>BSBM01000602.1:6467500-9277500 GCA_027924585.1 Larix kaempferi
TAACCAAGGTCAACCGTAGTTAAACAAAGTCAACAATGATAAACTAAAGTCAACCAAATTCAACCAAAGTTAACCATAGTCAATGATGGTCAACCAATGTCAACACTCTTCAACTAAATTCAACCATGAACAACCAAAGTTAGCTAAAGGAAACCGAAGTCATCCATAGTCAGTCATGGTCAACCAAAGTTAACAATGGTAAATGAAAGTCCACCATGGTCAACCAAATTTAACCATGGTAAACCAAAGTCAACCATGGTCCACTAAAGTCAACCATGGTCAACAAAAATTCAACCAATGTTAACCATTGTAAAACAAAGTTGACCATGGTTGACTTGGTCAACCAATGTTAACCATTGTAAAATAAAGTCAACCATGATTGGCCATGGTTGACTTTGTCAACCAAAGTTAACCATGGTAAACCAAAGTGAACCATTGTCAACTAAAGCCACCCATGGTCATCTATAACTATAGTTGACTTTATTAGACTTTACTTGACCATGGGTGTCTTTGGTTGACCATGGTTGAATTTGGTTTACCATGGTTGACTTTGGTTAATCATGGTTGACTTTGATTGACCATGGTTTACTATGGTTGACTTTGGTTGACTATGTTCACTATTGTTGACTTTGGTTGACTTTTATTGAACATGGTTGACTATGCTTGACCATTGTTCACTCTGGTTTTTCATGGTTTACCACAACCAAAGTCAAGCATGACCAACCAAAATTTAACCAAAGTCAACCATGGTCCACCAAAGTCAACAATGGTAAACTAATGTCAATGATAGTTAACCAAATCAAGAATTGTCAACCATAGTCTATCATAGTTAACCATGGTCAACCATATTTAATCAAAGTCAACCATGGCTAAGCAAAGTCAACCATATACAACCATGGTCAACCATGGTCAACCAAATAATATTCTTATATGACTTTGGTTGTAGTCAACCAAATAATTATAAGTCAACCATGGTAAACTAAATAATATTCTTAAATGACTTTGGTTGTGGTCAACCAAATAATTATAAGTAAACCATGGTAAACCGGATAATATTTAGATATTATGACTTTGGTTGTGGTCAACTAGAGTCAACCATGGTCAAACATAGTCAAATATGGTTTTTCATGGTTGACCACAACCAAATTCAACCACGGTTAGCCAAAGTCAACGAAAGTCAACCATGGCCAATCAAAATTTAACCAAAGTCAACCATGTTCCACCAAAATAAAAAAATGGTAACTAAAGTCAACGAAGGTTAACCATGGTCAGCATTGGTCAACCATGGTCTACCATAGTTAACCATGGTCAACCATAATCAACCAAAGTCAACCATGGTTAACCAAATTCAACCATAGCCAACCATGGTGTACGATGGTCAACCATGGTCAACCATAGTCAACCAATGTCCACCATGCTCAACCAAAACCAACCATGGTGAAGCAAAGTCGAGCATGGTTAACTATAATCAAACATGGTTAACAAAGTCAACTAAGGACAACCAAAGTCAACTATGTTCAACCATAGTCAACCATGAACATCCAAAGTCAACGATGTTCAACCATAGTCAACCATGGTCAACCAAAGTCTACTATAGCTAAGAATGGTCAACCAAATTCAACCATAGTCAACTAAGGTCAACCATAGTCGTTATATTTAATTATTATTTAATTAATATTATTAATTGTGTGGCCATAATATTGTTTTTAATAATAATAATAATTCACCAAACCTAACGAGGAGGCCGGCCGTCAACTAGCAAGCCATATTAGTAATTAATATGGCTTATATACGCCGATCGGCGTATATCAACCATGGCTACACATTTAAATACGGTTGATATACGCCGATCGGCGTATATAAGCCATATTAATTATTAATATGGCTTGCTAGTTTATGCTTACTTTGAATCATGAAACTAATTTTAACAATGGGCAAGTCTCATTTACTATTAGATATTTCTCTCTTGGTTTCACTCCTTACTGTGATAAGCCCCTTCCTTTTGGTGATGACATAATATTAAAATAAATATATCACTATCTATTTATTCATTTTTTTTTATTGAGCTCAGATGTCCAATGTCAATTTTCAGGTTGAAAGTTCAATTTTATTCTATTTATTGTTTTTATCAAAGCAGTCCTTGGGTCAATGATTCTGGGTGTTTTCAGGTTGAAAGTTCAATTTTATTCTATTTATTGTTTTTATCAAAGCAGTCCTTGGGTCAATGATGCTGGGTGATTTTTGCCAAAGGGAGAGGGAGCTTGTTTTTATTCTGTTAGGTCATATTACCCTTTTCAGTAGGATATGCAAATTAACACCATTGGGAAATGTAATCGGTGGTGAGTTGGTAAATTATTCACGGGGAGTACAAATCTGGTACCCTATTTCAGCTGTTTGACCCATCTGATTGAGTAAATTCCACTCTAGTAATAATGTTAAAAGGATGAAAATGTAGGCAACATGCCTTTTGATTTTTGGCTTAATGATTTCTGAATTAGGAATAGCATTAGAGAAATTTTGAGGTCAAAAAAGGGCCTCAAAACAAAGAAAATGTACTATAAAATACAACCAATCACATTCTAGTAGATGACATCATCCCCCTTGGTGAGGTGGCATTGCATGAGTTAAGAATGCTTATTTGTCAAATTTTCTATGGTGGATGAAAACACATAGCTAACCAAGGTAGTGGTGTAAGTACTTTTAAGTCATAAAGTAAAGTACTCATAATGATAGTCTTTTCATAAAATAATATTATTGTCATTTTCAAGTAAAGTACTCATAATGAATGTCTTTTCACACTTTCACATAAAATAATATTATTGTCATTTTCAAGTGAAGTACTCTTAATTCATAAAGAAAGTCCTTTCACATTTTTTTATAAAATAATATATTATCATTTTTATGTTTTTAATTTTAAATTATATATTCACTCCATTCTATTTAATAACATAATGTTAAACTAATAAAGAATAATAATAGATTTAATAAATAATAATAATAATAATGCAATGTGGATTATAATAATATTATTGACATTTTACATGTAAATAAATTCTCAATTAAATTACATTATTAAATTCATGAGAAAAGTACTAAATATAAAAAGTCAACATAAAATTAAAAAAAACTCTTAAAAATGTTTTTTATTATTTAATTTCATTTGCAAGTTCAAGACAAATAAATGTTAAAGGACAATACATTTTTGGGAATTTACAATGAATCTTAGTCACATCAATGTAGTCTCATTTTATTAATTTTATTTCTACTGAATTTTGAAAAGTAACTCAACCATGGTTATTTATATTGTGCATAGAAAATAGTGTGGGAGGTGACTTGTCATATATACCTACCCCATAAAACCCCCAATTCATAATATTTTAATATATCTCATATTTTTGTAGTACATCTCTTAGGAGGCCCTTTTTTGACCTCAAAATCTCTCTAATGCATATAATTGTTTTTTAATATGGTCATAGCTCATAGCCAATTTTGAATTTATATTGGACAATGCTTTCTTCTTAGAATTAAAGCAATATGAAATGCCACAATTTTGTGTCTTTTTCAGAAATGAATTTGTTCTGTTAAATATTTCGGATTTGTAGTTTATGATCAAGAACAGATTGCTTCCTCATATTGCACTAAAACCACTTTGAAATTATCAACTTTTATAATTATCTATGATGATGGATAGCAAGGTGACTAATCTTTCTAGAGATTTGCAATTTGCAAACTAGATGTATTTAGTGAACATGATTTTGAATTGGAAGGGCTCCATTCTTGGTTTCCCATGCGGTGCTAATTTCCAGAAATTTTGTTGCAGGTTCATTGTTGTACAGGAGATTGTTGCTTTTCTTGGTTCATGCAGTATATTCGCTAGGTTTGGGAAGAGTCGCATCCAGTTGGTAACATGGTGAGAGCTACATGGTAGGCAATGGAATATGAAAAGAATGGAGTTGTCTCACTCAACTTTTGAGTAAGTTAGCTCATTGTGTTTTTGTGTTTATATCTTGTATTACATCATTCAAATGTTGAACTTGAGCTTTCATGTTGCTGACAACTTGAGGCAATGAAATGACCATTGTAACCTCTTGAACAACATTGTTAAAATGGCTGCTCACAACATTGGCTAATCTTCACCTAAATTAGAAAGTCAGGTGTCTCCCAGACCAAAATAGACAAACTACTACTGAATCAAGCATGGAAAGATTAGGATCCCTCATCCCACTGGTAAATCACCATAAATATTAGGAATCCTCTTGCTCAAGTTGGCTAAGGCTTTGCTTTGCCACTTGGAGTCTTGGAACTAAATGCATCCCCAAACTAGCCAACCATGATTATTAATTAATTTATCGGTTCTGGTTCATGTCTGAATGATGTTATACATGATGTATACATGGGATGTGCTTGAGAACAAAGGAACCCTAAAAGATAGTGAAGACTTGACTGGAAAAAGAAGGCAAGGCTATAGAATGTTTGGGATCTATTTGGGTGATTACAACAACACAAAAACTGCTATCATTCTTGCCCTAACTACATCTGTTGTTACAAAATCAGCAAAGGTATTCGATATTGGAAATGGCGTGTCTTAATGTTACACTCCTTGGTTGGTAGGAGCGTAACATGAAGATGCATGAAGTAACAGACATGTTCCCTGAATGAGGCTGTAAAGCACTTCACATCCTCTGAATGGATGGAGCTTTTCTGTGAATAACTAGAGATAATTCTAAGATTTCAATGAATTTGTACTCTTTTTTTATGTCTGTAGGATTTTTTTCAAGGAATAGTAAAACAGACTGTGAAGACTAACATTAATTTACAGGGAAGCCTTGTATTTCCGTGAGCATGCATCTAATTGAAGCAGTACAGGGCTCCAGATCAATTGCTCAAAATTTTATTCAAAGGTATCATGTTCTTATTAAATCCATTGAATTTCTATGTTTCTTAAGTGATTTCCTTTTGACGTAAATCACCCAAAAATATACGTAATGATATGTGTAAGTTTTCTTTACAACAAATCGTTGAGATTTTAGAAAGTTGAATCCATTAAATTATATATATAATGATTTCCACCACACTGCCCTTCTTTACAATTTTGAATTTCCATGACCTGTGCCTATTTGGGTGATGGACATGGCCCAACCAAAGACCTTTGATTTATAGTTGATATTTTTTGTTATTAAGATCTGAGAGTTTTGTGAGTTCTTTACAAATATTTATCTTACACACATTGGACCAGGTAAGTTACATCAGTCCAAAGTATTTTTTTTAAAGCTGGTGAGGGTCAGGGTTCTCTGCACTTATTAGGTACCCTTGTTCTGGCTGAAGTGGTGCACTGAGTGCCTAGAATTCTATATTTATTATTCACACAGAGCATTTACAAATCCTTGGGAATTATCTATGTCATATACAGTAGTGTATGTAAGTGATTTCATATACTTCTTAGCTAATAGTCTTGTTGTATTGTGGGTCCTGACATTTCCACCTGGTCTATTTGCAGCTTGGGTATAGACAACAATCAACCAGAAACATACCCTAAATAAATTTATTCCTAAAATGGATTTGGGATGGGTATGTAGAATGAATACTTTTTTGCGAACCTCGTAATTTTATGAAGTATGATGCCTTTCAGTTTCATAAACCATCGTTATAAAGTTTAATGCAAAAGCTAGAAAATGAATACCACTAAGCTGTAAACAAGAAGACAAATCCAATTTCAAAAAGAGCAATCAGTTGGATGAGCATTAAATCGTATGATAGCCATAAAAATCTATAGCTACTCTATGCAAAGAATAAAGGTGACCAAGGTATTATACCAGAATACACTTACTGTAAATGTATAGGCAAAAGCATTGTTTTGAAAGGAAACATCAATATTTTTTAATAACCATCAAATACTCACAAACATACAACTAGCGTAAATGCCAGACAAAATACATTTATAAATTGGACATCAACTACCACACAATATATTTTTTAACCAAAACCAGAAAGGAAACTCAGTCCTCATCTCAAGTGTGCATCAAGAGATGGATGGGCAATGTTCAGGTCATTATTGTGTTCCTGAAATATATTTTTATAGAAAACCAGAAACGCAGCCCAGACCTCAGCGTAAGTGCATCAAGAGATGGATGAGCAATGTTTAGGTCATTACTATGCTCCTGAAATATGCAGATCAATAAAAAATAGAAGCCAAAATTCAAGATGTTGATTATGATCCCCCAAATCTAAAATGATGGCACATTTGATCCATTTCAAGATGGATCTTCTAAACACTAAAATAACAGCAGAACTTGGAAATCATAAGGAAGAAACAAGGAATACAACTACTGCCACTACCTATGCCACTATTGGTGGGTATGTCGTAAAGATAATATAAAAATACCAAGTATTTCTCTCGTGAGGAGCAATATTGGAGGTGTAATTACATATATTAAAAATGAGTGGATATATAACCATTATCTCTAGCATTTACCACAGGTGACTGTATCTTTCGGGTGACCACTTGGCCTAATCAAAATCAATGATAACACCAGCTAATGATAAAACCACCCTAAAACTCATTTCAACGGCCATTATAACTATTTTTGTTGATAAACCACACTCCCTCATAGATCAATATAAAAAACCATTTACGGCCATTCATCAATCATTTTTTTTTTTGTGAATTACTTACTGTTGCAACCAACCAATTTCTCCACCGCTGAGAACAACAATTTGCCTCACTGATCACAATCTCTACTGACAAAATATCAACTCTGTAAATTCACAAATTTCCTACTGAAATCCTAATAATTACAGACACAATTCACTCCATCAATCACTCATGGAAACACAAGCTAATTACAAGCATACAAACCACTACAAAGAATCCCTGTTAGCCAAGTGGCACCGTTTAGTGATCGATTGATTGATTGATTGCTAATACTCCACAACCAAGTCCAATCCATTCTGGTTTAAATATAAATTTAGATCTTTACATTCTCCGACAGTAACAACATTGGAGTGCAGAAGAGGAAGGCCTGGGTTGGGGTTCAGAGAACAATGTCTTTACAGAGAAATGGTGTTGGAGGGTGCAATAATAAATTGAAGTGTTATGCAAGCCACAGGTGCAGCTCTCCATCTCAGATTCGGAACAGGTATTCTTCATCCTATAAAATAAAAATATACCTAGCCTAAGGATACTAACAAACTATGTCTAAAATCATATAATATGAATGGGGCACCAATTAATGTCAATGAGTGGTAATGAATTCCATCGAAGGAAATCTTTTAGAGTAATTTCCACCTTGGTTTCCCCCTCCTGGGAAGGGAGAATCGAGGACGACATCACGCTCCTGCAACCAATAATGTTTTTGAAAAATATGAATTTTAAAAATTACACAAAATATTATACACTTCAAACTATAGCTTATATATAGTCATGAGGAAACATTTAAATCTTACCATGCAAACTGGAATCCTTAGGGAATCATTTTCCCTTATTTTCTAGGTTAAAATGAATTCAAAAACTTGTCTTCTTACACTTGGATATGGTTGTTGAGGACTTGGCATCAAATCCAAAGATTAGATTGAGCATAGGAACAAAGATCCTGCCACCACCAACACCTTTAACACTACCAACAACTGCTCCAAAAAAATCCACTATTGAGCTGATGATTATCCTCCACCCAAATTTCATTGCCTAATCAACCAACCAAACATAAAAGCTTAGATATTGATCATACTTCAAACAACCTCTGAGACAGTTAAGAGGGTCAATGTGTTCAAACACTCTACTTGAATTCAAAGAGGTTATAATCACGTTGCTTGACCTGTTTATCTATGCCCAGCTAAAAAATTTCCAATATTAAACATTATATCATACTGTGTTGACATAGCTTTGGAAAATTATAATTTTCGATAAAAAGATATAGTAATCTTAAATTAGTGATATGCAATAGTAGTTGGTCAATTAAATCTACTTGAATAATTGGGAGAAATGATTGTTTTATTTGACATGTTGATATGACCTTGAATACTAAAAAAGATTTGAGTTTACTTAATGTGTTGATATGGAATTGAACCTAGAGGTATTTTGTTTAAAAAAAGACATAAGAAGTTTTGACACACAAGCGAGCATTAAAGTGACATTACACAAAGGCAATGTTGAAACAGTAGGTTCATTGGTAACCTCACCTTGTCAGAAGAAGGGAGACAACCCTTGACTAAAGTGTGTCCACTTCGGATTTGAGATCCACATTTTATGAACATTTATGACCTATTTGGTCCCATTGTTGTTAGTTTGGGACCCTACCCAAACCTATTTATAGATGATCCTTATGGATCACTCTATCATGGGATCATTGTGTTCTTATGGAGCTTGCTCATTGTACTTTAGTGTTGTAATAGTGTCTTTAGACACCACCACTAATCTCTTGGAATCATTGTTCTCTCTTCTGCAGTACACTTGTAATCCCAAGATGGTATCGGAGCTTTTAAGCTCGTGATTAGGATTTTGCAGAGTAACCAAGTTCTATTAAGAGCTTGCGGTCTAATGCGATGCTATGAATTTTTCTTGGGTTCAATATTATGATGAGTCATGGAGCTATTGCTTTGTTGGATTCAACCATCGTGTACCCTAACGCTTTCATCTGTAACTATCGACCTATTGAATCCATGCATATTGGATTATCTAGATGGTCAACTTATCTCAAAATAGCCATTTGTCTACATATTAGGAGATAGTTGACAATATGTGCTTTAATCCTCTGGGTCAACTGAAGGTTAATCGACTGGAAATGTTACTTGAGGTGAATCGCCCTACTTATCAACTTGTACTTGGAGAAGTCAACTTGCGATTTGAGATGGGTCTAATAGCTTTTATTTAGGGCCATTTCGTGTGACCTTCCATGCTGTGCACTTGTGAGATCTAGAGCTTGACCAATAATAACACTTGATTGAATAGTTGACTTGTATATCTTCCAAATGTTTTCCCACATACAAAAAGGAATCATGGTTTCATAATTCTTTGCCAATGATTCATGTAGGTTGCAAAAAAATATTATGATTCATCGAAGAATTAATATTTGATAGCTTTGTCTTTGTGAAGCGTAAAATTTTATATACTATGCATATTCAGATGGCTTAGTAAAATATTTTGTTTTAGCCCTTCTATATTCATGTTTGTGATTATTTGTAATGCTTATGCAAATGTCTTCTAAATTTTATGCATATGTTATATTTATATTTTTGTCTAGCTGCACAGATGGTGTCATTAGTGTAGTCCATTCTTCCACCAATATCACCATTTCAAACAATTATTTCACTCACCAAAACCAAGTGAGCTTAGATATTTTAGTCACACCATGTGCTAATTATTTGTTTTCCCGTAGATTAACAATGATAAGATAAGTCTTTTTGTATTGTAGGTGATGCTATTGGGTCATAGTGACAGCTCCCTTGATGAGAGAATTATGCGGGTGATGGTTGCATTCAACCAATTTGGTAAAGGTCTCATGCAACGAATGCTAAGGTAAATAATTAATCATTATTTCATTGATACAATTTGACTTATCATTTTGCATTGTGTCATGAAGGAAGACTATGGTATTGTTAGTACTGTTTTTTAGAGATGAAATTATAAATTAAATGAACACAGGTGTCGATTTGGATACTTCCATGTACTTAACAATGACTACAATGAGTGGGAAATGTATGCCATCGATGGAAGTGAAAAACCCATGATCTTCAGTCAATGAAATAGATTTAGGGCATCTGCAAATCTCTTCACCAAAGAAGTAACAAAGAGGAAAAACACCAATGAGAAGGAATGGAAGAAGTGGAACTGGAGATTAGAAGATGATGTGCTGCTTAAAAGTGCATATTTCAGAGGATCGAGA
Organism: Larix kaempferi; assembly: GCA_027924585.1. Taxonomy (NCBI): domain Eukaryota; kingdom Viridiplantae; phylum Streptophyta; class Pinopsida; order Pinales; family Pinaceae; genus Larix; species Larix kaempferi. Next base: position 6,477,379 of record BSBM01000602.1, read on the forward strand.
TCCTAAGAATATTTAGTCTATGCAACTACATACAATGTCACACCAAAGAGTTCATCCCTTGTGGGATACCTCACCAAGAACGCAGGCATGCTCTTATGTAGGAAAAAAAGTCGTTGCCAGCTTCAAATTCTTATCCACCATTACCACAACTGAATTTGAGTTAATTTTATGCAAACTTCTTATCCACCATTACCAACGTTTGAGCAATTTGCAAATGGAAAAATGTTAATTTTGCTTAATGTTTATCATACTTTTAATAATAACTATTTGAGCTTGGAATATACATTTCAGTCAATGTTTTTTTCATATGAAAATTATAATTTCATCATTATATACTTATTTAAATGTTCACGTTAAGTTAGTATTATATACTTATTTAAATGTTGACGTTAAGCATCTACACAAAGTAAGGATAAAAAAATTAACTCTCTTTATACATGAATTTTAACAAGTATATGTACTTAGGTACTAGTAAGTCTCGATGGCGAACAATAATTTTGTGTTTTATGAATAGAATCAACCACAAAACTCTTCTTATCATGGTGAAAACATGTGACTATGACATCTCTTAAACCATGAAGGAAACATGTGCAAAAAAATGTAACATTAAGAGTGTATAGAGAGGCAACCAACAATAATGTAGCCATTTACATCTAGTGACATTGGTGAATATGAGTACTAGTTGAGTCCCGGCTATTGAAATGAGCAATTAAATTAAAATTTATTTTGAATAGCATGTTGTTAACAAGAATTCTATGTGAGTTCATGGCGCGACTCCTAAGTTATGAAGACAAGCACGTATCAAAATAGAAAACCATTTTCCAAATCAATTTGCTCATATCAAAATTGCAACAACATGTGGCAATGGCAATGTCGGGGACATTTCCACCACGTGGCAATGTCATGCTCATGGCATTGTTGGTTCAGTAAAAAATACTATTGTAGAAGAACTTGCAAAACAATTGAAAAATTTATCTGTCAAACGCTCTGCAGCAAAAGAAACTAAGGTTGCTACCTCCCCTTCTCAAACAGATACTATACATGATGTGCCTTCAAACCCAAAAGGTCCTTAGTAACCTAATGGGGAGAATAATAATAACAAGGGAAAGAATGGGAAGGGAAATCAAAACAATCCCAAGTCAAATGATAATGCTGAGGGGGGTAAGAAAGAATGTAGAAAAGTGAATTTTCCTTGCAAACTCTCTAAAGGATAGCACCTTACACATGAATGTCCCCTAATTGATCAAGCCTGGAAGATTTTACAATAGAAACAACTTGTTGTTTTAAGAGATCCTTTTGCAAAGGTATAGAACATGAATTTTGGCACCTCCAAGTTTGTTCGGGGCAATCAAAATGCCTCGTTCCAATCAATATTATATCAACATGATATGTTCAAACACACTGTTACAAACTAGAGCAAAAAATTATAGCCAAGAAAAACCACTAAAGGAGAAACAAATTCCTAATCCACGGAACTGTCTCCATATTGAGAAGCCTGCTAATGCGCCAAAGATATCGAAAGGTGTCTACAAAAGAGCTATGCAAAATCCTAATGCTCAGGCTGCTGTCAACTATTCGATTGTTGAAAATTTGTCCCAAACGCTGTGTATGATGTCTTCTCTAAAAGTGTTACAAAGTTTCCCATTGCAACGAAATGCACTCTTGGCTGCTACACGAAACACTGAATCCATGAATGTTTTAATGGAAAAGCTAGATATGTCCAACATCAAAGCTCATTTACCATATCATGTTGCTTTCCAAATCGACATAGTCCACGATTCCAAAACTATTGGACGAACTGTTGTTGATGAAGGTGCTTCTACATGTGTCATGACTATTTATTTTTGGAGAGCTCTAGGGTACCCATAGTTAGTTCCTTCAACCACACTTACTCTTGTGTAATAAAATCCAATTGCCTTTCATCGTCTATCTGACTATAAATCGGCGGATATCTGACGCAATCGAGATACCAAAACCATCGGTGCAATTTTAGCGTATATCCGACGACAATATTGGTGCCAGATAATCTATGGGAATAAATTTGGATAACCAACCTCTATGAAGAACAAAAAAAGCGACAAAGACGTTCCTTTGTTCGACACATGGACATCGAATAACTGAAACATGGCATGTCAGTCCTACGTTAGCTATCCACTAAGGTGCCATAAGTCCGATGGAGGGTTCGTTGGATAACCATCACCTATAGTCTAACCAGGGGTGTCGGATATCCGACTCATGAATAGTGTAACTAACAACCATTTCATAGATCCGACGGTTGGATATCCTGGGACAAAATGTGTTGGATATCTGACGATATATTGACTTTAATATAGATACACACACACACATGCACATATATAATTTTGGAGGGTATTAATTGAGAAAAAATCACTTTTAGGTGCTAATGTCAACACAAAGCTAGGCTCTATTTATGAAAAAATCTAGGGATAAAAATTGGCACTAAACTAGGCATTATTTCAGGAGACAAAGTTGGCACTATTTCCAACAAAAAATTTATCACTAAGCTCAACATTTTATAATGAATTTACTTGTCAGATTTGGCAATGGGTCGCCTAACTCAGTTGGAGAAAAAATTACACTAAAAATTGGTGCTAAGTTAGGCACAAATTGCTTGTTTTGTTGTAGTGTCATAAGACTAGAAGTAGAACTAACATAGACACATGAACTCGAATGGAAGGAAAATATTGAAATTTTAATGAGATTTTATCATTGTAACCTTGTGCATAGCCATAGAATAGAATGTCACAGAACTAGTACAATCAAATAAATCAACAATTCGAGCAGACTTCCAACAAGAAGGATGTTTCTAAGACCATATACTTCTTACAAATTTTTAATCCCTCTTCCTGAGGACTTAGACAAAAAAGATCTATGGCTAACCCTTCATTCAACTTGTCTTAAGGTTATCCAAATGTATAAATAGATTAGCATTCATGAAGTACATGTAAATCTCCAAGGAGTTACTAGGTCTTTCTTTTTTAGATGTTCACTATCCATGTCCACATAAAAAAATGAGGAGTTGCTAGGTCTTTCTTTTTTAGATGTTCACTATCCATGTCCACATAAAAAAATGACTAGCCTAATATTTTAACAGAGATAAAGGCACATTTCCACATCCAAAAAATAAAATTCCTATTATATTTAGCTCAAAGAAAAATATGCCTAATTTTTTTTTTTATCTTATGCAAAATATTTTATAGATATACTTGCTATTTAAGAATCTACACAGAAAAGCATTTTGACATGAGAGGAGAAGGTGTATCTTGCGAATTTTCTTGAAGCAAAGTTGAATCCTTAAGACTAATATGATTAGGAACATTTGTGTGCAACATTTTCATGTGATGGATATTAGAGTGAACCTATATGCCCTCCAGGGGGTATTATTTATAAGAACTATGAGGGAAAACTTGAAATGCACAATCTCACTAGTTGAAATTCCAAAAATAGAACTAAATTTAATTATAAATAAATATTAATTAAAATATATCTCCAAACACTCAAATAACTAAACATACCTCTAGGGTGTCTATAAACTAATTATACCTATATCAAGCACCTCCAGCATAGATCCATCTTAAACCCATATCTATCAAGTACCGAGAGGGATCCAATTTCCGGGTTTAAGTCTTAAGTTTTTATTTTATAAAAGAACATAGATATTTTAATTACTTTTCATAATATTTTATTTTATGAGCCAACATGGTTTTTTTTTAAATACTTTCCATATATGGTACTTCACTTTTTACTATCACTTTTTATGTTTTATTAGGTGTAAGGCTACATGTAACGGGACACATGTACACATACACGTTACAAGATCTCCTTCATATTATCATTTTTTACTTTTTATGTTTTATTAGGTGTAAGGCTACATGTAATGGGACACATACACGTTACAAGATATCCCTCATACTCGGCTGTAATTATTTGAGATTTTGGAATTCCTTGAGTGGATTAACAAGATTAACCTGAGTGTAACAAGTGTAGAGTGGGGATTCATTTCATAGTTGTCGTATCATGTTATGCTGAAATGCATCTTGATTAAGATTTAAATAAGCTTCAGTTAAGTGGTGGTCAAGAAAATGAGTATATTTATTAAATAGTATTTGTTTTTATGTTTATATTAATTAGTTGTATATTTATGTTACTTTAATATTCATATTAATTATTTTAATATTTAACCTTTCTTTAACAACCAACCATCTCCACAAAACTAAGTGGTTAGATATACCTACTAAGTGGTTAGATATACCTATTGGTGTTCAGGGACCACTTTACTTAGTGCTGTGACTAGTATATGGATATACATCTATCCTAAGGAGACAAAATTTGCAAATAACAATTACACAAAACGATATCATTCTTTGCTATAACTCCTTCATATATAATTAATATGTCCCAACAAACGACATCAAACTGTGCATCCAATTCAACAATAAAATACACTTCACTAATTCGAACTCTCTATAATTAAAGTAATTTCCAGACCAAGCCTCCCATCTCACACAACTATGATATACAAAACACTTTAAAGAGAAGATAAGGGTTTTATGACTACAGCAAAGTAGAAATTACATGAAAGTACAGCTCCATGGATTCTCTGCACACCTGCCAATCATAAATGTTCAATTCAAATTCACTCAATGGATTGTGTGCTTGTTGGAACTGTCTCTTGAACAAGTACCGAATTAATTATTGGAACGTGATATATACAGCCCTTACTGCATCCATAGAGACAAAGCTAATAAGTGGCGAGGATCTCTAAGTCACGGCCAGGGTTTGAAGGACTTTGCACGGCCGATTCTCCTCGGGCTATGTAAGTGACCTTCCTCTCTCGCCGAAAAGCCAAATACAGAATCCCCACCAGATAGAGAGCCATGAGTGGAAATACCACTAGTCCTATAAACACTGAAGCAACCTTGGGCAGACTGTTATGGATTAACCATTCACCAAATGCTGTGCTGAGGAAGTAGATGTTGATGCCTATGATACAGCATCCAATCGCCCATGCAACAACTACAATCTGTGGCAACATTAAAAACAATTGGCATTTACAAAAATCAAAGGAAAATGTTTCTCCATAATAATAATTATTTTTCTCCAGACGGGTAGTAGTAGCTCACAGCAGTTGAGCTCTTGTGAGGCCCCATCTTTGTCTTACTACTGCTGAACTTCAACAGGGGAATTAAAGCAAATGGCAATTCAAATGATAATATCATCTGCACGAAAATATTTGTTTAGTGATAAATAGAGATAGTTAAATTGAATTAGTGGAAAACAGGCATATACAATATTAAAAAGCATACCGACGAAATAATAATTAGTTTCCCAGCACCAGAAGAACCAGAGATTAGTGAGACTATCAAACTTGGGGTGATGGCAATGCACCGTGTGATCAGATTACGGAGCCATGGCTTCATTTTCAAATTAAGAAATCCCTGTAACAGAAAAGACACCACACTTGTAAATGCGAGCTATTCTATGCTGTATCATACCAACATTATAGACATCAGTGTAGCAAAAGCCAGTGATCCTTTCTCTTAAACTTGCAAGAAAATATCATTTGGTAATGCTTTGCACCTGCATGACATACTGCCCAGCGTATGTTCCTGTGATTGTTGAGCTCTGCCCAGATGCCAGGAGTGCTACCGCAAAAACCTTTGAGCTCCAATCCCCAAGAATTTGCTGAAGAACAATAAAATAGGGTTTCTAGTTTATGCATTTCAGAATTCTAACAATCAATAATATCAATAATTCCTAGGCCGAAGTTGTTAGATGAATCTATATAAACAAATTCTATCATGTCCAAGAATAATTTTAAAACGAACCCATAATTTTTCCCTGGCAAAGCTATGAACATATATTTTTACTAGAAACGATAATTTTTCCCTTGCAAAGCTATGAACATACTTTTAGTAGAAACGATGATTTATTCAAGTCCAAGTTCCCACAACTCTCCGACTCCTCCAGAGATAAGTTTGGCCATGAACAGATGGACCCGGTAACAGAAATAACAGCGACGTTGATCATAAATGCAACAAATAAAGCTGCACCAGTTTCTATGAGGAAATATCTGCACGCTGACTGCAAAATAGACAGCATTCTAAGTGGTCTCGAGACTCATGCACATTGAATTCGATTAATTCCTGAAAGGAATGAAGTTTACTTACATTAATTCCAGAAGCAGAAGGAGTTACTTTACGCGAGAGAACCAGGGCAGAATGAAGAAATAGATTGTGCCTGCACATGGTCGATGACAAGATCAGTTGTATTGTCCTGAACAGAAATTACATAAGCCAAATTTGGCAAAGGAAGTCTCTTGGAAGAATGGTATAGATTTCCATGTGAATTGAGAAGACTTTCAAAACCTGAGTAAGCCAAATATTTTCATTGAATTGATTAAAATGGTTAACAAAAGATTGGAGCTTACGGCATAACCATTGCTCCTAGAAGAGAGATGGCAAGACCAGTTGCTCCATTTCCGCTTAACTGAGGAACGAACAATCCTTTCACAACCTCTTTCGATTCGGGCTTTGCATATGCCAGCTCCCCGAAGAAACATCCAAACATTGTAAATACAAGAAGAGCAACAAACCCCTCCAATTTTCTGATCTAAACTCCCACGATTTATAAGAAAGGCACAATTTAAAACAAGTTAAAGATTTTAAAGTAAAACGGTTTCATTGTTGATAATTGATGCTGTGCAGAATTTGACAGTGTCTATTTTAGGTTGCAGGTGTTTATGAAATAAATTTGCAGCAAACTTCACTGCATGCTAATGCATGTGAAGAATTAAATAATTTGCAGAATTATACAACAACCTACAGCTGATTTTACGGCATGTAAATAATGCCTTATTTCTATGCAATGCAATCTATATAAGTATATAGCTGTGAAGTCTAAAGATCAACGGGAAATAAACATTTAGGTTTTCTTTTCCTATGTTTTGATTAAAAGCTTTTCTCTTGTTTTCTGTGTTGTTTCATTTCATTGTGTTATTTTAAACTGGACTCTTTTATAATCTTCATTTGGTATCAGAGCAGGTATTTTGTTTAAAGTTCATAATGTCAAATTTTAACTCTTTGCCAATTCCAAAATTTGATGGAAGTGATTATGATTATTGGTGCATCAAGATGATGACCTTTTTGACAGGAAAAGATTTGTGGGAGATTGTAGAATCAAGTTATGAAGAGCCAGAAGATTGGAACACCCTTACAGCCAATGATAGAACAACTAAGAGAGAAGCCAAGAAGAGGAATGCCCAAGCTTTATTTCATATTCAAATAGCTCTAGATAAGAGCTTATTTCCAAGAATTACAGGAGCAAAGTCAGCTAAGAATGCCTGGAAAACTCTACAAGCAGCTTACCAAGGCAGTGATCAAGTTAAAGTTATCAAGTTACAGACACTGAGGACAGAATTCGAGAATTTGAAGATGCAAGAAGGTGCGAAGGTGAATGATTATTGTGTAAGAGTAAATGATGTTGTCAATAAATTGGCTACTCTAAGAGAAACTATTGATAAAGAAGTTGTGATTAAAAAGGTGTTGAGGTCTCTAACACCAAGATGGAACCATGTTGTTATAGTCATTGAAGAAAGCAAGGATTTGACTAACCTTCAGTTTGATCACCTAGTTGGATCTCTTATTTCTCATGAAGACAGAGTGAGAGATTCATTTAGAGAAAGTGATGAGAAAGCTTTTTCCACAAAGCTACAGATTACAAAGAATGCAGATGCTAGTTCTAGCTCCAGAAGAAACCAAGCCCAAGGTAAAGGTCAGTATCAATTTTTTCCAATAGGAGATAGAGGAAGAAGAGGTGGTTTTAGAGGAAGAGGTAGAGGCAGATTTGATAAGAGAAACATCCAGTGTTATCATTGTCAAAGGTATGGTCATTTTGAAAGGAATTGCAGATTAAAAGAAAACAAAAGTGTTAATTATGCTCAAGAGGGTGATGCTGCTTCTCCAAACAATTTGTTTTTATCTTATGGAAAAACTAAAAATACAGTTAAAGATGTTTGGTATTTAGATTCAGGTTGTTCTAACCACATGACAGGAAATTGCAAGCTTTTCTCTACAATGGATGAAAGTTTCAAATCTAATATCAAACTTGGTGATGAAAAAACCTTAGAGATTTCTGCAAAAGGAGATATGGCAGTCCATACAAAAGAAGGTATGAAAAGTGTTAAAGATGTTTATTACACTCCATAGTTAAAGCATAATTTATTAAGTGTTGGGCAGCTGTGTGAAAATAATTACAGAATAGTGTTTGATGATAGACAATGCACAATTTATGATAAGAATCAAAGCAATAGGGTGGTTACAGTTGTGCCTATGTCAAAGAATAGGATGTTCCCATTGAAGTTTGGAGAAACTAGCATCAACCTTGCTAATATGGCATATGAGGACAACGGTTGGTTGTGGCATCTCAGGTATGGTCATTTGAATTTTCATAGTTTGAAGCTTCTAACATCAAAAGAATTAGTTTATGGTTTGCCCAAGGTTGAAGAGCACAAAGAGGTTTGTGAAGGATGTGCTAAAGGAAAACATGCAAGAGAGAAATTTCCTAGAGGCAAGGCATGGAGGGCCCATTATCCACTTCAGCTAGTTCATTCTGATATTTGTGGTCCTATGCAGAGAGAAAGTTTGGGTAAGTCATCATATTTCATTAATTTTATTGATGATTACTCAAGAATGTGTTGGGTTTATTTTTTGAAGAGCAAGGGTGAAGCATTTGATGCATTCAAAAGGTTTAAAGCCCTTGTAGAAAATGAAAGTGGTTACAAAATAAAATGTTGAAGGACTGATCATGGAGGAGAATTTTGTTCAAGAGGTTTTCAAAATTTTTGTGATATGAATGGCATTAGAAGACAACTCACCACTGCTTACACACCTCAACAAAATGGGGTAGCTGAAAGAAAGAACCGTACAGTGGTGGAAATGGCAAGGAGTATGTTACATACCAAAGGATTAAGCAATTCCTTTTGGGGTGATGCAGTTGCTACAACAGTGTATATTTTCAATAGAAGTCCCACTAGTGCACTTTACATAATGACTCCTTATGAAGCCTGGTATGAGAAAAAGCCTAATGTTAATCATTTCAAAGTTTTTGGTTGTTTAGCCTTTGTTCATGTAGCTAATCAAAAGAGACAAAAGTTAGATCCAAAAAGTGAAGCATGCATTTTTGTTGGATATAGTGAGCAAAGTAAGGCTTACAGGTTGTATAATCCTCTCACCAATCGCATTGTTGTGTCAAGAGATGTAATTTTTTATGAAGGGGGAGTTTATGGTTATCAAAAAGACCATGTTGAGAAATCAAAATCTGGTTTGGATGGTGATATTATTGATGATATTAATAATGAGAATCCCATTAATGTTTCAGTTCCAAATGCTACAAATCCACCAAGTAGCCCCTCATCTAGTTCTCCATATTCAAGTCCAAGTACCACAAGGAAGGTGAGAAGCTTGAATGAAATTTATCAGAGAAGTACAAGTCTAGCACATGAAGAAAATCCAAGAGGTGAGACTATAAATTTTGCTTTATTTTCACAAGTTGATTTTGAGCCATCAAGTTTTGAAGAAGCTTCTACTAATGAGGTTTGGGTGCAAGCTATGCAAAAAGAGATAGATTCAATTCATAGGAATGATACTTGGGAGCTTATAGATCTTCCACATGATAAGAAAAAAATTGGTACTAAATGGGTCTACAAGACAAAGTATAACAGTGATGGGACTGTTGAAAGACACAAAGCAAGGTTAGTTGCTAAGGGATTCACACAGAAGTATGGCATTGATTATGAAGAAACCTTTGCACCTGTAGCAAGGCAAGAGACTATCAGAATGTTGATTTCACTAGCAGCACAAAAGAAATGGAGCATTCATCACATGGATGCGAAAAGTGCCTTCTTGAATGGGTACTTAGAAGAGGAAGTCTATGTGGAACAACCACAGGGTTTTGAAGTGCAAGGAAAAGAACATCAAGTCTACAAGTTGAAAAAGGATTTGTATGGCCTAAAGCAAGCATCAAGAGCCTGGTATGCCAGGATTGATGGATATTTTCAAGAGAATGGCTTCAAAAGAAGTAAGAGTGAACCTACCATTTACTATAAACAAGAAGGTAATGATATTCTTATTGTCAGTTTATATGTTGATGATTTTTTGTATATGGGTAGCAGTTCTAAGATGAAGGATGAATTCAAATTTGCTATGATGCGTGAGTTTGAGATGAAAGATTTAAACCTCATGCAATATTTTCTTGGAATGGAAGTTTATCAAAGTGAAGATGGAATTTTTATTTGTCAAACAAAGTATGCAAAGGATATGTTGAAGAAATTTGATATGGCTGATCGCAAACCATCTCCTACTCCAAATGCTCATGGAGTTGTGTTGTGTAGAGATGATGGTGCTGAAATGGCTGATAAGACAGTTTACAGAAGTATTGTTGGAAGCTTAATGTTTCTAACACACACAAGGCCTGATATTGCTTATTCAGTTTCACTTGTTTTTAGGTTTTTGACAATGCCATCTTAAATGCATATGAATGCAACTAAAAGAATTCTGAGGTATGTGAAAGGAACTCTAAATTTTGGCATTCATTACTATACTTCTAAGAGTTTTGAATTGGTTGGCTTCAGTGATTATGATTGGGGATATAGTTTGGATGATAGAAAGTCTACATTTGGTAACTGTTTTTCTTTTGGTTCTAGTTTGATCACTTGGAGCTCAAAGAAGCAAAGTATAGTTTCTCTTTCTTCTATAGAAGCAGAATATGTTGCAGTCACCTCAGCAGGCACACAAGCATTATGGCTTAGAAAAGTTTTTGAAGAAATTGAAGAAAAACAAATTCAACCTACAGTAATTTTTTGTGATAATATGAGTGCCATCAAATTGGCCAAGAATCCAGTACATCATAGCAGGACAAAACATTTTGACTTGAAGTATCATTTTATTCGAGATTTGGTCCAAAAGAAGCAAGTTGAATTGAAATACATCAACACTAAAAAACAACTAGCAGACATCTTCACTAAGGCAGTCTCAAAGGCCCAGTTTTTTATTCTTAGAGATCTTATTGTGAGCCCTCTTAGCAAACTTCATTGCATGCTAATGCATGTGAAGAATTAAATAATTTGCAGAATTATACAGCAACCTAAAGCTGATTTTACGGCATGTAAATAATGCCTTTATTTCTATGCAATGTAATCTATATAAGTATGTAGCTGTAAGTCTAAAGATCAATGGGAAATAAACAATTAGGTTTTCTTTTCCTGTGTTTTGATTAAAAGCTCCTCTCTTGTTTTTTGTGTTGTTTCATTTCATTGTGCTATTTTAAACTAAGCTCTTTTATAATCTTCATTTGGTATCAGAGCAGGTATTTTGTTTAAAGTTCATAATGTCAAATTCTAACTCTTTGCCAATTCCAGAATTTGATGGAAGTGATTATGATTATTGGTGCATCAAGATGATGACCTTTTTGACAGGAAAATATTTGTGGGAGATTGTAGAATCAGGTTATGAAGAGCTAGAAGATTGGAACACCCTTACAGCCAATGATAGAACAACTAAGAGAGAAGCAAAGAAGAGGAATGCCCAAGCTTTATTTCATATTCAAATAGCTCTAGATAAGAACTTATTTCCAAGAATTGCAGGAGCAAAGTCAACTAAGAATGCCTGGAAGACTCTACAAGAAGCTTACCAAGGCAGTGATCAAGTTAAAGTTATCAAGTTACAGACACTAAGGATAGAATTCAAGAATTTGAAGAATTATATAGCAACCTACAGTTGATTTTAAGGCATGTAAATAATGTCTTTATTTCTATGCAATGTAATCTATATAAGTATGTAGCTGTGAAGTCTAAAGATTAATGGGAAATAAACAATTAGGTTTTCTTTTCAAATGCTTTGATTAAAAGCTTCTCTCTTGTTTTCTGTGTTATTTCATTTCATTGTGTTATTTTAAACTAGACTCTTTTATAATCTTCATTCACAAGAAAATAAAATGCAATGTTAAATCAAAAGACGTGAATATAAGTTGGTGAAAAGAATAGAGCACCCCAAATCTCTGCATTCCAAGAAGCACGAGTGTGCTGAGTCCAGTTATTAGAACACCAACCCATATAGGTATTTGGAACAGCATATTAAGAGCAAACGCAGTTCCCAACACTATACATTTGAAGCAAAGAGAAAATAAATTAGCAAAAAAATGATGAATTAAACCAGAATTCAATCCATATTATCATTAAAACAGTACGTTTAAACCCACAAATAAAAATAAGAGAAAATTGTGGTGATTTATCCTTAATTGAAAATGCTAACCTTCAGGAATATCTGCTGCAATAACAGCAACTTCTGCAAGCAGCCATAAAATAAAATTGATTTTCACTGGGTATTCTTCCCGGTAATGTTCTGCAAGATGCTTACCTAGTGAAAGTCCAGCAAGTTCAAGGATGAACATAATACTTAGTAAATAAAATACCAGTTCATATAATTGTTAACAGATGAAACAGAGATAGGACTGACCTGTCGTGACTCCTAAATTGGCTGCAAGTGATTGAATAATCAAGGCAAAGGCTGACGCCACAAGTATGACCCAGAGTAGCTAAAAATGATGATCACATATCATGTAAAAATAGAATTAGTGTACCAATTTTTTTTCGACTTTTTTTACTTGATATTATGATGCAAATTCTTTTCCTGGTTATTGGTTAGAAGAATAGTAAATCACGATTAATTATTAATTATTTGATTCAAGAGTTTACATTGATATGTGTTTATATCTTAAAATTTGGGATGGAGTATTATTTATGTTTTTCTTAGATAAAAAAAAGGATGAGACAGAAAGATGAGACAAACATACTTTCTAGATTGATTTTATAGTTTTTTAAAATTCTAAAAAAACAATTATATATATATAAAATAATTGATTAGTGATTACAACTAAGTATGGAGAACAAATAACAGATAACTACTTATATTTTACTTGTGATCTACCAATGACACTTAACTACTTATATTTTACTTGTGATCTACCAATGTTCCGGATCACAAATTAAGTGGCTATATTAGTAATATATACCTCATATTTATACTGAGCGCCTGCCTGCAAATCAGATTGCACTGAGACACAATTGGGATAACAGTTTAAATCAATATCGATATACATCAATGTTATCCGTTACCTTTCTTCACAACAGTTCATCAATTTCAATATACATCAAAGAAATTAATTAATGGATAGAAGGCTAAAATTTACGTACGATTTCCCGGATCAAGGTAGGCTATGCTCACGAGAAATCCAGGTCCAATAAAAGCTATAAATTTTCTCCATCCTGGCTTCTCCTTCTGTAATATTGGGCAGATGAAAATAATTAGAACGCCGGCCTACTCAAAACTATGTCAAAACTTGTAAGGTCGAAAATTAACGAGATCAGATGATGACGCATCAAATTCGAGATCATAAGAGTTCAAATTGAAGAATAAGAAAAACTATAAAGTCTTTTTAAGCTACTGGAATCTGTAACATGAATACTAGCTGGTATAGCAATTTGCATAATCTACCTCTTCCTGCATCTTTTCATTGCCCGATAAATCCAATTCATTCGAACATATTCTACTTGGTATTTCTAGTAGGCCGCTCACCCCAAGCTGCCCTGATCTCACTACTGATGCCTCCATTGTTTTTCAGTAAGGTTTCTCCAATTCCCTAGAAAAGGCCAATAATGTCACAGCAGAATTGAGATGCAAATGAGATGGATACCTGGAATGGAAGCTCATGTGAAGAAAAGCTGGACCTCACTCCATCATTTATAGACAGCCTTGCTAAGTTTGGAGTTCATGTGCTGAACACAGAAAGATTAATGAGCCGAGGTCGTCCCTGCATTTGGCCCTACATGAGAGAAGTGACAGAGAACATAATTACAAGGTGATAAGATTTTAGGCATTGAAAAAATCTACCTGTTTAAAATATACATCACTTGTTCGTTGGGGTCTATTAAATTAAATTGTTCCATCTATAATAATCCCGAGCACGAAGTATGCATATGTCCAACTGTCATCCCAAACTTCAGTATTGCCATGACTCTGTAAATTATGTTGTCCATTTCTCGATTAAACAGCTTCTTATTTTGGTTTTGTCCACATGCAAAAATGTGGACAAAAATGAATCTCTTGACTTTGCGAATTGGACATCACCTTTGACATTGCGATTTGGACATCAACTTTGAAACAAAACACAACAAAAGTTTTGAGAAGTTGGTTTCAAAACATTACAAAATCAAATTGTATTTACATGGACTATTTCAAATTACAAACAACATAAAAGATAAAAGGCCACTAACAATCCAACCAAATTTATACACACTAAACAATTGAAAAAATTGTGGAAAACATATAGTCAATATGATGCAAGTAACATTGTTATACTTGAGAGAGTGAAAAAAAAATCCCCAAAAAAATGTGATTCTTACCATTTCATTCAATGGAAAGAACAAGGAAAGAACAAGGAGGATAAATGGTTTATTAGTGATCCATAGAGAATATTGAATAAATTCTCCAATACATCAGTTGTGTGAGATATTTTAAAGGATCTTCAATTACTTTTAATAATACCTTGAGATGATTGGTTTCTATTTCAAGTATAAACAAGTTTCTTAAGTTTATAATATAAATTTTTGGTCATTTTACATTTGATACTTGATTCTATATTTTGTAGCTTTATATAGATATAAATAAAGTGATTAAAATATAAATTCTAGGTTATTATATGTGTGTGTGAGATGTGTATTTTACTATATATTTTGTATTATTTTTAATTTAATTTTTATTTTATAATACTCATAGAAGGAAAGGTGGTTTGGTGTGTCATTATTAGAAATTAAAATATCATTATTCTATTTATTTGTGTTGAGATATCGAGTTATTAAAAGTTGGTGGTTTGGTGTGTCATTATTAGAAATTAAAATATTATTATTCTGTTTATTTGTATTGAGATATCGAGTTATTAAAAGTTAATGATTGAATGGTGGTTTAATCCGTGCCTATTAAAATTTCTTATTACATAGAAATTAAATATTTATATTAAGTCGTATGTCGAAATTAACATATAATTAGTTTATTTGCTTGAATTTGGCCATTGCAATTATATTTTTCAATTGTTATTTATTTGACCATTATAACTATTCATAAATCAATGATTTGAATTATGGTTCAATGTGTTTTTATAAAATTTTCTTATTCCATACAAATTTAAAAAAATGTATTAGGTTATATCTAGAAAGTAACATATAATTAGTTTGTTTGCTTGAAATTTACAAATTGTATTAGGTTGTATGTAGAAATTAACATAATATCATTAGTTTGTTTTCTTGAGTTGAGACACTATAATTACATTTTTTAATTTCCATTTAACTCACAAAATTCCTTTTATACAAATGGAAAAAATTAGCAATAGATAGCAATTGGATTTTTGAAATGCTTTTAAATTTTGTGTTTTGATATCATTAATTATTGAAATGTTGAAGTGGAGATATGTTAATGTCATATATATGGTTGCGGTGCAAAGGAAAGTTAATATCAGGAAAAAGATGTTGATATTTAAAATGGAAAGAGTATTATTCTCATCATATGTCAAAGATGAACGAAGTTGTCATATTCAAAGAGAACTAGATTGGGAGTTTGATGACAAGTCCTATGTTTTTAGGCCTTTTCAATAAGACATATTAAAATGCTTAAAAATTATGATGTCTCGATATGGACATTAAATGTTATTGACAATTACGTTCAACAAGTACTTGGAAAATCAAATATTGATATAGGGATCTTTGTATTCCCATAGGATAGGTCCCACTATCATTTGCAAGAAAAATTCAAAGAAGGTAGTATAATACAATTCTATGAGAAAAGGTTAAGTGATGCGTGGTCTCAATATAGAGATAAATACAAAGCATCAAATGTATTGCTAATATTTTTTAAATATATCAGAATTGACAATGTTATTAATAACATTTTTTTATTATTTATAATTTATTTTAGATTGACCTTGTTGCACGATACAATATTTATTTTCTAGTTTATAACCTTTTTTATCTTTGTATTATTAGATCAATTATTTGTAGTTAAAATAATCTCATTTTTTTTGGTAAGTAAGTATCCATGGGCATTTGAACTTGTGACATTCCATTTACAACTTCTTATCTCAATTACTCATTACTAATTGCTCTACCCCAATGGGTTTTTTTTCCTTCTCATATGATTGTACAAGGAATACATATATTTATTGACTTTTATTTATGTATATGCTTTAATAATGTAAAATGTAATTTTTGAAATAAAATTCAATGTAAATAAAGATGCATTTCTTACAAAAAAAATTAGAATTACTTGATCATGAGTGCTAAGTGGACAACTCAGGCTAATGGGAGGATGCATCGTAGGTAAGCTAGTATGAACTTTTGAACTATAAAACATTTGATTTCCCAATTCGTAGTTTTTTTGTAAATTTGTATTCTTAAATCAATTATTGTAATTGCAGTGATCTTATATAAGCCAAAAGAAACGAAGTCATTTATTGACTTTTATTATTTGTTCACACCGAAAAAAAACAACTTGATATATTATGAAATCAAAGTTGCGTCAAGCATTACATCATAACATAGAGAAGTAAAAGTTATTCTCAGACCAAGACACTGTCTCACTCCTAGGACTATTATCAGTGTCTTTGCACCTCCCATAAGAGACAAAATTACATATCCGTATTCTTTCAAAGTTTAAAATATATCATATCTCAAATAGACAAAAAACCCCATACAAGCTACAAACATAAAACATACTGTTTACCACTAGAATACTAGTAGACAGACTAAAGTGCATTAAAAGAACCTCAAAATACTAGAGGCCAAAAGACTTCCATCTCTGAATTTCTCAAAATAAATTCTCCCATCCACATCTCCAATGGCTCTCTTGGATAGCTTATCTGCTTCACCATTGTATTCCCTATAGATATGTTGAAATGTAACATGAGAAAAATCATAAATCAAACACCTAACTCTGACCACCCAATGTTCCAATAACAAAGAGTGCAAAGAAAAGACTCATCTTTCCAAATCTATGATAGTTTTGGAGTCCCCAGCAATCTGAATGGAGTTTAGACCACATCCTTTTGAATACCAAAGAAGTCCCCATAATGCAAGAACTTCTTCCCTTGTATTTGTACCCTTACCAACCCCCATCCATAAATTAATCATATGATTCGAATTGAGCTTTACAACCATCCCTGCACCACACACCCCCTGGTGTTCAACCCCATCAAAGAAGACAATAGGATGATTTATGTCAAGAACAGGAAATGGGTCTGTCCTGGAAGCTACCAAAGAGTTGACTCTGTAAAATTCACAAAAGGAAACAACAACTTTTATACTCACTTGAACAACATTAGGTTTAATTTTATGGAAGATAAATATGTTCCTTTCCTTCCAAACTTCCCAAATAGTAAAAAAAGGTAATGCTTTGAGTCTCCTCTGATTTCTCATCCAAGCCAGCATGTTGTCTTCAAACATGTGACAATCCCAGGAAACAAAGAACCGGAGTCTCTTACCAAGTTCAACCCAGAATTCCTGGAAAAAAAAAGAACAAGTACCAAATATATGGTCCACCGTCTTCGAATCATACTTGCAGAAAATACACATTCAAGGGCCAATGAAACCCCTCTTTTGTAATGTTTTCCATGTCAATATCTTTCTATGGAAACAAAGCCAAACAAAACACTTAATTTTTAGAGGATGATGCCATCGCCAAACATCTTTTGTCCACCAACTAGAACTATCCTCCATCCCTTCCTCCATAATAAGATTATAAGCTATTTTAGCACTTATTGAACCACACCTCTTATTGAAATTCCAAACCAATTTGTATTCAGAATTTGTCAGAATAATACCAACCCGATACAACTTGGAAACGAAATTGTCCCACTCCATTGCAAGTAAACCACACAGATCTAAATCTCGGGAATAAATCCAATAGACAACTCCACCCCCCTGTTCACTAGCCACCTGATTAAGAACCAGAATGTTTTTCTGTGTAACTTCACCATAAGACCCTGGGATAGCTTGTAATTGTCAGTCAAACCAATAAAAGGATCGTAACCAACAAAAACTTGGGTACCTCGACCAACATCACAAGAAATATACTGATTAATAATAGGGAAGGACTTTAAAACACTGCACCAAATAACAGAGGCGTTTTGGACTTTCTTCACTGGAGAACAGAACCAATGGACTAGGGTAGAGCATTTCAAATACTTAACTTTCACAATTCTTCCCCATAGTTCCTTATAAAAAATACTTCGCCACAAACTCTTTGCACATAAAGCCCTATTAAACCAATTTATATTTTTTACACCCCACCCTCCCAAATGTTTAGGCTTTGAGATGCTATCCCAAGATGCAAGACGAAATTTCGAGAAATCCAATTTTCCAGCCCATAAAAAATGAAATATTTTCCTAATCACAGATATCACTACGTCCGGAATTATAAACAAAGAGAACCAAAATAATGGGATACTTTGGAGGGAAGTATTGACTAATACAAGTTCCCCCCCCCCCCAATAGACATCCATCTAAAAGACCAAGAGACAATTTTCCTGTGAATTTTTTGAATTAACCATCCCCAGTCACCTTTTCTATACCCATTTGGTTTCAGATAAAAACCAAGGTATTTAAAACCCTAATCTAAATCAAACATCTTTTAAGGAAACAAGGAGGCTATGTGATTACTAATACCTGGATCATCACAATAATGAACAAAATTAGACTTCTGGGAGTTGATTACCATACCTGGAGCATCACAAAATATAGTAATAATAGAGTGATATTGCTGCCATTTTGTATATGAACCATCCCCAAATAATAGAACATCATCCACAAATAAAAGACGAGTAATGGACAGTGATTTTTCCACCTTGATACCTCTGATGCTCATCTATTCTTTTGCCTTGTTATTAAGAAGACTCACCCTTCAATAACCAAAATGAACAAATATGGTGAAAGAGGATAGCCTTTTCTAAGTACCCTATTGCTACCAAAAAAAGAATTATGAGATCCATTAATCAAAACCAAAAATCTAGTTGAGTTGATGTAGGCCATAATCCAATTTGTGACCTCTGTAGAAACATCAATCTGAATGAGAATGAATCTCAAGTAGGTTCAATCAACTCTATCATGCGCCTTGATGAGATCCATCTTGAGGATGAAAGCAATCAATTTGTTTTGTTTTGTTGAATGTAGGCACCCTGTGCAACCCCAACATCATCCAGGATTTGCCTATTTGGAAAAAAACCAATTTTTTCTGCTAAAATACACCTTCCTAAAATAGGCTTCATCATGTATGAGATAATTTTTGCAATGATCTTGTAAAAAAGATTATATGGAGATGTAGGCGTATAATCATTATAAGTATATGGTTTATCCTTCTTAGGGATGAGTGTGATATATGTCGCATTCAAACTACCAGGAACCTGACCCAACCTTCTCGATTCATCAACTGCCTCAGTAAGTTCCTTACCCAAGATATCAAAACAATGTAAGTAGAATTATAGAATCCACCTGTTTGGGCCATGACTTTTTTATATGTAATTTTTGAAATTAAACTCCATGTAAAAATAAAAAATAAAAAAAGTAGGCATTTTATTTCACTATCCATAACTTTTTGTAAATATGTATTTTCAAATCAATTATTTGCAATTGGAATCATCTCATATAAACCAATCGAGCACACAAAGTTATTTACAAACTTTTATTTGCTTGTATGCATTAATAAGAGTGTTTACATGTGATATGTAATTTTTGAAATAGATTTTCGCATCTCTCCCAAAAAGAACCATATAATATTTTGATAATGAATTCTAAGTCGACTATTAGGGCCAACACGAGATCAATCATAAGTAAATGAAGTATAAGACATTGGATCTTTCAATACATAATTTTGTTTAAACTTTTATTCTTAAATCAATTATGTATAATTTCAATCATCTCATATAAACCAACAAGGCATGCAATCATTTATTGACTTTAATTAGCCTGTATGCATTAATATTAATGTATAAATCATATAAATGTGATTTGTAATTTTTAAAATAAAAGTTCATTTATATAAAGTTGTGTTTCCTTAAAAAAATAGAATTAATTGATAATTAGTGCCAAGTCAACTATTGAAGCTCATTGTAGATGTGTCATAAATGAAAGTCTTTGAAGTTTTTTTAATTGTAAAACATTTGATTTTTCTTTCGTAAATTTGCATTTGTACATCAATTATTTATAATTGATATAATCTCATATAAGCTTATAAAGTACAAAGTTAATTATTGCTTTTTATTTACTTATATATATTAATATGAGTATATAAATAAGATATATAATTTTTGAAATAAAACTCCATAAAAACAACAATGTAATTCTTCAAAAAAAAATAGATTTCTTGATAATGAGTGCTAAGTGGACTATCAAGGCTAACGGGAGATGGGTTATAGATGATTGAATTTAAACATTTTAAATTGTAAAGTGTTTGATTTCTCAATTCATAGCTTTTGTAAATATGTATCCTTAAACTAACTATTTGTTATTGCAATCATCTCATATGAACTAATATTATGGTACAAAGTCATTTATTGATTTTTATTTATCTATAATAAGCATTAATATGAGTGTATAAATGTGATATAGACTTTGAAATAAAAATCCATGTAAATAAAAATGCATTTGTTAAAAATTATAGAATTAATTGATAATGAGTGTTAATTGGATGATTCATGTTCATTGGAGATGTGTCATAAATAAATGCGTTTGTAATTTTTGCATTGTACAACATTTAAATTTTTCGTTCATAACATTTTGTAATTTTGTATTCTTGAATTAGTTATTTGTAATTGAAATAATCTCATATAAGCCATCAGGGAGACATATAATAGATGGATGACTTTGAATATATAGTTAATCTTGAAAATTAACATCTTAATTAATAATTTATTTGTAGTTTTATTAAATATTAATAATTAATAATCAAAGAGCATGTGGACTTAATATACAAATTTCAACTAAAATCCTTAAAGTATTTCAACATATATATCTTATTTATTTAAAATCCTTATCATTCTTTACTTCTATAATTTGTTAAAAATAATGTTCATCCATGGTTTGTTTTTGTATGATTAGTTGAACAATCAAATTGGAAATACTACACTTTTGATACCTTCTTTGTGTACCTCTCTTTGAACACCCTTGCTTCCACAGCCTACTCTCGATGTTGGTTCTCAAAGGCCACTCACTTATTTTAGTCTACACTTAGCATCTCAATGGATCAACTTGTCCCATTTAAGCATTCTATTAATTCACTTAGTTAACTCCTGTAGACAAAACAAGAATTAATAAGAAGGAATCATTTAGGAAAACAATTAAACAAAAAGTATGTCATCGATGTTAGTACTTGGGTAGACCCACCTATGACCCAATATGACCTTCTATGTAGAGAACTTCATGGAGCTTCATAGAGATGATCTTATTATTAGACGAACCTAATAATGCACTATACCACTAAATGCATGCACTCGGGATGGCACTTATAGACTAGTTCTTGGTTTGTTGTCATGTCCCAAAATTTTGCATTGGGTCACAATGGCCTAAGCCCCTTGGCCATACTCATGATAGTTTGTCAAATTGATGCTAAGGGTCAAATAATTGCCAAGAATGATGTCCAAGTTAGTAATAATGTGAAATTAGATCCAAATAGAAAAGGTAGGTCACATTAAGAGAAATTCCCAATTCAAAGTTTGTAATATGCCCATCCAAATGAACTGTCATGGAGGAAAATTACTAGTTCCCTAGGTTGGGGGTGGAAGCATTAAAAGTTGGGATAAGGGAGCTACAAGACCCAAAGTGACCTTAGACTTAAAAATTTACATTGAATGGGTCAAATAAATAATAATGAAAATAAAATAAGGTGGCATTGGATCATGAGGACACATAAGAGGTTGTGGGACCCCCATGTGGCAAGATTCCCCACTACACTTGGCATGATTCTCTCACCAATTCGAATTCAAGATGAAGGATAACATACTTGGGGGAGTTTAAGAGGTATTATTCATGGCATGATTCATGTAAGGTCGAATTGGAGTGGAAGAATAACTCCCATGGAAGAGGAAGGGGCATCTTAGAAGAATTGTGACACTTGGGCTAGATTCCCTGGCTTCTATGACAACAATGATGAAGATTCTATGACACCTATGACACAAATCAGACCTAAATGCTGACATATGACATATATGACATGTCAGGGATAAAAATAGCCTCCAAGAAGGCACACAAGGGAGTTAGGGAATCCAAAGAGACACCCATTCGAAATGAGGGAAGATGGAGACTAGGAATTGTTGGACAAGTGGTACACATTGGAATCTCTTCCCAACTTGACATGGCATGAGTCTTTTGGAAGGAATTCGACCCATGGAGGACTTGAGAAGTTTATAAAATAAAAGAAAAAAGAATGAAGGTAGATTTTGATCATTTTTTATTTGCATCTTCGCAATTTGGAGAGCTTCTAGCTTGTCCATGCTAGTGGAGTGTTTACTCTACTTGCCCTAGTACCGATTTTCGAGGGTGAAAGATTCCCATCCTAGTTGGAAATTGGAGAGGCCAATTCAGACCTTTCATTTGGAGATACAATGGATTTATTAGTTTCAGGTTGAAGCTACAGGGAAGCTCATGGTTCTTTCTTCTACAACTTGTTCTCACCTCTGTCTCACATTTCCTTGCATATTTTGGCTCTTGGAGGAATTGTTCCTTTGGTGAGATGTTGAACTCTTTGTGAGAATCCAAGAATATACATTTATTTGTATTATTATATGTATACTCTTTATTTGATGCTCAGAAGACTCTCAGGTCGAAATACCAAGTGAAACTATGTAAAAATACCAAACAATGCATAAATGGTGCCATTTTCCCTATATCTTGTTGTTGGATCTTGAAGAGGCTTTATTTCGATTTTTATCAATCAATATCTGTGATTTTGTTGTTTTATGGAGTTTCATTAATGTTCTGAATAATTTTCATTAACATTTCACAAGTCCTTGGAACCTAAATTTCGAATTTCAGAACTAGTGGTGAAGTTTACTAGCATTCCCCACTATCTGAAGACATGTATGCAAACATTTGATTTATGGGAGTTGAAGAGGCCTATAGGAACTAATTGATGATGCATTGGGGAGATAATTGAAGTAATTTATCAGTACCATGTCTCTTTTCTGAAATTTGGAGAGGTCTTACAGCATTTGGAAAGCCATCGTTGTCCCCTAGCCTTGGGGGTTTGAACCTCGAATTTACTAATAAAATTCCCCAACTTCTCCCGAAGTTTAATGAATGTTGAAGAAGTATCCTGACAGTGTATAATCACCCATGAGGTCCATTTTTATGTCTTAATACCATTCATATACCTTCAGACTCAATTTGAGAGCATTTGGAGCCATTTGGATCCATCTACCCTTGGGGGTTTCAACATCGATTTTCCTAGTAATTCTGCCTTTCATTCTCTAAGTGTAAATGAAAGTTGTTGAAGTATTTGTAAAGTATCCAAGCATATAATAGTTTCTTTAATGTGTCCAAGTACATATCAATCCACTCTATACAACATTTGAAAATATTTGGGATCATTTGGGACAGTTTGGGGCTTTACTAGTCCAAGTTTTCAAAAATTGACTAAATTGGGAAAAATTCCAAATTGGGGACATTACATTTGTTCACACAAGATTTGAGTGGATATAGATCAATTCTACTAAACCTTCTTCAGATACCCAAATGAAAGGCACCTAGCCTTAATATACATGAGGGAAGCCATCAAGCTTAGATATTTCTTTCTCAGAACAACCCCCCTCCCAATGAAAATCGCCAAGATGAGCACCTCCTACCTACTGCTACCTAAAGAAACTAAGAGGTAATAAAAGAAAGGTAAAAAACATCTCACTAAGTGAGCAATGTAAGGGAGGCACCCTCCCTCCACTTACGAGATCCTCAAAACAATGTTGTTAAAATATTATATTACCCTTATTTACTATCAATTTAACCAACAAATCTCCCCCCTATTTGTTGTTAAATTTTCAGAATTTACTTCAATCTGATCTAGGATCTTAACTGAGAGAACAACATGTACAGCAAATCTACAGCATATCAATCATGGACACAATAATGCAAGCACACAAGAGACACAGAGTTTACTTGGGGAAAACCATAAAGGTGAAAACCCCAATAACTTCCTCAGAGATAGATAGAGCAATGATACAACCAGAATACAAGAGATAGTCTTCTCCTAGCAGCAAAGCCTCCTCCTCACAAGTGCACCACTTTCCGAATGAGAGAAGTGTGTGAATGAATGATCAAATAGAGATCTCCTGATCTCTATTTATACTTGTTCTGTCCTGCCCAATAAACTAATGGGGCCTACATGTCTAGCTTAACCCATGGTTAACTTAATCTGGGCCGATCCCACACTTGATGGTCTAATAACCCTTTGACCCACATGGCTGACCCCCAATAGGGTGGTCTAATAACCCTTCAACCCACATGACTTATACAGGGCCGACCCCAACAAGGTGGTCTAATAACCCATCAAGTATAAGTTACGACAGTTACAATATAAATGATGACACTTCCGTATAAAGGAATAATAACATCTTTATAGGAATACAAACACTTCCGTATAGAGCAATAATGCCATCTCTATAGGAGTACAAAATACATATATGAAATACATGGGTGAAATACATTCCGAAGTTACATATACATCAACACTCCCTCTTAACTAGGAAGGTATTTCTCGACACAGGTCTGCTAGCACAAGTCTTCTTCTCTGGATCATCATCAGCGAATCATCATCCTCGAATCATCGTCGTCGTCACTACTGCTTCTATCTCAATCAATCTCTGAATCTACTCATCATAGGAAGTTCTACAGAGCCAGTCCTTTTTCATACTGGATGTAGGCCCACCACCTGCAGGTCTTCATCATCACTGGCCATACTATGGAATTCTCAGGACTTATTACGTGCGTCACAAAACCTTAAAAGAGTCTCTTGACTAGCAAGAACCCTAAAGAGCATCTGAGGCCTTTTTCATCCTGTCCAGATCTCTAGGACTTATTACATGTGACCCCACCACAAAACCTCGAAAGAGCATCCCAAGTTGGTATGGGTGCACAACTCCAACCTGAAGGATCTCCCAGGGCACAAATTACATGTGGTCACCACAAAACCTAGCAAGAGCATCTTAGGATGTTACAGGTACACAACTCAAACCTGAAATCTCCCAGGGCACAAATTATATGTGGTCATGGAAAAACCTCGAAAGAGCATCTCAGGATGTTACGGGTACACAACTCCAACCTGAAATATCCCAGGGCACAAAATACATGCCATAGGAAAAAACCTCGCAAGAGCATCTCAGGATGTTACGGGTACACAACTCCGACCTGAAATATCCCAGGGCACAAATTACATGTCCTCCCAGAGCAATGTCTTGAAAGAGCATCCCAGGTTGTTATGGGTACACAACTCCGACCTATAGGATCTCCCAGACATGCTCATCTACACAACCTGATCCATGGCCACAAAGTATCATCCTCATACTCATCATACATCATCCTGATGTACACATGATCATCCTGATCATCATCACTGCAACATCCTGCTGCATGTCATCTGGAGCAACATCCCGAAGCTCATCATCTATGATCATCCTGATCATACACTGCATCTGCCTGATGCATACCAAGTATCTACCTAATACATATCATCATACATGATCTACCTGATCATACACAGTATCCACCTAATATATATACAGATACATGGTCCAAGCATCCAACATGATGCATATACAAAATACATACAAATGATCCAACTGATCATATCCAACATCCAACATGATGCATACATAAATGATCCAACTGATCATATCCAACATCCAACATGATGCATATATACATAAATGATCCAACTGATCATGATGCAATGATCCAACTGATCATAACAAGCATCCAACATGATGCATATACATATACAGAGTAGTAACTGGAGCATCGTCCTGATGCTCATCATCCATGATCCTCCTGATCATCATAGCATCGTCCTCTTCAGATCATCTCATCGTCCACGAAGCATAGCCCAGATGCACATCATCCAGCACTTACACCACCAACATGGGAGAACACATCTACCACCATTCGGGGAAGGCTCCAGCCCTTACTTTTTTCCCATGGGAGAACACATCTACCACCATGTGAAAAATGTCTCAGCAATTATATCACGACCAAGGGAGAACACATCAACCATGTCAGAAAAGCTCATGTGCATCTGCATCTTCCGGGCTCATCACTTCCCTTTGGAAGGAACCTCGATCTAAAGTGCACCAAGCCTCTCTCTGAAGTATTCAAACTGCACTCTGGCCAACGGCTTGGTCAATACATCTGCAACCTGCTCATCCATCGCAAGATACTCTACTTCGGTTGTACTCAGTGCTACGCATGACTCCCTCCTGCTAAACCAAGAGATCACACCTAATCCCATACTGAAGCAGCACCCAGAAGTGCTCTTCAAATCTGTAGCACTACCTGCCCAATATGAATCAACATTACCTTGCAAGTTAAACTTTTGATTCGCATCATACTTGAGCCCATAGTCAACTGTACCCTTCAGGTGCTTCAGAATATGCTTTATAGCAACCAGGTGAACACCTTTGGGATCCGTCAGGAACTGACTCAATATGTTCACCGCAAAGCAAATATCGGGTCTCGTGTTCGTCGGGTACATCAAGGACCCAATCATCTGACGATACATAGTGACATCAACCGGCTTAGATGAAGCATCACACAAAAGCTTCAAGTTCGATGCCATAGGTGTGGCCATGTCCTTGCAGTCCATCATCCCGAACCTCTTCAGAATCTCTACTACATACTTCCCTTGTCCAAGGAAGATTCCATCTACACTCTGCCACACCTCCATGCCAAAAAAAAATATTGCATCATCTCCAAGTTCTTTATCTCGAACTTGGAAGCAAGCTTCCGCTGCGTGACGGCAATCAATCTATCTTCACCTGTAATAAACAAGTCATCCACATACAAAAGTAGTATCACTGGATTGCCTTCCTCAACCTTGTAGTGAAGGTTGGAATCCTCTTTACTCTTGGTAAAGCCCAAATTGGATAGAAAGATGTATATCCTACCATACCAAGTTCTGCACATATATGACTCCCTATCATGTGTCTCAGAACCAAGTGGCTACTCCACATACACTTCCTCTTCAACTACACCATTCAAGAAAGTTGTCTTGAAATTCATCTGGTGTATCTTCCACTTCATCACTACAGCCAGAGCAAGTACTGATCTAATGGAAGTGGATCTGGCTACAGGAGAAAAAGTCTCTATGCTACTATCTGCAGCATACTTGATCTTTATAGATCCACATGGAAGTCATGATAGACTTCCCTTCAGGTCTTGGGACTGCATCCCAAACATCTTTATGATCGACTGGTATTCCTCGATCGTGGCATTCTTCCTAGATCCTGGGAACTTCAATATCTTCAATAGATAGATTTGTTGCTGAACCAAATGTTGTAGTCCTTCTTTTGTAGGTGCTCGTATACGATCTTTCCTACAAAACAAGTTAAATTGCATGATTAGAAACATCTCATAGTTTTCAAAACAAATTCTTACATATAAAGAAATATGTCATACAGTCATGCAATTATCTTAGCCAACGCTTCAATACAACATTTATCCATATCCCGTAACTTTCTAGATGCCTTCCAATCTCTACCAACACATTGTTAAGAGTGTGCACAACTCCCAATATGTCAACAAAGAGGTTTCATTCTAGATAAGTAGCAATGGAATGTTGTACAATGCCATAGGCCACTTACCCATGTATATTAGTAGTATATTGTTCATCAATGCAACTATTCTAATATGCATAATACACAACCTAATTCTAGGAACATCAGTATATACATTATTGAACAGTATTATTTAAACAATCAAATATGCAAGAAATGATAATTCAAATACTTATCTTTGTTTGTTTGTTGGGTTGACTCCCTCTCAGTCTTTGCTTCCTTTTTGTAACTCCATTCCAATGAGAAGTGGTCATCTCCCTTTGAATATCTGCATCCTTGTAGAAGCTACTGAAGTGTGCTCCCTCTTGATCTTTTCTTCCTTGCAGGAACAACTGGAGTGTGCTCCCTCTTGATCTTTTCTTCCTGGATTACCTGTTCTTGACCTTACATCCATCTTGGACCACCATGCAAGCTTGAGTGTGCACTAGTGTCATCTTTGTGTCATCCTCAAGATCTCATACATAACCATACATACATTAGTATAATCTCAATACTATCAAAACATTACGATCCTAAATAATCTTAACATGTATGTTCATGATTATTTCGAACACAGATAATAAACATTAGTATTCAAGGTTTCAGGGAAGACTTCTTTTACTCATGCATATTCTTATTTGATCATAGGACTCTTTTGGTTAGTCAAGTCATCAATCAAGATAAGAGACATAATATGCATAAACCCTTGATTACTTACATTTCTAACTCTATGAATAAACATAACCAATCATACCAAGTATACTTATATAAGGGATCCTAACACAAGGTAAGATTCTAACTTGATATAGGAAAAACATACATGGATTACTATGTTAGCTAGTTATGTCTAACATACCCGCATGATGTCTTCTGGTTCTCTTCAATGACTTGTTCTAGTAACCTGCATGTCTCATAAGTTAACCATTGTAGAACCAAGTTATACATACCTCGTAAGTAGATCTTCTATGTGATCCATGACAATGGATGAATCTTTGTCTTCATGTCACCATGATTATATGTTCTTGAAGTAGAACATGATTTGTCTTTCTTGGTGTATGTTGGCCCGGTTTTGCAACCAGGCTTAGTGCTATGGGCACCTGCTAACTAGTAGCAGCAGTTTCAATAGAATTAAACAAGAAACTAATCTAAACAAAACTAATCATGGATCTATGCAAGAATATAAGCAAATAGTGTAAACATTTAAAAAACAAGAACAAGAAAATATTAAAGAATGAATTTGTATTGAAAAATGGGGGGCAAGCAAGTGCTTGCGATAATACCTTCAATGGTGAAGGTTGATGTTGAGCAACTCCCAAGATGAGTAGCTCCAAGCTCCAAGAGGTCTCCTTCTCCAAGGTTGCTTACAATGGCCAAAATGCTCAAGGAATATTTCGGAAGCATGAGGATGAGATAATGGATGGATGTGAAATGAGGAGCCCCTACCACCTTTTTATAGGTTTTGGTGGTGGGGAATACCATTTGTGGTTTTGTGGAAACCAAATGGTATTGACCAACATGGTTTAGGTACTTTTCCCTCCTTTTTCTTTTTTTGAATAAAATTAATATTTTAATTCCCTTTTTAATATTTTTGGGAATTTGGACCCTTTTTTAGGGTTTTTTTTTTATGCTTTTCAGGAAAAATAATATTTTTTAATGGAAAAAGGGGTGTACTAAGGTCTTTTGGTGACCTTTTGTTGGTTTCAGAGGCTCAGATGATGGAAAAGTGGACAAATGGGTCATGTGAATAAGGGAATGAATAGTGAGCACTTTTTAGGTGTTAACAGATTGCCCCCTGATGTGTGAGGGCAGGAGCTCATCGTATGGCTGATAGACATCATAGTTCTTTTGTCTTTTTTCAGGGGTTTGGGAAGGAGAAGAGACCGATTGGAGACTGGAGCCATGGCCCTTGGAAGCTGCAAGAAACAAAAAATATTACATGGCCTCAATATGAATGAGGTATAATCTTTGATAATGGACGAGGCGGGCATTCCCATGCTCGTATCAAGACACATACATAACAATTAGTCCCAAGAAGGGGGATCTAATACAGAAAGAATCTACTGGTACACCATAATGGTCCAGGGGGGACATTATTGTGGGATGTACTCCTGATCATAACGGATCTCAATAACTAATACACTGGAATAACTGAGGAACTGCTGAAACTGAAGGTGTCCAACATCTGTAGGGACTCAAAGACTATGAGTCATCTCTGAGAAATAATATAACTGTATACTAAAGGGAGTATGAAACTGGGGTACATCTGAATACTGTCGCCATGCGCAACCCGGATATCTATAGAAAAAGTGTAACTGGTTTTATCCATAGGAAGACTCTCAAATGTGGAGGAGTCAGGAGGTATCCAGGGTCTTCGACTAATAAGTGAAACGGACGAATACCCTGTGCGAGTCTCAACGATGCGATCAAGGTGTTGAAGTTGAGCATGTGAGAAACAATCGTTTGGAGAGGCACTGAAGATTCCTCTCGAAATGATTCGTAGGCACTCATCATAAATGGTGATGAGTCCAAGACACAGGGACCTCTAGGTCGATCCTCTGGAATCAATGTGGTTGTCGTCGACAGAGGGAGACCAGCAACTAACAAGGCAATGATGTTTCCTTGATAGGAGCACGAGGTGTAAAACTGCAGTGTTGTAGTACTGATGGTAGGACTGACATACTTGTGGGAATGGGAAATAACTGGGTCAAAAACTGGGTAGACTCAAACTTCCTTTGTTCAGAGCATGATGACATGGTTGACCTGGCAGCGTAGGGAACTGGTTGTAGGTGTGGGGATGATTGCTTTGACTGAATGGTATATATTGACTCTGGGGGGGAGGACGAGCTGATAGGTGCCATCGAGAAATTATCAAGGTGACATACTGCAGAATACTCTGAACAAAGGCGACCAAAATGGGGAAGCTGCCTAATGAGTAGATGTGATCTGTCGTGGCGCCAAGAGGCACCATTGATTCCTTCTTCGTAGTTTTAATGAGCTCCAAGAAGGGATAAAAGTGTGCTCTGAAATGGTACGGTCCTGTGGATTTTGTGAGCCCAGGGCGGCTCATGCTCATGGTTGCTTTCATGTTTAGAGAGTCTGAAAACGGTAAGTGGACTCTATTGGTGTTTCTTTTTCGTAAGTTTAGTCTCCAAGGCCCGAAAAAGCATAAAATGATGCGGATGGAGAACTCTTCTAGCCGATGTGACTAGAGTATACCTTTTTCGTAATTAGTCTACAAGGTCCGGAAAAGGGGTAAACTTATACCAGGTAGACGCCCTTTCTGATACGTTTAACGAGCATGAAAGGAAACAAGGTTGCTCGGCAATCTTTTCATTGTTTGTAGGAGTCAGAAAAGAGCTTAACAAAAACTCCCTAAGTGCCTTTTTCGTAAAAGGGGTTGCTCGACCCGAAAAAGGGGTAAAATTATACCGAACAAAAATGGATTGATGAGGGCAAGAAAAGGTCTCAAGCATCGTCATCAGTGCGGAAAACTGGATCCGGTGACATAAGGATTGTCGAAAACGGAGAACGACTGATGTGGCACACAAACCGAGGCTATGTGGGGGGCATAAAAAATGCCCTGAAAATCAGGACGTGACAGCGAGAAATGTTCTCAAGCATCATCACGAGCGTGGAAAACTGAATCCGGCGATATAAGGCATGTCGAAAATGGAGAACGGTCGATGTGGCACGCAAACTGAGGTGACGAGGGAAGCATGGAAAAAATGCCCAAAAAATCTAAAGGTGAGAGCGAGAAATGATCTCAAGCATCATCACGAGTGCGAAAAACTGAATCCGGCGATATAAGGCATGTCGAAAACGGAGAACGGCCGATGTGGCACGCAAACCGAGGTGACGAGGGGGCATAGAAAAAATGCCCTGAAAATTAGGACGTGACAGCGAGAAATGATCTCAGGCATCATCACGAGCGCGGAAAACTGAATCTGGTGATATATGACACGTCCAAAACGGAGAACGGTCGATGTGGCATGCAAACCGAGGCCACGAGGGAGGCCAAAAATGGTCAAAAAATAGACCCCGTGAAAACGGGAAAAGGAAGGAACCTGCATGAAGTTCTCGCTGTGCTGATTCCAATGGTACCAACGGTTTGAAAAATGGACATCGTATGATACCGCAATGGTTGTTTGAAAATTGGTGGAATTTCTATAAATAGGGCGTGGGGCCCAAATGACTTGTCATTGTTACATGCGAGTTTCATAGAGCTGTTAGAGCTATTTCTTGATTTTCGGGAGATTTCACCGTTGGTTTTCGATTCTGCGAGTTTCAAGTAACTCTATTTGCCTTAGCCTTTTCAATTATGTCTTTTTTGTTTTGCGGCGGGCCCCCGAAGGCCGTGAAATTCCATGTTGACTCTCCAACTTGGAATATCGCGGGTTTCAGGACTGTTCCCACAATGAACCGCGCGGGTTTCAGGATGACAGTCGCGATGTTCATCGCAACTGCGAGGTTGGAACCCGCGATGTTCATCGCGAGTTCATGGGAGATAGTCGCGATGTTCATCGCGACTGTCTGGCCAAAATCCGCGATGTTCATCGCAGGTTTTTGCATGGAAGCCACGATTGTCATCGCGGCTTTTGGTGGAAAAGCCGCGATGGGCATCGCAGCTTTTTGTGGAAAAGCCGCGATGGGACTTTTTTCAAAAAATTTTATGCTGGGGCTAAAAATTTCTTCTGTTTTCTGGCAGGATGTTGAGGAGACCATTGTCCTCGTGGTGGGAGCGGGAGATTGATGATGATCTTATGGAGAGGATTCAGACTGACCTGGGGGTGAGACAGACTTTGGCTATGAGCGGACTTTTGAAGTTTGCTCAGATCCCACCTATTCGTTCAGTGAGACGGCTCCTGAACAAGCTAGTGAGTTGGTGGGTGCCAGCGGAGGGTTTGTTTATTATTGGGGGTGAGAGATTAGAGATCACCCTCACGGATGTTTTTTTTCTGACTGGGTTGCCTCGGTTAGGCGAGGTGGGAGATCTGTTGCCGAGGATCCCGCCAGGTGTAGATATGGAGGATCTACTACAGACTTTTTGTGTTGATGATGCTATTTTGCAGAACAACTCTATTAGTCTGCGATCCCTACGTGAGTGGGATATGCGAGCTGTTGGTGCATGTGTTCTACGGATATTGGGTGCGGCTGCGCCACATCGTATGTCTGGGGGACAAACGATGATGGTCGACTCTGTTCTTCGGGGGACTTACTATGCCTGGGGGCAGATGTTTCTTGCTGGTGTCCAGAGAGATCTGGACAAGGCCATTCGAGAGGGAGGTGAATTCTGTTATGCCTCCTTTCTATGCTGTTTTTTCTTTGAGCAGGTGCCGACCTTGCGGCCACGGGTACCCATTCGTGCTGGTCTGGTGAGTGAGCCTCGCATGATGCGGTGGGGGCAGATGATGCCTCGTGCCGGCGGTGGTGTCCGTGGTTTCTTCACGGAGGATTTTTATGAGCAGTGGGAGCAGATTCCCCTGGTGATCGAGGACTACCCCTACGCCGGCATGGACTATCGAGGTGACCCAGAGATGCCTCGTGCCCCAGGACAGGCCTGGAGTTTAGACGGTATGTTTTGTGTTTTATTTGATATTATATCATGTGTTGTTTGATTTATCATCTATGATTATAGTTGGATAGTATATGATGGCTTACTTATTTTGTGCAGATGTGGGTCCTGTGCCACCGGACGGCTACGTGCCTCGTCAGGGGCGGGCGATGGTGGTCGGCCATCCACCTGCAGCGGTACCACCTCCGCGTAGTGGAGGATTTGCGGCTCGAGGGCGAGGGGTTGGCCCTCGAGATAACGCCATAGAGGGTGTCAAACAGACCTTTTCTAGGATCTTAGCTGGACTCCCCGAGGATGGTTGGAGAGACCTGGATCGGGATATTTTGGATGGTTGCTTCAATGCGCCGCCTGAGTGGCGATTGCTCCTGCTGAGGACAGCGGTGTTTGTGGCAAAGCATAGGGGTGGTGCTCGGGATGTCTCGGCATGGCCGGCTGAGCTGAGGACACGTCTGCGGGATGATCTAGTGGGGCCGGCAGAGCGGAGAGTTCGGGCTCGCCATGACCCGGCGGGGCCAGCGGAGGAGGAGCCTAGGGATCCTGATGAGTAGATGACATTGTATCTGCCCCCAAATGCTGATGAGCATATGGGGAAGCATTTTTGTGTGACAGATGTATTTTTGTATATCGGGTGCTGAGGGCACCTATGACATGTTGACTTTGATGGTTTATATATATATGTGTATATATTTTGGATATATTGTCGTGTATGCACGTGGATGTACGTTTGTCTTTTGTATATGCCTGTGGAGGCACATGTTATGCACGTGGATGCATTATTTGGTTATTTGTTTTATGCCTGTGGAGGCACATGTTATGCACGTGGATGCATTTTGTTTATGGATATGTCCGTGGAGGCACATGTTATGCACGTGGATGCATTTTGTTTATGGATACGACATGATGTGATTGGTGTGCCAGTCGAGGACATTGTTGGCCATATTGTCTGCTACACTGTTGAGGTGTCTTGGGACATGTGTGAATGAAATGGATTCAAACTGTCTAACCATTTGTTTAGTGCACAGGAATTTTCTGAAAAGACAGGGATCGTGTACCTAGTAATCATTGTTGAGCTGGGAAACTAGGAGCTGTGAGTCCAAGAAAACGTTGAGGTGACGGATGCTCATTTGGAGAGCTGTGGCCAGGAGACCGGTCACGGCATCGTATTCAGCTTGATTATTGGTGGCGGCACCTAAACATACTCCGTCAATGTGAATTAACTCATGTGAAGGGGAGTATATTACCCAAGCTGTGGAGGCGAGATTGGGAGACCAACGGCTTGCACCATCAGCGAAACCGACATGGCAGAGTGGAAGAGGATCCATCTGTGGTCATGCAGAGAAAAATAAATATTTAGGTTTTTTGAATTTTTTGTGAACAAAGAAAGTATGCCTATACTAAAATGGACGGTGGTGTCCATCAGATTTTCTATGGGTAAAATCGTTTAAGGTACAACCCGTTGCGTGGGTTGCGTAGGGGATTGCCTTCTGAATCGGTCAGAATGTATGCCCCCTGCCCGAGGCAGGTGTGTATGATGTAGGGGCCTTGCCACATAGACACGAACTTTCCCTTTCTAGTTTTATCATGAGCTTGATCGTAAGCGAGGACAAGGTCTCCCTCAGAAAAGGTTCTTGGGTGGACGTGTTTGTCGTAACTTAGTTTCGATCGTTGTTTAGCTGCTTCCATGTTTTGAATGGCTGTGCGCCGATCTTCATCGGCTTGCTCTAGGAGTAGTAAACGTTGCTCGATCGGGGAAGTGTCCGGTAGGAGTTCAACGACGATATGTAAGGATGGAATCTGGCACTCGATAGGGAGAACAGATTCGACACCGTGAACTAAATGGAAAGGGGTAAAACCGGTGGCGGTTTTGGTTGAGGTGCGGTAGGCCCACAGTGCGGGGAAAAGCATTTGGTGCCAATTGGATTTGTGTTTGTCAATAGTACGTTGGAGGATGGTCTTCAAAATTTTATTGATCGCTTCGACTTGGCCGTTTCCTTGGGGATAGTAGGCGGAAGAGAAATGGTGTTCAAATTTCAACATGGTTGATAATTCTTTCCAGACGGCATCTTCAAAGTGAGAGCCGTGATCAGAGACTAGTTGCTTCGGCACTCCGAAACGAGTGATAACATGGTTGAAGAAAAACCGTGCTGCAATGTCGGCTTTGCAATTGTAAGTCGGCATGGCTTCCGCCCACTTGGTGAAATAGTCGACGACCACAACGATGTGTTTGTGACTTCCAGCTGATGTGGGGTTGCAGTCGAGGAAGTCGATGGCCCATTTGCAGAATGGTCCAACAGTGATGACTGGATGAAGGGGGGCGGGGGGGGTTCTTGCTTTGGGGGCAAAGAGTTGGTAGTTCTGGCAATGCTTGATTGCGGTGATGCAATCAGTAAACAATGATGGCCAAAAATAACCTGCCCGAATGATCTTCTGGGCGGTGGCCATGCCGGAGAAATGGCCTCCGCAAGCACCGCTATGACAATCATTGAGGACTTGTTCTGCCTCACTATGGGATAGGCATCGGCGTAGGATGGTATCAACGCCGCGTCGGTAAAGTACGTCCCCTAACAAGAGGTACTGGGGGGCATGGTGTCATATGCGACGACGTCCGTCACGATCGATATGTGTTCAAAATTTTTGCGTACGAAGGTAAGTCAAAATGTCTCCGTACCAAGGGTCGTCAGACGAAATGATGAAGATTTGCTCGTCAATCAGGTCCGTTTGGATAACGGGTGATGTCGAAGAGAATGGGAGGTCAGTGATGAGGTGAGCAAGCGCAAGGGATTTAGTGCTTTTGGGAGTTCTGAAAGTGAGGTCATATTCCTGGAGGATAATGACCCATTTAGCAACACGACCTTGTAGGAGCTGCCGGGTTAGGAGATAGACCATAGGGTTGGAGTCGGCCACGACTGTGGTATGACTGAGTAGAATGTAGTGTTGCAATTTTTGTATGGAAAAGACTACAGCTAGGGCTAATCTTTCCTCGTATGGGTGACGCAGAGGTGGGCCAGACAAGGTCTGGCTGACGTAATAAATCACATGCTCTTGGTGGGAGGCATCTTCTTGGACCAAAACTCCGGACACAGCATATTCAGATGCCGAGACATAAAGGGTGAAGTCTTGAGAGAAATTCGGTGGGGATATCAAGGGGGCTTGTGTGAGAGCTTTCTTGAGGGCTTCGAATGCCATGTCTGCTGGCTCATCCCAAACAAAGGGTATGTGGGTACGAAGTAAGCGTAAGAACCCGTGGACTTTGGTGGCATAATCAGGAACGAAGCGCCTAAGGAAATTGGACCACCCTTGTAGACTCTGGAGCTGCCGAAGCGTGCGAGGAGGCGGAAGTTCTAAGATGGCTTTGACTTTCAGGGGATCGACAGTGATTCCGTCTTGGGAAACAATGAAACCCAACAACCGGCCTGCCGGGACGCAAAAGACACACTTGTGTGGGTTCAAGCGGATTTTATATTTGCGACAACGCAGGAAAACTTGCCGGAGGTCGTTAAGGTGGTCTGATCGTTTTCGGGAACAAGCTGTGAGGTCATCAAGGTAGACTCGCAGGATATGGACCAAGTCGTGAAAGCAATAGGTTATGGCCCGCTGGAAAGTGGCACCAACATTTTTAAGGCCAAATGGCATGACGCGGTAGGCAAAGGTGCCCCATGGGGTGGTGAAGGCAGTCTTGTACTGGTCCTCCTTACGGATGTGAATATGGTTGTATCCGAAAAACCCGTCCATGAAAGATAGGACCTCATGGCCCACACACTCATCAATGATTTGGTCAATGAATGGCGTGGGGAAATTGTCTTTTGGATAAGCGTGGTTTAAGTCATGGAAATCAGTGCATACTCTAAGGGTGCCATGCTTTTTGTTGACGGGAACGGGGTTCGACACCCAGGTGGTGTGCGGAATAGGATAAATGAATCCTGCTTTGCGAAGTTTCTCGACCTCAGCTTTAACAGCGGGGAGTTTGGAAGGATGAATGGGTCGCTGTTTCTGGCGAACAGGGGGTACCTCAGGCCATGTATCAATGTGGTGTTCTATGATGGCGGGGTCAAGACCAGGAATCTCGGTATAAGACCAGGCAAAGACATCACGGAACTCTTGAAAGAGCTTTTTGTATGCCTGAGTTTCTGCTTGAGTGCAAGATGCACCCAGCGAGATGAGCTCAGGTTTCCCAGGTCTTGTGGAAATATCTATCTGTATAGTGGGGGAAATGTTGGACATGTTCCCTTCTTCAAAGGAATCCAGTGCTGGGATGGGGTCCTTTAACCAATCGACCTTAGTGGGTATGAAATCCTTCGATTCGACCGATAGCTGGTTGGATGCGGTGGGTGTAGATGTTTCCGGGAGGAAATACGAGCGATGATGCATATCATCCCAAGGGTAGTCGGGTGCAGTCAGTGTCTCCAAAATTTGCTCATCAGTATTGAAGTAGTCAGACCATAAATCAAGGGGTTCTGGTTTGAAAGTTGTTGAAATCATATAGATTGTATTGACTTCTTCCGACGAGGATGATGGCGGGGGGTATATCTCCTCGATGAGGGGAGGAGATATCTCCAAATCGACGTTGTTTAACTCGTACAATGCTGCTCTATAGTCAGGGAGATCAAGACAATGGTGAGAGTAGTGGCCGTAAACACTGCATATGGCACAAGGATGGTTGGTGCGCAGTGATCTGTCGCGAGGCCGAGGAGGTGGCTCAAGTCTAACGACTGGGATGTCGGTATCATCGTCCAACATATTCATATGTTCTTGGAGTGCTGGTAGCTGTGGGCATTGATGAGTTGGATGGCCTATCTCATCACACAAAGAGCATTTAGGAGGAGCTCGAAACACCGGTGGGGGTTTGACTGCCTTAGGGGGTGGTATAGCAGTGTATGGTTGTGGACCTCTGCCCCCAGTGGGCTTGACAAGAGGAGGAGGATTCGTTGACGACGAAGGGATCGTGAGACCAGGAGATGGTTTCCTCGATGAGGAGGGGATTGTGACACCGGGAGGAGGTTGAGTAGTGGTAACAATAGGTTGTACCGGTTGGAGGATGACATTTGGTGTCGGCGGTGGAATGGGAGGCGAAATATACCACACGGGTAATCCCCATGTTAACCCGGGTAGACTAAGGGTAGCCATAACCGGGGCACTTACTACACCCGAAGGAGGAAATAGAAAGGGGATGGTGTGGATGGGTGTAACACCGATGTGATTAGGGACCAATGGTGGTTGACTACCGGGTGTTTGTGTATTCTGTGAAAGAGTACAGAGGTTTGCGATGTGGGTCTCCGGTGACGGTGGTGGAATGGCCTGGAATGTAGAGGTCATTGGTGTATCTGAGTAAAGTCCGGGTCCCACAGAAGAAACAAAGGAGGTAGTTGCACTAGAAGCGGGTTGTTCAATCATGGGAAGAACATTTTCGGGTGCTGCAGGGGCATTGGGATCATAGTAGGTGAGTTGGTCGATTTTGACCACGCGTCCCTTGTGGGGGAACATCATGGTACGAAAAACGGATGAGGCAACCGCTTTCATGGCATACATGTAACTGCGACCAAGTAAAAGGTTATAATCGAGTTGGGCATTAATGACCTCTATGTCGATGAGCACAGTTTTCCCACCCAATTGGACGGGGACCTTGGGTAGTAGACCTTGAGGTTGAGCTGACCGGCCATTGTAGGCCTGCAATGCAGTGGTGGATTGCTGGAGAGTAGGGGATCCCAACTTCTGCCAAACAAATGTGGACATGACGCATGTGGAGGCACCCTCGTCGATGATACATCGATGGATGACAAGATTCCGAATAGAAACAGAAACTTGGACTGCTATGGTGGAAGGTAGATGTGGTTCGGACTGGTCCAAATCAAAGGTCATCAATTTCGAATCATTTGGGTCAATCGCCCCAATGGTGGAAAGTAAAGTCTTGCGCTGCGTAGGATAGTTTTTCAAGACTTCTAACGCAGACATGGCTGCGGGAGATTGAGCTAGGTCATCTACGATGTTGTAATTTGACGCAGCCCATGCATTGGGGTTGTTGTTGATACGGCGGAGTGGGAAATGAGGTGCTTTAGATGCGCCATCAAGTGGAAGAGGTGGTATCCGTAACGTCTAATCGGTGGGATGAGCGTTAGTATCCTTATCGGCGGGGGGGGGATTCGGAGGTAGGGCCATACTGGTTCCGACGGGTTTGGATATTGACATCGGAAGTGGACATCATCAATAAGTGGTGAGTGCCTGAATCAAACATGGGTTGATCAAGAGCGGCGTAAGTGATTTGTTGTGGTTGCACGTTGCCCTGTGGGGGGGCTAACGGCTGAGTGTTCACCACTCCTTGTGTTGAAAAAGGGTTTTGTAGCACCAAAGGTTGTTGTTGAGGTAGTGGAGGGTTGGGTGGTGGCTGAGGAGTCGCCTGCCCTTGACGATGGGCGTCATCTGTCCATAGTTGTCGAGCTCGCTCCAGATGTGGGCAAGCGTGGGTATAGTGGCCATAGACACCGCAAATAGAACAAGGATGGTTTGTTCGTAAATTAGCATTTTTGGCTTGCTTAGGTGGCCGATCAGGATTCTGATGAGCAGGCGCCGCGTTATTGTTTTGCGGAGGATGGGTAGGTTGTGGAGCTTGGTTATGGTTTTGGTTGTTTCCACGGTTACGTCCTCTTCCGCGGTTTGGTTGCCCACCCTGGTTGCGTTGGTTATTTTGGTATTGGGGCTGATGTTGTTGTGCGTACACATGCCCTTGAGCATTGGGGGGATTCTGGGGAGCCGCAGGTGCAGGAGTAGGTTGCGGTGGATAATATGTTGGTGGAGCTGGAGGTGGTCCAGCTGCCTGTTGGGGTTGTTGGTACCCCTGAGCTATTGGATGTGGTGGGTTAGCTGGTGCAACTTGCTGTGGGTACTGCATCTGTTGTGGCGAGAACTGAATGGGGTTCTGTGTCACAGGTTGGATATGGTATGTAGAAGGTACATATGCTGATGGCGCTTTCCCATAGCAATGTTGCGGACAAGAGGGTCCATGAATGTGATGGGTCTGGTTTGTTGGAGCGTAAGAAGTTGTCGCTCCGGAACTGGATGTAGCCCTAGAGAGGTCTGGGGCGGGCATGGTGCTCACCATGCTGAAAGGTTTAGGTTGCGGTGTGATTTGGCCAATGATGCCATCAGCGGCATGTGATGCCCCCGGTGCATCACCACGTGAAGAGTTGCCTCGTGGGGCGTCAGGTATCATTGTGTATAGATAACCCGACTGGGCGTAAATGAGATCAAACTGTTGGGCTTTAAGGATGGCCTCTTCTTCAGACTGGGGTCTTTCAGATGCCACATCCTTCGCAATGAGAGGGAGGAGGGATTTTAGGAACCAATCTAAGAAGATACGGTCGTCTAACTTAATTTTGTAGAGGCTTCGGCGCCAACGCCATTCATGAATGTGGTCAGTGATGTGGGTGGCCGTGGTTTGTCTGCAAGACAGTAGGATCTCGACTCCCGCATCATAACGGACAGGTAACTGGAAAAACTGCAGGAAGGTCGAGGCAAGGGAGGTAAAGGTGGCATGCGTCCC
The DNA here is from genome assembly GCA_027924585.1 of Larix kaempferi. Lineage (NCBI taxonomy): Eukaryota > Viridiplantae > Streptophyta > Pinopsida > Pinales > Pinaceae > Larix > Larix kaempferi. The sequence continues at coordinate 6,518,394 of BSBM01000602.1, forward strand.
ATGAGGCTGCTCGATATACCACTTAGCTACAGAGCCAGTGAAGGTGCGCTGTAAAAGCCGGAGGCGGATTGAGTCATCCACTATGGAGTTGGAGGAACACCATAAATGGAAGGACATGATATGGTTCTGGGGGTCTTCACCTGCCTTGCCCTCAAACTTAGGGATGTCAAAAGGGAGTTTGGTGGGCATGTGAGGCCACGCAGGATCGTGTCTGATGGGGTCATTGGTGAGCCTAGCTAAGTCTGGCAGGTTCAGACTCGCCATGTATGGTAAGCTAGCAGATGTGGAGACTGGAACTGGGACCTGCCTAGTCATTGTGGTATGATGTAGGGGTCCAGTAGCGCCTAAAGGTATGCTAGGTATGGAGGGTGTGTGCCCTCCAATAGGTGTAGTCTGGTATGGGCCAGCGCCTCCAAGTGCAACATGGGTTACACTTGGGTTAGGAATAGCAGTAGGGATTCCTGGAATAGGGTTTGTGGAAACTAGAGGGGGTGTGACCCCTATGTTGGGCATACCCATAATAGGTGGTGGCCCTGTGTTGGGCATTCCTAAATGTGGAGTGTTGCCCATGTTGGGCATACACAGGGGGGTGGTTGTTGCCATGGATGGAACGGCCACAGAAGGGTCTGTGGATGTCTCGCCTATGGTGCTGGTAAATAGTGGGTCAAATGGTGTTCCAGCCATAATGGTGGGTGGTGGTAATATAACGTAGTTTTCGGATTCTGCCTCAGAATCAGAGGTGAAGTGAGGCGTGTCAGAATCAGATGACCGTCTGGTTGACTGATGATGTGTCGAATCAAGGGATAAGGCTCTGCATCGGTGACGTGGAGAGCCAAGGAGGCTAAACTCTGGGAGTTCGCCCTGTAGACGACGAGAGCATCTAAAATTCTCAATGGTGAGAAAATAAGTTTTTGTGAAAAAATCTGTTTAAGTATCAGGTGGTGATATATAAAAAAGCTCAAAACCCTAATGCAACCAAGGGTGCAAGAAGGTGAGTGAAAAAGAAGGCTCTCAGGCCAAAAAATCAACCTCAAAAAAGGCACTTATTCTAGCAGCTGTGCTACAATAAGTGGAGGAATGCAACAAATGGTTAGAGTACCAACATGCAAACGGCTTCTAGAAAAAATAGGTGTAACTAGACCAAAGGTGGGTTGAAGCATGCAAACACCTAACTAAAAGTATTGTGACTCAAACAAACGATATCCTCTGCAAGGTTATGAAATCCAAGTCAGACAATATGAGTGTTGAGACAACGGCTAGATATCCCCCTACCGGGAGGGACACCGGGTAATCAATCCTAAAGAAAGGCTACTAGGATACTCTGTTCATGACGTGTCGAGAAAAGGTAAATCTGCCATTTGGTCCTTTGATCGCAATATCCCAATACAAGGATATCCCGAGAACTGCGAATGGTAGCCCTTCGGTTACTGAATGGATTTCGGTATTCCACTCAGGCTTCCGGAACCATCCTCGCGACTTCAACCCTCCTAGGGGAGAGGCCTTCCCACAAACCGGTTGTGACCGCGCCAAAAAGTACTAAGAGATTTTAGCTCCCTAATTGGACAACTTCTATGTCTCAGATGTAATAACTGAGGGGTGTTATTGGAACACCTATCCCCCCAATACTACCTAACTACAAAAGTTCTTTTAGTGTTCCCCAAGTGGGGTTAAAAGTGTGTTGAAATTAGGGTACGTTTTAAGGCTCAGTTCAATTAAGTGATCGAGTGAGTGCACGTGAGGTATTTGTAAACTGAGCTTGAAAAAGGTAAATGCTTTACAGGAAATTTTCAAAAAACAAAGGAGCTTTTGAAAATAAAAAAGCAAATATTTATGACTTTTTCAAATAAATGGAATTTAAATGCTTTTGCAAATATCAACTCAAAAAACAAAGGATCTTGTGAATTATGAAAGCAAATAATAGACTTCTTTTAAAGAAATAAATGGACTTCTTCTTTCAAGGAAATTGCTAAGGGATTTTAAAGAAGTAAACAGGAAAAAATTTAATCTAGATAAAGATGCCAAAATAAGTCCTTCTTTCAATTTTTTGTTTTAAAAAGACTTCTAGATATGCATTTTAAATAGTAAAATTTTTTCAAGGCTGTAAAATATGCAGGATTTAATACTATAAAAAATGTGCTATGTGGGCAGAAAGTACAGTAAAAATAAATTTTTAAAATCGAAATGGCTGAATGAAAAATTCAACAGCGCAGGTTTTAACAGCAAAGCCGCGATGGACCGCGCGGGTTTCGGTCGCACAGTCGCGATGGACCGCGCGGAAAATGTCCGCGAAGCCGCGGTGTGCAGCGCGCAAATAGGCCGCGAAGTCGCGGTGAACTGCGCGGAAAATGGCCGTGCAGTGGCGATGTGTAGCGCGGTAAATGACCGCGATGCCGCGATGTGCAGCGCGGAAACCGGAAGCAAAGCCGCGGTGAACCGCGCGGAAAAAAAGGGCAAAAGCCGCGATGGACCGCGCGACTGTCAGACTAAAAACCACGAGGCGAAAGCCGTGCACGGAAGCTGAAAAATGAACCCGAAAATTGAGAATTTCGGGCTGTTAATGGCAATAGATGAGGCCAAAACTTCGAACAGCAATGGATCTGCTGTCTAAGATGGCAGATCTATGGATCTAAAGGTTAAAAACTAATAAAAAACTAAGATTAAAAGCAAAACTAGAGATCTATTATTCAAAACCCAGCGGAGTCGCCAAAAACTGTTGGCTCGGTTTTGCAACCAGGCTTAGTGCTATGGGCACCTGGTAACTAGTAGCAGCAGTTTCAATAGAATTAAACAAGAAACTAATCTAAACAAAACTAATCATGGATCTATGCAAGAATATAAGCAAATAGTGTAAACATTTAAAAAACAAGAACAAGAAAATATTAAAGAATGAATTTGTATTGAAAAATGGGGGAAAAGCAAGTGCTTGCGATAATACCTTCAATGGTGAAGGTTGATGTTGAGCAACTCCCAAGATGAGTAGCTCCAAGCTCCAAGAGGTCTCCTTCTCCAAGGTTGCTTACAATGGCCAAAATGCTCAAGGAAGATTTCGGCATCATGAGGATGAGATAATGGATGGATGTGAAATGAGGAGCCCCTACCACCTTTTTATAGGTTTTGGTGGCGGGGAATACCATTTGTGATTTTGTGGAAACCAAATGGTATTGACCAACATGGTTTAGGTACTTTTCCCTCCTTTTTCCTTTTTTGAATAAAATTAATATTTTAATTCCCTTTTTAATATTTTGGGGAATTTGGACCCTTTTTGAGGGTTTTTTTTTATGCTTTTCAGGAAAAATAATCTTTTTTAATGGAAAAAGGGGTGTACTAAGGTCTTTTGGTGACCTTTTGTTGGTTTCAGAGGCTCAGATGGTGGAAAAGTGGACAAATGGGTCATGTGAATAAGGGAATGAGCTAGTGAGCACTTTTTAGGTGTTAACAGTGTACCTTTCATGTTAGCGAACAACATAAACCTCATACAACATCACAATGCATTAGTACAATCATAAGTGTCAAAACCTTAATCAATGAATATCTTCTATCATGTATTCATAATTCTATTAAGGTGATATGACAAGTCTAGTAATTAATCAAGATTGTACTAACCGTAATGATATGAAGACAAACATATCATAAACTTAACCATGAACAGAATTCGAAACATACCTGTAAGTCATACCTGTCGAGATTGCTTGTAATCTTCTTATGTAAGGCCTTAGCCTCATCTCCCTCTGAAACATGAACTTCTTCACTTATGCAGGTGACCAATCCATTCTCTTCTAGGATTAACCCAATCCACTTGATTTGCAGAAATTCGATCTGGAGCTGGATTAGGGTTTGTTAGAGAAACCCTAAAAATTTAAACATTGAATTTCAAACTTCTGAAAGGATAGAAAGAGTGCCTTTCTGAGCTGGTCAAGCTGGTATACTCAGAATTTGACAACTGCAAAGTTTCACCCCTCAAAATTGGCTTTTGAAGCTTCCGGATTCACTGGACATGACCACGAACTAGGGTTTGATAAAGCCCACCCTTCTTCCCAATCAAAAGGTTCAATCCAAATATCTAAGCTTCTATTTTTCTGAGGAGCTTCCAGCCGTGGTAACAGATTTTAAAAATTCCCATTTTTGCAGAAGCCCCAATTTTCACTTTTTCGATCAAAGTCTTGAACTAGGGTCTGATCAAGCTCGGCCTTCTTCCCAGCCAAAAATTATGATATTGGTCTCTAAATTTTTATTTTGATGAGTTGCATTCAGCCGTAGTCTCCGATTTCAAAAATTCCAACTTTCTCCGAAACCCTAATTTCTGGAAGCCATGAATGAAGGTGCTTAAAAATAATTCTATTTTGACAGAAATTGTACCTGATTGTTTCTGGTGTAACTTCGAACTTTTCGATCCACAAGGTCTGAAATTTTTTTTTGTGATATCCCGACCTGTCATCTTTCCAACCCCATATGTCTGACCTCAAATGGATTCTCTGAGAGAGAGTTATTCCAAGTGTCGAAACGTGACCTGTTTATGGGATAAAACAGGAGATCGAACTTGTACGGCGTGCCACATGTCACTGGTTACGTTTCAGCCTCTGAAAATGTTACCTGAGAAAGTACAGTCCATGCACTACCTGTCACTTTTTATGAAATTTCATTTGGAGCTTCCTAGCCCAAGTTATGACCTTTTTTCCAAGGTCACCTGTTTATGACTCAGATCTGGAAGAGGTAGAAACTCTATATTGTATAGATCATAAAACACAAATTACAACGAATTAGAGGTTTTCCTTTGGTTACAAGGTACATGGGGATCTTAGATTCGCCCTGTCCGGTTTTCAGACCCTGAAACTTCGCCAAAATTTATTTATAGTGAAAGTTCTACGATGACTAGTTTTTGCTATATCAAGCCCTAGCATCGCAAGTGGAACAAGTGTCATACATGCCATACCATGCCTTCTTTCAGGCTAGCTCTGATACCATGTTAAATTTTCAGAATTTACTTCAATCTGATCTAGGATCTTAGCTGATAGAACAACATGTACAACAAATCTACAGCATATCAATCATGGGCACAATAATGCAAGCACACAAGAGACACAAAGTTTACTTGGGGAAAACCATAAAGGTGAAAAATCCCAATAACTTCCTCAGAGATAGATAGAGCAATGATACAACCAGAATACAAGAGATAGTCTTCTCCTAGCAATAGAGCCTCCTCCTCACAAGTGCGCCACTTTCCGAATGAGAGAAGTGTGTGAATGAATGATCAAATAGAGATCTCCTGATCTCTATTTATACTTGTTCTGTCCTGACCAATAAACTAATGGAGCCTACATGTCTAGCTTAACCCATGGTTAACTTAATCCGGGCTGACCCCAACAAGGTGGTCTAATAACCCATCAAGTATAAGTTACGACACTTACAATATAAATGACGACACTTCCATATAGAGGAATAATAACATCTCTATAGGAATACAAACACTTCCGTATAGAGGAATAATGCCATCTCTATAGGAGTACAAAATACATATATGAAATGCATGGGTGAAATACATTCTGAAGTTACATATACATCAACATTTGTGAGGAGGGAGTTGGATCCATTAGGAATCAAATTCAAACATGTATGGTTTATTATCCATGTCAACTATATTTAACTTTTGGACGTTAGGCATATTAGATAATATATGATTTAGCTCAAATCATTTTCTTATACGAGCTTCTTTCACACTTCCACTGTGTATAATTTGATATTGTCATACCTAGCAGTCCCAAGTTTGACCTATTCATGGTCACTAGTTGGTTTGACATTAATAAATTTAATTTTATCTCAATATCTTATATTAATAACTTGATATGGTGATTTCCTTCCATTATATTTATGCTATATTATATTTCCTATGATCTAACATTATTTGATAACTTAACAATTTTTGTACTACTTTCGACACCTCAAATATAGAAATATAGATAGAGAACCTCTTGCAACATAACATGCAATTATGTATACTACTTCATTTTATTATTCCTATATTTTATATCTCAATATATAATTATTCTTAAGATTAAACAAATTAGAGATATCCATATACTCATCATCATTTATGGTTTCCATACCATATGTTTAATGTTAGAGATGACAATTTCTTTATCCATTACTTAATGGTCTTAAACTAATCAATAATATAGAATCCAAAACAAACATTTATATAATTCGAAACCTATAAACTGCACCATGTATATAACTCACAATTGCATATGTTCAAGTTCAACTACAATATATAAACAAGGAAATGAGCAATATGGTTACTTACTACAATATATAAACAAGGAAATGAGCAATATGGCTACTTATTCCTTGCTTCTATTTTTTTTTAACAGAAATGGATGAAGAGCTTTAATTAAAAAGAGAAGGAAAGGTTACATAGAAGGGCTGATGGATTTTTCCCATAATAGGAGGGCATATGTCACTCCTTGTTCATCTTTGACAGGCTTGTAACTGTAGTGAAATTTCCCTAACCTATGTGTGCTATAGCACCTTACATATTGGCCAAGAAGAAATGAGCAAAAGAAGTACATATCTCTAGTCTTTACAGTCACAAAATTTAGAAGTCTGAGTTCCTGTAAGCCAAAACAATTCCGAAAAATGCAAAGCTAACCAGGATTAAAAAGGCCAGAGTACTAATAACATCAGAATTTGAATTCGTATCTTCACCAGCACAAGCTTTCCATCACTTTTATCGCTGAGCACGCCAGCTTGCATCGATTCTTTCTTGATCTTTGTATTGGTTTCCTCAGGGCGTTGTTTTGAGCTATCCTTATGTAGGTGGATCGAACCAGGAGAGTGATCTAAACTACAGGTGAAGAAAACGTAGACTCTACAGAGGAGAGTAAATAGTGTTTTCCAACAATTATCAACGTGAATGAGGTGGCCTTCACATCCTGCGTAATTTATAACAGCGTCCTCTCTGTGCATGCCAACCACCAGGCAATGAAATATCCTAGCGAATTTGTTGAGATTTGATGCAGAGTTCAAAAGGAATTCCTGGATATGGATTTGTTGGAAAATCCCGAGGCCATTAATACTATGCCAAAAATATGCTATCACCATAGAATGCAAATATGTCCTAATCCCACGAAAATCAAGCTTAATAAACCAAAGAGTTTTCAGTAATAACATGATCACATTCCAGGGTTCCATATCTTAGATGCACACCCAGGCTTGCCATAGTATCAGCTTGTTCATTGAGGTCTCTCAAAATGTGATAAAATTTGATATCTTTAAACTCATTAACGAGGTTGAGCAGAAGAAAATGGATTTTGGAGGAGGGTCTCTTTCTTTTATTGGATAATGATCTAGCTTCCCTAACTATGATGAGGGAGTCTCCAATAACAGTGAAAGAATCAATCTCCATTTCTCTAGCAAGTTCTAAGCCTTTTATGAGTCCTAGCCATTCAACTTCATTATTTGTTTTCCTTCTGATTCCCCAAGACAAAGTTCTTTGCTTATTACCCAATGAGTCAAGAATAACTCCGCCTGCACTGGCCAACCCGGGGTTTCCATTCAAGGCACCATCGAAGAAGAGGATTTTGCAGTCCAGATTAACTCTCCAATTCTGGAATTCATCCCTGCTCATTCTGAGCTACCAGGTCGAAGGTCTCAAGTTCTTTTTGGGATTGGTCCACATATTCAAATGGGAGGGAATGAGAAAATCAAACATCCAATTTCTTTCTTCAACAGTTAAAGGTTCTTTATGAATTTTCTCCATACCTCTAGAGGAAAATGTTTCAATCCAAAGTGCTTTGGCTGAGGCAGAGACCCTTCCAGGAATAGGTTGGATTCCTTAAAAAATGTCTTTGTTTCTACTCATCCAAATTTTCCAGCATACAAATCTAGGGAGGGCTTCCCATGCTCTGGAAAAATCCGGCTTGTGATATAATGAACCATGATAATAATTCTTCCAGTTCTTAAACAGATCGATCCAATTTGTGGGCATGATAATAGGAATATTAAGACTATGGAGGGCAAGATGCTAGACCTCCAGAGAGAAAGGACATTCGAGAAAGATGTGATCTAGGGATTCCTCAGAATTTTTGCAAAGGGTACACCACAGGGGGGCAATAATCCCACGCTTCCTCAGATTCTCAACAGTTAAAAAAATTTTGTGTGCAAGAACCCAAAAAAAGACATTAATCTTAGCCAGTCCATCCCTATGCCAGACCTTTTTCCAAATGGATTCTTTAACATTTGTGTGCTTGTTGTTGTAGAGATGTTAGTATCCTTCTTTGACTGTATAACTACCTATCTTACCCCAACCCCGTCGATATTTGAGGTTTCTATGAATTGGGCCCTTCTCCTGAAGAAAAGAGAGAAAAACCGTGAAGTCTGGGAGAAAATGATCCGGGGGTTTGATATTCTTCCATCCGATCCATCTTCCAGAAGAGTTCCATAGCGATAATTCATACAAAGTGATGATATTATTGCTATCAAGCCAGTCCTTTAACTCTCTTAGTTCCTGTTGAAAGTTTGTTGGGGAATTTATCCCAAAATTATCATACCAGATTTTAATTTGCTTGCCATTCCCGGCAATCCAATGGAGCTTCTCTTGTATGACATGTATTGCTTTCTTGCAAAGTGATGAACCCAAATTATAGGTATCCTATGGCCTTTTTGCCACAGTAAAAAACAGGATATGATGAAGGAAATACACTTGTTTTGTGGGTTAATGATTTACTTTGATTATTTAGTGAATATGTTTTAAGATTATTCCTTTTATGCTTAAAGGGCGTCTTCTATAAACTAATTACATGAAAATGAGTATGTATGAGCAGTCACAAGTACACTAAGAAGCAACACGCAAATCAAGCTCGAGGACTGGAAGACCACACGAGGCTCAGTGCTCTTTTTCCTTGACTTATAGAGAAGAACTCTTGTTCAACAGGATCAGCGATTAAAGCAAGTAGTTAGGTTAGAATTTGAGGCATATATATATGGACCTCTCGAGTAGCAAGGGGATCCTATTACTATTTTGTGGAATTAATCGTTTTTACATTTTACTGCGGAGACAATTTGTGTTACAGACTATTTCTAAACCATGATGTTATTATTTTAATGAGGAGACTGATGTTACTTTCAAACCCGCGTTTATAAGTTTTTCATACTCCTGAGTATGGGTTAGGGAGAGCCCCTCCAACACATAAGTCAAGAGTTTTACTCTGTTTTTAGGTATTTTCCATTTATGTTGTGAATCGATTTACTTCTTATCGTGTATGAAGATACCTTGATGGCATTTGAATAGTATGGTTTTATTTCAGTTAAAAGATTATTTTCGTTTAGCATATTTTCTGTAGTGGATCAATGCTCATTTTGTAGTTCGATAGGATGCATTCTGTAGTCCTGTAGCTGTGTTCTGCACACACATATTTTGACATTTGTTTTCATATATTTTCATATTGGTTCTAAAACAATGATTCAGATCTAGAAAGCTCATGCATATTTATTTTATCAAACTTAGATCATAGAGGTTAATTACTTTCAGTTCCTTGACTTAATGATCATCACTTGTAGTGTTTAATCCTAATAGATCAGATTGGTTAATTCTCGGCATTAGATGTTTATGTTCTGGATTTGGTTTTCAGCATTTAAGTTTTTAGGTTAGCCTTTCAATATTCAGCACTTAATTTCAGTTTTCAATTCTTAGATTAAAATCTCAGCTTTCAGCAATTCAATTCTTAGCATAAGTTTATCAAGCTTTCAGCATTTCAATTCTTAGTATAGATTTACAATTTGCATCATTTAACTTCTTAGCAGGAGAATTTTTCATTCATAGATTTACAATTTTTTGAGCTCACCTTCTTCTTGGTTAGATAAACCTTTAAGATATATACCCACACCCTAAACACGACGAAGACTATCCTTTAGAGCACAAACAGTGTTAGCACCTATGAATTCTGTATGTCCCCTGGGTTGATAATTAAAGAAGGCTCTTGGTCTAGCTGCCCTCATTAGGAATCCATTCTAAGAGCTCACCACTTTTTGGCGCGGTTGTCGGGGAAGTGCTTAATCTTTAGGAGACATATTTGAAAAAAAACACATAAAAACAACTAAAAATGTAAAAATTTTACCATGAATTCCTAGATGACAGGGAGATAGATTTGCATGCTTTTTGTCGACTCAACCCATGAGCAACAACAATTCTTATAACTCTCAATTTGAATTCCTTAATTCCGAGGAAGAAACTATTCTAGCAATGACCCAAACTTAGATAACTTCTTTGCTAGCTCTAGCTCAAACACTACTATGGAAGAAGAAGATGAAGAACCTAGAGAATTGTTCACCTTTCCCATCAGTATACCTCTTGGAGATGCCACGATGAAGAATATCAACCCTAATAAACTGCCAAAATTCCATGGTTTGACTTCAGAAGACCCTGACACATTCCTATTTGAGTTTGAGGTAGTTTGCATATCCTTTGATTACACTACTGATGCACAAAACCTGAGGCTTTTTCCTTCCACACTGAAAGATCTATCACTTAGGTGGTTTATGAGCCTTGAAGGAAACAATATATTCAGCTGAGACCAAATGAAACGGGCATTTCTAGAAAAATATAGGGACTACTGCAAAGCAAAGGATACAAGAGATGAAATCTTTCGGATGCAACAAGGAGAAAGAGAGTCATTAGAATATTATGCACAAAGATTTCAACTCAACTACAAACGAGCTAGTCACTGCACCTTAGATCCTGAATCACTAAAACTTATCCTTCTTAGAGGTATAAAAGAAGAAATTTTTGAAGTCTTAAACCTTCTGTGGAATGGAGATATATTCCAGAAGACTTATGACCAAATCCTACAGATCTTCAAAAACTACTCTAGATCTAGGAAAAGTAAAAATGGGACCAGGGATTCACACCCATTCACTGGGGGATTAGCATATTCATGACCAAACCTTACAAAATCTGATTTAGGAAACTTGTTAGATGACATGAAGACCGATATCTTACAATCTTTTTCCATGCAACTTGATGCACTTCAAATCAAGAAGAAACGGGATGAAATCAACCAAGCCTTGGCAATCTTTTGTCCACGCTGCAGAAAAAAAAACATGAGAAAGGGAAGTGCACACTAAACTGTTAAATTTTCAGAATTTACTTCAATCTGATCTAGGATCTTAACTGAGAGAACAACATGTACAGCAAATCTACAGCATATCAATCATGGACACAATAATGCAAGCACACAAGAGACACAGAGTTTACTTGGGGAAAATTATAAAGGTGAAAAACCCCAATAACTTCCTCAGAGATAGATAGAGCAATGATACAACCAGAATAAAGAGATAGTCTTCTCCTAGCAGTAGAGCCTCCTCCTCCACAAGTGCACCACTCTCCCAAGTGTGAGTGAGAGAATAGAATGTGTAAAATGAGAGAGACACACTCTCTATTTATACACTAACTTGACTTGACCTTTACTCAACTAGGTCGGCCTCAACTTAACCACTTAACATAATGTTGACTGGGCCGACCCCCACTAGGGTGGTCTAATAACCCTTTGAACCACATGGCCGACCCCCAATAGGGTGGTCTGATAACCCTTTGACCCACATGACTTATACAGGGCCGACCCCAACAAGGTGGTCTAATAACCCATCAAGTATAAGTTACGACACTTACAATATAAATGACGACACTTCCGTATAGAGGAATAATAACATCTCTATAGGAATACAACCACTTCTGTATAGAGGAATAATAACATCTCTATAGGAATACAACCACTTCTGTATAGAGGATTAATAACATCTCTATAGGAATACAATATACATATATGTGAATTACATTCCGAAGTTACATATACATCAACACTCCCTCTTAACTAGGAAGGTATTTCTCGACATAGGTCTTCTAGCACAAGTAATCTTCTCTGGATCATCGTCACTAGATAATCGTCATCGAGTCATCATCATCATCACTGCTGCTACTATCTCAATCAATCTCTGAATCTACTCGTCATAGGAAGTTCTACAGAGCTAGTCCTTTTTCATACTGGATGTAGGCCCACCACCTGCAGGTCTTCGTCATAACTGGACATACTGTGGAATCCTCAGGACTTATTACGTGCGTCACAAAACCTGGCTGTAGCATCCCAGGCTATTACTAGCACACAGCTCTACCTGTTGGATCTCCCAGGAGAACATTACATGTGACCCATCACAAAACCTAGCTGAAGCATCCCAGGTTGTTACGAGCACACAGCTCTACATGTCGGATCTCCCAGGAGCACATTACATGTGATCTCACCACAAAACCTGGCTGAAGCATCCCAGGCTGTTACGAGCACATAGCTCTACCTGTCGGATCTCCCAAGAGCAAATTACATGTGGTCATGGCAAAACCTGGCTGAAGCATCTGAGGCCTTTTTCATCCTGTCTAGATCTCCCAGGAGCAAATTACATGCCATAGGACAAAACCTCGCAAGAGCATCTCAGGATGTTACGGGTACACAACTCCGACCTAAAGATCTCCCAGGGCACAAATTACATGTCCTCTTAGAGTAATGTCTCAAAAGAGCATCCCAGGCTGTTACGGGTACACAACTCCAACCTATAGGATCTCCTAGACATGCTCATCTGCACAACTTGATCCACAGCCACAAAGTATCATCCTGATACTCACTATACATCATCTTGATGTACACATGATCATCCTGATCATCATCACTGCATCGCCCTGATGCATGTCATCTGGAGAAGCTCGTCATCCACGATCATCCTGATCATACAATGCATCCACCTGATGCATACCAAGTATCTACCTGATACATATCATCATACATGATCTACCTGATCATACAATGTATCCACCTGATACATACACAGATACATGATCCACACAATGTATCCACCTGATACATATCAACATACATGATCTCAGTATCCACCTGATACATATACAGATACATGGTCCAAGCATCCAACATGATGCATATACAAAATACATACAAATGATCCAACTGATCATATCCAACATCCAACATGATGCATACATACATAAATGATTCAACTGATCATAACAAGCATCCAACATGATGCATATACATATACAGAGTAGTAATTGGAGCATCATCCTGATGCTCATCATCCATGATCCTCTTGATCATCATAGCATCGTCCTCTTCAGATCATCTCATCATCCACGAAGCACAGCCCAGATGCACATCATCCAGCACTTACACCACCGACATGGGAGAACACATCTACCACCATTCAGGGAAGGATCCAACCCTTACATTTTCACCATGGGAGAACACATCTACCACCATGTGAAAAATGGCTCAGTAATTACATCAAGACCAAGGGAGAACACATCAACCATGTCAGAAAAGCTCATGTGCATCTGCATATTCCAGACTCATCGCTTCCCTTTGGAAGGAACCTCGATCTGAAGTGCACCAAGCCTCTCTCTAAAGTACTCAAACTGCACTCTAGCCAACGGCTTGGTCAATACATCCGCAACCTGTTCATACGTCGCAACATACTCTGCTTCGGCTGTACTCAGTGCTACGCAGGACTGCTTCCTGCTAAACCAAGAGATCACACTTGATCCCTATCTACAACACTGTCTGCCCAATCTGAATCAACATAACCCTGCAGGTTAAACTTTTGATTCGCATCATACTTGAGCCCATAATCAACCGTACCCTTTAGGTACCTTAGAATATGCTTTACAGCAACCAGGTGAACATCTCTCGGATCCATCAGGAACTGCCTCAATGTGTTCACCGCAAAGCAAATATCTAGTCTCTTTTTCGTCAGGTACATAGAGGACCCAATCATCTGGCGATACATCGTGACATCAACCGGGTCAGATGAAGCATCACACAGAAGCTTCAAGTTCGATGCCATAGGTGTGGCCATATCCTTGCCGTCCATCATCCCGAACCTCTTCAGGATCTCTACTGCATACTTCCCTTGTCCGAGGAAGATTCCATCTGCACTCTACCACACCTCCATGCCAAAAACAAATAGTGCATCATCCCCAAGTTATTCAACTCGAACTTGGCAGCAAGCTTCTACTGCGTGTCGGCAATCAATCTATCCTCACCTGTTACAAACAAGTCATCTACATAGTAGTATCACTGGATTGCCTTCCTCAACCTTGTAGTAAAGGTTGGAATCCACTTTATTCTTGGAAAAGCCCAAACTGGATAGAAAGCTGTCTATCCTACCATACCAAGTTCTGCACATATATGACTCCCTGTCATGTGTCTCAGAACCAAGTGGCTTCTCCACATACACTTCTTCTTCAACTACACCATTCAAGAAGGCTGTCTTGAAATCCATCTGGTGTATCTTCCATTTCATCACTTTTATATTTCTCTATGCTTGATCTGAGAGTTCCATTTGGAAGTCACAACAGACTTCCCTTCAGCTCTTGGGACCGCATCCCAAACATCGTTCTTCATGATCGACGGATCATGGCATTCTTCCCATATCCTGGGAACTTCAATATCTTCAATATTTTCAATAGATAACTTTGTTGCTAAACAAATGTTGTAGTCCTTCTTTTGTCGGTGATGGTATACGATCTTTCCTACACAACAAGTTAAATTGCATGATTAGAAAACATCTCATAGTTTTCAGAACAAATTCTTACACATAAAGAAATATGTCATATAGTCATGCAATTATCTTAGCCAATGTTTCAATACAACATTTATCCATATTCCGTAACTTTCTAGATGCCTTCCAATCTCTACCAGAACATTGTTAAGAGTGTGCACAACTCCTAACATGTCAGCAAAGAGGTTTCATTCTAGATAAGTAGAAATGGAATGTTGTACAGTGCCATAGGCCACTTACCCATGTATATTAGTAGTATATTGTTCATCAATGCAACTATTATAATATGCATAATACACAACCTAATTCTAGGAACATAAGCATATACATCATTGAACAACATTATGTAAGAAATGACAATTCAAATACTTATCTTTGTTTGGTTGCTAGGTGGACTCCCTTTGAATCTTTGCAACTCCATTCTGATGTGGATTGCGAGAAGTGGTCAACTCCCTCTGAATATCTGCATCCTTGCAGAAACTACTGAAGTGTGCTCCTTTGCTTTCTTGCAGGAACAACTAGAGTGTGCTCCCTCTTGATCTTTGCTTCCTGGATTACCTATCCTTGAACTTATATCCATCCTTAATCACTATGCATGCTTATTAGTATCATCATTGTGTTATCCTTGAGGTCTCATACATAATCACACATTTATTAGTATAATCTTAATACTATAAAAACACAATAATTTTAAACATGTATAGTCATGATCATTCACAGATAATTAACATTAGTATTCAAGGTTTCAGGGAAGTCTTCTTTTACTCATGCATATTCTTATTTGATCATAGGACTCTTCTAATTAGTTAAATCATCAATCAAGATAAGAGATATAATATGCATAAAACCCGTGATTACTCAAACCTATACCTTCATGATTCTTCTGGTTAGTCATATCATCAATTATGGTAAGAAACATAATATGCATACAACCATGACTATTCAAACCCATGACTTCATGAATAATCATTATCAACAACACAACAGTATAAGATCCTAACACAAGGTAGGATTCTAGCTTGATATAGGAAAAACATACCTAGATTAGCATGCTAGCTAGTTATGTATAACATACCCGCATAATGTCTTCTGGTTCTCTTCAGTGACTTGTGCTAGTAACCTGCATGTCTCATAGGTTAACCCTTGTAGGACCAAGTTATACATACCTCGTAAGTAGATCTTCTAAGCGATCCATGACAATGGATGAATCTTTGTCTTCATGTCACCATGATCATATGTTCTTGAATTAGAACATGATTTGTCTTTCTTGGTGTACCTTTTATGTTAGCAGACAACATAAACCTCATACAACACCATAATGCATTAGTACAATCATAAGTGTCAAAACCTTAATCAATGAATATCTTCTATTAAAGTAATACGACAAGTCTAGTAATTAATCAAGATTGTACTGTAATGATATGAAGACAAACATATCATAAACTTAACCATGAAACATACCTGTAAGCCATACCTGTCAAGATTGCTTGTAATCTTCTTATGGAAGACCTTAGTCTCATCTCCCTCTGAGACAGGAACTTCTTCACTTATGCAGGTGACCAATCCATCTTCTTCTAGGATTAACCCAATCCACTTGATTTGCAAGAACTGGACCTGGAGCTGGATTAGGGTTTGTCAAAGAAACCCCAAAAATTCAAACTTTGAATTTCAAACTTCCGAAAGGATAGAAATATGCGCCTTGATGAGCTGATCAAGTTGGTATATTCAGAATTTGAAAACTGCGAAGTTTCACCCCTCAATTTTGCCTTTGAAACTTATGGATTCACTCGATGTGACCCCGAACTAGGGTTTGATGAAACCCACTCTTCTTCCCAATCAAAAGGTTTGATCCAAGGCTCTAGGCTTCTATTTTTCTGAGTAGCTTCTAGCCGTGGTCACAGATTTCAAAAATTCCCATTTTTACAGAAGCCCTAATTTTCCACTTTTCTAATCAAAGTCCCGAACTAGGGTCTGATCAAGCCCGACCTTCTGCCCAACCAAAAATTCTGATCTTGGTCTCTAAATTTTGATTTTGATGAGTATCATTCAGCCGTGGTCTCTAATTACAAGAATTCCAACTTTCTCCGAAACCCTAAATTTCGGAAGCCATGAATGAAGGTGCTCAAAAATAATTCTGTTTTGACAGAAATATGTACCTGATTTTTTTGGGTGTAACTCCGTACTTTTCGATCCACAGGGTCTGAACATTTTCCCTGATATAGCCCGACCTGTCATCTTTCCATCCCGATAGGTCTGACCTCAATTGGATTCTCTGAGAGAGAGTTATGCCAAGTGTCGCAACGTGACCTGTTTATGAGATAAAACAGGAGAGTGAACTTGTACGGTGTGCCACGTGTCACTGGTTACGTTTAAGCCTCTGAAAATGTTACCTGAGAAAGTACAATCCGTGCACTACTTGTCACGTTTTATGAAATTTCATTTGGAGCTTCCTATCCCAAGTTATGACCTTTTTTCCAAGGTCACCTGTTTATGACTCAGATCTGGAAGAGGCAGAAACCCTATATTGTACAGATCATAAATCACAAAGTACAACGAATTAGAGGTTCTCCTTTGAACACAAGGTACATGGGGATCTGATATTCGACCTGTAAAAGTTTTAGATCTTAAAACTTCGCCAAAATGTATTTATAGCGAAAGTGCTACGATGACTGGTGTTTTCTATATCAAGCCCTAGCATCGTAAGTGCAACAAGTGTCATACATGCCATATCATGCCTTCTTTTAGGCTAGCTCTGATACCATGTTAAATTTTCAGAATTTGTTTCAATCTGATCTAGGATCTTAACTGAGAGAACAACATATACAGCAAATCTATAGCATATCAATCATGGACACAATAATGCAAGCACACAAGAGACACAGAGTTTACTTGGGGAAAACCATAAAGGTGAAAAAGCCCAATAACTTCCTCAGAGATAGATAGAGCAATGATACAACCAGAATACAAGAGATAGTCTTCTCCTAGCAGTAGAGTCTCTTCCTCCACAAGTGTGCCACTCTCCCAAGTGTGAGCGAGAGAATAGAATGTGTAAAATGAGAGAGACACACTTTCTATTTATACACTAACTTGACTTGACCTTTACTCAACTAGGTCGGCCTCAACTTAACCACTTAACATAATGCTGACTGGGCTGACCCCCACTAGGGTGGTCTAATTACCCTTTGACCCACATGGACGACCCCCAATAGGGTGTTCTAATAACCCTTTGACCCACATGACTTATATAGGGCCGACCCCAACAAGGTGGTCTAATAACCCATCAAGTATAAGTTACGACACTTACAATATAAATGACGACACTTCCGTATAGAGGAATAATAACATCTCTATAGGAATACAACCACTTCCGTATAGAGGAATAATAACATCTCTATAGGAATACAATATATATATATATATATATATATGTGAAATACATTCTGAAGTTACATATACATCAACATGAACACCATAGAAATATGTGGTCTCTGCACTGATGATCACTCCACTAATAAATGTCCTATGTTGCCCTCATGTAAAGCTACTATTCAATATCCCACAACTGAAGGTACAATAGAACAGCGCTGTTTTGTGAATCAAAGGAGGAATAATTTTCCTAGGCCTTACCAACCCAACAACCAAACCTACTACAATTAGGGAAATAACCAGCAAAATTGGAACTCAGTACCAGCCCAATGGCCATCTCAGCCAAGTCCAAACCAGTGGCAGGAAAACCAACCATATCAACAAACTTATTACCCACAATCTTACTCTCCATACCCCCCACCTTTTGCTCATCCAACCACGAATTATGGCAATCCATACCCTTATTCATCTAATTGGAGAGCTCCATTGCAGCAACAACAGCCACTCATCATGCCGCCACCATCGAATCAGCCACCCCCCAGACCTCCACCAATTCCTGCCCAACCAATTCCAAACCCTAACAACAACAAGCCACCACAGTAACAAGCCTACAATACTGAAATGGTACAGTTTCCAACCTATGTTGTGGATACGCTGGAGATAAATGAAATTAATCTAAGATTTGGGAAAACATTGCAAAATACACACACACAAAGTAACCAAGAAGATGAGGCTCACGAACAAACAACACAACCTGATATTCAGCATCCAGATGAACCAATCCCTCAGGAGGAAGAAATTCGACCACTCACATGAAATAGAAACCCTCCATTCCCTGAAAAACTTGTACGAAGTACAAAAGAAGAAGAGGAAAATGCAATTCTGAACGAATTGAAACACTTGAATATTCAAATTCCAATTTTACAGGCCATCAGAGATGTGCCTATCTGCAACAAATTCATTAAAGAAAATTGTTTGAAAAGACCTGGTAGAAGAAAACATGACCCACCAACGATAAATGTAGTGGGCCAATTAGCATATCTAATGCTCGGTATCGTTGTTAACCCCAAATACCTTGATCTAGGCATCCTTGTAGTCAACGTGACAATCAATAACAGACAGATAGACAGAAGCCTAATTGATTTAGGAGCCACTATCAATGTAATGACCAAGGATACTATGATACACCTAGGATTCCTATCAATGGTCAGACCAACAACTACTGTCCTACAGCTAGCAGACACATCTACAGTAAGACCTGAAGGGATGCTCGAAGACATAATCATCAGCATAGAGTCCTGGGAATACTCAACTGACTTCATAGTCATCGAAGTAAAGAGTAAACTTAGTGGATACCCACTAATACTAGGGAGACCCTGGCTGGCAACTGCAGATGCTTACATAGGGTGCAGATCAGGCAACATGACAATCACCAGTGGCCAAGCTAGGAAGAAAATCAGGATTTATCCCCCAGCTAGGAAGTCTTCAGACTTGGAATATCAGAACTGGACAGATGATTATGATGACACATCTAAACAAAACATACGACATGTCCTTACAATTGAAGTTGCCCTATCACTAAAGGCCATTGACGAAGATAGTCATTTAGATAGGTTTATACAGAATGCTTCTTCTAATCAAAATATGTTTGAAGATTTTCTTGGCACATGTTAGTAGCAAGGAGAGGAAACATTAAACCACGATCCTAACAAAATGTGGGAAAGGTACTCACACTTGAATAGCATCCATTTCAGATAAATACAGTTGAGATAATGCTTGGCAGGATAGTTAATATTAACTCCAATTTGGAGCCAGGACAAGAACAGAAATTACTAAAGGTATTATCAAACAACAACAAAGCCTTTGCATGGACGTATACCTGACATGAAGGGTATCCACCCAGACATCTATAAACACTATATCTATATAAAGGAAGGTGTTGTTCCTATCAGGCAACCACAGAGAAGAATGAACCCAACATTAAAGGACATAGTCAAGTTGGAATTGCAAAAGTTGTTAGATGCAGGGTTCATATACCCAATCTCAGATAGTGAGTGGGTATCACCACTGGTCATAGTTCCTAAAAAAGGAGGAAAGTGGAGGATTTTTGTGGACACAGAGAGCTCAATAAAGTAACCAAGAAAGATCACTTTCCTCTCCCATTTATCGATCAAGTACTGGACACATTAGATGGGAACAAATATTTCTCATTTTTGGATGGCTTCAGTGGGTACAACCAAATCCTCATTCACCCAGCTGATCAGGACAAAACAACATTCACATGCCCATGGGGCAATTATGCATACAGAGTGCTTCCCTTTGGGCGCTGTAATGCCCCAGCAACGTTTCATAGGGAAATCCTAAGTATCTTCTCTGATTTTATTAATGAACAAATGGAGGTCTACATGGATGACTTCACACCCTATGGACAGAATTTCGACCAAGCACTAAAACATCTAGAGCTGGTTTTAAAAAAATGTATTGAGATGAGCTTATGCCTCAGCAACGATAAATGCAGAATGCTCATGGAAGAAGGCATTGTGCTTGGCCACCATATTTCGCAGAGAGGAATAGAAGTTGACCAGGCAAAAGTTAGAGTCATCAAAACACTACCTCCACTTGTGAAACAGAGAGATGTAAGAAGTTTCCTTGGACAGACAGGATACTATAGAAGATTCATTGAGAGTTATAGTAAAATTGATGCACCAATGTTTGCTTTACTCACTAAAGACACAGAATTCATATGGTCAAAACATTGTATGCTATCATTTGACAAACTACAAGAGAAAACAATTACAACTCTAGTACTCCAAGGAATAGATTGGGCACTTACATTCCACATTGACTCAGATGCATCAGATAAGGCAATTGGATCTGTCCTTTGACAAGAAAGAGAGAAGAATCCCTATGCTATATATTATATCAGTAAAAATTTGGCAAGAGCAGAATTAAATTATACTGTCACAAAGAAGGACTTTTTTGCTGTCATACATGCCATTAACAAATTCAGGCACTACATAACTAGGTACCAAGTTTTTGTCCATACAGACCATTCAGCAATAAGGTATCTCATGAACAAACCTAACACAAGTGCTCGAATAATTAGATGGCTACTCCTCCTACAAGAGTTTGACATCACAATTTTGGATAAACCAGGAAAACACAATGTAGTGGCTGATTTTTTGTCTAGGCTCACCCATGGACAAGATAATGAAGTGATAAATGACAGTTTTCCCGATGAGAATATTTTTGCAATATCCACAAGGATCCCAACACATTACAGATCCCATGGTTTGCTGACATAGAGAAAAATAAGGTCATAAGACAAAGTGCCACTTACACATGGATAGAGGGAATGCTCTTCAAAAAAGGACCAGATCAAATACTCAGAAGATGCATTAGAGAAGATGAAGTGCATGACATAATGCATGCCACTCACAATGAACCATGTGGAGGACACTATGCTGCAAATAGGACAGCCTATAAAATTTTGCAAACAGGGTATTATCGGCCAACACTCCACAAGGATGCTTATGAATATGTTTCACACTGTGATGACTGCCAACGAATGGGGAAACCAACACAAAAAGAAGAAATGCCTCTCCATCCACAAATCTCCTTGGAGGCATTCGAGAAACAGGGATTTGATTTCGTAGAAATGAGGATTTGATTTCGTTGGTCCAATCAACCCACAGTCAAATTAGAAAAGCTACATCCTAGTATGCACTGACTACCTTACAAAGTGGACTGAGGTCAACGTGGAAAATTTTTTCACCGAGCAGATCTTCCATAGGTTTGGAGTCCTAAGAGAACTAGTTTCTAATCAAGGCCCACAGTTTACATCAAATATGATAGAATACTTGCTTTGAAGAAACAATGTTAAGCACAGACAGTCCTCCTCCTATCACCCTCAAGCTAATGGTCAAGTTGAGGTAACCAACAGAGAGTTAGAGAGGATTTTGACAAAGACAGTGCAACTCCACAAAATAGATTGAGCAGACAGGTTAAGTGAAGAATTTTGGGCTTATAATACCACATGTAAAACAACAACAGGCTTCACACCATATGAGCTAGTTTATGGAAAGAAAGTTATGCTACCCATTGAATTTGAAATCAAGACATTCAGAATTGAAGCATAGTTAAATATGGAACTCTTAGACATCCAACAGGAACGCATTCTACAATTAAACCAACTGGATGAGCAACACCAACAAGCACTGGGCCATACTGAAATCATCCAACAGCAAAGAAAGAAGTGGCATGACACACACATAAAGCAGAAAAAGTTCAAGGAAGGTGACTGGGCACTACTCTATGACTCCAAGTTTCACACTTTCAAAGGAAAACTAACAACTAGATGGCTCAGGCCTTACATTAGTGAAACAATCTATGAAAATGGAGCTGTAAAGATTATTATAATTGATGAAGAAGAGTTCCCCATGATAGTGAATGGACATAGACTCAAACTTTACAAGAAGCCACAGTCAAGAGATGAGTTCACACAAATACTCTACCAGCAACAACTAATGCTGATAGAGAACATGGGAAATCATTGAAATCCAATTCTGAAAAAAAATAAATATAAAAAAAAGAGAAAAAAAATGATGAAAAAAAATTTAAAAAATGAAAAAAGAATAAGAGAAATGAAAAAAAAAATAAGAGAAAAAAATTAATGAAAAAAATTAAGAGAACAAACCAGAAATGATCCACTCAAGGTAATCACAAGTAAATTTGCAGGAAATCATACATCCCCATGAAGAATTAGCCAGCACCCTGCAAATAAATCAAATCAAGAGAGCCAAGTATCAATATTCAAGCGAGCCTGCCATATATTCAAGCGAGCCAGTCATGTATTCATGTCAGCCAGCAAAAATATCAAGCACTATAGAATTTAATCAAGTAACCAATCTATTCAAGCAAGCCTGCCATTATTCAAGCGAGCCTGCCATATATTCACGCGAGCAT
The DNA here is from genome assembly GCA_027924585.1 of Larix kaempferi. Classification (NCBI taxonomy): domain Eukaryota; kingdom Viridiplantae; phylum Streptophyta; class Pinopsida; order Pinales; family Pinaceae; genus Larix; species Larix kaempferi. Next base: position 6,541,332 of record BSBM01000602.1, read on the forward strand.
GCCATACCCTCAAGCGAGCCAGCACTACAAAAAACAAAATTGAAACTCAATGCAGGGCATCAGCACAAAGTCAAATAAAAAATTGGCACAAAAATCAAGAATAAAAAGATACAACATTTTCAATGGAACCAAAAGCAAAAAGCAAACACGCGTAACTACAAACATCCTAAAATACCTACAGACGATGCAAAGATCTACTACACAATCCATAGCACATCAAATCAAGCCACATCATGCACTTAGGTACGCTAAGCATAACAAGGTAATCTCTAAATCTCTTTGTTTTATTTTTTAGGTCAAATCATCATCCCACAAAACGGTTATTCCTGAAGCTGAGGACATCTTATAAGTTCATTTGGCGGTAAGGTTCAGAGCGACCTTAAAGAATCATGATTACTACCTGAGTCATGTCAGCGAATGATAAACCCGCATCTAGCTACCTTATTCCTCAATGATCAGAGCAAAAAGGGAAATATACAATGATGACATGAAATGCAGGGCTCGATTATGGAAAGGAATGGATAGGGCAGCGAGTACAATGAACAATGATGAGGATAAGTGAGTGGAAACAACTTAAAAAGGTGGCATAATCTACAAAAAAGACCAGTTTTGCAATACAAGCTTTCCAGAAGAAGAAAAACTGGAAGTTCACGTCGGCAACCAACTAGCAAGCTACCTTCGAACCTGTGAATCACTCCCGGCCAGTTGAGTTAAGTCAGCAGCACTCAAAGTTTTTCGTTTTGGTGATTTCCAAGGATGACAAAGGGGTTCAAAAAGAGTGAACCAGAGGATCACAGAGCCATTTATGAAAACCCAAGGGTTTTATCTATCCTCCATAATGCGGGTTGGATGCCCTTCATCTCCGGGCTGAGAGAATCTAACACAGAGGTGGCTTTGGAATTCGCAAGAAACTTAAATCACATCAAAGAAGAGCAATTCGTCACCTGGGTTAGAGGACTTTGTATCAAGCTAGATGAGCAATCCATTGCAAAATACACAGGGATACCCATGGATCTACATTGGGCCAAGGAAGACAAGGAAGCCAACCAGAGTACAAAGGCAGTTTTCTTTGGACCTGAAGAGGTTTATGAAGAAGACAAAAATGGATTCAAGAGGGTCACTATGCCAGCATCTTGGGATGATTTAGTTGTTTCCATTCAGAAATATGTAACATTTACAGGGAGGCTAAGCTTGTTAATTTTGAGCATCAATTCAATATGATCTAGGATTTTATCTGAGAGAATAACATGTACAGCATATCAATCACAACAAGCAATCACAAGAGACAATAGACACACAGAGTTTCCATGGGGAAAACCATAAAGGTGAAAAACCCCATAACTTCCTCAGAGATAGATAGAGCAATGATACAAAACCCAAGCATAAGAGATAGTCTCCTACCAGCAACTTCTCCTCCTCCACTAGTGCACCACTCTCCAATGAGTGTATGAGTGAGAAAGTGAATGATCAAATAGAGTGCCTCCCGCACTCTATTTATACTTGACTTGACCTGCCTAATAACCTTTACTAGGTCGGCCTCAACTTAACCACTTAACATAATGCTGACAGGGCCGACCCCCAATAGGGTGGTCTAATAACCCTTTAACCCACATGACTTATACAGGGCTGACCCCATCAAGGTGGTCTAATAACCCATCAAGTATAAGTTACAACACTTACAATATAAATGATGACACTTTTGTATAGAGGAATAATAACATCTCTATAGGAATACAATATACATATATGAAATACATTCCGAAGTTACAAATACATCAACACTCCCTCTTAAATAGGAAGGTATTTCTCGACACAGATCTGCTTAGCACAAGTCTTCTTCTCTGGATCATCGTCACTGGATCATCGTCATCGTCATCATTGTTGTTGTTGATATCTCAATCAATCTCCAATCTACTCGTCATAGGAAGTTCTACAGAGCCAACCCTTTTTCATGTTGGATGTAGGCCCACGACCTGTAGGTCTTCATCATCACTAGCCATACTATGGAATCCTTAGGACTTATTATGTGCGTCAACAAAACCTTGCAAGAGCATCCCAAGACTGATTATGAGCACACAGCTCAACCTATCGGATATCCTAGGACCTTTTACATGCCACTACACAACCTGTCCACAACCATAGAGTATCATCCCAATACTCATGATCATACTGATCATAACATCATTCACAAAGCACAACCCGGATGCACATCACACAGCACTTACATTCACCGGCATGGGAAGACACACTTCAACCATTCATGAAAGGCTCAGCACTTATATCTACGCCATGGGAAGACACACTTCAACCATGCTAGAATGGCACAACACTTATATCGCAGCCATGGGAAGACACACTTCAACCATGCTCGAATGGCACAGCACTTGTATCGCAGCCATGGGAAGACACACTTCAACCATGCTCGAATGGCACAACACTTATATCGCAGCCATGGGAAGACACGCTTCAACCATGCTCGAATGGCACAGCTCTTACATCAACAACCATGGGAAGGCACACTTCAACCATGTCGGAATGGCCCCAGCCCTTACATCTGCACCATGGGAGAACACATCTACCACCATGTGAGAATGGCTCCGACAATTACATCACGACCATGGGAGAACACATCTACAACCATGTCCGAAAATCCCATGTGCATCTGTGTCTTTGGAACTCATCACACATAATCCAACTGAGTATGTAATGTATCCAGCTGATACATATCATCACATATGATCATCCTGATCATCATCATAGCATCATCCTGATGCATATCATCCAGAGTATCATCTTGATACTCATCTCAGATGATCATCCTAATCATCATCACTGCATCATCCTGATGCATATACATATACATGATCCAACTGATCATACCAGGCATCCAACTGATGCATATACATATACATGATCCAACTGATCATACCAAGCATCCAACTAATGCATATACATGATCCAACTGATCATATCAAGTAGTAACTAGAGGATTGTCCTGATGCTCATCACACAGTGCTTACATCCACGGCCATGGGAAGGATCCTCCTCTCACCATGCTTGGAATGGCTCCTGCAAATGTGTCCATCACTTCTTCCTCGAAGTGTCATCAATCTGAAGAACACCAAGCCTCTCTATGATGTATTCAAACTTCACTCTAGCTAGTGGTTTCATCAACACATCTGCAACCTGCTCATCCATCGCAACATACAGGAGCTTCACTGCTCCTCTCTGCACCATATCCCTGATATAGTGATATTTGATCTCAATGTGCTTTGACCTGTCATGGAACACTGGATTCTCGGACAGCTTCACACAACTCTGGTTGTCACAAAAGATACCAGTAGCATCCAACGGGAGATCAAATAGCTCAAACAGTAGCTTTCGTATCCATACTGCCTCACAATTAGCCGAACAAGCTGCAACATACTCTGCTTCGGTTGCACTCAATGCTACGCAGGACTACTTCCTGCTAAACCAAGAGATCACACCTGATCCCATACTAAAGCAGCACCCAGAAGTGCTCTTCCTATCTACAGCACTGCCTGCCCAGTCCGAATCCACATAACCCTGCAGGTTAAACTTTTGATTCGCATCATACTTGAGCCCATAATCAATTGTACCCTTCAGGTACCTCAGAATATGCTTTACAACAACTAGGTGAACACCTCTGGGATCCGTCAGGAACTGGCTCAATGTGTTCACCGCAAAGCAAATATCTAGTCTAGTGTTCGTCAAGTACATCAAGGACCCAATCATCTGACGATACATAGTGACATCAACCGGATCAGATGAAGCATCACACAAAAGCTTCAGGTTTGATGCCATAGGTATGGCCATGGCCTTGCATTCGATCATCCCGAACCTCTTCAGGAACTCTACTGCATACTTCCCTTGTCCAAGGAAGATTCCATCTGCACTCTGCCACACCTCCATGCCTAGAAAGTAGTGCAACATCCCCAATTTCTTCATCTCGAACTTGACAGCAAGCTTCCTCTTCGTGTCGGCAATCAATCTATCCTCACCTGTAACAAACAGGTCATCCACATACAATAGTAGTATCACAGGATTGCCTTCCACAACCTTGTAGTAAAGGTTGGAATCCTCTTTACTCTTGGTAAATCCCAAACTGGATAGAAAGTTGTCTATCCTACCATACCAAGCCCTAGGATCTTGCTTCAAGCCATACAAGGCTTTCTTCAACCTGCACACATATGACCCCCTGTCATGTGTCTCAAAACCAAGTGGCTGCTCCACATACACTTCCTCCTCGACTACACCATTCAAGAAAGTTATCTTGACATCCATCTGGTGTATCTTCCATTTCATCACTGCAGCTAGAGCAAGTACTGTTCTGATGGAAGTGTATCTGGCTACAGGAACAAAAGTCTCTTCATAGTCTATCCCCTCTTTATGGGAGAAACCACGAGCTACAAATCTCACTTTGTATTTTTCTATGTTGCTACCTGCAGCATGCTTGATCTTATAGATCTATTTGGAAGTCACAACAGACTTCCCTTCAGGTCTTGGGACCACATCCCAAACATGATCCTTCATGATCGACTGGTACTCTTCGATCATTACTTCATCCCATATACTAGGAACTTTAGATTCTTCAATAGATAGCTTTGTTGCTGGAGTAAATGTTGTAGTCCTTCTTTTGTAGGTGATGGTATACGATCTTTCCTACAAGACAAGCTAAATTGCATGATTTGAAACATCTCATAGTTTTCAGAACAAATTCTTACACATAAAGAAATATGTCATACATTCATGCAATTAATTTAGCCAATAATACAACATTTATCCATATCCCGTAACTTTCTAGATGCCTTCCAATCTCTACCAGAACATTGTTAAGAGTGTGCACAACTCCCAACATGTCAGCAAAGAGGTTTCATTCTAGATAAGTAGCAATGGAATGTTGTATAGTGCCATAGGCCACTTACCCATTACATGCGTATTAGTAGCATACTATTCATTAATGCAATTATTCTAATAGGCATAATACACAACCTAAGTATAGGAACATAAGTATATACATCATTGAACAATATTATTTAAACAATCAGATATACAAGAAATGACAATTCAAATATTTATCTTTGTTTGTTTGTTGTGTGGACTCCCTCTCAATCTTTACTTCCTTGCAAGAACTATTGGAGTGTGCTCCCTCTTGATCTTTGCTTCCTGGATTACCTGTCCTTGAACTTATATTCATCCTGGACCACTATGCATGCTTAAGTGTGCACTAGTGTCATGATTGTGCCATCCTCAAGATCTCATAATGACAATTCAAATATTTATCTTTGTTTGTTTGTTGTGTGGACTCCCTCTCAATCTTTGCTTCCTTGCAAGAACTATTGGAGTGTGCTCCCTCTTGATCTTTGCTTCCTGGATTACCTGTCCTTGAACTTATATTCATCCTGGACCACTATGGATGCTTAAGTGTGCACTAGTGTCATGATTGTGCCATCCTCAAGATCTCATACATTCATTAGTATAATCTCAACACAAAATAATCTTAAACATGTATAGTCATGATAATTTCAAACACAAATAATAAGCATTAGTATTCAAGGTTTCAGGGAGTACTTCTTTTACTTATGCATATTCTTATTTGACCATAGGACTCTTCTGGTTAGTCATATCATCAATCAAGGTAAGAGACATAATATGCATAAACCCTTGATTACTTAAATTTCTAACTTCATGAATAATCATATACAAAAGTATAAGATCCTAACATAGGGTAGGATTCTAACTTGAGATAAGAAAAATATACCTGGTTATCATATTTGCTAGTTATGTTTAGCAATGTTTTCTTGTTCTCTTCAATGACCTGTGAGATTGCTTATAGTAGTTGTTGTTGTTGTTCCTTTTGTTCTTAGGACAATTTGAGGAAAAGTGTCCTCTTCTTGGTATGTGCTGTGAGAGCTTGATCTTCATTCCCCATCTTCTCTTCTCAAGCTACAATCCGAGCTTCTTCCTGTGAGCATTCTTCCCACAGCCTACTAAATGTGATAAGTTTCTTCCTAGCACAAATTCCTTGGATGAAGGAATCCCATGACCTAGGAAGGTCATTAAGAGTGATCATTACCACTTCTCCATTCTCTATATCTTCTCCCATAGCTTCAAGTTGTTCTTTTATCTGGGAGACCCTTGAGAAATAAGACTGCATGGTCTCCACATTCTGGATCTTGATATTCTTCAATTGATTTCTCAAGGTCATCTTCCGATTTATATTCTTCCCTTCAAATAGCTTGGTCAAGGAATCAAACATCTCCTTAGGTGTCTTCAGAGATGACACATGTGGTATGAGATGGTCTTTGATAGAATCAACAATGATCCTCTTAGCCTTGACCAAGTTCCTCTTCTGAAAGGCCTTAGTCTCTTCTCTCTCTGGGACAAGAACCACTTCACTTATGTAGGTGTCCAACTCACTCTCTTCTAGAATTAACCCAATCCTATACTTCCATGCTCGGAATTTATCAGCCCCTTCAAGCTTATCCTCAAGCTTGGTGTGGTGAGACATCTTAAAGAGTACTTCAAATGGAAATAGAAAAGATTTAGGTCTTACCACTTGATTTGCAGAAAACTAGCCCTAGAGCTGGATTAGGGTTTGTCAAAGAAACCCTAACAAATCAAACTTTGAATTTCAAACTTCTGAAAGGATAGAAAGATGAGCCTTGATGAGCTGATCAAGCTGGTATACTCAGAATTTGAAAACTGCAAAGTTTCACCCCTCAAATTTGCTTTTCAAACTTCCGGATTCACTAGGGAGGACCCTGAATCAGGGTTTGATTTTCCCGGAGCTTCACCCATCCAAAAAGTTCGATCTTGGTCTTTAAACTTCAATTTTTCAGAGGATCTTCTAGCCATGGTCTCAAATTTTAGAAATTCCAACTTTTGCATAAACCCTAATTTTCGGCTTCACTAGACAGGACCCCAAACTAGGGTTTGATTTTCCGAGAGATTCACCAAACCAAAAAGTTCGATCCAAAGCTCTAAACTTTGATTTTTCCAAGGAGCTTCAAGCCATGGTCTCAGATTTCAGAAATTCCACCATTTGCAGAAGCCCTAATTTTCGGGTTCACTAGACAGGACCCCAAACTAGGGTTTGATTTTCCCGGTGCTTCACCCAACCAAAAAGTTCAATCCAAAGCTCTAAACTTTGATTTTTTCGAGCTTCCATCCATGGTCTCAGATTTCAGAAATTCCACTTTTTGTGGAAACCCTAATTTTTAGGTCAAAATCTGAAAGTGCTCAGAATTGAATTTTGATTGGACAGAAAGATGCGCCTTGCTAAGGAGAGTCAATATAACCTCCTGCCTTTCAATATCTGTGGAGAGAAACCCAAAAAACAAGAATCCCTAGCTTCTGCAACTGCATAGTGTCTTCTTCTCAGGTTAGCTCTGATACCATGTTAATTTTGACCATCAATTCAATATGATCTAGGATCTTATCTGAGAGAATAACATGTACAGCATATCAATCACAACAAGAAATCACAAGAGACAATAGATACACAGAGTTTCCATGGGGAAAACCATAAAGGTGAAAAACCCCATAACTTCCTCAGAGATAGATAGAGCAATGATACAAAACCCAAGCATAAGAGATAGTCTCCTAGCAGCATCTTCTCCTCCTCCACTAGTGCGACACTCTCCAATGAGTGTATGAGTGAGAAAGTGAATGATCAAATAGAGTGCCTCCCGCACTCTATTTATACTTGACTTGACTTGCCTAATAACCTTTACTAGGTCGGCCTCAACTTAACCACTTAACATAATGCTGGCAGGGCCGACCCCCAATAGGGTGGTCTAATAACCCTTTAAACCACATGACTTATACAGGGACGACCCCATCAAGGTGGTCTAATAATCCATCAAGTATAAGTTACAACACTTACAATATAAATGACGACATTTCCGTATAGAGGAATAATAACATCTCTATAGGAATACAATATACATATATGAAATACATTCTGAAGTTACAAACACATCAATAGAGCTATGTCCCTCTCTTCCATTTTTGAATTTTGGATCTTCTGAGGCACAGGAGCCACATCACGCCAAACAACAACATAAGCATTCCTTATTATCTTCTCATGTCATTGGGAGAAATGAGCAAGAAAGTTGTTGAAGGAAAAGAAGATGCGTTAGCCCACCATGGGCTAATCAAGTTGATAATTCGTGAAGAGTTAATAGTGCAGGTCCCAGAACTTTCGTGGGAGGAATTTGTGGTAATCTCAACCGAGGATATACAGAGAATGAAGGGTACACCTACTGTCAGCATACCCCTAGCTTCTGGGCCAAACGACAAGACCGCTTCTACATCAGGAGATAAAAGAAAAATCGACCTGGACAGTATGGTCAATACCCTGATAAAAATTAAGCATTCAAGAGATAGCTCCCACCAAAAGGAATTAGGGGTTTCCACCAACGAGCAAGGGCTAAAGCGGCGAAGCAAAAGGTTCACACAACCACCCAAAATGAGGCATGAAAAGGAGATAGAAAGGGAGCCCAGCCCAATAATTCAGGATGTATCTGATGGTGATGATGATTGGGTAGACCAAGACAACCCAACCACACCTGAGGAACAGGATGATGACCAATGGAACCCTGCTGGTTAGGATGTGAACCCTGCCGACCAAGACATAAACCCTGAAGCCACTGACCGGCTAGCTGAGGCACTGATAGAATTGGAAAAGTTCAAGGAGGAGTTGGTAGCATTAAATATTGAGGCAAGAACACAGAGAAGCCGGCCAACCCCACCAGCAACCTCACTCTTTGTGCATGAAAAGACAGAAATTTTGAAAATGCAGCACGCAGGAGAGTTAAAACTGGCAGAGCAGCAAAATTTAGCATTAAGGGAGAAATTGGCCCAAACACAAGAGGAGTCAGCCCAAAAAGATCAGAAAATTCTCCTACTGGAGGACACCCTGGAAACCACTGCAAGAATCTATGATGAAATATTGCAACTCAGACCCCCGTCTAGAGTCTATACGCTCTACTTAAAGGAAAAGTGGGGAAGTTTACAGCTGCAAAGGCTAAAACAAGGCCTGTCTCTGGAATTGAACACTACAAAGGGAATTTGTGGACACTTCTCTGGACTGCACAGAGTTGGAAAAGGATCAACTATGTGAATTCTTCTTGCACACCTTCGTGGTGCCAAGCATACCTAACTGGTCACCTAATCCATATGTAGGTGACTTCCAGCTGGGAGAGTTATGCTCCTGGATGAACCATGAGGTGGAAAGGGCACAAGATGATCATATATACCTTGCAAAGAAGTGGCAAAATCAATTATGGATCAGGGCAAAGGCATCTCACCCTGAAAGGGTACTTCAGGCCCACTAAATTATCACCACTGATGAAGAGATAATTCCTATCGTGCTTGAAAAATGGGAGGTAGTCGCACATTTTGATCTCACCCTGCAATGCACATACAAAGAGGTACAGGAGGCCATCAGTGATAGGTGGGCAAGGATTGGAGATGATTTGATAAAGAAGGAGCCTCATTCCCCTCTCAGACAAGAAGTTGCTCTCATCAAAGATAAGCTATATAGAGAATCCTTGATCAAGAATCAACTCAGATGGATTGGCATGAAGCTAAATCCTCCTTTTTTCCTTCCTCTAATTATCAAAGAGCAGATTAATGAGGAAGAAGAGAAAAGAGCATGGGCTAGCGATGATCAAAGCATGGGTTACTACAGGCAAGCAGGGACTCCAAGAATGGTCGCATGGGACATCAGAGAAGCTATAGAAGATCCAAGTGTGTCACCCAAGGATGGGTGAATCCTTCAAGCATGGGGGAGATGATGAACCCAAATTATAGGTATCCTATAGCCTTTGTGCCACAGTAAAACACAGGATATGATGAAGGAAATACACTTGTTTTGTGGGTTAATGATTTACTTTGATTATTTAATGAAGATGTTTTAAGATTATTCTTTTTATGCTTAAAGGGCATCTTCTATAAATTAATTACATGAAAACGAGTATGTATGAGCAGGTGCAGGTACACTAAGAAGCAACATGCAAATCTAGCTCGAGGACTGGAAGACCATATGAGGCTCGACGCTCTTTTTCCTTGACTTATAGAGAAGAACTCATGTTCAATAGGATCAATGATTAAAGCAAGTAGCTAGGTCAGAATTTGAGGCATATATATATGGACCTCTCAGGTAGCGAGGGGATCCTATTGTTATTTTGTGGAATTAATCGTTTTTACATTTTACTGTGGAGACAATTTGTGTTACAGACTATTTATGAACCATGACGTTATTATTTTAATGAGTAGACTGATGTTACTTTCAAACCTGCGTTTATAAGTTTTTCATACTCCTGAGTACGGGTTGGGGAGGGCCCCTCCAACACGTAAGTCAGGAGCTTTACTCTGTTTTCAGGTATTTTCCATTTATGTTGTGAATCGATTTACTTCTTATCGTGTATGAAGATACCTTGATGGCATTTGAATTGTATGGTTTTATTTCAGTTAAAAGATTATTTTTCGTTCAGCATATTTTCTATAGTGGATCAACGCTCATTCTGTAGTTCGGTAGGATGCATTCCGTAGTCCTAGAGTTGCATTTTGCACACACATATTTTGACATTTGTTTTCATATATTTCATATTGGTTCTAAAAAAATGATTCAGATCTAGAAAGATCATGCATATTTCTTTTATCAGACTTAGATCATAGAGGTTAATTACTTTCAGTTTCTTGACTTACTGATCATCACTTGTAGTGTTTAATCCGAATAGATCAGATTGGTTAATTCCCAGCATTAGATGTTTATGTTCTAGATTTGGTTTTCATCATTTAAGTTTTTAGGTTAGCCTTTCAATATTCAACACTTAATTTCAATATTCAATTCTTAGATTAAAATCTCAGCTTTCAACAGTTCAATTCTTAGTATAGATTTACAATTTGCAGCATTTAACTTCTTAGCAGGAGAATTTTTCATTCATAGATTTATAGTTTTTTGAGCTCACCTTCTTCTTGGTTAGATAAACCTTTAAGATCTATACCCACACCCTAAACACGACGAAGACTATCCTTTAGAGCACATATAGTGTTAGCACCTCTGAAGTTTGTATGTCCCTCGGGTTGATAATTAAAGTAGGTTCCTGGTCTAGCTTCCCTCATTAGGCATCCATTCTAAGAGCTCACCACAAAGATTCCAAATAGGAGACCCATTTTTATTATTGTCGGTTCCCTCAATGCATCTAAGTCTGGAGCCAGTCATGTATTTTTTCTGTAGAATTCTTTTCCACCAAGCGCTCTCCCCAAAAGAGACTCTCCATAATATCTTTGCTCCAAGAGCAAGGTTCATGATTAAAGGATCTCTCAAACCAGCTCCTCCATTGTATTTAGGACTGCATACGGTTTCCCAATTGATCAGATGATATTTCCTAGTGTTGTTAGACTTCCCACCTTGCCATAGAAAATTTCTAATTTCTCTGCTAATCTCATGAATGACATAAACAGGATCCAAAGATATAGAGAAAGCATAAATCGGATAGGCTGCCAAGACTCAAACTTAATGAGGATCAACTTTCCAATGGGGTTTAGCCACCTAAATCCCCAATAGGAGATTTTATTTTTTATTTTATCTATCAAACCTTGCCAGTCAGACTTCTTCTTTTTTCCTTTGAAAATAGGGACCCCCCAAATAAGAGAAAGAATTCTAGCTTGTGACTCCCTCGAACCCAAGAATTCTTCCAATTCTAGCCATAACTCTAGGAGGACAGTTCCACCCATAGATCTTTGATTTATTGTCATTAACCTTCCCATCCGTGGCTTTTTGAAAGGTGGATAGAACTCCTTTGAATCTTCCAGCAATGATAGAAGATGCCCCCCCCAAGAGGATGGTGTCATCAGCAAATTGAGCATTGTTTGCAGCACGGACACCTATGGCTATTACCAAACCTTTAAGTTCCCCATTGTCTTGAAGAGATTGGAGCTTTCTACTCAATGTGTCAGCAACCAAAATATACAGGAAGGGAGAGAGAGGGCATCCCTGGCGGATTCCCCTTGAGGCCTGAAAAAAATTAGTAGGTCTTCCATTGACCAATGGAGCGATCCAAGGGCTGTTGATGCATGCCTTAATCCACCTTACAAATATTTTAGAAAACCCAAATTTTGACATAACTTCAAAGAGGAAGAAATGATTGTCCCTATCAAAAGAATTTGCCATATCAAGTTTAATAGCCATACCTTGCTGCTTACGCTCCAAATTGGAATGAATGGCCTCTTGAACTATAATGATGTTGTCTATGATTTGTCGCTCGGCTATGAATCCACCTTGAGTTTCTGAGATGAGATGACCCATAACTTTTTTCATTCTATTTGCCAAAATTTTAGATAGTATTTTGTAAGAGGTGTTACAAAGCGAAATAGGTCTGAAGTGGTCAATAGCTCAGGGATTTTTATCCTTAGGAATGAGAGCAAGGAAGGTGGAGTTGATGGCCCCTTCAATCTTATCCATTTTTCTCGTCCAATTGAGCATATTCTTCATATCATCTTTGATGATATCCCAGGAAACCCTGTAAAAATTGATGGTAAAACCATCCAGTCCAGGAGCCTTGTCCGCTTGCAAGGACCAAATGGCTTTTTTAATTTCAAACTCCAAGATTGGTTTCTAAAGATCTGAACCATTTTCCCTAGGAAAAAAAAAGATCTCTATTTTCAGTTTCAGAAATGAGGGAGGGAATGCCATGCAGCAGATCGGCTTGTGCAAAGGGATCGTTGTCCCCGGAATCAGAAAAGAGCTCTTGGAAGTGATGGAATATGTGAGACTTAATATCCTCCTGATTAGTTATTCCCAAACCATCATTATTTTTTATTTCCTTAATCATAATATGACTGAGTCTAATTTTTGTTTGTTTGTGAAAGTAGCTTGAATTATTGTCCCCTTCTTTTAACCAAATTTGCCTCGATTTAATTCTCCATTCCGCTTCTTCTATTCTGCCAGCATTTAAGATTTTCCTACTCAGGTCTTGTTCTTGCCAAATGAGAGAAGGGGGAATCTCAGAGGTCTCCATATTAGCTTGCAGATTCGATAGATCAGATTGTAGTTTCCTTTTCAAGTGGCCTGGTTTTTTAAAATCCAGTTTTGCCCAACTTTTGAGGGAATATTTCACATTTCTGGGCTTCCATTCCCATATATAGCTCAGTGAAACAAAGCAAGGGATACTCCAAGCGGATTTGATAAGGTCAAGAACATTGGCATCAAGAAGCTAGATGGGATTAAAGCGGAAAGGTATGGGGCCTAAATTTGCGGGTGGAGAAAGAGACAAGGTGATGGGTTTGTGATCAGAAATAACCAAAGGGACAATGAAGACAGAAGGAATAAGGTCTTTATTCAGAAAGGAAGAGCTAACTAGAAAGCGGTCAAGCCTGGAAGCAATGTGACCAACGCCCATCCTCCGATTGTTCCATGTAAATTTCCCATTCATAGGAGCCGGGTCTAGAAGATCTAAATCAGAGATCAAATCCATAAGATTCTCTTCGAAAGGATCCCTTACACTAGAGCCACCCCTTTTTTCATCTTGAGCCTTGGTAACATTAAAATCTCCAACGATGATGACGTCCTTTCTTGCTAGAGATTCTTTCAAGGCTGAAAGGCTATTCTAGAAAGCATGTTTGTCTTTGTAATGAGTCGGGCCATAAACATTACAAATATAAAAGAGATTCAGGTCATCCTTTTCATGGAATTCAATCAGAGTCCAGTTTTGACATTCTTTAACAACTTTAGAATCATACTTACTTGAGAAAAAGGTAGCGATTCCCCATGAGGCTCCTCTGGAGCTAATCGCTGAGCCATGGCAGGTCTTTTGAAAGAGATGTGGGAGGGCCATGACCTCCACATCACTCATTTTTATCTCTTGGATTAGAAGGATGACCGATCTTTCAGATTTGATGATGTCTTTCATAGCGCCAACTTTATATGCTCCTCCAAAACCCCTGCAGTTCCAAGAGACTAGTTTCATTACTTCTTTCCGGATTGAAGGGTTGCTCTAGCCCTGCCTTCTGCTTTCCCTGGATTCTTAGGGTTTTGAAGAAGCTTAGTCTCTTCAATGCTTTTCTGTCTTCCTAGTTCCATTTCCCTTTCTGCTTCTTGCTCATGGTGGAATCTATGTGACTTTCTTCCTCTGGTATTTGGAAGGGGGGTGGTATCAAGAGGTTCTTGGGATTCTTTGGAAGAGGATTAAGGTGACGGGGAGCGGGAAGGGGATTTACTTTGCTTAACCATATCTACCCAAGAGGATTTTCCTAGGGCAGGGGAACCCACAAAGGCTATAACTGAGCTTCCTTCACCAAATATTGGGGGAGTGGGGTTGGGGATTAAAGTGATTCGAGGGTCTGAATCTGGGTCAGCCAGAGGGGGATCCGGTTCATTAATCTCACCTTCTTCCATGATCAAGGCGGAGAACTGATTGCTAGTGTTGGTTTCCTTTTCGGTTTGGGATTGAGCTTTACCTCGATCTTGTTGGGGTTCCTTTGGATCCAGATTTGTTATGTTCATTCTTCTTCCTTTTTTCACCTGTTGCCATTCCTCCTCTTGAGGTTTCTCCTAGGTGTCCTATATTGCTTTAGGGAAGTTTTTGACAAACTGACCATACTCGTGGCACTTCTTGCACTTGAAAGGTAACTATTCGTAATCAACTTTCTGAATATGTTCCCATCCGTCCATACATAGGTTGACTATTTTTGGTAGCCCCTTCTCTAGATCAACCTCAACATAGATTCTGGCGCATGAGAATAATGGGCCTTTTGGATCGGCTTTATCAATATATTTTCCAAATGAGTTCCCAATTTCCTGGAGGGATTCATCATTCCAACAATGCAAGGGAAGGTGGGGAAAATGGACCTAGACAGGTACAGCAGATGGGACATCCTTTTCAGGATCAAAAGAAAGCATCCATCGAATGAGATAAAGCCCCCTCGGACCCATTAAATAGGGTCCACTACGAAAAATCAGATCACGATCATCTTTATTTTCAAATAGGAAGGTGAAAAAGCCTTTTCCACAGAAGCAATGTTGCAAATCGCCTGAAATCAGTGGCATCCAATTCTTCTTTACCCAGTTGTCCATTGTCTTCGGTGATGGCCAAATCCCCATGAACTGACTGATCAAACCCTTTTCACTCAAATCAAGGGATTTTAGATGTGAAGTATCCGACATGATCTAGATCTTAGGAGCTTCAGCTCATTTGATAAACCCATTGCCAGAAGAGGTCGTCGATTGTGGAGGAGTGTTAGGATATTCCTATACTCCAACCTAGTCCTAGCAGCATTTTCATTATTTGCATTTTCAGTCATGCATACAATTTTAGGGTTTGCATGCATCCTAGTCATTAGTCCCAGCACCTAGCCCTCAGTTAGCTAGCCCCTGGAGCTTCCTTCCACTCAGTTTCATCCATCCTAGAGCTTAGTGCACCCTCCTTTCACCTACTACATGAGAAAGGTGCCCTTCCTTACCTACCATTCAGTTATCTTCAGTTCTCTCCTTGATTTTAGGCTTGACCGACTCTCAACTGACTGTATCACTCCAATGGACCTCCAGTGAGACTTGACTGTCCATTCTGACTTTAGTTAGCTCCTCATGCGCCCTCCACTAAGTCTCCTTCATTCAGTTAGTTCCAGTTACACCTACCACACTCAGTTAGACTCAGTTTGACTGATGGTTGACAGTTACTTGAGCATTGATGACTCCACTGATGATGAGATAGACTACTAATTGTGCTCCGATGACACTCCAATGATCTTTTGATCACTCCATGAAGGCTAATTCGAATTGCCACCTTGGCATTCGAATCCTCATGCATTGTACTACTTATTTGTCCATATTGTGATTAATTAATTAGTGTGTGTGAAGTATTTTTTCTTCTATCAGAGTTCTACTGTATTATTATTCTGTTGCTCATTACACTGCATTGACCACTCTTCTTCTATCTTCCTGCTTAATCGCAATTACTCTTGTGAGGTATACTTCATCTCTTAGATCTGCTGTGAGGATTTTCACAAGGAGGAGAGGAGGCAGCCACAAGGGCGCATAATGCCTCATCCAACAGGAGTCTACGGGCCTCCGGACTCGGGTCTGGAGGGGGATCCATCCTTGGAGCAAAGCGAAAACCCTAAATGTGCAGAGGCTCGCAAGCTCGGCCTCACACATCCAAGAATTACTTATTCCTTGCTTTTATTAGTAATGGATGCTTATTGCTTTGTTGGGCAATTACAATGTCTATGGAGAATGAACAACATATTGTTTAAAAAGGTGTATATCTTATATATGATATCAATATTATGAACGGACTTAATGGTTGCATGTTACAAATGTCTAATTGTTTTATGGTGTTCAGATGAACTTCAAGTAATGTATGATATACAAAATATTAACATGGTTATATATATATGTGGGGGGGGGGGTGTATGTATGTATACTTACAGTCTCTTTGCTAACACATAAGTTGTAATTTAGAATATTTATGGATTTATAATTATAGGTTCCATGTAAAGAACTAGGCATATGAAAAATGGAAGATGAAGAATACTTGAACGCACTGAAACTAAAGTATGCTTCCTCCATATTTAATAGGATTATGAGAAACCTTTGTGTCACAACCCTAGGACTATTGCGCCAATTTATTTGTTTTCAAATCCAAGGAATGTGCGGCACCAGCATGCCTCGTCCATAAGGGCTTGGTCTACTTGAGACTTTTAAAGCCAAACTACGTCTCTTCACTCAAGGTATGCCCATAACTATGCCTTGAGCTACAATTTATTAGATCATTGCAAGTCCTACTCAACTCAAACTCAAACTCATTATGAAGAATGCTACATATAGTACAAGATACAATAAAGGAGTGCACCCAACCCAATAAACACTCATATACATATATACAACAGATCTAGGAAGATGCCCATACAATCCCTGTCCGAGATAGTCTAGGAAACCTGAACCACACTTGTCTGAACCCAAGGCAAAGTTGTCAAGATGTCCCTCATTGTCTACACATCCAACCTCTATTGTGTCCACGGAACTGCCTCAATGGACATCCTGATTTATTCATTGCGTCAAGCAATGCGTACTCTAGTACCCTTGCTCGGCACCAAGTGTGCCCATCCAATTTGACTATGTACGTCACCCTATGCGCCCAAGTCACACTACTTGGTCTCAAAAAATTGCTCCTAGAAGTGCGCCCAAGTCAAACTTTGACCTAGAAAAGTGCACCGAACTCATGTTACTATGTCCCGACAAAGTGCACCCAGAAGTGCACCCAACCCGTGCTACTATGTCTTGGAAAATTGCGCCCAATTCTTGCTACTTCGTCTTGAAAAACAACTCCCAACTCACGTTGATCTGTCTCGATAAACTGTTCCCTACTCATGCTACTTCATCTCGGAAAACAATGCCCAACTCATGCTACTTCATCTTGACAGACTACGCCCAACCCGTGCTACTCTGTGCTACAGATTGCACCCAACCCATACTACACTATCTTGGTAGACTGTGCCCAACTCACGTTGTCTTACCCCAAAAAAATGTGCCCATGTCATGCTACTACATTCCAACAGACTACACCCAATTCATGCTATTGTGTCTCGACGAATTGTGCCCAAGTTGTTCTAGTTTCTCCAACGAATTACGCCCAAGTCGTGCTACTTTTTCCTTAACCTTCTCTTGGATTTTCACTTGGATGACTTGACTTCCTTTTTCTTTGCACTCCACTTGTATTTATATGGTGCGCCCATGATAAGGGGATCGCAAAGTCATCATGCCAACTCAAGTGTGCCAACGCCAACGTGTGCCCAAATTGATGTGCACCCAACTCCCACAAGTGTGCCCAAGTCAACATGCACCCAACTCTCACAAGTAGACATCGTGCTCCACAAGTAAGTGATGGATTCACAAGCCGATCCAACAGGTGGGTGCCTTGGGTCCACACACCCAACTCAACGCGCCCCAAGTTTCATGTTCCCATCCATCATGTATCTGCAAGACCATTTTCACTTAGTATTTTTGGAGTGTGCAGGCACCATGCTCCCACCATGCCTCCATGCACTGTCGCAAGCCATGCCCATGTATGCACAAGTCAAGTGTGCCCAACTCCACACTCAACCAAATCGGTGGTGTGCCCCTTGCCATGCTGCCAAGGTGCCCCACAAATCTAGTGCGCACAACTCCACACTCAACCTCTATCAAGCCAATGTCAGGACACCTTTCCTTCCATCAGTACATCCAATTGAGAACTATCAATGACTTCAAGCCTCATTGATAAAGTCCAATCCTTAATTATTGAACAACATATTTGGCTTTTTATTATGAGCATTCTAGCATAGGGATAGGAGTACACCAATGCTTAAGCCTCAATGTTGTGATTCTTCAGCACAAAAACTAGAGAACATGTGGTCAACATGCAACATAATAGCATTGTTAGGTTACAAAGATGCCATGATGTTTCCTTTTGTTTGCGTTAGAGCTAGAGATTTTGCAACATATTCAAGAAGTTGGTGGGGGAGTTGATGATTTGGTACATCTTAGTGTTGAATGAAGTTAGTTGAAAATTGGTACATCTTAACAAGTGAATGTGCTACAAAGTGGCCAGTCCCTACCAAATTCAAAAATAAATTATAGGTTGAATATAGAAATTAAGTAAAGTGAAAATCGTAAGAACATAAACAAATTATAGATTTGTCATATCAATAAGTAATTGCATAAAAACATTAATTTAAAATATATAGATTTGGTCACGCCAAAATTAAATCACATGGAAAGTGAATAATATTTATTTTTTATTTTTTAGTAAACAAATCAATAATAGCATGTGAAAGTTGCAATGTGACATTTAAAAAAAAAACTATATGTTTATTTTCATTTTTTCATTTTAAAAATAAAGCCACTAGGTATTTGTGTCCCATCAATAACCTCTTTAACCAAATAGAAAATAAAATGAGTCAAAGTTTAAAATTTATAAAACTTATTTAAAACAAGAGAAATATTATGTTTATAGTTAAGATATGATTTTTTAGTAGATATGATATTATTTTATGTTAATAATTTATGATTGGTTAAAAAGTATGACAAGACTAATTTCCTCTGCTATGAGGTTTAATTGTAAGAATTTTAAAATAGATTAGAAATTTAAAAATAAATATTTTTTTAATTGATGCCACGTCGCACTGGTTTGTACAGTACAACCCTGCTATGCTGCTTTCCACTGGTTCTACCGTCAAATGACCCCTCAACCTCGACCTCAGAAGCCTAACGTCGTGGGATGAAGGTGACTTTCAATTAATGTAATGATATATAATCGTCGAGAGGCGGACCCAGCCTGGCCAGAATTTGAGCCCACTTTGATTAAAATCATTTATTATGACAGCGAGTTTGATTTGAAATCAACCTTGGTAGAAGTGAAATGCCAATGCGTACACATTTCATTCAATGCAATTTGTTTTTATTATTTATAAAGAGTGGCATGATGTTTACTTTAAATTATATGTGAGATTTTTTTAAATGATATGATGTTTACTTTAAATGATATGTGAGAGGCGGACCCAGCCTGGTCAGAATTTGAGCCCACTTTATTTAAAATCATTTATTACGACAACGAGTTTGATTTGAAATCAACCTTGGCAGAAGTGCACTGATGCCAATGCGTACACATTCCATTCAATGTAATTTTTTATTATTATTTATAAAGAGTGGCATGATGTTTACTTCAAATGATATGTGAGATTTCTAAATAATATGGCGTCATATAAAAACCTCATTCCAATGCGTACACATTCCATTCAATGTAATTTTTTATTATTATTTATAAAGAGTGGCATGATGTTTACTTCAAATGATATGTGAGATTTCTAAATAATATGGCGTCATATAAAAACCTCATTCCACGTAAAATATATATTTTTTATGCATTTTCATATTTCCATGGGCTTTTCAAATTAGAGTAGTTGCTCAATCTTATTCAATGACAAACATCAACCTTTACATTTTATGTTTTTATAATTAATTAAATTAATATTTAGTTTGTCCAAGTGTATAGTATAGTTTATTTAAAGGTTTTTATTGTATAGTATAGTTTATTTAAAATTTTTCCGAACATCAATACAGTCATAGTCATATGGTGATTTATTTTTATTAATTTTTATTAATCGTATCTTTTATATTAAATTTTTAATTAATTTATAATGGTTAATTATATTAATTAAAAATAATATATATATATTGATTTCTTTAAATTAATAATTTAAATTTTGAGTTAATTACCATAGTTAAAGTTAATTGTTTACGTCTAATAAAAATTAATTGTATTTTTTGTATTAATTTGTTAATTAATTTATAATGGTTAACTATATTAATTAAAAATAATATATTTACTAGTTTTTTTAAAATTAATAATGTAAAGTTTGAGTTAATTACTATAGTTAAAGTTAATTGTTTATATCTAACAAAACAAAGTAAAAAATTGAAAAAATATTTGAAATATTTTTTTATGTTCTTGTTGAGCTCCTATGTATTCATTATGTAATGATTGAGTAGATATAGCCTTTACAACTTGAACCACCAATTAAAAGAAAATTGTATTTCAATTATTTTCATGCATTTTGTTACACTATCATAAACAATCAATTTTTTAATATCAATATCTCTCTAAAATAAAGGTTATTAACAACATCAAGTCCCTTAAGGTTGCAAATTATTATTCACTATAGATTACAAGTAAAAATCTAATTCAATGTTACTACGTGTTATTGTGGCTGCAAATCATCCCCTAGAGGTACCATGGACTCTTGTGGACACAACTCATAAGTTCAAATTCAATTAAATCCTTAAAAAAGTTACAAAACATTATTGTCATTGTAGATCACATTCTTAAATTTTGGTCCATCCCTTTAGGGGTTACCAATGGTTTTTGTCGCTATATGGCATATATTTAGATCAAGTTGAATCCCTGCTTTGTTGATTCATATATTCAGATCAAGTTGAATCCCTACTTTGACAATCCGCATTGTAGTTGATGTCTTGAGGGAATGCTTATCTACCACGCATTTTTCGTCTAATTTTCTTTAAAATTTAACTAATTTGTATTTATATTTAAAGTAATATAAAAATAAATAAACAGTTATTTAAATATATTGTATAAATAATTATTTTTTTTATTATAATGTATTTATATATATATATTTAATATTAACAAATATTATTTAAGGTTAATTTATGAATTTATAGTGTCGATTTTAATAGTAGAAAGAGTTATTAATATTTTAAGTTTTTTTCAATATTTATAATACTATATTAAAACATCTATAAACTATTACATTACTATATTAAAACATTTATAAACTATTACATTAAAACATATTTAATGTAATAGTTTATATATACAATTAATCTGAAAATGCATTTCGAATTAATGTATCAACTGTGTTTATTTTTGCTTAATTACAACGGTCTTTTCTTTGAACTTGACTTAGTTTAGTATATTTGAAAAGGAATTTCTAGCATCATAAAAAACATGGATGTCCTACGCGTCTACAGGATAGCACCTTAGATTAGTTTGTTGGCTTCCCAACATTGTTCTGGAATTCATTAATTTTTAAATTACTTGATTTTTAATAAACATGGAGCATAGAACAATATTATAATTATTAGTTTCTTATTAATTTTAAAAAAAATAATATCATCATTAAATTTATAATACTAGAATATATTTTAATCATAATTATAAATTATAAAAAATTCAATTTTATCACGTTCTTTTGTTATTATTTAAAAATAAAATAATTTGAATACTAAGCCATTACAATATAGCTATAGATATCATATTAATTATAAATTGTATTAACATAAATTACAAAACCACACTTCTACTCTACTACTAAATCTTGTTTTAAGATTCTACATATCACACTTTTATTATATTACTAAATCTTGTTGTTAATTTTTAGACATGAGTTTTCATAGGTGTTTTTTTAAGATTGTTGGAGTGTTTTAATTACTTTTGTAAATGATAAAGGCTGATTTAATATACAATTCATATTCGTAGTAGGTGTCACTTCTTTCCTACTTTTAGATTAATTTTCATTACAATTTCAAATTTTTAACTTTGGATAATAAATAACTAATACATTACAACATTTCTAAATGGCAGGTATAAGCACCTTTCGTGCTAATTTGACTAGTTGAGTGAATTGTGACTATTTCCATAGAGTGTCAAATTAAAATAAGACATTTAATGAAACTCATCATAAATATATGGTTAAAAAAAATCTTAAACACTCAAAAAAAAAATCTCTAATAACATGATTGTTAAATTTTTAACATTGTAGCAATTGTCACATTGTGTGAGTCGTCGTTTCTACACATAAACTTATAGTATATTGGAATTTTCAAAGTTGCTTTATGATCAGTATCTTGATTTGTCATTTTTCCTTCCTCCTATTTGCTTATGGTATATAAAATAAACCAATATTCTTTATGGTGGGTTGTCACTACTTCTACATAATATCTTCGTTTGTCATTTTGCCTTCTTCATATTTGTTTTTTGGTATATATAATAAATAAATTTTTTTTTATGGTGGGTTGTTACTACTTCTCCATAATATTAAACATAAAAGTTTGAAGGTTCATTTTTTTATTTGGATGGATTTTATTTTAGTTGTTTTCTTGGTTTTTTTTGTGTAGCCTTGCAGTGTAATAAAGAAAAGAGTGGGATGGGGATGGTTTTGATTATAAGAAATGGAATGATTGTTAATGAATGATTGGGATGTAAACTTAACATTAACACAAGGGAAAATTTGATTGCACTTTGGGGGTTGCTCTTTATTGCCTGGAAAAAAAAAACAGGTAACCTGCTTACAGGTAGTAGGAGACTCCCAGATGATTGTTGACTAGATATTTGGTAAATGCTCACTTCATATCTCCTTATTGGAATGGTGGAAAAGGTGCATTAAACTGCTTCAAGAGACTTTTTTTCGGAAATTTCCTTCAAGCATATTTATAGGAATTTCAACAAGAAGGTGGATCTTCTATCTAAGAGCGATTTAGATTCGGCTATAGGTGTCCTTTTTATTGAAGAGTTGGTACAATGAGTGATAACTAGCTCATATTCTCTCAACCTTTTTTTTATCAGAATTGTCTTTTATAGATCAGCTGGTTTTGTTTATTTTGTTTCTCTCTTTCCTTGGATGTCTTTGTAGGGAAGGATCCCAATTAAACATGATATCATTTTTGTCTTATGTTATAGTTGGTTATATATGTATGTATGATTAATGCAGTACAATTATTATGCTTCATGAACATTTCCAAGATGTAGATGCCCTTTGTTGATATGATCAAATGATGTAAAAAAATACTTTAATTCTTAATGAATTACAAGTATTATTTTTTTTAAGTTGAAAAAAAATCCCAAACATGATGTCAAATTAGAAGAGAACTTTTAGTGGAATTCAACATAAATCTAAATCTAAAAATTTCTTGCAACAACATTGTTGACACATATTTCTCACACATTATTAACATAGTGGCTTGGAATTTTCAAAACTACTTTGTGATTGCTATCTTGATTTGATTTGCACTTTTTCCTTCATTATATTTGTTTTTCATATGTAAAGCAAACCAATGTTCTTTATGGTGGATTGTCACTACTTCCACAATGTCAAATTAGAAGAAGACTTTTTCATATGTAAAGCAAACCAATGTTCTTTATGGTGGATTGTCACTACTTCCACAATGTGAAATTAGAAGAAGACTTTTGGTGAAGCTCAACATAACCCATAAAAATCTCAAACCATATGATTGATAAAATTTTAAAAAATCTCTAACCATATGACTGATAAAATTTTAATAACATAACATTCGTAATGTTATATCATTATGCGTTAATTTGATGATTAACATAACATTCGTAATGTTATATCACTATGCGTTATGTTATATCATTATTTGTCATTCATAGAGACATGAAACTTTCAATGGCTTGACATGAAACTTTCAATGGATTGGAATTTTAAAAGTTGCTTTGCTATCACCGTCTTGACTTGACCCTTTTTCCTATGGATTGGTTTTTGGTGTTGAAAGAAAATTATGATCGGTTCTCAGTACTTCTACCTAATGTCAAATTAGAAGAGGACTTTCCACATAATGTCAATTAGAAGAGGATTGATAAATTTTAACACTATAAGAATTTTCGCATCTTACATTTTTTATCCATCATTCTTGACACGTGAAATTTAGAGTAGCTTAGAATTTTCAAAGTTTTTTTTGTGATCATTGTCTTGACTTGTGATTTTTTATAACATGATAGAATATCAATACCCACAACTTAATGATTATTATAAATATTGAGGAGGTTGTTGATTCAAACATTATTGGACATCCAACGATTTCGAATGGAAAAAATTGATTTTTTTTCGGCATGTTTTGAAAAAATACAACAATTTTTTTTAAAAATCCCGGTTACAATTGTCAAACTCCGAAATGTTGAGTGTCCAAGGTTTTTTGATGGTGTTAAATCCATTTCTACCTTCAAAATCGCGATTAAAACAAGGTTAAATTCAAATTTTGCAAAATAAAAAATGTTGGATTCCGTTGAAAAGCCCCTGTCCAGGCCAAATCATCGAATTTTTAGACAGCTCCATTAGACATCACCTGCTTGTCCTCCTAATTACGACTCCGCGTCTAATGTATTTGTGTTGCATTGTGGATCATAAATTCTCTATGTCCAAATGTGCACATGTGCTGAAAGACAATACACACATAAAATGGTAAAACTCTAACACTTTATTCATTCAAAGAGTACCAATATATAGTACTCTCAAATATGCCACCTAGGTGAGAGATATTCTCTAGATCCTAACACCTATCATGGTGACTAGGCTAGGAAATCTTCTCCAAATCATTTAGAAACTTATCTAGGATAATTGACTATTATCCTAAATAATAATTACAATAATGGTGACATTTAAACTATGTGATTGCTAATGTAAGCCATAAGGCTAGCATTCCCCCTCTCAATCACAAGTTTGTGTATCTGTATCAACTAAGCAATAAACACTAATGCCAAAGTTGATACGATGGATTTTTTAGAAGCCTTCCTTTGTGCTTCAATGAAAAATCTACCTATAAAACCGTTAATCTGAATGGTTCATCTGAAATGAACTAAAATCCTGGAGTGAACAGCTGCCATGTCTGAACAATCCCTGTTTGCTTGACAATTTCATCATTTTCCAAGTGATTTAGCTAGAAGAGGCTGGCGTCTTCTGCTAATTGGTGAAGATCACCATGCTACAATCAATGAAGTGCTCTCTGAAATGAGCCATCAACATTGTTATGCATCGATTAACATCTAAATGCATCATGTATTTGAGTCTACCATCCATAGACTGTTGTTTTCATTAGTCTGCCATCTACAGACTATTTTGAGTTTGCCATCTGCAAACTATAGTTCTTTATCTGCAATTTTGGAGTTTGCCACCTACAAACTATTGTCTCCTTTTGGAGTTTGCCACCTGCAAACCATTGTTTCCTTTTGACATTTGGAGTCTGCCATCTACAGACTTTTGTTTTGTTGTTCAAACTTGAAGTCTGATAACCATCATCAATATTTCCCCCTTTGTCAGCTGAAAGGTGAGAAGCTATGGGTTTTCATGTGGTTTACCCTTAACCATTTCATCATTGTACCATATCTACTCCCCCCTTAAAAAGAAAGAGTGTTTTGTAAATGTACCCCCCCTTTAAGATGAAAGTGAGTACCATATAGATTTCAACTCAAAGTGGGCATGTGGAAACATCCACATGTTATCTTATCCCGTGAGGGCCATGCTCAAAAGCTACGCCATAAGGGGACCACTAGAGTTATATTCTATCAAGTACAAAAAAGACTATTTGCTACAAGATGAGTCTTTACTCGAGATTGTACTCTTCGATAAGACTGATATAATTTCTTGGTTGTTGATGTCTATTGCTAAGGATTGATCCACCCATAGTGAATCTTTAATCTTGTAGGCTTGTTTCTCTTGGAATGATTTTTCTGATGAATGATTCTTCTTGCCACAATGTTGACAAGGATGGAGATCAAAACAATTTGTCTCAAATGACCAACTCGATGACATGTGGGCATTCAGGAATTTCTTCCATGTGATTTTCATCAACATTTTGATTAGCTTCTTCATGGACTTTTTGATTGGATTCTTCATTTATGAATCATGCACTCACAAACTGAATTGGTTTGGAGTAGTCTGGTATATGAAAAGTCACATATTTTTCATATCCAAGTCCTTTTCTTTGCCTGTTGTATCTAATTTCTTCCCAAGGTCTGATGATGGGCTTCGAAAGATCATTTAGAAGTTGTTGCTTTGACATCAATTGAGGTTGATTTTCAGCATGTTGTTGAGTCTTTGAAATGTTTTCTTCATTGAACGCATGAACTATAGGTTCATGAATACCTTCATCTTCATCTTCATTTTCTCTGAAGTTGACTCACTGAATTTATTCTTCACTGAATGTTGATCACAATCATCATCTTCATCATCAAATAGAGGGTTGTGATGAAGAAGGACTTGTTCAGATTACTTTACTGACTCGTCATTTTTGAGATTGCATATTTTATCATTGAGTAGTTGTGATTGTGCTTGAAGAAGTTGAACTTTTGCTTGCAACACTTGCAAACAAGTTACCACTAATTGAAGAATTGATTTGTTGAGAATCACTGTATTGTCTTCAGCAGTGATTATTAGAGTATTCAATAACTCTAACAATTCTCGACTTCGCTCCATTTGTAAATAATTGATCTTCATGCTCGCTTGATCTCTCTCGCTTGGATTGATTTGTTTTCACTCTCGCTTGTACTTGACACTTTCACACTTGCATATATGTCACACTCTATTGAGATTTTATGACAATTTTAGGGTGTCGGGTTCAACCGAAAATGCACCTCAAAATACTATTTTTACAATGATTTGAATCAATGAAGAGTTTTCTTGCAACAATATTTAAAGATTTGAAGAGTGTCGGTTTCAACCGAAAATGCACTCAATTACAAATTCAAGTTGACTTGATTTCAAAAATACAAGTAAACTTACAAAGAAAACTATTTGCAAGTTATCTTTGATTGTGAATTTGAAGTTTGAACTTGATCTTCAAATTTGAATTTGTTGTTGGCATTTTGACTCCTTGAATCGTTCACTTGCTTCTTTAACAATGCTTGACTATATGTGCTTGAAAATGCTTTGATTTATCCTTTGATTTGATGGAGCTTATTTCTTGTGCTTGTTGAATGATCTTTTTATGATGCCTTTCATGTATGCAACAAGAAATTACAAGGATAGATTTTGCATGTCAAAAAATAGACACACAAAAAGAGTCATTTGAGACAACAACCACCATCCACAAGAACAATGTCTTTAGACCCCCTTATTCAATTTCGAGACAGGCCAAGGACATATCCACGACCACAAAATTGATCTTTTTATTAAAAACTTTGATACATTTACTTTCACTACTCGAGAGTTTCTACTTTGATTTTTACATGCTCAAAATTCCTCAAATTCCTCCTTGATTTTTTTTTTTTTCCAGAGATCTCCCCTAAGCAAACAGACTTGGGCTTCTAGGTTCAATAATTGCAAATGGAGTTCAAGGGAGCGGCTGCCCTTCCCACGAGGAGAATCCATATTGACCAGACCCCCAATGTCATTGACAACATGCTTCCAATTCTTGCTGCCCAAATCACCAGGACTACCACAAAACTATTGACGAGTTGCACCATTACCAATTTCACAGGGGGTCGAGAGAAATCCAAAGACCGGATTCTTTCCAGAGACGAAACCGTAGCCGGGAAATAGGACAGGTCCCCTGTTTCCCTGGCCATGACCAGCCAGCCTCAAGGGGCACCCATCCTCCTCCGCTGCCAGGATCATTTGCTTTGGGATGACTGTAGGAGGCCAACTTTGACACACCCCCCCCTAGAAGACTCATTGCCGCCATTACCGTGAAAGATGTCGAAGAGGTAACGTTTCTTACCATCATTTCCAGCCCCCCCCAGTAGTCCCCTGATCATTCCTCCTACATTTTCTACAATGCAGAGTAGGGGGGCACTGATTGCATTCCTCCATAGTTAGCCAAAACAACAGGCTTATGGGAACTACACTGAAGGGAAAGACACAGACAGGAGTAGAGAACGAGAAGCAGGAAAGTAGGAGAGTTCGCAGGGTGCAAAGAGCTCCACCACCCTGCAAGAAATAGCCACTCACCACCTTGGGGATCATCTGCATTAAAATACCGCATGCGAGACAGGTGCTGCTTGCCAGGGGTGGCCGCCAATTCAGGCGAGGGGACATTTGAAGGGAGCGGGAGAATCTAGAGAGGATATGGGGAGTTAATGAGCTCCTCGAGTGCAAGGGGATGGAGAAGTTAGGGAGGCAGAACACGGGGTTAGACAAGAGATTAAGGCACCCAGACATCAACCTTAAGGATACCATTGAAAATAGGGAGACCACAATTCAAACCTGCTCCAATATTAGCCATAGTGTCAACACTTTGGTTTCTTTGCCTAAGGATGTGTAGGAAGGATAGGGAGTGAAATTCTTTGGCCGAGAAAATGAAGTGCTGATGCATCGTGGAGAGTGGTTTTCGACGCAAATTGACTAAAGCCCTTACTTCTCTGATCACCAACATAGAATCTCCAAAGACCACTAGGTCCTTAACATCTTTTCTCCTTGCAGTGTCCATCCCTTTTATCACTGCTAACCACTCTGCTTCATTATTCTAGTTCTTCTTCCAATTCCCCAGGCAAAGTCATCCACTTTGTTTCCTTCGGAGTCTATGAGGACTCCCCCTGCACCTGCCAACCTGGTTACATAATGACACTTGATTTTTCTATCTATTCTCATTTTCATGCCAACAAATATTGAGTTTTTTTTCCTAAGAAATATATACATCCAATTCAATTAAAAAATTAAACTTGACATAAAATCTAAATGAAACAATGAATATTCTTAAGCAAGGCCTTCTCGATTCCCTCTGTCACTTATAGTAATATGTACAAATCCACATGGGTTTTCTTGGTTATTGTATACTTGTGGATGAAACATTCATTGCATAACCAACCTAAAATCAAACAATTTGGGCTTCAAACAACATAATATCTCTCGATGAAATTTAAAGAATTTGTGATAGAACATGTGAAGAATTCATAAGCATGAACATTACCAACAAAAACAATATCTTTTTTTGCACGATGAAGTAGTTGTTTGATTGCTTCTTTCATGCCAACATTGTCACCTTAATGAGTAGTGTTTGTTTATACTAGGGCGCATGAATTAGAGTAATAAGCTAGGGAGTCCAGTGCATGTTGGCAATTTTGATAAAGAAAAACTTGCTTAGCAATACATAGAAAATTAGGCTAACATCATTGATTCCATCCAGTGTTCTACTCATGAGGAAAAATTTCTTCTATCACATAGGTATGAACATGGATTGAAATATTTGACTCACTAAATTAACTATCGTTACTAGTTGTGTATTTGTATTATGAATGGCAATGACATTATAGAATATGCAAGCATGAAAGTAATGCAGAGGCATAGAGATGGTTGATGTAAAGAGGTGGTAAAGAGGAGCAACAAGTTTGGGGATGGTTGCAACAAAGAGGGGTGAAGAAAGGGGGAGGGGGTGTTTAGTTCAATTCCCATGGATTTGTAGTGGATAATTGCACGTTCATTCAAAGTGCAAAGATAAAAAAACACAGATTTGAGCTATTGTGATTTGTTATAGGTGTATTTCTTTTGACAAGTGGAAGTTGATGGAGATAGCAACAAATTATTATAGACATATTACTTCCCACAAGTGGAAGTCAATGGAGATGACAACAAATTATTATAGACATATTTCTTCCCACAAATGGAATTCAATAGAGATGACAACATATTATTGTAGACATATTACTTCCCATAAGTAGAGGTTGATGGAGATGGCAATAGATTATTGTAGACTTATTACTTCCTACAAGCAGTAGTTGACGAAGATGACAACATATTATCGTGGATGTATTGCTTCCCGCAAGTAGAAATTGATGGAAATCGCAACAAAACTAAGAAACATTAGTAATCAATATGCATAGTGTAAGTGTCAAAGCATATGAATTTAATGAACCATGTCAATGATTTATTGTTTTGCAACATATGATACTAAATAAATCTTTTTATTCCTAAGGGTTAGCTCATGTAGTCATAGGACAGAAGTGAGATCTTTTTCCCCAAAGTTGAGGAGGCCACGAGTTCAATTCTCTTGGTCTCCCCAACTTAGGTTTTATAATTAAGGTTGATAGTTTACCTGTTTACCATCCATGAATTGTAAGAACTACTTAAGATTTTTCACAAAATTATTCCTTGTAAAAAAAAGATAAAGTTTTCATCCAATCTTCCCACACAATAAAATAATAAAACGATAATTTTAACTAAAACTTAAATTAAATACTTTTAAAAAATTTATATAGATCAATGAATTTTTTTTTTGGAAAAAAAAACACAATTTATTTATATTAAAATAAACCATATTTGCATAAATAAATATATCTTCCTGCCATAATATGTAACACATTGTATATATAGAGAGAATAATAATCATAATACCCAACATTCACTATAAAATGGCAACGCCTTTTTCCATTACTTCATGATCATAAACTATAAACTAACCAATATGTAAACTCTAAAACAAACATAGATAATTCAACCAACACATAGAGAGTGCACCATAATTTTACCATGTTATGCATTTGCTTCATATGCATGTCATGGAAAGCAAAATAATGACAATGCTCAATTTAGTGTACCTTCTAAGGCAAGGTGTTACTTTCACATGTTCTTAATTTCTCTAATCATACCTATGGAATCATAGTAGGTGTCATTCAATTCACTAAACAAGCCACTCGAAGGTTTGAATTATATAATTCTAAATATCATATCTCACTTTTTTTCTTTTTTCTTTGAATAAATTTTCTAATGTATTTAAAAGAAAAACTAATTTTTTATTAATGTATTTAAAAGAAAAACTAATTTTTTATTAATGTATTTTTAAAAAATTGAAACTAATTTCTCATTGATGTATATATATATATATATATATATATATTTTTATATTTTTTTTTATTGTAAAGATGATAGATGATATTTAAAGTAAATTGGATTTTTCAAGTTGAAGACTAAGTTAAAAGTAAATCATTAGTTAAAAAAAAAGCAAGCGTAGGAGACTAACCTCAATAAACATAGGGATAAAATTTATTTATGAGAATTATACATTAGAATTTATGAGTTTTTGGAATTGCTAAATTTAACACATAACTGTATATAATATTTACAAACATAATTTACCATTTTATCATTTAAAATACAACAATATGTATAACCATAATCAATTTGCATGTAAACCATGAAACCAAATCAAGAATCAATGAAAAAAGGAAGGAGTAGGTAACAATTATGGACTTACAAATGGTATGACAAAGATAGGTAGACCATGGAGGGACCACTCTCCTCCCAACCAATTCCTTGGTTGGAACGTTCTAAAATGAAATTTAATTTTAGATTAAAAATACAATTTTCATTTGAAGAATTCAAACAACACCAAATTAACATATTAATATAAATTTTATTTCTTTATTTTATTAAATAAACTATTAAAATATCTTATACACTACCAAAAATGTATTAACTATTTATACACTACCAAAAATGTAATAACTAATTTTCAACGTGGTGAAATGATTTTAGAGAGAACTTAATTTCGTTAATCATACCTATGGAATCAACCCGTGAATACAAGTCCGTGTATGCCCACATCAAAAACGAAGATTGTATGGCTGCATGTTCTCGGATCGAAGGTTGGAAGCGTGAACCCTATCATGGAGATGGCCAGATCAATTATATGGTTGCAGATGCGTGAGCCCTAATGTGGAGATCAAAGGTTTTATGGCTACAGATGCCCCATTAAACCTTCTATCTCGACACTAGGGCTCACGCATATGCGAAAGCTGGTTTTCAACAATCTCGGGATGAAGCAAGGGCATTTGAAGTGATTGATCCAATAGCATGCAAAGAACAGTGAGGCTTCAATTTGGATCTAAAGTTTAAATTAGGCGCCTGCGTTCCTTACCTTTACTCTACTTTCATTTTTTTGTATACATTTCAATAACAAATATGAATAAAACCACATTTACCAAAAGCAGTTAAAGGAATACCTAGCACAGTTACTCTACAAAGCCTTTATGAATATATGAAGTCGGTGGAGAAACGTAAGGAAGAAGGAGAAGCTAAACTTTATGCATATATTGAATCCTTGGAGAAACATAGGGAAGAAAGAGAAGCTAAACTCCATATAGAATTAAAAGCAATGCTAGATAATAAATTTGCATCCTTTCAAGAAGAGATCCAAAAGCAAATTGATGAAAAGATAAAAAAGTTGGAAAACAAAGTAGAGACAATGGAGATCATACTACAAGCAATGGAAACACAAAAAACACCTGGGCAAGGAGATGCAGATACTTTAGAAAATATTAAGTTAAAGGATAAGATTAAAGAGCTAGAGGAAAAAGTAACTCACAATTTAACCCTAAATAATATAGAAGGTAAAGTGGATATAAAACCCATCAAAGACGAAATGAATAAGTTGATCACTTTAGACCATGAACATAACAAAAGATCCTTGAACTTCATAATCTTTGGTTTAAAAGAGGAGGTAGAAGAGGATACGTTAGCCATTGTCAAAACAAAAATTCAGGATAGGTTACAAATTGAAACCATTGGTTTCACAGAAGCAACGAGTTTAGGGAAGTCATTTTAATATAAACAAAGGCTAATACGGCTTAAGGTTAGCTCTATCAAACAAAAATATGACATATTCAGTAAGACCTCAAGTTTAAAAGGATCAGGGATATTTATAGATGAATACCTCATTACAGAGGATCAAACCGAATTAAGAAAGGAGGTCCAAAAGTTGAAAGAATCTAGGAACGAGGGTAAATGGGCATTAATCAGAAACATGAAATTTATTAGTTGTAATTACAGCCTAAGGGATAATAACAAATAGAAATTTGACACACTCTGGATCCTTTCATGGAATTGTCGGGGTTTTCCATGGATTAAAGGCCCCAAATTGAATTGGATCCCGAGTGAAATTGATAATATATTATTGGTTGAAACTTGGGAACACGAGGAGTCTAAGGTCCCTGGTATTGATGGTTATGGGTCCTATGGTCGGTATGGAATAAACGCACGTATCCTAGAGGAATTGGAGGTATATCCTACTACATTAGGAAGCATATCTCCCTCCATGTTAGGCTTTATAAGAAAGACCCTTATAACCAATATATTTGGGTAGAGATTATAGACATTAATGATAAAAAAACCTACATAGACATTTGTTATTTTTCCCCGATTAATTCCAACTTTTATAAGAAAAGTCATTTAGATAAAAATTGCCCTTATAATGGTTTAGAACATGATATATCTAGTCTAAGGAAGGAAGGAAATATCCTTTTGATGGGTGACTTCAATGCTGGAACTGCAAGCCACCAAGCTATTATCTTGAGCAATTATTCCAACCCTAATCCTCTTTGGTTAGAGGAAGACCCTGCTATAGCTAATAGGTACAAAAGAAGCTCTAAAGATCTAGGTGAAAATTTATTTGGTTCTAAGTTGGTCAAGTTTTGTAGTGCTCAATACCTTATAATTTGAAACGGTCTATTAAATTGGCCAAATTCTAACCAGATGACTTGTATTCATGGGCTTGGCAGTAATGTGGTAGATTATGTCATATTTGATATCACCGTATACAACAAATTAACAAATTTTGACATCATGAATGAGCATGAGCCTGACTCTGATCATATGCCTTTGATTATAACTCTTAATCCGACATGCATAGCGATCCCAAATAGGTTCGTGACCATGGACATAAGCACCTTATCTTTGATAAAAATAAAGTTGACCTTTTTCTCCATGATTTAAAAAAAGATATGTTCCCTTTATCTAGTATGGAGAATATAGAAATCCTCTACCATAATTTTACTACAACCCTCTCGTCGTCCATTAACAAGTTCTCTATTGAAGTCTTGGCTAAAAAGAGAGATAATAGAACCAACTTGTGGTACGATCAAGAGTGTAAAGATGTGAGAAAATAAATTAAGCAAGCTATTATAGAAGCGCTAAAACTGGACAAGATAAAACACTACAAAGCCCTAATTAAAAAAAAAAGGAAATATCTAAGTAAAAGGCAGAAAAATCTCTTACAGCTCTCCAAGTTGGTCCTTAAAAAAATATGGAGGCAAACTCTAACCCGCAAAACAAAAGAAGATAACAAGATTGTTTTGAAGGATTGGAATTCATAGCTTAAAAAACTTTACAAATCCCCAGATATCAAAGATAACTTTCAAACCATTCTTACAATGAAATAAGTTTTCTTGTTAGAAGACATAGATTTTGGGGTTAAGCGCCTCGCAAATGGAAAAGCTAAAGACATTCAAGGATACTAAGCAAAAATATTAAAAATTAGGGGTTCTGCCCTCATCCCACACATACACAAACTCTTTAATCTAGCTTTACGAAAAGTTCATTGCAAAGCTCAAGAAAACTGAGGGTTGGTCGATGGATATAAATTGCAATATTGGAGTTAAGCAATGTTTCCCCCTCTCCCCTACCCTTTTTGGCATTTAATTGATAAATTAGAACATTGTTTAGAAGAAGCGGATTGCGCCGGCACGATCTTAGCCGACATAGTTATCATCCTCCTATTTTATGCCAATGATATTGTTCTTATGGTAATGTGTCACTTCAACCTTGATAAGCAATTAAAAATTCTCAAATATTTTTGCTCTAATATGGGCATGACTGTTAACACCGACAAGACAAAATTTATTATTATAATCCAAGAAATATACCTATGCTAAGTTTATATATGACAATAACAACCTGGAGGAAGTGACTTCTTACAAGTATCTTGGAATTGATTTTAACCACAAGCTCAACTGGAACTATAGCATTGAGAAAAGGATCAACGGAGGGTGGAAAGCTTATTTTGGTCTTGAAAACAATTGTAAATCATCCAACTTGGTCATGTGGGATAAAAATAAGTTCCTCTTTGAAACTCTTTTCATCCCCGTTATCTTATATGGTTGTGAACTGTGGGGTTGCAACATTTCTAGAGAATCTTGGAGAAAGATTGAGCAAATCCAAAAGCGTTTTATAACTTACAACCTTAAAATTAAAAATAATACGCCTTACCTTATTCTCCTCATAGAAGTGGGTCTTTCTCCCATTGAGAGCATGGCTATGACTAGATACCTAGTGTACAAGCACAAGATAAATAACACGGGCGATGAGAGACTTCCTAAAATGGCTTTAAAATCAAGTCAAAACCAACTATGCCTTAAGCGGATTTGGAGTAAAGATAACATGGCTTGGTTAAACCATTGGGGCATTGACGAAAATGACATTTTGCAAGATATCAATAATGTCAAAAATACTATTACATCTAAGTTTAAAGAGAAGCTATGGTGCGAAAAAAATTAGAGGTTAAAAGAAAATTAAGACACTGCAAGGAGGTCATTAACCATAATTTAGAAGATTAGAAGTATCTCTTAGTTTTAACTAGTTCAAAGAAGAAAATTAATATAGCTAAGATAAGAACGAACTCTCATGAGCTCCATATTCGACTTCTCCTGATGATTGTACTCTTTTTTGTACTATAATATAATCTTTCTATGCAACTTACAAATAAAAAAATAAAAAAAAAAATTATATATATATATTCACTTCATTAATATTAAAAATATCATGAAATAATCAAATTTTGATCAATCAAATGTGATAGTTTCAATTTCATTTCTTTATTCATTCATACTAAAAATATCAT
Organism: Larix kaempferi; assembly: GCA_027924585.1. Taxonomy (NCBI): domain Eukaryota; kingdom Viridiplantae; phylum Streptophyta; class Pinopsida; order Pinales; family Pinaceae; genus Larix; species Larix kaempferi. The sequence continues at coordinate 6,577,258 of BSBM01000602.1, forward strand.
GTTATATTTTTATATTAAAAATAAATTAATATTATTTATTTACTCTTTTTTTTTTTAGAAAAATCATTGCTTATTCATAATTCCAAAAACACATAGAAATAAAGAAAAATGCATATATGTTGATCATATTCTTTAAGATTTTTCTTAATTCTCCAAAAATAATAATATACAATGATGTTTCTAAAACTAGATCACTTCATAATTTAAGTCAATTTCATAATATCATGCATATGCTCTCTATGTGATAGTATGCACTTTAGAGTGACCCCTCACTTTAAGTCTAGTGCTAATGTTTGTATCAAGGGGATGCATTTGGTAGAATCTCCCCATTTTGACATTTTGATACGGGGACATTTTTTTATATTCCGATATCACTATTATATGGTAGGGACTAGCTGCTTTGCAGCTATTTCCTTTGTTTATGCTAACTGCAAAGTGACAATTAACATAGTTTTATTTATGACAATTACCATAAAATGTATATATATAGTTTTATTTATAATAATTGAGAATTTGTAGTCAATCACAAACAATATTTACTTATCTCCATAAAAATGTATACATGTTGTTTTATTTATGACCATTAACATATTGTTGCATCATTTGTATATTAAAACACAATAAAATCTCAATAAAAATGTATACATAATGTTGTTGCATCATTTATATATTAAAATACAATAAAATCTTAATAATAAAAATGTGTAAATCTAAATGCTAGATTAGTAGTTAACTAAATTTGAACATAAATAGTAAATTGAGTACATCTTGCAAACGAAGGGCCACAAGGGCAAGGTTAATTTATTGCACCAAGACCATTGACTATAATCTTGCAAAGGATACAAGTGGAGCAGACTAAAATGAGAAAGCAATAAGGCTTACTTGCACCGTAACAAAGGTTGAAAGCAATAAGGCTTATTTGCACTGTACCAAAGGCCGAGAGATAAATTTTACTTGGTGCAGCCAACGTTTATCACTGGCAGAGTTCGTAGTAACGCCTAACCCCATAACCCTCGACTCCACTGTTATGTGATGTCAAAATGAAACAAAGGAAAAATCTTTACCCCATCACCGTGTCTGAGGATAGAGTGCCTTAGGGCTAATTCGATGGCTGCAAACCAGATGATAAGGAACTAGATGATAGCGTAAAAACTCTACAAACCCCATAACCCTCCACTTCATTGCAACGTGATGTCAAAATGAAACAAAGATGCTGGCCCCAGCCCGTGGGGTTTGATATCCAGGTGGTTTAGTGACGGCGCTCACTGGGCGGTTTGGAGAGGTTCCCCTCGGTTACAAAAAAAAAAAAAAATGAAACAAAGATGCGTGTGGTAGCTCACATTCAATTTAATGCCGTGGCAGCATATTGTTGAGAGTTTAAGGCAATGTACGAGTGGTTTATTAAATACATAAACTACAAGCATCAGGGAAGTAAGATACGTTGACCTTAATGTACCACTGGTTTATTAAATACACTAACTGGAATACTTCATGTCAAGGACGAGGACATAAGAATAACAACAATAATATATTAAGAATTTTATTTTTGTTTGTCATTAGTGAAATTCATTTTTGGAATCTTTGTTAAAATTATGGTATTTAGATTAATAAAATTATTGTTTTTAATATAAAAATAGATTTAATCTCCTCATATCCTTATTAAAAACAAAATTGTATAATATTAATATATGATATTTTCAATTCCATCACTTTAAAGTGAATATTATCTTATTTTAAATTAAAATAATTTATATACCTTTTCATTTTTTCATTAACGGAAAAAGATAATCCATGTTATGAACACATAAATTATATTTGGGGTCCTAGTTATGGTTGGGTAGCTGGGGCAGTCCGCTATGGTCGTCCCCACCTGGGATTGACCCCAGATCAGTGGCATCGAGGCGCCCTCGCCCACAAAGCGTGCGTGAGTTCTTTTACCATCATGAAAAAAGAAAACATAATTTATTTGCACCGAGTGAAACGAGGTGCTCTACAGTCCAGTATGGGGTAGATGTTGTAATGTGTATGTGTAGCGTTACATTGTGATGTCGGCTCATAAAATAAAAAAGTAAATTATAGAAAGTATTTGAAAAAAAATCCATGTTGGTTCATAAAATAAAATATAATGAAAAATAATTAAAAATAAATGTTCGTTTATAAAATAAAAACTTAAAACTTAAACTCGAATTTATCAATCAAGAGAGTTTCTTGAGTTTAGATTAAAAATGAAATACACCTCAAAAAATTGGATCCCTCTAGATGTTTGATAAATACGGATGTAAGATAAACCTATACTGATATTTATAAAAACATAAAAATAAAAATATTTTACATTATAATATTACAAATAGTAATAAAATAAAGTGGACATTCATGTGAATGCGTTGATATTGAAAATGATGATAAGTGGTCAAGAGCCAATGCCATATGTTTTAATGAAATTGTTTCCATATTTGTCTAGAGGGAGCAACATTCTCATTGTTATAAAAGTGCACTTTGATATGTGTAATTAATTCACTAAGGTCATGTGTAATTAACTCAATGAGGTTAGTGAAAAACAAATTAAAAGAAGGTTAGTGAAAAACAAATTAAAAACCATAGATTGTTGTTGATTTGAAAGTCCTTACATACCCAATCAAGATTTGTTCGTTTGCTTTATTAACAGGATTCAATCATGATATTGCCACCTATCCTTAGAGGGCATGGATTACCATCATAGTTTATTTTGATAAATAATAGTAAAGGGATGGTTTCAATATCTATGTTGGTTTTAAATATTGAATTATAAGTTTATTCTAAGATGTTATAAAAAAAAGGTTGAATTAAGGATAACATGTTAATGGGATTTTTTTATGATTTTAAAGGATAAAAATAATTTGAATATGTCTGGGTTTAGGGAAAACTATCAATAATAAGATGAAGGCATTAACAATTTATAGAGGACTAAATTTGTTAAAATAAAATGGTGCAACACATATAACAACCATTGGAGACTCATCCACTAAAATTCAATCTTTGGACTTTCAATCACCTCGATATTTTTTGTTTTTGTTTACATAGCCTTATTAAGAGGATCGTTGGCCTATTGCAACATTTTGCCTATGTTTCTTGCAAATACTATCTATGCAAATACTATCTAGGTTGAAATTGCTTTTTGATATTGGAGTATGACCTAAAATTGCTTTTGATTAACTAAGATCTCAACTTCCTTGAATGTCAAGAAACAAGGTAATGACCCCAACCCTAGAAGCATCTCACACACCCTATAATGTAACTGCATGTTGAGGTCCTTGAAATTATATCAACAAATGCTAAGCTGATAGCCCAACTAGTTTCTAGTTTAAGTTTATGGCGATGGCTAAGTTCAACGTTAAATATTGTTTATTTATCCAAAACAACTTGAAAAAAACTCATTTTCTTTTCATTAGAATCCGAAGCAAAAAAAACCAAATCTATCATAGTTCTAGTCTGTTTTTGGATTTTTCAAAGTTCCGTATCACTCTTGAGACCTTCAAACCCCCGAGGCATAGAGGAACTGTCCCTTGGAACTCTGATATATGGAACTATGCCAAACACCGAAGAAAAACGTTCCAATTTCAACAACTTTTATTCCGAGCCAAGTTCAACGACAAAATGAATCTCCTAACAACTCCGTGGTTCGATGGAGGTCAAACCTCTCACCCGTTTTAATAATTTCCCAACCAGCAGGACCCATTGCATAAAGTCATATTATTAGCAATGGTCGTTTACTTTGATCACATTCAATGGCTTCCAGGCTTCCTTCGAGACTCTATCTGAGCTCTCCATACTGCATGGTTCTCTCTATTTCATTGACCAGTTTTTTTTTTGTAGTGGGCTGTATCGTTATAACATCTACCGAGGGAAAGAGGACGGCATCAGTGGGGATCCACAGGCTTATTCAGAAAGCTACAGAAAATGTTTTGCCAACTGGTTGCAGACAGATAAGGTATCCTCTTGACATCCGGACGAAGAATCAACATGGTATGTTTTATATGGAACTTCCTTACTATTTCTCTATATCTGTTTGGATGTGCTACGGTTTCATGTTAAAATTCATCCAGAATTTATCTGCTCTTGCATTTGTATAATCATGAGGAGATGCTTGATCTTGCTCATTTGGGTATTGATAAGTTTATGTATGTGTTCATATATATACACATACGCGGCTTGTCTGTCGATTGTTTATATTTGATTCAACAATATAGGAAGTGCTCCTGAAATATCAATTTTTGTAATGGTTGGGCAAACTGGTTTGATTACTTGAAATGAATGCTTCCAAACGATATTCATGAACTTAACATAACACAGAAAGACTTGGTTTGATTACTTGAATGCATGGTGGCAATTGATGCTTATGAACTTAATATATGCGAGGTATTTAAAACCAGCAATTTGACCCTTTACCTCATTTACCAAGTAAAAAACTCCTGGATGGTAGGTCCTCTCACATCTTTCGCTGCATCCTCTTTCGTTACAGTACTAACATCATTCGATTGTTGACCGTGTTAAGTCCTTGGCTTTGTGATCAGTCTACTCGTGGGCAGACTTGCGGATGCCTGGGGATATCCAATCCCACTATCACGAGTTTGTAGGATATAGCCAATATGCTACCATGTTAATATCAGTTAACCCAACATAACTGCAACTTAGCCTAAAACAGGGTTAGATCCCGCCCGTGTCCTACTCGTTTTTCCCAAGAAAAACCTTGTGGGGAAACTTCCAGGCACTTCCGTGAATTTCATACTCAATGTAAGCCTCTCGGTGCTGATTCTGGTGCCTGACCCAGCAGGGACTTGAGTGACTCATGAAATAGATGCAGTCAGCCCGGAGACCAAACCGAGGACTCTGTATGAAGCTCAAAACACTAAACCACTCGAGCTAGCCCACCAAGCTATATGTGTCCTATTCTTATCCAAGAACCACTCTAACTTACAAAGTGCTGCAATGCTTTTAGGATGGCTGTAGGATGGCTGTTACTCACAGAAATAATCATATTTATGTGGAACCAAATCCTCAATAAAGGATATGCCACTGTAATGTAGTAATCTTACGCCACTGTACTATCGTAATCTTGTATTTGAGAAAGCATCACAAAGACAGCGATCATAGGCAACGGGACAAAGATAGCGATCAGGAGCAAGGTGAAGGGACAAATGAACCTACACCTCGGTGTAGAATTGTACATTTCTGCGTGGGGCCAATGTTGTGGAAGAAAGCAGCCTGCATCTTGGTTTCACTTTAGAGGGACAATGATGAGCTTTAGGAATATATGTACATACTACAAACTCATTGCCATGAAATAGTTGTTCTGAATTCTAAGTATCATCCACTAACACCATGAAATATTCTGATCATATAAACTAAGAGCATGCCAGTATTAGTATTTTGAATTATTCACTACTCATTAGGAGTAGGGCTACTGACAGATTGCCTAAAGAAGTATGCCTAATTTTAGTTGATTATTTAATTGGTTGCCAACCTGACCAGGAATGGTTCATTTAGCTAAACTGTAAATTTGATCTGATTCGATTAATGTGGCTTTTAACTTTATGAATAATGAAAATGCTTTTGTTGGGCAAACTGCGCAGCCTGGTGATAATAGATAATCCTGGGCAACCGAAATAAGTTGTATAGGCCTCTTCTATCTGTCCTTACATGGGTATGGGTCTAAGATAATTGTTAAGTTGTTCATTTTGCCAGCGACAGGCAACAGTTTTATTCTCATCTTACGTCTGTTTGGGAGCGTTATAGTATTAGACAAGTTGGTCACTGTCATTGCCATATTTTTTGGGTTTGATCCTTAGGTGTCTTTGATAGTATTGATTCCCCTACATCCAAGACTACTCATGTTGAGGAAGATTCAAGCAAAAATCACCGTCAGCCCAAAATTGTCCTTCTTCAAGAACATACACTATTTCATTCTTCTAAATTTGTGGAGGTCCACAATTGTTGGGGTTGGTGCTCTCTACTTTCATCATGCTGAATTAGAAAGTATTTGTTCACTATGTAGGTACTTTGATTATCTGATCTAATAGTAGGTTCACATGTGTTTTCATGTTCACTGCTTGATCTTTCCATATGCTGCTTTCAAAGGGATTCTGAGCCATATCTCAATCTGGCCTCATTGTTTTTTTTTTTAACAAAAACGGATAGATATATTAAAAAATAAAAAATTGCCGTGACTGAAAGCCAGGATCGGAAGAATACAACTCTTTTTTCTTTGAATCGAAAGTATAATTCTTCTAAATGAAACTGTTAATCCATCTTTGCTCGTTCTGTTGTCGTTGCAAAGAAGGATTAGCAGGCATTGGGGATGCCCCAACACTAAATATGGTTTCAGCATAAATGAAAACTATTTTTCTGGGTTTATTTTTCTCTGACGGAACTGAAAACTATTGGCATGGCGTTTTTCTTTCATTTTTCTGGGTTCATTTTTTGTTATTTTATATTCATTTTTTCTCATGAAATTGAAAACTATTGCCATGGCATTTTTCTAATCTTCTTTGTATTTCACTATGTAGGGTTTATAGCGTTTCATAGGGTTTAATGCTGAAGGAATTTCATGTTAACGAAGATTGTCTAAGGAATTCCAAAGGCTTGCCCAAGGAATTCCATGTTAACGAAGATTGTCTAAGGAATTCCGAAGGCTTGCCGAAGGAATTCCATGTTAAGGAAGGGTTTCTTTTCAGCTTTGATCACCTAACTAAGATTGTCGTAGAGAAGAAATAATAATAAAATATCTACTCATTCTAACAAAATAATACAAGATAATAATAAAATATTTAGCCATTCTAACAAAATAATACAAGATTCCTTTCGTGTTAGTACTTACCTGGTCAACACTAGCCAACCGTAAAACCTCTTCCTTTGATGGGTCCGTCCTAGCTGCCCTCCTCAAATGGAACAGTGATTATTTTTTAGATGCAAATGGCACAGTGATTATTTCTTATTAGCGTTTTCGCTTCTTTCTTTCCTTGACTTTTTTTCACTTTAATATAGGCATGGCTGGGTAGAAATTGTTAACTCATTTTTCTCTCATCATGTGATCATAACCATTTTAGATTCATTTTTTTGTTTTAGTGTGTTTTCTGGTTTCAGTCGGTAAGGTTTCATGTGGAAAGAATTACATGTTAACAGGTTCTCAACTTTGAGCTAACAAAAGAGGATCGTTTTCAGCTTTGAGTCAAGGGAGACAACTGTAAAATTAAAACAACAGTAATTCTAGGCATTCCATGTTAACAGGTTATCAGCTTGGAACAACAAGAATTCCAACATGTAAAAATAAAACAACAGGAATTCCATGTTAACAGGTTCTCAGCTTTGAACTAACGGAAACGGAAAAGGTTATCAGGTTCTCAGCTTTGAACCAACGGAAACAGAAATTCCAGGTTATCAGGTTATCAGGAATTCCAGGTTAACAGGTTATCAGGTTCTCAGCTTTGAACAAACGGAACAAGTTATCAGGCTCTTAGCTTTGAACCAACGGAAACAGAAATTCCAAGTTATTAGGAATTCCATGTCAAGAGGTTATCAGGTTATCAGCTTTGAACCAACAGAACAGGTTATCAGGAATTCCAGGTTATCAGGTTAACAAGTTATAAGGAATTCTAGGTTATCAGGTTCTCAGGAATTCTAGGTTATCAGGTTCTCAGCTTTGAACCAATGGAAACGGAAAAAGATAGTTTTCAGCTTTGTGCGAACGAAGATTTGTTTCAAAGAATAAATAATATCAAAATATGTAATCATTCCAAAAAAATAATGATACAAGATTCCATTGATGTTAGCACCTATCTGCGCACCTATTTGGCCTCATTGTAATGGTTTATCTAGTTCTATACTTATAACTTATTTTGTCTAATATCGTCTTACAAATTGTCATGAATTTTTGTTCTTGGAACAAATGTACAATTCTTTATGTTGAGGCGGAACGATAAAGGCACAACATTGATGCCATTTGTCTGTTTGTATAGTGTGGATTTTTTATGCTGTAGGTTATTTAAATTATACAATCATCAACTAATAAATAGTCAAGTTTGTTGTTGTTTCTGATATCACTATAACAAATTTGAAATTAGCCCTTCTATCCTGTTGTTAATGTATATGTAACTTCAGAATGTATTTCATAAATGTATATTGTATCCCTATAGAGAGGTTATTATTCCTCTATACGGAAGTGTCGTCATTTGTATTTAAAAGTGTCGTAACTTATACAAGAGGGGTTATTAGACCACCAAGTGTGGGGTCGGCCCTGAGTTGGGTTACCATGGGTTATTAGACTCTCCTAGAGAAGTCGGCCCTATTAGGTTATTAGGCAAGTCGAGTTGTGTATAAATAGAGTGAGGGTGTCACTCTATTTCATCATTCACTTACTCATCTATCTCTCACTTGAGTGATGCGCACTAGTGGAGGAGGAGAAGCTGCTAATGAGTCTATCTCTTGTACTTGGGTTTTGTATCATTGCTCTTTCTATCTCTGTGGAAGTTGCTGGGTTTTTCATCTTCTTGGTTTTCCGCAAGGAAACTCTGTGTCTATTGTCTCTTGTGCTTGTCTCTTATGATTGATATGTTGTGCTTGTTATTCTCTCAGATAAGATCCTAGATCATATTGAATTAATGCTCAAAATCTAACATGGTATCAGAGCTAACCCGAGAAGAAGACACTATGCACCTGCGAAGCTAGGGATTCTTGATTTTTGGGTTTCTCTCCACAGATCTTCAAAGACAGGAGGCTAGATTGACTCGCCTGGCAAGGGCGCATCTTTCCGCCGAAATAAAATCCAATTCTGAGCATTTTCAGTTTTGACTTAATCCCTGCTGCGGGAAAATTAGGGCTTAGAAGAAAGTTGGAATTTTTGTAATCTGAGTCCATGGCTCGATGCTCCTCTAAACAATAGAAATTTAGAGACCAAGATCGAACTTTTTGGTTGGGCAGAAGGTTGGGCTTGATCAAACCCTAGATCTGGATTTTGATCGGAAAGATGGAAAATTAGGGTTTCTGCAAAAGTTGGAACTTCTGAAATCTGAGACCACGACTGTCTACTCCTCTGAAAAATCGAATTTTAGAGCTTTGGATCGAACTTTTTGGTTGGGTGAAGCTCCGGGAAATTCAAACCCTAATTTAGAGTCTTGTCAAGTGAATATGGAAGTTTCAAAAGCAATTTTGAGGGGTGAAACTTTGCAAAATTCAAATTCTGAGTATACCAGCTTGACCAGCACAGCAAGGTGCATCTTTCTATTCTTTCAGAAGTTTGAAATTCAAATTTTGAATTTTTAGGGTTTCTCTGACAAACCCTAATCTAGCTCTAGATCCAGTTCTCAGCAAATCAAGTGGTAAGACCTAAACCTTTTATTTCCATTTGAGTTTCTCATTAAAATGTCTCACCACACCAAGCTTGAGGATAAGCTTGAAGGGGCTGATAACTTCTGAGCATGGAAGTATAGGATTGCGTTAATCCTAGAGGAGAATGAGTTGGACACTTACATAAGTGATGAGGTTCTAGTTTCAAAGGGAGAAGAGGCTAAGGCCTCACACAAGAAGAACTTGGTCAAAGCCAAGAGAATCATTGTTGATTCCATCAAAGACCATATCATACCTCATGTGTCTTTCCTAAAGACACCTAAGGAGATGTTTGTCTCATTGACCTAGTTGTTTGATGGAAAGAACATAAATCAGAAGATGACTCTACGAAACCAATTGAAGGGGTAAAGCTCTAGAATGGAGAGACCATCCATTCCTACTTTTCTAAGGTCTCTCAAATCAAGGAACAACTTGAAGCTGTGGATGAAGTAGTGGAAAATGGAGAAATTGTAATGACCACTTTGAATGGCCTACCTAGGTCATGGGACTCCTTCATCCAAGGAATCTGTGCAAGAAAGAAATTGATCTCTTTTAGTAGACTATGGGAGGTATATTCACAAGAAGAAGCTAGGCTTGTGGCTCGAGAAGAAAAGATGGGGAATGAAGATCAAGCTCTCACAGCACATACTAAGAAGAGTAAGAGGGAGCCATCTCATAACAAGAGATCTTCACACCACCATCATCATAGAGATAAGAAAGATCTGAGATGCTTTACATGTAATGAGAAGGGACACTTTTCCCTCAGATTATCTTAACAACAACAACAACAACAATCTGACAGGTATGACTTACAGGTATGTTTTTAAATCTGTTAAGTTTATGATATGTTTGTCTTCATGTTATTGAATTTAGTAACAATCTTGATTAATTTTAGACTTGTCTTATCACCCTAGTAAAAGTATGAATGCATGATAGAAGACATTCATTGATTAGAGTTATGACACTTATGATTGTACTAATGCACTATGGTGTTGTATGAGGATAATGTTATCCGCTAACATGAAAGGTACAAATCAAGTTCTATATCAAGACCATGGTGCCATGAAGACAAAGACTCATCCATAGTCATGGATCACATAGAAGCTCTACTTAGGAGGTATGCATATTTTGGTTCTACAATGGTTAACTTATGAGTTATGCAGGTCATTGAAGAGAACAAGAAGACATTGGTAGACATAACTAGCAAATATGATAACCAGGTATGTTTTTTCCTATATCAAGTTAGAATCCTACCTTGTGTTAGGATCTTATACTTTTGTATGAATGATTATTCTTGAAGTTAGAAGTTTAAGTAATCAACGGTTTATGCATATTATGTTTCTTACTTTGATTGATGATATGACTAACCCGAAGAGTCCTATGGTCAATAAGAATATGCATGAGTATTAGAAGCCCTTCCTGAAACCTTGAATACTGATGCTTGTGATAAATTACCTGTGTGTGAAATGTTCATGACCATACATGATTAAGATTATTTAGGATCATAATGTTTTGATAGTATTGAGATTATACTAATGGATGTATGATTATATATGAGATCTTGAGGATGACACTAGTGCACACTTAAGCATGCATAGTGGTGCAAGATGGATATAAGTTCAAGGACAGGTAGTCCAGGAAGAAAAGATCAAGAAGGAGCACAATCCAATAGTTCCTGCAAGGAAGCAAAGATCAAGAGGGAGCACTCTAGGAAGTAAAGATCAAGAAGGAGTCCACCCTACAACTAAACAAAGATAAGTATTTGAATTATCATTTATTACTACTTAAATGATATTGTTCATTCATGTACATACTTATGTTCCTAGATTTAGGTTATGTATTAATTATATTAGAATAATTGCATTAATGAATAGTATACTACTAATATGCATGTAATGGGTAAGTGGCCTATGGCACTGTACAACATTCCATTGCTACTTATCTAGAATCAAACCTCTTTGCTAACATGTTGGGAGTTGTGCACACTCTTAAAAAATGTTCTGGTAGAGATGGAAGGCATCTAGAAAGTTACCGTGTGAATACGGGATATGGACAAATGTTGTATTGAAGCATTGGCTAAAATAATTGCATGATTGTATGACATATGTTTTTATGCGTAAGATTTTGTTATGAAAACTATGAGAAGTTTCCAATCATGCAATTGAATTTGACTTGTAGGAAAGATCGTGTACAATCACCTACCAGGACAACAACATTTGTCCCAGCAACGAAGTTCATGAAAACTATCTACTGAAGATATTGAAGAATCTGAAGTTCCCAGGATCCGAGATGAAGTAATGAAAGGATGCCATGATCGAAGAGTACCAATCGATCATGAAGAATGATGTTTGGGATGTGGTCCCGAGAACAGAAGGGAAGTCTGTTGTGACTTCCAAGTGGATCTATAAGATCAAGCATGCTGCAGGTGGTAGCATAGAGAAATACAAGGCGAGGTTTGTAGCTTGTGGCTTCTCCTAGAAAGAGGGAACAGACTATGAAGAGATTTTTGCTCTTGTAGCCAGATACACTTCCATCAGAACAATACTTGCTTTGGTTGCAGTGATGAAGTGGAAGATACACCAGATGGATGTCAAGACAACTTTCTTGAATGGTGTAGTCGAGGAGGAAGTGTATGTCGAGCAGTCGATTGGTTTTGAGACACATGACAGGAAGTCATATGTGTGCAGATTGAAAAAAGCCTTGTATGGATTGAAGCGAGCTCCTAGCAATTGGTATGGTAGGATGGACAGTTTCCTATCCAGTTTGGGCTTTACTAAGAGTAAACCGGATTCCAACCTTTACTACAAGGTTGAGGAAGGAAATCCAGTTATACTTCTATTATATGTGGATGACCTGTTTGTTACAGGTGAGGATAGATTGATTGCCGATACGAAGAGGAAGCTTGATTCCGAGTTCGAGATGAAGGACTTGGGAATGATGCACTACTTTCTAGGCATGGAGGTGTGGCAGAGTGCAAATGGAATCTTCCTTGGACAAGGGAAGTCTGTAGTAGAGATCCTGAAGCGATTTGGGATGATGGACTGCAAGTCCATGGCCACACCTATGGCATCGAACCTGAAGATTCTGTGTGATGCTTAATCTGAGCTGGTTGATGTCACGATGTATCGACAAATGATTGGGTCCTTGATGTACCTGATGAACACAAGACCAGATATTTGCTTTGTTGTGAACACATTGAGCCAGTTCCTGACGGATCCGAGAAGTGTTCACCTGGATCCTGTAAAGCATATTATGAGGTACCTGAAGGGTACAGTTGATTATGGGCTCAAGTATGATGCGAATAAAAAGTTTAACCTGGAAGGTTATGTTGATTCAGATTGGGCAGGCAGTGTTGTAGATAGGAAGAGCACATCAGGGTGTTGATTCAGTATGGGATCGGGTGTGATCTCTTGGTTTAGCAGGTTGCAAACATGCGTAGCACTGAGTACAGCCAAAGCAGAGTATTTCGCAACTTGTTCGGCTAGTTGTGAGGCAGTATGGCTGAGGAAGCTACTATCTGAGCTATTTGATCTCCTGTTGGATGCTACCTGTATCTTCTATGACAACGAGAGTTGTGTGAAATTGTCTGAGAACCCAGTGTTCCATGACAGGTCAAATCACATTGAGATCAAATATCACTATATTAGGGATATGGTGCAGAGAGGAGCAGTGAAGCTCCTGTTTGTTGCGATGGATGAGCAGATAGCCGATGTGTCGACCAAGCCGCTGGCCAGAGTGAAGTTTGACTACTTCAAAGAGAGGCTTGGTGTACTTCAGATCAAGATTCCTTCTAAGGGGGAGTGATGAATCCAGAGACACAGATGCACACGAGCCATTCTCACATGGTGGTGAGATGTAAGGGCTGAGTGAAGCCTTTCCCGGATGGTCAGAGGAGAGTCCTTCCATGCCGGTGAGTGTAAGTGCTATGTTATGTGCATCTGGGATGTGTTTTGTGGACTATGAGGTGATCTGAAGATGATGAGGTAACCGTATAGTACACAGGTTTTGCAGAGGCATGTAATAAGTCTTGAGATGCTCTTGACAGTTTTTGTACTGACATGTAGTCAGTCCTGGGAGATCTTGACAGGTTTTGCAGAGGCATGTAATAAGTCCTGGGATGCTCTTGACAAGTTTTCTAGTGACATGTAATCAGTCTTGGGAGATCTTGATAGGTTTTGCAGAGGCATGTAATAAGACCTGGGATGCTCTTGACAGGTTTTGCAGTGACATGTAATCAGTCCTGGGAGATCTGGACAAGTTTTGTAGAAGCATGTAATAAGTCCTGGGATGCTCTTGACAGGTTTTGCATTGGCATATAATCAGTCCTCGGAGATCCTGCAGGTTTTGCAAAAGCATATAATTAGTCCTGAGATGCTCTTGCAAGTTTTGCAGAGGCAGTGTAATCAGTCTCGGGAGATCTTGTAGGTGTTGCAGAGGCAATGTAATCAGTCCTGAGGTGTACTCACTTGATGGATTGCTTGCAGAGATGATGAAGACCTATATGGAGGCTAGGCCTACAACCAACATGAAAAAGGGTCGGCTCTCTAGAACTTCCTATGACGAGTAGATTGGAGATTGATTGAGATAGCAGCAGATACGATGACGATGATTTGATGATCCAAAGAAGAAGACTTGTGCTAGAAGACCTGTGTCGAGAAATACCTTCCTAGTTAAGAGGGAGTGTTGATGTATATGTAACTTCGACATGTATTTCATAAATGTATATTGTATCCCTACAGAGAGGTTATTCTTCCTCTGTACGGAAGTGTCACCATTTGTATTTACAAGTGTCGTAACTTATACAAGAGGGGTTATTAGACCACCAAGTGTGGGGTCGGCCCTGAGTTGGGTTACCATGGGTTATTAGACACTGCTAGAGAAGTCGGCCTTGTTAGGTTATTAGGCAAGTCGAGTTGTGTATAAATAGAGTGAAGGTGTCACTCTATTTCATCATTCACTTACTCATCTATCTGTCACTTGAGTGATGCGCACTAGTGGAGAAGGAGAAGCTGCTAAGGAGTCTATTTCTTGTACTTGCGTTTTGTATCCTTCCTCTTTCTATCTCAGAGGAAGTTGCAGGGTTTTTCATCTTCTTGGTTTTCCCCGAGGAAACTATGTGTCTATTGTCTCTTGTTCTTGTCTCTTATGAATGATATGTTGTGCTTGTTATTCTCTCAGATAAGATCCTAGATCATATTGAATTAATGCTCAAAATCTAACACCTGCAACACATTCACTTCAATAAAAAAGGAATTAAGTTTTATATAAGTCTCAGGGATACGTACTGCTAATACAGGAACTTGGAATCTTAGAGTCATTCCCAGTTTCATTTGTACTAAATTCGTGACCATGCATACATCCCAAACAAGTGTTGGATTGCACGCTTTGTTACAAATATTAATAGCAACAATACAGCTCTTTTTTATCCTTTTACACTCAAGGATGCCTCATTTCAATTGGATTTTCAGGTTTATGTCCCTATTTCCTGGTAGGACCCATTTAAGAGGATATTAAGTCAATTGTTAAGAGATTATGCCTGAGAATATAACCAGCATAGATCCATCTTAAGCCCGGATCTATCAAGCACTGAGAGGCATCAAATTTATTGGTGAAAATTTTCTTCCTAATGTGTAAAAAATTTGAGTTAAAAACATTTACCCTCAAGAAATTTAATCCCTCTCCGTACTTAATAGATTAGGGTTTAAGATGGATCTATGTTGGTTTTAGTTTTTTTTTTATCTTTATGGAAAATTTAAAATTAAATAGAAATATGTTGTCGAATAGCTTTATTTAATTTTTTGTTGTAGCTTTATTTAATTTTTTGTTATTGCCACGTCAGTCAGCGTTACCCACATTACGTGACAAAATCTCCACCATACTGGGTTGAAGAGCACCTCGCTACTCTCAGTGCAATCAAGTGACTTTTCTGTGAGTAGAAGAATGCTTTGCTCACAATTGGCACTAAGGTTTGTTCCAACTGTTGTTAGTTTTTGGTTTCTCTGAGTTGTTCTCCTAGAAAGAGGATGCATGAGTGTTGAAGGAGATTCCTTTCCGGATGGGTGTGCCATGTGGGAGAGATTCCCTTATGTCCATATGACAATTTTCTTACACCTATGATGCTTGGCATTTTGTATCTTTGGTCAGTGTGAGATTATGACAGATTCTATGACAGATATGACATATTCCTCTTACACATTTTGAAGGGAATTACACTTGCTAAGTAGGGTGCATCCCTTGTTACATGTGGCTGTTGATTCCTTTCAGTAAAGATATTATTAGCCATTACTTTTGTAACCGTTGTTTCCTTTCTTATCAGCTTTATCTTAGTAAGGGAGGGAACACTAGTTAGGCTTATATACAGTGAGCTTGAGTAGAGTGATTCTACAAAGAGTGTGCTAAGGTTTGTGAGAAGCCATTGTAGTACCTTGAGGGCGGTATTTTAACATTTTTATTGTGTGAATGAGAAGATAGTGATTATTGTTATAAAATTTTGTTTGTTGTCCACTATATTTATTGTGCTAATTTATTAGATCTAGTCTTTATATGTTTGCAAGGTTGAAACTTGATCTCATCTTCTGAAATGTGGTGTCTACACTCTGTTGAAATAATATGCAGCTGTGGAAGATATTCTTATTGTATTTGTCTTATATTTGATCATGTAAAAAACCTAAAAGATCAATGTTATATTGTACTTGTAAAACATGTAATGCTGGCTCAAGAAGATTCCAGAAGAAATAATAAATAAACAATATTATGTTGCTCCCTAGACAAGTCGGCCCAGTCAAACAATATTATGTTGCTCCCTAGACAATTCAGCCAATTCAAGTAGACAAGTCTGCCCAACAGTGAAAAAGGCCACCCAGGACAAGTATAAATAAGGGGTGGCATGTCCTCATTTGGATACCAAGCAAGTGAAGTGAGATCTGCTCCATAAGTGTGCATGGGAGAGTAGTTGCAGCTGGACGAGGACTTTTATTTCAGGTTCTATCTTATCTTGTCTTTGTATCTTCTATTCCTGGGGCATCTTTGTATGAGAGAGCTTTAGCTCTTCATTGTATTGACTTTGTAATTTGTTGACGAATCAATACTGAGAAGTTCTGTTGGGTTTTTCCTATGAAAGGGTTTTCCTAGGATAAATCTTTGTCTATTGTTGAATGTATTTCTTTCAGTGATCCTTATGCATGCAGTTATTATGATTTGATATGATAAATTGAATGAAAGTCTCACATATTTGCTCTTAAGTAAAGTTCTAACACACTCTTGAATTTGCTATTTAGGAATTGTGTTTGTATAGATCTGAAATTGGATTAGTGGTTCTAGTTTTTCTGTTTTAGTTGTAGCTAATTCTCTGAGTGTAGTTATGTGTATCACGTGGATGTAAAATTACAACATGGTTTTAGAGCTCTGCATCTAAGATTCTCCACATCCATGTATGGATTGGACTGTCACCTGTGAGAAGGAGAATCTTAGTGGATGTGATGCCCATAAGACTCCAAAGATTGGAGTGATCCATGCGTGTGAGAGGCACTGTGACCATTAGAGGTTGTGGGTTAGATGCTTGTGTAGCTCCAGTGATTGGAGTGGATTTGTTGCTTGGGATAGGTGCAATGTACTTGTGATAGGTTGATTTCAGTGTCTGATCTGTTTGTTGAAGTGTATTCTAGTCTCTAGGTTCCTAGGATGACTACTCTTGGTCTTAGAGAGTGTGACTGTCTATAAGGTGCTTCTAACTTTGCATCTTGGAAGTGTCAACTATAGGTCTTGTTGTAAGACATGGATCTTTGGGGGATTGTAAAAGGGATTGCCATTCCTCCAATTAATGCTACTTTGTTGGCTGTGTTGACCACCAAGTCAGCTAGGTGGGAAACCATGTACCATGAAGATAAATGAAGTGTACCTTACAAAATATTCAAGCTTCAAATGACTCAGCAGGGAAATATTGCCCCTTTCTTCTCTTCTTCTTCTTCATGAAATTGTTGTACCCCTGCGAGGAGTTTGTAAGGATATGTCCGCATGATGGTCAATGTTTTGTAAAACTTAGTTGCCTAGGACTTTATCATTAGGGAATTCCTTTCATCGAGTGTTTTTTCTCCTCG
This sequence comes from Larix kaempferi, assembly GCA_027924585.1. Lineage (NCBI taxonomy): Eukaryota > Viridiplantae > Streptophyta > Pinopsida > Pinales > Pinaceae > Larix > Larix kaempferi. The sequence continues at coordinate 6,594,711 of BSBM01000602.1, forward strand.
GATAATTAACTTTGTTCTTTAGCAATTTTAATTATTGGAGTTTTTCACTTAAAATTCATCCAAAGTGGTGAAAGGCGTTCTGATCATCGAACCCGTGGGGTGATTAAGGTCTAGGAGTATTGTATATTGCCATGCTAGACATTATCCAAAGTCTTGTGGAATTTCATTAAGTTTTTCCTAGTATTTTTAAAAATTTTGTAATTAAAAAATGTCCCTCAACATAAATTGTTGTATTGTAAAAGAGGGGTAAGTGGCTCCTAGTGCCCGTAAATAGGGGTACGGGTACTCAAAATCAATGGATTGAGGCCCCCTACACCCTTGGACCAAGTTTGGAGTCAATTCATTAAGTTTTGATAGGGGTTTGGCCAAGTTTTCCTAAGTCAGTCAAACAATCAGGAAAAATTGGCTATAATTAAAAATGACAATTTTTTGTAAAGTGTCTAAAGTTACTTGGAAAGGGGGAATTATGTTTTCCAAAGTCATATTATGCACCAAGAGGGAAATCAAAGGCAAAAATTCCCCCCCCATGTAAAGTTTCAAGAGTTTGAAGTTGTCTCCCTAAGGGGGGCACCCTCTCTCACCATGGGAATTGAGAAAAATTGAAATAAGCCAAAGCGGGGGGTCCCACCTTCATGATTTCCTCCCTTTGGCCCAGCAATCAATTATAAAACATGGGAGGGGGGTTTTGTTCCCCCCATTTTTTGGATTATTAACCCATGGAAGTGTGCCCCCCTTCATGGGCCCCCTTTCTCTTCAAGTGACAAATATCACTCATACAAAGGGACTCTCCCCTCTCTCTTTTTCTATAAAAGGAGGTCTCTCCTTCTAATATGGGTTACAATCTCTTGACTCTTTCAAGCTCTCATTCTCTCTCACTCTCTTGCTCTCATTTTGCTCTCATTTTTGTGAGCCATTGTAATTTCCATCCATTTTGGCTCTCTAATAAAAATCTTTGGAGGAAAGCTGGTGTTTCTTTGTGTTCCATGGTGGTTTGTTGCTGTGCTCCATTGTTGCTCAAGCTATTGGAGGCCAAAGAGGCAAATTTCTTTGCCTTGGTGAGATCTATTCATTTTTGTTTAAATTTCACGAGTTTTTAGATTTTGTAGTTAAGAAGTTCATTCTTTCTTGGTTGAATAACATGATTTCTTAATCCATTGTTTGAAACATACATTTTATTAGTTTGTGTAGCAAAATCTATCAAGTTGCGGGTTCTCAAAATTTGGAGAGTGGGATTCCTGGGTCGGACGCCCCATTGCTTGAAAGCCTTAAGAGCAAAGGACAGTTTTTCCTCGCTTTCCACTAAAATTTCTGCACATTTTTTTACATCTTATTTACACTTCAAAATATTATTTAAAATACTCATTTTCATAAGTTATTTTGAGTTAGTTAATCTACAAAATTTTCAGAAATTTATGTACATAATTTTACACTTATATTCAGTGTCCCAAAGTGATTTTGGGCACTCTTTACTATATATTTGCTTGTTGTTTTGTGCAGGTTCTTAGCATAATAAAGAGAGACTCTGCCAAAATTTTGGTAGAAAAGAGTTCAAAAGACCCCCAAGATTCCCTACTTCAAAGGACATTGCCAAGAGGGACCCAAAACCCCTTTCCTTTTCTCTTTCTCTCAAATTTCTGCTGCAAAATTCTTTTTCTCATTGTAAGGGCCAAGAGAATCTCTTGAGCCCACTTTCCATTTCCTCTAAGTTTCAAATATTATCCCAAAATTTTATTTAAACCACTCATTGCATGCAAAGGAAGTTGGGCTTTGCCCACCCTTGCATAGCAAAAGAAGAAGGCTAGGATTTAGATTTTCATTTATACTCGTAAGTTTTTTTTTTTGCCCCACTTCGTCCATTCGGAAGAGGATTGAGTGGAGGGTATTAGTTTGTTTTTGCTTTCATTTCTTTATTTGTGCCCACACCTTGCAAGAGAAGTGGCTCTGCCCATCCTTGCAATATTGTGCTGGCTAGATTTTGTTTAAAGTTCATTTTTAATTATTTATTTCAAGTAAATAAATCTTGTCCCACTTTTGCCCCGTATTTCCTCCCCTTGCCGGTTTGTCCAATCCTGAGTGAAAAAAAAGGGCAAAAGTTCGAGTCGGCTAGTTTTAATAGGCACTTTAACAACTTATTTTGAAATTGAGAAAATAAGGATTAGTTGTGGAGCTAGAGGGGTAGAGGCTGAAGGGAGCCTCATGGCACAAATCAACCTTCCAGTTTCTGGAAAATCAGAGACAGTGAAGTGCATATTTTGGGACTACCGATTCGCTAGAGATTGCTAGCACTACACATAGGATCAACACTCTTCTTTATTTCAAGAAAAGGTGCATTGGAGAGATGCAATCCTTGTTGACTGTAGATATCTACTGCTTGTTGACTTCACAGGAATTTGGCACTACCTCCGAGTTACTGCATTGTTCACCATATGGAAGCCAAGGTGCAAGTTTATTTTCGATAACGAGGTCAACTCAATTCAGTGTTTCTGTTGTAACTGGAAGGAAGAGGTATGTATGCAATTGTTTTTTTAACCAAAATGGATAGAAATTTTTATTATATTAGAGAAAGTGGCTGGGCCACACATCAAAATTACATCTGTCTGAATAATATCTGATTGTCCAGACTTCACCGTAACTAATGCAAAAGCTAGTCTATCTTTGCAAACCACAAAACATCCTCCTGACTGAGGGAATTTAAACATTCTAGTATCCGATCTATTACTATAAATGTGATAGAAAGTTCCTGACAACTACACAAAATTGCAAAACATTCAACAAATAAGAGAAATTGGAGAATGAGCCCTCTCGATAGAGCGTGCCTGGAAATGCCTGTTCGACCTTAAGCATATGAGATTTGCCTACTACCATGTTCATCTAGTTCTCCATCATTTCAAAGTGACACAACAGCTTCTGTATTATCCGTTCCTAAGAATCGAATCTCCTTGTAAACTCAGCTTCCTGGGTTCTGTGCTCCCTCCGTTCTTGAGCAGCTTCTCTTTCAATTTGACTGAGTTGTTCTTGATACCTATGTTTGTTGTATCTCATACGATGCTTCAGAGTGGAAACCTTGTGCTGGAGAACCTTAACTTCCGCCGAGACCCTCTGTATTCCATGCTCTAGGCAGCAATTAGCACTAGAATCACTGTCAGACATTATGCAATTCTCAAGCTGTTCCCTCCAGAAGGTGCGCCGAGGATTGTAGATTTTCCATGAACAACCCTTCGAATACCAATTCACCAGACAATTGACACAATGTGACCAAAGCCTATTCAGGGAACGCCAAGGTTTAAATGTGCTCCTCCCACATTCCCGTATGATGAGGCTGTCTTTCATCTTTAACTCCATCCTGCAAACATCAACTCTCACCCCATACTTGAGTACCTGATTCATCGTGGGATTTATCATTGAAAGGACTGAATTTGATATACCGTATTGCATTGACTGGAGCATAGCTGCCTTCACCACCTGTTGCCCTGATATCCTAATTTTTTCCCATGTTCTAACATCATATTGCATGACTAACACACTTGGTGCTATGATGATTGCATAAAATTCCGGGCTTTGTTCATTCATCAACAACTCCTGTTTGAGTCTGGCCATCCGATTTGCATGGGCATCCGCATCTTTATTTAGACCCCATGGAATATGAAAAAGCTGATATCCTTGAAGAGATTTCAGGAGAGAGTTCACTCGGGCGATAACTCATTGCAAATGAAAATGTTTTGGTTCTGCTTTGGCATGACATAGGCTAATGATATAGTATGAATCCCCAAAGATCTAGACCTCTGAGACCCCTTCCTGCTTCACAATTGACAACCCTTGCAGAATAACCAAAGCCTCTGCTTGGTTGTGGTTCTACCTAAACCCCAGGCGAATCCAAAAATTCTTTGTCCTTCGGGATCAAGGAGAATCCCTCCCGCTCCTACTGCCCCCGAGGTATATATGCAATTGTTGGCTGAAGGCTTAGCATCTTTATGCAATTGTTGGATAAAGGCTTTCTTCTCATTAAAGATGCTAAAGACCTAGATGCTCTGGCATATTCTGATTTTATTCCTGCTTTATTGGTGTTGAGTAAGAGGATATATTTATGATTGTGTATACCCTTCCAATTTTTCCTCTTCTTTTGTAAATATTTATATGTTAATATAAGATGTATTTTAAAAAATAATCTCTGAACTACTGTAAAAATGAATGGAAACCCACATTGTATAATGGATCTCATCAAGAAGGGTTGGAAGTATGTCTAGCATCAATATTCAGTTCTTGTCCAGGAAAGAATTCATTGGTGGGAAGTGTTAAAATTTACCAATTTTAATAATAACAGATTGTAAATAAAATAGTGCAGAGATAGCTAGCAGTAAACACACATCCACAAAATTTGAACACAATATTTTTCACGGGGAAACCTTTCATGGACAAAAACACCAATTCAATTAATAATAATTTATCTCCTAAATGAGATGACTAAGTTTGTACAATAATAGGCTAAGAACAAGCCTTTTCAACAAATCAGAATTTGTTTCATTGATCAAGAAGAACACTGATGAAGACAAGCTTCTTGTACAAGTCCGCTCTGTCATCAAACTGCCTTCATACCATCTGCATGTTCATTACTTATTTTTTATGTATACCCTACTAAGGGTGCCGTGACCTGTCCAAGCCTTTTCCAGGACTGCCAATACTTGTTCAAGCCTTTTTCAATGCTGCTGTGACCTGCTGTAGGTTGTGGGTGCCCTAATGGGGATGCCGAGTGCACAAGAAGATCCCAAAAGAATTTGGATGGCAGCTTTAGACCAACAAAAATATTTGGAGCTTAACTTCTTCAAGGAATAGGAACCAACAGAAAAAAAAAAAAAAAAAAAAAAAATCACCCACGAGCTTATCTAAAGGAGCAGAGCAGATGTATGCTAAATCGATGGGGTTAAATAAGAAGTTTTCTTTCTTATTTATAGTGAACCAAGTGGCAAAAAATAATTTCATCAAGTGGAGCCAACCTGAGACTTTATATCCTTTTAATTTCATTTGAGGCCGACCTATGATCATATAAATTATTTTTTTATTTTTCTTCAAATGGTGGGTAGATGGACCAAGTCAATTTAAGATTGGGTTTCATGGTTCTTCAAGTGATTCACAATAAGTCATCCAGGTGTTCTTCAAGGTTTTCAATGATCTATTCATGTCCACTCCAAGTGCATCATCATAAGGAGAATTATTAATTGCTTTTACTTCACCCTCCTTGTTGCCACCAAGATCAAGTGATAGGTATTTCCACACGCGTTGATCAGTCCCTTGAGAAGGTTCCATAGCCCATAGATCAAGGAAAGGAGTACACCACTTGCCTAGACCCGGTGTTGGGCTTATAGTGAAATCCTGGTAGCTGACCAAGTGCCTCCATTCTCCCAGAGAATGGCTCTCAGCCCCAGTATGAGCTTCCAGTCCCAGACTGGATCAATATTCTGGTATTTGACCAGGTGCCTCCATTCTCCCAGAGAACGGCACTCGATGCTGCTCAAAAAATCAACACTCCCTCTCAGCGAGAGGGTCATTATCTGCAATACCAAGTTGCCTCGAAAGTGCACAAGCTTTGTCAACGAAAAAGGCTTGGTCAATATGTCAACAACCTGTTCGTCTATACGAATGTACCGGAGCTTCATGGCACCTCCCTATACCATATCTCTGATGAAGTGATACTTCATCTCAATGTTCTTTGACCTGTCGTGAAATACAAGGTTCTCTGAAAGCTTAATGCAACTCCGATTATCGCCATGAATAATAGTTGGCTCAAGCTTTCCACCAAACAAGTCAGAGAGAAGCTTTCTAAGCCAAACTGCTTCTCTGCAGGCATCACTGGCAGCAATATACTCAGCTTCTGCTGTGCTCTAAGCTATGGAACCCTATTTTCTGCTAGACCAAGAGATCATGGCTGATCCCAAACTAAAACAGTACCCTGATGTGCTTTTCTGGTCCACTGCACTGCCAGCCCAATCAGAGTCAGCATATCCAAGTAGCATTACTCCACTATTAGAGGTATATCTGAGCCCATAAGTAATAGTACATTGCAAATATCTGAGCACATGTTTGGCAGCTATCCAGTGTATGTGCTTTGGCTCGAACATGAACTGACTCAATGCATTCACTGCATAACAAATATCTGCTCTCGTATGCACTAGATACATCAAAGATCCAATAAGTTGACGATACTGAGTAGGATCCACTGCCTTTGAATAAGTAGCCGAGTCATGTAACTTCCTTACGTTTGATGTCATGGGAACACTCATGGGTTTGGAGTCATGCATCCCAAACCTCTACAAGATATCGACTGTATACTTCCCTTGAGACAGGAAGATCTCATCTGGCTTCTGCCAGACCTCTAAACCAAGAAAATAGTGCATGAGTCCCAGATCTTTCATCTCAAATTCTGAAGTAAGCTCCCTTTTGCACTGAACTATCAGTTCATCCTCTCCAGTAAGGAACAAGTCATCCACATATAGGACTAGGATCAAGACATGGTTCTGAACAACCTTAAAGTAAAGGTTGGAATCAACAGTACTCTTGGAGAATCCCAAACTGTGAAGGTAACCATAAATCCTAGCATACCAGACCCTTGGGACCTGTTTGAGTCAATACAAAGCTTTCTTTCGCTTGCACACATGAGACTGCATTTCATGAGTCACAAAACCTTCAGGTTTCTCAATGTAGACCTCTTCTTCAACTTCTCCATTAAGAAAAGTTGTCTTTACATCCATTTGATGGAGCTTCCATCCAAAGACAGCAACGAGGGAGATAATGGTACTGATGGTGGTATACCTCACAACAGGAGCAAATGTTTCATCATAGTCTATGCCTTCCTTTTGTGAGAAACCACGTGCAACAAGTCTTTCCTTATATTTCTCAATGCTGCCATCAGCAGCATGCTTGATTTTGTAGAGCCATCTGGAAGTCAATACAGACTTCCCTTTTGGTCTAGGAACAATTTCCCACACATCATATTTCATAATGGAATTATATTCTTCTATCATGGCATCAATCCATACCTAATGAGTTTCTGCTTCTTTGAATGTAGAAGGTTCTGCATCAATGAGCTTACTCATAAGACCTGAGTACTTTTGGGGCTTCTTGCTTTCTCTAAATGTCCCAGAAGGAGCTTTATGCTTCTTTGCTTCTTGCAATGTCTCACGAAACCAAGCAGGTCTTCTCTTAGAAGGAGGAGCCTCAAGTAGTTCTTCAGCTGGTCTATCTGGAATTCGAGGCTCATCTTCTTCCTCCCTCTGAATCTCTGAATAAGGAGAGTTTGGAATGTCGGAAAGAGATTCTTCTTTATCTTTTGGAAGCTCTTTGGAGTGGCGAAAAACAACTTCCTCATGAAATATCACATCTCTGCTGACTTCAATGTACCTTTGAACATGAACATAGATGCGGTAGGCTTTTGAATTTCCACTGTACCCAACAAATGTGCCTTTCTTTCCGGAAGGCTCTGGCTTCAATCCCTTTTCTTTTGGCACATGGATGTAGATTGCAGTGCCAAAGATCCTCATGTGGTCAACTGTAGGTTTCTTACCTGTAAAAACTTCTTCTAGAGTCTTTTCTCCCAAAATGGCATGAGGACTTTTGTTTTGAATGTAGATAGCAGTACCAGTAGCCTCAGCCCACAGAGGAAAAGGAAGATCTAGATCACATAACATGGCTTTAGCAGCCTCACATACTGTTCTATTCTTCCTTTCTGCAACCCCATTCTGTTGGAGGTTGTAAGGTACACTCAACTCCTTCTTGATTCCAGCTTCTTGGAAAAAGTCATCAAAATCATTAGATTCAAACTCACCTCCATTGTCTGACCTTAAGATATGGCTATGTCTTTTTGTCTGATTTTCAATCAGTGCCTTGAACTCCTTGAACTTATCAAAAGTTTCATTTTTAGCCTTTAGAAAGTAAATCAAAGATTTACGAGAGTAATCATCAATGAACAGTACATAGTATAAACAACCACTTAAAGAAGGTGAAGACATGGGTCCTCAAATGTCAGAATGAATCAAGTCTAAAATCCCTTTTGATCTGCTGTTACTCTTTGAAAAAGACTTCTTGGTATTTTTACCAGGGGCACAACCTTTACAAATACCACTATGTTCATTAGAAAACTCAGGCATACCTGTAACCATCTTTTGAAGACCAAGGAGGGTTGTATAATGAAGGTGCCCAAACCTTCGGTGCCATAACTCACAAGGGTTGATTGTACTGTGAACCAATACGTGAGTAGAATGCCCATATTCCTTGTAAAGACCTCCCTCTCGAACCCCATTCAATTCTACTGCACTCAACCTTTCATTCTTTGACCACAGAAGAACCTTTTTGTCCATGAATATAACTCTGTAGCCTTTATCTTCCAAGCCAGCAACTGAAAGGAGATTCTTCTTCAGGCCTGGAACATATAGTATGTCTTCAATGTGCAACATGGTCCCTGAATCAAGTTGAAATGAAACTGAGCCCACTCCCTCAATTTTGTAGGTGGAGTCATCTCCAAGTTCTACTTGAGTGGCAAACTTCTTCTTTCTGTAGCTCGTAAGAACTTCATGGGAACCAGTCATATGTTTTGAGCCTCCACTGTCCACCAACCAAGAATTTGAAAGGCTGGCTAGTTTCCATGTGGATTGTGTGCGAACTAAGGCTGGCTAGTTTCCATGTGGATTGTGTGCGAACTAAGGCTGGCTAGTTTCCATGTGGATTGTGTGCGAACTAAGGCTGGCTAGTTTCCATGTGGATTGTGTGCGAACTAAGGCTGGCTCCACTGTTAGTCAACTTGTGATTGTCCATACAAGGCGAAGCCAAGGGGGTCAATGAATTAGGTACCTCCAAAACAAATGTAGACTGAAGTCTCTCTCGTATAGTTTGGTTTATTGGCCCTTCAGGTTCAGGATGTGAATCCTTCTTATGTCACCAGTAGTCACGAACAAAATGCATCAAGCAATCTTGGATAAGGTGTCCATAGACATAACACCAGTTGTAATGGAACAACAGTCCAGTGTAGTCAAGGTCCTGAGAAATGGTATAAGAATCCCTTGTGATGTTGATTTTGTCCGATAGACTGTCCCTGATATCAAGGTCGACTAGAATCTTTGCAACCGCCATATCCTCGGTAACCTCGAAGCTGTTGTCCGATAGGAGAAATAATCCCAGTGACTCTCCAATAAGAGCAAATATCTTTGGACTCCATAGTTCAGGCGGTAAACCCGAGAGATTCACCCAAGTAGGGTGGGAGTAAGTCTTCTCCGTACGAGCGTCAAAATCCGGTATCCATCTCTTAACCTTGAATGGCATAGTACCCCAGAACCAATGGCCTTCAAGGATCCTTTTTGCGTTTACAGAGGTTCTGAGGATAGCTCCCAACCATTCTTTTGAGAGCCCAAAACATTGAGGGGTATAATAAAAAAAACTCCAATTGTTTGCAACGTACGTACGAAAGGTGGCTAGTGCCATACTACCACCATAGAAGCGGCCAACTATTGTTGTTCAGTCATCGAAAAAAATTTGAACATCGGCACATCCTCACCCAGAGCAAGATTAGTCTTCGGATTCCATTTAACACACCTTCTGCGCTTTATACCTATAGGGGTTAGACTAACACCCAGGTCTGGAACCTTTGCAGAAGATAGTTCACCAAAGAAAAGGCTCGAGCGCTCTATAGAGCCTAAAGAATAGTGGGAGTCGGGAACCTGGATAGGAAAAGTACCGACACCATGGGAAAATGGGGGAGGATGAAAGGTGGCGGGATATTAAATACTTTCCTCCTCGGCGAGTGTGATCTTGTTGATAATGAGGGTCAATTTCCCAAGGCACATAGGAAGGTTCCATGTGTCCTATGTCATAAAGGCAGTACTCGGGAAAGGGTTAAAAAAGTAGGTCTGACAACAACAACACGGTGATGGAAGTCCCTCTAGTTGATGTCTAATAAAAAAAAACTGGATGAAAAAATAAGAGTCGACCATCAAAAGGTTAAGGATAAATCCAAAAAAAGAGACCACTACCTACCATGTGTAAAAAGCACATATACGCCATTAAGCACATACAAACACAAGCCTTCGATATATGGGCTCTGCAAACCCAGATATACACTGGAACCTAGAAACACCGCCATCCATGAAAATCATTGCCGCCATACACCTATATAAAGTGAAATACAACTTAATATATTTGTGTAAGTATCAAGATTTTATGATATAATACATCACCTTAAGTGTTTAACAATTATCTAAGTGTTTAATAATTATAGTATAATACAATGTTTATAACATAAGAATTAAGTGTTTAACAATTATTTTCTTAGACATTAAATCAATTAGTCTCAACTTTAGAACTATATAAATGATTCACTACCTAAATTAGTCTCAACTTTAGAACTATTTGCAAATTTTATAGTGTAAATTATATTGCATTATGGATTAAGCCCATTATTGACCTAATTTACAATGAAATCATAGAAGGCAATATCACAAGAGCATGGAAAACAATCCCACCTATCTAATAATTTATCTAGGTATACCCCTGGCCACCAACATATTGATCATGAATATCAACATTAATCAAGTAGCTCAATAATTAAATCAATTTAACCACATTCTAATGAATCACCATTTAATATTATAATTATAATACATAGTAATAAATAACATCTGCATTTACTGGTGATTACTAGTTTACACTTAGTCTTCTCACAGTCACATGAAAATGTTGACTTTACAATTTCTTTAACACTACCTACCTAGTGGAAGACCACATTAGACACTTTTGTCCAGGCCGGTGCTAAGCAAGCCAAAATAATACAAAGCACTTGTCCCATTTTAACTCTACCTTTATATTATCACATATCATAAATCAGTTTACCTTCTTATTATTATAGATCTAGAATATTATACATTTGGGAATGACCACATTTTTTTCATACAACTTCATTTTGATCCCTTAAAGATGGATGGAATGTCCACTCGAAATATTGGGCATTTCTAAAACCTTAACATAGTGTAATTCCACAAACTTCAACACAATGATAATCTATATAAAATGAAATGGAATAGTCCAAAGAACAAAGAACAATACTTGTAATAAACTATCGTATCAAACAAAGCTTGAGGTACAACATAATACATATTTTTTCAAAGTTTTGTAAATGAATGTAACTATCTTACATAACACATACATATCATAATTGTGTAAATGGGTGCAACTATCATAGATGGATAATTTTCTCCTACTATTTAAACAAGTTATATGAATAATTAGAAAATAAATATATATGAGATGGATAGGTAAAAGTAATCAAAACTTTGTATTTGTTTTTAACAAAAAAAACAAATCAATATTCTTTATGGTGGGTTGTCACTACTTCTGTATAATGCCAAAATGCCAATTTAGAATATGACGTTTGTTTAAAAAAAAAACAAATCAATATTCTTTATGGTAGGTTGTCACTATTTCTATATAATGCCAAAATGCCAATTTAGAAGATGACTTTGTTTAAAAAACAAAAAATCAATATTCTTTATGGTGGGTTGTCACTACTTCCATATAATGCCAAAACACCAATTTAGAAGAGATTTGGTGAAGCTCTAATTTAGAAGAGATTTGGTGAAGCTCTAGCATAAATCTATGATTAAAAAATTATTTAACCTAAAAAAATCTCTAACCACATTATTGTTAATTTTTTAACAATGTAACAATTGTCACATTGGTGACTCATCATCCCTAACACTCTTGAAACTTGCAATGTCTTGGAATTATCAAAGTTGCTTTGTGATCATGTGCTTCACTTGTCCTTTTTCTTTTTTTCTTTATTTATTTTTGTTTTTCAAATTTAAAAAAAAAACAATTTCTTTACTTTTTATTTCTTTGTATATGTTTTTAGAGAGCAAAGAAATATTCTTTAGGGCGAGTTGTTATTATTTCTTTGTATTTGTCTTTATTATACCTGCCAAGGTAGCAATCGGTTAGGTTGCAAATTTTTTTTTTATTTTTTATTTTTTATTTTTTATTTTTTATTTTTTATTTTTTATTTATTTTTTATTTATTTTTTATTTTATTTTTATTTTTTTATTTTATTTTTATTTTATTTTTATTTTTTATTTTTTATTTTATTTTATTTATTTATTTTTTTTTTTTTTTATTTTTTTATTTTTATTTATTTTTTTTTATTTTTTTTTCTGATAAATTTTTTTCCATAGTTTTTTTTATAGTTTACATAATTTAAAAATTGAATAATATTTTTTATAATTTTAAAATATTATATTAATAATTTTTCATTGGACAAAAACTATTAAAATATTATGTTAATAATGTATGATTGGTTAAAAAGTATGACAAGACTAATTTCCTCTGCTGTGAGGTTTAATTGTAAGAATTTTAAAATAGATTAGAAATTTAAAAATAAATATTTTTTTAATTGATGCTATGTCGCACTGGTTTGTACAGTACAGCCCTACTATGCTGCTTTCCGCTGGTTCTACCATCAAATGTCCCCTCAACCTCGACCTCGGAACCCTAACGTCGTGGGATGAAGGTGACTTTCAATTAATGTAATTATATATAATCGTCGAGAGGCGGACCCATCCTCGCCAGAATTTGAGCCCACTTTATTTAAAATTATTTATTATGACAGCGAGTTTGATTTGAAATCAACCTTGGCAGAAGTGCACTGATGCCAATGTGTACACATTCCATTCAATGTAATTTTTTTTATTATTTATAAAGAGTGGCATGATGTTTACTTTAAATGATATGTGAGATTTTTTTAAATGATATGATGTTTACTTTAAATTATATGTGAGAAGCGGACCAAGCCTGGTCAAAATTTGAGCCCACTTTATTTAAAATCATTTATTACGACAGCGAGTTTGATTTGAAATCAACCTTGGCAGAAGTGCACTGATGCCAATGCGTACACATTCCATTCAATGTAATTTTTTTTTTTTTATAAAGAGTGGCATGATGTTTACTTCAAATGATATGTGAGATTTCTAAATAATATGGCGTCATATAAAAACCTCATTCCACGTAAAATATATTTTTTTATGCATTTTCATATTTCCATGGGCTTTTCAAATTAGAGTAGTTGCTCAATCTTATTCAATGACAAACATCGACCTTTACATTTTATGTTTTTATAATTAATTAAATTAATATTTAGTTTGTTCAAGTGTATAGTATAGTTTATTTAAAGGTTTTTATTGTATAGTATAGTTTATTTAAAAGTTTTTCGAACATCAACACAGTCATAGTCATTTGGTGATTTATTTTTATTAATTTTTATTAATCGTATCTTTTATATTAAATTTTTAATTAATTTATAATGGTTAATTATATTAATTAAAAATAATATATATTTATTGATTTCTTTAAATTAATAATTTAAATTTTGAGTTAATTACCATAGTTAAAGTTAATTGTTTACGTCTAATAAAAATTAATTGTATTTTTTGTATTAATTTGTTAATTAATTTATAATGGTTAATTATATTAATTAAAAATAATATATTTACTAGTTTTTTTTAAATTAATAATGTAAAGTTTAAGTTAATTACTATAGTTAAAGTTAATTGTTTATATCTAACAAAACAAAGTAAAAAATTGAAAAAATATTTGAAATATTTGTTTATGTTCTTGTTGAGCTCCTATGTATTCACTATGTAATGATTGAGTAGATATAGCCTTTAAAACTTGAACCACCAACTAAAAGAAAATTTTATTTCAATTATTTTCATGCATTTTGTTACACTATCATAAACAATCAATTTTTTAATATCAATATCTCTCTAAAATAAAGGTTATTAACAAAATCAAGTCCCTTAAGGTTGCAAATTATTATTCACTATAGATTAGAAGTAAAAATCTAATTCAATGTTACTAGGTGTTATTGTGGCTGCAAATCATCCCCTAGAGGTACCATGGACTCTTGTGGATACAAGTCCTAAGTTCAAATTCAATTAAATCCTTAAAAAAGTTACAAAACATTATTGTCATTGTAGATCACATTCTTAAATTTTGGTTCGTCCCTTTGGGGGTTACCGGTGGTTTTTGTCGCTATATGGCATATATTTAGATCAAGTTGAATCCCTGCTTTGCTGATTCATATATTCAGATCAATTTGAATCCCTACTTTGACAATCGGCATTGTGGTTGATGTCTTGAGGGAATGCTTATCTACCACGCATTTTTCGTCTAATTTTCTTTAAAATTTAACTAATTTTTATTTATATTTAAAGTAATATCTAAATAAATAAACAGTTATTTAAATATATTTTATAAATAATTACTTTTTTTATTATAATGTATTTATATATATATATATTTTTTATATTAACAAATGTTATTTAAAGTTAATTTATGAATTTATAGTGTCGATTTTAATAGTAGAAAGAGTTATTAATATTTTAAGTTTTTTTCAATATTTATAATACTATATTAAAACATCTATAAACTATTACATTACTATATTAAAACATTTATAAACTATTACATTAAAACATATTTAATGTAATAGTTTATATATACAATGCATTTCGAATTAATGTATCAACTGTGTTTATTTTTGCTTAATTACAATGGTCTTTTCTTTGAACTTGACTTACTTTAGTATATTTGAAAAGGAATTTCTAGCATCATAAAAAACATGGATGTCCTACGTGTCTACAGGATAGCACCTTAGATTAGTTTGTTGGCTTCCCAACATTGTTCTGGAATTCATTAATTTTTAAATTACTTGATTTTTAATAAACATGGAGCATAGAACAATATTATAATTATTAGTTTCTTATTAATTTTTTAAAAAATAATATCATCATTAAATTTATAATACTAGAATATATTTTAATCATAATTATAAATTAATAAAAATTCATTTTTATCATGTTCTTTTATTATTATTTAAAAATAAAATAATTTGAATACTAAACCATTACAATGTAGTTATAGATATCATATTAATTATAAATTGTATTAACATAAATTACAAAACCACACTTCTACTCTACTACTAAATCTTGTTTTAAGATTCTACATATCACACTTTTATTATATTACTAAATCTTCTTGTTAATTTTTAGATATGGGCTTTCATATGTGTTTTTTTAAGATTGTAGGAGTGTTTTAATTACTTTTGTAAATGATAAAGGCTGATTTAATATACAATTCATATTCGTAGTACGTGTCACTTCTTTCCTACTTTTAGATTAATTTTCATTACTATTTCAACTTTTTAATTTTGGATAATAAATAACTAATACATTACAACATTTCTAAATTGCAGGTATAAGCACCTTTCGTGCTAATTTGACTGGTTGAGTGAGTTGTGACTATTTCTACATTATGTCAAATTAAAATAAGACATTTAATGAAGCTCATCATAAATATATGGTTAAAAAAATCTTAAACCCTCAAAAAAAATCTCTAATAACATGATTGTTAAATTTTTAACATTGTAGCAATTGTCACTTTGTGTGAGTCGTCGTTTCTACACATAAACTTATAGTATATTCGAATTTTCAAGGTTGCTTTATGATCAGTGTCTTGATTTGTCATTTTTCCTTCCTCCTATTTGCTTTTGGTATATAAAATAAACAAATATTCTTTATGGTGGGTTGTCACTACTTCTACATAATATCTTCATTTGTCATTTTGCCTTCTTCATATTTGTTTTTTGGTATATAAAATAAATAAATTTTTTTTTATGGTGGGTTGTTACTACTTCTCCATAATATTAAACATAAAAGTTTGAAGGTTCATTTTTTTATTTGGATGGATTTTATTCTAGTTGTTTTTTTTGTTTTTTTGTGTAGCTTTGCAGTGTAATAAGGAAAAGATGGGGATGGGGATGGTTTTGATTATGAGAAATGGAATGATTGTTAATGAATGATTGGAATGTAAACTTAACATTAACACAAGGGAAAAGTTGATTGCACTTTGGGGGTTGCTCTTTATTACCTGAAAAAAAAAAAAAAAAAAAAAAAAAAAAAAAAAAAAAACCAGGTAAGGAGACTCCCAGATGATTGTTGACTAGATATTTGGTAAATGCTCACTTCATATCTCCTTATTGGAATGGTGGAAAAGGTGCATTAAACTGCTTCAAGAGACTTTTTCGGAAATTTCCTTCAAGGATATTCATAGGAATTTCAACAAGAAGGTGGATCTTCTATCTAAGAGCGATTTAGATTTGGCTATAGGTGTCCTTTTTATTGAAGAGTTGGTACAATGAGTGATAACTAGCTCATATTCTCTCAACCTTTTTTAATCAGAATTGTATTTTATAGATTAGTTGGTTTTGTTTATTTTGTTTCTCTCTTTCTTTGGATGTCTTTGTAGGGAAGGATCCCAATTAAACACGATATCATTTTTGTCTTATGTTACAGTTGGTTATATATGTATGTATGATTAATGCAGTACAATTATTATGCTTCATGAACATTTCCAGGATGTAGATGCCCTTTGTTGATATGATCAAATGATGTAAAAAAATACTTTGATTCTTAATGAATTACAAGTATTGTTAAGTTTTTAAGTTGAAAAAAAATGCCAAACATGATGTCAAATTAGAAGAGAACTTTTAGTGGAATTCAACATAAATCTAAATCTAAGAATTTCTTGCAACAACATTGTTGACACATATTTCTCACACATTATTAACATAGTGGCTTGAAATTTTCAAAACTACTTTGTGATTGCTATCTTGATTTGATTTGCACTTTTTCCTTCATTATATTTGTTTTTCATATGTAAAGCAAACAAATGTTCTTTATGGTGGATTGTCACTACTTCCACAATGTCAAATTAGAAGAAGACTTTTGGTGAAGCTCAACATAACCCATAAAAATCTCAAACCATATGATTGATAAAATTTTAAAAAATCTATAACCATATGACTGATAAAATTTTAATAACATAACATTCGTAATGTTATATCACTGTGCATTATATTGATGATTAACATAACATTCGTAATGTTACATCACTAGGCGTTATGTTATATCATTATTTGTCATTCATAGAGACATGAAACTTTCAATGGCTTGACATGAAACTTTCAATGGATTGGAATTTTAAAAGTTGCTTTGCTATCACCATCTTGACTTGACCCTTTTTCCTATGGATTGGTTTTTGGTGTTGAAATAAAATTATGATCGGTTCTCAGTACTGCTACCTAATGTCAAATTAGAAGAGGACTTTCCACATAATGTCAATTAGAAGAGGATTGATAAATTTTAACACTATAAGAATTTTCGCATCTTACATTTTTTATCCATCATTCTTGACACATGAAATTTAGAGTAGCTTGGAATTTTCAAAGTTTTTTTGTGATCATTGTCTTGACTTGTGATTTTTTCTAACATGATAGAATATCAATACCCACAACTTAATGATTATTATAAATATTGAGGAGGTTGTTGATCCAAACATTATTGGACATCCAACGATTTTGAACCGAAAAAAATTTATTTTTTTTCGGCATGTTTTGAAAAAATCCAGCAATTGTTTTTAAAAATCCCGGTTACAATTGTCAAACTCTGAAATGTTGAGTGTCCCAGGGTTTTTTGATGGTGTTAAATCCATTTCTACCTTCAAAATCGCCATTGAAACACAATTAAATTCAAATTTTGCAAAATAAAAAATGTTGGATTCCGTTGAAAAGACCCCATCCAAGCCAAATCATCGAAATTTCAGATAGCTCCATTGGACATCACCTGCTTGTCCCCCTAATTACGATTCCGCGTCTAATGTATTTGTGTTGCATTGTCAGCCGAAAGGTGAGAAGCTACGGGTTTTCATGTGGTTTACCCTTAAGCATTTCATCATTGTACCATATCTACTCCCCCTTTAAAAAGAAAGAGTGTTTTGTAAATGTACCCCCCCTCTAAGATGAAAGTGAGTACCATATAGATTTCAACTCAAAGTGGGCATGTGGAAACATCCACATGTTATCTCATCCCATGAGGGCCATGCTCAAAAGCTATGCCATAAGGGAACCACTAGAGTTATATTCTATCAAGTACAAAAAAGACTATGTGCTACAAGATGAGTCTTTACTCGAGATTGTACTCTTCGATGAGACTGATATAATTTCTTGGTTGTTGATGCTTATTGCCAAGGATTGATCCACCCATAGTGAATCTTTAATCTTGTAGGATTTTTTCTCTTGGAATGATTTTTCTGATGAATGATTCTTCTTGCCACAATGTTGACAAGGATGGAGATCAAAACAATTTGTCTCCAAATGACCAACTCGATGACATGTTGGCATTCAGGAATTTCTTCCATGTGATTTTCATCAACATTTTGATTAGCTTCTTCATGGACTTTTTGATTGGATTCTTCATTTATGAATCCTGCACTCACAAACTGAATTGGTTTGGAGTAGTCTGGTATATGAAAAGTCACATATTTTTCATATCCAAGTCCTTTTCTTTGCCTGTTGTATCTAATTTCTACCCAAGGTCTGATGATGGGCTTGGAAAGATCATTTAGAAGTTGTTGCTTTGACATCAATTGAGGTTGATTTTCAGCATGTTGTTGAGTCTTTGAAATGTTTTCTTCATTGAACACATGAACTGTAGGTTCATCAATACTTTCATCTTCATCTTCATTTTTCTCTGAAGTTGACTCACTGAATGTTGATCACAATCATCATCTTCATCATCAAATAGAGGGTTGTGATGAAGAAGGACTTGTTCAGATTGCTTTACTGACTCGTCATTTTTGAGATTGCATATTTCATCATTGAGTAGTTGTGATTGTGCTTGAAGAAGTTGAACTTTTGTTTGCAACACTTGCAAACAAGTTACCACTAATTGAAGAATTGATTTGTTGAGTATCACTGTATTCACTTCAGCAATGATTATTAGAGTATTCAATAACTCTAACAATTCTCGACTTCGCTCCATTTGTAAATAGTTGATCTTCATGCTCGCTTGATCTCGCTTGCTTGGATTGATTTGTTTTCAGTCTCGCTTGTACTTGACACTTTCACACTTGCATATATGTCACACTCTATTGAGATTTTATGACAATTTTAGGGTGTCGGGTTCAACCGAAAATGCACCTCAAAATACTATTTTTACAATGACTTGAATCAATGAAGAGTTTTCTTGCAACAATCTTTAAATATTTGAAGAGTGTCAGTTTCAACCGAAAATGCACTCAATTACAAATTCAAGTTGACTTGATTTCAAAAATACAAGTAAACTTACAAAGAAAACTGTTTGCAAGTTATCTTTGATTGTGAATTTGAAGTTTGAACTTGATCTTCAAATTTGAATTTGTTGTTGGCATTTTGACTCCTTGAATCGTTCACTTGCTTCTTTAACAATGCTTGACTATATGTGCTTGACAATGCTTTGATTTATCCTTTGATTTGATGGAGCTTATTTCTTGTTCTTGTTGAATGATCTTTTTATGATGCCTTTCATGTATGCAACAAGAAATTACAAGGATAAATTTTACATGTCAAAAAATAGACACACAAAAAGAGTCATTTGAGACAACAACCACCATCCACAAGAACAATGTCTTTAGACCCCCTTATTCAATTTCGGGACAGGCCAAGGACATAGCCACGACCACAAAATTGATCTTTTATTAAAAAATTTGATACATTTACTTTCACTACTCGAGAGTTTCTACTTTGATTTTTACATGCTCAAAATTCCTCAAATTCCTCCTTGTTTTTTTTCTTCGAGAGAGATCTCCCCTAAGCAAATGGACTTGGGCTTCCAGGCTCAGTAATTCCAAATGGTGTTCAGGGGAGGGGATTCCCTGCCCACGAGGAGAATCCGTATTGACCAGACCCCCAATGTCATTAGCAACATGCTTCCAATTCTTGCTGCCCATATCAATAGGACTACCACAAAACTGCTGACAAGTTGCGCCATTACCAATTTCACAGGGCGTCGAGAGAAAGCCAAAGACCAGATTATTTCCAGAGACGAAACCGCAGCCGAGAAACAACACAGGTCCCCTGTTTCCCTGGCCATGACCAGCCAGCCTCAAGGGGCACCCATCCTCCTCCGCTGCCAGGATCATTTGCTTTGGGATGACTATAGCAGGCCAACTTTGACACACCCCCCCTAGAAGACTCATTGCCGCCATTACCCTGAAAGATGTCGAAGAGGTAACGTTTCTTACCACCATTGCCAGCCCCCCTAGTAGTCCCCTGATCATTCCTCCTACATTTTCTATAATGCAGAGCAGGGGGGCACTGTAATGTCCCCATTCAAATAAGTGCATAGTAAAACAATCCCATCAATCCTACTAGTTTCCTAGGTTGGATGGGCACATGTGGGATGGTAATAAGGAAACTAATAAATGATATTTAGACATTAGAAGGGTTCAATCATTTAATAAATATGATGAATAAATAAATTCAAGATAAATTCTAGGTGGCAAGTGGTTTTGGAGTCATATGGAGGTGGTGGGACCCACACTAGCTTGATTTTTCAATGACACATGGCAGCTCTCTCTTGCCAATTCGAATTCATGGGAAGGTGAACACTCTTGGGTGAGTTGGTAAGTCATAACACATGGCATTGAGCATCTTAGGTCGAAATGGGATGGAATAGTCTCCATGGGAGAGGAAGAGTCAAATTGGAGACTAGTGGACACTTGGGCTAGATTCCCTAGTTTTATGACAACAATAATGAAGCATCTATGACATTTATGACAAAATTCAGACCTGACTTCTTACACCTGACCATTATGACATGTCAGCCGCAAAAATACGCTCAAGAAGGCGCTCATGGAGTTGGAGGAATCTAAAGAGACTCAAATTCGAATTTGGGAGAAGATGGAAGGTTGGAACTAGGAGACAAGTGGCAAATGAGGAATATTTTCTAAATGAAAAATTATTGAATCTATTGAGAGGATTTCGACCCCTTGAAGGCTAATGTTGGTTATAAAATGTATAAATCAAGTATGAGAATGGCTTTTGATGATTTGAGAAAAAATTGCATTTGTGAAGAGAGAGCTAGTGGATGACTAGTTTCTTGCCTTAGCCAATTTCGAGGGTGAAAGATTCCCATCCAATTTGGTGTTTAGAGAGGCCACTCAGGTCTTTCATGGTGCTTTAAAGGAGTTTGTATTTGCAGGTAGCAGCTACAGGAAGTTTCATGGTTTGGCTTAGTGCAGCACTTTCTCTCTACCGTTTCCAGTTTTGAAGGCATATTCGTGCTCCTTGAGGGAGGGCGTTTTTGGTGAGCACTTGTGCTTCTTGAGAGAGCTTCTAATTATATATTTCTGATTGTAATAGCTTCATATCTGCTTTTATTAATATTCAGAAAGTCTCAGGTCGAAATACCCACTGGTTGTATGCAAAACTATTGATTAATGAGCAAACAATGTCCATTTTCCCAATGCATTGATGTATGACACTATAATGTTGATTATTTCGAATGGATGGATGATTCACTGATATATTTGTGATCAATATATTGCCATGGATGTCTTATAAAAGTTTCATGTACTGTACTTGAGCATTTGAAGCATTTTTACTCAGTTTAGTTGTATTGGGAGGTGAAATAGTGCCATTTCCCCAAGGGTCAAATTGGGGGTTGTTGCTGTTGAATGTGAGAAAGTTAGAACAGTAGTAAAAATCAATTAATGGTGCATATGAGACCTTAATCACATACTTAACACATTATATACCTCTGTTCATAAATTTGTGGGATTTTGGAGGCATTTGGAGGCCATTTGCAGTGTTACCCGGGGGGGATTTGATGCACAAATTACTAGTCAAAATTACATATATTGATCAGAATACAAATCAAGTTTGCAGCAGTATTTGGAGGGCCATAAAACATCCCTGGACCTGATATTCAAGTCTAAATACCATTCATACACTCCTACAGAATATTTGGGAGCATTTGGGTTGATTTGGAGGTCAAAACAGTAAAACTAGTCAAAGGTCGAAATTGGGAAAAAAAGTGGAAAATTGGGCATTTTAATAAAATTTGAAAAAGGGATATTACAAGTGGTATCAGAGCATGTTCTTGGCACCTGATGGTCTTAACAATAATTCAAAATAATAATCCACCACCCTTTGAACTAGTAGTTGAAGAGGTTTTTGTTGAAGAAGAGGTAGTAGAAAAAGAGGAGTCTTTCGCTGGAACCATGGGTAGAGAGGAGGATGACAAATTAAAACATAAGGAGGAACTTATTGCAACCTTAGATCCATGTTTCTCTAAACTTTCAGCAAACATGGATAGGATAGGTGATAAATTGTTGCAAGGATTCGAATTGTTGATTAGCTAGCTTCAAAGCAAAGGGATAATAGGAGATAATAGTGGTTCACACTCAGGGGAAAAGATGAAAGGGAATGAGAATATTTTCTCAAGTACAGGACCTCATAATAGACCTGATGAATTTCAAAGCACACAAAGGCCTACTGCACCTGAAGTTCTCACACCCAAAGAAGAGCCCAATCTTGAATTGGATTACAAGAAACTAGTAAATGATTGGAATGATTTGAATGAAGAGTGTAAACGAGGTGTACCACTCAGTGACTACATTGATGCTATGAAAAATATTAATAGGAAGGGAGACAATAGGAGTCCATTCCAAAACAAAGAATTAAATAGTGCTATTGGAAAAATGTCACTTCCTACTTTTGATGGTTCTTCTCAAAATTTTGCTAACACTTGGGTGCAAAAATTGGATGTATATTTTTAGCTGAATCCTAT
Organism: Larix kaempferi; assembly: GCA_027924585.1. NCBI lineage: Eukaryota > Viridiplantae > Streptophyta > Pinopsida > Pinales > Pinaceae > Larix > Larix kaempferi. Next base: position 6,617,408 of record BSBM01000602.1, read on the forward strand.
GTTGGAAGAGGATGCATTAAAAATGGCCATTTTTCATTTGGAAGGAGATGCCAATGAATGGTGGTTTCATGGGCTGAAAACCTTGGGTCATAATCAGGTTAAAACATATGGAGAATTTGTTGACAGGGTACTAGAAAGATTTGAACAAAAAGATCCAGAATTTCCTTTCAAAGAACTAGCTCAATTGAAGCAAACTGGGTCCCCTACTGAATATATGATGGACTTTAAAAAATTATCAGTCAAGGTGGCTGATGTATCTATGGGAAGATTAGTATTGCTGTTCACTGAAGGTTTGGCTGAACCCTTAAGAGGTTTGGTCAAAGCCCACAAGCCAACTACATTAAAAGATGCAATGAGCTTGACTAGGGATCTCCAAAATGTGCTTCCTAGAACGAGATTTCCTCCTAAGCCTAGCTATAAATTTGAAAAGAAACCTTGGCAAAGGGATGGATATGATAAGAAGCCTTGGTAAAGAGAGTCATTTGAGAGGAATAAAAAAGAGGGACTAAACAGGGATGAACTTAGAAAAAAGAAACTATGCTTCACATGCTTCCAACCATGGACACCGGGGCACAAAAGTACCAAAGGAAAGGCTCAATACATAGAAGTATTTTCTGATAATGAGGGGTATGATGGGGGCATGGATGAAGATGGACATATTTCAAATCAAGAAGAGGCATATGAGACAGCAGTAGAAGAGGAAAGACAAGAAGAAAATCAGCCTTCACCGGACAAAGCAAGAATGGCAGTGCTTTCAGTAGTACCTCGCTATCATACTATCCGATGCAAAGGTGTGGTACAAGGACAAAGAAATTCAGTTTTGGTAGATGGAGGAGCCACTCATAACTTCATTGATGCAGAGATGGTAGAGAAAAGAAAGATACCTATTGAACCATTTGATGGCTTCACAGTTGTCATTCCCGGTCACAACACAATGCAATGCAAAACATGGGTTCCAAAGCTGCAAGTCACCATAGGTAACTATGCTTTTGTTGATAGTTTTTATGTGGTTGATGTTGCTGATACTAATGTGGTTTTGGGAGTGCAATGGTTGTATTCAATAGGAGAGCATACAGTAAATTATCAAATTCCCGAAATAAAATTCCAAAATTCAAAAGGAGTACAAAGAGTTGTGAGAGGGCAACACACTTATCCAAATCAAGTAGTGACTTGCAATAGCATGAGATCTATATTGAGGCATGGGGATATAGAATGGGCTGCTGATTGTCATATTACATCTCCCAAGCCAACTATAAATATTGCCAAACACCCAAAGGAGATAGAGAGACTTTTGCAAAAATATGAAAAGGTTTTTAGAGACCTTCCAGATGGTAGGCCACCGGATAGGGGGGTTGAGCACAGTATTGTTTTGGAGGAGGGTACTTCACCCATTCAGATACCACCTTATAGACATCCTAAAAGGTTTAGAGATGAGATTGAAAAAGCTATCCAAGAACTCCTAGAGTTGGGGCTCATTAGACCAAGCTCTAGCCCTTATGCTTCTTCAGTAGTGCTAGTGAAGAAAAAAGATGGAACATTGAGAATGTGCATAGATTTTAGAGCCTTGAACAAAAAGACTATAAAGAATAGGTATCCTATTCCTAGGAATTATGAGCTCATGGTTGAGCTACATGGGGCCAAATACTTCTCAAAAATTGACCTTAGATCAGGGTATCACCAAATTCGAATGAAAGATGAAGATATGCAAAAGACTGCTTTTCGATGTCATTTTGGCCACCTTGAATTTCTTGTCATGCCTTTTGGGTTAACCAATGCTCCAGCCACCTTTCAAGCATGTATGAATAGGATATTTTGCAAGCAACTAAGAAGGTTTGTTTTGGTTTTCTTTGATGATATTCTCATTTACAGTAAAACATGGGAAGAGCATTTGCAGCAGTTAGAGATTGTGTTGAAAATCTTGCAAGAAGAGTCCTTATTTGCTAAATTATCAAAATGTGAATTTGGAATGAAAGAACTACTGTATCTTGGGCACATTATTGGGCAAGAAGGAGTGAAGGTACACATGGAAAAAATCAGAGCTATCTTGGAATGGCCATCACCAAAAAATATTACCGAATTGAGAGGCTTTATTGGCATATGCACCTACTACAGAAAATTTGTGAAAGGGTTCTCCAAGTTGACTTCTCCACTTACTGATTTGACTAAGAAGGATGCTTTCAAGTGGGATGAAGAGGCTGAAAAGGCCTTCCAAAAAATGAAAGAGGTAATGAGTAGTTGTCCCATACTTGCACTTCCTGATTTTACTAAACCTTTTGTTGTGAAATGTGATGCTTCAGGTGGAGGAATAGGGGTTGTCCTAAAGCAAGGCCAACACCCCATAGCCTTTGAGAGCAGAAAGTTGCAGCCTCATGAAAAAATTTACTCCATCTATGATAAAGAAATGCTGGCCATTATGCATGCATTGGCCAAATTCAGACAATACTTGGTGGGCAGCAAGTTTGTGGTGAAAACTGACCACAATAGTCTAAGACACTTTCTCACCCAAAAAGATCTAAATGAAAGGAAACAAAAGTGGGTAACCGAGATTCAAGCTTATGATTTTGATATTGAATATGTCAAAGGAAAGAATAATATAATAGCAGATGCTTTGTCAAGAAGGCCTTCTTTTTCTCTCATGGATATTGCTAAGGATTGGAAAAACATGCTACTAGTTGAATATGCCAAAGACAAATTTGCTTGTGATGTGTTGGATGGAATTAAAGGGGATGATAATTATAGGATTTTGAATGGGCTGATATATTATAAGGGAAGAATTTATTTAGTTCATAACTCCAAGCTCAAGTACCGAATTTTGCAAGAAGCACATGATTCCCCACTAGCGGGCCATTCGGGGATCTTCAAAACTTATAGACAGTTGAGGCAAATATTTTTTTGTAAGGGGATGAAGGAAGATGTTCAGAAGTATGTGAATGAATGTAAAGCATGTCAACAAAACAAATCAGAACTTACATGTCCAACCGGCCTATTACAACCATTGCCCATTCCGGAGAAAAAATGGGACAATATTTCCATGGATTTCATCACCGAATTACCTAAATCCTTGGGTAAGGATTGTATCTATGTGGTAGTTGATAGGTTGACAAAATTTGCTCATTTTTTGCTGTTACATCATCTTTTAGTGTTGCACAAGTGGCTGATATTTTTTTCAAAGAAATCTTCAAATTGCATGGGCTTCCCAAGAGCATTGTCAGTGATAGAGATAGTAGATTCATGGGTGCTTTTTGGAAAGAAATTTTTAGATTGGTAGGCACTCAATTGACTCCAAGTACCAGCTATCATCCACAAACTGATGGACAAACAGAGAGGGTAAACCAATGGTTGGAAGGATACCTAAGAAACTATGTGGGAGGGCAGCAAAAAGCATGGGCAAAATGGCTACACTTGGGTGAGTTTTGCTACAACACCACTTATCATATGTCAATAGGAATGTCTCCTTTCAAAGCATTATATGGTTATGATGCACTTACATTTGCTGACATTATATTTGGTGATAGTAGAGCCCCAAAGGCTAAATATTGGGTGGAAGAGAGCCAAGAAATTTTAAATCTCTTGAAAGACAATTTGCAGGTTGCTCAAAATCAGCAAAAACAATATGCTGATAGACATAGAGAAGAGAGAACCTTTCAAGTCAATGATTTATTATATTTAAGGTTGTATCCCTATAAACAAACATCTCTCAAAAAGAATGGAGCAAAAAAATTAAAACCAAGGTACTATGGGCCATACAAGGTAGTGCGGAAGGTTGGAGAAGTAGCATATGAACTAGAACTTCCGGAAGGGAGTAAAATCCACAATGTATTTCATGTTTCTTGTCTTAAGAAAGATCTTGGTCAGCAAATCATCACTTCAAAAATACTTCCTCCTTTGGATGATGAAGGTTAGCTCACACTTGTTCCGGAAAAGATTTTGAAGACACGGGAAAGAAGGTTGAGGAGTAGAATCATCAAAGAATATTTAGTGCAATGGAAGGACTTACCAAATGAAGATGCCACATGGGAAGAGGAGAAGATTTTGCAGCATCCAAATTTGAAATTGCTTGAGGACAAACAATCTTGGGTGGGGAGGACTGTAATGTCCCCATTCAAATAAGTGCATAGTAAGACAATCCCATCAATCCTACTAGTTTCCTAGGTTGGATGGGCACATGTGGGATGGTAATAAGGAAACTGATAAATGATATTTAGACATTAGAAGGGTTCAAGCATTTAATAAATATGATGAATAAATAAATTCAAGAGAAATTCTAGGTGGCAAGTGGTTTTGGAGACATATGGAGGTGGTGGGACCCACACTAGCTTGATTTTTCAATGACACATGGCAGCTCTCTCTTGCCAATTCAAATTCATGGAAAGGTGAACACTCTTGGGTGAGTTGGTAAGTCATAACACATGGAATTGAGAATCTTAGGTCGAAATGGGATGGAATAGTAACCTCCATGGGAGAGGAAGAGTCAAATTGGAGACTAGTGGACACTTGGGCTAGATTCCCTAGTTTTATGACAACAATAATGAAGCATCTATGACATTTATGACAAAATTCAGACCTGACTTCTTACACCTGACCATTATGACATGTCAGCCCCAAAAATAGGCTCAAGAAGGCGCTCATGGAGTTGGAGGAATCTAAAGAGACTCAAATTCGATATTGGGAGACGATGGAAGGTTGGAACTAGGAGACAAGTGGCAAATGAGGAATATTTTCTAAATGGAAAATTATTGAATCTATTGAGAGGATTTCAACCCCTTGAAGGATAATTTTGGTTATAAAATGTAGAAATCAAGTATGAGAATGGATTTTGATGATTTGAGAAAAAATTGCATTTGTCAAGAGAGAGCTAGTGGATGACTAGTTTCTTGCCTTAGCCAATTTCGAGGGTGAAAGATTCCCATCCAAGTTGGTGTTTGGAGAGGCCAATCAGGTCTTTCATGGTGCTTTAATGGAGTTTGTATTTGCAGGTATCAGCTACAGGAAGTTTCATGGTTTGGTTTAGTGCAGCACTTTCTCTCCATCGTTTCCAGTTTTGAAGGCATATTCGTGCTCCTTGAGGGAGGGCGTTTTTGGTGAGCACTTGTGCTTCTTGAGAGAGCTTATCATTATATATTTCTGATTGTAATAGCTTCATATCCTCTGTTATTAATATTCAGAAAGTCTCAGGTCGAAATACCCACTGGTTGTATGCAAAACTATTGATTAATGAGCAAACAATGTCCATTTCCCCAATGCATTGATGTATGACACTATAATGTTGATTATTTCGAATGGATGGATGATTCTCTGATATATTTGTGATAAATATACTGCCATGGATGTCTTCTACAAGTTTCATGTACTGTACTTCAGCATTTGAAGCATTTTTACTCAGTTTAGTTGTATTGGGAGGTGAAATAGTGCCATTTCCCCAAGGGTCGAATTAGGGATTTTTGTTGTTGAATGTGAGAGAGTTAGAACAGTAGTAAAAATCAATTAATGGTGCATATGAGACCTTAATCACATACTTAACACATTATATACCTCTGTTCATAAATTTGTGGGAGTTTGGAGGCATTTGGAAGGCCATTTGCAGTGTTACCCGGGGGGGATTTGATGCACAAATTACTAGTCAAAATTACATATATTGATCAGAATACAAATAAAGTTTGCAGCAGTATTTGGAGGGCCATAAAACATCCCTGAACCTGATATTCAAGTCTAAATACCATTCATACACTCCTACAGAAGATTTGGGAGCATTTGGGTTGATTTGGAGGTCAAAACAGTAAAACTAGTCAAAGGTCGAAATTGGGAAAAAAAGTGGAAAATTGGGCATTTTAATAAAATTTGAAAAAGGGATATTACAGGAACTGATTGCATTCGTCCATATTTATCCAAAACAATAGGCTTCCGGGAACTACACTGAAGGGAAAGACACAGACAGGAGTAGAGAACAAGAAGCAGGAAAGCATGAGAGTTCGCAGGGTGCAAAGAGCTCCTGTAATGCCCCATATTTTGACTAGGCCTGTTGGCGAGTTAGACCCCTTTCACTTTAATTGCTTGCAATCTATTTGACTCAGCTAGACAGAGTGAACTATATTTTCAGCATGATAGACATGATGATATGTTGCTACTGTGTTAATGATGTTACTATATTCATGCAGTTATTAAGTTATGATTAACATGAGATTCTTTTATTTCATAATGACAGTGTATGTTTGATAATCGTCCTGGAGGAAATGTGATATATATGATGTGGTAATTATGCTGTGATCAATTTAATGATTTTATGTGATGAGATAAATGATGCTGACAATATGGAACAGACAATGATAGAATGTAAAATATATGGTGTTGTACATGGATGCCATCCTATGATGAAATTGATAGAACTGTTATATTCCATGCATATCTGTGATACGATAAAATTGTGACGTGAAATGAATGATGTTGATGATATGGATCAATGGGTGATCGAATGGAAATGCTTGTAAAAAAAAAAAAAAAGGGGTGTATCTTGCGGAGTACTAACCTACAGGACACGAGGGCTATGGGATAGCCAGGTACTTGATCTGATATACGGAGAAGAATCTATCCATGCAGTAAACCTTAGCAACCCAAAATTGATGAAACGATGACATGGACCGATAATCTCGAGAGCAGCAGAGTATGATTTGATAAGGGCGTAGGCCCAGTATGTTGAGAGGGATGGATGCGTTGCCCACCCTATGTTCCTATGATACCCGAGATCGTGGGAGGGCCGTGCTGAGACACGCTCCCCATGTATGTGTGATGACGATGGTCGGATGCCTGCTAGGAGAGGATAGGTCCGCTTCTATTCAGCCGACGCTATCACTCTCGAGTTCTATGTGGTCAGGTCATTGAGTCCGACAGCCACTTTTGTACTAGCAGAGGAAGGATAGGGAGGTTGTGGCAGTAGGTTAACGATGGGAGGATATGATAGTTAGTACTGTTGAGGGTTGGGCATTCATTGACCTGGAGTTAGTGGTAGTAGGTAGCCTTCCTTGTACCTGATTGATTGAACAAACGTAATCATAAAAGCAATGAAATGGAATCTTAAAGGTTAATCGATAAAATAAACGATGATGTTTTAGTAATATTACGATGAATGTGTACTTGTTCGGTTTGCATAAAGTATTATGAATATTAGTTAGCTGATATGCATAGGATATATATATGTCATATGTTTGTAGTACATGTCTGTCTTGTGCATACGCTGGCCACGCATGCACATTATGCACATGCACAATAGTATTGGTTTACAACATACTTATCAAGATTTAACAATGTTATAAGTATCATAGGTAACTCAATTAAGTATTCAATGAATGAGTTAATCAGTAAAAGATCATCAAGTCTTAATGTGTAAAATAAGTTAATTAGTCTTGTATGAAGACATGGTAATGAATGATTAAAATGAGTGTCATTAATTGTAAGCATCCTCAGGTGAAGGTGACTCCTATATGAAGTATAATAGTTAAACATTAATACTAGAAAAGTGTGCTATATAATTGTTGATCACGATTAAATAAACCATTAAAGTATATTTCATTATTTATACATAGAGGTACTATGTGACCCTTATCCATTAACCAAATAAATATTTCTAAATTCTATTCGCAATTAACTTAATTTCTATTATTATTAATTATTATGTTATTATTGTTATTAATTAATTAATGATAATAATGATGATAATATTTATATAAAGCATAGTGGGTTGAATAATTAATTAAATAAATTATTCATGTGATTAATTAACAAAATCATTCCAAATAAATAAAAAGATTTGTTTGGATAAATTATTCCACAGCTCGAGAAAAATTGGATGGTTTAAAAATAATATATAATCCACCTTTATGCCTTAAAAAGGGGGATGCATTAATAATTTGTACTTTAAAAGGCGACAGCTAGGGCGGTGGAGGATAAGGAGGTTTGACTTTGGAAGGAGGTGGATTCCTATAAAAGGGAGAGTTAACAAAGTAGTAAGGGGGATTATTGTGGGAGAACTGTGAGGATTATTTTGTGAAAAAGGAGGAAATGCCGAGGAGGGGGTTAACTCGAAGCTTTGAGGAGGTGGGAAACTCAAATGAAAGACTGAGGAGGGGGTTAACTCAGCGAAGGATTACCATGGAAAGGTTCGACGGAAAGATGCTGTCGGGATTATCGGTCTGTGGGCTCGGGGGCTAGGAAATCCGTTGATTTCCTAGGGTCAGCACGATAATAGCTGATCGGCAGGGTGGACACATCATTTTGGGTTGTTAAGGTAATCTTACAGAATCCATTCCAGAGACTTCTTATCTTACTGAAATCGACGGTTTCAGGTATTTTTCTGAACCAGCCTAATTAGAATGTATTTTCTTGTAATTCCAAGCTATGCATGTCAAACGAACAGAATTAAATGGAAAGTTTTAGGGTTTTGTTTATTTAACTGCAGAGACATGTAAACATATAGAAAACAGACAGTTAAACATTACAGAAACAGAAATATAGACGGTTGAATCTCTTGTTTCCTTCTAATAATAATTAAGAGAAAAACTAGTTATAACTTGATAACCTGGAATTGACCCAGTGCCTAGTGAGGGCACTACAGATGGTATCAGAGCGTTGGCTCAAACCCTGAGACCTTAGGGCCTAACTACACCTGAAAGTATAGTGAAATCTGCTAGAAAATAACAAACAGACATGACGTCTGCAACAAGGGGAAATAGCTTGAATAGCCCTTTTTCCTATTTATTTACAAAACATAACAGAAACAGAATTTAAACGATATATATTTATATATATAACTGTTTAATATTTTAAACAAAAGCCACATTCATAGGCAAATGCCGAGACCTCATTTTGATAGAGACAGGCATGGAAATTTTTCTCTTCAAATGTAACCATAATGTAATTACTGAATATAACTAATATGCCATTGACAAAATTGGTCGGATTCCCAATTTACACTTTAAAAGAAAAATTTCTGTTACTCTAGGTTGAAACGTTGTTTTAAATCCACCGCTTGTAATTGCCCGATTTTAGGGCTAAATTATGTGATTCTGATTGAAACTACAACAGGGAACCGTTTCCTAGATAATATATAGTATAGATAATATATAATATATTTTTTTTTTTGCAAATAACAAATTGTGGGAGACATTAAGTAGTGCCAATGTAGCAAAAAAAAGGCGCCGTGGATTTCCCATTGTAGCATCGGAAAAGAATTCGAAAAACATAACAAGCATGTAATAATGTGCGACTAGATAATGTAAATATTTTAAAAAGAAAAAAAAAAATTATAATAAAATATATTTGAAGGAATTAAAGAATTCGTAATCTTTCCATAGAAAGAAATTACTGGTATAGAAAGAGTTCGTGTGTTTCACAGTCATCCTATAATCATGCATACAGCAGAGAGTTTTCTTTCACGCAAACAGTCATCTTATAGACCCTGGTAAGCATATTCTTAATAAAAGAAAACTTCTAGTTTGATAAATAAAACTCTGATGCCGACTCGGGAATAAAACTCGACGCAGACTTTTCCACTGTAATCTGGTATTATACTTTGTACACCGGCGTGGATTCGAGCCCTTTCAAAAAAAAATATATATTCATGACATAGCATCTGGAACATTCTAGTCACACGTTGGGCGAAACCCGAATTCTTGCATAAGAGCCACCTACAGTATTCTCTAAACGCCGAAGCTAAAAGATTTGCTCCACGTTTACACTCTCGGATTAACTCTGAACTTCAAAAAAAAATATATATAAAGCATCACATTTCTCTTAACCAGAGGTCAAACTCCCTGTGAATTTGGAGAATGCCCAGAGCTTGGACAGGACCCGTGACTTACTTTTTTTGGGTAGCCAACCACTGGAACATCCTGTGTTCTTCATGCTTTGACTCCATTCCTGACTCCACTCCTGTTCAATGAGTGGAACATCGCAGGACTTGGCATCAACGAGTGTGGAGGCGCAAGAGACAAGAGACCACCACGTGAGATAGGGTTGATAATTTTGAGAAATCAACGCCACCCAAAAGGAGAGAGCTGCGACGTCTGACTGGATACCGAGCAGTCGACCGGTCATGGGGGAAAACTTAAGGAACCTCTAAACCATTATCGACGCAGGCCCTGCACTCGCTACGCCGAAGCCTATAAAAGCCGAGCTTTTGTTTCCTCCACCACCTGTTCAAAAAACGGCGTTTTCTCCTTGTCTGCAACCCCGTGGCAACCCCTGCTAGCCACGCAACGACCTACAGCCCAAGCGCTCAACCCCGAAAGCTTTGCAGGCGGCCCAAGCACAACGCTGCAGTCCCAGCCCATGCGCTCAGCACCAAGAGCCCTTCAAGCGACCAGCGGGCTGAGTCCAAAGGGAGGCCATGCGCACAAATCACTGTAGCCCAAGCCCACATCGTAATAGCCCGAGCTCAATGCCGAGAGCCAGCTGCTAGTCTAATAAGACCACCGCACACCGTCACAATACCAGCGCCGGGACCCGGGAGCATTCTTTTCCTACCAGGTTCATCCCTACCACTCGATGCCGAGAGCCTTATGCCAGGACGAGCAGGGACCATCAAGCCCGCTGCTAGGGCCGGGAACCAAGCTCACTAGTGAGCGTACCGTCAATGTCAAATAAAACCCCGTCTTCTTCCATATATAGGGAGTAGGTTGATGCCACGTAAGGCAGTTTCCGCGCTGCCTCTGGAGCGGTTTGCCATACCGCCTTTCCATACGCGGACGAGTAGAAAGTGGACACGCGTGGTGGTGGTATTCCTACCGCGACCGCCCCTCTCGTTTAACGCCCGAGCATGTTGACGGCGCGGACTCACGTGAGCCGTTGATTTCCTCTTCCGTCGATCTCCATTGAGCCACGTCATTCGTTCGGGGCCCATTGTAAAAGGTATATGTGCCCAGCACCGAGAGCTTTTCAAGTGACCGAGACCCAAGCCATGGACCCACCTAATCTCCGCGTTCAAAGCGCCATGGACGAGAGCTGCCCTCTTTTTTTTTGTTACTCCACAGAATAGGACCACTGCGCGTGTGCCTAACCACTGCCCCATACATCATTCCACTTCACCAACGATCTGAAAAGATGGTTTCGTGCCCAAAGGATCGTCCAATATCCACGTGCCACAACCCCCATCGAATTCCATGCGTCAAGCTCATAATAGCCAATTATCGGAATTCGATGGAATAGATAACAAATAATAGATGGAATATAATAAACTAAGAAAATGAGAGATTAAGGAAGGAGTAAAGAAAAAAGTAAAATGAGACCGCAGAAATATCAAGATGTAATTCATAACAAAGAAAAAAAAAAAAAGGATAATAAAGCAAAAATCAAAACTGACATTCAAAGAAGCCTTGAATTAATGATGTAGAAAATAGAAAAGCTTAAAAATGAAATAAAAGATCACATGTAATTTACATTTCAGTGATATTATTATAAAAAAAAAATAATAATAAAAAATATATATATATATATATAAAATAGAACCTTGTTAGAAAAGGATAAGACCACAAGTTAAAGTTAATGGATTGAACATATGAGTAATAACATTACTTTTAAAAAGCCCACCATAAGCCAAAAAAAAAAGAGAAAGATAGATAATATAGCATTACTATCAACAGAAATTATAGCATTACTTTCAAAAGCTCAAAAAAAAAAAGTAGAGCAAAGATATAAAATAGAACATTATTTGAAAATAATAATACAATTACATACAAATAAAAACATTATTTTTATTGATTGTACACATGAATAATAACATTACTTTTAAATGTTCTTAACTTTCTCTCTACTTTATCATAAGACAAGAGGAATTAGCAGGGCTTTGCTCAGTATCTGCTTCTTAAGATAAGTTAAATTAGTGACATTGACTTTTGTCTTTTATGATAAGCTGGATTAATAACATGGACTTAAGTATTAAGAATTGTTTCTTAACATAAATTGAATTAGTAACTTTAAATTGAGTATCATTTAATTTAAAGTTTTTAAGAAAAGAATTGATCAATTTTGTTTTGTTATATGAAAAACTAGAAAGTAGTTGCTCTGTGTGTTTTACAAAATTTAAAAAAGAAAGTAATATTGAATTTTTTTTTATTTTTATTTTTTTTTGTATTTTTGCAATTTATAGATAACATAATAATTGGAAAAAAAAAAAAAAAAAAAAAAAAAAAGAGAGAGAGGTAGATTGAAATATAGGAATAACTAATTTATTCAGTAAGTATGAAATTAAAATATATCAGTAGAATTATATATTTCAATTAATGAGTATGAAGTGGATTGTAGGAATAGATTTATGTGTTTTATTTAATAGGTACGAATTGAACCATACAAATAGAATACATATTTTAAAATTTATGAGTTTGATTGAGATAGATGAGCATTCACCATGTCTATTTAATAAAAATAAGATTGAAGTAAAGGAGTGGATGTATTTTTTTTATATATCCAATGGATGCGGACAAAAATATTTACAATGACTAAATAAATATAATCATATAATAAATTATTATTTAGATATTTTATTAACATATTGGTAATATGAAAACAACTATTGTCGAGACTTCAACGTATAGTCGAGGAGACGAAACAAACACTTAATCTGAAAACAAGAAACCGCTAAAAAGAGCATGTCAAGCTGAATGCTAAAACGCTAATTTCACTACATGACAAAATCATTAATGAAAACGACCTTAGATTTCGATACGTTGATCCTAATAAGATGTTCCTTGCACATAGGTATAAACATAGGGGTAAGGGTTTTCCTCGGGATGTAAAATGACAGGATGGAAATAAATTGTAGGATATAAGGATATGTATCCCTTTTGAATCACATTACGGAGACACCATGTACGTAAACTAGGGGATTGCATATAGAGCTTATTAAAAGACTATTTTATTAAGGGGAAACATGGCTTAGACTAATTAAGTTACATATTGGTGTAATGGTGCGAAAAGCTTTCAAAAAAAAAAAAATTATATATATTTCGGATTAATCATACCAAATATAATGATGATCTCGGATAATAATATAAGAGTCATAAGAATCTCAACACAGCCCTCAAACTTAACTCAATTAAAACGGATGTTATGAATTCTAATATGATTGAACATATTACGCATTGATGTTTTCGTTCAACTTGTAGGATTAGACTAAGGTCTTCACAAAGTACACAAAGGTTGCTGGTGTGAGTAGGAAGCGTGGTGATGTACAAATAAAATGGCATACTAGAATAAATACTAGAAATTACCCTTGCGATTGATAAGGGCGGGAACAAAACTAGCTACGAGATTCTGAAGGAATTGAAGAAGTAATGGGTTCCCGACAAATGATATTGGTTTGAAAATGAGAATAATAAATAAACATGATATCAATTGTATTTGACAAGAAATAGCCATGAAAACCTTTTAAACCATAATAGTTCTCCTAATTTAATGTTGTTACGATAGTTGCGTTATTGTTTATTACCGATCAGTGAAATGGCAAGGTGATATACCTTAAAGGTTGTATGGAATGAGGAAGTGTTCTAGTACTATTGGTTAAATATGATAGTGGAGTCCACTTACGTTTAATAATGCGTTGATTTGTCGAATAAATAAACGTTCGTGTTCAAATATTAAGGGATGATGGTCACCACTATCAGTGACTAGGATAATTGTGTTGCTTCCCATTATGTACAGGATCTACAGGTTATACATTTATATACAAGGGAGGATCATCGATAGAACCAAGCGATGCATTAACCAAATATATATAAGGTAGTAATGAAGCAAGGACACGATAGGAAGGTAATAAAATGAGAGATAATTGAAAGTCAATAACACTTGACCAATAGTCTAATAACCATTGTAAATCAAGTACTTGGAATTTGTATAAGACTATGTTTTAAGGGAAATAGTGCATTTCCAATTATGAGAAATGATGGAATTAATTATTGATGGGAATGGGCATCTTTACAAACTATCAAGCAAGGGAGTAAGATTATATGTGTATCTCATGTCTAGTGATAATGTGTAGTGTATGAGGCACCCCAAATAGAGGTGGTAGGTCAATATTTAAGGTATGTATGAATGGATTCCCCTATTGGAAAATTTAATTAATATTAAGATATGGGAGATATCTATGTATTAAAATCAACACCGTAAAATTTCTATGTATAACGTGCAATTAATCATGTTTCAATATAGTAAGTGGAAAGAGATTGAAGCAATTAGGTATGTGCGACAAAAGGTAAGGGTTATGTGCCGCTAATCTTGCTTAGGTTATATTGTCATGATGGGGGAAATATTATTAAGAAACAACTAGGATTTAATAATTACAAAAATGAGCGAGCAATAAATTATAAAAGTAGGTAAATTAGTGAGGGACTAAGGAAGTTACCGTGAATGAATGTGCGCTGAACCCTCAACCTGGTTAAGTGAATTAGTCATACAAGTAAATGGGGTAATAATGGACGTAGAATAGGAACCGATGTGCACCTCAATGATTAAAGCTACATTGTTTAAACCCTAACAGATACTATCAGTGAACTTAAGCATTCGGGTACGATATAGTTACTAAGAACATTCTAATAAATGATACTTCCCCTAATTTAATATTGGTTACAATACTTATGGTTATCAAGGACGCAGATGGCTTATTAACACTAAAGTAATAAGAATGTTTGACCTTAAGATGAAATAACAGGGATCTTCATCACCTAGGAGAGGTATGCAAATCTTAAAGACCCTTGTAGTCGCTTGTTGAATAATTAAAGATTATGAACTCTCGGCTCTCCACTTTAAAAAAAAAATCGTTGATTATTTCATGCTAAGTTGGGTCAATATAAGCTTCTGTGATGAGTAAACCTCTCAGGATGTTACAACTTGATGGATATTGTAAAAGGTATGAAATAGGATACTAGGGTGGAGAGAACGTGATTATAACCTCTAGGCATCCTAGGCATTATATTGAGATCCGACAAAAGGAATTAATCTAGAAATGTTCTTTGATTATTAGAACACGTATCACGAGATAAGAAAAGTAAAATTTAAAGATAATATCGACATATTCGGTCAAGTCAAGCCAAGTAAGACCAGTATGGCCAACACCTGCTACTTGCATGGATGTAGAGAGTATGTGTCAAGAATTTCCCTGCATTATTATGACCATAACTTCGGGACGAAGTTTCCTGAAGGGTGGGTGTATGTAATGCCCCATATTTTGACTAGGCCTGTTGGCGAGTTAGACCCCTTTCACTTTAATTGCTTGCAATCTATTTGACTCAGCTAGACAGAGTGAACTATATTTTCAGCATGATAGACATGATGATATGTTGCTACTGTGTTAATGATGTTACTATATTCATGCAGTTATTAAGTTATGATTAACATGAGATTCTTTTATTTCATAATGACAGTGTATGTTTGATAATCGTCCTGGAGGAAATGTGATATATATGATGTGGTAATTATGCTGTGATCAATTTAATGATTTTATGTGATGAGATAAATGATGCTGACAATATGGAACAGACAATGATAGAATGTAAAATATATGGTGTTGTACATGGATGCCATCCTATGATGAAATTGATAGAACTGTTATATTCCATGCATATCTGTGATACGATAAAATTGTGACGTGAAATGAATGATGTTGATGATATGGATCAATGGGTGATCGAATGGAAATGCTTGTAAAAAAAAAAAAAAAGGGGTGTATCTTGCAGAGTACTAACCTACAGGACACGAGGGCTATGGGATAGCCAGGTACTTGATCTGATATACGGAGAAGAATCTATCCATGCAGTAAACCTTAGCAACCCAAAATTGATGAAACGATGACATGGACCGATAATCTCGAGAGCAGCAGAGTATGATTTGATAAGGGCGTAGGCCCAGTATGTTGAGAGGGATGGATGCGTTGCCCACCCTATGTTCCTATGATACCCGAGATCGTGGGAGGGCCGTGCTCAGACACGCTCCCCATGTATGTGTGATGAAGATGGTCGGATGCCTGCTAGGAGAGGATAGGTCCGCTTCTGTTCAGCCGACGCTATCACTCTCGAGTTCTATGTGGTCAGGTCGTTGAGTCCGACAGCCACTTTTGTACTAGCAGAGGAAGGATAGGGAGGTTGTGGCAGTAGGTTAACGATGGGAGGATATGATAGTTAGTACTGTTGAGGGTTGGGCATTCATTGACCTGGAGTTAGTGGTAGTAGGTAGCCTTCCTTGTACCTGATTGATTGAACAAACGTAATCATAAAAGCAATGAAATGGAATCTTAAAGGTTAATCGATAAAATAAACGATGATGTTTTAGTAATATTACGATGAATGTGTACTTGTTCGGTTTGCATAAAGTATTATGAATATTAGTTAGCTGATATGCATAGGATATATATATGTCATATGTTTGTAGTACATGTCTGTCTTGTGCATACGCTGGCCACGCATGCACATTATGCACATGCACAATAGTATTGGTTTACAACATACTTATCAAGATTTAACAATGTTATAAGTATCATAGGTAACTCAATTAAGTATTCAATGAATGAGTTAATCAGTAAAAGATCATCAAGTCTTAATGTGTAAAATAAGTTAATTAGTCTTGTATGAAGACATGGTAATGAATGATTAAAATGAGTGTCATTAATTGTAAGCATCCTCAGGTGAAGGTGACTCCTATATGAAGTATAATAGTTAAACATTAATACTAGAAAAGTGTGCTATATAATTGTTGATCACGATTAAATAAACCATTAAAGTATATTTCATTATTTATACATAGAGGTACTATGTGACCCTTATCCATTAACCAAATAAATATTTCTAAATTCTATTCGCAATTAACTTAATTTCTATTATTATTAATTATTATGTTATTATTGTTATTAATTAATTAATGATAATAATGATGATAATATTTATATAAAGCATAGTGGGTTGAATAATTAATTAAATAAATTATTCATGTGATTAATTAACAAAATCATTCCAAATAAATAAAAAGATTTGTTTGGATAAATTATTCCACAGCTCGAGAAAAATTGGATGGTTTAAAAATAATATATAATCCACCTTTATGCCTTAAAAAGGGGGATGCATTAATAATTTGTACTTTAAAAGGCGACAGCTAGGGCGGTGGAGGATAAGGAGGTTTGACTTTGGAAGGAGGTGGATTCCTATAAAAGGGAGAGTTAACAAAGTAGTAAGGGGGATTATTGTGGGAGAACTGTGAGGATTATTTTGTGAAAAAGGAGGAAATGCCGAGGAGGGGGTTAACTCGAAGCTTTGAGGAGGTGGGAAACTCAAATGAAAGACTGAGGAGGGGGTTAACTCAGCGAAGGATTACCATGGAAATGTTCGACGGAAAGATGCTGTCGGGATTATCGGTCTGTGGGCTCGGGGGCTAGGAAATCCGTTGATTTCCTAGGGTCAGCACGATAATAGCTGATCGGCAGGGTGGACACATCATTTTGGGTTGTTAAGGTAATCTTACAGAATCCATTCCAGAGACTTCTTATCTTACTGAAATCGACGGTTTCAGGTATTTTTCTGAACCAGCCTAATTAGAATGTATTTTCTTGTAATTCCAAGCTATGCATGTCAAACGAACAGAATTAAATGGAAAGTTTTAGGGTTTTGTTTATTTAACTGCAGAGACATGTAAACATATAGAAAACAGACAGTTAAACATTACAGAAACAGAAATATAGACGGTTGAATCTCTTGTTTCCTTCTAATAATAATTAAGAGAAAAACTAGTTATAACTTGATAACCTGGAATTGACCCAGTGCCTAGTGAGGGCACTACAGCTCCACCACCCTGCAAGAAATAGCCACTCACCACCTTGGGGATCATCTGCATTAAAATCCCGCATGCGAGACAGGTGGTGCTTTCCAGGGGAGGCCGCCAATTCAGGCTAGGGGACATTTGAAGGGAGCGGGAGAATCTAGAGAGGATATGGGGAGTTAATGAGCTCCTCGAGTGGAAGGGGATGGAGAAGTTAGGGAGGCAGAACATGGGGTTAGACAAGAGATTAAGGCACCCAGACATCAACCTTAAGGATACCATTGAAAATAGCGAGACCACAATTCAAACCTGCGCCAATATTAGCCATAGTTTCAGCGCTTTGGTTGCTTTGCCTAAGGATGTGTAGGAAGGATAGGGAGTGAAATTCTTTGGCCGAGAAAATGAAGTGTTGATGCATCGTGGAGAGTGGTTTTCGGTGCAAATTGACTAAAGCCCTTACTTCTCTGATCACCAACATAGAATCTCCAAAGACCATTAGGTCCTTAACATCTTTTCTCCTTGCAATGTCCATCCCTTTTATCACTGCTAACCACTATGCTTCATTATTCTAGTTCTTCTTCCAACTCCCCAAGCAAAGTCATCCACTTTGTTTCCGTCGGAGTCTATGAGGACTCCCCCTGCACCTGCCAACCTGGTTACATAATGACACTTGATTTTTCTATCTATTCTCATTTTCATGCCAACAAATATTGAGTTTTTTTTCCTAAGAAATATATACATCCAATTCAATTAAAAAATTAAACTTGACATAAAATCTAAATGAAACAATGAATATTCTTAAGCAAGGCCTTCTCGATTCCCTATGTCACTTATAGTAATATGTACAACTCCACATGGGTTTTCTTGGTTATTGTATACTTGTGGATGAAACATTCATTGCATAGCCAACCTAAAATCAAACAATTTGGGCTTCAAACAACATAATATCTCTCGACGCAATTTAAAGAATTTGTGATAGAACATGTGAAGAATTCATAAGCATGAACATTACCAACAAAAACAATATCTTTTTTTGCACGATGAAGTAGTTGTTTGATTGCTTCTTTCATGCCAACATTGTCACCTTAATGAGTAGTGTTTGTTTATACTAGGGCGCATGAATTAGAGTAATAAGCTAGGGAGTCCAGTGCATGTTGGCAATTTTGATAAAGAAAAAATTGCTTAGCAATACATAGAAAATTAGGCCAACATCATTGATGCCATCCAGTGTTCTACTCATGAGGAAAACTTTCTTCTATCACATAGGTATGAACATGGATTGAAATATTTGACTTACTAAATTAACTATCGTTACTAGTTGTGTATTTGTATTATGAATGGCAATGACATTATAGAATATGCAAGCATGAAAGTAATGCAGAGGCATAGAGATGGTGGATGTAAAGAGGTGGTAAAGAGGAGCAACAAGTTTGGGGATGGTTGCAACAAAGAGGGGTGAAGAAAGGGGGAGGGGGTGTTTAGTTCAATTCCCATGGATTTGTAGTGGATAATTGCAAGTTCATTCAAAGTGCAAAGATAAAAAAAACACGGAGTTGAGCTATTGTGATTTGTTATAGGTGTATTTCTTTTGACAAGTGGAAATTGATGGAGATGGCAACAAATTATTATAGACATATTACTTCCCACAAGTGGAAGTCAATGGATATGACAACAAATTATTATAGACATATTACTTCCCACAAATGGAAGTCAATGGAGATGACAACATATTATTGTAGACATATTACTTCCCATAAGTAGAGGTTGATGGAGACGGCAATAGATTATTGTAGACTTATTACTTCCTACAAGCGGTAGTTGACGGAGATGACAACATATTATTGTGGATGTATTACTTCCCGCAAGTAGAAATTGATGGAAATCACAACAAAAGTAAGAAACATCAGTAATCAATATGTATAGTGTAAGTGTCAAAGCATATGAATTTAATGAACCATGTCAATGATTTATTGTTTTGCAACATATGATACTAAATAAATCTTTTTATCCCTAAGGGTTAGCTCATGTAGTCATAGGACAGAAGTGAGATCTTTTTCCCCAAAGTTGAGGAGGCCACGAGTTTAATTCTCTTGGTCTCCCCAAATTAGGTTTTATAATTAAGGTTGATAGTTTACCTGTTTACCATCCATGAATTGTAAGAACTACTTAAGATTTTTCACAAAATTATTCCTTGTAAAAAAAAGATAAAGTTTTCATCCAATCTTCCCACACAATAAAATAATAAGACGATAATTTTAACTAAAACTTAAATTAAATACTTTTAAATTTTTTTATATAGATAATGAACTTTTTTTGGAAAAAAAAGCACAATTTATTTATATTAAAATAAACCATATTTGCATAAATAAACCATATCTTCCTGCCATAATATGTAACACATTGTATATATAGAGAGAGAATAATAAACATAATACCCAACATTCACTATAAAATGGCAACGCCTTTGTCCATTACTTCATGATCATAAACTATAAACTAACCAATATGTAAAATCCAAAACAAACATAGATAATTCAACCAACACATAGAGAGTGCACCATAATTTTACCATGTTATGCATTTGCTTCATATGCATGTCATGGAAAGCATAATAATGACAATGCTCAATTTAGTGTACCTTCGAAGGCAAGGTGTTACTTTCCCATGTTCTTAATTTCTCTAATCATACCTATGGAATCATAGTAGGTGTCATTCAATTCACTAAACAAGCCACTCGAAGGTTTGAATTATATAATTCTAAACATCATGTCTCACTTTTTTTCTTTTTTCTTTTAATAAATTTTCTAATGTATTTAAAAGAAAAACTAATTTTTTATTAATGTATTTTTAAAAAAATTGAAACTAATTTCTCATTGATGTATATTTTTTTTATTTTTTTAATATTTTTTTTTATTGTAAAGATGATAGATGATATTTAAAGCAAATTGGATTTTTCAAGTTTAAGACTAAGTTAAAAGTAAATCATTAGTTAAAAAAAAAGCAAGCGTAAGAGACTAACCTCAATAAACATAGGGATAAAACTTATTTATGAGAATTATACATTAGAATTTATGATTTTTTGGAATTGCTAAATTTAACACATAACTGTATATAATATTTACAAACATAATTTACCATTTTATCATTTAAAATACAACAATATGTATAACCATAATCAATTTACATGTAAACCATGAAACCAAATCAAGAATCAATGAAAAAAGGAACAAGTAGGTAACAATTATGGACTTACAAATGGTATGACAAAGACAGGCAGACCATGGAGGGACCACTCTCCGCCCAACCAATTCCTTGGTTGGAACGTTATAAAATGAAATTTAATTTTAGATTAAAAATACAATTTTCATTTGAAGAATTCAAACAACACCAAATTAACATATTAATATAAATTTTATTTCTTTATTTTATTAAATAAATTATTAAAATATCTTATACACTACCAAAAATGTATTAACTATTTATACACTACCAAAAATGTAATAACTAATTTTCAACGTGGTGAAATGATTTAGAGAGAACTTAATTTCGTTAATCATACCTATGGAATCAACCCGTGAATACAAGTCCGTGTATTCCCACATCAGAAACGAAGATTGTATGGCTGCATGTTCTCAGATTGAAAGTTGGAAGCGTGAACCCTACCATGGAGATGGCCAGATCAATTATATGGTTTCAGATGCGTGAGCCCTAATGTGGAGATCAAAGGTTTTATGGCTGCAGATGCCCCATTAAACCTTCTATCTCGACACTAGGGCTCACGCATATGCAAAAGCTGGTTTTCCACCATCTCGGGATGAAGCAAGGGCATTTGAAGTGATTGATCCAATAGCATGCAAAGAACAGTGAGGCTTCAATTTGGATCTAGAGTTTAAATCAGGCGCCTGTGTTCCTTCCCTTTACTCTACTTTCATTTTTTTGTATACATTTCAATAACAAATATGAATAAAACCACATTTACCAAAAGCGGTTAAAGGAATACCGAGCACAGTTACTCTACAAAGCCTTTATGAATATATGAAGTCGGTGGAGAAACGTAAGGAAGAAGGAGAAGCTAAACTTTATGCATATATTGAATCCTTGGAGAAACGTAGGGAAGAAAGAGAAGCTAAACTCCAGATAGAATTAAAAGCAATGCTAGATAATAAATTTGCATCCTTTCAAGAAGAGATCCAAAAGCAAATTGATGAAAAGATAAAAAAGTTGGAAAACAAAGTAGAGACAATGGAAATCAGACTACAAGCAATGGAAACACAAAAAAGACATAGGTAAGGAGATGCAGATACTTTAGAAAATATTAAGTTAAAGGATAAGATTAAAGAGCTAGAGGAAAAAGTAACTCACAATTTAACCCTAAATAATATAGAAGGTAAAGTAGATATAAAACCCATCAAAGACGAAATGAATAAGTTGATCACTTTAGACCATGAACATAACAAAAGATCCTTGAACTTCATAATCTTCAGTTTAAAAGAGGAGGTAGAAGAGGATACATTAGCCATTGTCAAAACAAAAATTCAGGATAGGTTACAAATTGAAACCATCAGTTTCACAGAAGCAACGAGTTTAGGGAAGTCATTTTAAAATAAACAAAGGCTAATACGGCTTAAGGTTAGCTCTATCAAACAAATATATGACATACTCAGTAACACCTCAAGTTTAAAAGGATCAAGGATATTTATAGATGAATACCTCATTCCAGAGGATCAGACCGGATTAAGAAAGGATGTCCAAAAGTTAAAAGAATCTAGGAACGAGGGTAAATGGGCATTAATCGGAAACATGAAAGTTATTAGTTGTAATAACAGCCTAAGGGATAGTAACGAATAGAAATTTGACACACTCTGGATCCTTTCATGGAATTGTCGGGGTTTTCCATGGAGTAAAGGCCCCAAATTGAGTTGGATCCCGAGTGAAATTGATAATATATTACTGGTTGAAACTTGGGAACATGAGGAGTCTAAGGTCCCTGGTATTGATGGTTATGGGTCCTATGGTCGTTATGGAATAAACGCACGTATCGTAGAGGAATTGGAGGTATATCCTGCTACATTAGAAAGCATATCTCCCTCCATGTTAGGCTTTATAAGAAAGACCCTTATAACCAATATATTTGGGTAGAGATTATAGAGATTAATGATAAAAAAACCTACATATACATTTGTTATTTTTCCCCAATTAGTTCCAAATTTTATAAGAAAAGTAATTTAGATAAAAACTGCCCTTATAATGGTTTAGAACATGATATATCTAGTCTAAGGAAGGAAGGAAATATCCTTTTGATGGGTGACTTCAATGCCAGAACTGCATGCCACCAAGCTATTATCCTGAGCAATTATTCCAACCCTAATCCTCTTTGGTTAGAGGAAGACCCTGCTCTAGCTAATAGGTACAAAAGAAGCTCTGAAGATCTAGGTGAAAATTTATTTGGTTCTAAGTTGGTCAAGTTTTGTAGTGCTCAATACCTTATAATTTGAAACGGTCTATTAAATTGACCAAATTCTAACCAGATGACTTGTATTCATGGGCTTGGCAGTATTGTGGTAGATTATGCCATATTTGATATCACCATATACAACAAATTAATAAATTTTGACATCATGAATGAGCATGAGCCTCACTCTGATCATATGCCTTTGATTATAACTCTTAATCTGACATGCATAGCGATCCCAAATAGGTTCGTGACCATGGACATAAGCACCTTATCTTTGATCAAAATAAAGCTGACCTTTTTCTCCATGATTTAAAAAAAGATATGTTCCCTTTATCTAGTATGGAGAATATAGAAATCCTCTACTATAATTTTACTACAACCCTCTCGTCGTCCATTAACAAGTTCTCTATTGAAGTCTTGGATAAAAAGAGAGATAATAGAACCAACTTGTGGTACGATCAAGAGTGTAAAGATGTGAGAAAATAAATTAAGCAAGCTATTACAGAAGCGCTAAAACTGGACAACATAAAACACTACAAAGCCCTAATTAAAAAAAAAGGAAATATCTAAGTAAAAGGCAGAAAAATCTCTTAGAGCACTCCAAGTTGGTCCTTAAAAAAATATGGAGGCAAACTCTAACCCGCAAAACAAAAGAAGATAACAAGATTGTTTTGAAGGATTGGAATTCATAGCTTAAAAAACTTTACAAATCCCTAGATATCAAAGATAACTTTCAAACCATTCTTACAATGAAATAAGTTTTCTTGTGTCAAGACATATATTTTGGGGTTAAGCGCCTCGCAAATGGAAAAGCTAAAGACATTGAAGGATACTAAGCAAAAATCTTAAAAATTAGGGGGTCTGCCCTCATCCCACACATACACAAACTCTTTAATCTTGCGGTTAAGAAAGGGTTCCCTACTCCTTGGACTCAGAGCCTCATTATTCCTATTTTCAAAAGTGGCAATAAAAATAACCCCTCTAATTATCGGACCATTATGATTATCCCTCTCTTAGCTAAGTTATACGGTATTATCTTAGAAAAGAAGATTAGTGAGTGGCTAGAAATGGAAGGTAAGAGAGCTAAAGGCCAGGCAGGTTTTAGAAGGCATCACTCAACCATGGACCACCTTGTTATGCTTAGGGTAATTGCAGAGGAATGTCGTAATAATAAGTTTGATCTTTTTTGTTTGTTTGTAGACTTCATAAAATATTTTGATACGGTGCCTAGAATAAATGTTTGGAAGATTAGAAGAGATTAACGTTCATTTTGAGTCGAGAGGTGTCGCGGTAAGGCTTTACAAAAAGTTCATTGCAAAGCTCAAGAACACTGAGGGTTGGTCGATGGATATAAACTGCAATATTGGAGTTAAGCAATGTTTCCCCCTCTCCCCTACCCTTTTTGGCATTTAATTGATAAATTAGAACATTGTTTAGAAGAAGCGGATTGTGCCGGCACGATCTTAGCCGACATAGTTATCATCCTCCTGTTTTATGCCAATGATATTGTTCTTATGGCAATGTGTCACTTCGACCTTGATAAGCAATTAAAAATTCTCTAATATTTCTGCTCTAATATGGGCATGACTGTTAACACCGACAAGACAAAAGTTATTATTATAAAATCCAAGAAATATACCTACGCTAAGTTTATTTATGACAATAACAACCTGAAGGAAGTGACTTCTTACAAGTATCTTGGAATTGATTTTCACCACAAGCTCAACTAGAACTATAGCATTGAGAAAAGGATCAACGAAGGGTGGAAAGCTTATTTTGGTCTTGAAAACAATTGTAAATCATCCAACTTGGTCATGTGGGATAAAAATAAGTTCCTCTTTGAAACTCTTGTCATCCCCGTTATCTTATATGGTTGTGAACTGTGGAGTTGCAACATTTCTAGAGAATCTTGGAGAAAGATTGAGCAAATCCAAAAGCGTTTTATAACTTACAACCTTACCTTATTCTCCTCATAGAAGTGGGTCTTTCCCCCATTGAGAGCATGGCTATGACTAGATACCTGGTGTACAAGCACAAGATAAATAACACGGGCGATGAGAGACTTCCTAAAATGGCTTTAAAATCAAGTCAAAACCAACTGTGGCTTAAGCGGGGTTGGAGTAAAGATAACATGGCCTAGTTAAACCATTGGGGCATTGACGAAAATGACATTTTGCAAGATATCAATAATGTCAAAAATACTATTACATCTAAGTTTAAAGAGAAGCTATGGTGCGAAAAAAATTAGAGGTTAAAAGAAAATTAAGACACTGCAAGGAGGTCATTAACCATAATCTAGAAGATTAGAAGTATCTCTCATTTTTAACTAGTTCAAAGAAGAAAATTAATATAGCTAAGATAAGAACGAACTCTCATGAGCTCCATATTCGACTTCTCCTGATGATTGTACTCTTTTTTGTATTATAATATAATCTTTCTATGCAACTTACAAAAATAACAAATTATATATATATATATATAATCACTTCATTAATATTAAAAATATCATGAAATAATCAAATTTTGATAAATCAAATGTGATAGTTTCAATTCCATTTCTTTATTCATTCATACTAAAAATATCATGTTATATTTTTATATTAAAAATAAATTAATATTATTTATTTACTCTTTTTTTTTTTGAGAAAAATCATTGCATACTCATAATTCCAAAAACACATAGAAATAAAGAAAAATGCATATATGCTGATCATATTCTTTAAAAATTCTCTTAGTTCTCCAAAAATAATAATATACAATGATGTTTCTAAAACTAGATCACTTCATAATTTAAGTCAATTTCGTAATATCATGCATATGCTCTCTATGTGATAGTATGCACTTTAGAGTGCCCCTTCACCTTAAGTCTAGTGTTAATGTTTGTATCAAGGGGATGCATTTGGTAGAATCTCCCCATTTTGACATTTTGATATGAGGACATTTTTTTATATTTCGATATCACTATTATATGGCAGGGACTAGTTGCTTTGCAGCTATTTCCTTTGTTTATACTAATTGCAAGATGACAATTAACATAGTTTTATTTATGACAATTACCATAAAATGTATATAAATAGTTTTATTTATGATAATTGAGAACTTGTAGTCAATCACAAACAATACTTACTTATCTCCATAAAAATGTATACATATTGTTTTATTTATGACCATTAACATATTGTTGCATGATTTGTATATTAAAACACAGTAAAATCTCAATAAAAATGTATACATCATGTTGTTGCATCATTTATATATTAAAATACAATAAAATCTCAATAATAAAAATGTGTAAATCTAAATGCTAGATTAGTAGTTAACTAAATTTGAACACAAATAGTAAATTGAGTATATCTTGCAAACGAAGGGCCACAAGGGCAAGGTTAATTTATTGCACCAAGACCGTTGACTATAATCTTGCAAAGGATACAAGTGGAGCAGACTAAAATGAGAAAACAATAAGGCTTACTTGCATCGTAACAAAGGTTGAAAGCAATAAGGCTTACTTGCACTGTAACAAAGGCTGAGAGATAAATTTTACTCGGTGCAGCCAACGTTTATCACTGGCAGAGTTCGTAGTAACGCCTAACCCCATAACCCTTGACTCCACTGTTGTGTGATGTCAAAATGAAACAAAGGAAAAATCCTTACCCCATCACCGTGTCCGAGGATAGAGTGCCTTAGGGCTGCAAACCAGATGATAAGGAACTAGATGATAGCGTAAAAACTCTACAAACCCCATAACCCTCCACTTCATTGCAACGTGATGTCAAAATGAAACAAAGATGTGTGTGGTAGCTCACATTCAATTTAATGCCGTGGCAGCATATTGTTGAGAGTTTAATGCCATGTACGAGTGGTTTATTAAATACATAAACTACAAGCATCAGGGAAGTAAGATACGTTGACCTTAATGTACCAGTGGTTTATTAAATACACTAACTGGAATACTTCATGTCAAGGACATAAGAATAACAACAATAATATTTTAAGAATTTCTTTTTTTGTTTGTCATTAGTGAAATTCATTTTTAGAATCTTTGTTAAAAGTATGGTTTTAAATTAATAAAATTATTGTTTTTAATATAAAAATAGATTTAATCTCCTCATATCCTTATTATAACAAAATTGTGTAATATTAATATATGATATTTTCAATTCCATCACTTTAAAGTGAATATTATCTTATTTTAAATTAAAATAATTTATATACCTTTTTCATTTTTTCATTAACGAAAAAAGACAAATCCATGTTATGAAAAAATAAATTATATTTGGGGTCCTAGTTATGGTTGGGTGGCTAGGGAAATCCGCTATGGCCGTCCCCACTTGGGATCGACCCCAGATCAGTGGCATTGAGGTGCCCTCGCCCACAAAGCATGCGTGAGTTCTTTTACCATCATGAAAAAAGAAAACATAATGTATTGCACCGAGTGAAAAGAGGTGCTCTACAGTCCAATATGGGGTAGATGTTGTAACGTGTATGTGTAGCATTACATTGTGATGTCGGCTCATAAAATAAAAAATTAAATTATGGAAAGTATTTGAAAAAAATCCATGTTGGTTCATAAAATAAAATATTATGAAAAATAATTAAAAAATAGATGTTCGTTTATAAAATAAAAACTTAAAACTTAAACCCAGATTTATCAATTAAGAGAGTTTCTTGAGTTTAGATTTAAAAAAAGAAATACACCTCAAAAAATTGGATCCCTCTAGATGTTTGATAAATACGGATGTAAGATAAACCTACACTGATATTTATAAAAACATAAAAATAAAAATATTTTACATTATAATATTACAAATAATAATAAAATAAAATGGACATTCATGTGAATGCGTTGATATTGAAAATGGTGATAAGTAGACATTACTATTCGAAACTGTACTCAAGAGCCAATGCCATATGTTTTAATGAAATTGTTTCCATATTTGTCTAGAGGGAGCAACATTCTCATTGTTATAAAGTGCACTTTGATATGTGTAATTAACTCACTAAGGTCATGTGTAATTAACTCAATGAGGTTAGTGAAAAACAAATTAAAAGGAGGTTAGTGAAAAACAAATTAAAAACCATAGATTGTTGTTGATTTGAAAGTCCTTACTTACCCAATCAAGATTTGTTCGTTTGCTTTATTAACAGGATTCAATCATGATATTGCCACCTATCCTTAGAGGGCATGGATTACCATCATAGTTTATTTTGATAAATAGTAGTAAAGGGATGGTTTCTATATCTATGTTGGTTTTAAATATTGAATTATAAGTTTATTCTAAGATGTCATAAAAAGAGGTTGAATTAAGGATAACATGTGTATGGGATATTTTTATGATTTTAAAGGATAAAAATAATTTGAAGATGTCTGGGTTTAGGGAAAACTATCAATAATAAGATGAAGGCATTAACAATTTATAGAGGACTAAATTTGTTAAAATAAAATGGTGCAACACATATAACAACCATTGGAGACTCATCCACTATAATTCAATCTTTGGACTTTTAATCACCTCGATATTTTTTGTTTTTGTTTACATAGCCTTATTAAGAGGATCGTTGGCCTATTGCAACATTTTGCCTATGCTTCTTGTTACCATGTGTTCATGAAATTAAACATTAAAGCCGATCTACAGATCAATATTGGTGCTACTTTGAATGAAGGATATTTGAGGATAAATGGGGGAACTCCTTATAGAACCTCATTACCTTAGGCTTAATTCTCACATTGTATGGTGATTCCAAATGCTAATAAATGGCTCAAATGAATACCTCAACGAGATTGGCAATTACTTTAAATGTTGCTCTTATTACTCTTCCCCAAAGTGGCATCAAGGGAGCTTAGGAAACATTCAATGGATGGGTGGAAATTTGTGTGTGGGTTTAATCGGAGTTGGTCCCATAAGGGCTTGTGGTTATATCAACTATATTTAGGTTGGTATCTTAGATTGCTAGTGTTGGGAGAGCCACCTGGAATGTTGTTTATAGCTTGGACTTGGATAAGAACAACATTCTAAGGACTAGCTGCTTTGCAGGGAATGTTGTTTATTATATGGCAGGGACTAGCTGCTTTGCAGCTACTTCCTTTATTTATGCTAACTGCAAGGTGACAATTAACATAGTTTTATTTATGACAATTACCATAAAATGTATACATATAGTTTTATTTATGATAATTGAGAACTTGTAGTCAATCACAAACAATATTTACTTATCTCCATAAAAATGTATACATATTGTTTTATTTATGACCATTAACATATTGTTGCATGATTTGTATATTAAAACACAATAAAATCTCAATAAAAATGTATACATCATGTTGTTGCATCATTTGAATATTAAAATACAGTAAAATCTCAATAAAAATGTGTAAATCTAAATGCTAGATTAGTAGTTAACTAAATTTGAACACAAATAGTAAATTGAGTATATCTTGCAAACGAAGGTCCAAAGGGCAAGCTTGATTTATTGCACCAAGACCATTGACTATAATCTTGCAAAGGATACAAGTGGAGCAGACTAAAATGAGAAAGCAATAAGGCTTACTTGCACAGTAACAAAGGTTGAAAGCAATAAGGCTTACTTGCACTGTACCAAAGGCCGAGAGATAAATTTTACTTGGTGCAACCAACGTTTATCACTGGCAGAGTTCGTAGTAATGCCTAACCCCATAACCCTCGACTCCACTGTTGTGTGATGTCAAAATGAAACAAAGGAAAAATCTTTACCCCATCACCATGTCCGAGGATAGAGTGCCTTAGGGCTGCAAACCAGATGATAAGGAACTAGATGATAGCGTAAAAACTCTACAAACCCCATAACCCTCCACTTTATTGCAACGTGATGTCAAAATGAAACAAAGATATGTGTGGTAGCTCACATTCAATTTAATGTCGTGGCAACATATTGTTGAGAGTTTAATGCAATGTACGAGTGGTTTATTAAATACATAAACTACAAGCATCGGGGAAGTAAGATACGTTGACCTTAATGTACCAGTGGTTTATTAAATACACTAACTGGAATACTTCATGTCAAGGACATAAGAATAACAACAATAATATTTTAAGAATTTCTTTTTTTGTTTGTCATTAGTGAAATTCATTTTTAGAATCTTTGTTAAAAGTATGGTATTTAAATTAATAAAATTATTGTTTTTAATATAAAAATAGATTTAATGTCCTCATATCCTTATTATAACAAAATTGTGTAATATTAATATATGATATTTTCAATTCCATCAATTTAAGTGAATATTATCTTATTTTAAATTAAAATAATTTATATACCTTTTCATTTTTTCATTAACGTAAAAAGATAAATCCATGTTATGAAAACATAAGTTATATTTGGCATCCTAGTTATGGTTGGGTGGCTGGGGCATTCGGCTGTGGCCGTCCGCACTCGGGATCAACCCTAGATCAGTGGCATCGAGGTGCCCTCGCCCACAAAGCGTGCCTGAGTTCTTTTACCATCGTGAAAAAAGAAAACATAATTTATTGCACCAAGTGAAACGAGGTGCTTTACAGTCCAGTATGGGGGAGATGTTGTAACGTGTATGTGTAGCGTTACATTGTGATGTCGGCTCATAAAATAAAAAATTAATTTATAGAAAGTATTTGAAAAAAATCAATGTTGGTTCACAAAATAAAATATTATGAAAAGTAATTAAAAAATAGATGTTCGTCTATAAAATAAAAACTTAAAACTTAAACCCGAATTTATCAATCAAGAGAGCTTTTTGAGTTTAGAATTTTTAAAAGAAATACACCTCAAAAAATTGGATCCCTCTGGATATTTGATAAACACGGATGTAAGATAAACCTACACTCATATTTATAAAAACATAAAAATAAAAATATTTTACATTATAATATTACAAATAGTAATAAAATAAAGTGGACATTCATGTGAATGCGTTGATATTGAAAATGGTGATAAGTGGACATTACTATTCGAAACCGTACTCAAGAGCCAATGGCATATGTTTTAATGAAATTGTTTCCATATTTGTCTAGAGGGAGCAACATTCTCATTGTTATAAAGTGCACTTTGATATGTGTAATTATCTTACTAAGGTCATGTGTAATTAACTCAATGAGGTTAGTGAAAAACAAATTAAAAGGAGGTTAGTGAAAAATAAATTAAAAACCATAGATTGTTGTTGATTTGAAAGTCCTTACTTACCCAATCAAGATTTGTTCTTTTGCTTTATTAACAAGATTCAACCATGATATTGCCACCTATCCTTAGAGGGCATGGATTACCATCATAGTTTATTTTGATAAATAATAGTAAAGGAATGGTTTCTAGATCTATGTTGGTTTTAAAGATTAAATTATAAGTTTATTCTAAGATGTCATAAAAAGAGATTGAATTAAGGATAATATGTGTATGGGATTTTTTTATGATTTTAAAGGATAAAAATAATTAGAATATGTCTGGGTTTAGGGAAAACTATCAACAATAAGATGAAGGCATTAACAATTTATAGAGGACTAAATTTGTTAAAATAAAATGGTGCAACACATATAACAACCATTGGAGACTCATCCACTATAATTCAATCTTTGGACTTTCAATCACCTCGATATTTTTTGTTTTTGTTTACATAGCCTTATTATGACGATCGTTGTGCTATTGCAACATTTTGCCTATGTTTCTTGTTACCATGTGTTCATGAAATTAAACATTAAAGCCGATCTACAGATCAATATTGGTGCTACTTTGAATGAAAGATATTTGTGGATAAATGGGGAAACTCCTTATAGAACGTCATTACCTTAGGCTTAATTCTCACATTGTATGGTGATTCCAAATGCTAATAAATGGCTCAAATGAATACCTCAACGAGACTCGCAATTACTTTAAATTATTATATTCATCATAAATATACCATCATATAATATAAAATAAAATTTCAATATAAAAATATAATTTTAAATTATTATATTCATCATAAATATACCATCATATAAATATAACATCATATAATATAAAATAAAATTTCAATATAAAGAATATAATTTTGAATTATTATATACATCATAAATATAACATCACATAATTTTGAATTATTATATACCTCATAAATATAACATCACAACTAGTCATAATACATGATACCAATAATATATACATATATTGATAATCATATAATGCAAAATAAAATTTCAATATAAAATTTGAATTTTGAATTATTATATACATTATAAATATAACATCAAAACTAGTTATAAGACATGATATCAATAATATATACATACACTGGGTGTTTATGGTAAAAATTATCTAGCAAAGGTTTGATTATGCGGAAGGTAAGTCTATATCACAATTATTGGAAGGTGGTATAATTCTGCTATAGCCATGTAGTATAACCTTGTCCTTCCACAAGGAGTATAACCACATGGTGTGTCATTCCACATAAGTATAACCATATGGGTTGCCCAATATTATTCCACATGGCAATTGGCATTGATATCCACCATTAAAATTAAAATATGATGACCTACCTATATTTAACCTTAACCTTTTTTTAGTGAGTTGACCTTTATAGCGTTATAACACCCTTTACTTCTTTTTTAGAAACTAATGCGAACATTGTCCTCTATCAACAAAGTTTTTCTTAAAAAAAAAACTAAACCAACACAAACATTTAAAGAAATTCCATCGAAACAAAATGGAATCTTCCTCTTGGGCATGAGGCTAAACTACAAATGGGGTAGTATCTAGTGTCATGCATATGACTAAGGCTAGATGCTATGTGGTCTCACAATTGTAACTTCAACAATGTCAATAAGGGACATTGATTTTTTTGCAAAGATTATCTAGGGAGATTGATTTTCTTGTAAATACTATCTAAGTTGAAATTGCTTTTTGATATTGGAGTATGACCTAAAATTGCTTTTGATTAACTAAGAGCTCATCTTCCTTGAATATCAAGAAATAGAGTAATGACCCCAACCCTAGAAGCATCTCACACACCTATGATGTAAGTGCGTGTTGAGGTCTTGAAATTATATCAACAAATGCTAAGCTGATAGCCCAACTAGTTTCTAGTTTAAGTTTATGGCGATGGCTAAGTTCAACGTTAAATATTGTTTATTTATCCAAAACAACTTGAAAAAACTCATTTTCATTAGAATCCGAAGCAAAAAAAACCAAATCTATCATAGTTCTAGTCTGTTTTTGGATTTTTCAAAGTTCCGTATCACTCTTGAGACCTTCAAACCCCCGAGGCATAGACGAACTGTCCCTTGGAACTCTGATATATGGAACTATGCCAAACACCGAAGAAAAACGTTCCATTTTCAACAACTTTTATTCCGAGCCAAGTTCAACGACAAAATGAATCTCCTCACAACTCCGTGGTTCGATGGAGGTCAACCCTCTCACCCGTTTAATAATTTCCCAACCAGCAGAACCCATTGCATAAAGTCTTATTATTAGCAATGGTCGTTTACTTTGATCACATTCAATGGCTTCCAGGCTTCCTTCGAGGCTGTATCTGAGCTCTCCATACTGCATGGTTCTCTCTATTGCATTGACCAGTTTTTTCTTTGCAGTGGGCTGTATCGTTATAACATCTACCGAGGGAAAGAGGACGGCATCAGTGGGGATCCACAGGCTTATTCAGAAAGCTAAAGAAAATGTTTTGCCTACTAGTTGCAGACAGATAAGGTATCCTCTTGACATCCGGACGAAGAATCAACACGGTATGTTTTATATGGAACTTCCTTACTATTTCTCTATATCTGTTTGGATGTGCTACGGTTGCATTTGTATAATCATGAGGAGATGCTTGATCTTGCTCATTTGGGTATTAATAAGTTTATGTGTGTGTTCATATATATACACACGCGAGTGGGTGTGTTGGGGGCGGCTTGTCTGTTGATTGTTCATATTTGATTCAACTATATAGGAAGTGCTCCTGAAATATCAATTTTTGTAATGGTTGGGCAAACTGGTTTGATTACTTGAAATGAATGCTTCCAAACGATATTCATGAACTTAACATAACACAGAAAGACTTGGTTTGATTACTTGAATGCATGGTGGCAATTGATGCTTTTGAACTTAATATAGCACATAAAGACCTTGCTAGTTAGAGGTATTTAAAACCAGCAATTTGACCCTTTACCTCATTTACCAAGTAAAAAACTCCTGGATGGTAGGTCCTCTCACATCTTTCGCTGCATACTCTTTCGTTACAGTACTAACATCATTCGATTGTTGTCCGTGTTAAGTCCTTGGCTTTGTGATCAGTCTACTCATGGGCAGACTTGCGGATGCCTGGGGATATCCAATCCCACTATCACGAGTTTGTAGGATATAGCCAATATGCTACCGTGTTAATATCAGTTAACCCAACATAACTGCAACTTAGCCTAAAACAGGGTTAGATCCCGCCCGTGTCTTACTCGTTTTTCCCAAGGAAAACCTTGTGGGAAACTTCCAGGCACTTCCGTGAATTTCATACCCAATGTAAGCCTCTCGGTGCTGATTCTGATGCCTGACCCAGCAGGGGACTTGAGTGACTCATGAAATAGATGCAGTCAGCCCGGAGACCAAACCGAGGACTCTGTATGAAGTTCAAAACACTAAACCACTAGAGCTAGCCCACCAGGCTATATCTATGTCCTATTCTTATCCAAGAACCACTCTAACTTACAAAGTGCTGCAATGCTTTTAGGATGGCTGTTACTCACAGAAATAGTCATATTTATGTGGAACAAAATCCTCAATAAAGGATATGCCACTGTAATGTAGTAATCTTACGCCACTATACTATCGTAATCTTGTATTTGAGAAAGCATCACAAAGACAGCGATCATAGGCAACGGGACAAAGATAGCGATCAGGAGCAAGGTGAAGGGACAAATGAATCTACACCTGGGTGTAGATTGTACATTTCTGCGTGGGGCCAATGTTGTGGAAGAAAGCAGCGTGCATCTTGGTTTCACTTTAGAGGGACAATGATGAGCTTTAGGAATATAACGTGAAGGTGGGTAACACTTTCGTGAGAAACGAGTGCAAAATCGTCTTAGCGGAAGTTATTCGGCCGAATAATAAACATTATTCGGCCGAATAATTTACATTATTCGGCCGAATAATTCAAAGGTTATTCGGCCGAATAACCACAAACAGTTCTCCGTCCAGTCTAACGGAGATCCTCGGAATGTGTGCAAAGTTACGGAGATCCGACGTAATTTTTTTCCCGTTTGGTTATTCGGCCGAATAACCTTCACCATAAGTTACGGCACCGTTACGGAAAACAGTTATTCGGCCGAATAATTATTCGGCCGAATAATTATTCGGCCGAATAATTATTTCGGCCGAATAATCTCTGAAACATGACCGATTCAGATCTCTGCAAAATTTTCAGGTTTCTCCATTTTCGGAAGGAGAAAACCACCTCTTACACAACAAAACGAATGTCGGACTTCATACCAGTAGATTCATCATTGAATCTACTTTACGAGGGTATAAATTTTGTTGTATATAGATAAGAACTGATATTTTTTAAGTTTTATATTTGTAACATGTGTCGAGTTATGATTCAGCTCTTTAAAAAAACAGCGAGAAGAAAAATCCATAACTTTGTAAATACAACACCAAAAAAATCGAAGAAAATGTGGGTCGATTCACTGACGTGTCTACTTCAAAAGGGTGGTCGTAGATTTTTTGATTTTATAGCGGATTGAGAAAAAAGTGGTGCAACAAAAAGGTTGTTGAAAATCGACTGAGTTTCCCCATGGATCAACTTTAAAAAAATATAATAATTAGTATAGAGGTCCATTGGATGCAAACTTATAGTCAGGCGTTAGTACATTGTGTGTAGATTGTCGTAGCATTTTCAGTTTTTGCAAAACACAAGTCTAACAACGATTTTAGTGGTGCAACAAATCATAACTCTTTTGTAGTCTTTTCATTTTATAAGAACACACTGTCAAACATTTGCGAAATCGACATATCAAATCTTAATAAAAAAAATTGAAAAAATTATGAGTAGAAAGCTAACATAATTCTACAAAACTTTTCTTTTTACGGCAAAGTGAAATTTTAAATAAAAATATCACTTTTGTTCGCCCAAAGTTGGAAGACATGAAAAAAACAGAATTATTTTCTCACGAGACCCCCCAAAATAGACACCCATCTTCATTTTTTCATTGATGTACATACTACAAACTCATTGCCATGAAGTCGTTCTTCTGAATTCTAAGTATCATCCACTGACACCATGAAAAATTCTGATCATATAAACTAAGAGCATGCCAGTATTAGTATTTTGAATTATCCACTACTCATTAGGAGTAGGGCTACTGACAGATTGCCTAAAGAAGTATGCCTAATTTTAGTTGATTATTTAATTGGTTGCCAACCTGACCAGGAATGGTTCATTTAGCTAAACTGTAAATTTGATCTGATTCGATTAATGTGGCTTTTAACTTTATGAATAATGAAAATGCTTTTGTTGGGCAAACTGCGCAGCCTGGTGATAATAGATAATCCTGGGCAACCGAAATAAGTTGTATAGGCCTCTTCTATCTGTCCTTACATGGGTATGGGTATGGGTCTAAGATAATTGTTAAGTTGTTCATTTTGCCAGCGACAGGCAACGGTTTTATTCTCATCTTACGTCTGTTTGGGAGCGTTATAGTATTAGACAAGTTGGTCATTGTCATTGCCATATTTTTTGGGTTTGATCCTTAGGTATCTTTGATAGTATTGATTCCCCTACATCCAAGACTACTCATGTTGAGGAAGATTCAAGCAAAAATCACCGTCAGCCCAAAATTGTCCTTCTTCAAGGACATACACTGTTTCATTCTTCTAGATTTGTGGAGGTCCATCATTGTTGGGGTTGGTGCTCTCTACTTTCATCATGCTGAATTAGAAAGTATTTGTTCACTATGGAGGTACTTTGATTATCTGATCTAATAGTAGGTTCACATGTGTTTTCATGTTCAGTGCCTGATCTTTCCATATGCTGCTTTCATAGGGATTTTGAGCCATATCTCAATCTGGCCTCATTGTTTTTATTTTAACAAAAACGGATAGATATATTAAAAAATAAAAAATTTCCGTGACTAAAAGCCAGGATCGACAAAATACAACTCTTTTTTCTTTGAATCGAAAGTAGAATTCTTCTAAATGAAACTGTTAATCCATCTTTGCTCGTTTTGTTGTCCTTGCGAAGAAGGATTAGCAGGCATTGGGGATGCCCCAACACTAAATATGGTTTGGGCATAAATGAAAATTATTTTTCTGGGTTTATTTTTTTCTCATGGAACTGAAAACTATTGGCATGGCGTTTTTCTTTCATTTTTCTGGGTTCATTTTTTGTTATTTTATATTCATTTTTTCTCATGAAATTCAAAACTATTGGCATGGCATTTTTCTAATCTTCTTTGTATTTCACTCTGTAGGGTTTGTAGCGTTACATAGGGTTTCATGCCGAAGGAATTTCATGTTAATGAAGATTGTCTAAGGAATTCCGAAGGCTTGCCGAAGGAATTCCATGTTAACGAAGATTGTCTAAGGAATTGCGAAGGCTTGCCGAAGGAATTCCATGTTAAGGAAGGGTTTCTTTTCAGCTTTGATCAGCTAACTAAGATTGTCGCAGAGAAGAAATAATAATAAAATATCTACTCATTCTAACAAAATAATACAAGATAATAATAAAATATTTAGCCATTCTAACAAAATAATACATGATTCCTTTCGTGTTAGTACTTACCTGGTCAACACTAGCCAACCGTAAAACCTCTTCCTTTGATGGGTCTGTCCTAGCTGCCCTCCTCAAATGGAATAGTGATTATTTTTTAGAGGCAAATGGCACAGTGATTATTTCTTATTAGCATTTTCGCTTCTTTCTTTCCTTGACTCTTTTTCACTTTAGTACAGGCATGGCTAGGTAGAAATTGTTAACTCATTTTTCTCTCATCATGTGATCATAACCATTTTATATTCATTTTTTGGTTTCAGTGTGTTTTATGGTTTCAGTCGGTAAGGTTTCATGTGGAAAGAATTACATGTTAACATGTTCTCAACTTTGAGCTAACAAAAGAGGATTGTTTTCAGCTTTGAGTCAAGGGAGACAACTGTAAAATTAAAACAACAGTGATTCTAGGCATTCCATGTTAACAAGTTATCGGCTTGGAACAACAAGAATTCCAACATGTAAAAATAAAACAACAGGAATTCCATGTTAACAGGTTTTCAGCTTTGAACAAATGGAAACGGAAAAGGTTATCAGGTTCTCAGCTTTGAACCAATGGAAACAGAAATTCCAAGTTATCAAGTTATCAGGAATTCCAGGTTAAGAGGTTATCAGGTTCTCAGCTTTGAACCAACGGAACAGGTTATCACGTTCTCAGCTTTGAACCAACGGAACAGGTTATCAGGTTCTCAGCTTTGAACCAACGGAAACAGAAATTCCAGGTTATTAGGAATTCCATGTCAAGAGGTTATCAGGTTATCAGCTTTGAAACAACGGAACAGGTTATCAGGAATTCCAAGTTATCAGGTTAACAAGTTATAAGGAATTCCAGGTTATCAGGTTCTCAGGAATTCTAGGTTATCAAGTTCTCAACTTTAAACCAATGGAAACGGAAAAAGATAGTTTTCAGCTTTGTGCGAACGAAGATTTGTTTCAAAGAATAAATAATATCAAAATATGTAATCATTCCAACAAAATAATGATACAAGATTCCATTGATGTTAGCACCTACGTGGGCACCTATCTGGCCTCATTGTAATGGTTTATATAGTTCTATATTTATAACTTATTTTGTCTAATATCGTCTTACAAATTGTCATGAATTTTGTTCTTGGAACAAATGTACAATTCTTTATGTTGAGGCGGAATGATAAAGGCACAACATTGATGCCATTTGTATGTTTGTATAGTGTGGAGTTTTTATGCTGTAGGTTATTTAAGTTATACAATCATCAACTAATAAATAGTCAAGTTTGTTGTTGTTTCTGATATCACTATAACAAATTTTAAATTAGCCCGTCTATCCTGCTATTAATGTATAAACTTCAGAATGTATTTCATAAATGTATATTGTATCCCTATATAGAGGTTATTATTCCTCTGTACGGAAGTGTCGTCATTTGTATTTACAAGTGTCGCAAGTGTCGTAACTTATACAAGAGGGGTTATTAGACCACCAAGTGTGGGGTCGGCCCTAAGTTGGGTTACCATGGGTTATTAGACTCTCCTAGAGAAGTCGGCCCTGTTAGGTTATTAGGCAACTCGAGTTGTGTATAAATAGAGTGAGGGTGTCACTCTATGTCATCATTCACTTACTCATCTATCTCTCACTTGAGTGATGCGCACTAGTGGAGGAGGAGAAGCTACTAATGAGTCTATCTCTTGTACTTGGGTTTTGTATCATTGCTCTTTCTATCTCTGTGGAAGTTGCTGGGTTTTTCACCTTCTTGGTTTTTCGCAAGGAAACTCTATGTCTATTGTCTCTTGTGCTTGTCTCTTATGATTGATATGTTGTGCTTGTTATTCTCTCAGATAAGATCCTAGATCATATTGAATTAATGCTCAAAATCTAACATGGTATCAGAGCTAACCCGAGAAGAAGACACTATGGACCTGCGGAAGCTAGGGCTTCTTGATTTTTGGGTTTCTCTCCACAGATCTTCAAAGACAGGAGGCTTGATTGACTCTCTTGGAAAGGGTGCATCTTTCCGTCGAAACATAATCCAATTATGAGCATTTTCAGTTTTGACTTAATCTTTGTTGCGGGAAAATTAGGGCTTCGGAGAAAGTTGGAATTTTTGTAATATGAGTCCATGGCTCGATGCTCCTCTAAACAATCGAAATTTAGAGACCAAGATCGAACTTTTTGGTTGGGCAGAAGGTCGGGCTTGATCAAACCCTAGTTGGAACTTCTGAAATCTAAGACCACGAGTGTGTGCTCCTCTGAAAAATCGAATTTTAGAGCTTTGGATCGAACTTTTTGGTTGGGTGAAGCTCCAGGAAATTCAAACCCTAATTTAGGGTCCTCTCAAGTGAATATGGAAGTTTCAAAAGAAATTTTGAGGGGTGAAACTTTGCAAAATTCAAATTCTGAGTATGCCAGCTTGACCAGCGTAGCAAGGCGCATCTTTTTAGGGTTTCTCTGACAAACCCTAATCTATTTCTAGATCGAGCTCTCAACAAATCAAGTGGTAAGACCTAAATCTTTTATTTCCATTTGAGTTTCTCATTAAAATGTCTCACCACACCAAGCTTGAGGATAAGCTTGAAGGGGCTGATAACTTTTGAGCATGGAAGTATAGGATTGGGTTAATCCTAGAGGAGAATGAGTTGGACACTTACATAAGCGATGAGGTTCTAGTTCCAAAGGGAGAAGAGGCTAAGACCTCACAGAAGAAGAACTTGGTCAAAGCCAAGAGAATCATTGTTGATTCCATCAAAGACCATCTCATACCTCATGTGTCTTCCCTAAAGACACCTAAGGAGATGTTTGTCTCATTGATCTAGTTGTTTGATGGAAAGAACATAAATCAGAAGATGAATCTACGAAACCAATTGAAGGGGTAAAGCTCTAGAATGGAGAGACCATCCATTCCTACTTTTCTAAGGTCTCTCAAATCAAGGAACAACTTGAAGCTGTGGATGAAGTAGTGGAAAACGGATAAATTGTAATGACCACTTTGAATGGCCTACCTAGGTCATGGGACTCCTTCATCCAAGGAATCTGTGCAAGAAAGAAATTGATCTCTTTTAGTAGACTATGGGAGGTATATTCACAAGAAGAAGCTAGGCTTGTGGCCCAAGAAGAAAAGATGGGGAATGAAGATCAAGCTATCACAGCACATACCAAGAAGAGGAAGAGGGAGCCATCTCATAACAACAGATC
Source organism: Larix kaempferi (assembly GCA_027924585.1). Classification (NCBI taxonomy): domain Eukaryota; kingdom Viridiplantae; phylum Streptophyta; class Pinopsida; order Pinales; family Pinaceae; genus Larix; species Larix kaempferi. The sequence continues at coordinate 6,658,535 of BSBM01000602.1, forward strand.
TTCACACCACCATCATCATAGAGATAAGAAAGATCTGAGATGCTTTACATGTAATGAGAAGGGACACTTTTCCCTCAGATTGTCCTAAGAACAACAACAACAACAATCTGACAGGTATGACTTACAGGTATGTTTTTAAATCTGTTAATTTTATGATATGTTTGTCTTCATGTTATTGAATTTAGTAACAATCTTGATTAATTTTAGACTTGTCTTATCACCCTAGTAAAAGTATGAATGCATGATAGAAGACATTCATTGATTAGAGTTATGACACTTATGATTGTACTAATGCACTATGGTGTTGTATGAGGATAATGTTATCCGCTAACATGAAAGGTACAAATCAAGTTCTATATCAAGACCATGGTGCCATGAAGACAAAGACTCATCCATAGTCATGGATCACATAGAAGCTCTACTTAGGAGGTATGCATATTTTGGTTCTACAATGGTTAACTTATGAGTTATGCAGGTCATTGAAGAGAACAAGAAGACATTGGTAGACATAACTAGCAAATATGATAACCAGGTATGTTTTTAACTATATCAAGTTAGAATCCTACCTTGTGTTAGGATCTTATACTTTTGTATGAATGATTATTCTTGAAGTTAGAAGTTTAAGTAATCAACGGTTTATGCATATTATGTTTCTTACTTTGATTGATGATATGACTAACCAGAAGAGTCCAATGGTCAATAAGAATATGCATGAGTATTAGAAGTCCTCCCTGAAACCTTGAATACTGATGCTTGTGATAAATTACCTGTGTGTGAAATGTTCATGACCATACATGATTAAGATTATTTAGGATCATAATGTTATGATAGTATTGAGATTATACTAATGGATGTATGATTATATATGAGATCTTGAGGATGACACTATCATGACACCAGTGCACACTTAAGCATGCATAGTGGTCCAAGATGGATATAAGTTCAAGGACAGGTAGTCCGGGAAGCAAAGATCAAAAAGGAGCACAATCCAATAGTTCCTGCAAGGAAGCAAAGATCCAGAGGGAGCACTCCAGGAAGTAAAGATCAAGAAGGAGTCCACCCTACAACTAAACAAAGATAAGTATTTGAATTATCATTTCTTACTACTTAAATGATATTGTTCATTCATGTACATACTTATGTTCCTAGATTTAGGTTATGTATTATGCATATTAGAATAATTGCATTAATGAACAGTATACTACTAATATGCATGTAATGGGTAAGTGGCCTATGGCACTGTACAACATTCCATTGCTACTTATTTAGAATGAAACCTCTTTGCTAACATGTTGGGAGTTGTGCACACTCTTAAAAAATGTTTTGGTAAAGATGGAAGGCATCTAGAAAGTTTCCGTGTGAATACGGGATATGGACAAATGTTGTATTGAATCATTGGCTAAAATAATTGCATGACTGTATGACATATGTTTTTATGCGTAAGAATTTGTTATGAAAACTATTAGAAGTTTCCAATCATGCAATTGAATTTGACTTGAAGGAAAGATCGTGTACAATCACCTACCAGGACAACAACATTTGTCCCAGCAACGAAGTTCATGAAAACTATCTACTGAAGATATTGAAGAATCTGAAGTTCCCAGGATCCGAGATGAAGTAATGAAAGGATGCCATGATCGAAGAGTACCAATCGATCATGAAGAATGATGTTTGGGATGTGGTCCCGAGAACAGAAGGGAAGTTTGTTGTGACTTCCAAGTGGATCTATAAGATCAAGCATGCTGCAGGTGGTAGCATAGAGAAATACAAGGCGAGGTTTGTAGCTTGTGTCTTCTCCCAAAAAGAGGGAATAGACTATGAAGAGACTTTTTCTCCTGTAGCCAGATACACTTCCATGAGAACAATACTTGCTTTGGTTGCAGTGATGAAGTGGAAGATACACCAGATGGTTGTCAAGACAGCTTTCTTAAATGGTGTAGTCGAGGAGGAAGTGTATGTGGAGCAGTCGCTTGGTTTTGAGACACATGACAGGAAGTCATATGTGTGCAGATTGAAAAAAGCCTTGTATGGATTGAAGCGAGCTCCTAGGAATTGGTATGGTAGGATGGACAGTTCCTATCCAGTTTGGGCTTTACTAAGAGTAAAGCGGATTCCAACCTTTACTACAAGGTTGAGGAAGGAAATCAAGTTATACTTCTATTGTATGTGGATGACCTATTTGTTACAGGTGAGGATAGATTGATTGCCGATACGAAGAGGAAGCTTGCTTCCGAGTTCGAGATTAAGGACTTGGGGATGATGCACTACTTTCTAGGCATGGAGGTGTGGCAGAGTGCAGATGGAATCTTCCTTGGACAAGGGAAGTCTGCAGTAGAGATCCTGAAGCAATTTGGGATGATGGACTGCAAGGCCATGGCCACACCTATGGCATCGAACCTGAAGATTCTGTGTGATGCTTAATCTGAGCTGGTTAATGTTACGATGTATTGACAAATGATTGGGTCCTTGATGTACCTGACGAACACAAGACCAGATATTTGCTTTGCTGTGAACACATTGAGCCAGTTCCTGACGGATCCGAGAAGTGTTCACCTGGTTGCTGTAAAGCATATTCTGAGGTACCTGAAGGGTGCAGTTGACTATGGGCTCAAGTATGATGCGAATCAAAAGTTTAACCTGGAAGGTTATGTTGATTCGGATTAGGCAGGCAGTGTTGTAGATAGGAAGAACACATCAGGGTGTTGATTCAGTATGGGATCAGGTGTGATCTCTTGGTTTAGCAAGTTGCAAACCTGCGTAGCACTGAGTACAGCCGAAGTAGAGTATGTCGCAACTTGTTCGGCTAGTTGTGAGGTAGTATGGCTGAGGAAGCTACTATATGAGCTATTTGATCTCCTGTTGGATGCTACCTGTATCTTCTATGACAACCATAGTTGTGTGAAGTTGTCTGAGAACCCGGTGTTCCATGACAGGTCAAAGCACATTGAGATCAAATATCACTATATTAGGGACATGGTGCAGAGAGGAGCAGTGCAGCTCCTGTATGTTGCGACGAACGAGCAGATAGTCGATGTGTCGACCAAGCCACTGGCCAGAGTGAAGTTTGACTACTTCAAAGAGAGGCTTGGTGTACTTCAGATCAAGATTCCCTCTAAGGGAAAGTGATGAATCCGGAGACACAGATGCACATGATCCATTCTCACATGGTGGTGAGATGTAAGGGCTTAGTGAAGCCTTTCCCGGATGGTCAGAGGAGAGTCCTTCCATGTCGGTGAGTGTAAGTGTTGTGTTATGTGCATCTGGGATGTGTTGTGCGGACTATGAGGTGATCTGAAGACGATGAGGTAACGGTATAGTACACAGGTTTTGCAGAGGCATGTAATAATTCTTGAGATGCTCTTGACAGGTTTTGTACTGACATGTAATCAGTCCTGGGAGATATTGACAGGTTTTGCAGAGGCATGTAATAAGTCCTGGGATGCTCTTGATAGGTTTTCTAGTGACATGTAATCAGTCCTGGGAGATCTTGATAGGTTTTTTAGAGGCATGTAATAAGTCCTGGGATGCTCTTGACAGGTTTTGCAGTGACATGTAATCAGTCCTGGGAGATCTTGATAGGTTTTGCAGAAGCCTGTAATAAGTCCTGGGATGCTCTTGACAGGTTTTGCACTGGCATATAATCAGTCCTGGGAGATCCTGCAGGTTTTGCAAAAGCATATAATTAGTCCTGAGATGCTCTTGCAGGTTTTGCAGAGGCAGTGTAATCAGTCTTGGGAGATCTTGTAGGTGTTGCAGAGGCAGTGTAATCAGTCCTGAGGTGTACTCACTTGATGTCTTGCTCGTAGAGATGATGAAGACCTACATGGAGGCTAGGCCTACAACCAGCATGAAAAAGGGTCGGCTCTCTAGAACTTCCTAAGATGAGTAGATTGGAGATCGATTGAGATAGCAGCAGATACGATGACGATGATTTGATGATCCAAAGAAGAAGACTTGTGCTAGAAGACCTGTGTCGAGAAATACCTTCCTAGTTAAGAGGGAGTGTCGATGTATATGTAACTTCGGCATGTATTTCATAAATGTATATTGTATCCCTATAGAGAGGTTATTATTCCTCTGCACGGAAGTGTCGTCATTTGTATTTACAAGTGTCGTAACTTATACAAGAGGGGTTTTTAGACCACCAAGTGTGGGGTCGACCCTGAGTTGGGTTACTATGGGCTATTAGACTCTCCTAGAGAAGTCGGCCTTGTTAGGTTATTAGGCAAGTCGAGTTGTGTATAAATAGAGTGAGGGTGTCACTCTATTTCATCATTCACTTACTCATCTATCTCTCACTTGAGTGATGCGCACTAGTGGAGGAGGAGAAGCTGCTAAGGAGTCTATTTCTTGTACTTGGGTTTTGTATCCTTGCTCTTTCTATCTCAGAGGAAGTTGCAGGGTTTTTCACCTTCTTGGTTTTCCCCGAGGAAACTCTGTGTCTATTGTCTCTTGTGCTTGTCTCTTATGATTGATATGTTGTGCTTGTTATTCTCTCAGATAAGATCCTAGATCATATTGAATTAATGCTCAAAATCTAACACCTGCAACACATTCACTTCAATAAAAAAGGAATTAAGTTTTATATAAGTCTCAGGGATACGTACTGCTAATACAGGAACTTGGAATCTTAGAGTCATTCCTAGTTTCATTTGTACTAAATTCGTCACCATGCATACATCCTAAACAAGTGTTGGATTGCACGCTTTGTTACAAATATTAATAGCAACAATACAACTCTTTTTGATCCTTTTACGCTCAAGGATGCCTCATTTCAATTGGATTTTCAGGTTTATGTCCCTATTTCCTGGTAGGACCTATTTAAGAGGATATGAAGCTAACTGTTAAGAGATTATGCCTGAGAATATAACCAGCATAGATCCATCTTAAGCTCGGTTCTATCAAGCAGTGAGAGGCATCAAATTTCTTGGTGTAAATTTTCTTCCTAATGTGTAAAAAATTTGAGATAAAAACATTTGCCCTCAAGAAATTTAATCCCTCTCCGTACTTAATAGATTAGGGTTTAAGATGGATCTATGTTGGTTTTAGTTTTTTTTATCTTTATGGAAAATTTAAAATTAAATAGAAATATGTTGTCGAATATCTTTATTTAATTTTTTGTTGTAGCTTTATTTAATTTTTTGTTATTGCCACGTCAGTCAGCGTTACCCACGTTACGTGACAAAATATCCACCATACTGGGCTGAAGAGCAACTCGCTACTCTCGGTGCAATCAAGTGACTTTTCTGTGAGTAGAAGAATGCTTTGCTCACAATTGGCACTAAGGTTTGTTCCAACTGTTGTTAGTTTTTTGTTTCTTTGAGTTGTTCTCCTAGAAAGAGGATGCATGAGTGTTGAAGGAGATTCCTTGCTGGATGGGTGTGCCATGTGGGAGAGATTCCCTTATGTCCATATGACAATTTTCTTACACCGATGATGCTTGGCATTTTGTATATTTGGTCAGTGTGAGATTATGATAGATTCTATGACAGATATGACATATTCCTCTTACACATTATGAAGCGAATTACACATGCTAAGTAGGGTGCATCCCTTGTTACATGTGGCTGTTGATTCCTTTCAGTAAAGATATTATTAGCCATTACTTTTGTAACCGTTGTTTCCTCTCTTATCAGCTTTAACTTAGTAAGGGAGAGAACACTAGTTAGGCTTATATACAGTGAGCTTGAGTAGAGTGATTCTACAAAGAGTGTACTAAGGTTTGTGAGAAGCCATTGTAGTACCTTGAGGGCATTATTTTAACATTCTTATTGTGTGAATGAGAAGATAGTGATTATTGTTATAAAATTTTGTTTGTTGTCCACTATATTTATTGTGCTAATTTATTAGATCTAGTCTTTATCTATTTGTAGGGTTGAAACTTGATCTCATCTTCTGAAATGTGGTGTCTACACTCTTTTCAAATAATATGCAGCTGTGGAAGATATTCTTATTGTATTTGTCTTATATTTGATCATGTAAAAACCCTAAAAGATCAATTTTATATTGTACTTGTAAAACATGTAATGCCGGCTCAAGAAGATTCCAGAAGAAATAATAAATAAACAATATTATGTTGCTCCCTAGACAAGTCGGCCCAGTGAAACAATATTATGATGCTCCCTAGACAAGTCGGCCCAGTCATGTAGACAAGTCTGCCCAACAGTGAAAAAGGCCACCCAAGACAAGTATAAATAAGGGGTGGCATGTACTCATTTGGATACCAAGCAAGTGAAGTGAGATCTGCTCCATAAGTGCACATGGGAGAGTAGCTGCCGCTGGAGGAGGACTTTTATTTCAAGTTCTATCTTATCTTGTCTTTGTATCTTCTATTCTTGGGGAATCTTTGTATGAGAGAGCTTTAGCTCTTCATTGTATTGACTTTGTAATTTGTTGACGAATCTATACTGAGAAGTTCTGTTGGGTTTTTCCTGTGAAAGGGTTTTCCCGGGATAAATCTTTGTCTATTTTTGAATGTATTTCTTTCAGTGATCCTTATGCATGCAGTTATTATGATGTGATATGATAAATTGAATGAAAGTCTCACATATTTGCTCTTAAGTAAAGTTCTAACACACTCTTGAATTTGCTATTTAGTAATTGTGTTTGTATAGATCTGAAATTGGATTAGTGGTTCTAGTTTTTCTGTTTTAGTTGTAGGTAATTCTCTGAGTGTAGTTATGTGTAGCATGTGGATGTAAAATTTCAAGATGTAAAATTACGACATGGTTTTAGAGCTCTACATCTAAGATTCTCCACATCCATGTATGGATTGGACTGTCACCTGTGAGAGGGAGAATCTTAGTGGATGTGATGCCCATAAGACTCCAAAGATTGGAGTGATCCATGCCTATGAGAGACACTGCGACCATTAGAGGTTGTGGGTTAGATGCTTGTGTAGCTCCAGTGATTGGAGTGGATTTGTTGCTTGCGATAGGTGCAATGTACTTGTGATAGGTTGATTTCAGTGTCTGATCTGTTTGTTGAAGTGTATTCTAGTCTCTAGGTTCCTAGGATGACTACTCTTGGTCTTAGAGAGTGTGACTGTCTATAAGGTGCTTCTAACATTGCATCTTGGAAGTGTCGACTGTAGGTCTTGTTGTAGGAGATGGATCTTTGGGGGATTGTAAAAGGGATTGCCATTCCTCCAATTAATGCTACTTTGATGGCTATGTTGACCACCAAGTCAGCTAGGTGGGAAACCATGTACCATGAAGATAAATGAAGTGTACCTTACAAAATATTCAAGCTTCAAATGACTCAGCAGGGCAATATTGCCCCTTTCTTCTCTTCTTCTTCTTCATGAAATTGCTGCACCCCTGCGGGGAGTTTGTAAGGATGTGTCCGCATGATGGTCAATGTTTTGTAAAACTTAGTTGCCTAGGATTGTATCATTAGGGAATTCCTTTCATCGAGTGTTTTTTCTCCTCGGATAATTAACTTTGCTCTTTAGCAATTTTAATTATTGGAGTTTTTCACTTAAAATTCCTGCAAAGTGGTGAAAGGCGTTCTAATGATCGATCCCGTGGGGTGATTAAGGTCTAGGAGTGTTTTATATTACCATGCTAGACATTATCCAAAGTATTGTGGAATTTCATTAAGTTTTGCCTAGTATTTTTAAAAATTTTGTAATTAAAAAATGTCCCTCAACATAAATTCTTGTATTGTAAAAGAGGGATAAGTGGCTCCTAGTGCCCATAAATAGGGGTACGGGTACTCAAAACCAATGGCTTGAGGCCCCCTACACCCTTGGACCAAGTTTGGAGTCAAGTCATTAAGTTTTGATAGGGTTTTGGCCAAGTTTTCCTAAGTCAGTCAAACAATCAGGAAAAATTGCCTATAATTAAAAATGACAATTTTTTGTAAAGTGGCTAAAGTCACATGGAAAGGGGGAATTATGTTTTCCAAAGTCATATTATGCACCAAGAGGGAAATCAAAGGCAAAAATGCCCCCCCCATGTAAAGTTTCAAGAGTTTGAAGTTGTCTCCCTAAGGGGGGCACCCTCTCTCACCATGGGAATTGAGAAAATTTGAAATAAGCCAAAGCAGGGGGTCCCACCTTCATGATTTCCTCCCTTTGGCCTAGCAATCAATTATAAAACATGGGAAGGGGGTTTTGTTCCCCCCATTTTTTGGATTATTAACCCATGGAAGTGTGCCCCCCTTCATGGGCCCCCTTTCTCTTCAAGTGACAAATATCACTCATGCAAAGGGACTCTCCCCTCTCTCTTTTTCTATAAAAGGAGGTCTCTCCTTCTCATCTGGGTTACAATCTCTTGACTCTTTCAAGCTCTCATTCTCTCTCACTCTCTTGCTCTCATTTTGCTCTCATTTTTGTGAGCCATTGTAATTTCCATCCATTTTGGCTCTCTAATAAAAAGCTTTGGAGGAAAGCTGGTGTTTCTTTGTGTTCCATGGTGGTTTGCTGTTGTGCTCCACTGTTGCTCAAGCTATTGGAGGCCAAAGAGGCAAATTTCTTTGCCTTGGTGAGATCTATTCATTTTTGTTTAAATTTCACGAGTTTTTAGATTTTGTAGTTAAGAAGTTCATTCTTTCTTGGTTGAATAACATGATTTCTTAATTCATTGTTTGAAACATACATTTTATTAGTTTGTGTAGCAAAATCTATCAAGTTGTGGGTTACCAAAATTTGGAGAGTGGGATTCCTCGGTTGGATGCCCCATTGCTTGAAAGCCTTAAGAGCAAAGGACATTTTTTCCTCGCTTTCCACTAAAATTTCTGCACATTTTTTTACATCTTATTTACACTTTAAAATATTACTTAAAATACTAATTTTCATAAGTTATTTTGAGTTAGTTAATCTACAAAATTTTCAGAAATTTATGTACATAATTTTACACTAATATTCAGTGTCCCAAAGTGATTTTGGGCACTCTTTATTGTATATTTGCTTGTTGTTTTGTGCAGGTTCTTAGCAAAATAAAGAGAGACTCTGCCAAAATTTTGGTAGAAAAGAGTTCAAAAGACCCCAAGATTCCCTACTTCAAAGGACATTGCCAAGAGGGGCCCAAAACCCCTTTCCTTTTCTCTTTCTCTCAAATTTCTGCTGCAAAATTCTTTTTCTCATTGTAAGGGCCAAGAGAATCTCTTGAGCCCACTTTCCATTTCCTCTAAGTTTCAAATATTATCTCAAAATTTTATTTAAGCCTCTCATTGCATGCAAAGGAAGTTGGGCTTTGCCCACTCTTGCATAGCTAAAGAAGAAGGCTAGGATTTAGATTTTCATTTACACTTGCAAGTTTTTTTTTTGGCCCCACTTCGTCCATTCGGAAGAGGATTGAGTGGAGGCTATTAGTTTGTTTTTTCTTTCATTTCTTTATTTGTGCCCACACCTTGCAAGAGAAGTGGCTCTGCCCATCCTTGCAATATTGTGTCGGCTAGATTTGGTTTAAAGTTCATTTTTAATTATTTATTTCAAGTAAATAAATCTTGTCCCACTTTTGCCCCGTATTTCCTCCCCTTGCCGGTTTGTCCAATCCCAAGTGAAAAGAAAGGGCAAAAGTTCGAGTCGGCTAGTTTTAATAGGCACTTTAACAACTTATTTTGAAATTGAGAAAATAAGGATTAGTTGTGGAGCTAGAGGGGTAGAGGCTGAAGGGAGCCTCATGGCACAAATCAGCCTTCCAGTTTCTGGAAAATCAGAGACAGTGAAGTGCATATTTTGGGACTGCCGATTCGCTAGAGATTGCTGGCAGTACACATAGGATCAACACTCTTCTTTATTTCAAGAAAAGGTGCATTGGAGAGTTGCAATCCTTGTTGACTGTAGATATCTACTGCTTGCTGACTTCACAGGAATTTGGCACTACCTCCGAGTTACTGCATTGTTCACCATATGGAAGCCAAGGTGCAAGTTTATTTTTGATAACAAGGTCAGCTCAATTCAGTGTTTGTGTTGTAACTGGAAGAGGAAGAGGTATGTATGCAATGGATAGAAATTTTTATTATATTAGACAAAGTGGCTGGGCCACACATCAAAATTACATCTGTCTGAATAATATCTGATTGTCCAGACTTCACCGTAACTAATGTAGAAGCTAGTCTATCTTTGCAAACCACAAAACATCCTCCTGACTGAGGGAATTTAAACATTCTACTATCCAATCTATTACTATAAATGCGATAGAAAGTTCCTGACAACTACACAAAATTGCAAAACATTCAACAAATAAGAGAAATTGGAGAATGAGCCCTCTCCATAGAGCGTGCCTGGAAATGCCTGTTCGACCTTAAGCATATGAGATTTGCCTGCTACCATGTTCATCTGGTTCTCCATCATTCCAAAGCCACACAACAGCTTCTGTATTGTCCGTTCCTAAGAATCGAATCTCCTTGTAAACTCAGCTTCCTGGGTTCTGTGCTCCCTCCGTTCTTGAGCAGCTTCTCTTTCAATTTGACTGAGTTGTTCTTGATACCTATGTTTGTTGTATCTCATACGATGCTTCAGAGTGGAAACCTTGTGCTGGAGAACCTTAACTTCCGCCGAGACCCTCTGTATTCCATGCTCTGGGCAGCAATTAGCAATAGAATCACTGTCAGACATTATGCAATTCTCAAGCTGTTCCCTCCATAAGGTGGGCCGAGGATTGTAGATTTGCCATGAACAACCCTTCGAATACGAATTCACCATACAATTGACCCAATGTGACCAAAGCCTAGTCAGGGAACGCCAAGGTTTAAATGTGCTCCTCCCACATTCCCATATGATGAGGCTGTCTTTCATCTTTAACTTCATCCTGCAAACATCAACTCTCACCTCATACTTGAGTACCTGATTCATCGTGGGATTTATCATTGAAAGGACTAAATTTGATATATCGTACTGCATTTACTGGAGCACAGCTGCCTTCGCCACCTATTGCCCTGATATCCCAAGTTTTTCCCACGTTCTAACATCATATTGCATGACGAACACACTTGGTGCTATGATGATTGCATAAAATTCCGGGCTTTGTTAATTCATCAACAACTCCTGTTTGAGTCTGTCCATCCGATTTGCATGGGCATCTGCATCTTTATTTAGACCCCACATAATATGAAAAAGCCGATATCCTTGAAGAGATTTCAGGAGAGAGTTCACTCGGGCGATAACTCATTGCAAATGAAAATGTTTTGGTTCTGCTTTGGCATGACATAGGCTAATGATATAGTATGAATCCCCAAAGATATAGACCTCTGAGACCCCTTCCTGCTTCACAATTGACAACCCTTGCAGAATAACCAAAGCCTCTGCTTGGTTGTGGTTCTACCTAAACCCCAGGCGAATCCAAAAATTCTTTGTCCTTCGGGATCAAGGAGAGTACCTCCCGCTCCTGCTGCCCCCGAGGTATATATGCAATTGTTGGCTGAAGGCTTAGCATCTTCATGCAATTGTTGGATAAAGGATTTCTTCTCATTAAAGATGCTAAAGACCTAGATGCTATGGCATATTCTGATTTTATTCCTGCTTTATTGGTGTTGAGTAAGAGGATATATTTATGATTGTGTATACCCTTCCAATTTTTCCTCTTCATTTGTAAATATTTCTATGTTAATATAAGATGTATTTTAAAAAATAATCTCTGAACTACTGTAAAAATGAATGGAAACCCACATTGTATGATGGATCTCATCAAGAAGGGTTGGAAGTATGTCTAGCATCAATATTCAGTTCTTGTCCAGGAAAGAATTCATTTGTGGGAAGTGTTAAAATTTACCAATTTTAATAGTAACAGATTGTAAATAAAATAGTGCAGAGATAGCTAGCAGTAAACACACATCCACAAAATTTGAACACAATATTTTTCACGAGGAAACCTTTCAAGGACAAAAACCCCAATTCAATTAATAATAATTTATCTCCTAAATGAGATGACTGAGTTTGTACAATAATAGGCTAAGAACAAGCCTTTTCAACAAATCAGAATTTGTTTCATTGATCAAGAAGAACACTGATGAAGACAAGCTTCCTGTACAAGTCTGCTCTGTCATCAAATTGCCTTCCTACCATCTGCCTGTTCATTACTGATTTCTGATATATACCCTACTGAGGGTGCCATGACCTGTCCAAGCCTTTTCCAGGACTGCCAATACCTGTTCAAGCCTTTTTCAATGCTGTTGTGACCTGCTGTAGGTTGTGGGTGCCCTAATGGGGCTGCCGAGTGCACAAGAAGATCCCAAATGAATTCAAGTGGCAGCTTTAGACCAACAAAAAGATTTGGAGCTTGACTTCTTCAAGGAATAGGAACCAACAGAAAAACAATCACCCACGAGCTGATCTAAAGGAGCAGAGCAGATGTATGCTAAATCGATGGAGTAAAATAAGAAGTTTTCTTTCTTATTTATAATGAACCAAGTGGCAAAAAATAATTTCATCAAGTGGAGCCAACCTGAGACTTTATATCCTTTTAATTTCATTTGAGGCCGACCTATGATCATATAAATTATTTTTTTAGTTTTCTTCAAATGGTGCGTACATGGACCAAGTCAAGTTAAGCTTGGGTTTCATGGTTCTTCAAGTGATTCACAATAAGTCATTCAGGTGTTCTTCAAGGTTTTCAATGATCTATTCATGTCCACTCCAAGTGCATCATCATAAGGAGAATTATTAATTGCTTTTACTTCACCCTCCTTATTGCCACCAAGATCAAGTGATAGGTATTTCCACACGCGTTGATCAGTCCCTTGAGAAGGTTCCATAGCCCATAGATCAATGAAAGGAGTACACCACTTGCCTAGACCCGGTCTAAGGCTTATAGTGAAATCCTGGTAACTGACCAGGTGCCTCCATTCTCCCAGAGAATGGCTCTCAGCCCCAGTATGAGCTTCCAATCCCAGACTGGATCAATATTCTGGTATTTGACCAGGTGCCTCCATTCTCCCAGAGAATGGCACTCGATGCTGCTAAGAAAATCAACACTCCCTCTCAGCGAGAGGGTCATTATCTGCAATACCGAGCTTGTCTCGAAAGTGCACAAGCTTTGTCAACGACAAAGGCTTGGTCAATATGTCAGCAACCTGTTCGTCTATACGGATGTACTAGAGCTTCATGGCACCTCCCTGTACCATATCTCTGATGAAGTGATACTTCATCTGAATGTGCTTTGACCTGTCGTGAAATACAGGGTTCTCTGAAAGCTTAATGCAACTCCGATTATCGCAATGAATAATAGTTGGCTCAAGCTTTCCACCAAACAAGTCAGAGAGAAGCTTTCTAAGCCAAACTGCTTCTCTGCAGGCATCACTGGTAGCAATATACTCAGCTTCAGCTGTGCTCTGAGATTTGGAACCTTGTTTTCTGCTGGACCAAGAGATCATGGCTGATCCCAAACTAAAACAATACCCTAATGTGCTTTTCTGGTCCACTGCACTGCCAGCCCAATTGGAGTCAGCATATCCAAGTAGCATTACTCCACTATTAGAGGTATATCTGAGCCCATAAGTAATAGTACCTTGCAAATATCTGAGCACATGTTTGGCAGCTATCCAGTGTATGTGCTTTGGCTCGAACATGAACCGACTCAATGCATTCCCTGCATAACAAATATCTGGTCTTGTATGCACTAGATACATCAAAGATCCAATAAGTTGACGATACTGAGTAGGATCCATTGCCTTTGAATAAGTAGCCGAGTCACGTAACTTCTTCAGGTTTGATGTCATGGGAACACTCATGGGTTTGCAGTCATGCATCCCAAACCTCTGCAAGATATCGACTGTATACTTCCCTTGAGACAGGAAGATCTCCTCTGGCTTCTACCAGACCTCTAAACCAAGAAAATAGTGCATGAGTCCCAGATCTTTCATCTCAAATTCTGAATTAAGCTCCCTTTTGCACTGAGCTATCAGTTGCTCCTCTCCAGTAAGGAACAATTCATCCACATATAGGACTAGGATCAAGACATGGTTTTGAACAACCTTAAAGTAAAGGTTGGAATCAACAGTACTCTTGGAGAATCCCAAACTGTGAAGGTAACCATAAATCCTAGCATACCAGACCCTTAGGGCCTGTTTGAGTCCATACAAAGCTTTCTTTAGCTTGCACACATGAGACTGCATTTCATGAGTCACAAAACCTTCAGGTTTCTCAATGTAGACCTCTTCTTCAACTTCTCCATTAAGAAAAGCTGTCTTTACATCCATTTGATGGAGCTTCCATCCAAAGACAGCAGCGAGGGAGATAATGGTCCTGATGGTGGTATACCTGGCAACAGGAGCAAATGTTTCATCATAGTCTATGCCTTCCTTTTGTGAGAAACCACGTGCAACAAGTCTTGCCTTATATTTCTCAATGCTGCCATCAGCAGCATGCTTGATTTTGTAGAGCCATCTAGAAGTCACCACAGACTTCCCTTTTGGTCTAGGAACAATTTCCCACACATCATTTTTCATAATGGAATTATATTCTTCTATCATGGCATCAATCCATACCTGATGAGTTTCTGCTTCTTTGAATGTAGAAGGTTCTGCATCAATGAGCTTACTCATAAGACCTGAGTACTTTAGGGGCTTCTTGCTTTCTCTAAATGTCCCAGAAGGAGCTTTATGCTTCTTTGCTTCTTGCAATGTCTCACAAAACCAAGCAGGTCTTCTCTTGGAAGGAGGAGCCTCAACTAGTTCTTCAGCTGGTCTATCTGGAATTCGAGGCTCATCTTCTTCCTCCCTCTGAATCTCTGAAAAAGGAGAGTTTGGAATGTCGGAAAGAGATTCTTCTGTATCTTTTGGAAGCTCTTCGGAGTGGCGAAAAACAGCTTCCTCATGAAATATCACATCTCTGCTGACTTCAATGTACCTTTGAATAGGAACATAGATGCGGTAGGATTTTGAATTTCCACTGTACCCAACAAATGTGCCTTTCTTTCCAGAAGGCTCCAGCTTCAATCTCTTTTCTTTTGGCACATGGATGTAGACTGGAGTGCCAAAGATCCTCATGTGGTCAACTGTAGGTTTTTTACCTGTAAAAACTTCTTCTCAAGTCTTTTCTCCCAAAATGGCATGAGGACTTCTGTTTTGAATGTAGACAACAGTACTAGCAGCCTCAACCCACAGAGGCAAAGGAAGATCTAGATCACATAACATGGCTTTAGTAGCCTCACATACTATTCTATTCTTCCTTTCTGCAACCCCATTCTGTTGGAGGTTGTAAGGTAGAGTCAACTCCTTCTTGATTCCAGCTTCTCGGAAACAGTCATCAAAATCATTAGATTCAAACTCACCTCCATTGTCTGACCTTGAGATACGACTGTGTCTTTTTGTCTGATTTTCAATCAGTGCCTTGAACTCCTTGAACTTATCAAAAGTTTCATTTTTAGCCTTTAGAAAGTAGATCAATGATTTACGAGAGTAATCATCAATGAACAGTACATAGTATAAACAACCACTTAAAGAAGGTGAAGACATGGGTCCTCAAATGTCAAAATGAATCAACTCTAAAATCCCTTTTGAATTGTTGTTACTCTTTGAAAAAGACTTCTTGGTATTTTTACCAGGGGCACAACCTTTACAAATACCACTATGTTCATTAGAAAACTCAGGCATACCTGTAACCATCTTTTGAAGACCAAGGAGGGTTGTATAATGAAGGTGCCCAAACCTTCGGTGCCATAACTCACAAGGGTTGATTGTACTGTGAACCAATGCTTGAGTAGAATGCCCAGATGCCTTGTAAAGGCCTCCCTCTCGAACCCCATTCAATTCTACTGCACTCAACCTTTCATTCTTTGACCACAGAAGAACATTTTTATCCATGAATATAACTCTGTAGCCTTTATCTTCCAAGCCAGCAACTGAAAGGAGATTCTTCTTCAAGCCTGGAACATATAGTATGTCTTCAATGTGCAACATGGTCCCTGAATCAAGTTGAAATGAAACTGAGCCCACTCCCTCAATTTTGTAGGTGGAGTCATCTCCAAGTTCTACTTGAGTGGCAAACTTCTTCTTTCTGTAGCTTGTAAGAACTTCACGGGAACCAGTCATATGTTTTGAGGCTCCACTATCCACCAACCAAGAATTTGAAAGGCTGGATAGTTTCCATGTGGATTGTGTGCGAACTAAGACTGGCTCCATTGTTAGTCAACTTGTGATTGTCCACACAAGGCGAAGCCAAGGGGATCAATGAATTAGGTACCTCCAAAACAAATGTAGAGTGAAGTCTTGCTCGTATAGTTTGGTTTATTGGCCCTTCAGGTTCAGGATGTGAATCCTTCTTATGTCACCAGTAGTCACGAACGAAAGGCATCGAGCAATCTTGGACAAGGTGTCCATAGACATAACACCAGTTGTAATGGAACAACAGTCCAATGTAGTCAAGGTCCTGAGAAATGGTATAAGAATCCCTTGTGATGTTGATTTTGTCCGATAGACTGTCCCTGATATCAAGGTCGACTAGAATCTTTACAACCGCCATATCCCCAGTAACCTCGAAGCTGTTGTCCGACAGGAGAAATAATCCCAGTGACTCTCCAATAAGAGCAAATATCTTTGGACTCCATAGTTCAAGCGGTAAACCCGAGAGATTCACCCAAGTAGGGTGGGAGTAAGTCTTCTCCGTACGAGCGTCAAAATCCGGTATCCATCTCTTAACCTTGAATGGCATAGTCCCCCAGAACCAGTGGCCTTCAAGGATCCTTTTTGCGTTTACAGAGGTTCTGAGGATAGCTCCCAACCATCCTTTTGAGATCCCAAAACATTGAGGGGCATAATAAAAAAAATTCCAATTGTTTGCAACCCACGTACGAAAGGTGGTTAGTGCCATACTACCACCACAGAAGCGGCCAACTATGGTTGTTCAGACATCGAAAAAAATTTGAACATCGGCACATCCTCACCCAGAGCAAGATTAGCCTTTGGATTCCGTTTAACGCACCTTCTGCGCTTTATACCTATAGGGGTTAGACTGACACCCAGGTCCGGACCCTTTGCAGAAGATGGTTCACCAAAGAAAAGGCTCGAGCGCTCTATAGAGCCTAAAGAATAGTGGGAGTCAGGAACCTGGATAGGAAAAGTACCGACACCATGGGAAAATGGGGGAGGATGAAAGGTGGCGGGATATTAAATACTTTCCTCCTCGGCGAGTGTGATCTTGTTGATAATGAGGGTCAATTTCCCAAGGCACATAGGAAGGTTCCATGTGTCCTATGTCATAAAGGCAGTACTTGGGAAAGGGTTAAAAAAGTAGGTCTGACAACAACAACACGGTGATGGAAGTCCCTCTAGTTGATGTCTAATAAAAAAAACTGGAAGAAAAAATAAGAGTCGACCATCAAAAGGTTAAGGATAAATCCAAAAAAAGAGACCGCTACCTACCATGTGTAAAAAGCACATATACGCCATTAAGCGCATACAAACACAAGCCTTCGATATATGGGCTCTGCAAACCCAGATATCCACTGGAACCTAGAAACACCGCCATGCATGAAAATCCTCGCCGCCATACACCTATATAAAGTGAAATACAACTTAATATATTTGTGTAAGTATCAAGATTTTATGATATAATACATCACCTTAAGTGTTTAACATTTATCTAAGTGTTTAATAATTATAATATAATACAATGTTTATAACATAAGATTTAAGTGTTTAACAATTATTTTCTTAGACATTAAATCAATTAGTCTCAACTTTAGAACTATATAAATGATTCACTACCTAAAACACAATGCCTATATTTGCAAATTTTATAGTGTAAATTATATTGCATTATGGATTAAGCCCATTATTGACCTAATTTACAATGCAATCATAGAAGGCAATATCACAAGAGCATGGAAGACAATCCCACCTATCTAATAATTTATCTAGGTATACCCCTGGCCACCAACATATTGATCATGAACATCAACATTAATCAAGTAGCTCAATAATTAAATCAATTTAACCACATTCTAATGAATCACCATTTAATATTATAATTATAATACATAGTAATAAATAACATCTGCATTTACTGGTGATTACTAGTTTACACTTAGTCTTCTCACAGTCACATGAAATTGCTGACTTTACAATTTCTTTAACACTGCCTACCTAGTGGAAGACCACATTAGACACTTTTGTCCAGGCCGGTGCTAAGCAAGCCAAAATAATACAAAGCACTTGTCCCATTTTAACTCTACCTTTATATTATCACAAATCATAAATCAGTTTACCTTCTTATTATTATAGATCTAGAATATTATACATTTGGGAATGACCACATTTTTGTCATACACCTTCATTTTGATCCCTTGAAGATAGATGGAGTGTCCACTCGAAATGTTGGGCATTTCTAAAACCTTAACATAGTGTAATTCCACAAACTTCAACACAATGATAATCTATATAAAATGAAATGGAATAGTCCAGAGAACAAAGAACAATACTTGTAATGAACTATCGTATCAAACAAAGCCTGTAGTACAACATAATACATATTTTTTCAAAGTTTTGTAAATGAATGTAACTATCTTACATAACACATACATATCATAATTGTGTAAATGGGTGCAACTATCATAGATGGATAATTTTCTCCTACTATTAAAACAAGTTATATGAATAATTAGAAAATAAATATATGTGAGATGGATAGGTAAAAGTAATCAAAACTTTGTATTTGTTTTTAACAAAAAAAAACAAATCAATATTCTTTATGGTGGGTTGTCACTACTTTTGTATAATGCCAAAATGCCAATTTAGAATATGACGTTTGTTTAAAAAAACAAATCAATATTCTTTATGGTAAGTTGTCACTATTTCTATATAATGCCAAAATGCCAATTTAGAAGAGATTTGGTGAAGCTCTAGCATAAATCTATGGTTAAAAAATTATTTAACCTAAAAAATCTCTAACCACATGATTGTTAATTTTTTAACAATGTAACAATTGTCACATTGGTGACTCTATCATCCCTAATACTCTTGAAACTTGCGATGTCTTGGAATTATCAAAGTTGCTTTGTGATCATGTGCTTCACTTGTCCTTTTTCTTTTTTTCCTTATTTATTTTTGTTTTTGAAATTGAAAAAAAACAATTTCTTTACTTTTTCTTTCTTTGTATATGTTTTTAGAGAGCAAAGAAATATTCTCTAGGGCGAGTTGTTATTATTTTTTCTTTATATGTTTTCAGAAAGCTAACGAATTTTTTTAGGGCGAGTTGTTATTATTTCTTTGTATTTGTCTTTATTATACCGGCCAAAGCAGGTATATAGCAATCGGTTAGGTTGTAATTTTTTTATTTTTTTTTCTGATAAATTTTTTTCCATAGTTTTTCTATAGTTTCCATAATTTAAAAATTAAATAATATTTTTTATAATTTTAAAATATATTAATAATTTTTCATTGGACAAAAACTATTAAAATATTATGTTAATAATTTATGATTGGTTAAAAAGTCTAACAAGACTAATTTCCTCTGTTGTGAGGTTTAATTGTAAGAATTTTAAAATAGATTAGAAATTTTAAAATAAATATTTTTTTAATTGATGCCACGTCGCACTGGTTTGTAAGTACAGCCCTGCTATGCTGCTTTCCGCTGGTTCTACCGTCAAATGTCCCCTCAACCTCGACCTCGGAACCCTAACGTCGTGGGATGAAGGTGACTTTCAATTAATGTAATGATATATAATCGTCGAGAGGCGGACCCATCCTGGCCAGAATTTGAGCCCACTTTATTTAAAATCATTTATTATGACAGTGAGTTTGATTTGAAATCAACCTTGGCAGAAGTGCACTGATGCCAATGCGTACACATTCCATTCAATGTAATTTTTTTTATTATTTATAAAGAGTGGCATGATGTTTACTTTAAATGTGAGATTTTTTTAAATGATATGATGTTTACTTTAAATGATATGTGAGAAGTGGACCCAGCTTGGTCAGAATTTGAACCCACTTTATTTAAAATCATTTATTACGACAGCGAGTTTGATTTGAAATCAACCTTGGCAGAAGTGCACTGATGCCAATGCATACACATTCCATTCAATGTAATTTTTTTTTATTTTTATAAAGAGTGGCATGATGTTTACTTCAAATGATATGTGAGATTTCTAAATAATATGGCATCATATAAAAACCTCATTCCACATAAAATATATTTTATTATGCATTTTCATATTTCCATGGGCTTTTCAAATTAGAGTAGTTGCTCAATCTTATTCAATGACAAACATCGACCTTTACATTTTATGTTTTTGCAATTAATTAAATTAATATTTAGTTTGTTCAAGTGTATAGTATAGTTTATTTAAAGGCTTTTATTGTATAGTATAGTTTATTTAAAAAAATTTCGAACATCAACACAGTCATAGTCATATGGTGATTTATTTTTATTAATTTTTATTAATCGTATCTTTTATATTAAATTTTTAATTAATTTATAATGGTTAATTATATTAATTAAAAATAATATATATTTATTGATTTCTTTAAATTAATAATTTATATTTTGAGTTAATTACTATAGTTAAAGTTAATTGTTTACGTCTAGTAAAAATTAATTATATTTTTTTGTATTAATTTGTTAATTAATTTATAATGGTTAACTATATTAATTAAAAATAATATATTTACTAGTTTTTTTTAAATTAATAATGTAAAGTTTGAGTTAATTACTATAGTTAAAGTTAATTGTTTATATCTAACAAAACAAAGTAGAAAATTGAAAAAATATTTGAAATATTTGTTTATGTTCTTGTTGAGCTCCTATGTATTCACTATGTAATGATTGAGTAGATATAGCCTTTACAACTTGAACCACCAATTAAAAGAAAATTGTATTTCAATTATTTTCATGCATTTTGTTACACTATCATAAACAATCAATTTTTTAATATCAATATCTCTCTAAAATAAAGGTTATTAACAACATCAAGTCCCTTAAGGTTGCAAATTATTATTCACTATAGATTAGAAGTAAAAATCTAATTTAATGTTACTAGGTGTTATTGTGGCTGCAAATCATCCCCTAGAGGTACCATGGACTCTTGTGGATACAAGTCCTAAGTTCAAATTCAATTAAATCCTTAAAAAAGTTACAAAACATTATTGTCATTGTAGATCACATTCTTAAATTTTGGTCCGTCCCTTTGGGGGTTACCGGTGGTTTTTGTCGCTATATGGCATATATTTAGATCAAGTTGAATCCCTGCTTTGCTGATTCATATATTCAGATCAATTTGAATCCCTACTTTGACAATCGGCATTGTGGTTGATGTCTTGAGGGAATGCTTATCTACCACGCATTTTTCGTCTAATTTTCTTTAAAATTTAACTAATTTTTATTTATATTTAAAGTAATATCTAAATAAATAAACAGTTATTTAAATATATTTTATAAATAATTACTTTTTTTTATTATAATGTATTTATATATATATTTTTTATATTAACAAATATTATTTAAGGTTAATTTATGAATTTATAGTGTCGATTTTAATAGTAGAAAGAGTTATTAATATTTTAAGTTTTTTTCAATATTTATAATACTATATTAAAACATCTATAAACTATTACATTACTATATTAAAACATTTATAAACTATTACATTAAAACATATTTAATGTAATAGTTTATATATACAATGCATTTCGAATTAATGTATCATCTATGTTTATTTTTGCTTAATTACAATGGTCTTTTCTTTGAACTTGACTTACTTTAGTATATTTGAAAAGGAATTTCTAGCATCATAAAAAACATGGATATCCTACGCGTCTACAGGATAGCACCTTAGATTAGTTTGTTGGCTTCCCAACATTGTTCTGGAATTCATTAATTTTTAAATTACTTGATTTTTAATAAACATGGAGCATAGAACAATATTATAATTATTAGTTTCTTATTAATTTTTTAAAAAATAATATCATCATTAAATTTATAATACTAGAATATATTTTAATCATAATTATAAATTAATAAAAATTCATTTTTATCATGTTCTTTTATTATTATTTAAAAATAAAATAATTTGAATACTAAACCATTACAATATAGCTATAGATATCATATTAATTATAAATTGTATTAACATAAATTACAAAACCACACTTCTACTTTACTACTAAATCTTGTTTTAAGATTCTACATATCACACTTTTATTATATTACTAAATCTTCTTGTTAATTTTTAGATATGGGCTTTCATATGTGTTTTTTTAAGATTGTAGGAGTGTTTTAATTACTTTTGTAAATGATAAAGGCTGATTTAATATACAATTCAAATTCGTAGTATGTGTCACTTCTTTCCTACGTTTAGATTAATTTTCATTACTATTTCAACTTTTTAACTTTGGATAATAAATAACTAATACATTACAACATTTCTAAATGGCAGGTATACGCACCTTTCGTGCTAATTTGACTTGTTGAGTGAGTTGTGACTATTTCCACATAATGTCAAATTAAAATAAGACATTTAATGAAGCTCATCATAAATATATGGTTAAAAAAATCTTAAACCCTCAAAAAAAATCTCTAATAACATGATTGTTAAATTTTTAACATTGTAGCAATTGTCACATTGTGTGAGTCGTCGTTTCTACACATAAACTTATAGTATATTGGAATTTTCAAGGTTGCTTTATGATCAGTATCTTGATTTGTCATTTTTCCTTCGTATTTGCTTTTGGTATATAAAATAAACCAATATTCTTTATGGTGGGTTGTCACTACTTCTACATAATATCTTCATTTGTCATTTTTCCTTCTTCATATTTGTTTTTTGGTATATAAAATAAATAAATATTTTTTTTATGGTGGGTTGTTACTACTTCTCCATAATATTAAACATAAAAGTTTGAAGGTTCATTTTTTTATTTGGATGGATTTTATTCTAGTTGTTTTTTTTGTTTTTTTTGTTTAGCTTTGCAGTGTAATAAGGAAAAGAATGGGATGGGGATGGTTTTGATTATGAGAAATGGAATGATTGTTAATGAATGATTGGAATGTAAAGTTAACATTAACACAAGGGAAAAGTTGATTGCACTTTGGGGGTTGCTCTTTATTGCCTGAATGAAAAAACAAAAAAAAACAGGTAACCTGCTTACAGGTAGTAGGAGACTCCCAGATGATTGTTGACTAGATATTTCGTAAATGCTCACTTCATATCTCCTTATTGGAATGGTGGAAAAGGTGCATTAAACTGCTTCAAGAGACTTTTTCGGAAATTTCCTTCAAGGATATTTATAGGAATTTCAACAAGAAGGTGGATCTTCTATCTAAGAGCGATTTAGATTTGGCTATAGGTGTCCTTTTTATTGAAGAGTTGGTACAATGAGTGATAACTAGCTCATATTCTCTCAACCTTTTTTAATCAGAATTGTCTTTTATAGATTAGTTGGTTTTGTTTATTTTGTTTCTCTCTTTCTTTGGATGTCTTTGTAGGGAAGGATCCCAATTAAACACGATATCATTTTTGTCTTATGTTACAGTTGGTTATATATGTATGTATGATTAATGCAGTACAATTATTATGCTTCATGAACATTTCCAGGATGTAGATGCCCTTTGTTGATATGATCAAATGATGTAAAAAAATACTTTGATTCTTAATGAATTACAAGTATTGTTAAGTTTTTAAGTTGAAAACAAATGCCAAACATGATGTCAAATTAGAAGAGAACTTTTAGTGGAATTCAACATAAATCTAAATCTAAGAATTTCTTGCAACAACATTGTTGACACATATTTCTCACACATTATTAACATAGTGGCTTGGAATTTTCAAAACTACTTTGTGATTGCTATCTTGATTTGATTTGCACTTTTTCCTTCATTATATTTGTTTTTCATATGTAAAGCAAACCAATGTTCTTTATGGTGGATTGTCACTACTTCCACAATGTCAAATTAGAAAAAGACTTTTGGTGAAGCTCAACATAACCCATAAAAATCTCAAACCATATGATTGATAAAATTTTAAAAAATCCATAACCATATGACTGATAAAATTTTAATAACATAACATTCGTAATGTTATATCACTATGCATTATATTGATGATTAACATAACATTCGTAATGTTATATCACTATGCGTTATGTTATATCATTATTTTTCATTCATAGAGACATGAAACTTTCAATGGCTTGACATGAAACTTTCAATGGATTGGAATTTTAAAATTTGCTTTGCTATCACCATCTTGACTTGACCCTTTTTCCTATGGATTGGTTTTTGGTGTTGAAAGAAAATTATGATCGATTCTCAGTACTGCTACCTAATGTCAAATTAGTAGAGGACTTTCCACATAATGTCAATTAGAAGAGGATTGATAAATTTTAACACTATAAGAATTTTCACATCTTACATATTTTATCCATCATTCTTGACACATGAAATTTAGAGTAGCTTGGAATTTTCAAAGTTTTTTTGTGATCATTGTCTTGACTGTGATTTTTTCTAACATGATAGAATATCAATACCCACAACTTAATGATTATTATAAATATTGAGGAGGTTGTTGATCCAAACATTATTGGACATCCAACGATTTTGAACGGAAAAAAATTGATTTTTTTTCGGCATGTTTTGAAAAAATCCAGCAATTGTTTTTTAAAATCCCGGTTACAATTGTCAAACTTTGAAATGTTGAGTGTCCCAGGGTTTTTTGATTGTGTTAAATCCGTTTCTACCTTCAAAATCGCCATTGAAACACAATTAAATTCAAATTTTGCAAAATAAAAAATGTTGGATTCCGTTGAAAAGACCCCGTCTAGGCCAAATCATCGAGATTCCAGACAGCTCCATTGGACATCACCTGCTTGTCCTCCTAATTACGATTCCACGTCTAATGTATTTGTGTTGCATTGTCAGCTGAAAGGTGAGAAGCTACGGGTTTTCATGTGTTTTACCCTTAACCATTTTATCATTGTACCATATCTACTCCCCCTTTAAAAAGAAAGAGTGTTTTGTAAATGTACCCCCCCTTTAAGATGAAAGTGAGTACCATATAGATTTCAACTCAAAGTGGGCATGTGGAAACATCCACATGTTATCTCATCCGATGAGGGCCATGCTCAAAAGCTACGCCATAAGGGGACCACTAGAGTTATATTCTATCAAGTACAAAAAAGACTATGTGCTACAAGATGAGTCTTTACTCGAGATTGTACTCTTCGATAAGACTGATATAATTTCTTGGTTGTTGATGCTTATTGCCAAGGATTGATCCACCCATAGTGAATCTTTAATCTTGTAGGATTGTTTCTCTTGGAATGATTTTTCTGATGAATGATTCTTCTTGCCACAATGTTGACAAGGATGGAGATCAAAACAATTTGTCTCCAAATGACCAACTCGATGACATGTTGGCATTCAGGAATTTCTTCCATGTGATTTTCATCAACATTTTGATTAGCTTCTTCATGGACTTTTTGATTGGATTCTTCATTTATGAATCCTGCACTCACAAACTGAATTGGTTTGGAGTAGTCTGGTATATGAAAAGTCACATATTTTTCATATCCAAGTCCTTTTCTTTGCCTGTTGTATCTAATTTCTTCCCAAGGTCTGATGATGGGCTTGGAAAGATCATTTAGAAGTTGTTGCTTTGACATCAATTGAGGTTGATTTTCAGCATGTTGTTGAGTCTTTGAAATGTTTTCTTCATTGAACACATGAATTGTAGGTTCATGAATACCTTCATCTTCATCTTCATTTTTCTCTGAAGTTGACTCACTGAATGTTGATCACAATCATCATCTTCATCATCAAATAGAGGGTTGTGATGAAGAAGGACTTGTTCAGATTGCTTTACTGACTCGTCATTTTTGAGATTGCATATTTCATCATTGAGTAGTTGTGATTGTGCTTGAAGAAGTTGAACTTTTGCTTGCAACACTTGCAAACAAGTTACCACTAATTGAAGAATTGATTTGTTGAGTATCATTGTATTGT
Source organism: Larix kaempferi (assembly GCA_027924585.1). Classification (NCBI taxonomy): domain Eukaryota; kingdom Viridiplantae; phylum Streptophyta; class Pinopsida; order Pinales; family Pinaceae; genus Larix; species Larix kaempferi. The sequence continues at coordinate 6,684,414 of BSBM01000602.1, forward strand.
CTTCAGCAGTGATTATTAGAGTATTCAATAACTCTAACAATTCTCGACTTCGCTCCATTTGTAAATAATTGATCTTCATGCTCGCTTGATCTCGCTCGCTTGGATTGATTTGTTTTCACTCTCGCTTGTACTTGACACTTTCACACTTGCATATATGTCACACTCTATTGAGATTTTATGACAATTTTAGGGTGTCGGGTTCAACCGAAAATGCACCTCAAAATACTATTTTTACAATGACTTGAATCAATGAAGAGTTTTCTTGCAACAATCTTTAAAGATTTGAAGAGTGTCAGTTTCAACCGAAAATGCACTCAATTGCAAATTCAAGTTGACTTGATTTCAAAAATACAAGTAAACTTACAAAGAAAACTGTTTGCAAGTTATCTTTGATTGTGAATTTGAAGTTTGAACTTGATCTTCAAATTTGAATTTGTTGTTGGCATTTTGACTCCTTGAATCGTTCACTTGCTTCTTTAACAATGCTTGACTATATGTGCTTGACAATGCTTTGATTTATCCTTTGATTTGATGGAGCTTATTTCTTGTTCTTGTTGAATGATCTTTTTATGATGCCTTTCATGTATGCAACAAGAAATTACAAGGATAAATTTTGCATGTCAAAAAATAGACACACAAAAAGAGTCATTTGAGACAACAACCACCATCCACAAGAGCAATGTCTTTAGACCCCCTTATTCAATTTCGGGATAGGCCAAGGACATAGCCACGACCACAAAATTGATCTTTTATTAAAAAATTTGATACATTTACTTTCACTACTCGAGAGTTTCTACTTTGATTTTTACATGCTCAAAATTCCTCAAATTCCTCCTCGTTTTTTTTTTCGAGAAATCTCCCCTAAGCCAACGGACTTGGGCTTCCAGGTTCAGTAATTGCAAATGGTGTTCAGGGGAGGGGCTTCCCTGCACACGAGGAGAATCCGTATTGACCAGACCCCCAATGTCATTTGCAACATGCTTCCAATTCTTGCTGCCCATATCACTAGGACTACCACAAAACTGCTGACAAGTTGCGCCATTACCAATTTCACAGGGCGTCGAGAGAAATCCAAAGACCGGATTCTTTCCAGAGACGAAACCACAGCCGAGAAACAACACAGGTCCTCTGTTTCCCTGGCCATGACCATCCAGCCTCAAGGGGCACCCATCCTCCTCCGCTACCAGGATCATTTGCTTTGGGATGACTGTAGCAGGCCAACTTTGACACACCCCCCCAGAAGACTCATTGCCGCCATTACCCTGAAAGATGTCGAAGAGGTAATGTTTCTTACCACCATTTCCAGCCCCCCCAGTAGTACCCTGATCATTCCTCCTAAATTTTCTATAATGCAGAGCAGGGGGACACTGTAATGTCCCCATTCAAATAAGTGCATAGTAAGACAATCCCATCAATCCTACTAGTTTCCTAGGTTGGATGGGCACATGTGGGATGGTAATAAGGAAACTAATAAATGATATTTAGACATTAGAAGGGTTCAATCATTTAATAAATATGATGAATAAATAAATTCAAGAGAAATTCTAGGTGGCAAGTGGTTTTGAGACATATGGAGGTGGTGGGACCCACACTAACTTGATTTTTCAATGACACATGGCAACTCTCTCTTGCCAATTCGAATTCATGGGAAGGTGAACACTCTTGGGTGAGTTGGTAAGTCATAACACATGGCATTGAGCATTTTAGGTCGAAATGGGATGGAATAGTAACCTCCATGGGAGAGGAAGAGTCAAATTGGAGACTAGTGGACACTTGGGCTAGATTCCCTAGTTTTATGACAACAATAATGAAGCATCTATGACATTTATGACAAAATTCAGACCTGACTTATTACACCTGACCATTATGACATGTCAGCCCCAAAAATAGGCTCAAGAAGGCGCTCATGGAGTTGGAGAAATCTAAAGAGACTCAAATTCGAATTTGGGAGAAGATGGAAGGTTGGAACTAGGAGACAAGTGGCAAATGAGGAATATTTTCTAAATGGAAAATTATTGAATCTATTGAGAGGATTTCGACACCTTGAAGGCTAATGTTGGTTATAAAATGTATAAATCAAGTATGAGAATGGCTTTTGATGATTTGAGAAAAAATTGCATTTGTGAAGAGAGAGCTAGTGGATGACTAGTTTCTTGCCTTAGCCAATTTCGAGGGTGAAAGATTGCCATCCAAGTTGGTGTTTGGAGAGGCCACTCAGGTCTTTCATGGTGCTTTAATGAATTTTGTATTTGTAGGTAGCAGCTACAGGAAGTTTCATGGTTTGGCTTAGTGCAGCACTTTCTCTCCACCGTTTCCAGTTTTGAAGGCATATTCGTGCTCCTTGAGGGAGGGCATTTTTGGTGAGCACTTGTGCTTCTTGAGAGAGCTTCTCATTATATATTTCTGATTGTAATAGCTTCATATCCTCTGTTATTAATATTCAGAAAGTCTCGGGTCGAAATACCCACTGGTTGTATGCAAAACTATTGATTAATGAGCAAACAATGTCCATTTTCCCAATGCATTGATGTATGACACTATAATGTTGATTATTTCGAAAGGATGGATGATTCTCTGATATATTTGTGATCAATATATTGCCATGGATGTCTTATACAAGTTTCATGTACTGTACTTGAGCATTTGAATCATTTTTACTCAGTTTAGTTGTATTGGGAGGTGAAATAGTGCCATTTCCCCAAGGGTCGAATTGGGGGTTTTTGCTGTTGAATGTGAGAGAGTTAGAACAGTAGTAAAAATCAATTAATGGTGCATATGAGACCTTAATAACATACTTAACACATTATATACCTCTGTTCATAAATATGTGGGATTTTGGAGGCATTTGGAGGCCATTTGCAGTGTTACCCGGGGGGGATTTGATGCACAAATTACTAGTCAAAATTACATATATTGATCAGAATACAAATCAAGTTTGCAGCAGTATTTGGAGGGCCATAAAACATCCTTGAACCTGATATTCAAGTCTAAATACCATTCATACATTCCTACAGAATATTTGGGAGCATTTGGGTTGATTTGGAGGTCAAAACATTAAAACTAGTCAAAGGTCGAAATTGGGAAAAAAAAGTGAAAAATTGGGCATTTTAATAAAATTTGAAAGAGGGATATTACAAGTGGTATCAGAGCATGTTCCTGGCACCTGATGGTCTTAACAAGAAGTCAAAAGAATAATCCACCACCCTTTGAACCAGTAGTTGAAGAGGTTTTTGTTGAAGAAGAGGTAGTAGAAAAAGAGGAGTCTTTCGCTGGAACCATGGGTAGAGAGGAGGATGACAAATTAAAACATAAGGAGGAACTTATTGCAACCTTAGATCCATGTTTCTCTAAACTTTCAGCAAACATGGATAGGATAGGTGATAAATTGTTGCAAGGATTCGAATTGTTGATTATCCAGCTTCAAAGCAAAGGGATAATAGGAGATAATAGTGGTTCACACTCAGGGGAAAAGATGAAAGGGAATGAGCATATTTTTTCAAGTACAGGACCTCATAATAGACCTGATAAATTTCAAAGCACACAAAGGCCTACTGCACCTAAATTTCTCACACCCAAAGAAGAGCCCAATCTTGAATTGGATTACAAGAAACTAGTAAATGATTGGAATGATTTGAATGAAGAGTGTAAAAGAGGTGTACCACTCAGTGACTACATTGATGCTATGAAAAAGATTAATAGGAAGGGAGACAATAGGAGTCCATTCCAAAACAAAGAATTAAATAGTGCTATTGGAAAAATGTCACTTCCTACTTTTGATAGTTCTTCTCAAAATTTTGCTAACACTTGGGTGCAAAAACTGGATGTATATTTTCAGCTGAATCCTATGTTGGAAGAGGATGCATTAAAAATGGCCATTTTGCATTTGGAAGGAGATGCCAATGAATGGTGGTTTCATGGGCTGAAAACCTTGGGTCATAATCAGGTTAAAACATATGGAGAATTTGTTAACAGGGTACTAGAAAGATTTGAACAAAAAGATCCAGAATTGCCTTTCAAAGAACTAGCTCAATTGAAGCAAACTGGGTCCCCTACTGAATATATGATGGACTTTCAAAAATTATCAATCAAGGTGGCTGATGTATCTATGGGAAGATTAGTATTGCTGTTCACTGAAGGTTTGGCTGAACCCTTAAGAGGTTTGGTCAAAGCCCACAATCCAACTACATTAAAAGATGCAATGAGCTTGACTAGGGATCTCCAAAATGTGCTTCCTAGAACGAGATTTCCTCCTAAGCCTAGCTATAAATTTGAAAAGAAACCTTGGCAAAGGGATGGATATGATAAGAAACATTGGCAAAGAGAGTCATTTGAGAGGAATAAAAAAGAGGGACTAAACAGGGATGAACTTAGAAAAAAGAAACTATGCTTCACATGCTTCCAACCATGGACGCCGGGGCACAAATGTACCAAAGGAAAGGCTCAATACATAGAAGTATTTTCTAATAATGAGGGGTATGATGGGGGCATGGATGAAGATGGACATATTTCAGATCAAGAAGAGGCATATGAGACAGCAATAGAAGAGGAAAGACAAGAAGAAAATCAGCCTTCACCGGACAAAGCAAGAATGGCAGTGCTTTCAGCAGTACCTCGCTATCATACTATCCGATGCAAAGGTGTGGTACAAGGACAAAGAACTTCAGTTTTGGTAGATGTAGGAGACACTCATAACTTCATTGATGCAGAGATGGTAGAGAAAAGAAAGATACCTATTGAACCATTTGATGGCTTCACAGTTGTCATTCCCGGTCACAACACAATGCAATGCAAAACATGGGTTCCAAAGCTGCAAGTCACCGTAGGTAACTATGCTTTTGTTGATAGTTTTTATGTGGTTGATGTTGCTGATACTAATGTGGTTTTGGGATTGCAATGGTTGTATTCAATAGGAGAGCATACAGTAAATTATCAAATTCCCGAAATGAAATTCCAAAATTCAAAAGGAGTACAAAGAGTTGTGAGAGGGCAACACACTTATCCAAATCAAGTAGTGACTTGCAATAGCATGAGATCTATATTGAGGCATGGGGATATAGAATGGGCTGCTGATTGTCATATTACATCTCCCAAGCCAACTATAAATATTGTCAAACACCCAAAGGAGATAGAGAGACTTTTGCAAAAATATGAAAAGGTTTTTAGAGACCTTCCACATGGTAGGCCACCGGATAGGGGGGTTGAGCACAGTATTGTTTTGGAGGAGGGTACTTCACCCATTCAGATACCACCTTATAGACATCCTAAAAGGTTTAGAGATGATATTGAAAAATCTATCCAAGAACTCCTAGAGTTGGGGCTCATTAGACCAAGCTCTAGCCCTTATGCTTCTTCAGTAGTGCTAGTGAAGAAAAAAGATGGAACATTGATAATGTGCATAGATTTTAGAGCCTTGAACAAAAAGACTATAAAGAATAGGTATCCTATTCCTAGGAATTATGAGCTCATGGATGAGCTACATGGGGCCAAATACTTCTCAAAAATTGACCTTAGATCAGGGTATCACCAAATTCGAATGAAAGATGAAGATGTGCAAAAGACCGCTTTTCGATGTCATTTTGGCCACCTTGAATTTCTTGTCATGCCTTTTGGGTTAACCAATGCTCCAGCCACCTTTCAAGCATGTATGAATAGGATATTTTGCAAGCAACTAAGAAGGTTTGTTTTGGTTTTCTTTGATGATATTCTCATTTACAGTAAAACATGGGAAGAGCATTTGCAGCAGTTAGAGATTGTGTTGAAAATCTTGCAAGAAGAGTCCTTATTTGCTAAATTATCAAAATGTGAATTTGGAATGAAAGAGCTACTGTATCTTGGGAACATTATTGGGCAAGAAGGAGTGAAGGTACACATAGAAAAAATCAGGGCTATCTTGGAATGGCCATCACCAAAAAATATTACCGAATTGAGAGGCTTTATTGGCATATGCACCTACTATAGAAAATTTGTGAAAGGGTTCTCCAAGTTGACTTCTCCACTCACTGATTTGACTAAGAAGGATGCTTTCAAGTGGGATGAAGAGGCTGAAAAGTCCTTCCAAAAAATGAAAGAGGTAATGAGTAGTTGTCCCATACTTGCACTTCCTAATTTTACTAAACCTTTTGTTGTGGAATGTGATGCTTCAGGTGGAGGAATAGGGGCTGTCCTAAAGCAAGGCCAACACCCCATAGCCTTTGAGAGCAGAAAGTTGCAGCCTCATGAAAAAATTTACTCCATCTATGATAAAGAAATACTAGCCATTATGCATGCATTGACCAAATTCAGACAATACTTGGTGGGCAGCAAGTTTGTGGTGAAAACTGACCACAATAGTCTAAGACACTTTCTCACCCAAAAAGATCTAAATGAAAGGCAACAAAAGTGGGTAAGCGAGATTCAAGATTATGATTTTGATATTGAATATGTCAAAGGAAAGAATAATATAGTAGCAGATGCTTTGTCAAGAAGGCCTTCTTTTTCTCTCATGGATATTGCTAAGGATTGGAAAAACATGCTACTAGTTGAATATGCCAAAGACAAATTTGCTTGTGATGTGTTGGATGGAATCAAAGGGGATGATAATTATAGGATTTTGAATGGGCTGATATATTATAAGGGAAGAATTTATTTAGCTCATAACTCCAAGCTCAAGTACCGAATTTTGCAAGAAGCACATGATTCCCCACTAGCGGGCCATTCGGGGATCTTCAAAACTTATAGACAATTGAGGCAAAGATTTTTTTGGAAGGGGCTGAAGGAATATGTTCAGAAGTATGTGAATGAATTTAAAGCATGTCAACAAAACAAATCAGAACTTACATGTCCAACCGGCCTATTACAACCATTGCCCATTCCGGAGCAAAAATGGGACAGTATTTCCATGGATTTCATCACCGGATTGCCTAAATCCTTGGGTAAGGATTGTATCTATGTGGTAGTTGATAGGTTGACAAAATTTGCTCATTTTTTTGCTGTTACATCATCTTTTAGTGTTGCACAAGTGGCTGATATTTTTTTCAAAGAAATCTTTAGATTGCATGGGCTTCCCAAGAGCATTGTCAGTGATAGAGATAGTAGATTCATGGGTGCTTTTTGGAAAGAAATTTTTAGATTGGTAGGCACTCAATTGACTCCAAGTACCAGCTATCATCCACAAACTGATGGACAAACAAAGAGGGTAAACCAATGGTTGGAAGGATACCTAAGAAACTATGTGGGAGGGCAGCAAAAAGCATGGGCAAAATGGCTACACTTGGGTGAGTTTTGCTACAACACCACTTATCATATGTCAATAGGAATGTCTCCTTTCAAATAATTATATGGTAATGATGCACTTACATTTGCTGACATTATATTTGGTGATAGTAGAGCCCCAAAGGCTAAAGATTGGGTGGAAGAGAGCCAAGAAATTTTAAATCTCTTGAAAGACAATTTGCAGGTTGCTCAAAATCAGCAAAAACAATATGCTGATAGACATAGAGAAGAGAGAACCTTTCAAGTCATTTATTTAGTATATTTAAGGTTGTATCCCTATAAACAAACATCTCTCAAAAAGAATGGAGCAGAAAAATTAAAACCAAGGTACTATGGGCCATACAAGGTAGTGCGGAAGGTTGGAGAAGAAGCATATGAACTAGAACTTCCGGAAGGGAGTAAAATCCACAATGTATTTCATGTTTCTTTTCTTAAGAAAGATCTTGGTCAGCAAATCATCACTTCAGAAATACTTCCTCCTTTGGATGATGAAGGTCAGCTCACACTTGTTCCGGAAAATATTTTGAAGACACGGGAAAGAAGGTTGCGGAGTAGAATCATCAAAGAATATTTAGTGCAATGGAAGGACTTACCAAATGAAGATGCCACATGGGAAGAGGAGAAGATTTTGCAGCATCCAAATTTTAAATTGCTTGAGGACAAGCAATCTTGGGTGGGGAGGACTGTAATGCCCCCATTCAAATAAGTGCATAGTAAGACAATCCCATCAATCCTACTAGTTTCCTAGGTTGGATGGGCACATGTGGGATGGTAATAAGGAAACTAATAAATGATATTTAGACATTAGAAGGGTTCAAGCATTTAATAAATATGATGAATAAATAAATTCAAGAGAAATTCTAGGTGGCAAGTGGTTTTGGAGACATATGGAGATGGTGGGACCCACACTAGCTTGATTTTTCAATGACACATGGCAGCTCTCTCTTGCCAATTCGAATTCATGGGAAGGTGAACACTCTTGGGTGAGTTGGTAAGTCATAACACATGGAATTGAGCATCTTAGGTCGAAATGGGATGGAATAGTAACCTCCATGGGAGAGGAAGAGTCAAATTGGAGACTAGGGGACACTTGGGCTAGATTCCCTAGTTTTATGACAACAATAATGAAGCATCTATGACATTTATGACAAAATTCAGACCTGACTTCTTACACCTGACCACTATGACATGTCAGCCCCAAAAATAGGCTCAAGAAGGCGCTCATGGAGTTGGAGGAATCTAAAGAGACTCAAATTCAAATTTGGGAGAAGATGGAAGGTTGGAACTAGGAGACAAGTGGCAAATGAGGAATATTTTCTAAATGGAAAATTATTGAATCTATTGAGAGGATTTGGACACCTTGAAGGCTAATGTTGGTTATAAAATGTAGAAATCAAGTATGAGAATGGCTTTTGATGATTTGAGAAAAAATTGCATTTGTGAAGAGAGAGCTAGTGGATGACTAGTTTCTTGCCTTAGCCAATTTCGAGGGTGAAAGATTCCCATCCAAGTTGGTGTTTGGAGAGGCCACTCAGGTCTTTCATGGTGCTTTGATGGAGTTTGTATTTGCAGGTAGCAGCTACAGGAAGTTTCATGGTTTGGTTTAGTGCAGCACTTTCTCTCCACCATTTCCAGTTTTGAAGGCATATTCGTGCTCCTTGAGGGAGGGAGTTTTTGGTGAGCACTTGTGCTTCTTGAGAGAGCTTCTCATTATATATTTATGATTGTAATAGCTTCATATCCTCTATTATTAATATTCAGAAAGTCTCAGGTCGAAATACCCACTGGTTGTATGCAAAACTATTGATTAATGAGCAAACAATGTCCATTTTCCCAATGCATTGATGTATGACACTATAATGTTGATTATTTCAAATGGATGGATGATTATCTGATATATTTGTGATCAATATACTGCCATGGATGTCTTCTACAAGTTTCATATACTGTACTTGAGCATTTGAAGCATTTTTACTCAGTTTAGTTGTATTGGGAGGTGAAATAGTGCCATTTCCCCAAGGGTCGAATTGGGGATTTTTGCTGTTGAATGTGAGAGAGTTAGAACAGTAGTAAAAATCAATTAATGGTGCATATGAGACCTTAATCACATACTTAACACATTATATACCTCTGTTCATAAATTTGTGGGAGTTTGGAGGCATTTGGAAGGCCATTTGCAGTGTTACCCGGGGGGGATTTGATGCACAAATTACTAGTCAAAATTACATATATTGATCAGAATACAAATCAAGTTTGTAGCAGTATTTGGAGGGCCATAAAACATCCCTGAACCTGATATTCAAGTCTAAATACCATTCATACACTCCTACAGAAGATTTGGGAGCATTTGGGTTGATTTGGAGGTCAAAACAGTAAAACTAGTCAAAGGTCGAAATTGGGAAAAAAAATGAAAAATTGGGCATTTTAATAAAATTTGAAAAAGGGATATTACAGGAACTGATTGCATTCCTCCATAGTTATCCAAAACAACAGGCTTCCGGGAACTACACTGAAGGGAAAGACATAGACAGGAGTAGAGAACAAGAAGCAGGAAAGCAGTAGAGTTCGCAGGGTGCAAAGAGCTCCACCACCCTGCAAGAAATAGCCACTCACCACCTTGGGGATCATCTGCATTAAAATCCCGCATGCGAGACAGGTGGTTCTTTCCAGGGGTGGCCGCCAATTCAGGCTACAGGACATTTGAAGGGAGCGGGAGAATCTAGAGAGGATATGGGGAGTTAATGAGCTCCTTGAGTGGAAGGGGATGGAGAAGTTAGGGAGGCGGAACATGGGGTTAGACAAGAGATTAAGGAACCCAGACATCAACCTTAAGGATACCATTGAAAATAGCGAGACCACAATTCAAACCTGCACCAATATTAGCCATAGTGTCAGCGCTTTGGTTGCTTTGCCTAAGGATGTGTAGGAAGGATAGGGAGTGAAATTCTTTGGCCGAGAAAATGAAGTGCTGATGGATCATGGAGAGTGGTTTTCAGTGCAGATTGACTAAAGCCCTTACTTCTCTGATCACCAACATAGAATCTCCAAAGACCATTAGGTCCTTAACATCTTTGCTCCTTGCAATGTCCATCCCTTTTATCACTGCTAACCACTCTGCTTCATTATTCTAGTTCTTCTTCCAACTCCCCAAGCAAAGTCATCCACTTTGTTTCCGTCGGAGTCTATGAGGACTCCCCCTGCACCTGCCAACCTGGTTACATAATGACACTTGATTTTTCTATCTATTCTCATTTTCATGCCAACAAATATTGAGTTTTTTTTCCTAAGAAATATATACATCCAATTCAATTAAAAAATTAAACTTGACATAAAATCTAAATGAAACAATGAATATTCTTAAGCAAGGCCTTCTCGATTCCCTCTGTCACTTATAGAAATATGTACAACTCCACATGGGTTTTCTTGGTTATTGTATACTTGTGGATGAAACATTCATTGCATAGCCAACCTAAAATCAAACAATTTGGGCTTCAAACAACATAATATCTCTCGACGAAATTTAAAGAATTTGTGATAGAACATGTGAAGAATTCATAAGCATGAACATTACCAACAAAAACAATATCTTTTTTTGCACGATGAAGTAGTTGTTTGATTGCTTCTTTCATGCCAACATTGTCACCTTAATGAGTAGTGTTTGTTTATACTAGGGCGCATGAATTAGAGTAATAAGCTAGGGAGTCCAGTGCATGTTGGCAATTTTGATAAAGAAAAACTTGCTTAGCAATACATAGAAAATTAGGCCAACATCATTGATGCCATCCAGTGTTCTACTCATGAGGAAAACTTTCTTCTATCACATAGGTATGAACATGGATTGAAATATTTGACTTACTAAATTAACTATCGTTACTAGTTGTGTATTTGTATTATGAATGGCAATGACATTATAGAATATGCAAGCATGAAAGTAATGCAGAGGCATAGAGATGGTGGATGTAAAGAGGTGGTAAAGAGGAGCAACAAGTTTGGGGATGGTTGCAACAAAGAGGGGTGAAGAAAGGGGGAGGGGGTGTTTAGTTCAATTCCCATGGATTTGTAGTGGATAATTGCAAGTTCATTTAAAGTGCAAAGATAAAAAAAACACGGAGTTGAGCTATTGTGATTTGTTATAGGTGTATTTCTTTTGACAAGTGGAAATTGATGGAGATGGAAACAAATTATTATAGACATATTACTTCCCACAAGTGGAAGTCAATGGATATGACAACAAATTATTATAGACATATTACTTCCCACAAATGGAAGTCAATGGAGATGACAACATATTATTGTAGACATATTACTTCCCATAAGTAGAGGTTGATGGAGACGGCAATAGATTATTGTAGACTTATTACTTCCTACAAGCGGTAGTTGACGGAGATGACAACATATTATTGTGGATGTATTACTTCCCGCAAGTAGAAATTGATGGAAATCACAACAAAACTAAGAAACATCAGTAATCAATATGTATAGTGTAAGTGTCAAAGCATATGAATTTAATGAACCATGTCAATGATTTATTGTTTTGCAACATATGATACTAAATAAATCTTTTTATCCCTAAGGGTTAGCTCATGTAGTCATAGGACATAAGTGAGATCTTTTTCCCCAAAGTTGAGGAGGCCACGAGTTTAATTCTCTTGGTCTCCCCAAATTAGGTTTTATAATTAAGGTTGATAGTTTACCTGTTTACCATCCATGAATTGTAAGAACTACTTAAGATTTTTCACAAAATTATTCCTTGTAAAAAAAAGATAAAGTTTTCATCCAATCTTCCCACACAATAAAATAATAAGACGATAATTTTAACTAAAACTTAAATTAAATACTTTTAAAATTTTTTATATAGATAATGAACTTTTTTTGGAAAAAAAAGCACAATTTATTTATATTAAAATAAACCATATTTGCATAAATAAACCATATCTTCCTGCCATAATATGTAACACATTGTATATATAGAGAGAGAATAATAAACATAATACCCAACATTCACTATAAAATGGCAACGCCTTTGTCCATTACTTCATGATCATAAACTATAAACTAACCAATATGTAAAATCCAAAACAAACATAGATAATTCAACCAACACATAGAGAGTGCACCATAATTTTACCATGTTATGCATTTGCTTCATATGCATGTCATGGAAAGCATAATAATGACAATGCTCAATTTAGTGTACGTTCGAAGGCAAGGTGTTACTTTCCCATGTTCTTAATTTCTCTAATCATACCTATGGAATCATAGTAGGTGTCATTCAATTCACTAAACAAGCCACTCGAAGGTTTGAATTATATAATTCTAAACATCATGTCTCACTTTTTTTCTTTTTTCTTTTAATAAATTTTCTAATGTATTTAAAAGAAAAACTAATTTTTTATTAATGTATTTTTAAAAAAATTGAAACTAATTTCTCATTGATGTATATTTTTTTATTTTTTTAATATTTTTTTTTATTGTAAAGATGATAGATGATATTTAAAGCAAATTGGATTTTTCAAGTTTAAGACTAAGTTAAAAGTAAATCATTAGTTAAAAAAAAAGCAAGCGTAAGAGACTAACCTCAATAAACATAGGGATAAAACTTATTTATGAGAATTATACATTAGAATTTATGATTTTTTGGAATTGCTAAATTTAACACATAACTGTATATAATATTTACAAACATAATTTACTATTTTATCATTTAAAATACAACAATATGTATAACCATAATCAATTTACATGTAAACCATGAAACCAAATCAAGAATCAATGAAAAAAGGAACGAGTAGGTAACAATTATGGACTTACAAATGGTATGACAAAGACAGGCAGACCATGGAGGGACCACTCTCCGCCAACCAATTCCTTGGTTGGAACGTTATAAAATGAAATTTAATTTTAGATTAAAAATACAATTTTCATTTGAAGAATTCAAACAACACCAAATTAACATATTAACATAAATTTTATTTCTTTATTTTATTAAATAAATTATTAAAATATCTTATACACTACCAAAAATGTATTAACTATTTATACACTACCAAAAATGTAATAACTAATTTTCAACGTGGTGAAATGATTTAGAGAGAACTTAATTTCGTTAATCATACCTATGGAATCAACCCGTGAATACAAGTCCGTGTATTCCCACATCAGAAACGAAGATTGTATGGCTGCATGTTCTCGGATTGAAAGTTGGAAGCGTGAACCCTACCATGGAGATGGCCAGATCAATTATATGGTTGCAGATGCGTGAGCCCTAATGTGGAGATCAAAGGTTTTATGGCTGCAGATGCCCCATTAAACCTTCTATCTCGACACTAGGGCTCACGCATATGAAAAAGCTGGTTTTCCACCATCTCGGGATGAAGCAAGGGCATTTGAAGTGATTGATCCAATAGCATGCAAAGAACAGTGAGGCTTCAATTTGGATCTAGAGTTTAAATCAGGCGCCTGTGTTCCTTCCCTTTACTCTACTTTCATTTTTTTGTATACATTTCAATAACAAATATGAATAAAACCACATTTACCAAAAGCGGTTAAAGGAATACCGAGCACAGTTACTCTACAAAGCCTTTATGAATATATGAAGTCGGTGGAGAAACGTAAGGAAGAAGGAGAAGCTAAAATTTATGCATATATTGAATCCTTGGAGAAACGTAGGGAAGAAAGAGAAGCTAAACTCCAGATAGAATTAAAAGCAATGCTAGATAATAAATTTGCATCCTTTCAAGAAGAGATCCAAAAGCAAATTGATGAAAAGATAAAAAAGTTGGAAAACAAAGTAGACACAATGGAAATCAGACTACAAGCAATGGAAACACAAAAAATACATGGGTAAGGAGATGCAGATACTTTAGAAAATATTAAGTTAAAGGATAAGATTAAAGAGCTAGAGGAAAAAGTAACTCACAATTTAACCCTAAATAATATAGAAGGTAAAGTAGATATAAAACCCATCAAAGACGAAATGAATAAGTTGATCACTTTAGACCATGAACATAACAAAAGATCCTTGAACTTCATAATCTTCAGTTTAAAAGAGGAGGTAGAAGAGGATACATTAGCCATTGCCAAAACAAAAATTCAGGATAGGTTACAAATTGAAACCATCAGTTTCACAGAAGCAACGAGTTTAGGGAAGTCATTTTAAAATAAACAAAGGCTAATACGGCTTAAGGTTAGCTCTATCAAACAAATATATGACATACTCAGTAAGACCTCAAGTTTAAAAGGATCAAGGATATTTATAGATGAATACCTCATTCCAGAGGATCAGACCGGATTAAGAAAGGATGTCCAAAAGTTAAAAGAATCTAGGAACGAGGGTAAATGGGCATTAATCGGAAACATGAAAGTTATTAGTTGTAATAACAGCCTAAGGGATAGTAACGAATAGAAATTTGACACACTCTGGATCCTTTCATGGAATTGTCGGGGTTTTCCATGGAGTAAAGGCCCCAAATTGAGTTGGATCCCAAGTGAAATTGATAATATATTACTGGTTGAAACTTGGGAACATGAGGAGTCTAAGGTCCCTGGTATTGATGGTTATGGGTCCTATGGTCGTTATGGAATAAATGCACGTATCGTAGAGGAATTGGAGGTATATCCTGCTACATTAGAAAGCATATCTCCCTCCATGTTAGGCTTTATAAGAAAGACCCTTATAACAAATATATTTGGGTAGAGATTATAGACATTAATGATAAAAAAACCTACATATACATTTGTTATTTTTCCCCAATTAGTTCCAAATTTTATAAGAAAAGTAATTTAGATAAAAACTGCCCTTATAATGGTTTAGAACATGATATATCTAGTCTAAGGAAGGAAGGAAATATCCTTTTGATGGGTGACTTCAATGCCAGAACTGCAAGCCACCAAGCTATTATCCTGAGCAATTATTCCAACCCTAATCCTCTTTGGTTAGAGGAAGACCCTGCTCTAGCTAATAGGTACAAAAGAAGCTCTGAAGATCTAGGTGAAAATTTATTTGGTTCTAAGTTGGTCAAGTTTTGTAGTGCTCAATACCTTATAATTTGAAACGGTCTATTAAATTGACCAAATTCTAACCAGATGACTTGTATTCATGGGCTTGGCAGTATTGTGGTAGATTATGCCATATTTGATATCACCATATACAACAAATTAATAAATTTTGACATCATGAATGAGCATGAGCCTCACTCTGATCATATGCCTTTGATTATAACTCTTAATCCGACATGCATAGCGATCCCAAATAGGTTCGTGACCATGGACATAAGCACCTTATCTTTGATCAAAATAAAGCTGACCTTTTTCTCCATGATTTAAAAAAAGATATGTTCCCTTTATCTAGTATGGAGAATATAGAAATCCTCTACCATAATTTTACTACAACCCTCTCGTCGTCCATTAACAAGTTCTCTATTGAAGTCTTGGCTAAAAAGAGAGATAATAGAACCAACTTGTGGTACGATCAAGAGTGTAAAGATGTGAGAAAATAAATTAAGCAAGCTATTACAGAAGCGCTAAAACTGGACAACATAAAACACTACAAAGCCCTAATTAAAAAAAAAGGAAATATCTAAGTAAAAGGCAGAAAAATCTCTTACAGCACTCCAAGTTGGTCCTTAAAAAAATATGGAGGCAAACTCTAACCCGCAAAACAAAAGAAGATAACAAGATTGTTTTGAAGGATTGGAATTCATAGCTTAAAAAACTTTACAAATCCCTAGATATCAAAGATAACTTTCAAACCATTCTTACAATGAAATAAGTTTTCTTGTGTCAAGACATATATTTTGGGGTTAAGCGCCTCGCAAATGGAAAAGCTAAAGACATTGAAGGATACTAAGCAAAAATCTTAAAAATTAGGGGGTCTGCCCTCATCCCACACATACACAAACTCTTTAATCTAGCGGTTAAGAAAGGGTTCCCTACTCCTTGGACTCGGAGCCTCATTATTCCTATTTTCAAAAGTGGCAATAAAAATAACCCCTCTAATTATCGGACCATTATGATTATCCCTCTCTTAGCTAAGTTATACGGTATTATCTTAGAAAAGAAGATTAGTGAGTGGCTAGAAATGGAAGGTAAGAGAGCTAAAGGCCAGGAAGGTTTCAGAAGGCATCACTCAACCATGGACCACCTTGTTATGCTTAGGGTAATTGCAGAGGAATGTCGTAATAATAAGTTTGATCTTTTTTGTTTCTTTGTAGACTTCATAAAATATTTTGATACGGTGCCTAGAATAAATGTTTGGAAGATTAGAAGAGATTAACGTTCGTTTTGAGTCGAGAGGTGTCGCGGTAAGGCTTTACGAAAAGTTCATTGCAAAGCTCAAGAACACTGAGGGTTGGTCGATGGATATAAACTGCAATATTGGAGTTAAGCAATGTTTCCCCCTCTCCCCTACCCTTTTTGGCATTTAATTGATAAATTAGAACATTTTTTAGAAGAAGCGGATTGTGCTGGCACGATCTTAGTTGACATAGTTATCATCCTCCTGTTTTATGCCAATGATATTGTTCTTATGGCAATGTGTCACTTCGACCTTGATAAGCAATTAAAAATTCTCTAATATTTCTGCTCTAATATGGGCATGACTGTTAACACCGACAAGACAAAAGTTATTATTATAAAATCCAAGAAATATACCTACGCTAAGTTTATTTATGACAATAACAACCTGAAGGAAGTGACTTCTTACAAGTATCTTGGAATTGATTTTCACCACAAGCTCAACTAGAACTATAGCATTGAGAAAAGGATCAACGGAGGGTGGAAAGCTTATTTTGGTCTTGAAAACAATTGTAAATCATCCAACTTGGTCATGTGGGATAAAAATAAGTTCCTCTTTGAAACTCTTGTCATCCCCGTTATCTTATATGGTTGTGAACTGTGGAGTTGCAACATTTCTAGAGAATCTTGGAGAAAGATTGAGCAAATCCAAAAGCGTTTTATAACTTACAACCTTACCTTATTCTCCTCATAGAAGTGGGTCTTTCCCCCATTGAGAGCATGGCTATGACTAGATACCTGGTGTACAAGCACAAGATAAATAACACGGGCGATGAGAGACTTCCTAAAATGGCTTTAAAATCAAGTCAAAACCAACTATGCCTTAAGCGGGGTTGGAGTAAAGATAACATGGCCTAGTTAAACCATTGGGGCATTGACGAAAATGACATTTTGCAAGATATCAATAATGTCAAAAATACTATTACATCTAAGTTTAAAGAGAAGCTATGGTGCGAAAAAAATTAGAGGTTAAAAGAAAATTAAGACACTGCAAGGAGGTCATTAACCATAATCTAGAATATTAGAAGTATCTCTCAGTTTTAACTAGTTCAAAGAAGAAAATTAATATAGCTAAGATAAGAACGAACTCTCATGAGCTCCATATTCGACTTCTCCTGATGATTGTACTCTTTTTTGTATTATAATATAATCTTTCTATGCACTTACAAAAATAACAAATTATATATATATATATATATATATATATATATATATATATAATCACTTCATTAATATTAAAAATATCATGAAATAATCAAATTTTGATAAATCAAATTTTGATAAATCAAATTTTGATAAATCAAATGTGATAGTTTCAATTTCATTTCTTTATTCATTCATACTAAAAATATCATGTTATATTTTTATATTAAAAATAAATTAATATTATTTATTTACTCTTTTTTTTTTTGAGAAAAATCATTGCATACTCATAATTCCAAAAACACATAGAAATAAAGAAAAATGCATATATGCTGATCATATTCTTTAAAAATTCTCTTAGTTCTCCAAAAATAATAATATACAATGATGTTTCTAAAACTAGATCACTTCATAATTTAAGTCAATTTCGTAATATCATGCATATGCTCTCTATGTGATAGTATGCACTTTAGAGTGCCCCTTCACCTTAAGTCTAGTGCTAATGTTTGTATCAAGGGGATGCATTTGGTAGAATCTCCCCATTTTGAAATTTTGATATGAGGACATTTTTTTATATTTCGATATCACTATTATATGGCAGGGACTAGTTGCTTTGCAGCTATTTCCTTTGTTTATACTAATTGCAAGATGACAATTAACATAGTTTTATTTATGACAATTACCATAAAATGTATATATATAGTTTTATTCATGATAATTGAGAACTTGTAGTCAATCACAAACAATATTTACTTATCTCCATAAAAATGTATACATATTGTTTCATTTATGACCATTAACATATTGTTGCATGATTTGTATATTAAAACACAGTAAAATCTCAATAAAAATGTATACATCATGTTGTTGCATCATTTATATATTAAAATACAATAAAATCTCAATAATAAAAATGTGTAAATCTAAATGCTAGATTAGTAGTTAACTAAATTTGAACACAAATAGTAAATTGAGTATATCTTGCAAACGAAGGGCCACAAGGGCAAGGTTAATTTATTGCACCAAGACCGTTGACTATAATATTGCAAAGGATACAAGTGGAGTAGACTAAAATGAGAAAACAATAAGGCTTACTTGCATCGTAACAAAGGTTGAAAGCAATAAGGCTTACTTGCACTGTAACAAAGGCTGAGAGATAAATTTTACTTGGTGCAGCCAACGTTTATCACTGGCAGAGTTCGTAGTAATGCCTAACCCCATAACCCTTGACTCCACTGTTGTGTGATGTCAAAATGAAACAAAGGAAAAATCTTTACCCCATCATCGTGTCCGAGGATAGAGTGCCTTAGGGCTGCAAACCAGATGATAAGGAACTAGATGATAGCGTAAAAACTCTACAAACCCCATAACCCTCCACTTCATTGCAACGTGATGTCAAAATGAAACAAAGATGTGTGAAAATGAAACAAAGATGTGTGTGGTAGCTCAGATTCAATTTAATGCCGTGGCAGCATATTGTTGAGAGTTTAATGCAATGTACAAGTGGTTTATTAAATACATAAACTACAAGCATCAGGGAAGTAAGATACGTTGACCTTAATGTACCAGTGGTTTATTAAATACACTAACTGGAATACTTCATGTCAAGGACATAAGAATAACAACAATAATATTTTAAGAATTTCTTTTTTTGTTTGTCATTTCATGTCAAGGACATAAGAATAACAACAATAATATTTTAAGAATTTCTTTTTTTGTTTGTCATTAGTGAAATTCATTTTTGGAATCTTTGTTAAAAGTATGGTTTTTAGATTAATAAAATTATTGTTTTTAATATAAAAATAGATTTAATCTCCTCATATCCTTATTATAACAAAATTGTGTAATATTAATATATGATATTTTCAATTCCATCACTTTAAAGTGAATATTATCTTATTTTAAATTAAAATAATTTATATACCTTTTCATTTTTTCATTAACGAAAAAAGACAAATCCATGTTATGAAAACATAAATTATATTTGGGGTCCTGGTTATGGTTGGGTGGCTAGGGAAATCCGCTATGGCCGTCCCCACTTGGGATCGACCCCAGATCAGTGGCATTGAGGTGCCCTCGCCCACAAAGCATGCGTGAGTTCTTTTACCATCATGAGAAAAGAAAACATAATTTATTGCACCGAGTGAAACGAGGTGCTCTACAGTCCAATATGGGGTAGATGTTGAAACGTGTATGTGTAGCGTTACATTGTGATGTCGGCTCATAAAATAAAAAATTAAATTATGGAAAGTATTTGAAAAAAATCCATGTTGGTTCATAAAATAAAATATTATGAAAAATAATTAAAAAATAGATGTTCGTTTATAAAATAAAAACTTAAAACTTAAACCCAGATTTATCAATTAAGAGAGTTTCTTGAGTTTAGATTTAAAAAAAGAAATACACCTCAAAAAATTGGATCCCTCTAGATGTTTGATAAATACGGATGTAAGATAAACCTACACTGATATTTATAAAAACATAAAAATAAAAATATTTTACATTATAATATTACAAATAATAATAAAATAAAATGGACATTCATGTGAATGCGTTGATATTGAAAATGGTGATAAGTAGACATTACTATTCGAAACTGTACTCAAGAGCCAATGCCATATGTTTTAATGAAATTGTTTCCATATTTGTCTAGAGGGAGCAACATTCTCATTGTTATAAAGTGCACTTTGATATGTGTAATTAACTCACTAAGGTCATGTGTAATTAACTCAATGAGGTTAGTGAAAAACAAATTAAAAGGAGGTTAGTGAAAAACAAATTAAAAACCATAGATTGTTGTTGATTTGAAAGTCCTTACTTACCCAATCAAGATTTGTTCGTTTGCTTTATTAACAGGATTCAATCATGATATTGCCACCTATCCTTAGAGGGCATGGATTACCATCATAGTTTATTTTGATAAATAGTAGTAAAGGGATGGTTTCTATATCTATGTTGGTTTTAAATATTGAATTATAAGTTTATTCTAAGATGTCATAAAAAGCGGTTGAATTAAGGATAACACGTGTATGGGATATTTTTATGATTTTAAAGGATAAAAATAATTTGAATATGTCTGGGTTTAGGGAAAACTATCAATAATAAGATGAAGGCATTAACAATTTATAGAGGACTAAATTTGTTAAAATAAAATGGTGCAACACATATAACAACCATTGGAGACTCATCCACTATAATTCAATCTTTGGACTTTTAATCACCTCGATATTTTTTGTTTTTGTTTACATAGCCTTATTGAGAGGATCGTTGGCCTATTGCAACATTTTGCCTATGCTTCTTGTTACCATGTGTTCATGAAATTAAACATTAAAGCCGATCTACAGATCAATATTGGTGCTACTTTGAATGAAGGATATTTGAGGATAAATGGGGGAACTCCTTATAGAACCTCATTACCTTAGGCTTAATTCTCACATTGTATGGTGATTCCAAATGCTAATAAATGGCTCAAATGAATACCTCAACGAGATTGGCAATTACTTTAAATGTTGCTCTTATTACTCTTCCCCAAAGTGGCATCAAGGGAGCTTAGGAAACATTCAATGGATGGGTGGAAATTTGTGTGTGGGTTTAATCGGAGTTGGTCCCATAAGGGCTTGTGGTTATATCAACTATATTTAGGTTGGTATCTTAGATTGCTAGTGTTGGGAGAGCCACCTGGAATGTTGTTTATAGCTTGGACTTGGATAAGAAAAACATTCTAAGGACTAGCTGCTTTGCAGGGAATGTTGTTTATTATATGGCAGGGACTAGCTGCTTTGCAGCTATTTCCTTTATTTATGCTAACTGCAAGGTGACAATTAACATAGTTTTATTTATGACAATTACCATAAAATGTATACATATAGTTTTATTTATGATAATTGAGAACTTGTAGTCAATCACAAACAATATTTACTTATCTCCATAAAAATGTATACATATTGTTTTATTTATGACCATTAACATATTGTTGCATGATTTGTATATTAAAACACAATAAAATCTCAATAAAAATGTATACATCATGTTGTTACATCATTTGAATATTAAAATACAGTAAAATCTCAATAAAAATGTGTAAATCTAAATGCTAGATTAGTAGTTAACTAAATTTGAACACAAATAGTAAATTGAGTATATCTTGCAAACGAAGGTCCAAAGGGCAAGCTCGATTTATTGCACCAAGACCATTGACTATAATCTTGCAAAGGATACAAGTGGAGCAGACTAAAATGAGAAAGCAATAAGGCTTACTTGCACCGTAACAAAGGTTGAAAGCAATAAGGCTTACTTGCACTGTACCAAAGGCCGAGAGATAAATTTTACTTGGTGCAGCCAACGTTTATCACTGGCAGAGTTCGTAGTAACGCCTAACCCCATAACCCTCGACTCCACTGTTGTGTGATGTCAAAATGAAACAAAGGAAAAATATTTACCCCATCACCATGTCCGAGGATAGAGTGCCTTAGGGCTGCAAACGAGATGATAAGGAACTAGATGATACCGTAAAAACTCTACAAACCCCATAACCCTCCACTTCATTGCAACGTGATGTCAAAATGAAACAAAGATATGTGTGGTAGCTCACATTCAATTTAATGTCGTGGCAACATATTGTTGAGAGTTTAATGCAATGTACGAGTGGTTTATTAAATACATAAACTACAAGCATCAGGGAAATAAGATACGTTGACCTTAATGTACCGGTGGTTTATTAAATACATTAACTGGAATACTTCATGTCAATGACACAAGAATAACAACAATAATATTTTAAGAACTTTTTTGTTTGTTTGTCATTATTAAAATTCATTTTTGGAATCTTTGTTAAAATTATGGTATTTAGATTAATAAAACTATTGTTTTTAATATAAAAATAGATTTAATGTCCTCATATCCTTATTATAACAAAATTTTGTAATATTAATATATGATATTTTCAATTCCATCAATTTAAGTGAATATTATCTTATTTTAAATTAAAATAATTTATATACCTTTTCATTTTTTCATTAACGGAAAAAGATAAATCCATGTTATGAAAACACAAGTTATATTTGGGGTCCTAGTTATGGTTGGGTGGCTGGGGCATTCCGCTGTGGCCGTCCCCACTCGGGATCGACCCCAGATCAGTGGCATCGAGGTGCCCTCGCCCACAAACCGTGCGTGAGTTCTTTTACCATCGTGAAAAAAGAAAACATAATTTATTGCACCAAGTGAAACGAGGTGCTCTACAGTCCAGTATGGGGGAGATGTTGTAACGTGTATGTGTAGCGTTACATTGTGATGTCGGCTCATAAAATAAAAAATTAATTTATGGAAAGTATTTGAAAAAAATCCATGTTGGTTCACAAAATAAAATATTATGAAAAGTAATTAAAAAATAGATGTTCGTCTATAAATAAAAACTTAAAAATTAAACCCGGATTTATCAATCAAGAGAGCTTTTTGAGTTTAGAATTTTTAAAAGAAATACACCTCAAAAAATTGGATCCCTCTCGATATTTGATAAACACGGATGTAAGATAAACCTACACTGATATTTATAAAAACATAAAAATAAAAATATTTTACATTATAATATTACAAATAGTAATAAAATAAAGTGGACATTCATGTGAATGCGTTGATATTGAAAATGGTGATAAGTGGACATTACTATTCGAAACCGTACTCAAGAGCCAATGCCATATGTTTTAATGAAATTGTTTCCATATTTGTCTAATGAAATTGTTTCCATATTTGTCTAGAGGGAGCAACATTCTCATTGTTATAAAGTGCACTTTGATATGTGTAATTATCTCACTAAGGTCATGTGTAATTAACTCAATGAGGTTAGTGAAAAACAAATTAAAAGGAGGTTAGTGAAAAATAAATTAAAAACCATAGATTGTTGTTGATTTGAAAGTCCTTACTTACCCAATCAAGATTTGTTCTTTTGCTTTATTAACAAGATTCAACCATGATATTGCCACCTATCCTTAGAGGGCATGGATTACCATCATAGTTTATTTTGATAAATAATAGTAAAGGAATGGTTTCTATATCTATGTTGGTTTTAAAGATTAAATTATAAGTTTATTCTAAGATGTCATAAAAAGAGATTGAATTAAGGATAACATGTGTATGGGATTTTTTTATGATTTTAAAGGATAAAAATAATTAGAATATGTCTGGGTTTAGGGAAAACTATCAACAATAAGATGAAGGCATTAACAATTTATAGAGGACTAAATTTGTTAAAATAAAATGGTGCAACACATATAACAACCATTGGAGACTCATCCACTATAATTCAATCTTTGGACTTTCAATCACCTCGATATTTTTTGTTTTTGTTTACATAGCCTTATTATGAAGATCGTTGGCCTATTGCAACATTTTGCCTCTGTTTCTTGTTACCATGTGTTCATGAAATTAAACATTAAAGCCGATCTACAGATCAATATTAGTGCTACTTTGAATGAAAGATATTTGAGGATAAATGAGGAAACTCCTTATAGAACGTCATTACCTTAGGCTTAATTCTCACATTGTATGGTGATTCCAAATGCTAATAAATGGCTCAAATGAATACCTTAACAATTACTTTAAATTATTATATTCATCATAAATATACCATCATATAATATAAAATAAAATTTCAATATAAAAATATAATTTTAAATTATTATATTCATCATAAATATACCATCATATAAATATAACATCATATAATATAAAATAAAATTTCAATATAAAGAATATAATTTTGAATTATTATATACATCATAAATATAACATCACATAATTTTGAATTATTATATACCTCATAAATATAACATCACAACTAGTCATAATACATGATACCAATAATATATACATATATTGATAATCATATAATGCAAAATAAAATTTCAATATAAAATTTGCATTTTGAATTATTATATACATTATAAATATAACATCAAAACTAGTTATAAGACATGATATCAATAATATATACATACACTGGGTGTTTATGGTAAAAATTATCTGGCAAAGGTTTGATTATGCGGAAGGTAAGTCTATATCACAATTATTGGAAGGTGGTATAATTCTGCTATAGCCATGTAGTATAACCTTGTCCTTCCACAAGGAGTATAACCACATGGTGTGTCATTCCACATAAGTATAACCATATGGGTTGCCCAATATTATTCCACATGGCAATTGGCATTGATATCCACCATTAAAATATGATGACCTACCTATATTTAACCTTAACCTTTTTTTAGTGAGTTGACCTTTATAGCCTTATAACACCCTTTACTTCTTTTTTAGAAACTAATGCGAACATTGTCCTCTATCAACAAAGTTTTTCTTAAAAAAAAAACTAAACCAACACAAACATTTAAAGAAATTCCATCGAAACAAAATGGAATCTTCCTCTTGGGCATGAGGCTAAACTACAAATGGGGTAGTATCTAGTGTCATGCATATGACTAAGGCTAGATGCTATGTGGTCTCACAATTGTAACTTCAACAATGTCAATAAGGGACATTGATTTTTTTGCAAAGATTATCTAGGGAGATTGATTTTCTTGTAAATACTATCTAAGTTGAAATTGCTTTTTGATATTGGAGTATGACCTAAAATTGCTTTTGATTAACTAAGAGCTCATCTTCCTTGAATGTCAAGAAATAGGGTAATGACCCCAACCCTAGAAGCATCTCACACACCTATGATGTAACTGCATGTTAAGGTCTTGAAATTATATCAACAAATGCTAAGCTGATAGCCCAACTAGTTTCTAGTTTAAGTTTATGGCGATGGCTAAGTTCAACGTTAAATATTGTTTATTTATCCAAAACAACTTGAAAAAACTCATTTTCATTAGAATCCGAAGCAAAAAAAACCAAATCTATCATAGTTCTAGTCTGTTTTTGGATTTTTCAAAGTTCCGTATCACTCTTGAGACCTTCAAACCCCCGAGGCATAGAGGAACTGTCCCTTGGAACTCTGATATATGGAACTATGCCAAACACCGAAGAAAAACGTTCCATTTTCAACAACTTTTATTCCGAGCCAAGTTCAACGACAAAATGAATCTCCTCACAACTCCGTGGTTCGATGGAGGTCAACCCTCTCACCCGTTTAATAATTTCCCAACCAGCAGGACCCATTCATATTATTAGCAATGGTCGTTTACTTTGATCACATTCAATGGCTTCCAGGCTTCCTTCGAGACTCTATCTGAGCTCTCCATACTGCATGGTTCTCTCTGCTTGCTGTATCGTTATAACATCTACCGAGGGAAAGAGGACGGCATCAGTGGGGATCCACAGGCTTATTCTGAAAGCTACAGAAAATGTTTTGCCAACTAGTTGCAGACAGATAAGGTATCCCCTTGACATCCGGACGAAGAATCAACACGGTATGTTTTATATGGAACTTCCTTACTATTTCTCTATATCTGTTTGGATATGCTAAGGTTTCATGTTAAAATTCATCCAGAATTTATCTGCTCTTGCATTTGTATAATCATGAGGAGATGCTTGATCTTGCTCATTTGGGTATTAATAAGTTTATGTGTGTTGGGGGCGGCTTGTCTGTCGATTGTTCATATTTGATTCAACTATATAGGAAGTGCTTCTGAAATATCAATTTTTGTAATGGTTGGGCAAACTGGTTTGATTACTTGAAATGAATGCTTCCAAACGATATTCATGAACTTAACATAACACAAAAAGACTTGGTTTGATTACTTGAATGCATGGTGGCAATTGATGCTTGTGAACTTAATATAGCACATAAAGACCTTGCTAGTTAGAGGTATTTAAAACCAGCAATTTGACCCTTTACCTCATTTACCAAGTAAAAAACTCCTGGATGGTAGGTCCTCTCACATCTTTCGCTGCATCCTCTTTCGTTACAGTACTAACATCATTCGATTGTTGTCCGTGTTAACTCCTTGGCTTTGTGATCAGTCTACTCGTGGGCAGACTTGCGGATGCCTGGGGATATCCAATCCCACTATCACGAGTTTTTAGGATATAGCCAATATGCTACCATGTTAATATCAGTTAACCCAACATAACTGCAACTTAGCCTAAAACAGGGTTAGATCCCGCGTGTCCTACTCGTTTTTCCCAAGGAAAACCTTGTGGGGAAACTTCCAGGCACTTCCGTGAATTTCATACCCAATGTAAGCCTCTCGGTGCTGATTCTGGTACCTGACCCAGCAGGGACTTGAGTGACTCATGAAATAGATGCAGTCAGCTCGGAGATCAAACCGAGGACTCTGTATGAAGCTCAAAACACTAAACCACTAGAGCTAGCCCACCAGGCTATATCTGTATCTGTGTCCTATTCTTATCCAAGAACCACTCTAACTTACAAAGTGCTGCAATGCTTTTAGGATGGCTGTTATTCACAGAAATAGTCATATTTATGTGGAACAAAATCCTCAATAAAGGATATGCCACTGTATTGTAGTAATCTTACGCCACTGTACTATCGTAATCTTGTATTTGAGAAAGCATCACAAAGACAGCGATCATAGGCAACGGGACAAAGATAGCGATCAGGAGCAAGGTGAAGGGACAAATGAACCTACACCTGGGTGTAGATTGTACATTTCTGCGTGGGGCCAATGTTGTGGAAGAAAGCAGCCTGCATCTTGGTTTCACTTTAGAGGGACAATGATGAGCTTTAGGAATATATGTACATACTACAAACTCATTGCCATGAAATAGTTCTTCTGAATTCCAAGTATCATCCACTAACACCATGAAATATTCTAATCATATAAACTAAGAGCATGCCAGTATTAGTATTTTGAATTATTCACTACTCATTAGGAGTAGGGCTACTGACAGATTGCCTAAAGAAGTATGCCTAATTTTAGTTGATTATTTAATTGGTTGCCAACCTGACCAGGAATGGTTCATTTAGCTAAACTGTAAATTTGATCTGATTCGATTAATGTGGCTTTTAACTTTATGAATAATGAAAATGCTTTTGTTGGGCAAACTGCGCAGCCTGGTGATAATAGATAGTCCTGGGCAACCGAAATAAGTTGTATAGGCCTCTTCTATCTGTCCTTACATGGGTATGGGTCTAATATAATTGTTAAGTTGTTCATTTTTCCAGCGACAGGCAACAGTTTTATTCTCATCTTACGTCTGTTTGGGAGCGTTATAGTATTAGACAAGTTGGTCACTGTCATTGCCTTATGTGTCTTTGATAGTATTGATTCCCCTACATCCAAGACTACTCATGTTGAGGAAGATTCAAGCAAAAATCACCGTCAGCCCAAAATTGTCCTTCTTCAAGGACATACACTGTTTTATTCTTCTAGATTTGTGGAGGTCCATCATTGTTGGGGTTGGTGCTCTCTACTTTCATCATGCAAAGTATTTGTTCACTATGTAGGTACTTTGATTATCTTATCTAATAGTAGGTTCACATGTGTTTTCATGTTCAGTGCCTGATCTTTCCATATGCTGCTTTCATAGGGATTCTGAGCCATATCTCAATCTGGCCTCATTGTTTTTTTTTTTAACAAAAACGGATAGATATATTAAAAAATAAAAAATTGCCGTGAGGGAAAGCCAAGATCGGAAGAATACAACTCTTTTTTCTTTGAATCGAAAGTATAATTCTTTTAAATGAAACTGTTAATCCATCTTTGCTCGTTTTGTTGTCCTTGCGAAGAAGGATTAGTAGGCATTGGGGATGCCCCAACACTAAATATGGTTTGGGCATAAATGAAAACTATTTTTCTGGGTTTATTTTTCTCTCAAGGAACTGAAAACTATTGGCATGGCGTTTTTCTTTCATTTTTCTAGGTTCATTTTTTGTTATTTTATATTCATTTTTTCTCATGAAATTGAAAACTATTGGCATGGCATTTTTCTAATCTTCTTTGTATTTCACTCTGTAGGGTTTGTAGCGTTTCATAGGGTTTCATGCCGAAGGAATTCCATGTTAGCGAAGATTGTCTAAGGAATTCCGAAGGCTTGCCGAAGGAATTCCATGTTGAGGAAGGGTTTCTTTTCAGCTTTGATCAGCTAACTAAGATTGTCGTAGAGAAGAAATAATAATAAAATATCTACTCATTCTAACAAAATAATACAAGATAATAATAAAATATTTAGCCATTCTAACAAAATAATACAAGATTCCTTTTGTGCTAGTACTTACCTGGTCAACACTAGCCAACCGTAAAACCTCTTCCTTTGATGGGTCTGTCCTAGCTGCCCTCCTCAAATGGAACAGTGATAATTTTTTAGAAGCAAACGGCACAGTGATTATTTCTTATTAGCATTTTTGCTTCTTTCTTTCCTTGACTTTTTTTCACTTTAGTACAGACATGGCTGGGTAGAAATTGTTAACTCATTTTTCTCTCATCATATGATCATAACCATTTTAGATTCATTTTTTGGTTTCAGTTTGTTTTCTGGTTTCAGTCGGTAAGGTTTCATGTGGAAAGAATTACATGTTAACAGGTTCTCAACTTTGAGCTAACAAAAGAGGATCGTTTTCAGCTTTGAGTCAAGGGAGACAACTGTAAAATTAAAACAACAGTAATTCTAGGCATTCCATGTTAATAGGTTATCAGCTTGGAACAACAAGAATTCCAACATGTAAAAATAAAACAACATGAATTCCATGTTAACAGGTTCTCAGCTTTGAACTAACGGAAACGGAAAAGGTTATCAGGTTCTCAGCTTTAATCCAACGGAAACAGAAATTCTAGGTTATCAGGTTATCAGGAATTCCAGGTTAACAGGCTAACAGGTTATCAGGTTCTCAACTTTGAACCAAGAGAACAGGTTATCAGGTTCTCAGCTTTGAACCAACGGAAACAGAAATTCGAGGTTATTAGGAATTCCATGTTAAGAGGTTATCAGGTTATCAGCTTTGAACCAACGGAACAGGTTATCACGAATTCCAGGTTATCAGGTTAATAGGTTATAAGGAATTCCAGGTTATCAGGTTCTCAGGAATTCTAGGTTATCAGGTTCTCATCTTTGAACCAATGGAAACAGAAAAAGATAGTTTTCATCTTTGTGTGAACGAAGATTTATTTCAAAGAATAAATAATATCAAAATATGTAATCATTCCAACAAAATAATGATACAAGATTCCATTGATGTTAGCACCTACCTGGGCACCTATCTGGCCTCATTGTAATGGTTTATCTAGTTCTATATTTATAACTTATTTTGTCTAATATCGTCTTACAAATTGTCATGAATTTTGTTCTTGGAACAAATGTACAATTCTTTATGTTGAGGCGGAACGATAAAGGCACAACATTGATGCCATTTGTCTGTTTGTATAGTGTGGAGTTTTTATGCTATAGGTTATTTAAATTATACAATCATCAACTAATAAATAGTCAAGTTTGTTGTTATTTCTGATATCACTATAACAAATTTGAAATTAGCCCATCTATCCTGTTGTTAATGTATATGTAACTTCATAATGTATTTCATAAATGTATATTGTATCCCGATAGAGAGGTTATTATTCCTTTGTACGGAAGTGTCGTCATTTGTATTTACAAGTGTCGTAACTTATACAAGAGGGGTTATTAGACCAACAAGTGTGGGGTCAGCCCTGAGTTGGGTTACCATGGGTTATTAGACTCTCCTAGAGAAGTCGGCCCTGTTAGGTTATTAGGCAAGTCGAGTTGTGTATAAATAGAGTGAGGGTGTCACTCTATTTCATCATTCACTTACTCATCTATCTCTCACTTGAGTGATGCGCACTAGTGGAGGAGGAGAAGCTACTAATGAGTCTATCTCTTGTACTTAGGTTTTGTATCATTGCTCTTTCTATCTCTGTGGAAGTTGTTGGGTTTTTCACCTTCTTGGTTTTCCACAAGGAAACTCTGTGTTTATTGTCTCTTGTGCTTGTCTCTTATGATTGATATGTTGTGCTTGTTATTCTCTTAGATAAGATCCTAGATCATATTGAATTAATGCTCAAAATCTAACATGGTATCAGAGCTAACCCGAGAAGAAGACACTGTGCACCTGCGGAAGCTAGGGCTTCTTGATTTTTGGGTTTCTCTCCACATATCTTCAAATACAGGAGGCTAGATTGACTCTCCTCGCAAGGGCGCATCTTTCCGTCGAAACAAAATCCAATTTTGAGCATTTTCACTTTTGACTTAATCTATGGTGCGGGAAAATTAGGGCTTCGGAGAAAGTTGGAATTTTTGTAATCTAAGTCCATTGCTCGATGCTCCTCTAAAAAATCGAAATTTAGAGACCAAGAT
The DNA here is from genome assembly GCA_027924585.1 of Larix kaempferi. Taxonomy (NCBI): domain Eukaryota; kingdom Viridiplantae; phylum Streptophyta; class Pinopsida; order Pinales; family Pinaceae; genus Larix; species Larix kaempferi. The sequence goes on from BSBM01000602.1 coordinate 6,715,359, forward strand.
CGAACTTTTTGGTTGGGCAGAAGGTCGGGCTTGATCAAACCCTAGATCGGGATTTTGATCGGAAAGATGGAAAATTAGGGTTTCTACAAAAGTTGGAACTTCTGAAATCTGAGACCACGACTGTCTGCTCCTCTGAAAAATTGAATTTTAGAGCTTTGGATCGAAATTTTTGGTTGGGTGAAGCTCCGGGAAATTTAAACCCTAATTCAGGGTCGTGTCAAGTGAATATGGAAGTTTCAAAAGCAATTTGGAGGGGTGAAACTTTGCAAAATTCAAATTCTGAGTATACCAGCTTGACCAGTGCAGCAAGGCGCATCTTTCTATCCTTTCAGAAGTTTGAAATTCAAATTTTGAATTTTTAGGGTTTCTCGGACAAACCCTAATCTAGCTCTAGATCTAGTTCTCAACAAATCAAGTGGTAAGACCTAAATCTTTTATTTCCATTTGAGTTTCTCATTAAAATGTCTCACCAAACCAAGCTTGAGGATAAGCTTGAAGGGGCTGATAACTTCTGAGCATGGAAGTATAGGATTGGGTTAATCCTAGAGGAGAATGAGTTGGACACTTACATAAGCGATGAGGTTCTAGTTCCAAAGGGAGAAGAGGCTAAGGCCTCACACAAGAAGAACTTGGTCAAAGCCAAGAGAATCATTGTTGATTCCATCAAAGACCATCTCATACCTCATGTGTCTTCCCTAAAGACACCTAAGGAGATGTTTGTCTCATTGACCTAGTTGTTTGATGGAAAGAACATAAATCAGAAGATGACTCTACGAAACCAATTGAAGGGGTAAAGCTCTAGAATGGAGAGACCATCCATTCCTACTTTTCTAAGGTCTCTCAAATCAAGGAACAACTTGAAGATGTGGATGAAGTAGTGGAAAATGGAGAAATTGTAATGACCACTTTGAATGTCCTACCTAGGTCATGGGACTCCTTCATCCAAGGAATCTGTGCAAGAAAGAAATTGATCTCTTTTAGTAGACTGTGGGAGGTATATTCATAAGTAGAAGCTAGGCTTGTGGCCCGAGAAGAAAAGATGGGGAATGAAGATCAAGCTCTCACAGCACATACCAAGAAGAGTAAGAGGGAGCCATCTCATAACAAGAGATCTTCACACCACCATCATCATAGAGATAAGAAAGATCTGAGATGCTTTACATGTAATGAGAAGGGACACTTTTCCCTCAGATTGTCCTAAGAACAACAACAACAACAATCTGACAGGTATGACTTACAGGTATGTTTTTAAATCTGTTAAGTTTATGATATGTTTGTCTTCATGTTATTGAATTTAGTAACAATCTTGATTAATTTTAGACTTGTCTTATCACCCTAGTAAAAGTATGAATGCATGATAGAAGACATTCATTGATTAGAGCTATGACACTTATGATTGTACTAATTCACTATGGTGTTGTATGAGGATAATGTTATCCACTAACTTGAAAGGTACAAATCAAGTTCTATATCAAGACCATGGTGACATGAAGACAAAGACTCATCCATAGTCATGGATCACATAGAAGCTCTACTTAGGAGGTATGTATATTTTGGTTCTACAATGGTTAACTTATGAGTTATGCAGGTCATTGAAGAGAACAAGAAGACATTGGTAGACATAACTAGCAAATATGATAACCAGGTATGTTTTTTCCTATATCAAGTTAGAATCCTACCTTGTGTTAGGATCTTATACTTTTGTATGAATGATTATTCTTGAAGTTAGAAGTTTAAGTAATCAACGGTTTATGCATATTATGTTTCTTAATTTGATTGATGATATGACTAACCAGAAGAGTCCTATGGTCAATAAGAATATGCATGAGTAATAGAAGTCCTCCCTGAAACCTTGAATACTGATGCTTGTGATAAATTACCTGTGTGTGAAATGTTCATGACCATACATGATTAAGATTATTTAGGATCATAATGTTTTGATAGTATTGAGATTATACTAATGGATGTATGATTATATATGAGATCTTGAGGATGACACTATCATGACACTAGTGCACACTTAAGCATGCATAGTGGTCCAAGATGGATATAAGTTCAAGGACAGGTAGTCCAGGAAGCAAAGATCAAGAAGGAGCACAATCCAATAGTTCCTACAAGGAAGCAAAGATCAAAAGGGAGCACTCCAGGAAGTAAATATCAAGAAGGATTCCACCCTACAACTAAACAAAGATAAGTATTTGAATTATCATTTCTTACTACTTAAATGATATTGTTCATTCATGTACATACTTATGTTCCTAGATTTAGGTTGTGTATTATTCATATTAGAATAATTGCATTAATGAACAGTATACTACTAATATGCATGTAATGGGTAAGTGGCCTATGGCACTGTACAACATTCCATTGCTACTTATCTAGAATGAAACCTCTTTGCTAACATGTTGGGAGTTGTGCACACTCTTAAAAAATGTTCTGGTAGAGATGGAAGGCATCTAGAAAGTTACCGTGTGAATACGGGATATGGAAAAATGTTGTATTGAAGCATTGGCTAAAATAATTGCATGCCTGTATGACATATGTTTTTATGCGTAAGATTTTGTTATGAAAACTATGAGAAGTTTCCAATCATGCAATTGAATTTGACTTGTAGGAAAGATCGTGTACAATCACCTACCAGGACAACAACATTTGTCCCAGCAACGAAGTTCATGAAAACTATCTACTAAATATATTGAAGAATATGAAGTTCCCAGCATCCGGGATGAAATAATGAAAGGATGCCATGATCGAAGAGTACCAATCGATCATGAAGAATTATGTTTGGGATGTGGTCCCGAGAACAGAAGGCAACTCTGTTGTGACTTCCAAGTGGATCTATAAGATCAAGCATGCTGCAGATGGTAGCATAGAGAAATACAAGGCGAGGTTTGTAGCTTGTGGCTTCTCCTAGAAAGAGGGAATAGACTATGAAGAGACTTTTGCTCCTGTAGCCAGATACACTTCCATCAGAACAAAACTTGCTTTGCTTGTAGCGATGAAGTGGAAGATACACTAGATGGATGTCAAGACAACTTTCTTGAATGGTGTAGTCAAGGAGGAAGTGTATGTGGAGCAGTCGCTTGGTTTTGAGACACATGCCAGGAAGTCATATGTGTGCAGATTGAAAAAAGCATTGTATGGATTGAAGTGAGCTCCTAGGAATTGTTATGGTAGGATGGACAGTTTCCTATCTAGTTTGGGCTTTACTAAGAGTAAAGCGGATTCCAACCTTTACTACAAGGTTGAGGAAGGAAATCCAGTTATACTTCTATTGTATGTGGATGACCTGTTTGTTACAGATGAGGATAGATTGATTGCCGATACGAAGAGGAAGCTTGCTTCCGAGTTCGAGATGAAGGACTTAGGGATCATGCACTACTTTCTAGGCATGGAGGTGTGGCAGAGTGCAGATGGAATCTTCCTTAGACAAGGGAAGTCTGCAGTAGAGATCCTGAAGCGATTCGGGATGATGGACTGCAAGGCCATGGCCACACCTATAGCATCGAACCTGAAGATTCTGTGTGATGCTTAATCTGAGCTGGTTGATGTCATGATGTATCGACAGATGATTGGGTCCTTGATGTACCTGACGAACACAAGACTAGATATTTGCTTTGCTGTGAACACATTGAGCCAGTTCCTGACGGATCCGAGAAGTGTTCACCTGGTTGTTGTAAAGCATATTCTGAGGTACCTGAAGGGTACAATTGACTATGGGCTCAAGTATGATGCGAATCAAAAGTTTAACCTGGAAGGTTATGTTGATTCAGATTGGGCAGGCAGTGTTGTAGATAGGAAGAGCACATTAGGGTGTTGATTCAGTATGGGATCAGGTGTGATCTCTTGGTTTAGCAGGTTGCAATCTTGCGTAGCACTGAGTACAGCTGAAGCAGAGTATGTCGCAACTTGTTCGGCTAGTTGTGAGGCAGTATGGCTGAGGAAGCTACTATCTGAGCTATTTGATCTCATGTTGGGTGCTACCTGTATCTTCTGTGACAACCAGAATTGTGTGAAGTTGTCTGAGAACCCGGTGTTCCATGACAGGTCAAAGCACATTGAGATCAAATATCACTATATTAGGGATATGGTGCAGAGAGGAGCAGTGAAGCTCCTGTATGTTGTGACGGACGAGCAGATAGCCGATGTGTCGACCAAGCCGCTGACCAGAGTGAAGTTTGACTACTTCAAAGAGAGGCTTGGTGTACTTCAGATCAAGATTCCGTCTAAGGGGAAGTGATGAATCCGGAGACAGAGATGCACACGAGCCATTCTCACATGGTGGTGAGATGTAAGGGCTGAGTGAAGCCTTTCCCGGAGGGTCAGAGGGGAGTCCTTCCATGCCGGTGAGTGTAAGTGTTGTGTTATGTGCATCTGGGATGTGTTGTGCGGACTATGAGGTGATCTGAAGACGATGAGGTAACGGTATAGTACACAGGTTTTGCAGAGGCATGTAATAAGTCTTGAGATGCTCTTGACAGGTTTTGTACTGACATGTAATTAGTCCTGGGAGATCTTGACAGGTTTTGCAGAGGCATGTAATAAGTCCTGGGATGCTCTTGACAGGTTTTCTAGTGACATGTAATCAGTCCTAGGAGATCTTGATAGGTTTTGCAGAGGCATGTAATAAGTCTTGGGATGCTCTTGACAGGTTTTGCAGTGACATGCAATCAGTCCTGGGAGATCTTGACAGGTTTTGCAGAAGCATGTAATAAGTCCTGGGATGCTCTTAACAGGTTTTGCACTGGCATATAATCAGTCCTAGGAGATCCTACAGGTTTTGCAAAAGTATATAATTAGTCCTGAGATGCTCTTGCAGGTTTTGCAGAGGCAGTGTAATCAATCTTGGGAGATCTTGTAGGTGTTGCAGAGGCAGTGTAATCAGTCCTGAGGTGTACTCACTTGATGGCTTGCTCACAGAGATGATGAAGACCTACATGGAGGCTAGGCCTACAACCAGCATGAAAAAGGGTCGGCTCTCTAGAACTTCCTATGACGAGTAGATTGGAGATTGATTGAGATAGCAGCAGATACGATGATGATGATTTGATGATCCAAAGAAGAAGACTTGTGCTAGAAGAACTGTGTCGAGAAATACCTTCCTAGTTAAGAGGGAGTGTTGATGTATATGTAACTTCGGCATGTATTTCATAAATGTATATTGTATCCCTACAGAGAGGTTATTATTCCTCTGTACGGAAGTGTCGTCATTTGTATTTACAAGTGTTGTAACTTATACAAGAGGGTTTATTAGACCACCAAGTGTGGGGTCGACCCTGAGTAGGGTTACCATGGGTTATTAGACTCTCCTAGAGAAGTCCACCTGGTTAGGTTATTAGGAAAGTCAAGTTGCGTATAAATAGAGTAAGGGTGTCACTCTATTTCATCATTCACTTACTCATCTATCTCTCACTTGAGTGATGCACACTAGTGGAGGAGGAGAAGCTTCTAAGGAGTCTATTTCTTGTACTTGGGTTTTGTATGATTTCTCTTTCTATCTCGGAGGAAGTTGCAGGGTTTTTCACCTTCTTGGTTTTCCCCGAGGAAACTCTGTGTCTATTGTCTCTTGTGCTTGTCTCTTATGATTGATATGCTGTGCTTGTTATTCTCTCAGATAAGATCCTAGATCATATTGAATTAATGCTCAAAATCTAACACCTGCAACACATTCACTTCAATAAAAAAGGAATTAAGTTTTATATAAGTCTCAGGCATACGTACTGCTAATACAGGAACTTGGAATCTTAGAGTCATTCCCAGTTTCATTTGTACTAAATTCGTCACCATGCATACATCCCAAACAAGTGTTGGATTGCACGCTTTGTTACAAATATTAATAGCAACACTACAACTCTTTTTTATCCTTTTACACTCAAGGATGCCTCATTTCAATTGGATTTTCAGGTTTCTGTCCCTATTTCCTGGTAGGACCCATTTAAGAGGATATTAAGCTAATTGTTAAGAGATTATACCTGAGAATATAACCAGCATAGATCCATCTTAAGCCTGGATCTATCAAGGACTGAGAGGCATCAAATTTCTTGGTGTAAATTTTCTTCCTAATGTGTAAAAAATTTGAGATAAAAACATTTACCCTCAAGAAATTTAATCCCTCTCCATACTTAGTAGATTAGGGTTTAAGATGGATCTATGTTGGTTTTAGTTTTTTTATCTTTATGTAAAATTTAAAATTAAATAGAAATATGTTGTCAAATAGCTTTATTTAATTTTTTGTTGTAGATTTATTTAATTTTTTGTTATTGCCACGTCAGTCAGCATTACCCACGTTACGTGACAAAATCTCCACCATACTGGGCTGAAGAGCACCTCGCTACTCTCAGTGCAATCAAGTGACTTTTCTATGAGTAGAAGAATGCTTTGCTCACAATTGGCACTAAGGTTTGTTCCAACTGTTGTTAGTTTTTGGTTTCTCTGAGTTGTTCTCCTAGAAAGAGGATGCATGAGTGTTGAAGGAGATTCCTTGCCGGATGGGTGTGCCATGTGGGAGAGATTCCCTTATGTCCATATGACTACTTTCTTACACCTATGATGCTTGGCATTTTGAATCTTTGGTCAGTGTGAGATTATGATAGATTCTATGACAGATATGACATATTCCTCTTACACATTATGAAGGGAATTACACATGCTAAGTAGGGTGCATCCCTTGTTACATGTGGATGTTGATTCCTTTCAGTAAAGATATTATTAGCCATTACTTTTGTAACCATTGTTTCCTCTCTTATTAGATTTAACTTAGTAAGGGAGGTAACACTAGTTAGGCTTATATACAGTGAGCTTGAGAAGAGTGATTCTACAAAGAGTGTACTAAGGTTTGTGAGAAGCCATTGTAGTACCTTGAGGGCAGTATTTTAATATTTTTATTGTGTGAATGAGAAGATAATGATTATTGTTATAAAATTTTGTTTGTTGTCCACTATATTTATTGTGCTAATTTATTAGATCTAGTCTTTATCTGTTTGCAGGGTTGAAACTTGATCTCATCTTTTGAAATGTGGTGTCTAAACTGTGTTGAAATAATATGCAGCTGCGAAAGATATTCTTATTGTATTTGTCTTATATTTGATCATGTAAAAACCCTAAAAGATCAATGTTATATTGTACTTGTAAAACATGTAATGCCGGCTCAAGAAGATTCCAGAAGAAATAATAAATAAACAATATTATGTTGCTCCCTAGACAAGTCGGCCCAGTCAAACAATATTATGTTTCTCCCTAGACAAGTCATCCCAATCAAGTAGACAAGTTTCCCCAACAGTGAAAAAGGCCACCCAGGACAAGTATAAATAAGGGGTGGCATGTCCTCATTTGGATACCAAGCAAGTGAAGTGAGATCTTCTCCATAAGTGCGCATGGGAGAGTAGTTGCAGCTGGAGGAGGACTTTTATTTCAGGTTCTATCTTATCTTGTCTTTGTATCTTCTATTCTTGGGGCATCTTTGTATGAGAGAGCTTTAGCTCTTCATTGTATTGACTTTGTAATTTGTTGACGAATCTATACTGAGAAGTTTTGTTGGGTTTTTCCTGTGAAAGGGTTTTCTGTAGTGCCCCTAGACTACTGTAGACATTGAGGGCACTTGCTTAGTGACCCAACTGTTTGAAACATTAATTAAATAACCTTCTGACCTTATTTGTTTTTAGTATGTGTATCTGAACTGTTGAGGTAAATGAATAATTGCATATGTTAAACGATTAGCTATGACTATGGAAAATTATGTTGATGGATAATGCTTAACGACTAGCTGTATGGTGATTATGTATTTGGCGACGAAATGTATATTTGATAAGATGAATGAGCAGTTTGAATAAATCATAAATGTTTAACAATGCTAGAGTTAGAAACCAGATGATGATTGTTGAGAACAGTGCTACTAATAATTTGTTGCGAGAAGTGTGTGTAGAAACAAGTGAGACGGTTCACCAACGGACACACAAAGGAACATGGAGGGTCGTAGAGTACGGGTAAATCACACACAGGGGAAGCGACGATGATGTCAACTTCCGACAAGAATACCACGCATGAGCAGATAAGCATTGATCCGCTTGCTCAAGAGGAATGCGTGAGGGCGTACGAGGTGGGCCACGACGGAGCTGGTCACGTACGAGTTGAGGGGCGCGCAGTGAGAACGGACTCACTCCTCAGCGCCATTAGTCCCTAGATAGCATGTAGACGGAGGATGGATGGTAACGATTCCTAAAATCCCTACAAGAGTTCCCGCAAGTCAAAACGGAAATATGGTGGCAGAAGGGCCCAACGATGAGGTACCCTGTCGAGAACGGAAAGAATGGACGCAAGGACCCAACGAGGTGGTACCATGCCAAGGAATGGAAACCATGGATGATTGGACCCGACGGAGTGGTGCCATGTCAGAGAATTAAAAATTAAGGAACCAGGAGCCCAACGACGCGGCATCGAGATCCTAGTGAATTTGATTGTTAAATTAAATTGCATAAAAACTTAGGAGAATAACTCTAGATTATTGCTTAGCAAATGCATAACAATAGCTAAAACATTTGCACATGAATAGTTATATTTTGTTGAGCATTTAAAATAATAGAAATTATTATTTAGGAGCAAAATAGATTAGACACCTAGTCAACTAAAAGCTAGGAGTTGATTAAAATATCTGGGGGACAAACTAGAGCAAACTTAGGGATGTAGGTGCACTTCCCAGAGAAACTGACACTTGGATGGGTGAGTGTTTAATAAATTAAATTATTAAAAATATTTAATTATGCATGAAGCGACATGTGTCGTAGGAGACTTCCCTTTATAAGGAAGGCTTAAGAAATGGGTAAGGGGCCCATAATTTGGATGATTGTCGTAATTTTCGAATGCCTCAAAGACTTGCTGCTATCTAAGGGTTTGGCTTAGAAATCCTGGTGGGAAGGGAAGCCCAAGCTGAATTTCTGAAATACTTGTGTGAGCTCTACGACCCAAAGCTCGGGGGAGGCCATGCGACTGAAAGCATGAGCCTATGGTTGGGTGGCGAAGCTAACGGTTGCTTCGCCTACGGTTAAACGAGCTTTGCTGGAGGGATTCTACGGAAGACGCAGACAACAATGGACCAGCTGGATCGGGTTGACAGGTTAAGTTTCAGGTTCAGTTCAAGGGGACCCTAAAGGAGGGGTCCTACTTTTGGTATCAGAGCCGGTCGAGCCTTGAGGGCACCGGACGCATATCTCTATTAGGGGTTGTCAATATCTTCGTCAAATTGGATTGATTCGGAATCAATGGAATCAGCCGCTACTACAACAATCTACCCTTCTCAAACTCGACAATCTAAACAGGTTCATGGCTCTTAAAAGTTTGTTTTTCAGTATTGAGATTGACATTCTAGTTCTATAAAAAAAATGGGGGGTATGATTCGATCCATTTTCTGTGAAAGTAAACTCTGTTTTTCAACGCATTTATATTACGGATTTCTGTGTATTAAGTTGAGGAAGTCAAATTCAATGAATATGAACGGATTCATTGTATATATATATTTAAGATCTGTTCTTGGTTGTATTTATATTATAGATTTCTGTGTTTGAGTTGAAAATGGTCGAAATCAATGGACACAATCCGATTCATTTTCTATATATCTAAACTTGTCTGCAAATTTCTGATTGAGTTCGAATTGTGTTTCAGATCTCATAATATAGATTGACCCCCTTACATGAAATTAATTTTTAATTGAAATTCTGTTGCAAGTCTTATTGGGGATTCAATAGCGTCTTCAGATCTAAACCCTGTCTGTCAGTTAGATCCTTGATTGATTAACTTAGAATAATCTTCAGACGTCTCCAGTATCGATCGAAAATCTCCCTGTCTGCATTTCCTTAGGTCGCATCAGCGTGTTGGCATCCCTATAAAAAAAAAATCTGGATCCTGGTCTTTGTTGAGACTATAATATTAATTTTATTTTATTTATATGCAATCACAGGTTATACTCTATTTTTTATTTTATCGTTTGATATTTATAACTTAAATTTGGATCTTGAACCCTGTCAAATCTCAACCGACTGCTTGAGCGACCATCCCATCAGGCGTAACCGGTATAACAGTCACTGAACAGAGACTATGATCTATCATTGTATTTGTTCCTGTAGAGACCTTGTTTCGTGCTTAGAATGCTCTCTGTAATTCCTCTGTTTGCCCTGAAGCCAAGATTGCTAACCAACATTCCATTGAGCTTTTGTGGCAACTGGGCGAATGCTACAGTAACCAGGAAGAATTTAAATGATGCGTCTTTCCAGTTTATAGAAGATCGATACGGTCAACATGATAGCGTGAGCGTGGGTAGTTTTCTCTCCGTCAGCAGGTTTCTCTCTAAGTTTAAACTTCAAATAAGTTCAGGATCAGTATGAGATCCAGCACTCCCCATGGCAAATACCGCCAACAACTTGGTTTCTACAGGTTTGACTTATCACTATCTTCGTGTTGCATTCTTGATGCCGTCGTTTGTGAGATCCGCGATCTAAAACCTGGGTGCATAGATGGATCTGTATTTTATTTTTTTAGGATACGGATTAGATCTGCGACCCATCTCCAGAATCGGATTTACACTCTGTTTGCTTAGATAGTGGCTATCACTGATCTGTGAAAGATATCGGATTCATCACACTAAGCAGCTGGGAACGCCTTGATCTATTTATTTGATCTCTGCCACTGATCGTATTCTATTTACATTTTGATCTGAGATCTCGGCTTGTAATTATCGAGATCCCCCTTTGCGTATGTATGTTGTTGTTTACCTCTGCGTTCATATTTACCTCTGTTGATACATTGCGAAGAAGAGCGGATTACTTAATCCCATTCATGTATTGCATGCTTGTGGAGATTTAAATCTCATTTCTGTATTGAAGACGCGTTAAGACTGGATCTCAATTCCTAGGGTAAATGCATGTTAAGGCCTGATCTAAATCCTGTGTTGAATGCCTGAATCCTCGTGTTGAGGCCTACTTGAAAGGTAACCGATGTATACAGTTTTAATCTTCGGAAGAGAGATCTCTGCATTGCTGTTCTTTATGGCTGAATCGAAAAACGTAGTTGTTGTTCAATCAAAGATCTCAGAGGATTGTTGAATTAAAAGCATAGTTGCATCTCAGTGGTTTGTTGAATCTAAAAAAAAAAAAAAAAGATTTCCAAATAGTGGATCTCTGTGTAATAATAAAAACTTAATTATTATGTTAGATATTACATTGATAGGCATGGCCGCCAATCTAACTTCCGGAGTTTGTGCCTTCTGCACTTTTAACTGGGATAGCCTTTATGATGTTAAGGCATGAATGAAGAGAAGGTGAACACGTCCAACCGTCCCTGCGAATATCTTCCTCGGACTGGACAGACTTCCCAAACTTCACTTGGGAAACGGCCCGAAGATGTCCAGTAGGTGGATCATCAATTGGAGTTCTCTGAGGGATCTGTCAATCCGTGGAAGTGAGATATTAGAATCCCTTACGGAAGGCGCAGTTGCAATAATGGAACTGATACAGTTTTGGATTCTGGTCGGTTATTCATTTATGAGTGATAGCGTTAGTCTGTGTGTTAAATTACTGTTAACGGTGCTTGAAATTAACCATTCGCTAGAATAGATCTTCATTAAAACTAATATATGAATTTACAGATTCAATATTGCAAATATTGTATTCGATAATGAACTCTTCATTTGATATTTTATTTCGTTATTAAATAGTGAATTAATCTAGTTGTTCAATTCGCATCTGACAATAACTGCATGAAGGATGACCACTGGAAATGGGCTACTCGAAGGGTCGAAATATTGATTCCGCTATAAAATAAGTCATTTCCCATATTCCTTGATTATATATATTTCCTAGTGACAAATGAAGGTACCGGAATTAAATTCTTTTATTGATTAAACAAAGTTATTTATTGTTTTTATTATACACATTATAAACGTATCAATTGCAAAAGTGAGAAACATATACTATATGTGTAATTTATACTTAAAATTTTATGATTGCTAGATATGTACAATATTATGGGTCATATGACGTTCAAACGTAAAGGATTATGCATTCACATAATTATCGGGCCTATTTGTTTAAACATTAAATAGGTAGTTACTATATATTCGTGGAGTTGTTTTAATAAAATCTACCGAACGATATTGGCGAAAAGGAGTAGTAAGGAACACTGGTCTACCGTCGTCTAAGTGATGGTTAAATTCCAGATTAATGCACACTCTTAGTTAGTTAAATGGTACCGAAAAGTCTTTAGTAAATGAAGATATCTTCAAGTTGGTCAATCTTGAAGAACATCCTAGGAATCTGTTCGATTTAATTACAGCCTTTCAATCTCGTAGAAGGATGGCGGTTGAATTATGTTGCCACGTGTAGCACTTTCTTGTTGATAAGTTAGGTAATTGTGTCTCTATCCCACCCGAATTATCTTGGAAGGTAAACTTGATTCATATTCCATAATACTTGGGATGCATGCAAAACAATGGAGGTGAGGTTAATTGGAGATGCGTTATATGTATGTCTATGCCTATGTAAGGTATTAAAAGGTTATGGGATATTTAATGATAGGAATTTATACAATTACCTTTTGATGAACATTTTAGCTTACATGCATATTCGAATAGTATCCAAGTTATAGGTTAGTCTCTTTTTATTATGGTGCCCCTTTGGAAATGGGGATAGAGGTAAAGAGTTATATTGATATAATATTAAATAGAAAGGTATCACAAATGTTATGTGTTTAATTGATTTGCAGGAAATTAGAATTAATGGTTGTATTATTGATAGCGATATACCCATTTACATTAAAAAGCATACTAGGCTTACATTTATTTAAGAGAAGAATTTGAAAGTTGATCATCATGACATGCATACTTTATTTAATAAGATAAAGTAGTCACATTGTTAAGATTGAAATAAGGAATATGATTTAGGATGTAGGATTTATTTATTTTTGAAAATATTTATATATATAAATAATGTATTTATTTTTCTACATATATTATTATGAAATAGATGTAAGAAACGATAAAACATTTTGGTATTCACTCACATACAAAATATGACCTAGCGAAATTAAGTAATCCACCGCATATGTATTATACCTTGAGTTGAGCTATAGTTTAGTCGTCATGTTATGCTCCTTAAGATATTCTATTAGGATTGACATTTGAAGGAGTTATACTTAAAGCAATTTTAATCATTTGATGATGGAACTCATTGTTTGATGGCTCATTTAGATTTTCCGCTATAGTTGAGTTTCTACATATAATTTGAAGAAAAAGCTTTCAAGGCAGGAAGGTTTTATTCAAAATAAATAGATGAGTAATGTTATAGAGTTGAATACATATATTTTGAAGAAAAAGATTTGAAATCATGAAAGATTTATTTGAAATAAATATATGAGTAATGTTATGTGATTTAGGTTATAGATTTGCATACATACATTTAAAAGAAAAGAAAAAAAAGATCTTTGAAGTTTTGTAAAATTTTATTTTAAATTATCAACTCCATAATAATATGGAGAAGGTTATGTGCACTTATCCTTGGACATATATAATGAATATATTTAGATATACAATCTTGCATTAGACAAAGGTGGTTAGTATAGAGTGTTTGTTTGACATTATACTTAAGTATTGAGGAAAGGGTTATGTGATCAGTTTGTTAACCAAACAATTAAAATGGTTATATCACTAGGTACTCACTGCATTTGCAAGTTTCTGAATTATAGCTTTATGTCCATCATCTTACTGGTAAATCCCCTTATGACCCCATACATATTATGTCATGTAGGAAGCACTGAAGATATTATCGAATTCTAGGATAAAGTGGAGATTTTGTTAAAAGATCAATTTTAAATTACCTGACACTAAGACTCCTTTGTCGAGACTTCGACAGACGGTCGATAAGGTGAAACGAATTCAGAATTTGAAAGACGAAACATCAATGTAACCAGCATGATGAGCTAAACTCAACGCCATGAATTTTTGCTTTATAAAACACCATTTATGAAATCTAAAGACTACAAACTTGACTTGACCATGATATGATAAATAGGAGCATAGAACTTGGAGACACTGTCGAAGCGTTGATCGAAGACAAACTTGTCAACTGAAGTATGTAGATGATAAACATGGTGAGCTGAACGCAATGATTCTAACCATCGAAAATGATGAATTCTAAATGGAAATACAACTAATTCCCATGATACAACTCGATGAGATTATGACAACCCATACATGATGCGATAGGGAAATTAGGTCAAAGGAGTCATATTACAATAGAAATGATGAAATGAGGTAAGGATGTGATAAGCTCATTGACTTGGACATGATGCTACTAATGAAAGGACTAAGAGTTAAATTTAAATATGTTCGACTAAGTCACTAAATTTCGACGACTCGAATCCTAACTTATTGAGAACCAACATTATTAATACATTTAGAGGTATTTGGAAGTAGTCTTATGGAATTTCCTTTTTGGACTATTTGAGGGTCTCTCCTGATTTGTTGAAACCATGATTATATCTTACTAAATATTTTCTGATGTTTACCTTCTCGACTGGAAGGGAGGATAACCTAATAGATTTGAAACCTTGCTTGGATTTGTTATGTTGATAAAATTATTGGATGGCTATTGACGCAATGTAGCTTGTTGAAAACTTGAACTTCGTAGACCCTCGTGAACGAATAAGAGATATAGGAAATCCTGTTGGGACTGACAATTATGGAATGTATTATTGGATTGATATGAGACGAAATTACGATTAAGTTCCAGAGGATGTATCGGAACTATGTTGGACGAAATAGAAAACTAATAATAAGAACCACTAGTGCTTATAGCCATGATTATTGGAGAAAAATAGAATAGAATGACAGAAGATGAGAATAGGAAATTAAAAGTTAAGCCTAGTGTCGTAAGGGTGAGAACAAAATTTAAACTTCGGGACGAAGTTCTATACAAGAGGGGGTGTATGTAATGCCCCTAAAATGACTATGGACTTCGAGAGCACCTATTGAGTGACCCGGCGGAACAGACTTCAATAAAGTGGCGCTTCGAGTTAGGATGTGTCTTAATAAGGGAGAATCACCTGATGATGTGCATGACTATAGTTGATAAATGAATTAATGAATTGAATTATATGTGTGGACTGGGATAATTGATTGATCAATTCTTGCTTAAATGCTTAGCCTTGATTGGTTAAGTCAAAGTATTGTAGGACAGCTACAGTCCTAGCTTTGTGACTTGGGAAGACGCAACTGAGATGCGTCATAGCTTTCCGCATGTATTCTGAACTTCGGGACGAAGTTCTAAATAAGTAGGGGTGTATGTAGTGCCCCTAGACTACTGTAGACATTGAGGGCACTTGCTTAGTGACCCAACTGTTTGAAACATTAATTAAATAACCTTCTGACCTTATTTGTTTTTAGTATGTGTATCTGAACTGTTGAGGTAAATGAATAATTGCATATGTTAAACGATTAGCTATGACTATGGAAAATTATGTTGATGGATAATGCTTAACGACTAGCTGTATGGTGATTATGTATTTGGCGACGAAATGTATATTTGATAAGATGAATGAGCAGTTTGAATAAATCATAAATGTTTAACAATGCTAGAGTTAGAAACCAGATGATGATTGTTGAGAACAGTGCTACTAATAATTTGTTGCGAGAAGTGTGTGTAGAAACAAGTGAGACGGTTCACCAACGGACACACAAAGGAACATGGAGGGTCGTAGAGTACGGGTAAATCACACACAGGGGAAGCGACGACGATGTCAACTTCCGACAAGAATACCACGCATGAGCAGATAAGCATTGATCCGCTTGCTCAAGAGGAATGCGTGAGGGCGTACGAGGTGGGCCACGACGGAGCTGGTCACGTACGAGTTGAGGGGCGCGCAGTGAGAACGGACTCACTCCTCAGCGCCATTAGTCCCTAGATAGCATGTAGACGGAGGATGGATGGTAACGATTCCTAAAATCCCTACAAGAGTTCCCGCAAGTCAAAACGGAAATATGGTGGCAGAAGGGCCCAACGATGAGGTACCCTGTCGAGAACGGAAAGAATGGACGCAAGGACCCAACGAGGTGGTACCATGCCAAGGAATGGAAACCATGGATGATTGGACCCGACGGAGTGGTGCCATGTCAGAGAATTAAAAATTAAGGAACCAGGAGCCCAACGACGCGGCATCGAGATCCTAGTGAATTTGATTGTTAAATTAAATTGCATAAAAACTTAGGAGAATAACTCTAGATTATTGCTTAGCAAATGCATAACAATAGCTAAAACATTTGCACATGAATAGTTATATTTTGTTGAGCATTTAAAATAATAGAAATTATTATTTAGGAGCAAAATAGATTAGACACCTAGTCAACTAAAAGCTAGGAGTTGATTAAAATATCTGGGGGACAAACTAGAGCAAACTTAGGGATGTAGGTGCACTTCCCAGAGAAACTGACACTTGGATGGGTGAGTGTTTAATAAATTAAATTATTAAAAATATTTAATTATGCATGAAGCGACATGTGTCGCAGGAGACTTCCCTTTATAAGGAAGGCTTAAGAAATGGGTAAGGGGCCCATAATTTGGATGATTGTCGTAATTTTTGAATGCCTCAAAGACTTGCTGCTATCTAAGGGTTTGGCTTAGAAATCCTGGTGGGAAGGGAAGCCCAAGCTGAATTTCTGAAATACTTGTGTGAGCTCTACGACCCAAAGCTCGGGGGAGGCCATGCGACTGAAAGCATGAGCCTATGGTTGGGTGGCGAAGCTAACGGTTGCTTCGCCTACGGTTAAACGAGCTTTGCAGGAGGGATTCTACGGAAGACGCAGACAACAATGGACCAGCTGGATCGGGTTGACAGGTTAAGTTTCAGGTTCAGTTCAAGGGGACCCTAAAGGAGGGGTCCTACATTTTCCCAGGATAAATCTTTGTCTATTGTTGAATGTATTTCTTTCAGTGATCCTTATTATTATGATGTGATATGATAAATTGAATGAAAGTCTCACATATTTGCTCTTAAGTAAAGTTCTAACACACTCTTGAATTTGTTATTTAGCAATTGTGTTTGTATAGATCTGAAATTGGATTAGTGGTTCTAGTTTTTTTGTTTTAGTTGTAGGTAATTCTCTAAGTGTAGTTATGTGTATCATGTGGATGTAAAATTTCAAGATGTAAAATTATGACATGGTTTTAGAGCTCTGCATCTAAGATTCTCCAGATCCATGTATGGATTGGACTGTCACCTGTGAGAGGGAGAATCTTAGTGGCTGTGATGCCCATAAGACTCCAAATATTGGAGTGATCCATGCCTGTGAGAGGCACTGCGACCATTAGAGTTTGTGGGTTATATGCTTGTGTAGCTCCAGTGATTGGAGTGGATTTGTTGCTTGTGATAGGTGCAATGTACTTGTGATAGGTTGATTTCAGTGTCTGATCTGTTTGTTGAAGTGTATTCTAGTCTCTAGGTTCCTAGGATGACTACTCTTGGTCTTAGAGAGTGTGACTGTCTATAAGGTGCTTCTAACTTTGCATCTTGGAAGTGTCGACTGTAGGTCTTCTTGTAGGGGATGGATATTTGGGGGATTGTAAAAGGGATTGCCACTCCTCCAATTAATGCTACTTTGTTGGCTGTGTTGACCACCAAGTCAGCTAGGTGGGAAACCATGTACCATGAAGATAAATGAAGTGTACCTTACAAAATATTCAAGCTTCAAATGACTCAGCAGGGCAATATTGCCCCTTTCTTCTCTTCTTCTTCTTCATGAAATTGTTGCACCCCTGCGGGGAGTGTGTAAGGATATGTCCGCATGATGGTCAATGTTTTGTAAAACTTAGTTTCCTAGGACTTTATCATTAGGGAATTCCTTTCATCAAGTGTTTTTTCTCCTCGGATAATTAACTTTACTCTTTAGCAATTTTAATTATTAGAGTTTTTCACTTAAAATTCCTCCAAAGTGGTGAAAGGCATTCTAATGATTGATCCCGTGGGGTGATTAAGGTCTAGGAGTGTTGTATATTACCATACTAGACATTATCCAAAGTCTTGTGGAATTTCATTAAGTTTTGCCGAGTATTTTTAAAAATTTTGTAATTAAAAAATGTCCCTCAACATAAATTGTTGTATTGTAAAAGAGGGATAAGTGGCTCCTAGTGCCCATAAATAGGGGTACGGGTACTCAAAATCAATGGCTTGAGGCCCCCTACACCCTTGGACCAGGTTTGGAGTCAAGTCATTAAGTTTTGATAAGGTTTTGGCCAAGTTTTCCTAAGTCATTCAAACAATCAGGAAAAATTGCCTATAATTAAAAATGACAATTTTTTGTAAAGTGTCTAAAGTCACTTGGAAAGGGGGAATTATGTTTTCCAAAGTCATATTATGCACCAAGAGGGAAATCAAAGGCAAAAATTCCCCCCCATGTAAAGTTTCAAGAGTTTGAAGTTGTCTCCCTAAGGGAGGCACCCTCTCTCACCATGGGAATTGAGAAAATTTGAAATAAGCCAAAGCGGGGGGGTCCCACCTTCATGATTTCCTCCCTTTGGCCTAGCAATCAATTATAAAACATGGGAGGGGGGTTTTGTTCCCCCCATTTTTTGGATTATTAACCCATGGAAGTGTGCCCCCCTTCATGGGCCCCCTTTCTCTTCAAGTGACAAATATCACTCATGCAAAGGGACTCTCCCCTCTCTCTTTTTCTATAAAAGGAGGTCTCTCCTTCTCATCTGGGTTACAATCTCTTGACTCTTTCAAGCTCTCATTCTCTCTCTCTCTTGCTCTCATTTTTGTGAGCCATTGTAATTTCCATCCATTTTGGCTCTCTAATAAAAATCTTTGGAGGAAAGCTGGCGTTTCTTTGTGTTCCATGGTGGTTTGCTGCTGTGCTCCATTGTTGCTCAAGCTATTGGAGGCCAAAGAGGCAAATTTCTTTGCCTTGGTGAGATCTATTCATTTTTGTTTAAATTTCACGAGTTTTTAGATTTTGTAGTTAAGAAGTTCATTCTTTCTTGGTTGAATAACATGATTTCTTAATTCATTGTTTGAAACATACATTTTATTAGTTTGTGTAGCAAAATCTATCAAGTTGCGGGTTACCAAAATTTGGAGAGTGGGATTCCTCGGTTGGATGCCCCATTGCTTGAAAGCCTTAAGAGCAAAGGACATTTTTTCCTCGCTTTCCACTAAAATTTCTGCACATTTTTTAACATCTTATTTACACTCTAAAATATTATTTAAAATACTCATTTTCATAAGTTATTTTGAGTTAGTTAATCTACAAAATTTTCAGAAATTTATGTACATAATTTTACACTAATATTCAATGTCCCAAAGTGATTTTGGGCACTCTTTACTGTATATTTTCTTGTTGTTTTGTGCAGGTTCTTAGCAAAATAAAGAGAGACTCTGCCAAAATTTTGGTAGAAAAGAGTTCAAAATACCCCCAAGATTCCCTACTTCAAAGGACATTGCCAAGAGGGGCCCAAAACCCCTTTCCTTTTCTCTTTTTCTCAAATTTCTGCTGCAAAATTCTTTTTTCTCATTGTAAGGGCCAAGAGAATCTCTTGATCCCACTTTCCATTTCCTTTAAGTTTCAAATATTATCTCAAAATTTTATTTAAGCGACTCATTGCATGCAAAGGAAGTTGGGCTTTGCCCACCCTTGCATAGCAAAAGAAGAAGGCTAGGATTTAGATTTTCATTTATACTTGCAAGTTTTTTTTTTTCCCCACTTCGTCCATTCGGAAGAGGATTGAGTGGAGGGTATTAGTTTGTTTTTGCTTTCATTTCTTTATTGTTGCCCACACCTTGCAAGAGAAGTGGCTCTGCCCATCCTTGCAATATTGTGCCGGCTAGATTTTGTTTAAAGTTCATTTTTAATTATTTATTTCAAGTAAATAAATCTTGTCCCACTTTTTCCCTGTATTTCCTCCCCTTGCCGGTTTTTTCCAATCCCGAGTGAAAAGAAAGGGCAAAATTTCGAGTCGGCTAGTTTTAATAGGCACTTTAACAAGTTATTTTGAAATTGAGAAAATAAGGATTAGTTGTGGAGCTAGAGGGGTAGAGGCTGAAGGGAGCCTCATGGCACAAATCAGCCTTCCAGTTTCTGGAAAATCAGAGACAGTGAAGTGCATATTTTGGGACTGCTGATTCGCTAGAGATTGCTGGCAGTACACATAGGATCAACACTCTTCTTTATTTCAAGAAAAGGTGCATTGGAGAGCTGCAATCCTTGTTGACTATAGATATCTACTGCTTGATGACTTCACAAAAATTTGGCACTACCTCCGAGTTACTGCAATGTTCACCATATGGAAGCCAAGGTGCAAGTTTATTTTTGATAACGAGGTCAGCTTAATTCAGTGTTTCTGCTGTAACTGGAAGGAAGAGGTATGTATGCAATTGTTTTTTTAACCAAAATGGATAGAAATTTTTATTATATTAGAGAAAGTGGCTGGGCCACACATCAAAATTACATATGTCTGAATAATATCTGATTGTCCAGAATTCAATGTAACTAATGCAGAAGCTAGTCTATCTTTGCAAACCACAAAACATCCTCCTGACCGAGGGAATTTAAACATTCTAATATCCAATCTATTACTATAAATGCGATAGAAAGTTCTTGACAACTACACAAAATTGCAAAACATTCAACAAATAAGAGAAATTGGAGAATGAGCCCTCTCCATAGAGCATGCCTGGAAATGCTTGTTTGACCTTAAGCATATGAGATTTTCCTGATATTTCTTCTCCCCGTCAACTTTCCCGGCACACTGCTGTTCGCCGAGAGCTACCTGCGAAATGACCATACACTGAGTTAAATATCAATCATGAAATAATGATGCATGCAACAAGAAAACTTTAAACTTTTGAAACTTTACTGTACCTGAGTCGTGATAGAAGATTGACGAAGCCAGCCATCCATCCACTACGAAGGAGAAGCACCCAACTCGAAGGTCACACTGTGGGATACCTTTTGAAACTTACAACCCGATTGAAACCCCAGACTTTCAAGTCACTACAACGCCCCAATAGATGCACTCATCCAACCTGTGGATTGCCACACTATTCAACTCCAGACTCGGCCTCCATTGATAGCATTCACTTACATTTTGGAGGTTGTTTCCGGTCTCAGGATCGAGCCCAAGGGAGGCTAAAACATCAAAACCCTAAGTGCCTCTCGTCTGGTTGGCCTCACCCCCAAACCCTACCACCGAAACGAATGCCAAGAAAACGTTACAATATCCCATAAGTTACGTTAGGGTTCTCTATGATCCCAATGCATAGCAATCAACGAAAGAGATCTAAGTTCCTTGAGCCACGTTGGAGGGTGGCAGGTGTGATAATAACTCACCCCTCCATCTCCCAAGCCACGAAGTTGCCAACTATGTCGACACTGAAGCAGGAGGCCCGATACAACTCAGCATCGACGAACCTTCTTACATGCTGGAGACCCTTCACAACGTGCACGTAATATCTCCATTAACACGGTGGCCAGGCGAATTGATTACAAACCTAATCATTTACTACACCCTTGAAGTCGTACGCAGGCTTTATACAATGCCATCATTCCACCTGCCAAGCATAAGGATCAACATTTAATAGCATCGACTTTATAAATTATACCAAGGTTAAACATTCACCGGTAGCATGTATAAAGGAACTTGTATATTCCATTTAAAATCAATACAAATGCACTCATAGCTTAAACACATTAACTTAGGTCACATTCAATCCTAAGGTATGGATTGATTCCACCCCAACTTAATATAAAATTCATCTTAAAGTTCATTATAAAGCTCTTCAACTTTGTTCATGTCATAAGTTATATGAATACACCCTTAGGGTATAGTTGCTCCATAGAACCATCGCATACATTGCATGGTAGGGTATTAATGCATAATGCATCACCATTATAATTTCCCAGGTAATAGAGAACTTAGAACCACCTTATTACACTCTCTATGTTATGCTTAGGACCATGTGTCCTTGTCTTAAATTTGTCATCGTCGAAATTTATAAAAGAATTGTTTTAACAGCCACAATTCATTCATGGAATGATAACAAGTGAAGTCATAAACTCCTAATGAAGAACATTCATAACAATCACACTCTGAGATTGATGATTTCTACAATTTTTGAGCTAGCCAAGTTCATCTTACAAAATTGGAAGGAAACCATACTTGTAGCGTCGAAATCATAAGTAGTTTTTATTTATATCATGGTTATTAAACACTTTGAATGTTATCGCTATCTATTACCTGCGAATATACGCAAGGGGGATGAGTACAATGCTTTAGCTGAGTAAGCTAAGTAAGCCTCAGGGCACCTCGTGGGACCCCTTTCATCATCATCCAGAAAAATTAAACTGTCAGTACTTGTCGAGGAGAATTCTATTTTCCAAATGTATCAAAATTTTCAATCATTCAAGCACATAAATAAACGTCATAATTATTAATTGGATTCATGACGTGTCACCGACACAATACACCATCAGAAAACAAAAAGACACAGCAGTTAAATTGTTCCGACCAAATGACGAATTTATTAATTACTGCTTTAATTAAACATTTATTATTTCCGCATTTTATAATTATTTGTATTTAATGACGATTTAGAAATTTTAAATTTTTATGAAAATAGTGGGATGTTACACTACCTTCTGCCAGTTATACACTTGTCTCAGCCTATCATTGCAGCCCGAGGTCATAAATGTGATGGGGTTGCGGTCATTCAAACCATTTCGAATTTGATTTCGTTTCACTATCGTGATATTCCCATATCCCTTGACATTAGATCTCATTAATGCTAGGGAATCCATGTCTTGTTATAGACCTTTTTATTACAAACCAACATGCCACAATTGAGTCGAGCTCCATCATTGGACAAATCATCCACTTGCTTGTTGAGTGCACGGAGTACATGCTTGAAATCAATAGTTTTGAACTCTTTAATAATGCAATTTAGGATAAGGTGTGTCTTGTTGGTCAGGTTCTTCCAGTTCTTCACAATCTTTCTTGCTTCTTTGATGACTAGGAGTGAGTCTCCAAAGACTACCAATTCTTCAACACTAAAGATCCTGGCTAAGTCTAGTCCCTTGATAAGAGCTAACCATTTGACACCATTGTTTGTTTTTCTTCAAATCCCCCATGCATAATCAGTCTTCTTGTTCCCCATGGAGTCATAGATCACTCCACCCGCACCTGCCAACCCAAAAAATTATATGGATATTAAACATAAAT
The DNA here is from genome assembly GCA_027924585.1 of Larix kaempferi. NCBI lineage: Eukaryota > Viridiplantae > Streptophyta > Pinopsida > Pinales > Pinaceae > Larix > Larix kaempferi. The sequence goes on from BSBM01000602.1 coordinate 6,738,608, forward strand.
GAAATTAATTTTAAAACGAAAATTTTCATATAGGTATGTCTTTCTATTTTTATTTGATATTATCTTAATTAAATGCAACAAAACTAATATTGATAAGCTTTAACAAAATATAACATTATGTTATATAACTAATCTATATCATACAATATAAGTGAGAAAAATTGGTATAGATGTGTCTTTCTATTTTTACTCCATGTTATCTTAATTGAATGTAATAAAACTAATATTGATATGCATTAACAAAATACAACATTATGTTTTATAATTGAATCTATATCATATTTTCCATTGGTTGTAGCTTGGGTGGTTGGGAGGATTGATTGTTACCCTCCCCACCTAAGTCCAATCCTTGTAAGTGACATGTTGAGATCTTAAATGGGCATATTTGATGCTCTTGTTGAGTCACCTTTGTAGCGACAATATCTGGCCACCCCACATTCCTCGTGGAATACCGGGGGTTTTTTTTCGTGGATGCAACAAGCACCGATCTCCAGTGTCGTGAACCACACGGAAAAAATACAATTGAATCTATATCATACAACTTCACTTTAAAGTGGTACCATTCAATAACATTAATATATTTTTTAAACACGCACATGTAGAAAATTTATATTAAAATGTTGTAAAAAGCAACCCAAAAGTTACAAAAAAAATACCAAGTCCATATTGTCTCTAAATCTACCCAATCCACATAAAGCAAGAGTAACACTACCACAAGCATCCTAACTATTGCATCCGCCATTACCACAGTCTGGAAGCTATAAACGCGAATAAACTACCATAATTACAGAACACAAAATTAAACCATAAACTATAGAAATGAGAGACAAGACACAATCGAGTCATTACCGACTTTTCATAAGCTCGTTCTCTAATTCTAGGGTGTCGAAAATGTCCACAAAAACCTTGTCCTACTACTGCATAATCTTCCTCCAATTCTTTGGAATTTGCAAACCTGGTCTCTTGAGACTACTCCCCTTTCAACATCTCCTCGTGTCTATCTGCAACAAGTGTAAGTTTCCCTAATTAAACATCTTTGACCTACACCTATCCCTCCAAATCATCAAAATGATAGTCCATATTTGACACATGGATTGTCAACTGAGATATGGTTTCTACCACATCTTCCAATTGTGTAGAGATTCGCCTCAAGATGGCCTTGAGATTTGCAATATCTACGTTCACCTCGCTCATACTTGCTCCCCAACCCAACACCTCCAATACCACGTTTTCCAAGGTATTCATGGTCATGGTATCAACCAATTATGCACACAGTATCCAAACTGCTCCTTAACGCCGCTCCATTAAAGTGAACAAGGGACCCTTGGACCTGACACATAAGGGACACCACTTTGACTTTGCAACATATGCACTTCCCCAACACACCTCTACCACATATAGGACTGACTCTTCACACCAAGAATGAAATTCAAACCAAACACTGTTACCAAAATCGGAAGCTTTAAAGGACTCCATATATCGTAACACTGAAGCTAGTTTAGATACACCAGAGAACCATCAAGATAGCCTTCACATGAGATGAATTAAATGACCATCCCATCTCATACTTTGCACAATTTAAATATGGAAGCTCATATGCATGCAACTAATGAGGAGAGGGTGGCTTACGCCCATTAGAGACATTAGGGGAGCCATCAAGAATGCTAGTGACCCCCTTTGTTTTCCATCACCCCTTTATCCATATGGGAATCCAAATTGGCAAATCAATCCACCTCAACATTATTTTCCTTCTTTATGTGTATCATACCATAAGATGGGATTTGCTTCATCAAATTCCTAATTCGAGATTGCATCCTTCCTCAGATTGGGTTCAGAGATATAACTTGTTTTCGGGCTTACAAAATGACGAGCATGGGATCTCTAAAGATGAGCACATTTGACATGCCTGTGGAGACCAAAATTTCCAAGCCCATAAACAAAGCATGGCTCTCATCTTGATTGTTGGTAGCCATGCCCAGACTCCAGGCATATGTTTCAACTATTTTCCCATCAAGTCAAGGAGGATCCCCCACTCCTACCTCCCCAACATTCAATAACATTAATAGTAAAAGTGTTTAATATTTCTGTTGCATTATACGTTGGATATATAACCATAGTATTAATATTGATATTAGAAATTGAATAATAAAATCATTTAATCTTTTAATAGTGCTATGTTTTATATAGATTTTATATGATAAATTATATTTGCATGAGAAATATACCAATAATATTGATGAGACTTTTCTTTATTTTCAATCTTCGCATTTTTTGCAATTTATTTTCCCTACATTTTCCATAGAGTTCAACCATAGTTTTATATTTTATATTACACCCTTAAGACTAATTTTGATATTACCTAACAACATGCATGAAAATGCAAGGACTTTTAGTTCTCAACATTGCGAGGAATCCTACTTCTTAATTAGCAATAAACTATCATGATTGGTGAGGTCTCCTACTTCTTAATTGGCAGTCAACTATCATAATTTTTATCCTATATGATATTTATTATTTTATTTAAAAAATCAACTATTATAATTTTTCTCTTGTATGATTTTTATTATCCCTTCTACAACAAGGATATACTTTTCGTTGAGAAGTCAAACTATTATTTTGTTTTTTAAAATTTTAATATTAAACATAATATTTTAAAAATTAAAATAATTTTAACAATTTTTAAAATACACTTATTTAATTTTCTGATTGGTGAAGAACACTTTTAATAGGACATAAGTTCCTAGAGGAGTTGTTTTCATTATCATAATTTAAAAATTAATAAAATTATTTTTTAAAACAAAAATTCATGTAAACAACACATGTCCAGGAAACGTCGAATCAATGTACTCTCATGGTCTCATGGTTAGTATTTTCATGAAAAGTGGTTTGTAGATTTGACAAATTTATTATGTCCCCGACATCTATTTTTCAATCGGGTGCATTAGTTCAGGTCTGTGTTGATGAATATAGGGTGGAGGTAATGGTTAACCTTAGATTTGGAAAAATTGGTATTTTTTTAAATTATTGATGGGTTGTTTTGTTAGGTTTTGATTGGTGCCGTCCGCGGTGATGCGTGCCTCGGGCGCTGTGGCCTAGGAGGCGGCGGCGTGATGGCGTGATGGCGCGTGGTCCTCAGATGCTGTGATCGAGGAGGTTTTCTGTGTTCGAGGTGGTTTTGATGTGCTCTGTTTGAGGTGTTTAATGCGGGGGTTTGTTTCACGGCGCGTGGTCCTCGGATGCTGTGACCGAGGAGGTTATCATTCATGTGTGGGGTTTCGTTCCAGCTTCTCATTCGTATGCGTGGGTTTCGTCATTGAACTGTGGGATGTTTCTGGGTTGTCCTTCGGCTCCTGTGGGTGTCGGTGTGGGTCGTGCTTCTGCTCCTGTAGGTGCCGGTGTGAGGCTGTGGGAATACTGCGTTTTAATCCGGCGGCAATGGCGGAGCTCTTCTGGTGCAATTTAATGCGCGGGTTCCTGTGCTTTGTGCTTAGTTCGAGGTGTTTAATGCGAGGCTGTCCTTCATAGGTGCAGGTTTCGTGTGGTTGTGGTTCTACTAGCTGTGGGATTTTTCTGGTTCGTCCTTCCGCTCCTGTAGGTGCAAAGAATTTGGCTGTGGGTGAGCAAAAATTCGCGATGGCGAATTTATGTTTAGCATTTATTCCAGCATGGCCGGCTGTAATTTATGGCGGATTTTGGGTGGTTTTGTCAGCGGTCTCGCTTCAGGCGACTGTAATTTATGGCGGATGTTTGGTGGTTTTATCAGCGTTTTATGGTGGGTTGTTTGTGATTTTATCGGCATTACCGGTTCAGCCTTCTCTATCATTTTCAGTTCCGGTGTTGGCTACTCGGTTTTGACGATATCTGCAGCTGTTGCTTTCCGCTGGTTTGAAGTCTGATTGCTGGTTCGCTGGACTAGGTATGCCTTTACATTTTTTTGTGCAATTTTTGAGTGAAAGGAAAGGATAGGGTTTAGGGTTTTTGCTGGGAGAATTAACGAATTTCATTTCATTTTAGAATGCATGTTCTTGTGCTTTACCGTCGCTTTGATGAAAAACATATATGGAAGCCTTTGTTGTGTTCTGGTTATTAATGGTGTTCATGGGTTCGAATAATTGTTGTGTTTTTTTGCCTTAAATGAGCATGCGATAAAGCTATTTTTGGTGTTGTTTGCTTAGGTCTGTTTATTTTTTTGTCCATAGTGTTCATTACCAGCCATCAAAGCATGTGAATTTGTTCTGTCATCCGTCACAAACCTGTAAAAGGCTTCCCTTACACCTTCTTACCCCCCTCCATTTTCATATGGATGTCTGCATGTGATTTTTGTCACACTTTCAGTGGGGGTTACAAGTTGATGGAGCTGATTTATGCGTTAAGGTTCTTGATGCTAGAGCTTTTCTTCATGTTGAAGTGTGGTTGATGGATGCTGGTAGTATGTGTTGTTATATCTCCTGATGTTTGTCTATGGATGATTATGGATGGCAGCCCTTCATGCAGAAGCATTGTCTCTTTATTTTAAGAATTAAAATTTTAATTAATAGGGTTCTAGAATAATTTAGCATGTGAATTTGTTCGGTCACCTGCCACAAACCTGTAGAGGGATTTGTTTGTTTACACTTTGTTACCCCCCCATTTTCACATGGGTGTCTGCATGTGATTTTTGACACACTTTCAGTGGGGATTACAAGTTGATGTAGCTGATTTATGCCTTGTGGCCAAAGTGATGCTGCTACTTTCATTACCAGTCATCAAAACATGTGAATTTGTTCTGCCACCCGTCACAAAGATGTAAAAGGATTCCTTTACACCTTGTCCCCCCCCCCCCCCCATTTTCACATGGATGTCTGCATGTGATTTTTGTCACACTTTCAGTGGGGGTTGCAGGTTGATGGAGCTGATTTATGGCTTGAGGTTCTTGATGCTAGAGCTTTGCTTCATGTTGAAGTGTGGTTGATGGATGCTAGTAGTATGTGTTATTATATCTCTTGATGTTTGTCTATGGATGATTATGGATGTTAGCCCTTCATGTAGCAGCATTGTCTCTTTATTTTAAGAATTAAAATTTTAATTAATAGGGTTCTAGAGTAATGTAGTTGGAGGAGGAGGTAGTTGTTTGTAACCTCTCCCAGCCATGTAGGAGACAACGTTTCCAAATATAGTGTAAATCAGGGAGTTGGAACAGTTTAGGAATTAGATCTGATTTGAATTTGTAGTTATTTTGTGTTTTATTGCTCTCCTCTTTCCATTCTCTATTGATGAATCTATTGAGTTATGTATGAATGAGCATGGTGACAATGTTTTTATGTTACCCTTGTTCACTGTTTTAGCCCTAATTTTTTATCCGAATTGGACGATGTTGATACTTTATAGTATCAGTTCGGTGGGTAAGATTGGCCTTACACCTCTCCACAACTTGTTAACTAATCATGTAGATCTGATGGTCAGTATAGTTCCGGCGCGTAGATCTACATTCATTATAACATTTGGGACAAGCTCTCTTTAGTCGTGAAAGTCGGATCTCCGGATCTGTGTCATCCAGACTGGTCTCAAGTTAAGGCCTTTCGAAATGACAAATCTGACTCTCGACTCCTGGATATCATTAAAATTCAAAATTGACAAAAACCAAAAATTGTTAATTCCATTAAAAAAATCCATATTAAAAAAATAATAATAAAACCAAAACAAAAAGTTTCCCTTTGGTGAGTTGGTCTCCATATTCCATCGACAATCTGAATACTCTTTGGTGAGTTGGTCTGCCAGTGCTTGGATATCTGAATCACCCAGATCCGTTTCCCTTGCAATGAAAATACAATTTTGAGTTTCAGACTCTCGATTTGTTGGACTCATCAGATTTCTCAAACTCCCTGTATTTCTTGGATATTTACAAGATATTTTTTGTGAAATGTAAATCTTGGTTCTTGTATAGAGTTATGCATAACATATGAACATGTTGAGTGTGCTTATGTTTTTTTGAGGCAGTCTACAAAGACCTGAGGTTACTGATGTTTCTGCATTTTGTAAAGACCTGAGGTTACTCATGTTTCTGCATTTTGCAAATGTTGAAAGTTGAAGGAATTTCATTTGATTCATAGATGGTTCAGTTTTACAAGATACATTTTTCTGATCAAATTATTGAAATCTAAATTCTGTCTATATGGCTGAAAGGACAAAACTTTCTCTGATCAAATAACTGGAATCTAGCTTCTCTGTCTATGTTTGGAAGTACAAAACATTGTATTTTTCTCTTATTAAGAATGGGAGGAAACTGTGTGCTTTTCATTCTTTTTGGAAGTACAGATTCATTTCCTTTATTTAATTTTCTAAAACAGAAACCTGATTGTGTATGCTTGGGTCGATGACGATGCTTACTGTCTAGCTTTAGTTATCAAATCCATGTTTCTTCAAGGTAAGAGAGTAGGGGAATGAGTTTTGGGGACCTGCTGTGCTCAATTTTTGGGGGACAGGAGAAGATGGGACATGAGAGAAGATGGAACATGAGAGAATCCACAGATCTCATACCCTCCTCATTTACATTGATCAAAGTGAATAGATGAAGCTTTGAAGATTGGCTTATTGTCAAATATCTAGCACCATGAAATGAATATGGTACGTTACTGATGAAAATTGAAATCATCTCATCTATTCTCATATAGAATTCAGAGTATATAGTAGGAAATTTATTCATTTGTGTAAACTCTTTATCCCTAAACTATCTACCATGTGACGTTAGTTTCAGTGCTCGCAACAGAGTGCTTCTTTGCTGGACTTTAGACTGTATTTAAATGTTTCAACATTTGTAGTTGTTTCTTCTGCGAAAGTTATGGCTGATATGTTAGCTTGCAAAACCTCTAGGATATGCAAGAGTTTGGCCTTGTTTATTAAGAAATTGTTTATGAATAGCTGTAATAAATGTCGATAACTATTTGAAAAGTCTATTGCAGAGCTCATTGTTTATTCAAAAGAACCAAATAAAAAACCAATTTTTTTCTATTTAAATTTTTTTTGGCGGTATCAAGAGCGTGGAAGAATCCTTGGGTGCTGCCATTGGATTGGGACCCATTTGCAAAATGGTCCCTTGCAATAAGGCACTTCTTGGGAACCTTCCCTTCTTGGGAATCTCCTTGCATTGCTACCTGTAGATTGCAAGTGATATGGAACGTCCCTAAGCTATCACCAGGTGCCATCTTCAAAAACTAGGAGATGCTGAGTGTTAAAATTTTAAAATTTGGCAGCAGAGGATGGGACATGACAGAATGCATGTCCCCACAAATTTAGAAGATATAAATAAATAGCGATTTATTATCATTGATTAGACATAGATAAACATAGGACAACCCACAGATCTCATATCCTTCTCATTTACATTGATGGAAGTAAATAGATTGGTCTTTGAAGATTGGATGGCTATTAAATATCTACCACCATCAAATGAATATGATACATTACTAATGAAAATTGAAATCATTTCATCTACACTCATACATAATTCAGAGTTTAGAGTGGGTAATTTATTCATTTGTGTAATCTCTTTATACCTAGACTATTTGTAATTGTTGCGTCTCTCAAAGTTAGTTACTACTGCAAACTGCCACTAGTCAACATGTACAAGCATGTGATGTCACTGTTCACTAGTGTATACACAGCTGATAGTGCCGTGATCTTTTGCTGAGCTATAGTGACTTGTACATGCCTTCTCCAGATTTGTTGTAACCTGTGGATGTCTACAAACTCTGGGACAAACTCTGTATAAAAAATCGTGTGCATAAAAGAGGACCTGCTGCGGACTACTGTAGCTATAGGGTGTCTTCAATAGGGCTGCTGAAAGTTGCTGTAAGCTATGGCTGCGCTTAATAGGGCTGTTGAAGGCCAAGAAGAGAGCCTGCCTGACTTAGGGCAATTTTAAACATGCAAAAGAAAAAAGAACCATGAAAACTCTGACTTCTTCAAGGAGTATGGATCAGTTATTTTAAAAGAAAAAGCCTAGCACAAAATCAGCCATGGACTGTCCTAGGAGCAGAAGATACCATGACCTGAACTTTTTGCAGTAGACCCAATTCATGAATAAAAAATAAGAAATTTTACTTCTTATTTCCATTTTAGATATTTATTTCCTTTCAATAATTTAATTGAGGTAGATCCATCAATATATATGTATATTTTTTATTCTATTTTCTTCAAATGGGGCCGACCTATGACTTCACACATTGTTTTCATCATTTTTATTTTTCTTTTCTTCATTTTGTGGATACGTGGATCAAGCTAATTGGTGCTTGTGTTCCATGGTTCTTCAACAAATCATCCCTTACTATCTTTAGTACTTTCTAGTTGTAACAAAATATGATTTTGAGTCCCATTTATTCAACTCCAACATTGGTAAATCAGATTGTCAATCATTTGAATTTACAAGCAACTTCTGTTACAGCTTCATATTCTGGTTTCATGGAAGAGAATACACTTGCAAGAACCACTAGGTGACAATGTCATCGACATTGCACTTGCTCTGACTATGATTTGCAATGGCTAGGAGTTTTATTAATCAATTTGCTATTAACATTTAGTATCTACTCTGACTCATGATTTGCAATAGCTAGAAGTTTTATTAATCAATTTTCCTTTCAATAATTCAATCGAACTTGATCCATCAATATATATATGTATATTTCGTATTCTATTTTCTTCAAATGTGGCTGGCCTATGACTTCACGCATTTTTTCATCATTTTTTATTTTTGTTTTGTTCACTTTGTCCGTACACGGATCAAGCTAGTTACTGCTTGGGTTCCATGGTTCTTTAACAAATCATCCCTTACTATCTTTAGTACTTTCTAGTTGTGACAAAATATGGTTGTGAGTCCCATCTATTCAACTCTAACATTGGTAAAGCACATTGTCAATTATTTGAATTTAGAAGAAATTCTTGTTACAGCTTCATATTCTGCTTTCATGGAAGAGGATACACTTGGAAGAGCCACTAGGTGGCAATGTCATTGACATTGCATTTGTTTTGTTCACTTTGTCTGTACATGGATCAAGCTAGTTGCTGCTTGGGTTCCATGGTTCTTCAACAAATCATCCCTTACTATCTTTAGTACTTTCTAGTTGTGATAAAATATGGTTGTGAGTCCCATCTATTCAACTCTAACATTGGTAAAGCACATTGTCAATTATTTGAATTTACAAGCAATTTCTGTTACAACTTCATATTCTGCTTTCATGGAAGAGGATACACTTGGAAGAGCCACTAGGTGGCAATGTCATTGACATTGCACTTGCTTTGGCTATGATTTGCAACGACACGAAACCTGTGCATATGAAGAGCAACCCAGCCCATACCTCGCATTAAACACCTTGAACTAAACACACAAAAAACCGCCTTGAAATTGGACCAAAGGAAGTCCACCATTGCCACCGAATTTGACATCTGAGCTACGAGAACGGCAGGTGAATTGTGAAAACGTAGTATTGCCATAGCCAACCTCTTTCTACATTGGCACGTACAAAAGCAAAAGGACGACCCACGGAAATCCCATAGCTGCTAGAACCACAACAACGAAACCTGCACATATGAAGGGCAACCTAGCCCATACCTCGCATTCAACACCTCGAACGAAGCAAAGGAAAACCACCTTCAAAATGAAAAAAACATAGCTATGGATTTAGGTTTTTCATCTATGACTTCACGCATTTTTTTCATCATTTTTATTTTTGTTTTCTTCACTTTCTGTGTACATGGATCAACCTAGTTGCTGCTTGGGTTCCATGGTTCTTCTACAAATTATCGTTTACTATCTTTAGTACTTTTTAGAACTAACAAAATATGGTTATGAATCCCATCTATTCAACAGCAACATTGGTAAAGCCCATTCTCAATTTTTTGAATTTACAAGCAACTTCTGTTACAGCTTCATATTCTGCTTTCATGGAAGAGAATACACTTGCAAGAACCACTAGGTGCCAATGTCATTGACATTGCACTTGCTTTGGCTATGATTTGCAATGAAACAAAACCTACTCATATGAAGAACAACCCAGCCCATACCTCACATTAAACACCTTGAACTAAACCTTGGGAAGTACTTGGGCATAGCCCTAAAAATCATTGTGAGGAGTACCACAGGAACCCTGGAGTAGCTGTCTCATTGAGAGGACCTTCCAGTGAAATGGGAAACGACCCCTGCTTGATTGACTAGTGCCCACCCGTGAGGTGAACCAACAGCTGTCGTTCATGGCAAAGCGGTTATCAGTTTTACCTGGGCCGTGAAGTGAGGGGTACTTCCCCAACATGCAAGCCGTCAGACAGCATTGGTACCTGAGTGAACTCCCTGAACCATTAGGAAGCCAAGCATATCTGGGGTCCATCTCTTTTCCCAACTAAAAAAAGGCAAATTACATTTATCTACCTCCAAATCCATACCCAAATACAGATCTAGCCCTATTCCAAATTTATCTCCAGATCTTGATCCATTGAAAATCTAGAACCATTGTCGATGCATTGTATATCCATTCCATTGTCAATCACTCTTGCATTGTCATAGATACATTGAAACCATGATAACCAAATTTGATATTACATATTCATCTTCAAACTGATGACAAGCTTTTATGCTATTGCCTTGTTAGCGCATCAAATCTCTTGAACGATAGCCATATATTATGAACGATAGCCATACATGGAATTATAATTAATGTACCAATCCACTACATGTATCAATACAAAGTTACATATGAATGCATTATGTTCTTGATAAACAGTATGCAAATGGAGTTTATGTGTCAACAATTGTTTCGTAGAAAATTGTAACGAAATTGAAGATAGTAAATATTTTTTTCATAATCCATTATTATTATACTTTAAATCATTGTGAAAAAATTGCCATTGTGAATTGCAAACATTTTTAAAACCATGGTTTTTGAACCCTTCCCTTTATTGGAATAGACGCCAATGTCAATTGCAACCTTCTATTGCTATTGCATTTCATCATTGCTAGTGGATTTTTGAAATTTTCAAACTCATGTGAAGAGATATTTTATGCAATAACTAAATGCATTCATGAAGTTGTGAAGATTGACAATTCTATGCACTAGCCCAGGTCTCCTCTTAAATTGTTATTCTTATAAATTGCTACATTTTTCATTTTCGATTTCAAAGACTTTAATTGATTTGTTTTTCCCTTCTATTGCATGTTCTTACTTGCAGTTCGAGCGACTAAATCTATTTGATTAGTCAATATGTTAATATCAATGCACTTGCAACCCGGTGCTTCAGAAGTCTTGTCAACAAAAGACAAAGTTGATGATGCAATTGATATTGCATTGTCAAAAAATCATTTGCTACGGTTGCAAGCTTTTCATTTCCAAAATGGAGATTGCTTGTTCGATTCATTTGTCGTTCTTTTGCATTTTCGATACACATCAATAGAGATAAGAGAAGCAATTGTTAATCATTTCTCCCATCAATTGGCTCAAGGAGATCCTCTTGCAATATCTTCATCAAACTTGTAACTTTCACCTAATTATTTGTTCCAGCTACATGGTTTAAAAGACAAGAATCTTTATCTACAACGGATGTCTCAGTCAGCTTACCCTTCAGATAATAACAATGCGTATGGATTATGGGGTGATATATTTTGCATAAAATGGTTTGCGAATTGGTTGAATGCACCTGTCGTTGTTTGGTCTTTCTCAACAAAAAGAAGATATCTCTACTTCAATTCTACTCTTCCTGGTTACTGCTATAACATTTTGTTTCATGATCATATACCTTCTGCTGGTCACTTCGAACCATTGTTAACCTGCAAATCATGTGTCATTGAAAATATTGCAATTCAGGAATTATCAATTGACATATTCAACAAATCTTGTCCAGAGACTTGGACAGAGATTCAAACTTTCAGACAAATACTTATACAACAAGATTTTGACATCTTCTCAACCATTCAAGGTCATTGTTCTGACTCTTTGTTTGAATCGGTTTCAAAGCTGTCTAACATCTTTGACATGAGTAGTCTTCGAAAGACAATAGCCCAAACCTTCTTCAATTGCATACAATCCAATGACAATAGAGCATTGAAATGTCTGTCTACATACTTGCCATTGTCTATGGTAAATGAAACTTGTGTTGCTTCTAGTTGGCAAACATTTGTCCTAAATTTGGCTAAGCCTTTTAGCATTGGACATATAGAAGGCTGTAAATTTGCAATTCAATCGATGTGTGAGATGTTGAAAATAAATATTTTCATTTGGGACACATGTTTTTGCAACTTTCAGGATCAATATCAGTCAACAAAAAGATCTACAAAAGACATTTTCCTGTTGCAACATGAAACATGCAATGGTCATTTGCATTTCCATCCACTAGTTAAAAAAAACTTTGACATAGGTTCTTTCAACATGGAAACAACAATGTCAAATGACTTGTACATTGATGCAAATAATAACAACAAGATCAACCAATCAAAAATTCCTTCCAGTCATAACATCAATAGAACATATTCAACAGATACACAAACACAACAGAAAAGAAAAACATATGACAATTTACAAAAACATTGTCAAATGAAAAAACAAATGATACAGAATACAAAGACATTGGACATAAAAAAAAATATGTCTAGTATCAATGTAGACTGGGTCGATGAAAATATCGACATCCTTGAGCGAAATGCAAAGCAAGCATTCAAGAACCTTCGCTCAACAAAAAGTCATATGCGTTTTGCAACAATGGAAGATTCCAAAAGACAACAAAAACAAAAACCAGAACAAGCCAATATCAATCAATCAAAAATTCCTCCCAGCCATAATGTGAATAGAACATATCCAATAGATCTACAAACACAAGAAAAAAAAAACAAAGGACAATTTACAAAAACATTGTCGAATGAAAAAACAAATGATAGTGAATACAAAGACATTGGACACGAAAATAGCTACGCCTGATATCAATGTAGGTTGGTGCGATGGAAATATCGATATACTTGGGCATAATGCAAATCAACCATTCAAGAACCTTCGCTCAACAAAAAGTGATATGCGTTTTGCAGCAATGGAAGCTTTCAAAAAACAAAAAGCAGAACAAGCCACAATTCAATATTTCAAAGCAATTGAAGATACACCTACGAATGCATGTTGCATATGCGAATGCTTGCATTTTAGAAAAGACATACGTTGTATCAATGAGAAAACGCTATTTTCATTGAACTCATTGCCTTGGATGAATATGCCAGCTTCTTTTGCACTTGACCTGTACATTTGCAGATTTTGTAAAAAAAATGTGTCCAATAGAGAGATTCCTGTATTTGCAGTTCCATTAAATATTCGACGTAACACTTCATTAGCATCCATAGATATGTTAACGCCATTGGAAGAACGCCTTGTTTCTCCAAGAATTGCATTTTCCCAAATACGTCAACTTGGTTACAAACGAGCTCAATTAGGCTTGACTGGCGCAATTATAAACGTCCCCTTGTCTTTGGACAAGATACAAAAGGTTTTGCCAAGAAACCTTGATGATGACATGACTATTGGAATTATGTTGAAACGAAGATTGGAATACAAAAATGCTTACATCGCTGGAAATGTGCATCCTAATATTGTCATGGTTGCATTGAAAAGTCTTTGTACTACAGATCTTTACAAATTAGAAAAAAATTGTATCGTTCCTAATTGGGAGGAAAAGTTCACAGAGCTAGCAACAAAGGAGGCCATTGACTTTCCATTTGACAATTCCATTGAGTACGAAAACAGCTCCACAAGTTCGGATAAAAGCAACAAGAACATTGCCGACGCAGAGTTTGATGCAACAACTGAAACATTGGTCCATGGTTATGCTGAAACACATCTTATTGATGATTTGTCTACCAAGCTTCTAGAAATTGCACCTGTTGAAAATCAGAAGCCTCTAGGCATTTTCCAGGATAAATTCTCTGAGGAGCTTAATTTCCCAACACTTTTCTATGGATGCAGTCGACCAGATGACATCTACAAGCGGTATCGACATCAACAAATATTCCAATGGGAGCTACAACATGAAAGTATGGCCTTTGAAGCTCATCCTACAAACTTGTTCTTTAAGACAGTCAAAGTATTGATACAACAAATTTCTAATGCTGCATGGATATCTATTCGCATAGGTGAATTGAATGGGAAAAAACTAAAGGAAAAAGATGTCAAGTCACAAAACAATCTTGAGAACATTGTAAAGTCTCCAATTGCATTTCGTACCTTGAAAACTATTCGAACATCTCCAGACTATTTTGAAAACATGAGGAAAGATATTTTTTCAATGGTTAGGCAACTAGGGCCACCAACTTTCTTTGTTAGATTCACTTCTGCAGAACATATATGGAAACCATTGTGCAATGCTTTACAGCATCTTCAAACAAAAAACAATTCCAATTCGACATTATTTCCCTCACAAAATGATATCGATGCTTTGATTAGAAACCATCCTATCATTTGCAGTCGCTATTATAGACAAAAAATGAACTCGATGAAGTCATTGATATTGAAAAACAACTCTCTCTTTGGAACCGTGAATGATTACTTTTTCACAACTGAATTTCAACAAAGAGGAAATGAACATGATCATGGTCTTCTTTGGATTGAGAATGCACTAGTATATGGTAAAAATACTAAGCATGAAATAACAACTTTTGTTGACAAATATATTTCAACAGATTCTTCTTTGCTTACTGAAGAATTAAAAAGATTCAAACCCATCGACACACACGTGCATTTAGAAAACATCGACGCTCTAGTTGCAGATTCCGATTTCCTATGTTTCCGATCGATGCTACAACAATTTTAGAACCCATTGACAATGAACTGAACAATCTCGATGAAAAAACAAAACTCCTTACTTCTGCTCTTGAATCTAACCAATATGAAAAAAAATATGCTTTGAATCATTTCTTCAAAAGTTGAATTTGGACAAAGACAACTACATTGTGCTACTACGTTCCTTGATTAGACAACCCACACTATTGCTAAAAAGACATCTATCGGATATTTGGATAAATCCATTTGCAAAGAACATTCCAAAATTGTGGCAAGCAAATACTGATGCTCAATTCATTTTAGATGCTTATGCTACGGCAACATATGTAACTTCATATATCACAAAACTAGACAGACCTATGACAAAGGCATTAAAGAAGATCAAGGAAGAGTCAATTGCAAACAAATATGGACAACTTGAAACAATATGCAAATTAGGAAACACGCTCTTAAACATGTGCAACAAATGTCAATTAGACAAGCGATCCATATTATTCTCTCTTTGCCTTTGCATTCATCATCAAGAAAAACAATTTTCATCAACACTGCTCCTGACGATAAACGAGTTGTTGCCTTGAAAAAACCATCTCTATTGAAAAAAAAATCAGATGAATCTGAAGACATACTTTTCCCTTCAATAATAGATAGATACATTGAATGTCCTAATGAACTTGAAACTCTTAGTCTTGATGAATATGCTTCCTTTTATTGCTTCATAGACGGGAAAACAATCAAAAGAAATAGGCTGTGCATTATTCGATATATACGATATAGACAAGAAAAAGATCTAGAAAACTTTGCACGAGAGAAGCTACTGCTCTTTGTCCATTTTAGACACCTAGACAACTTTCTAACTCATTTGCTTCAAACTTGGACACAATCATATGAGCGATACAAGTCACAAATATCAATTGTTGAGCAAACATTCTTCCCTAAAGCAACAAGCAAATGGGGTGATCTTGACATTGCAAAGGATATTGTCGAAACACAATTGGAAGTTGCTAATTCCTCTAAAGCAACATCGGAACCCATGTATGATTCCATGGCTTTTGAAAAAATTGATATCCATAATGATCTTGTTCATAAAAAAAGAATTGATCTGCAACAAGACCTAAACCTTTGCAATTTCAAAGAAAATCCTTTTCTACCTAACATGGAACAATATATTGCAACAAGAAGAAACCTAAACAATGAACAATAGTCTATAGTAAAAGAGATTGTTACTAGAAAAAAAAACCAATCCTTCCAAGCCAATACACTTATTTCTAACAGGAAGTGCTGGTACAGGGAAAACACACACTGCAAAAGCTCTTTTCAATGCTCTTTTTTTGTTGTATGATAAAGCACTTGGAAGTGACCCATTGAAAAGAAAAGGGCTCATTGTAGCACTTACTGGAAAAGCAGCATATAATGTTGACGGCATCACTGTCCATTCTTCTTTTAAACTTCCCCTGAATTCTGGCAACTTGCTCCCATTAAGTTCAAATACATTAGATATTCTTACAAAAGACTCTGATCAACTTCAAGTGTTGTTGCTTGATGAAGTGTCTTTAATAGGTTCGCCTATGCTTTATAACATAGATAAACGTATGCACGAAATCAAGCATGCTCCAACAAATCCATTTGGAAATGTTGATGTAATTTTCTGTGGTGATTTATTTCAAGTTGAACCAGTACATGATTCTTGGATTTTTGAATTTCCAACTTTCCGACAAGACAAGTTCCCATATATTTTTTGGCTTGACAATATAAAATATTATGAACTTACAAAGGTTGTTAGACAAGAAAATGACATTTTCATATAAATTTTAAATAGAATCAGAAAAGGCCTACAGTTAGCTAGCGATATTCAATATTTAAATGCACATTGCCATAGACCAACACCTATTGATCCGACATTTCCATTCTTGTATTATCGTAACAAAGATGTCGATTTCCATAATTCAAAAATGTTGTCATATGTAGAAACAGAAGCATTCACATTCATAGCGCATGACAGCAAAATTGATGAAGCTGACGTCAATTATGAACGGCAAAAAATGAATCAACTTCCCCAATCAATTGTATTGAAAAAAAACATGCTTGTTGAATTGAATGGTGGAAACTATCTCATTGAAGATGGACTTGTAAATGGAACGGAAGCTATTTTTCGGCACTACGACAAAACCTGCTCAAACGTTATCTGGCTTGAGTTTCCTAGTCCAAAGATAGGTGCAATTACACGTACTAATATGCATTGTCTATACAACAATTCTATAAACCATACTTGGACACCTATCAAAAGAATATCAACACAGATCTTGGTTGGGAATAAAAGAAATTTTGTTAGGATACAATTCCCAATTCAATTGGCATGTGCTAGAACAATTCATAGAGCACAAGGTTTGACATTTGAAAAAGTTGCATTTGATCCAAAAGGGGTTACAAGGCATGGCCTTGTTTACACTGCACTTTCTCGTGTAAAAACCATTGAATGTCTCTATCTTGTAAACAAATTAGAACAAAAGAACTTTACTGTTTCATCAAAAGTACTTGTCGAATCAACTAGATAAATAAAAGATGCATCATTGCAATTTCAATATGGTCTAAAGTCAATTCCTTGTAATCAACATCTTATTATATGTTCACTTAATACACGTAGTATGGTCTTGCACATTGAGGGCATTGCACATGACACTGAACTATTAGAATCACACATTCTATGCCTGCAAGAAACCCATTTGCATTCGCCTCCCATGCACATAGTATTTGCAAACCAATACACATGCATTGCAACTTATTCAATGCATGGTCTCGTAATCGCTGTCAAAAAAGGGATTCCAATCTTGCAGACCGCAACATACAATGAAAAATTCGTTGAGGTAATTGTCATTGATCTTAAACTTCATAACAACACCATGAAGATTATAAATATATATATCAAACCAAATACTGTATTTGACAAAGTCAATTGTGCACTCAATTGCATTTTGTCACAAAACAATAATACGAAAATGCCTATTGTTCTTGCCGGTGACTTCAACATCGACATGTTGAAGGAAACAATGACTAAAAAATTAATCCAGTCATATATGCAAACAAAAAAACTGAAGTTAAAAACAAGTCATATCACAACTAGATATGATTCTATGATTGATCATTTTTGGACAAATTTAGATCTTGATACAATTTCATTTACTATCTCAGATGCATATTGGTCTGACCATTTTAGCTGTTTTTTATCAATTCCTTTTGATTCAATATAATCTACCTGCATTGCATATTTCAAAGAATATATCCATGATATCGTGCTTGCCTTCTTTTATTTGAGTTTTTGAAATTTCAAAGACATTGATTCTCAATTTTTAAAACTACAAGCAAAAATTTATATAAAAAAACAAACTAGCATTTGGCAATTAACTTCTTTCTTTTCTTTTGCAATGAACAAAGTATTGCCCAATTCCCTTGCTTTTTCAACCTCCAATTTTCTTTTTCCTCATGCATACTCTGACATGCCATCCATTATTTTGTAGCGACCATCGACTAATATGCATTGACTATTATCTATGCACAATAATTTGAAAAAAAAAAATAAAAAAAAAAAAACAAGAGAAAAAAAACACTGTTGCTTCAGCTATAAACATCAAACAATAGCTTTTTGTCTACTTTTATAGACAAGAATCAATGTTTTGTTCTTTTGTAGCATTATGTTTCAAATGCAGTTACCTAAACTCTTTACAATTTTTTTATTTTATTCATTAACTATTGTTTAACCAGAAACATTACTTAAACAAACATCAATCTTATGTACTTCTATTCATAGATATTTAAATTATAGTTATTGACATCAACACATTTGTTTCTTCTTTCTTATATGCCAAAACTCAATGCAATATCCCTTTCCAAAATTCTTGACAATTCAATTTGCTTTAGTCTATATCTATAAATATCTATGCTTTGCATGTGACTACTAATGGTTTGAGATCTAGATCATTTTTCAGAATCGGTTAAAAAAAAAACATATTAAAAAAATATAGACAACACAAAGAAATTTGCTAGAAGCAAATCATTGTTGCAATGACATCTGCATTGAGCACCCCATCTGCTAAAGCAAATATTTTTTCTTCACAAGACATTGCAGAGACAGAATCAATTGCAACAGCCTCATTGCCCATTTCCAATGCAAAAACAACCAGTCCAAAGAGGTAATGTTGCTTTGCATCGAACCTAGTCATTTTTTTTTGTCTTAGATTTTTGTTTCTTAATTTTTTTCTCTTCTACTCAAATCTAAGTTAATTCATTTCACCAATTTTCTTGTACATAATCTGTATTCTTTTTCATGTCCTTGCCTAGAAATAATGTAATTGTGTGTACATAGCTACCAACAACAGACAATTGTAAACTCTAATTGCTCCTTTCTGTTCCATCTTCTTATGTTCACAGATTAAAGCAAGCAGTTGTTCAAGCTTCATCTATTGTAGAGTTATGTACTATGTCTCATGCCAATGTTTTTGAGGGAGATATTTTAATTGTCTATGGCCCTGCACAAAATCGAACACAAAATTCACCTGTGAAGACAAAGATTCTGCATGCAGACCTTGTAGACAAACATGGTTTCATGACAATTACTATTACCATGAATGACAACCTCATCAACAGATTTGGCAACTTCTTGTTGCCTGGAAAAAGTGTCTGAATTATTGGATTTGAATTAAATAAAAAAGGTCAATATGATCGTGGAGATGCTATGAACTCCATAGCAATATTGCCTTCCAGCCACATTGAAACAATAGATCAAGTATGTAAGACATGTTGTCTTCCTCCAGACACTACAATTACTGAGCTAGTTTCATCTGATGAGGCATATGTTGTTGGTTCAGTTGCTGCTATAGTAGTTGCATGCGAATACAAAAACAAACAATTGGATTTCTACATCAGGGATGGTGAAACTCCAAATGACTATGCAACTGTACTGTCAACTTGCTTTTGTTCTTTCCAAAGCTCATATTAATTTTATTTTTTTGTCATTTCATTGTTAATTGCTGATACAACTGCACTTTCCTCTAAGTTTATATGTATTTGTCCATTGCAAATTATTTATACATTTTTTTTTCTGACTTTTTCTTTTTCATTCTCACAGTTTCAAGTCAACGACAACTATAAAAACTTCTTTATACGGGTGCAACAGCAGCTTGCACAGGACGAGCCACCACTCTATTTATTCAAAAACATTGTTCAACCAGGCCCAAAAGGCATTCATCTGATGAAGGCCTCCCAGGACACATTTATTGATCCACTCAATGATGAATTTGCAATTCAAGATTTGCTTATGATTGTTGAAGCTAAGACACGGGTCAGAGATACATTCCATTGTTCTTTGTTAAACTATGAAATCGTTGTAACAATTCTTCTAATTCATAGCACAAGAAAGAAAAAAGAAAAAACAACATACTCTATTTGTCTTTTCACATATGTTCTATCTTTTCAGTTCTCACCAACTATTTTAAAAGTTACCTATTCATTATATTTTATCGTAAACAAGAAACAATCCATATCAACTGTTTTACTAACAAGATTATCTAGACAATCCATATTCATGAAACCAACTATGTTGTAGCTAGAAAAAATCCTATTTCAACACTGTCCCAGAACATTTGCATAGGTCCATGTCTTCTGCAACACCCTATTTGCATTTATACTATTACAACATTTAAAAAGAAAAGATGTTGTTTCTTTTTTTCCCACCTTTTCTTTCCAATACTTTTAGCAATAGGTCTAATTTTTTTCTCCCTTTCTTCTTTGCAACTTGTATTTTCTCCTGCACCATTTCTATATACTTGTACTTATCTCATACTCTATATATTTCGTATCTTGAAAATTGCAATAGATATATGGATTGCTCAAAATTAAAAATGCTTTTGCACCACCATTCCAATGTACATGCGCAAAATGCAAGCTTCCGATGATCCAAAGCACCACATTTTGTTCTTTTTGTAATCAAGAAACAGCTGCAGCCTATGAGCATATCTTGCAATGCAAACTGGAAACAGATAAGGGAATCCTCGAATGCAGTCTTCGAGGTGCACAACTGAAAGAATATTGTCCACTTGTTGCAGCTATCTCATATGAACAATATTGTCATGCTGTTACAACAACTATTCGTCATCTGCGCAAATTCAACCAACAAGGCCTTTTCACTCTTGCAATGAACAACAGAATAGTCAACTGCAAAAAACTCTAGACACAAGGTATGCACAAGCAACTGTTAATCTGAAAAAAAACACAACGTTTTCAACTATACGCACGTTGTATTTCATACCTTGTCTCTATACAGATTTTGTTTGAAACAAAAATATGTTCACTTTCAAATGACTTAAACAAAGAAGTGCAAATGTTTTTATAAAAACATTGCAATTTGATCTTCAAACTTGGACCATGATTAAATAAACTAAATACTAGATTTCATCACTGACTCGCAACCATAGTTTTTTGAATGCTTGAAACAATAAAACAATAACCTTTCTTAATTATTGTTGATAGTTTACCCACCCTTGCTATCTGTAACTTTCAATTGCTTCAAATATTACTTTTTTTTACTATCAATGATCAATAGCTATAGTCTTGACATTCAGTGATGATAGGCTAATGTCAATATGTATTCACTTTATTAGCATACAGTTTATTTAATCATGTTCTAGAATACAACTTATCTAATAATGCAATTGTGTTTGTGAGCCAAAGCTTTTACCTTTTCTCTCAAATGCTTTGATTCAGAGGCACAATTTTTGGAGTTCAAACTATGCATCTCATCTGACTGTCAATGAAATAGCTTTTTATTACGATATAATCTCTTTGTACATTTATACTAATTTCTGTCGATTTAGTCACAGGGATAGCAAGAATTATACATAGATTTAACATATTCATGAATGTGATCAGACTTTAGCTTCAAATTCATATGTAACATGTTTTGCTTTCAACACTCTCACGTTTTAATTTTCTGTAAAATGTTTTGCTTTCAATTATCAATTGCTTTTGATGTTAATATTTTCCTTTTCTTCAATGTATAGGAAGCAAACTTCAGCACCCTTGTCACTACACTGACCATGATGATTTCAACAGATAGTTTGCAAAGAACATATCCAGTTCTGGAAAATACTTATGTACATTTGCAATAGCTAGCATATAAAGAAAAGAAAAAACTTTATTGAAATTTTGTTTTTTTTATATAATCAATGTAATTATACACGCAGCATGGTCGACTGCCATGGTTTTGTACCAATACATATACAACAACAGTCTATGGATCTGATATATTGACAGCCTCTTTTGTCATTATTTTGATAAAAACCTATAAATATATATACATAAACATAACTTTATTTGAATCCTTCTCCAGGTGTACATACTTGTCTTAAGATTACAATTCTGCTCTTTCATATTATATACTTTCCAAGCATTTGATTGCTGCAGAGTCCTCTTTTATGCACCCGGTTTTTTATATAGATTTTGTCCCAGAATTTGTAGACATCCACAGGTTACAACAAATCTGGAGAAGGCAGGTACAAGTCACTATAGCTGAGCAAAAGATCACGGCACTGTCAGCTGTGTATACACTAGTGAACAGTGACATCAGATGCTTGTACATGTTGACTAGTGGCAGTTTGCAGCAGTAACTAACTTTGAGAGAAGCAACAATTACAAATATTTAAACATTTAAATATAGTCTAAAGTTCAGCAAACAAGCACCCCATTGTGAGGACTGAAACTGAGGTCACATGGCAGAAAGTCTAGGTATAAAGAGATTACACAAATGAATAAATTGCCCACTCTAAACTCTGAATTCTGTATGAGTGTAGATGAAATGATTTCAATTTTCATCAGTAACGTATCATATTCATTTGATGGTGGTAGATATTTGATAGCCAGCCAATCTTCAAAGACCAATCTATTTACTTCCATCAATGTAAATGAGAAGTATATGAGATCTGTGGGTTGTCCTATGTTTATTTATCTCTAATCAACGATAATAAATCACTATTTATTTATATCTTCTAAATTTGTGGGGACATGCATTCTATCATGTCCCATCCTATGCTGCCAGATTTTAAAATTTTAACACTTAGCATCTCCTAGGTTTTGAAAATGGAACCTGGTGACAGCTTAAAGACGTTCCATATCACTTGCAATCTACAGGTAGCAATGCAAGGAGATTCCCAAGAATATATTTTGCAAAAGTTTTAGATTCTGAATTATTGTTTTTGGTATTGTACAAAAATATATTCTATGAAACTCAACGTCCTTTCCTAGGCATAGATATCGATATATGCACAGAACTCTTGCAAATGTGAATGATGTTCATCTTTTTTGCACTGTTTGTTGAAAACACAAACAAACCAAAAACACTTATATATATTTTTCACTTTTTTAATGTTATCTACTACATCCGTCACAATAGCTTCATAGCATTTTTGCAAATGTCATTATCTTTTTCATTTGTAATTGCAAAGCCATAGTCATTGAAAGCCAAAATACATACATAGTTTTCATGCTTCAGCAACTGATGTTTCCTTTTTGGATACTTGAAAACAATCTACCTATAAGCTTTTGTAATGTTATTCATAGTTTACAAGTATTGATAGATACATGGCTTTCCAACATTTCAAATGTCAATATTTCATTCATGTCTATGGTAATCAGCTACAGTCCTTGCACTTGATTTTGATCAGCTGATCTGGTTTATGCTCTCTTGTCTCCTGGTTGGAAGTTCAATAACCTTGCAACACACTTTTTTTTGTGTAGAGTTGCTATCCAAATGATGTTTGCTTTGCTAAAACATGGTTTATATTGTTTCTAACATTGAAAATGCAGTGGTGCATAAAATTAGATCTCAGATAATCACAAGAACAATTGCTTTTCAATGCTTTATGTTCAAATACACAGTACGTGTTACTTAAATTGAACTTTTTTTTAAAAAAACAATACAAATTCTCTTGCATTTTTTAAATGATACTCACATTTGCTTCTATTTTTTTGCTCAGCAGTGTATATGTCAGTGATTTTGAACTGCGTTAATGTCATTGCTTCTTTTGTCAAATATAATTAGGTTGCAATCATTTCATTTGCAAAATGGCGATGCAATTTATGTTGCATGTCTGTTACTTGATTTTATGCGTTTTGCATTTTATTTTTCAACATGCAATAAATTGATACAGGTTCAAGCTCCCATTCTATGGAAATTGGTAATTTCCCATGAATCGTTTGGTGTGAGATTTATGTCGATCACACAAAGGGATCACGTCAGAAAGGTTCCAAGCAAAAAATAAGAAATAGCAATAGATCTCTATGTACTATTCTCCAGCATATGAATTTATTATGAGCTGGAGATGTAGGCAATTAGATGCATAAAGCATAGGCATATGCAAAGTGCGTTTGTTATTCACAGCGCCCACAATGAAAATGTCCAGTGCTGATAATTCATTTGTCTGCAAACATACAACTGTAACCGTTGCACAAATTTTTTTTATTGTAACATTTCCAATCAGAGAAGCTAGAGGATAGCCATCTTTTGAAACTTAAATTGCCTGACTTGATAATGGTAACGTTTTAGGAGCAGTAGATTGATTTCAATGGTTTTGAATGTTAAAAACATCTATCAGTGTCTATTTAATACTTGTACATTTCTCATATTCAAAGAGCTCAATATCACAGGTATTTTTTTAATGTTTTCATTGCTTTTCAATTATGTGCAATGATCCCTCCAAGTAAATCTATGACACGGTACAATAATTCTTTTATTGTTTTTCTAGTATGCTACATATGATAGATACATTTTGATCTTATTGGTTGTTTTTTTTCAAGTCATACGTTGGGATATTGACAGTTATCTCTTCATGATTTCTGTTATCTATAGAGGAGAATGCATTAAAAAATTAGGAAGCTCATAGCCAATGTTATCTCTTCATGATTTCTGTTGTCTATAGAGGAGAATGCATTAAAAAATTAGGAAGCTCATAGTGAATTTCTCTAGAAATTTAGTTTTTGGTTATCACATCAACCAATTGTCCTTATAGTAGTTATCTTATAATGATGTAGAATTCTGAAACAGCTGCAGTACCATGCTAGATTTTTCATGAAGCTCCAAAATGAGGAAAAAATAAGCTAAATTGAAATGATATTAAAAAAAACAATTGCTGTTAAAAATTATTGAAATGCAATGCTTATTGGATTTGGATTTTACTGATTTTCCAACAAATATTTGGTGAAATGGTTTTTTTAAGTGAATATAGTAGCATTTTCTGTCATTTGTAAAATATGCCTCTCTTGTAAAATATTCTTCATAGCACCCCTTCCAATCCAATTCCAGATTTTTATACTGCAAAATTTGAGCTTGACTAAAGTCATTAGAAAACAGGATCAATTCTGATGTTAATCCTTTGATAGTGTCAATTTCCTTGCATATTATCATGAAAAAGAACATCCCATAGTCTACAATATCGCCAGTCAAAATGTTAACACCTCATATTCTTACCAATACTCTACAACAACCCATACCATGGTAAAATAGGCAGGTTAGGAAGCCTCACTTAGAGAAGAGTGGACCACAATTTCGGCATCACTGCAATCAACATTGGCAAGAGACAAAAGAGACTCAATTCTTTCACTAAGCTTTTCAAGGGCAGCGATCTCTGGGCTTTTAGAGGGGTGGACTAAGAAGGAATCCACAAAACAAGCCCCCAATTCAGCCACCCCACTGGAAATTGACCTGTAAGAACTATTGTTTGAGATATTTGAAGAGGAATTGAAGCTTGGGGAGAACTAAGAAAGACTCATTTGAGCCATTTATCATATATATGCAATGGCTTCAGGCGCTAAACAGGATTCATTGCTAGTATCAAGGGCTCCCGAGATAGATTTCGCAAAATTCACCTTAATAAACCTTCACACAGATCCACAAATTTATCTAATCTTCCTGGAAAAAACATGAATGAATACATACAAAAGGCTTTCAGGATTACACAGCGTTCATTGCTAGGGTTTCAATGCTTCCCGAGCTAGAATCAAAGCAATTCAGTTTCATATCTTTTCATACAGATCATTAGATTTGTCTAAATTTGCTAGAATCAATAAGAATGACAACATACAAAAGAGTATCAGTGCTGAAAATTACTGCAGGACTTCAAGGGTTTTATAGATAGGAAAAAAAGTCAGCAAAAAGAAAGAAAAAAATGAAAACATACAAAAGGGTTTCAGTGCTGAGGATTGAACATCATTTTTAGGGTTTCAGCGCCTAATTTAAAAAATACTTCAAAAGAACCTCATCGAAATCCCTTCCACCAAGAGATCTGTCCAAAGCATGGGCCAAGATCTTCACCGGGCCTTTTTTAAAAGCAACAACACAAACTTGCATACTAGCATGCCCATTATCAACAAACACACCGTTTAACAAATCACTTTCTGGAAAATCAGTCTTGTAAATACCGTAAGCCAAAGCAGTGGCCATGGTCTCCTGCATCAAGCAAAGGGGATTTAGGTTAGCAATGATGGCGACATCCAAAAAGGCTCTTCTTTAAAGATCTGTGAAATAAATCGATATAGCAATACAACAATCAAAAACCTTCGTTTTCAAATTCGTCTTTGCAATTTGCATCAGGTTTGACAAAATCATAGCAAGAATCTAAGTCGGGGTAAAAGCACGGTTATCTCGAAAGTACCGCGCATGAATCTGTACAGCTCCGTTGGGCCCTTCATCGACAGCAAACAACAAGCTCTAGTCATCCCTCTACATCTTGGGATCGCGGAATTGCTTCCCGATCAACTATTTGATCTGGGAGACAGCATTCTTAGGATTCATCAATGACAAAGTAGCCCCGACCGTTCCAATAAACCGCTGCTTCTCTCTGAGACAGACCACTGCAAGGTTTCCCTCTTTGATTCATCATTAAGCATGACGCAATGCCACGCTGCCGTCCCCACCTGCAAACACCATACCACACGACACCTCACCTGCAAACACCATACCGCACCTGCAAACATCATACCACACGACACAGGGAGGATGATGCAACAACGCCACCGCGTCCTAGGGCACAAAGCCCCAAGACAACATCACCCTGTAGTACACCAATGAGAAAGCAGCTAAATATATTTTTTAAAATTTCAAATAAATAAATATTGTTTAAACTATAGTATAACTTTAGCTAAATAAAAATCAAAATTTATAAGTGAAGATTAATCCAACTTCTCAATTTATATATGTCAAGGACATAATAACAATGAAAAAAAAATGGATGCAATCACTTTGATTTATGTTTTAAACTTTTATATATATATATATATATATATACGAATCTAAAGACGAATCTCAAACCAACCTATCAAGAAATTCGAATTATGATCGAATCTATGGTTCTTGATTTCAAATTCGAACCATTTGACTTAGCTTAATGGTGCCTGCTATTACTTTATCAAAAGACTCAAACAATTCCAATGAGAATAAAGGATTGCTATATCATTTTATTTACATGAATCTATCAAATTATATAGTTTAATTTAAGTATTTTCTCCATCCATTTTAAGATGTGAAAATAGGATAATAAAAATTATAAGTAGTTAACTAAAATTAAATAGTAATTTTGAATAATTTTTATTGTTATTATAATTAAGTAACAATTATAAATATTTAACAAATATTATTTTCCCACAATCATGACATTCTATTTACATGAATCAATTACTTTATTTTTCAAAACTAGTATTTCTTGTTCTTCCCATTAAGAAATGTAATCCATTCACCCAATACAAAATGGAATATACAAAGTAACACTATCTAATATACCTAAAGGCTGATAACTTGGATTCAAAAAAATGCAAAATCTGTACATCTAAGGAATCTTGAAAATGTACATCAACCAATGATTGGGTTGTAGGGAAATTGAAAACCACAAATCTTCCTTAATTCCAGATATGTATCTACAATGAAGTCAATAATACATTACATAAATTGCTCGTTGTTTGAGAAATTTTAATCCAATGGAAAATGTATGCAACTTATAGTATATTCCATGCCACTACAGACCCTTCAAACCAATGCTCTTTCTTAAATCCTTCTAGTGCATGTGCCCCATTTCACTTGCCCTAAAGCCACTCTAGAGGTCATATAGTGATCACGAATACAACATCAAATCCCTCTTAACAGTCCTCAGATGGATTCTTGAGCTTAAAGCCTTCTCCCCCTTTTGATCCCTTATTGAGCTCCTAGGCCACTCTAGAAGCCATACAGTGCTTACTTATGTTTTATTTTGCTCCAATAGTGCATACATAATAATACATTGCACAAGAATAATATAATAAAAACATACCACATAACCCCTTTTTGATACTCCTGCAATATTTTTGATCATTAATGAAAAGTCACTTCCAACACATTCTATAGACATAGACTTATTCCCAACTTTGACTCAACCATCGCATTCTTCAACATTTTTAGGTGATATCAATAAACAAGAGATATTACCCCCCATTTAATAACAAAATAAGTAAAATCCTTATATTGAACACTGGATATTTATAGCAACCTTTTAACAGAAACACGCCTTCTCACAACCATCTCTTTTGCATTCTATCGAGTCATCCCCCTATAGTCTTTCACATGGAGTTGGATTGGGAAGATGAGATTTGTTCATTTTTATAATGATGCACATTGCATTATCGAGGAATACCTCATCTATATCACTTCCTTATAGTTTACAAAGACAAATTGATATAACCTTTAAGTTTCACACAACAAAACAATATGTAAGTACTATCTGCAAGTGAAAAAATTATAGCCTTATCTCACTAACAACATGCATCAAGACATTGCACAATGTGTATAAGTTTCTGGTGTTTGCATTGCTAGTGATTTACCAAGCTCTTCTTTGCAAAGACACTATTTGCAAAAAGTCATTTTTCCAAATGGACGTAAGCTTCGTGCCTTAAATTGCAAATAGTAAACCACCTATTCTAAGATAACTCTTTTACTAGATCTTGTTGGGAGTTTGTCTAATATGAACATACAACTTTTTTCTAAGGAAGGTTACATTGGGGAATAGTTCTACTCAGTGATATTGGAGCTTTAGCAAGATCCAAGATCCTCACCTGTGGTTTTTGGCACTGCTTCTTTGGAAGCTTTAGTGTAAATATATTTTGGAAAATGGGATTATCTTTTTGTCTATGTTTTATCAGCTACTAAAAGAATCTAAAGGATTTGAACCAAATACATACTAAGATTTTATTGTTATATGAATACCCTTTTTTTTTAAGATAAACATGTTGTAGCCTTTAAATCAAAAGTTGATGTACATGTCTCTGATCATAACAAATTACGTTAGGCAACAGGTCACATTGTTCAACATTTTCGTCATTTTGCAGTAATTCTTGGATTGCTCCTTTGTCCTTTACATCCCTTCAGAAATTTGCAACAGCTAATTTGTTTTGCTTCATCCAAAATCAAAAGAACATGCTAATTCCATGATTTTATGCTGGTTTGTTTTGCTACAACAAAGACTACAACTAATGAAAAAACAAACATCAATGACAATAACTAAAAATCCAGAGAACCGCTACCTAAATACAACATTCTGAAAACTGAAACCACATTTTTCTTTTCAATTTTCGAAAGTTGGCCTCTAAATAAAGGCAACAACATTCATAAAAACTAGAAATACACGACACAAATTACTTGCTACATGTTCTATCATCTATACTAAAGTATTTACCTAACTGGGGTTGCTACTGAAATTGACTACATCTAAAAAATGATAAATTACAATTTTCAATTGCACAAGGAAACCTATCCCTGCTTCTTTTATTGACACTCTAATCCTGTCCTCTACCTTCGTTATGTACCTGCCAATTAACAAAATCTTTGAACATGTAAAATATCTTTTCATTATAGAGTCAAATTTCCTGTATACATTTCCTTCGTCATAATATAAAATATATATACAATGAATTTGTCCTTCAAATTCCTAGATTACTTGTAAGACATTTAAGATCTTGCCACAAATTTAGCCCACATTCAACGACTTTGTTGTATGGAAGGTTGTCTCTACATCTCTGGCTTTAACTACTTTAAATACTTCATGCTTCTATTTTTAACATTCCTGATGCTGAAACAATTTTCTTGGATTTTTTTATATCCCTTGTAAAATCATTAAAGGTTATGTCCCCCATCATATGCTTTTGTCGGGGACATTGCCACCTCGTGTCTCTTGTTATATATATATTATTAATGAAGTTTTTTTATTCCGACCTTAACAATATATATACATTGTTGAAATCAACAATCTCATCGCTCAGTTGGGATTATGAGGCCTTCGATTCCTGCCGCCTTGGTATTTCCTCCATCTTGGCCAATATGGGGCACAACGTCTTCGTTAGGCTAATAATGTGTGGGGTCCATGGTACTTTGTTGGTCAACATTTAATGTTTCGGCATTAATGCTCTGCTCGACCGCTAGGCATTGAATTTTCACCAACATGGATAGTGTTGTAGATGTATCTGAATGTATTTGAAAACATAATCTAGTAAATCCTTTATGGATATGCCAAGCTTACAAAGAAACAAACATAACCAAATGCATATTTAAAACCAAAATGAAAAACCTTTTTCCACTCCACACTTACCCGATGCCTTTGCTTGTCAAATTTTGAATCATCAAGCCCTCAAAGTACATCCTTTGTGTGTTGCTTATCTTCCATGTAGATGAAAGTGTAATCTATAGAAATAAATAAGATGAAAATAAAGAAAAAAATCAATTGCAACCACATTTGCAGCAAACTCTGGTGCAATTAATTGCATATACAGAGTGTTACAGAATACAAGTATAACATTTGTTACTTGTTCCTGTAAAGACTTCCATTAGGGGATAATGAGCACAAACCTTACATGTTGTACTAAATGATCGCATGTAAGTCTAATCCATAGGTGGTTGTAGGACTCATCAAACATACAAGCGCATTCACCAAGTATGCTCCATTGTGATTGTAGTGATGTGACATGGATTATATCTCTAAACATGGTTGAGCCTAACTGAAGACTTAACATGGCACGGGGTATGAAAAGTAATGGAGTCGTGAGAAAAAATGCAAGATGTCATTTGTGTATTGACTTTGCTGAACAAGACCAAAATCAGATCCTCTAGAAAGACAAACATTGATTGCATGACAAAATAATATGGAAAAGATATCCAGGAAGAGATTGGATGCTCTACAATATTCCTGCACCAAAGAAAATTTTGAGTACAATGTCCTACATTTCAAATAAACTTAGCTTGCAGTGTTGGATATGAACCACAAAGGTTACACATTACTAGCTATAATGGAGATTGAACCATGCATCCAACATGATTAAGGAAGTAAATATTGTTTGCCAGTCACTAGTGGTGTTCTCCATCGATAAGGTTTTGAAGCCTCCAAATATTTTTGTCATCGTTGCTCCACCTCACACCTAGTTGCTTGCTTTGGCACTGGCTCCTACCCTCGGCTTGTCTATGTTAATTTATTTGCTCCGATGCTAGTTTCTTCTATTATGATGTCGATCTCTTCCCCTTCCCCACTAGTATCGAGACCATATCAACCCATTGTTTCGCACAGAAAAATCAATATTATGCATGTAGAGTTTAAAAAGATAAGCGTCGACGCACTAAAATTAAAGCATAAATCAATATTATGCATGTGTTACAGTGGAAGTTAAATATATAAGCATGTGCTCATTTTCACCTCACATACCTTAAATATATAATCTCCAACACAATGCTAGATACAAAGACAAAGACTAATTGTGTTGGGCTTATCCTCACTATGCATCGACACTTATCCTTTTGTGCAACGTTGTGTCACTACCGACCGCATAAAAACTAAGCATGTGCCACCAATTTTGAATCTATATATCATAACCGTGTCTGTCAAAGTTATGAGGTAGAGCAGTCAATTCAGACTTAGAATAGTCTCGACACAATTGTTGGCATAAATGTTAATATAGCAAGCTCCACCATTTCAGAGGATTTTGATCCCTTTTATAATTTCACTATATTGTGTTTTTTCTTCTATGTACTTATAACACTGGCAGGGATTAGCTGCATTGAAACTTTTTCTCTTGTTATTTTATTTTAAAAAATTGGCTATAAAGGAGTTGATTTTTTTAAGATAATACTTATATCAACCATAGTTTATATTGTTTCCTTAAAATTAATTTTAATTTTACCCAATAACAAGCATGAAAATGCAAGGACTTTTAGTGCTTGATGATGTGAGGACTCCTACTTCTTAATTGGCAATCAACCATCATAATTAGCGAGGACACTACTTCTTAATTGCCAATCAACTATCATAATGTTCCTCCTATATGATATTTATTATATTATTTTAAAAAATGACTATAGAGGAGTTCAAAAATTTTAAGACAATAATTGTATCAAAGTTGTGGAAGTTTAATGTTGGTTTTAAGTTATAAGCTATAGGTTGATTCGATAATTTCTTCTTTACATTGCTTGTGATGTTCACGTTATTACTTGGGATTCTTCTTTGGTTTGTGATTGTTATCCATGATAATTGGATAAATACTTGTAATTCTTACTATAATGGCATATATTTATGTTCCTTTGTTCCATACTAATACTCTCGCTCCAAATTGCATGCATGTGTTTCATCATAATTCCATCTGCATAAATTAAACTTTCAAATGCAAGTTTAGAGAATGATGTGTTACCAAGATGTGGTTCCATGTTAATACTCTTACTCTTTACATAATATATAAACTTTATAAACCATTACTTATCATTGATTACATCGTATGGCGTTCCCCTCTTCCAATCACATGTCTTCTCGTAGACTTTCAGTTCACTTATGATCGTTAGATTTGTTTGACGACTATACATTTGATCTAGGGCATCTAAAATTCACAATTTGTCAGAACAAGAATTAATAAAAGGCAAGGCATCCAAAAGCTACGGTGTACATATGGATGGGCAATAATTTATACCCTGTAGTATCAATGTCATCAGAGAGAGACAAGATTTGGTATTTGTTATCTACATGTTCCTGCTTTTTTACTTCATCACCTATTGTTTCCTCCAAAGCTGAGTATGTTATAGGTTTTAATTTATGTTAAAGGTTCTAATTTAGGGAGATATACAAACTTTGAGCTCTCTTAGTTTTCCCCTCTCTCTTTACTTTAACCCTTGGGATTTCCTTGAAAGCTGAGCATGATCCAAGTTTTGAAACTACCTCTGCATTTCTAGCAAATCAAGACTTCATTAGAGGGAATCGAATCGAGATATGACAGGAAATAAAATTGATAAGACAGAGTATTAGAAGCAAAATATGAACCTTATAATGGAAGCAATGAAGCATAAAAAAGTCAACTATATAGAGAATCAAACAAAAGTTGTAGGAAGCAAATCCCTACAGAGATGGTGAGAATTTTATAAAACGCACTTCGCGTTTGCACATCCTTTACTTAAATACCTAGTGTTTTACCACTGGTGAGGCCATGAGACTCGAACTTGAATATTGAGTAACATTTCACAAGTCAAAATGATGCGGACATTATCAAAGCCACATCTTAATCATTTAACACAAAAAGTAGACTTGATTGTCAGTAAGTAATTATAATTCAATAATTGCAATTCCTCCATGGTTCCCCCTTATTTCAAGTCGAGGACGACTATAAAAGGCGATTGTGCCAATTGTTCTATCATTTTGCACCTCTTTACTCTTTCAAATTCTGTAAAGAGTTCGAGCAATGGAAAAAGATTTAATGACAAAGGTGTCGCAAGTCTTTTTTGGCCATTCAATTTGACTTGATGATCCTTGAGCCTCGTCACCAACGTTGCTTAGAGGATTATGTGTCTTTGGCATGGGTTACCCCTTTTTTCTGCTTTACAAGATTGAATATGAAACAACCATTTTATTGACTAGCATAGGTTGCCACCTCCAATTATGGCTTCATCAATGATTTTTTAGAATGACGTGTTTATTTACGTGAGATTGGACTCGAAACCATTGCAACAATATACTCATTATGAGGTCAAAATACCACTTACACGAAACCTAGATAGAGAGGATAACAATCCATCCCACAACCACTCAAACTAAACCCAACTAACATTTTTAAATATAAATTTAAAATTACATTAATCTTCCATTCAATTAATAAATTTCGAATTTTATTTTTCCTTTCATACCATTCCACCCCAAAGAGAAAAAAAGACATTTCAACTTCAAAAAAGAAAGCCAAAAAAAACAAACATTTCAATGATCGCACATTTCTTAGAAAAATATATTTCTTAGAAAAACACAATTCTAAGAAAAAGACAAGACATCGCACTCTTTGCACGATTGCTGCCTTTTTGCTCTTTTCATCCCTTCTTTGATGATATGCCTTTCGTCATCGGCTTTTTTTTAATGTGAAAAGGAGAATGTGGACAGACCACTTATTTGTTGAAAAGGAGGACTCGGCAGATTTTATCTGGCGTGGTGTGCCGAATTTTAGGGCTCATTGGTCGGCAGTGTCTCTAGTATCCGGTCTTGAAAAGTAGCTGAACAGTGATGTTTCTGGCAGCTTAAGGAATTACCTTGTTATACTTGCTGGGGCATCTTAAGGAATTGCCCTGTTATACTGGCTGGCTGGGACATCTTAAGGAATTACCCTGTTATACTCTCTGGCTGGGGCATCTTAAGGAATTACCCTGTTATACTGGCTGGCTGGGGCATCTGAAGGAATTACCCTGTTATACTTGCTGAGGCATCTTAAGGAATTACCCTGGTATACTTGCTGGGGCATCTGGCTGCCTCCATAGAAACACCGGTGCATTCACTATCCAAATTTAGTGAAACCCATACCAACCTTTATGGCAGCGTCGGGTATCCTGTTTGAAGCAGAAGTTTACACAGGTCCTTTTCCAACATATTTACGGTATGGTAGATCTGCTCCCCAAAGACGCACTAGTTTTGGATGAAGGGACAATTCTTCTGGAGGAGATCTGTCCTCCCTCCATTCGCAGGGGCGTTCAAGGCTTACTACGCTGGAACTGGGGTGGTTAATGTGTACTGCCAAAGTATTTGTGAGCTTCTCAACAGTCCTCAGAACTTTGAAAAGTGGCTGAACGATTACCGGTGATTATTGCAGTTAGAGACTCAAGGATGCAAACACAGTGAATTTAGAGCCAAAGCCACTCGGCCCTGTTCCTCCAATCAGGTATTTTATTATGTCCACCATCTCGCTCACAGTCATAATGTTGTTATTATTTCGCACAAACGCTGTCACCTAGACCTTGATGCAGTCTGTTACTTGCCTATGGATTTCCTGATAAACATAAAAAGTATTATAGAATTCAAATGATTGGACCGTACATGGAGAAAAAAATGATTCATTATTGTGTTTTTAATAGGTTGTCTAGGTAGTGCCATAGGGTCCACTGATTCCCTGATCTATGAGATTGAATTTAGGCTCATGGTCTGCTATATGAACTGTTCTACTCTAGATATGGCCAGTGGAAGAACATTGAAAATTTCAACCACTATACTCATGTTGTTAAAACCTTAAAAAATAACTAGGGTTTGCATCAATTAGCCATTAGTAATCTAGATCTAGAAAAAAGCCATGAAAACATTGTCTATGTTCACTCTTTGTTCATACATTTTAGCCCTTCCAATTTCGTCAATCTTGCTATCGGAGCGGAGTGTTCATATTGAAGATGGAAATTGTTTTTTAAAACCGAGCAGTGATAAGATGATCATTTATATATCTAGCGAAAGTTGAAATATTCATTAGGAGTGCAGGCCCTTAAAGCAATATTGAGACGCTCTAGTTTGATAAGGAGAGGAGCAGCGGTAGAAGATACAAGAGCAAGTTGTTCACTGCCTTCCTTTACACTATCAGTTCCATCTTAGTTCATATCCATGTTATTTTCTTTTGTAATTGGCTAATGTGCAAATTGTGACTTCTTTGCCTTTTGTGTTTCTTCCAATCATTTATACCCGTCAAAGAATTCTTTATAAGGCAATCTTGCTTCATGGAAGATTTTTTAAAATGAGAGAAAAAGCAATGGAAATGTGCACAAGTCACACCTTTAAAAGTGCGTGTAGTTATCACATTAACCATTATTCATGCTAGTACGACTATCACTAGGAACTAATGGAAAAACCAGGATCAACTGAGTGCATTGCTTTTTATTGCTTGATTTAATGCTCAAAACATACCTGTTTAATCAAATTAATCCACTAGAGTATCATTTGCCTTGTGTTTTTCCTTAGTCTTTCATAGTGGTCTCCCTCCTTTGTAGGGTCCATGTGGCTTCTTTTGTTTTAGGTATAACTTTCATCCTTTTCCCCTTGACCTTGACTTTTTCCTTTTTGGGCATTCCTTCTCTTTGTTTCCTTTGAATTTTATGAATTTGTGGAATGTTCCATGCAATTTATGGGGTTTAAGAGTACTCACACTTGTTTTGAATTTTATGAATTTGTGGAATGTCCCATGCAATTTATGGGGTTTAAGAGTACTCACACCTGTCCTTGTTTTGTGGCTCTCCATCACAATACATTGGTACATATCAGGTCCCTTCTCCTTTGTTTTATTTATTTATGTGTGCCTACTAGTTGGAGGCTCATCCAATTTGTAGAAATCTCTCTCCCTTACTCATTTTGCAATTTAATTATTTATATTTTTCACTTGTAGCTTTTTTCCATTGTGTTTTGTCTTTTTTCCTTGTAGGTGGCCTCACCATGAGTCATTCTCCTCTATGATTTGTAGTGTATTTGTAATTCATTGGTTATTTTCTCAAATGTTTGCCAGTGCTTTAAAAAACATGGATTCTTAGTGCTCCTCCTTGCTCACTTCAACCACTTGAGCTCCATTTCAACCCACTGATACGCTTTTTGGCCTCTGATCTCCCCTTTGGTGTTTTGATCTTCCTTTCAACCTATGAATCCTCTTTTTGGCCTCTCAACACCCCTTTTTGGCTTCTCGATGCCCTTTTTGGCTTCCCGACCTACCTTTAGTCTATTATCCCTCCTTTTTGGCTTCTCAATGGCCTTCTTAGCTTTTCAACCCACCTTCTACTATTTTTGTTCCTATACCTGTTCCCTTTCTCCAAATGGGAGTTTTGTTGGGACACTCACAATGTTATGTCATAGACTTTAGTTCACTAGTTGGTAAAATGTGAGGCTCATTTTTCCTACTTGTTATTTCAAATCAGTGTGATTGTCCTTGACATTAATGATTAACCATCCTCCCCATTATATCACACCTCTCATGTAGGACAAGTCATGTTTAGACATACCTCGGGAATCAGTGTCACATTTGTTTAAAAACAAAGCTAGCCCCTTAGGTAATGTGGTTAACATTTAGAAATCCATTTTGCCAATTTTTCAGTAAAAGAACTAGATGATTACATTGCCCAACGATTGTACTTAGAATCCAAATTTTATATTACATCCCAAGAGGGAGATGCCTAAGCTTTCTTATTTGCCTTTTAGTTATGCTTTTATTCTCATCTTTATTGGATCTATTTTTATCCACTCTTGTTGTATCTTAGCTTGCAATTTTCTTCTTCCCTTTTGTGTTTGAATCTCCACCCCATTGACCCTTTCTTTGAGTATGTTTTCACGATTATTTATTTCTTTGGTTTGCAGGAACATTTTAATCCTTTTCAAATGTAATATTTTTTTATTTTATAATTTTTATGTGGTTCACGGCACCAGAGATTGGTGCGGAAGGACAGATATATTTTAAACCCCAATTTTGTGCAGACCGATGTGTTATGATTGTACCCAGACATCAGATAATGCAACAGTAACATAACTCAACTTCTCTTAATTTATAAAATCAAGGAAGGAAATGTGTGTTGTACTTTGAATAATAGCCATGTCAGTAAGATTGTGTTGGTTAGTTGAGTAATTTCATAAGAATGGGATTGAAGACAAAAGCGATTAGATGTATGAGAAGCAACAATTCTTTCTCTCAAATCAAACAAAAGTGAATGGATTCCAAATAATTTTAGTTTGCAAGATTGTGTACATTTAGATTAAAGTTTGTTTAGAAAATATTTTGAACTCTAGACATTGCAAGATTTGAACTAGTTGCCAAACAGAGTTTTCAGAAACAAATGCCAACGAGAATATATTTTTTCCTTCAAGAATTTCTACACAAAATCATCTGTCTCGAATCCTAGTAATTTTGTTGTTGTTCATCCAGTCATTTATTCTTTTCAAAAAATGATACTATTAGGCGATCCTGCTTCCTCATGGAATTTTCTTCAATAAAACTATTGTGCAAGTCATGCATACTGTAAAGTTAAATCTATTCTATTCATCTTCATGACGCTACCTAAAGTTTAACTCATTTGAATTGATCTTTGTTATGTTTTCATATTAGAATAAACTATTTGAAAGTAGTATTTTTCTAACGAGATAATTTTAGAAGTGTTTGTAGTTATTCGGGCTCCTCCACATCCAACCAATCATAGCAGCTCCTTTTTTCACATTACTTCGTTATTCATGCTAGTTATTATTATTTTTTCCTTTTTTAACTAATGAATCCCAAGACTTCCAAGTAAGAGCACTATGTGCTAGGAAATTGGAATCTAATCTAGGCCAGCGTAGAAAAACTCACTTGTTTGGACCACCACACTTGGACCATGTAAGTATCATTATGATTAGGTATTGTTGGAACTTGGCATAGCCTCTGATTACTTGGTTTAATGTGGAAACCACACCCATTTATTCAAATTAATATAGTGGATAATTTTTTACTTTGTTTTTTTGTTAGTTTTTGTCAATGCCCCCCCTCCTTGCTAGGGCCCATATGCATTTTTTTTTCTTAAGGTATAATACTCATCCATATCCCTTTGACATTGAATTTTTGCATTTTTGGTCATTCACTCATTGTTTCCTTCAAATTTTATGAAAATTTGCACCATTCCACGCAATTTATGGAGTATTCGCCCTCTTTTTTGTGTTTCTCCATCACAAACACAGGATGATAGAAGGACCCCTACCCCTTTGTTAAATTTATTTTATATGTGTTTACTATTTGGATTATTTTCCCTTGCTATAAGTTGGATTCTTATCCAACTTACTTAAATCCCTCCATCCCTTACTCATTTTCACAACTTAATTGTTATATTTTGGAAACCCTCGAGATAAGTTGGTTTCTCATTAAAATTGCATAAAGCCCTCTCTCCCTTATTCATTTTCACAACTTCATTATTTATATTAAAATTCATCTTACATAGATTCCTCCATCCCTTACTCATTTTCACAACTTAATTGTTATATTTTGCAAACCCTTCAGATAAATTGGTTTCTCATTCAAATTGCATAAAACCCTCTCTCCCTTATTCTTCATTATTTATTTTTTCACACGGAAAAAAAATCATTATATTCGAAGAGAATATACATCGGACTATCCAAAGGACTTTTCAAAAAGTATGGCTACAAAACCAGCCACTACTATAATAATTCTGGATCATTTAAGTCCACTGGAATTGCTACAAAACCAGCCACTACTATTTAATTCTGGACCAATAAATATGAGTGAAGTTTGTCCACTGGAATTGCTGAAGTGACTCTAGGATCTGCTGGAGAAGATGCTACAGTCTTATATTTTCAATGATGCATTTCCCATTTGCCTAGGCTATCACCATTTTTGAGTTACCCATCACTTGAAGTCTGCTTACTCTTTTTAACTTTGCGAGATGAAGTAAAGACCAAAAGGTGGAAAACTATGCCTTCATGTTTGAGCCCCTTCCTGAAGCGTAACAGAGATGAATATAGTGAGATTGATTTAGAAAAGGAACTACCCCCACTCAACAGATAGCAGGGTGGCCTTGGTTGGCCCCATTGAAAGAACCCCACGGCATTAAAAAGTCTAACTGTGGCATGATAGGAATACGTGATTCTTTTGGTTCCACTTTGAATTCTCCGGTAAGTTTAAAACGAGTCCTGTTTTTGAAACCTCAGCAGCATCAACATTCTGGAAGAGGCTAGGATTTTGTGCCCACCGGTTGCTGTATACAAAGAGGCATGGAAAAGCTTTAAATTTTTTACTGCTACATCTTGATAACATGCTTGAACATTGTTTTCCTGCGATGGGAGTTTCCACTTCATCCTGGGTGAGAGATCAGAAGCTGACAACGCCCATACCCGAGCTGTCGAAGGATTCCTCGTTGTTCTTGCATAATGCGCATCTATTGGGACCTACCCAGCTTCTTTTCAGCCCGTTTTCCCATAGGAGAAGTTTGTTATTTAGAGCCCACCATAATACAATTTTACATTTTAAGGGGCCTGGATATTTCTATAGGCACTCCTACCACGATTCTTTCTTGTCTCGAAAGCGCCACTTGGAGATTGCCTTGTAATTGAGCTTTGTAGTGAATTGACCCGAGTTTGGGTTTTTCGACCAAGCCAAAGTGTCCTCCTCTTCTTCAGATTGAATCACAAGACTAGACACTAAGCAAGAAATGTAAACTTGCCATTCCACAGCTTGATTGCCTTGAAGATCAAGATCCCAGGGTGATTTCCAGCCTGACTGCTCGACTACTTGAGGGACTTGAGCCTGGACATTAACAAGGAAAAAGAGACCCCAAGTGTGAAGGCACTGCAGTGCAGGAGATTTTGAGATAGACGAAAATGGTCCTCTGAGCTGATATGAGGGTCTTCACCTATGTAGCACGGGAACCGCTCCCGGCTTTTGGAAAATGCGTTCCCGAAGTTTCGATGTTCCATGGAACTTGAGAACTTGTAGGAAACTTTACCAATCCAGTGGGAACCGTTTCGGATGGTTGGGAATTTATTGGGAACTTTTACACTCTTAAATCAGGAACTTGGGGACTTTTTTTTGCGCGTTTCCTTCACTAGGAGCTTCCATGCATTCATGATCGCCACGTAGGTTGTTAACAACATTCCTATTTCCTCACGACCATACTTTTACATAGTTGACTCAGGATCCTTTTCTTTAGAAAAACTAAGTTGCAATAAAAGTCTATTTCATGCTACCTTGTCGAGTTGGTGCACTGATCTCCATCTACCGGCCATGCTAGAGTATTCACTCATCCCTACTTTGAATTGCAATTACCACTAATCAATAATAAATGTAAATCGATTTTGACTTTTTATATCTTAAATAAAAGAAAGTAAATTTATATATTTTAGTATTTACTTTATGAATTAAAAAAATAAAGTTTTAAATAATTGGAAATAGTTTTAAATCATTTTTGCATCTTTAGAAGAATGTGTAGAGGGTTGAAGAGATTGGGCATGGAGGGTTTACGAGGATATATTTGTCTTCTAGTACTTCTCTATGCCAATTCTCGGTCAAAAGTGGGCCACACCAAGTGCCAAACATTATTTTAAATTGCTAGATCTCACATATTTCTTTGTTTTTGTTAACTTTTTTATATTATTCTTACTTTTATATTTTATAACCGGAACGAGTAGAGAGAAATTTTGTATTAAACCGATCGAGGAGAATCAATCAATACATGATAGTGCATGTTCAAAATATGCAAAATGTTGGACAACAACAATGCATAATTTCTCCTCCTTATAGCTCCTCCATAAGTCTATGCCTATCACCTTCACAAATAATGACAACTATAGATTTAGATAAACTGACCTAACTAGCACAAGTACAAATTATAAACAACATACATTTAAAAGGACTCGTCGCCACTTTGGCCTTTTTCCTGCTAGTCTTTGTTTGAGTCACTAGAGTTGGAAATTTAGATTGCATCGATGCTCGACTGTTGAGCTGTGTCCTCTTCTATATGCTTGGAGCCCACTGATTGAACCTTTGCAGAATGAGCATCTTTAGACATCCATATGATGTTAAATGCATCTCAGAATCGTTGACTAACTTGACAATTTGCTTTCCTTGTTTTGCAACATTGTTCTCTATAATCCATTGTATTTCATCATGTAAAGCCATATAGGATTTAATGTTGTCAATAGTCCCTTGTAGATTCTCAATCCTTGAACTTAGGAGGCTCATCATCCTCGTAATCTTCCTGATGTCTCCCTATTCATCCCCTCCCATGTTACCGCATCCTACGAGACTATCCATGCCCACATTCAAAATCATTAGTGTAGAGTAGGGCCCTTCCCAAGGAGAGAAACCCCTTTTTCGACTATGAGCGATCTCTAAATCCATATAAAAAGCATAGAATCAATTCATTTTGTTCATTGGAGTCCAAAAGGATCCCACCCCTCGCACTTGGCACTCTAAACTTTGTTTTTGTTAACTTACAAAAGGATTGATAAATTAAAATTGATGTAAACTTGCTTTTGATGTCTCGAAAGAGATTAGAGAAAATATTTGGTCAAACTAGTCTCTGTGGCATCCATTCTATCGAGAATGGTGGTGTATTGCAAAGACCAATATGCATGGATATTTCTTACTATTCCCGTCTTCATCTAATCACGACTTGCTACATTTTTGTTTTATTATTATTATTTAATCCAACACAATGCACATCACATGAAACCCTCAAGATACTTCCTTTCATTTCAAGATGGTATTGTCTTAAACCATTCAGTTGTAGTTTTGGCAACTGAACCCAATAGAGGCATCGAGTGAGGCCCACGATATTC
This sequence comes from Larix kaempferi, assembly GCA_027924585.1. Taxonomy (NCBI): domain Eukaryota; kingdom Viridiplantae; phylum Streptophyta; class Pinopsida; order Pinales; family Pinaceae; genus Larix; species Larix kaempferi. The sequence continues at coordinate 6,780,990 of BSBM01000602.1, forward strand.
ATGCACTTGACCCCATGACTCCTTGCTTACAATCCATAGCACTCAATCACTTAAATGCGTAACTTGTTACACTAGGTTGGGCCAAATTTATATATCTTGCACCTTGTTGGTGTGGGTGTTTATGATGAATCAATAATCGTTGAGAACAAATGGATGGTTGTGAAGGTGTCCCCACTTGCCTCATGAAAATATAGAACTTAATTAGAAGTTCACTTGTCCAATAGTTGCAATGCCTATTTTGTTTGGCTATATAATTTTCTTTCAACATTTGCATACTTGAAATCGGAGATGAACTCTAGTGGTGGCCTTACCAATTTCATAAAACACAATAATTAAGGTTGGAAGTAACTTTCCCTTGTCTTATTTCATGTACACTAATTCATACATCATAGTTTTGCGCTCCATCATTTTGTGGTAACTACGCAAAACTAGATTTCTTACAAACACTTATTTGTGCAAAAGATTGAGAGAGATATGTATTCCTTTTTAAGCATGATTAAATAATGTTAAGCATAATTAAATTGTAGATTATTGTGATACTAACATTAGGAGAGAGCTATGAAATTGATTGGTATGTAAAATGAGATCCCATCACGATTTTTTTGAAATCAAGGTAATACAAATAATTTACATACATTATTTTTGTAGTGTGTTCCCATAATTTGTATAAATGTAAGTCGAGTAAATCGAGTGTGATGGGAAGTATGGAAAGATTCCCTATAATTTGTATAAATGTAAGTCGAGTAAATCGAGTGTGATGGGAAGTATGGAAAGATTGCCTTATATTTCAACGACTATGTTGCTTGCATGTTTGTGATTATTTTCTGATGATATACACATTTTATTATCTTCAACTTAAATACGTAATTTGCTAATTTGTGTTCATTGTATTAAACGGGGTTTGTCTAGCGCTTTCTTAGTTTCGCCATTGTCCATATCTTTTCAATCTTGAAATGGTAGTATATGTTCAATCTTCAATGTTTTTCATGAAAGCATAAAGATAGAGGTTTGATGGTACTGACAAACATGATCTTGATGAGTGATCAAATTCCATTTTCGTGGACTTGTTATTTGTAGATGAACGTGAAGGAGGTTTTAGGCATGCCCCTTTTTTTGGCTACAAGGTACCTGGAAAGTTTTAAATAATTGAAGTCATTAAGATTAAGTGTTAATAATGTCGTAAACCAACGTAGATCCATCTCAAACCCGGATCTATCAAGCACCGAGAGGGATCCAATTTCTTGAGGTGTATTTCTTTTTTTAAATTTAAACCCAAGAAATTGGATCTCTCTTGATTGATAGATCCGGGTTTAAGTTTTAAGTTTTTATTTTATAAACGAATATCTATTTTTTAATTACTTTTTTCATAATATTTTATTTTATGAACCAACATTAATTTTTTAATTAATGTTTTCTATATTTTTTTTTATGTTTTGATTTCCATTATATAGCCATTGATTTCGAAGGTGTTTTTCAAACGAAAATACACGTGGTTACAAAATATATAGTAATGGCCGACTTAATATATTATAATATATATTATTTTTTACATTTTATTATATTCGAAAAACGTTACAAGTTACATCCGTTACATGTTACAAGATCTCCCTCATACTATGACTTTTTATTTTTACATTTTATTATATTCGATAAACGTTACATGTTACAAGATCTCACCCATACTATTACTTTTTATTTTTACATTTTATTATATTCGACAAACGTTATTATTTTTATGAGTTTTTATTTTGAAATAATTAATGAATACTAGTATTACTAAAAATGAGTTTTTATTTAAAAATAATTAATGAAAATTTTCAATTTGTATAGTTTTATATGAATAATTAAATTAAGTAAGAGTTTTTAATTTAAAACAATTAATGAAGATTTTCAATTTGCATAGTTTTATATTAATAATTAAATTAATTAAGTTTTACGTTTTTGAATGATTATTGTTACCGTTCAAAATTTAAATAGAATTTTTATTTTTATTTTTTATAATCATTATCCTTTCATTCATTTCTAATAATGTTTTTTTGTTATTATTCTATTTTTATTTTTATAATCCTATCCTTTCATTTCTAATAAAACGATATAACTTTGTTTTTATGTTATTTTTAAAGCTATTGCCGAAACAAAATGGTATAATTTATTTTTATTTTGGCATCTTTGTAAGCCGTGTTTTAATTGCTATAATTATATCCTTTCATTTCTAATAAAATGATATAAGTTTGTTTTTCTGTTATTTTTTAAGTATATTGTTAAAACAAAATGTTATAGTTTATTTTTATTTTGGCATCTTTGTAAGTCGTGTTTTCATTGCTTTGCATTGACATTTTGTATTTATTAATTTATATAGTACAATGAATTTGGAAGATGGGGGCTAGGGTTTCTCAAGTCTGCTGCAGTTTTACCCTAATCTAGATGGTTGATAGAAGGCGTGGATGGCTTGCGACGACTTGGAGTCCAGCCGATTACCATAATCGGTCTAGTACCAACCAACAATAAAAAAAGTGGGAACAAAGCTCATTGTCGTAGGTTATCCTCCCAACTATCAGCTGGACATTTTGGGGTTGCTGCAGCTTTCTTGATGTGGGTTGTCCGGATCTAGTTTTTTGTTGATTGCTCCAGGTGTTTTTTCTCTATTTCTGGCAACCTATTGTTTTTTTGCAGATTAGACCTTCACTTATTTTAGGGCCTTCTTTTTTAGCGGATATACTGCTATTTTTCTGTCTCGTGAGGGGGTGTATCTTCCCTGGCAGCTGGCCGTTTGTCCTGCTCTTACACCGGCAATTGGCGGTCCCTCCCTTTATGATGGTAGGTGAATACCTCTCGGTGACTTCCCCTGGGTCTACAAATCCTACTGTGATCCATTCGCCGACAAATTCTGGTGATCCTCTTGAAAGAGGTAGGGTTTCGGGTCCACATGGGAGCAATCTTTGTGGTGTGAGAGCCAAAACTAGAAGGCGTTTGAAGACTTTCAAGGCCATAGCTGAGCTTGCTCGTTATAATGTTGATGAGAACTACAACCTTGAAAAAATTGGAATTCTGGCTGATCGGGCATTAGTGGGAAGATTGGAATTCTCCTCAGGAAACAAGTCTGAAATCACGGACTGGGTATCCAAACACTGGCAGCCTATTACTGGTATGGCCCCGAGAATAAATTTGCTTCTGAACAGGTGGATACTGTTTACTTTTTCCGAGGCTGCTCATGTTGAGGTGATTTTAGCTGGAAACTGGGTTTTCAAACAAGGTTCTTTATACCTCAAGAAGTGGCATATTAATTTCGATCCTCTGCATGAATATCAGCCTATCAGGCATCTCTGGATGATTGTTCCTGGTCTACCTATAGTTCTCTAGACAGAGGAAATTCTGAAGGGTATTGCAAACGCCGTTGGAAGATTTGTTCGACTGGACAAACAAAACCTGCATGGAATTGACCGCCGGTTTGCAAGAGTCATGGTTGAATTGGATACAAGGGGGGGGCTTCTGGCGGAGATTGAAATTGCCTGGGGTCAAAAAATTTGGAAGCAGACTCTGGACTATTATAAAATTCCGTTTCGGTGCTTTTTGTGCAAACAACTTGGTCATGTTCGTGCATCTTGCCCCTTCAGCTTCAAGCACACCACTCCTCTACTGGAGTCCTCTTCGCCTAGGGTTCACAACCAGATGCGTGCATCGGAACAACCGGGTAAGCTTTTTTCTAATTCTCACTCTTATCCTGATCTGTCTCTTGCGGAACTTGATTTTATCAAAAAATATGAAAATCTTCTTGATAGCCGGATCTCTAAGGGGGAGATTCAGATGCGTCATGACCTTCAAACGGGGTTACCCATAGCTAGCACTCCGGTAAAGACCCCTGTCTCAAACATCAGCCGAAAACTATTTGGGGACTCTGATGTTGATGGTTCGGGATTGGGTTTCGCTTCACCTCAACCTTCTTACCCGTTACTTGACAAATCTCCTTCTTTTCCTGGGACCCTGCAGCCAGCAAACTCTGTGGACTTGAAACATAATTCTTTGACTCCTGCTGACTCTTCTTCCCTGCTTCCTGAGATCCAAAATTCATAGATTCCTTCTGCTTCGGAGGAAAAGGACATTCTAGCTGAATCTGGCTATTTGATATCGGCTAATGGAGAAGAATTCCCACCTCTGCCTTCCTATACAAAAAACCCTGGTAGGGGTTCCTCTGCAAACCCTGTCCAATCTTTACAATTTCAAAATGTGACCATTAGAAAAGGGAAAAAAAAGAATTTCATCGACAGAGATACATCGAATCGTTGCTCTTACATTCCGGTTTCAAAAAGGCTCGAGGAAATTGATGGGCCTGATCCTAGTTCATCTTTGGGGCTTAGAGCTTTGTCCCCCACACCCCCCATTAACTAATGTCTCTGATGTCTTTGAATGTGCGAGGGTTGGCTAAGGTGTCTAGGGCACAGGCTTTAGCCAATCTTTTCAGCTCTACTGTCCCTTCTCTTATCTTTTTTCAGGAAACTATGTGTGAGAGTACCCTTGCAATTCATAAACTGTGTAATTTGCTACCAAATTGGGAGGTTTCTGCAGTAGACTCCTGTGGGCTTTCTGGAGGTTTAGCTGTGGCCTGGGACCCCAATTTTTTTTATCTTAAGGCTTTCACTACGCCCTGGGGAATTTTGCTTAAAGGTTTTTTCTGTGCTAATAATCATTCTCTGTCGATCTTAAACTGTTACGCTCCTTACCGGGAGAGAGAGAAATTTTGGTCTTCTCTCCAGGAATCTGGTCTTTTGAATTTGAAGGATTTGATCATTGCAGGGGATCTTAATTTTACTTGGCATGCAGCTGAAATTTGGGGTGTTTCTACAAGACTGGATGATTTAGCTGGTTTTTTCTCTCATTTATTTGATGCTGTTAATCTAGTTGATGTCAAGCCTCACAAGTTATCCCCCACCTGGACTAATGGAAGATTTGGAAATGATGGGGTGCACAAACGTCTGGATAGATTTCTTGTCAGCGCCGAGTTGTTGAAAACTTTCCAGAATCACAGGTCTTGGGTTTATGAGCATAAATTCTCGGACCATTGGCCCATTCTTCTCCAGCTCGACTCTATGGGGCAGAAGCTGGCAACTCCTTTCAAATTCAACTCTAGTTGGTTGGAGGATGATAATTTCTGTAACATGGTTAGGAACTTTTGGATGACCTGTGAGGTTTCGGGTTCTAATCCAATCCTGAATTTTTGCCATAAATTGAAAGAACTCAAAGAAGAGGTGACCAAATGGACTAAAGAAAAGAAATTGGCAGATAAGAAGGAGTTATCCCTATTGGAACAGAGCCTACAGGAAGCTATCTCAGATAATATTCATAGTTCCTTAACATTTGAAGGGTATGAGGTCATGAGACACGCAGAGAAAAAAAAAGAGGAGATACTTTTGAACATGGAAAAAGAATGGCGACTGAAAAGTCGTGCCACTTGGTTATCCTATGGTGACAAGAACACTAAATTTTTTCACACATTTGCATCAGCTAGAAGGAATTCTAAACATATTTGGGAGATCGTTGATGATAGAGGCAATTATATCTCTGGTCTTGAGCACTTGAAATCTGAAGCTTCTTCTTTTTTTGGGCGTATCTACAGTGATTCTGGTGATTGCTGTATGGCAGAGCAAATCAAAATTGCTTCTCTTTTCCCTCGGTTTTTTGATGAGCAAGGGGCTGAAAGCTTACAGGCTGAGGTTTCTTTAGAAGAAATCGAACAGACTTTGAAGTGCTTTGCAAAAGAAAAAAGTCCCGGACCCGATGGGTGGCCGGTGGAGCTATACATCCATTTTTTTGATATTATGGGGAGTGAACTAAAAGATTTGGTCAATTTCTCTAGGCTTAATGGCTACATTTCAGGTGGACTGAATTCGACTTTAGTTACTCTCATACCCAAGAAAGATAAGCCGATGTGCTTTGGAGATTACCATCCGATTGCTCTGTGTAATTTGCTTTACAAGCTCATTTCCAAAATTATTGCAGATCGTTTAAAATCTACTCTTTCCCAACACATCTCATTCGAGCAATTTGGTTTCTTGGCTGGGCAGCAAATTCATGATGCCATTGGTATTGCTCAGGAGGTGCTACATAGTATAAAGATTCATAAGAAGAAATCCTTAGTCCTTAAGATGGATCTAGAAAAAGCTTATGACTGAGTAAATTGGTCATTTCTTAGGCTAATTCTTATTCAGATTGGTGTTCCTTCATTGACCATTAAGTGGATAATGGCTTGTATTACATCTATGAACATATCAGTTCTTGTTAATGGAAGCCCTTCGGATTTTTTTAGATGCTCCAGGGGAATCAGACAGGGATGTCCTCTTTCACCTCTGTTATTTATACTTATCATGGATGGTTTTAGCAGATTGTTAAATTATGCTGCTTTGGGTGATCAGATCAAGGGAATTAATATAAAGAGAGACTGTGTGATTACACATATTTTATTTGCAGATGATGTCCTGGTGGCGAGAGTTAACACTCTTGAGGAATGGGCCAATTACAAAGAAATTATTCAAGTTTTCTGCAAGGCGTCAGGCATGAAGGTCAGTGAAGGTAAATCCAGTTTTTATCACCTATCATCGGATGAAGGTCAGCTTAATGACATCACTGCTATACTGCCTTATAAGTGTTACCCTTTGGAGCAAGGGTTTAAGTACCTGGGATATTTTATTAAACCAAATAATTATCTAACTAAGGACTGGTTCTGGCTATTGAGAAAATTTGAAGCCCGTATCGCTCACTGGGCTTACAGGTTCCTATCCAGAGGGGGCAAGCTTATTTTGCTGAAATCAGTCCTTTGCAGTATACCTGTCTACTGGTTCACATTGTTGGAAGTTCCATCTTCCATTATTAAGACCATCAATCGTTATTGTTATAATTTTCTTTGGTCTGGTTTGGCTTCTTCTGGAAATCTTCATATGGTAGCTGCTGATCTCATCTCTAGACCCACCAGGTTCGGTGGTTGGGGTGTCAAAGACTTGACAACCTTCAATATTGCATTAAGAATTAAAAGCCTCTGGAGAAGCATATTCGGGAACACTCTTTGGTCTCGACTTATTCACTGTAAGTACATTAATATGGATGTCTACTGCTGGATCAGGAACCCGAAACTTTCAAGCTGGAATTTTTCTCCATTATGGAGGGGCTTCATGAAAATTTTTCATTGGATAAAAAATGATCTTGTGTGGCATGTTGGAGCTGGTTCGCTGGTTCGTATTGGGAGCGATCCCATTATAGGTTTGGAAGACAACTATATTCTCCCAGATGGTATTACGCAGTATCTTCAGATCCTCGGCTTGTCATCTTTGAATAAAATTTCTCTGCAGAATTCGAGTCTGGATGATAGTTCCAAGTGGATTTCGTCAAGAGATTTGGGACTCACGGGCTACTATGCCCGCTTGTGGGATGATTACATTTCCAGGTTAATTTCTGCTGGTGTTTGTCTAAATTGCGAGCCTGATCAGCTTGTCTGGGGTGGCAATTCTGTTACAGGTCAAGTTACTGCATCTTCTGCATATTCCAGAATTGTTCAGTCTAAATACTGCTATCCCCAGGATTGGTGGTATGAAAAACTTTGGCAGTGGTCTATTCCTTTAAAGCTTAAATGTTTTTGCTGGCTTCTTATTCAAGATCGATTGAAGACCTGGGAAAATTTATGCAAACGAGGCTGGAATGGGCCTAGTTTATGTTTTCTGTGTAAAAAAGCTACTGAGACCAAGCAACACCTTTTTATGCATTGTGATTTCACCATTAAAGTTTGGGATATGGTAGCTACTTCTTTGAGCATCACTTAGTGCGGGACCATGGATGATTTTAACAAATCCCTTCTGAATTGGTATAGATCTTGTAGACAGCATTTCTATGTTGTTATCTGCATTTCTTGGTCTATTTGGTATTCTCGCAATTGTGCTATCTTTCAAAACAGACCACCGGATGTTACACAATGTGCTAATGCTGCTCTTAAAATGAATTCACTTTGCAAAGCTGATTCACATAAGTTAAAGACTGACAGATCTAGTTTTTTCAAATGCAAAGTGAACCAACCCATCCTTTTCTTTGATGGAGCATCTCAACATGGAATCTGTGCTGTGGGGGGGGTTATTTTTTTAAATGAGACTCATTATTTCTCTTTCAGTCTCAATTGTGGCCAGGGATCCAATATGAAAGCGGAATTGATGGCACTTTGGTGTGTTCTTAAAGTAGCCAACATCTTCGGTTTGGTCAATATCAAAGTTTTTGGTGATTCCAGAGTCACCATTAAATGGGCTGCTGGAGAATTCTGTCTCAATGTTCTAAGTCTTCGACATTGGGTCCACAGAACTCGAATGGAAATTTCAAAACAACAAAATATTTGCTTCGAGCATATCTTTAGAGAACATAATTCTCTTGCTGATAAGTTATCAAAACAAGCCTTATCTTGAATTGAAGGGAAACTACATTGGGAAGAATGGTTAGATGACAGATCCCTGGACAGTGGGACAGTCTCTTTTTTTTACTAATACTTTTTTGTATCCTCTGGATAGATTGTATCTCTGGGGATATGGTTTTTGTTTCTATTCTATGTTGATCTGCTAGACTGGGAGGATATTTATAGTTTTGGGACATAATGGTATATTGTATGATCATAGAATAGAGCTTGATAGCTCCTGGGTGGACTGGTTGATACAAGAGACTTGTGATATGATTCGTCAGAAGAATCGGGTTTACTTTGTACTATTTGATTCATTATGAATAACAATAGTAGTTTTTTTCGCTGGAAAAAATAGTACAATGAATTTATGATATAATAGATGTCATATTAAAATATTGTTTATTTATTAAAAACTAATTGAAATAATATAGGGAATACATTTACATTTTAAAACTATTATATTAAATTATTGTTTATTTATTAAAAACTAATTAAAATAATATAAGGAATACATTTACATTTTAATAGCATTTTAAATGTACATTTTTTACTAAGACATTTACAATGAAAATCGTTTCACAAAATATAATTGAGATTAATGGAAAGTATCATTGCTTTAGGTTTTTTAACAAAATATAATTGAGATTAATGGAAAGTATCATTGCTTTAGCTTCTTCAAATGCATTGTTTGCTTGTTACGATCTTAGATTCTCAAGCCCATTTTTCAATTATACCACTTGTGACCCAATGCTTTGAACACTTGAGATTATTATGATGGGACTAGTGACTATTGAGCATGAATTAAGGCCTCAACTTGTAGTTATACATTATTTCCAAGCATTCGCCACGTAATCAAGCTTGAAATGTATTGTGGAGTAAATCAAAGAACATTGAGAATTTCATAGATATAAACTTAGGGGTTTGGATGATACGAAACCACCCATTCTTTTCCATAAATATTTCACCTAGTGCCATATTTAGAGCATTTGCATGAAAATTAAGTTCTCGCGGGATGTGAAAGAACATTACACTTTCAAATTCGCAAATCGATGGAGGATCTAAAAAAAAGAAAGTCATGGGAGACTGCATCCAGTCAGAGGAAGCAGATGAACAGGGCCATTCCTGTGTTGAAGTCTGGAGCCAAGCCAATTTATATGAACGATATCGTTCCTTCCAACAGATTCGGTCGATCCACCTCCTTGACCGCGATGTTTAATGTTATGCAAAAGAGCAAAGTCGAGTGTGCCATATCTTCCCGTGGTATATCACAACCGTAGCCATAGCAGGGTTTCTCTGTCGAGGCCAATCTATTTGGGTAAATAAAGAAATCTGTGCAAATTTATGGTTTATTTTTTCTTGAATGTGTTTGATCTACCATGGATTAACAAATAGCTACATATAGAGTCCTACTCTCTGAGCATATTTTTGCACTGAATGGATGTTGTAATCTCACAAAGTCTTGAATTGCTTTGATAGCTTTTATTTCACGATGCTAATACAAAACTCCCAACAATGACTATAAAATTGAACCTAGTGAAGGCTTATGTTAGGATTTGTTGGTTATATGTCAAATTTTTGGTAATTCTTGTTACTTTTCTTTTTCAATATGGTCAATTTGATAAATATTATAAACAAGGTCAAAAATAAAAATGTGGAAAAATATTTATACATTGAGATGAAAAAATGGTTAGGATTAAAAATATAATTTTAAGATTGAGGAAATATAGAATCAAGTCACACATCACAGTTGGATAAGTTGCAGTCCAAAAAAATGGAAGACTACAAGAGAGATTGAGGCAGGTTTAGAATCAAGTCACATGTCACAATTGGATAAGTTTGCAAGTTACACATAGAAGCAAAGTTTGGAAAGTCTGTAAGTAAGTGAGAAGCTATGCAAAAGGAAACAAAGTAATATGATATTGAATATGATTGATAATGAAGACGTCAAGATAATTTCCAGATACAACATACAATGAGCATCATCTGACGAATTGAGCAATGAATGAAGAAGTAAAAATCATGGTTGAAGTGTGCAGTAAGAAGAAGCAGTTGCAGGATTCTTTGAAACATATCTGAAGGATCTCTAAAGACGAATTCTGCATTAGTCTTAATAGGTGTCACTCGGTGGAGGTTGATATCTTCACTGGACAAGTTGGGCCTTGTCTGCAAGTTGGGTCTTGCACTAAGGATTGGATTCCTCATGATAGGTTGGATGCTGTCAACAAGTTGGGTCTTGCACGAGGGTTGGATCCCTTGCCTCTTAGTTGGTGTTTAGAACCCAAAAGATTGGTGTCTTTTGAAAATGATGTACTGTTAATCTAGTGAATATTCAAAAATTACTCTTGGTGTCTTTTACTTGTGATGATCATTGTTTAATTAGAGAAACATTTATTATACATGATAACTGTGACATGCTAAATAATGGAATGATTGAATTAAATATGTGATGCACTTATTCACCCCCCTTCTCAGCGCACTTGATGAGTTCAACAATGGTATCAGAGCATGTTCCTTCACACAAGTCTAATCAACTTGAAGGAGATCCTTGAGAGCACAATGGATGGGAAACCAATGTCGACTACCAACTGAAGCTATTTTTTTCGACGGGATATAATACTCTTCATGGATAAAAAGAATGAAAGGATACTTGAAAGCAAAATTCTATAAATATCATATTCATCAAAATCATAAAGGATGTTCATTTGTCACTTTCAAAATATCCATGGGTCTTTTTCTCAATTTTTCTATATAGACCAACTTATTCACCATCTAATAATCACAATAGGAAACAAATTATATAAGAAAATGAAAGGTCTCTTTAATTATAGGTTAACTTACTTGGTGTTGGGATTGATTTTCGTGAATGAGATTAACAGATTGCCTTACTGTGACGACATTATCCAAAGCCCATTTCAACATAGAAGGGTTCGTCCCCACTGCAACATACACTTCCTCTTCCCTCATGTTTGTACTAGTATCCTCCGCTATCTCTATTTCTTCTATTTCAAGCTCCACTGTCTCTTCTTTGAGTTTGTCTATCTCCATTTGCTCTTTAATTAGATTCCCATCAATGAATGCGTCCCTTGTCCCCATATCTATGGAGGAAATCAATACCTCTGTGATATTTGTTTGTCCAAGAAGAGATATCTTCCACGTCATCATCCTATCTAATATCCATGGCTGAAAATAGCAAAGCAATATATGATTAAATATGAAATAAACCTGGAATTCAAATTATTAAAGCAATCACATCTCATGAATTCTAAATCTAGATGGGTTGTTCAATGTCAGTCAATCATTTCCAAAAGATTGACGAACCCTATGCAGTAGACGTGGATATCTTGCATAAGGTGTCAGTTTTACCTCGGATTGGGGAGGACACTGTAGAAGTTGTGTTGGCTATGGACATGCGCGCAAAGGAGATTTACTAGGAGTATGGCACATGACCTGAGACTCGCGTAGTAGTTATTTATGAAATCAATGATCCGATCATCAGGTTTGCATCTCAGTTATTGGCTTGCAAACTAATAAGAAAATGTAGGAAGGATGAATGTCCAAACTAACTACCTATCAAGCCAAATTTAATAATTACTGATTTGGAAAACAATGAAGGAAAGGGATCTCCTCAGCTTACCATTAACCATATGGAGATGACGTTGAAAGCCATTCCTCCTTTTGATCTTCTCATTTTAAAATTCCATGCCACCTCCCTCACTCTCAACTATCATAAGTAATAGTTATAATGGTGCCTCTCCTCATCCTCTAAGTTATCACGGATACCAATTCAAACAAAGACACACATAAACTACAACACACAGACAAAGACACACAAAATACAATAGACAGCTGACACCATACAGACATACATACAAACAAACAGGAAGCGCTCCAAAGCATAACTAGACACCATAGATAACACACGGCCTTAGAGGAGAGAGCGCAATAACGGAGGGAGTAGATTCAAATTGAAGAACAAGATGATGAGTCATGAAATAAGAATTTGGAATTTGTTATCTTTTATATGTCTTTGTTGTGTTGCGCTGCCCCAATGCTAATAGTAACGTTTCTCGCTTTTAACAACCACGGTGTCAGAGAATTTTAAATTTCGTACATCACTTGGATCAACTGGAGTTTGTTAAAATCATAATCGAAGGTTACGACAAAAAAAAAGTAGAGTATGGAAGGGTTGACCACCATGTAAACATGACACGTGTACAATGAGGAGCTGCACAATAAGTCATCCAAATTATTAATGAGATCACATGTCACGACTCTCTTAAACATTTTATTTCTTGTTTGGCATAGAAGGAAACTGCAATTCCAACGAGGACGACGTATTTGATATGTTCTTGATCTCTGTTATGCTTTGTATGTTTTGTAGTTTCTTTACTGTATATGGCTACAGTTTGTATGTTGCTACTGTTATCCATTTATCAACATATACATTATTATGTCTCCGCAGGGGACTATATAGTTATCAATCAAACCAATTAATCTTTCTCATAGCTAAGTTTTTTCCAATTTTCTATGGTTAAACTTTAGAAGACAATTTTTCTATTTTAAATTAATTTCAATAAAATCTATTTATGTGCAATTGGATTGGTTTGAAAAGATGATGTCAGCCTTAGGGATTGTTTCCCAGCCCCCAACGACGAGTTCAGGTCATTCTTTGCACCGTCTCTATCACATTGTCGGCTATCATTTTTGACTTCATGTTTGTAGTAACATTGTACACGAAGATCGAGACTGGTGAAAGAATCCCTCCTTAAGATCGAAGCGTTTTGCATGAAAGATGAAAAGTGTTTTCCAAGATGCCCGATAAAATACTACCCACACTACATGGAGGCCACTTGCTTTCCTGACAACCGACCCCATGTTTTCCCTCCAGATATCGCTTTCTCCAGCAACCGACTTTGCAGTGTGTAAATGGAGAGAGGCATCTACAACTCTGCAGGCATACCTACATTTGAAAGTGGTCGTTTGGATTCCCCCATGCCATTTATGTGGTTGTTTCGTCACCTCTCTCATGTGATGATGTGCCTTCCAACAGCAAACCATGCAACCCACAAACCTACTCCAAATCCAAGAAGAGGGAGAATTTTCTTAATGGCTATGTTGTTAGGTTTGCTGGCGCATGCCTCCCCAATTCCATTCTCCATGTCTGTGAAAGAAGGATAAGACATCTGAATAAGCAGAGTTGCGCATGTCCAAATAGGCTTCTAGTTCATTAAGCCTCTCTAAAGTCAGGCAGCGCCAAGAATGGACTAATGATCAAGCCATAAGGAAAGGAGAAGGGAATAGATTTGGTAACCACACTATGCAGTCTCGTTTGTGGTTGCCATTGAATGGCCAATCCTCTGAATCACGAGGTAGCTCCTCTGGATTTATAGCTACCGTGTATGTACCTCAATAAATCCCTCAATTACCTTTTGAATATTAGTATTTGAGGTGGCTTTATGCTCTTCTTGGCAACATAGGAGATGTTTTTTCGATCTTTCTATCCACTTCTTGTATTCATCCTTATGCAGATTGCAGAGGCATATTTCCCGTGGAGACAAATCCAAGAGGTTGAGGAGAATGCTAATGACGTTCCTCAGGTCGGATGCCCTTCATAATTTAGCAAGGCAAGTGGATTTGATGACTAAACATAACTTGGTCGAACACTAGATTGGTAAAGATGAGGTGACTATTTTTCCTTTGTTGAAACTCTATACTTTCTCCCTACCTTGTGACTTGTTCTCTAAAATAAATGATTAAGACGAGCAAGCATGGATTTCACATCATTTTATGGTGCTTCAGAAGGGATTATTGCGGATTCCTCTAGATCTCCCCATCATGCAATATAACAGAACCAAACGTGGCACTAATGCCATTCATGAACAACTTGAGGACGTTATACATGAGAGGAAATTCCACTGGGAGAGGGAAACACTTCTCCCGAGCAAGATTTATTGTCTTTCCTGCTCTGTAATGTTGACAAGCAAGGTCAATCTCTCAAACACAAGGATAACATCCTTCTGCTTATATTTGTAGGTCATGATATCACCAGTTCTACGTTGATTATGCTGCATAAATTTATGGGGTTCGCGGAGAACCCTCACTGCTACAACAAAGTGCTAAGGGGTACGTCCAACACCTATAAAGTACTTAGTTAAATGATGTTGTGCATGGTGTGAATTATGTGTCGTCTAACACCTATAAAAGGTACTGTAACATCAGACATATGTCATTTGTAAACTCACGTTTTCTTAGCATGCTCCATATGTTTACAAAGAGATTCTACATGTGTGAAGCTTTATGGGATTATGCGCTATGTTACAATATTGCGTTCAATCCATAAAAACCCCATTAAGAAACAAATCGAAGTAATGAATTCAGTTGTCAAGTATATAAAAAAATGGATGTCACACTTGCAAATATAGACTCGAAATCTCTTTTGATGTTACGCTATTGACAGTGCGCCCACATTGTGAGTTTGTTCATTACACAAATTTGAAAACTCAAACACTTCCTTCCCTCACTTTTTATATATCAATGCAGTGTATTGCTAGTGCTATACTGACGTACAATCTATACCTAAATCACTTTTAACATGACTTTAGTTTTATCAATGTTCTATCTTCACAACTTTCTTAGAATGATGTAAATCTTTCTACCAAAGTGCTTATGATATGGTAAAAATTGTAAACCAGTCCAAAATAAATATGTGGAACTTCTAATATTTATTTTCTCATTTTTCCAAATGAAGACTTAAAGCCTCTGAATTGAATGCCTAGAATATGCAAAACTTAAGCTTCAGAAATAATCATGAACAATTAAAACAAATATTTTTTACAAAAGGACTTAGCTTACTCAAAAAAATCGGTGTAACGACCATTGGATTCAGGTGGCATGTGTCGATGAATAATTCTAATAATTGCGATATATTTTGCAGATTGAACATGTGAGGCAGTTTCCATATGCAGTTCACTATTACAAGCTCTCCCTCCTAGGGTATGACATCTTATAGGCCTTCCAAATATGTTTCCTGGAACAAAATGGGATCCCCACAAAGCTTGCATACTCCCACAAACTTCTACCGATGTGGCTGGAATAGAGCAGACTCTGGTCATCGTCATTGTTGGTCCATTTGATTGCTATGATTCTTAAGTGATTTACTAAATCACCTTTTTTAATTATAAATTACTAAATTCCCGTAAGAATCATAATGCCCTACAAAACCTTAGAACACATCATCTCTTAACAAACCTAAAATTTCATAAAAAATAATTAAAATTGAGATTGAATAAATAGAATTACTAGAAAATTATAAATTAAAAACGCTTGCGGGCGAGGAATCCTATAAACCCATGCTACCCATTCCTGGAGACTCAACTTTAACTCCTATCTAACTTCAAATGCATTGGCCACAAATAAATTGATACACCACATGGTTTGATATGGAAAGCTAACTTTTGATTTCAAATAAACCCGGATTTAAAGAAGCAATAGGGAAAGAATCAGGATTTGTTATGGTAATTTTGGCGTTGTTCCAAAGATATTTTAAGGAAGCAACATATCCTTGTCCTAAAGAATAATGAACAAATAATTCCCAACTAGTGATCAAACGAAAGAAATCAGATCGTTTCCTCAAGTCCAGAAGAATGATCAGATTTCATGCATTGATATTGTAAAGAAAAACCTTGGACTACAATAGTGTCACAACATTTAATGAAGAAGATTCTTATCCGATGAGATCACACACTTGTCCATCAGAAGATATTGCTATAAGTTCACCTCGCCACATCTTCATTGAATTTCAAATTTCATAGCATAAGAATAATGATTTGAGTGCCACGAAGATCACCTGAGATCACTGAGAAAAGAAGAAACTGTAATTTGTCACAAGCTTGTTTTGACAGTGTAATAGTATATAGCCTACTTGGTGGAATATATAGAGGTTATATTTCATCTTGTTGCATTTATTTTATGGATTTGGTTGACACGTTTTGCATCTTTTTCAACTATTTTTGCTTCGTCAAAACATTGAAAATCGATTTGATGGTTAAGCAATTTTGTAACAAAAGAATTTTCTTTTCTATTACAGTTTTGTGGCAAAATATCATATTATATCAATAGCTGTTAGCAATTGCTGAAAAAAATTGCGGGGGACATTTCCACCTCATGGCTATTGTTAAAGAACAATCTTGTTAACAACAAGGCCATTAACAAAGTCGTTTATTCAAAGATGGTAAAACACAGGGATATGACATCAAGATACACAAAATCCTTAGTGCTTCTTTTGTGAGGGTTGGTGCTTAGAGGTCTTATTAGATGCTAATATGGGATAGAGTGTTTTTAATGTCCCCATTCAAATAATTGTATAGCAGACAATCCCCATCAATCCTACCAAGTTCCCTAGGTTGAATGGGTACATTGGGAATTGTAATAAGGGAGCAAAGGAATAATGTTTATATATTAGAGTAGTTCAAGTATTTAATAAATAAGTTGAATAAATGAATCCAAGAGGAATTATAGGTGGCAAATGGTTTTGAGGACATTTGGAGGATGTGGGACCCACACTAGCTTGGTTTCTCACTGCCACATGGCAAATCTCACTTGCCATTTCAAATCCATGGGAAGGAAAAAAAATTTGGGTGATTTGGTAAGGCATACACATGGCATGGAGCATCTTAGGTCGAAATGGGATGGAATGGTAACCTCCATGGAAGAGGAAGAGTCAAATTGGAGGCTAGTGGACACTTGGGCTAGATTCCCTAGTCTTGTGACAACAATGATGAAGCATCTATGACATATATGACAAAATTCAGATTTGACTTCTGACATCTGACCCTTATGACATGTCAACCCCAAAAATAGGCTCAAGGAAGGCGCTCATGGAGTTGGAGAAGCCCAAGAGACTCCTACTCAAATTTGGGAGAAGATTGAAGGTTGGAAACTAGGAGACAAGTGGCAAATGTGGAATATTTCCTAAGTGGAAATATCTAGAAGCTAATGAGAGGATTTCGACCCTTAGAAGGCTAATGTTGGTTATAAAATGTAGAAATCAAGTATGAGAATGGCTTTTGATGATTTGAGAAAAATTGCGTTTGTGAAGAGAGAGTTAGTGGATGACTAGTTTCTTGTCTTAGCCAATTTCGAGGGTGAAAGATTCCCATCCAAGTTGGTGTTTGGAGACCCCACTCAGGTCTTTCATGGAGATCTAATGGAGTTTTATTTGTAGGTATCAGCTACAGGGCAGCTCGTGGTTTTGTTTAGTGCAGCACCACCTCTCAACCATTTCCAATTTTGAAGGCATATTCATGCTCCTTGAGGGAGGGCATTTTTGGTGAGCTCTTGTGCTTCTTGGGAGAGCTTCTATTGATGTATTTCTGATTGTAATAAGCATCATATACTCTATTCTTCATCTTCAGAAAGTCTCAGGTCGAAATACCCACTGATTGTATGCAAAAATGTTGATTAATGAGCAAACAATGTCCATTTCCCCACTACATTGATGTATATCATTATAATGCTGATGATTTTGAATGAATGGATGACTATCTGATGCATTTGTGACTAATAGAATGATATAGATGTATTTTACAAGTTTCATGTACTGTACTTGAGCATTTGAAGTATTTTTACTCAGTTTAATTGTATTGGGAGAAGAAATAGTGCCATTTCCCCAAGGGTCGAATTGGTGATTTTTGCAGTTGAATGGGAGAGGGTTGGAACAGATATATATTAATCAATTAATGGTGCACATGAGACCTTAATAACATCCTTAATACATTCCCTACCTCTGTTCAGAATTTCGAGGGAGTTTGGAAGCATTTAGGAGTCCATTTTCAGTGTTTACCCAGGGGGGGATTTGATGCACAAATTACTAGTTAAAATCCCATACATTGACCAGAATATAAATCAAGTTTGCAGAAGTATTTTGAGGGTTATAATCATCCCTGAACCTAATATTCAAGTCTAAATATCATTCATATACCCTTACAGAAGATTTGGGAGCATTTGGGTTAATCTGGAAGCCAAAACAACAAAACTAGTCAAAGGTCGAAATTGGGGAAAAAAATGGAAAATTGGGCATTTTTATAAAAATTGAAAAAGGGACATTACCGTTTTGATTGTTTTTATCTTTGTTTTTTTTATTTTAATCAAAATCCTAGAACCTTTGACCCCTTATTCTTTTTCATGTAGGAAATGGATCATCTGAAGATCACGCAAGGAGAGAAGCAAATCATCTGAATGCGTTGTTGGTAGAGAAGAATGTTTTTTTTCATGCACATGAGTATATGTTGGACAATGGAATATCATTGGTATTGAATGTCAAGAAGAAGCTTCTACAACATATAGCCATGTGTATTGATGCACAAATTGTTCCTCTTCTTCACAACCTCACTGCCCCAAAAGTGGGGCATCGTGAGTAATTCCATATCCCATGGATATGGGATGAATTGTGAGGCTTCTACATGTTTAGGTTGAAAATCATACTATTTCATATAGATAGATTGTCCCCTCAAAGAATTATTTTCACACTTTTGATTTGTTACCCTCCAAGCAACCAACCCCTTCTTATATACGATTTTTTATGGAATTGTAAATAAAAATTGCCATTTGGTTTAAGTTGGGTTTCTTTTCTTTTTCATTTTGTAATCATAAGAGGCATATTGCGTCAATTTTAAAATTCTGAACTTTTTGTAATTCATATATAAGCATACGAAATAGATGATTGGAAATGATCGCTGACACACTTTCACTAACTGTTTTGGAAATTCATTCATTTACATAAAAGATAGGACACTGTAACACCCCGTTTTATACCCCAGAATATAATAATGTAAATATGGATCATGATATGGCTAGAAGCCATACATGAACAATGTAATTAAGTACATTATATATTTAATATAACACATGACTACTGCAAACCAAGAAGGACGAATAAGATATGGGGGGCTATCCTCCCACAAGGGGGAGAGTGATCATCCTAAGTCTAGGATTGGAGAAGGGAAATATCTCCAAATCCCAAGTATGCCACTTGTCCAAATTTCCTTAGAAAAAGGGGAGAAGTGTCCAACCGCATGGAATTCAAATGGCTAGTTTCCATGAACCCTAGTGCCACTTGGCTAGTCTCAACCATGCATATATAAATAGATAGCTAGCACATAATCCCATTCATTCCTTCATGTTAGAGACACCCATATTTGGATGGTAAATCATTTTTCCATGATTCTTTGATGTCTAAACCTTCTTTTCTATCAAGCCTATACCATCATCACTAGAACAAGAAATTGGGGTTAGATTGAGAATAGATGATTGGGTAGTTGTAGAAGAAGCTTGGTACGTTATTGTGGATGGATAGCCCCAGCTCGGGGGTGTCTCTATCAAATAAAGATATGGCTTGATAGAGCCTATGGTTGGGAGGAATGTCCTTGGTTTGCAGTTAGTTGGCCATATTTCAGATAAGTTCAATATGCGAATAAATGTATGGTATTTACTTATGATTATATTACTTGATGTCATCATATTAACTATGGAACTGAAATAATGATTGTGTAAATGCATTCGTATGGAAACAATTGGTAGATATTTCACATATGCTTTTATATGAATAATTATGTACATAATAATTCTGCTGTAAATGTATAATTGAAATTAGTATAAGAATAAAATTACATATTAGAGATATTCATCTAGTAGATCCAATACCCCATGACCCCAGAGTCATCATGAGGTCGCTTGGTACATGACAAATTGGTATCAGAGCTCCAAGTTGCAATATTGGATCTATATGGGCCATAAATCCAAATTCACAGGCATAAATCACAAATGGTTATGGGGAAATCAATTTCTGTTAAATAACAGAGAAGGAGTCAAGAATAATTTCAAATCAATTTCAAAAATTTCCCCTTATTGTTCGACTAATGTTTTTTGTATAATTACAAAATTAAAAAAAACATGGAAAAAATTATATTGGGCCCACCCATGCCACGTGGACAGGTGACATGGAGGAGCCGCGTGGGAAAGAGGTCCGATGTAGAGGGCCCATGTGGGCATAATGTTTGAGGTGAACCAACCACATCAGATCTAAATGCACCGATGACAGAGAGAGAAGGGGGAATAGATCTGACCGTTGGATGGTGGAGATCCAGATCGACGGTTGACAATATTTTAGGTTCATGAAGTTGCATGAAGTATAATTGATCAACACGACCCGGAAGTGGTAAACCGCCCTATGATGTGTCACCCTCTCGTGCACTCGAGCTTGTGAAAGGGGGTTTGGGAAACCACTTTCTTCGAAGCTTTAAACCAGTTTTGGTCTGATAGGAAGTGATGTGACGTGAGGATATTTGATGCATAGTAATGTCAGGAAAGGTGGGACCCTCGTTAGTCATGTCAGCTGTGCCGGAAGATAGTGCAGATTTAATTGACAACTAGCGTTAATTCAGGTCCACGACCTTGCATGAAAGATAATTGATTGTTCATGAGCCTGAGATGGAAACCACCTTGCAACGTGTCACTCCATCATGCATTCAGGCTCATAAAAGCAGTTTCAGGAAACCACTCTTTCTGGAGCCTGAAAACACTTATGAATGACAACTAGTAAGACGATATGGGTGGCATCTAAAGGGTGTAGACTAGAAAGAGAATGGTTTTCGCTGCTTATTCTCGGGTGCTTGAGATCGAAAAATGAAAATGATATCATGCACAAGATGGAACGAAAATGAAAGATTTACGTAGGATTAACCAAATTAGTGTGGTTAACCTTCTGCAATAGCCGTAACTCCTGGATATATCTCCTTGCATGAGCTTTATGGCATAATCCTTACAATCTATAGTACTCTTATAAACATAGCCCTTTATATTACGCAAGGGGATGAAATTCTCAGTTTCTCTCTAGATTTCTTCAATAGCATACATCAATGGCTTCTCAATGCAGTCTGAAATACTACTTCTAAGATCATTTCTCCCAAAACACCTTATTCTTCTATCGGAAGGCAGCTTCAGACCTTCAGATATGATAATTTGTTTATCTGACTGCCCCTTCGTACTCAACACACAAAAGACGAACATAACATTACAAACAAGCGCATTATCCCCACCCATTGAAACCCCTATAACGCCACCCCTATATGACCTACTGCCTGAAGAAGTAGTGTTATCTTTTACTACATTGGTTGGAGATGGGGATGACGAAAGAGGTTGAGAAAGCACAGGTTTCTAGGAAACATGAACCGGAACTATAGCATAAGTAATTAGGGCTAAATTCAAAGATTTCAAATTCTGCATATTTGCATCAAACTTCTTCATTAGAGGAAATTTGGATGAAAAATAGGCCTCCTAGGGAAAATGGTAAAAAAAACCATGTAGGCAATTTTTTATACTATTTCACTTTTATCGAAGCTACCCAGGGTTATTTCACTTTTATCAAAGATACCTTAGATATATATTTTATATTACAATCAATTTATGAGGACGAAGTTCGATGTAGTGTTTTCACTCAAAATAGGGAAAGAAAATTAAATACACAATGCCAACTTAAAATTTATTGGGTCATGTATTACCTAAAATATTGATGGGTATATTGCTTATGATATTAGTTATTATTATATTTAATTATATATTATATATTAGTTAAAATTTATTGGACCCAACTTTTGACGGTTATTACAAAATATTAATCATAATATAATATTATTATATATTAGTTGTAATATTAATTACTATTACTATTATATATTGGTTGCGTGTTACATAAAAGATGGATGGGTATATGAATTATGATATTAGTTAAAAGTTATTGGACCCAAATTCTGACAGTTACAATAAAATATTAATTATAATATAATATTATTATATATTAGTTATAAAATCAAATACTATTACTATTATATATTTGCTTAAAAGATTGATGGGTATATTAGTTATGATATTAGTTAAAAGTTATTGGACCCAACTTTTGATGGTTATTATAAAATATTAATTATAATAGAATATTATTATATATTAGTTGTAATATTAAATAGTGGAGAATGGGTTATACTCATTTATTAGAATTAGTGGAGAATCGATTAGGATATTAATTTCATTTCGGTATCCAAAGAAATTTGGGGCAACATGGACAAAGATTATTTCAATATCCAAGAAAATTTAGGGCAGGGGTAGAGAAATTATATTATTAAAATAATTCATTATTTTGGGATTGTATAAAAAAAAATTGTTTAAGACCTATACGGTGTTTGAATTTTAAAGAAATTTGATTGGCTAATAGATGATGACATGGAATTTTAATTAGGGTTGAAAGGACCATCTTAAGTTGAAATTTCCTCTAATGGATGATGGTTAATAGAGAATCTCTAGGATGCACAACATATGTTATCAACATCTTGGTCCCATTGTTTGCTTGGGCTTCCGATGAGCATTGGCATCTGATAGGGAAGATGACCGAATCCCCAATTATAAGGTTTGTCGATAGCAAGGTAGGATTTGCAACCTCTCAAACTCTCAAACCTCTCAAATTCTCAAACTCCCTAATTGAAACTAAGGTAAAATTATCGTCCTCAAAGAGTGTGTAGCTAATATTTGCGTGCGAGTAACCCCCCATGCCTTCGCATGTTATAGGAACGAGAAAAGACTTCCCATAAACTACGGAGATGGTAGTAGAAGGCAAGTCACCAATGATTGCTATTTGAGCTCTTTACACCTCGAATAAATCATTGATATTCAGAAGATAAAGGAAATCAAGAGCTTGGGCTCTATAAAAAGCATATGTGTCACACAACAATGAGTTGTAGGAGCAGCTGTAGCCTGTGATTTTGGGTTGATCAAGATATGGGTGACACTAAAATGAGTTGTTCGAGCATGTGTAAACTACGAGATTGGGTTGTGAATCCAGTTGGGCTGGGTTCTAAAATCAACAAGAATAAAAGAACATAGGAGTAACAACATCTGATATATGTTCCCCAGGTTGGAAGTGAACTGCAACGACTGCAAAATCATCAAAAATTTGAATACAGTTTTGAATAAACTTGATTTGAATTGAAGTAATACCATATTGATCAAATCCCACAATTTTGATGTATATCAAAGCAAAATCCTATAAAACTCATATTCATCAAAATCATAAAGGACGTTTGTTTGTCACTTTCAAAATATCCATGGGTCTTTTTCTCAGTTTTTCTATATAGACCAACTTATTCATCATCGAATAATCACAATAGGAAACAAATTATATAAGAAAATGAAAGTTCTCTTTAATTGTAGGTTAACTTAATTGATGTTGGGATTGATTTTCATGAATGAGAGTAACAGATTTCCCTACTGTGATGACATTGTCCAAATCCCATTTCAATACAGAAGGGTCCGCCGCACTGCAACATACACTTCCTCTTCCCTCATGTATGTACTAGTATCCTCCACTATCTCTATTTCTTCTATTTCAAACTCGATTGTATCTTCTTCGAGTTTGTCAGTCGCCATTTTCTCTTTCGTTAGATTCCCATCAATAAATGCTTCCATTGTCCCCATATCCATGTGTTAGAAAAACAGGATCGCAGATCAATAACAATAAACAGAAATGCAAATATAATCACACACACATTACAAGAGAGTCACAGACACGTCACAGATATATCGTGGTGGCTACATCCACACTGAAGTTGCCAATCCTTATTATTATTCCGTCCAGCAAAGTGAAGGGATACAACCTGCAGCACAACCACTGCACTTCCTCTTCACTGTCTCACAGTCTCTCTTCTGATCTTAGATATCTTTACAATGCATAAAACCTAATACATCTTACCCTAGCCATGTTACAATGTCTTTCTTTTATAAGGGAAATACAATGGGAAAATACCACGGGTTACCCAAAACCATGGGCCCGAAAACTGGTGGCGAAAATAGCCCCAAAAATTTCCCTCGGGGGATACGCCCCCAAACCCCCTTTCTTGGGGGTGCTTCCCCTGCACCCCCTAGCCAAGGGAGTGGACACTCCCCCGGACCTCCCTAGGGTCGTGTCGGGATCATAACCAAACCTGGGGTACGGACATGGCTGAATAATAATATCTCTGAATCTGGAGATCAGGCTCCACAACCAACACCATGGAGGAAATCAATACCTCTAGTATATTTGTTCATCCAAGAACATAGATCTTCTGCCCCATCATCCTATCTAATATCCATGGCTGAAAAAAACAAAGCAATATATGATTAAATATGAAATAAACCCGGAATTCAAATTATTAATGCGATCACATCTCACGAATTCTAAATCTAGATGGATTGTTCAATGTCAATCAATCATTTACATAAGATTGATGAACCCTATGTGGTAGAAATGGATATCCTGCATAAGGTGTTGGGTTTACCTCGTATTGGGGAGGACGCCATAAAAGTTGTGTTGGCTATAGACGCGCGTGTATAGGATATTTACTAGGAGTATGGCACACAGCCTGAGACTTGCAAAGTAGTTATTTCTGAAATCAATGATTTGATCATTGAGTTTGCAACTCAGTTACTGGCTTGCAAACTAATCAGAAAATGTAGCAAGGATGAATGTCCACACCAACTACCTATCAAGCCGAATTCAATAATACTTATTTGGAAAACAATGAAGGAAAGGGATCTCCTCGGATTACCATTAACCATATGGAGATGACGTTGAAATCCATTCCTCCTTTTGATCTGCTCATTTTAAAATTCCATGCCCCCTCCCTCACTCTCAGCTATCATTAGTAAAAGTTCTGATGGCGCCTCTCCTCGTCCTCCGAGTTATCACAGATACCAATTCAAACAAAGACACACATAAACTACAACACACAAACAAATAAACACACAAGATACATGAGACAATCGACACCATATAGACAGACATACAAACAAACAAGGAGTGCTCCAAAGCATACTAGACACCACGAATAACACATGGCCTCAGAGGAGAGAGCGCAATAACGGAGGGAGTAGATTCAAATTCGAGAAACAAGATGATGAATAAGGAAATAATAATTTGGAATTTGTTATCTTTTATATATCTTTGCTAGGCCGCGCTTCCCCAACGTTAATTGTAACGCTTCCCGCTTTTGACAGCCACGGTGTCAGAGAATTTTAAATTCCATACACTTGCATCAAGTAGAGTTTGTTAAAATCATAATCGAAGGTTACGACAAAACACAAGTATAATATGGAAGGGTTGACGACCATGTAAGCATGACATGTGCACAAGGAGGCGCTACACAATAATCCGTCCAAATTATTAATGAGATCACATGTCACGACTCTCTCAAACAATTTAGTTCTTGTTTGGCACGGAAGCAAACTGCAATTCCAATGAGGACAACATATTTGATATGTTCTTGATCTTTGTTATGCTTTGGATGTTTTGTAGTTTATTTACTATGTATGTATGTAGTTTGTATGTTGCTACTGTTATTCATTTATCAACATATACATTATTATGTTTCCACAGAGGACTATATAGTTATTGATCAAACCAATTAATCTTTCTATACAACTATGTTTTTTCCAATTTTCTATGGTTAAACTTTAGAAGACAATTTTTCTATTTAAATTAATTTCAATAAAATCTATTTATGTGCAATGGGATTGGTTTGAAAAGATGATTCCAGCCTCATGGATTGTTTCCCACCCACCAACGACGAGCTGAGTTCATTCTTTGCATTGTCTCTGTCACATTGTCACATTGTCGGCTATCATTTTATACTTTATGTTTGTAGTAAAATTGTACATGAAGACCAAGACTGGTGAAAGAATCCCTCCTTAATATCGAAGCGTGTTGCATGAAAGATGAAACGTGTTTTCCAAGCTGCCCGATAAAATATTACCCGCACTACATGGAGGCCACCTGCTTACCTGACAACTGACCCCATGTTTTCCCTCTAAACATCGCTTTCTCTAGCATTCGACTTTGCAGTGTGTAAATGGAGAGAGGCATCTACAACCCTCTAGGCATACCTATGTTTGAAAGTGGTCATTTGGCTTCCCCCATGGAATTTATGTGGTTGTTTCATTACCTCTCTCGTGTGACGATGTTCCCTCCAACAACAGACTATGCAACCCCAAAAACCACTCCAAATACAAGAAGATGGAGAATTTTCTTAATGGTTATGTTGTTGGGATTGTTTCCAAATTCCTCCTCCCCAATTCCATTCTCCATGTCTGTGAAACAAGGACAATCCATCTAAAGAAGCATAGTTGTGAATGTCCAAGTAGGCTTCTAGTTCGTTAAGCCGCTCTAAAGTAAGGCAACTCCGAGAATGGACTAATGATCAATCCATAAGGCAAGGAGAAGTGAATAGATTTGGTAACCACATTGTGCAGTCTCATTTGTGGTTTCCATTGAATGGCCAATCCTCTGAATCACATGGTAGGTCCTCTGAATTTCCAACTACCGTGCATGTACCTCAATAAATCCCTCAAAGACCTTTTGAATATTAGTATTGGAGGTGGCTTTATGCTCTTCTTGGAACCATAGGAGATGTTTTTTGGATCTTTCTATCCACTTCTTATATTCATCCTTATGTATATTGCAAAGGCATATTTCCCGTGGACACGAAGCCAAGAGGTTGAGGAGAATGTTGATGACGTTCCTCAGGTCGAATGCCCTTCAAAATTTTCCAAGGCAATTTGATTTGATGACTAAACATAACTTGGTCGAACACTAGATTGGTAAAGATGAGGTGACTATTTTTCCTCTAGTGAAACTCTATACTTTCTCCGTACCTAGCGACTTGTTTGCTAAAATAAATGATCCAGATGAGCAAGCATGGATTTCACATCATTTTATGGTGCTTCAGAAGGGATTATTGCAGATTCCTCTAGAGCTCCCCGTTACGCAATATAACAGATCCAAACATGGAACTAATTCCATTCACGAACAACTTGAGGACCTTATACATGAGAGGAAATTCCACTGGGAGAGGGAAACGCTTCTCTCGAGCAAGATTTGTTGTCTTTCCCGGTCTCTAATGTTGACAAGCAAGGTCAATCTCTCAAACACAAGGATGACATCCTTATGCTTACATTTGTAGGTCATGATACCACCAGTTCTGCATTTATTGTGTTGCTTAAATTTTTGGGGTTTGCGGAGAACCCTCACTGCTACAACGAAGTGCTAAGGGGTACACCCAACACCTATAAAGTAATTGGTTAAATGATGTTGTGCATGGTGTGAATTATGTGTTGTCTAACACCTATAAAAGGTACTGTAACATACGACATATGTCATTTGTAAACTCCCATTTACTTAGCATGCTCCACATGTTTACAAAGAGCTTCTACTTGTGTGAAGCTTTATGGGCATACGCGTTATGTTAGAATATTGCATTCAATCCATAAAACACCACTAAGAAGCAAATCTAAGTAATGAATTCAATTGTCAAGTATATAAAAAAATGGATGTCACACCTGTAAATATAGACTCAAAACCTCTCTACTGATGTTACGTTATTAATAGTGCGCCCACATTGTAAGTTTGTTCTGTTCGGATATCCACATCATCTATTTCGGGATACATCATCTATTTCAGGATCTTGCATGATCTATTTCAGGATATGCAGAATCTAGGGTTTTGCATGCACAGGCATGCATCCCAGTCACCAGTTTGATGCCTCCAGCACCTTATCCACCTTCTTCTAGCACCCGGGAGCCACTTACCATAGATTTTTAGCCCTCCTAAGCTGAAAGGCGCCCACTTCTCACCTACTGCCAGAGAAGGGCGCACTTGTTCACCTACCACTGCAGATTCACTCCAGTTACATTCAGTTAGCTCCGATTCTCCCTGATTTGAGGCTAGTTTCACTCCTGACTGACTGTTTCACCTCCGATTGACCTCCAGTTCGATTAGGTGACTTGTTCTGACTCCAGTTAGCCTCCCATGCGCCCCCACTGAGCCTCCAGATCCTATATCAGTGCTACACACTTCAGTTACACTTATTACACTCAGTTAGACTCAGTTTGACACCTGGATGACTGGTTGTTGTGATTGATGAGCACCACCGATGATTTATGAGGACTCCTAGACAGAGTCAAGCTACTCCATTCTGTGATTCGAATGACCTCCTTAGGCAATTCGAATTGCTTGTTCATTGTAACAGTTTGTATTGTAATTCATTCACCCTTTCTGGGATAGAGAGCACTGCTGCATGTTTTGCACAGTTTTGCACCATATTTTCTATGTTCATCTGTTGTGATTGATTTACTTGTTCATTAGATCTGCTGTGACTAATTTTACATGGTATCAGAGCCATTGCAGGGACAAGATCTCTTTTCTACAGGTGTTTATACAAGAAGATTTGACTGAATTGCTAAAAATTGCAAAAAAAAAAAAAGTTTGGCATGAGATATCTCAAGGGCATTCGCTCCTGTGCATGCAAAGCTTGGAAAAATATTCCAATACCACTCCAGAAGCTTGAGTTACCACATAATTCCTGGATCTGATACATTGGACCTATTCAACATTGCTTGAAATCCAATCCCAGGTGTGATGCAACTCTCAAAGGGTGGATTGTTCGACCTTATTGTGGTTGTTTTGATGTGATTTGCAGGTTTCTTACTTCCTCCATGTGCATTCGCTAATGCAAAGATGGAGACTTCTTCTTCACAAAATATTCTTACTCCATTCAACTATGATGAATGGAAACCAAAGATTATTGCATTCTTGAAGAGACAATGTCTTTTTGATATGTGCATTGGTAATACAAGAGATTTTGATTCCGATGAAGAGGAGAATGATTGGCTCAATGATTGTGATAGAGCTTTTGGAGCAATATGTCTTGCTATGTCTCCTTGTATGCGCTACCTCATTAAGACTGCTGAAAATCCAAGTGATCTATGGGTCCAACTTGACAGAGAATTTGGAAAGCAGGAAGAAGAGGATCATGCTAGCCTTTTGGAGAACAAGCCCAGTGAGATCTCCTTATGTGTTCTTTCCGATCATGTGTTGGCCTCAACAATTGTTCAAGATGAAGAAGAAACTGTAGATTCAACACTCATTCTCTCAAAGTCTTCTATTTCGAATTCTGAGCAAGATAAACAAGCTCATACTCTAGATTCCGTAGAGGTTCTTGAATCCTCTCTTTCACATGAGTTTGTCGGCATGCAGAATAATGATCTACTTGATGTTTTGGAGGTAAAATCTGATTTTGGAGGTGAAGCATTCGCCCTCCTTGATTGCATGCCTTCTATAAAATTTTGTTCTATCATTTGCACAGGTTCTCAGAGTTTTACTGAAGATAAAGAGCACTACCATTCGCTTGAGTTCAATTCTCATGCACTTTTTGCTGATTTTGGTTTTGATCTCACCCTTGTTGGTTCAAAGGAGATCTCAAGAAACCATTCATCTATTTTTGGAGCTGATTTAACTTCTATTGATAAGAAGTTCAAGTTTCAAGATCTATTTGATCCGATTGGAGCTATTCCTACCTCACTTGGTTCGAATCACAGGTTCCAGGATCATCCTCATATTTTCAGATTTGTTCTCACCATTTTCAGTATGAAGAGCAAGTTCATAAAGTCTCCACATTCGCTTGCATCCACTGATGGAGAATTCAAGCACATGTTTTTGGAGCATGATCCATTTACTCCCAAGAGTAAGATACCTCCAGACATATCTACTTGATTTTGGAGCAGTTAAATCTTTTGGTGTACTACAGTCTATTTTGAGGGGGGGTATTTTTCCCATGAGGTTTTCCCCATTTCCTCGGTTTATTGACTGTTATTAGTTTTTGGATTATTGTATTGGGGTGACCTTTGGTCTTAGTTACCAGGGCCCCACATTATTTTTAGTTGGCACATCATAGTCTAGCTTGAGGGGGGGTGTTCGGATATCCACATCATCTATTTCGGGATACATCATCTATTTCAGGATCTTGCATGATCTATTTCAGGATATGCAGAATCTAGGGTTTTGCATGCACAGGCATGCATCCCAGTCACCAGTTTGATGCCTCCAGCACCTTATCCACCTTCTTCTAGCACCCGGGAGCCACTTACCATAGATTTTTAGCCCTCCTAAGCTGAAAGGCGCCCACTTCTCACCTACTGCCAGAGAAGGGCGCACTTGTTCACCTACCACTGCAGATTCACTCCAGTTACATTCAGTTAGCTCCGATTCTCCCTGATTTGAGGCTAGTTTCACTCCTGACTGACTGTTTCACCTCCGATTGACCTCCAGTTCGATTAGGTGACTTGTTCTGACTCTAGTTAGCCTCCCATGCGCCCCCACTGAGCCTCCAGATCCTATATCAGTGCTACACACTTCAGTTACACTTATTACACTCAGTTAGACTCAGTTTGACACCTGGATGACTGGTTGTTGTGATTGATGAGCACCACCGATGATTTATGAGGACTCCTAGACAGAGTCAAGCTACTCCATTCTGTGATTCGAATGACCTCCTTAGGCAATTCGAATTGCTTGTTCATTGTAACAGTTTGTATTGTAATTCATTCACCCTTTCTGGGATAGAGAGCACTGCTGCATGTTTTGCACAGTTTTGCACCATATTTTCTATGTTCATCTATTGTGATTGATTTACTTGTTCATTAGATCTGCTGTGACTAATTTTACATGTTCATTACAAAAATTTGAAAACTCTAACACTTCCTTCCCTCACTTTATATATATCAATGCAGTGTATTGGTACAATGGAGTGTATTGGTAGTTTTATAATGACGTACAATCTATACCTAAATCACTTTTAACATGAATTTAGTTTTATCAATGCTCTATCTTCACAAATTTCTTAGAATGATGTAAATCATTCTACCAAAGTGCTTGTGATATGGTAAAGTCCTTATGATATGGTAAAAACTGTAAACCAGTAAAAAACAAATACGTTGAACTTCCAATATTGATTTTCTCATTTTTCCAAATGAAGACTTAAAGCCTCTGAATTGAATGCCTAGAAGACGCATAACTTAAGCTTCAGAAATAAACATGAACAAATACAACAAAGATTTTTTTTAAAAGGACTTAGCTTACTAAAATAAATCGCTGTAACAACCATTGGATTCAGGTGGCGTGTTCCGATGAGGAATTCTAATAACTATGATCTATTTTGCAAATTGAACATGTGAGGCAGTTGCCATATGCAGTTCACTATTACAATCTCTCCCTCCTGGGGTACGGCATCTTCCAGGCCTTCCAAATATGTTTCCTGGAACAAAAATGGGATCCCCACAGATCTTGCATACTCTCACAACCTTCTATCGGTGTAGCTGGAATAGAGTAGACACTAGTCATCGTCATTGTTGGTCCATTTGATTGCTATGATTCTTAATTGATTTACTAAATCACTTTTTTTTAATTACAATTTACTAAATTCCCGTAAGAATCAGAATTCCCTACACAACCTTAGAACAATTGTCTCTTAATAAACATAAAATTTCATAAAAAACAATTAAAATTGAGATTGAATAAATAAAATTAATACAAAATTATAAATTAAAAACACTTGCGGGCGAGGAATCCTATAAACCCATGCTACCCATTCCTAGAGACTCAACTTTAAATCCTATCTAACTTCAAATGCATGGGACACGAATAAATTGAAAGACCACATGGTTTGATATGGAAAGCTAACTTTTGATTTCAAATAAACCTAGATTTAGAGCAACAATATGGAAAAATTCAGAATTTGTTATGGTAATTTTGGCGTTCCAAATATTTCTTAAGGAAGAAACATACCCTTATCCTAAAGAATAATGAACAAATAATTCCCAACTAGTGATCAAATAAAAGAAATCAGATCGCTACCTCAAGTCCGAAAGAATGACTAGATTTGGTGCATTGATATTGTAAAGAAAAACCTTGGACTGCAATAGTGTCACAACATTTAATGAAGAAGAGTCTTAGTCGATGAGATCACACACTTATCCATAAGAAGAGATCACTATTAGTTCACCTCGCCACATCTTCATTTAATTTCAAATTTCATAGCATAAGAATAGTGATTTGAGTGCCACGAAGATCATCTGAGATCACTGAGAAAATAAGAAACTGTAATTTGTCACAAGCTTGTTTTGGCAGTGTAATAGTATATATCCTACTTGGTGGAATACATAGAGGATATATTGCATATTGTTGCAGTTATTTTATGGATTTGGTTGACACGTTTTGCATTTTTTTCAACTATCTTTTCTTCGTCAAAACATTGAAAATCGATGCGATGGTTAAGTAATTTTGTAGTAAAATAATTTTCTTTTCTATTACAATTTTGTGGCAAAAGTATCATATTATATCAATAGATGTTAGCAATTGCTGAAAGCAACTGCGGGGACATTGCCACCTCGTGGCTATGGTTAAAGAACAATCTTGTTAACAAAAAGGCCATTAACAAAGTCGTTTATTCAAAGATGTTAAAACACAGGGATATGACATCAAGCTACACAAAATCCTTAGTGATTCTCTTGTGAGGGTTGGCGCTTAGAGGTATTATTAGATTCTAATATGGGATAGAGTTTTGATTGTTGTTATATTTGTTTTTTATTTTAATCAGAATCCCATAACCTTTGACCCCTTATTCTTTTGCATGTAGGAAATAAATCATTTGAAGATCATGCAGGGAGAGAAGCAAATCATCCCAATGTGTTGCTGGAAGAGAAGAATGTTTCTTTTCATGCACATGAGTATATGTTGGCCAAGGGAATATCATTGGTATTGAATGTGAAGAAGAATCTTCTACAACGTATAGCCATGTGTATTGATCCGCAAATTGTTCCTTCTCTTCACAACCTCATTGCCCCAAAAGTGGGACATCATGATTAGTTCCATATCCCAGGGATATGGGATGAAGGGTGAGGCTTATACATGTTTAGGTTGAAAATCATACTATTTCATATAGATAGATTGTCCCCTTAAAGAATTATTTTCACGCTTTTGATTTGTTACCCTGCAAGCAACCAACCCCTTCTTATATACGACTTTGTTTATGGAATTGTAAATAAAAATTGCAATTTGGTTTAAGTTGGGTTTCTTTTCCTTTGCATTTTGTAATCATAAGAGCCATCTTACGTGAGTTTTAAAATTATGAACTATTTTTAATCCATATACAAACATATGAAATAGATGATTGGAAATGAATGTTGACACACTTCCATTAACTGTTTTGGAAATTCATTCATTTACATAAAAGATAGGACACTGTAACACCCTGTTTTTGACCCCAGAATATAATAATGTAAATATGGATCATGATATGGCTAGAAGCCAAACATGAACAATGTAATTAAGTACATTATATATTTAATATAACACATGACTAATGCAAACCAAGAAGGACGAATAAGAGATGGGGGGCTATCCTTCCACAAGGGGCAGATTTATCATCCTAAGTCTAAAATTGGAGAAGGGAAATATGTCCAAATCCCAAGTATGCCACTTGTCCAACTTTCCTTAGAAAAAGGGGAAAAGTATCCAACCGCATGGAAGCCAAATGGCTAGTTTCCATGAACCCTAGTACCACTTGGCTAGTCTCAACCATGCATATATAAAGAGAGAGCTAGCCCATAATTCTATTCATTCCTTTATGTTAGAGACACCCATATTTGGCTGGTAAATATTTTTCCATGATTCTTTGATGTCTAAACCTTCTTTTCTATCAAGCCTATACCATCATCACCAGAATGAGAAATTGGGGTCAGACTGAGAATAGATGACTAGGTAGTTGTAGCAGAAGCTTGGTACCTTCTTGTGGATGGATATCCTGTGATATTTTACAGGATAGATCACACAGCTAGAGTAAACCTCACAAATTTTTCTCAAGAGTTACAGAGAAGAAGAAGAAGAATTAAATCAATATTAACTCATAAACTCATAAATGGTAAAATCTGCAGTATAATCATACATCAGCTATAAGCTGGCACTATGTAATTGAATACTAACATGATACAATGAAATGAATTCGAATACACCTAACGTCATTCGAATTATCCTCAATGTGTGGCTTGGACAGAATTGGAAACATCACCCAATCAGTTGTAGTAGTCACAAATAGTCAAATAGCAGTCAAATGAGTCTAACTGAGTCTAACTAATGCATGTGGAACTAATATAGGGAAGGAGACTCCAAGGTGGGCACATGAGAGATTGTCAGTAGTCAAGTGGCACTCCGATACAGACAACTGGAAGCTATAGGCAGTTAAACTAAGCAATCAATGCATAAACTGTGCAATCAATGCAAGAATTGGCTGTTGGAATCCAAGAGTGTGTAGTAGGGTGCATTTTTCATCCAAGTGAGGAAAACAAGGCGCACTAGGTAGGTAGGAGGGATACCGAGGGCTAAAAAAGGATCCAAGGAGTTGAAAATAATCTCTAGGTGCTGGGGAGACTACCATACTGATGACTAGATGGATGGAGTATGCATGCATGCAAATACATAAATGATGGTGAGAATATTCCAACACCCCCCGCAAGCCGGACGATGAGGAAACACATAACTGAAAACTAGTAGGGCCCTGGTAACTAAGACCAAAGGTCACCCCATACAACAATCTAAATAAATAAAGTGAGGAAAGAAGGAAAACCCGGTGGGAATAAATCCCCCCCTCAAGATAGACTATAGAATGTAATCAATCATGTACATCACTCACCCCAAAATGTAAGTGGAATTCTCTACCGAAGAAGAATCTATCGACAAGAAATGGATCAACGTGAGAAGGATGAAACCTTCCATTCTGAAAATCAGATATGGTTCTCCTTGGATCAAGTGGATCTCCAATAAGATCACCGACATATCTAAGAGTTGTGGTTTCCCATCTCGGAAGAGGAGGATCATCAGTTGCTACATCTTCAGGTTCTTGTGGATTTGGATCTAACATTCGCTCATCTTCACTGTCAGGTGCTAGATCTTCAGGTTCTTGTGGATCTGGATCTAACATTCACTCAAAAATATTTATCTTCCTCTTGGGAAGAAGTAGATCATGCTCCAAAACATGTGCTTGAGTTCTCCAACAATGGATGCAAGCGAATCTGGAGGCTTCTTGAACTTGCTCTTCCTACCAAGCATGGTGAGAACAAATCCAAAAATATGAAGATCATTATGGAGCATGTGATTTGAACCAACTGAGTGATCCAAGAGTATATTTGTAATGTCATTTAGGTTTTAAGTCTTCAAACAATAGTACAAAGGTTACCATGGTAAAGGGATCGTCGACAGCTTTCCAACGACCCTTGTTTCCTGAAAAATGGACTTCGGATGAAGAAGTTGTTGGTATTTGAAATGTAAGCAAAAATGGTTAAAAATGGTCGCAAATGGTAAAAAATGGCTTGGTTGAAGCTTTGGGAATCGAACCCAAGACCTTGTGGAAAGGTCACCTTTAGCTTCATTAACAAAGTGTTAAATGGAGGGGGGACAAGAACTATGCCCTTGACCCCAAGAAACACCCCCATGGTATCTATTTTGAACCATATCACTTTAACCATATAATATGCACATACCATATATTAAAGCTCAGACTATATAATAAAGCTTAAACCAACATGTTATAACGTGGGAGCAAATGTTTTTTTTTTCAAATGAAAAAAGCAATTTCTTGTTATTCATGAGTGTGAATCAAAGAAATTTACAGATTAACCTATCCCATGGATAGTAAACCATCCATTAGATGTCTGAGAAACATAATTACATCAAGTCCTTCCAAAATACTGATATAAATTGGAATTGACAATAGTTCATCAAAATATTCTTAATGCTAAGCATTAACATTCCGCAACATAGTAATCCAAATAAAAGGTAAATATAAAAAGTGCATGAATAAACTAAAGTAGAAACAACATTAGTATATACGATATGACACACTCTACAGGGGCCTTAGCTCATGATAGTGTGTAACCACAAGTGTTCCTTCATCCAAGTCAAGTCCTTTCTTGGAAAGACCGTTCGCACTCATATTAAAACCTCTGGAGATGTGTTTTAATCCGTATTTACCATGTTGATCCAATAGTAACCTGACCTTCTTCTTCCAATTGTCAAGAGAGGCCACATTGAGTGCCTGGGCATCCATAGCCCACCCGATAATGACGGAGGAATCTCCAAAGATATGTGCAATGTATATCTGCAAATGGTTCAAATAATAAAGGAGACACCATAGTGATAATAATTCAGCACGAGTATTACTCCCCATGCCGCAGCCCAATGTAAGCTCGTAGAATTTAGAGGAAGATATAATGATGAGGCCTCCCACCCCACACCTACCAAGCTGCCCAACACCATCAAAAAACCCATATGGGTCGGACTCTTTAATGAAAGGTTCATTCAAGGTCTTAACCCTACGAACAGTCTTCTTCACACCAGATTCAAAAAGTATCTTTACCATAAAATGTAGTGCACTGTTGAAATTAAAATTGTAATCCCCAAATAAGACCCGATTCCGGAGTTTCCAAATGCCCCAGATGAAAAGTATGGGGTATGAAATGGATTCCCTACACCCCAAGTGCCATTTATATAAAATGTCCGCGATGGTATCCTGTCCCCAATGTAGATCAAATCCCAATACTCTGTGCCGGTGGCCCATAGTTGCAAAGTAATCAGACAGGTGACAAATAAATGGCCAACCGACTCGGCATCTTGAAGACAGAGGTAGCAAATATTGGGTCCATAACCACCCCGACAATTATAATTGTCCACTGTCAGTAATTTGTTATTAAATATGAGCCAAAGGAAACAAAGAATTTTCAGTGTGACATTCCACTGCCACAGGGCTTTAAACCGCCAGAGTCGATGACCAAAATGATGTTGATGGGCGAATGCAAGATAAGCATTAGTTGTTGTAGTTTCCCCAACTTCTTCCCTCCAACACCAGTTCAATGTATCCATTTCATTGCACCGAGTGAAACAAGGTGCTCTACAGCCCAGTATGGGGGAGATCTTCTAACATCATGTACCGTTACATCTAATAAAACGTAAAAATGTAGCGTTACATCTAATAAAACGTAAAAAGTGATTGCGAGTAAAAAGAAGTAAAGTAAAGTAAAAAGAAGTAAAGTAAAGTAAAGTAAAGTAAAGTAAAGAGAAGTAAGTAAAGTAAAAAGAAGTAAAGTATCATGTCCGTTCAAAAAAAAATTATGGAAAGTATTTAAAAAAAATCCATGTTGGTTCATAAAATAAAATATTATGAAAAATATTTAAAAAATAGATGTTCGTTTATAAAATAAAAACTTAAAACTTAAACGCAGATCTATCAATCAAGAGAGATCAAATTTCTTGAGTTTAAATTTAAAAAAATAAATACACCTCAAGAAATTGGATCCCTCTCGGTGCTTAATAGATACGGATTTAAGATGAATCTATGCTGGTTGGTTAATTCAATTTCAGCTTGTGCAAAACACTGAATATACTCCATCCATTCCAATCTAGCCTCCCCTGTAATACCAATATCCTCTGTTGTTTTCTAGTAATCGACACAACCAGTACTCACAGGATTATGGCGCTAACCAAAGTTCACACCACATACCAAGCGCATAACCATATTTCGAATGCCATATGTTAAAACCGTATCACAATATATTGTAACATTATCCATAATATAAACGTGGTAAGGTTTAAATCTGCCACCATGTAAAAATGCACAAGGGAAGGGGAAGCCCGCGGGTTTGACCCCGGGACCTCTGCCTTCAAACAACACGTTTTCACCATTGGGCCACGGGCCCTCAAATGAATGTTAAGCGGCGTCGAATTGTTAAGAAGTTACAACGCCGAAAGCTATAAAAAGAGCCACGAAGACCAAGCGACAGCCAAGGTTCAGAAGTCGAAGTTCAGATTTATAGAGCGCGGAGTTTGCATAGATCCCAAGGTGGATTACCGGCACAGTTCTCAAGATGAAGTATAGAACATTTAGTGCTTTTGTCTTTTTGTGCAGATTGGTTGTCTCAAATTGCGTGCTAGAGGAGGTCTCACGAAAACAGGGTCAACTTTATACTCATTTTGCTCAGAAATTCGAGACGGACGCAGTAGTGCAGTCTATTTCTGCATTTGACAGACAAAAAACATAGGTGTTTTCCAGAATGCCCAATTTGTAATCTTTGAAGACTGGATAAGATCGGCTTTCCCATTGGAAGCAACCCAGAGACGTATCCCAGGAAGTGGTGAACTCCGTTATCAAATGTTGTGTTCTTTTTCTGGTTTGCATCTGTCTTTATGTGCTTATGTGTTGATTTGAATCATTTTAAAAATCATCTTTTAAGTCAATTTTTATGAATGTTTCATGCAAATTTCACATGCAAGTTTATTGGTTAAAAAGATCTTGAGATTTTCATATCACTGAGGTAGAATCAACTCCATGAATGTGTATGTATTTCTTTGATATCTCCTTTGAACCAACATAGGTGAGATCATAACCAAATGAACTAATACATGATGGTGGTGGCTTGGACTTCAAATAAGATCCAAGACTTGATAGATGGTTTCTTGTGATCTCCTTTGAACCAGTAGGGGTGAGATCAAAACCACAATCACAAGGATATGCTTGAGACTTGAACCTAAGTGAATGATGGTGTCTTCCATCTTCGGTGAAACTCTGAAAACATGTGCCAATGACCAAATAGGAGTTCATAGGAAGCATTTGATCAAGGAGAGCGAATGCATCACCTCCAAGATATGATTTTACCTCAAAAATATTCAGTAGGTCATCATATTGTACATCAGTAGGCTCATGGGAAGTAGAGATTTCAAAAGTCTCTTCAACTTATAGAGTAGTAGCTGATATATCTTGCTCAGAATTTGAATTAGGAAATGGATCAACTTCATCAGTGGTGATGACCCATTTTGCAATAGGAGTTGGATCTTTAGGTGCTAGATCTTCAGGTTCTTGTGGATCTGGATCTAGCATTCACTCTTTTATGTGAACCTTCTCTTTCTCAACCTTCTTTGTTGGATCTTTTCCATTCAAGCAACCTTTACAGGTGCCTTGGGAAAACTTGAGATTGGGTATACCTTCAACCACCTTTTGAGTTTGCATGTCTTGCAAGTGCTTGTAGTTGAGATGCCCAAATATTTCATGCCATAGCACACTCTCTTAATTTGCATGTGTGTGAAGAGCGGACTGTTTGGAGAGAAGTATAAAGTGAGAGAACTCATAGAGTTTCGACTTGTTGTTTGCAACACCTTTTGCAATGGTAGATCCTAATACCATGTCTTGTATTTCGACCTCATTTGGAGAGAAGATCACCCTCTTGGGCTCTCTAGTATGGGTCATCTGGTAGACTGAAAGTAGATTGGTATTAAGTGTAGGAACAAAGAGAACATCTGAGAAGTACCCATAATCAAGCTTGATCCTTCCAATCCCCTCAGAGGAGACCTCATAATCATTTCCCAACATGATTGAAGGACCAATAGTGGATTCGAAACCAGTAAAGAGATATTTGGAGGAATACATGTGTCTTGATGTTCCTGAATCTATGATGAAGGAGGACTCCCTTGATGCACCTGCCATGAGAGCATGGCATCTCTCCTTGTCCTCAGATCTTGAAGATTCAGTTTCTTTCTTCCAAGCACATGTAGGTACTGGAAGGTTATTCTTTTCAAGTAGCTGAGCCATCAGATCTATAGTCTTCTTCATACAGCTACTCTCATGATGAAATCCTCTATTGCAATAGGTACATTTGGATTTCCCCTTGTGAGATTGCTTGTCTTTCTTGGAATTCGAAGCTCCTTCTGACTGATTAGGGGCCTCCTTCTGCTTCTACTCATTCGAATTTTTGTCTGAAAATTTTTGCTTGCCTTTGCCATTCGCTCTCTTCACTTCAGCAGCTACAAGTGTTGAATCTATCTTGTGTTTTATCATTCCCATATGAACCAGCTTCTCCTCCTCTTGTGTGAGAGACTTGATGAAGTCTTCAAGAGTGGGAAACTTCCATTTTGGGATGGATAGCTTCACTGACTGGAAGGTAGAGACAAATACTAAGTAATCAAGGCCCAATTTTGATAGAATGGCTAGGATTAGCTGCTTCTCTTCTTTCTTTATTCCATATCTCTTCAATTGTGAAACCAAATTTTTAAACTTGATAAGAAACTCAGTGATTGAGTCGAAATTGCAAGGGCTCAGTGAGATGAGCTCATTTTCCAGCTTGTGACCTTTCAAGTCATCTTTCTGTCCAATAAGAGATTCGAGCTTGTCCCAAACTTCTTTAGGAGTTGTAAGATTAATGACATGAAAATGGAGGTCTTCGAAAATGCTGAGGAGTAGCAGTCCTACTGCTTCATCAAGTTTATCCATGTACTTTGATTTCTCGACTGCACCAGTGGGTTCAACTGCAGTCCCATTCAATACTCTAGAAAGACTTTTGGACTTCATGAAGATGTCCATCTTGGATTTCCATTCGAAATAATTGAAGGAGTTCAGTTTTAGATCCATTGATACTGCTGAATTCGAATTGAAGATGGAGATAACCTGCAAAACAAATGAAATTGTTGATGGATATTTGCTGCAAATTCGAGAGAACACTGCCTGAGGACAATTAGCATATGTGACTGGATCCTTCACACCTAGCTAGACCTCACTGGATTGCTCCAGTGAATTCAAGACAATTGTACCAGGAATTGCTATGGAAATCTAGAGGCTTTTGGTGCTCAATGAAAGATAACTACTCAATGAATTGCTGCAACTGTTGCTACTATTACAATTCAAATAGATGACTCCAACTCTGATACCATGTGATATTTTACAGGATACATCACACAGCTAGAGTAAACCTCACAAATCTCACTCATGAATTGCAGAGAAGAAGAAGAAGAATTGAATCAATGTTCACTCATAAAGTCAGAAATGGTAAAATATGCAGTATAATCATACATCAGCTGTAAGTTGGCACTGTGAAACTAAATACTAACTCAATACAATCAAATGAATTTGAATACACCTAAGTTCATTCGAATTATCCTCAATGTGTGGCTTGGATAGAATTGGAGACATCACCCAATCAGTGGTAGTAGTCACAAATAGTCAAATATCATTCAAATGGGTCTAATTGAGCCTAATTGATGCATATGGCACTAATCTAGGGAAGGAGACTCCAAGGTGGGCACATGAGAGACTTTCAGTAGTCAAGTGGCACTCTGATACAGACAACTAAAAGATACAGGCAGTAAAACTGAGCAATCAATGCAAAAACTGTGCAATCAATGCAAGAACTAACTGTTGGAATCCAAGAGTGTGTAATAGGGCACATTTGTCATCCAGGTGAGGAAAACAAGGTGCACTAGGTAGGTAGGAGGGCTACCGATGGTTAAAAAAAAGCTCCAAGGGGTTGAAAATAAGCTCTAGGTGCTGGGGAGAATACCATATTGATAATTGGATGCATGCAGTGCATGCAAATACATAAATGATGGTGAGAATATTCCAACATAGCCCCATATTAGGGGTGGCTCTGTCAAAGAAATATATGGCTTGACAGAGCCTATGGATGGGAGGAACTTCCTTGGTTTGCAGTCAGTTGGCCATATTTAAGATAAGTTCAATATGCAAATAAATGTATGGTATTTACTTTTGATTATATTACCCGATGTCATCATATGAACTATGGAACTGAAATAATGACCGTGTAA
Source organism: Larix kaempferi (assembly GCA_027924585.1). Lineage (NCBI taxonomy): Eukaryota > Viridiplantae > Streptophyta > Pinopsida > Pinales > Pinaceae > Larix > Larix kaempferi. Next base: position 6,822,959 of record BSBM01000602.1, read on the forward strand.
ATGCATTTGTATGGAAACAATTGGTATAGCTTTCACATATGTTTTATGAATAACTATACACATAATAATTATGTTGTAAATGTATAGTTGAAATTAGTAGAAGAATAAAATTACATACCAGCGATATGAAGCTAGTAGATTCAATACCCCAGGACCCCAGAGTCATCGTGAGGTCACTGGGTACATGGCAGACACAATTTCTATCAATTAGTTAAAATATATAAAAAATCATTACATTCATGTTCAAGTAGAATCAACGAGATTTCTTTTACCAATATTTTTTTTATTTGAAGAAATGTTAAGGATAAATAAATTCTATGGCATTCAAACTTCAATTTTGTTATTATTTTGTGACAATAATTTTTATCCAATAATTTTTTGTAAGGTTTTACAAAGTTGCCACCTTTTATTAATTTAGAATTATATACTATGTCAATATTCTCCATTTTGAAAATATCATTTTTCCATTATTTAATTTAGGTGGTCTTCTAAAACCACCTTATAAATGAACTTAACACATAAATTTTGCATTCTACATTTTGAGAGTAATACATATATATATATATATATATATTTTCATTGGAATATGTCCTGGGGAAACCCTCAGAAGTTTCCCCTCATTTTGAGGATGGTACCCAAGGTAAACCATTGGCCCTGATTATGTGGCCTAACCGGGTGGGGACATCAAGTGAGACCCTTATATAGAAATGTATAGACACTCGAGGATTCGACCCCGAGACCTTATGCTCACAACTTACAATAGTCAACCACTTAAGCTATCCCACCGAGCTATATATATATATATATATATGAGATAAAAAATAAGAACTTAAAAAAATAAAAATAAAAATTATAATCATGACAAAGATCATCATCTTATTCCAGGGCTAGCAGGTGCGGGAGGAGTTCTTTATGACTCTAATGGAAGCAATAGGAAAGATTGCGCTTGGGGAATAGGAAAAAGATCTAACAATGGAGCTAAATGGCTTGCCCTGATCAAGGGCCTGGAACTAGCAAAAATTGACAGAATTGAAGATCTCGTAGTATTCGGGGATTCTATGTTGATCATCAGGGAAGCCAAAAGCTTATCAATGAGAAAAAAGTCCCCTGTCACCAAAATGCACAATCTGTTGAACAACATCATCAAGGAATACAAAACAATCAACTTCCTTCATCTCTTGAGTGTAATAATCAATATGCGGACAAGATGGCCAATATGGGTGTCAGATTGGAGTGTGGGGTTTTGGTTTTCAACCAGCAATCACAAGTGTTTGCTTGGGTCCCATAACTAGTTCACTCTTTGACACTTATGATCAATCACAACATCTTCTTATACATCCGGAATTGGAAACGTTGGTTGTTGAATTTTTCTTCTTCACACTATTATAGAACTGGTTCTCCTCATCATAACTCCAATTTAATGATTGATGCCACCTCATGCGCCTTCTCGACGGATCCGACCCTCCTCGCACACTTGTCCCACATGGCCTCCATGTTGTGTTTATTGTTGACTGATTCTTGAGGCTTCTTCGTGTTTAAGAAGGGAGGGGACTTCACCATTTCTTCTTTCGAGCCCGCTATTTGGATTTTTTGCAAGAACAGAGGCAAGCCTGTTGTCTGGTGTATTCACAAGCCTAGAAGCATTTCAATGTTTAGTGGAAATCGCTTCAACGACTGCTAGGATCCTCCTAGCTGCGTAATTATGGAGGAAGATCCCCCAACCCCTAGTCTTTCTATGCTGCAATGCATTCTCTGTAGGAAAACTATTGCTTCCCGGGGTGGGATAAGCTACGAACCCCCGAATAATCCTCAGCCAAAAGAAGCCTGTCATGACAGGAATACAAATGAAACGAGCATGGAGCATCACCAAATGTCTAAACCCTGCAAGGCTAGCTTTCTTGGGAAAGGTATCAACACTCTCTCCGACAAGTTGAACTACGGTGGCAGTAGCTCTGCGACAGGGTTCTCTAGTTTTCTAGTTGAGGTACAGACTTACCTTAAAGATTTGGAATCCCAAATACAAACCCTACGGGGAGAAAAAAATGAGCTCAAGCGTGCCCTCACTCATCTATTCTCTCTTGTTCAAACCACCAATGCGGAAGTTCGAAGCAATAGTGTCAAGATCTCCGACCAGGTTAATAGTTTGGATAAAATTTTTGAAATTGGATGCCCCTATTCCGTCAACCTGGAAGCAAGGATCATTGCAGTGCACAACTGTGCCAAGGCGGTGGAGGGTAAGATCGACATTATGCGTGCTGAAATCAAGAGCTTATCTGAAGAGTTCAAAGGAGTCGCCAGAAGAACTAGTGTGGATTCAACTCATCTTTAGTTCGAACCTTTCTCTCCTCCCTTATGTCTCAACTTCGGGTTAGAGTTTTTTGTCAATTTCTAAGTCTCTTTTGTCTTGTAATGGGGTTCCTCATAAGTATAGGCATTATGATAGTTTGGATCCTTTTTGTATAGGTCATTGGGATAATCAATGCACTGTTCTTATGTTTTGTTATTAGGTCAGTTTGTCAGAAGCTTCAAGCTTCATAGAATAGGATTTTTTCATGAATTTTCTTGAATGTCTGAAACTAAGCAGGAAATGATGTCTCTCATTCCCCATAGAGAGCATCCTTGCTGTTTTATTTTGTAAACTCTGCTCGATATTTTATATAAAAGCCCTTTATCCGTTTCTATAAAAAAAAGATCATCATCTTACTCAGCTAACTAACTATAATCTAATTCAACACTTAATTGATATTTTAAAAATCAATTTTAAAAAAATCAACCAAATTAAATTAAACCATAAAAATAATAATTACCCTAACTCTAAATTATCCCATATATTCTCTATTACGCACCCGTTAAATAAAATAATACTAATTATCCCACATCCACCAAACCATATTTCCTTTCCCTCGCCACATTATCCCATGTATCCCCACCATGTGTTCCCCATAAAACCCCAATATATTAATACTCAACAACAATGTATTAACCTCATGCCATGTATTATTACTTGATTTAGTGAATCAAATCACTTTATTTCAATTTTAAAATTAATATATTAATATTATCGAATTCTTTTTGATATCATAATTAATATATTTTTACTATAATTTTTTAATAGAATTAATATATTTATAATATAAATTTTAATAATAAAAAACTAAAAATAATGTTTATATGATGGATTAATAATAATTAAAATAATAAATTAAGTAGTATATAATATAACATATTTATATTTTTTGTTTGTTTGTTTGCTTATCCATGACTTGTAGGACTGACTTGTGCTTTGAGAAACCATGATCTAGGGGTATCAAAGTCGTCAAAATCACATGGGAATCACACCCGACCTAGGCCACTCCAACCCTTAGCATGACTAGATTTTAAGTGTCTCCTCCCAAGTACCTTGCGGGATTCGAGTTTGAGTCACCATGCAGAATATGACTCGTCGAAACTAATCTTATTATCGATATTTGACATATAACATAATTTATACGATTAAAATAATTATAAATAATTTAGTAATAAGTTAGGCAACATGCATCATTAAAATTATATTAAATCTGGTGATAAATTAGCATTTTTCATTATAGTAAGTTAGTAATACTTCAATATTGACTGGGCACAAGGAAAATCCAACCTATAGGTGGTTGTGATAGACCAATGGTGCTCTAATCCCATAAGGTAGCTAGGGTTTGCCAGGTTTGCCTAGTTTGGGCCTCCATGGATACTCCTCCTCCTGTGGATCCCTCCCCGGAGGAGCTTCGTTCTCACCTAGATGCCGCCTTTCACCTTTTGGTGGCCTCGTCTCCCCCCTCTCTTGCAGCGGATCTCCCTTCCTCTTCCTTTGTCAAGCGAGCAGCAGCTCCCAAAGTGCAGATCATGTCGGCAGCTTCCAGGATGAAATCTCTAGCCCTGAATGAAAGAGGTCTCATTGGGCAATTTACTGGGATTTGGCCATCTCCGAAAACCATGGATTCTTGGTTCTCAAAGAACTGAATGCCTCTCATTTCTGGAGGACTGCAGCATTGCTTCTGTGGTAAGGGTTTCTACACTTTCCTTTTCGAATTTAAAGAAGATAGAGATTTGATCTTTCGCAATGGGCCTTATTTCTTGGGATCGAGAGGGTTGTATCTCAATAGATGGAACCTCTCTTTCGATCCTGATAAAGATATTCCTTCTGTTGTTCTGGTTTGGGTTCACCTTCTGCACCTTCCTCTTCACTGCTAGAACGACGAGGTCTTTCAAGCTATCAGGAACTCCCTTGGAAGATACATAGACAAAGCGGAGCCCAAAGGGCACCTTTTCTCCTATGCCCACATGGATGGTTGGGAATTCTATCAGAAAGTGGACTATGAGCAATTACCCTTTAAATGCAGAAAATGCCATGAATATGGGCACTTTGTCAAAAACTGTCCCAAATCCACACAGGAAAATTTTGAAAAAGTTAAGGAAGTAGGATGGCAACAAGCCAAAAAAGGCAAAAAGGCTATACACAATGCAACCTCAAATAAACCCGGAACACAGCAGGGGAAAAATAAGGATCAGCAACAGAAAAGCACCAAACCCTCTACCAGCAATCATTTTGAGAATCTTCAGATAGAAGAAGGAGAAATTCCTAATCATGAAGAACAATTGAACGAAGAAAGAACAGAAGTCGGCGAAAACACAGGTAATCCTACTGAAACCCTACATATCCCTGTTATTGAGCAGATCATTGAAACCCCCCCCACAGATCTACCTTCACCTAAGGAAACCTGGGCAGATATGGCAACTGTAGAAGAGAACATTAAGCATCAGGCTTCCCCAGGAGTAACCTGGGATGAAATGGTTAAAATCAGTAGGCCCAATCCCATATCTTCATCCTCAGGACAAACCACCTCCAAAGAAACAAAGATCTCCCAGGATACTGAAGCAGCTGATATTGGTCCCCGCCCATCTCGCAGAGGTAAAAGGTTGCAAAGACAACACCACGAACAAGAGACAGAGAGAGAACTGAATCTAGGAAGAGAGCTCAATATAGAAGACACTAAACTACTACAAAACACCAAAAATAATGGTAGTAAGGAAACTCAATCCCAAGCAGGATCTCAAGTGCCAAAGAAATAATGAAGCTTGTCTCTTGGAACTGCAGAGGGCTAGGCGGCATCCCCAAAATCGAAGCATTAAAAAATATGCTGAAATCTAAAAAGGCTGATGTCCTTCCAATCCAAGAGACTAAGATGAATAAAAAGGAGGTTTTGGAGCTTTCGAACCTCTTCTGGAAAAATAGCACCGGTATGGCAATAAGCTCTAGAGGAGTTGTTGGTGGAATTGCAACCTTTTGTAACTCAAACAATTTTACCCTCAATCTAATCAAAGAGAATACTCACTGGATCCTTACAGAAATAGTCAGCAAAATCAACTCAGATTCCTTCTTATTATGCAATGTATATGGCCCCGACTCACTATAGAGATAAGCAGACCTTCTGGAACTCCCTACTCTCCATTTGTGAATATTATCCTGGAAAAAACCTCATCATTGCTGGAGATTTTAATACAACAATTTCCAGCACTGAGAAAAGGGGAGGCTCAATCATCAGGGACCCTTTTGGGGAAATGATTCAAGATTTAATGGTAGACTTTGATCTCTTGGATCCCAACCCAAATAATGGAAGATTCACCTGGAGCAACAAGCGCACTGGTCCGGGACATATAGTAGCTCGGATGGATCGATTTCTAATAAGTACCGCTATCCTCCAGTTTGATCTAATTCTTCCTTCTTATATAATTTCCTCAACCTCCTCAGACCATAGACCAATAGCTCTCTCCCGCTCCCCGCCCTCTAACCTCGGCCCCATCCCCTTTAGATTCAACCCCCTCTGGCTTCAATATAACTCAATGCTGGACTTAATTCACTCTGTTTGGATCAAACCTTTTTCTGTCTCTCCTTGTTACATCTGGGAATCTAAGCTTAGGGCGGTCCGCCAAGCCTTAAAATCTTGGGCAATCTCCTCGTTTTCAGACCCCTCTTCTTCCAAAAATAAACTTCAAGATAATCTCGTTTCCCTGCAAAGCCACATGGATCAGGAAGAAATCACCCAGCAAATTCTCGCGCAAGAAAAGGCACTCAACTCTGACATCCTTAAAGCTGCCAAGCGAGAGGAAGAAACCTGGAGATTGAAGTCCAGGCAACTCTAGCTCAAAGGGGGAGATAAAAATACCAAGTATTTTCATAACCAAACCAAAATCAGGCTAAGTCGCTGTTGTGGGGAAAATGCACCTATAGTTAAGGGGAGAAACTACCAACTTACGGTGATAAAGATAGACTTACAAGCATTCTGCAAGTACAACAAATAAATAAAGAGATTAGGGTTTAGAGATGTAGGAACCTTATTCAGAAGGTTGATCCTAGCTTTGCCTCCCTCGCTCTTCAATGCTTATCCAGTGTCGCAATGCCCAGACCTGCAAAACAACTTGATACCTTTCTCAAATACATTTGACTACACATATAATACTGATATTCATAATAGAAGAAGACATCAGATGATAAAAAAACTGTAATCAAATCCAAGACACATTAATAGGTCATATTTGGAAAGAGAAGAACGTCTGATCTTTATTAATGAATGAAAGCAAGTACATACAATTATACCTTCCTTCAAGCTTGGCACTTCACGAAACCTAGATTCAAGGTCTCCTGCTTCTGTTCTCCAGAGATCCCAGCCTCTAAGCAATTGTACTAGGGTTTACCAAAACTGAAGCACAAGAGAGGGGATGAGGGTCTCCATTCCTCCAGCATAACTTTGTAATTGGGCTTGGTCCCCTCACATGACCCTTCTACCCTCCTTATATAGTCAATGAGGAAGAGGAAAAGAAGTTATAACCACTCAAGAGGTTTCCCAACCAACTTAACTTACTCGAATTTCGAGATTTTGACCAAAACAAGAGTGTACCCTACTCTACAGTATACAAAGTCGCGTACATATGGCAATGGGCGCTACTTTGAATGAGGTAAAGTCGCATACACACGCTACTATTATAACAGTAGAGTCGCGCTCATAGTGAAAAATGGCCAAAAACAGGCTTTTCTGCTCATTTTCAGGAGATGGTTTGGTCTGGAAAAATGTTCCTAAGGGTCATATACATCAAATGGGTCAAGAATGAGGTAATTTCAACCATTTTTAGTGTCCCAAATGACTCCTCCGTCCACAAATGTCCTTTTGTGTGACTAAACTTGATCTCAAGAAGTGTCATCATGCGACCAAGGGAAGCAAGTGTCGTCACGGACGGAGAGGTGTCATTTCAAGCTATAACAGATGCCCCCTAATGTATGAGGTCAGAGGGAGTATGGGAAACGATGGCCGAAATACATTATAAATAAAAAAGAGTTGAATCGTGGAGGAACGGAGAAACCAAGAATCATAGGCTCAAATGAAGTACCTGAAAGCAAACGAAAAGTCAGACAAACTTATCCATGGGGTAACTGTCCATGTTCAAATGGTGGAACATGATCTCCAAGAGGATACAATAATGATCCAAAATACTGATGCATATATCATGGCCACTAAAATACAAGCGTGGATCCATGAGGAACATAAGTCGAAACATAGCCACATAAATACAAGGTGGATCTATGTCAAAACTGGAGAACATAGCCATAGAGAACAAGCTGGATCTATGTCTCATCAAGAGCCAAAAGGAGTGGGGCTCAGTCTTGCGCAACTTGGGCGATAACATAAATGAGGTGATGCTATCGAGGATCCCAAGGTCTTCATCCAAAAACAACCCAAGGTACAAACCTATCCATGCGAATAAATGAGCTGTTGTCGAACATGGGAGGTATCGTTTGATTACCGGTCATTGATGTATACCGTTAACAAACACGAGGGTGTCCACCAATAATGAAAATGGAACCCAAGGTACCTAGTACATTCAAGCAAGTGCGAATAGATGGTCTTGCCGTCGAACACTTGAAGAATCCATCGGATAGGAGACATTGATGTATTCCCATCTATCCAATAGCGAGGGAAACTGCCACTAATGACTGCAATCCCCAAGGTACTAACCGAAACTCTAAACTTCATTCCCAGAGCACAATGAGCTGAAGTCGATGGGACGAAGTTCGTTGGAAGGGAGGCCTTAATGCATCCTCCATCATCCAACACGAGGGACACTCAAAAGGTATGAGCTGATTTGGAGTAGGACGGAACACAGGATGAAACATACTGACACCAAGGAATGGCCGACACATGAGGTCAAGGCAACTGCAGAATGGCCGACACAGGTTATATCCTTGAACAGTGAGCACGACACAAGAGTGACTTAGGCAGCTTTGAACACAAAGGGACCACGATGCAAGTCTGCAATGTAGGAGACATTAACAGATTCTCCAAATGATTGGAAGACTAACCAAACGGAGGAGTAGGAACTCTGAGATCAAGTGTACCCTAAGGCCAATGCTAGAACCCAACTTGTTTGATAGACTCAAAACAGGTGCTTTGTTCAAGGAGATAGTTGACTTGCTGCCATCATATTGAAAGATATTTTAACATTCTTCCCTTCCCTTTCCTTTTTCATTTTTTAACGAGCTTGACAAAGAACTAAAGCATGCTCGACGGTATTTTCATATTTAAGGAGTCTGGAAAACCTAGAAGAAAACTCCATACACCTATCCGTGGATTTTATATCGAGCCCGGATTGGTCTGTGCTCGGCGGTGTTTTCTTGCTTATAGAGTTGAAAAACTTAAACAGTCCTCTATACACTTATCCGTGGATTTTATATCGAGCCCGGATTGGTCTGTGCTCGGCGGTGTTTTCTTGCTTATAGAGTTGAAAAACTTAAACAGTCCTCTATACACCTATCTGTGGATTTTATATCGATCCCGGATTGGTATGTGCTCGCTTGGTATTTTCAAATTTCGAGAGTCTGAAAACCCTAAAGACGACTCCAAAAGTCCTTTTTCGTAAAGTTAGTCTCCTTCCCCGAAAAAGTGTAAAATGATGGAAGAAGAACTCTTCTAGCGCATACAAGAGTATACCTAGAGTATACCTTTTCCGTAAATTATCCACCAAGGCCCGGAAAAGGAGTAATTCTATACCTAAGTGGATGTCGGTTCAGTTATTTTAACGAGCCCGAAAAGACAACTATGCTCGGCAAACTTTTCCTATTTAAGGAGTCTGAAAAGGGCTTAAAAGAACTCCATAGGGATCTTTTCCGTAAAGGTTTAACGAGTCCGGAAAAGTAAACTCATGACCTCCTTACTGTTTTTAACGAGCTCAAAGGAGATAGGAAAATGCTCACAACTTCCTTACTGTTTTTAACGAGCTCGAAGTGAAGATGAAAGAAATGCTCATAACCTACTTACTGTTTTTAACGAGCTCGAAGTGAAGGTAGAAGAATGCTCGCAGCCTCCTTACTGTTTTTAACGAGCTCGAAGGAAAGGTGGAAGACTGCTCGTAACCTACTTACTGTTTTTAACGAGCTCGAAGTAAGAGAAGAATGCTCGATGTGGGAAGAGACGAGTGTCAGGGACATGCAAAACTAGCTCCAAGCGCATGGAACAAAGCTATGCCTAATGCAAGGAACATGGGCAAGATAAGGACACTCAGGGTGTGTCTCCTCCAGGTAAAAGGTGTCAAATTGAAAAGGAAAAATGATACAGGGCTTAGCGGAAATGAGATCAGAGATGGAGGCTTATACAACGGGCTAAAAGCGTGGAAGCCGGCTTCAGGCTCATTAGCGCAAGCGGGATCATAATAGATGCATATGCAATTTGAACACAACGATGGGAGCCTTATCAGGGATGGCCAGAAATATATGAGGAAGAAAGATATGAGGCTTCTTCTCAAAGTCATGGTGAATCTAAAAAGGCTCCCGAGCCTATGAGAAAAACTCAGCATGGGCACCAGAATGGCATAAGGGTGCTGACTAGGGTGACCCATGTTAGGTAGGCTCTGCTGTCGGACTGGTGCACAATGCATAAAGAGATGGCTAACACACCAATATCCAACAGGTTCGACCCTATGGCGAATTCGGATGGCAAAAGGTTCAAATGCAACATAACAGTGGGGAAGCCTAAACCTATATGCAAGGTTCCGAATATACCTGACATGGTTGCACAAGGTGTCGAAAAGGACCAGTAAGCAAGTATACATCCAGCTAAGAATCCTGTCTCCAAGAAACATTAGTACCAAGATCATATCTAAAACATATGTAAAGAAAGACCCGATACAAGTCACTATGGTAGAAATACTTTCAACTTCACTATCATCAACAACAGGCATAAACAAGGCAGAGTTTTCAAATGAGGACTCTATGGTGACCAAGCCCGAGGACTTACAATCAACAAGATCAAATTCAGGATGAAGATCAAAGTTGAAGGACATGATGGAATCTGCAGAAACAAATTCATCATCACGGGAGTTGAAAATTCTAGAAGCAGAATCAAACTCAGCAGGAACACCGATTTGCGGATCTATAGGAAAGTCCAAAGACTCAACAGTAGGAAGATCAAACTTTAAGGTCAAACTGGGGCTGGACATGACTGCGACTGGATCAACATCCAAATGAATGGCAGACTGTACTATAGACTCTAGGAAAACTTCATCGAAAGGAAGTATATCATCCCAGATAGAATACATATCTAAACATTCAGATGGAGGTGTCACTTGGTCAAAAGCTGGGACCAAGTCCCGAGAAGGTAAGCATGAACTCAGAGACTTCTTCTCAGTAGCAGTTGAACTCAAGGAACAATATGCCACATGAGGCGCATGTGACATAGTAGTGCCTAATGACGAGGGATCAGACTGGTCTACAGATGGGTAATAAGGAGGATCAACGAATGCAAGCTGGTCGATGGTGACAATGTTTTCGTTATGAGGGAAATGCATCACACGAAAAAGCGTAGACACCACAGCATGCATAGCATAAACGTAATCACGCCCGAGGATCATATCAAAGTCCATAGGGTCCTTTAAAACCATAAAATCAACTAAGACTGTTTTTCCACCCAAGGTAACAGGTGCCTGACGGAGGAATCCGATCGGTTCACTAGGTCTTCTATCGAAGGTCAACGGCCAATTAACAGCTGGAATAACATTAGGGAAACCCAAATCTCTCCAAGCATAAGCGGATAAGATAGTAACAGAAGCACCTTCATCAACAATGCATCGATCAACCGTATGGTTCCCGATATTAACCTTTATCTGGAAAGGTGTCGAAGAAGGAAGACGAGGCTCGGCTAGACTATTCCAATCAAAGGAAACAATCCTAGGGCTTGGTAGGGGTTCAAATGGCACAGATGAAGTGCCCCCTTTTTCAGGAACATCCAAACTGGAAATGCAGAAGACTTCAGTAGTAGGTGCATCAATCTCTGAAGGACTAATGGGATCGGTCAAAGATTGCATCGATTCAATCACTTCACTCTCCGAAGGAAGAGTGGGGTCGACCAAAGATTGCATTGGTTCAACCACTTTATCAAACAAAGGTTGATCTGGATGCAGGGAATCTATAGACAACTCAAGAATAGAGGTTCCTTCAGACATGGACCACACTCTTCGTGCCTCCGGAATGGCAGGGCATCGGTGAGTAAGGTGATCTCCCTTACAAAGTTTACAAGGGAACTTTGGTTTCCGTCCTATAGGTTTAGACTCCTTTACAACGTCAGTACTCTCAGCATGACTAGCATTGGCTGACAGCTTGCCCCCAGCATGACTCACAGAGGCTGGTTGCTCAGAAGCAGAAGACTTTTGAACTAAGGACCACACTTTTTGCACTTCTGGAAGTACAGGGCACAAGTAAGTAAGGTGGTCTCCCTCGCAAAACTTACAAGGGAACTTAAGCTTCTGTTTGTTGGGTTTGTCGACAATGTCAACTCCCTCAGCATGACTTGCAGTGGCTGATCTGGTGTCTCCATTATGACTCATAGGAACTGGTGACTTGTCATTAATATGGCTAGCAGTGATCAATGACGTGTCCTCAACATGACTGACAGTGGTTGAAGACAAACTTTCAGTATGATTTTCAGTGACTAAAAGTTTTCTCCCAGCATGACCTCCAGAGGCTGGGTGGGTGCCCCCTGCATGATTTGCAGAGGCAGGGTGCTTGCCCCCTTGTTTTGGCATCTTCTTCCTATTCTTCCCCCGTCTATTCCTTTTAGACTGCTGGTTACTAGTATTGCTACTTTCGCCACATGAGGTAGAAGGAGGAGGAGAAGATGTTACTGGCAAAGGAGGCACAGGGTTCTGATGCTCTTGATTTGAGGTGCTCACAAAAGAAGCGTCAGGAGCATGCAAGGCATTCGGAGTGGAAAACAACCAAACCGGCAGCCCAATAGTGAATCCAGGAAGATTCAGAGTAGCCATTAAGGGAGCACCAATGTTTCCAATGAATGGAACAGCACAAGGATCCCCCGGAACAGGGGTACCTTGATTGGCACTCGCCGGAATGCTAGACATAGTTTCTCGCTCAAATGAACAAGAAGTTCCCTAAGGCAAACTAAAAACAAGTAGCACAAAGAGCACACCACTAAAAAAAGGTCCTAAGTAAATCAAACCAGGCAAACAGATGCCTTCCGGAGAAGAGTCTGGGATGATGAGGGCCCAGAACAGATCAACGAAGGATGAAGGACAGTTACCCGGGGTCCACAATACAATGACTAAGGGTGCAAGCGCTGAAATCACCCAACCGCCCTCCCAAAGACCTGCAAGGGATTTCCTCCCACGTCTGTCCTAGGTACAGCGGATATACCCTCCGCTGTCACCTGTGTATGAACCTAGAGTCTGATACTAAGGATACCACAACACCGAAAACTCCTGGGGGAACAGTCACCGGTCGAATCAGAAAGCGTGGGCAGGGTAGCTAAGCCCGAAACTCGAAAGAGTCCCCAATACGCAATCCGATCCTGGCGTATGCTCGAACAGAAAGTAGGAGGGGTATTCCCACAAACTGATCTCACATTGACCTACTGCATAAGCTCCCAGGCAAATTTTGAGTGAGGTGGGTTTGCCTAATGATAGTCTCACTACGATTTTTGCGCAATGTGTGATCTTGGGTGGTTTAAGGTGTTTTAAACCCAAGATCCTAACCAAAACTAGTTGGTGTAGTGTAACCTAGAAAAGAAAATGTTGCTAGTTCATTTTATTAGAGTTCATTTTAAAGGTTACTTGATTGCTCAAAAAGGTAGTGGGTGTGTGAGAGTGGTTATAATAGAAATAGAGTACTGAAAATGAAATATTTACCACCAAACAAATCTTTTTCTTTTCAATGCAAGTCTTAAAATTCTGATCTAGAATGCATGTGCAAATGCAATTTTTTAATCTTTTGAATGCAAAAAGGTAAAAATAAAGTCTAAATGTAAAAAATTAAACTCAAAACCTAAGAATGCAACTACTCAGGCAACTAGGTATGCAAAAGAAAATTTGTTCTTTTTGATGCAAAGCACTCTAAAATCTTTTAAGCCACTTGCAAGGTGCTCTATTTAGAAAATGAATCAAAATTCTTTATGCTTTTCAAAGGTAAGAAACAAAAACTGAAACTAACCTACTATCAAAGCAAAGCAAAGAAACTTTTAGGTTCTCTTTATGAAACAGTAAAAGCTACCAAATATGACTTTCAAATTCTTATTGATGTAAGCATGCCAAACATTGGGATAAGAGTACGAAAACTACTTTTAGACCCAAACGAAGCAAATGACCTACGAAGAAGTATGGTTTGGTAAAGTCAGGTCTGCACGTAAACAATGCAAACAAGGTCTTGAACAACAGCCAAAACACTTGAGCTTTCACTACAAAAGAAAAACTAAAAGCATAAGGGAGGACAAGAAACCAACCTAAAAGAGAAATTTCACTCAAATAGATACAAACAGGGTCAAAAAGACTCAAGAGGTTTCAAATCCAGTGGAAATGGGGCAAGCAAGTTCAATCAGACTCCAATTAGGGTACAAAACACCAAACAGGTCCACAACCCCCCAACTTAAGTCAACAAACCCCAAAACTTTCCAAACAAGCCCAAATCGATCAAAAGAGGTTCAAATCATGAATGTAGGATCAATACAAGGATGGGAGACCACCTACAGGGGTTTAACACAGACCTAAGGTCATCAGGGACCCCCAAAAATGCAGGCACAGCCCCCAGATTTGGGTCCACAACCCAAAAACTCAAAAAATCAAACCCAGATTTTGAGCGCTACTGTGTATGAAGGAAACTAGCGCTCATAGCAGTATGGGCGCTACTGTGTATGAAGGAAACTAGCGCTCATAGCAGTATGGGCGCTACTGTGTGGTACAAACAGTAGCGTACAAGAAAAAAAGTCTAAAAAACGGGGTTAAAACCCCCAAACTGGGTCCACAAAGGTTTGCAAGGGTTGGGAAGGGTCTGTAAAAATCCCAGGAGGGTCAAACAGAGCCTACTAACTGATCCTAATCAAGAAAATGAACAAAGACCATCAAACAAGACTGAAGAAATGACCTTGGATACCCCTAAGCAGTTAGGCTTATTCCCCAGCGGAGTCGCCATTCTGTTGTGGGGAAAATGCACCTATAGTTAAGGGGAGAAACTACCAACTTACGGTGATAAAGATAGACTTACAAGCATTCTGCAAGTACAACAAATAAATAAAGAGATTAGGGTTTAGAGATGTAGGAACCTTATTCAGAAGGTTGATCCTAGCTTTGCCTCCCTCTCTCTTCAATGCTTATCCAGTGTCGCAATGCCCAGACCTGCAAAACAACTTGATACCTTTCTCAAATACATTTGACTACACATATAATACTGATATTCATAATAGAAGAAGACATCAGACGATAAAAAAACTGTAATCAAATCCAAGACACATTAATAGGTCATATTTGGAAAGAGAAGAACGTCTGATCTTTATTAATGAATGAAAGCAAGTACATACAATTATACCTTCCTTCAAGCTTGGCACTTCACGAAACCTAGATTCAAGGTCTCCTGCTTCTGTTCTCCAGAGATCCCAGCCTCTAAGAAATTGTACTAGGGTTTACCAAAACTGAAGCACAAGAGAGGGGATGAGGGTCTCCATTCCTCCAGCATAACTTTGTAATTGGGCTTGGTCCCCTCACATGACCCTTCTACCCTCCTTATATAGTCAATGAGGAAGAGGAAAAGAAGTTATAACCACTCAAGAGGTTTCCCAACCAACTTAACTTACTCGAATTTCGAGATTTTGACCAAAACAAGAGTGTACCCTACTCTACAGTATACAAAGTCGCGTACATATGGCAATGGGCGCTACTTTGAATGAGGTAAAGTCGCGTACACACGCTACTATTATAACAGTAGAGTCGCGCTCATAGTGAAAAATGGCCAAAAACAGGCTTTTCTGCTCATTTTCAGGAGATGGTTTGGTCTGGAAAAATGTTCCTAAGGGTCATATACATCAAATGGGTCAAGAATGAGGTAATTTCAACCATTTTTAGTGTCCCAAATGACTCCTCCATCCACAAATGTCCTGTTGTGTGACTAAACTTGATCTCAAGAAGTGTCATCATGCGACCAAGGGAAGCAAGTGTCGTCACGGACGGAGAGGTGTCATTTCAAGCTATAACAGTCGCAACTTCATCAGAGAACTTAAAGTCTGCAACAATCAAGTGGTTAAGGGTCAAGAAGCCATAATGAAAATAGCCTACCAACATTTTAAGAACCTGCTCACGGACAACGGAGATACGGATCCAATCTCCTAGGAAGATCTTCTTTCAGGAATCAAGCTTTCAATCTCTGATAAAGATAATGAAAAACTTGAGAAACCTATCTCTAAGAATGAAATAATCTCGACCATTTGGTTGCTTCATCCGGATAAATCCCCCGGTCCCGACGGCTTCACTATCAACTTCTATCGAGCTGCTTGGCACATTATCAAAGAGGATTTAAAGAAGATGTTGAATTGGACGAGGAACAAAGAGAAGATTGGAGGTGCCACAAACTCTACCTTCCTAGCTCTTATCCCAAAGGACAAAAACTCTCAATCCCTGGACAGATTCAGGCCCATATCCTTATGCAATACCTCTTATAAAATCCTCACTAAAATCCTTGCAAACCGAATGAAAAAAATGATGAACAAAATCATCTCGGACACCCAAGGTGGTTTTATTGCCGGCAGGAAAATCATGGACAACATAGTCATTGTTCAGGAAGCAATCCATTCCAGTCTGAAGGATAAGAAACAAGGAATGGCCATAAAACTTGATATGGCAAATGCCTTTGACAGAGTCAATCACTTCTTCCTCTTTGAAATCATGTAGAAAATGGGATTCTCCAAGAACTTCATTTGCTGGATCAAAGCTTGTATCTCCAATCCTTGGATCGCCCCTCTAATTAATGGAAGACCGGCAGGTTTCTTTAAAGCTACCCATGGCCTCAGACAAGGCTATCCTTTATCTCCCTTCCTTTACATCATTGTGGCTGAATCTCTTAGCAGGAAACTCACCATTCTCCATGAAAAAGGAGAGCTGAAAGGAATCAAAATAGCCCAGGGAATAAAAGCTGCAAACCACGCCCAATTCCCTGATGACACTATTCTTCTCGGTGGCGTGTCCACTACTATAGTAGAAAAATTCAAAGGATTCCTCTCTACCTTTGCAAAAGCTTCAGATGGGAAAATCAACGAAATTAAATCCAAAATCTACGGTTGGAAATGTCATGAGAGAACCATAGCTAGGATTGCCAGAATTCTCGGTTATGAAGGAACGACAAACTGGAACTCTTTCAGCTACTTGGGCGTTCTCATTCACAAAGGGAAAAAAAAAGCTTCCGACTGGAACGTTTTGGTTGAGAAAATAAAGAAGAAAATACAAGCATGGGGAGCCCAATGGCTAAACCCAGCTGGAAAATTAGTCCTCATTTCCTCTATCCTTGCTGCTTATCCCATCTTCACCTCCTTAATAGCTTTGGCGCCTAGCTCCATAATTCAAGTCATTTTCAAAGAGATCAGATCCTTTCTCTGGCAAGGGGGGAAAACGAATGGAAATAAGAAATTCAATCTCATCAGCTGGGAAACGGTGTGTAACCCAAAAAGCAGTGGTGGAGCAGGAATCAGAGACCTTGGAAAAATGAACCTCACTCTGGGAGCCAAAATTCTATGGAGGATGTTAGCTAGGAAGTCAGCTTGGTGGAAGGATATCCTTTGAAAGAAATACTTAAAAGGAGCAAGAAATAGGTGCCTGGAAGAAATCCTGTCTATGGTCGACAACTCTCTAATTTGGAAACTCTGTAGAAAGGCGGCTCCCATTATCCAAAAATACCTTCATTGGTTCCCCGGAAATGGAAAGCATATTCAAATCTGGGAAGATTCACTTAGCCCCTCATCTCCAGCTAATAATCCTCTCTTCTTCTCTGATTTAAAATTTTGGATGGAGCAGTAGAATATCCTCACCCTGCATGATCTTTCTCTCTGGTCCAGCTCTGGCAGATGGAAAGGTTGGAAAACCTTTGATATCCCTGAAAATTTAATCTTGGAATACTCCTCCCTGATTACTTTGCTTCAGGGCTATAGTCCGATCCACATAAGTCTCCATGATTCCAGAACCTGGGGAAAGCAAGGTTGCTACTCAGTCAAAGATGGATACTCCTCCCTACTCAGCAATCAACACAAAGAAATGATATGGAAATCCATATGGAACAATGATGGCCTCCCTAAAGTGAATTTTTTCTGTTGGACCTTGGCCCACAAAAAGATTCTAACAGTAGAAAATTTGAGGAAAAGAGGTATCTTCGGTCCATCCATCTGCATTCTATGTAAAAATCGGAGGAAACAATGGATCATCTGTTTCTGGATTGTCCTTACACCATGGAAGTTTGGAACTTTGCTCTCTAAGAGCTGCAAGCCAACATCACTCTTCCCACCTCCTTAACTGACTTCTTTGCCTGTTGGAAAGACTACTACCCTGGATCTCTCTACTAGAAACCCGAATTGTCTAAGGCTTGGACAGCTCTGCCCAAATTCATTTGTTGGAAAATATGGAACACCAGGAACAAAGGGATTTTTGAAAATCAAATCCATCCTCCCTTTCGAACCTCCATCATAGCCAAAGCCTTGTGGGCTGAAAACCTTCTCTCAAGAGGCCTCAACCACATACATTAGGAACCTCTAAACATAGAAGAAAAGGTTTGGGCCACATACATCAATTCCCAGAGCTCCTGATCAAATCAAGCCTTGCTCCACCGGATGGCAAATCAGAATCAACCCAGAAGAATTCGAAGATTGGAAAGCTCAGCTCGGCAAGCACTCTCTTTTTTTCGATGGTGCCTCTAAAGGTAACCTTGGGTTGGCAGGGGCGAGAGGGGTCATCTTTGACCTCGGGGGAAGCAGAATGAAACTATGCCTGGGGAATTGGAATAAAGACCAATAGTGACGCTGAATGGCTCACCTTACTTAAAGGTCTGGAAATTGCCATCAAGGCCGGGAAAAAAGAACTAATAGCCATTGGGGATTCTCTTCTTATAATCCGAGAAGCCCGCAATCTCATCAGGAAACGCTCCACCCCTTCAAGCAAGTATCACCACATCCTCAAATTTGTCAGCAGAGACTTCAACACTCTTAATTTCCTCCATGTACTCCACTCCAATAATCATCACGCCGATGAAATGGCTAACAAGGGGGTGCTCCAATGTTTTGGTTTCCTATCCCATGATGATGATGACCCTTTTCCTTGTTGGATTCCCTAACCATTTCTCTCCCTTGGGGTGCTCCCTTTCCACCCCGACCTTCTTTCCTATCCCTCGTCACCTTAGATCGCGGCCACCCTTGCTCCTGCATGCAAACACCTGTCACATTGTTTGAGGGCCGATGGAGGCATTTAATGCCATCACATGGCCTCTCCTCACCTACCTCCACTCTTTCGCACGCTTCGATTGCCTCTTCATTCAGACGCGTCTAAAACTATTCATTGTTAGCCTCTGCCCTGAGAATGGACTCTCACTCCACTGCTTGTTTTTCTCCTTCCCTGGGCGCAACCTCTGCCTTTTCTCCTCCTTTTCTCTCCTACTTGCTTTGTTATAAGCCCTTGCTCTCCTTCCCCGGCATTTATCCTCCTGAAGCAAATATCCTGGAACCTTTACGCACTCTGCTCGCTGACCTCTCGTCCCTCAGTCTGTGAGAAGACAAGCTAGCAACCCTTGAATCCTCGCCTCCTTCGACCCTACAAGGTTCAATGGTTGAACCCATGGAAGCGCAGGTGAACAGGATAAGAATTGAGGTGGCAGACATAAAGAAGAACATGACGAGAATTTTTACCCTCCTGCATTCTCTAAGCACCGAGGTTAGGCATAACAATGACCTTATGAATGGCTGAATTTCCTCCATGTCGGAAGCGATGGACTACACAGCAAACAGTCTATCAAATGTGGACGATAACTATAGGAATATATCATACGTTGAAGGAAAGGTGGACAGGCTCAGAGAAGATATGGCCCGCTGCATCCCAGGGTTCCATGACACTACAGGCTCCAGCTCCAACCCGGATGACTCCATGGAAAGCCCATAACCTCCTCGACCACGCCAAAAATGACTCAGCTTGCTGGTTCTTCATTTTTGCGGGTTATGTTTTATCTTTCTGCTATAGTCTAGAAGAAACTATGGTTTAGTTTTATGGGTATTCTCAGCATTAATGGATTCTATATCCAATTTTTGTAATGTATTGCTTTTGTAAGCTCATTTTGGGACAATTTGTTAAGTTTTATAGCACTAGCTTTAGACCTGTTAGAGTTAAGAGAAGAATTACCAAAACATGAAAGGAAAACTTGAATGCTAGTCCCTCATAGAGGAAAACCAAAATCTCTTTGTCTGTATTTTTGAAGACTTTTTTAATACAATCTTCATAACCGTTCTTGTTAAAAAAAAAGGTTAGTAATACTTCAATAATAATGAATAATATAGTAATAAATTACTTTAATGTTAATAGGTTAACATATAAATATAACATAACATACATAATAATAATAATTTTCAACCATTGGGGTGGTAGGTGGGGGGGAGTTCTTCTAGAATCCAATGGACAAAGATCATGATCTAACCGTGGGGAATTGGAAAGACATCTAATAATCAAACAAAATTTTTCTCATAGGCCTAGAACTGGCCTATAGCAACTTCTAGTCCTAGGAGACTCTTTGCTGGTCATTAAGAAATCGAGGGCAAGGAAGGTCGATGAGGGATCAATCCTCATGAAATCATGAGCGAATCATATGGAGGATAAATCAATTTCGAGATGTCAAGCTCCTTCATGTTAGAAGACACAATAACTTGGACACTAACAAGCTTGCAAATGAGGCTTCTCGGCTGGATTGTTGGGTGCTGATAAAAAATCGAGGCCCTCACGAGAGAAGGTGGCTCCCTTAGTTGTCATTTCATGGGTGGAGATAGTTCACAACATTCAATGTCAAATTTAATATGATTTGGAATTGGCAATGTGGAGCATATCGAGGAGCCTCCATTGCATGCAAGGTAGCATTTGGAGGCTTCTTCGTATGAGGGAGCCTTAACACTCCCCCATGCTTCATATTCTCCCAATTATGTGACTATCTCTACATATTTGTGCATATTTATGGCTCCTCTTTAGTTTCTCCTCGGTGCAAGTGGGATTTTTCCTTGGTAGGCTCTTGGAGATAAGGAAAGGATTGGTGTGCATGGACAGAGGATTAGCTCAGGCTTGTCGCTTGTAGGTTCAATTCTTTGTGGGGGGTCAAGGATTTATGGTAGGTTTCCTTGCCTTTTCTGCTTTGGCTTTGACCAATGTGAGGTTTGTATTACTGCTTTTGATTGTGAATATTTTTTGGTTTGGTGGTTTGGTCTCATTGGGGGTTGTTTTGCTATGTGGAGAAGGGGGTTCTCTCCTTGGGATGGACCCTGTTCTCTCACCTTTATTTTCCATGGACAACCCCTCAGGTTGGAATGTCGTGCAAGGGATGGTCAGAGAGACATTTGTGAGCTTCACCAAATGATGAGACACTTAAATGCAAGATTGGATGGACAGAAAAGCATTGTGGACAATATGAATTCTTGGTTATCTCTTCAGGAGGAAAAACAAAAAATTCTTGAGAACATGGTTCAAGAATAGGGAAGGTAGATTATGAAGTTTCTCATTGATTCAAAGATGCATTTTAATATAATTTTGGGGTTGTCGGAGGATGCACACTATGCTAAGGCTCAATCAACTGGATCACATCATATGGAAGAGGATATACGATTCAACAGTAGAGTATCATTGCAATGGAAATATCTAGTTCAAAGGATCTTGAGCAAGAACAACAGTTGTAGCAAGAAGACCATAATGGCCATGATTTCCTTTAATATGTATGCTTTTTATGAATTACACTTGTATTAGGATAGTAGGACAATTTATAAGGATTTATATATCCCTATTTTTTGTGAAATTGATAGGGTTAGTATTACAAAGATATGCGAAGGAGAAGTTTTCTACTGTCACAATAAAACATTTAGGCTATTTTGAACTCTCTCTAGTGTATATTGTTGGTTGAATCTCCTCCACTAGTTTAATACAAAAAATTCTCTATTCATTTTGGTTTTAAAAAAATAAAATAAACTAGGTGTGTGGGGGTTTTTTATGACCCTAATGGAAAACTAGAAGCAAGTTTTGAATGGGGGTTGGGAAGAGCCACTGATAACCAGGCCAAGGTTCAAAATGTTGACATATAAACTATGTTTACAATTCCTCTTGAATATCTTATAAACATTAAAAATACCATAGACCATTGTTAAAATGCACACATTAAAATATATCTCTATTAAAAATAATTGTTTTTTAACTTATTTATATCTTCTATCAAAGCAATGCTAAAGGAGTAGAAAATTACTAATTTGAATATGATGGGCATAGGTAATCTTCTAGAAACTATTGCTCAAACTTTTGCGGTCCTCAAGTATAGTCATGTTTATCGAGAGAATAATGAGATTGCCAATGCATTATCTAAGGAAGGTCTTCTTCTTCCTTCTGGAGTTTGTGAGAAGATCAAAAGTAAGGGAGGTAAGCAGAAAGTAACAAGATTTACTCTGGATTTTATGGCTTGAAGACTTCTGTTATAAGGTATTTTTTCTTATTTCTGTTTTTTTGTATATTGATGGCAGAAAGGATGAATTTTATGTAAAGGTGAACTCTGGAAAGATTATACATGTAAATTTTTTGAGAAAGGCTATTCTGTAAAAGTTCTGAAAAAGCTTGAAGCTTTTTTGTTTTGTTTTTGAGATAGTATAGCTATCTGCTATGATGTAAAAATTTCTTACGGATCAGTTCAAGGCACTTGAAGGATGTAATCCATGCGTCGTATGAATGAATAGATTATGAATTTTTTCTATGGAAAAAAAAACCCTATATTTATCTTTAAAATAAACACAAAAAATTAAAGTTATAAAGTAAGGCAAAATTTGGCGAATGATTATAATTCTTAAATTACTTATATACTGCGAAATGCAATGAATCTTTAAGAACAATTTAGGTGTTGGTTTGCATGTTCCCTGGTGTTTTGAACCGACTATCGACGATCAATTAAAGGTTAAAGTCTTTTCCATCTAGTTGAGGTATCCGAGTATCATTAACTAGTGGAGCTAGATCGACCGCCCAACAAATATCCCCGGTGTAGTGCACAAACTGCCATTTTCCATGGTAAAGTGTACAACTACCAGTCAACAATTCGAGTTGATCAACCAGCCATTGCAAAGCACCCAGATCACATATTGATTAGGCAACAAACTTCCAAATTATAAGGTTGATACAAAAATATAAATCTTAAAGTTCTGGAAGATTTGAAAATTTTGAAAATCCACAAATTTGAAAAATACACACACACACACACACACACATAGTCAATAATTCAATTACTTAAAGAGTAGTTAACAAGAAAATATTTAAAATTATCAATTTGAAGGGAAACAGTTGTTTTAAAACAACTTGTGATGAAAAACACTTCAATTTTACACTTTTTGAAGGGAATCTTTAGATAATATTAATGAAAAAATCACAAATTTGCTGCTATATTAACAACATTATTGTAAAATCTCAAGCACAGTTGAATCTAGCTACTGTGGATTCCTCACTGGTGAAATATTGCACAACATTTGCAAGAATTAGCATAAAAAATTTAAATGAATGAAGAACAATACTCATGAATTGGTGAATAATGTCAATATTATTAACTGTCCAACCTTAACAAAGGTTAAGAACACCCATATATACAAATCTGGAAGAATTCGAATCCATCTGGAGTGTTCACACTGATCTAGCTTAGAAATAGCTCAAACCCCCCTAGGTTGACCAAAATATCCCAAACCATCCCAAACTGGTTCGAATCTGCTGTGTGAATGCTGGGAATGACTGGACAGGCCCATGTGACCTCACACATGTGAAGAAACTGGTTGGTTAGAGGTTTGGAGTCTAAAATTGGTCAAAAATATGACAAAACAAGGCAAGATTGTCCACAAAGTGAGCAAATGCGCCCTAGGTAGAAGAGAAGCATGCTGAGTGCATTAAATGACCTGAGGAGGGCGCTCTAGGCATGCTGAGTGCATTAATTGTCCTGGGGAGCGCTCCACAAAGCTGGTTTGACTCAGCACTTGTTCACATTGCTAACCAGTTCATGATAATTTGACCATTTACCAACTAATCAACTTAGGGATGTAATCATTAATCACTTGGGCTAATTAATCATCATTAATAAATGATTAATGTACATAGGTGGAAAAATGTTCTAACACCCCCCCTTAAGCTAGACTTAGTGAAATATCAAAAATTAAGGCCTTGGCAACTAGGCTCAAGTCACCTTTTACATCATAAAATTTATTTGTCCATGTAAAATGAGGAAAGAGGCAAAACCACATGGGAAAAATCCTCCCTCAAGAATGGACATGATACAGAGATGATCAAAAGGTCTTCAACAGGTCTTGTTCTTCACTTGAATGAGTTGAATGAACAACTTCTTGCTGAAATACTTGGTGAAGATGTTGTGGATGTCATGATCATGCACCAATTCTTCAATGTTTTGTAGGAAAAAAACATGTTGGAAGGCTCCTTGAATCTCATCATTTGATGATGGGGGAGCATTATAAGAATGCTTCTTGCTGCATACATACTCTGATATGAATACATGATCAATAATGGAAAAGATATCTCTGCAAAATCCTTCCCAAAGAACATCAAAAATCTCAACAAAATCTGCATTTTGAGGAGCTTCCACATGGCAAATCAAACCATGAATCTTCCTTCCGAACTGATGTACCACCTTCCCAAATATGTAATAGAGATCATGTGGCTCTGATATGTCAGAATAGGAGCCATATGGAGCAGCAAAAACTAGAGGTATAATGTCTCCATGATCGAATGGTTTTACAGTAAGAGAAGTGTGTGTAACTGGATCACACTGACAGTTGAGCAAACTTGAAGGGTCTGGAGACTTGAATTTTGAACCATAGGTGGTAAGATCAGGTCCAGACATGTGGAACAGCAGTCCCATGATAGCCAATGACATGTCTGTCCAACCAAGGAATGATATGCAAGACATAAAACCAAGATAGATCAGTGACACAGTTTTGGAAACAATAAAATTGTGAGATTTTCCAACTGTAGAACTTGGGGTTTGTGTGGTCTTTTGGGCATCCGATGGTTGGGGAAATGGTTTGATGGCTGTCATAACCTGTATATCAGCCTTCATATTATCTTCCATATCAGAATATGAAAGATCTGATTGAAGTGGGAAAGAGCTTTCAGAAGGCATGTCAAAAACTAGTGAAAAATTACTAGTATTGGGAGAAAGCTTCGGTGAACTGGATGGAGATTCTTTCAGGGAAGAGACTGATTTTTCTGAATCTGATATATCAGAATGTAAATCAGAAACAGAGATATCAGAAAAATATTTGGCTCTTTCACCCAAATCATAGAGCTTTTTACCTTTGCATGTGGCATAGAGGCAATGATCTTGTTCCAAAGAGAGCTTGGCTTCTTCTCTTCTTGCAAAATCTGGAACATCAATGTTATGTTCTTCAAGTAGCTTGGTTAGAATGTGTAAAATCTCAAGCATAGTTGAATCTAGCTACTGTGGATTCCTCACTGGTGAAAGATTGCACAACATTTGCAAGAATTAGCATAAAAAATTTAAATGAATGAAGAACAATACTCATGAATTGGTGAATAATGTCAATATTATTAACTGTCCAACCTTAACAAAGGTTAAGAACACCCATATATACAAATCTGGAAGAATTTGAATCCATCTGGAGTGTTCACACTGATCTAGCTTAGAAAAAGCTCAAACCCCCCTAGGTTGACCAAAATATCCCAAACCATCCCAAACTGGTTCGAATCTGCAGTGTGAATGCTGGGAATGACTGGACAGGCCCATGTGACCTTACACATGTGAATAAACTGGTTGGTTAGAGGTTTGGAGTCTAAAATTGGTCAAAAATGTGACAAAACAAGGCAAGATTGTCCACAAAGAGAGCAAATGCGCCCTAGGTAGAAGAGAAGCATGCTGAGTGCATTAAATGACCTGAGGAGGGCGCTCTAGGCATGCTGAGTGCATTAATTACCCTGGGGAGCGCTCCACTTAGCTGGTTTGACTCAGCACTTGTTCACATTTGCCATCTAGTTCATGATAATTGACCATTTAGTAGCTAATCAACTTAGGGATGTAATGATTAATCACTTAGGCTAATTAATCATCATTAATAAATGATTAATTGTACATAGGTGGAAAAATGTTCTAACACCCCCCCTTAAGCTAGACTTAGTGAAATATCAAAAATTAAGGCCTTGGCAACTAGGCTCAAGTCACCTTTTACATCATAAAATTTATTTGTCCATGTAACCAAGGTAAGGAGGAAAACCACATGGGAAATAAAACCTCCCCTCTAAAATGGACATGTGGCATATATCACAATACACCAATCATCACCATGCATCACTCACCCCAAGCAAAGATCTAAGGTGAGTGAAGGTCTTCTCGGTAAAACACTTGGTGAAGATATCAGCAGTTTGCTCACTGGATGGGCAATACTGCAATGCTATGATCCGGTCATGCACCAAACCCCGAATGTAATGCATGTGTATCTCTATGTGCTTGGTCCTCTGCCTCTGTACTGGATCGGTAGAAATATTGATTGTACTTTGATTATCACACCAAAGAATAGTGGGTGAATCAAAGACAATCCCGAACTCTGCAAGAATACCTTGCAACCAAACACATTGTGTGGCTGCATTGACTGCTCCCCTGTACTCGGCCTCAGCTGAAGATAAGGAAATAGTGCTTTGTTTCTTGCTTGACCAGCATATAGGTCCATGTGCAAGCATAAAGACATAACCGGAAGTTGACTTCCGATCAATACAATCACCGGCCCAATCAGAATCTGTAAATCCTACTAGTTCAAGGGATGAACCAGCAGCATAATGGATACCAAAGGACTTAGTACCCTGAACATAATGAAGGATCCTCTTGGCTGCCTTCCAATGGATCTCATGAGGCTCTTGCATGTGCCTTGCAACAGCCCCAACAGCATAAGACAAATCTGGTCGAGAGTGTGTAAGATACAACAAACTCCCAACTAGTTGTCTATACAACGAACTGTCAACTAGTGGTGAAGAACCCCATTCTGTAAGCTTAACTCCTGAAAGGAATGGAAATTTTGCAGACTTACATTCAGCCATCTTAAATTTCTGCAGCAAATCTGAAGCATACCTTGACTGACATACAGAAATTCCATTCACAGATTGATCAATCTCCAAACCCAGAAATTGTTTTAGCAATCCTAGATCGGTCATGGAGAATGCACTGTGCAATGCTCTCTTAACTGAGTCAAGTTCTTTGGTGCAGCTACCAGTGATCAAAAGATCATCAACATACAGTACAATAATCAATATCAGATCACTAACATTCTGCATATACACATTTGGATCAGACTTACACCTCTCAAACCCCAAAGATAGCAGAAAATTGTCCATTTTTGCATACCATGCTCTAGGAGCTTGCTTGAGCCCGTAGAGTGATTTGTTCAACCTGCAAACAAGTGTATGATCAGAGATAAAACCTTCAGGCTGCTGCATATAAATCTCCTCATTCAGATCCCCATGAAGAAAGGCACTTTTTACATCCATGTGATGAATCTCCCATCGCTTGGAAGCCCCAATTGCCAAAACTAGTCTTATGGAGTCCATATTTGCCACCGGTGCAAATGTCTCTGTATAGTCCACTCCTTGGACCTGAGAGTAACCCTTAGCTACCAACCTGGCCTTATACTTCAGATCAGAGCAATCAGATCCAATTTTGGTTCTATAAATCCACTTGCATTGCACTAGTTTCCTCTTGGGAGGAAGAGGGACCAAATCCCAAGTTTTGTTCTCATGGAGTGAGTTCATCTCCTCTTGCATGGCTGATTGCCACCTTGGGTCTGTACATGCTTCTGAATATGACATTGGATCAGATCCAATCATCAAATAACATGCCTCACTCAGATCAGAATTATTATATGCAAAGGAATTGTGAAATTGAGATCTAGTTTTCCTAGCATCTTGGGGATCTCCCACTAGCTCTCCGGCACTTTGAATTGTTTTCTCTGCCCACTTGGGCCTTGAAGGGGGGATATGTTCAGAATCCATATCAACATCATCTTCAGCAATCTCAGAATCAGAAATATCAGAGAATGAATCACTACTTACTTCATCATCAAGACGAGGGAATGAGCATTCCCCATCACCTTGTTCACTAGCTTGCAAAAATTCTTCCTCTTCGAATTTGACACTTCTTTCAATGAAAGTTTTGTGAGTGGATGGATCAAAGAGCTTGTAGCCCTTGGAATCCTCTGCATACCCAACCATGATTGACTCCTTGCTTTGGGGCTGCAATGCCTTTCTCTTCTCCGGTGGAATTCTGGCCCAAGCCCTTGAGCCAAAAATTCTGAAATGTGAGACATTTGGCTTGTGGCCCATCCAAGCTTCAAATGGAGTGATTCCTTGCAATGCTTTGTGTGGTGCCCTGTTCTGAACATATGCTGCACAATTCATAGCTTCATCCCATAATTTAGGAGACAAATCCCTTGCTTGCAACATGCAAGTTGCCATCTCTTTCAATGCTCTATTTTTGCGCTCTGCAACACCATTTTGCTGAGGTGTGTAGGGCACTGAGTGTTGCATCTGAATGCCATGCTCTTGACAGAGCTGCTGCAAATTGTTGTTGACATACTCTCTACCATTATCAGTCCTCAAAATCTTCATGGCCTTCCCACTGAAGTTCTCAACCATGCTCTTAAAAATCTTGAAACAATCAAAGACTTCAGATTTTTGCTTAAGGAAAAATAACCAGCAGTACCTTGAGTAGTCATCGATGAAGGTGAGCACATATTTGCTGCAGCCATAGGAGGGTGTGGGGAGTGGCCCTATGAGATCAGAATGTACTATCCCAAGAGGTTGATCAGCCCTCCTAGCCTTCCCTTTGTCATACTTCCTTTCAGGATGTTTCCCAATCATGCAACCCTTGCATGTTCCACTCGAAAATCTGATTTGGGGCAGCCCTTCTACCATATTTTCTTTGCTTAAAACTTGAAGATATCTGTAGTTTAGGTGCCCATACCTTTGATGCCATAGCTTGCTGGTCTCATTCCCATGTGACAGCAGCACACTTGGTGAAGAAAATTCGAGGAAGTGGGAGAACATGTACATCTTCATGTCATGGTCTGCAACACCCTTTGCAACAATTTTCCCGGTGGAAACTTCTGATATCTCCACTTCATCCTGAGTGAAGACCACCTTCTTTGCTGCTCCAGTATGTGTCATTTGATACACAGAGAGCAAGTTTGCTGCAAGATTTGGCACATACAGCACATTGGAGAAGAAGCCATTCTCCATAGAGATTTTCCCGATGCCATGAGCAGGGATTTCTGAGTCATCTCCCATTCGAATTGAGAGTCCACTGTAGGGAGCAAGTTCAGAAAACGAGTCTCTTGAGGAAGCCATGTGCCTTGAGGCACCTGAATCAATGATAAACAAAGGTGAATGAGATGAGCTAGCCACCAAAGCATGGCAGCTCTCCTTGTCTTCAGAAACGCACTCCTTCTTCTTGGAACTTTCAGGAAGAGGAATATTATTTTTCTGTAGGAGATGTGTCATGGTGTCTATGGTTTTCTTCATGCATGAGCTCTCTGGATGAAAACCTCTTTGACAGTAGCTACATTTTGTCTTCTCAGCCTTCTTTCCCTTGTTCTTGACAGGATTCGAAACCCCCTCAGAGGATTTGGGCCTCTCATCCTTTCTCTTCTTCTCTTGAGGTTTCGAACCCTTGGGTTTTTGCTTTCCTCTTCCACATTTCGAATCTCCAGCTGCAAGCACTTGATCTTTTTGCTTGATGGAGCCCATCAAGACCAGCTTGTCTTGCTCTTGAGTTAGCATCTCCATGAAGTCAGCCAAAGATGGCATCTTCCATCCTCTAACTGTGAGCCTTGTGGAGTTGAAGGAAGACACAAAAACTGAGTATTCAGAACCCAATTTGGAGAGAATGGACAACACCAACTGTTCTTCTTTCTTCTCTATGCCACATTGTCTGATCTGCAAGACCAAGTTCTTGAACTTGGTGAAGAAGTCCTGGATGGAATCGAAATTCCCTGGGCTCAGTGAGACAAGCTCATTTTCGAGCTGGTGGCCTCTCATCTCATCAGTCTTTCCAAACAGTGTCTCAAGCTTGAGCCACACTTCATTTGGAGTTGCTAGACTTTCTACATGAAACAGGAGGTCTCTCGAAATGCTGAGACAAAGGAGGCCAAATGCCTCATCCATTCTGTTAAAAAACTTGGATTTCTCCACAGCTGAGTTTGGCTCAACCTCAGTGCCCATCGTGATTCTGTAGAGACCCTTGGATCTCAGCAAAATCACCATTTCTGCCTTCCAATCGAAATAGTTGAAGGGAGTGAGCACGTTTGGGTGAGATGGCTCCATTCTCTCTGCTGCAATTCGTACTTGCTGACAATGCTGATCTTCAGTACCTGCAAACAACTCTCAAATCACTCTGGAGGGATCTACACTGACAGATTCGAACCCTGTATGGATAGTGGGTGCATTCGGGAGAGCATCACACCTGAGAGGAGCCACTAGATTTCTCCAGTAAGCTCAAGGCAATGGCCTCAGGAATTATGTGGTTTCTCCACTGCTTCTGGAAATCCACTACAACAGTCTGCTGGTTCGAATTCTAGCTCCAAGAGCTCTGATACCATGTAAAATCTCAAGCACAGTTGAATCTAGCTACTGTGGATTCCTCACTGGTGAAAGATTGCACAACATTTGCAAGAATTAGCATAAAAAATTTAAATGAATGAAGAACAATACTCATGAATTGGTGAATAATGTCAATATTATTAACTGTCCAACCTTAAAAAAGGTTAAGAACACCCATATATACAAATCTGGAAGAATTTGAATCCATCTGGAGTGTTCACACTGATCTAGCTTAGAAAAAGCTCAAACCCCCCTAGGTTGACCAAAATATCCCAAACCATCCCAAACTGGTTCGAATCTGCAGTGTGAATGCTGGGAATGACTGGACAGGCCCATGTGACCTTACACATGTGAAGAAACTGGTTGGTTAGAGGTTTGGAGTCTAAAATTGGTCAAAAATGTGACAAAACAAGGCAATATTGTCCACAAAGAGAGCAAATGCGCCCTAGGTAGAAGAGAAGCATGCTGAGTGCATTAAATGACCTGAGGAGGGCGCTCTAGGCATGCTGAGTGCATTAATTACCCTGGGGAGCGCTCCACTTAGCTGGTTTGACTCAACACTTGTTCACATTTTCCATCTAGTTCATGATAATTGACCATTTAGTAGCTAATCAACTTAGGGATGTAATGATTAATCACTTGGGCTAATTAATCATCATTAATAAATGATTAATTGTACATAGGTGGAAAAATGTTCTAACAGAATGTCTATCTTCTTTCTGAAACATGATTTTTCATTGTGAGAACCTCTGCAATAACCACATTTGGGCTTCTCTTTCTTTCTTTTCATCTTCTTGACTTTTGAATCTTCATCACTTGAACTTGAGCTTTCATCACTTGAATGCTTCTTCTCCTTCATCTTCTTCTCTTGAGGTTTCGGCCCCTTTGGTTTTTGCTTGCCTCTTCCATATTTCGAATCTCCAGCTGCAAGAACTTGGTCTTTTTGCTTGATGGAGCCCATCAAGACCAGCTTGTCTTGCTCTTGAGTTAGCATCTCCATGAAGTCAGCCAAAGATGGCATCTTCCAACCTCTAACTGTGAGCCTTGTGGAGTTGAAGGAAGACACAAAAACTGAGTATTCAGAACCCAATTTGGAGAGAATGGACAACACCAACTGTTCTTCTTTCTTCTCTATGCCACATTGTCTGATCTGCAAGACCAAGTTCTTGAACTTGGTGAAGAAGTCCTGGATGGAATCGAAATTCCCTGGGCTCAGTGAGACAAGCTCATTTTCGAGCTGGTGGCCTCTCATCTCATCAGTCTTTCCAAACAGTGTCTCAAGCTTGAGCCACACTTCATTTGGAGTTGATAGACTTTCTACATGAAACAGGAGGTCTCTCGAAATGCTGAGACAAAGGAGGCCAAATGCCTCATCCATTCTGTTAAAAAACTTGGATTTCTCCACAGCTGAGTTTGGCTCAACCTCAGTGCCCATCGTGATTCTGTAGAGACCCTTGGATCTCAGCAAAATCACCATTTCTGCCTTCCAATCGAAATAGTTGAAGGGAGTGAGCACGTTTGGGTGAGATGGCTCCATTCTCTCTGCTGCAATTCGTACTTGCTGACAATGCTGATCTTTAGTACCTGCAAACAACTCTCAAATCACTCTGGAGGGATCTACACTGACAGATTCGAACCCTGTATGGATAGTGGGTGCATTCGGGAGAGCATCACACCTGAGAGGAGCCACTAGATTTCTCCAGTAAGCTCAAGGCAATGGCCTCAGGAATTATGTGGTTTCTCCACTGCTTCTGGCAATCCACTACAACAGTCTGCTGGTTCGAATTCTAGCTCCAAGAGCTCTGATACCATGTAAAATCTCAAGCACAGTTGAATCTAGCTACTGTGGATTCCTCACTGGTGAAAGATTGCACAACATTTGCAAGAATTAGCATAAAAAATTTAAATGAATGAAGAACAATACTCATGAATTGGTGAATAATGTCAATATTATTAACTGTCCAACCTTAACAAAGGTTAAGAACAACCATATATACAAATATGGAAGAATTCGAATCCATCTGGAGTGTTCACACTGATCTAGCTTAGAAATAGCTCAAACCCCCCTAGGTTGACCAAAATATCCCAAACCATCCCAAACTGGTTCGAATCTGCTGTGTGAATGCTGGGAATGACTGGACAGGCCCATGTGACCTCACACATGTGAAGAAACTGGTTGGTTAGAGGTTTGGAGTCTAAAATTGGTCAAAAATATGACAAAACAAGGCAAGATTGTCCACAAAGTGAGCAAATGCGCCCTAGGTAGAAGAGAAGCATGCTGAGTGCATTAAATGACCTGAGGAGGGCGCTCTAGGCATGCTGAGTGCATTAATTGTCCTGGGGAGCGCTCCACAAAGCTGGTTTGACTCAGCACTTGTTCACATTGCTAACCAGTTCATGATAATTTGACCATTTACCAACTAATCAACTTAGGGATGTAATCATTAATCACTTGGGCTAATTAATCATCATTAATAAATGATTAATGTACATAGGTGGAAAAATGTTCTAACAATTATTATTAGTTAAATAGTTTGAAAAACCTGCCATGGTATTTCTCTATTTCATTAGTAAATTTTCACCATTACATTTGGTACAAACTCATATACACACCCCATTCTTGATTCTTGTGTGGAGGGAATTATACAGTGGCATATAGACAGTCAGATCTACCAATTGGATGTGATCTACCAAGTAAAAATTAAGCCAGATCCAATAAAAAATAAGGCAAGCAAAAAAATCTACAACTTAAATAACTAGTTCCCCAGTGGAGTCGCCAATTTTGTTAACGGATAAATCCATCGTTGCGAACACCAACCGATCTCCCTAGTCCGAATGGTTCAGATCTAGAACAAAGCAAAACAAGAATGAAAACATTTCCCTAGATCTATCAAATTACTCGAATACAAAGTGTTAAGTATCCTACAGTCTCTTTGTATCATGTTACATAGAAATTTCGTACTCATCGTGATTACGAACCATGTGCACTTTATCCTTTCCTAAATACCTGAAGTACTTGACCAAAATCCTTAGAAGATGAGTCATGATGCTTTTTCCCTGTAAAAACCCTGTTTACAGAGCTCAACACACCTTTCCTTCTAGCAAAGCATGTCTTTTCCTGATCGACGCACCTTGCCCCACTACAAAGCGCGTCACCGGCGCTTGTTGCTAGTGTCTAGGGTACGTTGGTGCCTGTACGGAGGGAAAAAGGAGAAGTTTCAAGAAGTCTCTAGAAGGAGACCCTTATGGAGGCTTATCCCTTTCATATAGTGTAACGCCTTGTTTTGACATTACTACCTGAACTATTATTATATGTTATATTTTCTTGATTGTGAGACTTCGTCAGTTTGACGACACTGTGGACGTATGTTTCTATTATTTTTCCGATATATATGTGTGTGTGTGATGTTAGTATTATGATATGTAGTCATGTTTAGATATGTATCATGTGTTAATTATGTCTCATATATGCAATTTACTGAATGATGGGTACGGGGATACCGTTAAAGTTATATGTTGAATGAATGGATGTTATGCTAGGTGCATGGTGAATAAATGAATTGATTAGTGTTTGATTGTGATGAAATGTATGTGTACATGTCGAGGATTTATGAACGATATTCTAGATCGTATGTCGGAGACTAACTTACAGGTTAAAATGGATAAAGTGATAGTTGGATCCTACGAGGAGGGAGAGCCTTGGGGACATGGACTCCGAAAGATAAATCGTATGCAAGTGATGCATTATTTATTTTCGTTGATTATTATGATGTTTATTATGATGTATGGGTGGAGTAGGGTTTCAGGAAAATCAACTGCCCAGATTGGTTATGTGATGACAAACTGAGTACAAATTGGTTATGTTATTATGTTGGTGTACACATAGTACCTTGTTCCATTAGGGGGGTGGAGGCTTTAACCACCGTTTATTCTCGAAACCCACAGTCGTGGGAGGGTTGTGCTACAATGCGCTCCCCAAGGTGTGTGATGATGACTGGTGGTTTCCTACTGGGAAAGCTTGGTCGATGTAGTCGATACTTCCACTTACGGGTTCTAGCTGGAGCCTGTCATGGCTTGACACTTCAGGGTAGTCCAACAGAGGAAAGGATATGATGTGGAAGTTAGTTGTGATTAGGTATATGATGTAGGTAGATAAGTGTAGCTTGAAGTCGGGAAGAAAATGTGATCTAACTGTGTATGTTGAAAACCTTTGATTGATTATGTGTCGTAACTCAGTAATGTATGGATTTTCATAACATAATAAGATGCAGTTAGGTAAAAGATTATACCTTGTAAACTATGTTTAAACCCGTGACAGTAAATAATAAATTTTGTGATTATGATTGATGTGTGTGATTTAGTATTGTTAGTGTACTTACGTGAGGTATGTAAGCAGTAGCTATGTTTACATAACTTGCCTACATATTTATAAATTGCATGAAATAACACTGAACTATAATGATTAGGCATTAATTACATTATTACTACGTATCTAACTATGAAATTAAATTAATATGCCGAGTTAGTAATTTAATGATTAAAATAATAGAATAGGTTGATGAGCAACTTAATGTTAAATATTGTCGATTAATGTTTATAATGTTGATTAAGGTTAATTATTGTCAATTAATGTTAGTAATGTTGATTAATGTTAATTATCGTTAATTAATGTTAATATTGTTGACTAATGTTAATAAGTGTAAATGGTATAAGTTAGTTTAATTAATTCGTCATCATAGGTTAATGGTGTTAATAATACTAATTAAAAATATTATCAACTTGATTCCTTAAATTAATTATGTGTTAAGAATGTTAATTAAGGTTAATAAGACTATTCTTATCTTTCGTAATAATTGTTGATTAGCTTAATTACAACTAAGGTATAATTAATATGAAACTAGGTGAATAAGTTAATTAAGTCTTAGTTAAAATGATTTGATTAATATTAATGTACATTGATAAATTTTAGGTATAATAAATTGTAATTGAGTAAATTAATAAAGATATTAGTTATAATTTTGGAACTCAGATTAAAATGTTCACGATTAGGAATTTGGTGAATATGTAAATGTGTGGATATTATATTATTATTATCATGGATATAATGAAATTTGAAATTTATTATACATTAATAAGAGGTTTTGACAGATTTAATGTGGTGACAGGGTAGTGAAACCCTGTAAATAAATTATGTTGACTTTACATAAGGAATTAGCCCCAAGTATTTAAAGGATGATAATTATTAATTCAATTGGTAAAAAAATTAATTAATTACATAATGAAGTGTTGAGTATTATTGAATGGATCATGTCTTGAGGGAGGAAAAAGGAAACAAGGACTGACATAGTGGTTAGAATATTTATGATGATGATAGGGGTAGTAATGAAGGCAAAAGAGTCGGCAAAGGAAGGGGGAATAAGGTCAAGAGGAGAAGGGGGAGAGGGGGTCTTCTTCACTTTGGGATATTTTTACATAGAAAAATGGAGCAGAGATAGAGATGAGAGAGGAGAAAAGAAGGGGGTTCTTGTTGGAGAATTTGCAGAGAGATAGAACTGGTTGTCTTGTACTCGGTTTGGGATCAGGGGTCCAAAGGAGTACCTTTGGAGCTGGTTTGTCGGCGAGACCTCGCCAGTTGGCAGGGTGGCATACTTGTCTGGTTGGTTGAGTTTCAAGAGTTTGGGAAGGGCTTTTGTTGCCAGGCACACAACAAGGCAAGAAGGAGCAAAAGGGGCAGCAAGAGAAGGGGTCTACTAGCTATCTAAATGTATTTCTCCTACAGGTATACAATCCATTCTAACTCTGTCAATATTTACTATTTCATGAACTAATGAAAATTCAATTTAGTGTAAATTGACACATATTATATGCTGATGCACCTGTAAGATTGTAATAGTTAGAAACGATTAAACAACACCTATAATTATTCAAACCTATAAATGTAAAATTTATGTGTTATATTTTACGAGCATGAAACTTTGACATAAACGGGAAGACATAACAGAGACTTGAAACACTAGGTAAACAAAAAAAAAAATAGATTTATTTAGAAACATAGTAAAAATTAGGACATGGGTCCTGTAAATGTTAATTTTTTTTTAATCATTTAAATCCATAAATACAATAATGGAGTGGTATAAAAGATGATTATAATTGCAAAATAAGATGATATGATATTTAATGTTAGGTGATAAGAAAGGATAGTAGAAATCACCAAAATGCTGAAGGAGAATCTAGTAGGATCGATAAGATAAAATAATACAATAATGCTTTTGAAAATGACATTTCATTTGGTGCTGACATGACATTTAGTCATTCAATGAAGCAATATGATATTGAAAATTAATATTAACATGTATTCGATAGAGATATGTTATATTAACTTATTTGAAATTTAATTGTTCTAGATTAATAAAGTATAATTCATATAATATTTATTAATCTACTTCCTAGTGCATAGTGGTTAAAATGATGTTATTTGGATGAATTTATAATAAACAGAAAAATATAATATCGATGTTTTGTAACATTTATATGCTAGATAAAATGATAAATAAAATAAATAAATAAATAAATAAGACTGATTACATAAGGTAAGGTATATATATAATGTTAATAGAACATGGCAATGGCATGGTGTACCCATAGATTTATGTGGTTATTAATACAAGTAATAATTACGAAAAAAATAAAAAATAAAAATAATATATATATATATATAATGATTGTTACCTCCTTATGAGTTGGCGAGTGTATGGTTAAGCTAAATATTTAATGGAATCAATCCATACATCTATTAGAGTGGTCACCTAGGGGGAATTTCATTTTAAGCCAAGGGAAGTTGTTTCTAATAACTAAAGTTAGATTTAAATCTTGTGACAAGGAGGGGGCATGGTCACCCCAATGTTAAACTTTTTTTGTGGAAAGAAGGATTAGTAAGGGTAGTGAATCTCGAGGAAGTTGAGGATATGCTAAAGGGGTTATAGGCCATTATGGTTAGTATGACGAGAGCATAATGTATAACCAAATCATTACAAGGCATAATATCACAAGAGTGAGAGCCGGGTATTAATGAGTAACGTCGGGATAACTCAAGGTGATTAAATAACATGTATAATGCAATTATGAATGAGAATATGTGGTGTTGATAAATGGGGAAGATAAGAAAATTTAAAACTTAATTGAAAATAATTGTCAGGGTACACAGTTATGAGCGTATCAAATATGATACAAATGATAAGGTATCAAAAAGAAAGGAAGAAATAAATAATAAGGAAGAATTCAAGTAATTGGTGCAATTTAAAATTATGTGCGGATGTAGTAAATGCAAGTATTAACATAGTAGGTGTAGGTCAATGATAATAGGTGTGTATAGTAAGATGAGCACCATTATGAGTCATTCAGATAGCAAGAGGGGAATAATGATTAACTTGAGTAAAGACAAAGGAAGGGAGCTATCAATGTAGCAGGAAGACTAAAATAAGTAGGTGCATAGGATAAAATATTCCTAATAGGGGAGCAATCCATAAACAATGTAAATGTGGGCCAGGTGTTGATAAATGCAATTATTAATATAATACAAGTAGATAGGATGTAGTTTTAAAATTGGGACGTGAGTCAATACAATGTAAGATGACTCGATGTAATAGATGGTAATGTGCTTATGTATTTAGTATGAGGAGCACCTATGAAGTGGATTGCATTGACAAATAATATTTATGATTATGCATGAAATAACTCATATTGATATATGAGATATTAGGGTCGTAATGAAGGTATAAAAATGGAACTATCGCCACAAAGGTAGATAGGGTTCTGCGAAGAGATTAAAACAAAATGATGAAGGAAAAAGTTAATAATTATACTATAATTATGGGGTAAAGTAATACAAATTTTCGTAAAAGTGTATATATAGACAATGAAATATAAGTGGCTTAATCATGAATCATGGAATGCATTATTCATAGAGGTATCATGGAAGCAAAAGATTAAGGTGACTTAAAAGCAATTTGGACATTTAACTTAGTCCCTAACTGGAAGAGTATGATGACATATGATATTTTAGTGAGAGATTGTGACAACTAAAGTAGTTGGCAGTAATATAATAAAGAGAAGATCATAATAGAAGAATATGTGCATGTTTCATCAAGTCGTGGTAGGACATAAAATTAATGTTGGTACGTGAAGTAATTACATAATCTTCATCTTCACTCTATAAGGATAAATTAAAAGTTGATCGACAGTAGATGGGGTTGTAAAATTGTAAAATTTTATAAGGAACCTATGCAGTCATGCTAGGAGGAAATTCATGAGGTGTGATGCTATCAGGTAAGGGATTGACCTTATGTAAAAAAAAAGTTGTAAAACAACAAAAACAAATGATATATCGCAAGATGCATAAGTCAGATTCTTGAAAGTGGTTCATAATGTAATACAATGATGGGAAAATGGTGTGTGATGTATGGCTTAGAAGTAGTCATTTACTTAATGGATAATTGGGATTTTGGAATGAATTCGACTTGATTTTAACCGAATTGTTATCTTTAAGTATGGTTATATAGTGATTTTGAAGGACATTGTTGAGTGTGCCTAGTTTGGGTTACCTAAAGTACCTCACATTAGCATATTTTGTGGATGATGTGTTAGTTTCAAACTTTATCCTATTCATGTATGAGTAATAAAAGGTATCACGCAACAAGTAATATTGGACATTGAACGATTTTATGTATGTTTAAAAACAACAACAACACAATTGCAACATATCAATTATAGGTGTGCCAAGGACAAATGACCGTTAAGATAAGTAAAGGAGTTAAACAACATAGTATCTAGTAAGGTGTGATAATAACTGATGAGCTCATTTGCGTATTGTGATGAGAGTATTGTTAATACATTATAATTAATGATGAGTAAGGACTATAATGTCAGTGTGCATGAATAAGTAAGAGTTATCATCTTGTGTAATTAATGGATTATAAATAAGAAGAACTAATAAGTGTAACTTAGATACTGAAGGTACTAGAGTAGATAGGATTAGTGGATCAACATTAAGATGTGAATTAAGGAAATGAGTATATCAAGGTAAGGGATAGTTAGAGAATTAGTACCAAACATAGGACAATGATGTAAGGATTACAACGTAAGTGGAAATGCAGTAGGAGATAAGTTCTAGTTGAATTGGTAAAAGTTGTTAATAATGATATGGAAATTTCTCCATGATATTTAAACTGCATTCTCAAAGGGTGTATCATTTAAACCAACAACCTTTAAATAAAGAGCATGTTGGTTTCATAATTCATCACTAATAATAAATCTTGATATAGAGAAATGGTGTAAGTCAAAGTGAAATTAACTAAAGATGAGATCTGATTAAAGAGTCATGACAAATGACTTTGAATCAAATTAAAAGTTATATATAAGAAAATGTATCCTTATGAATCACATTATAGAATGTACAAATTAATTTAATTTAACAAGGATGTTGACTATTCTACGGATTAAGGTGGTAATGAACCTTGAGTAGTCAAACCAACAACCTATGCAAATGTTAAAAAGAATATAAGAACACCTCCAATAAGATTAAATGATTAAATTTTGTAGATGTCATTATGTATAATTAGGAGGTGGCCCAATAGGGAAAGTACACCCTAGGTTCAACCACCTGGGAGGACGCACAAACCATGCGTCATGATTATCCCACACTATTTTGACCATAATTTCGGGACGAAGTTTCCTGAAGGGTGGGTGTATGTAACGCCCCGTTTTGACATTACTACTTGAACTATTATTATATGTTGTATTTGCTTGATTGTGAGACTTCGTTGGTTTGACGACATTGTGGACGTATGGTTCTATTATTTTGCCAAGATATGTGTGTGTGTGTGTGTGTGTGATGTTAGTATTATGATATGTAGTCATGTTTAGATATGTATTATGTGTTAATTATGTCTCATATATGCAATTTACTGAATGATGGGTACATGGATACCATTAAAGTTATATGTTGAATGAATGGATGTTATGCGAGGTGCATGGTGAATAAATGAATTGATTAGTGTTTTATTGTGATGAAATGTATGTGTACATGTCGAGGATTTATGCACGATGTTCTAGATCA
This sequence comes from Larix kaempferi, assembly GCA_027924585.1. Classification (NCBI taxonomy): domain Eukaryota; kingdom Viridiplantae; phylum Streptophyta; class Pinopsida; order Pinales; family Pinaceae; genus Larix; species Larix kaempferi. The sequence continues at coordinate 6,863,265 of BSBM01000602.1, forward strand.
TATGTCAGATACTAGCTTACAGGTTAAAATGGCTAAAGTGATAGCTGGATCCTACGAGGTGGGAGAGCCTCGGGGACATGGACTCCGAAAGATAAATCGTATGCAAGTGATGCATTATTTATTTTCGTTGATTATTATGATGTTTATTATGATGTATGGGTGGGGTAGGGTTTCATGAAACTCAACTGCCCAGATTGGTTATAAGATGACAAATTGAGTACAAGTGAAATGCAATTATTATGTCGGTGTAGACATAGTCCCTTGTTCCATTAGGGGGGTGGAGGCTTCACCCACCGTTTATCCCCAAAACCCAGAGTCATGGGAAGGTTGTGCTACGGTGCGCTCCCCAAGGTGTGTGATGATGAATGGTGGTTGCCTGCTGGGGAAGCTTGGTCGATGTAGTCGACACTTCCACTTACGGGTTCTAGCTGGAGCCGATCATGGCTTGACACTTTAGGGTAGTCCAGGAGAGGAAATGATAGGATGTGGAAGTTAGTTGTGATTAGGTAGATGGTGTAGGTTGATAAGTGTAGCTTGAATTTGGGAAGAAAACGTGATCTAACTATGTATGTTGAAAACCTTTGATTGATTATGTGTCGTAATTCAGTATGTATGAATTTTCATAACATAATAAGATGCAGTTAGGTAAAAGATTGTACCTTGTAAACTATGTTTAAATCCGTGACAGTAAACAATCAATTTCGTGATTATGATTGATGTTTGTGATTTAGTACTGTTAATGTACTTACGCGAGGTATGTAAGCAGTAGCTACGCTTACATAAATCGCCTACATATTTATAAATTGTGTGAAATAACACTGAACTATAATGATTAGGCATTAATTACATTATTACTGCTTATCTAACCATGCAATTAAATTAATATGTTGAGTTAGTAATTTAATGATTAAAATAATGGAATAGGTCGAACGAGCAACTTAATGTTAAATATTGTCGATTAATGTTAATAATGTTGATTAATGTTAATTATTGTCGATTAATGTTAATAATGTTGATTAATGTTAATTATTATCGATTAATGTTAGTAATGTTGATTAATGTTAATTATCGTTAATTAATGTTAATATTGTTGACTGATGTTAATAAGTGTAAATGGTATAAGTTAGTTTAATTAATTCGTCATCATAGGTTAATGGTGTTAATAATACTAATTAAAAATATTATTAACTTGATTCCTTAAATTAATTATGTGTTAAGAATGTTAATTAATGTTTTTTTTTTACGGAAACGGTTAAAATTTATAAGTGTTTGGCAAATGGGCTGCCAGGGCCTTTACAATTCAAATCCCAATCCACTGTATGGAACTTCATTTCCATCTTAATAAACCAGTTAGAATAATGTTGTTGGGTGCTGGGAAATGCCCAAAGGAATTGGAAGAACATGTCTCTTAAACTTAGGGGAGAGGGTGCTTTGAACTTTCTCCATTAACAATAAGTTAACTCTTACTCAGGCTTGCTCCGCGATTAGCTTCAGCATCGGCTAGATTGTTGAGACTCCTTAGCACGTGGTAAACCTTATGAGTTCTGAAATGCTTCAGCATGAGTAGGACTTTCCTGTGGATGTGGGTCAGACTTGTACCGGCAGGCTTCTTCTTGGTGTGTAGATCCTTGACTATCAGCCTGGAGTCACCAAAGATAGTAAGCTTCTGAATGTTCATCTTTCTAGCTTGATTCAGTCCTTGCCACAATGCAAGATACTCAGCATGATTGTTGGATGCATGTCCTAGGCCCCAGGCATAGGATAAGACGGTGGTACCGTAGGGATCGAGAATAATGCCTCCTCCTCCAGCTTGACCGGGATTCCCTTTCGAGGCCCCGTCAAAAAATAGGCACCAATCATTCAGGACAGATCTCCACTTGATGAATTCCTGTTCTTCCAGCCTGATTTCCCAGCGAGCCTTTTGAGGAGGATTGGTAGCTTGATTGCTTTGCTGGTTCACATTGATCTCCTTAAGCCAGCGCTCTTCTTCGGGCGAGAGAGAAGCCTTATTTCTGATTGATGACTTTGTGCTTAAAGCTTCAGAAAGCATGGACCTAGCCTTCACGACCACTTGAGTTGGAAGTCTGCATTCCTCCTTAAATATCCTGTTATTTCTTTCCAACCAGGCTTTCCAGCAGAGGAATTTAGGGGTCCACATCCATGCTAGCTTGAGGATGTCTTTTTTGTTTAAATCGAAGGGCGCAAGAGCGATCCAGCTGCTGATTAGCTCCTTGATCGAGTTGGGCAAACTTACAGCGTTGGAACCAATCATGAGACTCCAAACTTCTTTGGTGAAATCGCAGGAGATGAACAAGTGATCTATGGTTTCTTTAGTATGGTAGCACAGAGGGCAACGTGATAGCCCTGCCCATCCTTTGATCTTCAGTTTTTCTCCTGTCAAAATACTATTGTGGAGGACGGTCCAGATAAATATATCGATTTTTGGGATAGAGGCAAAATTCCAGAGAGCTTTCCACGGCCCAAGGTTGGGAGGGACCCATGGCACTTCCAGAATCGCAGCATAGCCCTCTGCTGCAGTGTACAAGCCCGATCGGGATCCCCAGCTGCGTGTGTCTTTAGCTCTGGCGCTGATGGGGGACTTCCCTTGCAAAAGATCCAGCAGGGTGGCAGCTTCATCATCTAAATCGTGAGGATAATCACCCAGGTTCCAATTTTCCCAGGATTCATCCTCATCTCTGTTCCAGACAGATATGTCCCTCAACGTTCTGAGATTATTATTGTGGAGCCAGTCTTTTATATTGCCCAGGTCGCTGAAATTGATGAGAGGTTGATCCCCAAGGATCGAGTCCTCCCAAATTCTGATTTTTTATCCATTGCCAGGAGACCACGTAAGCTTGGAGGTGAAGAATGGGATGGCTCTTTTACACAGTGAAAAAATCGGGGAGCCTTTCTGCAGCTTTGTGGCCCTTTCAAGACATCTCTGTCTGTCTCCTTTAAAGTATTTCTTCTTGAGTATTTGCTTGCTCCAGGTTCTTTTGCCAGTTATCATTTTCCAGAGAATTTTGCCTCCCATGGCAAGATTTTGGGTGGCCACATCTCTAATTTGAAGGCCCCCTTCCATTTTTGGCCTAGTGATCTTGTCCCAGCTTACTAGATGGGGTTTTTTCTCACAATTACGGCCTCCCTCCCACAGAAAATGACGGAGCAGCTCATTGATTCTATTGGTAATGGTTTTTGGAGCTAGCAGCACCGAACATTGATATATTGGAAGACTGGTGAGGACAGAGTTCATCAAAATCACTTTGCCTGCTTTGTTGAGCCAATTTGCCCCCCACACCTGGATCTTTTTTTTTAGTTTGTCCAGCATTGGCAGCCAATGGGCAACTCTAGAGGTATCTTTGAAAATAGGGATGCCCAGATAGGTAAATGTGTCCCAAATGGTAATGGCTTCCATTTCGAGAATCCGAGCTATATCCAACATTGCACGGGGAGAATAGTTCCAGCCATAGACCTTGCTTTTGAGGAAATTTATTTCACTTCCGGATGTATTCCTGTAACAGTCCAGTTCGAATTTAAAGTTCCTGGCTGTGTTGAGATTGGCAACTCCCAGTAGGAGCGTATCATCGACGAACTGGGCATGGTTTACATATTTGACCTTTGGGACAATTCTGATGCCTGAGAGAGACCTGTTTTGGAGACTTCTGTTCAGCTGATAGCTTAGGACAGCGGCCTGTATGACAAACAACACCGGGGAGAGAGGGCAACCTTGCCTTAATCCTCTTGAGGCCTTGAAGAAATTAGTAGGCCGCCCATTGACCAGCGGGGCAATCCATGGAGTTGAGATGCAAGCTATGACCCACATGATGAAGTTCTGATTGAATCCGAAATTCCTCATGGCTGCAAAAAGGAAATCATGCCTGACTCTGTCAAAGGCATTGGCCAAATCCAGCTTTACCACCATCCCCTTCTCTTTTCTCTTGTAGCTAGAATGGATGGCTTCTTGCACTAAGATAATGTTGTCCAAGATCTGTCTTCCTCTCACAAACCCCCCTTGGTTTTCCGGAATCAGCTTAGGCAGGATTCTTTTAAGTCTATTAGCCATAATTTTGGTTATGATTTTGTAACCCGTGTTACACAGGGATATAGGCCTGAATCTGCTGAAGTTTTTAGCACCTTTTTCTTTCGGAATGAGCGCCAGGAAGGAGGAATTAGTGCTGCCCCCCAATTTGTTAAAGTTCTGAGCCTTCTTCACCATTCTGTACAGATCCTTCTCTATTATGTCCCAGCAAGAGATGTAGAACCGGGCTGTGAACCCGTCTGGCCCAGGTGCTTTATCATGGTTCATGTTGTCAAGGGCTTTCTTAACTTCACTAATGCTGATAGGCCTGTTCAGCTGCAGGTTGTCCTCTTCATTAACCAATATTGGAATCTCTGATAGAGGGTAGGAATTCGGTTCCACCGGATCCTGGTCAGGGGCGGAGTATAGGCTTTTAAAAAAGGAATGGGTTGCCTCCTTAGTGCCTCTAAAGTCCTTTATCACTTGGCCATGGGTCTGAATTTCAGTGATGGAATTATAAATATTTCTGGCTTGGGCTTGCTTGTGAAAGAAAGAGGTATTTTTGTCTCCATCTTGGAGCCAAAGTGATCTTGATTTGACTCTCCAGTAGGTTTCCTCTTCTCTGCAGGCTTTATGGTACTCCCTTTGAAGCTCAACTTCCCGGAATAGCATAGCAAGAGTGACAGGGGATTCTTCCAATATTAACTGGTGCCGTTCCAAGGCCTTCTAGATTCTCTTCCTTTCATCCATTGGGGAACCCATCCCTTTGGCCCAATCTTTCAGGGCCACTTTGAGCCTTCTAAGCTTTTCTTCCCAAATAAAGAACGGGGAGCCATGAACCGGTTCTTTCCAATAGTTAGAGACAAGGTCGAGGAATCCTTCCTGGGTTACCCAATTAGGGCTGAACCGGAAGGGAATGGGACCTAACCTTTCATCAGGATGAAGCGAGAGGGAGATCGGCTTGTGGTCAGAAGTGTAATGCGGGTGAATCTTAGAGGATGCCATCAGCCCTAGGGTTAGGAAGGAGGAGTGAAGGAGGAACCGGTCAATGCGAGCAGCAATGTGACCAGGTCCCAATCTTTTATTTGACCAGGTATACTTTCCTTTGGCAGGGGTGATGTCTTCAAGGTCCCAATCCAGCATTAGGTCTTCAACCCACTCTCTTGCAGGGTCCCGCACAATAGATCCCCCTTTTTTTTCAGCCAGAGCTAGAGTGACATTTAAGTCTCCAGCCAACACTAGGTTTTCAGGCTTGTGGAGCGTCAGGAACAGTTTTAAGGTGTCCCAACAATCTTTTTTTTCAGAATAAGCGACAGGAGCATAAATATTAAAGAGACTTACATGATGGCCGGAATCTTTATGAAGCAGCTTGGTGAATAGCCAGTGAATGGTTCCTTCTTCTTCAACAAGGTCGAGCTTTGCAGAGTCCCAGAAGGTTGCTAAGACTCCCAAGGCTCCTCTTGCACTTACAGCCCTAGCCGGGCCCTTCTTCCAAAACGAGTTGCTTGCACGGAGGAGAGCATCTTCCTCCAGTTTCGTCTCCTGGATTAGCAGGACTTCAGGCTTCATTACTCTTACTAAATCCCTTATAGCTTCTTCTTTTAGAGGGCTGCCTAGTCCTCTTCAATTCCAGGAGACGTATTGCATTATTTACCTGGGGGAGGGTGATGACCCCCTTTCGGGGTCTTTCCCAGCCTCATTCCGGATCTGGTGTTCATCATTTCAGGTATGGTGTGTTGAGAGCCTTGGACCACGTCCTTGTAGGACTGCTCTTCCCTTCTCTTCTTTTCTGACTTCCGTCCGCGTTTTGGTTGATCCGAGGAGCCTGATTGACTGCTAACTTCGGTATCACCTTCCTCGGAGGAGTCTGCTCCTGTTTCCGAGGCTAGACTGATGTGATCTTTGGATGGACTGGCGACACCAGATTGATGGGTTGGATCGATTGGGTCTTGTGGTTCCCGAGCTTCATTAGCTTCTGGTGTATTCCCAGGGTTTTGGGATACCATAGGATCTTCCTGAGTAGAGGGATTTGAGCTGCCTTCCTTTGGGGGGCCCTGGGCCGTCTTTTCCTTGCTTCTGGCAATGTTCGTGGGTTTCCATTTTTTTACTTTCTGCCATCCTTCAGCGTTTTCTTTCTCAGCAACTAGCTTGGGACAGTATCTTTGGAAATGGCCATGTTCCTGGCAGTTTCTACACTTGAAGGGCAGATGCTCATAATCCAGCTTCGTGTAATGAGTTCATGATCCAACTTTTAGTTTTATTGCCTCTGGGAGGCCAGCTTCCAAATCGACTTCAATGCAGATTCTGGCATAGGTATATTGGCCCTTATTATCAGCTTTGTCAATGAATCGCCCGATTCCATTCCCTATTCTCTGCAAGGAATCGAAGTCCCAGCAATGCACCGGGAGGTTAGGAAGCCTGACCCACACCGACACTTCCTTGGGGAGATCGATCGAGGGATCAAAATCTGGGGTCCATTTATTCAGGTATAAGCCTTGCGTCCCCATGAAGTAGGGGCCATTTCTAAAGATTAAGTCTCGATCTTCTTCGGAGATAAATTCGAATATGAAGAACCCTCTCCCTACAGGGTAACAAGTCACCCCATTTTTTAGATTGGGCCTCCAATTTCTCTGTATCCAGTCATCAGTTGTTTTAGTGGATGGCCATAGACCCATGAACTGCCCCACGAGACCTCGCTTTGCCAAAGCTAGAGCTATCTTCATTGGTTTTTCTTCAGGCAGGGCTATTTCTCGTATGTCTTCAAGCTTCTTTATGAATTTCGGGACCTCCGGAGGAGAGGTTTTCTTGCCTCTGCCATGGACAAGCCTGCTGAAGGCTTCCTCATCTGAACTGGACGGGGGGGGGGGGGCGTCCTCCCCTCTCCCAAGCGTCGCCATCCTCCTCAGCTGCGTGCATGCTCTCTCCCCATTGAAAACCCAATAGAATGTTAATTAATGTTAATAAGACTATTCTTATCTTTAGTAATAATTGTTGATTAGTTTAATTACAACTAAGGTGTAATTAATATGAAACTAGGTGAATAAGTTAATTAAGTCTTAGTTAAAATGATTTAATTAATATAAATGTACATTGATAAATTTTAGGTGTAATAAATTGTAATTGAGTAAATTAATAAAGATATTGGTTATAATTTTGGAACTCGGATTAAAATGTTCACGATTAGGAATTTGGTGAATATGTAAATGTGTGGATATTATATTATTATTATCATGGAAATAATGAAATTTGGATTTTATTATACATTAATAAGAGGTTATGACAGCTTTAATGTGGTGACAGGGCGGTGAAACCCCGTAAATAAATAATGTTGACTTTACATAGGGAATTAACCCCAAGTATTTAAGGGATGATAATTATTAATTCAATTGGTAAACAAATTAATTAATTAAATAATGAAGTGTTGAGTATTATTAAATGGATCATGTCTCGAGGGAGGAAAAATGAAACAAGGACTAACATAGTGATTAGAATATTTATGATGAGGATAGGGGTAGTAATGAAGGCAGAAGAGTCGATAGAGGAAGGGGGGATAAGGTCGAGAGGAGAAGGGGGAGAAAGGGGCTTCTTCACTTTGGGATATTTTTACATAGAAAAATGGAGCAGAGATAGAGATGAGAGAGGAGAAAAGAAGGGGGTTCTTGTTGGAGAATTTGCAGAGGGATAGAACTGGTTGGCTTGTACTCGGTTTGGGCTCTGCGGTCCAAAGGGGTACCTTTGGAGCTGGTTGGTCGGCGAGATCTCGCCAGTTAGAAGGGTGGCATACTTGTTTGGTCGGTTGAGTATCAAGCATTTGGGAAGGCTTTTTGTTGCAGGGAACACAACAATACAAGAAGGAGCAAAAGGGGTAGCAAGAGAAGGGGTCTACTAGCTATCTAAAGATATTTCTTCTACAGGTATACAATCCATTCTAACTCTGTCAATATTTACTATTTCATGAACGAATGAAAATTCAATTTAGTGTAAATTGACACATATTATATGCTGATGCACGTGTAAGATTGTAACAGTTAGAAACAATTAAACAACACCTATAATTATTCAAACCCGTAAATGTAAACTTTGTGTTATATTTTACGGGCATGAAACTTTGACATAAAGTGGAAAACATAACAGAGACTTGAAACACTAGGTAAACAATAAAAAATAGATTTATTTATAAACTTAGTAAAAATTAGGACATGGGTCCTACATATAGGGTGGATCTTACTCGCCTCCCAGCTTAGTAGGATCCCGCCTCCTCCTTCTCCCTAATCCTCTCCTCTCCTCCTCATCTCTTTCGGCCTATAAATAAAGCTCCTCTTAATGGGATAGGGGGGTTGAAATGAGGGTAGCCAAATGCTGTAGAAATTGAGCTAGGAATCCATTCCTCCATGTTTGGAAAATTGAGGCAAGGTTCCATTGGAAATGATCTTCAACACCAAGGCTTTATTGGTTGTAATTCTTTCCTCTATTGTAATTAATACATCAATGTCTTCCTTTCCTATAAATGATGTGTAATTTAATTTATAGTAGTTCTCCTTGGTCAATTGATTAGATGTGTCATGTTATCTTGTAGTCTCTTGGCTTTGTCCTTTTGAGTCTTTTCCAGGTAATCTCTTCATCAATAAGTAGGACTGCAAAAGCCTCAAGCCATGAGGATGACCTTCGTAAATAAGATCTAGACCATTTGGACTAGGGAGTAAAAGCTTCAAGCCACGAGGACAACCTTCATAAAAAAGGTATGGACTTGACTCTTTGTATTCAAGTAATTTGATAGATCTAGAGAAAATTTTGAAAATCCACAAATTTGAAAAATACACACACACACACAGATAGTCAATAATTAAAATACTAAAAGAGTAGTTAACAAGAAAATATTTAAAATTATCAATTTGAAGGGAAAAAGTTGTTTTAAAACAACTTGTGATGAAATAATTCAATTTTGCACTTTTTGAAAGTGTTGGCACAGGATTAGTCTGCAGGAAGTGCAGAAGCTGACCGCCGCGAAAATGATGATCTACGGAAGAAAGGGTCATTCGTGGAGAACGCGGAAGCGTGAAAGTAGATAGTTAGTTAGATAAGGGTCATGTGGACCATTTTGTAACCACTTCGTATTGTATAAATAGAAGTATGATTGTAATCCTAAGTGCATATAGATCCGTGATGAATAGAGCAATAGAACTCTCGGGTTTTGATCTAGTAGTTGATCCATTTTGTATCTGCGATATGATGTATTAACTGTTTCTGCGAAGGTCATTCCGCAGGTTTTAATGAATGCATGAAGATGTTCAATTATGGTTTTATCTCTGTCTTTGTTCCTGTTGAATGATGAATGCAAATGTTTGATGAGACGTTTAATGCTCTGTGGGTTTAGTAATTGTTGTTTATGCTAATGGATAATCAGATCATGCAAATGTTTATTATATGTTAACTCTGCGATTGATGAATGTGCGAATGACGAAATATTAGCATAGTGCGAATGACATAATCTCTGGTTTCTACGAGTGAAATGTGTGTTTGATGCATATCCTCAACTCCACTGCGGAAACTTGGTTCCTGCAGCCCCCTTGTGCATCTCAGGTGAGACTTCACTTGCTTTGTGAGTGTTGCTGGAAAGGTTAACACCTTTCTAGGTCGGTGCGTAAGGGAGTTTGGTTGATGGTTTGTTGACGACAGTGCTCAGTGAACCCCTGTCAACAATCGTTGTGTCATAAAATGGTTCCGTTACGGGGACCCTGAAGAGGAAAAGAAGAGGATATGCTATGGCACTCGACGAAACCGAAGATTCATGAGTGGTTTGACAAGAAGATACATGAGTTCGTGGAGGGAGAAAAGCAAAACCCTAGACAGATGGTAAGTAGTTGGTTGCAGAGGTACATTTATTCAGATATCCAAGAAATATTTTTCTGCGAATTCCCAGTACTACTGCACGAGTGGCTAGCCCAGCTAACATTCCAGAAGCACCATTTCCAAAAGACTGAGCCTGAACATTGGACAACATAACTGATTCGACAGCTAAAACGTGTCGACAACACAGTATCAAGGGTTGTCGATTTCTGGGTGGATAGTATCCTAGAGGGATATATTACTGAGTTCACAATCGACACGATCAAGTCATATAACGACATGGAGAGGAATTTCTTCAGGGGACCAAGGGGAAGGTTCTTGCTGTTGCTAAAACTGTGGATTAAGATGCTCGCCTGCGAGAAGGGCATTTTGAGGATGACTTCCGATGAGTAGAAAGATTAGTGTGTGGAGTTTGTAGGTGTCACGTGAATGTGGATCCGATAGAAAGATGCGGGGTAGATGGACATGAGCAACGACGAGTTTGTATGGGAAGCTGACGAAGAGTGTGGCACCTTGAAGAGTGGGGTGATATTCCAACATCCTGAGAGAGAGAGTCTCTAGAGAGGATCGAAACAGAAGACTGCGAAACATGACCACAAGGGAGAAAGCGACCCTATTGCAATGAAGACGGTGACCAGGCTACCCCAGAAGCAGAAGAGGGACAAATTGTAAGTTACAACATATCTACAATCCCGTGCACTACCCAGAATTTCAGAGGAAGAAACCCAAACTATTCGCAAAGTTTCCCTACGTGCAGCGGTAAAAGTATTGCATCAGTAAACAATAACAGTAGGAATGCTAGAATGACAGACGACACAAAAATTTCCACTTTCTAGGGGAATGGGATCGAGGATCCCGAGCAGTTTTGGTTTCTGTGTGAAGTAGTATGGACCGTGAAGCAGGTCTAGGATGAAGCTATTAAACAAGAATAGCTAGCAACGACCCTTACAGGTCGTGCGCTAGATTGGTTTATGAAGTTTACAGGGGTTTCAATGGGAACACCAGCCAAGTTGTTGGCATAGATCAAAGCAGGAATGATCGATCAATTCAGGAAGCCAAAGTTGGAATCGCAGTATGTCACCGAGCTCAAAGAAATCAAGCAATACCCAAATGAGTCGGTATGGGAATTTGATCAATGATACAAAACACTGATAGCAAAGGTAAGCTTTGGGATAAATGATATGCAGCACAAGGAGTGGTTCATCGCAGGATTGGTACCACACATCCGCGGGCCACTAATGCAACCAAAGTTTGCGACCCAGGCATAACCATTGGAGATTGCGATGAAGCTGGAGGCTTCACCAATCGGTGAAATAGGGTTGGGTATGGATCGTATACAAGCGCAGCTGGAAAACTTGACGATCCAATTGCAAGACATGAAGAAAGGGAAAGAGGCTTGTGAAGAGATCTGGTGTACTAGGTGTAGGACAAAGGGACACCACAAGGATCCGTGCCCATACTTTCGAAAGTATTTTCAATCCGGTGCACCAAATCCACTCAGTCAGGGATGGTTTCCTTCGTGTCGTATCTTCCAAACGAGAGGCCATCGACCAGAATAGTGTGTTTATCTGTAGAAGATGGTGTCGAAACCAGAGAACTTGTATTGCAAGTTCTGCAAATCGGTTGGCCACGATGAAAACAACTGCAGAGCTTATGGCCTACTCCAAGAGAGGATTTCAGCCACATACTTCATGGCAGGAGAAGAATAGGCACCGGGTCAGCAACAACAACAGTATAATCAACCGCCGACCCAGTATAATCACCAACCGCAGCAGTATGATTAGGGAAAGTGTTGTCACTAGATCTGTCCCACAAATTTTTGGATTCTGACAAGCGTGGATATAAAGTCTACTAGCATTTTTTCCCCAGTCATGAATGTCCCAGTTAGCCTAATTAGTTCTCCTTGTGGCCTCAAACCTCCATCCTGATCAGTTTGCAATATATGTCTTTGGCCTTGTTTTCTTGGGTTGCTTAGAAAGTCACCATCGATATTTTTATCCTATGTGCATGAGAGTTTTTAATAATTATTATTATTTTAAGAAAAAGATATTTAATCTTTTCTTTCTTATTAAGAAAAGGATCTTTATTCTTTTAATTAAATAATAATTTTTATTAAAAAATAACAAAAAAAAAAATTGTTTTATGACTTATCTCCATTACCTTTACCCATCTCACGTGAACATTTGAATTTGTCTTTCCTTTAACCTTGTCCTTACACAAAAGTTGCATTCAACGCTAAGCTCATATCCATCATCGAGTCAACAATCCAAGTGCATTTTTAAATCTATTTTAAATCTTTTTCTCGTTACATGTGGAATTATTTTCATGGTATGCAAAGCAGAAAATCTCCAAGTGCCTACCACAACACCGAGGATCAACCTACAAGTCACCTACTGCTCAACGCGTCGATTAAAAGATCTTACACCTGCCAATATGAACAAATTAATTTATTTGTATGTCATTTATGTGAGATAATATGCATACATTAAAATATGCAATCGCCATTCAAAGGAGATTCGCACTCCTCAGTCTTCAACTGTTGATCGTAGGCATCATCAGATGTTAAACAAAGCTACCAAATCGCCAACAAACTCAACCAACATGAAGGAGGGTAAATATTGAGAGTTAGATGGTCAAACTATATCCTAGTTTAAACGTCTAGGTGTCATATATCAAGCAGAAGTCTTATTATTTCCAGATCTTCAGGGAGAGCCTCGAATCGACAATTATGTTCATATTGTAAATTGAATATTTTCAAGCAAAAAATCAGAATCAGTCCCAAATTACTAGTGGTAGAGCATTTAATTGTCAGCTAAAATCCATGTGTTCAAAGCATTTAATTGTCAGCTAAAAGCCTCCAGGAATACAAGTGGAAAAGAGGGGCTTGAAGATCATTTCCTCATTTCATAGCAACAATGAAGTATACAGGTGGAAAAGCATTTGCCAGTCAAGGATCGGTTCCATGTTTTAATCCAACAATTTAGCTGACAAGTAAGGCATTTGATGTAAATCATTTTTTAACTCAGGAATTCCAGACAGATAATTTATAAGTGGCAGGTTATTTCATTCAACACTTTGCAACGAGGAGGAAAATTGGAAAATTGGAAAATTGAATCCATATTTGAAGGCATCCAACTCCATCATTCCAGATTCTTTGCAACTAATTCAAGATCAAATTTTCCAGATTTTATTCTAACAGTCTGCAATAGTTTTCATGATGGACTTCTATATAAATTATATAATTTTTTTCAATGTAAAAGGGGGAGGGATGAGGTTCCAACCGAGAGAGGCTGTGAGAGGATTGTAAAGGGCTAGAACATATCAGTTTGTGCCATCAAAACTTGTAAATTGTTCTCTGTAAGTTCTTTTGAAGACTACATTTTGGAGAGACATATATATAAGCCAACTTTATTCATCATCGTAGTCAATGCTTATAATCAGTTTGATTACTCTGCTTATGATTTCATTTTTTTATAAAAGTGTTTATCCTAAAATGCTCCTGAGTGGGTGGGCTTCACTACTTTTCATGTCCAGAATGTTTTTTCCGTGTATGAAAGTTTACGTTTGATATTTGGAAGAATGCTCTCTCAAGTATTCGTTTATTGAATTTGGTTTTTGTTATGATTAATCCCTAGCTTTCAAAAGCTTATAGATTTAACCATTGTTTGTCATTGATCAATATTGTTATCTTTTTTCTGCCCTCATCCTAGATGATTCGTCCACCATTTACAAAAAACAAACCACCATTTTTTCAGTTTTCCTATTGGATGTTCTAGCTTGTACCTCTGCAGTCTAGGTACAATTTCTAGTGCAAACAGACAATATGGGAAACCACAGTATGGTCAGAGACAGTATCCAGCACTGCAGTATCCACCACCGCAGTACCCACCATATGGACCACCGCAAAAGCCACAGTATGGGCAGCCACAACACCCACCATATGACCCACCGTGTGGAGGGGCTAGAGGAGGATTCCGCGGAGGTCGAGGTGCTGGCACAGGATGAGGAGGAGCTGCTGGACAAGGACAAGGACCAATTATATGCTACAATTGTGGGCAGCAGGGGCACTATCAGAGGGATTGCCTGAATCCAACACCACAATAGTACACTTATTGCAGGGCTGTGGATCATAGCGTTGAATACTATCCGTAGCTCATCGCGAAATGGCAAACCAAAAAGCCACCACCACCTCCACAGAACCAGAATTAGAATCCACTGGCTGTATAGATGATATCAACGGAGGATTGAAGACAACACGCAACTGTTGGAGTAGTGACACGAGGAGGAGCGGTGACAGGAGCCGACGGGCCATGAGTTACTGTTCGACCAATAGCACGGAGACAAGTCACCTTTGATGCGGAGGTCGAAAGGGATATCTTCTTGAAAGCATAGGAGGCGATGAGACAGAGGAGGCAGTTACCTCTTCAAGAAGAAGTTATCTACGATATGCCACTGACGTTCGACGAGACGAAGTCACAGGGAAAGGATAATACCTTAAAATCCTTCTTAAAGAGTTGCATGGAGTTGGCAAGGGATCAGGATGCATTGGAGGAGATATCCAATTTGTTGACTCGACGGGAGGGTGTACGCCAGGAACAAAGAGTTAATCGCATACACAAAAGGAAGACAGGGAGAGAGATGCGAATGTTGGCACAAATTGGAGCTTTTGATGTTGACTCAATTATCTTGGACTTGGGGTCGGATGTCAACATTATGACCAAGCAGACATAGGAGACCATGGGGAAAACGCAGTTGGCTTGTTCACCAGTATAGTTGCGATTAGCAAACCAGAGTAAGGTTACTCCACTTTGTCGGGTGTACCAACTTTCCGTTGATATTGAGGGCCTCAAGTCATATGTAGATTTTGATGTAATTGAAATCATAGACAATACCATTCCCTACCCAGTGCTGCTAGGGATTGACTGGGAAATCGATAATCTAGCGGTTATCAACTTCAAGAAGCGGACAATGTCATTTGAGAATCGCAAGATGAGAGTCAACGCACCTTTGGATCCCGCGGAAGGGAAACGATACGTTGAACTAGCGAGAGATGAATTTACAGAGGGATGGGATAGTATATACAATATATCTGGGGATTACATTAATCCTACCGCAGACGAAGAATTGGGTTGGCGTAGTGTCAGTTCAGCGTCGTTGGATTCAGATGAGGCGCTCGAGAATCGGCAGAACCCGATGCATGAAGTGTCATTTAGAAGGTGTGCCCGGATCACACAGTCATTGCAATGGGTATCCACGGAGGAGTGTGCGCTACCAACGTATGAGGGATTGCCTAATTTGAGCACCTTTCTCACAGAGTTTGAGGAGAAAGTGGCAGAGCCGCAACGTCTATTGGCCTTGGAGGAATCCTTGAAGGATACTCCTACGCGCTGGTGGGCAGTGCACAAGTCTAATATCACAAACTGGCCACTATGTCTCCACCTAATGACAGTTAGGTTCAGCAATGCAGAAGGATATAGCGGAAGGAAGTTTGATGGAATCAGTGACCCAATGACGCATTTGGCTGAGTGCGAAAGCAAATGGGGACTACGAGCAAAAGAAGAATGGGTCCATGCGTTTGTTCACACATTGGATGAAGTACTATGGAGTTGGTATGCCGCAACAGAACTGCGACGCATAATGACTTCTTGGGAGCAACTAACACTTGGATTTAGCCAAATGTTTTGTTTCTCAGATGAGAACCCCTTCATCCATAGTGCGATACAGGTGATCCGTGAGAAGATCTTCGAAGCAGTACCGACAGAGCAACCATTAGAGCTTCTGTGGACTGCAACACTAGAAATGATAATGGAGTGCTATAACATCACAAGAGAGTCGGATGATGAGGATGATCTGAGAGCTACGCATGTACCACAATCAGAAGGCAGTCGCAGTGTCGAAGCACCATAAATACCTTCTGACAAATTCTAGCAACCGTTGAAGATCAAGAAAGTAAACATTGGGTCAGAGGAAAACCTGAAGTTTGCAAGCATTGGGAACTATTGGGATAAGTCCACTATTGCGAAGATGACTGATCTACTTCGAGTTTCAGGATTTGTTCCCAATGAAATTCTCGAGGATGAAAGGAATTTCCGGGGACTTAGGCGAAATGAAGATTCCCCTAAAACCCGATGCGAAGCCCGTTAAGCAGCAGCCCTACCAGTTGAATCCAAGGCACAAGGAGAGAGTACAGACCGAGATTATGAGAACGTCGGACGCAGGAATTAGAGAATGAATACTGGATGAGTTCGAGAAGTACATGTCACTAAACAAATGGCGTTGGAAGGAATTGGAACCAACAACAAGAACTGCGAAAATAGGAACAGAGTGCGAAATTGTGGAAGTGGCCGCACTACTAATAAAAATAAAATAAAGAACACAGGCCACAACAGACATCTGTTAACATGCAAACATTGGTCGGCAGCAACAACATTAGTCGATAGAAGAATCGCAGTATCACGGACTTGGTGCGAACGAGTCAAATCCCGTCATAAATGCAATAGTTATGCCACAACAGACAACAGCAGAAACAAGAAAAATGGAATTTAATGCCCAATGCATGCGGTAGATTTGGAAAATCACTGTCGGATTTGGTAATCATGGTCCAAAATCGGTTGGATGCGGCTAACCAATGCTATAAATGCAGGGAAAAGGGCAGTGGACGCCATTGTGTGCTTAAGTAAGAGGTTACCGAATTGCATGGAGGTTTATGTTTCAAGCACCATTACCGAGCGACCACAGCCGACGCTAGTTACAAAGGAGCAACCAGAAGTCATGTCCAACATCCTATTCAGAAAGAAGAGGAGCGCAAATCGACCTCCAGACACCGACCGCGCAAAGAAGAAAGGAACCCAGGCCTCAGTACGGTTCACCGATGGAGCTGCAGGTCCCTCAGGTGCTGAAGTGCTGCAAGAAGGGAACGATGGCCCAATGCTCTCAGAATATGTTCCGCCACGCAGAAGAGAGGCACCTGCGCCGTGGGTAAACAAGAATGAAAGGTATTCGATTGAGATGTCGCCGATACCGCAGGGCGTTCCTCATGTCGGGGACATTCCGGCCAAGCTTCAGAGGCTACAGTACACCGATCATGACCTTGCAAAATTCAAGGAATACACAGAAGGCTACGTTGATGTCCCTCATGAAGGAGGCCCAAACACAAAGGAACCCGCAACATGGGCAAAGGGATTGGAATGCTCGGGGCTATTAGGCCTCATCCACATGCCGTACTTCGGGCGGTTGACGCAGGTCAATGCATGCGTCAAACAACTGATTGCATGTTTTTAAGGTGGGTCTCTTTGGCTGCATGAGAAGATCCCCATCACAGTCGAATTAATTGCAAAAATCATTGGGCTGCCTAAAGACGGAGCCAACCCTTCCTAGTTTTTCCAGGGGAAGGATAACGACAAGAAGTTTGCAGAACAGTTGACGACAAAGTATGGTGTGGAGGAAGATTCCAGAGGATACCTCATCCACACAATCAACAACTAGGCTACTAGGGTCGGGGAATAGATACTAGCAGTCAAGGTGACACGAAAGAACAGGCCCGAGGAATGCAATTTAGGGGTCATCGTCGCCGTGGAACGATGTGCCGCAGGAGGACAGATGAATTGGTCCAAATTCTTGCTACACGATTTGATCGACGATGTGCACGATGCACAAGAGTACGGGAATCCATTTACGCACTCCTAGCTCCTCATGCTGGTTGCATTAGTAGGATGGAGGGAGCCCAACCACTATCAGGGTATGGACATCCCAGAATCTCGGGTATGCGAAGGTGCACTGTACTAGAACTTATGGGCAACCACTGATAAAGAGCGACATAAAGACAACATTGTGCAGTTTTCTGTGTTACTGGAGAGGATGCGGTTGGATGCACAGATGATACCTCGGATACCGGAGCAAGCAGCAACAAAGTATCGATCGATCGCCAAACTATCGGTTGAAGCACATATGATTTACCTTCAAGCCCGCAGAGATCCAGGGAATCAATGGGTGCAGACATAGTACAATCTCACCGAGGCTGAGCTCGATGACATTATCGCAAGATGGCTAGAGGACTGGAAGGTCCCATCTGATGAGAAGGACATAGCAAATGGGCAGGACATAGTTCGACTGAACCCGACCATGGTAGACGAAGCTTCAGCCAATAGGAAGCAAGGAGGAGGACAAGATAACCCTGTGAAAGATCAGTCGGAGGAATCCAGCCATGATGGAGCATCAACAACCAACAACTTTACAGATTTAGAACTGGAGGCGCAACAGGACGAGTTGAGGACAAATACCAGGATGGACTGGGCTGGCAGCAGCACATGGGAAGGGTTCACTGTGCAGTAGGTCAACAAAATTCTGGAGAGCATTACAACAGTAGTGGAAAATAGCCGCGTTCAAGTTACATAGTATTCAGCCGAGCAATTCCATCACATAGGTGAGCTACTAACCACAATGGCGAACACAATAATTAATACAAGTGTACCGCATGGGGATATTAAACAACATCTATCGACACCCAGAGTCGAGGTAGAAGTTGGCACCAAACCATGCGTAGTCCAACTAGAATTCCATGCCATTATGATAGGTGATAAGGCCTTAGACTTTGAGGTTTGGAACGCCGACCAGGTTATGGTAAATTTCAATTTACTCCCAATGTTAACATTACACCAAGACCAAGCCGCAGCAAGCGAAGAGATCCGTGACCGCAAGGCTGCGATGCACAACAAGATGGTCGAATACAAGAAGCAACTACAAGCCAGAGTGATGGAGGCACAATGTCTCCAAGACGAGCAAGCTGCAGCACTAGCCGAGAAAGAGAAGGCTATAGAGGAACGGGCCAAATTAGAACGAGCGCTTGCGAAATGATAGCGCCATATCCGAAGGTAGACCCAGAAGCATAAGATGTTATGTTAGGGGTGGCTATTATTGAGCTAAGGAAGGAAAATGCATACCATCAGGCTAGAGTGGCACCCAACACACCGCCGAAACAAATTCAAAGTCGACAAACGACAATCGAGGAAGCAGTAACAAAGATCCAGGAGATGGAATAGGCGGCATAGACAGTTGCAGAAGGCATCACTGAATTTTGGGGTAGTATAGTCGAGGATGACTAGCTGACCGCGCTGAAGGGAAAACTCAACGAAGCGGAAGCATAGTTAGAGGCCTTTAAGGGATTGCTCAAAGCGATGCCCCCAATGGTGCGAATGACAAAGGAAACAGAGCTGAAAAGTATGTAGCTGCGTGTAACAAAGGCCCACGAACGACAACAATGAAGGGTCACACAACTGGACGAGCTCCAAACGAAAGCCGAAGTCCTCATAGCATGAATAGTAGAGGTCATGAAACAGGTTAAGGAGCAACTGGAGGAAGCGCGATAGAAGGGTTGCGAACACCCAACAGAGGGGCAGGTAGAAGAATGTGCACAGCTTAGAGCATCAGTGAAGGAAGCGGTTGACCAGCTCAAAACTGAATATGATGACTTCAGACAACAGGTGAACAAACCAGCAGTGTCCAGCTAAGGTGGCTTGAGGGCGAGCCACGAGCTTGTGTTGGGGGCCTGTTGGCGTGGGATTAGTCTGCAGGAAGTGCGAAAGCCAACAACTGCGAAAGGGATGATCCGCAGAAGAAAGGGTCATCCGCGGAGAACACGAAAGCGCATAAGTAGATAGTTAGTTAGATAAGGGTCATGTGGACCATTTTGTAACCACATAGTATTGTATAAATAGAAGTATGATTGTAAGACTAAGTGCATCCAGATCGGCGTTGAATAGAGCAATAGAACTTTCAGGTTTTGATCCAGTAGTTGATCCATTTTGCATCCGCGATATGATGTATTGACTGTTTCTGCGAAGGTCATTCCGCAGGTTTTAATGAATGCATGAAGATGTTCGATTATGGTTTTATTTCTGTCTTTGTTCCGGTTGAATGATGAATGCGAATGTTTGATGAGACGTTTAATGCTCTGTGGGTTTAGTAATTGTTGTTTATGCTAATGGGTAATCGGATCATGCAAATTTTTATTATATGTTAACTTTGCGATTGATGAATGTGTGAATGATGAAATATTAGCATAGTCCGAATGACATAATCTCTAGTTTCTGCGAGTGAAATGTGTGTTTGATGCATATCCTCAACTCCACTACGGAAACTTGGTTCCTGCAGCCCCCTTGTGCATCTCGGGTGAGACTTCACTCACTCTGCGAGTGTTGCTGGAAAGGTTAACACCTTTCTGGGTCGGTGCGTAAGGGATTTTGGTTGATGGTTTGTTGACGACAGTGCGCAGTGAACCCTTGTCGATAGTCGCTGTGTCAACAGAAAGGAATGTTTAGATAATCTTAATGAAAAAGTCACAAATTTGTTGCTATATTCACAACATTATTATTAGTTAAATAAAACTTGCCATGGTATTTCTCCATTTCATTAGTAAATTTTCACCATTACATTTGGTACAAACCCATATACACACCCCATTCTTGATTCTTTTATGGTTTAATGTCAATGGGGTCGCATGTTGCTAAGGTATCACATGATTCCTTGTTTGTAAGTACACTTCATTTATGAACTCTCCTTAAAAATAGATAGAATGCCATTCTTTTTGTAAATGTATATGAAAATAGATTTTGCAAGGATGTAACTCTAATTAATAGTCATAAGAGTTTCAAAAATTTGGTGAGTTTACACAAGAAAAATAAACTCATGACATCACAAGTGAGTTGAAAATTTTGGCCAAACTTACTGGAATTTTACAAAAACTTTGTCAATCTTCAATAACTTATCGAGTATGGAATACTTGGTCATCACACATATGAATACAAATTATAGAGCCCTGTGAGTTAGCTCAATTGGTTTGAATGGAACATTTGAAAACATATTTTCCCATGAGAGCTATGATTCTATTGCAGTTGAGTTTGAGTCGAGTTTAGTTCCACTAGGTTACAAACTGCCATTGTGGTTGGTGGTTGAGTTCCCTCCATCCATAGATTTAGGGGAAGAGGAGGGGGATCCCACAAGGTTTTCTTTGGGAAAAAAGAAAATACAACCTACGCCCTTTTTATATCATTCTTTGTTGTTTTTCCAAAGATTCTTGTTGAGAGGGAGGGATTTATGCTCTAAAAACAAATTTGTAGTAGTTATACCTCGTTTCAAGACCAAAAACAAGTGTTTTGAAGATTTGACAAGTTAAGAGTGCCTCGTTGTTGAGTGACCTACTTGAATAAGTTGTGTTGGAGGTGGTTGATGTGGAATGTTGTTCACATTGTCATAGACAATGCTTCCCATGTAGAAGCATGTATATTGTTGATAAATCAATTCCCAACTATTTTTTGGACCTCCCATGTAGGTCATCTTTTAGACTTGTTGTTGGAAATTGGAAAATATGAATGGGATAAATCTATTATGTAGAAGGTGAATCCCATAACAAAAGATATGCACAATCATACATGGTCATGCAGTGAGAAAATAAATAAATAAAAATAAGTTTGTCTACTCTGCCATGTTTAGATTTCCAACAACTTTCTATCTTTGCAGTCCATTTGTGCTTGAAATTTGTAACTCAAAATAATGTTATTAGTGATGAGTGGGAAGAAAGAAAATACAATAGAAAGAAACATTTTTCTCATAGAAATTGTGTCACTTGTATTTAATAATGTTTTATGGGAGGAAGTGGCATCTTAGGAATATGTCAATTAGTGATAAGTGGGAAAAATCAAAATGAAATAGGAACATTGATGGCATAGAGGTTGTGTCACTTGTATTTATTAATATTTTATATGTGAGGGGAGCCAATGAGGTGATTCCCATATCAAACTCACTAGTTAAGGTGCTTTTCTTGGCTTATTGGAAAAGCATCGAATGGGATACATACACAAGCCATGCCTAGAGCCAAGGAAAGTCCACATCCGAGAATAAGGAGGACAAATGCATGCCATTTTGGGAAGTTATTAATTCAATGGAAAGCATAAGATTCACGTACCACTACATGTTGTTTGGTACTATCTCAACCCCCCTTTTTTATGCCAACGATGAGAAGATAGAAGATTTTTTCAAGTGCATATAAAATAGGATGTTCCTAAATTATGCAACTCTGGGCCATCCAACACTAGGTACAAATATACAAGAGAGATGAGGGGATATTTGAATTTGAAATAGCGATTAAGTCAAAGAAGACATTGTTACCAAGTAAATTTCTATATTCAACTCCATTTTCATTTGTTAGAACTTTCCATCCTTTTAACTTTAATGTTCAAATTACTAAGTTGCATGGATACATATACATATATGAGAATGGATATAGATACAGATCCGACAAGTTTATAGAAAATCGATATACTTTATGCTTAGGATACATTAAATACATGCGTACATATCATGTGTATGTATATGTGTGTGTGTGTTAAAGAGACCACGAAACATACAAATTTCATCGTACCATTCATGAATTTTGAATTTGGAAATTAGGAAACACAAAAACGAGTTATAGTGAAGAGAGTCCTCCATGCTCTATCTAAAACCTAATTATAAGAAATCACTGTTAGCATTCTTCATTTTTTCAATAGTTTTGATGTTTGTTTTCCTTTGTTTTAATGATAGGAATGGCCACTGATGTTGTTGATATAACATTTCAAAAATATAAAATGCTACTAAAACATTTTAGCATTGTTTTCAACTTGTGTGCAGTGTTTTGTAAACGAACCATGTGGAAGAATTGGTGGTAAAATTCTTGAGCTATAGAAATTTGGGGTCCATATGAATCAAACTTGTAGTTCCTTTAGATGTGAAAACAATTGGAGCATGTTCAACCGCATTCATTTCAAGAAACACCACAAGTTGGGTACAAAAAAATCTTAATGATTTGTTGCTTGTAAAATATAATCTTAGCCTTTTCATATTGCAATATAAAATTAAATGATGCATATGAGTGATATTGTTTCCATTCAAATAGACGAGAATGATCCAATTTTAAATTCGATCATGGGTACCCGAATGAGGATCACGCTTGATTGGATGGAATAGAAAGGCCCTCCCAATCATCAGCCAAAAATTTTATCACTTATTTTATGATTAATCACTTATCATTTATTCCATCATCTATCATCCTTGGCATTTGAACTTCGGTTCTATACATTTGATTTTTTAATTTATTTCCCTTGTAAATTTGGTAGGTGAACATAAAGGAATGAGTCCTTCACAAGATATGGAAGAGTTTGATAGGTGAACATAAAGGGTTCACAACAACTAGGATCAATGGATGTAGACTCAAGCTATGGAAAAAATCCAATAGAGTTTCAGTGCTCTCTCTTTCCTCTCCTTCCATGCCCCATAAGAGCTCAATACATAACCCTCCAAAGGTAGGTGAAAGGTCGAATCGAGTCATTTCAGGATACATGGAGGGACAAAGGTCACAATGGCCATTTTTTGGAGTAAGAAAATAGAGTTTTTTACTATTATTTACCATTTAACTCGATGTACGCGGGCTATAGTGGGCCAGTCTACGCATGCGCGAGATGTAGTCAAGTTGCTCGTGTACAGGAACAAAAATAGGGAAACAAGGGTTCCTATAGGACAAAAAGTGGTTTTGAGTCAATCAAATGAATAACAGAGGCCAAAGAGTGTAAATGCTCACAAGGTGGAAAAATACAATGTAAGAGATGCCTCCTAATGTGTGATGTCAGAGAAGGTACTACAATGGCTTAAATACATTATAAATCTAAGAAGTGGAGTGATGACACAAATGGAAGGAGTAGCCCACTTGTCATAATACAATGATATCTCTCGATACATATCGGTACAATACAAAGCAATCTGATACAATGGCCATGAATATGCAGTATATAGTGAATACATGTCACAAGTGGTCATAGCCATGACCCAATATGCAGTAACATATGGTCTCCTGCCGAAGAGGAAACAATTGATACAAACTGAAGGTACAAACTGCTGATGTACGAGACTGATGTCTCATAAGAATAATCACGATCACTAGTAGCATACTAAATGCCACTAAAGTCTGGGGTCTTCTACACAAATCATCTACGGTGCATGCCCTATCAAGCGAATAAAGGTGTTGATGTCGAACTTGATGTGGCATCGTCTGATTATCGGTCATTAATGTATACCATTAACAGATGTGAGATAACCCACCAATAATGAAAATGGGCATCAAGGCATGGAGTACATTCACCAAGTGTGAATAGAGGTGTTGAGGTCGAACACTTGATGAATCCATCGATTAGGGGACATTGATGAATTCCCAATCCGTCGATGGTGAGAAAACCTACCACTAGTGACTGCAAGCCTCAAGGTACTCAACAGACTCTAAGTCTCGATTCCAGAATAAAGGAGTTGGATTCGACAGAATGAAACTCGTTGGAAGGAGGGCATTAATGAATTCCCCCATCATCCAGCATGAGGTAGCAGCTACACTGAAAGATTTGGAAGAACTCGGACTAACAGATTGAACTGTATGGGATGGCCGACATGCAATAGTCAAGAGATATGAGGAGTGGTTGACTTTGGTTTCAATACTTCCTTTGAACAAGAACATGAGAAGATGGATAAACTCAGGCAACATAGACTCAAGTACTAGATGATAATAATACTTTGTGACGCAGGAGGCATCAACAAAGGCTCCATAGTGACTGGAAGCTTAACCAGCCGGTGGAGTAAGATATGAGAAACGAGTACAACTCCTAAGGTCCTACTAATGTCCCGACTCACGATGAATGGAGTGGAGATGAATGCCCTGTTCAAAGGCGACACGACAACTGCCAATAAGAGGTAGTAAATATTTTCCCGTCCGGATTTTTAAGTTATATGATTTTTTTGTCTTTTTCATGTTATGAAAGCTTGAAAAAGAATAAAATTTCTTATAGTACAACAAGTGAGGGAACGAGTGTCAAGTGCAAGCAAACTAGTTCCAAGCAGTGGAACATACCTATGATCAATGCAAGGAAGCATGTGCAAGATGTGGACACTCAGGGGGGGGTGTTCCCTCAAGGTAAGGGTCATCAAGATGCGAAAGATAAATGGAGGCTCTGCTTGGCTCGAAAGGTAAAGTGCTCAAGCACATGTCTAATAACTGTGAAAAGCAGGAGTCGACACAAGGCTCAAAAGGCAAGTAAGATAATGCAATGCAATCACAACTTGACATAAATGGGGAGTCCTCATGGGAGATGGCCAAAATCAAATGAAGTAGAGTATGGGTCTTCATCAAAATGTCATGGAGTGACTACAAAGGACTCCCAATACTAAGGAGAAACAATGGTATGGGCGCCAAAAGGTATAAAAGGATCTAACTAGGGCACCCATGGTCGGACAAGCCCTACTACTAAATAACGATACTTCTGAAGCAGCATAGAGGTCCTGTGTCAGTTAAAAGCGGGGTCACACCTAAGGTTTATGAATGTGGTCATACGATCAATGCACAAATGCAGGCGAAATGACATCCTAAACTATATGCCAGGTGTCGAAAATTCCTGCTGAAGGCGTGAAACAGTTGAAAAATCCACTCTCGTCAGAAAAAAACTGCTCAAAAAGGCACTTTACAATGGCACATTAGTCCAAAACAACTCAAAAATGGCAAAAACTATAAGAAAGTGGATTTGAAAAATTATAAATAGTAAAAAGAAATTACTTTTACCATTCCATTATCACTTTTCACCCAACATAGTGCTTTTGGTTAGTTTTTACCCTCGATCTTCAGTTGTTGATTCTGGGAGCTATGGGTGTCAGAATTATGAGCCGTCTAGATCAGGTTGGTGCTCTCACTCTTCTCTTCATTGCCATGGTTTTTATTTTTGTTTTTAATGGTCAAAATTTTACTTATTTTTCCATGGGTTACACCCATATTTCGCTGTACGCGGGCTATAACTATACGGGTCACGTGGAGGGATTTTTGTGCGCGGTCAATGCATGCGTTGAACGCATATACGCACGACTGTATACACAATAGCCTATGTACAATGCCGTGGGTGGAGTTTTTTAAACATTTGGGTACTAAAAAAATGCATTGTTTTGCTTCCAGGATGGTCCTGGAGTGGAGAGAGAGGGAACATGACCTTGTTTATGAACAAGTACGCCAATATTTACTCGCCCAACAAGCGCTGCAAGCATGCGGCCTTTACAAATTTTGGAGCATCGAGGGTTTAAGGGCCCAAAATCGATTGCTCGCTCAGTTGGTCAACTATTGGGATGCAGAAGCACAACATTTTGATCTAGATGGGAAACCACTTCCATTTGAGGTGGAAGATATATAATTTATCACTGGATTGTCCCATCGAGGGAAGACAACGAGTCTTAGGTCTCGCAGTGTGGGGGGGGGCAATCACTATCAGTGATTACATTGAACAGTACTGTATTGATGGCACCCAAAAGGTGGGTAGCTAGGTCCCCATAGAGGATACAACGAGCCTAAGTATGAAGATCATAGTTCTCACCCTCGGGAGGATTACAAGATCGGCTGCACTTCATCAGGCTTCGAGGCCTTTGATATTCTATGCGGCTGAGTAACCAACGGTATATGACTGGTGCACAACATTACTGGGTATGATGAAGACCCAACTAATGGAGTGCAATCTCGGGTGGGCCAAGAACTTTGGTTTTGGAAGTATCTTATGCATCTTTTTCTTTGAGAGAGTGTCGGGTTTGAGTCTGAGGGTTGATGTTCCTCCGCATAGTCTTCGATATCCTTCCCAGACCTGGTAGGGATAGGTATCGACACGGAAGGGGGGTGGTCTACAGGCTTCCCCATATTCTGAGGAGTTTTTCCATTGGTGGTGGCAACATGTGATCGTCATAGACGACTATCCATATTAGGGAATAAAATTTAGAGGGGATCGAGACATGCTGCTCCCACCAGGGGCCACGTTCGGGGACATAGGTATGACTACTCTTTTTAAGTTTTGTGTATTTTTTATTATAAGTGAATGCAAATTTTTTTTTGGTGTGTTATCATATATTAATGTATGACTGTTTGCTTGCAGATATGGGTCCGCGAATAACTCAAGGTTTCCCACGACATCGCCCCAGAGGAAGGGGAGGCGAGGTAGTAGGTGCAGTGGCAGAGCGCACTTTGGAGATTGTGTGGGTCAATTTGACCCGTATGATTGCGTGGGTACCGGTCATAGAGGTAGAGCATCTCCCGGAGGCGATGCAGAGACATGTGGTTGGGGTACCCGGTACATGGGTGCGGTTGCTCCGGCGTATAGCCAGTGTCGTACACTACTACATGCAGACTCATCCCGCTCAGGAGGCTAGGGCTCCCTGCACGGATTAGATGCCATGGGGTCTCACTATTTTTTGTATCGGATTGTATATTTTTAAGAGCTACGGGCTCCAATTTTGTATTATGACACCACGTTTTGGATATATTATTAATGAAAAAACTATGATTTTCCGACTCTACTATTGTGTATGTACAAATGTCTGAATGAATGTTATTTGTGTGCTTCTTTTATTGATGTGACAAATTCCAATCTAGGACATAATTAGCATATGCATCATTTATATGATTAAAACGTCTCGGAACATGAATGTATGCAATAGAAACAAATTGATGCTCCAAGAGTCTTACCCTTAAGAACCTCCTTAGTAACGTAGGAGCCCTCACACGATACTTTCCTTTCAACTGAGACACAACCAGTTGCGCATCCAGTCGGACTTCTAAAGACTAGATACCATGCGAAATGGCATCGCGAAGTAACTCGATAACAACACTATACTCAGCCACATTGTTGGATGTAGGACTGAGACAAGCACCTCTTGAAGACACAATCTGACGATCGGGCGAGTAAATAACCCACGCAGTAGAATCTAGTCTCTGCGTATGACGAATAGCCCCATCCACGAATCCCAAGAAAATTGGATATTCCGTTGACATCTGTCAACCAAATGGAAGTGAATCAACGGACTTGAAAAATAAAAAGAAAACTAGACTATGTACAGAAAAGACTATACAATAGTATACAAAAGCATCAACTCGAGCTAGAAGCTTAAGCATAATACCGCTTGAGGTAGAGCCCATTTCTAGGCTCCTTCAAGGCGTTCCCCTCATAATCCTCTAACTCATAGGCTCCTTTCTCCAGGACACGCCTCACAACATAAGGACCGTGCCACATGGGGTTAAACTTTCCTGCCCCCAGGGTCTCCTTAGCTTGATCATATAGGAGGACCAAGTCACCTTCAACATATTGTTGGGGATAGACAGACCTATCATACTGAACCTTAACACAATGTTTGTTGGCATCGATTGCTACAACGGAATCCTGACACTGCGCGTCAAGTTGCTCGAGGTAGACTACACGTTGCTCTACTTCTGAAGTGTCAGGTAGGAGCTTTACAACTAGTTTCAAAGAAGGGATTTCGCATTCAATCGACAAGATAGAATCCACACCATGAACTAACTAAAATGGTGAGAAACCGGTGGAAGTCTTTACTGCGATTCAATATGCCCACAAAGTACGATACAACATAATATGCCAATTACTCTTACTTTGTCAGATGGTCCTTTGTAGAATGGCCTTAAGGGAATTATTCACTACCTTGACCTGGCCATTCGCTTGGGGATAATAAGAAGATGAGTGATCTTGTCGAAAACTAAGCTTAAGTGATAATTCTACCATCATCTTGTTTTGAAAATGACTGCAATGGTTAGTGACAATCTCCTTCGGGATACCGAAACGAGCTATAATTTGATTGAATACGAAGTGGTTTGCTGTTGCACCATCGACTTTAATGGTTGGCATGGCCTCAGCCCATTTGGTAAAATAATCAATGACCACGATGATATGGTGATGCCCCCTAGCCGAGGTTGGGTTGCAATCCATGAAATCTACCCCCAACTTGGTGAAGGGACCGACAGTGATAACTGGATGTAATGGAACAGGATGCGAGCGCGTGTTCCATGAAAACACCTGGAAAGAGTGACATCTCTTCACACCATTTACACAATATTTGAAGATCGTAGGCCAAAAATAGCCCGCTTGCAAGATGCATTGGGTTGTCGCAAGCTCGGATAAGTGACCACCACACGCTCCACTATGGCAGTCATGAAGCTTTAGCTCCGCTTCTTCATGACTTAAACAACGATGTAGGATGGAGTCTTTTCCTTAGCGATACAAACTTTCACCGATGATGACATAATATTTAGCATGATGTCTCACACACCGTCACTCATCTCGCGAATAGTGCGAAGGGAACTTCAGAGTTTGGATATATATAATGATATCCCCATACCAAGGGTCCGTTGATGAGATACGAAACAAATGTTCATCCAAAAATGAGTCTTCATGGACTACTTCCTCATCAAGTCTCGTAAAATATGACATAAGTTCTACGAAAACCAAGGACTTCACCAACTTCGCCGAAGCAAAATCAAGATCAAACTCCTGAAGGATGACAATCCATTTATTATATTCCCTCCCAATTAGGTGTCATGAGATCACAAATTGAAACAGATTGACATGGGCTATAATGGTGGTTTTCCTAAGAAAAATGTAATGTCATAATCGTTGGACTGCATGAATAGTCACAAGGGCCAATTTCTCAACATGAGATTATATCAATTCAACATCTACTAGATTTCGACTAAGATGATAGATAGCATGCTCTTGAAGCACATCATCCACCTGAACTAAGACCATACGAATCGTCTCTTGAGACGCGGCCACATAAAGCAAAAAATATCTTACAAAGTTGGGTGGACTAAGAAGAGGGGTAGATACCAAGGCTTTCTTTAAAGCGTCGAAATATTGCTAGGCTTGCTCATCCTAGATAAAAGGAGTGTCCTTCTTCAATAATCGCATGAAACCCTTAGTAAGATTGGCATAATTCATGATAAAACGATGTAGGAAAGTGGCTCTCACTTGGAGGCTTTGAAGTTGAATCAAATTATGCAGGGGAGGAAATCAAAGTATTGCCTCAACCTTTAAAGGATCGACTCTAATACCCTCTTTTGAGACTACAAACCCTAGAAGGTGACCCGTTTTCACGACAAAGATGCACTTGTTCGGATTCAAACGAATATTATAGCACCAACATCTTTCGAAAATAAGGTGGAGGTGACTAGGGTGATCTACTCTCTTACGAGAGTGACCAACAAGATCATCCAGATATGCCTCCACTATGCGCTTAAGGTCATAAAAGGCATAGGTCATGGCCTGCTGAAAAGTAGCTCCAATGTTTTTAAGGCCGAAGGGAATCTTCCGGTATGCAAAGGTACCCCAAGGACATATAAATGTGGTCTTATTTTGATACTCGGGTTTAATCTGGATCTGATTGTATCTTGAAAAATCATCCATGAATGAAAACACTTCACTTCCTGCACATGCATCCAAGATTTGGTCTATGAATGGAGTGAGAAAGTTATCCTTAGGACATGCTCGGTTCATATCTCTAAAATCGGTACACACATGGATGGTTCCTTGCTTCTTATCCACAGGAACAGGGTTGGATACCCATTCAGTAAGGAGAACTGGGTAGATGAAACCAACTTTGAGTAGTTTCTCTACTTCTGCCTTAATAGAGGCTTCCTTCCTAGGATTTACAGCACGAATATGTTTTCGAACAGACTTAACATTAGGGTAAGTCTTAATTTCATGCTCGAAAATACTAGGGTCTATACCTGGCATCTCCTCATATGACGAGGCAAAAACATCCTGAAATTCTTTGAATAACTTGGTGTAAATGCGGATCCCCTCGGGGGAATAATCAGCACCGATGTAAACGTTTTCAATATTTCAGGGAGTGCGAGAGATGTTGATCAGAATGGTTGAGGAAATGTTAGCCATATTCCCCTTGGCATAAATACCATGCTAATCCAAAGGATCCATAGGGTGACCAAATTTCTCTGCAAGAGTCGACCGAAACTCCTCCTGCTCAATAAGGTCAAGGTTGGGAAGAAAATAAGATCGATGATGGAGATCTTCCCAAGGCTTATCACTACCATACATGGCCTTGATAATAGCCTCATCTGAAGGCAAAGTACCATCAAGAAAATCATGCGAGCAAGATGAGTCGACTATCCACACGGGAAACATAACAGGATCTTATTCTTATGTTCGTGAAGAGGAGAGATTCGGCTCTCTAGTGGCTTGTTGAATATCATGATAAGCAAGCTCGACAACAGACAAGGGCATAGCCATCCCGATGTGCGAAATGTCTCCAGATGAGGAACTCGTGGAAGGTACATTCCACAAATTACTAAAATACGATGTCTGGAATGGTACATTATGCAACGAGGAAGGGGCACTATCGAAAATGGTTCCTATGAAGGAGATTGGTGCAACAAAGTCGAAAGATCCCATCAAAGAGGAATACAATCCTACACCAATATTCCCAATTGTCGTTTGAGAATTTTCAATCTGAGGAACTTTAGTTCCTGGTGATGTTGTGGGATTGGAACTAGTGAAATCTAGCTGATCGACAGTCACAATCTTGCCTTCGTGGGGAAAGCAGATAACTCTAAAAACAGAGGACACGATCTCTCTCATAACATAGATCCAATTCTAACCTAGTAAAAGGTTGTAGTCGATGGGCTCATCCACCACCTCGACTTCAATTGGCATGGTCTTCCCACCCAAGTGGACCTTAAGGGAGGGGATAATACCATGCGGCCTGAACGAATGACCATCAAATGCAGTGAGCATGGTGATATGTTTCGACAAAGGAGGGGATCCTAGCGCCTTCCAACAAGATAACGACATTACTGAAGTGGAAGCACCTTCGTCAACCACAGTACACTTAACGACCTTTTGTAGGCACCTAACATTGACTTGGAAAGCCACATGATAGGGGAACCAAGGCTAAACATCAATAGTGTCTAACTTGATAATATTTGGGCTACATTGATCCTGGACTCCCAAAGCACATAAAAGGGCGGTCCTTTGTGAAGGACAAGCCTGAAGAACCTCGAGAGCTGACATGGCACACAGAGTTTGGCCTAGATCTTCCACAATTGAATAGTTCTGGGTGGCTTGAGCATTGGGATTGTGCGTCAAGCACTTGAGAACACCTTTCGGTATCCACGGCATAGAGTTAGGCTTCTCGATATGCAATAGGATCTCAGGTGGAGGGGGATCATTCCCCAACGAAGGTCGTGGAGCTCCATAATCACGTGAGCGAGTAGCAACACTAACCTCCAATTTAACCATGTTAACGCATCTGTAACCACCGGCATGGGTAGAGGACGTCAAAGTTTCATTAGTCCCACTACCGGCGATGGAAGCACCCAAAGCCATATTTTGATGATGAGTAAGGGGATCCTTAAGCACAATTGGGCTCTGTGCAAGGTGCTTCGATGCTTCTTAAATACGAGGACACAAATGTGTAAGGTGAACTTTCGTGCAAAGCTTACAAGGAAAATTCACTTTACATCTAGGTTTGCGGTCCCCACTAGCATTTTCGTCGTCCCGAGGAGGGTTTGCGTTCTCTTTATTAGGGTTATTGTTCCTATTGTTCCCACCCCTACGATTATTTTTCCCCTTCTTCTTTCCACCAGGTTGTTGGTTACCTGATGGGTTCGCTGATTGTATAAAATGAATGTTAATTTTTGAGCATAAATTCACATATACTCTAGGATCTCTACTGAGAGAATAACATGTACAACATATCAAGTATAACAATGCATATCAATCACACCAAGAAATCACATGAGACAATAGACACAAAGAGTTTCACTGGGGAAAACCATAAAGGTGAAAAACCCCACAACTTCCTCAGAGATAGAAAGAGCAATGATACAACCAAGGTACAACAAAAGTACAAGAGATAGTATTCTCCTAGCAACTGATCCTCCTCCTCACATGTGCGCCACTTTCCGAATGATAGAAGTGTGAGTAAGTGAATGATCAAATAGAGATATCCCGATCTCTATTTCTACTTGTCCTGTCCTGCCCAATAAACCAATGGGGCCGACTTGTCTAACTTATCCTAATAACCCATGGTTAACTTAATTAGCGCCGACCCCACACATGGTGGTCTAATAACCCATCAGCAAGTTACGACACTTGCAACACTTGTCAATATAAATGACGACACTTCCATATAGAGGAATAATAACATCTCTATAGGAGTACAATATACATAGATGAAATACATGGGTGAAATACATTCCAAAGTTACATATACATCAACAATGAACATCGAACGATTGGGTGGAAACAGACGAGGCGTGAGCCTGTCTAGGGGTAGATAGGTTAATAGTTAGATTGTGCAATTGATTCGTAACCAAATCTATGGGACGAGTACTTGTGGAACCAACTATGCCATCAACATGCGGTTCAGGAATGGGCTTGGGCTCATGTTGTGATCTCGGTGTGTTAGGTATAATGTCGTACAAAATGCCAGATTGAGCATAGACCAGGTCTAGCTGCTGGGCTTTGAAAATAGGTTGTTCCTCGGTCATAATACCAGACAATGAAACATATTTTGAAACGTAAGGGAGCAAAGACTTAAGGAACCATTCCAACAAAAACTTTGGGGGAATTTTGGATTTCCACTAGCCTCTTCCGCCGGTGCCACTCTTGAATATGATCAGAGATATGTGTGGCTTTGTCCTGACGGAAGGTGGATAAGATCTTAGTACCAGTATCGTAGCGGACCAGCAACTGAAAGTGATCTAGGAAAACCAAAGATAAATCGTTGAAACCCCTATATTGTTGTGAGGAAAATGCACCTATAGTTCAGGGGAGAAACTACCAACTTACAGGTATGAAAGATAGACCTACAAATGTTCTGCAAGTGCAACTAGTAAGCAAATATATTTAAGCTTATAAAGGTGAGTACTTTATTAAGAAGGTTGATCCAAGCTTTCCCTTCCTTGCTCTTCAATGCTATCCAGTATCGCAATGCCCACACCTACAAAACAATTTGATACCTTTCTCAAATACATTTGACTACATATATAAGACTGATATCCATGACATAATAAGACATCAAACTATGATCAAACAGTAATCAAATCTAAGACACACATAAATTGGTCATCTTTGGAAAGGAAAGAATGTCTGATCTTTATTAATGAATGAAGCAAATACATCAAATTATACCTTCCTTCAAGCTTGGCACTTCACGAAACCTAGATCCAAGGTCTCCTGCTTCTGTTCTCCAAGGAGCCCAACCTCTAATCAGCTATGCTAGGGTTTATCAGAAACTGAGGCACAAGAGAGGGGGATGAGGGTTTCCATTCCTCCAGCATAACATTGTTATAGGCTTGGTCCCTTCACATGGCCCTTCTACCTTCCTTCTATAGTCAATGAAGGAGAGGAAAAGTAGTTATAATCAATCAGGAGGTTCCCCAACCAACTCAACTAAACCAAAATTCGAGATTTTGACTAGTACAGGAAAATGCCCTACTCTTCCTACTGCAAACTAGCGCATTTTTCAAGGTGTGTGAACCTCTAGTGAAGCAGAGTAGCGCATTTCTGAGGTGTGCGCTACTTTATTGAAGTGGAGTTGCATATTTTCCAAGGTGTGTGCTACTCTATAGGCATAAGAGTCACGCACATATCCTAA
The DNA here is from genome assembly GCA_027924585.1 of Larix kaempferi. NCBI lineage: Eukaryota > Viridiplantae > Streptophyta > Pinopsida > Pinales > Pinaceae > Larix > Larix kaempferi. Next base: position 6,897,625 of record BSBM01000602.1, read on the forward strand.
TATGCCCTACTCTATGCATAGGAAACCATCGTTATTGGAGAAAAATGGCCAAAAACAGGGTTTTCTGATGATTTTCAGGAGATGGTTTGGTCTGGAAAAATGTTCCTAAGGGTTATAACCATCAAATGGGCCAAGAGTGAGGTAATTTAAACCATGTTAAGTGTCCCAAATGACCCCTCAATCCACAAGTGTCCTGTTGTGTGACTAAACTTGATCTCAAGAAGTGTCGTCATGCGACCAAGCGATGCAAGTGTCGTCACGAACGGAGAAGTGTCATTTTAAGCTATAACAGATGCCCCCTAATGTATGAGGTTAGAGGGAGTGAGGGAAATGATGGCTGAAATACATTATAAATAACAAAGAGTTAAATCATGGAGGAACCGGAGAAACCAAGAATCATAGGCTCAAATGAAGTACCTAAAAGCAAAGGCAATGTCAGACAAACTTATCCTTGGGGTAACTGTCCATGTTCAAATAGTGGAACATGACCTCCAAGAGGATACAATAATGATCCAAATACTGATGCATATATCATGGCCACTAGAATACAAGCGTGGATCCATGAGGAACATAAGTGTAAACATAGCCACATAAATACAAGGTGGATCTATGTAAAAAATGGAGAACATAGCCATAGAGAACAAGCTGGATATATGTCTCCTCAAGAGCCAAAAAGAGTGTGGCTCAGTCTTGCACAACTTGGGCGATAACATAAATGAGGTGATGCTATCGAGGATCCCAAGGTCTTCATTCAAAACCAACCCAAGGTATAAACCTATCCATGCGAATAAATGAGTTGATGTCGAACATGGGAGGTATCATTTGATTACCGGTCATTGATGTATACCATTAACAAACGTGAGGGTGTCCACCAATAATGAAAATGGAACCCAAGGTACCTAGTACATTCAAGCAAGTGCGAATAAATGGTCTTTCCATCGAACACTTGAAGAATCCATTGGATATGAGACATTGATGTATTCCCATCTATCCAATAGCGAGGGAAACTGCCACTAATGACTGCAATCCCCAAGGTACTAACCGAAACTCTAAACTTCATTCCCAGAGCACAATGAGTTGAAGTCGATGGGAAGAAGTCCGTTGGAAGGGAGGCCTTAAGGCATCCTCCATCATCCAACACGAGGGACACTCAACAGGTACGAGCTGATTTGGAGTAGGACTGAACACATGATGAAACATACTGACACCAAGGAATGGACGACGCATGAGGTCAAGGAAACTGCAGAATGGTCGACACAGGTTATATCCTTGAACAGTGAGCACGACACAAGAGTGACCTAGGCAGCTTTGAACACAAAGAGACCAAGATGCAAATCTGCAATGTAGGAGACATTAACAGATTCTCCATATGATTGGAGGACTAACCAAATGGAGGAGTAAGAAATCTGACATCAGTTTATCCTAAGGTCAACACTAGAACCCAACTTGTTTGATAGGCTCAAAACAAGTGCTTTGTTCAAGGAGATAGTTGATTTGCTGCCATCATATTAAAAGATATTTTAACATTCTTTCCTTCCCTTTCCTTTTTCATTTTTTAACGAGCTTGACAAAGAACTAAAGCATGCTCGACGGTATTTTCATATTAAGGAGTTTGAAAAACCTAGAAGAAAACTCCATACACCTATCCGTAGATTTTATATCGAGTCCGGATTGGTCTATGCTCGGCAGTGTTTTCTTGTTTATAGAGTTGAAAAACTTAAACAGTCCTCTATAAACCATCTCGTGGATTTCACATCGAGCTCGAGTAGGTGAATGCTTGCTTGGTGTTTTCACATTTTGAGAGTCTGAAAACCCTAAAGACAGCTCCAAAGGTCCTTTTTTGGAAAGTTAGTCTCCTTCCGCGAAAAAAGTGTAAAATAATGGAAGAAGAACTCTTCTAGTGCATACTAGAGTATACCTTTTCTGTAAATTATCCACCAAGGCTCGGAAAAGGGATAATTCTATACCTAAGTGGATGTCCGTTCAGTTATTTTAACGAGCCCGAAAAGACAACTATGCTCGGAAAACTTTTATTATTTAAGGAGTCTGAAAAGGGCTTAAAAGAACTCCATAGGGATCTTTTCCGTAAAGGTTTAAAGAGCCCGGAAAAGTAAATTTGTGACCTCCTTACTGTTTTTAACGAGCTCAAAGGAGATACAGAAAAATGCTCATAACTTCCTTACTGTTTTTAATGAGCTCGAAGTGAAGATGAAAGAAATGCTCGTAGCCTCCTTACTGTTTTTAATGAGCTCGAAGGAAAGGTGGAAGAAATGATCAAAACCTACTTACTATTTTTAACGAGCTCGAAGTAAAGGTAGAAGAATGCTCGAAACCTACTTCCTGTTTTTAACGAACTCAAAGTAAAGGTGGAAGAATGCTTGAAACCTACTTACTGTTTTTAACGAGCTCGAAGTAAAGGTAGAAGAATGCTTGAAACCTACTTACTGTTTTTAACGAGCTCGAAGTAAAGGTAGAAGAATGCTCGTAATGGGAGGAGACGAGTGTCAGGGACATGCAAAAGTAGCTCCAAGCACATGGAACAAAGCTATGCCTAATGCAAGGAACATGATCAAGATAAGGACACTCATGGTGTGTCTCCTCTAGGTAAAAGGTGTCAAATTGCGAAGGCAAAATGATACAGGGCTTAGCAGAAATGAAATCAGAGATGGAGGCTTATACAACGAGCTAAAAGCGTGGAAGTTGGCATCAAGCTCATTAGCGCAAGCGGGATCATAACAGATGCATATGCAACTTGAACACAAAGATGGGAGCCTTATTAGGGATGGCCAAAAATATATGAGGCTTCTTCTCAAAGTCATGGTAAATCTAAAGAGGCTCCCGAGCCTATGAGAAAAACTCAGCACGTGCACGAAAATGGAATAAGGGTGCTGACTAGGGTGACCCATGTTAGGTAGGCTCTACTGTCAGACTGGTGCACAATGCATAAAGAGATGGCTAACACACCAATATCCAACATGTTCGACCCTATGGCGAATTCGGATGGAAAAATGTTCAAATGCAACATAGCAACATAGAAGCCTAAACCTATATGCAAAGTTCTGAATATACCTGACATGGTGCACAAGGTTTCGAAAAGGACCAGTAAGCAAGTATATATCCAGCCAAGAATCCGGTCTCCAAGAAACATTAGTACCAAGATCATATCTAAAACATATGTAAAGAAAGACCAGATACAAGTCACTATGGTAGAAATACTTTCAACTTCACTATCATCAACAACAGGCATAAACAAGGGAGAGTTTTCAAATGAAGACTCTATGGTACCCAAGCCCGAGGAATTACAATCAACGAGATCGACTTCAGGACAAAGATCAAAGTTGAAGGACATGATGGAATATGCAGAAACAAGTTCATCATCATGGCAGTTGAAAATTCTAGAAGCAGACTCAAACTCAATAGGAACACCGATTTGTGGATCTATAGGAGAGTTCAAAGACTCAACAGTAGGGAGATCAGACTTTAAGGTCAAACTAGGGCTGGACATAACTGTGACTGGGGTTGGACATAACTGTGACTGGATCAACATCCAAATGAATGGTAGACTGTACTATGGACTCTAGGAAAACTTCATCAGAAGGAAGTATATCGTCCTAGATAGAACACATATCTAAACATTTAGATGGAGGTATCACTTGGTCAAAAGCTGGGACTAAGTCCCGAGAAGGTAAGCATGAACTCAGAGACTTATTCTCAGTAGAAGTTGAACTCAATGTACAATATGCCACATAAGCTCCATGTGACATAGTAGTTCCTAATGACGAGGGATCTAACTGGTCTACAGTTGGGTAATAAGGAGGATCAACGAATGCAAGCTGGTCGATAGTGACAATGCTTTCGTTATGAGGAAAATGCATCACACGAAAGAGCGTAGACACCACAGCATGCATAGCATAAACATAATCATGCCCGAGGATCATATCAAAGTCCATAGGATCCTTTAAAACCATAAAATCAACTAAGACTGTTTTTCCACCCAAAGTAACAGGTACCTGACGGAGGAATCCGATCGGTTCACTAGGTCTTCTATTGAAGGTCAACGACCAATTAACAACTGGAATAACATTAGGGAAACCCAAATCTCTCCAAGCATAAGCGGATAAGATACTAACAGAATCTCCTTCATCAACAATACATCGGTCAACCGTATGGTTCCCGATATCAACCTTTATCTAGAAAGGTGTTGAAGAAGGAAGACGAGGCTTGGCTAGACTATTCCAATCAAAGGAAACGATCCTAGGGCTTGGTAGGGGCTCACATGGCATGGATGAAGTGTCCCTTTTTCCAGGAACATCCAAATGGGTAATGCAGAAGACTTCCGAGACAGGTGCATCAGTCTCCAAAGGAATGATGGGATCGGTCGAAGATTGCATCGATTCGATCACTTCACTCTCTAAAGGAAGAGTGGGGTCGACCAAAGATTGCATTGGTTCAACCACTTTATCAACCAAAGGTTGATCTGATTGTAGGGAATCTATAGACAACTCAGGAACAGAGGTTCCTTCAGACATGGACCACACTCTTCGTGCCTCTGGAATGGCAGGGCATCGGTGAGTAACGTGATCTCCCTTACAAAGTTTACAAGGGAACTTTGGTTTCCGTCCTATACGTCGAGACACCTTTACAACGTCAGTACTCTCAGCATGACCAGCATTGGCTGACAGTTTTCCCCCAGCATGACTAGCAGTGGTTGGTTGCTCATAAGTAGAATACTTTTGAGCTAAGGACCACACTTTTTACACTTCTAGAAGTACAAGGCACAAGTAGGTAAGCTGGTCTCCCTCACAAAAATTGCAAGGGAACTTATACTTCTGTTTATTGGGTTTGTCGACAATGTCAACTCCCTCAGCATGACTTGCAGTGGCTGAGCTGGTGTCTCCAGTATGACTCACAGGAATTGGTGACTTGTCATTAATATGACTAGCAGTGATCAATGACGTGTCCTCAACATGACTGACAGTGGTTGAAGACAAAATTTCAGTGTGATTTTTAGTGACTAAAAGTTTTCTCCCAGCATGACCTCCAGAGGCTGGGTAGGTGCCCCCTGCATGATTTGCAGAGGCAGGGTACTTGCCCCCAACATGACTTGCAGTGGTCGGGTTGCTACCCCCCTTGTTTTGGCATCTTCTTCCTATTCTTCCCCCGTCTATTCCTTTTAGACCGCGGGTTACTTGTATCCTACTTTCGCCACATGAGGTAGAAGGAGGAGGAGAAGATGTTACTGGTAAAGAAGGCACAAGGTTGTGATGCTCTTGATTTGAGGTGCTTACAAAAGAAGCGTCAAGAGCATGCAAGGAATTCAGAGTGGAAAACAACCAAATCGGCAACCCTATAGTGAATCCAGGAAGATTCAGAGTAGCCATTAAGGGAGTACCAATGTTTCCAATGAATGGAACAACACAGGAATCCCCCGGAATAGGGGTACCTTGATTGGCACTCACCGGGATGCTAGACATAGTTAACTGCTCAAATGAGCAAGAAGTTCTCTAAGGCAAACTAAGACAAGTAGCACAAAGAGCACACCACTAAAAAAGGTCCTAAGTAAATCAAACCAGGCAAACAGATGCCTTTCAAAGAAGAGTCGGGGATGATGAGGGCCCATAACAGATCAACGAAGGAAGAAGAACAGTTACCCAGGGTCCACAATACAATGACTAAGGGTGCAAGCGCTGGAATCACCAAACCGCCCTCCCAAAGAGCTGCAAGGGATTTCCTCCCACGTTTGTCCTAGGTACAACAGATATAACCCTCCGCCGTCACCTGTGTATTGTAAAATTAGTCACAGCAGATCTAATGAACAAGTAAATCAATCACAACAGATGAATATAGAAAATATGGTGTAAAACTGTGCAAAACATGCAACAGTGCTCAATATCCCAGAAAGGGTGAATGAATTACAATAGAATACAATCTCTGTCAATGAGCAATTCGAATTGCCTAAGAAGGTCATTCGAATCACTGAATGGAGTAGCTTGACTCCAACTAGGAGTCCTCATCATCAATCGGTGGTGGTCATCAATGCACAAGAACCAGTCATCCAGGTGTCAATCTGAGTCTAACTGAGTGTGTCATGTGTAACTGAAGTGTGTAGCACTGATTAAGGGAAGGAGGCTCAGTGGGGGGCGCATGGGAGACTAACTGAAGTCAGAACAAGTCATCTAGTCAAACTGGAGGTACAACGGAAGTGAAACAGTCAGTCGGGAGTGAAACTAGCCTCAAATCAGGGAGAATCGGAGCTAACTGAATGTAACTGAAGTGGAACTGCAGTGGTAGGTGAACAAGTGCGCCCTTCTCTGGGAGTAGGTGAGAAGTGGGCACCTTTCAGGCTAGGAGGGCTAAAGAACTAAAGTAAGTAGCTCCCGGGTGCTAGAAAGAGGTGGCTAAGGTGCTGGAGGCATCAACCTGGTGACTGGGATGCATGCAAAGTGCATGCAAACCCTAGAATTTGCATGCAAACCCTAATTGCATGTAAGATCCTGAAAAAGATGATGTGGATATCCGAACACCCCCCCTCAAGCTAGACTATGATGTGCAAAAAAAATAATGTGGGGCCCTGGTAACTAAGACCAAAGGTCACCCCAATACAATAATCCAAAAAATGCTGAAAATAAACTAAGTGAGGAAAGAGGGAAAACCCAGTGGGAAGAAAGCCCCCCCTCAAGCTAAATCATAATAATGGATCAATCTGTCTCCACAATGATGGAACTCACCCCCAACAGTGAACGGAGGTAAGAGAACTTCTTCTCAGTGAAGCTCTTGGTGAAGATGTCTGCAATTTGTGCATCAGTAGGGCAATATTGCAGAATGATGGTGCGGTCATGCACCAACTGTCGAATGTAATGCATATGAATCTCAATGTGTTTGGTCCTCTGCCGCTGAACTGGATCTGTGGAGATCTTGATAGCACTTTGATTGTCACAAAATATGACAGTTGAAGTAGTGCCACCAAAACCAAACTCGGAAAGAATACCCTGCAACCAAACCGCCTGAATGTAGGCATTGACTGCCCCTCGATACTCTGCCTCTGCTGAAGAAAGTGCAATGGCTGCTTGCTTTTTGCTGGACCAGCAAATAGCACCATGAACAATCATGAAAACATAACCGGAAGTGGACTTCCGATCAATGCTATCACCTGCCCAATCTGAATCAGTAAAACCAATGAAATCAAGCTCAGAATCTGCAGCATAATGTATGCCAAACTGTCTCGTACCTTGCACATAATGCAAGATCCGCTTGGCTGCTCACCAATGAAGCTCATGTAGCTGCTGCATATATCTTGACACGGAACTCACGGCATATGAGATATCAGGCCGTGAGTGTGTCAAATAAAGTAGTGAACCAATCAACTGTCGATACATACTGCAATTTCCAAGCGGTGTAGAATCTCCCTCCTCAAGACTGATTCCTGAGAGGAATGGGAATGGGGCTGCCTTACATTCAGCCATATTAAACTTCAATAACAGGTCGGAAGCATATTTTTGCTGAGATATAGTGATCCCATCAAAATTTTTAGCTATCTCCAAGCCCAAAAAGTGACTCAGCAAGCCCAAATCGCTCATGTCAAAAGCTAGATTTAAGGCAGTTTTTAGCTTGTTTATTGAAGTAAGAGTGCTACCAGTAATGAAAATATCATCAACATAAAGTACAATAACCAACAAATTACCTTTAACTTGCTGAAGATACACATTCAGATCAGATTTGCATCTTTGGAAATTCTGAGAAAGAAGGAAGGAGTCCATCTTTGCGTAACAAGCTCTTGGGGCCTGTTTTAACCCGTACAAGGATTTCTTCAATCTGCAAACTAATGATGGTTCTGATGTGTATCCCTCTGGCTGCTGCATATATACCTCTTCAGCAAGGTATCCATGTAAAAATGCACTCTTCACATCCATGTGGTGCACTTCCCAGTGCTTGGATGCGGCAATAGCTAAAACAAGGCGGATGGAATCCATCTTTGCAACCGGTGCAAAAGTCTCAGTGTAGTCCACTCCTTGGACTTGGGAGAAACCTTTTGCCACCAACCTTGCTTTGTATTTGCTGATAGTGCCATCAGAAGCAACTTTAGTATGGTAGACCCATTTACACTTCACTAATTTTCTTCCAGGTGGAAGAGAAACTAGCTCCCATGTGTTGTTCTTTTGAAGAGAACTGTACTCCTCATCCATGGCACTTTGCCATCTCGTATCTCGGTGGGCAGAATAGTATGATGTGGGATCTGAACCAGCCATCAAATAAAAAATCTCAGGAATTAATGGATCAGCAATAGATAGTGCCATACCTGCTCTTTGAAAGTCTGCTCTTGTTCGTCTCGGATCAGCAGGATTTCCAAGGTTCGAACCAGCAGATTGGAGAGTGTTTTGGGCACACTTTGGTAACTGAGGAGGATCATAATGGTCGGATTCCAAACCTGATATGTCATGATCATCATATGCTTCTACAATATCATAAATATCAGAACTCATACCTTCATTATCGCTGCACGGATCTTCTTTTGGTGAAGGTAGTGAATCGGCAGTCTTCTCCTCGACTAGTTGCAATTCTTGAAGCGGTTCTTCAAATTGCACACTGCGCTCTATGAATATCTTTTTAGATCTGATATCCATGAGTTTATATGCTTTTGATTCTTCCCCATATCCTATCATTATGCACTCGGTACTTTGTGGATCCAAAGCTCGTCTCTTCTCAGAAGGCATTCTAGCCCATGCAGTAGAGCCAAAAACTCTCAAATTTGACACATCCGGTTTGTGACCAAAGAATGCTTCGAAAGGAGTCATACCTTTCACGGATGAATGTGGAACACGGTTCTGTATATATGCAGCAACATTGATTGCTTCAGCCCAAAGATTTGCAGCCAAACCTTTTGATTCAATCATGCATGTAGCCATCTCTTTCAGTGACCGATTTTTCCTTTCCGCTACACCATTCTGCTGGGGTGTGTAGGGAACTGTATGTTGGATCTGAATTCCGCTTTGGGCACAAAGTTGTAGCAAGTTGGATTTAATATATTCTCCACCATTATCAGATCTAAGAGCTTTGATCTTGCTCTCAGTGGCGGTCTCAATAGAAGCCTTAAAATCCTTGAATTTTCCAAGCACTTCTGACTTGTTTTTGAGAAAGAATACCCATGTAAAGCGGGAAAAATCATCAATAAATGTCAAAACATACCTTGAACCATTTAATGACATATAGGGCAGCGGACGACTGATATCAGAATGGATCAATCCCAATATTGTAGAAGCGCTGCTAGTTTGCCGCGGTCGAATCTATGCTCGGGGTGCTTCCCAATGATGCAACCAGTGCATGTTCCCTTCGAGGAACGGAGTTGTGGGAGACCATCTACCATGGATTTGTTTGATAGAAGCAGCAAATATTTATAATTAAGATGTCCAAATATTTTATGCCAAAGCCTACTAACCTCATTACCATGTGTGCGAAGAGCAGTGGGCTTTGCAAGCGGAATAAAGTGTGAAAACTCATAGCATTTTGCAGTGTGGTTTGCCTTTCCGACTGCAACGAGTCTTCTACTTTTGATATCAGAAATTTCAACTGTATTAGGGCTGAATGTAACTTGCTTCGGTTCACCAGTGTGTGTCATTTGATACACAGAAAGAAGATTTGAAGCCAAGGAAGGCACATAGAGAACATTCTGAAAGCTTCCATGATCTACATGAATCGTACCTTTTCCCTTTGAAGAAATTTTTGAGTCATCTCCCAAATGGATGGGGATGGAGCTGTTTGGATCGAATGAAGAAAAGGAATCAATATTTGCAGCCATATGATTCGATGCACCCGAATCTATCAAGAGAGTAGTGGGCTTCGAAACAGTTTCCATGAGTGCTTGTCCTCTTTCATGATCATCATTCCTATCCTTCTTCCTTGCACCGTCAGGAAGGGTTATGTTGTTCTTCTCCAAAAGGAGGGCCATTTTATCTATAGTCTTCTTCATACATGAACTTTTGGGATGAAAGCCACGGTTACAATAAGTACATTTAGATTTTTGGTTACCTTCTTTGCCCTTTTGCTTGAACTTCGAACTGGATGGTGCATCCATTTGTTTGCCTTTCTCTCTTTGCTTGTGAGGTTCGAATTTGGGATTCTCCTTCTTTTGCTTTCCTTTACCATTCGGGATCTTGGGTCCTTGAACATATAGGGATGAATCTTTGGAGCTTATGGACCCCATTTGAATCAACTTGTCATGCTCTTTTGTGACGGACTAAATGAAGGCATTCAAGGTAGGCATCTTCCAATTCGGGGTAGTTAGCCGACCGGAATTGAAAGTAGAGACAAATACCGAATAATCTTTACCAAGCTCGCTGAGAATGGAGAGGATCAATTGTTTATCCTCTTTGATAACTCCACTGTTCTTCAACTGCATGTTCAAGTTCTTGAATTTTGTGAAGAATTCATTAATGGTCTCGAAATTCTCAGGACTAAGGGCAATCAATTCATTCTCTAATTGAAAAGCCCTAAGCTCATCCTGCTTGCCAAATAGTGTTTCTAGTTGCTCCCATATAGCTTTTGGAGTCTTCAATCCGCTGAGATGGAAGTGAAGAGCTTTGGAGATGGAGAGACAAAGAAGACCATAAGCTTCATCAAGCTTGTTGTAGTGTTTGGTTCGATCTGACACATTGTTTGGCTCCAATTCAAGACCAAGAGTGACTCGGTAGTAACCTTTTGAATGTAATATGATCTCCATATCATCTTTCCAATCAAAATAATTGAATGGGGTGAGGATAGGCTTTGAAGAAGAATATTCCATTGATAGGAGCGAGTCAAACTGATGTAGAAGGAGCTTGCATGCACAGTGTAGTGAATGCAATTGCTGTAGAGGAGCTTGCATGCACAATGTAGCGAATGCAATTGATGGAGACAATAAACCTACAAATCACAATAAACCAAGAACAATAAGGTCGAACAATCCACCCTTTTAGAGTTGCATCACACCTGGGATTGGAGATCAAACAATGTTGAGTGGGTCCAATGTATCAGATCCAGGAATTATGTGGAAACTCAAGCTTCTGGAGTGGTATTGGATGTATTTTCAAGCTTTGCATGCACAGGAGCGAATGCCCTTGAGATATCTCATGCCAAAACTTTTTGCAATTTGAGCAATTCAGTCAAATCTTCTTGTAGAAACACCTGTAGAAAAGAGATCTTGTCCCTGCAATGGCTCTGATACCATGTAAAATTAGTCACAACAGATCTAATGAACAAGTAAATCAATCACAACAGATGAATATAGAAAATATGGTGTAAAACTGTGCAAAACATGCAGCAGTTCTCAATATCCCAGAAAGGGTGAATGAATTACAATAGAATACAATCTCTGTCAATGAGCAATTCGAATTGCCTAAGAAGGTCATTCGAATCACTGAATGGAGTAGCTTGACTCCAACTAGGAGTCCTCATCATCAATCGGTGGTGGTCATCAATGCACAAGAACCAGTCATCCAGGTGTCAATTTGAGTCTAACTGAGTGTGTCATGTGTAACTGAAGTGTGTAGCACTGATTAAGGGAAGGAGGCTCAGTGGGGGGCACATGGGAGACTAATTGAAGTCAGAACAAGTCATCTAGTCAAACTGGAGGTCCAACGGAAGTGAAACAGTCAGTCGGGAGTGAAACTAGCCTCAAATCAGGGAGAATCAGAGCTAACTAAATGTAACTGAAGTGGAACTGCAGTGGTAGGTGAACAAGTGCGCCCTTCTCTGGCAGTAGGTGAGAAGTGGGCGCCTTTCAGGCTAGGAGGGCTAAAGAACTGAAGTAAGTAGCTCCCGGGTGCTAGAAAGAGGTGGCTAAGGTGCTGGAGGCATCAACCTGGTGACTGGGATGCATGCAAACCCTAATTGCATGCAATATCCTGAAAAAGATGATGTGGATATCCGAACATGTATGATCCTATGGTCAGTTACTAAGGATACCACCACACCGAAAACTCCTCAAGGAATAGTTGCTGGTCGAATCAGAAGGCATGGGAAGGGTAACTGAGCCTGAAACTCAAAAGAGTCCCCAAACACGATCCGATCCTAGTATATGCTCGAAACAGAAAGTAGGAGGTTTATTCCCAACAATCTGATCTCACAAGACCTACTGCATAGATCCCAGGCAAGTTTTGAATGAGGTGGGTTTACCTGTGATATTCGAACTATGATTTTTGCGTAATGTGTTATCTTGGGTGGTTTAAGGAGTTTTAAACCCAAGATCCTAACCAAAACTAGTTGGTGAAAAGTGTAACCTAAAAAAGAAAATGTTGCCAGTACATTTTATTAGGGTTCATTTTAAAGGTTACTTGCTTACTCAAAAACGTAGTGGGTGTGTGAGAGTGGTTATAACAGAGATAGAATACTGAAATGAAATGCTTACCACTAAACAAATCTTTTCTTTTCAATGCAAGTCTTAAAGATACGAGTTAGAATGCATGTGCAAATGCAATTTTTAGTCTTTCGAATGCAAAAAAGGTAAAAAATAAAGTCTAAATGTACAAAACTAAACTCAAAACCTAAGAATGCAGCTACTCAAACAAATAAGTATGCAAAAGAAAACTTTCTTCTTTTTGATGCAAAGCACTCTTAAATCCATTAAGCTAATTGCAAGGTACTCTACTCAGAAAATAAATCCAATTTTTTTAATGCTTTTCAAAGGTAAGAAACAAAACTGAAATTGAAAGTAACCTACAGTCAAAGCAAAAGCAAAGAACTTTCAGGTTTCCTTATTGAAACAGTAAAAGCAACCAATGCGACTTTCAGATTCTTATTGATGTAAGCATGCCAACCATTGGGAAAAGCATACGAAACCTACTTTTAGACCCAAACAAAGCAAATGACCTACAAAGAAGTATGGTTTTGTAAAGTCAGGTCTGCACATAAACAGTGCAATCAAGGTCCTGAACAACAACAAAGACACTTGAGCTTTCACTACAAAAAGAAAACTAAAAGCATAAGGGAGGATAAGAAACCAATCTAAAGAGAAATTTCACTCAAATAGATACAAACAGGGTCAAGTAGACTCAATAAGTTTCAAATCCAGTGGAAATGGAGCAAGCAGGTTTAGTCAGACTCAAATTAGGGTACAAAACACCAAACTGGTCCACAACCCCCCAACTTGGGTCCACAAGCCCCAAAACTTTCCAAACAAGCCTAAATTGATCAAACGAGGTCCAAATAATGAACATAGGATCAGTACAAGGATAGGAGACCACTTACATTGGTTTAAATCAGACCTGGGGTCATGAGGGACCCCAAAAATGCAGCCACAACCCCCAAATTTGGGTCCACAACCCAAAAACTCAAACCCATAATGTGTGCGCTACTATGTATGAGGCATACCAGCGCCCATAACATAGGAATGCGCTACTGTAGTTCACAACAGTAGCGCACAGGTGGGAAAAGTTGAAAAAATGGGGTTAAAACCCCCCAACTTGGGTCTACAAGAGTTTGCAAGGGCTAGGAAGGGTCTGTAAGAGCCAAGGAGGGTCAAACAAAGCCTAATAACTGATTCTAATCAAGAAATCGAACAAATATCTTCAAACAAAACTAAAGAAATGACCTTGGATACCCCTAAGCAGTTAGGCTTTCCCCAGCTAAGTCGCCATTCTGTTGTGAGGAAAATGAACCTATAGTTCAGGGGATTAACTACCAACTTACATGTATGAAAGATAGACCTACAAATGTTTTGCAAGTGCAACTAGTAAGCAAAGATATTTAAGGTTAGAAAGGTGAGTACCTTATTAAGAAGGTTGATCCAAGCTTTCCCTTCCTTGCTCTTCAATGCTATCCAGTATCGCAATGCCCACACCTGCAAAACAACTTGATACCTTTCTCAAATACATTTGACTACATATATATGACTGATATCCATGACATAATAAGACATCAAACTATGATCAAACAGTAATCAAATCTAAGACACACAGAAATAGGTCATCTTTGGAAAGGAAAGAACGTCTGATATTTATTAATGAATGAAGCAAGTACATCAAATTATACCTTCCTTCAAGCTTGGCACTTCACGAAACCTAGATCCAAGGTCTCCTGCTTCTGTTCTCCAAGGATCCCAACCTCTAATCAGCCGTGCTAGGGTTTATCAGAAACTGAGGCACAAGAGAGGGGGATGAGGGTCTCCATTCCTCCAGCATAACATTGTTATAGGCTTGGTCCCTTCACATGGCCCTTCTACCTTCCTTATATAGTCAATGAAGGAGAGTAAAAGTAGTTATAACCGATCAGGAGGTTCCCCAACCAACTCAACTAAACCAAAATTTGAGATTTTGACTAGTACAGGAAAATGCCCTACTCTTCCTACTGCAAACCAGCGCATTTTTCAAGGTGTGCGCAACTCTAGTGAAGCAGAGTAGCGCATTTCTGAGGTGTGCGCTACTTTATTGAAGTGGAGTTGCATATTTTCCAAGGTGTGCACTACTCTATAGGCATAAGAGTCGAGCACACATCCTAGTATGCCCTACTCTATGCATAGGAAACCATCGTTTTTGGAGAAAAATGGCCCAAAACAGGGTTTTCTTATGATTTTCAGGAGATGGTTTGGTTTATAAAAATGTTCCTAAGGGTTATAACCATCAAATGGGCCAAGAGTGAGGTAATTTCAACCATGTTAAGTGTCCCAAATGACCCCTCATTCCACAAGTGTCCTGTCGTGTGACTAAACTTGATTTCAAGAAGTGTCTTCATGTGACCAAGCGATGCAAGTGTCATCACGGACGGAGAAGTGTCATTTTAAGCTATAACAGATGCCCCCTAATGTATGAGGTTAGAGGGAGTGAGGGAAACGATGGCCGAAATACATTATAAATAACAAAGAGTTGAATCATGGAGGAACCAGAGAAACCAAGAATCATAGGCTCAAATGAAGTACCTAAAAGCAAAGGCAATGTTAGACAAACTTATCCTTGGGGTAACTGTGCATGTTCAAATAGTGGAACATGACCTCCAAGAGGATACAATAATGATCCAAATACTGATGCATATATCATGGCCACTAGAATAGAAGCGTGGATCCATGAGGAACATAAGTGTAAACATAGCCACATAAATACAAGGTGGATCTATGTCAAAACTGGAGAACATAACCATAGAGAACAAGCTGGATCTATGTTTCATCAAGAGCCAAAAAGAGCATGGCTCAGTCTTGCACAACTTGGGCGATAACATAAATGTGGTGATGCTATCGAGGATCCCAAGGTGTTCATCCAAAAACAACCCAAGTTACAAACCTATCCATGCGAATAAATGAGTTGATGTCGAACATGGGAGGTATCGTTTGATTACCAGTCATTGATGTATACCGTTAACAAATGCGAGGGTGTCCACCAATAATGAAAATGGAACCCAAGGTACCTAGTACATTCAAGCAAGTGCGAATAAATGGTCTTGCCATCGAACACTTGAAGAATCCATTGGATATGAGACATTGATGTATTCCCATCTATCCAATAGCGAGGGAAACTGCCATTAATGACTGCAATCCCCAAGGTACTAACTGAAACTCTAAACTTCATTCCCAGAGCACAATGAGTTGAAGTCGATGGGAAGAAGTCCGTTGGAAGGGAGGCCTTAAGGAATCCTCCATCAGCCAACACGAGGGACACTCAATAAGTATGAGTTGATTTGGAGTAGGACTGAACACATGATGAAACATAATGACACCAAGGAATGGACGATGCATGAGGTCAAGGAAACTGCAGAATGGCCGACATAGGTTATATCCTTGAACAGTGAGCACAACACAAGAGTGACTTAGGCATCTTTGAACACAAATAGACCAAGATGCAAATCTGCAATGTAGGATACATTGACAGATTCTCCATATGATTGGAAGACTAACTAAATGGAGGAGTAAGAAATCTGAGATCAGTTTATCCTAAGGCCAACACTAGAACCCAACTTGTTTGATAGACTCAAAACAGGTGCTTTGTTCAAGGAGATAGTTGACTTGCTGCCATCATATTAAAAGATATTTTAACATTCTTCCCTTCCCTTTCCTTTTTCATTTTTTAACGAGCTTGACAAAGAACTAAAGCATGCTCGATGGTATTTTCATATTTAAGGAGTCTGAAAAACCTAGAAGAAAACTCCATACACCTATCCGTGGATTTTATATCGAGCCCGGATTGGTTTGTGCTCGGTAGTGTTTTCTTGTTTATAGAGTTGAAAAATTTAAACAGTACTCTATCAACTATCTCGTGGATTTCACATCGAGCTCGAGTAGGTGAATTCTCACTTGGTGTTTTCACATTTCGAGAGTCTGAAAACCCTAAAGACGACTCCAAAGGTCCTTTTTCGGAAAGTTAGTCTCCTTCCCCGAAAAAGTGTAAAATAATGGAAGAAGAACTCTTCTAGCGCATACTAGAGTATACCTAGAGTATACCTTTTCTGTAAATTATCCACTAAGGCCCGGAAAAGGGATAATTCTATACCTAAGTGGATGTCAGTTCAGTTATTTTAACGAGCCCGAAAAGACAACTATGCTTGGCAAACTTTTCCTATTTAAGGAGTCTGAAAAGGGCTTAAAAGAACTCCATAGGGATCTTTTCTGTAAAGGTTTAGCGAGCCCGAAAAAGTAAACTCGTGACCTCCTTACTGGTTTTAACGAGCTCAAAGGTGATACAGAAAAATGCTCATAACTTCCTTACTATTTTTAACGAGGTCGAAGTGAAGATGAAAGAAATGCTCGTAGCCTCCTTACTATTTTTAACGAGCTCGAAGGAAAGGTGGAAGAAATGCTCAAAACCTACTTACTTTTTTTAACGAGCTCGAAGTAAAGGTAGAAGAATGCTCGAAACCTACTTACTGTTTTTAACGAGCTCGAAGTAAAGGTGGAAGAATGCTCGAAACCTACTTACTGTTTTTAACGAGCTCGAAGTAAAGGTAGAAGAATGCTTGAAAGCTACGTACTGTTTTTAACGAGCTTGAAGTAAAGGTGGAAGAATGCTCGTAATGGGATGAGACGAGTGTCAGGGACATGCAAAACTAGCTCCAAGCGCATGGAACAAAGCTATGCCTAATGCAAGAAACATGAGCAAGATAAGGACACCCAGGGTGTGTCTCCTCCAGGTAAAAAGTGTCAAATTGCGAAGGCAAAATGATACAGGGCTTAGAGGAAATGAGATTAGAGATGGAGGATTATACAACGAGATAAAAGCATGGAAGCTGGCATCAAGCTCATTAGCTCAAGCGGGATCATAACAGATGCATATGCAACTTGAACACAAAGATGGGAGCGTTATCAGGGATGGCCAGAAATATATGAGGAAGAAAGATATGAGGCTTCTTCTCAAAGTCATGGTAAATCTAAAAAGGCTCCCGAGCCTATGAGAAAAATTCATCATGGGCACCAAAATGGCATAAGGGTGCTGACTAGGGTGACCCATGTTAGGTAGGCTATGCTGTCGGACTGGTGCACAATGCATAAAGAGATGGCTAACACACCAATATACAACATGTTCGACCCTATGGCGAATTCGGATGGAAAAAGGTTCAAATGCAACATAACAGCGGAGAAGCCTAAACTTATATGAAAAGTTTCGAATATACCTGACATGGTCGCACAAGGTGTTGAAAAGGACCAGTAAGCAAGTATAAATCCAGTCAAGAATCCTGTCTCCAAGAAACATTAGTACCAAGATCATATCTAAAACATATGTAAAGAAAGACCCGATACAAGTCACTGTGGTAGAAATACTTTCAACTTCACTATCATCAACAGTAGGCATAAACAAGGGAGAGTTTTCAAATGAAGACTCTATGGTACCCAAGCCCAAGGACTTACAATCAACAAGATCGACTTCAGGACAAAGATCAAAGTTGAAGGACATGATGGAATCTGCATAAACAAGTTCATCATCACAGCAGTTGAAAATTCTAGAAGCAGACTCAAACTCAGTAGGAACACCGATTTGCGGATCTATAGGAGAGTTCAAAGACTCAATAGTAGGGAGATCAGACTTTAATGTCAAATCATGGTTGGACATAACTGCGACTGGATCAACATCCAAATGAATGGCAGACTGTACTATGGACTCTAGGAAAACTTCATCAGAAGGAAGTATGTCCTCCTAGATAGAACACATATCTAAACATTCAGATGGAGGTATCACTTGGTCAAAAGCTGGGACTAAGTCCCGAGAAGGTAAGCATGAACTCAGAGACTTCTTCTTAGTAGCAGTTGAAGTCAATGAACAATATGCCACATAAGCTCCATGTGACATAGTAGTGCCTAATTATGAGGGATTTGACTGATCTACAATTGCGTAATAAGGAGGATCAACGAATGCAAGCTGGTCGATAGTGACGATGCTTTCGTTATGAGGAAAATGCATCACACGAAAGAGCGTAGACACCACAGAATGCATAGCATAAACATAATCATGCCCGAGGATCATATCAAAGTCCATACGATCTTTTAAAACCATAAAATCAACTAAGATTGTTTTTCCACCCAAAGTAATAGTTACCTGACGGAGGAATCCGATCGGTTCACTAGGTCTTCTATTGAAGGTCAACGACCAATTAACAGCTAGAATAACATTAGGGAAACCCAAATATCTCAAATCATAAGTGGATAAGATACTAATAGAAGCTCCTTCATCAACAATACATCGGTCAACCGTATGGTTCCCGATATCAACCTTTATCTGGAAAGGTGTTGAAGAAGGAAGACGAGGCTCGACTAGACTATTCTAATCAAAGGAAACGATCCTAGGGCTTGGTAGGGGTTCACATGGCATAGATGAAGCGTCCCCTTTTTCAGGAACATCCAAATGGGTAATGCAAAAGACTTCCGAGACAGGTGCATCAGTCTCCGAAGGACTGATGGGATCAGTCGAAGATTGCATCGATTCGATCACTTCACTCTTCGAAGGAAGAGTGGGGTCGACCAAAGATTGCATTGGTTCAACCACTTTATCAACCAAAGGTTGATTTGAATGTAGGGAATCTATAGACAACTCAGGAATAGAGGTTCCTTTATACATGGACCACACTCTTCGTGCCTCTGGAATGGCAGGGCATCGATGAGTAAGGTGATCTCCCTTACAAAGTTTACAAGGGAACTTTGGTTTCCGTCCTATAGGTTGAGACTTCTTTACAACGTCAGTACTCTCAGCATGACCAGCATTGGCTGATAGTTTTCCCCCAACATGACTAGCAGTGGTTGGTTTCTCAGAAGTAGAAGACTTTTGAGCTAAGGACCACACTTTTTGCACTTTTGGAAGTACAGGGCACAAGTAATTAAGGTGGTCTCCCTCACAAAACTTGCAAGGAAACTTATACTTCTATTTATTGGGTTTGTCGACAATGTCAACTCCCTCAGCATGACTTGCAGTGGCTGATATGGTGTCTCCAATATGACTCACAGGAACTGGTGACTTTTCATTAATATGACTAGCAGTGATCAATGACATGTCCTCAACATGACTCATAGTGGTTGAAGACAAAATTTCAGTGTGATTTTCGGTGACTAAAATTTTTCTCCCAGCATGACCTCCAAAGGATGGGTAGATGCCCCATGCATGATTTGCAGAGGCAGGGTGCTTGCCCCGAGCATGAGTTGAAGTGGTTGGGTTGCTGCCCCCTTGTTTTGGCATCTTCTTCCTATTCTTCCCCCGTCTATTCCTTTTAGACTGCTGGTTACTAGTATTGCTATTTTCAACACATGAGGTAGAAGGAGGAGGAGAAGATGTTACTGGAAAAGAAGGCACAAGGTCGTGATGCTCTTGATTTGAGGTGCTTACAAAAGAAGCGTCGAGAGCATGCAAGGCATTCGAAGTGGAAAACAACCAAACTGACAGCCCTATAGTGAATCCAAAAAGATTCAAAGTAGCCATTAAGGGAGTACCAAATTTTCCAATGAATGGAACCGCACAAGGATCCCTTGGAATAGGGGTACCTTGATTAGCGCTCACCGGAATGCTAGACATAGTTAACTGCTCAAGCGAGCAATAATTTCTCTAAGGAAAACTAAGACAAGTAGCAGAAAGAGCACACCACTAAAAAAGGTCCTAGGTAAATCAAACCAAGAAAACAGATGCATTCCGGAGAGGAGTCTGGGATGATAAGGGCCCAGAACAGATCAACGAAGGATGAAGAACAGTTACACGGGGTCCACAATACAATGACTAAGGGTGCAAGCGCTGGAATCACCCAAACTCCCTCCCAAAGACCTGCAAGGGATTTCCTCCCACGTCTCTCATAGGTACAACAGATATAACCCTCCTCCGTCACCTGTGTATGATCCTATGGTCAGATACTAAGGATACCACCACACCGAAAACTCCTGGGGGAACAGTCGCTGGTCAAATCAGAAGGCGTGGGCAGAGTAATTGAGCCTGAAACTCAAAAGAGTCCCCAAACGCGATTTGATCCTGGTATATGCTCAAAATAGAAATTAGGAGGTTTATTCCCAACAATCTGATCTCACAAGACCTACTGCATAGATCCCAGGCAAGTTTTGAATGAGGTGGGTTTACCTGTGATAGTTGAACTACGATTTTTGCGTAATGTGTGATCTTGGGTGGTTTAAGGTGTTTTAAACCCAAGATCCTAACCAAAACTAGTTGGTGAAAAGTGTAACCTAGAAAAGAAAATGTTGCTAGTACATTTTATTAGGGTTTATTTTAAAGGTTACTTGCTTACTCAAAAAGGTAGTGGGTGTGTGAGAGTGGTTATAACAGAGATAGAATACTGAAATGAAATGCTTACCACTAAACAAATCTTTTCTTTTCAATGCAAGTCTTAAAGATACGATTTAGAATGCATGTGCAAATTCAATTTTTAGTCTTTCGAATGCAAACAAGGTAAAAAATAAATTCTAAATGTACAAAATTAAACTCAAAACCTAAGAATGCAGCTACTCAAACAAATAAGTATGCAAAAGAAAACTTTCTTCTTTTTGATGCAAAGCACTCTTAAATCCTTTAAGCCACTTGCAAGGTACTCTACTCAAAAAATAAATCAAAATTTTTTAATGCTTTTCAAAGGTAAGAAACAAAACTGAAATTGAAAGTAACCTACAGTCAAAGCAAAAGCAAAGAACTTCCAGGTTTCCATATTGAAACAGTAAAAGCAACCAACACGACTTTCAGATTCTTATTGATGTAAGCATGCCAACCATTGGGAAAAGCGTATGAAACCTAGTTTTAGACCCAAATAAAGAAAATGACCTACAAAGAAGTATGGTTTGGTAAAGTTAGGTCTGCACATAAACAGTGCAATCAAGGTCCTGAACAACAACAAAGACACTTGAGCTTTCACTACAAAAAGAAAACTAAAAGCATAAGGGAGGATAAGAAACCAATCTAAAGAGAAATTTCACTCAAATAGATACAAACAGGGTCAAGTAGACTCAATAAGTTTCAAATCCAGTGGAAATGGAGCAAGCACGTTCAGTCAGACTCAAATTAGGGTACAAAACACCAAACTGGTCCACAACCCCCCAACTTGGGTCCACAAGCCCCAAAACTTTTCAAACAAGCCCAAATTGATCAAAAGAAGTCCAAATCATGAACATAGGATCAGTACAAGGATAGGAGACCACTTACATTGGTTTAACTCAGACCTAGGGTCATCAGGGACCCCAAAAATGCAGCCACAACCCCCAAATTTGGGTCCACAACCCAAAAACTCAAACCCAAAATGTGTGCGCTACTGTGTATGAGGCATACCAGCGCCCATAACATAGGAATGTGCTATTATAGTTCACAACAGTAGCGCACAGGTGGAAACGTTGAAAAAATGGGGTTAAAACCCCCCAACTTGGGTCCACAAGGGTTTGCAAGGGCTAGGAAGGGTCTGTAAAAGCCAAGGAGGGTCAAACAAAGCCTAATAACTGATTCTAATCAAGAAATCAAACAAAGACCTTCAAACAAAACTAAAGAAATGACCTTGGATACCCCTAAGCAGTTAGGATTTCCCCAGCTGAGTCGCCATTCTGTTGTGAGGAAAATGCACCTACTCTAAGGATCCCAACCTCTGTTCTCCAAGGATCCCAAGCTCTAATCAGCTGTGCTAGGGTTTATCAGAAACTGAGGCACAAGAGAGGGGGATGAGGGTCTCCATTCCTCCAGCATAACATTGTTATAGGCTTGGTCCCTTCACATGGCCCTTCTACCTTCCTTATATAGTCAATGAAGGAGAGGAAAAGTAGTTATAACCGATCAGGAGGTTCCCCAACCAACTCAACTAAACCAAAATTTGAGATTTTGACTAGTATAGGAAAATGCCCTACTCTTCCTACTGCAAACCAGTGCATTTTTCAAGGTGTGCGCAACTCTAGTGAAGCAGAGTAGCGCATTTCTGAGGTGTGCGCTACTTTATTGAAGTGGAGTTGCATATTTTCCAAGGTGTGCACTACTCTATAGGCATAAGAGTCGCGCACACATCCTAGTATGCCCTACTCTATGCATAGGAAACCAACGTTTTTGGAGAAAAATGGCCAAAAACAGGGTTTTCTGATGATTTTCAGGAGATGGTTTGGTCTAGAAAAATGTTCCTAAGGGCTATAACCATCAAATGGGCCAAGAGTGAGGTAATTTCAACCATGTTAAGTGTCCCAAATGACCCCTAAATCCACAAGTGTCATGTTGTGTGACTAAACTTGATCTCAAGAAGTGTCGTCATGCGACCAAGCGATGCAAGTGTCGTCATGGAGAGAGAAGTGTCATTTTAATCTATAACATATATGTTCCCCTAGTAAACTCAACATACCATTTCACAGCTTCCCTTGTGAGGGTGCGTTGAAATAACCTCAAACGAATAGAATCGTGGTTCAAGGAATTAGAGGAGCACCATAAATGGAAAGTGGTGATGTGATCACCTGGATCCTCACCCTTCTTCCCTTCGAACTTTGGAATGTCAGAAGGGATCTTGGTGGGGAATGGAGGCCATGTCGGATCATTACACACTGGATCATTCGTGAGCTTTGAAAGATCGGGTAAATTTAACCTAGCAAGAAAAGGGAGCTGATGCTGTGAAGTTTGATTATAAGCTCTCGAAAGAGACTGACTCTGCGAACCGGATGGTGGGACTATATACATCGAAGTCGACACCTAAGGTGCCGATGAAATTTGGTAAAAACTGTGACCGTGACCATAAGTATAATAACCTCCTACAAACTGGCCCATGTTGGAATACACATGCATATGCATAGTAGGGATTCCATAGGAAGGATTGGGATAATAGTTAGGACCAGTTGAAAAGCCATAAGAATGACCTCCATAAGAATGGGGTCCCATATAACCACTCGAGGAAGGAAAACTAGATGAGTGAGGGCCATATGAAAACGGTATGTTCCCACTCAATGGAATTGACGAACTAGATACAGGAGGAAAATTCAGAATTATATAAGTGTTCAACAGCACAGGCATAGAGGCATATGGGTTAAAAGTTAGAATGTAAGTTATAGATCTGATACCTATTGTGAAATCTCCACTCGAAAAAGGGTTCATACTAACACTAGGGGATGACGAAAGAGATGGCCCTCTGCCAACACTCAGAAAATATGGAGGGATGTGCCCACTCCCAAACTGATGGGCGGTGTAAGGAGGCATGGTGACCCCTATCCCGACACTAGAGATAGCATGACTACTAGACATAGTGGAAGTAATAGTCGGCATAAAACCGAGCATACCCAAAGAAAAAGGGTTTGAGGTCGTAGGGACGGATGTAGAACCAAAACCTGGCATCCCCAAGGATGAACCATACAAATAAACTGATGACCATGTTTCATCAAAAAGGTTCGTGTTCGTGGGCTAGGATGTCTCAGACCCAGGAGGAGTGCTGTGTGATGAACCTCCTCCCCATCCATCTCTAGGAGTGGATGGAGGGGAGTTCCTCGTGGTGCCTCTGGACAGAGTTACGGGAACTCCCGTCGTGCTAGATGCAGAACTCATAATAGGAGTTTTGTGAAGCTCGTGAGATGTGAATAAAGGGCCAGCGGTAGTCCTCTGACATCTCTTGCGAAGAGACAGTGATGGATCGCTAGCCGATAAACCATCCAACCGACGAGATCGACGGAGAGGTGGATCTCGATCCACGATGACTTTAAAAATTCAACAAATAAACATTTCCTAATGGCCTACTATATCGTCACATAGCACACACCTAAAAGAAACTACAGCCAAATGCACACAAACAGGACTGGCTCAAGGGACCTCCCGACACTACAGCTAGTATGCCTCTCCTAGGAGAGGCTTGAGACTCCCAAATTATAACAAGAGGTAACATAATTAGTTATAAGGGCCCTCCGTTTTCACTGTGTGAACACAACTGTGTTGTCCGAACCCTATCTGCCTCAGGAAACTCACAGAATAACCGCTGCAAGTACCCTATGTGATACCTAGGTAAAGCAACTATGGCCACCATGTATAACCAATGCTCAAGCGAACAGTCGCAGGTGGGATCCGTCGTATGGGCAGGGTAGCTAAGATTGAAACTCAAGAGGGTCAAATCCCCAAAGAATCCCTAGATACAAACAAATCCTGGAAATATCTCCCACGTTCAGCCAATATTGGAGGGCTATCTTTGCAACCAACCTCTTCTGAACTTGTTCTTAACTCTGTTTTTAGTAGAGCGTCCTGAGAACACTAATGTATACCATGGGTTTCACCACTCCCTGGTCAGACACATAATGTTTGTTTAATAGTCTTGTATTGTTAACTTAGAATGATCTATTCCAGGACTCTAAGCCTATACTAGTTGGTGCACCCTAACAAAGAAAATGTTCTAATCAGTTTCTTTAGTTAAGCGTTAATTTTAATGGTTGTGATTACTCAAAGGATATGGTCGTGAAACTAATGATGTGAAAAGACTCAATGATATGCACACCCAAAAAACACTAGACTCATCTATCCATAGAAAAAGTATGCCACTATATGATAGTCAAACCAACGTTTCGTAATTCAGAAATAAAAATGCAATCTCTTTATAATTTCATGCATAAGCAAGTCCTAATGAAAGCACAAGCACTCTAATGCAAAATGTAGATACATAAAGTAATTTTTATTTTTTTGTATTTTCACTTATAAATGAAATGAAAATGCAAACAATGTTTTTGTATTTTTCAATATAAATGAATGAAAAATGAAAATGGAATCAAAACTTTTCAGAAAAGAATGCAGAGCATGCAATGCAGACAACCCAACAAACTCCAAAAAGCAAGACTCAGCTAAGCCAATGAGCTATGAAAATAAAAAATGGTTTGAAACCAAATTCTCAAAAACTAAAGAAAGAGGAGTTTCTAGTCAGTAAAAGGGCATGGAACAGTCAGAATATAGGCCTAATAAGACTAAGGAACACCTAGAATTCACCCAGTAACAACCAAAGAATACAAAAAAGACAATCGTGGAGTTGTACACAATTGTTCATAGAACAATAGCGTGTATACGCAGGCTATTGTACTAACAATAGCGCATCCACGTGGGCTAACCGAGGCTGACCCACGTACAGGAAAGGTAGGTGGACCAAAAATGAACCAAAAGACTAAGAAAAATCAAGATTTTCTATGTAGACCCTAACAGCCAATCAACGACATAGAAACTTGACAGAACAAAGACTCAAAATAAGGAAAAATTCTCAAAATACCCAAAATGGAGGTTTTGCCCCAGCGGAGTCGCCATTTTTGTTACAGAGAAAAACTTCTTATGGCTTGGGGTAGACCACAACAAACAGATGACTACCAGAAATCAACTCAACTCCCAATGCATGCTATATAAATGTAAATGCTAAGAAGTGGAATAAAAGACCAACCTTCAACCGGACGTTTGATGTAGATCCCCATTGAGATTTCCAATCACCACATTTGAAACTGCAGCTTAGTCTCAACAATAAACACAAGCAAGTGCATATGATATATGAAAGTTGTTAGCATAAACAATAGCATAGTCCATGATATAATAAGCAAATGTAACCAATGATAATAAACCATTCACAACATCAATTGGACGGGAAAATGAGTATTTCTATTAATCTAAACAAGAAGTACATGATACAACCTCTTGCCAACAACTCATATGAACTGAGAACTAGGTCCCTCCACTTGTGTCTCCACCACTTCAATCCCCCATGCAATGGACAACTCATGAGTAAAGGAATGATTCCTTCACAAGATATGAAAGATTTTGGTAGGTGAACATAAAGGGTTCACAACAACTTGGATCAGTGGATGTAGACTCAAGCTATGGGAAAAGTCCAATAGAGTTTCGGTGCTCTCTCTTTCCTCTCCTTCCATGCACCATAAGAGCTCAATATATAACCCTCCAAAGGTAGGTGAAAGGTCGAATCAAGTCGTTTTGGGATACATGGAGGGAAAAAGGTCACAATGGCTGCTTTTTGGAGTAAGAAAATAGAGTTTTTTACTATTATTTACCATTTAACTCGATGTACATAGGCTATAGTGGTACAACCTGTGCATGCTCAAGCTGCAGTCAAGCTGCTCGCGTATAGGAACAAAAATAGGGAAACAAGGGTTCCTGGAGGATAAAAAGTGGTTCTGAGTCAATCAAATGAATAACAGAGGCAGAAGAGTGTAAATGCTCACAAGGTGGAAAAATACGTTGTAACAGTGTCTTACAACCAAACTCATTGAAGAAAAGAAACAAGTATAAATATGGCCTCAATATGCAAAGGATGGGAACTAAGCACCACCAAGATGATGTATTGAGGAATTTTCCACTTGCAACAAATGGAATTCCATATCAAAAGGGTCTAGAAGCTCTTTGTCATAGCCCAATCATCCCAAATCAAACTAGCCACCTAGATTAAGGAACCATCAAGCACAATTTATCTAATGACCATGAAAAAATGCACACCCTCGATGATATATCTTGAAAGTGAATAAAATCACGAGTCTCTCAAGTAGGCCAAGGGAACCATATCCCTTATTAAGACAAGGTTGGAAAACATGCCTTCAGATGAACTGAGACCATAAGTTATAAACCACCAAGTATGCATAGGTCATGGTGATATTGATCTCATCCTCTCAAAAGTGGAAGTAGTAGTTGAAGAGGGCAGGCTTCAACACACCAAAGATCATAGCCTTTGTCTTGCTCAAGTTAACTTACACCTATCAAAGATGCTAGAGGATAGAAATGACAACGATTTTCCATTATATCCCCTTAGGAAAGAAAGCCAATAGGGTCACAACTTCAACAAATAGAATCAAGAGGATTGGGATGTGGAGTAGAACAAAATCATCCCCATCTTTTAGAAGGAGTCCAACCCATCAATCTAGATCCCAAAGAGAGTCCAAATATAGGGAAACCTTGTTTGAACCCTATAGTGCTCCTACTACAGTATGAGAGGTTGTAAGTGGTGTGAAGATGACCAATAATTGACTCATAACTTAGTCTTATGATAGCCACCAAAAGGGACCTAAAGGATACCAATGCAACGTAACGTCTGGAGCAAGGTCTCTCTCAAGACTGAGTTGAACACCTTTAGAATGTCCACAAAAGAGCATATGACTTTGAAACAATGGTGAGCGGAATCCTAATAATGGCACAAAGTGTGAATATGTGATCAATGCTTTGATAGTTCTGCCAAAATACAACCTACACTTTAGCCTTGAGGATCGTCCTCTCAATCTCATCCAATAGTCATATGTGAAGGATTGTAGCATAAAGCTTGGAAAAGTATGTCTAATCATATTGTTCTATAATTCTTGGAATCTAAACTAAACCTTGAATTGAAAATGGGGTGGGTGATATGGTGGGACAATCTTGAAGTGAAAATTGAACAAACAACGCGATTAAGAAAATAAATCAACAATATAGAAGTCAAGAGAGTGAATGCCATGTTTGTGGTACTCAATGTGTTGATTTTCATGATTTGTAACTCTGTGTGTACTCATGATCTGTACAATTCATATGATGTACCCAAAATAAAATATATTACAAGGGGTAGGGAGAGGGGTGATGTGGACTAGACTTTGTACATGTATATCATAAAGGAATGTAGTATGGAAGAATATGGATTGTTGATCTATATCAAGTTGGCGAAAAACTTGTATAGGGAAAATATATGCACCAAAATACTCTATGTCAATATTAGTGGGCTTCAAGAAGCTCACATATCCTTTTGAAAAGGAACTCAATTATGACAAATAAGACATTGATAATCTCTCTAAATGTGAAGAATAGAGGGAGGGTCATGTGAAAGAGACTCTTCTTAGTTGCTACCAATGAATCTCATGTTGCACCCCTATGAACAATAAGATTCTAAATCCTATAGACCCAATTTATGGCACACTTGTTAATTTTAGACAAGATATTATTGTTAAAGAACATTGTAAATTTTGGATTCAAGTTCTGTCATGTCCCAAAATTTTGCATCGGGTGACAATGGCCTAAGCCCCTTGGCCATACTCATGATAGCTTGTCAAATTGATGTTAAGGGTCAAATAATTTCCAAGAATTATGTCAAAGTTAGTAATAATGTGAAATTAGATCCAAATGGACAAGGTGGATCACATTAAGAGAAATTCCCAATTCAAAGTTTGTAATATACCCATCCAAATGAACTGTCATGGAGGAAAATTACTAGTTCCCTAGGTTGGGGTTGGAAGCATTGGGATTTGAAATAAGGGGTAACAAATTATGTTTGGACATTAGAATGGAATAAATGTTTAATAAAGGATCTATAGAAATAAATACAAGGGAAAATCAAACTGGCAATTGATCATGAAGACACATGGAGGATGTGGGACCCACACAAGCTAGATTTTCTATGCCACATGGCATCCTCCTCTTGTCAATTCGAATCCATGAGAAGTCCAATGTTCTTGGGATGAGTTGGAATGGAATAATACTTGGCATGACTAAATGAGGTCGAAATGTAGAGGAAGACTATCTCCCATGGAGGAGGAGGAGGCAATTTGGAGCTAGTGGGACACTTGGGCTAGATTCGCTAGCTCTATGACAACAATGATGAAGATGCTATGACACCTATGAGACAAATCAGACCTGATGGATGACATCTGACATATATGACATGTCAGGGCTAAAAATAGACTCCAAGAGGGCGCTCAAGGGAGTTAGGAAAGCCAAAGAGACACCTATTCGAATTTGGTGGAGGAGGAGGCTAGAATTGGAGGGACAAGTGGCACACATTGGAATCTCTTCCCAACTTGAGTTGGCATGAATCTCTTGGAAGGAATTCGACCCATGGAGGACCTTAGAAGTTTATAAAAGACAATAACAAGGAAGTATTGTAGCTTTTGATCATTTTCAGAATTTGCATTTGAGAGGAGAGCTAGTGGAGTGCTACTCTACTTGCCTTAGCACCAATTTCGAGGGTGAAATATTCCAATCCTAGTTGGTAATCGGAAATGGAATTCAATACTTTAATTTGGATCTTAATGGAGTCTTTTTTTATAGGTTGAAGCTACAGGGCTGCTCATGGTCACATCTCTTTCATCTTGCTTCTACAACCATTCTTATATTTCTTGGCATATTCTTGCTCCTTGAGGAGAGGCACACTTATTGAGGTGATGAAATATTTGGGATAGTTCTTGAGGCCCCATATATTTTTAATATGATATATATACTTTGTTTTTTACTGCTCAAAATACTTTAATATCGAAACTCAAATAGATTTGATGTAAAAATGCTAAACTATGAACAAATGGTGTCATTTCCCCAATACCTTGTTATTTGCACTTGAAGTGGTATCAAATTCGAATGGTTCAGTCAATGTCTGATTTATTAATGTTTTATGGAGTGAAATTAATATGATGAAGAAGTTTCATATTCATTATACAAGCATTTGCAGCAATATTCTTAAGTTTCATAACCATTTGTGAAGATTTACTATCATTTCCCCCAAGGTTGAAACTAATATTTTTGTATATGATTTGAGAGGGTTGTAGTAGACTCAATAAACTGAATGGTTCTGCATATGAGACCATATTGATGTCCCATAAACATACCCTACTTCTGTTCTGAAATTCGAGAGGGTCCCACAACATTTGGAGAGCCATTTCCAACATCTACCCAGGTGGGATTTGAACCCCAAATTGCTAGTCAAACTCCCTACTTTGGACATAACTTGAAGGCGAGTTGCAGAATCCTTTTGAATACTCTAAGGAATCCCTTAAACTCATAATTATTTCCTAATATCATCCATATTCCTTCTGTAACAATTTTGGATCATTTGGAGTCATTTGGAGACCAAGAGACCAATACTAGTTAAGGGTCGAACTAGTGGAAAAATTGAAAAATTTACCATTTTAATAAATTTTAAAAAAGGGACATTACAGTGGTATCAAAGCATGATCTTGGAACTTGATTTGGTCTGATATTCATGAGGACAAGAATTCAAGGACCACCATTAGATATTGAAACCAAAAGTGCTTTTGTTGAAGAGGAAAAAGTAGGAAAAGAAGATCATTTTTTGAGGAAACTATGGCTAGGGATGAAAAGGGAACCTCATATGATAGTGAGGAATGAGGAGTTTAGGAAACTCATGAAACCACTCTTTGAAGACATGAAGAAGCATATTATGAAATAATTCGAATGATTGGTTAGCCAACTTGGAAGCAAAGGAGAAAGGGGATGCATCAGTAGTTCTCATCATGAGGAAAAGAAGGTAATGGGTGAGCATATTTTCTCAAGCACATGACCTCATTATAGAGCTAATGAATTTCAGAGTGCAACAAGGCCTACCACACCTAAATTTCTTGATTCGAAAGCAAATATTAATAATCCAATTGATGTGCAATAAATTCTAATCGAATGGCAAAATTTGAGTGAAGATTACAGAAACACCCTACCATTTGATCAATACCTCATTGTCTCAAACAATTTCAAAATGAAGGAAGGTAATAAGAATCCATTTCAAAATAGAGAATTGAATTATTCCTTAAGTAAAATGCCACTTCCCACATTAGATGGTTCATCTCAAAATTCTGCAATTACTTGGGTACAAAAACTTGATGTGTATAAGGGAGATACAAAAAAGGCCATTCCTTTTGAAGACTTTGCTGATTGGGTGTTTGAAAATAGGCCCAAAAATGAAGATGTGAAGTTAGTGAAGAAAGCTCTATGCCCTTCTTGCAAAATACCTTGGAGAGAAAATCATATGTGTGTGAGTGAAAAGAGTAGTGAAATATCTGAAGCCTCGGGGAATGCATGTATTTCTTACTTGAAGATAGTTTTTGGGTTCTCTTCAAAAAGAGATTCCAAATGTATTGATCTTAATGAAACCGATGGGAAAAGTGCATTAGATTGCTTGAAGGAGAAATATGAAGATACATCCCATGAACTTGAAGAAGATTCTATTGAAAATATTGAATATCATTTCGAGACACATTCTACCTTGGACATGAATCAAGGAGCATCTACTGATGGATGCTTGAACTATGAAGGAGTACCTATTGATGGGTGCTCATACCTCTATGTTGGTGACATAGAGATAACTTTTGAAAGTGTTGCTGCAAGCCAAAATTCCATTAAGCATGAGAATGAAGACCTTGTAGCAGTTGAAGAATAAACAAGATCAACTTCCCCATCACCACTTGAGATTCATGAAGTTGGTCCAAGTAAGAAGGAAGAATATGAGGAGTTTCACTTGCAAGAGCCTCTTTTTCTTGAAGGGTAATTAAATATGAATGAAAAGAAGATCCAAGAGACCCTTAGCATGTTCCATGACACTCAAGCATTGGTGTCAAATTCTGGTTGGAAGGTATCTTCATTGAAGGATCCATCCTTCCTTGAAGACATGGAGAAGATTCAAAGAGCAATGTGCAACATCAAAGATAATTTCATGTATTTTATTTTTGATAGAAACAATTTGGTTGAGTTTAATGAATTTTTACATGATGCATACTTGAAGAATGATGAGAGTATTCCTAAACTCAAAATTCAAAATGAGCAGCTTCTTGAAAGGTTGCAATATACTTGTTCTTCCTCCTATGTTTCAAATTTTCAGATGGTAGATTGCATGGAGGATTCTCATGACATGGTAGATCATGAGAAACATGGAAAATTGAATGTGCTTGATTTGTTTGAATATCATATTGATGAGATCCAAGCACTTGATGTGGTGGAAGAGGAACTTGAGTTTCCTCTTGGAAATGATGACACAATTTTTGAAGAAGTGTATGATTCCACTACCTTGGAACCAACCTATGAGAAGATTTTTTCACTTTTGAGGGAGGTGCATGATCCTACCATTATGGAGCATTCACATGAGGACACTTCTGTACTTTCTGATCATTTGGGTGAGTTGGTTCATTCTCCTACATTGTACACTTCCATATTTTGCAGCATTCATCCTAATGAAGTATGGGTGAAAGGTTTATTTTTTATGGTGCCACATGAGGAGCATGAAACTCCTATCTCTCCTTTATATGATGACATTATTAGAGACATTTCTTATTTACATTTGCAGCAACATTCTTTGTTACCTTATGATGAAACACATCTACATGGATGCACTTATGATGTTCACTTGAGTCACTTGAAGACTCATGATTTCCCTTGCTCCCTTCTTAGTTCAATTGATATTGGAGGAACTTCATCCACTACTTGGCTGAAGAGATATATGATTGGAGCAAATTATTATTGGTAGAAAAATCCTTTGTTCTTTCTTGATGATACACATGTTCATGGATGCACAAATTCTACTTATGTGAGCCCCTTGAAGGCTTATTGTTTCTTTTGCTCCCTACTTGGTTCAGATTTTAGTGAAGGTTCTTCATTCACTTCTTGGATTAAAGAACACATGGATGATTATTTTGATGCATATTCCATCCTTTTGGAGCAACATTATAGGACATTGGATCCTCACCTATGTCATTGGATCAGATTTTATTGGTCACTTGAAGTTTGTATGCACTTGGCAAATGGTGGTCTACTTACTTGGAGGTATAAGCACTTTCATGATTCTTTGATGAGGCACCTCCTTGATGTACATTTTTATTATGTTGTTATGTACTTTGATGATATATATTTTTTAATCATGATGTTTGGAAGAATGCATACAAGAAAATGGGATCCAATAATTCTCTTTCCTGATGGTATGGGTTGGAGAGCACTCTTAATTGTTGGAGCGCAATACAAGCAATGGGACCCTGGGATAATTTTTAGTCCCATTGATTTAAAAAAATTTGGGAAACAAGTAGTATGGGAGATGGATTCCCAACTTAATAAAGTGATTTTAATCAGAGTAGTGCAGCAGAAAGCATGGTGGTTCCTCTCTAAAATATTCATGGAATCTCGAAGACTCAAAGTTGGGCAACTCAGTGGCAACTTCAAAGAATTATGCAGTGGTATCAGAAAGGGTTTCCAAAATATGAAAGAGGTACTGAGTAATTGTGCCAAATTGGTTTTGACGGATTTAATTAACATTTTTGTGTTTAATGGTGATGTTATAGGGGATATCAAAATGAAAAAGAAATTCCACATCTCCTTGCTTTTGGAAACACACAATTGTAGTGCATGGGTGGATCTACTTAAGGTTTGAGAA
This sequence comes from Larix kaempferi, assembly GCA_027924585.1. Lineage (NCBI taxonomy): Eukaryota > Viridiplantae > Streptophyta > Pinopsida > Pinales > Pinaceae > Larix > Larix kaempferi. The sequence goes on from BSBM01000602.1 coordinate 6,931,111, forward strand.
AAGAAGTTTTGGGAAGCAAAATTTTGGAAAGAACGCAGGTTCTTCCACATACATGTGTTGAAATTGATTGAGGACAAGCAATATTGGGAAGGGAGGATTTTTCATGTCCCAAAATTTTGTATTGGGTCACAATGGCCTAGCCCCTTGGCCATACTCATGATAGCTTGTAAAATTGATGCTAAGGGTCAAATAATTTCCAAGAATGATGTCCAAGTTAGTAATAATGTGAAATTAGATCTAAATGGACAAGGTGGATCACATTAAGAGAAATTCCCAATTCAAAGTTTGTAATATACCCATCCAAATGAACTGTCATGGAGGAAAATTACTAGTTCCCTAGGTTGGGTGTGGAAGCATTGGGATTTGAAATAAGGGGGATAATAAATGATGTTTGGACATTAGAATGGAATAAATATTTAATAAAGGATATAAATAAATAAATACAAAGGAAAATCAAAGTGGCAATTGATCATGATGACATATGAAGGATGTGGGACCCACACAAGCTAGATTTTCTATGCCAAATGGCATCCTCCTCTTGTTAATTCGAATCCATGAGAAGTATAATGTTCTTGGGATGAGTTGGAAGGGAATAATACTTGGCATGATTCAATGAGGTCTAAATTTATAGGAAGAGTAACTCCCATGGAAGAGGAAGAGGCAATTTGGAGCTAGTGGGACACTTGGGCTAGATTCCCTAGCTCTATGACAACAATGATGAAGATGCTATGACAACTATGAAAAAAATCAGATCTGATGGATGACATATGACATATATGAAATTTCATGGATAAAAATAGACTCGAATAGGGTGCTCAAGGGAGTTAGGGAAGCCAAAGAGACACCTATTCGAATTTGGTGGAGGAGGAGGCTAGAATTGGAGGGACATGTGTTACACATTGGAATCTCTTCCCAACTTGAGTTGGCATGAAGCTCTTGGAAGGAATTCGAACCATGGAGGACCTTAGAAGTTTATAAAAGACAATAAAAAAGAAGGATGGTAGATTTTGATCGTTTTTAGAATTTGCATTTGAGAGGAGAGCTAGTGGAGTGCTACTCTACTTGCCTTAGCACCAATTTCGAGGGTGAAAGATTCCCATCCTAGTTGGTAATTGGAAAGGCCATTTAGACATTTAATTTGGATATTAATGGAGTCTTTTATTACAGGTTGAAGCTATATGGAAGCTTATGGTCACATCTCTTTCAGCTTGCTTCTACAACCATTCTTATATTTCTTGGCATATTCTTGCTCCTTGAGGAGAGGCGCACTTGCTGAGGAGATGAACTCTTTGGGATAGCTCTTGAGGCCCCATATCTTTGTAATATGATATATATACTCTGTTTTTACTACTCAGAATACTTTCAGGTTGAAACTCAAAGATATTTTATGTAAAAATGCTAAACTATGAACAAATGGTGTCATTTCCCCAATACCTTGTTATTTGCACTTGAAGTGGTATCAAATTCGAATGGTTCAGTCAATGTATGATGTATTAATGTTGTATGGAGTTCCATTAATATGATGAATAATTTTCATATTCATTATACAAGAATTTGGAGCAATATTCTTAAGTTTCATAACCATTTGTGAAGATTTACTATCATTTCCCCCAAGGTTGAAACTAGTCTTTTTGTATCTAATTTGAGAGGGTTGTATAAGACTAAATAAACTTAATGGTTCTGCTTATGAGACCATATTGATGTCCCCTAAACATCCCCTGCTTCTCTTCTGAAATTAGAGAGGGTCCCACAACATTTGGAGAGCCATTTCCAGCATCTACCCAGGGGGGATTTGAACCCCAAATTGCTAGTCAAACTCCCTACTTTGGAAAGAACTTAAAGGAGAGTTGAAGAATCCTTTTGAAGACTCTAAATCCTCCCTGAACTCATAATTATGTCCTAATATAATTCCTACACCTTCTGTAACAATTTGGGAGCATTTGGAGTCATTTAGAGACCAAGAGACCAATACTAGTTAAGGGTCGAACTAGTGGAAAAATTGAAAAATTTACCATTTTAATAAATTTCAAAAAAGGGACATTACAAGTTCCTTCAAATAGGAAATTTGATAGAAATAATAAGGAAAATTTAAGGATTAATAAGAAAATGTTGATATGAAAGTGCATTGATCAATAATAGAATTAGTTGCTATAATGGATAACCATGTGCACCATTGTAAAATCATGTGACATAGGCATACCCTTAGCTAAGACTTTAGATTGTGGTTAGGATTATTCTTTTATGGTGATGTTACAAGGTCAATTAAAGGGCTAAACAGTGAAACACACCATGTTGGGAACCAAACATAGTGGATTTGCACCAAAGTCCGCAATTGGAATATTAAATCGTCAATGGATAGGTTGTTCCGTGAAGCATATGTATGTGATATACACCAACGTATGTAGATAGAATATGCAATTCTAGAAAACCAATTGTAAATTGAACACTTCAACTTTTTTATGTGTGGTGAAAATATATGAGTTGTTGGTTGTATTTTAGGTATATGTTGGTTTACTGTAAGAGGAATGTGTAGTATCTTGAAACGGTTGAAAACATGTTAGTTTATATTTATCTATTGATAGTAGAATATGAGATATAATTGAAATTTCATTACTTAAAGTCTATACATATTGTTATTATAATTTTCTTTTATGTGATAGGTATTAATTTATTTCAATCATTTTGACCTATTTAAAATTCTTAAGGAAATAAATGTATCTCAAACTAATGGTTTTGTTGATGGAAGCTAGTTAATAAGTATTAGATGGTGGATTCCATCTCCGTTGACTTCGTTAAATTCATGAACGAGCACCATGCCTCAAGCAATTCTGCATTAATCAATACCTTGATCCTCTCCACCATGTCCCTTTTATGGTCACAACCAAATGAGGCACTGCAACAATTACCAAAGCAAATGACAAGAACCTCTCTTGGATTTGAATCACATTGACTAATGCATGAACCCGTACAATGTGGCAAGGATTATGAACATCACAACTCTATGGTTACTTGATCATTGCAACTCAAAGAGGTCTCTAAGGCTTAAGGGATTTATCTTACTCACAATTATAGGTCAAGCCAAAACCTACCACAATGTGTTAGATCAATAAAGATAAATTGAATCACCACATTGCAAAATCCAAAATCAATCAATAGTTACATGAATCAATTTTAACATATTAACGACCTTTTTGTATTAATATAACTATTAGCTCCAAATTAAGTAGTTAGATTTTGTGTTTGAATTTCTAGTTGATAAATATAGATAGGTAAGAGGATATCATAATTTAGATAAGTGATACTTGAAATTGTAATTCCTTCCTTGTAATTTGAATGCTCCTTCAAGAAGCTTATAATTGAGTAAACTCACCCTCTATGTTTGTACATCATCTTGCATTGATATCATTTGTAGTGTTTCATCTTTTTTTTCCTACATATGATATGTCAAACTATATTGCTTGATGTGAGTAAAGAACCTATTAAGAGCACATGCACAAACCCTAAAGTGAGAATCAATTCGACTCAACAAGATCAAATATAGACACCATTATATTTTCACTTCAACTCAATAAGATGAAATCTAGATATTGCTACATTTCATAAAAAAAATGTTCTTATATCATTTCTAGAATTTGCCACAGGAAACAATACAAATAAAAAATGAGAAATCAAATATATAGTGTTCCATTTTGAGACTTTATAAAAGAACTTGATATTTCTAAAGATTTCTTGGGTATGATATTAATGGGAGAAATGTGTAATACCTTTTAACCATGAGAAACAAAAATTTGATTAGGTTAAAAAATGATAGTTCTTTAGTCGTTTCTTGATCATTTCTCACATCTCACCTCTAGGAGACCATGGAGTCAAACTAGCTCCTTACATAGTTTTGCAAAATAGTTCCAATTGAGCATGCAAATTTCCACCATGATTTGTTTCCCCTTACCACCAAATTTTATGAGAGACAAGTTGCTTTGCTCCAAAGTTCTTGCCATGATTATACATCGAGTCCCCCAAAAGAAATCAATAGGAGTTGCATCTTCACAATGTTAGATGAAGACCATGGTGCCTCTTCTCCCTACTCTACATCTACTTTTATTTTTATGACAATATCACATTCAAGCCTCACATCTTCTAGGGTGTTTTTGCATTTGTTTTTCCTATATTTTCCTCTTCTCTCTCTTTCATGATCACATGTACCTTTTTTCTTTGATAACACGTTTTAGCATCTAGAGTGTTTTGGAAACTGCCTTGTGTAATGACCATTGATTGTACTCTCTAGTCCCACTGAACTTTCCTTGGTCATTTATGGAAATTAACGAAACTTTCTTATCTTATCTTATCTCTCTAAGATGACAATTTCAAAAAATTAAAAAGAAAAAAGAAAGAGAAAAGAACAAATTCTTTTAGAAAATACTAATCCCTCATGAAATGAAAACATACCTTTAGCCCCAAGGGTTGTCTCAAGAGGTCATGAACCAAACCAAATTCTAATTCAAACACATATTTAGGAAAAACAATGTAACCATATATGAGAATCAGTGGACTCACAAGAAAAGATGCTTGTGATTCATGACTCCAAGGATGGTAAGGTTTAGATCTTCATAAAGTCTTAAAGTCTTGAATATAATAGGATAGTTTTTAGTTTTTTCTATTTTCAAAGTGATAATATGATTTTTTTAAAGATTTTGTTTCGGTGATTTAATGGTTGGAATAGGAAACTACCACAATGCAATATCATCTAGGTGGGACACATGGGATTCCATCAATTCACTTATAAATCCTAGACCTTGTCTTTAAATTAACTAAGACTAATGCACCCATGTCATTTGCCACTCATTTCTCACATATCACACATTCTCATTAATTATAAGTATTTGCATTTATTGTAGCCATTATTCAAAGCCCGAACTGGAGGAAGCCACTTCCTACATATACCTTTTTAGTGTTTTATTTTGTATAGGTATGTTTTGTGCACTTGGAACGTAGTTGTACGCCATGTGACACTCGTCTCCTCCAATGTATTATAGCATTCTTTTATTCATTTTCAGGCTCTAGAAAATGAAAAAGACATAAAAAGATTAAATATTTATATAAAAAAAGAGAGGAGTAAATAATTATGGTCTCATATGAATATCCTGAGCAACTTAATTTGTTTCCTTTGAATAGAACACTTGTGTCATGCCATCTTCACAATTGGGTAGTAGTTATGGCTGTAGGAATGTAATTGTGATTCGAGTTTTAATACCCCTCCGATTGGTTACTCTTCCAACCATTATGGAGCAGTCTTCATTGCCTTAGTTTTTTACTAAATTTCATTGGAGAAGTTATCGTCACTGCTCAAGTCACATAATGTGCCATGTTCTCGTTCAAATGAAGTCTTAGCCTAAGTCAACCATTCCTAAAAATCCCTAACTTTGCATGTTGACCTTCCCTATTGTCAAAAAATGTTCTTCGTATCATCCTATCCAACATCTAGACTCGTGTTGGTGTAGAAGTTCCTCTTTGGATTTTTACTAGTGGGTCACTTCTCATCGACTATGACACACTAATCTGAGGAGTTGACCTAGAGTCATAGCACCTTGGCCCAATTTCCATCATTGAAAGGTGACCTTGCACTCAATAGATGACAAATAATCATCGATCGTTGATTTATTTATTTCCCATCATGTTCGATAACAAGACCTCTATTCACTTTTTAGGATTCGTGCTATACCTTGGGTTCCATTTTCATTATGGTTGGAATCCCTCGCCTGTTAATGACTTACATATTGGTTGTTACTCAAGGTGTTTTATTCTGTGCGTTGTTTAAATCTGGTGCATACAAGAGATGTACTCGATGGTTTGTACTGCAAAACTTTGTCCTAACCATTTTCTGAGTCAAATCTATTCCCGATATTTCCTCATGTTGGCTAATGGAGGATACCCTAGTTCCTCCCTTCAAACGTACCTCTTCCATCAACCTCAACACATTCTACTCTGGGAACGAGATCTATTAGGTAGCGGGAATACATCAATGTCTCATGCTTGATGGATTCTACAAGAGTTTGATACCAAGACATCTATTCACACTTTCTAGAACGTACTAGGTACCTTGGAGGCCATTATCAACAACATCGGGTTGCCTTGTGTTTGTTAATAGTATGCATCATTAATGATCGATAATCAGACAATGTCCTCTGTGTTTGAATTCAAATGATATATATATATATATATATATATATTCAGATTGGTAGGAATCATACCTTTTGGTCATTTGGGTGGAAGACCTCGTGCTAACAGTAGTATTCCAACATTTTCTATTGCTCGAGTTGTGCAAGACTCTACCATACACTACCTCACATTGGTACAACACAGGAGAAACAGTTTACCATCATTTACAGTTGTTCTCCTCATATATATTGAGACATAGATCCACTTTTGTTTTATGTTTGTGGCTATGATATTTTTACATGGATTTGATGTGTATCATCTTCATGGCCATTGTTCATCGTCTCATATTTGATCGATGGATCCATTTGGTATACCTTTTGTGGCCATGGATCCACATTCATTATATGTCATTGATCCATAATGTACTTGATTTGGTGGTCATGTTCTTTTCATACCTAAGCATGGGCATACCCTCCTCGGGAAGGGAGTGTTTAGATGCTTGGTTTTTTAGTTGTAGGTTGTTCTTCTAGATCCATTTTTTGGTGAATCCTACTCGGGACCACTAACCAAGATTCCAAATGGTTTATAATGCATTTCAATAATATGATTCTCCTCTGACCTCACACATTAGGGGTCATCTATTATAGAAACAATTCACTCAATGATACTCAAAGACATCCTACATGCCTCGCACATACAAATTAGGTGAAATGTCCTTAAAAATATTATTTTTCTATGTGTACACAGGTTGCACACAAGCAACATGCATATACATGCATTACCAATTAGAAACATGTGTACCCCTATTAAAATTCGAAAAAATAATAAAGGAAAAGGAATTTTCATGGATGCTTGGTACAATTATGGTTTGGTCTGGTACCAATCACACCAAAACAAAACACCCAAACCATCCATATCAACAATATAAAACAATATGTAAAAGAAGGACAAGGGACTAGTTAAGAGAGAAAGCAAGTAAACATTGGAGATATGAATCAGGAGTTTACTTCCTCGGGGTTTTTACAAACAGTATGCCCCTAAGTCATTGTTTTATGCTAAGTGTGACATTATTGTTGGAGTGAATGGGGATAAGTCCTAACATCCATTTTTTATTCTTAATAAGAAGCAGTCTGTGGAAGAAGTTGACAGTGGAACAAGCAAGGAAGAACTATACTGGTGAAGGAGACACCTCACTGAGAACTCAGGTATTGCTTATGATTTCAATTCGTTTATTAAAAATTAATATAGGATTACTCTTATCCCCCCCACCCAAATCATATTGTTTACATTGTTTATGACATCTTATGTTGTGGGTGGAATGGATGCTAATGATTAATGTTTCATTTTCTTGTTTCAATTATTGGATTTAGTATTTAATTTTGTTATTATTCTCAAGTACCCAAGAGTATTTGAGGAAGATATTCTGTTATTTGTGTGCATGTGTCCAAAAGCAGTGAAGGTAATCAAAAGGCAGTGCTCAAGGACACCTATTTGTAAGAATTCCAAGCATAGGATCTAAGTAAGTACCTTTATCTTTCTCCATCTAATTCTGATCCAGATGGACATCGGTGGCCACCCACCTAGTTCATTGGCTCAAAGAACAATTTTTCATTTTCATAGTATTTTTTATGATTTTTTGAGTCCTGAACTATCGGGGCCATTTTGAGGCCCTAAATGACATTGTTTTGGCTCAACAACGTCTAATAGATAAGGAAATGCATGTACTGGGTTGAAAATTTAGAGTCCTTCTTAGCTAGACCTTTCTGATGGGATATTGATCACACCAAATGGAGATCATATGCAAAAGTTGTGCCCCTGGGGAGATGGTGTATCAACTAACCACATTGACGCCCACAAACCTTTTGGTGTTTCATCTCCCAAGGTTAGGGTTTTTGATGTTTAGGTTTTTCTCATAGATGCTTGATCTTAAAAGGCCTTTATGGCCTCATTGTAACTCATTTTTTGTGAATGAGCATAGCCGCCACATCTCTCCTCGGAGATAAGCTACCACCATACTAGCTAGTTTGTATCATTTTGCACTTTATAAGTATTATGTTATTTCATTCCTTAATAGAATTTGGATTTTCATTGTATTCCTATGATATTGGAAATATACTTGTATGTGAATCCATTTATATTACTATATTTGATTTCGTTCCCAATACATCTTGAATCAATGGTATCAAAGCAATCTTCTCTTTGTTGTTTCTCGGTGCATGTCCCCAATGAGGTAAAGGTATAGAGAGTTGTGTCTCGAACTAGTTTCCCTTGGGGAAGACCACTCTTTCCATCCCAAGCATCCTCCCGTGGTGGAAGAAAAGAGAGATGATGGAGCAGGATATCCTATCAAATTGTTTCTCAAGGAATCCCTCGCGCGATAGAGGAATGAGATGATGTATAATTTCGCCTAGATCCTTCGATGGCTACCAAAAATGAACGAGATGCCTGCATCAAACAGCTAGTTTGGATGCACGACACCCTTAAAGGTACAAATTAATTTTGAAATTCCTTTAAGTGAATGCTACATAGATTTTGATGCTTCGGAGAAATGGTTAAATCTACTAGAAGATTAGTTCTTTGTCCACAATTTTCCCGATAAGGATAAGATCACCTTTGCACCTCTTAAGGTCATTCCCCATGTCAAAGATTGGTGGGAGACTTACTGTGAGAAAAATGCTATAGAGGAGTCCATAATGTTTGGGACCGATCCCAATTTTGACATCCTTTGTTCATTCCCTCAAGGAGTAATACTATGATGTTGGAAGCTATGATGACTAGTATGCAAGATGGACAACTCTACATCAAGAGAGGGACCAAACAGTGTTGTATTTCACTAAAATATTCCATACCTTTCACACAAAGATGGGTATTAGCTCCAAGAAGCACTTGGCTCTGAAATATTGTAGTGTCTTTCATAGGTACATCTAGAATGAGATGGATTTCTTGGACATCTCCTCACTTGGAGACGCTTATCGATATGTTGTCAAAATCGAGAAGAAATTTAAGTAGAGGAATAAGTGGGAGTCTGGGGCTGCAAATACACATCAACAAAAGCATGATAAAGGTGGCACCAACTCATAGAAAAAAGGACAAAGCCGATAAATCCAACCTAGAGACAACTAGTCCAAGCCGTAGCCAAATAAGGGAAATGGGAAGTCAAAGAAGGACAATGAGAAGTGGTGTGAATTGCACAAAAGTCCCTAACACAACACAAATGAATGTCGCTCGAAACAATCATTTAATGGTCGAGATGAAACAAAAAGAACCAGACTCTAACTCAGACTATGATTTGAAGCAGGATAAGGCAAAGCTGATCATTGATACAGAACCCAGTTCTACCATTGCAATCGCAAAGATTCAACCGGGGAGCCAAAAGAGTCTGAGGAAGAGGATCACCTCTTCTTCTCATAGATGTGGGTGAATGGGACTCCACTACATTTCATTGTTGACAGTGGTATCCAGAAGAACCTGATCTCATATGAGGTCATCAAGAGATTGAAGCTACCGACATTTCCACACCCCCAGCCATACACCACTGGTTCATTGAGAAATGGATGAGACATCCACGTTAGCCAGTAATGTCGCATGCCTTATGACATCAAGCCCTTCAAAGATGAGGTACTATGTGATGTTTACCCACTTGAAGTTTGTGATGTTATTTTAGGTCAACCCTATATGTGGAAATGTCATTCTATTTATGAGTCAAGGCCCTATAGTGTCATTGTTATTTTTGAAGGACAACTCTACAAGGTGTCGGAGGTAGTTTCAACAACTACCGTTTCCTTGATCTTAGCAAAGTAGTTCTGAAAGGTAATGTCTCATACTGAAAAAAATTTTCATCTTCATGGTTTAGTTGGAAGGTGGATATATAAGGTCACTGCAACTGCTAGGTCCTTCACATGAGACCTTTGTGCACAACAAAAGTAGGTGGAAAAGATTGTAGAAGGGTACAAGGACATATTTGCTTGCCTTATAGGGGTACCTCTACATTTTGAGGTCAAACATCCAATCGACTTGATACTGGGTGCTCCTTTACCCAATGTCCCAATATATAGGAACTCTCTTTTGGAGAATGGGGAAATAAAATGCCAAATTCATGAGCTCATCGGCCAAAAGGGCCACATTCAACCAAGCTCCTCAACTTGCGGGAATCCAATAGTGTAGGTGTAAAAAAAGGATGGGACATGGAGACTTTGTATTTATTACAAATCCATGAAAAAAATCACCATCGAGAATCGATACTCGATCCCTCGAATTGATGGACTTCTTGATCAGCTTAAGGGTGCTTTAGAAAGATTGATACGAACTCAAGCTACCACGAGGTTCCAATTGAACAAACCAATGTATGGAATATAGGATTCAAGTCTAAAGAAGGAATCTTTGAAAGGTTAGTCATGCCTTTTGGATTGACTAATGCTCCAACAATGTTCATGAGGACGATGGATGATATCTTGCAATCATTCACAAACTCCTTTGTGGTCGTATATTTGCGTGACATCCTCATCTTCAACGGAACCTAGGAAGATGATGATTTTTAGACAATATGAGAGTTGGCATTTATTAGGGATATGAATACTAACATTTTCTTTTTGATACATGAATTTCTTGCAACACTTCACAATCATTGCATGTTGGCCATTTTTAAGGTCAAAAAATGGTAGGTGCTTTAGAGTTGCTTTAAAGCAGGATCATTCTATGGCCTAACAATAATCAATGACATTGGAGTTTGAAGAAGAAGTAAAAGACATGATGGGAATACCAAGATTAAACAAATGGCCCATTACATAGATAATATAACTTGCAATTTTTTATTCCACCGAGTGAATGAAATGAAGGAAGAAAAACAACATTTAAAAATAAAAATAAGATGAAATTGGAAATATATGACATTATTAAAAAAAGTCTACAATATGAAAATGAAAATATTCAAAAAGAGAAATATGACATACAAAGAAAAAAAGTAAGAACTTCAGTATGAAAATGAAAACTTAAAAGAGGTAAACAAATAATTATTAGAGAATAAAAGGAAATAAATTCAATATTAAAAAGAAGAGTTTGATATTAAGTTTAAGGACTTACAAATTCATACCACTACTTCTTCTTCTTTTTCCAGTTAAATATCTCAGAGAAAATCTCTTGGCACTTCCCTTCATTTTGAGGATAGTACTTAAGGTAAACCCTGGGTTCTTTAGAGCACAAGGTGAAGCCAACAATAGGGCTTGAATACAATATGACAATATACTCATTATGGGCTCAACATGTCACTTATAAGAATAGAACATAGGTGGAGAGGATAACACTCCATCCCACTACCACTTGGACTAGACCCTATTGATAGATTCATGCCGCTACTTATCACAAAAAAAAGATATTAACAAAACATACAAACAAAATAGTGCAACAATGGCCATTGCACCATTTCGAATTTGCCTTTGTTACTTAACATAAAGGCCACTTTATCATTGCTTACTTTCCCAAAGCTTTATTTTTAAAAGCTTCATGCTCTCTTTCGTCTTTTCTCACTTTTCTTCCTACCTTTTTAAGGTGTCTCTCATTTTATTTTGGGGGAGAGTGGAGGCCATTTTTTTTACAACTATAAATGAATTAAAGATGAAGGGTGGGGGGATTTCCATCCTTTCTTAGGGAGCCCAATTTATTTTTTTGGTAGTTATGTTTTCTAAATGGACATATTACTTGTCCTTTTAGCACTACAATACACATCATTAATATCAATATAATCTTTGGCAACACTTCATAGTGTATTTTCAAAATATTCTTTTGGGAGCTTTCATGACACAAAGCATGACTTAATTGGGGGTGTTGTAGTTTATGTCACCTTTGGGTCAAAACTAACAAAATTTGTCATGGATTTCGACATGTTCTCGAGACAACATCTACATTACATTGATATGAGCATCAAATACGTTGGTGCAAGGGTGTTGTTTTAGGTTACATTGTTATTTTTATCACTTTTTTTAAGGGTGGTTCATCAATTATTTCAAGGGCTACATCAACTAGGAAATATGCCAACACCTCCTATTCATTATTTTTATCACTTTATATACTATTATTTTTGTATATGTCATGTGTTGCATCACACAACTTGACACAAAATATGGATTGCATTTTGTAATGTTGTGGTTGCATTTTTTTCATTACACACCAGGGTAATTTTTAAGGGCGAAATTTCGCCAATTGGCTATTTTTCGGGTTTTTTTCAAAAAATAAATTCGCTATTTGGTCATTTTTAGCCTATAATATCGCCTATATTTACATAAAATATGTTTTTTTTATCATAATATTCGCCAAAATTTACATATTTCAGTAGTAAATTGTATGTTTCATATTTAATATTCGCCTACCTATCTATATGCATGGTTTTTTAAATACAAAATAATCGCCTAAGATACTATACTTAAGTATAATATTAGAATCCTTAAAAATTACCCTGTTACACACGTATTGGTTGTGTTCTTTTTTTTGTCTTGTACAAACTATGTGTTATTGATGTGTCTATTTTGCATTGTGTCCATATTAGTCATCGTTCGTATGTCTCTATTGTGTTTTTATTACATTGACATTATGTTAATTATTAATTGCATTAGTTTATTTAATAATTTATTATTTAATTATATTATTATTATTAATCAATAATTTGTTATCATTATTAGTAGTAAAATGATCAATTTAACAATAATATTTATTAATTTAATTGTTATTAAGTACCTTTATTATTAAAAAAACTATGATTAATATTATTAATTATAATTATAATGATAGTTATTCCCTTCTTCCTCAACATCTCCCACACTTCATCTCTAGCATACATGGTGGGAGTATTAACGATGATGCAATGGTTATTCATGGCATAGGGGGGTTACCTCCACTACTGCGAGATGCGTCTAGGTGTTGGGCCCTTAACTTGTTTCCTTACGTCCGAGGAATATATTCATGACATAGGTGGGATTTATCCAGGTGTGCATTGTGGTTTGTGGTTTTTCGTTAAGGTAAGAATTAGGTTTGTTGTCTATAGGGCTAGTGTCACAACCCCAAAACTTTGGTGCCGTAGGCTTGTCCGATCTTCAACAATCATGCAACACCACTTGGATTTCATATCGAGGACTTGGTCACTAGAGGTTACTCTTTGGTGGAATACTCCTATTCACTCATGACATGCCCATACCTTCCTTCGTGATCTACCCATCATTTAGGACAACCACGCCCAACAACCTTTCCCAAATTGTACTTGGAATTAGGCTTGATTATGTGTGTGTTCTATGCTTAGCCAAATTATCCGTTAAACAACAAATAGGCCAAACCACAACATAATATATCCAGTGGGTGCTCAAAACAAGCACATGGCAAGTCTTTATTAAGTGAACACATTATAATTGGGTGGTCTAGGAAAGGGTTGGACATCAAATACAAAAGGGGTGCGGCCTTCATCCTACTTCCCAAAATACAACAAATAGAATCCCTTGGGCACTCCATCCTAAAGTATCTCGATTTTATTGTTGTTGCCTCTATCTCTCCTAAATCCTGTTGCTTGTAATCTATGTTATGGGCACCCTATTTTCTCGATGCTCTGTCATAATTCTATATGTTGTAGCACGTTATGCTCCTAAAGCCTTCCTGTTATAGCACATTCTACTTCTAAATCCTTCTTGTTGTAGCACATTTTTCTCTTGAAGCCTGCCTGCTATAGCATGTTCTACTCTCGAAATCCTTCCCATCACAACACTTCACCTTAACTCACCTTAGGTTTCTTTTGCCTCAGCAACATCTTCAAATTAGAGCTTATTTTTCCCTTAGCCTTCAACCTCCTTATTGGATGAATTCTTGGATCCTTCTTGGTCTCCTTGATGGTCTTCTTTGATTCCTTAGCTACTTGTGTGCCAAACTTATCTCTCTCTCTCTCTCTCTCTCTATATATATATATATATATATATATATATGAGGTGTATTACCCCCAATTTTTACGTGGAATGTATTCAATCAAAATTATGTAGATGATGTAAATATTCTAGTGTGGAGCTCAAGGACAAGGCCCAACTAGTGAATGGCTAGGCATGTATGATGTATATATTTTTATTTGGACCATATGATTGGCTTATCATGCCAATTCAAAATGTATGTAAATATTATGTTGAAAATTAATAAAATGGTCCAAGGTGGTTGTGTAAATAGAACTAGAGGGGCTATGATTCCACTAGAAGGGAAGAGGAAGGGGGCCTGTGGGAAGCTAAATCCTTTGTTGCCATGTGTCAACCTTAGAACTCATCCAAAATCTGCCATGTACCTTAAATGAGCCAATTACTTTCTCTTGACTATTAAACCCATTCATTTAATGCATATGTGAGGTTGGTGGGGAAAGTCACTCCATGTAGTTATTGAAACATGGGGGTTGTGACAGTTATGTCAGTTGTTAGCAGTCCTATTTCATCTATGGTCAAAAGCTATGTCGATTTTCTTTTCACCCTTACCTCATATCCTTGGTGTCAACACTCTTTTGATCATTCTATCATGCATGTTTTTCTACACTACAGAGTTATCCATTGTTGTTCATGTCCATTACCAAACCGTGCTTAACCCAGAAGTTCAAATTTGAATACAGAGCTGCATTTTTCACAGGGAAATTAGATGGATACATGTGAGCATGGATTTTGGGAAAGTTAGGAACCTTTACCCATTGATTTATGTTACCTTTGGATGCTTGAGAAGCCATGGATTAATGTTGCAAGAGGTTCTCCATTAGCATACAACAAGTTAGACTCTTACTGCACACACTGGTAAGCACTGTAAGGATTGGATTTCCTAAGGGAACTCTAGATCAGTGAAGGGAAATTCCTTCCTTGTGTTGTGTGGGGAGGTTGGAAGGAGTGTCGTGGCTGTGATGGCTTAGTGAGACCCATGCAGAGCTCTGATTGATCTTTTTGGCTAAGCATAGTGAGCAGAATGGGTTGTGGTTTGAGAGATAGGAGCCTATAGTTGTTTCCTATGCCCTAGTGGCCTCATAACCAAGCTTGGGGGTGGCCTCAACAGAAAGAGTATATGATGGAAAAGGTTCCTAAGGTTGGGTGGAAAATCTCTCTTACACAACCAATTGCTTGGATCTTCTTTGCTTAAAGATAAGTGTGCTTATGTATCTGATGTGTAATTATTTTTCATTGTATTCATGCTAGAATCATGCCTGCAAATTGCATGATGTGTGTGTGGATTGCATTATTTCTGCTATGTGTTTTATTTCCATGTCTGCACATGCATTTTTATATGTTATAAATTCATAATTATGCTTATGGGGAGAAATTTCGAGGCCCCGATTTAGTGAATGTTCCCTCCTGTTGGCCAAATTGAGGGAGGGGGACATTATAGAGTGGTATCAGAGATTCTAGTTGCAATACTGGAGCCGTATGGGCCGAAAATGCACATTTACAGGCATAATACGAGTTGCATAGGAAAGAATCTTATGAGAAATCCATGGTTTAATCATTGGATGGTATTCTAGCCAAGTTGTAGACTAGATCCATGGCTTACAAGTGGGAGAGGTAGATTGGTTGAGGCAATTATTTGAAAATTGTAGATTTGTAGTGAAATGGTTCCATGGAAGTCGATTTATGTTAAGTGAAAGATAAGGGACCAAGGATAATTTGGTAATAATCCTTTATTAACAAATTAAAATTTCATATAAATCTGAAATTTTAGAAATTTTGAGAAATTAGAGGTGGGCCCAACCCATGCCACGTGGACAAGTGACGTGGAGGAGCCACATGAGCCAGAAGGCATGATGTGGACTTGTCACATCGGACCCATGTGTAGAAGGTTTCCCGGGATGAAGAGTGGGGAGGATGAAGATCTGACCATTAAGCGCTAAGGAAAATCAACGATCATGACTCATAGCACCTTGGGAACATGTGTGGCAATTAATAGTGGGCAGGAAGAGATAATGGATGAAGGGAGAGATCGATGAATAAGACTCATTGCGTGTTGATAAAGTGCACAATGGATAAAACGAGGCAAGTGGTGCGTTGTTCCAGAAAACACTTGGGGTGCGTGTTAGTTTTTGTTTGACAACACCTCCCCAAGAGCCGTTTTCCAAAACCACCTCACGGGGTGCGTTACCGGTTGTGGTAAAGGGGAAAACCATCGACACAATCCCGCTCAAGGTTGAATTGTATGGTAGCATGGTGACTTAGTGGCATGCAACGTGGTGACTTGGTGGCCCGTAGAAGGTGGCTTGGCCATGTCACAGGGTGAGAGATAAGACATGTCTAACACCTTAGGAGGGACATGTCAGGTCATCTCATGACCTTGCCACATCAACATAAAATTATATTTTCTTATGCACCAGATTGTGCAATATTAGATCACAAGGAAATCCCCCTTGACCCCAATTTTTTGTTTTTTTAATATCAACAAAATGGGGGTCAAGGGGTAAGCCCCCTTGACCCCCATTTTCCCCTTTTTATCAACAAAATGGGGGTTAAGGGGCAAGCCCCCTTGAGCCTCATATCTTTTTTTTATCAACAAAATTGGATCTAAATTTTAACAACGGCCATTGGAGCAACAAAATTTTGGGAAGATTATGAAGTATGAGAGGATATTACAGGGATGCAAATTTTTCTAAGTTTGGAAGATGTGGAAAAACACAAAAACAATAAATTCCAAAATTTTATAGGAAGTGATGGGAGCATCAGATCAAAGAACCAAAAATTGTTGAGTAATCCTGGTTGTATGTATTATCTAGGCCAATAGAACAATTGTTCTGGTTCTCCATAAATTTCCTTCTACAGGTGGCTAAAGTTGGCCTCTGGAGTTAAATGAACCTACAAGAAAAGTGCAGAGTTTGGGCCAAATTGACAATTTTCAAAGACTCCAACGTTGTGCTTAGGAATAATAATTGAGCATGATTATAGTCATTGGAAAGCTTGTCCAAACGATAAATTTTTTATAGAGTTGAATCATGAACTGGTGATTCATAGCTTCTATAATTTGATTAGAAAAAAGTGCACGTATCCATAATTGACAAAAAATGTCAATATGGGTAATTCCCAGAATATATAAAAATTGATTTTTGATTTCCTGAGAACTTAATAAATCTTACAAATGTGTTTATATCAACACTTTTGCAGATTTAGTATCATATCAGTAATTGTTAAATGGTTAGCAATGAGTATAATGTAGTTGAGAAACATCTGATATTGGTTGGGCCAAGAAGGTTATCATCATGGATGATGCATAGGATCCTTATGAAGTTGAGGTAGACGCAATGGGAGAGAATATATAGATTGAGAATGAAGAGACATAATCCAATGGTAGGAGAAACCAAGTGACTCCCTTAGACATTGCAGAAACCATGAGGAGCTTAAAGGTGGAACTGCAGAGTTATAGAGCAGACAATGAGAGGCTGCTTAGAGCTCAAGAAGAAAAAAGTCAACTAAATGCAGCTATGTTTCAAAGTCTGACAGACATTCAAAGGAAGATTAACTCTAGGCATCACTAAGAAAATCAGGAAAATAGTGGGAGTATCTCAAGGAGGCATTTTCACAAGAGGTCCCATAGTTCAAGAAGTATTTATAGAGGTAGGTCATACACTCCATAAATATATTTTAGTGAGTCATCCGACTCTAAGGATTCCACTGAAGGATCAAGATCTTCATCTCATTGGAAGAAGAGGAAGATATCTTCAAAGAACTACTCACATAAAGAATTTAGGAAGGCCAAACCTCCTACATTTGATGGTGAGATAAAATCTGGTCAAGAAGTTGAGGCTTGGATTCTTGGGATGAGGAAATATTTCCAAGTCCAAGACTACTCAGGAAATATGAAAGCAAGAGTGGCCATATTCAATCTGAATGGAAGAGCATCTATATGGTGGGATCAACTTGGGAAAGTGAAGATGATCAATGAAAGGAAGATAGTGTGGAGCAATTCAAGAAATACTTCAAGCAAAAGTACCTCTCTGATAGGTACTATGATGGTAAAATTAAAGAATTCCATGAGTTGAAGTTGGGCCAAATGATTATGGAGGAATATGAAAATAAATTTTTGGAGTTGCTGAGATATGTGAAGTATATTAGGGATGATAAAGTCAAAATTCAGCATTTTCTAAGTGGGTTTCCTCAATCCTACAAAGATATAATTGAGTTTGATGATCCTCAAACCCTAGAGGAGACCATAAGAAAGGCCAAGTATTGTTATGATCAAGCCAAAAACAAGCCATATTTCCATAACGGATGGAAGGACAAGAAGAATGGGAAGTTTGATCAAAGGAAGAAGGGGTTCAAGCCTCCTGATTTCAGTAATCAGCCAAGGCAACCACCACAAGCTATGACAAATCCAACTAAGATGATGTGAGACAAGCCAAGAGAGCCACCTCAATGTTGGGGATGTGGAGAGGACCATTTGCTTTGAAATTGTCCACATCATAATGAGAGTGCAAAGCAAGTTCACACCATTCAAGAGGCTGAAACTATGGGTCAAGTGGTAAGGACTATCCCTAGTATTTATGCCGTACTAGATGACCGCAAAGTAGATTTTCAATCAACTGTGGTTGAGATTGAAGGTAAGATGGCTAAGCAATCTATTTCTATTTTTATTGACCCTGGATATACTCACCGCTATATCACTCCTAAAATTATTGAGATTTGTGCTTTTAAGAAATTAAAGCATAGTAAATCATGGTTAGTCCAACTAGCCACATGAACCAAGAGAACATATAGTGAAATGGTGGAGAAATGTCATTGTAAATGGGTGTACTATCCACTTGTGAAAATATGAATATTTTACCACTTGGTTCATATGACCTTCTCATTGGAATGGACTGGTTGGAAGCACACAAATTTAAACTAGACTACTATAACATGAGTTTTGAGTGCATTGATGATGAAGGACACCCAAGGGTTGTGAAAGGAATTCCAAAGAAAATTTATGTTAGGCATATTTCAACCATGCAACTGAATAAGTTTTGTAGGAAAGGTTGTCAATTGTATGCAACCCATATATTGGACAAATCAAGAAATGAAATTCCAAAACTGGAGGACTATCATGTGCTACAAGAATTCAAGGATGCGTTTCCTAAGGAAGTTACATGAATACCTCCCAAGAGGGACATTGATTTCACAATTGATCTCATGCTAGGAGTTGCACTAGTGTCTAAGACACCTTACAAAATGAGCACACCAGAATTATTAGAGTTGAAAATGTAATTGCAAGAATTATTGGAAAATAAATACATAAGGCCAAGTGTGTCTCCATGGGGAGAACCTGTACTATTTGTGAAAAAGAAAGATGGTACACGCATGTTATGCATTGATTACAGGAAGATGAATAAAGTGATAGTGAAAAACAAGTACCCATTACCTCGAATTGATGATCTTTTTGATAAAATGAGAGAGGCAAAGGTATTTTCAAAGATTGACTTAAGGTCTAGTTACCATCAAGTGAGTATCAAGAAAGAATATATTCACAAGACAACCTTTAGAACAAGGTATGGACACTATGAATTTGTAGTGGTGCCATTTGGTCTCACTAATGCACCATCTACCTTCACGTGTCTCATGAATATCATTTTCCACAAATATTTGGACAAGTTTGTTCTTGTTTTTCTAGATGACATTCTTATTTACTCTAAGAATGAAGAGGGTCATGAAGAACATTTGAGAACGCCTTTGCAATTGTTAAGGGAGCATAAGTTGTATGCAAATATAAACAAGTGTGACTTTTACAAGAATAAAATTCATTATTTGGGTCACATTATTTCATAGGAGGGAATATCAATGGATCCAAAAAATATTGAAGCCAATATGAATTGGCCAACTCTAAATAATGTGACAAATGTGAGATCTTTTATGGGTATTGCTGGTTACTATAGAAGATTCATTGAATGGTTATCCAAGGTTGCACACCCAATCACTTTTTTGCAAAAGAATGGAACAAAATTTGAATGGACCCAAACATGTGAAGAAAGCTTCCATCTATTGAAGAAGCTTCTCACAAGTGCTCCAATTCTGAAAATTCCAGACCTAGAAAAATAATTTGTGGTGTGTACAAATGCATGTAAACAAGGACTTGGAGGATTTCTTATGCAATAAAACCATGTGGTGTGTTATGAGTCTAGAAAATTGAAGGATCATGAAAAGAATTATGCGACACATGATCTGGAACTTGTAGCCATAGTTCATGCTTTAAATATGTGGATGCACTATTTAATGGGCAAAAAATTCGAGTTGAGGACATACCATTGTGGTCTGAAATATTTATTTGAGCAACCAACATTAAATGCTAGGTAAGCTAGATGGATGGAATTTTTATGTGAGTTTGATTTTGAGATCATACACATAAAAGGAAAATAAAATAATGTGCTTGATGCACTCAACAGAAAGGTGCATGAAATGCATGTTGTAGCCATCACAACTTGCCAATCAGATTTAAGACAACATATTGTTAATTCTCTTGCTGAAGATGAATTATATGTGCAAATAAAGGAAAAATTACAACAACAAAATTTTGAAAAGAGGCATGAAAGGTATCCTTTGGAAGAGGATGGACTTCTTATTTATAAAAAAAAAAATTATATTCCAAATGTGGTAGACTTGAGGAGAATTGTTATGGATGAAATCCATAAAATGACATATTTTGCTCACCCAGGATATCATAAAACAATTGATACAGTTGGGAAATAATATTTTTGGTCAGGGATGAAGAAAGATATTGCTGATTATATTTCAAGATGCATGAAATGCCAGCAAGTGAAAACTAAGCATCAACACCCAACATGTTTGTTGCGTCCTTTGCCAATTCTGGAATGGAAATGGGAAGTAATTTCCATGGATTTTATTGCAGGTTTTCCAATGATTGTGAATGATTCTCTCATGGTTGTGGTTGACAAATTGTCAAATCAAAACATTTTATACTAGTTAAATCCACATATAAAGCATATGGCATTGCAAATATTTTCATGAAGGAAATTTTCAGATTGCATGGATTTCCTAAGACAATAATTTCAGATAGGGGTACCAAATTTACTTCAAATTTTTGGAAAAGTATTTTTGCAGACTTGGAACACAGCTGAATTTTAGCATTGCCTACCATCCACAAACAGATGGACAAACTGAAAGAGTAAATCAGGTGCTTGAGGACATGCTTTGCATGCATATGCTAGACAAACCATCCAAGTGGGAAGATTATCTACACTTGGTAGAGTTTGCATATAAAAATGGACAATAAGCTTCATTGGGAATGAGTCCATTTGAAGTTTTATATGATAGAAAGTGTAGGACACCGGAGACATGGGATAATCCAGTGAACAAAATTGTAATTGGGCCAGAATTGCTTAAGGAAATGGAACAAGAGGTTGCAAAAATTACGCATAATTTAAAGGTATCCCGAGATAGGAAGAAAATTTATGAAGATAAGAACATAGTGCATAGAGAATTCAGTGTTGGGGATCATGTCTACCTTAGAGTGAGGTCAAGGAAGAGTTATTTGAAGCTTGGAAGTTGTGCCAAGCTGTCTCCAAGATACTGTGGGCCATTTGATATGCTTGAAAGGATAGGGCTAGTTGCATATAGAATTGCATTTCCTGCTAGTACTAGAGCTCATTATGTTTTTCATGTTTCTTTGCTTAAGAAATATGTGCATGATCCTAACCATGTGATTGATTGGGATGTGATTTAGGTGGAACCTGAGGGAGAGTTCCAAACTGAGACACTGTGCATCCTAGACAGGAAGACAACATTGCTCCAGAACTGAGCCATCTGACAAGTAAAGGTGCAATGGAAGCACTTCGGTCTCGATGAGGCTATGTGGGAGTTGGAGGATGCCATGAAAGAGGAATACCCATTTTTGTTCTGATTTTGAGCAAACGCCGAGGACAATGTTATTCCAAGGGGGAGGGGATTATAATACCCCCAATCTTGACTTGGAATGTATTTAATCAAAATTATTTAAATGATGTAAATATGCCAATATGTATTCCTAGTGTGGAGGTTAAGGCCAAGGCCCAACTAGTGAATGGCTAGGCATGTATGATGTGTATATTTTTATTTGGACCATATGATTGGCTTATCATGCCAATTCAAAATGTATGTAAATATTATGTTGACAATTAATAAAATGGTCCAAGATGGCCATGTAAATAACACTAGAGGGGCTATGATTCCACCATAGGGTAAGAGGAAGGGGGCCTATGGGAAACTAAATCCTTTGCTACCCCATGTCAACCTTAGAACTCATCCAAAATATGCCATGTGCTTTAAATGAGCCAATTACTTTCTCTTGAATATTAAATTCAATCATTGAATGCATATGTGAGGTTGGTGGGGAAAGTCACTTCATGTAATTATTGAACCATGGGGGTTGTGACAATTATGTTGGCTGTCAGCAGTCCTATTTCACCGTTAACTCATATACTTGGAGTCAACACTCTTCTGATTATTCCCTCATGCATGTATTACTACACTACATAGAGTTCTCCATTGATGTTCGTGTCCATTACCAGACCGTGCTTACCCTAGAAATTCAAATTAGAAGATAAAGCTACATTTTTGGCAGGGAAATTAGATGGCTGCAGGTGAGCATGAAGGTTGTCCAAGCTAGGAACCTTTACCCATTGAGTTCTACTACCTTTGGATGCTTGAAAAGCCATTGATAAATGTTGTAGGAGGTTCTCCATTAGCACACAACAGGTTGGACTCTTACTGCACACACTAGTAAGCACTGTAAGGGTTAGATTTACTAAGGGAACTGTGGATCAATGAAGGGAAATTCCTTCCTTGTGTTGTGTGGGGCAGTTGGAAGGAGTGCCATGGTTGTGATGTCTTAGTGAGACCCCTATAGAGCTTTGATTGAGCTTTCTCGCTAAGCATAATGAGTAGAATGGGTTGTGGGATGAGAGATAGAATCATGTAGGTGTTTCCTTTGCCCTGGTGGCCTCATAGCCCAACTTGGGGGTGGCATCTTAGTAGAAAGAGTATATGATGGACATAGGGCCTAAGGTTGGGTGGAAAATTGCTCTTACACAGCCAGTTGCTTGGATATTCTTTGCTTAAATATAAGTATTCTTATGTATTTGATGTG
The DNA here is from genome assembly GCA_027924585.1 of Larix kaempferi. Classification (NCBI taxonomy): domain Eukaryota; kingdom Viridiplantae; phylum Streptophyta; class Pinopsida; order Pinales; family Pinaceae; genus Larix; species Larix kaempferi. Next base: position 6,954,340 of record BSBM01000602.1, read on the forward strand.
TAATGATTTTTAGATGTATTCATGCTAGAATCATGCCTGTAAATTGCATGATGTGTGTGTGGATTGTATTATTTCCATTATGTGTTTTATTTCCATATCTGCACATGCATTTTTATATGTTATCAATTTGTAATTATGGTTACGGGGCAAAATTTTGAGGCCTCGATTTAGTGAATATCCCCTCCTGCTAACCGAATTGAGGGAGGGGGATGTTACATGAGGCATTACTCCATCTTCCTCATAAGTGGCCACCTAAGCCTTCCTTGGGAAAACATATTCTAAGGATGCACCATTTAACACATATTTCAAGAAATCTAGAAAATTTTTATTACAAGGACTTCTATGACATTGAATTTTTTTGTAAACATTTTATTTATTTCATTTAATTTGTAAAAATTATGCTTTAAAGAAATATTCCATTAAAATTGGAAAAACTAATCCTAGAAAGAATGTTTTTATTGATCACAAATTTTATTTACTCCAAGTGTTTTTAATATACAATCATAAAAAATGAAATGTTGTATAATTTATAACTAGTTCGGTATGCCATAAATTAGGAGGAGTATATGAAAATCTGTAATTTGTTGAATCGTGAGAAAAAATATTCATGAAGATATAAAATGTAGGATTAATGAAGTTAAGTTGCACACATAATTGCATGTTTTTATTACAAGAAGATCTCTATCTATATTTGAAGTGAACAAAGTATCATATTAAATATTTTTATTGTTAAATAACATATTATAATATAGCATGATTGGAAGGAAATCACAATATTAAATTAAAATAAAATAAATTATAAGAAATGTATTGATGTCGAACCAAATAATAACTATAAATTCGTCAAATTGGGATAGTTGTTAGGTACAACATTATACATACACAATGAAAGTGTGAAGAAATCGAATTAAGAAATCATGGCCGAGAATTACTTTCACCAAAAGGCAAAGAAAATGATAAGATTTTTAAATGTCGAAGAAATAGATGTTGAAACATATTTTTCAAATCTTTTAGTTAAACTTTATATATGACCCCATGCTCTTTTGAATTTATTTATGGCACATATCGAATAAGTCTAAATAGTCCACTTAGTACTCATTATCAATTAATTACATGGTTTTACATTGTATTTTATTCCAAAAATTACATACCACATTTATACATTCATTTAATGCATATAAGAAGATAAAAGATAGAACATATCTCGTGCTTTGTTGGCCTGTAAGAGATTATTTCAGTTAATCATAATTGAGTTAGTAATACAAACTTACAAAAAAATGAATTGAGAAATCAAATTTCTTATAGTTCAATGTCACTCACTTATGACCAATCACGTACTACCCTTAATACCACTTAGCACTCATTAGCAATAAATTTTGTGTTTTTAAACAATTGCAACTTTAATTATATGGGGCTTTATTTCAAAAATTACATACTGCATTGATAAACTCCTCTTATTAATGAATATACGCAAATAAAAGTCAATAACTTATTTCGTGCCTTGTTCAGGCTTATATGAGATTATTGCAATTATAAACTATTAACTCAAGAATACACATTTACAAAACTTTGTGCGTGCCTTGTTGGCTTTTATGAGATGATTTTAATTACAAATATTTGATTTAAGAACGCAAATTAAAAAAATATTTTGAATGGGGAAATCAAGTGGTGTATGATGCAAAAAAATGTCAAACTAAAGGCAATCATAAATAATATTAATAATTGTATTTAAATATTATTGTTAATTCTCATCTATCTATAAAAGTTTTAAAAACATACAAATTAATTCATCAAAAAATGTGTCCAACTTGTATTGAAATATTGCAATGTACGCGTTAACAAATTTCTAAAAATTAATATCTTCACCTACTATAAAGAACTCAATGTTCTATTGAACATTCGAATGTAGTTGCGTTTCTCTTCAATACGATGAAGTGTCTTAAAAAGGGGGAATAGAATTTGGACAAGCCAAGTATCAGGTTCATGTCCTATATAAGCCTTTGTTAAGATACAATTTGACCGGTATCCGGGGAATTGAGAAGTAAGCTTTGATGTATCTATTAACAATATATTTGATTCTTCGTACATATTTCCATATTTGGACCACACATCACTTAACATTTTCTCATAAAATTGTATCACACTACATTATTTGAATTTTGTTTGCAAGTGACAATGAGACCTGTCCCATATGAATTCAAAGTCACTTGTATCGGTATTTGATTTTTCAACTACTTGTTGAATGTTTTTACATTGTATTTTATTCCAAAAAATACATATCACATTTATACATTCATTTAATGCATACAAGAAGATAAAAGATAGAGCGTATCTCATGCTTTGTTGGCTTTTATGAGATTATTTCAATTAATCGTAATTGAGTTAATAATACAAACTTACAAAAAAATGAAATGAGAAATCAAATTTCTTATAGTTCAATGTCACTCACTTATGACCAATCTCGTACTACCCTTAATACCACTTAGCACTCATTAGCAATTAATTTTGTGTTTTAAAACAATTGCAACTTCAATTATATGGGGTTTTATTTCAAAAATTACATATTGCATTGATAAACTCCTCGTATTAATGAATATAGGCTAACAACAGTCAATAATTTATTTCATGTCTTGTTGGCTTATATGAGATTATTGCAATTATAAACTATTAACTTAAGAATACACATTTACAATAAGTTATAGATTGGGAAATCAAATGCCTATACCTTTCAAAATCATTCATCTATGACTCATCATGCTTTAATCTAAATTCTAGTACACTTAGCACTCATTATCATTGAAGTAATATTTTTTGTAAGAAATGTGCTTTTATATAGATGGAGGTTTAATTCAAAATTTGTGTGTCACTTGTATTAATGCATATAGATCAATAAAACTAAAGAGAACTTCATTCCTTGTTGGCTTTTGTGAGATGATTTAAATTACAAATAATTGATTTAAGAGTATGTAATTTAAAAAATATTTTGAATAGAGAAATCAAGTGTTGTAATGCACTTGTATTAATACATATAGATAAATAAAACTAAAGAGAGTTTCTTGCATGCCTTGTTGGCTTTTATGAGATGATTTAAATTACAAATAGTTGATTTAAGAGCACAAATTTAGAAAATATTTTGAATGGGGAAATCAAGTGTTGTATGATGCAAAAACTTGTCAATCTAAAAGCAATCATAAATAATACTAATAATTGTATTTATATATCATTGTCAATTATCATCTATCTATAAAAGTTATAAAATCATACAAATTAATTCACCAAAAAATGTGTCCAACTTGTATTGAAATATTGCAATGTAATCGTCAACAAATTTCCATAAAATAATATTTTCACTTAATACAAAGAACTCATTTGTGTTTTAAAACAATTGCAACTTCAATTATATGGGGTTTTATTTCAAAAATTACATATTGCATTGATAAACTCCTCATATTAATCAATATAGGCTAATAACAGTCAATAATTTATTTCATGTCTTGTTGGCTTATATGAGATTATTGCAATTATAAATTATTAACTTAAGAATACACATTTACAATAAGTTATAGATTGGGAAATCAAATGCCTATACCTTTCAAAATCATTCATCTATGACTCATCATGCTTTAATCTAAATTCTAGTACACTTAGCACTCATTATCATTGAAGTAATATTTTTTGTAAGAAATGTGCTTTTATATAGATGGAGGTTTAATTCAAAATTTGTGTGTCACTTGTATTAATGCATATAGATCAATAAAACTAAAGAGAACTTCATTCCTTGTTGGCTTTTGTGAGATGATTTAAATTACAAATAATTGATTTAAGAGTATGTAATTTAAAAAATATTTTGAATAGAGAAATCAAGTGTTGTAATGCACTTGTATTAATACATATAGATAAATAAAACTAAAGAGAGTTTCTTGCATGCCTTGTTGGCTTTTATGAGATGATTTAAATTACAAATAGTTGCTTTGAGAGCACAAATTTAGAAAATATTTTGAATGGGGAAATCAAGTGTTGTATGATGCAAAAACTTGTCAATCTAAAAGCAATCATAAATAATGCTAATAATTGTATTTATATATCATTGTCAATTATCATCTATCTATAAAAGTTATAAAATCATACAAATTAATTCACCAAAAAATGTGTCCAACTTGTATTGAAATATTGCAATGTAATCGTCAACAAATTTCCATAAAATAATATTTTCACTTAATACAAAGAACTCATTTGTGTTTTAAAACAATTGCAACTTCAATTATATGGGGTTTTATTTCAAAAATTACATATTGCATTGATAAACTCCTCATATTAATGAATATAGGCTAATAACAGTCAATAATTTATTTCATGTCTTGTTGGCTTATATGAGATTATTGCAATTATAAACTATTAACTTAAGAATACACATTTACAATAAGTTATAGATTGGGAAATCAAATGCCTATACCTTTCAAAATCATTCATCTATGACTCATCATGCTTTAATCTAAATTCTAGTACACTTAGCACTCATTATCATTGAAGTAATATTTTTTGTAAGAAATGTGCTTTTATATAGATGGAGGTTTAATTCAAAATTTGTGTGTCACTTGTATTAATGCATATAGATCAATAAAAATAAAGAGAACTTCATTCCTTGTTGGCTTTTGTGAGATGATTTAAATTACAAATAATTGATTTTAGAGTATGTAATTTAAAAAATATTTTGAATAGAGAAATCAAGTGTTGTAATGCACTTGTATTAATACATATAGATAAATAAAACTAAAGAGAGTTTCTTGCATGCCTTGTTGGCTTTTATGAGATGATTTAAATTACAAATAGTTGATTTAAGAGCACAAATTTAGAAAATATTTTGAATGGGGAAATCAAGTGTTGTATGATGCAAAAACTTGTCAATCTAAAAGCAATCATAAATAATACTAATAATTGTATTTATATATCATTGTCAATTATCATCTATCTATAAAAGTTATAAAATCATACAAATTAATTCACCAAAAAATGTGTCCAACTTGTATTGAAATATTGCAATGTAATCGTCAACAAATTTCCATAAAATAATATCTTCACTTAATACAAAGAACTCAATGTTCTATTGAACATTCGAATGTAGTTGCGTTTCTGTTTGATACGATGAAGTGTCTTTAAAAAGGGGAATAGAACTTGCACAAGCCAAGTATCGTGTTCATGTCCTATATAAGCCTTTATTAAGATACAGTTTGATCGATATCCGAGGAATTGAGAAGTAGGCTTTGATGTATCTATTAGCAATACATTTGATTCTGTGTACTTATTTCCATATTGGGACCACACGTCGCTTAGCCTTTTCTCATAAAACTGTATCATACTACATGATTTGGATTTTGTTTGCAAGTGACAATGGGACCTATCCCATATGAATTCAAAGTCACTTGTATCAATATTTGATTTTTCAAGTACTTGTCGAATGTCCTTGTTAGTAACATTTGATGTCCATATCGCAACATCATAATGTTTTAGGCAGTATTTTAATACTTCTAATTGAAAAGGCCTACAAAAGTAGGATCTATCACCAAGCTCCCAATCTGGTTTTCTTTGAATTTGACAACTCGTTTCATCTTTGGAATACGACGAGAAGAATACTCCTTCCATTTCAAATATCAACAAGATCTTCCGACTGATATTAACTCCCATCTGCATTGCTGCCACAACATATATAACATTAACATATTTTCACTTCAAAACTTCATTGCTTAATGGCATCAAAACATATCCAATTTATTTCCACTCCCAAACAAACAACTTAATGAAAAAAATAAAAGTAATTTCCGTGGAATAGTTTTTTTATACAAACACATTCAACTACTACTCAAATCACTAATTTTTAAGAATTGTAATGAGATAAACTACAATTTAAAAATATAATTACAATAGTCGAATTCATTTGAACTAATTATATGTTAATATCTACATACTACCTAAATTTACAGTTTTTAAGTTTAAATCAAGCAAACTATTTATATGTTCATTTTTACATACAACCTCATACGATATTTTAATTTTCAAGAAATTATAAGAAAAATTCATATAAGCACATTGCAATGAAATTCAAATCACAATTTAAAAATATAGTTACAATGGTCCAATTCAAACCAATTATATGTTAATTTATACACACCACCTAGATTTACAATTTTTTAAATTTCAACTAAACAAGCTAATTATAGGTAATTTTTACATACAACCTGATATGATTTTCCATTTTTTTAATTTCTAAGAAATAAGAAAATTTCATATGATAACATTGAACTAACATTCAAATCAATGATTTGTAAGAGTTATAATGATCAATTAAGACGCAATTGATAAATAAACTGCAATTGCTCAAACATAGTAATTGTACGTTAATTTATACATACAACCTAATACAATTATTTAATTAATATGGAATACTACATTTTTATGCAAACACATAAGACTATTATTCAAATCACTAACTTTTTATAACTCAATATCTCAATATAAATAAACAAAATAATATGTTAATTTATAATAATGACACAACAACAATCCTTATATGAGTATTATGAAATAATATTGACATTAAATTGATAATAAAATAAAACACAGTAATAACACATCACATGTAGAATTAAGTCATCAAATGTACAATGACCAAAAATTTATATTATAAACTTCAAGATTTTGTTTATAGAGGAAATGAATAACAGTCATCTTAATGTACTATTAAAAGTCATTGAAGATTCTTCAAAATATCTCGAACATCGGGTGCCTTGTAGAATCTATTCAATAAGCTCCACAGATCAGCGATCAACCATTTATCCTCATTCTTTCCATCAAACGAAGGGGCAATAATCACATTTTCTTTGGGATTTTCTTTCTTTGTCTCCATTGAACAATCCACTAGAATAGTGTTAGTAGCATCATATTGAGAATACATTCTCCACACTTTTTTCAGATGTTTTTTGTATATAACTTGTGTTGAATTATCAATGTCATTTTTTCCCTTTTGTTGTTTGCAATCTGAAGCAGTCCATGTAAACAAAAATTTAGCTTGTAATGTTTCTGAAACCAGCTTTTTCATAACTCTTGTTGTGTTTTGTTTGAAAGATGTCGTCCAAATTGCAATGTCAAGAGATTCTTTTCTGGAACACATTTCAAGAAATGTTTTTGCATGTGGACGAAACCAAAATGATTTTTTCTCTATCGTGTAATCTGCGGCCCTTCCCATTTTCTCGATAAATTCTTTTTGTGATGTATCACCATCAATGCTCTGATAGAAAATGTTATTCAATTCAAAAATAACTAATTTCTTTTGACTTATAATATCTGCAAAACAATAATGGATATCATAGTTAATTCATTTTATTCATCGCTACATAAATTATTAATAAAAAAAAATTGTTGAAGAAATACACTCACTTTGAGTATTTTTTGTACTAGTTATTGATAAGCCACACTTCTCTTGTATTGTCTTCATAGAACCTAGAGCCAAAATAACAAACCTTCAATCAAATACCAATAATACTTCTTTAAATCAATTTTTTTTTATAAGACATATTTTATGTTTAATTGAAAATAAGAGACATGTGAAGTACCTGATATGATATCATGTTCTTGACTATGGCTTTCTGTCACATTCCCTTGATCAATGTCTTTTTTCTCCTCATTTGCCACTGTAATAAACATATGAAATGTTATAAAATGCATCAACGAATGAAATTCATTAAATAAAAAGGCATAGAATCCAAAGAATCACTAGAGAAAGAACAAAACAAGTACAATACAACAAAAGAAACAAAATAAATTATGTACCTGGTATGGTATTTTCTTCGTTTTGTATTTGCATCTCAAAAACTTCTTCGACATTGTGCACACTATGTTGATCATTGCTTTGTTGCAAACTGTCGTCGTTGTTTTCTTTACAATTTCCACCATTAGTAGTTATAGTAAACATCTTGTTAATCAAGATTTATAAATAGCATAGAATCCAAAGAATCACTAGAGAAAGAACAAAACAAGTACAATACCTGGATATTCCAACAGCAATATATTAGACATTGGTTTTTGCAATTGGAAGGATTCTTGATTAGTCAGCATGGTAGTCCTTTGTAACTCGTTTTCTACGACACATGCCATTCTTCTTCCATATGTACAGCAAGCCTGCTGTAAATTTGTCCCCGCATAAAGAGAAATAATCAAATTTAGATCACTATGTTGTTGATGCATTTGCAATAATTCTTCCCAGAATTCAAAATCTCTCTCCTTTTCATCAGATATGTCTCTAAAACTGTGAGAGTATCTTGAGGCCTCTAAACTTTTTGACTCTTCACTATAGAAATGTATAGTTAAAACTATATCATAACTATAGTTATTTTGTTCTTTATATTCATAAAGACCGGTAGCCATTTTATAGTTGACATTTGAGTCCTTGACAACAATCTCTAGAGCTTGGCGTACATCCTTACAAGACCAAATTTCTACTAAGATAATCATAGTAAAATCTTTCAACCCATTTTTTTCGATTAAAAATCGAAACAATTCAATATAGTGATCCTTAAGGAATGATTCATCTTTCAAAGCCAATGTATCCAACACAACAAAGTCAGTGTATAACATTGGTTGAAACTGACAAGGAAAAGAGTGCAAAAGTGTTGACAAGAGGCTAGGACCCCCATAATGACAACCGAATTCAAAATTGTTCTCAATTTCCTGTATATCTGTCGATGCATCAATTATTCTATCAAGGACCACACAGGCTTGTGGAGAAAGGGACTCTATTTTTGTATTTCGTGATCCTTTTACATATTTACACCCTTCCATTGTCTTACAGAAGTTGGCAAATATGATATCAGTCATTCCATAATGCTCAAGAATATTAGATATTGTAAGAATCTTATCATTGAGATTCTTATCATGACTTTTGCAATATGTTACCATTGCCTCCAAAATTGTTCTTTTGGTTTTCAATTGTGAACAATAATCTTTCATTTTTATGGCATTGGTCGGATGGTTCACTGGAATGGAAAACCAGACAGTTCCATCCAATAGTTTATCTGCTACAGAACACATTTCTTCAGCTGTTAGTCCCTGAAGGGGACGGAAAGAACTTGATACCAAACTGTTCAGACTATTTGTCTTATAGTTTGGATCCTTAGGTTGGTTTGGAGAACACATTAATGTCCCTAGTTTGTAACAATTAAAAACAACTTCCCATTTATCCCAAGTAGTATCATCAAGATATAACAAGATTTTTTTTTCAGCAAAGTTTGTTAGTGGACAATCGAAGAAAGAGCACAACATTTCATCATCAACCTGTTAAAAAATAACAAATATAAATTAGTAAGAATGTGATATCAAAAATAAAATAGCCATGAATTTAGTTATAACAATATAAACTAAGTGCAAAAAAAAAAAAATTGCATACCTTGTCTTCAGCTGTCTTAGAATTCCCACATTTTTGTTTCTTTAATTTATTTGTGGCAATTAGGAATTGTCTTGCAGATCGCACAGAATCAATGAATGGAGTTTTGAAGAACACTGTGTTTGCAGAATTTAACTGGCAGCAAATACGAATCACCACACTGGGAGCAACTAGTGGATCTAAGAATCGAGCATTACGTTCTTTGTACTTCTGTTTTGCCTCCCCAGATAGACTGAATTTAGGATTTGATATTATTTCTTTTGCTGCTTGAATGGTGTGTTGCCCATCAACTATCCAAAAATTGATGTTCTTGTCATTTATATCCATTTCATTCATGATTTTCACAGGGTTTCCAATCGGATCAGCCTCTTTTGTGTCAAATGGAATCAGAAGAGCATCAAGCAATGATGCTTGAAATTTCTGTAGGAATGATTTTACTAATACTCGAACATTTAAATCATCCCGTGATCTCAATTTATATAACTTGGGTGCTTCTACACATCTTCGAACATCCACCTTCATGGTAAAAGAGCTTGAAAATAAATAGCTGTCCTTAAAATTTTCATGGATTTCATCGCATTGGTCAGCAAGCTTCTCTATCTGAGAGTCTTCTTTTTGGGATTTTACAAACTCTGTAGTAGGCATGAACTTACTTTCTTTAATGCTCTGTTCTAGCTCAGCTAAATATACCCTTCTCAAAGCAAGCATTTGAGCCTCGAGTTTATCATCTGGTATTTTATCAAGTAGTTTACCTCTTTGTTGCAAATAAAGAAACACGGATGATGTTTTCTTACATCTCACATAGCGATATTTCATAACGTTGGTAATACGTTGTACAAGATCATCACAACTCTTTAGACCAGATTCATTGAAGCTCTCAAAACTGTCCAACTTAAACTGTGACTTTTTTATTGACTCTGGAAATTCTGTATTAGTATCAATCAAATCTGGTCTAAATTTTGTGTAATCAACTTGGCAAGAAAATAATTTCACTTCATTTTCTTCAATTACCTCCATTTGAAAATCGATCTGACTATGATCGAGAGCATAGCAACTAACAATTATCCCTAGCCTTTGTATATCATTTCCATCCATGGATCCAAATAGATACATATCTGGAAACATATTCATGGGACTTTCAATCTCAACATACCAATCTTCGACATACTCATATGCAGCAGATGTTTTGAACTTTTTAATCATTCCAAAATTAGAACCCATTGTTGAATTTATAATCTGAGTTGAATGACGCTTTTGTTTTTTGAATGCTGATTGTGGCATTTTACTTGCTTTGGAGACGACAGCTTCTAAAAACAATAATAAGCAATTATTACTATAAATAAAATGAAATCAAAATCACAATATTACCATATAGTCTTCTAGTCTAACCATTTAGAAATGAGAGAATAATATTTAAAACCACCATACCACATGGGGGAGACGTTGTTTGTGTGTCACTTGCAATTCGTTTTTTCTTCAAATTATTCCTTGGAATTGTCATTGCACCAGAGTCCATAGCTTCTAAAAACAATAATAAATAGTCGACTATAAGTTTAAATTGTTTTAAAAATACATAAAATAATGAGCATTATCAAACAATATTCTATTGCATGTCTTTTATTCACATGCACAAGAATAATAAGGGTCATGTGTTATGGAAACATATTAAATACTTAGAGATAAATAAAAATCCATTGCATCTAGCACAAGTAGAGACTCATTAAAAAGAAAAGTTTTCCTTCTCAAAAATGCTAGAAAGAAATGCTTATGCTAGAAAGAAAGCTAGCAGTCGCTAGCTTTCCTTGATCTTTTGCCATGTGCTTATTTCAAAATAGAGCACATGGCACAAGCTCAAGGTATAAGCTAGCAACCACCAATCACCATGGATAGGATTTTTCTATTGGAAAGCTAGCGACTGCTAGCTTTCTTTCTAGCATAGGTATGTGTTATTATCCTATAAGTAAATGCTTATGCTAGAAGGAAAGCTAGCAGTCGCTAGCTTTCCTTGATCTTATGCCATGTGCTTATTTGAAAATAGAGTACATGGCACAAGTTCAAGGCTTTCCATGATCTTGTGCCATGTGCTTATTTTAAAATAGAGTACATGGCACAAGTTCAAGGTATAAGCTAGCAACCACCAATCACCATGCCTAGGGTTTTTCTATTGGAAAGCTAGCGACTGCTAGCTTTCCTTCTACCATAAGCATGTGTGACATGCTAGAAAAAAATGTTTATGCTAGAATAAAATGTAGCATTCGTTCAAAATAGAGTACATGGCACAAGCTCAAGGTATAAGCTAGCAATCACCAATCACCATGGACAGGGTTTTTCTATTGGAAAGCTAGCGACTGTTAGCTTTCCTTCTAGCATAAGCATATGTGTTTATGCTAGAAGGAAATGCTTATGCTAGAAGGAAAGCTAGCAGTTGCTAGCTTTCCTTGATCTTTTTCCATGTGCTTATTTCAAAATAGAGCAAATGGCACAAGCTCAAGGTATAAGCTAGCAACCACCAATCACTATGGACATGATTTTTCTATTGGAAAGCTAGCGACTGCTAGCTTTCCTTCTATCATAAATATGTGTTCTTATCCTAGAAGAAAATGTTTATGCTAGAAGGAAAGGTAGCAGTCGCTAGCTTTCCTTGATCTTGTGTCGTGTGCTTATTTGAAAATAGAGTGCATGGCACAAGCTCAAGGTATAAGCTAGCAACCACCAATCACCATGCCCAAGGTTTTTCTATTGAAAAGCTAGCAACTGCTAGATTTCCTTCTAACATAAGCATGTGTGTTAGGCTAGAAGGAAATCTAGCATTCGTTCAAAATAGAGCACATGGCACAAGCTCAAGGTATAAGCTAGCAACCACCAATCACCATGGACATGGTTTTTTATTGGAAAGCTAGCGACTGTTAGCTTTCCTTCTAGCATAAGCATGTGTGTTTATACTAGAAGGAAATGCTTATGCTAGAAGGAAAGCTAGCAGTCGCTAGCTTTCATTGATCTTTTGCCATGTGCTTATTTCAAAATACATCACATGGAACAAGCTCAAGGTATAAGCTAGCAACCACCAATCACCATGGACATGATTTTTCTATTGGAAAGCTAGTGACTGTTAGCTTTTCTTCTAGCATAAGTATGTGTTCTTATCCTAGAAGGAAATGCTTATGCTAGAAGGAAATCTAGCAGTCGCTAGCTTTCCTTGATCTTGTGACGTGTGCTTTCCTTGATCTTGTGACAAAATCTGTCTCACGTACTGTCGGCTTCCACGACAGTCACCTATAAGGAATGACATCCTAAGTTGGTCACTAAGTACCTTCGTCAAGTGGAGAAAGAGCAGTTATCCCTCGAACGGTATTGGGTCGTCTCCTTTTCAACAAGTGGTGGTGAGCCCACTTGAGAGAACATACACCCGCAACCTTGCGTTTGACCTCCTATTGCGCGGCGCCGCTCTTTCACTTGCCCCGTGTGGCTATACACGACCACTTGATTTAGAAGGATTTTTATAGCACCCTAAGGACAACAACTATGTTTTTGGATGCCTAGCCCCAAAATCCTACCTAACCTACAAGATTTTTTTGTGCCCTCCTATGGAGGTATTAAATGAGTAGATTTAAGCTATTTTTGAACTTAGTGAGTGATGAGAGAGTTTCTTGTGTGTGTGTGTGTGCATCAAAGAAAGTGACGGTTTTGAGCGCACATGAGATATTGCATATAAATGAAAAGGCTTTTCTTTTAAAATGAAAATAATGCAACTCAACCTAATAGAAAAACAACTAAATAAACCATGTAAAAAAAACTAAATAAAATAAATTGTAAAAATAAAAATAAAAAATCTATAAACAAAATTGTAAAAGTAAAAAAAAATCGATAAACTTACCAAGATTTTCAACCTCTTTTTAATCCAGTCTTCTTCTTTACTTTTTGTTTGGCTAAGACTAAAGCTAATGCCAATGCCAATGCCATTTTTTCCCATAACTTCATCTTCATCTTAGTTGGTCTTGCTTCTTTGATAGACAATAATCTAGAAGCTATGAAGCCAAGACTACTTAAATGGAAATTGTACAATATAGAGACTCATTAAAAAGAAAAGTTTTCATTTTCAAAAATGCTAAAAGGAAATGCTTATGCTAGAAAGAAAGCTAGCAGTCGCTAGCTTTCCTTGATCTTTTGCCATGTGCTTATTTCAAAATAGAGCACATGGCACAAGCTCAAGGTATAAGCTAGCAACCACCAATCACCATGGACAGGATTTTTCTATTGGAAAGCTAGCGACTGCTAGCTTTCTTTCTAGCATAGGTATGTGTTATTATCCTATAAGTAAATGCTTATGCTAGAAGGAAAGCTAGCAGTCGCTAGCTTTCCTTGATCTTATGCCATGTGCTTATTTGAAAATAGAGTACATGGCACAAGTTCAAGGTATAAGCTAGCAACCACCAATCACCATGCCTAGGGTTTTTCTATTGGAAAGCGAGCGACTGCTAGCTTTCCTTCTACCATAAGCATGTGTGACATGCTAGAAAAAAATGTTTATGCTAGAATGAAATGTAGCATTCGTTCAAAATAGAGTACATGGCACAAGCTCAAGGTATAAGCTAGCAATCACCAATCACCATGGACAGGGTTTTTCTATTGGAAAGCTAGCGACTGTTAGCTTTCCTTCTAGCATAAGCATATGTGTTTATGCTAGAAGGAAATGATTATGCTAGAAGGAAATCTAGCAGTCGCTATCTTTCCTTGATCTTTTGCCATGTGCTTATTTCAAAATAGAGCAAATGGCACAAGCTCAAGGTATAAGCTAGCAACCACCAATCACTATGGACATGATTTTTCTATTGGAAAGCTAGCGACTGCTAGCTTTCCTTCTAGCATAAATATGTGTTCTTATCCAAGAAGAAAATGCTTATGCTAGAAGGAAAGCTAGCAGTCGCTAGCTTTCCTTGATCTTGTGCCATGTGCTTATTTGAAAATAGAGTGCATGGCACAAGCTCAAGGTATAAGCTAGCAACCACCAATCACCATGGACATGGTTTTTTATTGGAAAGCTAGCGACTGTTAGCTTTCCTTCTAGCATAAGCATGTGTGTTTATACTAGAAGGAAATGCTTATGCTAGAAGGAAAGCTAGCAGTCGCTAGCTTTCCTTGATCTTTTGCCATGTGCTTATTTCACATGGCAAAAGATCAAGGAAAGCTAGCGACTGCTAGCTTTCCTTCTAGCATAAGCATTTCCTTCTAGTATAAACACACATGCTTATGCTAGAAGGAAAGCTAACAGTCGCTAGCTTTCCAATAAAAAACCATGTCCATGGTGACTGGTGGTTGCTAGCTTATACCTTGAGCTTGTGCCATTTGCTCTATTTTGAAATAAGCACATGGAAAAAGATCAAGGAAAGCTAGCGACTGCTAGCTTTCCTTCTAGCATAAATATGTGTTCTTATCCAAGAAGAAAATGCTTATGCTAGAAGGAAAGCTAGCAGTCGCTAGCTTTCCTTGATCTTGTGCCATGTGCTTATTTGAAAATAGAGTGCATGGCACAAGCTCAAGGTATAAGCTAGAAACCACCAATCACCATGCCCAAGGTTTTTCTATTGGAAAGCTAGCGACTTCTAGCTTTCCTTCTAACATAAGCATGTGTGTTAGGCTAGAAGGAAAGCTAGCATTCGTTCAAAATAGAGCACATGGCACAAGCTCAAGGTATAAGCTAGCAACCACCAATCACCATGGACATGGCTTTTTATTGGAAAGCTAGCGACTGTTAGCTTTCCTTCTAGCATAAGCATGTGTGTTTATACTAGAAGGAAATGCTTATGCTAGAAGGAAAGCTAGCAGTCGCTAGCTTTCCTTGATCTTTTTCCATGTGCTTATTTCAAAATACATCACATGGAACAAGCTCAAGGTATAAGCTAGCAACCACCAATCACCATGGACATGATTTTTCTATTGGAAAGCTAGTGACTGTTAGCTTTTCTTCTAGCATAATTATGTGTTCTTATCCTAGAAAGAAATGCTTATGCTAGAAGGAAATCTAGCAGACGCTAGCTTTCCTTGATCTTGTGATGTGTGCTTTCCTTGATCTTGTGACAAAATCTGTCTCAGGTATGGTCGGCTTCCACGACAGTCACCTATAAGGAATGACATCCTAAGTTGGTCACTAAGTACCTTCGTCAAGTGGAGAAAGAATAGTTATCCCTCGAACGGTATTGGGTCGTCTCCTTTTCAACAAGTGGTGTTGAGCCCACTTGAGAGAACATACACTCGCAACCTTGGGTTTGACCTCCTATGGCGCGGTGCCGCTCTTTCACTTGCCCCTTCTGGCTATACACGACCACTTGATTTAGAAGGATTTTTATAGCACCCTAAGGACAACAACTAAGTTTTTGGATGCCTAGCCCCAAAATCCTACCTAAACTACAAGATTCTTTTGTGCCCTCCTATGGAGGTATTAAGTGAGTAGATTTAAGCTATTTTTGAACTTAGTGAGTGACGAGAGAGTTTCTTGTGTGTGTGTGTGTGCATCAAAGAAAGTGACGGTTTTGAGCGCACATGAGATATTGCATATAAATGAAAAGGCTTTTCTTTTAAAATGAAAATAATGCAACTCAACCTAATAGAAAAACAACTAAATAAACCATGTAAAAAAAACTAAATAAAATAAATTGTAAAAATAAAAAAAAATCTATAATCAAAATTGTAAAAGTAAAAAAAAATCTATAAACTTACCAAGATTTTCAACCTCTTTTTAATCCAGTCTTCTTCTTTACTTTTTGTTTGGCTAAGACTAAAGCTAATGCCAATGCCAATGCCATTTTTTCCCATAACTTCATCTTCATCTTAGTTGGTCTTGCTTCTTTGATAGACAATAATCTAGAAGCTATGAAGCCAAGACTACTTGAATGGAAACTGTACAATATACTGAAAAAGTTACAAACTTATATCAAATAATTAAATATAAAAAACACTAGCTATTTAGCTATTTTTATATACAAGTAATGCTATATATTACATCTTATATACATTCATAGAGTTGATAACTATTTTTATGTACAAGTAATGCCATATACTTATATACATTCATAGAGTTGATAGCTATTTTTATGTACAAGTAATGCCATATATTACATCCTACATACATTCATAGAGTTGATTATACCATGGAGGTTTACAAAATGAAATTTAGAAATACAACATTCAAATAAATGATTGGCAATTATTTAAAATAGTTATTTAGGTTTAAATAGAATGATTTTTATTTTGAAAAAATTTTATTGTAATTTTTCAAAATCTAGATTATAGTTGTTAAGTGGAATTTTTGGATGTTTCGAAATTTTTAAAAAATGCTGAATCTATTTATACCATTAAAATACAGATTAAAATAAAGCTAATTCTAAATTTACAACATCAAAAACTATAAATTTCAAAAAAAATGTAAAACCATATTTGAAAATAAAGGACAATTTTTTTTCAAGCGAAAAAAACATGTCCTTGTTATTCAATAGAATCAAAGGCCATTAGTACATACAGCTGCTTCAGCATGACATTTCATAACAACTCGTCCAGAGTTCCAGACAGGGGGAAAGGCACATAATACCAAAAAATAACCCATCAGAAAACTGTCTCATCATGTGATGTGGACTGTCCACAAAATCACATCTACCGAGATCCAATCACACTCTGATCTGCGTTCAAAGGAGACGCACTATAATTTGCAAATGAGACATCTACATGAAAGGGAAAAAAGATGCCCTTCAGATACACAAAGACTTCAAGTCCAACAGAAAAAAAACTTTCAAAATCATGCTCAAAAGAGCTGGAAGAATTCCTTAGAAACCAGGTGATTCTCTATATATTCCATCAAAACACCTTTGCTGGTGTCTTGTCCCGACATGATACAATATTGATTGTTGATTAATTTAGCCCGTCAATAATTTGAATCGTTTTCATAAAAAAAACATGTAAATGAAGATGGGTATACAAGGTTTGTGAATCCATGGTTTGTATAGTTTTAGTATAAAAGGATATTGATTGAATGAAATGTTTCGAGAAGGATAGAATATACATAATTATGTTTTCTTTGTTAAACAATTCATCTTCAAATTGGATTTACTTCAAGACTTTGGTTTCACTTCCAATTATTTACCAATGTAAATACTGTGGCGTGCATTTTAGTAAGCCATTTTAGCAAATTTACACTTGGCCTTTTACAAAACACTAGTGTAAATCAACCGAAGCACCTAGATTTGATCATTACGCGTTATACCTTATATGCCGGTGAGATTAAATATCATCAATATGGTGCTCACTGTGGAAGGTCAAAATAATTATCTCTATCACTACAAACATCAGGCTCCAAAAATTAAATATGTAATGGTTGAATATTATTATTTATTTTATGATATGGATCTCTGATATTCCATATTGAATGATGATATGTTGTAGGGACTTGGTCCTAAACAAGTGATTTTTATTTTTTTTATATAGTTAATGTGATAAATAATAATTATTAATCTCTTAATGCATATATACTAATGGTTATGATTATCTCGTTTTATAATACTTAGCATAGCAAACACAATTTGTATTTATTCAAATATGAATAAACATATCCCTTAATAAAATAGAGTGTACCATTACAATTTCTATTTATCTCAAGCATGAATGTACATAACCCATTCTATAACTTAATATAACAACTATAATTTATATTTATTCTAAATGTATATAATTACTCAAATATATATGTGCATACCCATGTTAAAACAAGACAATTGTATAATCAATATAGTTTGTAATTAATCACATATATGTACATGCATACCCCTTTTCTCACAGCACAAATGCATAACACCATAATTTATATCTAACTAAATGTATATAACCAAACATACATGCATATGCATATATCTCTTTTATAACATGCAATTGCATCATAATATTTAATATTTTAATTAATTTCTTCCATTTCTATAAACACATGATAATATAGAATTAAACTACATTTAATTAATTCCTATTTCATAGGAAATGTGAACATATAAATATTAGGATTTTATTAATTGCCAACCAATAATTTCACAATTCTTTTAGTGATGACCCGATCTTCTTTAATTCGCCCTATTTTATATGTACCTAAAACCTAGATATTTATATTGAGTGAATTCCCACTCTTAGTTAAGAATATGTAGCTTGATTTCTACTTATAATCTTCTACATGATATTATACATAGTGTTGACTTCATTTTCTAAGTAAAGTAATTATTTATATTACTTAAGAATTGCTCATTACTCTCTAAGGTATTAATAAACAGTGAACATTTCTTTTGTCCAAATAATAACTTTATCTGAACATTAAACTTTCTTAAATAAAGTGAGTGGAATATATATATTTATTACTCCAAAATAAATATATATATATGTATACACGTGTTTATATATAATACTCCTAAGTTAAATGTATAATACAATACTTGACTCATTTCCATGATTTAATACTCCTAAGTTAAATGTATAATAAAATGTTTGACTCGTTTCCATCTAAATCATGGTATAATTATAAGATACTAAAAGCAAGAATTAATTCCACTCCGTTAAGTAATAAAAATAAAAGTAACATATCGCTCAATAATGGATGCCTTACTTGATCAACGATTGAATTCAACTCTTAATGTAACTTGAATATAGAATTAAGCGGAGTTTTTCATTTGAGAGAGAGAGAGATCTGTCGCATGGCCACCGATGGATCATGCCTACGATCTCGGTGGAGGTGGACATTACATACATTAAATAGAACTTGCTTTTATAAGGAAAGGCATTAACCTAGCTAATCAAAGGGTTTATCTGTCAACAAGATACAATCCACGGAGGTGTAAAGATGACCAGGTAAGTCTTTTCTCAGAATGGGTTGAGTGCTAAGATATGATCGAATTCGCAGTTTGTGAACTATGAATTAAACAATCAGTATTAATTAAGCTTCCTCCATAATCGCGTTAACACTACGATGGATCAACAGTCGACTGGAGTGATATCTCTGATCTGGTTCTGCTCTTGGAGAGTGAATTAAGCCGTAAATATGGGCATGTATTAACCTGTTAACATAGTAATCGGTTGCAGAGAAGTTCGATCTATAGAGTTTACTGACCCTTTTCTTTTACAGGGTTCGAGATCCAACTCTAAATTAGAGGTGTTAAAACTAAAATGGAACAAAGTATAACTCCAGGATTCGAATAAACAATATCTAAGTTATAATATCACCAGAGTTCATGTATATGCCGGTGTGAGCAAACAAAGATTTATATAAAACGTACACAGTAGAGGTTGCGGACAGATGGATTTTAGATTTCAATTAGGTATCAAGTGATAAAGCGGTTGAGGATGACTCCAGGGTTCAGATACATAAATGAATCATATACTACAATCTCAATAGAGATCATACATGATTTGAAATGACAGAGAAAAGAGGCTAGTGATCCGTTCAACTGGTAGAAATCAGTTGACCGCAATCTATGATGTTAAATTAATGTACCATAATCTGGAAATTTAAAGTGCTGAGATCGAAAGTCGGATTGTGGCGAATGAGAGTTTACTACCGGGATCATGGAGAGGACAGAGTGGAGAATGGATTAAGTACAACCTGGGCATGATAACGCACGGGGAAAAACCAAGCCAAATAATCCTGCTCATGATCAAGATATTTATTTCTTCAAGATTCAGAACAGATTTTTTTATGATAAACAAGATTTGGGTTATTCAACAAAACCCTTGGGTTTATTTTGATTTCCCAGGATGCCAAATGAATTTACAATAAATCATTTAAATAAAAGAGTACATGGGTTTGAACATGCTAAAATCAATCCATACTTAAGTTGACCGGACAAAATTTAAGGATACTGCAGATCGATTGAAAACTCAAGTAAAACAAAATCTGATAAGCCAATTTGTCCACAATTTCAGTATATTAAAATCCTAAAAAGAATATGATTCTGATCCGCAGGTGTATCAATGATTTTGCACAGTTTTAAAATCCTAAAAGATAACGAGTTTGATCTACAGGTATGTTTTCTATTTCAGTATAGTTTAAACTCTTAAAAAGAAAACGAATTCGACCAACTGGAGTATCCACGACCTCAACATAGTGACTATGAGTCAACAGAAATGAAATATAACAACTATTTCCCCCTGATTTCGATCCACAAAATTCAATCAGGTTTGGAAGTACTTGCCTACTGTTTCACACACCGTCAAGTTTCCACAACTAAAATTTCTTTTTTGCAAAGACAAAGAAATTGTACACAACACTTAATGGATTATTTTTACACAACACTTAATTTTGCTTTGTCTTTTGGACACAATGTGCAAAGGTGGAAAATTTTCAATAAGTTGTACTGAGAAGAAGTAGAAGAGAGTGAAGAATTCCACTAGGAAACACTCAAGCATATTCCAAAACTAATCAACAAAGAGATTAATGAGACCCTCACCCTTCCGCTATGTAAACGACGCAAAGGTCAAGGTAAATTACCATGAATTTTGCAAGGGCTTTATAGAAGCTCTCCGAAGGGATGTACTCCCAAGCTTTATTATAGCATGTTTGATATAGGTAATTCAAGGTTCCAAAAAAATAAAAGACAATAACCTACAGAATTAAGAAGAGGTTCTATCAGTAGCCTTATTAAATGATGAAGATCATCTTTTGGAATAGTATGGATATGGGAAGAAGGAAAAAAAATGAATCCCTAAAATACCTCATTAGGATGGGAAAACCAAATGTCCTATTGATTCAAAAGACAAAACAAGAACATGAGGTCCTAAAAAAGATGGAAATATTATGGAAAAGAAATCAAGGTGTTGCAGTCAGTTCTATAGGGGCCTCAAGAGGAATGGAAACCCTTTGGGATGCCTTAGTTTCAAAATTGTCACTCCTAAACAACCACAATTTCAAGGGACGCTCCAAGGGTTTAGTGAGTATTCATAATTTCATAAGTGAAATGACATTCTTAAATGTTTAACTAGGATAATTTTTATAGGAACCTATACATGCATTGCAAAAAGAGCATATTTAAGTAATATATATATGAAGCTATTTATAGAGCTAAAATGTTATGATATGCTTTTTAAAGTGTTGTTAGCTTTTATCATTAGAGGTCGACCCCTCAAAGAGTCCTGCACAGTATTCTATTCTACAGGTTTATTCTTATTTAACCTTGTATTTTCTTATATTGTTTGTTAAATCCATTACATAAGCCATATAAATACACAAATTTACAACTAGAATCACTAAATTTTGTGTGTGCGCACGCGCGCCATACACAAACCCATAAGCTACATGTTTCTTTATTCGTTGAGTCAACCTTTTCATCCTTCTTCATGGACACATCACCCATGGTGGTGTCGGACATGCATGATCTCTCTATCCCTATATTTTAAAGTGATGAGGAAAATCATCAAGCACTCATTAGTCCTGAGTTCATATGTGATTATATGTACCATCAAACATATTTCTTACCTAAGTATGACCCTTTGATGTTAAACCTTTGAACTAATTCTCCATGAAATAAAACTATTTTATTCAACTTGCAAAAAGAGCATATTTAAGTAATATATATGACAATTGATTGTAACTTTTCTAACTTAAATACATCTTTAAATTCAACTAAATCCTAACAATTCTTTTATTTAATAAGCATCCATACCTTCAACTGACACTTAACTCTTCTTTTAATTAATATGCATCCATGGTAATACAACCATATGGAGAATTAGACCAACATTTTAATACTCTATGGAGAATTTAATTATCGGCTGATTGGAGAATTTAACCAGCTAGTTATCGGCTGTATGGAGAATTAGACCAGCTATTTATCGGCTGAATGGAGAACTTAAAATATCTGCTGATTGGATATTTTTTGAGACAGTATATATGTTGCTGTATGGACAGATGTTAAATTTCTGCGGATTGGATACTTATTTTTGAGACAGTGATTGTGGACTGTATCAGCTGATTGCGAGCTGTATTGGATGCATTTATTGGACAGACATTAATAGATTGGACTGTATCGAGCTATATGGACAGAAATATTTCTGTTGATTGACTTCTTTGTGAGAGCGATTTGCTGCCTATTGGCTGTATAAAATCTGCTGATTGGATACATTACACAGAACAGTGTGGACTGTATCGAGCTGTATTAACTCAGATACATTGGACGGTATCGAGGGAGAACTATTTCTGCTGAGTGACTACTTTCAGATCTGGATATTAAATGTAAGGGACAATACACAGTCATCTCTGACTGTCATATGTACCCGGATATCGGTGGACTGTTTGGTCATATGGACAGTATATGTTAACAATGTAGGGATTTCTAAGATTCTATTACATGTGCAGAATGTAATTTTGTTTATTAATAAAATAAAATTACAACTTTTTCCAAGGAAAAAAAAATACAAACTAATACTTTTTACACATTCATACCTTCCATAATATAAATACTAAAACACATTCATGAACCATTATCGACCTTCACATATTACAACTCTAAAATTTCCACTATAATGCATTATAATGCTAGTCAATCAATGACTGGACATACACATATTGATCACAAAATCACAAGGAGTAATTACATTGTACCGATACATGGTCGAACTAGATGCAGGAGGTTGACTTATTGAATATCGACTTTGTTGACAGATCTCCCAAGAGAGAATCACGCATAAGTTGGCTCATAAGGGATCATTAAATTAGTTTTGCTTACACCGAGGACATCTACATGGGTTAGATTCATCCACGGTGATAGGTGGTAGACTCTAATCCAGATTGATTAAAACCACAGAGATACAGTTCCAGTTCATATAGTGAATTTATGAAAGTCTCAATAATTGTTCAACAAAGTTTTCATCAATTTCCCAAAATCGAAATGTCATTAAAATTTAAAACCACACGCCAAGATCCAAGAGATCCAAGTGCAAAATGCTTGGGTTTTGGAAATCATACGCCAAGATGGATTCAAATGCTATATGAAATTGAAACTAAAACACTAAGTCTGGAGTTTAATGCTATGAACTTTTAAATTCTTAAGCGCCAAGGATTAGCTCATGTAGATCTCTATCAAAGAAGATCTTAGCTAATTGCAGAAATAGAGCGCAGAGATTAAAATATAAGTGTAAGATGGGTTCACTTCAGGGGTTCCGAGATTTGAAAACAGCTAAGATCGGCTGCCGAATTTGGAAACACCCAAAAAATAAAACAATTATGGGATTGGCGACAGGGTCTAACTCATTTAAATGAAATCTGATCCTGTCAATGAAGAAGCAGTGAGGGAAACGTGGTTAAAAGTAGTGTGGTTAAAAGAACCCTAATAAGAATGATAGGTTTGGGGTCCCCCGAGCTTTGAGAGATAAAGAGCAATAGGGAAAGATCACTCGGAATCCGCACTTGTTACCTGGGAATCCATAGATACGTTTGATAGGCTTTACCTGGTTGTCCTTTTTGCTTTCCTAGACCATAGAATGGTCATAATTTATGGTTCTACCGGATAGATATGCTCCGGTGGGTGGCACATAACTTGGTGTTACCACGCTGGGTGGGGTGCTTCCAGCTAGTACACTTAGCAGACAACTAAAAAAGAAAGGCGAATCACTGAGTTGAAGTGCCCTATATAAGGCTCAATAACTTACTTTTTGAGGTAGACAACACTACTAGGTGAGCTATTTGACCAGGAGAGGCAAACCATTGAGTTTGATAGTCAGTAAGCCCAATCGTTGGCTTAAGGAGGCAGGCACCACTCAAAGGTGTGAGCGGATTTCTATTTTGGGGGAAAATCGCTGTCAAGTAGCAAGAATACTAAATCACTGGCCTTAGAGGCTTGCTGACTTCCTAGGCTAGATATTGTACTTTTATTGGGTAAAACGTCTGAAATAAGTAAGTTTTTTATGTATTTATTCACCCCGGAATAGATAATTTCACCCATTTCCAAAAAAAAGTCTCAATCACTCACCTTGGAAGAGAAGGAATAGCTGGTTCCTGTTCCCGCAGTACTTGGATTAATCTGTTCCTGAGGAAGGGTTAGCTTAGGCTGTTCTGTGATTGGGTGACTGCAAGGATGGGTGATGGAGAATGGGTAATTAAACTAGTTTCAACTCCAGGATGGGTAAACTATCCTTCAATTAGAGGATGGGTAATTAAACTATCGAAGGTTACCCGGCTCCTTCATTGGATTGTTTTTCCTCGTTACTACCCGTCCTTCACCCACGGTGGGGGATGGATAAACCCCTAGCCTAACGGGGAAGGAGCTCAACAGCCTAACGAGGAAATCTGGAATTAATATAGAGGAAAACAATGGGAATTTCTGTCAATAAATGAGGAAACGCAGAGAGAAAAGTATTATTTGATGCAGATCTAAATACTATGTGTCTCGAATTCAAATGCCAAGATTTAGATTTGGAAGCTTTTGAGTTTAGAATCAATGCCATGATCTGAAACGCAGGATTTTAAGAACAAAATTTAAAACTACTGTAGAGTCTGGAAACCCACGCTGAAATGGATAAAAGCAGGGTTTAAGAACCAATTAAAATTTACTGTGGGATCAATATAAAGTCTCAGAATGGGCCCTTCCTCCAGATAAGGCAACAGGGTCATAAATCAATTAACTGAAATCTTGAGTTAACGCTAAGAATGGCAAATGCGGATTTCTATGAACAATAGAGAAATAGCAGTTATAACTCCACCCGGACAGCTCCTACCTTTCGGTAATCAACGCATACCAAATAATGAGAAGGAAAAAATTCAAATGTAAAACTGGGGATCAATTCATACTTGCCGTTCTAGAAATGTTAAGGAATATAAATCGACACACAAAGGTTTAAAATAGTAATTCGATTTGTGATTGCAAGCTGGAAATGCTAATAAATATGAGACTCAGGAAGCTATTCACATTTCACATTACAAATTTCATAATACAATTAAATTTTGACATGAAGCAGAGCATAATTTGAAAGGTCAGAGTTTCAATTTATGAAATCGACTACGAGGAGTACCTGAAGTTCTAAATTACAGGAGGACGATTCAGCCGCTCCAACTGCTCGCAATAGGATTCAGGTTCTAATTTGCAGAGGACAAGAACAATGTTTCAGCAGCTCCAGCTATAGGAATTTGCAGGACGAGAATGAGGACCAGGTCTCTTGGCATTTTGCAATGGACTGCACTGCCTTGAATGCAGGTAGATGGGTGTTGAATGCAGGTTGATGGGCGTTGAACCTTGAGGATATGGCGGCAGCCAGACTGTGTACGAAGAGATCTCTAGGATATGGCTGCAGCTGGCTCATGATCAACCTGCAGGTTCGATGGGACTGTCCAAAATTCGAGGTTTTCAATTTTAAAATTTTCATTCAATTATTTCAAATCACATTAAAGGATGGCAGACTTACCACCTCATAGCTTGATTACGAGCCGGCTGGGGATTATGGATAAGACATTGTACGGGCGGGGCGGGGTGAACAGATTGCTGGAATTGCTGGAGGGCTACATGGGATGGATCGATGAATGGATATATTAGATATTAGATATATATTTATCTTTATTGGGATCGTTACTGCAGGTTCGATGGGACTGTCCAAAATTCGAGGTTTTCAATTTTAAAATTTTCATTCAATGAGGTTTTATATTGGAGATATACCTCATGAATAGCCTCATGGAACGAGTAATGGGCATCTGGAATGACAAAATTAAGACAGAACATTCCTGTAGTTCTTCCCGACACGTCGTCAGTACTTCCAGCCCATTTATGTTCTTCAATTCTCACTTTTTTGGGTTGCCAGTCCTAATTCGGCCTGATCCTTACACCATAGCTCGCCTCGAAAAAGCAATCTAAAGAGAGCTGCTGAATTGCCTAAGCAGGTGAGTTCTATATTTGAAAAATTAGCAGCACCTGTACAGGCTTCAGCTACCTGTCCAAATGCAAGACCGCACATCATAGTTTTTGAAATTAATTTTGATCTAGAATCACATGTATGAAAATTGTTTTATATTGTTTGTTTATACTGTGATCAAAAATAAAATATTAGTTAAACATTTAAATTAAAATTTTCTTCAATTTATATGATTTTATTTTAAATAATAAACATAATAGTTAATAAAATAAAATAAAAACCCATTAAAAACTCAATTGATACCTAAAAAAATTAATTTTAATATTACTCAAGTTGAATTTCATTAAAATAAACATAACAATAATATCATATTGAAAATCATATAAATCATTATTTTAAATTCATCATACAATTGAACATATGTGCCTCTCATTGACATTATACACTCATATCACACACAAACTTTAAAGGACAAGCTACATCCATATATATGTGCCTGGATATTAATATATTAAGTGTGTGAGCGATGTTGTCAATAAAAAAAAAATATAATTTCATTAACCTGATTTTAATTTAAGCATAGGTTCAATTAGCAAGTATTTATGGTTGATTGAATTATATTGTATATATATATATATATATATATATATATATAACAAGTGTGAGTCATGTTATCAATCAAAATATAATATAATTTCGAATTTAACTCGATTTTAACTTAAGCATAATTCTAATTATTAAGTATTTATTTATATGGTTTTAACTTAAGTATAAACACTTAGTTATATTATAATTATAACTTGCATGCCAATACAAATTTAACCATCCATATATATATATATATATATGTATATGGAGATATATAATATATTAATAGTGTGAATTATGTTATCCATAAAAATAAAATATGTTTAATATGATTTAGCTTAAGCATAGTTCCAATTATCTAGTACTTATTTACATGGTTTTAACTTAAGAATAAGCCTAATTATTAAGACTTAGTTGTATTGTAATTTAACTTATATGAAAATGCAAAATTAATAATGAGATTGAATTAAACAAGTATAGACCCATGTTAAACCTTTATTGTAAGTATTAAGAGGGATCCAATATTTTAATTTGTAATTTTTTTTATCTTAAAAATTTTTATATGCGAGGAAAAAAATTATATCCCATGAAATTATGTTATGAGAGGACAAAATTTGTTTTAATCTTTATTTTTTATTTTTCATAACATTAACTTATGTTACATTACTTTTTTTTTATTTTTTTGTATAGTCGACATAGTTTTTTTTATATATTTAATATTTTTTTATTAATGCATAACATTAATGCAAATTGAAACTATTTTGTTAATTGAATATATTTTTCAATTGTGCGTAGATTATATAATATAAATATATAAAAAAGGCATTCACTTTAGCTTGGAAAATGTTATGGTTGATAATAATGCATGAAATTAAGAGTTATGGAAGTAAATAAGAATAGATGTTCATAGTTATTGTAATAAAGATATTATGGAATACAAATGTTTAATTCATAAAACTCATTCATACTTTTTATTTATTATTTAATTTCAAAATAGAAAATGTTATGATTGACAATAATACATGAAATTATGAAATATACTAATAATGAATAAGAATAAATAAGAATAAATGTTAAAAATGTAACATCAATAACATGGATAAGAAAGTTCATAATATATAAAAGAGATTGTAAATACATGAAAGTGTTATTTCATTAGTTCTATTAAACATGTGCTAAAAAAATGAGTCACTTCTTTGAGAGATACTCTTATTTTTGGGGGGCTTTAATCATGAATAAGAATAAATGTTAAAAATGTAACATCAATCACATGCATAAAAAAGTTCCATAATATATCAAGAGAGATTGTAAATACATGAAAGTATTATTTCATTAGTGCTATTAACATGTGTTAAAAAAAAATGAGTCACTTCTTTGAAAGGATACCCTTGGGGGGTTTTATTGGTGTTGTACCGTACAACATATCTACATCAACTGTGAACCATATATTTATATCAATAATAAATATTACGCTTTATACATTCGAAAAATAATCAATTTGTAAGAATAATATTTAATTAACTTAATACATATTAAATTTATATTTATTAATTATCAACTAAAAAAATTTTAAATAAAAAAACACTCCAAAGACAATTTGATGTTTGACTTTGTGAACCATTTCCCACAAATAATATACCCCTTCTAAAGTAATCAATTATTTGTGAATGATTGTGATAATTTTTCAACTTGATGATTGTGATAATTTTTCAACTTGAAAATAAGGTTTTGGTGCAACTACCTACACTTGAACCTTTCAACCGAAACTTACTTTAATATTAATTGGAATAAAATTCATCAGTAAAACGCTAAATAGAGCACATATATTAATCTAATTGAAAGTCGATCTAGAAGCTATAGGGCTCCTCGTAATAGTTGTTTATAGCTGAATAATTATACATACCTAAAGCATAAATAGCTACCTGTACAGGCTTCACCTACCTGTTCAAAAGATAAATAGTTTTTCTTTCAGTAGATAGTTTTTGTGGGCTTTCAAATTTCTATAATAAAGATTCTCCTAGCATAAACATTACTTTTTCTTTAATAAATAATTGTACTTTAATAAATAAATTTGAAAGCCTTCAAATTTCTACCATAAAGATTATTCTAGCATATCATTACATTGCGACTAATAAGGAAAGTCATGAGAAGAAACATTTATTTTTCATTATTAAATAGTTCAAAGACATTAACATTCAAACCTATCATTATGTATATGTTTAATTTTTAAATTTCATTTAAACATATATATAACTTTCACTTTTAAATTAATATTATATTAATTATAGTTGGTTTTAATAAAATAAAAGGTATAGTCTAAATATTTTAGGTTTTCAACCTTTTCCAAGTATGAATATTAAGTAAAAAATAAAACACACATATATATTGATAAATTTTGCTATATATTTTATTACATCAAATAATAAAGTTATTTGTCCAAAATATGAACAAAGCTTTAAATATATTTTACAAATTCCATCTAGATATACTTAAATTGCATATAAGGAGAGGGTGAATTCTACTATAAGTAAACAAGAAGATGAGGGTGTAAAGTATAAACTTTTATATATATATATATATATATATATATATATATATATATATATAAAGTGGATGGAGGAGTAGACTCTAAGTAATAGCTCTATGCTTAGAGGTGATGCATTTTCTTGCTTGGATCAATCAAAGTCTTAATTTAGAAGGAGTGGTTGATCTATGGCTTTGTGTGGGTGACAATTGTTAGAGATAAAGTGCACATTTCCACTGCAAAAGAATATTTTTCTCTTTTCTATTTGAAAGTGAGATTGATAAAAATGCCATCCCAAGTAGAGGACTTTATAGGATTTTCAAAAGGTTGCTTTAATCTTTTAGTGGTACAATCATTTAGCTCAAGGTATGCCCCTAAGGATGAGATTTTTGACTTGGGAAAGGGTTATTAATTTCGACAATACAAGGGCCTTAAGGGCCACTAGGGAGAAACTGGGGTTTTTATATGACCCATTGTTGGAAACCCTATCTCTTGAAGGAGTGCCAAATAACCTTGTTTGCATACGCACTACTAGAGGCTTTCCAAAGGAGATTATCTTTGTTATTAACATAAAGGAATGCTCTCAAATCGTAGATTATGAAGATCTTCCTATTGGGTGTTGATTATGCCTTAATCATGTGAACCATTAGAGAGATTTCCCAAGTAGAGACATTGTTCTTCACAAATCGAAATGATCCAAGATTAATGATTACAGGGGGAAGAAGAAGTTAAAATTGATGGGGGGATGTTAACTCATCCTTGAAGATATCTTCTGATGAATTCTTTGTGACTACTTTGGAGGATACCTTGGTAGAAAATATGAAGGATTTAGAGGGAATCCATAAAAAAAATTTAAAGCAATATTGATATAACTTAACATAATTGCGCAATATTTGATTTTCAATTATTATTGGAATATGCATTCTAGTTTATTTACCCCAATAGTTTCGATCAGTCTCTAGGATCATCATTAGGAGTGAAAAGAGAAGGATACAAACTATTGAGGTAAATAAACTAGATTGCATATTTTGATAATAATTGAAAAACCTTTATATAAATTAAAGGGGATAAGATTAATTCTAGATGAACAGGTGGGGTTGTCTACAAGTGCAAAGGGTATGCAAGTAGAGTAGATATAAGAGGAAGTGGTAGGTGAAACTTCAAAGGGACTCATAGTTGCGGTGTCCTCAAAGCTACTAAATATACATGAGTATCAGAGCATGGTCACTATATTAGATGACATGTCTCTTACTATTAGCATAATTGAATTAGTTTGAATGATAATTGACTCCCTTAATTGTGATTTCATGGGGATTGTTGGCTGCTTTTCTGGGCAGACCCGGGTTTTAATGAAGCGCAGCAACAAAACCCCTTGGCGCACTGGCCCTCTCGGCAACGAGCTGCGCGGCAGCTCGAGGTCTCACCCGAAGTGGCTATGGGGGGTTAAGGAATCAGCTTTCCTTAACCGTGGTGACGCTGAGATTGTTCTATATATCTCCTTCTTCCTCAAATATCGGCGGTCGGTCTTTCCCGCAGGCCTCGCGACGCAACTGCGCGGATGCCTTCCTTCCTGCAGACCCACTGCGCAGTCTCGTCCTCCGGGCGCGGTAGGCGCCTATTCCCTTGCGTCGATGCGCTAAAATACCTCCTCGTCCTGCGCACACATCGCAGTCACGCGAAGCTCGGTCGCTGCAGCGACAGCGTTCCACCACTACTTCTATACTTGGCGATTATAACAATAAAGGACCTTCCTAAACTCACTCAAACAGTCGCAAAGATGATGCAAAAGATGTACACACAGGTAATGATCTTAAACAGTTATCATTCACGCAAACATTATAACAAGAAGATATATGTGAAGCTCATCTCCTCGAGGAAAACCACGTCCACGGGAGTGTTATATTAACCGGAAAATGATAGAGTTATACAATATGCTGCGCACACAGCTGCAGCCTTAGATCTTCCCAGGAAACTCCACGCACACAGCTGGGAGCCCTTCTCTCAATCTAGTCTCCTCTCTATGGAGATTACAAAGGCACAGACGTCGACTCAGACTGTCTGGCAACTCAGGGATTAGCTCCTCGGCTATCCGATTTCCTCTCTAGTTCTACACACTGGGTAGAAAATACAGTGAGGGATAATCAACACATGATCTATCCTTTAGACTGGCTATCTAACAGTCTAACGTCTAACTCTCTAACTGAGTACTGTCTAACTCTCTCTAACTCTCCAACCGTCTACCTATTACAATTATTCATATATATAGGTGGCCATGACGGTCACACCTTTACAAAACTGTGGGCCTTTCCCAACAGTGATTCCCAAAAACCCTAACCACGCACATGGCTAGGTGTACTGTAGGCGCCGCTTGCAGTCACGTCGCCGCTTCCTGCAGGCTCCATGAATTCCGGCGCAGATTGTGGGTATGGGCGATCGTCCTTCGCCTTCAATGCTCTGGTCCGTTGCTCCTCCTTGATCCGAGCAACCATAACTTCTGTACTGAGCCTTTAAATGAGGGTAGCTGAGCCCTCTACTCCATCGCCTTATTTATTATGGTAGCTGAGCCACCTTCATTCTTCGATGACGTGCGCGCGAGCTCCGCAATTTCCGGTCCGTGATCTGCGCTGAGATCATCCATCTGGCACCGTACTGCGCACCGTCTCCTTCTTACCCAAAACTTAGTGCTTGTCCCAAAATTAGCACTTTCCTTCCATACTCGTGCTTTTTCCCAAAATTCACAGCTTTTACTATAGCTGCGACCTTGGCCCCAACAGGGATTCTATCACAACTAACCAATGAAGAAAATTATTTTCAAGATGTCTCTAGTGACGCTTATGACATTATGTCTTTATTTCTATCTTCTAGTGATCAAGTCAAGGGTGAGTCCATATCAAAAGTTCCATAAAATATAATTGATCCCAAGCATTTTTGACCCTGTCAAACCTTGTCCTGGGCCTGCCACGTTGAAGGCCAAGGAGGATAGTTAAAGAGAATGCGCACACTATATGTAGTTATAAAATGCATACGCGTTATGATCTGATAAACGCATGTACACATTTTTTAAAACATGTTTTATGGGTAAAATGGAACGAGCCCATCATTTCCTCCACGGTAGCGACCGAGAAGTGACGACGACGAAATGAGTTGTGGTGAACACACTTTGAAGTATAGGGTCCAAATCTTCCACCTTGGGCACCAATTTCTTCAACCTTGGGTATTTAAACCAAATTCCACTCTTCTATTTTCTATATTTTTTTTATGAACTAAAATCAATTGAATCCATAAATTTTTAAATTTGTGTGACCTAAAATAAATTTAGACCATAACTCCAAACATTTGTATGCCCAAAACAAATTAAAACCCCAATTACCCTTCCAATAGGAAGGACATCATTTATATCAACATTTCAAAAGAAGGGCAACATTTGAAATTACCCATCCATATAAATTTCAATTTCTATGTTGAAATTCCTATGCTATAAAATTCGACTCGTCATTCAAAATATTGGAAATATCATCAATTATAATAATTCACTTACTCATGTCATGCACTCACTGCTTAGCTTTGCAAGGTGACGAGTGATGACTGATGACTACGAGGTACTAGCCACTGGGATTTGACTCTGAATCCCGAGTCACTTCGGGCTGAGATCTAAGGCCGAAACATTGTGCCTACTACCTATGTGAACCTGGCTACCAATGTCCACTCATTTTTCCTCAAAATGAAATTCAAATTGCCCCTTTGATGAGTCCTCCTATACAAGACTTCATTTATTGCATGAATGTCACAGGCTCACGACAACTCTAAACAACACTCAATGGCATGCAACTACAAATAATGGCATGCAGCTAGAGCCACAAACCAAGCAGAGGTTGATTTATGCATTGATATAGAGAGGTGGCACTAGGCACACAATATGGAGAAACAATGAATGAGAAAAAACATTTTGACCAAAGCACCACAATGGTTATTAATAAAATTTTAAAAAACAATTTTTGGCTCATGAATTGTCTTCAATTTGATCTGTGGTATGATCATGATCATGTAATCTCCCTTCGTCTTTCCAAACATATGTGGTTTCTCACCACGTTTCTCTTCGACACTCGCCACTAAAATACGTATAAAAATTACATGTCTTTACATCCTCTTCCATTTAAATCCTCATCACATAGTCATGACTAAGGATTATTTTGCATGCACATCCTCACCTTATATTATCAATTGGTTCAAGGCGCAGAGACAACCATAAATTATCAAATGTGTCAAGACGCAAAGAGTAAGAGACAACTATAAGTAAGTCTTATATTAAATTTACCATATAAATCTTTAACTGGCACTATCATTTGAGATTTGACAGGTTGGATTGTTGTGATCTTCTTATCACTGCTTACCAATGTGATTGTAAGGCTTCTTTGATGGTGAAGTCCATAATTTTGAGTCTTCTTCCTCATTCTCATGCCTTTTGGTAAGACAATAAGGAGGGCAGTGGCCCGCATTAGCAGGGAAAACAATTTCGACATAGAGGTAGATAGATTAATTCTTTCATTAAATAACTTAAATTTCATGCCAGTGACTATGAATTCACCGAATCGTGGATTGGTAAAAAACACATCAAATTTTAGAGCCTCGAGCTCTTAATTACTCATGTGTCTAGAATTTTCGCAACTCGAGCCATTAACAAACTTCTTTTATTGTTATGATTCAATTTAAAAGGTAGTTGTCGAGACTCAAACATGCAGCAAGTCGCAAGGCTCTAGTTGACTTAGGATTGATTCCATTTCCTGTCCATCCCATACCTGTATGTTGTCGCGACAAGTGTTGAACAAAAAAATTTGATGCCCAGGCCCTTATGATGCTAGCCTTGCTAACTTGCTTGGTAGGGAGGATTTTTTTTTAATGTTTTTTTTGCTATGTATTATTTTTTCTTAGGGGGGCTAATGTCCATCATTCTTACATCTCTCAAGCTTGGATGGTTTCCCTCTCTCCAGTTTGAATTAAGGTTTTGGTTGGTTTTATATGTATATTTTGGTTGTAGGTTTATTATAGCCTCATTTTGCTTAGTGGCTTTTTTTGTACATAGTTAACAGTGAGTAATTTTTGCATGGTTCTAGTTTTATTTTAAGACTATATCTTGCGATCTAACCCAAAAAAATACAACAAAATAGTTGTTATTTTAATGAACTGTAAAATTAATGTTACATATATGTCAAATTAATGTGTTCAAATTCCGTTGTATTGAAAAGATACCATTTTATCATGTAGATATCTATTGAGGAGTGCCCAATTATTTAAGATTGTAAAAATTTGGATGGGCAATATTTTTTTTTTGCATTTTTGGGAGGAAGGGTTTAGTTAATTTATACTTGTCAATTGAAGTACAATCATTTAAATTGCCCTTCATCTTTGAAAGGCTCCAAGAACAAATGCCCTTCCAATAAAAATTAAGACCCACCCTTCAAATTTGATCACTGGGCCTCCTTGAATATGATTATATATATATATATATAATAACGAAAATATATAAAACAAAAACAGAAAACACAAATAATAAAAATATATAAAACATGGACATATAAAATAAATAACAAAATATATTTAAAAAAAATAAAAATAAAAACACAAATAAGAAAGATATATAAAACAAAAACAAAAAACCCTAGCAAAACATAACAAAGTATTCATTTGAATTTTGAACTGCCCGCTAAATCGAGTATCCCCGCTGTAACAAAACGAGTATCCCCGCTGTAACAAAGCATTCATTTGCATTTTGAGTTGTTGGTGAAATCTCAAGTCTCCCTGCTATTATGGATTTTGAAACCCTAGCAGGTGGTTTGTAGCTTCAATGGAACAGATCATATAAATTGTGACATATTTCTACCAGGGATCCTCTGTTACTGCATTTCAAATTATTGGGATTCTACGGTATTTTTCACTCTCCCTGCTTTTCTTTTCTTTTTAGCAATTTAATTTTCTTGTTTGATCTTTGCGCTCTCTTTATACTTTTCTCTTTCCCTGAAATTCATCTCTCGTTGAGAAGGTCTTTATACTTTTCTCTTGTTCCATTGCTGAACCCCTGCATTTGTCACTCCATCACATAAATCATATGTAAATTATGGATTACACAAACATTTGTTGAGTTACATTAACCATACACTCATACAGAGGTATCAATTAACGTAGAAATGGATGTTTTAAATCAAAAGAACATGAAATGCTAACGATTAACCAAATTTAGAAGTACAAGATATATGGCCTGTTACACAATAAGGCCACGCAGCCCTGTTCCTTCCTCCTATCTTACCCACTCTGTCCTCTGCTGGTTTATGATGTTGTCCTGCAGTTGTTGCTTCGCTCCTGCATAAAAATTCATTATGGTTATTGCTAGTGTTTCATCCCCTGCGTCCTTTGTCTTGTGCTCCATTATTTCTTCCCATTCTTCCAACATATTTGTGGAAGACTGACTGCTTCCACCTCCAGATACATAAATAGTGCCATACCCACGAGTTGTTAAAGATGCAGATAAATAGTGCCATACCCACGAGTTGTTAAAGATGCAGTTGTTAGATAAATAGTGCCATACCCACGAGTTGTTAAAGATGCAGATAAATAGTGCCATACCCACGAGTTGTTAGAGCCACGAGTTGTTAAAGATGTACTTCTCTCTACGCTTGCACAAAGTATGATCACATCAATAAAAATAACTTGTTCCTCACATTGCATAGGTTCTTTCCTAGCCATAAAAATGAAATTTTCCTAAGTTCTCCAGCATGAAGAACCTGAATTTATATTAAGTTTTCCAGCATTGTCATTGCTATTTAGAGCTTCAAAAGCAGCCTTCAGTGATTTCAGGCACCCTGGTTCTTTTAGCAAGTTATTCTGTTGTAGAGTATTATCACCAACACTGTCAAGACACTCTTCTTCAATATCTGAATCTGAATCAAACTCAGCATCAGAGGAGACTGAGTTTGCCTCTGAAAGGACTTCAAACCCCTCATCATCCAAAGAGTTAAACCTGTCAGTTTCATCCCTGTGTTGCCCATTATCATCTGAATAATTTACCTGTGGATACCCCTGCCAAGTTGTCACGACTGTCCAATTATTTATGTAATTAGTGAAAAGCACAGCATCTTACGTACAGCTGTATTACGTAGCCTGATGCATGGTAAACGTACTGGTAGAGCAATAGCTATAGCAATACTTTGCATGCTGAGAGTTATTATCTGCGGATAAGGGTTCTATGACTGCTAAGAGGGTTGGAGGCAGGGATCAAATTTGAAGGGTAGGGTCGCATTTCACTTTGAAGGGCTATGAGATATCGAACCCTTCAGTGCTGACATGCAAAAATAAATCATTCTTTTCATTTGAAAATGTTATAGTACATCAAAATTTCATTATTGATTCAATCCCAAAGAGATGAGATGTTATACCACTCCAAGCTAGAACATGTACAACTCTGGAGAAACATGAAGTAGATTATTGCTGACAATCATCAATAAAATGAATATTCCAAAATCTTTGTACTGGAAGCTCGACCTCATACGAAACCAGAATATCCCTACATGGAAGAAATAATAGACTTCCACAGCAGGGATTCAAGATAACTTTGATTGACAGGCAGTGGAAAACTGGAAGACTCTCCCCTCAAAACTCTCTGTTTCTATTTCTCTATTGATGATTAAAAATATCGTTGTTCTAACAAAACTATTCTATCTTAAGAGGTGGCTGATTTGAGAGGAACTCACCAGTTATGACACTACCACTATGCAGCTCCTCAAAACTGGAAACCAATTCCATCAATCTGAAAATTGAGCATGTAACGAGAAGTTTATTCATCACTCACTGTTGGGAGCAGAGAGCATTTCCTTGAGTGTGTCATAGATTGCACTACGGTTTGAACATTGCATGTGAAATGAAAGGTAAGTGACAATGTATACACAGCATAAAACTATGGAATTAGGTGTGTTTTCTAATATAACTCATGTCCCCCTGTATGAAACAAACATTTTAAGTAGGACTAAGCTTCATATAGCATAGAGAATGTGCCTAACTTTCATGGTCTAGAGAACCACTATTCACAGACCATGAGATAACAAGTACAATTGCATTTTAGACAGTGCAGCCTGTAATATAACTCACTTAATTGAAATACAGTCCTCTGATACACATAAAAGCCAGGCTGGGAAGATTGCAAGAGAATTCAAATACTGTCGTTGTATTAACTGTTCCTTAGAGCAACTTTCAAAATAGCACAACATAGAGGTTGAGCATTCCCAATATGAATGAAAAGTCCAATGAAGCAAGGCTGCAAGCTGTCTCATCCTGCTTCTAAGTTTCTCAAAATAGATGCCATACCCAAACAAGGAATGGGATCAAGCCTCAAAGTTATGCTTGGACAGCCAATGGACGCCAATAAATACAGAATATACAAATTAGAAACAAAATCCACTTTGTTCATTTCTATGAACATTCTTCAACGCCTTTCAAGAACTTGACAACTTGTAACATTGTAGGACGCTTTACAGGGTCATCAGAAGTGCACATTGTTGCCACCTGCAACAACTTGAGCATCTTTTGCTTGGATGTCCCATTGAAAATCATAGGATCTAGGGTCTCGGCTGACTGGCCTCTTTTGATCATTTGATGGACCCAAGCCACTAGATTACCACCATCTATATCTCTGAATTCAGGTCCTGTTGGCTCCTTTCCAGTAAGCAGTTCAAGCAATATCACTCCAAAACTGTATACATCCCCTCTGGTGGTGGATCTACAACTCTGCCCATATTCAGGAGGAATATATCCAAATGTGCCTGCAATATCAGTACTTACATGAGTTTCGCAAGCACTAATGATGCGTGCCAATCCAAAGTCAGCAACCTTGGGTTCAAAATCTCCATCCAGCAAGATGTTGCTAGCTTTCATATCTCGATGAATAATGTGAGGAATGAAGCCATGATGAAGGAAAGCAAGGCCCCTCGCTGATCCCATTGCAATTTTGAAGCGTTTAGACAAATCAAGAACCTCGAGGGCATCTGCCCTGTTCCTTAACCACAAATCAAGACTTCCATTCACCATATACTCATACACCAACAACTTTTCCTCCCCAAATGAGCAATATCCAAGAAGTGGCACTAGACTCTCTAAGATATAAATGATATAGCTACTTGATAAGGATTACTTCTGAGTGTAATCAGTCTCTGATATCAAAGTATGGTTAAAAAAAATGAATTTTATAATTTGTAAAGGCCTCGGCCCTCGAACCTCTCCAAGAAATTAATGCTTCATCTTTATGATGGCATTGGCGTGACTGTAGCCCGTTTTTTCACTGTAAGTGTAGCCCATTATGTACAACATGAATGAACAGCACTAACATTAGCCCACATCCCCAATCTGGGAGCATTGCAATTACTGTATCCAAGCACGAGCACTACCCGTGGCTCCTCTAATGGTACAGAGCGCACAAAAATCTCTTAGAAATACACTCCAGACAGACACTGCGGCAAATTGAAGCAATACAGGAAAGTGTAGTAACGCATGGTTTGGCGTTAAGAGGGCCCTTAATTCGCAACTTCAGGAAATAGAGGCAAAATTCAAAGATACAGAGAAAGAAGATTGGGTTTTTGTATTCATGCGATTGCTTTCTTCATGCTGTCCTAAATATGCAATGTGTTAAAGATACCTTCCTTGGCGTTCACCTTTGAATGCTTTTGACACTTGGGAGCTTGGGTTGGACACTTGGATGCATTCATTTTGTTGTAACAGCTTGACATATTTTTAACATAAACAGGCGTTTCGCTTGATCACTACCTTTGAATTAATGAGCTTGGCCAACAATTTAGACACCTGGATGCTTGATGAGCGCTTCACTTTATATTTCTGTGCATGGAACAATATACCACATGGATTAAACAATCAAAACCGTAAGTGTTTATATACGGTGGAATATGGCATTCCCTTCGACGCGTAGTGCAAGGCTTGGGGACCCGTGGGCTTTCATGAGTGTGCTTTGGCACTTGCATGTTGATGACTCTAGGTGGTAAGTATGAAGGCTGGGCTTTGATGTTGGCTTGAAATGGACATAAATAAACTCATGAACCACAAACCCTTATAAATTTTTGTAATAAGCTTTAATAAGCTTTACGTGGATTGCTAATAAGACAAAAGCCTTTTGTTTTATATAATCCCATTTTAAAATAATATAAAATAAAATCTTTTTAAAACTATATAAAAGAGTTTTAAAATAATACTTTATACTATTTTATATAGTTTTAAAAAGATTATATTTTATATTTATTGTATAATTAGTAATTCCTTTTTTTTTAAATACTTGGGTTATATTTTAACATGGTAAGGGTATTTGGCAAATGTAAACTTCGGATATTAAGCGAAGCAAAAGTTAACTTGAAAAATTGGAGACTTTGGTTAATGAAATTTTGAATGTCAAAGCGTGAGGACAAATCCCAAGATTTAAAGATTTGAGATAAAGACAATTGACCAAGCTGACTAGAACACTCATGGTTTTAGCAAAAATGTTAGTGGACTTTCCGGCAGCAAAAATCGGGGTCCCTCTTTATATGTACGTTGTCGGAATCTAAATTTTTTTATGGAGTAGATCCTGGTACCAACACTTACCACAAAGAAAACCTAGGGATGAGGGGAAATAGTGTTTTGATTAAAGTCTTTCATTTCACGAATCTAGGGCAACTATGTACTAGCCAACAAGGATTTCGCATGCATTCGCCTACCTCGGGCAAGGCAAACCAACTCAGGAGCAACGGGATGTTGAATTGAGATGGTGTTGCTTCCAATCGTCTTTCTGTAGAAGGAAACGGTTGCACACTCTAATTCCTCGTTGTCTTCTGCGGTGGGCAACTCGAAGGTTTGACCTTTTTCACAGGTAGGAGCAAGAGAAGCAAAGTTAGAACGTTGGGTGGGATGGATTGAGCTTCCCTGAACTTAAAGAGATTGGTGAAGTCTGTGAAAAAAAAACATTATTTTGGGTTTACGAGTATATGACAGTTGGAGGTCGGGACTTAGACTCTCAACTCTCCAATTCTATGCTTCAGTGTCTCCCAAATTTCTATTTCCTCTAGAAGATTATGCAGAGCTAAGCTGTCAACTTGGTTGTCCTGAATTTACACGTATGTATAGCATTTTACACTTGTGTAACATTTTATATGCGGATAAAAGTTAAATGTGTTTCTTGTTGGAATTCCTTCTGGTTCTATAAAAATAAGGGTTTAAAATTTCGCCATCCAAAATGTTGTTTGAAATTTGTAATGTATTATGCGATTGCATTTCCGCCAGACTAAGTCTTGAATACTCAATAGATGTAACCTTAAAAAAACCTAGTATTTTAATGAAATCAGAACCAAAATAATGTATACTTTTCATAGTCTAGGACCACAACTTCGTTTGGGCGGAGGAGCAAGAAGAAAGAGCCTTGTATTTGAGTTCTAAATCTGTCAATGCTATTTATCTGCCGTGAATTGTAAACATTAGGTTGAAAGAAAGAACAATATTTGAATATAAGTGTTTGAATTGTTCCAATTTCCTTAATGAAATCTAATAGTTGAAAGGATAAAATATTTAACAACCGACACTGTAAATGTTATAGACTCTGACCCCTTCGTTTTCCTGTCAGCCTTCGAATAATGGAAACAAGAAGTACAAATTGTCTACCAATATATCTGGACAAGGGAATCCCTCAACCGACGTTCATGAATGAGGGACTCGGAGTGCAATGCTCTAGTGAAGAACATGATTTCAACATCCTCGCTGTCGCAAACCTCCCAAACGTGTGTTTATGATTCGTCTTCCTTGTTGACTTTGGTAGAAACTGGACACCCAAATTGTAGTGATATTTGTTGGAGAATTAAAAGTTCTTCCTTATAGTGGACTAATAAATATTTAACCTTTTTGATAGGGCTGATAAACTCGATATAGATTGGAGGGACTATCCATAATCTACCTAAAATTGGAGATTTTGTTTGATCACTTCGAATTGGGGTATAAACTTGATATACATTGGAGGAACCATCCATAATCCACCTAAAATTGGGGCCTTTGTTTGATCACTTTGATTTGAGCATGTGGGGAGGACATGATTCAATTCTAAAAATAACTGCTGAATTTAGGGTTAATAAAAAAGCTTCTCCATAAAAGCATTAGGTATTATATTCTGTGGTTTTTCTTTTAGGTAGGTCCAATCACACTTGACCAATAGAGCCACCATCAAGCTGAAACAATCCCCCATTCAAAGGTCCTTCCAAATTCCAATGCCTTATTTTATCAACGACCCAACAATTGAGTATTTCACCGGCTTGACAGAATTGTCCCTTATCTAAGTTCAATAAACTATATGCTCCAAGGACCGAGAGAGTACATGGTTTACCTCACTAATGCCATGTAAATGTTGAGTCACTCGGAATTTTGTCTTATTGTCATTTTTTTCCTACATACTGTTTCTAATAAATAATAAAATTTTGTTATACACTCCCATAAAAGAATGATTTATTTTTACATGTCAATATTGAAGGGTTCAATTTCTCACAACCTTCAAAGTGAAATGGGACCCTACCCTTCAAATTTGATCCCTCATGGATACCATATCCCATCATTCCCATGAACCTGTGGCATGAACATTGCACATCAACTTAATTGTACCCTGTGCCACCATTCCCGATAAGGGATTTTGAATTTGAAATGCCCGCCCGACGTCCAACACGAATTTGAAATGCATGCGCAGCACGAATTTGAAAATATCGGTGGGCACTCCGACTATTTACAGAATACGGAACTGGTTTTGCGACTGGGACTAGAAATGGGCTCACAGAGGCAAACCGCAGCCAATCCCAACCCTCCCATTCAGCCGGATCTGATTCGTTCAGCTCTCGTTCCGCGCTGTTTTTCATGGCACCTCGACACTAAAATGTACCAACCACCGATCTCTGAAAACGATGGTATGTATGTTGGTTCATTCACTCATGGTCCGATCTCTTTCAGGTTTAATGGTTGTCCATTTCTTATCTAATCTAATGCTTCTTTTGTCTATCGATAAAATTGGCAGGAAATTGATCCTGTGGTCAAGGTGTAGGGGCCACCGCGTTGGCGTCTATCGTCTTTTCAGATGGATTTTGCCATTTGTAATGGGACATGTGCTGTGAAGAGGGAGAGAGACGACGATCATCCTGATAACAACGCTAACGACCACGAACTGGATAGAGCTTGCTCCAGAGCAAGCGATGAAGAAGAAGACGGGAGAACTAGCAGAAAAAAGCTCCATCTTTCCAAAGAATAGTCTGCTTATTTAGAAGAAAGCTTTAATGAGCACAATACCCTTAATTCGGTAAGCCTCCGTGCACCTAATACCTCGTCTTTTGCATTCCCACAAGATAAAGACAATCTGTTACTCATAGCGTTTTCAATTGCAGAAGCAAAAGCTGGCATTAGCCGAGCAACTTAACCTTCGCCCGCGTCAAGTAGAAGTCTATGGTTCCATAACAGAAGAGCCAGGTTAGCCTCTTTTACCAATCAAGTCTGATGGATGGATTTGAAGTTTGAATATTGATTGATTTTTATGTATTTATGATACGACAAAGATGAAGCGGACAGAAGTGGACTGTTAATATCTGAAGAGATGCCACGAAACCCTTACAGGAGGCTTCGTACATGAGCCAATGATTTAGGTAACTTCTCTATCTCTGTCTGGGATAAATTCAAGAATCTCAAATGTTTCAAATTCCCTACACTTTCCGGCAATGAAACTCAATGTTCCTATTGCGAGAGGGTAACATGTAGAGACGAGTATCTAAGTGTGGAGGTACAACAACATTATTATTTGTTGAGCTATCTCAGTTCTTTCAGCGCCGTGGAGAAACTGAGTGGGAAAAGCAAGTGCTGGTGTGACAACTGCTGCCATTTGCAAGATGCCAAGAAGAAGTTGAAGGTCAAATCTGCACCTCAAGTTCTCACTTGCCAGCTAAAAGGTTTCAAATACACAGTACATGAAGGTGAAATGGAGGGATTCAAGAAGTTGTTCTATCATGTTGCATTCCCCATGGAGTACATACTGCTAATTAACAATTGTGGAGATGGAGAAGCAGATGATTTTTTGTATTCTTCATTTGATGTTGTGGTGCATGTGGGATGCACGGTTGATGATGGGAATTACATTTCTATAGTGAAGAGAGGTGACCAATGGCTCATGTTTTATGATGAGAAGGTGGAAAACATCACGGCCACTGCTTCAAAGCAGCTTGTAGAGGATCCATGTGGTCGAGAAAGAGTGAAGGTAGAAGCCAAACTTCCAGCCACACCCCCAAAAATATCCTGTGATTTAGCACCTAAAACATAACGGTTTGCTCTAGTAAAATATTATATGGACATGTTGAAGTAGAGTGTTATGAGAATCTATATTTGAATTCAACGTGGACTCAAGCAATGGATGGTACTCTAGGCATTGCAAGGTATTTTCCTCATTACAATGTAAAAATGAATAATTATGGAAAACAAGGTTTAGTAATGACCACAACCGAAGCGACACAACTTTTCACTCCCTGCAAACTCTCGGTGGAGGATTTATCAAATCAACAACAACAATCAGCGCCTTTGGGATCAGTCTGGAATCGTGCAGGAACTTGGGACGAAATAAATTTAAGC
This sequence comes from Larix kaempferi, assembly GCA_027924585.1. Taxonomy (NCBI): domain Eukaryota; kingdom Viridiplantae; phylum Streptophyta; class Pinopsida; order Pinales; family Pinaceae; genus Larix; species Larix kaempferi. The sequence goes on from BSBM01000602.1 coordinate 6,998,394, forward strand.
ACCTGGGCCAACAGTAGGATAAAGGAATTTCTCATTGATTTAGGTTCTTTAGAATTCGATATTTGTAAAGATAATATTTTGAAGGTCTCAAGCGGCGTAGGTGAAGTATTGATGGTGACAGTGCGCAACAAGAAGCGAATTTGTGACTCTTACTCGATGGACTTGAAGTTTCAATGGGATTGGTTAATTGAAGAAAAAATGAAGCAAATTTTGGGCACTTTAAATATTCCATAGGCTTCTTCTGGTGATTTGAAAGATATGTAGTTGAACGTGGCTTTGAATACAGACCAACGAATCCCATACTCGAAAAGAAGTACACTTATTCAATATCTTATGTCCTTCTTGTCTCCCATTCACGATCTTGAATCTTTGGATTTTTTTCAATCTTCAAGCCAAGAGACAATTAGTATGGCTGATAAATATTTAGTGCAGTTAGGTGTAATGATTTGTGGCCAGGAAGTTCTGAAATTAACTGAATTATGTTTGAAACTTGTGAAGTTGGTTATCCAACCTTGATTAGGAACGATTACTTTGGACAATTTTTATCAGGGTTTATGTAAGGAGGGCCTTGTACTTGGAGCTTTGATGGAAATTGCAAGAAGGATATTTTTTAAGGTTGTTACAGAGGTAGAAAAATCAGAGTCTAATTGTTTAAAACTTTGTTTCTTCCATCTCGATGGAGACCTTTTTACTCTTCTCTCAGTTTACAAGAAGTGGGAGGATAAATGAAAATTCAGAAGGAAGAAATGGTTCTGGGAAAATAACATTAATGCCAAATTCATGGTAAGATGTAAAGATGATATCATAAAAACTTCAAGTTGTCTCTTGAAGAGGTTCCGTGGAAATAATAATTACAATTTGCATTCCCTTGTTGCTACAATTCAACAAACTTGCAACATCTACCGGCTTGGTATAGAGGTAGACCATCATAAAAGAGAAATTCAATTTTTTTAGATATAGAGAAAATACACCAGGAATTTGAGAGGATGGAAGATGTATTGAACTATGAAATGCAGATGGGTGCTAAAATAATCACTGACACAAAGCGCATTGAACTATACATTGTGTTTGGACATAATTCTCATGTAACAAGAGAAAAGATTGGCATTCTATGTAATGGGAAGTTTTATTATGAGGTGAATGTGGAAGAAGACGCTGAGTTTTTAAAGCTTGTCATTTATAAACACTTATTCTCTCATGTTGACATGTCCAAAAGTTATTCATCTAACAAGTTAAATGATGGTCTCTATGGGATAGGCTATTATGAATCTTTAGGAAATGTGAACTTAAAGAGATTCTTATTATTTTCTATTGGAAAGCTAGCGACTGCTAGCTTTCCTTGTAGCATAAGCATGTGTGCAGTCGCTAGAAGAAAAATTCTTATGCTACAAGTAAAGCTAGCAATCGCTGGCTTTCCTTGATCTTTTGTCATGTGTTTATTTCAAAATAGAGCACATGGCACAAGCTCAAGGTATAAGCTAGCAACCACCAATCACCATGGACAAGATTTTTCTATTGGAAAGCTAGCGACTGCTAGCTTTCTTTCTAGCATAAGTATGTGTTATTATCCTAGAAGGAAATGCTTATGCTAGAAGGAAAGCTAGCAGTCGCTAGCTTTCCTTGATCTTGTGCCATGTGCTTATTTGAAAATAGAGTACATGATACAAGTTCAAAGTATAAGCTAGCAACCACCAATTACCATGCCCAGGGTTTTTCTATTGGAAAGCTAGCGACTGCTAGCTTTCTTTCTAACATAAGCATGTGTGTCATGCTAAAAGGAAATGCATTTGCTAGAAGGAAAGGTAACATTCGTTAAAAATAGAGTACATGGCACAAGCTCAAGGTATAAGCTAACAACCACCAATCACCATGGACAGGGTTTTTGTATTGGAAAGCTAGCGACTGTTAGCTTTCCTTCTTGCATAAGCATGTGTGTTTATGATAGAAGGAAATTCTTATGCTACAAGGAAAGCTTGCAGTCGCTAGATTTCTTTGATCTGTTGCCATGTTCTTATTTCAAAATAGAGCACATGACACAAGCTCAAAGTATAATCTAGCAACCACCAATCACCATGGACAGGATTTTTCTATTGGAAAGCTAGCGACTGCTAGCTTTCCTTCTAGCATAAGTATGTGTTATTATCCTAGAAGGAAATGCTTATGCTAGGAGGAAAGCTAGCAGTCGCTAGCTTTCCTCAATCTTGTGCCATGTGTTTATTTCAAAATAGAGCACATGGCGCAAGCTGAAGGTATAAGTTAGCAACCACCAATCACCATGGACAGTGTTATCAATTGGAAAGCTAACGACTGCTAGCTTTCCTTCATGGCTAGAGTTTTTCTATTAGAAAGCTAGCAATTGTTATCTTTCCTTCCAGCATAAGCACATGTGTGCTTATGCTTATGCTAGAAGGAAATGCTTATGCTAGAAAGAAAGCTAGCAGTCGCTAGCTTTCCTTTATCTTGTGCCATGTGCTTCTTTCAAAATAGAGCACATGGCACAAGCTCAAGGTATAAGCTAGCAACCACCAATCACCATGGCTAGGGTTTTTCTATTGCAAAGATAGCAACTGATAATTTTCCTTCTAGCATAAGAATGTGTGGTTATGCCAGAAGGAAATGCTTATGCTAGCTTTCCTTCATCTTGTTCCGTGTTCTTCTTTCAAAATAGAGCACATGGCACAAGATCAACGTATAACCTATCAACCACCAATCACCATGCCCAGGGTTTTTTTATTGGAAAGCTAGTGATTTCTAGATTTCCAATAACATAAGCATGTGTGCTTATGCTAGAAGGAAATGCTTATTCTAGAAGGAAAGATAGCAGTCGCTAGATTTCCTTGATCCTGTGCCACGTGCTGATTTCAAAATAGAGTACATGACACAAGCTCTAGGTATAAGCTAGCAACCAACAATCACCATGCCCAAGGTTTTTCTATTGGAAAGCTAGCGACTACTAGCTTTCCTTCTAGCATAAGCATGTGTGCTTATGCTAGAAGGAAATGCTTATGTTAGAAGGAAAGCGAGCAGTCGCTAGCTTTCCTTGATCTTGTGCCATGTGCTTATTTCAAAATAGAGGACATGGCACAAGATTACGGTATAAGTTAGCAACCACCAATCACCATGGCTAGGGTTTTTCTATTGGAAAGCTAGCGATTGATAACTTTCCTTCTAGCATAAGCATGTGTGCTTATGCTAGAAGGAAATGCTTATGTTAGAAAGAAAGCTAGAAGTTGCTAGTTTTTTTTGATCTTGTGCCATGTGTTTCTTTCAAAATAAAGCACATGGCATAAGCTCAAGGTATAAGCTAGCAACCACCAATCACCATGCCCAGGGTTTATCTATTAGAAAGCTAGCGACTACTAGCTTTCATTCTAGCATAAATATGTGTGCTTATGCTATAAGGAAACGCTTAGGCTAGAACGAAAGCTAGGAGTCACTAGCTTTCCTTGATTTTGTGCCATGTGCTTATTTCAAAATAGAGTACATGGCACAAGACCAAGGTATAACCTAGCAACCACCAATCACCATGCCCAGGGTTTTTCTTCTGGAAAGCTAATGAGTGCTAGCTTTTCTTCTAGCATAAGCATGTGTGCTTATGCTAGAAGGAAAGCTAGTAGTCGCTATGTATTAGTAGTCGCTAAGCTAGGAGTCGCTTATAATTCAAAAAACTTCTACTATGTATTAGTATACTAATAGTGGCATCAAGTAGCATTGCTTGGGATTTTGTATTACTCCAGTTCCATATAGATGTTATTCTTCACTAATCTACAATATAGGTTTAGATGACACCAAATAACTATTTTCGGGAGTACTTAAAATAGGGATGACTCCAATCAAGGATATTTGAATTTACTTTGAACAATTGATACAAAAAATAAATCTCAGTGAGCCATGATTATACAAACTTGCATGATCAATCATGGTTGGATTCCAACCTACTTAATAACTACCTTCAATACTATTACAAGTTCCATGATTATACAAACTTGCATGATCGATCATGGCTAGATTCCAACCTACTTAATAACTACCTTCAATACTATTACAAGTTCTTAAGTATGGAAAATTTTTAGACATTTTTACAAGTTTTTCTAAGAATAGTTTTGTGTTTGTATTAAGATTATATACATTGATAACCAATCTTGTTTTGATTACGCTTTGTAGCTCCATCATAATTTATATGTAAAGTCCCTTTTGGCGGTGGGGACTAAATGGTGGGGAACAATGTTTAATTTGCACAACAAAATGATGCCATACCCTTTTTAGCTATTACAAGTACATTATTTTTTTGTAGATTGTGTTTTGCCTAAAATATAAGAGCACACTTTACATGGTTTAACCTTAACTACAAATTATAATTCAATTGTGTGTTACAGAATTTGTAGGAGCGACAATGGAAAGTATAATTTTCACAAAAGGGGACTATGTTGACCTCCTGGTTAATGGTCAAGTTATTGGGCTAGGAAAGGTTGAATCTACAGAAGTTGGAACTTATTATGGTGGAGGAAGGGTTGTTGCAGGTTATGTTATGGTTTTGATAATTGATGTCACTCAACCACATTTGATTGTGGAATATGTTGATGAAGGGGACACACATCCATGGAGGACTACAGATTTGAGGCACACCATAGGTAAATCAAATACCAAAGCATGTGTTAAGAATTATTCATAGTTTATTGAATGTTTTTTTGAGAAAATACTAAGTTTGTTATGTTTGGTGTACAGGTGCAAATGTTTGTTCAACATTTTCTATTGGAGACAAAGTAGATCTTTTACAACATGGAGTGAAGGTGGGTGAGGGCTCCATATTCAATACAGAGCTTGGGAATAAGGTTCATGGAAAGATTGTAAAGAAAGGATGCATAGTGGTTAGAATTGAGAAGGTGTTAAAAAATGATGCTCCTTTACCACATCCAACTGGATTTGAGGAAACACTAGGGGGTGCAATAGAATCTTATGAGATTTGGCCAGAAATAGATTTGAAACCTCATTGTGAAGATCAACCCATAAATATTCCACAAGATAGGGCTGCATTCACATGTACAAGGGTTTCTCTTACACATGGATGCATAGGAACAATTATGTGCATTGCCAAAGGAATGATAGTTAATGTCCATGAGGACGACATGGTTGTGGGTGAAACACTAGGTGAAGATAACTTTGGTGTTTTTGTGGAAGAGATACATGGGTATTGTGAAAGATGCAAGATTGGGGATAGGTCTATACATGGATTGGTTAGATGGCCAATACATAAATTGGTGGACAACATAGGTGAGATGTTAAGGGTCAAGACAAAGTACAAAGAGCCACCCATGGAAATGCTGATATGGGATGTTATAGAGGATACAAGTCCTTTATACCAATGGGATGGGGATCTTTATAATAAAAAAGATCAAGATGTCAATGTTCTTATTGCATCGAGGCCATATAAAAAGATTAAACGAGCTATGACAAGAGAAAAAGTTGCAAAACGTCAAACCAAGATGGATAAAGAGAAAGAAGTCCGACTTTTGGCTGCAGATGAATGTTGTAAACAAGATTGTCTTCAACATGTGGATAGGAATGCCATTGCAAATGCTAGAAGGGATATGGAATGCAAAGACAAAAATGGTATCAGGGAATTTGTATTGAATTCACTTGTTTCAAACACTATCATGTCAAAGAGCCATGGCCATGGCCTACCTCCTATTATTAGAAAAGTAAAGGACATGAGATTTGATGGTAATGTTATTTGTAAGAAAGCATGGTACAAGATACATAAGATTCCTCAAAGCACCTTCTATAGCTACCAACATAATTTTGAACAAGGGCATATGGAATCCATTCATGGTAACACCAATACATGTAAAGCACGTGCACATACTGTGGCGGCCATAGAAATACTGCATAAAATTGTAATGGACAATTCAGATTTTTCGCCAAACCAAACACGTCAAGTCGAAGCAGATGGAACTTCTTCTCCTCTAAGATTGTTGCCTTCGACTTACACACAAAGCTCTTTGTTAAAAGAGATCAATGTGGGTTTGGAAAAGCTCAATTGTCCATTAATATCACAACCAACAATGAGCAAGATTTGGAACACTCATTTTCGAGACGTGGCATTCTCAAAGAACACCAACTTCAGTAAATGTGGTGAATGTATTGTGTTGAAAGCACAAATGAAGTCAGCAACTACAAAAGAGTTGGAAGAAACGGCACGCGCTAGATTGAACAAACATAACAAGATCGTTATGTGCGGAAGACATTGCTACTATGCCCACAGAATCATGTCAGAGAGGTTTCCAAAGGAGTATTTGAGTATTATCCATGATAAAATGGATAAAACAAAGACTTCAATTCCAAGGCTACGCGTCAAATCAAAATCTATTGTAGGAATAAACTTGGGTTTGTCATTGACAGGTATGCTAACACATGGGCATAAGACAGGAGGTTTTGGTCATTTCTCCCTACCATTTGTACATATGGGATCACAATTTACCATTACATCACTTGCTAAGTGCTTAAGGGACCTTGAAGACCCACATCTTGATATGTATGGTGATCTTCTTTATGAGAGTGGAAGTTCAAGAAACCCACTTTCAAATGCATTACTTGACACCTCTATTTACTCAAAATGTAGAGTGTACAAGGATGAATTTTTATCTCATGGAAGATTAGAAAATCAAGATATCGATTTTAAACCTCTTCCTCCACATTTATTGTTACAATTGGATAATGCAGCAAGTGATAATAAAAATCGTTATCTTTTCATGTTTCTATCACTTCTCACTGCACTTGGTGTCTTCATCACTATTGAGGTTGGGTTCTTGCTTGTGGGACACACCCATGAAGACATAGACGGGACCTATGGGAGAATGTCTTCCAGCTTGAAAAGTAAAGATATATATTCTCTACCTGAGATGATGGATACATATCGCAAAATTGAAGAAAAAAGAGTGTTTCCACCTAAACTGATTGATAAGGTGTATGACTTCAAAAGCTTCCTTAATGGATACATCAAGGAAGGAAAAAATGCACTAGTTGGACATCTTAATGTTCAGTACTTCCAATTTCTTGTACTCAATGATGTTCCGGTATTAAGGTATAAAGAATCCATAAGAGATGTTGAGTGGTCAGAACCAGTTGAGTTATGGAATACAGACGATGAAGGTCGATCTAAACTGCCCATAGGGAAGCCATCTTTCTTACATCCCAAAGAGAATGAAATCTATTTAAAAGAACTAAAAGAAGGAATAACATCATACATAAAAATGTGGAAAGACACAATGGGTGGTGAGGATTTGCCAATTGTTACACCAGAATGGAAAAATAAGGTAGAGTATTGGGAAAGAGTTCTTGATACTTTATATGAAGATTACAATGATCATGATTCATCTTCTGAGGATTTCTGGCCCAAGACAAGGCAAACTCCAGATGTTGGTCGTAATGCGCTTCATGTAATCTCAAATATTATGGATGGGGATTTTGATACTATGACAGGTGAACCCGTGTATGTTGGACCCAAGTGCAATAAGCCAAAGACAACATTCAACCCTATTAATGATGTTGAGAAAGGAAAGATGTTGCTAGTTAGATCAGGAAACGAGGAAGAAGGGGAGATGATTTGGATGGCAAAAGCCACCTCAAATATATTTCAAGATGATGAAAGTGATACTCTTCATGTTAAAGTTGATTGGTGGAAGCCCGGTTCAGGGAAATACAATGGAAAAGTATTAGAAGAATATTGGGTACCAAATCCTGATGACATAGAGCTTGGATCTATTCCAATTGATACCATAGTTTGGGCATGGATGGCTAAGAAAGAAAATTGCAAGAAGGCCAAGATAAATAAACATGGTGTACAAGCTGTCCTTGACCTACTTGAACGAATAACATGAGATTAGGTGGAGATGATTCATGGATGTAATTTTGTTCTTTGGAGGACGAATTAATACATGAAGAAACATTTTTCAATTTTTCTTGTATATTGAATATTCTCTTCAAATTTATTTGAGGAGTTTTATATTATTTGGTACAAATATGAAAATTTTGTTTAAATTGCAATGTATTCATGTGACGATACTTCATGCAAATTACATGACACCATGAAATATTAAACTTTCAATGATTTGTTTATATTAACATAACTTCTCCCATAACTTGGATAATCAAGTCCAATAATGCACTTAAAATCAATATCTTCTAGTTTTGGCCTATTAAAACTATATTGGAGTTAATTAGCATTGTTTTCAATGTAATACGTTCAAACACCAAACAATATCTAACATGGAAATTACAAATTCCAATGCTTTGTCTAGATCGACATAACTTCTCACTCCATCAAACTTGGATAATCAAGTTCAATAATACATTTAAAAGCATCATCTTCTAGATACGATCTATTAAAACGATAATGTTTGGAGTTAATTAGCATTGTTTTCAATGTAATACGTTCAAACACCAAACAATATCTAACATGGAAATTACAAATTCCAATGCTTTGTCTAGATCGACATAACTTCTCACTCCATCAAACTTGGATAATCAAGTTCAATAATACATTTAAAAGTATCATCTTCTAGATACGATCTATTAAAACGATAATGTTGGGCTAGCTAATTCGTATTCTTTTCAATATAATACATTCAAACACTTCATGAATATATATTATAATAAAATAAATTAAACTGTACTACTTTGTTTCTATTCCAATTCATAACAAAATTATTTATTTTGATCATTAAAAAACACGCCTAGACTTATAAAATATTTTCTTTTGACATCTGTAAAATGTTTCCAATAAAAATTACCAATAAAAGTTCATAATAATTTGATTTTGATTGTTAAATGACACACAAATACTTATAAAATATTTTGATTGTTAAATGCACTACCAATAAAATTTCATAATAATTTGATTTTGATTGTTAAATGCACTTTTAATAAGTTTAGTGGGTTTTCACTTTTGTATTTGTAAGAAACAAAAATGTACTTCAATGTTTCTATTCTAATTCATTGATTTCAAATGTACCACACTTCTTGATCCATCAAACTTGGTTAATGGAGTCCAGTAAAGCACTTACAAGCAACATATTATAGACTGTCTATAAAAACTTTATTATGGGAATAGCTAATTAATGTTTTTTAATGTAATATGTTCAAACATTTCAAAAATAAATACTGGACATACAACATATTATAGACTTTGTCTATAAAAACTTTACTATGGGAGTAGCTAGTTAATGTTTTTTCAATGTAATATGTTTAAACATTTCAAAAATAAATACTGGACACTTGCAATAACTAGAATGGGTTTTCCCTCTTTCTTCATGTATTTGAAAAAAAACCAATTGTACTATAAAATTTATATTCTAATTAATATTTATTTTTTTACCTTAATTGGTATACTTAGACTTTATCCAATACAATATTTTCTCTTGTCGGCTCTAAAATAGTGCCAACCACATATCATAATATATAGTATTGAATAATGAATATTTCTTTAAATGTTAGATGATTATATTTATATTATAAAAAGGAATCTAGGCTTAACCAATCAACATAATCCAAAGTAATAATTGATAGTTAACAATGTCCAAAACATGTAGAAACTTGTGGGCTCATAATAATCCCATAAAATGAAGGGAAAAAGTGAAGTGCCTAAGTACCTATTGTGCTATATACTTGACAAAAATGTCCTAAGGCATACAATAGACAATACATATAAAGGGAAGAAAATAAAATAGAGTATGACCTAATTTTCCATGTTGTTGCTCGTAGATATGCTATTGATTATTTTTCTAGTCAATATTCTAAAGATTATTAGGGGTAGTGTCATCATCCACAAGTACAATATTACAATGACTATAGGAGCTAATACGTCTTCATGGTATTAGAGGTTTCACCTAATTCCTAGACATTTCCAGTTCTCGTTGTCTCTTGAAGTTGAGCAAAACCCCCCATGTTCTAGCCACCCATTATCAAGATTGAGAATTACTAAGTTATTATGCCAATACATAAATTTGTTATAGTAACAAACACATTGAGTGTTATGTCATTAAATAGCTTTCTAGGTGACTTTAAAATGGCGACAATCTCTTACTAATATGGTAATTCAACACATGCACAATATATGTTTTATCAAATTATAAATAAAATGGTTAATACTTTCAACATACAAATAATGCCATTAGATAAATTAATAGGTAAGAAATATTAATACAAATTAGAAATTATAATAATAAAATAATGTAAAGAATCTAAGTTTAAGCATAGGAAGATATGCTTCAAATTAATATAAATTTGATTTTATAAAGCTTATAATGATAATATTGTAAAAAAAATGGTGAATATATAGATTGAAATGAGTGAATTAAGTAATTTTTAGGTTTTTCATTTTTTTAAAACTCAATCTTGTTGAAGTTCTAAATTCTAGATCCGTACTCGACAATACATATAAAGGGAAGAAAATAAAATAGAGTATGACCTAGTTTTCCATGTTGTTGCTTGTGTATATGTTACTAATTGTTTTTCTAGTCAATATTCTAAATATGATTAGGGGTAGTGTCCTCATCCACAGCTTCAATATTACAGTGACTATATGAGCTAATAATTTTTCATGGTATTAGAGGTTTCAGCCAATTCCTAGGCATTTCCAGTTCTTGTTGTTTCTTGAAGTTGAGAAAAAATCTCCATGTTCTAGCCACCCATTATCAAGATTGGGAATTAATAAGTTACTATGCCAATACATAAATTTGTTACAGTAACAAACACATTGACTGCTATATCATTAAATAACTTTGTAGGTCACTCTAAAATGGAGACAATCTCTTACTAATATGGTAATTCAACACATGCACAATATATGCTTTATCAAATTATAAATAAAATGGTTAATAATTTCAACATACAAATAATGCCATTAGATAACTTAATAGGTAAGAAATTTCTTGCAACATCTATTGTTCATAAGATGAGGTAAACCTTGATCAACTCAAATATTATTACAAATTAAAAAATTATAATAATAAAATAATGTAAGGAATCTAAGTTTAATATTAGGAAGATATGCTTCAACTTTATATAAATTTGATTTTATATAGCTTATATTGATAATATTATAAAAAAATGGTGAATATAAAGATTGAAATGAGTGAATTAAGTAATTTTTTGGTTTTTCATTTTTTGAAAACTCAATCTTGTTGAAGTTCTAAATTCTAGATCCCTTGTATAATTCCAAATTTAATGAAATATGTGTTATTTGGTAAACCCCAAGGAAACTGGGTGCTCTCCATATGGTCTTCCCAAAGGACCGTCGGTAGCTCTGCTGACCCACATTTCCAACACTTGGGCACCTCTCCTGATTCCTTTTGTTGGGTGCACCTTCGTCGGGTGCTCCCTTTGTCGACATTTTTTCCCATTATTTCCCATTCACCCAAGACCCTTTGTCCATGAACCAAGGTGTTGTGGCGATGGAATCCACATGTGCCTAGTAAGGTGTGCAACTATTTTCCCCCTCGTGTCTTACCACCACGCCTTGGGAAAGCATACCTGATGGCAATCCTTCTTCTTTGCTATTGATCAAATCCTTCTCTTGTCGAAGCTCATTTCCATCTACCGAATCCCCTTACTGATGCTCTCCTTTCTGAATCCTTTGTTGGCTTGTCAAACCCTCTTTGTTGCATGCCTTGATGACGAAAGATTTGCGCCCATGCCCAATCTATCACCGCTTATGGTTTCCTTGTGTGCTCCTGGATATGCCTAAATGCATCGATCATTCCATGTTCATGTCGATTGCACATGCACCTGGGTCTATCGATGGTTGAGTTACTGAGGGGCGGTCACTTTCCTCAAGGAAAGGATGTTAGATAGAGTTTGCTTGCTTCTCGGGTTGATTTTGGTAAGATGATCTTGTTATCAAGATTCGACCTTGGCACCTTGTATGGCGAATTGGGCATCACTCTTGATGAGCTCCACTTTTGGTAGGCAATTAGTCACTTTTGCACCTTACAAAGACCATAAGGAGGAAGTATGGGACATAAATTAAGTAGTAGATAAACCTTTTAGCTCTGTCATACATGTTTAGCGAGTATAGTGCTAGTGGCTTAGAAGTGTTGTCCTTATCTTGCTTGAATTTCCTTGATTTATAGTTAAAATTGATCTAACTCAATGGAATTGGAAGCTATGAACTAATGCAAGTAAGGAACAGGTCGAAGTAGCTCAATCAATAAGTGTTGGCACAAAGGTTAGGTACCATATGTAGTCTCCAATGATTGAAGGAGATCCCCATGCGTAGCTGAGCTCCAAAAGTACAAGTCCTAGATAACAAAGTGACCATCAAATTTTCAGGACCATGATTGTTGTTGATTACTCTGAAATCATAGGGACAAAGATTCACCATGTTGTTTTAAATATTTTATGAATTGTAAAAATAAAGGCTCTTGGGCATATACCTGGGGGTTTGAAAAGCACTTTCTATTTTGGACATAGATGATTTTGTAGCATCAATCTAGTATATTGTTTTTCATGAAACTTGTTATTTGATTTAATGAAAAAGAAGTGTTTATACTACATTGTGAGTACTTAAGGTTTCATTAGGTTCTTTTAACCGCCTCAAGGATCCCCCCTCAAGGTGATACATGGATATTAGCATTATTTTATGAGGTTTATTTAGTTTAGGATGCAGTTACTTTACATGTCGCTTGTGCTCTGTGTTTCCTACAAATTCTTGCAATAATTCTTGTAGTTTCTTGTAATGATTCCTGTAGTTTTATGTTACTAGTGATTTTATATGAAATCAACATTTATCTACTGTTCTTTCATTTCCTGCAGTTTATTTCTCACATGATTCAATTCCTGTTTTATGCCCACACAAAGATCAGCTGATACTTATGATGCTTGGCCTATTTTACAACCCTAAAACTCAAAAGTATTTCTTTCACATGAATTCTGAAATTCCTCACACAGTGATCAACCAACTGTGACATTCTAGTTCTTTAATTTCAGGGTAATGTTGAGTGTCACTAGCCTGGGAAGGAATATGGAGGCATGCGGAGGAATGGGATCCCAAAGAATTTTGTCTTTAAGCAAATCACTCTTATTGTTCAATAGGAATTTGTTTATTGTTTTTCGTGTTTTCCAATAGTTATATTTCTTATAAGTTGCATATATTGTGCACAACACCTATGAAGTTTTTACATTCCTTGGGTTTATAAATTACAGTTAGAAGTTACGATCTTATCAATTATTGTTGCTAATATGTGACCCACAACCTCTCTATGAGGTTTTTTGGTTGTCTTGTCCCCTTATCAAGATTTTAATTTGCAATGGTCTCAATAGTAGTGTCAAATATGTTGTTGGGAAGCGATTAAATTTGCTAGATATATGGTTCCTTCTCCACATTTCAGAGTTAACCATGCTAGATAAAAATCACCCTACTAAATGTGCAAATTGTGGCATAATGGATATACACAACGTGTTAAGAATCCTTTCCATCCAGATGGATGGACTGCACAACACAATTTTTTACACCAACATGTAATTGGAAACTCAATTGGCTAAACAAGCATAGTTGGAAGTGACTTTGGAATCCCATAACCGGAGATTAGACATAATTGTGCATTGTTTTCACATTATTTGTGTCATTAGTGCATCGATATTATATGAATTATTAATTTCATTTTTTTTTATAATATTTTATTATTTAATAATAGTAATAACAATTTATTTTTAAGGTCACAACCTATCTAGACACCGATTTGGTGTATGAGACCCCCTTATTTGTGGGACAAGGGTCCCCCCTCCACTTAATTATTTCATTGTTAAAGTCTTTGAAGGCGTACATACCCTACCCCTCCATATTATATTAATGTCATAATTAATAATCAATAATTAGTTGTTATTATTATTATTATTATTATTATTATTTCCTAAAAACAATCATAATTTTATTAGCTAGAATGAGTACAAAAAATAACATTTTGCAGATATATACAAAGAATTATATTCATAAAATATAGTGATAGCTCAAAAAGAACTAGAAACAAATATGTCCTTTCAGTCACATTCCATCACCGTGTAGTAAAAAAATATCCCCATTTTCAAGTGTATACAAAATTTGTCCAAAATAGAGCCTTCAAAAGTATAACTATGATAGTTGTAAAGATTCTACTAAGGGATGTTTATCCAAAACAAGAATATCATGGAGTGAGACCAGGTCCAAGAAGCCTAGGTCCTTTGTGAAACGGTCGATGATAATATTGAGATTATTGATCCCTGTTAAATTATGAAATAAAAAACTATCCTTTCAATAATTGAAGACAGTCTTTGGAGAGAGCTTCAATGATCCAGTTGCATTCCCTTTAGACGTGAAGACAAGAGAAGGAATCAAAATTTGATTTGATAATATGTATCTCATCCACAATAGGGACCACGCGAGAATTGATGTATCCTTGGGACCCATTTATCCAATTGGTGCATAACATTGAATCCTCGAAAACTTGTAGGTTCCGACATCCTTTTTACAAGGAAAAAAGGGAGAGGATTTTTAAGGAAAGAAGTTTTGCATAATTTTTTGAGCCTTCCTTGAAGCCTAATGTGATCTTAAAGAAATGAGAATCAAAGAGAAAAATGACCCCCCCACTCCCACAAAGAGTTTGATCTCTATGTGATGCTCCACCAAATAAATCCCATGTCATCGATTTGTTTATAGATTCCTCTTGGACATTGTGGAGACCCAGTGTCCCTTTTTCCTGTTGATAATGCGAGAGAATAATGATACCATGAGAAGCAATCACTTTAGGGAATGAAGGTTTATATTGGAAAATGGAGGAGTTTATAGCAATCCAAATTCCCCAACCAACAATAAGAGGGAGAGCTCTGATAGAGTTGTTTAATTGATTTGAAATCCATCTAAAACTACAAGGAAAAGGCCTTTTTGCAGAGGTTATAGTGGATGCTACTCTGAAAAGAGCCCAAATATCCATTTATAGTGAATGTAATTGCTAGAGCCAAGCGAGTAGAGGTTTTAACAGTTTTTTTTCCAAGTGCATTTATATATAATAAACACACTGGTGCGTACACGACATAAACAGACTGGTGCTACAAAAAAGATCATTTAGCACCGTGACCGAAAACACCATCAAGCAAAAAACATAAAATTTTGTAAATTGTGCGTTTATATTAATATAACGCACTGGGGTGGCACATAGTTGAAAGCACCAAAGTATGGTAAATAGATAGACAAGAGCATCAGATTACCATATTTTATTATTTTTAATTTCTAACACTGGTGCAGTTAGTATAATACACTGCACCAGGACAATATATCCTAATCTGCACCGCATAAGGTTTTAAAAAATATGAATCTAAAACCACTGACTATATTATTTTTTATTTTAATTTTTTATACTCGGTGCATTATATATAATCTACCGCACTAGTCCCTTATTGTTTATGGCACACCATGCCAGGGTTTAATTATATTTTTTTACAAGCTATGTGTTTAAATGATCAAAACGCACTGAGGCGCCACGCATTTGAAAGAATTGAATTAGGGTAGACGGATAGTCGAGAACACTGGATTACTATATGTTTTTATTTTTAATGTCCATCACCGGTACAGTTCTACCATTGAACAACAACAGGGCGATATAGCCTAAGCTGCGCTGTGATAGGGTTAAAAATTTATGAATTTAAAAGCACAGACTATATTTTTTTATTTTAAATTTTTATTAGCTATGTGTTGTATATAATTGACCGCACCAATGCATTTTAGTATTAGGCACACTAAAACATGGTTTAATAAAAAAAAATACTACATGAAAAATTCAGTTTTACCACACAACAATGGCTTTTGAGCCCTACATCACCGGTTTCATACATCCCCTGCTCAGCAACCCTGACATTCGTCCTCCACACGGTAACATTGCTTGTTTCCGTTGGTTGCTGACAGTATTTTGAATTTTTCCAAATAATGGGAAAATTTTCAAATTTAACCTAGATCACAACCATGCCTCCATGATGCCAAAATGTCCAGGTAAATTCTTCGTTACTTAATAATATAATTTTTAGCGGATAAAAATTAAAATTAACCTTTTTTTTCTAGTTTATTTTAAAAAACTAAAAAACCCTGCGCGATATGTTTGAGCCGTTCAACTCACACGACACATGGTGCACCCTGTAAATTAACAGGGTGCTCTGTCAACGGTGCATTTCGCTAAGACGCACACTACAAAAACGGTGCACTATAATTTCATAATGCACTGATTAACTAGGTTTTACAAGAAATATGAACATAAACCAATGTGTATAATAAAACAAAAGGCATCATATATATGGTGCATTGATGTGTGCCAGGCGCATTGCTAAACCAAATGTTTATGAAAAAAATTTCATTGCGTTAAGCGGTGTGTCTATTAATCGTTCCGCATCGACGTCCCAGTGTGCTAACATGTATCACAGTGTGCTAACGTGTATCCGTAGCACTGCTACCAAATTTAATTTTTGACGTCATCAATGGCAGCTATGATATGCTATAAGAAAAATTACACACTGGGAACGGTGTGATGCCATGTCCATAACACACTGGTTTTGTTGGTGCAAAATTTTAAAATATAAAAAAATAAAACGTTTAACAGTGCTATTTGATAAATTATCTGCAATGATTTCTCGATGCGCCGACGTGTATCTGCCGAATGGTAAAAGATACAAAATTTAAAAAACTTTCAAACGGCTTCAAGGATGCGCACAATAAACCCAAACATATCGTATAGATGGTGTGCTGACATGTTCCAAGTGCACCGCAGAAACAAACATAGTTTACAAAAAAAATTACTTTAAGCAGTGTGGTCCATCAACCGTTCCGCACCGATATCACGGTGCACTAATGTGAAAATGGCGCTTTGTTATCACAAATAAATTTTGGAATGTGCATCAAGTGAGGCTACAATGCGCTATAAGAACCCGTATGCACCATTTACGGTACAATAACATGTCCACAACACACCGGTTAAGTGGTGAAAAAATTTAAAAATTCCAAAGGAAACAAAATGCGTTAAACTCTTCGTACTGATTTCTCAATACGCTGATGTGTAACATGTGCACCATTAAAGCATACAAATTAAACAACTCGCAAAATACATCTACAGTGAAATTTATGAACATTTGTGCACCGTTTTCGGTGCACTGATGTTTAATGGGTGCATTGTCATCAACCATTTAAAAATTATAAAATTCCCAATGGTGCGCTCTATTAATTGTTTCGTGTGTAGTCCAAGAGCACCGTTAGTGATGCGCTAGTTGTAGAAAAGCACGGGTCGCGGTGAGATATTGTAATTAAGGCGCATCGCTGTTCAGAATTCTTTGTTTTGAGACATTTTTATTTTTATTTGATGTTATTAAATAACATGCTAATTGAATGAAATATTTAATGTTTTTATATGTTTATTTGTGACATTGATTCATGTTATATGTGAAACATAGACGTCAGCGCGCGAGAGGATACTGAGCAACAACATGCACGAGTTGATTAATACAACTTTATGCGCGACTGGGAGGCTAGGTAGAGGGAGAGGGATTTGTACCCTCGCCCCATTACTACTTAGACTCAACATCTCTTGAGGGTTGTCGACTTCTTGAAGTTCTATAATTAGGATACATCCCTCAATGGGAACTCTTCATTGTTGGCACAATTGATCAGACGTTGGGATCATCGCAGGCAGGAATTTCCTATTGGTCTCGATTAGTGGTTCCATCCCATTGAGGATGACATTTATTTAATCACTGGGCTATCCAGATGAGGGGAGTATTTTCCCCAATTCCTTGATGTCCCAGCTAGTGTTGTAGAAGAGAGTCAACTAACTTACAGTTAGAGAAATATATCGGTGACCACATCATCGATCCTGCTGATTTTCAGGTGAGCGGTGGGCAGATAAATATTTCTGATTTTGGTTGAGAGGGCATTAGGTGCCTCTCTCGTTTGCTTATGATGGTGGAGCACTCCACTAGTGTTGGGAAGTGAATTAGTTTCCCTCTATTGTATTATGTTGATTCTTTATTGCTGAGACCTAGATGCATTAGGTGGTTTGCCATTTTTTGCGACAATTTTGCTTTGCTTTGGGTAGATGTCATGCACAGAGTGATGGGAGGGCCAACTTCCATTTCTATTAAGATATTTTTGTGTATTTTTGAGACGTTTCTAGCCACCAGGCCATCATTTGAGCGCCTCCCTCCTAGGACAATGATGGGGGTGCGTATGCATATGTGGGGACATATGATGTCCAAGAGGGGGAATTTTGAGTTCCCACCTAGGATCACATCATATGTGATCGAGATGCTAGCTAGTGAGGACGACCATGCATTATACATTGTTCCTATCCATACATGGGCTTGGATTGGAGAGTGTGCCACAAAATATTCTTCAACCAAGATGAGCCACCAAATGAGAGAGGTAATATTAGTGTTATGCTTAAATTAATCTAGTTGCATTTTATTCTCTTTATACTTAATGCAAATGAAATATATTCTAAATTGTTATATTAAATTGTTTAATGATTTGTTTAGATTATTGCTGTGTACTATATATTTTGCAAGCATTTACACATTTGATGGGAGAGGCCACCTCCTCTTAGTCAGGATGATTAGGAGATGCAAGAGTCCTAGGCGGTGATAGTTGGCTAGATGTACTAGCATCCGATGCAGCCCCGATGACAAGTATCGACAAGATGTGGTAGATAAGTTATCGACATTTTTGGTGCAATAGTGGTTCGACCTATACGAGTGCACGACATTCTGAGACTGCTTGACCTCATGAAAATACAGAGGATTGTTCTTCGTGATATGAGAAACTTGATGCAACATATTGTTAGTGCATCCATTCATTTAACTGCTAGGAGGGATGACCATCAAAATCCTCCACCTCCTACTCTAGCTCCGATATCTCATCTACCTCCGAATCCAACTCGGACATTTCATCTACCTCCTCCTCCTCCACCTCATCCTCCATAAACTTCGACATCTCATCCAAGTACTCCTCCTCCACCTCCTCCTCCACCAACTTCTACATATCATCCACCTTCTCCTCCTACACCTCCTCCTCCATCAGCTCCTTCATCTCCTCCTCTACTCCTGCTCAACTGACCAACCTATCCTATTGATCGACCCGAACGTCCACCATTTCCTGCTCTAGTTGCCTCTATTGTAGAGACGATGCTCATAGGGGGTACAATTCAGCTTGATGGACGTATCTATGCTTGTCTGTGAGTTATTTTTTTTCCTGGTAGATGTACTGATGCCTTTGGCTCTACTAGTAGAGGTGTTAATGCCCTTGGCTCTGCTGCCAGAGTGTTATGCAACAAATTTCCAAAAAGAGAATGAAAAGAACAAAAATAGACCAGAAAGAGTACTCCATGCCTTTAATGAAGAAAATAGATGAATAACAAGCCGCTTCGAGGGGGAAAAATCCCTATACAATGTACTAAGTACATAAGACAAGACAAGACAAGACGATCCAAATGATAAGGTCTCCTTCCTATATATATGATACTAAGAGGTACAATTCTAACTAACTGACCCAAGCCGACGTAACTAATATAACCATATTAATGATAATTACAACTAATGGACCAATCCGACATAAATACTAATATAATGTGACCAACATTAGGGGAAATATGCCCACATTTAGGGATTAGCATGTATATAGGAGACTATTAGGTACAATTCTAACTAATTGACCCAAGACAACGTAACTAATATAACCATACTAATGATAATTACAACTAATCAACTAATCCGACGTCAAAATTAATATAATGTGACCCACATAAGGGGAAATATGCCCACATTTAGGGTTTAACACATAGGTGTTGATGCCTCTGTCTCTATTGTTGGAGGTGTCGATGCCTCAGGCTCTGGTGGTAGAGATACCGATGCCTCTAGTTCCGGAGGTGGACATAGTAGTTATTGGACCGGAGATATATATTTGGCATTTATCATCAATTTGATGTTATTGTTCACACATACTACATTTTTCATGTTGATGTTTATTTATATGTTGATGGTGATGTGTATGTTAGGTCAAATTAGATGATGTTTGTTAGATGTGTGTGATGGTTATGCATGTTATATAATGCAACTTGTGTTTTGTTAGATTTTATTATTAGATTTGTATGTTAGATGATGATTAAATATGTTATATGTATATGTTAGATGATGGTAATGTAATGTTTATGATGGTATGCTCAGGTTTATGTTTATACTGGTCTATTGATGATGTTTATGTTTTATGTTTATGCTTACGATGGTATGATGATGTTTATGTTTATGTTTGTTAGGTGGTGTGAATTATGAGGACGGTATGTTTATGTTTATGTGCTGAAAATGATGATGATGGTATGTTTATGTTTACGGTTATGTTTATGATAGTATGATGATGTTTATGTTTATGTTTATTATGGTATGATGTTGTTTATGTTTATGTTTATTAGGTGGTGAAAATGATGATGATGGTTTGTTAGATGATGTTAAAGTATTGTTTTTAGATGTAATTACTAAATGGTTATCTTATATGATGTTAGGTGATATTAGATGTGTACTATAAATTTTTTTTTCCTCTGATGTGATATTGTGTTTAAATTGTGAAAAAACATCATGCATATTTATTTAGAAAAAATGTGAGAGGTGTTTATTAAAAAACATCAATAATATCTCCTTCCTTATAGTGCAATTACTATCATATTGTTACAATAAATGTAAACAATTTTGTGAACTTATAAATTGATATTTAAATGCTTAGCATTTATATTAATACTTAAGTTATAAATTATGCCATTTATTAAATTCTTATTATTTGATATATATATTTAAACAGGAATGAGAAAAAGTATTTGTATTAAAAATAAATATACATAGATGCCATCATATAGAAGTTCAGAATGAAGACTAAACATACAGGTCCAAAACATGATCCCCTTCAACCAGCTCTTGCTGGTAGAAAAAATGAAGGTTCCTTCCAGTCCAAATATTACTTCCTTTGACATAGTATATTCTAATGAAATGAAAACATAGATACAAGCAAAAAAACATAATTGTTCACCTCCTTCAATCGCTTGCACAAAAGAAATTTCTTCCATTGGAGACAACTCTTCTTTCCAGAATGCAGGGTCGCTATTTACTCTTCCAATTCCATCTAGCTCAGCCTATATTTCATTGAGGATTTCCTTCAGATGGTTAAAACATGTTTTATTCCTTTTATTAGCATTCATGCTCTGATCCTATTGCTCGCGGATCATTTCCATGATAGCCTTGTGTTACGAAAAAGATTGCACAAGGGTGAATCCTTCTCACTTGGTTAGGGGCAAAGCCTGGTAGGATGCAACAAGGCTTTAGCATTAGGTTCCCCTATTGTGTGGATGAGTGCTCCAACTCATCCTACAATTGGTGGTTAGTAAAAAGAAACAAACAAAGAAAATGAAAATAAAATAAAACAAAGAACAAAGGGGTAGGAATGTAAACTCCAAAAAACCAATTGATGCCAAACCAATTTTGTATTGCCTAATGGTCAAGCATGTACAACACCTACGAGATGTGAGCTCCAATGGAGGCAAAAAATACCTCTTAGAGAGGTCTATCTAGTCCACACTAGATTCTAAGTAGATTGAAGAACAAATGAGAAGAACACTTGCCCCTTGAAGGAAGGTGGCAAGGGAGCTTGGTAGATGCTAGACAAGAGGGAAGAGGTGAGTTTTAAGGTAGCTCAAGCACAATTCCAGCAACATAAACTTACTCTTATTTTCTCTCTTTCATAAGCATGCCCATGATTTCCTTTTATAGGCCAAGAGGTGGCCAAGAAATAACTAGATCCCAATGTGAACTCCTTGATCTCATGATCTAGATCCAAGGTACACAAAAGAGGCGATTTAGCTTCAAGGTACACAAAAGAGGCCATTTAAGGAACCCAAGTATTTGAGGATCCAAATTCGAATTTGTGGAGATAATGGAGCTTTCATGAGTCTTTAATGCACTGCTAGTGGTTGATATTCTACCATTTCTGTCAGTTGCGTGGATATAAAAGGAATATCCACACTTGTCGCACAGTCACAGTTCTGATAACACACACACTAACATGTATTAGTAGACACGTGTCTACACAATTGTAGTTTTTTATAGTTTTTGGGCATTTATGGACTCATGCACCTTCTTGGATATGATGAGGATGTCTTTAGTGGGCTGCATGCTATATGTTGATGAAGATTTATTGTGTAAATTGCAAAAAAGTCGCATGTGTGTGGGATTTGAGCTTTAACAGATGTCCCCTGATGTATGAGGTTCAGAGGGTACTGTAGGGCCGATAATGCATCATTGTTTCTTTTTGTGTTCTCTATATTGTTCTTGAAAGCGTGTGAAACATACGTGGATAAATAGGACTTTCTTAAGAGAGAAGGTTTTTGGTGGACCTGTAACCAAGAGTGTTGTTTTATACAAACGAGGTGGGCATGCCCATGCTTGTGAAAATATGCCAAAGTGGATACAAAAAGAGGAGATCGAGGGGCCTATGCAATATACTGTTCGCACATGGATGGAGGTGGCTTCAATCCATGCAAGAGTAATTGCACCTGGAAATGATGTTACACTTGTCAAAGAAGCAATACTATTGATAACCATGATGAGCCCACGGGGGTGGGGGAATAGAATGCTATGGAGGTTGCCGAATGCAGGACTTCACTAAAATTACGCTACCATGATTTATAAATGTGAACACTGCTACCGTCGAAATATACGACTCTCCCTGATGCAATAGACATGTTGACGTCGAGCATAGGAAAGACCACTAAGTTATGGAGCACTAAGGGATCTCCCTACTTAGTTTGAGTCAATCCCTTGTAGTGATTGAAAGGGACCCCAAGGCACTACTGCAACTACTGCAACTCTCTAAATATAGTGATTTGATATCGTCGATAGATGAAGTACATGATAGGTTGAGGGTATTATCTTGAGAACCAAGATCATTTTGTAACCAACTGTTGGACTGAGGGACTTGACATGAGACTGGATGGTAAATGTGATGCTCATGAATTCAAAATAAAGCAACAGAGTGTAATGGAGGGAGACAGACTGTAGATGAAGGGCGTTTTTAGGGACATGACACTATGGGTGATGGTGACTGAAAAAATACATAATTTTGGGGAGAAGGTGACTCAATGACATCGATCAAAGGTGACTAGGGGTTGCTTCCAAAAGGATAGTGATGTTCTCACGATTTTGAGTAAATTGGGGAATAGTTTGTACATAAAGAATAATTGGTGGGGTCCCCACAAGTTTTGGGGTGTTGGGGGACCAATTTGATGATGGGTGGGATTCCCATGGTTTTGAGCGAATCAAGGAATCAATTTGATGATGGGAGAAGTTCCCACAATTTTGAGTGAGCCAGGGAGCCTTTTTCATGACAGTGTGAAGTTTTTTCTGCAAATGCAAAGATGGGTGCCCCATGAATCAATGCCATGCAGTTTGTTCCTATGAGAATAGCTAGATAGAATTGGGTGCTGCAGAGGGAGGGGGCCCCGTTGGTGTCTTCGCGGAGGTAATGGTACACATAAGACTACAGGTGGTAGAGTGATCATGGAGGTATGAGAGGTTAACTGTGATTCTTGATCGTAACATGTGCCAAGGAATTTGATGTCATTGACTGCTGAACGTGGTGGAGTAAATGCGTAGCTATAAAATTATAACTATGGGTGGATCTTTTCACGGGTGGGGAAATTCTGTGAACTTGTGGGGGGTTCAACATCATGGGTGCCAAATTATGATTGGGATGCAATGGTGCGTACACCCATGGAGGGAGAATTCTACCTGCAGTAGTGATATTGATGGCATATCATTACTGGGGTTGAGGACCCTATGGTTATCGGTAGGAATATCTGGTAAATGCAATGCAAATAGAGGGAAGGAATTGCCAATATGCCAGTTTTCAAGATGATACCTGTGATAGAATTTCAACGCCATTGTTGAGTGGTGGAGTCTTGTTCTTATAATGGAAAAAAAAGAGGAAATCAAGACATGGTCTTGATCCTACACAAATTACACAAATACCCAAGTGTAGTGAATAACATGACAAAAGTATTGACAATGCAAAATGGAAAACCAAAACATACCACACTTGTAGAGTTACTGGATCAAGGGTAGAAGTGTTTTGAGGTATAACCTGTTGATAGGGATGTTGAGGGTAATGCCTTCTGGGTCAGTTAAGATGTATGCCATTTTGGGGAGGCATTGGTTAATGACATAAGTCCTTGTCCATTTAGATACAAATTTATCGGGTCCTTGTTTGTTTTCTTTTTTGGCGTTGAAGATGAGGATAAAGTCTCCCTCAATGAAGGTGCGAGTGAGGTACGACATGTTTGTCATAGTGAGCTTTAGAGAGTACCTTCATGGACTCATTTTTTTGAAGTGAGTCACAACATTCTTCGTCTAGGTGTTCCAAAGTAAACAACCTCTGCTCAAGGGATAGAGTATCAGGTAATAAATCCACCGTTGATTGGATTGTTGGGATTTGGCACTTGATTGAGAGTATGACTTATACTCCATGGACAAGGTGGAAGGGAGTAAATCCTGTAGTTGTATTGACTAAGGTTCGATAAGCCTAAAGAGTTGGGAATAACATGTGATTCCAATTAGTTTTGTTCTTCTTTATTGTGCATTGGAGCATAGTTTGGAGAAATTTATTAACATCTTCAACTTGGCCGTTTTCTTGGGGGTAGTAGGATGTCAAGAATTCATGTTTAAATCCTAAAAACTATGATAGTTCCACAAAGGTGTCGTTACAAAAATTGGTTCCGTTGTCAAATACCAACTGTTTGGGTACTCCAAAGCATGAGATGATGTGGTTAAAGAAGAAGCGTGTGACAAAGATGCCTTTGCAGTCAAACGTGGGCATGGCTTAGACCCACTTGGTAAAGTAGTCGAAAACTATGATGATATATTGGTGGCCTTGCGTCGAGGTAGGGAGACACTCCATAAAATCAATTTCCCATTTTAAAAATGGGTTGGCTGTGATTAATGGATGGAGAGAGGTGGGTGGTGACTGTGTTTTGCAGGAAAATACCTAACAATTCGTACATCTTTCGACCGCATAGACACAATCCCTCAATATTGATGGCCAAAAATAACTGGCGCATTTTTTAGGAGGTGGCCAGGTCTGAGAGGTGGCCTCCACATTCTCCACTATGATAATCATCGAGAACTTGTTCAAATTCCGCAAGTGTTAAACAATGGTGTAGGATGGTGTCGACCCCATGACGGTACAACATGTCTCCTGTGAGAAGGTATTTTGGTGCTTGATGACATATACATCGGTGGTCATCATGAGATAGCTGTGGGGTGAAATTTTGAGTGCTGAGATATGTTAGGATATTTCCATACCATGGGTTGTCGCTGGATATGAGGAAGAGATGTTCATTAGGTAATTGGTTGTGCATAGTTTCTCCTGAGGAAAAGGTAATTGGTCGACAGAACGTTGTAATAGAATCAAGCGATTTTTTGCAGAGAGAGAGAAGGAGACTGTAGTGGCTATTCTTGGGGTGAAGGTGGCCTTGCATATAGTCATTTTTCATTCAAATTTTGAGACGAAGTCATTGGTGCCGCCAGAATTTGGATTTGAGTAGCGGATTTTATCTAGCACTAGCATTAATGTATTGCCATGTATTTATGTTGAGATAATATAGAGGCCTCTCCATTGTGATGTGGGTTTGGAGACATAGTCCATATTTGGATGAACTCTGTTATCACGTTTTGTGTTCTTATTTTATGGTGTTTTCCGTCATGTATATGATTCTTCATGTATGGTGCACATATGTTTAATTTTATTTCTTTCTATGAAATTCATGATAGTCATCGAATAAAAGATCCTAGATCATGTTGGTATCAAAGAATAATTCTTTGACTTGGATTGTGAGTGTGGATGCTTACTAGGTCCAAGCTCAAAGTAGGAGAAGGAAAGCTTGAGTTATTCAACCCAAATATTGGACATGCACCACGAAGAAGAAATATGGAAGATGGAGAAATTCATGCAGAGTTCGAGAATAATTTTCACAAAATTTTCTACCAGATGTCAAACAAGGTAGACAAATTGTTTGTAGATTATGAGGAGAGAGTGGCAAAGAAGAAAAATAAGAAGGAAGAAAAACAAGAGGACAATGCTTCAATGAATCAAGGAAGTGGAGGAAAGCCTCCTAAGCCTCCATATTCACCTTCAAGATCAAGCTCAAGTTCAATATATTCTTCTTCATCCCATTCTCATCATTCCAAGGTGCCTCGGAAAGAGGATTTTAAAAATCCATTATTGAAACTTGATGTGAAATTTGACTTTCCCATGTTTAATGGGGAATCAAATGCAGATAAGTTGAATAACTCGATAAGAAAGATCAAATTTTACTTCCAAGTACAACATATCGAAGAGGAAGAGGTGAATATCCAATTGGCTTCTCTTCGGTTGGAAGGCACAATCCTCATATGGTGGGAAAGAAAACTTCAGAAAGGTACCAAGCAAAATGGTAAAATCATTTCTTCATGGCCTGAATTTACTTCTGCATTATGTAAGCAATTTTGTCTAGTGGATTATGTTAAAAAAGCTATGATATAATGGAAAATTTTTAGACAAGGCAAAGTTCAGAGTGTTCAAAGTTTCATAAAAGAGTTTAGGAAGAAAGCACTTTAATTGAATGTTCCTTTAGACTCTCCTAACACTCTGTTGAAATATATTGGTGCACTTCACAAATTCCTTCATCATACTTTGTTGTCGTTGAATCCTACTAGTTTGGATAAAGCAAGTGTGCAAGATTGAAAGAAGGGGAAATAATATACAAGAAGAAAGTCCATCCAAGCATTCAAAAGACCATTTCAAAGGCAAAGGAAAGGATAAGAGGATAACTATGACAAGGAAGAAGGAATGACATCTCCATGTTAATTTTTTGATAATTTCATTCAAACATTATCTTAGGATCCTACTAAGAGAATAACATGCGCAGGATAACAATCATAAACACAAGAGACATAGAGTTTCCTCGGGGAAAACCAAGAAGGTGAAAAACCCCGCAACTTCCTCAGAGATAGAATAAGCCACAATACAAGATCACAATGATCAAACCCAAAGAGTTGTCTCTAGCAGATGCTCCTCCTCCTCCACTTGTGCGCAAATCTCTCTCTCAACTATGTGAGTTCAAGAAGTGAGTGAATGAATAGAATGAGAGAGGCACACCCTCTATTTATACACTGACTTGACCTGCCAATAAACTAACAGGGCCTACTTCCTAATGAAGTCTAATAACCCAAGCACATGACCTAACTAGGGTCGACCCCACACTGGTGGTCTAATAACCCATCAATACAAATGATGACACTTACAATGTAACTTGCGACACTTGCAAATACAAATGAAGACACTTTCAATCAGAGGAATAATACATCTCTGTTGGATATACAATAAAGTACAAATGTAATATACAAGTGAATATCTTCCAAAGTTACAAATACATCAACATTCCCTCTTAACTAGGAAGGTATTCTTTCCACACAGGTCATCAATACACATCACACAAGTCTTCAACTTTGGAGCTAGATCATCATCACTGGATCACAGAGCATCATCATCATCACTACTGCTGTACTCGACATCTTGATCACTAGGCTATCTCATAATTCTTCTCATCATGGGAAGTTCTACAAAGCCAACCCTTTTTCATGTTGGTTGTAGGCCTAGCCTCCTGCAAGTCTTCATCATCTCTGGCGATACTGTGGAATCCTCAGGACTTATTACGTGAGTCAACAAAACCTCGAAAGAGCATCCTAGCTCAGACTATAGGATCTCCTAGTATCTTTTACATGTTGACTGTCACAAAACCTTAAAAGAGTGTCTTGCAACCTGCAAGAACTCTAAAGAGCATCCTAGCACAAACTATAGGATATCCAGGGATGATTACATGTGACCCCCACCACAAAACCTTGAAGGAGCATCCTAGCTCAGACTATAGGATCTCCCAGGATCTTTTACATGTGGTTAGGAAAAACGTTAAAAGAGTGTCTTGCAACTTGCAAGAACTCTAAAGAGCATCCTAGCACAAACTATAGGATCTCCAGGGATGATTACATGCCTCTAGTAGCAAAACCTTTAAAGAGCATCCTAGCTCAGACTCTAGGATCTCCCAGGATCTTTTCTATGCTACATGCACAACCTGTTAGGATATCTCATCATTCAGTATGTACTTTGCATGCATGCATTGCATTTACCTGCATGCTGCCCAGTCACTAGTTTGATGCCTCCAACACCTAGTCCCTAGTATTCCAACACTCAGGAGCTACTTTCCACTTAGATTTATCCCTCCTAGCCAGGGAGGTGCCCACTTCTCACCTTCCACTGCAGAAGGGCGCCTTTTCTCACCTACCAGTTAGTTTCACTTCAGTTAGTTAGTTGTCTTTCCTTGATTTGAGGCTAGACTGAATCCTAACTGTTGTTACCACTCCGATTGACCTCCGATGAGCCTTGACTACCTATTCTGAGTGTAGTTAACCCCTCATGCTCCCTCCACTGAGCCTCCATCCCTATATTAGTGCCACTTACCATCAGTTACACTTATTACACTCAGTTAGACTCAGTTTGACACATGTCTGACAATTACTTGTGCATTGATGACCACCATTGATTGATGATGAGGACTCCTAGTTGGAGCCAAGCTATGCCATGTAGTTAATTCGAATGAACTCCTTGGTTAATTCGAATTGCTCACTCATTGTGAAAGGATTGTATTGTAATTCTACCATTATGGATTATAGAGCACTGATGCATCTCTCTTGCACAGTTTTTACTCCAATTTGTTTACATCATTGTGATTGATATACTTGTTCAATAGATCTACTGTGACTAATTTTACATGGTATTAGAGCCATTGCAGGGATAAGATCTCTCTCCTACAGGTGTTCTACATGAAGAATTGAGTGAATTTGCTCAAAATTACTGAAGTTTTGGCATGCAAAATCTCATGTGCATTCGCTCATGCGCATGCAAAGCAGAAAATACACTCCAATCCACTCTAGAATCTTGATTTTTCCACATAATTCATGGATTTGATACATTGGATCCATTCAAGCTTGCTTGATCTCCAATCCCAGGTTTGATGCAACTCTAAAAGGGTGGATTGTTCGACCTTACTGTTCTTGTTTTGATTGTGATTTGTAGGTTTATCATCTCCATCAAGTGTATTCTCTATCTAGTGATTTGCAGGTTCTTCACTATCAATTGCACTCACCATCAGTGATGGAATACTCTTATTCAAAGCCTATGATAACTCCTTTCAATTATTTTGATTGGAAAGGAGACATGGAGATCATATTGCGCTCTAAAGGGTTCTATAGAGTCACAATGGGCCTCGAATTGGAGCCAAACACGTTGCTTGAGAAAACAAAACACTTCAATAAGCTTGATGAAGCTTATGGTCTTCTTTGCCTTGCCATTTCCAAGGATCTTCACTTCCATCTCAGCGGATTGAACTCTCCAAAGGTGGTATGGGAGCAACTTGACAAAATTTTTGGCAAGCAGGATGAGCTTAGGGATTTTCAATTGGAAAATGAATTGATTGCTCTTAGTCCCGAGAATTTCGAGACGATCAATGAGTTTTTCACAAAATTCAAGCTCTTGGCATTGCAGTTGAAGAACAATGGTGTTGTGAAAGAGGATAAGCAATTGATCCTCTCCATTCTTTCAAAGCTTGGTAAAGATTTCTCAATATTTGTCTCTACTTTCAATTCTAGTCGGCTAACTACCCCGAATTGGAAGATGCCTACCTTGAATGACTTCATTGAATCCGTTACCAAATAGCATGACAAGTTGATTCAAATGGGGTCCATAAGCTCCAAAGATTCAGCCCTATTTGTTCAAGGATCCAAGAAATCGAATGGCAAAGGAAAGAAAAAGAAAGAGAAGCCCAAATTCGAACCTAACAAGCAAAGAGAGAAAAGCAAGCAATAAGATGCACCATCCAGTTCAAGGAACAAGCAAAAGGGTAAAGAGGGTAAAGAAAAATCTAAGTGTTCATATTGCAACAGTGGCTTTCATCCTGAAAGTTCATGCATGAAGAAAACAATAGATCAAATGGCCCTCCTTTTGGAAAAGAACAACATATGTCTTCCCGACAGTGCACGGAAGAAGGATAGAAATGATGATCATGAAAGAGGTCAAGCACTCATGGAAACTGTTTCGAAACCCACCACTCTACTGATAGATTCCAGTGCCTCGAATCATATGGCTGCAAATATTGACTCCTTCTCTTCATTTGATCCAAACAGCTCCATCCCCATCCATTTGGGAGATGACTCAAAAATTTCTTCAAAGGGTAAAGGTACCATACATTTAGAGCATGGAAGTTTTCAGAATGTTCTCTATGTGCCTTCCTTGGCTTCAAATCTACTTTCTGTGTATCAAATTACACACACTGGTGAACCAAATCAAGTTATATTCAGCCCTAACAAAGTTTAAATTTTTGATATCAAAAGTGGAAGACTTATTGCAGTCGGAAAGGCAAACCACACTGCAAAATACTATGAGTTTTCTCACTTTGTGCCGTTTGAAAAGCCCACTGCTCTCCTCACTCATGGAAACAAGGTTAGTATAATTTGGAATGAAAGGTTTGGACACCTTAATTACAAGTATTTTCTGCTGTTACAACAGAAATCCATGGTTGATGGTCTTCCGCAACTCCGTTCCTCGAAGGGAATTTGCCCCGGTTGCATTGTTGGGAAGCACCCTGAGCACAAGTTCGACCACGACAAAGCTAGTAGAGCTTCTACTATTTTGGGCCTCATCCATTCTTATATTAGTGGTCCACTGCAAAATATTTCCATGAATGGTTCAAGGTATGTTTTGACATTCATCGATGACTTCTCTCGCTTTACTTGGGTATTTTTTTATCAAAAACAAGTCAGAAGTGCTTGGAAAATTCAAGGATTTTAAGGCTTCTGTTGAGACCGCCACTAAGAGCAAGATCAAAGATCTTAGATATGATAATGGCGGAGAATATATCAAGACTGATTTGTTGCAAATTTGTGCTGAAAGCGGAATTCAGATCCAACATACAGTTCCCTACACACCCCAGCAGAACGGTGTAGCGGAAAGGAAGAATCAGTAACTGAAAGAGATGGCTACCTGTATGCTTGAGTCAAAAGGTTTGGCTGCAAATATTTGGGCTGAAGCCATTAATGTTGCTGCATATATTCAGAACCGAGTTCCACATTCATCCATGAAAGGTAAAACTCCTTTCGAAGCATTCACTGATCGCAAACCAGATGTGTCCAATTTGAGGGTTTTTGGCTCCACTGCATGGGCTATAATTCCTTCTGATAAGAGAAAGGCTTTGGATCCACAAAGTATTGAATGTATCCTAATAGGATATGGGGAAGAATCAAAAGCATATAAACTCATGAATATCAAATCCAAAAAGATATTCATAGAGCAAAGTGTGAAGTTTGAAGAACCGCTGCCAGATCTGAAACTAGTTGAGGAAAACACTGTCGATCCACAGCCTCCACAAGAAGAAGATTCGAGAGAATATGAAGAAAGCATTGGGAATGATATTTCTGATATTTTATCAGACTTTGATGGCCATGACATATCAATTTCAGAATCTGACCATAATGATCCTCCTCAGTTACCAAAGTGGGCCCAAAACACTCTACAATCTGCTGCTCCAAACATTGGAAATCCTGTTGATCCAAGGAGAACAAGAGAAGACTATCAAAGAGCAGGTATGGCTCTGTTGATGCCTCGGTTGTGCAGGTTATATGCAAAGGGTGATAGAATGTTCCAAGACACTCAACAGAGGAAGAAAACCCAAGTTGAAAGGCTTCGAAAGACCCTGCGGAAGGGCAGTTCTATCCCCAATCTGTTTGGTGTGGTGATCCTTCACGGATATTAGGCCTTTACTGGCACTCTAAGAGTAGGTGAGTTGACCTATAAGATCAGTTTTCTAGTCAAGGAAAACCAGGTTGTGGATATGGTAATACAAAGCTAACCTAACCTATTTTAGAAAAGGGAAACTAGTCTAAGTCAGTCCTATTCTAAAATGAAAGCTTGTTTATGTGCAGATTGGTCTTGAGATTTGATTAAACAAGTAATTGAACAACTTAAACAAAAATGTCTCTAGTTGTGTTACTTGTTAACTTAAATTATTATCAGTTAATGAAAATCAAATGACAATCTTTCAAGTATTCAGGCTCATTAAAGATCCAATCTGTAATCACTCTGCTAATTTAAAAATTAACAATGATTATATAAATTTATATGCACCGAATCATTTGTAGAAATAAAACATGAAAGTACTTGTATTGAAAAAACTCAATGAAGTACTTAGAAACATAAACCAGTCATATAGATAAATCGATACAACAGATTCATACATTAACAAATGATTAACAAAAGATCAGATACATAACAGATGATAATTTGAAGCACAAATCAGAAATTTTCAAAGAAATTTGAAGAATAACAGAAGATAAATTAAAATATAACTTTACTGTATGAAGAGGTCTTGTACAGAAATTACAAAAAGATCTGCTTAACAAAGTATCTCTAGTCCAGTCTTCTGCTGACTTACAATTACAAAATTACCAATCCCTAACTACGAGAGGTATCCTTCTTTAAATAATTACAACAGAGTCCAAAAATGGAGATTCCTAGAAAACAAAGATTACAAAATCGGATCAAAACTACAGATCCAAGAAATCCTGCCATTTCTCATATTTGTCTAACAACTCATCTATATTTGAGAAACTGACAGATTCTAAAGCTAGCTAAACATTGCACACATTATTCTCCATGTCATGCTTCGCCAACTTGTGCTAAGTGCGAAGATACATACAAATCTTGCCTTCCATGATGACCGGTTCTCTAACCAAATCATCCACATCCTGAATGCTGACTTGTTCAAGATCCCGAATCCTCTGTGCGAACTCCTCACGCCTGCTCTCGAGCTCTTCAAGTTTGCATTTTGGCGGCAAAGCTTCTAGGATAAGGATCATTAATGGTAAGCCTAGAACATGCATAATGTTGTCAACTGCATACCATCGCCTGGTGCAGATATCCTTTGATTTATTGATAGTCTCTTCAGTTGTTTCATTATAATCAAGCCAAGTATTTAGAGAGGCTTTGACCTTTTTAAACTAGAAACTACTAAGGATTGGGATATCTTTCAATGCATTCTTAACATACCCCTACCATTCACTGATTTCCTCCTGAGCCTTAAAAGCTCGGAGTCTCTTCTCCTTTTGTTCTTCAAGGGTGGAGGACATCTTGGAAAAATTAATGAAATTTTCCCTGATTTCATCCAAAGCAATGTAAACCTTATCCAACAGTTTATGCTGATCCTAATTCACCTTGAGGGCCGGATTCTTAAAATCACAGGGTGTAAACTTGAGAAAACTTGAGGAGGCTGCACTTGCAGTTGCATCCTCAACCTGCTTTTCCAAGGAAGTTGTTTTTTCAACATCAATGGAATGCTGAGATTGTGAGAGATTGAGTTCAGTGAGAAGAGTGGCATTCTTTTTCTCTAGGCCTAGCAACTTACTTACCCAAGTTTGCCTGAGATCAAACACATCAGTAGAATGTTGTTTTTTAGCTTCAGCCAATTCCTCTTTCAAGTTTCTGATCTCTTCATCCCTGAGGTCAACCTCCCTATCCAAACCCTGGACCGAATCCCAATTAGCATTGGCAAAGGCTCCTAAGGCTGCTGCTGCTTCAATTGCTTCAATTCTTGGATTATTAGTCCCGGGAGCCGATATTACTTGAACTGGTTCAGGTGCTTCCAAACCATCTTGACCTTGACCTCTTTTCCTGGTCCTTCTTATCACTATCTTATCATCCTTGCTATAGAAGTAATTCCCAAGGGGAACTATATCTTCATCTGTGTATTCAACCATTGACTATGTGGAGGTAGAAGTGACACTAACTGTTGAGCTTAGTGAGGGTGTTTGGGTGACAAGAAGGGTAGGAATAGGTATGGTTACTTGAGTAGTAACTGAAGATGTAGTGATAGCTTGAGGAACTGACAAAATTGGATCTGGGGAAGGGATTGAGACACAGGATTTAGATAATGGAACCTGAGTATCAACATTAGCTTCTGGAAGTGGAAGTTGACTATGAACTTTGGTGGGTGAAGATGGTGAAGAAATCTTAGAAGATACATCAGTAGTGGTTGTTGATAGATTGACTATGGGTGACTGTAGAGGGACAACCGAAGGCTAGACTTCTGCAACAATAGACAATGGAATTGATAAAGGGACCGAGTGTATGGGTGATGGGATAGTAGTGTCATTGAGGGTGTTGAACAAGAGTGATAAGGAAACAGGAAGTGTTCCCCCTAAAGGCACAGTAGAGGTTGGTTGGACAGATGGAAGCATAAATGCTGATGATGCAATGCCAAGAGCAACATTAAATTCCAACACTGATTGCTCAAGGAAGGACTGATCCATATCAATACTATCCAACAATTCAGTGATAGTCTTAGGATCTTCAGTGACTTCTTCTGTTACTGGTACCGAGGAGATGGGACCACTTCTTCATCATAGTCTATTATGTCAACTGTAGGAACCTGTGATGAAGAAGGCAGGATTTTCTGCCTCTTGGTAGGGCTAGCTTGAGTTATGACCAGATCATCATCTTCTTGAGTTTCTTCAATAGTGATTTGAACATTTGATGCAATTGGTAGCTGAATGTTGACTGCAGGCTTTGAAGGTTCTAGCAATTGAGTCTTTAACATCGATGTCAATTGTACCATCTGCTGTTGGGATTCATGAGCTGACTGTAGCTTCATTTTAGCTTCTTCACCAGCTTTCTCTTGAGAGGTTTCCCCTAGGGGAGCTTTACCTTTGTTTCCATCGGGGAATGTAATCATGAGATGAGTATTGGCCTTCTAAGCCTCTTTCTCTTCTCTGTATCTTCTTGCTTGTTCAATGATATTTAGCAGCATGGCCTTATAACTTAGAACCCTAACCTTAAGTTCATTCTGGTCTTTTAAAATGTCATGTTGTTCTTGTAAGTCTTTTGCCTTAGCTAGAACCTGTGAGAATGTGTCCAACCCTTGGTATATGAAGTCATCTGGAACTAACTCATGTGCATAATCTATTTTCATATGTACTTGCTTGAGGTGTGCATCCAGGAACTTCTTGGGGTCATGTTTCCTTTTCGGGGTAGTACCTAATCTCAAGCCAGCTATCTAGTCACCTAGAACAATATCCCAAGTTGAAGTTGGGATAACCAGCTGACCAAGATTGAGAGAAAACTTAGGCCAACCTCTCTTCCTGGGACCTATGAGTTTCTTATACATGCCATCAGTGATAGTTTGAAAAGAAACCTCTCGTATTACCATCCTGTCCGGGACAATCCTGGGAAGCAGATGCACTGTGTCACTTCCCCGAATCCTGATGTATGAAAAATACTCACCTACATACCAATCACCCATGGTGTTGATGAAAGTCTTAGTATCTTCTGAGAATGTAGGTGGTTGTTGCCTGAAGATCTTGAAATAGATGGTACCCATGAAGTGGTCACAAATGTCATATAACAAGGGTGAAAAATTCTCTTCCCATAGTGCCGAATGATAAATGTGCACAAGAGGATCTGAAGGGGTCCAATTCCAACCCAAGTTAGGGTACTAGAACTCTGAGCAAAAAACATCAAGGGCATATGCAGATAGGAAAAAGGGTGGTTTCTTATGAGTTGGAGCCTTTTGATATTCATGAATGGCATTCTTTAATTCAGCCGATAGGATAGAAGCCCATGGGAAAGACTCACCTGTGACTAGCACATGATGTGCTATAGGTGCCCATTCTGCTTTGAAAAGAGAACAATTCGGTAGACCAAAAAGCCTGCAGAGCATGGCTGCCAGTAAAGAGTAGGGTTCCTTAAACCAGAGGATGGGATAAAGGTTGTCAGCCTTAGGCACAAAGGCGTTCGGCTTAAGCATCCATGACCTAATCATCTCATTAAAGTTGAACCAGGTTTTGGACGACTGTATAAAATCGGGGGAGAGGGTCTGCACATGAGGTTTCAGAGAAAAGGCTCGAACAAAAGCCTCCGGGCGAAAATTTGTTAATTGGCACCCCGTGCTATCGTTAAAAAAATGGTATTTAACACTGGCATTCTCAATTATCCATTTTACAACATCTGTGTAAGGAAAGATAGCAGGGCACGCAACAATAGCATGAATTTGGGAAGCCCTAATTCTCTCATACACTGGTCTATCGTTCTCAATATGAGAAAGGTCGTCATTATAAAAAATGGCGTATATTTTCAACCAATCTATTTGGTATGTCTCAGTGACTCGTTCACTGGTGTCGGAGAGCAAACCAAAATTAGGGTCTTTGACCAGGGGATCTCTGAGTGGCGTTTTAGAATGTGTACCTTTCGACATGGCGAAAGAGCTTGCAATTTCTGATCAATAAGAAAATTAAAATCAAAATCAATCCAAAAATAGCAAAATTGCAGACTGGTAGTATAAGGATGACAGTGAGCTTACCCGAAATAGCAAACAAACGAAAAAACGGCACCTGCTACGCAACCCATGGTAAAAACAACAGTGCGATGGAGTAATTCTTCAAAAGTAAAATGGTAAAAATAAAATAGGAAAAACCCTATTTATTGAATTCACCGGATTAAAGATAATCGTGCGATCAGAACAAATGGATGACCGAGATTAACCGAAGTGGGATGTGGGGTCACGCAAAAATTTTATTCACAAAATTTATTAATGGATCCCGAAAGCCGCAACCCGACAATTGCGGGTTGCGGGGTCACGCAAATGGAAAAAACGGAAAAGAATTCTCGAAAGCTGAAAGCCACAATTGCGGGTTTCGGGTTTCGGGAACAATCACAATAAAAAAATGAGAAACGTGTTCTCGAAAGCTGCAATCCGACACTTGTGGGTTGCGGGTTTCGGGAATGACACACTCGCAAACTGAAAACAAATTCCCAAAAGCCGCAATCCGACAATTGCGGATTGCGGGTTTCGAGCAACGCACCAAAATAAATAAAAAGACAGAGCCCGAAAGTCGAAAGCCGCAATTGTGGGTTTTCGGGTTTCGGGTTTCGGGATGATAGTTTCCCGAGATTATTACAAGGCGAACCTGCAACCCGCAATCGTCAGGTTGCAGGTTTCGGGTTGACCAAATCCAAAACTGCAAAACAAGCACCCCACAACCCGAAATTGTCGGGTTGCGGGTTTCGGGTTGATTAAAAAAAAAGGCAAAATACTCAAAATTTGAGGATTTCAACAAATCGGACAGTTAGAGATCATCCAAAAGAGGGAAACATGCAGGACAAAAGTATGGGCGAGAAATCTAAACAAGTGAAAACCCAAATTCTCACCTTACAGAGTACACTCACCAAAATACCTTTGTGTTTATTCAAAATGGGGGTTCCGGTGCTTCAACTAAGCATGGGATTTGTTGTGGCCACAACAGGCTGTTTCATTTTCCGATCCATTATTATCTGAAAAATGTTATTTGATGATTGGTTCAGATCCCATATCATACTATCATTCCCACCGAGATCCACGATGGCAAACCGCCATGGATGAAGAGTACAGTTCTCTTCAAAAGAACAATACATGGGAGCTAGTTTCTCTTCCACCTGGAAGAAAATTGGTCCAATGTAATTGGATCTACCGCAGAAAATTTGCTGCTGATGGCTCTATCAGCAAATACAAATCTAGGTTGGTGGAAAAAGGTTTCTCCCAAGTCCAAGGAGTGGACTACACTGATACTTTTGCACTAGTTGCAAAGATGGATTCGATCCGCCTAGTTTTGGCCATTTCCGCATCCAAGCACTGGGAAGTGCACCATATGGATGTGAAGAGTGCTTTTTTACATGGAGACCTTGATGAAGAAGTATATATGAAGCAACCAAAAGGATACATGTCAGATCTATCATTAGTTTGCAGGTTGAAGAAATCTTTGTATGGATTGAAACAGACCCGGAGAGCTTGGTACGCAAAGATGGACTCCTTCCTTCTTTCTTAGAATTTCAAAAGATGAAAATATGATCCAAATGTGTACATACAGCAAGTTAAAGGTAATTTTCTGATTGTTGTTTTATATGTTGATGATCTTCTCATTACTGGTAGCACTCTCCTTACAATTAACAAGCTGAAAACCGCTTTAAATCTAGCTTTTGATATGAGCGATTTGGGCTTGCTTAAGCAATTTTTGGGCTTGGAGATAGCTCAAAATTTTGATGGGATCACATTATCTCAGAAAACGTATGCTAAAGACCTGCTATTAAAGTTTAATATGGAAGAATTTAAGGCTGCTCCGTTTCTATTCCTCTCAGGAATTAGTCTTGAGGAAGGAAATTCCACACCGCTTGCAAATTGCACTATGTATCGATAGCTGATTGGTTCACTACTTTACTTGACACACTCAAGGCTTGATATTTCATATGCCGTGAGTGCTGTATCAAGGTATATGCAGTACCCCAATTAGCTTCATTGGCGAGAAACCAAGCGGATCTTGCAGTATGTGCAAGGTACAAGACATTTTGGCATACATTATGCTGCAGATTCTGAGCTAGATTTCATTGGTTTTACTGATTCAGATTGGGCGGGTGATAGCATAGATCGGAAGTCCACTTCCGGATATGTTTTCTTGGCTGGCCATGGCCCTATTTGCTGGTAAAGCAAAAAACAGGCAACCATTGCACTTTCTTCAGCAGAGGCAGAGTATCGAGGGGCAGTCAATGCCTGCATTTAGGCAATTTGGTTGCAGGATATTCTTTCCGAGTTTGATTTTGGTAGCATGACTTCGACTTTCCTATTTTGTGACAATTAAAGTGCTTTTAATATCTCCACTGATCCATTTCAGCGGCAGAGGACGAATCACATTGAGATTCATATGCACTACATCCGAGAGTTGGTGCATGATCACACCATCATTCTGCAATATTGCCCTATTGATGAGAAAATTGCAGAGATCTTCACCAAGAGCTTCACTAAGAAGAAGTTATCTTACCTCCATTCACTGTTGGGGGTGAGTTCCATCATGGTGGAGATATATTAGATCCATTTTATTTTTATCTTTGAGGGGGGGCTTTCTTCCGACTGGGTTTTCCCTCTTTCCTCACTTAGCTTATTTTCATCATTTTTGGATTATTGTATTGGGGTGACCTTTGGTCTCAGTAACTAGAGCCCTACATTTTATTTTTTACATCATAGTATATCTTGAGGGGGGGTGTTAGGATATCTCATCATTCAGTATGTACTTTGCATGCATGCATTGCATGCACCCGCATGCTGCCCAGTCACTAGTTTGATGCCTCCAGCACCTAGTCCCTAGTCTTCTAGCACTCGGGAGATGCTTTATACTCATATTTATCCCTCCTAGCTAGGGAGGCGCCCACTTCTCACCTTCCACTATAGAAGGGCACCTTTTCTCAACTACCAGTCAGTTTCACTTCAGTTAGTTAGTTGTCTTTCCTTGATTTGAGGCTAGACTGACTCCTAATTATTGTTACCACTTCGATTGACCTCCGATGAGCCTTGAATACCTATTCTGAGTGTAT
Organism: Larix kaempferi; assembly: GCA_027924585.1. Lineage (NCBI taxonomy): Eukaryota > Viridiplantae > Streptophyta > Pinopsida > Pinales > Pinaceae > Larix > Larix kaempferi. The sequence goes on from BSBM01000602.1 coordinate 7,037,962, forward strand.
TTAACCCCTCATGCGCCCTCCACTAAGCCTCCATCCCTAGATTAGTGCCACTTACCATCAGTTACACTTATTACACTCAGTTAGACTCAGTTTGACACCTGTCTGACAGTTACTTGTGCATTGATGACCACCACTGATTGATGATGAGGACTCCTAGTTGGAGCCAAGCTATTCCATGTAGTTAATTCAAATGAACTCCTTGTTTAATTTGAATTTCTCATTGATTGTGAAAGGATTGTATTGTAATTCTACCATTCTAGATTATAGAGAACTGATGCATCTCTCTTGCACATTTTTTACTCCAATTTGTTTTACATCATTGTGATTGATATACTTGTTCAATAGATCTGCTGTGACTAATTTTACACAACCTGTCCATGGCCACAGAGTATCAACCTGATACTCGTGATCATACTTATCATCATCATATAGTACATCATCCTGATGCACATCATCATCGCATGATCATCCTGATCATTGTCACAGCATCGTCCTGATGCATATCATCTGGAGCATCGTCCTGATACTCATCACATATGATCATCTTGATCATCATCATAGCATCGTCCTGATGCATATCATCTGGAGCATTGTCCTAATACTCATTACATATGATCATCCTAATCATCATCATAGCATCGTCTTGATGCATATCATCCGGAGCATCGTCCTGATACTCAGCACATATGATCATCCTGATCATCATCATAGCATCGTCCTGATGCATATCATCTGGAGCATCATCCTGATACTCATCACATATGATCATCTTGATCAACATCATCCAGAGCATCGTCCTGATGCTCATCACACAACACTTACATCCACAGCCATGGTAAGGACCCTCCTATCACCATGCTTGGAATGGCTCCTACAATTGTGTCCCATCACTTCTTCCTCGAAGTATATTCTATCTGAATAACACCAAGCCTCTCTCTGAAGTACTCAAACTTCACTCTGGCTAGTGGTTTCGTCAACACATCTGCAACCTGCTCATCTGTCGCAACATACAAGAGCTTCACTGCTCCTCTCTGCACCATATCCCTGATATAGTGATATTTGATCTCGATGTGCTTCAACCTGTCATGGAACACCGGGTTCTATGACAACTTCACACAACTCTGGTTGTCACAATAGATATAGGTAGCATCCAACGGGAGATCAAATAACTCAGATAGTAGCTTCCTAATCCATACAGCCTCACAACTAGCTGAACAAGCTGCGACATACTCTGCTTCGGTTGTACTTAGTGCTACATAGGACTGCTTCCTGCTAAACTAGGAGATCACACCTGATCCCATACTGAAGCAGCACCCCGAGGTGCTATTCCTATCTTTAGCACTTCCTGACCAATCTAAATCAACATAACCCTCCAGGTTAAACTTTTGATTCACATCATATTTGAGCCCATAATCAATCGTACCCTTCGGGTACCTTAGAATATGCTTTACAGCAATCAGGTGAACATGTTTAGGATCTATCAGAAATTGGCTCAAAGTGTTCACCGCAAAGCAAATATCTGGTCTCTTGTTTGTCAGGTACATCAAGGACCCAATCATCTGACGATACACCGTGACATCAACCATCTCAGATGAAGCATCACACAATAGCTTCAGGTTTGATGCCATAGGTGTGTCCATGGCCTTGCAATCCATCATCCCGAACCGCTTCAGGATCTCTACTGCATACTTCCCTTGTCCAAGGAAGATTCCATCTGCACTCTGCCACACCTCCATGTCTAGAAAGTAATGCATCACCCCCAAGTCCTTCATCTCGAACTTGGCAACAAGCTTCCTCTTCATGTCGACAATCAATCTATCCTCACCTATAACAAATAGGTCATCCACATACAATAGTAGTATCACTGGATTTCCTTCCTTAACCTTGTAGTAAAGGTTGGAATCCGCTTTACTCTTGGTAAATCCCAAACTGGATAGGAAGCTATCTATCCTACCATACCAAGTTGTAGGAGCTTGCTTCAATCCATACAAGGCTTTCTTCAACCTACACACATATGACTCCCTATCATGTGTCTCAAAACCGAGTGGCTACTCCACATACACTTCCTCTTCGACTACACCATTTAAGAAAGATGTTTTGACATCCATCTGGTGTATCTTCCACTTCATCACTGCAGCCAGAGCAAGTACTATTCTGACGGAAGTGTATTTGGCTATAGAAGCAAAAGTCTTCATAATCTATTCCCTCTTTATGGGAGAAGCCATGAGCTACAAACCTCTCCTTGTATTTCTCTATGTTGTCGTATGCAGCATGCTTGATCTTATAGATCCACTTGGAAGTCACAATAGACTTTCCATCTAGTCTTGGGACCACATCCCAAACATCATTCTTCATGATCAACTAGTATTCCTTGACCATGGAATCCTTCCATTCTTTCTTTTCCACAACTTCTTCATAACTGGAAGGTTCTTTGTTCATAATGTCACTGAGCAAGGAAACATAGCTGGTGTGTGACCTTGTCCTTTTCCTTTCTCTATGTTCCTCTTCTGGAATACCATACCTTTTTGCATCTTGGATGATCTCTCTATCCCATGTAGGTTTCCTCTTGTGAGAGTTCTTCTCACAGGGTGGATCTACAGGTTCTTGTGGATCTTCAATTTCACAATCTTCTTCTGGAATTGCTTCATTCATAGTGGTGTCTTGAATTCTGGTTACCCTTGGTTCTTCATTGTCTTCAATAGGTGTCTTCCTTGATTTGATGTATGTTGAGTCTTCATCAAATGTTACATCCCTGCTGATGTCAATCTTCTTGAACCCTGGAAAGTAAATTCTGTATGCCTTCGAGATTTCACTATAACCCACAAAGATGCCCTTCTTTCCTGAAGGATCTAACTTTGTCCTCTTTTCCTTTGGAATGTGTGTGTATACTGGACAGCCAAATATCCTGATATGGCTAACTTCAGGTTTCTTACTAGAGAAAAATTCATCTGGTGTCTTGTTGTCAAGTATCTTGTGAGGTGTTTTGTTCTGCACATATACAGCTGTCCTTGCTGCTTCTACCCATAGGTGCATAGGCAGATCCTGGTCATGTAGCATTTCCGTGCTGCTTCCATGATAGTTCTATTCTTCCTTTCTGCAACTCCATTCTGTTGTGGATTGTAAGGAGTAGTCAACTCCCTCTTAATCCCTGAATCACTGCATAACTTCTTGAAGTCACCTGAAGTGAATTCTTTGCCATTGTCAGATCTAAAGATCTTGATCTTCTTATCAATTTGATTTTCTATCAAGGCTTTGAATTCCTTGAAATTATCAAACACTTCATCCTTATTCTTCAAGAAATAAACCCAAGTCTTCCTAGAGGAATCATAAATGAAGGAGACATAGTATACATACCCACTCAAAGAACTGGATGACATTGGTCTGCATACATTGAAGTGGATAATTTCCAAGATTCCTTTTGCTTTACTTTCACTGCTTGGAAATGCCTTCTTTGTGTTCCTTCCTTTTGCACACCCTTTGCAAATACCTTCATGCTTTGAATGGATTTCAGGAAGACCTTCTACTGCTTTGCTTGCAATTGGTAGTGCCCTATAATGCACATGAGCAAGCCTCCTATGCCAAAGTTCACTTGGCTCCATGGATTCATGTACCATGGCATGTTCAGATTGTCCCTTCAATTTCTACAATCCTCCCTCTTGCTCTCCAATCACCACTGCATCATCTATTGTCTTACCCTTTGACCACATGACTACTTGGCCATCTATAAATGCAACTCTCATCCCCTTTGCATCCAAAGATGATATGGAGAGAAGATTCTTCTTAAGTCCAGGTACATGTTAAATTTTGAGCATTAATTCACAATACTCCCGGATCTTTACTGAGAGAATAACATGTACAGTATATCAATGCATATCAATCATAACAAGCATGTCAATCATCACAAGAATCAAAAGCATGAGAGACAAGAGTTTCCGTGGGGAAAACCCTAAGGTGAAAAATACCACAACTTCCGCATAGATAGAGAGAGCAATGGCTCAACCAAAGTACAACCAAAATACACAGAGATAGTCTCCTAGTAGCAGATGATCCTCCTCCTCACTAGCGCGCCACTTTCTGAGTGAGAGAAGTGTGAGTTTCTGAGTGATCAAAATAGAGATCTCCCGATCTGTATTTATACTAGTCTGTGTTCCCAGTGACCTTATGGGGCCGACTTGTCTAGCTAGGTACATCAACCATATAATATATATTTTGAGGCCGATCCCACACATGGTGGTCTAATAACCCATCGGCAATTTCAAACACTTGCGACACTTGTCAATACACATGATGACACTTCCTTATAGAGGAATAACATAGCTCTTATAAGGGTATAATAAATATTTATGAAATACATAGATGAAATACATTCCGAAGTTACATATACATCAACAGTACATATAGAACATCTTTCATTTTCAAAGACTTCCCAGAGTCTAACTTGCAGGAGGCTTCACCACTTCCTTTTATAGGATTTTAATAGTCATCCCCAAGTTTTACCTTATGAGGTGACTCATGTTCAGATAGGTCCATAAAGGATTCTTTAAATCCTGTCATATGTTTGGAAGCCCCACTATCAATAAGCCAATCATCATACCCATGTGAAATAGTACCTGTGAGAGAAGGGATTAAGACATACTCTTCATCACTTGAAGAGTCTTCACTTTCTACCTTAGTATTCTTCTTGGAAGGTTCATCATCCTCAGAAGCATGAGCATGATATCTTTTATTGTTTCTCTTCTTCTTGTTGTTGTGGTTGTTCCTTTTTTTCTTGGGACAATCTGAAGCAAAGTGTCCTTTCTCATCACAACTGAAGCATCAAACACGAGAGAGATATTTCTTCTTTTGATGGAAGTGAGAATGTTTCTTGTTGTGAGATTTCTCCCTCTTAAACTTACTTCCTTTAGTGTGTGCTGTGAGGGCTTGGTATTCACTTCCCATCTTTTCTTCTCGAGCCACAAGCCTAGCTTCTTCTTGTGAACATTCCTCCCAAATTCTACTGAAAGAGATCAATTTCTTTCTTGCATAGATTCCTTGGATGAAAGAGTCCCATGACCTAGGTAGGCCATTCAATGTGGTCATGACAATTTATCCATTATCCACTACTTCATCCATAGCTTCAAGTTTCTCCTTGATTTGGGAGACCTTAGTAAAGTAGGATTGGATGGTCTCTCCATTCTGGATCTTTACCCCTTTCAATTGGTTCCGCAGAGTCATCTTCCGATTTATGTTGTTTCCTTCAAACAACTTGGTCAAAGAGTCAAACATCTCTTTAGGTGTATTTAGGGAAGACACATGGGGAATGAGATGGTCCTTGATAGAATCAGCAATGATTCTCTTGGCTTTAACCAAGTTCTTCTTGTGTAAGGCCTTAGCCTCTTCTCCCTTTGGAATTGGAACCTCTTCACTTATGTAAGTGTCCAACTCATTCTCTTCTAGGATTAACCCAATCCTATACTTCCAGGCTCAAAAATTATCAGCCCCTTCAAGCTTATCCTCAAGCTTGGTGTGGTGAGACATTTTAATGAGAAACTCAAATGGAAATAAAAGATTTAGGTCTTACGACTTAATTTGCTGAAAACTGGATCTGGAGCTGGATTAGGGTTTGTTAGAGAAACTCTAAAAATTCAAAATTTGAATTTCAAACTTCTGAAAGGATAGAAAGATGCACCTTGATGAGCTGGTCAAGTTGGTATACTCTAATTTTGAGATCTGCAAAATTTAACCCCTCAAAATTGCTTTTGAAACTTCTGGATTCACTCGACAGGACCCTGAACTAGGGTTTGATTTACCTGGAGCTTCACCCAACCAAAAAGTTCGATCTTGTGCTCTAAAGTTTGATTTTTCCGAGGAGCTTCTAGCCATGGTCTCAGATTCCAAAAATTCCAACTTTCTCTGAAACCCTAATTTCCTACAGCAGTGACGGGCCAAAAACTGAAAATGCTCAGAATTGAATTCTGTCTCGATAGAAAGATGCGCCCTTGCTAGGAGAGTCAATGTAGCCTCCTTCCTTTGATGATATGTGGATAGAAACCCAAAAATTAAGAAGCCCTAGCTTCCGCAGCTGCATAGTTCCTTCTTCTTAGTTCAGCTCTGATACCATGTTAATTTTTCTATAATTTCATTCAAACATTATCTTAGGATCCTACTAAGAGAATAACATGCACATCGTAACAATCATAAACACAAGAGACACACAATTTCCTCGGGGAAAACCAAGAAGGTGAAAAACCCCGCAACTTCCTCAGAGATAGAATAAGCCACAATACAAGATCACAATGATCAAACCCAAAGAGATGTCTCTAGCAGATGCTCCTCCTCCTCCACTTGTGCGCGACTCTCTCTCTCAACTATGCGAGTTTGAGAATTGAGTGAATGAATAAAATGAGAGAGGCATACCCTCTATTTATACACCGACTTGACCTGCCAATAAACTAACATGGACGACTTCCTAATGAAGTCTAATAACCCAACCACATGACCTAACTAGGGCCGACCCCACACTGGTGGTCTAATAACCCATCAATACAAATGATGAAACTTACAATGTAACTTGCGACACTTGCAAATACAAATTACGACACTTTCAATCAGAGGAATAATACATCTCTGTTGGATATACAATAAAGTACAAATGTAATATACAAGTGAATATCTTCCGAAGTTACAAATACATCAACACTCAATTGGGCTCATTGCAAGAAAGATGGGAATGATGAGGAGCACTGGTGGAAGCTACATCCTGAGCTCAAGCCTAGGAAATTTAAATGCAAAGGAAAGAAGAAAACTATTGCTATAGTGAAACAAGAATTGGGTTCCAATTCAGGTGATGAAGAAATGATCGTGGCAGTTGGTTTACAAGGTAACCATTTCCTTCATGCTAGTTCAAGTTCTACAGTTACATCTCTTGAAAATAATAAAAGAAGAAGTGAATTTTTCCACATAAGAGTAGTGTTAAAGTACACAAAGGTGGAAAATCTATTTGATCCAGGATCACAAGTTCACTTGATATTTGAAGAGATTGTGAAGAAATTGGGACTAACCACAAGACCTCACCAACAACCTTACCCTCTAGGTTGGGTGCATGACAATGAAAAACTTCAGGTTACCTAACAGTGTAGATTGAGGTTTTCTATTGATTCTAATTTTATAGATGAGGTTGATTTGGATGTGGTTCCTTTGGATTTTTGTGGTATTGTGCTTGGGAATCCTTATATTTATGACATACATGCTAGCTTCTTCCAAAAAGAGAACAAGTACCATCTCACAAAGGATGGAGTGGAATACATTGTTAGAGATCATAGCATGGAATCTAATTCATCACTTATTAGTGCAGGTTGAGTGAAGAGAGTTGTAAATACTCACAAGAACCTTGTGCTTACGATTATAAAAGCAAAAGATCCTGAAAAGTGTAATGATACTTCTAATCATAAGAAGGAAGTGCTTGAGATGGGACAAGCCTCTCAATGGGGAGGAAAGAAACAAGAAGCTTCCGATATTGTGAAAGATAAGATCGGTCCAGCGCCAGTATCGGCCTTGCCAGACCATCAACAACTATTTAAGATTGATTCCATGAGAGAAGATATGCTTTTTAGGCCTCCTAGTTCTGCATCTATTGTTTTGAAGAATGCTTCGTTAGCTCATGTCAAGTACGCTAATGATGAAGTATCTAGAGATGTTTGTGAGAGGCTAATCTATGGTTTGCAGATGAAGAAGTTTGATTCATAGGACAAGTTACTCTACCATTTGGGTAAAATTTGTATTCCTACATTTGGAAAAGTGCATGTAAATGGAGAAGCTTACACTTCTCATGTATTTGGGCATTTTGGGATAGAGAGAATTTTAGTTTGTTTGTCTCAGATGAAAATGATTGTAACCATGAATGTAAAGGGGTGTGTGTTGTGCTTTCATAATCCCACTAATGGAAAATTGTGGTTGTTCTCACCACTCCCTATTTCTTCTCATCACTGGGAAATTTACACCATAGATTTTGTAAGGGGGTTGACTATGTCAAAAATGGGTCATATAATAGTGGATATGTGTATATTGATGCCATGTAAAAATAAGGTCACTGATGAGAAAATTGCTCACCTATTATTTCAGTTGAAGAGGGGTACTGCTTTCCATCCACAGACTGACAAAGATATAGAGGTAGTCAAATGAACAGTGGTTCCTTTCATCCAGAGGATTCAGTAGGTACACCAAGTAGTCCAAGAATATTAAAAATACAAATGGATCAAGAAGGGAATATTGAGGGAGAGATTCCCTCACCTATTTATTGAATATTAAGGATTTTGGAGGCCCAAAATCTTCTCAATGGGGAGGAATGATCTAGGAGGATCTTAAAAGGCCAAATTTTGAAGTCCTCAAATCTTAGTAGAAATAATGCCATGTCTAAGATATTACCGATACGAATTCAATGGCGCTTGAATCACATCAAACGAGCTCCGAATGAGAAAGATATTCAATTCTGAAGTTTCAGCAAGACAATGTTTTAAAGTGTGCAAAGTGGAAAAAAGGTGCCACGTGGAACCACTTAAAGGGTGCCATGTGGCCTATGCAGCGCATACGTGGCAGCCCTATGTGATGACACATGATAGGTTGGTGATGGTGTGGACCAGTATAATTACAACACATGGCAAGGTAAGGTTGAGTTGGAATTTGATTGGGCACAGACGTGGACCAACCCAAATGTGACACGTGTCACCTCGAGGCTGGCCAAAATAGACCCAAAGAGTAAATTATATGCCAGAAGGTTTGAACACATGAAATATTAACAACGATCCCAACGCCTCACTGTTTGGCCATCAACAGACCGTTGTAATAGAATCGAGCACGCTTTTATTTATTGACAGGGGTTGTATTAAAAACAAATAAAGGGGGGCGCGGGAAACCCACGGGTTTGAACCTGGAGATCCCACCCCCACATATATTATATAACAAACAAAAAATGGACCACCAACCATATGATATGTGCAACCAAAAATATGTGTGTTTGTAACTATATGCGAAGCTCGCCTAACAATGCACTATATATATATATATAGTCACATGTAAAACAACCAAATGGTTGTAACCAATGGTTGTTATATATAATGGTTGTAACCAACGGTCCAACAAATGGAATGATTATATCTTAATTCCAACCATGCCACCAAGGGGGGAGTGTTGGGAAGTCCACCCAACATCAAGCTATTTAAACCCAAGTCACTCGACTTTGTAAGGGGGAGTTCCATTCATTTTGGGGAAAATTCCTATGCTTTGGCACAAAATCTCTATGTAGCCTACATAGTTTTGTAGAGAGAGAGAGAGAAGGAGACCGTTGTGGCTATTGTTGGGGTGAAGGTTTCCTTGCATATAGCCATTTTTCACTGAAATTTTGAGACAGTGTCATTGGTGCCTTCGGGATCCGAGTTGCGTATTTTCTCCATCACTAGCATTAAGGTATTGCCATGCATTTATGCTGAGATAATATAAAGGCCTCTCCATTGAGAAGTGGGTCCAGAGGCATAGTACATCTTTGTATGAACTTCGTTATCACATTTTGTGTTCCTCTTTTATGGTGTCTTCTGTCATGTATATGATTCTTGATGTATGGTGCACATATGTTTAAGTTCTTTCTCTTTTTATGCAATTCATGATAGTCATCGAATAAAAGATCCCGAATAAGGGATAAAGTACAAAAGACACCATAAAAGAGGAACAACATGCCATGTTCCTTAAATGAGCCAATTAATTTCTCTTGAATATTAAACCCAATCATTGAATGCATATGCGAGGTTGGTGGGGAAAGTCACTTCATGTAGTTATTGAAGCATGGGGGTTGTGACAATTATGTTGGATGTTAGTAGTCCTATTTCACCGTTACCTCATATACTTGGAGTCAACACTCTTTTGATTATTCTCTCATGCATGTATTCCTACACTACATAGGGTTCTCCATTGATGTTCGTGTCCATTACCAAACCGTGCTTAACCTAGAAATTCGAATTAGAAGACAAAGCTATATTTTTGGCACGGAAATTAGATGGTTGTAGGTGAGCATTAAGGTTGTCCAAGCTAGGAACCTTTACCCATTGAGTTCTACTACCTTTGGACGCTTGACAAGCCATGGATTAATGTTGTAGGAGGTTCTCCATTAGCATACAATAGGTTGGACTCTTACTGCACACACTAGTAAACACTGTAAGGGTTGGATTTACTAAGGGAACTGTGGATCAATGAAGGGAACTGCCTTCCTTGTGTTGTGTGGGGCAGTTGGAAGGAGTGCCATGGTTGTGATGGCTTAGTGAGACCCTTGCAGAGCTCTAGTTGAGCTTTATGGCTAAGCATAATGAGTAGAATGGGTTGTGGGATGAGAGATAGAATCATGTAGGTGTTTCCTTTGCCCTAGTGGCCTCATAGCCCAACTTGGGGGTGGCATCTCAGTAGAAAGAGTATATGATGGACATAGGGCCTAAGGTTGGGTGGAAAATTGCTCTTACATAGCCAGTTGCTTGGATCTTCTTTGCTTAAATATAAGTATTCTTATGTATCTGATGTGTAATGATTTTTAGTTGTATTCATGCTAGAATCATTCCTGTAAATTGCATGATGTGTGTGTGGATTGTATTATTTCCGTTGTGTGTTTTATTTCCATATCTTCACATACATTTTTATATGTTATCAATTTGTAATTATGATTATGGGGCAAAATTTTGAGGCCTCGATTTAGTGAATATCCCCTCTTGCTGAACGGATTGAGGGAGGGGGATGTTACATGAGGCATTACTCCATCTTCCTCATAAGTGGCCACCCAAGCCTTCCTTGGGCACACCTATTCTAAGGATGCACCATTTCGTAAACCCCAAGGAAACTGGGTGCTCTCCCTATGGTCTTCCAAAGGCACGTCGATAGCTCTGCTGACCCACATTTCCAACACTTGGGCACCTCTCTTGATGCCTTTTGTTGGGTGCACCTTCGTCGGGTGCTCCCTTTGTCGACATATTTTCCCATTCTTTCCCATTCACCCAAGACCCTTTTTCCATGAACCCAGGTGTTGTGGCGATGGAATCCACATGTGCCTAGTGTGGTGTGCAACCATTTTCCCCCTCTCAAGGTGTCTTACCACCATGCCTTGGGAAATCATACCTGATGGCAATCCTTCTTCTTTGCTGGTTATCAAATCCTTCTCTTGTCGAAGCACATTTCCAACTACCGAATCCCCTTACTGATGCTCTCCTTTCTGAATCCTTTGTTGACTTGTCGAACCCTCTTCGTTGCATGCCCTGATGCCGAAAGATTTGTGCCCATGTATGATCTATCACCGCCTACGGTTGCCTTGTGTGCTCTTGGATATTCCTAAATGCATTGATCATTCCTTGTTCATGCCGATTACACATGCACCTGGGTCTATCGATGGTTGAGTTAGTGAGGGGTAGTCACTTTCCTCAAGGAAAGGATGTTACATAGAGTTCACTTGCTTCTAGGGTTGATTTTGGTAAGACGATCTTGTTATCAAGATTCAACCTTGGCACCTTGTATGGCGAATTGGGCATCACTATTGATGAGCTCCACTTTTGGTAGGCAATTAGTCACTTTTGCACCTTCCCAATACCATAAGGAGCAATTATGGGACACAAATTAAGTAGTGGATAAAAATTTTAGCTCTGTCATGCATGTTTAGCGAGTATAGTGTTAGTGGCTTAGAAGTGTTGTCCTTATCTTGCTTGAATTTCCTTGATTTCTAGTTAAAATTGATCTAACTCAATGGAACTGGGAGTTACGAACTAATGCAAGTAAGGAATAGGTCGAAGTAGTTCAATCAGGCAGTGTTGTCACAAAGTTCAGGTACCATATGTAGTCGCCAATGATTGAAGGAGATCCCCATGCATAGATGAGCTCCAAAAGTACAAGTCCTAGATAACAAAGTGACCATCAAATTTTCAGGACCGTGATTGTTGTTGATTACTTTGAAATCATAGGGACAAAGATTCACCATGTTGTTTTAAATATTTTATGAATTGTAAAAATAAATGCCCTTAGGCATATACTTGGGGGTTTGAAAAGCATTTTTTATTTTGGACATAGATGATTTTGCAGCATCAATCTAGTATATTGTTTTTCATGAAACTTGTTATTTGATTTAATGAAAAAGAAGTGTTTATACTACATTGTGAGTACTTAAGGTTTCATTAGGTTCCTTTAACCGCCTCAAGGATCCCCCCTCAAGGTGATACATGTATATTAGCATTATTTTATGAGGTTTATTCAGTTTAGGATGCAGTTACTTTACATGTCGCTTGTGCTATGTGTTTCCTACAAATTCTTGTAATAATTCTTGTAGTTTCTTGTAACGAAACCTGTAGTTTTATCTTACTAGTGATTTTATATGAAATCAACATTTATCTACTGTTCTTTCATTTCCTGCATTTTATTTCTCACATGATTCAATTCTTGTTTTATTCCCACAGAAAGATCAACTCATACTTATGATGCTTGGCCTATTTCACAACCCTAAAACTCAAAAGTATTTCTTTCACATGAATTCTGAAATTCCTCACACAGTGACCAACCAACTGTGACATTCTAGTTCTTTAACTTCAGGGTAACATTGAGTGTCACTAGCCTGGGAAGGAATATGGAGGCATGTGGAGGAATGGGATCCCAAAGAATTTTGTCTTTAAGAAAATCACTCTTATTGTTCAATAGGAATTTGTTTATTGTTTTTCGTGTTTTCCAATAGTTATATTTCTTATAAGTTGCATATATTGTGCACAACACCTATGAAGTTTTTACATTCCTCGGGTTTATAAATTACAGTTAGAAGTTACGATCTTAGCAATTATTGTTGCTAATATGTGACCCACAACCTCTCTATGAAGTTTATTGGTTGTCTCGTCCCCTTATCAAGATTTTGATTTGCAATGGTATTAATAGTAGTGTCAAATATGTTGTTGGGAAGCGATTAAATTTGTTAGATATATGGTTCCTTCTCCACATTTCAGAGTTAACCATGCTAGATAAAAATCACCCTACTCAATGTTCAAATTGTGGCATAATGGATATACACAACGTGTTAAGAATCCTTTCCATCCAGATGGATGGACTGCACAACACAATTTTTTACACCAACGTGTAATTGGAAACTCAATTGGCTAAACAAGCATAGTTGGAAGTGACTTTGGAATCCCATAACTGGATATTGGACATAATTGTGCATTGTTTTCACATTATTTGTGTCATTAGTGCATCGATATTATATGAATTATTAATTTCATTTGTTTCTTTAATACTTAATTATTTAATAATAATAATAACAATTTATTTTTAAGGTCACAACCTATCTAGATACCAATTTGGTGTATGAGACACCCTTATTTGTGGGACAAGGGTCCCCCCTCCACTTCATTATTTCAATGTTAAAGTCTATGAAGGTGTACATACCCTACCCCTCCATATTATATTAATGTCATAATTAATAATAAAAAATTAGTTGTTATTATTATTATTATTATTATTTCCTAAAAAAAATCATAATTTTATTATCTAGAATGAGTACAAAAAAGCACATTTTGCAGATATATACAAAGACTTATATTCATAAAATATAGTGATAGCTCAAAAAGAACTAGAAATAAATATGTCCTTTCAGTCACATTCCATCACCGTGTAGTAAAAAAATATCCCCATTTTCAAGTGTATACAAAATCTGTCCAAAATAGAGCCTTCAAAAGTATAACTATGATAGTTGTAAAGATTCTACTAAGGGATGTTTACCCAAAACAAGAATATCATGTAGTGAGACCAGGTCCAAGAATCCTAGGTCCTTCATGAAACGGTCGATTATAATATTGATATTGTTGATCCCTGTTAAATTATGAAATAAAAAAATATCCTTTCACTAATTGAAGACTGTCTTTGGAGAGAGATTCAATGATCTGGTTGCATTCCCTTTAGACGTGAAGACAGGAGAAGGAATCAAAATTTGATTTGATAATATGTATCTCATCCACAATAGGGGCCACGCGAGAATTGATGTATCCTTGGGACCCATTTATCCAATTGATACATAACATTGAATCCTCGAAAACTTGTAGGTTCTGACATCCTTTTTACAAGGCAAAAAGGGAGAGGATTTTTAAGGAAAGAAGTTTTGCATAATTTTTTGAGCCTTCCCTGAAGCCTAATGTGATCTTAAAGAAATGAGAATCAGAGAGAAAAATGACCCCCACACAGAGTTTGATCTCTATGTGATGCTCCACCAAAGAAATCCCATGTCATCGATTTGTTTATAGATTCCTCTTGGATGTTGTGGAGACCCAGAGTGTCCCTTTTTCCTGTTGATAATGCGAGAGAATAATGATACCATGAGAAGCAATCACTTTAGGGAATGAAGGTTTATATTGGAAAATGGAGGAGTTTCTAGCAATCCAAATTCCCCAACCAACAATAAGAGGGAGAGCTCTGATAGAGCTATTTAATTGATTTGAAATCCATCTAAAACTACAAGGAAAAGGCCTTTTTGCAGAGGTTATAGTGGATGCTACTCTAAAAAGAGCCCGAATATCCATTTATAGTGAAGGTCAATGATAGAGGCAAGCGATCATAGGTTTTAACAGTTGTTTTTTTTTCAAGTGCATTTATATATAATAAACTCATCGATGTGTACACGACATAAACACACTGGTGCTACAAAAAGATCATTTAGCACCATGACCGAAAACACCATCAAGCAAATTTTTTGTTGTTGTTGTAAATGGTGCGTTTATATTAATATAACGCACTGGGGTGCCATGTAGTTGAAAGCACCGAAGTATGGTAAACAGATAGACGAGAGCATCGGATTACCATATTTTATTATTTTAATTTCTAACACTGGTGCAATTAGTCTAATACATCGCACCAGGACAATATATCCTAATCTGCACCGCATAAGGTTTTAAAAAATCTGAATCTAAAACCACGAACTATATATTATTTTTACTTTAATTTTTTATACTCGGTGCATTATATATCTTCTACCACACTGGTCCCTTATAGTTTATGGTGCACCATTCCAGGGTTTAAATATTTTTTTACAAGGTATGTGTTAAATGATCAAAACGCACCGGGGCGCCACGCATTTGAAAGCATTGAATTAGGGTAGATGGATAGTCGAGAACATTGGATTACTATATGTTTTTATTTTTAATGTCCATCACCGGTACAGTTCTACCATTGAACAACAATAGGGCGATATAGCCTATGCTGCGCTGTGATAGGGTTAAAAAATTATGAATTTAAAAGCACAGACTATATTATTTTTTTATTTTAAATTTTTATTAGATATGTGTTGTATATAATTGACCGTACCAATGCATTTTAGTATTAGGCACACTAAAACATGGTTATAATAAAAAAAAATTACTACATGAAAAATTCAGTTTTACCACACAACAATGACTTTTGAGCCCTACATCACCGGTTTCGTACATCCCCTGCTCAGACACCCTGAAATTCGTCCTCGACATGGTAACATTGCTCGTTTCCGTTGGTTGCTGACTGTATTTTCTTTTTCCAAATAATGGGTAAAATTTCAAATTTAACCTAGATCACAACCATGCCTCCATGACGCCAAAATGTCTAGGTAAATTCTTCGTTACTTAATAATATAATTTTTTAGCGGATAAAAAATAAAACTAACCTTTGTTTTCTCCTTTATTTTAAAAAACTAAAAACCCTGCGCGATATGTTTGAGCCATTCTACTCACACCACACATGGTGCACCCTGTAAATTAACAGGGTTCTCTGTCAACGGTGCATTTCGCTAGTACGCACACTGTAAAAACTGTGCACTATAATTTCATAATGCACTAATTAACTAGGTTTTACAAGAAATATGAACATAAACCAACGTGTATACTAACACAAAAGACATCATATATACGGTGCATTGATGTGTTCCAAACGCATTGCTAAAGCAAATGTTATTAAAAAAAATTCATTGCGTTAAGCGGTGCATCTATTAAACATTCCACATCGGCGTCCCAGTGTGCTAACGTGTATCCGTAGCACTGCTACCAAATTTAATTTTGACGTCATCAATGGTAGCTACAATATACTATAATAACAATTATGCACTATGAATGGTGTGATTCCATGTCCATAACACACTGGTTTTGTTGGTGCATAATTTTAAAATATGAAAAAATCAAACGTTTAACAGTGCGTTTTGATAAATTATCTGCAACGATTTCTCGGTGCACCGACGTGTATCTGGCGAACCGTAAACGATACAAAATTTAAAAAAATTTCAAACGGCTTCAACGATGCGCACAATAAACCCAAACATATCGTATAGATGGTGTGCTAACGTGTTCCAAGTGCACCGTAGAAACAAACATAGTTTACAAAAAAAATTACTTTAAGCGGTGTGGTCCATTAACCGTTTCGCACCGATATCACGGTGCGCTAATGTGAAAGTGGCGCGTTGTTATCACAAATAAATTTTGGAATGTGCATCAAGTGAGGCTATGATGCGCTATAAGAACCCGTATGCACCGTTTACGGTACAATAACATGTCCACAACACACCGGTTAAGTGGTGAAAAACTTTAAAAATTCCAAAGGAAACAAAATGTGTTAAACTCTTCGTACCAATTTCTCAATGCGTTGATGTGTAACATGTGCACCGTTAAAGCATAAAAATTAAAAAACTCGCAAATACATCAACGGTGCAATTTATGAACATTTGTGCACCGCTTTCGGTGCGCTGATGTTTAATGGGTGCAGTGTCATCAACCATTTAAAAAGTATAAAATTCCCAACGTTGTGCTCTATTAATTGCTCCGTGTGTAGTCCAAGAGCACCGTTAGTGATGCGCTAGTTGTAGAAAAGCACAGGTCGCAGTGCGATATTGTAATTAAGGTGCACCACTGTTCATAATTCTTTGTTTTGAGAAATTTTTATTTTTATTTGATGTTATTAAATAACATGCTAATTGAATAAAATATTTAATGTTTTTATATGTTTATTTATGACATTGATTGATGTTATATGTGAAACATAGACATCAGCAGCGAGAGGATACTGAGCAACAATATGCACGAGTTGATTAATACAACTTTGTGCACGAGTGGGAGGCTAGGGAGAGGGAGAGAGATTTGTACCATCCCCCAATTACGACTTAGAATCGACATCTCTTGAGGGTTTTCGACTTCCTGAAGTTCTATAAGTAGGATACATCCCTCAAGGGGAACTCTTCATTGTTGGCACAATTGATCAGACGTTGGGATCATCGCATGCAGGAATTTCGTGTTAGTCTCGATTAGTGGTTCCATCCCATTGAGGATGACATTTATTTAATCACTGGGCTATCTAGATGAGGGGAGTATTTTTCCCAATTCCTTGATGTCCTAGCTAGTGCTGCAGAAGAGAGTCAACTAACTTACACTTAGAAATATATCAGTGACCACGTCATCGATCTTGCTGATTTTCATGTGAGCGGTGGGCAGATTAATATTTCTGATTTTGGTTGAGAGGACGTTAGGTGCCTCTCTCATTTTCTTATGATGGTGGTGCATTCCACTAGTGTTGGGAAGTGAATTAGTTTCCCTCTATTGTATTATGTTGATTTTTTATTGCTAAGACCTAGATGCATTGGTTTGCCATTTTTTGCGACAGTTTTGCTTTGCTTTGGGTAGATGTCATGCACAGATTGATGGGAGGGCCAGCGGTCCATTTCTATTAAAATATTTTTTGTGTATTTTTGAGAGGTTTCTAGCCACCAAGCCATCATTTCAGCGCCTCCCTCCTAGGAAAATGATGGGGGTGCGTATGCACATGTGGGGACATATGATGTCCAAGAGGGGGAATTTTGAGTTCCCACCTAAGATCACATCAGATGTTATCGAGATGCTAGCTAGTGAGGATGACCATGCATTAGAAATTTTTCCTATCTGTACGTGGGATTGGACTGGAGAGTGTGCCACGACATATTATTCAACCAAGATGAGCCACCAAATGAGAGAGGTAATATTAGTGTTATTTTTAAATTAATCTAGTTGCATTTTATTCTCTTTATACTTAATGCAAATGAAATATATTCTACATTGTTATATTAAATTGTTTAATGATTTTTTAAAATTATTGTTGTGTACTATATATTTTGCAAGCATTGACACATTTGATGGGAGGGGCCACCTCCTCCTGGTTAGGATGATTAGGAGATGCAAGATTCCTAGGCAGTGACAGTTTGCGAGATGTACTAGCATCCGACGCAGCCCTGATGACAAGTATAGACAATATGTGGCAGATAGGTTATTGACATTTTTGGTGCAATAGGGGTTCGACCTATACGAGTGCACGGAATTGTGAGACTACCTGACCTCATGAAAATACAGAGGATTGTTCTTCGTGATATGAGAAACTTGATGCAACATACACTAGTGGATTTGGACCCAAAATCCTTCGACCTCCGACGAAGAAGGACTATGTCGTCGGATTTCACCTTAAAAATTTCAAAATTTGATGATCTTTTTAAAATTGATAGAAGGAGACGTTGGATATCCGATGGATATGCTCATATCCGATGGTTCTGTGGATATCTGGCATCATATTATCCATTGGGATGTCGAATATCCGACGCTAAGCTATTCAACCCGAGGATGTCGGAAATCCGACATCAATTCTCCAACAGCAACTAGGTTCAAGGCATCGGATATCCGATGGAAGGTTGACTTTTAAAACTTATAAATATTGAAACATTCCGACATATTTGCTATACAAGTGACGGTTTGCGGAATTTTTTTTATTCGGCGGACTGCTTTTCATTGTTTCCATTGTTTTTGAGATTCAAGTGAGCGAAGTGTGGAGCTTCATTTTCTAAGATCGATAATCTTCATTCAAGCTCTTTACGAGAAAATGTCAACTAGCAATATTCCTGATCCAGACGAACAAAATCGACAATTTCTTGCTAGATTGTGGGAAGGAGTTGAAAAAACGGGTGATAGGAAATGCTATTGTCCATGTACTCAATGGAGGGGCTTTAAGAGGAGAAGAATTGTGATCACAACAGCCACAAAACATTGTAGGGAGAATGGGCACGCTAAGGGGGGACATGAATACCATCCATTTGTAAGTTTTGCATTATATATTTTTTTTATTTTGATTGCTTTTGTAAATTTATGTATTGATCTTGGTTTCAATAGATGGGGACTAACATGGACAATAAATATTATTTTAATATTAAATATTTATTATATTATTTTTTTTCTTTTGTGCATGTTGAATCTAGGGTATAGTAGAATAACTCATTTATTTGTTCGTTAGTGAGACTAACCCACTCACCGGGGAAAGCACTTAACTCTCTAGATTTGTGACACTTTCTATAATGATAATAGAAATAACGACTATATTGGCATGTTGTAATTTCTCTTATATTTTCTCTATAGAAATTACTATAGCATAATTTATCTTACCTTAGTGGAGTACAGTATGAGAAATTTTGTGGTATATTTGAGTAGCTTTGCTCAATAATTGGGTCAATTATTATGTCTCTTGGATAGTTTGGATGCACCTATTTGACCAATAGTTCAATAGGCCGTTGCTCTTTTCATCCCAACAGTACAAAATTTGTTACATTTTAAATGCATCATATAAATGTTTACATTTTGCGTTTGAAATTTTTACATTTTGCGGTTGAATTTCTTATATTAACTATTATCTATTGATGGTTTCATGTAATTATAAAGGAAAGACATCCTAGGGCACTTCGTCCGGAGGAAGTGCTTCCACAACAAGTACCGGAAGCTATGAATATTAATGGAGAACAAGTTAATGATCACATTAATGAAGAAGATGATCATTCTGAAAACATAGTTGAAGATGATGTTACAAATAATTTGATCCATGATTCATTTAATGTTGGAATGGTCGATGTTGATCATGATGATGATGATCATGAAAATGATGATCATTTTGATGATATTCATGATATGCCTCTTCTTGATAAGGCATACAAACCCCTTTATGAGGGCTCCAAGACAAATCTTCTCTCTGCTATATTATTGATAATGAACTTGAAGGTTATGAATGGTCTTTCAAACATATTAGTCACATGGATGTTAAGGTATGTAATATATTCGATCACAAAATATATATGATTGTGTATTTTGTTGTTCATTCATATATAAGTCAAATTATCACGGATGAAATTTGTTCCATTAATATTATTTCTATATTATATTAACTAGACTTTTATTTTAATTTGTTGTAGCATGATAGGTGAATATTTGTTACCACCGTCAAATATTTTACCTCGCACATATCGAGATTTATCTACCATCATGAAAGAAATTGGAATGCAGTATGAAGCAATTTGTGCATGCCCCTATGACCATGTTCTATATTACAATCAACATGAATTTGCAATAGAATGTCCTGAATGTCATATCAGTAAATATCGCACAGATCAAGTAACTAAAAAGGTGCCTTGCAAGGTTCTACGTTATATTCCCATTATTCCACGTATGCAACGACTGTTCAGGTGCAAAAACATAGCGTAATTTATGGATTACCATGCACGAACAAAATTCAAGATGACATTATTCGGATGCCTGCAGATGGGTCTGCATTTAGAGATATGGAGGAAAAATGGCCCCACTTTAAAGAAGAACCTCGTAATCTTAGGATTTCCTTGGCAGCAGATGGTGTCAATCCATTTGCAGATATGATATTCGTTTACTCGGTGTGGCCTATTTTTGTTATCAACAACAACATTTATCCATGGTTGAAAATAAAGAGGGAGCACATAACGATGATTGTTCCAGGTACGAACCCTGCAATTTTTTTTTAAGTAGTTGTATCTCATTTGTCTTATTTTTGTCGCATAATGTGATATATATATTTAATGTTTTTCTATTGTGCAATATGGTTTAATAAATGTAATCTAAATGGTACGTCTCATATTTATATTTTTTATATGTTCATATCAATCAGGTAAGTACCAAGTGAAAGATATGAATGTATATATCGAACCTCTGATTGACGAGCTACTGAAGTTATGGAATGGCATCACTATGTATGACATATCTAAACCAATACGACAAAGGCAATTTAAATTCCATGCAATGCTTATATGGACAATACATGATGCCCCAGGGTTAACCCATTTCTATGGTATGTAATTATAAGTTCCACTTTATTTGCAAAAAGTTATACGAACTACTAGTTAATATACTACGCATGCATGTTTTTATAAATAATCCAGTCATTTTGTATATAATTATAATTGACATAGATATTCCATCTCTTTATGTAGGTCTTCAGACAAAGGGGAAATTTGCATGTCCAGTTTGTGGTCCTAAGATCAAATCTCGTCATTCAAAAAGCTTAGGAAAGGACGTGTTTGATGAGTATAGGCACTTCCTCTATAAGAATCACAGGTATCGAACTACCGAAAAACATCTGTTCAATGGAAAGCAAGAGACTGCATTAAAACTGCAAAGAATGACACCTCGCCTATGGAAGTTGCAATATAATATAGATCGTCAAGGTACGTATAATGAATCATCGTATATGATATGGGTGAAAACATGAAGTTGGGAAATAATTTGGCTTGTTTTTGACAAACAAAACTACAAAATTTTATGTTTTTCAACTTCGACCTCTTCAAACCCATATCTCCCTTAGGAATTTCAACTTGAAGTAAACACAAAGGTTTTAGAGAATTGAATTAGCTTTCTACTCGTATTTTTTTTAAATTTTTTTATGGACATATCGTGGGACAAAGTTGTTGTCAACATACGACATATACTTGAAACTTTTAGGTACAGATAATGAGTGACCTGTGTTGACGACGGTTTTTTGATAGATGGTTATTCATTTTAGGGAAAAAAATTGTAGCTCATAATCTACACACACTACACTGGATCCTGGACTATATTTTGAGTTTTTTAAGACTTGGAAACTATTTTTTATTATTTATCGAAACAACGTATGTTCAGAAAATGGTGCATTATCGACACATGTTTTTGTCTTCACATTTTCTTTCAAATGTAACTCTTATTGGAAAAAATAAAAGTACCCTTTTGAAGAGGACAAGCCAATTATGGTCTCTGTAAAATTTCAAATTTTTTGGTGTTGTCTTTGTTATGATATTGAATTTTCATTTTGGGTGATTTTCAGAGTAATAAAATTCTTAAGGGATAAGGTTTAGAAAAAAATTATTAACAAATAGTAATTCAAATCGAAATGAAACAATTATTATATCATTGGAAACTAGATTCAGAGATGAATCCATTGCTACCAAGTCCGACAAATAATACTTAAAATTTGCAGGGGTTTGGGCTTGCTGAAGTTGCAGGTTCTAGAAAGATGCCTGATATTTTCGCAGGTTTTGTTGACCATAAACTCTCAGTCGAAAAAATATCTTCCAAACTCTCAATCGAGAGTTTAGTTCAAACTCTCATCCGAGATTTTTTTAAAAATACAGCGCGGCGATTGGTTCAAACTCTCAGCCTAGAGTTTTTTTAAACTCTCGGGCGAGAGTTTGAAATCTCAAAACTCTCGTCCTAGAGTTTGAGGTTGACTTATTTCCGTGTGATCATCTGCCCGCACTCCGCTTTTTTCACTCCATTTGTCACAAAAGTGTTTCCCAGGTTCGCGATTTCACCCATATGTTATATTGTATTTTTTTATATTGTGTGTTTTTTACTGTAATTGACATTAATTTATGTAATTTCATGATTGTCGTTCATGTGATCATGAAGGAATTAATGGGCTTCCACGAGGAATGAAAAGTTATCCTAGAAAATTCAGTAGGTTGCCCTACTATGAGCACCTACAAATTGCTCATCTATTTGATACAATGCATATCGGAAAGAATGTGACCGAAACATTATGGCAAATATTGGATGGAAGGAGTAACAAAGAAAAAATTGTCAAAATTTGCAAAGACATTCAAGATAGCAACCATGCAATGAAATACGTCATTCAATTTCATATAAACGGAGAGCAAATTAATATAAACTCACTTCCATGGATGTTAACAGACCAGCAAATTAATGTTGTAAAAGAATTCATTCGAAAAATTAAATTTCCCACCGGATTTTGTGCGAACATGAAGAATATCATAACAAAGAAAGGTGATTTCGCGGGGGTGAAAATTCACGATTGACATGTCTTCATGAAGGTAATTATTATGGTATAGATTTAATTTTTTTTATCCTATTATAGTGAATATGGTTGGTATATTTTTTATTTGTCTACTCTTTGTTGATGAAATGAAACTATTTGTATATTATTGTTACAGTATGTTCTACCTCTCTCTATCCCGGACAACTTCGACAACAATGTCAAGCAAATAATATATAGTCTCAGGAAATACATGAGGTACGTGGTGATTTTTTCCATGCGATTAGTGTTTGTTTAATTCAACATAGAACTTATATTTGATTTTCGTTCTGTAATTCATGATGTTATGTAATATATTGTTTTTTTCTTTAATCTCTTGATTTGGTTGTCATGTCACTTGTAGATGGTTGTCATCTAAAGAATTCCATAAAGAAAACATAAAGTATTGGAGGAGAGAAATTCCTCGTCTCATGTGTGAAATGCAGAAGCATCTACCTTCGGTATTTTTCAATGCACAAGAACACTACCTCATACACCAAGTTGAGGAGATTGAATTGTGTGGACCTGCGCACTCAAGGTCCATGTGGATGGTTGAGAGGCACTTGAAATTTATGAAGTTTGGTCAGACAACGAGCATATGCTGAGGGTTCTATGATGGATGGATATATGGTATACCAAAACATGTTGTATATTAGTGAATATATTCCTAAATTAGCAAAAAAGCTCAATTTACGTCGCATTTCTGACCCAGAATCCAATAAGAGTTTCGAAGGGGAGTACCTGAAGGGGAAAGGTAGATCGAGGAAGGTGAAAGGTAATATAACACATTCTTATATTCAGTATTTTGCATAAATTTATACTGTAATATACTTTGTTAAGTTACTATATTACATTTGTATTGAATTTTAATTTTATTGTCATGAAACAGTTGGTTGAGAATGGGATGCAATTCATTTATATATCGCAAACAATCTTGACTGGATGAAGGTATGGATCGAACGATGTGAACAATCTGGTCATGGAATATCATGGGAAGATGTGGCTTCATTGGTTAAAGCTGCACATCACAATGGAGACACCAATCTAATACAAAGGAAATTGATTTAGCAAGAGGTTTAAAAGATAAGAAGGTAAGCATATTAATCATCCACACTATTTTTTTTTTGTAAAAAATAATGCCGTTGTACGTCACGCTGTTTTTTTCATTGTATGGCATTATAAACATGCACTAGTTAATCATAAATATTGGATCATTATGTAATCTTTTCCTGTATGGCTTGTTGTAGGTAAAAAACCATAAGGCTATGTGGTGCAATGGATGTAGATATCGAATCAAAAAGTTGGATGAAACAAAGAAAACATCTGATTGTGGGATATCTGTAGTATTTGAGGTGACCAATGTTTCTTCTAGAAGTGACAGACATCCAGAACTCTCTGAAAATCGATACTATGGGTATCTGGAAGACATTCTTTAGTGTGACTTTAACTCCTTCAAGGTATTTATGTTCGTTTTCAAATGGTACAGGTGTCGATTGAATCAACGTGATCCTGATAAAACAATAATTGAACATGATAATGGATTTACAATGGTAAATACAAGGTTGTTTGAGCCAGGAACGGAGCCCTATGTTCTTCCAACCCAATGTGAACAGGTATTTTACTCTGAGGTTACAAGTAGAGTGGGTTGGTCATTTGCTGTGAGACACGATCCAAGGGGAAGGCCGGTAAAGTATAACATAGATGAAGGTAATGAAGACGTTCTCGAAGAAGAAGACGCCATAGAAGATGATCATGATCAACATGAGTTAGATGATCATGTTCCTGAAGAAGATGTCGAAGAACTTATTGAATCAGATGATGTATCAGACAATGTCCATGAAGATGATATCGATGATGACATGATGATCGTAACTAACATTGACGACGAGGATGATATGGCCAATCCTTACAATGTTGAATCTGGATCATCGGATGATAGTACATATGAAGAAGATGATGAAGACCATTGAAGTTTATGAGGTATGCAGTAATAATAAATTAACTGTTTCTTAGTGAGTTTCCATTTTCTAGTATGATATAATTAGTAACATTGCTTGTTATAGAGTATGTCAAAAAACACATTTAAAGTTTTTGTACATAGATATTTTTGTCGAGTTATGGGGAATTGAGAGTGATGTGAGGGGGGGAGGGGCCATAAGAGATTCCACCTTCACGTGGTTGGCCCTGTTTAGTAGAGAATATTAAATTATTCTCAGAACAGAGAGAAGCTTAGTAAGGAAATGCACAATTATCAAGGCTCAAACATCATCATCATCATCGTCATCATCACCATCATCTTCATCATCATCATATTTTTCTTCTTAATTGACATATTCATCCTCTTGATCATCATCTTCATCATCGAAATCATCACCATAATCATCATCATCATCGTCACCATCTTCATCATCATCATCGTCATCATCATCATCGTCATCATCTTCATCATCATCATTTTCACGATTCTTAATCATCATAATCATCATTGGCATTGCCATCATCACCATTGGAGCATCAAAAACCATACGTATAGATTAAATAATGTGATACATGGGGCCAACTTTGAAATTTCTTAAATATTTGTTGGCTTGGACTGAAATTCTGCATGGTTAGTCAAGATGCATGCATTGATGGTGTGGGAGGGTTTCTGACTCAAACATGACTGACACTAACCATTGGAGCATCAAAAACCATACCTATAGATTAATTAATGTGATACAATATGGGGCCAACGTTGAAACTTTTTAAATATGTGTTGGCTTGGACTAAAATTTGGCATGGTTAGTCTAAAGGCATGCATTGATGGTGTGGGAGGGTTTCTAGACTCAAACATGGCTGACAATAACCATTGCAACATCAAAAACCATACCTATAGATTAAATAATATGATACATGGGGCCAACGTTGAAATTTTTTAAATATGTGTTGGCTTGGACTAAAATTTGGCATGGTTAGTCTAGACACATGCATTCACGGTGTGGGAGTGTTTTCAGACTCAAACTTGGTTGACACTCACCATTGCAGCATAAAAAACCATACCTATAGATTAAATAATGTGATACATGGGGCCAACATTGAAATTTTTTAAATATGTGTTGGCTTGGACTAAAATTTGGCATGGTTAGTCTAGACGCATGCATTGACAGTGTGGGAGGGTTTTCGGACTCAAACACGGCTGACACTCACCATTACCGCATCAAAAACCATACCTATAGATTAAATAATGTGATACATGGGGCCAACGTTGAATTTTTTTAAATATGTGTTGTCTTGGACTGAAATTTGGCATGGTTAGTCTAGACACATGCATTGACGGTATGGGAGGGTTTTCGGACTCAAACTTGGCTGACACTCACCATTGCAGCATCAAAAACCATACCTATAGATTAAATAATGTGATACATGGGGCCAACATTGAAATTTTTTAAATATGTGTTGGCTTGGACTGAAATTTGGCATGGTTAGTCTAGACGCATGCATTGACAGTGTGGGAGGGTTTCTAGACTCAAACATGACTTACAATAATCATTGCAGCATAAAAAACCATACTATAGATTAAATAATGTGATACATGGGGCCAACATTGAAATTTTTTAAATATATGTTGGCTTGGACTGAAATTTGGCATGGTTAGTCTAGACGCATGCATTGATGGTGTGGGAGGGTTTTCGGACTCAAACTTGGCTGACACTCACCATTGCAGCATCAAAAACCATACCTATAGATTAAATAATGTGATACATGGGGACAACATTGAAATTTTTTAAATATGTGTTGGCTTGGGCTGAAATTTGTCATGGTTAGTCTAGACGCATGCATTGATGGTGTGGGAGGGTTTCTAGACTCAAACATGACTGACAATAACCATTGCAACATCAAAAGCCATACCTATAGATTAAATAATGTGATACATGGGGCCAACGTTGAAATTTTTTAATTATGTGTTGGCTTGGACTAAAATTTGGCATGGTTAGTCTAGACGCATGCATTGATGGTGTGGGAGGGTTTTTGAACTCAAACTTGGATGGAACTCGCCATTGCAGCATCAAAAACCATACCTATAGATTAAATAATGTGATACATGCGGCCAACGTTGAAATTTTTTAAATATGTGTTGGCTTGGACTGAAATTTGGCATGGTCAGTCTAGACGCATGCATTGACGGTGTGGGAGGGTTTCTAGACTCAAACATGACTGACAATAATCATTGCAGCATCAAAAACCATACCTATAGATTAAATAATGTGATACATGGGGCCAACGTTGAATTTTTTTAAATATGTGTTGGATTGGACTGAAATTTGGCATGGTTAGTCTAGACGCATGCATTAACGGTGTGGGAGGGTTTTCAGACTCAAACTTGGCTGACACTCGCCATTGCAGCATCAAAAACCATACCTATAGATTAAATAATGTGATACATGGGGCCAACATTGAAATTTTTTAAATATGTGTTGGCTTGGATTGAAATTTGGCATGGTTAGTCTAGACGCATGCATTGACGGTGTGGGAGGGTTTCTAGACTCAAACATGACTGACGACAATCATTGCAGCATCAAAAACCATACCTATAGATTAAATAATGTGATACATGGGGCCAACATTGAATTTTTTTAAATATGTGTTGGCTTGGACTAAAATTTGGCATGGTTAGTCTAGACGCATGCATTGACGGCGTGGGAGGGTTTTCAGACTCAAACTTGGTTGACACTCGCCATTGCAGCATCAAAAACCATACCTATAGATTAAATAATGTATCTTTTTTCTACTATAGGGTTTATCATTTGTTATTTCTCTTGTATCTTTTTTGCACTATCTTCATTTAAATCTCAATTGCTATCAAATTAGATAACAAACATTTTGGTCTCTTCATTAAGAAATATGGTAACATCATTGATGGAACTTATTTATTTGCTTTTCCATTCATGTTTACATTGTTTTTCAAGTTACCTATAAATGTAACTTAAGTAGTGTGATTTTTATGGTGTTAACATATAAACACGTGGAAATGAAATCAACCCTAAGTCAAGTGGAGCCTTGCAACTTGCTACATGTTTGAGTCTCGACAATATTCCTTTGAAATTTAATAAGAACACCAAAGAAGTTTGTTAATGGTTGGATTTGAGAATTTTCTAGATGTGATTAATTAAGATATTAGGGCTCTAAGACAATTAATGTATCTACCTCTATGTTGAAATCCTTTTCCATCCTGATGTAGTCCACCACTTTCCTTATTGTCTTACCAAAAGGCATGAGAATGAGGAAGAAGGCGTAAAATTATGTAATTCACCTTCAAAGAGTGCCTTGCAATCACATTGGTAAGGAACCATAAGAAGATCACAAAACTCCAATGTGTCACATCCCCATTTAGTGTCAATTAAAGACTTATATGCTAAATTTAATATGAGACTTACTTATAGTTGTCTCTTACTCTTTGCGTATTGACACATTTTATATTTTATGGTTGTCTCTGTGCCTTGACCCAATTGATATTATAAGGTGCAGAGGTGCATGCACAATAATCCTTAGTTATGAATATGAGATGAGGATTTAAAGAGAAGAGTATGTAAAGATAGGTAATTTTTATATGTATTTTCATGGTAACTGCCGAGGACAAATGTGGTGAGAAACCACAAGCGTTTGGAAGGATGAAGGGAGATTACATCATGATCATGCTACTTATAAAATTGAAGACTCTTCATGAGACAAAATTGTTTTTTTAATTTTATTAATAACCATTATGGTGCTTTGGTCCAAATGATTTTCTAACTCATTGTTTCTCCATATAGTGTGCCAAGTTCCACCTCTCTATATCAATGCATAATAAAAAAACTTAATATAAAACAATATATAATATAAAACACTATATAATATAAAACAATACAAAATAAAATATTATATAATAAAAAAAATAAGAAAAAAAAACAAACTATATATAATACAAAAAAAATCACTTACCATTTCACTTTCGATTTGACACGCCCCCATTTCACTTTCAATTCGACACTAGGAGGAGCTCTGCAACTCTATGAAACCTGAAGTGGAGAGCATGATTTGATACCCCATTTCAATTCGACGCGTGCGATCAGGAGAGGTGCTCTGCAATATCAATTTTCAAACCCTAAACAATTTCAATCCGACACAGAGGATTTCGAGAAGGCAGATATGTCCTCGGTATGTCTATGAATTATATGTTTAATGCATACATGTGCTTGTCATATTGATAACAATGTTTAGTGCAGGGATGTGTCTACACTAATTTGACTATCTTGCTAAGAGGTGGTGAGTCTCTACGTCAGGAATGAAAAGATTATCACAAGCATCTACAGATCTAGATTCATTAATCAAAATTCATTAAGATCTAAGAACATTTCAGAATTAAAGTTATGCAAGATAAGCAAACATTCAACACTAAAATGGCAGAAACTTGAATCAATTCATGCTATAACAATGGAGAAGATACATGATTACCAGGAATCCTGGTGTGAGTGCCTCCTCCCTTGCCATAAATTCTCCTTACTTCATCCTTGCTTTTGAAGACTTGGAGTTCTTCTCCTTCCTTCAGAATCTCCTCAGCATGCCTTTGCTCTTTTTGGCTCTCTTTACCATGCCTCCCATGACTTTCTTATATAGCATTGGGAGATGAGCATTAGATTTCTCTTCTAAATGTGGGATTAGTCATTTTCCTCCTTTTGATTATTTTCAAGTGAAAACCCACTTTTGAATAGTTTTTAGGCTTTTTGCACCACTTAGGATGTTTTAAACACAAGTAATGCATTTTAATGCATTTCTTAGAGAGGATTCGTCTTTGACTGAAATTGTGTCATGACTTTCCTGTCGCAGGTGCATGGTAAACATATGTTGCTTCGTCACTTAGTTAAGGGTGTCAATTTGATTGTTAACACATATACAATGATATCTTTTCCAGGATTGCTTTCCTATCCGCCTTTAGGACAATACCGCATTGATCCATGACCTTTATTAGGCTGTTATGCGCCTGCTAGCACTGGACCGTGAATTTTAGGGCTGCGTTGTGACCTGTGTAAGCCTGCTAGGAGTTTCATGAAAGCTGTGTTGTAGGAAGCTATCACCTCTTCCCAACTTGTAGAGGGAAGTCGTGACTTGTCTGAGATTGTAGAAGGCTGTCGTGACTTGCTTCAGCTTGTAGAAGGTTGTCGAGACTAGTGTTGAGCCTATTAGGGCTGGTCCGTGACTATTGATGATTCTTCTTGGGCTGCCATAAGCTTATTTTGTTGGGTCGTGACCATGTTGACCCTGTATGGGCTGCAGTGACTGTTTTGTGTTTTTCTGTCCTTACTGGTACCTATCATGACTGTTTCAAGGTCTGTTTAGTGGGTTGTGTCCTTGTTGGTGCTTACAGTGACCCTTGTTGAGTATGTCATGACCATTCAAAGACTGCCCTTGCACATTCTCAACTCTTTGAGGTTGCTACTGCTATGTATCAAGGTGTCATTGTTTGAGGGTGTATGGTTTAATGCTTCCTCATTATTTGATTGTTGTATGACTGTCCTAAGGACTGTCCATTATTGCAAAAAGGGTTTGAAGTTTTCATCCTCATTTATGGACTGTTTTAGTTAACACTTTGAGTTCTGTACTTGTCTAACTCTACCCTACATCAACCTATCTATCTCTCTCAGGAATTTCCATTGTTACTTTACTGACTTGTCTCCTAAGAGACAAAGTCTGATCTCAAAAATATATCTGATTATAAGGATCTCTTAATAGACAAAGTCTGATCTGAAAAATATATCTGATTATAAGGATCTCCTAAGAGACAAAGTCTGATTTGAAAAATATATCTGATTATAAGGAAGGTCTAAACCAACATTACTGATGCTAGTTGTTAGTTCTGTTTAACTTGTTCATTATTTTATTAATGTTGTTGTTATTTATTGTCCTTGTCTACTTCAACTTTAACACAGGGACCTTTGGGAGTGTTAAAGTTGAAAGAGATGAAAATTATGTTTAAATTTATCTTACCTTGTCACAACTGTACTATTTTGTTTCTAGCATTGATTTAGGAATTTATTTATGCATTAAAGTATAAATATTTTAATTTTCTGCTCCAAACCCTAACCTAATCCAATTTTCAACTCATACAACAAGCTATAGCTTCTCCTGAGCAGACCTTAGTCCCAAAACAGTCCCGAAGTAGTACTTTTTGTAAACTAAGACCATCATACTTTGAAATTTTCTCAAGTCTTGGCATGGAAGCAGCCTCCATCTCCAATTTTGAAATGAATGCCTCAGCCTCCACCAAATTAAATGAATGCCACAAAAATTTGTTGTGAATTAGAGGGATGTTAAGTTAACCAACCAAACCGTGAATGCAAAAAGCAAGACTTAAGGCCACCCACATTGAAAAAACTGTGATGTAAAAAGTTTGGGCAATGTAGAATGTGAGGAATGAGAATGTATCAATCATTGCCACCATATGATTTTTGACAGTAAGATTAATTGGCCCCATCCCATTATGAAGTAGAACCATGTGAGATAGGTCCTATAACACCATTAGCATCATGATATAAGCAAAATCAAAGTTATTTTTTTCGTCGAGGCTGCTTGAAGATGATAATTGCCAGAAAGTGGCCCCAGGGTACAAAGTAACAAAACATTTGACGGATTGGAAACGTATATATAGAAAAGGAACAAAATTATATAGGCCTAAAATTGCGGTCAGATTTAAATCAATTTGTAAGCCACCTTGACGGAAAACAGAACTTCGATTTTGCTTACCCATTTTTGTTGTTCTGGTTTAGGAAATATTTCAGGCTATTATGGTTTGTTTTAAAGTATTCATCTTATTAAAATTGGCTTTCATTGTATCATTCATCAGGGTTAGTAAATTCATAAAAGGTAAGCATGCATCATCATACTTCAGACTTCAATCAAACCATCATGACTTGGATTGTGGCAATTTTAGTCTTCGACTAGGGTAGTACTATAGTAGCTTTAACACTTAGAATATAGTAGCTTCAAATATGGACTGTGGTGGCTTCATAAGAAACCAAGTTGTGGTATAGCTTCCCCAGTTGTGGTTACTATTTTTTTATTAAGCTCATGAAGATTTATATGCAGTTTATTGTTTCTACTATCCTGTGTTTTTGTGAATGATTGAAGAATGTTATAAGTGTTCCTAGAGAATTATGAACATGGATATGTACAATTCCTTATATTTATTATCACTTTGTTTTATGTGATGAATTTATTTGCATGACTTGAGTATATCTAAAGCTCTCCTTGAGGCCCCATGAATGAACTTGAACACTTGTTGCATTCATTTAATTTTAAAGAGTAGTTATAGTTTGAAAGAACTCTCTCCTTACCTTAGCTAGCATTCATTGAAAGGAAAGGATTATTTTATTCATATGCATTTGCATGGTTTGAGTCAATCATCACACCATGAGTTTCACTTTCATCACCTGACTAAGTAATACAACCATTAAAATTTAACTCGTTAACTCAACACACTTTAACCTCGCTTGAGGAAGAAAAGAATTTGTTAGTTAGGTAGGACACCGAGGATAGGCATCCAAATAATTCCCCCTTGTCATTATCATCCGAGACATAGTTGTTGTCCTCTAGGGTGCTAAAATCCTCTTGTACTCTTTGACACGGTCATCGACCATTTTGTGGAGGGGCCTCCTGTTGTTTTAGGGGTTAAACCGCTGCAAGATCGAGAACCAGACGGACTCTGTGGAATGCCGCACTCCACTTAGCCCTAAGGCAACATCGATCATTGTCTTCCTTGTATTCTCTGGCCACCATACTAGTGATACAAGGGTGATAAGGCAGAAGCGCCGAAAACCTTTTCCGACGTGTCATGAACGAGGTAGCTTAGTGACTTTTCTACTAGGGCTCTTTTACCCAGGATCCCTTTCGGTAGAGGGATATCCTTCCATTATTGGTCTCTCATTTTGTATTGTTTGACTTGGATTTCATCACCCTACGAAGGATACAACTTGTTGAGGTCTCCAGCTCTTAGTTAGGAGGTTTTGCTTGCTATTTCACCTTTTTAGAGGGTCTTTTTCTTTTCAGTGTTGCTTGTTGGCATTTTGACCACTTTTGTTTCAGCTCGCTTACTGTGACACCGGTCCCAGTATAGTTTTTTTAGCTTATCTGATGATGTGTGATGTCCTCTTCTCCTAGGTCTTCGAGAGGGTTGAGTTAGATGGTATTCTCAAGGGACTGAACACCTCTTGATGGAGCCACTGATGCTTGACCTTAGGAGTAGTCTAGAGGACCATGTGATTACATCATCCGTGTGGACTTTTTCGTTTACTGTGATTATGGTCTTTCAGGTTATATGGAACAATGGTACATTTGAGAGAGAGATGATTGGTACGTTGTACCCCACCTTGGTTGATTGTCTTATGGTACTTCCATTTTGTCGATAATATTTGTGTGGTACCTTGCCTTTTACTTGTTGGGTCTTTTACTCATCTTGGTATATCTTTTGATTTGTACCACCTTTTATGTTTTTGGTCTTGTGGGTACTATGGTAGTTTGTACACATTTGAGGTACACACCCTAATTTGTCCAAGTTGTTATGAGTCTTTATACCTTTTGGTGGTCCTATTTGAGTTACAAGAGGTAGTTACAAGGAGCTATTGCATATAAGAGGTAGTTAAAAGGAGCTATTGCATATATTTGACATTATTTGACCTTCCATCTCTTTGGCATGTCAAATAATAGGTAGTTACAAGGAGCTATTGCATATAAGAGGTAGTTACAAGGAACTATTGCATATATTTGACATTATTTGACCTTCCATCTCTTTGGCATGTCAAATAACAGGTAGTTACAAGGAGCTATTGCAATATATATTTTACCTTATTTATACCTTCCCCACAATGGTTGATTTACTTTTGGACCTTACACCCTGTTGTTTATTGGTCTTGTGGTAGCTTGTCCTTTAATTTTTTTGTGGTACCTTGCCTCTCACCTTTTGGGTCTTTTATTGATCTTGAGTTATCTTTTGAATTGTACCTCCTTTTTTGTTTTTGGTCTTGTGGATATAACTATGGTAGATTGTCCACATTTGAGGTACTACACCCCCTTAGTCCCAAGGGTTATGAGTCTAATTTATACCCACTCTTTTCTTTTTTACTTGTACCTTACTGGTTGGCTTTTTTACCCTTTGGTTGGTCCTTGTACCTTACTAGGGGCCATGAGTCTCTTTGGCCTCAGTCTACTGGCTGTCAGCTCATCTTTATTGTGATTGTACTGATCCTTTTGACTGTCATTGACTTTCTTTGATTGACCGTGCCAATATAGCCAGTCATCTCTCTCTCTCTGGTTTGTACTAACCCTATAATAGGGTCACTTGGTTCCTAGAGTTGACTGGCCTCTAAGAGGCACAACCATTTCTGAAAGTAACTCTTCTGAGTATATTACAGGAAACGTCTACACCTAGGTAATTAAATATGTGTTGGCTATAAGACTTAATTAGTAATCAAAGTGTTGGTAATCAAATACGTGGTAAATAATTTGAATTAAGTAGTTAAGCCTTGTCCTGTCATACAAAATTGTTGGTAATCAAATTATATTTGTTGGTAAAGAATTTTAAGAGTGGTGGAACTCAACCTCGACTGAACTTGTGAGGAAAATTATCATGGATAATAAGTGTCCTGACAGAAAACTGAGTATAACTATGACTTTATTTCTTGAACCATGACCTTATCATAACTATAAAAGATTGCGCCAGACTTCCATTTGTGAGCTAAACAACACAATAAAATTTTTAACAACAAAAGGAAAGTTTGCAAGATGGGAAGCATTGTTCTGATGTTATAACTGTACTGTTCATGAGCACATTTCTGGGAAAGCAAAAATCATTCCTGACTTTATAACAAGAGAATATTTGACACAGAAGTGTGCTGTTAATTTTTAAGAAGCAGGACTGAAGCAAGCGAGCCTGAAACAAGTGAGCCTGGTGCAAGCGAGCACGAGGCAAGCGAGCGTAGAATTTCAAAGCGGAATCCAGTGAGCCCATAACCCACAAGTAAACATGAAAATCTCTACTTGGATCAGAGGAAAAAATCATATCTATACTATAAATGATAATATGAGTTGGTTGGATTATATGTAAGACTGGAAACCTAGGTGGGAGTTGAGACATGCTAAAGTATTAGATGCTAACTTACAAGGATCTGATACTTTTATTAGACTAGTGCTAGAACTCAGAAGAATGCCTATGGGATCTAGTATTGACGTACCAGAGATGATTTACAACAACTCCTTGAGAAAAGCAGTTGATGCAAGCAATTGGTTAACTCACCTATACCATGATCTTAACCTAATCTCGACGGAGGGCTCTACACCTCACCCTGGGCTACGACTATAACAACAATACTATTGTATTAACCGGATACGTTCTTTGGAAGCATGGCCACATCAAGATTCTAGTCTCCGGTTTCCAAGTACTACACACACTTATGAAAAATATAAAAAATTATGGTGGAAATTCTTGAGAAAAGAAAATAAAGATAGAACATATTATACCATGCTAAAGTTTGGACCTCAAATGACACATATCCATGAGGATCCTACAAGGTTCGTCCCTGATTGGACTAGAGACTGGTGGCGGTCATTCAACATCAACCTGACAACATTAGATCCAGGTGCTATTTATAATCTAAAACGGGAAGTTGGAGAATCTCTCGAACAGGTCGAAGATATTTTGTGGACAAAGCTTACCGAGGCTCAAATCCTTCGGTACTACGTTAAAAATGAACGACAATGGCTTGTCAAAACCCACATAGACGTCCACATGCATCAGAATAGATGCATGGTCCTGAGGTCTGT
The DNA here is from genome assembly GCA_027924585.1 of Larix kaempferi. Classification (NCBI taxonomy): domain Eukaryota; kingdom Viridiplantae; phylum Streptophyta; class Pinopsida; order Pinales; family Pinaceae; genus Larix; species Larix kaempferi. Next base: position 7,073,920 of record BSBM01000602.1, read on the forward strand.
TTATTCAAAGGCATGGGTTGTTGAATCCAACGTCTTTCAAGAATTGTATGGTCCCCCATACTCTGATGAGTTGTAAATATCTCAAAAGTATTTGGCTATGAGTGGGGCTTGTCCATTCAAATTGTCATAAAGATTGAAAAGAAAGTCTTTGTAACTATGTCATGATAATATAAAGAAAGCCCTACTTTTCTCTCTGTTAATATGATTGAAAATCTATGTTATGTATTAAATACCCTAAATCAATATTACAAGTAATTGTCCAAAGGCAACATTAGTTGGGAGTATGACTGAAAGCTACCATTTTTCAAAACAACTTACATGTTTACGGTTCCGTTTTTGCTTGATTCAATTGCTTTCAGTCATCTAAGAAGACCATGCTTGAATAAGATTATACAAGTTCCACAACATTATATAAAATATTGTTTTTGAAGATTTGTGAACACTTATTAACCACTTAAAAGATCTTACTTTTGAAAGTCTTAAAAACTTTTAGAAGTTTTCCATAATGGTTAGTGATTTTTTTTTTATATTATTATTGTTGAATATAAATATGTTACTAAATGCAACTGGACTTCAATTACCGAGTTGATGAACCCAAACTAATGGGATGAGAGAGAATTTAGGGCAATGATGACGCAACTGATAATTGGATGGTTTGATATGGGAGTCAAGACCCAAAGGAGCAATAAAAGAAATCTCATAATTGCATGAATGTGTACTCATAAGAAAGATAAAGTGATCGTCTTCCTCATCGCTTGAATGCCTACATGTTGAGAAAGGGAATGAGGATAAAGTAACATTATAAAAGGCGCGACACGTCACATTTTAAGAGGCGCAATGCCTTGCGGTCGTATCTAAACTTTTTTCCCATGTTGCAGGTAGAACCAAACAGGTATTTGTTAAATCTGTCTTCCTCGAGTGAGGGGAGCTTATGAAGGATAGAGGAAAGTGAGACATCCAGTAGGTCTAGAAGAGTTGTATATTCAACTAGATGTCAAAAGACCAGAAGAAAATTCGATAAACACAATGAATTTTTTCACGGTCAAGGGGGGTCATGTTCCTATGGTGATGAGACAAAAGACGACCTCGAGGTGCCCTTGAGGTATAGACATTTAGTGAAACAATGGGTACCCAAGGATATTCCTCAACTGAACATAGATTTTTGTGGGAACGATAGGATATATCGAATAGCATCGTCATCAATACATGGTTTCGGGTTGTTCAGCATGGATGGCATAAGGGTCCCTTACAACACATGTACAAAATTGATGGAGTATGTTGGACCCTGTTACAGCTACAAAGATTGGATGCCCCTGGTCCAATTTACAAAAAGTATGTGTAACTATGGATTGCCAACAAACTATTTACAGTTGAAAGACAAAAATCAAAATAAAGGAGCAACATTGTACATGGATGGAAGGCTAAAGGCCACAGGGAATATTGTGGAGTTTATAAATAGTACACAACCAGGGTCTACAATTAAGCAACCAAATTGTGAATTTGAGGGGCGTGAAGGAAACCATGTTTTTTTAGTTGCCATTAAATCAATATCTACAGGGGAAGAGTTGCTTATTAATTACAATTTGAACCGAGTAGATACAAAAAAGGTTACTATGGGAGTGGTACATATAACAATTTACCCAACCTTTTATTAATGAATTTAACATATTAAGGATTTTTTTGTTAGTTTATTTCGTTTAAATTTTCCCCATTTACTTCGCAGGCTAGTGATCGGGATAAAACAATGCCAGCAGATGGTCGGAGGAGTACATCTTCCTCGAGGGATCAGGTATACATATTTGTAATAGTGCAAATATAATAAGAAAACATAGTTGACTTTCACTATGTTTTTTATTAGGTATCTGTAAGGGGCAACTCCCAGTTATTAGTAGATCGGGGCAAGTCACCTATGAGCATCGATCCGAGGAGTGGATCATGATCCTCTACATTGCAGGTATAATCCATTGGAATTGTTCATATAAGTTTAGAAATCTATCATGATATAACTCAATAGTCTTTTATATTTTTTTGTTGCATCCCGATGAATCGTTGTATGAAACATCAGAAGAATGTCCAGTAGATCCTGAAGTGGATGAGATCCTTAAAGATGATAGACAAACTGGTGAAGCCACAAACCAGTTTACAATGATAGACAAATTGTTGGAAAAATATACTGCAGAACTCGTTTCTCTGCTTATCAAGTTTCCGCAGACAAGCGAGAACCTGGCAAGGATTGAATTGTTGGAACGAAAATCTAAATCCTTGGAAGTAAGTTGAGGAATATTGATTCATAAAATAATTCATTTATAACTTTATAATTTTCTCTTTTATATGATAGTACTGAACGTGTAATACGTGGTTTGTATTTATAGAATTATCGAAAAACACACAATAGTGGTGGAGCAGATGTTGGCCGCAGCGAGGCTCGTGGAGAGACATGGCATCATGAGAAAATGACTCCACGTACTACATCGACTCCTTCACCATTGTTGTCGACTAAACAGTCGACAACACGTTCTGACACACCATGGACCCCAACTATGAGCGCACCAGCTGCTGGTGATCGACGCACACCAGATCGTCCATTGGAAGAGGTCGACAACGAGAATCTTGGTAATATTGATATCGACCTAGTTGCATTTCCATGATCTTCCCGTGTCACTAGCACGGGAACAATGGAGGTAACATTTTTGGTCGACGCCGATCTCATCCCAATAAAGATCAATAAGGTCCCAGGTAATTAATATACGTTGATCAAGTTACTGTTTATAACTTCATTGTAATATACCGATAAAACATTTTCTTTCAACTAATTATGATCATGGCATGATCGTTTCACAGGAAATGATGTTTTCTATAAACAAATGAATGACGCGTGCTTGGAGATCTTCGGGCCCACCATCCGATAAAGGTGGGATAAAAAATAGAAATGTTTAAAAGATGAACTCATGCATCGGTTGGTTGGCCTGTTCGGCGACAAAACCTTTAATAAAGTCGAGGTCATGAAAAAGGCGTGTCAACATCGTCGGAGACCAATATAGGACACACCTTGAAAAAAAACCTAAGTATGAGCGCCATCCAATGATTTCACCAATGGAGTGGAGAGCTCTAGTGGATGATGGAAGGGAGAGGGCTTAGAGAAGAGAAGGAAAGATAACACCAGGCACAGGGAGGTATGCAATACTTTCCGCAATGTAATTCAAAAATGTTATTATTATTGAATATTTCTATATCGAACTTGGAACATCTAACGTATTTCAACACTTGCATAGGATGCCAGACACATCAAAGGCCACAAAGGCAAGAGTTGAAAAAATAGGTAAGCACAAGCTTGGGCCTGGTGGTTATTCCAATTTTGCGGCACGATTTGTAAGTTTCAAAAAACCAACAATGCATGCAAATAATAAATTGCAAATTATTTTTCATTTTATTGCACCGAAAAATGTTAATTAACGATGTTATGCAAATATGCAGGCCGAATGATTCAATGAACATCCCACTGAGGAAGACATGAAGCTTGGCTTCAAGGAAGGATTTGGAGTTGTTGTTGAATGACGAAAAAGCTTGTCTGGCCAAACACAGTCTTCTGGTACCAATCCATCCGGTGCACAGGTAAATAGAATCTATATACTTTATTAAATATTACCCGCTTGTGCAATCTATTCGTTATAAATAATTGAAAAACAATATTGACTCTGTTTTGAGCAGGAAAGCAATGATACCCCTAATGTCGAGGAGGGAGAACAACAAATCGAAGATCATGCTTCTAATCCTGGTAATGAATTTATTCATATGCTAAAATTTTATGTATAGCATTGCAAATGGTGAACATTAATTGTAGTTCACCATATTTCAACTACAGAGCATGTAGAGGGTGAAACTGTACAGGTTGATCCTGGACAAGAACATGAACTACATGATGTGGCCACACCAGGTAAAAAAACACCTTTGTAATGTTTTTTTTAAATGAAATACTTGTCATTACAATATCAAAATACAACGATGTAACATTTTCACATTGATGCAGCAAATTCGAACCCCTTTCCATAGACATCACCACAAGCGCCTAATGAAGAACCAAGAACTGGAAGATAAAGTCCAGGGGTAGATGCTCCTCTTAGAGATTATTTACCATTTATAAAGAGAAGAAAAACTGCTAGTAAAAAGAAGTGACTCGAAAAATGTACTCGTCTAATTATTTTTTATAACAATATATCATCCATGATTTTTGGCCTACTGAATGAATGAATGGTTTAATGATTCAGTGTAGTAAACTGTTACCTTTATTGAATGTCAGTTTTTATTGAATGAATGTGTTGACTGAATGAATGAATGGTTTATTGCATGTTATCTTTTATTGTATGAATGTGTTGACTGAATGAAACAATGGTTTAATGAATGTTAGCCTTTATTGAATGAATGGTAGATGAAAGTTCATGATGAAATATGGATGAATTTGCACATATTTGTTTTTTTCAAGTACATGTATTGGGTATGGGGAATTGAGAGTGATGTGAGGGGGGGGGGAGGGGCCATAAGAGCTTCCACCTTCACGTGGTGTCACCTACCCAATTTTTTAGAATAATTATTTTCTACTATTATCCTTTTTGCAAAAGTACTTTGTGATAAATTATAATTACAAGTTTTGTAATTATAACCAATTAGGTCAAAGATGAATGTAATGACTCATTATTATTATTTAATAAATAAAAATGGGAGAAAAACACTCAAGAAAGCTGTTACAAGAGTGTTTACTGACCCACTAGGGGGAATGGAAGCTGCTGGAAGGACTGGGACAGATGGAAGCATTTGCACTCTACCATTAGTTGTTGTTATGGGACAAATCCCCCTAAGTTTGTGGAATTTCTCCCTCTAGGTTGAGGGAGGTGAGTAGGTATCTCACTAATGACTAGTAATTACAAAAAAGACCTAGGAAGCCTATAAAAGGCAATTCGAATTAAGCAGGGAGCTCTTACAATGTTTTCTGCAGAAACATTCCTCATGTTCATTAGGTGATGGCTGAGAGCTTCGAATAGGGAGGCTGTGGAGAGTGCAAGTATAAGTCTGCAAATGTTATGAGAAGGATAGACCAGAGGTGCTGGTGCTAGTCCAATTGCTTACTAAGCCTATAAGGTTGGATAAAATTCCTTGCTGCTGCAAGTAGAGATCCTAAGCTTTAGATCTTTCTTCCTCTTGGTGGATCAGTGGATAGGCTCAGGGGTCCTAAGGCAGACATCTTGGCTGCTTGGGAGCAGGTTGGGTGGAACAGGCTTCTTGAGTGATTTGTTCCTCCCATCACACTTAGGTTCTATTCTTTTTGTGTTTTTTCAATCATATGAATGCTCTAATAAAAATGGCTTAGAAATGTTATTAATGATCAGTAGCAGTAAAATGTTAGATCCTGTTTGATTTTAAATTGTTGAACTGATAAAATGACTCCTCTACATTTTTCCCCATGTGTGAAGCTGCATCGTACTCCAGTACAGAGAGGTAGCATTAAATCTGTTCAGTTAAAAGTGAAACGTAGCATGCATCTAAATATATAAACCCAAGAGACCACCCATGCACAGACTTATGTTCCCCATGCATTTTATATTTTAGCAATTGTAGATTAGATCTCTGCATGCATTGTTTTTACTGTTCAAATCTGTATGCTGAAACAACATAACAGAAACTAGTTATAGCAGTAGGTTCTTTTCTGACTTCTGAAGGTGGACATGGTGTTAACATCTAGGGTTTACTGATCCTTATTTATTGCTTCAAAAGAAACCAACATCATGCATTCTGTTTAACCACATACCCATTCTTTTATTTGTTATTTGAATCTGACTAATCTTTATAGAAATTATTGCCATCACTGTATTAATCTTTTATGCAAAAAAAAAGTACTGTATTGTTCTTTCATTTTCTCTAGAGGTCTCAATTGGACAAATACAGGGAGATAGAATAAAAGTAGACAGACTGTTATATTAATAGGCAAGTTAAATTAATTGATGAATGCACTGTAAAATTCTTTGATTTGGTATTATTAACTGCATATGGCAGAATTCACTTCGCACATTAGCATGTTCTTAAAAGCAAAAGAAAGAATAGCATTATTGAATCGACTGAGCAAAACACAACATCTCTACACCCAAACCAGGGTTGACCTGTTCTCATCACACTATTATTTTCAAAACATTTAACAGCTGCCAAATCAAAGGTTTCATTATCAAAGATATCCTAACTATAGAAACCAGATCTGTCACTCTTGTTTTCTTTTTAAACATCAATTACAGCCCAGCAGTTTTCACTATCATCGACAGGCTAGGGTTTAACGTTATCACAGTTGTATGCAAACAAAACTAACACCTTTTTATTATCAGCTTAACCCAAGTATGCACAATTGTAACAAAATCCTAGTAGATCATTATCGGCTTATAGACACTCGTTTAATAAACATCTTAAATAGGCTTTCAGATATAGATCTGAAAACGAGAGTTCAAAACACCAAACGTAAGCATTAAACCCTAACAGTAAACATTTCCATTTAAAATTACGATAGCAGCAACCTACAGATTGCCTCATCGTTTACTGAGGGTTCCATTCCAAAACCCATTCTTTTTACAATACTCAGTTATTGAAACAAAACCATAGTCAACGTTTATTTTCCACACCAGTTCTTCCATCCACTTAGAAGTTCCAAAACGACAGACATCAGACGTTAAATGCCGTGAAATTCTTTGCAAAACGAGGGACCAAACCCTATCAAGTTCGCTGAGCCAAGGAATGGCCGGCCATACATTTAAAAAAAAAACATTTACATCATCTACATTATTGAACAAAACTTTAACAGTAACGTTTCCCAATGTTGCAGGCGAGACAAAAGCCACTGCTGAGAAGGCATGCTACCAACACCCTGCTCATCAAGTTCGATTCCAGGAGAACTGAGGGAGGGATACCATCGAAGCTTACCGGTGGGTTCACTATATTTCTTCTCCCCATCAACTTTCCCAACATCCTGCTGTTCGTCGAGAGTCACCTTCCAAACAACCATACACTGATTTAAATATCAATCATGAAATAAGGTGCATGCAACAAAGAAAACTTTAAAATATTTGAAACTTTACTGTACCTGAGACGTGACAGAAGCTTGACGAAGCCAGCATCCATCCACTGCGAAGGAGAAGCACTCAAATCGAAGGCCACACTGTGTGATACCTTTTGGAACTTACAACCCGATCAAAACCCCAGACTTGCAAGTCACTACAACGCCATAACGACCGCACTCATCCCACCTATGTATTGCCACACCTTTCAACCCCAGACTTGGCCTCCATTGTTAGCATTCTCTTACAGTCTAGAGGTTGCTTCCGGTCTCATGATCAAGCCCGGGGAAGGCTAGAAAAACATCAAAACCCTAAGTGCCTCTCGGCCTGTTGGCCTCACCTCCCAAACCCTACCACCGAAACAATGACCAAGAAAATGTTACAAGATCCCATAAGTTACGTTAGGGTTCATCACAATCCCAACACACAACAATCAACGACGGAGATCTAATTTCATTAAGCCATGTTGGAGGGTGGCAGAAGTAGCATTAAACCACCCATCTACCTCTCAAGCCACGAGGTTTCCAACTCTGTTGACACCAGGACAGGAGGCCCGTTACAACTCAACATTGCCAAAACTTATCACATGCCAAACATCCATCATGATGTGCACGTAATATTACCCTTAACACAGTGGCCAGGTGAGTTGATTGCAAACCCAATCATTTACTACACCCTTGAATTCGTACGCAGGCTTTATGCAGTGCCATCATTCCACCTGCCAACCATAGGGATCAACGTTAATAGCATCGAATTTATAAATTATACCAAGGCTAAACATTCACCGGTAGCATGTTTTAAAGATTTTGTATGTTCCATGAATTTCGATATAAGTATGATCATAGTATAAAACATCCACCTAGGTCGCGTTTGATCCTAAGGTGTGGATTGAATCTGCCCTAAACTTAATATAAAATCATTATAAAGTCCATCATATAGTTCATCAAGTTTTTCCCATTACATAAATTCACAAGGTTACACCCTTAGGGTATGGTTGCCACCCAAGGAACCATCACATACATTGCATGGTAGGGTATTAATGCATAATCCATCACCATTATAGTTTCCCAGGTAATAGAGAACTTAGCATCACCTTATTACTCGCTCTATGGTATGCTCAGGACCATGTGTCCTTGTCTTAAACCTGTCACCGTCGAAAATTATAAAAGAGTTGTTTTAACAGCCGCAAGTCATTCATGGAATGACAACAAGTGGAGTCATAAATTCCTAATGAAAACAGTCATAACAATCACACTCTGAGGTTGACGATATCTGTAGTTTTTGAGCTAATCAAATTCATGTTACAAAATTGGAAGGAAGCCATACCTGTAGCGTCGAAGTCATAAGCAGTTTTTATTTATATCACGGTTATTAAACACTCTGAATTTTATCGCTACCTCTTACCTGCGGATCTATGCATGAAGGACGAGTACAATGCTTTAGCCGAGTAGCTAAGTAAGCCTCAGGGCACCTTGTGGGACCCCTTTCATCATCATCCAGAAAAACTAAACTGTCAGTACTTGTCGAGAAGAATTCTGTTTTCCAAATGCATCACAATTTTCAATCATTCCAGCATATAAATAAAGGACATAAGCATTAATTGGATTCATGACGTGTCGCCAACACGATACACCATCAGAAGACAAAAAGACATAGCAGTTAAATTATTCCTACCAAATGTTGCATTTATTAATCTCTGCTTTATTAATTATTATTATTTCCGCATTTTACAAATATTAGCTTTTAATGGCGATTTAATTTTTTTTAAATTTTTTTGAAAATATCAGGATGTTACATGTGGTATCAAAGCTTTAGTTCAAACTCTAGGCCTAAAGACGGTCCAAGAAACATGCAAATAGAAAATTTATGACTGTGAAATTTTTCGCTAACTCAAGTTTACATTATTTTGTCGTATACAAATTTTTTTTCTTTGATTTACAGATATGGAAGGATCAGTTGAACACATAAGGGGTAAATTTTCCGCCAAACAGCTCAAGTGTGGAATAGCAATTCCAGGGCAATCGGGGTAACGATTCATCAGAATTATTGCATTCTTTTCAAGACTTAAAGGCAGAGATCCAGTCAGTAAAATAGGACAATGAAAGAATCCCGAGGACACAGGAGGAATTGAAGCAAGCACTATTCAACCAATACCCAAATTATGAACAGAACCTGGAACATACTTCTCAAACTAAAGAGCTATCTCATGAAGGCAAGGATAAACAAACAGAAACAGCTGAGGGAAACAACAACTCAACATCATCAAGAGCTGCCAAACATCCACGTAAAAAGAAGCATAACTACTCTTGTGACAGCAGTGAAGGGGACTTCAAGCCAAAAAGAAAAAGGAATAAACAGTACGAAAAGATATCTGGTGAATTCAAGAAAATCAAACCCCCAACTTTCAATGGAGAAACAGAGAAAGGAGAGACAGCGGAAGCATGGCTGTCCGGCATGAAAAAGTATTTTCAGATCTACAACTATTCGGAATCCTTAAAGGCAAAAATGGCAATTTATAATATGACCGGGAAGGCATATATTTGGTGGCAAGACCTTAAAAGGGTAAAAGGTATAAAAGACCGAGATGTGAGTTGGAGTACTTTCAAAAGACACTTCAAGAAGAAATTCTTATCTGAGTAGTATTATGAAGAAAAATCCAAAGAATTTTATGATCTGAAACTGGGAACGATGAACATGAAGGAACTGAACAACAAGTTTTTAAGTTTGCTAAGGTATGTTCCGTATATGGTGGAAGAAAAACCAAAGGTCCAGAGGTACCTACGTTGTCTACCTTTCCACATTAAGAACATAATAGAGTACGATAACCCTAAGATACTAGAAGAGGCCATGAGGAAAGCAACTTTTTGATTTGACCAGAATAAGAAAAGGGAAGGGGTACCTAGCTAGAAAAACCCAAAACCCATTAACTTTGAACAAAAAAAGAAAATTTTTAGATATGGTGGAAATTTCAGTTTCCAAAAGAGAAATTTTCAGAATCAAAAATTTCAACAGAACATAAATAATCAGCAGCAGAAATTTACAGCACCTAGAAATGTCCTCAATGTTGCCAGGACCAATGAACAAAAGCCACCTATAAAATGCTTTGAGTGCCAAGGGCCCCATTATGCCTCAGACTATCCCCTCAAGAAACGGGCGGCCAACCATATTCACTCCATACAGTCTGAAGCTACTGTAGGATATGTGGCAAGAGAAGTACCCAGAATTAGTGCAGCATTAGACAACCGGCAAGCAGAACACCAAGTCTCAATGGTGGAGGTCGAAGGTATGCTGCAAAACCACCTAGTTTCTATTTTAATTGACCCCGATGCTAGTATAAGTTATATATCACCAGTTGTTGTAGAAAGACTCGATTTGAAAAAAGAGAAATTTGATAAATTCTGGTTAGTTAGATTAGCGACAGGAACAAAAAGAAAGGTTTATGATTTTGTGGAAAATTGTGTTTTATCTATGAATCAACTAACAACACAGGTTAAGCTAAATATTCTGCCATTAGGGTCATATGACATCCTATCTGTATGGACTGGTTAGAAACCCATCGTGTCATTCTGAATTGTTATGAAAAAAGTTTCATTTTCTTGGATGATGAAGGAAAGACAGCAGAGGTAAAAGGCATCCCTAGAAAAACATCCGTTCGGTAGATTTCAGCCATGCAAGTAAAAAGGGCGATCAGAAAAAGGTGTCAGATGTTTGCAGTAAATGCGGTGCATGATGAGATAAGTACTAACGAGGACAAACTGAAAATAGAGGACATACCTGTCTTAAAGGATTTCCAAGATATTTTTCCGGAAGAGATCCTAGAATTACCTCCCAAAAGGGACATGGATTTTACTATTGAATTAATACCTGGTGCAATGCCAAGTTCTAAAGCTCCATACCGGATGAACATATTAGAGCTGAAGGAGTTAAAATCTCAGTTGAAGAAACTGATCGATAAAAAATACATAAGACGGGCAGCGTGTCTCCTTGGGGAGCACTGGTCATTTTTGTTAAAAAGAAGGATGGTACCCTAAGACTTTGCATAGATTATCGTCAACTGAATAAAATGACGATCAAGAATAGGTACCCGCTGCCCTGCATTGACAATCTTTTTGACCAACTACGCGGAGAAACAGTATTCTCGAAGATCGATTTACGATCAGGATATCATCAGGTCCGTGTGAAGGATGAAGACATTTTCAAAATAGCCTTTAGAACTCGATATGGACACTATGAGTTTGTTGTCATGCCATTTGGATTAACTAATGCACCTGTTGTATTTATGTGTTTAATGAACAAAATTCTGCACAAGTACTTAGATAAGTTTGCAGTTGTGTTCATCGATGAAATTTTGGTATATTCTAAGAACAAGGAGGAGCATTATGAACATCTACGTATCATTCTGCAAGTTCTGAGGGAGCACTAGTTGTATGCTAAGTTCAACAAATGTGATTTCTACAAAGACAAGATTCAGTACTTAGGACACATAATCTCTGAGGAAGGGATTTCGGTTGATCCAACCAAGATAAAGGCCATTAATGAATGGCCGGTTCCTAAAGATGTGACGGATGTGCGATCGTTTATGGGCATCACTGGTTATTATAGAAAATTCATTGAATGGTTTTCCAGGATTGCAAACCCCATAACGTCGCTGCAGAAAAAGGGAAAGATGTTGTCTGGGATCAAAAGTGTGCAGATAGTTTTGTAAAGTTAAAAGAATTACTGACTTCAGCGCCTATTTTGAGGATTGCAGATCCCAATAAAGATTTTGTAGTGTGTACAGATGCGTGCAATGATGGACTGGGAGGAGTCCTAACGCAGGAGGGACATGCTGTAGTATATGAATCAAGAAAACTGAAAATACATGAGAAGAACTACTCCACCTACGATCTAGAATTGTTAGCAGTAATTCATGCCTTGAAAATGTGGCGTCACCACCTCATTGGCAGAAAATTTACCTTAATGACGGATAATATGGGGCTGAAATATTTGTTAGATCAAACAAATTTGAATGCCAGGAAAGCCAAATGGATAACTTTTTTGAGTGAGTATGATTTTGAAATTCAGCACATTAAGGGGAAGGAGAATAAAGTTGTCGACGCGTTAAGTCGTAATGCAAGGATACATTTTGTTTCAACCATCAGCACATACGCAACAAATTTGGAGGAACATATTTTTGAAGGAATTAAGGAGGATAAGGAATATAGAAAATTACAAGAAAGGACAGCAGAAAACAACTCTGAAAATTTTGTAACAGATCTCAGTTTGAAGGAAAATGGCTTACTGCTGTACAAAAACAGATTGTACGTACCAAACGTACCCGCAGTAAAAATTCTGATTTTGAATGAGATGCACAAAAGCCACTATTCTTTCCATCTTGGTTACCAGAAAACCATCACAATGCTAAGGAAGGAATACTATTGGCTCAGGATGAAGGATGAAGTAGCTGAATTTATAGCTAAGTGTTTTGATTGTCAAAAAGTAAAGGTCAAACATCAGCATCCTACTGGATTGCTGCAGCCCTTGCCTATACCCAGCTGGAAATGGGAAGTCATAAGTATAGATTTCATCACTGGGTTACCAAAGAATAAAAAACAGTACGACTCCATAATGGTGGTAGTAGACAAACTTAACAAGGCATCCCATTTTATCCCTGTCAAAACTACCAATAAAGCCCCTGATATCGTAGAAATTTTTATGAAGCAGGTTTTTCGACTGCATGGCATACCCAAGGTAATAGTTTCAGACCGAGATTCGAAGTTCACAGGTAACTTTTGGAGGTCTTTGTTCAAGGGGTTAAACACCACCTTAAATTTCAGCACTGCATTTCATCTGCAAACAGACTGACTGACTGAAAGGGTGAACCAGATATTGGAAGATATGCTCAGAATGTATGTTAAGGATCAACCTGGTAAGTGGGAAGACTACTTGCGTTTAGCAGAGTTTGTGTATAATAATCACTACCATGCTTCAGCCAAACTTAGCCCATTTGAGATTCTTTACGGTAAAAAGTGTAACACACCGGTGTCATGGAGTGATCTGGTTAGCAGAGTCACCTTAGGGCCCGAATTGTTGCAGGAATTAGAACTAATCGTGAAGCAAGTACAAGGAAATCTTAAAGCTGCCCAGGATAGACAGACAAGTCAAGTAGACCTTAAAAGAACTCATAAAGAGTTCCAGGTTGGTGAACATGTTTTTCTTAAGGTAAGGCCGAAAAAGAGTTCCTTAAAATTGGGAAGCTGTGCCAAACTGGCACCCAGGTATTATGGTCCTTTCGAAATCTTGTCCAGAATTGGACTTGTGGCATATCAATTAGTCTTACCTTCAAACCTCAAAGTCCATAATGTTTTTCACATTTCATTTTTAAAGAAATATGTGCATGATACTACTCATGTTGTAAATTGGAATAATGTTCAGGTGGAACAAGGCGGCGATTTTTCGGTGGAACCAGACTGTATTCTTGCAAGGAAAGAAACTCTACTCGGGAACCGCATGATTGGCCAAGTAAAAGTGCAATGGAAGCACTATAGCCCAACAGAGGCTACCTGGGATTTGGAGAGTAGTATGCGGGATGCATACCTAACTCTGTTCCAAGAACACTCAAGGAGTGAATAAAGCAACATCGAGGACGATGTTGAGGCTTAAGCGGGGGTGTATGTCACCTACCCAATTTTTGAGAATAATTATTTTCTACCATTATCCTTTTTGCAAAAGTACTTTGTGATAAATTATAATTACAAGTTTTGTAATTATGACCAATTAGGTCAAAGATGAATGTAATGACTCATTATTATTATTTAATAAATAAAAATGGGAGACAAACGCTCAAGAAAGCTGTTACAAGAGTGTCCACTGGACCACTAGGAGGAATGGAAGCTGTTGGAAGGACTGGGACAGATGGCATCATTTGCACTCTACCATTAGCTATTGTTATGGGACAACTCCCCCTAATTTTGGCATTTCCCCCTGCAGGTGGAGGGAGGTGAGCATGTAGCTCACTAATGACTAGTAATTACAAAAAAGACCTAGGCAACCTATAAAAGGCAATTCGAATTGAGTAGGGAGCTCTTACAATGTTTTCTACAAAAACATTCCTCATGTTCATCAGGTGATGGCTGAGAGATTCGAATAGGGAGGCTGTGGAGAGTGCAAGTATAAGTTTGCAAATGTGATGAGAAGGACAGACCAGAGGTGCTGGTGCTGGTCCAATTGCTTACTAATCCTGTAAGGCTAGATAAAATTCCTTGCTGCTGCAAGTAGAGATCCTAAGCTTCAGATCTTTCTTCCTCCTGGTGGATCATTGGATAGGTTCGGGGGTCCTAAGGTAGACATCTTGGCTGCTTGGGAGCAGGTTGGGTGGAACAGGCTTCTTGAGTGATTTGTTCCTCCCATCACACTCAGGTTCTATTCTTTTTGTGTTTTTCCAATCATATGAATGCTCTCAGAAAAATGGCTTAGAAATGTTATTAATGATCAGTAGCAATAAAATGTTAGATCCTGTTTGATTTTAAATTGTTGAACTGATAAAATGACTCCTCTGCATTTTTCCCCATGCGTGAAGCTGCATCATACTCCAGTACAGAGAGGTAGCATTAAATCTGTTCAATTAAAAGTGAAATCTAGCATGCATCTAAATATATAAATCCAAGAGACCACCCATGCACAGACTTATGGTCCCCATGCATTTTATATTTTCGCAGTTGTAGATTAGATCTCTGCATGCATTGTTTTTACTGTTCAAATCTGTATGCTGAAACAACATAACAGAAACTAGTTATAGCAGTAGGTTCTTTTCTGACTTCTGAAGGTGGACATGGTGTTAACATCTAGGGTTTACTAATCCTTATTTATTTCTTCAAAAGAAACCAACATCATGCATTCTGTTTAACCACATACCCATTCTTTTATTTGTTATTTGAATTTGACTGATCTTTATAGAAATTATTGCCATCACTATATTAATCTTTTATGCAAAAAAAAAGTACTGTATTGTTATTTCATTTTCTATAGGGGTCCCAATTGGACAAATACAGGGAGATAGAATAAAAGTAGACAGACTGTTATATTAATAGGCAAGTTAAACTAATTGATGAATGCACTGTAAAATTCTTTGATTCGGTATTATTAACTGCATATGGCAGAATTCACTTCGCACATTAGCATGTTCTTAAAAGCAAAAGAAAGAATAGCATTATTGAATCGACTGAGCAAAACACAGCATCTCTACACCCAAACCAGGGTTGACCTGTTCTCATCACACTATTATTTTCAAAACATTTAACAGCTGCTAAATCAAAGGTTTCATTATCAAAGATATCCTAACTGTAGAAACCAGATCTGTTACTCTTGTTTTCTTTTTAAACATCAATTACAACCCAGCAGTTTTCATTATCATCGACAGACTAGTGTTTAACATTATCACAGTTGTATTCAAACAAAACTAACACCTTTTTATTATCGGCTTAACCCAAGTATGCAAAATTGTAACGCAAGCCTAGTAGATCATTATCGACTTATAGCCACTCGTTAAATAAACATCTTAAATAGGCTTTCAGATACAGATATGAAAACAAGAGTTCAAAACACCAAACGTAAGCATTAAACCCTAACAGTAAACATTTCCATTTAAAATTAAGATGGAAGCAACCTACAGATCGCCTCATCATTTACTGAGGGTTCCATTCCAAAACCCATTCTTTTTACACTACTCAGTTATTGAAACAAAACCATAGTCAACATTTCTTTTCCACACCAGTTCTTCCATCGACTCAGAAGTGCCAAAACGACAAACATCAGACATTAAATGCCGTGAAATTCTTTGCAAAACGAGGGACCAAACCCTATCAAGTTCGCCGAGCCAAGGAATGGCCAGCCATACATTTAAAAAAAAAAACATTTGCATCATCTATACTATCAAACAAAACTTAAATAGTAACGTTTCCCAATGCTACAGGGGAGACAAAAGCCACTGCCGAGAAGGCATGCTACCAACACCTTGCTCATCAAGTCCGATTCTAGGAGAACCGAGGGAGGGATACCACCGAAGCTTACCGGTGGGTTCTCTATATTTCTTCTCCCCGTCAAATTTCCCGGCATCCTACTGTTCGGTGAGAGTCACCTGCCAAACAACCATACACTGAGTTAAATATCAATCATGAAATAAGGTGCATGCAACAAAGAAAATTTTAAAATCTTTGAAACTTTACTGTACCTGAGACGTGACAGAAGCTTGACGAAGCCAGCATCCATCCACTACGAAGGAGAAGCACTCAACTCGAACGCCACACTATGTGATACCTTTTGGAACTTACAACCCGATCAAAACTCCAGACTTGCAAGTCACTACAACGCCATAACGACCGCACTCATCCCACCTGTGGATTGCCACACCTTTCAACCCCAGACTCAGTCTCCATTGCTAGCATTCTCTTATAGTTTGGAGGTTGCTGTCGATCTCAGGATCGAGCCCGTGGAAGGCTATAAAAACATCACAACCCTAAGTGCCTCTCGACCGGTTGGCCTCACTCCCCAAACCCTACCATCGAAACAATGACCAAGAAAATGTTACAAGATCCCATAAATTAAATTAGGGTTCATCACAATCCCAACGCACAACAATCAACGACGGAGATCTAATTTCATTAAGGCACGTTGGAGGGTGGCAGAAGTAGCATTAAACCATCCATATACCTCCCAAGCCACGAGGTTTCCAACTCTGTTGACACCAGGACAGGAGGCCCATTACAACTCAACGTTGCCAAAACTTATCACATGCCGAACATCCATCACGACGTGCACATAATATTACGCTTAACATGGTGGCCAGGTGAGTTGATTGCAAACCCAATCATTTAATACACCCTTGAATTTGTAGGCAAGCTTTATGCAGTGCCATCATTCCACCTGCCAACCATAGGGATCAACGTTAATAGCATCGACTTTATAAATTATACCAAGGCTAAACATTCACCAGTAGCATGTATTAAAGACTTTGTATGTTCCATGAATTTCGATATAAGTATGATCATAGTATAGAACATCCACCTAGGTCGCGTTCAATCCTAAGGTGTGGATTGACTTTGCCCTAAACTTAATATAAAATCATAATAAATTCCATCATATAGTTCATCAAGTTTTGCCCATTACATAAATTCACAAGGTTACACCCTTAGGGTATGGTTGCCACCCAAGGAACCATCGCATACATTGCATGGTAGGGTATTAATGCATAATGCATCACCATTATAGTTTCCCAGGTAATAGAGAACTTAGCATCACCTTATTACTTGCTCTATGGTATGCTCAGGACCATGTGTCCATGTCTTAAACCTGTCATCATCGAAAATTATAAAAGAGTTGTATTAACAGCCGCAAGTCATTCATGGAATGAAAACAAGTGGAGTCATAAATGCCTAATGAAAATAGTCATAACAATCACACTCTGAGGTTGATGATATCTGCAGTTTTTAAGCTAGTCAAATTCATCTTATATTTGGAAGGAAGCCATACCTGTAGCGTCGAAGTCATAAGCAATTTTTATTTATATCACGGTTATTAAACACCCTAAATTTTATCGCTACCTCTTACCTGCGAATTTGCACATGAAGGACGAGTACAATGCTTTAGTCGAGTATCTAAGTAAGCCTCGGGGCACCTCGTGGGACCCCTTTCATCATCATCCAGAAAAACTAAACTATCAGTACTTGTCGAGAAGCATTTTGTTTTCCAAATGCATCACAATTTTCAATCATTCCAGCATATAAATAAAGGACATAAGCATTAATTGGATTCATGACGTGTCGCCAACATGATACACCATTAGAAGACAAAAAGACACAGCAGTTAAATTATTCCTACCAAATGTCGCATTTATTAATCACTGCTTTATTAATTATTATTATTTCCGCATTTTACAAATATTAGCTTTTAATGGCGATTTAATTTTTTTAAATTTTTTTTGAAAATATCAAGATGTTACACGTGGTTGGCCCTGTTCAGTAGAGAATATTAAATTATTCTTGAAATAGAGAGGAGCTCAATGACTACGATGCTGGCTTTCTACAACCCACTAGTGTGTCATCTAAATTTTGAGAATTTCTTGGAGCTTATTGTGATTTTTGGTTGCGCATCATAACCAATTTTGAGTTTCCACAACTTCAAAGGCTGAGTAAATGATGCACTAGAATCAATATCCTTAACCTTCTCTTTAATTTCATTGGAATCAATATACTTAACCTCTCATTAAACCCTTCCAAAACAGTCTATTTACCATTGAAGCCTAGCTTCTGAAGCATGATATTTGCAACTAATCTAGCATACACCAACAACAATTAGAAACATGCTGCCTATTGTCAATGTTCATCATTTTTTATGGCTGCAACTTAACTGAGGATATTCAAACCTATGACCTATGTCTAGTCCCAAGGCTAACACCTTCAAGCTTGAAGTGCAACTGACAATGGGAGACCACCTTCAAGCAGCTTGATTCATTCTGCATGCATTTCATAGTGGGAGACGACGGGCTACCACCTTGCTTGATTCATTATGCATGCATTTCACTATGCAACAGTCTCAAATCCCCTCTGCACTTTCCCTAAATTAGTTTCTCGATTCAGCATGACCCACGCTTGTTGTCCAAAGAGTGTTGCCAGCGGTCTAGAGTTTCATCCTGGAAATGGTGACGATTCATGGTATTATGTTTCCCTTCGGCTGCAATATGACAAACTCAAAGCTCTCATACGAAGGTTTGTCTGACAAATGTGATGGTTTCAGTTTCTTGATTCAGCATGACCCAAATAGTCACATTTGTCAGACAAACCTTCGCAGTGGACTATGAGTTTTCCATATTGCAGCTGAAGGGAAACATAATACCATGAATCGTCACCATTGCGAGGATGAAACTCAATACCATTGGAAACACTCCTTGGACGACGGGCGCGGGTCATATTGAATTGAGACACTAATTCAGGAAAAATGCAGTGAATCTGAGACTGTTGCATAGTGAAATGCATGCAGAATGAATGAAGAGTACTGGGTGTCAAGAGAAATGGTTGTGGGACTTCGTATGAGAGTAAATGGCGATGGGAATTGATTGAAAAGGTCAAGCTTGAAGTTGGTAGCCTTGGGACTAGACATAGGTCGCAGGTTCGAATCTCCTCAGTTTAGTTCGTACCAGGTTATTCTTTCAATGCAAATTATAGATTTTATTTATTTTCCTTTGTCAACTTTATGTATCCCTTTATGTGTTTTCTTTATTTTCCTTTTTTAACATTATGTATCCCCTTGTGATAATCGGAATTGTTAATATCGAGTCACTCGAGAATGAATGTATAGAGGATTTCCATAGAAATCTGTTCTATCCAAACCTATCAAGTGTACTTTTAGGTCAAAAATATTCTTGTAACAAAGCGATGAAAGATCTTAGAAGCAAATGTAACAAAGCCCTGAAAGAAGTTCGCCTAACATAGTGGTTTGTGTTTGTAGGAATCCTTCAATTTACAATGTGAAAATCATGGCCATAGAGCTGCCACAGTTCAGAGACGTCAAAATTGCTGACCTAAAAGTGCACTTGATAGGCTTGGAATATGGATTATATTACCGTTGAAATCCTCTTTATGTTCATTCTAGAGTTTTGAGAAAACCAGAGATATATGAAACGATGCATTATGACAGTCCGACTTCATGGTCGCCTCTTGAAACCAAGGTAAGATTAGTTAGATACGGCGGGACAAGTTCATATGATAGGGGGGGTAGTTTGAGCAAATAAAGTAAAATTTCATTTGCTTCGACTACTATGCCTATTGACTGATCTTGATATTGTGTCTTGTAAATTATCCTTGTACCTTGCCATCTTCATCAACATTTTGTTGTTGGTTTTTTCATGCTAAAATGCTCCCCCTTATGCTACTTCAAACTTCAACAAGGTTCTGTCAAGTAAATTCATAAAAGGTAAGCATGCATCATCATTCCATACTCCCTCAAATCTCTCTGTCTCTCTCATTTTTTTTTTTGAATCGTGCTTACTACCTCTCCATCCTCCCTCTTCTACAACATTACCATTTTCAAGCAAAAAACTCCACAAATGCTTGGACTTCTCAATCATCTCCTCATTTTGATTTTTTTTTTTACTTTGGCTTTATCCACTCTGTTTTCTTTTGCTGCACTTTCAAATTCATCTGCAATGATATCAACACACTACACATTATGGGAATAAGACATTCACATTTGCATCTTCCACTACTACATCTAATTAAATATCATCTCCTTGAAACTCCACCATTGTAACACCACTCTCTTCTATACTGTCATCTTCTACAACAACACCACTCACTACTGCAACATATATCCATTACAACTTTTCCATTGTTTATTGAGTTTCTTGTACAAGCTCGACCTTTACCCCCAATCTTTTCCTTATTGTATTTTGCTACAATCAATTCTTCTACACCTTTACTTGGAATTATAGCAACATACACTTCCAAACAATATTGTTTTTTTTTTTAAAAATTTCCCATAGGTGTCGGATATCCGACGGCCATAGAAAAGACAACCGACGACTTTGCCATAGATCCGACGACAAACGACGTTGGTGCTCAGACATTTTCAAGTGGGATGGGCGTCGGTTTTTGACCTCCACAGTGCACAAAACCAACGACTTTTCCATAGATCCGATGACAAAAGACGTCGGTGCTCAGCAATTTTCAGTTGTGAGGGGCATCGGTTTTCCAACCTCCATAGTGAAAAATACCGATGACTATGCCATAGATCCGACGGCCAAAGATGTCAGATCCAAGCCTTTTTCAGTTGTGAGGGGCGTCGATTTTCCAACCACCACAATGAAAAATACCGACGACTATGCCATAGATCCGATGGAAAAAGATGTCAGATCCAAGCCCTTTTCAGTTGTGAGGGGCATCGAATAACCGAAAAATTCTGAGCCATCGGTTTTAATCCAAAATTGGACCGACGTTAAAAAAATACTGAGGTTGTCGGATAGTCAACCACAAAATGTAGAAAATCCGACTTTTTGGCCGTCGGATTTCGGGTCCAAAAAACCTAGTGATATTTTCAGTGCATCCATTCATTTAATTGCTAGGAGGGATGACCATCAAAATACTCCACCTCCTTCTCCTACGCCTCCTACTCTAGCTCTGACATCTCATCTACCTCCGAATCCAACTACGACATCTCATCTACCTCCTCCTCCTCCACCTCCTCCTCCATAAATTTTGACATCTCATCCAAGTCCTCCTCCTCCACCTCCTCCTCCATGAAATTCTACATATCATCCACCTTCTCCTCCTACACCTCCTCCATCAGCTCCTTCATCTCCTCCTCTACTCCTGCTCAACTGACCAACCTATCCTACTGATTGACTCGAACATCCACCATTTCCTACTCTAGTTGCCTCTATTGTAGAGACGATGTTCATAGGGGGTACAATTCAGCTTGATGGACCTATCTATGCTTGTCTGTGAGCTGTTTTTTTTTCCTGGTAGATGTATTGATGCCTTTGGCTCTACTAGTAGAGGTGTTAATGCCTCTGGATTTGCTGCCAGAGTGTTATGCAACAAATTTCCAAAAAGAGCATGAAAAGAACAAAAATAGACCAGAAAGAGTACTCCACGCCTTTAATGAAGAAAATCGATGAATAACAAGCTGCTTCGAGGGGGAAACCTCCCTATATAGTGTACTATGTACATAAGACAAGACAAGACAAGAAGATCCAAATGATAAGGTCTCCTTCCTATATATATGACACTAAGAGGTACAATTCTAACTAACTGACCCAAGCCGACGTAACTAATATAACCATACTAATGATAATTACAACTAATGGACCAAGCCAACATCAAAACTAATATAATGTGACCAACATTAGGGGAAATATACCCACATTTAGGGATTAACATGTATATAGGAGACTATTAGGTACAATTCTAACTAACTGACCCAAGCCAACGTAACTAATATAACCATACTAATGATAATTACAACTAATGAACTAAGCCGACATCAAAATTAATATAATGTGACCCGCATAAGGGGAAATATGCCCACGTTTAGGGTTTAACACATAGGTGTTGATGCCTCTGTCTCTATTGGTGGAGGTGTCGATGCCTCGGGCTCTGGTGGTAGAGATACCGATGCCTCTAGTTCCGAAGGTGGACATAGTAGTTATTGGACCAGAGATATATATTTGGCATGTATCATCAATTTGATGTTATTGTTCACACACACATACTGCATTTTTCATGTTAATGATGTTTATTTATATGTTGATGGTGATGTGTATGTTAGGTCAAGTTAGATGTGTGTTATGGTTATGCATGTTATATAATGCAACTTGTGTTTTGTTAGATTTTATTATTAGATTTGTATGTTAGATGATGATTAAATATGTTATATGTATATGTTAGATGATGGTAATGTAATGTTTATGATGGTATGCTCAGGTTTATGTTTATGCTGGTGTATTGATGATGTTTATGTTTATGTGATGAAAATGATGATGATGGTATGTTTATGTTTACGGTTATGTTTATGATGGTATGATGATGTTTATGTTTATATTTATTATGGTATGACGATGTTTATGTTTATGTTTGTTAGGTGGTGAAAATGATGATGATGGTTTGTTAGATGATGTTAAAGTATTGTTTTAAAATTTAATTACTAGATGGTTATCTTAGATGATGTTAGGTGATATTAGATGTGAATGTTCATGTTTGCTTAGAGATGTGACTATTAGATGTGAATGTTCATGTTTTCTTAGAGATGTGACTATTAGATGTGTACTATAATAAAAAATTCCTCTGATATGATATTGTGTATAAGCATCATGCATTTTAAATTGTGAAAAACATCACGCATATTTATTTAGAAAAATTGTGAGAGGTGTTTATTAAAAAACATCAATAATATCTCCTTCCTTATAGTGCAATTACTATCATATTGTTACAATAAATGTAAACAATTTTGTGAACTTATATATTGATATTTAAATGCTTAACATTTATATTAATACTTAAGTTAT
This sequence comes from Larix kaempferi, assembly GCA_027924585.1. Lineage (NCBI taxonomy): Eukaryota > Viridiplantae > Streptophyta > Pinopsida > Pinales > Pinaceae > Larix > Larix kaempferi. Next base: position 7,097,041 of record BSBM01000602.1, read on the forward strand.
AAATTATGCCATTTATTAACTTCTTATTATTTGATATATATATATATATATATATATATATATATATATATTAAACACAAATGAGAAAAAGTATTTGTATTAAAAATAAATATACATACAGGCCATCATATAGAAGTTTAGAATGAAGACTAAACATAACAGGTCCAAAACATGATCCCCTTCAACCAAATCTTGCTGGTAGAAAATATGAAGGTTCCTTCTAGTCCAAATATTACTTCGTTTGACATAGTATATTCTAATGAATTGAAAACATAGATACAAGCAAAAAAACATAACAATTTCTTTATGAAAAGTCTGAGAACATCATTCCTGGATTTGTTCACCTCCTTCAACCGCTTGCACAAAAGAAATTTCTTCCATTGGAGACACCTCTTCTTGCCAGAATGCGGGGTCGCTATTTACTCTTCCAATTCCATCTAGCTCAGCCTATATTTCATTGAGGATTTCCTTCAGATGGTTAAAACATGTTTTATTCCTTTCATTAGCGTTCATGCTCTAATCCTATTTCCCGCGGATCATTTCCATGATAGCCCTGTGTTATGAAAAAGATTGCACAAGGGTGAATCCTTCTCACTTGGTTAGGGGCAAATCCCTATAGGATGCAACAAGGCTTTAGCATTAGGTGCCCCTATTGTGTGGGTGAGTGCTCCAGCTGATCCTACAAGTGGTTGTTGGTAAAAAGAAACAAACAAAGAAAATGAAAATAAAATAAAATAAAATAAAAAAAGAACAAAGGGGTAGGAATGTAAACTCCAACAACCGATTGATGCCAAACCAATTTTGTATTTCCCAATGGTCAAGCATGTACAACATCTACGAGATGTGAGCTCCAATAGAGGAAAAAAATCCCTCTTAGAGAGGTCTATCTAGTCCACACTAGATGCTAAGTAGCTTGAAGAACAAATGAGAAGAACACTTGCCCCTTGAAGGAAGGTGGCAAGGGAGCTTGGTAGATGCTAGACAAGAGGGAAGAGGTGAATTATAAGGTCGCTCAAGCACAATTCCAGCAACATAACCTTACTCTTATTTTCTCTCTTTCATAAGCATGCCCATGATTTCCTTTTATAGGCCAAGAGGTGGCCAAGAAATAACTAGATCCCAATGTGAAATCCTTGATCTCATGATCTAGATCCAAGGTACACAAAAGAGGCGATCTAGCTTCAAGGTACACAAAAGAGGCCATTTAAGGAACCCAAGTATTTGAGGATCCAAATTCGAATTTGTGGAGATAATGGAGCTTTCATGAGTCTTTAATGCACCGCTAGTGGTTGAGATTCTACCATTTCTGTTAGTTGCATGGATATAAAAGGAATATCCACACTTGTCGCACAATCATAGTTCTGATAACACGCACACTAGCACATATTAATAGACATGTGTCTGCATAGTTGTATTTTTTGACAGTTTTTGGGCATTTATGGACTCATGCTTCTTCTTGGATGTGATGAGGATGTCTTCAGTGGGATGTATGCTATATGTTGATGACGATTTATTGTGTAAATTGAAAAAAAGTCGCATGTGTGCGGGATTTGAGCTTTAACAGATGTCCCCTGATGTATGCGGTTCAGAGGGTACTGTAGGGCCGATAATGCATCATTGTTTCTTTTTGTTTTCTCTATATTGTTCTTGAAAGCGTGTGAAACATACGTGGATAAATAGGACTTTCTTAAGAGAGAAGTTTGTTGGTGGACCTGTAACCAAGAGTGTTGTTTTATTCAAACGAGGCGGGCATACCCATGCTTGTGAAAATATGCCAAAGTGGATACAAAAAGAGGAGACCAAGGAGCCTACGCAATATACTATTGGGACATGTATGGAGGTGGCTTCAATCCATGCAAGAGTAACTGAACCTGGAAATGTTGTTACAATTGTCAAAGAAGCGGTACTACTGATAACCATGATTAGCCCACATGAGTGCAGGAATAGAATGCTAGGGAGGTTGCTGAATGCAAGACTTCACTAAAATTTTGCTACCATGATTTATAAATGTGAACACTGCTACCTTCGAAATATATGACTCTCCCTGATGCAATAGATGTGTTGACGTCGAGCATAGGAAATACCACTAAGTTAGGGAGCACTAAGGGATCTCCCTAATTAGTTTGAGTCAATCCCTTATAGTGATTGAAAGGGACCCCAAGGTACAACTGCAACTACTGCAACTCTCTAAATATAGTGATTTGATATCAACGATAGATGAAGTACATGATAGGTTGAGGGTCTTATCCTGAGAACCAAGATCATTTTTTAACCATATGTTGGACTGACAGACTTGACACAAGATTGGATGGTAAACATTATGCTCATGAATTCCTTTGATCGATGCCAACTTGGAGAGTAACGGTCGGCAACATTATTCAAAATAAAGCAAGAGAGTGTAATGGAGGGAGACATATTGCAGATGGAGGGCATTGTTAGGGACATGACACTATGGGTGATGGTGACTGAAAAATACATAATGTTGGGGAGAAGGTGACTCAATGACATCGATCAAAGGTGACTAGGGGTTGCTTCCAAAAGGATAGTGATCTCACGATTTTGAGTGAATTGGGGAATAGTTTGTACATAAAGAATAATTGGTGGGGTCCCCACAGGTTTTGGGGTGTTGGGGGACCAATTTGATGATGGGTGGGATTCCCATGGTTTTGAGAAAATCGAGGAATCAATTTGATGATGGGAGAAGTTCCCACAGTTTTGAGTGAGCCAGGGAACCTTTTTCATGATAGTGTGAAGTTTTTTTTGCAAATGCAAAGACGGGTGTCCCATGAATCAATGCCATGCAGTTTGTTCCTATGAGAATAACTAGATAGAATTAGTTGTTGCAGAGGGAGGGGGCCTGTTGGTGTCTTCGCGGAGGTAATGGTACACATAAGACTGCAGGTGGTAGAGTGATCATGGAGGTATGAATGGTTAACTGTGATTCTTGATCGTAACATGTGCCAAGGAATTTAACGTCATTGACTGTTGAACGTGGTGGAGTAAATGCATAGCTATAAAATTATAACTATGGGTGGATCTTTTCACGGGTGGGGAAAATTTCGTGAAGTTGTGGGGGGTTCAACATCATGGGTGCCAAATTATGATTGGGTTGCAATGGTGCACACACCCATGGAGGGAGAATGCTACCCTCAGTAGTGATATTGATGGCATATCATTACTGGGGTTGAGGACCCTATGGTTATCAGTAGGAATATCTCGTAAATGCAATGCAAATAGACGGAAGGAATTGCCAATATGCCAGTTTTCAAGATGATACCTGTGATAGAATTTCAATGCCATTGTTGAGTGGTGGAGTCTTGTTCTTATAATGGAAAAACAAGATGAAATCAAGATATGGTCCTGATCCTACACAAATGACACAAATACCCAAGTGTAGTGAATAACATGACAAAGGTATTGACGATGCAAAATGGAAAACGAAAACATACCACACTTGTGGAGTGCCTGGATCAAGGGTAGAAGTGTTTTGAGGCATAACTCGTTGATAGGGATGTTGAAGGTAATTCCTTCTGGGTCAGTTAAGACGTATGCCATTTTGGGGAGGCATTGGTCAACGACATAAGTCCCTGTCCATTTAGATACAAATTTATCGGGTCCTTGTTTGTTGTCTTTTTTGGCGTTGAAGACGAGGATAAAGTCTCCCTCAATGAAGGTGCTGTGAAATTTCCCACATAAGATCCAAAGAGATGATGTAAACCTCACAATGAAATAATTTAGGAATAATAGAAGAAGAGACAAGCAATAGAACTTAGATCCAAAGAAACTCTGATTGAGGCAGAATAATTACACATGTTACATTAAACAGAATAATAAATTGGTAAATACACAATGCTGAGTATGAGGATACGAATTCACCAAGTGGAATTCGAATTGGCCTTCATGCACAGATCCATAATTAGTGGAGAGTCATCAATGCATAACTAGGAGTCCACCTTCTCATCAGTGAAGTCATCAATGCACAAGCAATGGTCAACCAGGAGTCAAACTGAGTCTAACTGAGTGTGGTTGGTGTAACTAGCACATGGAAGCACTAATGTAGTGAAGGAGGCTCAGTGTAGGGCGCAGATAGAGCTAACTGGAGTCGGAACAGGCTGTCTAGTCACACTAGAAGTCCATCGGAGTGGTAAGGTCAGTTAGGAGTCAGTTAATCTTTAAATCAAGGAAGGAACTGAAGATAACTGAACTAAACTGGACTGGTAGGTGAAGAAAGGTGCCCTTCTCATGCAGTAGGTTAAAGGAGGGTGCACTAAGCTCTAGGAGTGCTGAAACTGATTTGAAAGAAGCTCCGAGGGATAGTTTGTTGAGGGCTAGGTGCTGGAACTGATGACTAGGATGCATGCAAACCCTAATTTTGTATGCATGACTGAGAATGAAAATAACAGAAATGCTAGGAGGACTAGGATGGAGTATAGGAATATCCTAACACCCCCTCTTAATCCATCTTGGGCCCTGGTAAATAGGACCAAATATCACCCATACAATCAAATGAAATGATAGAAAAATAAAGAACTGTCCATAAACTGAGGAAATGGAGAAAACCTCATGGGAAAAATACCCCCCCTCAAAAGAACAGTAAATAACTCAAAGAACCATCATACTATATAGAAAAGAAAGAAGCTTTCATCAGTGAAAACTTTTGCAAAAGACTTGGCAAGTTTATCCCCTATAGGAAGGTCTCCCACTGTGTGGATAATGTGTTGGAAAAAGCAAGTCTTTCAGGAACTCTTTCTGTATCTGGAGCGAATGGAACATGAGGAGTCTTCCCAAAAGATGGAAGAGAGAACCTCATCATCATGCTGCATCTCTCATGGAGAGGTGGATGGCATAATGCAAGGTTGGCATGATACTGAAGTCTAGTAGTTCTGTGAACAGATAAATAATCAATTGTGTTCTCAGTAGTAGCAAGGACTGTATGAGCCCATATTGACCTTGATATGGACTGAGAATAGGTGTTGGTTCTAGATCTGAATCTTCTTGAACCATGATCTCAGCATCAAAATCTTGATCTTCTTCTTCATTAGAAGAGGAGTCACTGTGATCTTCATCAGAATCTGAAGGAATAGTTGGAGAGAAAGGCATGAAGTGTGAGAACTCATATGCCTTTGAGGCATGATTAGCAATCCCATTCGCTATAACCTTTCCAGTGGAGATTTATGTAATCTCTACTATGTTTGGACCAAAAATTACTTGTTTTGGTGATCCTGTATGAGTCATTTGATAAACTGACAACAAATTAGTTGTAAGAGAAGGAACAAATAAGACATTTTTGAACTTACCATGCTCCATATGAACTGTTCCCAATCCTTTGGCAGAAATATGAGAGTTGTCTCCCATGTGAATGGTAGTCCCATCTTGGAGATCCAAAGAGGAGAAGGATTCTTCAGATGCAATCATGTGGTTGGAGGCTCCAGAATCTATGAGGAGGGATTTTGGCTTTGAAAAACCAGCCATCAATGCATGACAATCATCATATCCACTTCCAGAATCAGACATCTTTGCTTCTTTTGGAACAACAATTTGGTTTTGTTCAAGAAGCTTGGTTAGAAGATCAATCTTCTTGTGCATGCAAGCATTCTCAGGATGGTTTCCTCCCTTGCATTAGGTACAATTTGGTCTCTTTTGTTTATCATTCTTGGATCTTGATGGCTTCTTGCCTTTGTCTTTTTGCCTCCCTTTTGAATTCGCTCCACTTGCATCGCTAGCTAAAAGAGCTAGATCTTTGGAGGTTTTGATGGCATCCATTTGAAACAATTTTTCCTCTTCTTGAATGAGGGCTTGAGTGAAAGCTTCTAAGGTAGGAAACTTCCATCCAGGGATTGACATTCGCCTAGAGTGGAAAGTAGATACAAAGACATAAAATTGAGATCCAAGTTTGCTCAAAATGGAAAGCACCAATTGCTCATCACTCTTAGTGATGCCACAATGCTTGCATTGTACAACCAAATTTTTAAATTTTGAGAAGAATGTTTGAATGCTCTCGAAATTGCTAGGTTGTAGGGAAACCAATTCATTTTCAAGAATGTAGCCTCTTAGCCCATCTTGTTTTCCAAAAAGACTCTCCAATTTGGTCCATAACTCTTTTGGAGACTTCAATCCTTCAACATGGAACAATAGATCTTTGGACATATGAAGGCATATGAATCCAAAAGCTTCATCCCATTTGTTTAGATGCTTGATTCTCTCTCTAGCTATATGTGGTGTGGCATCTCTTTCATAAACCAATATTTCAATCCCTTTGTTCATCAAGTGAATCTTCATCTCACCCTTCCATTTGAAGTAATTGAGGGGAGTGAGGATCATGGGATAAAGAGAAGAAGAAGCATTCGAATTGTTCATCTTTGATTGCTGGAACAAGTGCAAAATAGAAACTGCTGCAGTTGCTGGAACTTCGAAATACCTGCAAAAAAATATCAAGAATGGAGGTAGAATATACTCTCAAATGGCTCTGATACCATGTGAAATTGCCCACATAAGATCCAAAGAGATGATGTAAACCTCACAATGAAAGAATTTAGGAATAATAGAAGAAAAGACAAGCAATAGAACTTAGATCCAAAGAAACTCTGATTGAGGCAGAATAATTACACATGTTACATTAAACAGAATATTAAACTAGTAAATATACAATGCTGAGTATGAGGATTCGAATTCACTAGGTGGAATTCGAATTGGCCTTCATGCATAGATCCATAATCAGTGGAGAGTCATCAATGCATAACTAGGAGTCCACCTTCTCATCAGTGAAGTCATCAATGCACAAGTAATGGTCAACCGAGAGTCAAACTGAGTCTAACTGAGTGTGGTTGGTGTAACTGGCACATGGAAGCACTAATGTAGTGAAGGAGGCTCAATGGAGGGCGCAGATAGAGCTAACTGGAGTCAGAACAGGCTGTCTAGTCACACTAGAGGTCCATCGGAGTGGTAAGGTCAGTTAGGAGTCAGTTAATCCTTAAATCAAGGAAGGAACTGAAGATAACTGAACTAAACTGGATTGGTAGGTGAAGAAAGGCGCCCTTCTCATGCAGTAGGTGAAAGGAGGGCATATTAAGCTCTAGGAGATCTTAAACTGATCTGAAAGAAGCTCTGGGGGCTAGTTTGCTAAGGGCTAGGTGCTAGAATTGATGACTAGGATGCATGCAAACCCTAATTACATGCAAACCCTAATTTTGCATGCATGACTGAGAATGAAAATGACAAAAATGCTAGGAGGACTAGGATGGAGTATAGGAATATCCTAACAGGTGCGAGGTAGGACGTGTCTGTCATAGTGATCTTTAGAGAGTACCTTCATGGGCTCATTTTTTTTAAGTGAGTCACAACATTCTTCGTCTAGGTGTTCCAAAGTAAACAACCTCTGCTCAAGGGATAGAGTATCAAGTAATAAATCCCCCATTGATTGGAGTGTTGGGATTTGGAACTTGATTGTAAGTATGACTTATACTCCATGGATAAGGTGGAAGGGAGTATATCCCATAGTTGTATTGACTGAGGTTTGATAAGCCTAAAGAGTTGGGAATAACATGTGATTCCAATTAGATTTGTTCTTCTTTATTGTGCATTGGAGCATAGTTTGGAGAAATTTATTCACATCTTCAACTTGTCCATTTTCTTGGGGGTAGTAGGATGTCGAGAATTCATGTTTAAATCCTAACAACTGTGATAGTTCCACAAAAGTATCGTTACGGAAATGGGTTTCGTTGTCAAAGACCAACTGTTTGGGTACTCCAAAGCATGAGATGATGTGGTTAAAGAAGAAGTGTGTGACAAATATGCCTTTGCAGTCAAACGTGGGCATGGCTTAGACCCACTTGGTAAAGTAGTCGACAACTACGATGATATATTGGTGGCCTTGCGTCGATTTAGGGAGACACTCCATAAAATCAATTTCCCATTTTAAAAATGGGTCGACTGTGATTACTGGATGGAGAGGGGTATGTGGTGACTGTGTTTTGCAGGAAAATACCTAACAATTCGTACATATTTTGACCACGTAGACACAATCCCTAAATACTGATGGCCAAAAATACCTGACGCATTTTTTAGGTGGTGGCCAGGTCTGAGAGGTGGCCTCCACATTCTCCACTATGATAGTCATTGAGAACTTGTTCAACTTCCGCAAGTGTTAAACAATGGTGTAGGATGGTGTCGAACCCATGAAGGTACATCATGTCTCTTGTGAGAAGGTATCTTGGTGTTTGATGACAGATACATTAGTGGTCATCATGAGATAGCTGTGGGGTGAACTTCTGAGTGCTGAGATATGTTAGGATATTTCCATACCATGGGTTGTTGCTAGCTACGAGGAAGAGATGTTCATTAGGTAATTGGTCATGCATAATTTCTCCCAACGCAAAGGTAATTGGTCGGCAGAACGTTGTAATAGAATCAGGCGATAGTTTTCCAGAGAGAGAGAAGGAGACTATTGTGGCTATTCTTGGGGTGAAGGTGGCCTTGCATATAGTCTTTTTTCATTCAAATTTTGAGACAAAGTCATTGGTGCCTCCAAAATTCAGATATGAGTAGCGGATTTTATCTAGCACTAGCATTAATGTATTTCCATGTATTTTTCCATGTATTTATGCCGAGATAATATAGAGGCCTCTCCATTGTGATGTGGGTTTGGAGACATAGTCCATCTTTGGATGAACTCTATTATCACGTTTTGTGTTCTTATTTTATGGTGTTTTCCGTCATGTATATGATTCTTCATGTATGGTGCACATATGTTTAATTTCATTTCTTTCTATGCAATTCATGATAGTCATCGAATAAAATATCCCAGATCATGTTGGTATCAAAGCAGAATTCTTTGACTTGGATTGTGAGTGTGGATGCTTACTAGGTCCAAGATCAAAGTAGGTGAAGGAAATCTTGAGTTATTCAACCCAAATATTGGACGTGCACCACGAAGAAGAAATATGGAAGATGGAGAAATTCATTCAAAGTTCGAGAAGAATTTTCACAAATTTTTCTACCAGATGTCAAACAAGGTAGACAAATTGTTTGTAGATTATGAGGAGAGAGTGGCAAAGAAGAAAAAGAAGAAGGAAGAAAAAGAAGAGGACAATGCTTCAATGAGTCAAGGAAGTGGAGGAAAGCCTCCCGAGCCTCCATATTCACCTTTAGGATCAAGATCAAGTTCAATATCTTCTTCTTCATCCCATTCTCATCATTCCAAGGTGCCTCAGAAAGAGGATTTTAAAAATCCATTATTGAAACTCGATGTGAAACTTGACTTTCCCATGTTTAATGGGGAATCAAATGCAGATAAGTTGAATAAATGGATAAGATAGACCAAATTTTACTTCCAAGTACAACATATCGAAGAGGAAGAGGTGAATATCCAATTGGCTTCTCTTCGGTTGGAAGGCACAATCCTCATATGGTGGGAAAGAAAACTTCAGAAAGGTAGCAAGCAAAATGGTAAACTCCTTTCTTCATGGTCTAAATTTACTTCTGCATTATGTAAGCAGTTTTGTATAGTGGATTATGTTAAAAAAGCTCTGATATAATGGAAAAGTTTTAGACAAGGCAAATTTCAGAGTGTTCAAAGTTTCATAAAAGAGTTTAGGAAGAAATCATTTGAATTGAATGTTCCTTTAGACTCTCCTAACACTCTGTTGAAATATATTGGTGCACTTCACAAATACCTTCATCATACTTTGTTGTTGTTGAATCCTACTAGTTTGGATGAAGCAAGTGTGAAAGATACTCACCTTTAAAGAAGGGGAAATAACATACAAGAAGAAAGTCCATCCAAGCATTCAAAAGGCTTTTTCAAAGGCAAAGGAAAGGATAAGACGATAACTATGACAAGAAAGAAGGACTGACATCTCCATTGGGCTCATTGCAAGAAAGATGGGAATGATAAGGAGCACTGGTGGAAGCTAAATCATGAGCTCAAGCCTAAGAAATTTAGATGCAAAGGAAAGAAGAAACAAGAATTGGGTTCTGATTCAGGTGATGAAGAAATGATCGTGGCAGTTGGTTTACAAGGTAACCATTTCCTTCATGCTAGTTCAAGTTCTACAGTTCCATCTCTTGAAAATAATAAAATAAGAAGTGAATTTTTCCACATAAGAGTAGTGTTAAAGCACACAAAGGTGGAAACTCTATTTGATCCAGGATCACAAGTTCACTTGATATCTGAAGAGATTGTGAAGAAATTGGGACTAACCACAAGACCTCACCAGCAACCTTACCCTCTAGGTTGGGTGCATGACAATGAAAAACTTCAGGTTACATGACAATGTAGATTGAGGTTTGCTATTGATTCTAAGTTTATAGATGAGGTTGATTTGGATGTGGTTCCTTTGGATGTTTGTGGTATTGTGCTTGGGAGTCCTTATCTTTATGACAGACATGCTAGCTTCTTCCAAAAAGAGAACAAGTACCATCTCACAAAGAATGGAGTGGAATACATTGTTAGAGATCATAGCATGGAATCTAATTCATCACTTATTAGTGCAGGTTGAGTGAAGAGAGTTGTAAATACTCGCAAGAACCTTGTTCTTACGATTGTAAAAGAAAAAGATCCTGATAAATGTAATGATGCTTCTAATCATAAGAAGGAAGTGCTTGAGATGGGACAAGCCTCTCAATGGGGAGGAAAGAAGCACGAAGCTTCCGATAATGTGAAAGATAAGATCGGTCCAGCATCGGTATCGGCCTTGCCAAACCATCAACAACTATTTAATATTGATTCCATGAGAGCAGATATGCTTTTTAGGCCTCCTAGTTCTACATCTATTGTTTTGAAGAATGCTTCATTAGCTCATGTCAAGTACGCTAATGATGAAGTATCCAGAGATGTTTGTGAGAGGCTAATCCATGGTTTGCAGATGAAGAAGTTTGATTCATAGGACAAGTTACTCTACCATTTGGGTACAATTTGTATTCCTACCTTTGGAAAGGTTCATGTAAATGGAGAAGCTTACACTTCTCATGTATTTGGTCATTTTGGGATAGAGAGAATTTTAGTCCATTTGTCTCAGATGAAAATGATTGTAACCATGAATGTAAAGGGGTGTGTGTTGTGATTTTGTAATCCCACTAATGGAAAATTGGAGTTGTGCTCACCACTCCCTATTTCTTCTCATCACTAGGAAAGTTACTCCATAGATTTTTTAAGGGGGTTGACTATGTCAAAAATGGGTCATGTAATAGTGGATATGTGTATATTGATGCCATGTAAAAATAAGGTCACTAATGAGAAAAATGCTCACCTATTATTTCAGCTGAAGAGGGGTACTGCTTTCCATCCACAGACTGACAAAGATATAGAGGTAGTCAAACGAACAGTGGTTCCTTTCATCCATAGGATTCAGTAGGTACACCAAGCACTCCAACAATATTACAAATACAAATGGATCAAGGGAATATTGAGGGAGATATTCCCTCACCTATTTATTGAATATTAAGGATTTTGGAGGCCCAAAAGCTTCTCAATGGGGAGGAATGATCTAGGAGGATCTTAAAAGGCCAAATTTTGAAGTCCTCAAATCTTAGTAAAAATAATGCCATGTCGAATATATTATCAAGACGAATTCAATGGCGCTTGAATCACGTCAAACGGGATCCAGATGTGAAAGATATTCAATTCTGAAGTTTCAGCAAGACAATGTTTTAAAGTGTGCAAAGTTGAAAAAAGGTGCCATGTGGAACCACTGAAAGGGTGCCACTCTAGTCACATCGGCTAGAAGAGTTCTCCATTCGCATTATTTTATGCGTTTTCGGGCCTTGGAGACTAACACACGAAAAAGAATACCATCGAAGTCTACTTACTGCTTTCAAACTCTCTAAAATTGAAAGCAACCATGAGCATGAACTGTCCTAGGATCCTACAAATCCACATGATAGTACCATTATGGAGCATAGTTCTATCCCTTCTTGGAGCTCCTTAAACAATCAAGAAAGCCCCAATGGTGCCTCTCTGCGCCACAACAGATCATGTTTAGTCACACTATCATGGCAACTTCCCCAATTTGCTTGCCTTTGTTCAGAGTATTATGCGATATATCACCCTCAGAGTTTCCCAATACCATACATCAGTTTTCCCTCCTAAGTCTCTCCCATTACAAAACATACCCTTGGTCCCTTAAGCTATGGTCCCCAAAGTTAGTTTCATATGCTTCCAGGTCAACCATGTCATCATGCTCTGAACAAAGGAAGTTTGAGTCCCCCCACTCTATGACCCCAGTTATTCCCCATCCCCACAATATGTCAGTCCCACTATCAGTACTATCCCCTATCGGTTGTACACCTCGCGCTCCTATCAAGGAAACATCATTGCTTTGGTAGTGTTGATGTATATGTAACTTCGGAATGTATTTCAGTTATATATTTATTGTACCCTTATAGAGATGTGTTATTCCTCTATAAGGAAGTGTCGTCATTTGTATTGACAAGTGTCGCAAGTATGTTAACTTGCCGATGGGTTATTATACCACCTTGTAAGGAGTTGGCCCGGATTTATGTAATATGTGGTTATTGTACCTAGCTAGACAAGTCAGCCCCATAAGGTTATTGGGAAAACAGAACAAGTATAAATAGAGATCAGGAGATCTCTATTTGGATCACTCAGAAACTCACTCATCCTTCACTCGGAAAGTGGCACACATGTGAGGAGGAGGATCAGCACATAGAAGAAGTCTATCTCTTGTATTTGGGTTGTACTTTGGTTGTACTATTTCTCTATCTATCTCTGAGGAAGTTGTGGGGTTTTTCACCTTAGGGTTTTCCCCATGGAAACTCTGTGTGTCTATTGTCTCTTATGCTTTTGCTTCTTGTGATGATTGACATTCTTGATATGATTGATATAACACATATTTCATTAAATTTGGAATTATACAAGGGATCTAGAATTTATAACTTCAACAAGATTGGGTTTTCAAAAAATGAAAAACCAAAAAATTACTTAATTCACTCATTTCAATCTTTATATTCACCATTTTTTTATAATATTATCAATATAAGCTATATAAAATCAAATTTATATAAATTTTAAGCATATTTTCCTAATATTAAACTTAGATTCCTTACATTATTTTATTATTATAATTTTTTAATTTGTAATAATATTTGAGTTGATCAAGGTTTGCCTCATCTCATGAACAATAGATGTTGCAAGAAATTTCTTACCTATTAAGTTATCTAATGGCATTATTTGTATGTTGAAATTATTAACCATTTTATTTATAATTTGATAAAGCATATATTGTGCATGTGTTGAATTACCTTATTAGTAAGAGATTGTCTCCATTTTAGAGTGACCTACAAAGTTATTTAATGATATAGCAGTCAATGTGTTTGTTACTGTAACAAATTTATGTATTGGCATAGTAACTTATTAATTCCCAATCTTGATAATGGGTGGCTAGAACATGGGGATTTTTTCTCAACTTCAAGAAACAACAAGAACTGGAAATGCCTAGGAATTGGCTGAAACCTCTAATACCATGAAAAATTATTAGCTCATATAGTCACTGTAATATTGAAGATGTGGATGAGGACACTACCCCTAATCATATTTAGAATATTGACTAGAAAAACAATTAGTAACATATACACAAGCAACAACATGGAAAACTAGGTCATACTCTATTTTATTTTCTTCCCTTTATATGTATTGTCGAGTATGGATCTAGAATTTAGAACTTCAACAAGATTGAGTTTTCAAAAAATGAAAAACCTAAAAATTACTTAATTCACTCATTTCAATCTATATATTCACCATTTTTTTTACAATATTATCATTATAAGCTATATAAAATCAAATTTATATTAATTTGAAGCATATCTTCCTATGCTTAAACTTAGATTCTTTACATTATTTTATTATTATAATTTGTAATTTGTATTAATATTTCTTACCTATTAATTTATCTAATGGCATTATTTGTATGTTGAAAGTATTAACCATTTTATTTATAATTTGATAAAGCATATATTGTGCATGTGTTGAATTACCATATTAGTAAGAGATTGTCGCCATTTTAAAGTGACCTAGAAAGCTATTTAATGACATAACAGTCAATGTGTTTGTTACTATAACAAATTTATGTATTGGCATAGTAACTTAGTAATTCTCAATCTTGATAATGGGTGGCTAGAACATGGGGGGTTTTGCTCAACTTCAAGAGACAACGAGAACTGGAAATGTCTAGGAATTAGGTGAAACCTCTAATACCATGAAGACGTATTAGCTCCTATAGTCATTGTAATATTGTACTTGTGGATGATGACACTACCCCTAATAATCTTTAGAATATTGACTAGAAAAATAATCAATAACATATCTACGAGCAACAACATGGAAAATTAGGTCATACTCTATTTTATTTTCTTCCCTTTATATGTATTGTCTATTGTATGCCTTAGGACATTTTTGTCAAGTATATAGCACAATAGGTACTTAGGCACTTCACTTTTTCCCTTCATTTTATGGGATTATTATGAGCCCACAAGTTTCTACATGTTTTGGACATTGTTAACTATCAATTATTACTTTGGATTATGTTGATTGGTTAAGCCTAGATTCCTTTTTATAATATAAATATAATCATCTAACATTTAAAGAAATATTCATTATTCAATACTATATATTATGATATGTGGTTGGCACTATTTTAGAGCCAACAAGAGAAAATATTGTATTGGATAAAGTCTAAGTATACCAATTAAGGTAAAAAAAATTATTAATTAGAATATAAATTTTATAGTACAATTGATTTTTTTTCAAATACATGAAGAAAGAGGGAAAACCCATTCTAGTTATTGCAAGTGTCCAGTATTTATTTTTGAAATGTTTGAACATATTACATTGAAAAAACATTAACTAGCTACTCCCATAGTAAAGTTTTTATAGACAAAGTCTATAATATGTTGTATGTCCAGTATTTACTTTTTGAAATGTTTGAACATATTACATTAAAAAACATTAATTAGCTATTCCCATAATAAAGTTTTTATAGACAGTCTATAATATGTTGCTTGTAAGTGCTTTACTGGACTCCATTAACCAAGTTTGATGGATCGAGAAGTGTGGTACATTTGAAATCAATGAATTAGAATAGAAACATTGAAGTACATTTTTGTTTCTTACAAATACAAAAGTGAAAACCCACTAAACTTATTAAAAGTGCATTTAACAATCAATTTTTTTTATAAGTATCTGTGTGTCATTTAACAATCAAAATAAAATTATTATGAATTTTTATTGGTAGTGCATTTAACAATCAAAATATTTTATAAGTATTTGTGTGTCATTTAACAATCAAAATCAAATTATTATGAACTTTTATTGGTAATTTTTATTGGAAACATTTTACAGATGTCAAAAGAAAATATTTTATAAGTCTAGACGTGTTTTTTAATGATCAAAATAAATAATTTTGTTATGAATTGGAATAGAAACAAAGTAGTACAGTTTAATTTATTTTATTATAATATATATTCATGAAGTGTTTGAATGTATTATATTGAAAAGAATACGAATTAGCTAGCCCAACATTATCGTTTTAATAGATCGTATCTAGAAGATGATGCTTTTAAATGTATTATTGAACTTGATTATCCAAGTTTGATGGAGTGAGAAGTTATGTCGATCTAGACAAAGCATTGGAATTTGTAATTTCCATGTTAGATATTGTTTGGTGTTTGAATGTATTACATTGAAAACAATGCTAATTAACTCCAATATAGTTTTAATATGCCAAATTAACTCCAATATAGTTTTAATAGGCCAAAACTAGAAGATATTGATTTTAAGTGCATTATTGGACTTGATTATCCAAGTTATGGGAGAAGTTATGTTAATATAAACAAATCATTGAAAGTTTAATATTTCATGGTGTCATGTAGTTTGCATGAAGTATCGTCACATGATTACATTGCAATTTAAACAAAATTTTCATATTTGTACCAAATAATATAAAACTCCTCAAATAAATTTGAAGAGAATATTCAATATACAAGAAAAATTGAAAAATGTTTCTTCATGTATTAATTGGTCCTCCAAAGAACAAAATTACATCCATGAATCATCTCCACCTAATCTCATGTTATTCGTTCAAGTAGGTCAAGGATAGCTTGTACACCATGTTTATTTATCTTGGCCTTCTTGCAATGTTCTTTCTTAGCCATCCATGCCCAAACTATGGTATCAATTGGAATAGATCCAAGCTCTATGTCATCAGGATTTGGTACCCAATATTCTTCTAATACTTTTCCATTGTATTTCCCTGAACCGGGCTTCCACCAATCAACTTTAACATGAAGAGTATCACTTTCATCATCTTGAAATATATTTGAGGTGGCTTTTTCCATCCAAATCATCTCCCCTTCTTCCTCGTTTCCTGATCTAACTAGCAACATCTTTCCTTTCTCAACATCATTAATAGGGTTGAATGTTGTCTTTGGCTTATTGCACTTGGGTCCAACATACACGGGTTCACCTGTCATAGTATCAAAATCCCCATCCATAATATTTGAGATTGCATGAAGCGCATTACAACCAACATCTGGAGTTTGCCTTGTCTTGGGCCAAAAATCCTCAGAAGATGAATCGTGATCATTGTAATCTTCATATAAAGTATCAAGAACTCTTTCCCAATACTCTACCTTATTTTTCCATTCTGGTGTAACAATTGGCAAATCCTCACCACCCATTGTGTCTTTCCACATTTTTATGTATGATGTTATTCCTTCTTTTAGTTCTTTTAAATAGATTTCATTCTCTTTGGGATGTAAGAAAGATGGCTTCCCTATGGGCAGTTTAGATCGACCTTCATCGTCTGTATTCCATAACTCAACTGGTTCTGACCACTCAACATCTCTTATGGATTCTTTATACCTTAATACCGGAACATCATTGAGTACAAGAAATTGGAAGTATTGAACATTAAGATGTCCAACTAGTGCATTTTTTCCTTCCTTGATGTATCCATTAAGGAAGCTTTTGAAGTCATACACCTTATCAATCAGTTTAGGTGGAAACACTCTTTTTTCTTCAATTTTGCGATATGTATCCATCATCTCAGGTAGAGAATATATATCTTTACTTTTCAAGCTGGAAGACATTCTCCCATAGGTCCCGTCTATGTCTTCATGGGTGTGTCCCATGAGCAAGAACCCAACCTCAATAGTGATGAAGACACCAAGTGCAGTGAGAAGTGATAGAAACATGAAAAGATAACGATTTTTATTATCACTTGCTGCATTATCCAATTGTAACAATAAATGTGGAGGAAGAGGTTTAAAATCGATATCTTGATTTTCTAATCTTCCATGAGATAAAAATTCATCCTTGTACACTCTACATTTTGAGTAAATAGAGGTGTCAAGTAATGCATTTGAAAGTGGGTTTCTTGAACTTACACTCTCATAAAGAAGATCACCATACATATCAAGATGTGGGTCTTCAAGGTCCCTAAAGCACTTAGCAAGTGATGTAATGGTAAATTGTGATCCCATATGTACAAATGGTAGGGAGAAATGACCAAAACCTCCTGTCTTATGCCCATGTGTTAGCATACCTGTCAATGACAAACCCAAGTTTATTCCTACAATAGATTTTGATTTGACGCGTAGCCTTGGAATTGAAGTCTTTGTTTTATCCATTTTATCATGGATAATACTCAAATACTCCTTTGGAAACCTCTCTGACATGATTTTGTGGGCATAGTAGCAATGTCTTCCACACATAACGATCTTGTTATGTTTGTTCAATCTAGCGCGTGTCGTTTCTTCCAACTCTTTTGTAGTTGCTGACTTCATTTGTGCTTTCAACACAATACATTCACCACATTTACTGAAGTTGGTGTTCTTTGAGAATGCCACGTCTCGAAAATGAGTGTTCCAAATCTTACTCATTGTTGGTTGTGATATTAATGGAAAATTGAGCTTTTCCAAACCCACATTGATCTCTTTTAACAAAGAGCTTTGTGTGTAAGTCGAAGGCAACAATCTTAGAGGAGAAGAAGTTCCATCTGCTTCGACTTGACGTGTTTGGTTTGGCGAAAAATCTGAATTGTACATTACAATTGTATGCAGTATTTCTATGGCCGCCACAGTTTGTGCACGTGCTTTACATGTATTGGTGTTACCATGAATGGATTCCATATGTCCTTGTTCAAAATTATGTTGGTAGCTATAGAAGGTGCTTTGAGGAATCTTATGTATCTTGTACCATGCTTTCTTACAAATAACATTACCATCAAATCTCATGTCCTTTACTTTTCTAATAATAGGAGGTAGGCCATGGCCATGGCTCATTGACATGATAGTGTTTGAAACAAGTGAATTCAATACAAATTCCCTGATACCATTTTTGTATTTGCATTCCATATCCCTTCTAGCATTTGTAATGGCATTCCTATCCACATGTTGAAGACAATCTTGTTTACAACATTCATCTGCAGCCAAAAGTCGGACTTCTTTCTCTTTATCTATCTTGGTTTGACGTTTTGCAAATTTTTCTCTTGTCATAGCTCGTTTAATCTTTTTATATGGCCTCGATGCATTAAGAACATTGACATCTTGATCTTTTTGATTATAAATATCCCCATCCCATTGGTATAAAGGACTTGTATCCTCTATAACATCCCATATCAGCATTTCCATGGGTGGCTCTTTGTACTTTGTCTTGACCCTTAACATCTCACCTATGTTGTCCACCAATTTATGTATTGGCCATCTAACCAATCCATGTATAGACTTATCCCCAATCTTGCATCTTTGACAATACCCATGTATCTCTTCCACAAAAACACCAAAGTTATCTTCACCTAGTGTTTCACCCACAACCATGTCATCCTCATGGACATTAACTATCATTCCTTTGGCAATGCACATAATTGTTCCTATGCATCCATGTGTAAGAGAAACCCTTGTACATGTGAATGCAGCCCTATCTTGTGGAATATTTATGGGTTGATCTTCACAATGAGGTTTCAAATCTATTTCTGGCCAAATCTCATAAGATTCTATTGCACCCCCTAGTGTTTCCTCAAATCCAGTTGGATGTGGTAAAGGAGCATCATTTTTTAACACCTTCTCAATTCTAACCACTATGCATCCTTTCTTTACAATCTTTCCATGAACCTTATTCCCAAGCTCTGTATTGAATATGGAGCCCTCACCCACCTTCACTCCATGTTGTAAAGGATCTACTTTGTCTCCAATAGAAAATGTTGAAAAAACATTTGCACCTGTACACCAAACATAACAAACTTAGTATTTTCTCAAAAAAACATTCAATAAACTATGAATAATTCTTAACACATGCTTTGGTATTTGATTTACCTATGGTGTGCCTCAAATCTGTAGTCCTCCATGGATGTGTGTCCCCTTCATCAACATATTCCACAATCAAATGTGGTTGAGTGACATCAATTATCAAAACCATAACATAACCTGCAACAACCCTTCCTCCACCATAATAAGTTCCAACTTATGTAGATTCAACCTTTCCTAGCCCAATAACTTGACCATTAACCAGGAGGTCAACATAGTCCCCTTTTGTGAAAATTATACTTGCAGCCCTATCTTGTGGAATATTTATGGGTTGATCTTCACAATGAGGTTTCAAATCTATTTCTGGCCAAATCTCATAAGATTCTATTGCACCGCCTAGTGTTTCCTCAAATCCAGTTGGATGTGGTAAAGGAGCATCATTTTTTAACACCTTCTCAATTTTAACCACTATGCATCCTTTCTTTACAATCTTTCCATGAACCTTATTCCCAAGCTCTGTATTGAATATGGAGCCCTCACCCACCTTCACTCCATGTTGTAAAAGATCTACTTTGTCTCCAATAGAAAATGTTGAACAAACATTTGCACCTGTACACCAAACATAACAAACTTAGTATTTTCTCAAAAAAACATTCAATAAACTATGAATAATTCTTAACACATGCTTTGGTATTTGATTTACCTATGGTGTGCCTCAAATCTGTAGTCCTCCATGGATGTGTGTCCCCTTCATCAACATATTCCACAATCAAATGTGGTTGAGTGACATCAATTATCAAAACCATAACATAACCTGCAACAACCCTTCCTCCACCATAATAAGTTCCAACTTATGTAGATTCAACCTTTCCTAGCCCAATAACTTGACCATTAACCAGGAGGTCAACATAGTCCCCTTTTGTGAAAATTATACTTGCAGCCCTATCTTGTGGAATATTTATGGGTTGATCTTCACAATGAGGTTTCAAATCTATTTCTGGACAAATCTCATAAGATTCTATTGCACCCCCTAGTGTTTCCTCAAATCCAGTTGGATGTGGTAAAGGAGCATCATTTTTTAACACCTTCTCAATTCTAACCACTATGCATCCTTTCTTTACAATCTTTCCATGAACCTTATTCCCAAGCTCTGTATTGAATATGGAGCCCTCACCCACCTTCACTCCATGTTGTAAAATATCTACTTTGTCTCCAATAGAAAATGTTGAACAAACATTTGCACCTGTACACCAAACATAACAAACTTAGTATTTTCTCAAAAAAACATTCAATAAACTATGAATAATTCTTAACACATGCTTTGGTATTTGATTTACCTATGGTGTGCCTCAAATCTGTAGTCCTCCATGGATGTTTGTCCCCTTCATCAACATATTCCACAATCAAATGTGGTTGAGTGACATCAATTATCAAAACCATAACATAACCTGCAACAACCCTTCCTCCACCATAATAAGTTCCAACTTCTGTAGATTCAACCTTTCCTAGCCCAATAACTTGACCATTAACCAGGAGGTCAACATAGTCCCCTTTTGTGAAAATTATATTTGCAGCCCTATCTTGTGGAATATTTATGGGTTGATCTTCACAATGAGGTTTCAAATCTATTTCTGGCCAAATCTCATAAGATTCTATTGCACCCCCTAGTGTTTCCTCAAATCCAGTTGGATGTGGTAAAGGAGCATCATTTTTTAACATCTTCTCAATTCTAACCACTATGCATCCTTTCTTTACAATATTTCCATGAACCTTATTCCCAAGCTCTGTATTGAATATGGAGCCCTCACCCACCTTCACTCCATGTTGTAAAAGATCTACTTTGTCTCCAATAGAAAATGTTGAACAAACATTTGCACCTGTACACCAAACATAACAAACTTAGTATTTTCTCAAAAAAACAGTCAATAAACTATGAATAATTCTTAACACATGCACACATGCTTATGCTAGAAGAAAAGCTAGCACTCATTAACTTTCCAAAAGAAAAACCCTAGGCATGGTGATTGGTGGTTGCTAAGTTATACCTTGGTCTTGTGCCATGTACTCTATTTTGAAATAAGCACATGGCACAAAATCAAGAAAAGCTAGTGACTCCTAGCTTTCATTCTAGCCTAAGCATTTCCTTATAGCATAAGCACACATATTTATGCTAGAATGAAAGCTAGTAGTCGCTAGCTTTCTAATAGATAAACCCTGGGCATGGTGATTGGTGGTTGCTAGCTTATACCTTGAGCTTATGCCATGTGCTCTATTTTGAAAGAAACACATGGCACAAGATCAAAAAAAGCTAGCAACTGCTAGCTTTCTTTCTAACATAATCATTTCCTTCTAGCATAAGTACACATGCTTATGCTAGAAGGAAAGTTATCAATCGCTAGCTTTCCAATAGAAAAACCCTAGCCATGGTGATTGGTGGTTGCTAACTTATACCGTAATCTTGTGCCATGTCCTCTATTTTGAAATAAGCACATGGCACAAGATCAAGGAAAGCTAGCGACTGCTCGCTTTCCTTCTAACATAAGCATTTCCTTCTATCATAAGCACACATGCTTATGCTAGAAGGAAAGCTAGTAGTCGCTAGCTTTCCAATAGAAAAACCTTGGGCATGGTGATTGTTGGTTGCTAGCTTATACCTAGAGCTTGTGTCATGTACTCTATTTTGAAATCAGCACGTGGCACGGGATTAAGGAAAGCTAGCGACTGCTATCTTTCCTTCTAGAATAAGCATTTCCTTCTAGCATAAGCACACATGCTTATGTTATTGGAAAGCTAGAAATCACTAGCTTTCCAATAAAAAAACCCTGGGCATGGTGATTGGTGGTTGATAGGTTATACGTTGATCTTATTCCATGTGCTCTATTTTGAAAGAAGAACACGGAACAAGCTCAAGGAAAGCTAGCATAAGCATTTCCTTCTGGCATAACCACACATTCTTATGCTAGAAGGAAAATTATCAGTCGCTAGCTTTCCAATAGAAAAACCCTAGCCATGGTGATTGGTGGTTGCTAGCTTATACCTTGAGCTTGTGCCACGTGCTCTATTTTGAAAGAAGCACATAGCACAAGATAAAGGAAAGCTAGCGACTGCTAGCTTTCTTTCTAGCATAAGCATTTCCTTCTAGCATAAGCATAAGCACACATGTGCTTATGCTAGAAGGAAAGATAACAATTGCTAGCTTTCTAATAGAAAAACTCTAGCCATGAAGGGAAGCTAGCAGTCGTTAGCTTTCCAATTGATAACACTGTCCATGGTGATTGGTGGTTGCTAGCTTATACCTTCATCTTGCGCCATGTGCTCTATTTTGAAATAAACACATGGCACAAGATCAAGGAAAGCTAGCAATTACTAGCTTTCCTCCTAGCATAAGCATTTCCTTCTAGGATAATAACACATACTTATGCTAGAAGGAAAGCTAGCAATCGCTAGATTTCCAATAGAAAAATCATGTCCATGGTGATTGGTGGTTGCTAGATTATACTTTGAGCTTGTGTCATGTGCTCTATTTTGAAATAAGAACATGGCAACAGATCAAAGAAAGCTGGGGACTGCTAGCTTTCCTTGTAGCATAAGAATTTTCTTCTATCATAAACACACATGCTTATGCAAGAAGGAAAGCTAACAGTCGCTAGCTTTCCAATACAAAAACCCTGTCCATGGTGATTGGTGGTTGTTAGCTTATACCTTGAGCTTATGCCATGTACTCTATTTTTAATGAATGCTACCTTTCCTTCTAGCAAATGCATTTCCTTTTAGCATGACACGCATGCTTATGTTAGAAGGAAAGCTAGCAGTCGCTAGCTTTCCAATAGAAAAACCATGGGCATGGTGATTGGTGGTTGCTAGCTTATACTTTGAACTTGTATCATGTACTCTATTTTCAAATAAGCACATGGCACAAGATCAAGGAAAGCTAGCGACTGCTAGCTTTCCTTCTAGCATAAGCATTTCCTTCTAGGATAATAACACATACTTATGCTAGAAAGAAAGCTAGCAGTCGCTAGCTTTCAAATAGAAAAATCTTGTCCATGGTGATTGGTGGTTGCTAGCTTATACGTTGAGCTTGTGCCATGTGCTCTATTTTGAAATAAACACATGGCAAAAGATCAAGGAAAGCCAGCGACTGCTACCTTTACTTGTAGCATAAGAATTTTTCTTCTAACGACTGCACACATGCTTATGCTACAAGGAAAGCTAGCCGTCGCTAGCTTTCCAATAGAAAAATAATAAGAATCTCTTTAAGTTCACATTTCCTAAAGATTCATAATAGCCTGTCCCATAGAGACCATCATTTAACTTGTTAGATGAATAACTTTTGGACATGTCAACATGAGAAAATAAGTTTTTATAAATGACAAGCTTTAAAAACTCAGCGTCTTCTTCCACATTCACCTCATAATAAAACTTCCCATTACATAGAATAAGCACACATGCTTATGTTATTGGAAAGCTAGCAATCGCTAGCTTTCCAATAAAAAAACCCTGGGCATGGTGATTGGTGGTTGATAGGTTATACGTTGATCTTGTGCCATGTGCTCTATTTTGAAAGAAGAACACGGAACAAGATCAAAAAAAGCTAGCATAAGCATTTTTTTCTGGCATAACCACACATTCTTATGCTAGAAAGAAAGTTATGAGTCGCTAGCTTTCCAATAGAAAAAACTTAGCCATGGTGATTGGTGGTTGCTAGCTTATACATTGAGCTTGTGCCATGTGCTCTATTTTGAAAGAAGCACATGGCACAAGATAAAGGAAAGCTAGCGACTGCTAGCTTTCTTTCTAGCATAATCATTTCCTTCTAGCATAAGCACACATGTGCTTATGCTAGAAGGAAAGATAACAATTGCTAGCTTTCTAATAGAAAAACTCTAGCCATGAAGGAAAGCTAGCAGTCGTTAGCTTTCCAATTGATAACATTGTCCGTGGTGATTGGTGGTTGCTAGCTTATACCTTCAGCTTGCGCCATGTGCTCTATTTTGAAATAAAGACATGGCACAAGATCAAGGAATGCTAGCTTTCCTCCTAGCATAAGCATTTCCTTCTAGGATAATAACACATACTTATGCTAGAAGGAAAGCTAGCAGTCGCTAGCTTTCCAATAGAAAAATCCTGTCCATGGTGATTGGTGGTTGCTAGATTATACTTTGAGCTTGTGCCATGTGCTCTATTTTGAAATAAGAACATGGCAACAGATCAAAGAAAGCTAGCGACTGCTAGCTTTTCTTGTAGCATAAGAATTTCCTTCTATCATAAACACACATGCTTATGCAAGAAGGAAAGCTAACAGTCGCTAGCTTTCCAATACAAAAACCCTGTCCATGGTGATTGGTGGTTGTTAGCTTATACCTTGAGCTTGTGCCATGTACTCTATTTTTAACGAATGCTACCTTTCCTTCTAGAAAATGCATTTCCTTTTAGCATGACACACATGCTTATGTTAGAAGGAAAGCTAGCAGTCACTAGCTTTCCAATAGAAAAACCCTGGGCTTGGTGATTGGTGGTTGCTAGCTTATACTTTGAACTTGTATCATGTACTCTATTTTCAAATAAGCACATGGCACAAGATCAAGGAAAGCTAGTGACTGCTAGCTTTCTTTCTAGCATAAGCATTTCCTTCTAGGATAATAACACATACTTATGCTAGAAAGAAATCTAGCAGTCACTAGCTTTCCAATAGAAAAATCTTGTCCATGGTGATTGGTGGTTGCTAGCTTATACCTTGAGCTTGTGCCATGTGCTCTATTTTGAAATAAACACATGACAAAAGATCAAGGAAAGCCAGCAACTACTAGCTTTACTTGTAGCATAATATTCTTTCTTCTAGCGACTGCACACATGCTTATGCTACAGGGAAAGCTAGCAGTCGCTAGCTTTCCAATAGGAAAATAATAAGAATCTCTTTAAGTTCACATTTCCTAAAGATTCATAATAGCCTATCCCATAGAGACCATCATTTAACTTGTTAGATGAATAACTTTTGGACATGTCAACATGAGAGAATAAGTGTTTATAAATGACAAGCTTTAAAAACTCAGCGTCTTCTTCCACATTCACCTCATAATAAAACTTCCCATTACATAGTGTTAGCACTTAGATTTTATTCCAGTTGTAAAAGAATAACACCTAAGGTAACCTCTTTCAAACCAAGCTTTAGGTGGAAAACTCAGCCATTTTTCCACCAGAGAGGGCTCTCTCACAATACATATACAAGGACTGAAAAATATAAAAGTTCTCTCAAATTTTCTCAAAAGGATTTTCTGGTTGAAAAGGAAAACAAGAAACGCTCGGCATGGAGTCAAAGTTTCAAATATACAATATACCAGTAAGAGATTTATACCAAACAGATTTCCACAGAGGCAAGATAGCAATCATATTACAGTCAATTTGATTTTTTCAGGTGGTACAGAAAGAAATAATGACATTCCATCAACAACAGGCATCTAACTTAGGATGAATCCATTGTCAACTTTAGAGAAAATAGTGAATATTTAAATGATATAAAACGAGGCATAACCAGTATGAATCTCGAATTATTTCAGACATTCATTTAAATATAGAAGAAAAACATAATGGAAGATATAACAAAGGAAGTGAACATGCACATATAAAGATAAAGAAAAAACAGACTGTAAAGTTGATCAACACATGAATCTCTGGTCTCAAAAGATGGGTATTTTCACTGTACTGCTTTTATTTATCAAAAAATAGATCTCCAAACATACACTGTCTCTCAAAAAATTTCCAACCCCTTCAACAATGTCCTTCAACAAAATTTGGAAGAAGCTTGACATTACTACTTCTTTTAACTAATAACTAAAAATATTTTAACTTAAAAGATAACTGTCTTTGAGCAATAGATAACTGTCTCCAAATAATATTACAAATTTAAAATAAAAGTATCCTTTTTGCCACTTGGCAAAAATTTTGAATATCATCTTTTCGCCACTTGGCAAGAGTTTTGAAAGCCTCTATGAATGGACAGAATATCTTGTCCTTCCATATTTTTCCACATAAGTCCACTGGTCGGCCGCGGGTAAGTCATAGTTGGTCATTTCCTTCACCAAGACTCGCATTTCAACATGACCTGCATAAGAAACAAGAAGAAGGTTTCCACAGGTTGAGATTAGCATATTTAAAATTTCAAAATCCTCTGATATTTTCTCCATTAAAATTTTCCCTGTAAGCATATGATCCAGCTGGTGGAACTTTCTGTGATCCATCCTTATATCAAATAGCAATCTCTTATAATCATTCAGAGGAATTAATTCATTTTTTTCATTCCAAAAAGCAGGAAACCCTTTGTTTACTAATTTTTCAAATTGCTTTTTGAACTTTACTACTTCTTCCCGTATTTCTCCACCTTTAGCTTCAACATTCTCAACATGCGAGTATTTCCCCAAGATCCTTCTGGCCCATGTGATAACTAAAATTCTGTTCGTTATATTCATGGCTATCAGGTCTGCTTCAGTTAGACTATTTAAAAATGTTATTGCTTTCTGGGCTACATCTTTTGGCTTTTTATTTAAGCTTTCCTTGACGGCTCTGCAACTTTCGAAGGCATCTTTGACCACCTTTTCTTTGACTCTTATGTAATCCAGATATGGTCTTAGTTTCTCAACTTCTTTTATAATTTGGTCCCACACCAGGTGTTTACAACCTTGCATAGCAGCTTGCCCTGTCACATGAGCTGCTAATCCTTTATTATTATTACTTAATTCCTTATTCTTTGTTTGCAAGGTTTTTATTTCTTTATTTTTTATTTCATTCTCTTCTGTCAGCTTCTGTATTTCAACCTTCAATTCTTTGATTTCATTTTCCCTTAAGCTTACCTAGGACATAGCCTGTAAAATATCATCTATTCCCATTTTATCTTCCTGTGTGTCTGTTTGTACTTGTTGCTGACCACTTCCTGCTAATTTTTTCCTCGCTTCTGCCAACTGTTCTTCTAAAATGATTTTCTCTTTTTCCCACCGATCTTTTTCATCAGAAAGCTTTAACATTTTAGCAGTAACATCATTGACTTCATTAGATAATTCTTCTTTTTCTTTTTCCAATATTGTCAATTCTGCTCCTTGGATGAGTACAGTGTCTGGAATTTTTAATTTTCGTCTCAACATCTGGATCATATCGTCTTTCTCTTTGAGCAGTTTGGTTGCTGCATCTCCTTCTTTATTTATCAAATCTACTTGCAATTTTTTAATCTGTTGCTGTCGAGACTTATTCTCTGCCTTCTCCTGTCTCAATTGATTATTCAATTTATCCACTGAACTTTTCAACTTGTCTGCTCTTAATATGGATCCCAAATAGTCTGAATATATGACTTCTCCAGTTTGTCTATGCAATAAAATTTTATCCGGGGCATTTATTTTAGACAAATCTATATTCATTTCTGAAATCTTATTTTTTGTGACAACTAAAAATTTCAAGGAATTTTCCCTGATATTTCTGCTAGTAAATAAGCTTACCTCATTATTAGATATACTTCTAACCTTCGAAAACAATTGACTGGTTTGTTTCGCGGACTCCTGTTTATTTCGACTATGCTCATCAAACACATCCATGATATTCTGGGGTCTATTTACATCACCCTCTACAGGGGTTTCTTCAATGTTGTACTCTTTAACTGTAACCTCTGGTATTTCTTTTTCAGCTGTTTTAGCCTCTTCTGAAATTGTTGTTAACTCTTGTGGTTCATTCATTTTCAATCTTTTTCCTCTTTCTGTTTCTTCATCTTCAATGATCATTATGTCCTGTATGGGTCTTTTAGATCCAACCAATGCACTATCTATTTCGCTTTCTGTCCCTGTTGTTGTGTCAATCAATGCCATTTCTTTGTCGGATGCATCCGGAATGATTTCTTCTTTATATTCTAGCCAATTGGCTCTGTCTGACATTCCTTCAACAATATGATGGTTCAGGGCCTTGATACAATGCTCCATTCTTCGTTTTGATATGATGTTTAACGGGTCATACTCCATAGCCGTATCTGAATCAAAATTCATATCCTTCAACAACTTCTCTATATACACTACAGCATTCTTATTCTTTATTGTGAACGGACCAAATGTGAATGGGTATTTAATGTCTGTAGCTTGTCTGTGAACCAAAAAATTGTTATCTTCCACAATCAACTTTTGTCTTAAGAATTCCAAGGAAAAAACCCTTAAAGTAAGAAAAGCTGGTAACACATAGGGTTTATGTCTGAACCCATATAATCTGATTACTGTACTGTCTTTCGACAAAAACCAATCTCCTGTTGCGTATTCTGTACTCAATTGCATGGATGCCTGCATTTCCGGTAGTACTCTAGGCATATTTTTTCCAAAAATCATTCTATAAATCTCTGAAAGCATGTAATTGATGTAATTGAACATGTTATTTTCTAGTAAAGTCGTGAAAATGATTTCTGGGAACTGCAACTCGTCTTGACTGGCTGTCATAATCATTTTCATCAAAAAGGCCTGAAACCTGAAATGTCTGAGAGTGGGAAAATTGACCATATGGTCATGAATCTTTTCTGTTAAAAATGCTTCAAAATTAAGTCGAGGGATTTGATTTTCACCAATCCCTGACTGGACTGTACTCATTTTGTACAATAAACTCAATTGAAACTCGGTTACATACAAATCCGTATCCAAACCTAGAACTACGGCCAATAATGTCAAAACTAACTGGGTATTTTCATTAAAAATATTGATATCTATAGGGTATGGGACCTCCGAAATGATGGTCTCTGGCTTGAGACACGATGACAAAAACATTTCCCTATCATTTTGAGAAACATGATGATAATTTTCAATAATGGAGACTTCAGAGAAAACCTCAGGGTCAAGGGTTTGGGAACAATCTACTTCTAGGGCTTTAATTAACTCTGCTGGCTTTAATTCGCAAATGACTCGGGTTTTTTGGCTGTTTAGAACGACTTTCTCTTCCCGGGAGTAATTTTCGACACACCATGATACGAATTCTGGGAAAGAAGGGATTTGGTCGGGGCAAAAGGCTATCAAAGACGACTGGTGAACTCTGTGGGGGTCTGTCCCTTCCTTTAACAATTCACACAACCTAATTTTTATATCAGATATTGGAAACCTAATTAGGGTATCGTAGACGTCTTCGTCTCTATCCTCTAGGGCTTCTTTTGATTTAAAAACGTCTATATCGTGCACAGTCTCCATTTAAACGTTTCTTTAAACAAAATTCTGTTTAAAAAAGTAGGACAAGTAACCCGACCCTACCTGTATGTACCCGCCTTTCGCCTTCTGTCGCAATTGCAGACCTCCACAAGTCTTCAGAGCTCTTCGGGATAGTGACACATGCAGAATGCCGTTATGTGGAGCCCCTTTTGTTTTATATAAGACTTTTGAATTAACTTCCCTGCACCTTTATGAATGCGGTTCATATATGACCATTGATCTCGAGACTTTGTTTTGGACCGTCAGATATCGCCTCCCTTTATTCCATCTGGTGGTATCCGCGATCAAAAAGCTATTTTCTTTTCCGGTTTATTCTCTGCGCGGATTAGCCACCTGCTGACACATGTTCGAGTGGTTTATTCTCCGCGACCGCTCTTCCTCATATCCAGTGTGCACCTTCCTAGATGCGGATGAAACAATGGTCGTTGATTTGATTAAGGTTTATATCGGCCCTCCGATTGCTACAAAGTATACACCATGTGATATGACCCCGCCATGCTTGCTCTATCTGCCACGTATCAGGTCCCACCCTGCCATGTGTACTGACCCCACCGCGCTTCCATATTTGGTGGTTCCTCCCGGCGCTATGGTGGTTTCCTTTACCGCTATATTACATATGCGGAAGGATGAGGTTTGGACACGTGTCCCGGCGGTATTGAGTCCGCTACCACCCACATCTATTTGCCGCCGATCACTTTGGCGATGCGGGAAGCAATATCGGCCGTTGATCGGGATTTTTGACATCTCCGCCACCGAAACTTGATTGGGGTTTAATCTTTTCACAAATTTGCTTTCGTACTTTGCATAAGTGGGTTTTTTCCTCTTGTTTTTGAATTGTCAACCTTTTCTTCAACCTCCTTTGTGATAATTTCTTCCTTTTTTGGACATTTTAGCAAACTTTTTGGATTTAGTCATTCTCAAACCTTAGTGTCAACACATAGAATGCCAATCTTTTCTCTTTACATGAGAATTAGCACCCATCTGCATTTCATAGTTCAATACATCTTCCATCCTCTCAAATTCCTGGTGTATTTTCTCTATATCTAAAAAAATTGGATTTCTCTTTTATGATGGTCTACCTCTATACCAAGCCGGTAGATGTTGCAAGTTTGTTGAATTGTAGCAACAAGGGAATGCAAATTGTAATTAATCTATACCTTAGTCTAATTAATTTTTGTCCAATAATTATGCTTTGATCATTACACCACTCTCAACTTTTGTACCTATTTTTGGCATTTCAAACTCCAAGCATTCCAATCTCCAACTATGTATAACATGTCAGTTTCCTCGGTATGCACTTGTCACATTGTCGTAAATGTTATCAGGACTTCAAACCTCATTACTTGTTCAAGGTAGTGGGTTGGTGAATTAAAATTGGCATCTTGCCTCTCCCTGTTCATTCTTCCGTTGTGGAAGCCCATCCCCTGCATTTGCTTCTCAACCAGACATCTCACCCTTCTGCAGCGAGACCCCTGCATCTGCTGCTCGAGCAGGTTCTATTCTACTCCATGTTTTGTTCTACTTTTGTTTTATAGTTGCATAGCATTTCCAATGCAAGGCAAACAACTACAAGTTACACACCAAATTGGCGATCAATCCTAAATCTCTCTATAAACTTAATAGGTAGGACTAAACTATTATGACCCGACACTAAACTTTTTCATCTAGGTCGATGATCCATAATGTAACGTCCGGAGGGATCT
Organism: Larix kaempferi; assembly: GCA_027924585.1. Classification (NCBI taxonomy): domain Eukaryota; kingdom Viridiplantae; phylum Streptophyta; class Pinopsida; order Pinales; family Pinaceae; genus Larix; species Larix kaempferi. Next base: position 7,128,209 of record BSBM01000602.1, read on the forward strand.
AATGGTTAGTGAACCATAGATTTTAAATGGCTAATGTCCCATATATTTTAAACGGTTAATGTCGCATAGGTTTTATATGGGGTTTCCATGAGAGGAAATAAAAATATTCTACTCTAAATGCCATCTTTTTGCAACTTATAATGTGTTAAACCATATCTTTATGGTTAATGCCTCATAGATTTAAAATCATATCTCAATAGATATCAGTGATTTTACTATCCCCTTCTAAATATATTTTGACCATTAAATAATTGAAAAGAGAGATAAATTAATATTAAGTTAATTTTAAAATTACAGTCAAGTTAAGCATCAAATCAATTGGATATATAAAATTATATACATCAAAACCTTCAACTTAAGAAATGTGATTTTCTTTACAATCTTTCATTAAATGGATATTTCCTACCAATTTCATTGAATTTAGGATAGTTTTGGAATGCCCTAAAATAAAGTGGAGAGGGTTTTATGGGGAAAGGAAATTATTAAAAGAAATTTGAAAACCTAAAATGCAAGATAAGCACCAATTCTCATATTTCATAATATTAAGAATCACTTTCAAGTGAGGATAGATGGAAGTGGATACATTATGGAAGTTATATTAATGTAGACAAGTAAGCAATGTGCTATATCCTCTAATGAATGATCTTATGAAGTGGAAGAACCATATAAACTGAAAAAGGCCATCAATAACACTAATCACTAGACTTTGTAATATTTGTAGGTTCATATTGACCTTCAACAATTAAGACACTAGAAATGGATGGGATGTTTGCAAAACTTTATCTCATAATCATTTATAAAAATGGAAATATAACACATAGGAAGACATCCTATTGATTCTATGTGCATTGAAGATCATATCTTTAGCTAATTTGGTGCACATGGATCCTTTCACTCATGATTCATACAAAGAGTAAAGAACATAAGATTACAATTTCATGAAGATATTTCATGGATACAAGGCCAAAGTCATGAAGAATCAATTAAAGTGACAGCAAGATTTAGTATCATCTCCAAGATGCATTTCTCAACAAGATATATAAGTGTTATACACCTATATAGGTGAGAGAAAAAAACTAATAACAGAGGCCCATAACTCTGATGTTGGAGGCCATTTTGGTTTTGAGAAAACAAATAATAACTTGTAGATATGTGTCTTGTGCCAAATTCAGGAAGATGTAGATTGGTTCATTAGAGGATGCATACGCCATTGCACTAGTAAGACCAACAATGGGAAGGAAGGTTTATATCAACATATACATATAAGTACTAGACCATGGGAGAACAATGCATTTTGTGGGAGGTTTTTCGAGAAGCATGTTACGGATTTTGTAAATAAAATAGCTTAATAAAATAGTGTATAAACCAATGTACACCAAATATGAGATTGAAACATAAATCCTAAAGTTATAATAGAGATGAATTAAATAATAAATCCTTATATTTATTCTCCATTATTTCTGGATTCATTGTGTTAAGGAGGGGTTTATCGATGTTTCATACCTGCGATACGCAATCCATATTCTTACCTATCATGAAGATGGACTACATATCATAGGTCCGAAACGTCGATAAACCCCTCCTTAACACAATGAATCCAAAAATCATGGAGAATAAACTAGCACACTGTGAAATCCTGAGAGAGAAAAATCATTATATTCATTAAGAGAATCCTTAATTATAATGATTGTAACTACATCTCTCTATATAATATTCCCTATCTCTCCATATAATATCCCCAATTGTACTTGTGGGTCCCCTATTAGGGTTATCCCTATTAAATATTCATGTAACCACATTACCTATATATTCAACCCCATATATACATCCCATGGAGTTATAACATATCACCCCATAAAAAGGATTCGTCATCAAATGTTTGTAGCTAAGGCTTTTATATGTGATGAAACCTAATAATAGTAATGGTTATTTATATTTGTTCTCTCTTGCTACTACTATTGATTATCCATCCATCTATATTTATTTATTTTTTGTCAATTCTTCATGGCTTCCTTTCCTTTGATTGCATGTGCATTATTATAGCTTCTCCAATTTGTTATAGTTTTTGTTCTTTGATAACATCACATTAAATAATGGTCCCTTTTTGCCTCATTATATGAACCATTGATTATTTCATCTTCATCCTTTGTAATGTTGACACTTATTGTATTTTTTTCGATATTTCATTGTAAAGAGGTATCAATATGGTTCCACCATTAATGGTGCTTTGTAAATTTTGATGCCCTTATCACCCCCTCTCCTTTTTGGTACAATGACATGCTCCAACTATTATAATTATTGACCTTCAATTGCTTCTACTTTTGAGATAATAAGATCATATTTTTCCTTCATATTCTGAAGATGATGTTCAAATTCAACAATTATTTTATGGTGACCTTCTTATACCTTCTCATCCTTCTCCTTTTGTACTAAATGGTTGATGTTATCCATCATTCTATCCTTATTCAATTATAAATTGAACTTTTAATTTGACATATATTCAAAATTTAGGGTTTCTTCAACCTTCTTGCCAACATAATATTCAAGTGTTTAGGTAGTTTATTCATCTATAATCTTTCAAAATACTAACTAATGACATAGACCATATCCTTAGTCATATTATATGATTCCTAAGAGTGATCTCCCCGCAAAGTGATATTCTTAGCACGTACTATAGCAATGTAAGATAATCGAAGAGTTTATGGAAGCATGGGTATAGGCGAAAATAAGGGACTTCCTATATACCCAAAGGTACATGGAAGATTAAATCTCTAAGAATATTTTATGTAATGTGGTACTAATTGCTAGATACCAACATAGGTTCACTAGGGAGCCCAACCAAGTGACTCAAATTTCCTACATGTATGTTTCCTAGTACTGTTTTTTTCCTAGTAAATAGCATATATTTGTGTTTAAAGATGCTTGAACATGTTTCTAGCTTTAAAAAAATATGTAAAAATTGGACATGTGCTAGCATTGGAAATGTAACAACCCAAAAAAAAAGGAATGCAGAAATTTTAAAACTTTTATTTCCTTTTCTTTTCAATATATTGAATATTTCTATAATTTCTCTCATTTCAACAACATACATCTTTCCCTACCATGATTTAAAATTTGAGAGTTATACTTCTTTCCCTTTTCAAGGATCATACTCATACACTCATAACCTAAGCCAATTATATAAAAATGATATATATGAGACTCATTGGAAACTCTTATCTCTTGTAAGTAAATTCTGTGGCTGAAAACCAAATGTGACTTTTCACCTGTTTAAAAGTCCTTTGATTTGTCGCAAGATAATATCTTCATTTTGACATAGGCAACATATCCTATTGCTTATTTCGTTAGTATTATCATTTTATAATGGACAACTGCCCACAATAATTCATTGTGAAATTATCATAACAATTTGTTGTAACTATAAACAATGTCATAAACACCTCTACAAATATAATATGAGTAATTACGATAAGTTCTAACATTTGTTTATTTTTCAACAATCCCAAAGTATACATATCTATGAAAAACCAACGCTCACACTATATATCTGCATATCTAGATTTATGAGAAAAATATACCCAAAACCATATGTAATTTTCATTGATCAAAAGTAAATAAACATAAACTATATAAATAGATTATCAGTAATCATATATATATAAAAACTCCACAACCTTCCATTTTAAACATATACAAAATTCTCTACTTCCATATGTATCCATAATAAACCATGCAACCCTCGTGAGAATCAAAACTCATATTCTTTTATCAAGAGCAAGACAAAATACAGTGTTATCATAACATTTTAATAAATACAATTTGTATGTAATTAACATAAATTTTCATTCCAAGCCATATGGATTATTGAATTTCATTAGCAGTTCATCTTGGATATTCAACAGGAGTTTGGCATAGGAGACAAGGGTGACAACTAAACCCTTAAAGTACATATGGACTCTAATATTCAACAAGAAAATGTGAGAGGCAGGCGTCGAGTAGAAAAGAGTTGTCACATAAATGAGCGATCGCTCAAGGGAGTTAACCAAACTGTTTTTCTCCGCTAGGGTCAACCTTCAAATATTATGAAGATTCTACCACAAGATCTACGATCGAGAACCGAGGGGGTATTAATTCCCAACTATATCGCACCATCACCATAATAGACTGATTGTTTTTTGCCCAAAACACATCACTCAACTGCTGCATCACAACCCAAAAATAATGGGCGGATCTCACAAGGAAGAACATGAAAATGCCGAGTTGACAAGTAGGGAAACATTCCAAAAAGTTATTGAGGGTTCTTGTCTTTCACTTAACAGTAAGTTCACGAAATTTAACAGTTATTTGCAGACCATTACCATCTGCACATCGCATGCACTCCACAAACGTATTACACATGCCTTAATACCACAATTCACTTGGTACTTAACACACAATCACTTCAAATATATAAAATAATCGACTTAACCCTCCAACCTTTAAATCGAGGTCCCTGACACATTTCACAATCTTTTGATAGATCGGTCTAGGGCTCGCTTCCTGCATTTCACATACTTAGTTTCTTGAATATACAGACAGGGAGGCAAACGAAAGGATTGAACACAGATAACAATTCTTGATTGTAACCATATCCGAGAGCATTAACAAGATCATACAAAAAGAATTACACTGAATAATAAAATTTGAATGAATTCATGTGCTAGTTAGAGTTAATATATAAGGGAAAGCAGGATGGCAAAGTGCGCAGGTATTTCCCATGAGATGTTGCAGTTGTTTCTATGAACATTCCACGCACTAAACCCGACTAGACCAGAAATTGGATAGTATTTGGTTTAGGGACTGAAATTTTGTTAAGAAAATGCCAGAGAATTTGATGAGACAAGAATGCCTTGTAGCACTAGGAGATAGGATGATATGGCAGAGAGATGTACCTGGAACTAATGTGGTGCTGTCAAGATGATTCATGGAGATGGATGAAACACCAAATGAAATGCTGCTAGCCACCCACGCTCGTGAAGGTTATTTCGGCCTGCCAACTCCTGTAAAAAATTCATTACACATATCTTGAGAGCTGGAGATACCAACAGAAGCAATTTATGGAAATAACAACAAATAATGCATACGCTGAGGCTATTTAGTTTATATACTAGTTGGTGCAAGGAGGAAATGTGCCCTAAGCAGGCATAGACTGGATCTCGTAGTTGAGCATGTGCCTTGTAGGATGTGTGACAACTGTTTGGCAGCGCTAGATTATGAGAATATATAGCAAATATTTCCAGACAATGCTCGCCCCAAAAATCTAATGAACTGTTACAAAATGCTCACCGCCTTCATCATAGCCTTAGTATGGAGAGAACAACATCCTTTCACCCATTTCCTTCTAAGAAACTTGCAAGCCCTGAAGGCGCTCCTCCAATGCACAAGATTTGAACTACCGAGTCCCGACGGTGAGTTTTCTGAGGTATCCTTGATGGATCTTCTTCCATGGCAAAGAATGGAGGAAATTGGTGAGGAACCGTCCTTTGGTAACTTTCGTGGAGCGCGGGCATTTGAGATTTGAAATTCAAATTCGCTTTTTTGAACACCGTGTCTGAACATTGAAGGGACAGGATATATATATTATGCATTATATGCATGGACTTGGAATATGACATACATTAGATTCTTAATAAATTTGTGGTCAAAATAGGTTATTTTGATATAAGATTATTTTATTTTTTATATATTTATTTCTTCTTCAAATATAGGATCAAAATAAGATTGAGTTACAAATTTTTTAATTGAACTAGCTCAGACTTTAGAGTGCTAACAATATATTAAATGAACTAAATCTGTGAAGTTGGTTATTATTACAACAAACTAAAGAGTTGATGGACATAATTCTATGAAATCATATTTATGCAGACTAAGTACAATGCTTCGAAAGACCATCTAGCTAACCCCTCTCAAATGACAACCATTTTTTTATTATTCATGTTTACTCATGGTGCAGCTTCCCCTACGCTCCATCCATCTTCAACTACTCTTTAACTTCCATATGACTACTTGAGCACATATTTGTCGCTTCAACTTCCACATTGATATTTCATCTTCCCTTAGTGCACTTCATATGTCATGCACAGTTACCCCATGCTCATCATGTGCACTCATTGTCATGCACATTTTTGCTCACATGCACTTGACTCATAATTGGAATAACTAACTTGCATCCTCCTTGGATGCACATTCCACTTGAGCACACCCCTCAAAGTATCGCATGTTTTTTTTTGTTAATCCATGCATGATCGACATTATGTTATTTTCTCTTGCCGTACCACATTATATCTTCTATGTTTTCTTTTGTATCAAACTTGCTTATGTAACACTAGCATGTACCAAGTACTGGTACATGCTAAGTACTGTACTTCCTTGAAGCCTATACCAAGTCGCTTAAGTAGTCCTAGTCCCCTTGTTGTTACAACTATGTTTGAAATTCATGCAGGCAAGCATTCTTTGACATTGGTGTTCGTGGAAACAAAAAAGGGATCTGATTCATTGGAATACTGGTTGTGTTCCAATAGGTTTCCACTGTTCCAGCAACCAGTATTTATGGAGACAGAATCCAAAGGAGCGTGAGAAAATGACTTCAAGCATCGAGCTATTGACTCATCAACCGTGCGAGCTCCATCGACCATTCAACCAATGTTACATAACGATGTGCGGGATCCATCGATCATTCAACCAATGTTACATAACAATGTGCGGGCTCCATCGACCATTCAACCAAAAGTTGTTTGATAGTGCACAAGGTCACATTGTATCGTTTTGTGCGGGCTCACGGTTATGATTGGAGACTAGTCCTTGGAGGGTGCACAAAATGGTACGTTGTGCAGCCCCTCTGCAATGCCAAGAGTCAAGACCATGATCTGTGCACAAAACTAAACTTGTTGTCCCATGTGCAAGCTCGACTCTACATGCGACGATACACATTTGATGGTTGCACCATGGTATTGCGGGCTCATCATATACACATTGGCCAGTGCAAAGGCGATTTGTGCGAGCTCACCATCATAATATGTGACTGGTCTTAAGAGGGTGCACAAACTTTGCTTCGTACTTTGTGCAAGCTTTCGTCACATGATGTTGAAAATAAGATTGGACGCACGAAACGTATGATATACCATATGATATAACCCATGTAACATTTCATCGTTTTTCACCGCTTTTCATATGCCATTTCCGATATGTTACATGGGTGTATAAAGCTATTTTTCCAAAATTATTTTTCCAAGGACGCTTCTTCGAAAAAACTAAGTCTTTTCTTATTTTTCTTTTAGGTTCACTCTTTGGATGGTTTAGGGGTGAAACAAACTGAGGGTTTTCATCAAGTGGAATTTAAGCTTATGGAATCAGGGATAGTTTTCTCACTCATATTTTGTCAAACTTTTCAAGGATGAATTGCTTGTACAGAAAGAATAGGCAGTAAGGGCAGGGGGGGTTTACTATATCCAAGTGTATGGCATGATAATAAAAAAACCTGTAAAGGAGAAATATTAGACATGGTATGATAAAACATACCTTATAAGGACTCCGTCCAAATTGTAGTTGTATAGACATCATTAAAGAGTAACAACACTTGGATCAGTGGCCTTTAGCTCAAAATTTCAGGTGGGGCCCCACATCACATAACTTGGGGAGTTGTTGAGGGATCAATAGATTATTACATACACCAAAGGAGAAGCTCGAACTAGGCATAAAATTACTTGTGGAAGGTATTCCAAGACTAGGAAAACGTAGGGTTGGAATGTGTTTGCTAATAGATGGCATTATGAATGAAGAGACATTGGGAACATGTGGCATATGGGTAGAAGAAATGATTTTGATAACTAAATATACATAAGAAGCATTCATGTTTCCTCAAAAGACACTAGGTGTAGTGGAAGTACATCCCGTGCTTGTTAGATTAACCATAATTTGGTTCTAGACATATTATGCTGTACATTTTGAACAAATTTAAAGGGATCTATGGGAAAAGGTACATCTAGTTGTATCAAGACATGATCGTCAGGTTGGGTCAAGGGAGGATTATAATGGGCCAGTGTCTAAATGTCAATAACTTCAATTTTAGGTGTCCCTAAATATTCGGCTAAGTTTGTATTTGTATCAGGTGGATACACAGTATGATCAGGTGGATCATGTATGATGATATGTATCAGGTAGATACTTGGTATGCATCAGGTAGATGCATTGTATGAATTGTGAAGTATGTTGAACTTGTGATATTCATTGACATTGATTGGTATATTGAATTACGCCTTTTATATTACTTATTTGTCTTTATTATCCATTGTTGACTCCATGCAAGGCACTAATATTATCCATAATGATTGTAGAATGGTATTTCCAGGTGTGTTGGTGCTTACAGGTGTTATTCCTCCATTAGGGACTCTCCCATGGGTTTAGGACTTAACCAAAGAAGATGAGGAGTTCGGTTATGGTGACATTGGACCTATGTCCTCCCCACTTACTGTAACTAGCCCCTTGGTCCACACAGCCTAGGTGTTCTAGGGATGATAGTTTGTATAATAACAGGGAGGAGGAGAGGGGTTAAAGAAAGAGAGGGAGAGAGTGTGGGAGTTAGAAAGGAGGGGGGGTTAAAGATAATCGGAGAGAGAGATGGGGTTAGAGAGAGAATGGGGGGGTGGGCTAGAGAGGTGGTTTTTTATGGAAAAGGGGATAGAAAGGGGGATGAGAGGGAGGGAGGTAGCATGGGAGGTATAGATTAGCAAAGGGATAGATCTAATGAGTATGGTGGGAAGTATGGAGGAGGGGATTTTTGGAGGGATATATTGAGAAATGGTGGGAGGGAGAGAGAGGGGTAGGGTGTGAGAGATAGATAAGGAGAGATGTAGAATGGATATATTAGGAAATAGTGTGAGGGAGAGAGAGGGTTAGGGTTTTAGAGATAGATAGTACTTAAAACCAGAGTTTATTATTATGAGGACCCATCCTCCAACATAGTTAAGAGGGTTTTAGGAATAGTAGATTTCAATTATCCAAGACATGTTCCCCTACATACAAGGAAATCATCCAAATGGGTCTATTTACCCAATAGCTCCATTGGCTTAGTCATGATGGAGACATTCATCAAAACATTCTTACCATGCGAGCATTAACGAATTCGAGATAAAATTCTTGCAAAATTACTACCCATTTTGTATAGTTTCCCCTGATTATACGACGGGATGAAATGTGTTGCATGGGGTTCATTTTAGACACTATTTTTGTTTTTCATGGAAATATATAATGCCCAAGTATTTAATTAGCATGTACCACTACTAAGGCAAACTCCTCTACCTAGGAATACCTAAATTCAAGGACAACAAGGCCCTTACCAAGATAATATATGACATATTCCCGATATGAATCATCTTCTTGTACTAATACCATCCCTAAACTAGATTCGGTAGCTTCCAAATATAGCAAAAATATATACTATAGTTTAGAGGACTAAGTATCAGGGTTGACATCAAGATTTTCTTCAATGCATCGAGTGAGTGTTGAGTTTGGTCATCCCATATGAATGGTGCATCTTTTTTTAGAATACACATGAAACATTTATCTATTTTGGCATAATTTGTGATAAATCTTCTAAGTAAGTTTGATTTCCCTTGTAGGATTTGAAGTTGTCGGATTGTTTTCAGGGAGGAGGGGGGGAAACTATAATATTGCATCAAACTTAAGGGAATAAGCCATAATCCTATACTTGGATACAATGAAACCAAGTAATCTTTGAATATCCACACCAAAGATGCATTTATTTGGGTTCAACCTAATGTTGTACTTACGACATCAAATGAATACAACATGTAGATGTGCATAGTGTTCGGCCCTTTTCTTAGATTTAGCTACCAAGTCATCAAGATAAACCTCGATGACTTTCCGAATGAGAGAGAGATGACTTTCCGAATGATCTAAATAGAGATCTCCTGATCTCTATTTATACAAACCTATTTTCCCAGTGACCTTATGGGGCCAAATTGTCTAGCTAGGTACATCCACAATATAATATATATTTCAGGGCCGACCCCACACATGGTGGTCTAATAACCCATCGGCAAGTACACACACTTGCGAAACTTGTCAATCCACATGACAACACTTCCTTATAGAGGAATAACACATATCTAATAAGGGTACAATAAATATATATATGAAATACATAGATGAAATACATTCCAAAGTTACATATACATCAACACTCCCTCTTAACTAGGAAGGTATTTCTTGACACAGATCTGCTAGACAAGTCTTCTTCTCGAGATCATCGTCATCGATGCATCGTCATCATCATCGTCACCGCTGCTGCTATCTCAACCAATATCTGACTCTACTTGTCATAGGAAGTTCTACAGAGCCAGTCCTTTTTCATACTGGATGTAGGCCCACCACCTACAGGTCTTCATCATCACTCACCATATTGTGGAAATCTCAGTACTTATTACGTTCGTCACAAAACCTTAAAAGAGTCTCTTGACTAGCAACAACCCTAAAGAGCATCTGAGGCCTTTTTCATCCTGTCCGGATCTCCAGGACTTATTACATGTGACCCCACCACAAAACCTTGAAAGAGAATCCCAGGACTGATTACGAGCACAAGGCTCAACCTATTGGATCTCCCAGGGCACAAATTACATGTGGTCACCACAAAACCTCGAAAGAGCATCCCAGGACTAATTACGAGCACAAGGCTCAACCTATCGGATCTCCTAGGGCACAAATTACATGTGGTCATGGAAAAACCTTGAAAGAGCATCCCAGGACTGATTACGATCACACGGCTCAACCTATCGGATCTCCCAGGGCACAAATTACATGCCATAGGACAAAACCTTGAAAGAGCATCTGCCAGATATCCCAGGGCACAAATTACATGCCATTGGAAAAACCTCAAAAGATTATCTGCAGATCTCCCAGGGCACAAATTATATGTCCTCCCAAGAAAAACCTCAAAAGAGCATTTGTCAAATATCCCAGGGTACAAATTACATGCCGTAGGAAAAACCTAGAAAGACTATCTGCAAATCTCCCAGGGCACAAATTACATGCTTATATGCACAACCTGTTCCACAGCCACAGAGTATCTACCTGATACTCACCATACATCATCCTGATGTACACATGATCATCCTGATCATCATCACTGCAACATCCTGTTGCATGTCATATGGAGTAACATCCTGAAGCTTGTCATCCATGATCATCCTGATCATACAATGCATCTACCTGATGCATACCAAGTATCTACCTGATACATATAATCATACATGATCCACCTGATCATACAGTGTATGTATCATATAGGTGTTTGGATATAGCTAGGGAACATGAGATGTATGTATCAGGCCTAAGACTCTAAGAGAATTGGTGTCACCTTAAGGAATTTTCAATTATATCAAAGCTCCTATACATGCTTAACTTACTAGACATGCAAGAGGGGATAATCAAGTGGTTTTTACGTGTACTTCAGATATAGGAGCATCATATAAATACCCAACTTAAAGAAATAGGCACAATCAAGCTAATGTGAAGTTTAAACTCAAGCAAATATGTCAATCGAAGGAGGAAACTGTTGTATTGCAAAGAAGCTCTGAATCACTAAAAAAGGAAAATGTGGCCTTCCAACGCAGTAGATCGACGATGTGATAATTTGCCATAACATTCTCCAATGATTGTTTATGTTTAGATATATGCAAATTCCTAAAGTACTCAAATGCATTTCTAAGTAATGCTCTAGGTGCAAACTTATATGTTTTTATGCAGTTAAGTTTAATAAGCATTTTCACTAGGAGCAAGTGGATCAGTGCTTATCTGCTCAAGCGTGGTATTCCGTCAGAAGTCAACATCGTCGCTCTCCCTGTGTGTGATTTACCCGTACTCTACGACCCTTCATATTCCTTTGTGTGTCCGTCGGTGAACCGTTTCACCTGTCGCTACACACATTTCTCACAAACATAAATTAGTAGCAATGTCCTCAATAATCACAATTTGATTTATAAATTTGTTGCTTCATTAAGCATCTATAGTTTACTCAATCGTTACTCATTCGTCTAATCACATAATCAATTGCACAACTAGTCGTTAAGCACCATTCATATGTACAGTTTTCATATCAAAGTTAATTGTTAAACAACATGAAATCGTCCATTCACAATAACTACCCAAATGCACATATATCAATCAATCGTAATCATAAATATACTCAAAATAAAATCATAGGGTTATTTTATTAATGTTTCAAACAGTCAGGTCACTCAGCAGGTGCCCTCAATGTCTACAGTAGTCTAGGGGCACTACATACACCCCTACTTATTTAGAACTTCATCCCGAAGTTCAGAATAAATGCGGAAATCTATGATGCATCTCAGCTGCATCCTCCCAAGTCGCACAGCTAGGACTATAAATGTCCCACTACACTTGACTTGATCAATCCGTGCTAATCATTAAGCAAGATGTAATCAATCAATTATCCCACCCCACACAATATAATTTAATTCCTTAATTCATTTATCAATTATTATCGTCATTCACATCTTCAGGTTTTCCTCAATCATTTAAGACATAACAAGGCTCAAGAGACCACTATATCGAAGTTGTTCAGTCGGGTCACTTGACAGGTGCCCTTAAGGTCCACAGTCATTCTAGGGGCATTACATACACCCCCTCTTAAATAGAACTTCATCCTGAAGTTAATTTTTGTTCTTGTACTTTCGACACTAAGCTTTATCTTAATTTCCTATTATCATCTTCTTTCCATTCCCTTCTATTTTTCTCCAACAATCATGGCCATAAGCACAAGTGGTTCTAATCATTATTATTATTATTATTTTTTCCAACATGGTTCCAATACATTCTCAGGAACTCAATCATAATTGTGTATAATATCAATTCGATAGTACATTCAATAACTGTCGGTCCCAACTAGATTTTCGATATCACTTATTCTTGTCATTAGTATCATCATGTTCAGCTCCATGAGCTTATCATGTATTTCCCGTATCTCTTCATTTATGTTGTCATAGGACCACTTCGACAGATTCACCAAGTCGCACAAAGTGTCTTCTTAACCCCATCAAGTTCCATCTCGAGGGCTAGTTGTCATTTTATCATGTTTGATTATGACCTAAGGTTAGCTTCATTGCGTTCTATTTATTATGCTAATCGTCTCCATACTTCTTTTTATGAAACATTGCCTTCATTTGACCATTTCGATACCATGGTTAAATTTCAAGTTCGTAGTCATGAGTTTTCATAAATGGTTTTGTCGTAATGCAAAATGCATGTCGTTGAGTTCAGCTCATCATACCAATCACATTGATATCTTGTTTTCAAATTTTAAGTTGGTTTCTCTTCCTCGACAATCCGTCAAAGTCTCGTCAATCTGAGCATCTTGGTGTCTTATCATTTAAAATTGATCAATTTTTCGTCATTCAGCAAATCCACCGATTATATCCATCCACTTGTTTTCTCATCATGGCTATGTAGAAAAAGGTTTAAAATATCGTTGGTCTTTGTTCCTTTCTCCGAGTAGATTTTTCTTAAAATACAATTTTACGTTATTGATACCATCTCTATTCGACAATTTAATGCTCATAGTTAGTGAATGATTTTTTTTTTCTTTTCTTCTTCTTCTTCTTCTTCTTCTTCTTTTTTTTTTTTTATACTATAAGTGTCTACTCCTAAGTTATAGTTCTTTGGCTTTCCAAAGCATTTGTTCTGGAACAATTATTCCATATGTGAATTGGCAAGGATCTCTATCATAGTTGAAATATATCTTAAATAAGTAACACTTGCAAACGGAAACCCTAAGGGTACAATTTGACAAAAAGGAAGGCTATGTCTTTAATCTTACAACCTACAATCCCCTAAGTGAATTGTGAAATATAGGCATGTGTTAACTTTTCATCTAGTTCATTTTATAACATCAAGAAATATCATAACAGTATCTTATCTTTCAACCAGTTCATATTATCATATAAACGTAGTATAAATATAATAATACATTAGCCTTTCATAGTATCCCATAAAATAATTATGAACTATAAACAAGGCATTAACCTTTCCTTTACATCTTGCTATCCCATTAACGAAATATGAAATATGGTGATGCATTATCCTAAATTTACCTAATTCATTTCATCACATAAACGTAATATAAAATATAATATAATAATAATACATTTAACTTTTCAAATTACATAAGAAAGTACAAAATATAGACAAAATATTAATCTTTCTTCTACTTCCAGTTATCCCCAAAAAAATATGTAATATCACCACTACTTTATCCTATCATGCATAAATAAAAAATATTACAATATCTTTCAACTAAATCTTATAATTATAATAAGGTATTATAAAATATAATAATACATTAACTTTTCATCCATGCCATAAAGAAATATGAAATAAGAACATGCCATAAAGGAATATGAAATAAGAACATACCATACATTATCATCCATTTCATGTCATTGCATAAATGAGAAATATTGCAATATCATTCAACTAGTTTTTATAATTATAATAATGTATTATAATTATTAACATAGTACCACACGAAGCGCCACACAGTCCCATCGAAAGCATGAGCCAGCTGCAGCCATATCCTGGAGATCTCATCGTACACAGTCTCGCTGCCGCCATATCCTCAAGGTTCAACGCCCATCTACCTGCATTCAACGCCCATCTACCTACATTCAACGCAGTGCAGTCCATTGCAAAATGCCAAGAGACCTGGTCCTCATTCTCGTCCTGCAAATTCCTATAGCTGGAGCTGCTGAAACATTGTTCTTGTCCTCTGCAAATTAGAACCTGAATCCTATTGCGAGCAGCTGGAGCGGCTGAATCGTCCTCCTGTAAATTAGAACTTCAGGTACTCCTCGTCCTAAAAATTCCTATCATTCTCGTCCATTTAGTTTAGTATCTGGATTTTGTACAAGGCCCATGGGGTATGGGTATTTTTGTGCCTTCTTCAAGTTATAAGAGGTTGCATATTTCAGTTACTGGAGATATCTACGAGTCTGCTGTATGCTTGAAAATCTTGATTTGAACATTCCCATATAAATTTTGTAGCAACGTTTAAATTTGTAGTTTGTATGTTCTTATTTCAAACTTTATCAGTTTTTAGAGGTTTGTACTGGTTCTTATACTTTGTAGTGGTTGTTATACCGTAGCATGGATTTATATTTAGTGTACCTGACTATTGCTCAAGGGACCCTCCCTCCAGTCACTCATCCTAGTACTTTTGTTTAAAGCACTTCCCAGCACAGTCTTTGCAAGGTCGGAAAGCCCCCCTGGAACAGATGGAAAAACCTTTTGAAGGTCTAATTTAGGCGCTTCACAGTAGCGAAAACACTCCAGCTCTCCATAGGAATCAGAAAGACGCTTCAGGTCAGATTGCAAAGCATACCCTAACTTCAAAATGCTAGTTGAATGAAATACAGCTTTAAGGCACAAGTCCAGTGCACCTGGTTCTTTGTTAAATAAATTCACCATCTCAAATATAAAAACCTTTTTTGCAGTAGCAATATCTGATATCGAAACCTACAGAATTAAAGGTAATTCAAGGTTCCAAAAAAATAAAAGACAAATCATCCTTGGTTAACTGAGACGATGGAAGGGATGATTTTCCATAACTTGATTGCAATTATTTTTTTGAGGATCTTGTATTAAACATTGTAGAGGGAGATGGGCCTAAATCTATCTACAGATGTCTATATTAACGTCGTTTTCCATGAAACCGTTTTCCTGTATCGCACTGAAACATTTGCTCCGATGGATGTCCATCAATATAACCCTGGCATCCATCAGTATCACCCTGCATCCAAGCATCAGATGGTGGATTCCAAGTATGTAGGTAATGTGATGAATGGTAAACAATCTTTAACACCCTGCCCGACTGCGCGATCGTCGCTTCAGATAATTTTGTCATAAATGTTATTCGTTTGAGTAATCTTTTCCAACTTGGGCAATTCATTACGATTTGGTGGAGAAACACTCAGTATTAATGCAACCGTCTGACATGCTCGCGCAGCCATGCCCATTTGAATTTTGAATTTTGAATTTTTTTGTTCCGCCTTACTACCAGATACAAGTGACATTGTCGCTTCCCGCCCTCATTTGAGTTCGAACATATTCATAGATAGGAGCACACGATATTTTTTTGTCACTGGCCTGGAGTTTAATTCACAGCCATGGCTGACCTAAATCCTATAAAAGCCTATTTGTATGGATGAGCTGCTTACTATCTTATGAAAATCTGCCCCCTCAAATGATGATGAGAAGCCCAAATTGAGAGTAAGAGGTTATATAATTCTCTTTGTGGAGACTTTTGCAGGGGATTTCTCCCTACTTCATGTCTAAATAATGACACTAATATTACTATTTGCATTTTACACCACTGTCATTACGATTTGCATTTACACCTCTCTCACTCTGCTGTCGTGACTATGCAAATTTAGGTAGTTACCATCCGACTCAATTTTCCAGCGTGATGAATCTTTACCGCCAACCTTTACAGGTTTTGTAAATGGGAGTAAAATGGTACTAGTGTAGTGTTCTTCCGTAAAAATATATTAAGAAAGGGTTCACTCAGGTGTAGAACTATAGACTTATTTGATTATTCTGCCAACTCAATGCAAGTTTTGGTTACAACTCTTTTGACATTAACATGGTTGGAAACTTTTAATGTCAAAAATAAAAATGTATTTTATTTTTAGATAATTTATTTTTTATTTATCAAATTTAAAAAATGTAGATGTTATAAATTGTGAAAACTTCAATTTTATAATACCATGAATCTAGGTTTTTGACAAATGGTACTGACATGATAACATGATAGTAATTTCACAATTGCATTTAATATAGGCCGTTATTAGGTTTTCTTAATATAATGGATCTATATTAAGCATAACCTCTTCTCAATTGAAATATATACTTATTGTTGTGCTCCAAACAAACTTTATATGAGTCGATTGAATTGTAAAAGTTTGTAACTTCATATGAGTAGGCTGATTTGTAAAATAAATATATACTTATTCTTGTGTTCCAAACTAACGGCATATGACTGGGTTGAATTGTAAAAGTTTGTAACTCCATATGAGTAAGCTGAATTGTAAAAGTTTGTAACTCCATATGAAAGTGTCTATTGTTTGGATTTTTTTAGTATTTTTTAAATTATTAATGATATTTTAATGGAATTTAATATTTATGTTAATTACTTTTAAACCATTCACATTATCACATTATCATTGATGTTTATCTTAATTAAAAAAAATGATCTAAATTATCAAAACATTTTATGATTTTGGTTTGGATTGTTTATTTTATGAGATTGTTTAAAAAATAAACATTTGTCATTAGAATTATCAAAATATTTTATGATTATGTTTTTGAAAAAATATTTAATGATTTTGTTGACTTGAATTACATTACATCATTTAATGATTTTGTTTTTTCACTACCCTTGATCAATGCATTGATTGCATTATATCATCTCAATTATTGGCATATGACTTGTACCACATCTCCTTCATCTTCTTTCCACATATTTTCTACTCATCCCACGGATTTTTTTGACTTTCTACTTTCCATAACACTTACTTAAAAATGAAGGGCTAACATAGAACATGTTATTATGAGTGTATAAATATTATTACGTCTAAATTTATGATAGAAATAGGAAGTGTTCCCCTTGTCATCCATAAGCAAATGGAATAGTTGAGTGATTTAATAAAAAATTTGTAAAAGGATTTAATAACAATCCACCAGTCTTTGGTCTTGGAACCCTCTCTTATTCTTGAGGTTTTCGAATCCTTAATTTTCTTTAAAATATAGATAAATTTCTAGGAAATAGTTTACATTGTTCAAATAGAGCCATTAGGTGTTTCTCTATTTTCGAAATATTGATTTTAAAAGTATACCATTAGTTAAAATTGATTTAAAATTTTCAATTGGATATATTTAAAAAATAATAATAAATCCATAAGTAATGAATGTTTTTTTGCAATAAAATTGAAGTTGGAATTATATTTGTTTCAATTACTTATACTAATTTATTTCGTATTTTTATTTTTGAAAAAAAATGTTTTTGTGGCTTTTTTTTTTTTTTTACAAACATATTATTTTAAAATATTGTAATAAGATGAAGACTTAGTACCATCGTGCCACTACAAAAGTAATAAAATTAAAATTTTTATTAATAAAAAAAAAATTGCAATGTGCGTGTCACGTTGAAAATATTAAAGTCTGGTTATGACGAAATTTCATTAATAGATTAAAATACCAACTTTCCTTTCTTAGTTGGTATGTAAAAATTTCTACTCTCGGTAATACTCAATTGAATTATTCTAGATGGTTGTAAAGGGTTAATAATTAAAAAAATTTGAATTGATCTTTGGGCGTGAGTGAACGTCTTATGCTTTTGGCATGCATTCCTTTTTATCATAATATTGTCAACCCAGTTTGAGGTAAACTTTAAAATTATATTTAAATAAGCTTTGTATATGGAACACTAACTCTCTCCTTTTTTTTTATCATTATATAATTACACCTACATATTTTTTGAATTTATGTTTATGTAGGATGTTAAATATAATAAATACTAAGACAATTTGATTAAATACATGGATTTATTAAACCCTAGATCTTCACCAAACCACTTAAACCACTCTTTATTATTTATTTATATATATATATTTATTTATTTCTTTTCCAAAATTTTAAATATTTATATATATTAAATTTAAATATTTTAAATTTCTCCCTTAAATATAAATTATAATTTAAATTTTATCTATGATAATTTAAATATAACTTCACCAACCACTTCAACCTTACTATAATTGACCTTAAAACTTTAAATCTATGAAGAACTTTTAAATTGAAAGTTCGTGAGTAGCTTTATATTTTTAAATATTAACTTTTAATTTTTTAACAAACTTAGGTTATAACATTATATGGAATCTAATTAAATTTAAATAAAATAATACTAGCGCTATATAAATATACACGAAATTTAAATAAAAATATATACGAAATTTAATTAAATATAAATAAAATAACACTAGCATTATATAATTATATAAGAAATTTTGCCGAAACCCCTTTTTTTTGACATGGTATTTTTTTTTTTTTTAATTCTTATCAACAACTAAATTAAATTAAATTAAATAATAATTAATAAAATTAAATAAAAAAAATTAAATTAAATTGAATTAATTAAAAAAAAATTTAAATTGAATTAATTAAATTAAATTAATTAATTAAATGACATTAAATTAAATTAATTAAATCAAATTAAATTAAAAGTCATTACATTAAATTAAACAAATTAAATTAAATGAATGTTAAGAGACACTATATTAAATTAATAAAATTAAATTAATATTTAAAAAAAAATAAAAAATTAAAACAATATAAAACGCAAAAAAAAACCTTTTTTTTTTCGCATGGGGATTGACGCCAGGGCAGGATCGACGGCTCTCCTTATTCCGCGTCGGCAACATGCATGCATGGTAAGGGTGGTTGGTGGTCGTAGAAATGAAACCACCATCCCACGTGTTCATTCCTTACTCGTCCGCATACCAATAAAGCGGTATAGTAAACCGCTCATGGGAAACGCCGAAACCGTATCACGTGCCGTCAAAAGTATGCCTATTTAAGGAGGAAATGGTGTGTGCGACCCACATCTGACTCTGCAACCGAATCTCTATGGTGAGCTCAAGCTTGGGGTTCGAGCTGCGGTGGTGTATGTGGATCTCCAGTCGGCCTGGTAGCTGAGTCTTTGGCGTTGGCTGCTGGGGTGATGGAGAATTTCGTGGGGTCTCTTCGACTTGGCTCTTGGTTTCATGTAAGAGCCTCGGTGCTGGGAATATATGTGGGTAATCTCATGGACGATGGGAGATATGATATCCGTGGGACCCTCCTGGCTTGGCATTCGGTTCCCTGATGAACGCATGGTAAGGGTGGTTGGTGGTCGCGGAAAGGAAACCACCATCCCACGTGTTCATTCCTTACTCGTCCGCATACCAATAAAGCGGTATAGTAAACCGCTCATGGGCAACGCGGAAACCGTATCATGTGCCGTCAAAAGTATGCCTATTTAAGGAGGAAATGGTGTGTGCGACCCACATCTGACTCTGCAACCAGATCTCTGTGGTGATCTCGAGCTTGGGGTTCAAGCTGCGGTGGTGTACGTGGATCTCCAGTCGGCCTGGCAGCTGAGTCTTTGGCGTTGGCCATTGGGGTGATGGATAATTTCGTGGGGTCTCTTCGACTTGGCTCTTGGTTTCATGTAAGAGCCTCGGTGCTGGGTAGATATGTGGGTAATCTCATGGACGATGGGAGATATGATATCCATGCTGCAGGTCTGAAATTTGGAGAACCCTCTGTAAATCCTGTGCGAGACTCATTGTTTCGTATTTATTATGAATACAATTTCTTTATATAAATGCAATGAAGTGTTTTTTTTTTGTTAGTATTAAATTTTAGATCTAAATATTATAACGGCAATATATATAGTGTTGTAACTTGGTTTACGTGTATTTATTTATTTGTTTAAAAACATTGTTTATCCCAAATGCTTTAGCATTGGATTAATATTAGGGTTTGAATATTAAAAGAGTGTATAGAGAAATGTTGTTGTTTTTCTGGAAAGGTTTGTTTAATGGGGTCTAGACTGAGCCCTAAATAAGCAGTTATATATATATATATATATCATTCAAATTATGTTTCTGTTACGCCTTACGAATATATGGGAAAAGGCTCTTCAAATTATCATTTTGCAGCCATCATACTGGTTTGTTATTTTCTAGTAAATTTCACTAAAGTTTCAGGTGTAGTTAGGCCCTAAGGTCTCAGTGTCTGAGCCTTGCGCTCTGATACCAACTATAGTGCCATTTCTAGGCACTGGGTCTATTCCAGGTTATCAGGTTATACCTAGTTTTTCCCTTAATTATTGTTAGAAGAAAACAAGAGATTCAACCATCTATATTTCTGTTTCTGTAAATGTTTAACTGTCTGTTTTCTATATGTTTACATGTCTCTGCAGTTAAATAAACATAATCCTAAAACTTTCCATTTAATTTTGTTCGTTTGACATGTATAGCTTGGAAATAAAAGAAAATACATTCTAATTAAGCTGGTTCAGAAAAATACCTGAAACCGTCGATTGCAGTAAGATAAGAAGATTTCTGGAATGGATTCTGTAAGTTACCTTAACAACCCCAAAATGATGTGTCCACCCTGCCGATCAGCTATTATCGTGCTGACCCTAGGAAATCAACGGATTTCCTAGCCCCCGAGCCCACAGACCGATAATCCCGATAGCCACTTTCCATGGTAATCATCCGCTGAGTTATCCCCCTTCTCAGTCTTTTCTTTTGAGTTTCCCACCTCCTCAAAGCTTCGAGTTAACCCCCTCCTCGGCATTCCTCCTTTTTCAGAAAAATCCTCACAGTTCTCCCACAATAACCCCCTTACTACTTTGTTAATTCTCCTCTTTATAGGGAGCTGTCATGGTCTTGGAAGTACATATCATTAATGCATCCCCTTTTGAGGTAATAAGGTGGATTATATATTATTTTATATCATCCCAATTTCTCTCTAGTAATAGAATTATTCAATAATTTATTCAAACATATCCTTTTAATTTACTTGGGATGATTCCGTCCGTTAATTAAATTAATAATTTATTTAATAAATTCATTATTATTCAACCCACTATACTTTATAAAAGGGATTATTATCATTATTATTATTAATTATATTATATTAATAATATAATAATAATAACAATAACAATTAATAATAATAGTAATTAATTTAAATTGTGAATAGTAATTTAAAATATTTATTTGGTTAATGGATAAGTGTCAACATAGTACCTCTGTGTATAAACAATGAAATATAATTAATGATTTAATTAATCATGATCAACAATTATATAGCACACTCCTCTATTATTAATGTTTAACTTTAATACTTCACCTTGAAGACACCTTTACTTGAGGATACTTATAATTAATGACATTTATTTTACACATGAGAACTTGATAATCTTTTACTCATTAAATATTCATCTTTAACTATAGGACTAATAAGAAGAAATCCTCAACTCAAAGATGTAGTTCTTGAGCGTATGAAAATGAGAATCTAGAGTATGATTGATTCCTTTGAATTCTTCCAAGTGTTTCATACTTGATGGAGAAACAATAGTTGAAAACTAGTTACCAAAGGGGAAACTAGTGGAAAATGGGGACACCCCCAAAGTGGTTTTGTTACCATAGATATCATGAATTGAGTTGTACGCCAAGGAAAGAATCCAACACTGTCAATGCATGTTAATCGTTCCTCAAGCGTAAACATATGTACTAAGACAAGACATTTCATAGACGTGCATTTAAATTCCTTGTATATAAGTATATGGCATTACTTGTACATAAAAATAGTTATCAACTCTATGAATGTATATAAGATGTAATATATAGCATTACTTGTTTATAAAAATAGCTAAATAGCTAGTGTTTTTTATATTTAATTATTTGATATAAGTTTGTAACTTACAGATAGTTTCAATATATTGTACAGTTTCCATTCAAGTAGTCTTGGCTTCATAGCTTCTAGATTATTGTCTATCAAAGAAGCAAGACCAACTAAGATGAAGATGAAGTTATGGGAAAAAATGGCATTGGCATTGGCATTAGCTTTAGTTTTAGCCAAACAAAAAGTAAAGAAGAAGACTGGATTAAAAAGAGGCTGAAAATCTTGGTAAGTTTATAGATTTTTTTTTACTTTTACAATTTTGTTTATAGATTTTTTTTTTTTTTTACAATTTATTTTATTTAGTTTTTTTTACATGGTTTACATGGTTTATTTAGTTGTTTTTCTATTAGGTTGAGTTGCATTATTTTCATTTTAAAAAAAAAGCCTTTTCATTTATATGCAATATCTCATGTGCGCTCAAAACCATCACTTTCTTTGATGCACACACACACACACAAGAAACTCTCTCGTCACTCACTAAGTTCAAAAATAGCTTAAATCTACTCACTTAATACCTCCATAGGAGGGCACAAAAGAATCTTGTAGTTTAGGTAGGATTTTGGGGCTAGGCATCCAAAAACATAGTTGTTGTCCTTAGGGTGCTTTATAAATCCTGCTATAAGCAAGTGTTAAAAGAAAACCTGGATCACTTATATGGGTTCAATTTATTTATTTTTTTGTTCACAGGTCTTTAAGTAAACCAATAAACTTAATTTGGTATAAAAGCTATAATGAAGGAGGTCTTCTTTATGTATATTTTACTATGTTTATGTCTATTTTCGCATTAGAGGTAATCTATATGTAACATTTAATTGTTATTAGCAATAGAAAACTAGAGGTAGTGTCTTTGTATAATTTACTTGTTATTAGCAATAGAAATTATCTCAAAAATTATATTCTTGGTGTAGCCTCCAAGCTTCACATGAGGTCACAAAACATAAATTAGTTAGGTAGGATTGATTGGGCTAGGCATCCATTAATGCCCTCCAATCTACTTTCATTAGGTATATTTTGAAACATAGCATTGTTGACTTATAGGGTGCTTTATAAATCCTGCTATAAGCAAGTGTTAAAAGAAAACCCGGATCAGAAGTGTGCCGTGCCCAAGGAGGTTAAAGCCGAGGTATAGTTTCCCTGCTCTCCCCTACGAGTCACCCAACTCGTTGTAGGGAGACGACACTATACCGTACAGGCCGAACCACTGATCCACACTTGATGCAAGGTATCTTAGTGGCCAAAGTTAGGAAATCACCAAGGAGCATTTGTGGGTGCAATTGACTCCTAAAGTCAGCTATTGCCGTTGGGAGGTGTTGCCAAGTCTTCTAGATTGGAACATTTGCCCCATCGCCAGTAGAACTGCCTCTTTCTTACCTTCACTAGTCAATTGGTGTGTGGACTCCATTGTCACCATCAATTGTGCTTTTGGAAGGCCCAGTTACATATCCGCAGAAAACCATACACTTTTTTTATATTTATATATTCATCCTACCAAACTCATAATTAAACATAATCTACATTTTGTGACTCTTTCACTAAACCTACTTTGAACATATCACTCACTTGTTGCACCTTTTACACTAATTTGTAGCTTGTGATTTGTCTTGTTCATAGTCCATTAACCACGATAGATTAGAGTGGGAACAATAAAAATTCGTAGTAGAATTCTTTACCCACACAATATGTGCAGTTTTGAAGAGCTGGGTAAACATGCACTTGAAGTTGTTTTTTTGTTTTGCTTTTAAATCGTGAAACTTTGGACAAACATAATTGCATGTTTATCAAGTCCCCACATCCTTATAATCATTTGGAATGTCTTCTTGTAGAAGTTGATAAGAATTTCTAACAACAAAGGTTTTTAAATTTTACATTTTATTTTTTACAATTTCAAATATTATGAGTGATTCAATATCAAGTACTTATATTGAAAAATCCATGGAAGTACATCCCATTGGAGATTCACTACTCGTCAATCTTTTTTTCTCTTCGTCTCATTCTCATCCTCCTCTTGATTATTTATCTCCTTTGTTTAAGAAAGAGGGTTCATGAACACCCCAAACATATTAATGAACTCGGCACAAGTCCTCTCTAAATGATTCACATGATATTAATCATATATTTCTCCATAAGTATAGTGAAAACTCACATGTCTTTTCATTTAAGTCATGAATTTCCATTTCGAGCCTACATGAAATACAATGGGCTCTATTTTGCCATGTGCTCTATTTTGAACGAATGCTAGCTCTCCTTCTAGCATAAGCATTTCCTTCTAGCATAACACACATGCTTATGTTAGAAGAAAAGCTATTAGTCGCTAGCTTTCCAATATGAAAACCCTGAGCATGGTGATTGGTGGTTGCTAGCTTATACCTTGAGCTTGTGCGATGTACTCTATTTTCAAATAAGCACATGGCACAAGATCAAGGAAAGCTAGCGACTGCTAGCTTTCCTTCTAGGATAATAACACATACTTATGTTAGAATGAAAGCTGGCAGTCGCTAGCTTTCCAATAGAAAAATCATGTCCATGGTGATTGGTGGTTGCTAGCTTATACCTTGATCTTGTGTCATGTGATCTATTTTGAAATAGGCACATGGAAAAATATCAAGGAAAGCTAGCAACTGCTAGCTTTCCTTCTAGCATAAACACACATGCTTATGCTAGAAGGAAAGCTAACAGTCACTAGCTTTCCAATAGAAAAACCCTGTCCATAGTGATTGGTGGTTGTTAGCTTATACCTTGAGCTTGTGCCATGTGCTCTATTTTGAACGAATGCTAGCTTTTCTTCTAGCATAAATAGCTCCTTATAGCATAACACACGTGTTTATGTTAGAAGGAAAGCTAGCAGTCGCTATCTTTACATGGTGATTGGTGGTTGCTCGCTTATACCTTGAATTTATGCCATGTGCTCTATTTTGAACGAATGCTAGCCTCCTTTCTAGCATAAGCATTTCCTTTTAGCATAACCCACATGCTTATGTTAGAATGAAAGCTAGCAGTCGCTAGCTTTCCAATAGAAAACCCTGGACATGGTGATTGGTGGTTGCTAGTTTATACCTTGAGCTTGTGCCATGTATTCTATTTTCAAATAAGCACATGGTACAAGATCAAGGAAAGCTAGCAACTGCTAGCTTTCCTTCTAACATAAGCATTTCCTTCTAGGATAATAACACATACTTATGCTAGAAGGAAAGCTAGTCGTCGCTAGCTTTCCAATAGAAAAATCATGTCCATTGTGATTGGTGGTTGCTAGCTTATACCTTGAGCTTGTGCCATGTGCTCTATTTTGAAATAAGCACATGGAAAAAGATCAAGGAAAGCTAGCGACTGCTAACTTTCCTTCTAGCATAAGCATTTCCTTCTAGCATAAACACATATGCTTATGCTAGAAGGAAAGCTAACAGTCACTAGCTTTCCAATAGAAAAACCCTGTCTATGGTGATTGGTGATTGCTAGCTTATACCTTGAGCTTGTGCCATGTACTCTATTTTGAACGAATGCTACATTTCATTCTAGCATAAACATTTTTTTCTAGCATGTCACACATGCTTATGGTAGAAGGAAAGCTAGCAGTCGCTAGCTTTCCAATAGAAAAAACCTAGGCATGGTGATTGGTGGTTGCTAGCTTATACCTTGAACTTGTGCCATGTACTCTATTTTCAAATAAGCACATGGCACAAGATCAAGGAAAGCCTTGAACTTGTGCCATGTACTCTATTTTCAAATAAGCACATGGCATAAGATCAAGGAAAGCTAGCGACTGCTAGTTTTCCTTCTAGCATAAGCATTTACTTATAGGATAATAACACATACCTATGCTAGAAAGAAAGCTAGCAGTCGCTAGCTTTCCAATAGAAAAATCCTGTCCATGGTGATTGGTGGTTGCTAGCTTATACCTTGATCTTGTGCCATGTGCTCTATTTTGAGATAAGCACATGGCAAAAGATCAAGGAAAGCTAGCGACTGCTAGCTTTCTTTCTAGCATAAGCATTTCCTTCTAGCATTTTTGAGAAGAAAAACTTTTCTTTTTAATGAGTCTCTACTTGTGCTAGATGCAATGGATTTTTATTTATCTCTAAGTATTTAATATGTTTCCATAACACATGACCCTTATTATTCTTGTGCATGTGAATAAAAGACATGTAATAGAATATTGTTTGATAATGCTTATTATTTCATGTATTTTTAAAACAATTTAAACTTATAGTCGACTATTTATTATTGTTTTTAGAAGCTATGGACTCTGGTGCAATGACAATTCCAAGGAATAATTTGAAGAAAAAACGAATTGCAAGTGACACACAAACAACGTCCCCCCCATGTGGTATGGTGGTTTTAAATATTATTCTCTCATTTCTAAATGGTTAGACTAGAAGACTATATGGTAATATTTGTGATTTTGATTTCATTTTATTTATAGTAATAATTGCTTATTATTGTTTTTAGAAGCTATCGTCTCCAAAGCAAGTAAAATGCCACAATCAGCATTCAAAAAACAAAAGCGTCATTCAACTCAGATTATAAATTCAACAATGGGTTCTAATTTTTAAATGATTAAAAAGTTCAAAACATCTACTGCATATGAGTATGTTGAAGATTGGTATGTTGAGATTGAAAGTCCCATGAATATGTTTCCAGATATGTATCTATTTGGATCCATGGATGGAAATGATATACAAAGGCTAGGGATAATTGTTAGTTGCTATGCTCTCAATCATAGTCAGATCGATTTTTAAATGGAGGTAATTGAAGAAAATGAAGTGAAATTATTTTCTTGCCAAGTTGATTACACAAAATTTAGACCAGATTTGATTGATACTAATACAGAATTTTCAGAGTTAATAAAAAAGTCACAGTTTAAGTTGGACAGTTTTGAGAGCTTCAATGAATCTGGTCTAAAGAGTTGTGATGATCTTGTACAACGTATTACCAACGTTATGAAATATCGCTATGTGAGATGTAAGAAAACATCATCTGTGTTTCTTTATTTGCAACAAAGAGGTAAACTACTTGATAAAATACCAGATAATAAACTCGAGGCTCAAATGCTTGCTTTGAGAAGGGTATATTTAGCTGAGCTAGAACAGAGCATTAAAGAAAGTGAGTTCATGCCTACTACAGAGTTTGTAAAATCCCAAAAAGAAGACTCTCAGATAGAGAAGCTTGCTGACCAATGCAATGAAATCCATGAAAATTTTAAGGACAGTTATTTATTTTCAAGCTCTTTTACCATGAAGGTGGATGTTCGAAGATGTGTAGAAGTACCCAAGTTATATAAATTGAGATCACGGGATGATTTAAATGTTCGAGTATTAGTAAAATCATTCCTACAGAAATTTCAAGCATCATTACCTGATGCTCTTCTGATTCCATTTGACACAAAAGAGTCTGATCCGATTGGAAACCCTGTGAAAATCATGAATGAAATGGATATAAATGCCAAGAACATCAATTTTTGGATAGTTGATGGGCAACACTGTAGTGCCCCTAGACTACTGTAGACATTGAGGGGCACCTGCTGAGTGACCCAACTAATTGAAACATAAATAAAATAACCCTATGATTTTATTTTGAGTATATTTATGATTGCGATTGATTGATATATGTGCATTTGGGTAAGTTATTGTGAATGGACGATTTCATGTTGTTTAATGATTAACTTTGATATGAATGATGCTTAACGACTAGCTGTTCAATTGATTATGTGATTAGATGAATGAGTAATGATTGAGTAAATTATAGATGCTTAATGAAGCAGCAGATTTTTTAAATCAAATTGTGATTATTGAGGACAGTGCTACTAATTTACGTTTGTGAGAATAGTGTGTAGCGACAGGTGAAACGGTTCACCGACGGACACACAAAGGAATATGAAGGGTCGTAGAGTACAGGTAAATCACACACAAGGAAAGCGACGACGATGTCGACTTCCGACGGAATACCACGCTTGAGCAGATAAGCATTGATCAGCTTGCTCAAGAGGAAAGCGTGAGGGCGTACGAGGTGGACCACGACGGAGCTGGTCACGTACGAGTTGGGGGGCGCGCAGTGAGAACGGACTCACTCCTCAACGCCATTAGTCCCTAATAGCGTGTAGACGAAGGATGGAAGGTAACGGCTCCTGAAATCCCTACATGAAGTTCCCGCAAGTCAAAACGGAAGGATGATGGCAGAAGGGCCCGACGGTGCGGTACCCTGCCGAGAACGGAAAGAGTGAATGCAAGGACCCAACGATGTGGTGCCTTGCCGAGGAATGGAAACTACGGACGACTGAACCTAATGGAGTGGTGCCATGTCAGGGAAATTAAATTAAGGAACAAGGAGGCCCAATGGTGTGGCACCGGGGTCCTAGTAAAAGTTGACTGCTAAACTTAACTGCATTGAAACGTATAATTTTGCACCTAGAACTTTACTTAGAAATGCATTTGAGTAATTTAGGCATTTGCACATAAATGATTACTTTGGCATTTAAATAATATTAAGTGTTATTTAGGCATTGCACATGAAAGGATATTCATGATTACTTAAAAATATTAAAAATATTTATTTAGGAGCAAAATGGAATCCTAGGCATGGACACCTAGTCAACTCCACCTACACCACAAATCTAGGAGTTAAGTGAAATATCTAGGGGACAAACATGAGCAAACTTAGGAATGTTGGTGCATCTCCTAGAGAAACTGACACATGGATGGGTGAGTTTTATTAATTTATTAATTTAATAAAATGAATATTTTTGCATGAAGCGACATGTGTCGCATGAGATTTTCCTTTATAAGGAAGGCATTGGGAATGGGTAAAGGACCCAGACCCTGGATGACTATCGTAATATTGAGTTACCTCATGACTTGCTGCTATTAAGGATTTGGCTGGAAATCTTGGTGGGGGGGAATCCCAAACTGGGTTTCATGATTTTTTTGTGTGTGAGCTCTACGACCCGAAGCTCGGGGGAGGCCATGCGACTAAAAGCATGAGCCTATGGTTGGGTGGTGAAGCTAACGGTTGCTTCTCCAATGGTTAAACGAGCTTTGCTGGAGGGATCCTACGGAAGAAGAAGGCGACAATGGACCAACTGGATCGGGTTGACAGGTTAAGGTTTTGCTTATTTTTGTTAAGTTATTCACGCTTTTTATTTTATTTTTCCAATAACTATGATGGCTAATTTGTTTGTATGAAGTTGTTAAAGTTTCAGGTTCATTTCAAGGGGACCCTAAATGAGGGGTCCTACATTTGGTATCAGAGCCGGACAAGCCTTGAGGGCACCGGACTCATATTTCTATCAAGGGCTGTCGGTAAATTCATGGAAGATTGGAATCAACAAAGACAACATCAAGCAAAGATTGATCTGAATGGGATGACCCTCCAATGCGCTCATCACCATACAGCTGATCATCAAAACAGGTTTATCATTTAGTATATTTATCTTGTTAAATTACTTGTAGTTGAAGCTATGAAAGTGGATCTCTGCATATGTTTTGTTAGAATTTTAGTTGGTAGATCAAGATCGAACAACCCAGAAATTAAGAGAGTAGATCCACCTAGAGTTTTATTTAAATCTCTGTATAATTTTTTTTATGAGGAATTCTTCCTACGAGTTCTAGATTGAAAATTTCAGAGGAATAAGTAATATACCCATTATAAATTTCTATTTTATCTCTTTAGATCCGCCTTGATTTCTATTTAAAATTATGTTTAAAAATTGTGAAGATTGCACAGCTGATGACTGTCTTGATTTCCATTTAAAACTCCGCCTAAATGTGTAAATCGCACATATGATGACTGCCTATGATTTAATTTTTTATTTTTTTTTAACCTGTGTCTTAAATCTATGGAAGACTGAACTACTAGATCGTGGCCACTGGTTTTCTTAATTCTGAATCTCTGTTTAGAAACGCGAAAGTCGATCCATCAAATGACTGCATTTATATTTATTTAAACCTGTGTGTCGATTGGTTAAAAACCCTGCCCAGATTGTATAGCTGCGAACCGTCCATGCTTGATGAGATCCATATTGAATGCCCTCCAAATTCCTCTGTTGAACAAACCAATCGGTCCAGGACCACTGAGAAATTCGAACGTTGTCTTCATCATCTATTTATTGACTTTGATGGACTATTTCATTCAACCTTCAGATCTTGTGAATCCCGGCCTCAACCCTATGTTTATGAACAATATTCTCAGCCCCGGTTGATAACTGAACTCGGTTCCCATCTCTGTAATTTTGTTTTCATTGCTTGAGATAGAACAAGATAACTGAATCTGAAGTTATAACAATTAATCTCTGTCTTTTGATTAGCGTATGAACCCTTTCTGTGTGTGAAAAAGTTTGTAGATGAATGCCCAGATCCACACATTTCCAATCTACTAGTTATAACTGAAGTCTATGAAGCACAGTACGGTTTCAATGAAAACTCTTTACAAATATCCTTTAAAAATAATAATAAATATTCCCCAAAGATGAATATGACACTGGAATCAATCAACAACTTGATTTACTAGTTATTTTAATTTACTCTTAAAAAAAAAAAATCCCTGATTCTGTGGCTTTTATATTTTGTATCTGGTAGACAACCGACAGACGAGATACACAGATGTCGCTGGTAGCTTATTACGCACTGTCTTATGTGGAGATCTCTACTCATTTGATGACCTGCCGAGCTCACGCCGAATCTCCCATCTTAGGTTTTATTATTTAAAGAAATGTAAAGCATGGTTATTACAGTTGTATATTAGATTTAAAATTATAAAATTATGCCTAGTCATAAATATACATATATTGGGTATGGGAAGCTAAAGGGTTTAGCTTGTCCGATCCGATCTGATTTGATCAACAAAAACCAATGAAATCGTGGGAAATAAGGGGCATTAACTGCACCTGTGGTGTTACGATAGCTGCCTATGCCTGATCTGGCTTTTCGAGCTTTCTTTTTGTCTCCAAGGGTTGTTGGGCCAGATCTTGTAAACAACATATAAACTACCGGCTTTAGGGTTCAAAGGCTTTAGCCGGCTGTCCGTCCTTCCTTCTTCTGGTGCATTGAATCTTGACGATGAAGCAACCCTCTACTTGGATCCAAGTGGCTATGTCCTATGGGTATATACCTTGGCAGTCAACCGGTTACTCAACTCATTTAATTGAAAGCCCTTGCCTTCATATCGTCAAAATTTGCATTACTTAATCGACTGAGAATTCAGAAAAGGCATTTATATAAGATACTTTAAAGATTGTAACATATATGCAAATCCTAGACCCACGCTAGCGCAACAGCTCACTCCGTTAATGTATCGTTACAATGAATGAAACTCACCGTCGAAAACTGTGCGGTACACATCCTCAGCCTGTAATCACGCTGGAGTATCAGTACCGAGCTCAACCGCGTTTGGTTGACACCGTGAAATACCATTGGCAAAGGAAAGCGGTGACGGGACATTGGTTGCGGCAGTCTAAGATGTTGTTGGGATTCGAATTATTGCACGCATATAAGTTTGATAGGTCTTTCATTTAGGTAAAAGAATTATACAGTATTTAACTAAGATACATGCTCATTAGAATGACGATTATCAATTGAATATAATAATGGAATTAATGCCGTAACAATGTTCATTTGATTTAAATTAGCATTTTTTTATTTATGTGTCGACCGTGTAGGTAAAACTTGTATCTTGTTTATAATTTATTTAATACTTTAGGAACAAGTAATGAATACCCTTATTTTAGATATGACTTGTATATATGTTTGGAAAGTAACCACAAGTCAAAGCTGTTAGAAATAGGAAATGAGTCTTTGTCATTTAGACTTGATGTGATGTGTAACGATTGGGAATGAATTTTTAGTATCAAAGTAATAAATGCTTTTAGTTATAGGAAAATATGTATATATAGTGAATGAGTAGAATGTGAAAGTGACCCTCTATTATTATTGTTATTATTATTAAAGGATCAATTATATATTTTCGGAAGAAGATTGGGAACTAATTAATATATATATATATTATTTGTTAATTTTAGGGAAATTTGTATGTTGAAGAGTAGAAATCAAAGTTTTATATATATATATATTCAGTCATATAAATATATATTGAAAAATAGTAATGTGTGATTTGTAATTAACTATGAAAAGAGAAGAGCTGAAACCATTTATTTGATTATTGTATTTTGCAAACATAAAGTGCAATTTGTAAGTGTTATGTGTAGTAAAGAAAGGAGTACTATATATGTATATATATATTTATTTTTGTTTTGAAATATGTTAGTAGTGATGAATTAGTAAAACTATCGTAGTTATGTTAGTTGTAATGAGTATATGAATACATGGATATTCCTTTTAATATGTTAGTATAAAGAGAAGCATGAATTGGTATATATTAATATATAAATGATTTCTTTAAATATGATGGAGAAAGAATCAACATCTTTATAATTATTTTTAAATATGTTAATTATGAGGAACTAGGAGATAAGAATATATGAATAATATAATTATGCACATCTATTTTAAGATGATAGTTGTACAAGAATTATGATAAAAACAAATTTACGAATACATATGCATAATCTAAAATTTGGGTTAGTAGTAAGGTAATATGAAATGGAACATATGTACGATCATATGTTAGGTGGTTAAGGAATGATTTGTACTTGTTGATGAAGACATCAGAAGATGACCTTAAATTAGATGACCAAGATTATGATGGTAGATCTATAAAGCAAAGGATTTACATAAATAATCTTATAAAAAAAAAAAATAGCGACGACGACGAGTCTTACATGACAAGTGCTTACATTTGGTAACCTCATGACAAGATTAAACATATATGAAAAGATTACTAGTACCTAAGACAAGACCCGACGAAACTTTATCGACACACATGATATGACTTGGATGGTCGGCAGAAGGATTCCTATGACAACATAAACAATGAAATGATGTATGAACATGATGAGATCCTTGATTTGGACATGAAGGTATAGATGAAAGGGCTAAGAGAGAAACTTTAATACGTTCGACTTAGTCATTAAGTTACGACACTTTTGTATCAAGTGGAGAATCATTGTATTAGCAATCATGGAATTGGAAATAGTCTTTTGGGGATTGGATTTTGGAACATTTGGTAGTCGCTCCTGATTTGTTAAAACTCGTGATTATGTCTTACCTATCTATATTTGACAGATTATTTTATGATGTTTACCTTCTTGTCTTTAAGAGTGGATAACCAAATAGTTTTGAAACCTTGCTTGAATTTATTATGTTTTGATAAAATTTTGGGTGGCTATTGACACAATGTAGCTTGTTGAAAAATTTGAACATCATAAACCCACGTGAACGAATAAGAGATATAGGAAATTCAGTTGGAACTGACAATTATGGAATGTATTGACAGATTAATATGAGATAGTTACGATTAAGTTCCTGAGGGTGTATTGTAACCATACTAGATGATATAGGAGCTAATGAATTTAACCACTTGTGCTTATAGCCTTGATTATTGGAGAAAACTAGAATTCAATGACGATAGGGATGTATGAATCTCTTTATTATATACATGTATTGTGTATCAATATAATGTCTTTTTAAATATTTCTGAGATTGACTCTTACACTATTGAATTAAATAGATTATGTTCAAATAGAATGTAAAACATGGTTATTGTGGATGTATTTAATGATAAATGACAAGTAATGACCATATATGAATTTAAAGAAAGAAGTGCTTAGATAATTTTGAAGGTGGGATGCTTATGATTTACTATCAAGAAGGAATGAATATATAATGTTTAATAATGGGAGATTGTGACTTACGATGAGCGATGCATGGAGATCGACGCGGAAAAATTAGAGCTACGGTTTTACTTCTTCTCCTTCGGTAAGGATACTCCCAGCTTCTCGAACAGGTTAGAATTCTTCTTCTCTAAAAAAAAAATAAAAAATTGCTAGTATGAAAGATTGGGAGGTAAATGCTTATTTTGTAAATCAATACAAGGACTTCATGGGTATGCACTACTAGTTGTAATCATGCTTTGGATTGTGAAAAGAGAGAAGTTATACTTACATTGAATTATAGGATCTTGAGTAAGGAAGAGAAGAAAGCTTTACATAACTTTGTTTATAAAATTTGAGATTATACTTTTTAAATGGCCCTCCAGTATTTAATTGTACCTTGGATTATGAAAAGAGAGAGGTTGTATGTGAGATTAGTTTATGAATGGCTAAGTTATGTGTTGGAGAATAGAATTTGGAAGGGGTAACTCTTATTTTGAAATTCAGATACTATTTAAAATATATGATAGTTAGAAAATGAAGAAATTGGGATTTAATATTTTATCCCTTATGTTGAAATGTGTCAGTGCTTTAAGGATTCTCGTAAATAATGTACTTTTGTTGAATGGAAGGAAATTGTTGTAGACGATTTCAATCCTGGTTAGAATTAACGATGTCAAGGCAGAACTGTTATGGGGATTGCAACACTACGGAAGGTACGATTTAGTTATATTACCAATTATGTGGTTTATACTTATATGAGGGTAGAAAAGAAGAAATGAAATTTTATTATCAGTTGCGGATATATTGAAGAAATGAAAGTGAAAAGGAAATGAAAACCCATCGTGGAAGCACATGAGACTTAACTTCGGGACGAAGTTTTAATAAGAGGGGGTGTATGTAATGCCCGCCTGGTACCTTAACTGTTTAGAATAATAAAGTACTAGTTTTGAAATGAACCGGCTAAGTAAAACACGAACCATTTGAATTTACTTTGAAAATACTTGAACGACAGTTGTAATGCCCATAAAATGATTGTGGACCTTAAGGGCACCTGTCGCGTGACCCGGCTGAACAACTTCGATATAGTGGTCTCTTGAACCTTGTTATGTCTTAAATGATTGAGGAAAACCTGAAGATGTGAATGACGACAATGATTGATAAATGAATTAAGGAATTAAATTCTATGTGTGGAAAGGGATAATTGATTGATTACATCTTGATTAATGATTATCCTTGATTGATCAAGTCAAAGTGCAGTGGGACAGTGACAGTCCTAGCTCTGCGACTTGGGGGGACGCAACTGAGATGCGTCATAGCTTTCTACATTTATTCTGAACTTCGGGACGAAGTTCTAAATAAGTAGGGGTGTATGTAGTGCCCCTAGACTACTGTAGACATTGAGGGGCACCTGCTGAGTGACCCAACTAATTGAAACATAAATAAAATAACCCTATGATTTTATTTTGAGTATATTTATGATTGCGATTGATTGATATATGTGCATTTGGGTAAGTTATTGTGAATGGACGATTTCATGTTGTTTAATGATTAACTTTGATATGAATGATGCTTAACGACTAGCTGTTCAATTGATTATGTGATTAGATGAATGAGTAATGATTGAGTAAATTATAGATGCTTAATGAAGCAGCATATTTTTTAAATCAAATTGTGATTATTGAGGACAGTGCTACTAATTTACGTTTGTGAGAATAGTGTGTAGCGACAGGTGAAACGGTTCACCGACGGACACACAAAGGAATATGAAGGGTCGTAGAGTACAGGTAAATCACACACAAGGAAAGCGACGACGATGTCAACTTCCGACGGAATACCACGCTTGAGCAGATAAGCATTGATCCGCTTGCTCAAGAGGAAAGCGTGAGGGCGTACGAGGTGGGCCACGACGGAGCTGGTCACGTACGAGTTGGGGGGCGCGCAGTGAGAACGGACTCACTCCTCAACGCCATTAGTCCCTAATAGCGTGTAGACGAAGGATGGAAGGTAACGGCTCCTGAAATCCCTACATGAAGTTCCCGCAAGTCAAAACGGAAGGATGATGGCAGAAGGGCCCGACGGTGCGGTACCCTGCCGAGAACGGAAAGAGTGAATGCAAGGACCCAACGATGTGGTGCCTTGCCGAGGAATGGAAACTACGGACGACTGAACCTAATGGAGTGGTGCCATGTCAGGGAAATTAAATTAAGGAACAAGGAGGCCCAATGGTGTGGCACCGGGGTCCTAGTAAAAGTTGACTGCTAAACTTAACTGCATTGAAACGTATAATTTTGCACCTAGAACTTTACTTAGAAATGCATTTGAGTAATTTAGGCATTTGCACATAAATTATTACTTTGGCATTTAAATAATATTAAGTGTTATTTAGGCATTGCACATGAAAGGATATTCATGATTACTTAAAAATATTAAAAATATTTATTTAGGAGCAAAATGGAATCCTAGGCATGGACACCTAGTCAACGCCACCTACACCACAAATCTAGGAGTTAAGTGAAATATCTAGGGGACAAACATGAGCAAACTTAGGAATGTTGGTGCATCTCCTAGAGAAACTGACACATGGATGGGTGAGTTTTATTAATTTATTAATTTAATAAAATGAATATTTTTGCATGAAGCGACATGTGTCGCATGAGATTTTCCTTTATAAGGAAGGCATTGGGAATGGGTAAAGGACCCAGACCCTGGATGACTATCGTAATATTGAGTTACCTCATGACTTTCTGCTATTAAGGGTTTGGCTGGAAATCTTGGTGGGGGGGAATCCCAAACTGGGTTTCATGATTTTTTTGTGTGTGAGCTCTACGACCCGAAGCTCGGGGGAGGCCATGCGACTAAAAGCATGAGCCTATGGTTGGGTGGTGAAGCTAACGGTTGCTTCGCCAATGGTTAAACGAGCTTTGCTGGAGGGATCCTACAGAAGAAGAAGGCGACAATGGACCAACTGGATCGGGTTGACAGGTTAAGGTTTTGCTTATTTTTGTTAAGTTATTCATGCTTTTTATTTTATTTTTCCAATAACTATGATGGCTAATTTGTTTGTATGAAGTTGTTAAAGTTTCAGGTTCATTTCAAGGGGACCCTAAATGAGGGGTCCTACAAACACACCATTCAAGCAGCAAAAAAAATATTATCAAATCCTAAATTCAGTCTATCTGGGGAGGCAAAACAGAAGTACAAAGAACGTAATGCTCGATTCTTAGATCCATTAGTTGCTCCCAGTGTGGTGATTCGTATTTGCTGCCAGTTAAATTCTACAAACACAGTGTTCTTCAAAACTCCATTCATTGATTTTGTGCGATCTGCAAGACAATTCCTAATTGCCACAAATAAATTAAAGAAACAAAAATGTGGGAATTCTAAGACGGCTGAAGACAAGGTATGCAATTTTTTTTTTTTGCACTTAGTTTATATTGTTATAACTAAATTCATGGCTATTTTATTTTTGATATCACATTCTTACTAATTTATATTTGTTATTTTTTAACAGGTTGATGATGAAATGTTGTGCTCTTTCTTCGATTGTCCACTAACAAACTTTGTTGAAAATAAAGTCTTGTTATATCTTGATGATACTACTTGGGATAAATGGGAAGTTGTTTTTAATTGTTACAAACTAGGGACATTAATGTGTTCTCCAAACCAACCTAAGGATCCAAGCTATAAGACAAATAGTCTGAACAGTTTGGTATCAAGTTCTTTCTGTCCCCTTCAGGGACTAACCGCTGAAGAAATGTGTTCTGTAGCAGATAAACTATTGGATGGAACTGTCTGGTTTTCTATTCCAGTGAACCATCCAACCAATGCCATAAAAATGAAAGATTATTGTTCACAATTGAAAACCAAAAGAACAATTTTGGAGGCAATGGTAACATATTGCAAAAGTCATGATAAGAATCTGAATGATAAGATTCTTACAATATCCAATATTCTTGAGCATTATGGAATTACTGATATCATATTTGCCAACTTCTGTAAGACAATGGAAGGGTGTAAATATGTAAAAGGATCACGAAATACAAAAATAGAGTCCCTTTCTCCACAAGCCTGTGTGGTCCTTGATAGAATAATTGATGCATCGACAGATATACAGGAAATTGAGAACAGTTTTGAATTCGGTTGTCATTATGGGGGTCCTAGCCTATTGTCAACACTTTTGCACTCTTTTCCTTGTCAGTTTCAACCAATGTTATACACTGACTTTGTTGTGTTGGATACATTGGCTTTGAAAGATGAATCATTCCTTAAGGATCACTATATTGAATTGTTTCGATTTTTAATCGAAAAAAATGGGTTGAAAGATTTTACTATGATTATCTTAGTAGAAATTTGGTCTTGTAAGGATGTACGCCAATCTCTGGAGATTGTTGTCAAGGACTCAAATGTCAACTATAAAATGGCTACCGGTCTTTATGAATATAAAGAACAAAATAACTATAGTTATGATATAGTTTTAACTATACATTTCTATAGTGAAGAGTCAAAAAGTTTAGAGGCCTCAAGATACTCTCACAGTTTTAGAGACATATCTGATGAAAAGGAGAGAGATTTTGAATTCTGGGAAGAATTATTGCAAATGCATCAACAACATAGTGATCTAAATTTGATTATTTCTCTTTATGCGGGGACAAATTTACAGCAGGCTTGCTGTACATATGGAAGAAGAATGGCATGTGTCGTAGAAAACGAGTTACAAAGGACTACCACGCTGACTAATCAAGAATCCTTCCAATTGCAAAAACCAATGTCTAATATATTGCTGTTGGAATATCCAGGTATTGTACTTGTTTTGTTCTTTCTCTAGTGATTCTTTGGATTCTATGCTATTTATAAATCTTGATTAACAAGATGTTTACTATAACTACTAATGGCGGAAATTATAAAGAAAACAACGACGACACTTTGCAACAAAGCAATGATCAACATAGTGTGCACAATGTCGAAGAAGTTTTCGGGATGCAAATACAAGACGAAGAAAATACCATACCAGGTACATAATTTATTTTGTTTCTTTTGTTGTATTGTACTTGTTTTGTTCTTTCTCTAGTGATTCTTTGGATTCTATGTCTATTTATTTAATGAATTTCATCCGTTGATACATTTTATAACATTTCATATGTTTATTACAGTGGCAAATGAGGAGAAAAAAGATAGTGATCAAGGGAATGTGACAGAAAGCCATAGTCAAGAACATGATATCATATCAGGTACTTCACATGTCTCTTATTTTCAATTAAACATAAAATATGTCTTATAAAAAAAAAATTGATTTAAAGAAGTATTATTGGTATTTGATTGAAGGTTTGTTATTTTGGCTCTAGGTTCTATGAAGACAATACAAGAGAAGTGTGGCTTATCAATAACTAGTACAAAAAATACTCAAAGTGAGTGTATTTCTTCAACAATTTTTTTTAATAATAATTTATGTAGCATGAATAAAATGAATTTACTATGATATCCATTATTGTTTTGCAGCTATTATAAGTCAAAAGAAATTAGTTATTTTTTAATTGAATAACATTTTCTATCAGAGTGTTGATGGTGATGCATCACAAAAAGAATTTATCGAGAAAATGGGAAGGGCCGCAGATTACACAATAGAGAAAAAATCATTTTGATTTCGTCCACATGCAAAAACATTTCTTGAAATGTGTTCCAGAAAATAATCTCTTGACATTGCAATTTGGACGACATCTTTGAAACAAAACACAACAAGAGTTATAAAAAAGCTGGTTTCAGAAACATTACAAGCTAAATTTTTGTTTACATGGACTGCTTCAGATTGCAAACAACAAAAGGGAAAAAATGACATTGATAATTCAACACAAGTTATATACAAAAAACATCTGAAAAAAGTGTGGAGAATGTATTCTCAATATGATCCTACTAACACTATTCTAGTGGATTGTTCAATGGAGACAAAGAAAGAAAATCCCAAAGAAAATGTGATTATTGCCCCTTCATTTGATGGAAAGAATGAGGATAAATGGTTGATCGCTGATCTGTGGAGCTTATTGAATAAATTCTACAAGGCACCCGATGTTCGAGATATTTTGAAGAATCTTCAATGACTTTTAATAGTACATTAAGATGACTATTATTCATTTCCTCTATAAACAAAATCTTGAAGTTTATAATATAAATTCTTGGTCATTGTACATTTGATGACCTAATTCTACATGTGATGTGTTATTACTGTGTTTTATTTTATTATCAATTTAATGTCAATATTATTTCATAATACTCATATAAGGATTGTTGTTGTGTCATTATTATAAATTAACATATTATTATTTTGTTTATTTATATTGAGATATTGAGTTATAAAAAGTTAGTGATTTGAATAATAGTCTTATGTGTTTGCATAAAAATGTAGTATTCCATATTAATTAAATAATTGTATTAGGTTGTATGTATAAATTAATGTACAATTACTATGTTTGAGCAATTGCAGTTTATTTATCAATTGCGTCTTAATTTATCATTATAACTCTTACAAATCAGTGATTTGAATATTAGTTCAATGTTATCATATGAAATTTTCTTATTTCTTAGAAATTAAAAAAATGGAAAATCATATCAGGTTGTATGTAAAAATTACCTATAATTAGCTTGTTTATTTGAAATTTAAAAAATTGTAAATCTAGGTGGTGTGTATAAATTAACATATAATTGGTTTGAATTGGACCATTGTAACTATATTTTTAAATTGTGATTTGAATTTCATTGCAATGTGCTTATATGAATTTTTCTTATAATTTCTTGAAAATTAAAATATCGTATGAGGTTGTATGTAAAAATGAACATATAAATAGTTTGCTTGATTTAAACTTAAAAACTGTAAATTTAGGTAGTATGTAGATATTAACATATAATTAGTTCAAATGAATTCGACTATTGTAATTATATTTTTAAATTGTAGTTTATCTCATTACAATTCTTAAAAATTAGTGATTTGAGTAGTAGTTGAATGTGTTTGTATAAAAAAACTATTCCACGGAAATTACTTTTATTTTTTTCATTAAGTTGTTTGTTTGGGAGTGGAAATAAATTGGATATGTTTTGATGCCATTAAGCAATGAAGTTTTGAAGTGAAAATATGTTAATGTTATATATGTGGCAGCAATGCAGATGGGAATTAATATCAGTCGGAAGATCTTGTTGATCTTTGAAATGGAAGGAGTATTCTTCTCGTCGTATTCCAAAGATGAAACGAGTTGTCAAATTCAAAGAAAACCAGATTGGGAGCTTGGTGATAGATCCTACTTTTGTAGGTCTTTTCAATTAGAAGTATTAAAATACTGCCTAAAACATTATGATGTTGCGATATGGACATCAAATGTTACTAACAAGTACATTCGACAAGTACTTGAAAAATCAAATATTGATACAAGTGACTTTGAATTCATATGGGATAGGTCCCATTGTCACTTGCAAACAAAATCCAATCATGTAGTATGATACATTTTAATGAGAAAAGGCTAAGCGACGTGTGGTCCCAATATGGAAATAAGTACACAGAATCAAATGTATTGCTAATAGATACATCAAAGCCTACTTCTCAATTCCTCAGATATCGGTCAAACTGTATCTTAATAAAGGCTTATATAGGACATGAACACGATACTTGGCTTGTGCAAGTTCTATTCCCCTTTTTAAAGACACTTCATCGTATCAAACAGAAACGCAACTACATTCGAATGTTCAATAGAACATTGAGTTCTTTGTATTAAGTGAAGATATTATTTTATGGAAATTTGTTGACGATTACATTGCAATATTTCAATACAAGTTGGACACATTTTTTGGTGTATTAATTTGTATGATTTTATAACTTTTATAGATAGATGATAATTGACAATGATATATAAATACAATTATTAGTATTATTTATGATTGCTTTTAGATTGACAAGTTTTTGCATCATACAACACTTGATTTCCCCATTCAAAATATTTTCTAAATTTGTGCTCTTAAATCAACTATTTGTAATTTAAATCATCTCATAAAAGCCAACAAGGCATGCAAGAAACTCTCTTTAGTTTTATTTATCTATATGTATTAATACAAGTGCATTACAACACTTGATTTCTCTATTCAAAATATTTTTTAAATTACATACTCTTAAATCAATTATTTGTAATTTAAATCATCTCACAAAAGCCAACAAGGAATGAAGTTCTCTTTAGTTTTATTGATCTATATGCATTAATACAAGTGACACACAAATTTTGAATTAAACCTCCATCTATATAAAAGCACATTTCTTACAAAAAATATTACTTCAATGATAATGAGTGCTAAGTGTACTAGAATTTAGATTAAAGCATGATGAGTCATAGATGAATGATTTTGAAAGGTATAGGCATTTGATTTCCCAATCTATAACTTATTGTAAATGTACATTCTTAAGTTAATAGTTTATAATTGCAATAATCTCATATAAGCCAACAAGACATGAAATAAATTATTGACTGTTATTAGCCTATATTCATTAATATGAGGAGTTTATCAATGAAATATGTAATTTTTGAAATAAAATCCCATATAATTGAAGTTGCAATTGTTTTAAAACACAAATGAGTTCTTTGTATTAAGTGAAGATATTACTTTATGGAAATTTGTTGACGATTACATTGCAATATTTCAATACAAGTTGGACACATTTTTTGGTGAATTAATTTGTATGATTTTATAACTTTTATAGATAGATGATAATTGACAATGATATATAAATACAATTATTAGTATTATTTATGATTGCTTTTAGATTGACAAGTTTTTGCATCATACAACACTTGATTTCCCCATTCAAAATCTTTTCTAAATTTGTGCTCTTAAATCAACTATTTGTAATTTAAATCATCTCATAAAAGCCAACAAGGCATGCAAGAAACTCTCTTTAGTTTTATTTATCTATAGGTATTAATACAAGTGCATTACAACACTTGATTTCTCTATTCAAAATATTTTTTAAATTACATACTCTTAAATCAATTATTTGTAATTTAAATCATCTCACAAAAGCCAACAAGGAATGAAGTTCTCTTTAGTTTTATTGATCTATATGCATTAATACAAGTGACACACAAATTTTGAATTAAACCTCCATCTATATAAAAGCACATTTCTTACAAAAAATATAACTTCAATGATAATGAGTGCTAAGTGTACTAGAATTTAGATTAAAGCATGATGAGTCATAGATGAATGATTTTGAAAGGTATAGGCATTTGATTTTTCCCAATATATAACTTATTGTAAATGTGTATTCTTAAGTTAATAGTTTATAATTGCAATAATCTCATATAAGCCAACAAGACATGAAATAAATTATTGACTGTTATTAGCCTATATTCATTTATACGAGGAATTTATCAATGCAATATGTAATTTTTGAAATAAAACCCCATATAATTGAAGTTGCAATTGTTTTAAAACACAAAATTAATTGCTAATGAGTGCTAAGTGGTATTAAGGGTAGTACGAGATTGGTCATAAGTGAGTGACATTGAACTATAAGAAATTTGATTTCTCATTTCATTTTTTTGTAAGTTTGTATTATTAACTCAATTACGATTAATTGAAATAATCTCATAAAAGCCAACAAAGCATGAGATACACTCTATCTTTTATCTTCTTGTATGCATTAAATGAATGTATAAATGTGATATGTATTTTTTGGAATAAAATACAATGTAAAAACATTCAACAAGTAGTTGAAAAATCAAATACCGATACAAGTGACTTTGAATTCATATGGGACATGTCTCATTGTCACTTGCAAACAAAATTCAAATAATGTAGTGTGATACAATTTTATGAGAAAATGTTAAGTGATGTGTGGTCCAAATATGGAAATATGTACGAAGAATCAAATATATTGCTAATAGATACATCAAAGCTTACTTCTCAATTCCCCGGATACCGGTCAAATTGTATCTTAACAAAGGCTTATATAGGACATGAACCTGATACTTGGCTTGTCCAAATTCTATTCCCCCTTTTTAAGACACTTCATCGTATCAAAGAGAAATGCAACTACATTCGAATGTTCAATAGAACATTGAGTTCTTTATAGTAGGTGAAGATATTAATTTTTAGAAATTTGTTAACGCGTACATTGCAATATTTCAATACAAGTTGGACACATTTTTTGATGAATTAATTTGTATGTTTTTAAAACTTTTATAGATAGATGAGAATTAACAATAATATTTAAATACAATTATTAATATTA
Organism: Larix kaempferi; assembly: GCA_027924585.1. NCBI lineage: Eukaryota > Viridiplantae > Streptophyta > Pinopsida > Pinales > Pinaceae > Larix > Larix kaempferi. The sequence goes on from BSBM01000602.1 coordinate 7,172,809, forward strand.
TTTATGATTGCCTTTAGTTTGACATTTTTTTGCATCATACACCACTTGATTTCCCCATTCAAAATATTTTTTTAATTTGCATTCTTAAATCAAATATTTGTAATTAAAATCATCTCATAAAAGCCAACAAGGCACGCACAAAGTTTTGTACATGTGTATTCTTAAGTTAAAAGTTTATAATTGCAATAATCTCATATAATCCAACAAGGCATGAAATAAATTATTGACTTTTATTTGCGTATATTCATTAATAAGAGGAGTTTATCAATGCAGTATGTAATTTTTGAAATAAAACCCCATATAATTAAAGTTGCAATTGTTTAAAAACACAAAATTTATTGCTAATGAGTGCTAAGTGGTATTAAGGGTAGTACGTGATTGGTCATAAGTGAGTGACATTGAACTATAAGAAATTTGATTTCTCAATTCATTTTTTTGTAAGTTTGTATTACTAACTCAATTATGATTAACTGAAATAATCTCTTACAGGCCAACAAAGCACGAGATATGTTCTATCTTTTATCTTCTTATATGCATTAAATGAATGTATAAATGTGGTATGTAATTTTTGGAATAAAATACAATGTAAAACCATATAATTAATTAATAATGAGTACTAAGTGGACTATTTAGACTCATTCGATATGTGCCATAAATAAATTCAAAAGAGCATGGGGTCATATATAAAGTTCAACTAAAAGATTTGAAAAATATGTTTCAACATCTATTTCTTCGACATTTAAAAATCTTATCATTTTCTTTGCCTTTTGGTGAAAGTAATTCTCGGCCATGATTTCTTAATTCGATTTCTTCACATTTTCATTGTGTATGTATAATGTTGTACCTAACAACTATCCCAATTTTGACGAATTTATAATTATTATTTGGTTCGACATCAATACATTTCTTATAATTTATTTTATTTTAATTTAATATTGCGATTTCCTTCCAATCATGCTATATTATAATATGTTATTTAACAATAAAATATTTAATATGATACTTTGTTCACTTCAAATATAGATAGAGATCTTCTTGTAATAAAACATGCAATTATGTGTGCAACTTAACTTCATTAATCCTACATTTTATATCTTCATGAATATTTTTTCTCACGATTCAACAAATTACAGATTTTCATATACTCCTCCTAATTTATGGCATACCGAACTAGTTATAAATGATACAACATTTCATTTTTTATGATTGTATATTAAAAACACTTGGAGTAAATAAAATTTGTGATCAATAAAAACATTCTTTCTAGGATTAGTTTTTCCAATTTTAATGGAATATTTCTTTAATGCATAATTTTTACAAATTAAATGAAATAAATAAAATGTTTACAAAAAAATTCAATGTCATAGAAGTCCTTGTAATAGAATTTTTCTAGATTTCTTGAAATATGTGTTATATACATTGATATACTGTACATGTTATTCTCTCAGTAAAGATCCTATAGCATATTGAATTAATGCTCAAAATCTAACATGGTTTCAGAGCTAACCTGAGAAGAAGACATTGTGTAGTTACAGAAACCAAAGTTTCTTGTTTATTGAGTTTCTCTCCACAGATTTTGGAAAAGCAATATAGTAGATTGACTCTACTCATCAAGGATAATCTATCTGTCCAATCAGAACTCAATTTTGAGTTGTTTCAGTTTTGGCCCTAAAATTTAGGGTTTCCACAAAAATAGGAATTTCTGAAATCTGAAGACATAGCTAGAAGATCCTTGGAAAAATCAAAGTTTAGAGCTTTGGATCGAGCTTTTTGGCTGGGTAGATCTCCGGGAAACTCAAACCCTAATTCAGGGTTCTCCTCAGTGAATGCGGGAAGACTAAAAGACATTTCTGAAGGGTGAAAATTTGCAGATCTGAATTTCTGAATATACCAGGCTGATCAGTTCATCAAGGCACATCTTTCTATCCTTTCATAAAGTTGAAATTCAAAGTTTGAAATTTTAGGGTTTCTCTAACAAACCTTAATCCGGCACTAGATCCAGTTTTCAGCAAATTAAGTGGTAAGACCTAAATCTTTTCTATTTCCATTTGAAGTACTCTTTAAGATGTCTCACCACACCAATCTTGAGGATAAGCTTGAAGGGGCTGATAAATTTTGAGCATGGAAGTATAGGATTGGGTTAATCCTTGAAGAGAATGAGTTGGATACTTATATAAGTGAAGAGGTCCCTGTCCTAGAGGGAGAAGAGGCTAAGGCTCTTCACAAGAGGAACTTGGTTAAGGCAAAGAGGATCATTGTTGATTCTATCAATAATCATCTCATCCCTCATGTGTCATCCCTAAAGACACCAAAAGAGATGTTTGATTCCTTGACCAAACTATTTGAAGGCAAGAACATAAATCAGAAGATGAGCCTAAGGAATCAGTTGAAGAATATCAAGATCCAGAATGCAGAGACTATGCAGTCATATTTCTCAAGGGTCTCCTAGATAAAAGAACAACTTGAAGTTGTGGGTGAAGATATAGAAAATGAAGAAGTGGTGATGACCATTCTTAATGGCCTTCCTAGGTCATGGGATTCCTTCATCCAAGGGATTTGTGCTAGGAAGAAACTTATATCTTTTAGTAGACTGTGGGAAGAATGCTCATAGGAAGAAGCTCGAGAAGATAAGATGGGGAGTGAATACCAAGCACTCACAGCTCACTCCAAAAGACATGGTGACAAGAAAGCTCACCATCAAGGCAGGAAAGAAAAACATCACCATCAGAATCAAAGAGGTAGTCCCAGACATCGAAGGAACATGTCCTATGTCTGTTGCTTTACATGTGATGAAAAGGGACACTATGCCAGAGATTGTCCCAGAAATAAGAAAGAGTATCCTCGCAAAAAGAAGAACCTCAAAAGAAGACATCATGCTCATGCTGCAGAGGATGATGAACCTTCCAGGAAGAGGGCTAGAGAAGATAGTGAAGATTCTTCAAGTGATGAAGAATATGTTTTGATTTCTGCTCTCACTGGAACCATTACTCATGGAAGTAATGATTGGCTAATAGATAGTGGGGCTTCCAAACATATGATAGGATTCAAAGAATCCTTTGTGGATCTATCTGAACATGATTCACCCCACATGGTGAAACTTGGGGATGACTAATAGTATCCCATAAAAGGGAGTGGTGAAGCCTCCTATAAATTAGACTCTGGAAAGTCTATGAAGATGAAAGATGTACTCTATGTTCCAGGTCTCAAGAAGAATCTACTCTCAATATCTGCATTGGATGCAAAAGGCATGAGGGTTTCATTTATAGATGGCCAAGTCCTAATGTGGCCAAAGGGTAAGACTATAGATGATGCAGTTGTGATTGGAGAGCAAGAGGGAGGATTATACAAATTGAAAGGCCATCTAGAACAAGCCATGGTCCATGAATCAGTAGAGCCAAGTGAACTTTGGCACAGAAGGCTTGCACACATGCATTACATGGCATTACCAATTGCAAGCAAAGCGGTAGAAGGTCTTCCTAAAATCCAGACAAAGCATGAAGGCATTTGCAAAGGTTGTGCAAAGGGAAAGAATACAAAGAAGACATTCCCAAGCAGTGAAATCAAGGAAAAAAGAATCTTGGAAACTATCCACTCTGATGTATGTGGTCCTATGTCATCCGGTTCTTTGAGTGGGCATGTATACTATGTATCCTTTATTGATGATTTCTCTAGGAAGACTTGGGTCTACTTCTTGAAGAACAAAGATGAAGTGTTTAACAATTTCAAGGAATTCAAAGCCTTGATAGAAAAACAAACTGACATGAAGATCAAGGTCTTCAGATCTGACAATGGCGGAGAATTTACTTCAGGAGACTTCAAGAAGTTATGCAGTGATTCAGGGATTAAAAGGGATTTGACTACTCCTTACAATCCACAGTAGAATGGGGTTTCCGAGAGGAAGAATAGAACAATCATGGAAGCAGCAAGGGAAATGCTTCATGACCAAGACTTACCTATGCACTTATGGGATAAAGCAGTAAGGACAATTGTATATGTGCAGAACAGAACACCCCATAAGATACCTGACAACAAAACACCAGAAGAAGTGTTTATTGGTAAGAAACCAGAAGTGAGCCATCTCAGAATATTTGGTTGTCCAGTATACACTCACATCCCAAAAGAGAAAAGGTCAAAGTTGGATCCTTCAGGAAAGAAGGGTATATTTGTGGGTTACAATGAAAGCTCGAAAGCTTACAGAATCTACTTCCTTAGATTCAAGAAAATCGACATCAGCAGAGATGTAACTTTTGATGAAAGTTCAGCCTACCACAAATCGAGAATGACACCTGCCGAAGACAATGAAGAACCTAGAATATCCAGAACACAAGACACCACAATGAATGAAGTAGTTCCTGAAGAAGATCGAGAAATGGAAGATCCACAAGAACCTATGGATCCACCTTGTGAGAATAATCCTCAAACGAGGAAACCAACATGGGCTAGAGAGCTCATCCAAGATGCAGAAAGTTTTGGCATTCCAGAAGAAGAACACAGAGAAAGAAAAAGGACAAGGTCACACACTAGTTATGTTGCTTTGCTTTCTGACATTATGGATAAAGAACCTTCCAGTTATGAAGAAGCTGCAAAAAAGAAAGAATGGAAGGATGCTATGATCGAAGAATACCAGTCAATTATGAAGAATGATGTTTAGGATGTGGTCCCAAGACCAGTGTTAAATTTTGAGCATTAATTAATTATACTCTAGGATCTTTGCTGAGAGAATAACATATACAGTATATCAATGCATGGAAATCACAATATGACAAGCATCACAAGAATCAAAAGCATAAGAGACAAGAGACACAGAGTTTCCGTGGGGAAAACCCTAAGGTGAAAAACCCCACAACTTTCTCAGATATAGAGAGAGCAATGGCTCAACCAAAATACAACCAAATAACACTGAGATAGTCTCCTAGCAGATGATCCTCCTCCTCCTCACTAGTGCGCCACTTTTGAGAGTGAGAGTGAGTTGCTTTTCTGAGTGTGTAAAATAGAGATCTCCTATCTCTATTTATACTCACCTTTTTTCCCAGTGACCTAATGGGGCCGACTTGTCTAGTTAGATACATCCACATTATATTATATATAATTCCGGGCCGACCCCACATGGTGGTCTAATAACCCATCGGCAAGTACACACACTTGCGACACTTGTCAATCCACATGACGACACTTCCTTATAGAGGAATAACACATCTCTTATAAGGGTACAATAAATATATATAAAATACACAGATGAAATACATTCCGAAGTTACATATACATCAACACTCCCTCTTAACTAGGAAGGTATTTCTCGACACAGATTTGCTAGACAAGTCTTCTTCTCTGGATCATCGTCATCGATGCATCGTCATCATCATCGTCATTGCTGCTGCTATCTCAACCAATCTCTGACTCTACTCGTCATAGGAAGTTCTATAGAGCCAGTCCTTTTTCATACTGGATGTAGGCCCACCACCTGCAAGTCTTCATCATCACTGGCCATACTGTGGAATCCTTAGGACTTATTACGTGCATCACAAAACCTGGTTGCAACATCCCAGGCTATTATGAGCACACAGCTCTACCTGTAGGATCTCCCAGGAGCACATTACATGTGACCCATCACAAAACCTGGCTGAAGCATCCCAGGCTATTATGAGCACACGGCTCTACCTGTCGGATCTCCCAGGAGCACATTACATGTGATCTCACCACAAAACCTGGCTGAAGCATCTGCGGCCTTTTTCATCTTGTCCAGATCTCCTAGGAGCAAATTACATGTGGTCATGGAAAAACCTGGCTGAAGCATCTGAGGCCTTTTTCATCCTATCCAGATCTCCTAGGAGCAAATTATATGCCATAGGACAAAACCTTGAAAGAGCATCTGGCAGATATCCTAGGGCATCGAATTACATGCCATAGGCAAAACCTCAAAAGACTATCTACAGATCTCCCAGGGCACAAATTATATGTCCTCCTAAAGCAAAACCTCGAAAGTTAGAGCATTTTCCAGATGTCCCAGCGCACCGAATTACATGCCATAGGAAAAACCTCGCAAGACCATCTGCAAATCTCCCAGGGCACAAATTACATGCTTACCTGCACAACCTGATCCACGGCCACACAGTATCATCTGATACTCATCATACATCATCCTGATGTACACATGATCATCCTGATCATCATCACTGCAACATCCTGTTGCATGTCATCTGGAGAAGCTCGTCATCCACGATCATCCTGATCATACAATGTATCCATCTGATGCATACCAAGTATCTATCTGATACATATCATCATACATAGTGTATCCACCTGATACATAGATACATGATCCACACAATGTATCCATCAACATACATGATCCACCTGATGATACCTGATACATATCAATATACATGATCTATCTTATCACAAAATGTATCCACCTGATACATATACAAATACATGGTCCAAGCATCTAACATGATGCATATACACAATACATACAAATGATCCAACCTATCATATCCAACATCCAACATGATGCGTACATACATATAAATGATCCAACTGATAATATCCAACATCCAACATGATGCATACATACATACATAAAAATGATCCAACTGATCATATCCAGCATCCAACATGATGCACACATACATATACAAAAATGATCCAACTGATCATATCCAAGCAGAAACCAGAACATCATCCTGATGCTCATCATCCAGCACTTACATCCACAACCATGTGAAGGGTCCCCCTTCTAACATGCTTGTAATGGATTCAGCAAATGTGTCCATCACTTCTTCCTCGGAGTGTCCTCGATCTGAAGCACACCAAGCCTCTCTCTGAAGTACTCGAACTTCACCCTGGCTAGTGGCTTCGTCGGCACATCTGCAATCTGCTTGTCTGTCGCAACATACAGGAGCTTCACAGCTCTTCTCTGCACCATATCCTTGATATAGTGATATTTGATCTCTATGTGTTTCGACCTGTCATGAAACACTGGGTTCTTGGACAGCTTCACACAACTCTGGTTATCACAGAAGATACCAGTAGCCTCCAACAGGAGATCAAATCACTCAGACAGTAGCTTCTGTAGCCATACTGCCTCACAACTAGCTGAACAGGCTGCAACATACTCAGCCTTAGCTGTACTCAGTGCTACGCAGGACTGCTTCCTGCTAAACCAAGAGATCACACCTGATCCCATACTGAAGCAGCACCCAGATGTGCTCTTCCTATCTGCAGCACTGCCAGCCCAATCTGAATCAACATAACCCTGCAGGTTAAACTTTTGATTCGCTTCATACTTGATCCCATAATCCACTGTACCCTTCAGGTACCTCAGAACATGCTTTACAGCAACCAGGTGAACACTCCTTGGATCCGTCAGGAACTAGCTCAATGTGTTCATAGCAAAGCAAATGTCTGGTCTTGTGTTCGTTAGGTACATCAAGGACCCAATCATCTTACGATACATAGAGACATCAACTAGCTCATATGAAGCATCACATAGAAGCTTCAGATTCGATGCCATAGGTGTGGCCATGGCCTTGCAATTCATCATCCCAAATCTCTTCAGGATATCTACTGTGTACTTCTCTTGACCAAGGAAGATCCCACTTGCACTCTGCCACACCTCCATCCCTAGGAAATAGTGCATCATTCCCAAATCTTTCATATCGAATTCAGTAGCAAGCTTCCTCTTAGTATCTGCAATCAGTCTGTCATCTCCTGTTACAAATAAGTCATCCACATACAGGAGTAGAATCACAGGATTCCCTTCCTCAACCTTATAGTAAATGTTGGAATCCACTTTACTCTTGGTAAAGCCCAAACTAGATACGAAACTATCCATCCTACCATACCAAGTTCTGGGAGCTTGTTTCAAGCCATACAAATCTTTCTTCAATTTGCACACATATGACTCCCTGTCATGTATTTCAAAACCGAGTGGCTATTCCACATATACTTCCTCTTCAACTACACCATTCAAGAAGGTAGTCTTGACATCCATCTGGTGTATTTTCCATTTCATAGCTGCAGCCAAGGCAAGTACTGATCTGATGGAAGTATACCTGGCTATAGGTGCAAAAGTTTCTTCATAATCTATTCCCTCTTTCTGAGAGAATCCACGAGCTACGAATCTTGCTTTGTATTTCTCCACACTGCCATCTGCAGCATGCTTGATTTTGAAGATCCATTTAGAAGTCACAACAGACTTCTCTTTAGGTCTTGGGACAACATCCCAAACATCATTCTTCATTATTGATTGGTATTCCTCAACCATGGCATCCTTCCATTCTTTCTTTTCCGCTACTTCTTCATAACTGGAAGGCTCTTTGTTTATAATGTCACAGAGTAAAGCAACATAGCTGGTATGTGATCTGGTTCTCTTCTTTGCTATGTGTTCTTCTTCTGGAATGCCAAATCTTTTTGCATCTTGAATGAGTTCTCTAGCCCATGCAGGTTTCCTCTTGTGAGAGTTATCTTCACGTGGTGGATATACAGGTTCTTGCGGATCTTCAAATTCACGAACAACTTCTGGAACTGCTTCAGTCATGGTAGTGTCTTGAAATCTAGTTTCCTTAGGTTCTTCATAAACTTCGATAGGGCCTTCCTTGATTTGATGAATGCTGAGTTTTCATCAAATGTTACATCCCTGCTGACATCAATCTTCTTGAACCCTGGAAAGTATATTCTGTAAGCCTTCGAGCTTTCACTGTAACCCACAAAGATACCCTTCTTTCCTGAAGGATCTAGTTTAGTCCTCTTTTCCTTTGGGACATGAGTATATACTAGACAACCAAATATTCTGAGATGGATGACTTCAGGTTTCTTACCAGAAAAGACCTCTTCTGGAGTCTTGTTGTCCAATATCTTGTGGGGTGTTCTGTTCTGCACATACACAGCTGTTCTAGTTGCTTCTGCCCATAGATGCATAGGTAGATCCTGGTCATGCAGCATTGCCCTTGCTGCTTTCATGATAGTTATGTTCTTTCTTTATGCAACTCCATTGTGTTGAGGATTATAAGGAGCCGTCAACTCCCTCTTAATCCCTGAATCACTACAAAGCTTCTTGAAGTCACTTGAGGTGAATTCTCCACCATTGTCGGATCTAAATGTTTTGATCTTCTTGTCAGTTTGATTCTCCGTCAAGGTTTTGAATTCCTTGAATTTATCAAGCACCTCATCTTTTCCCTTCAAGAAGTATACCCAATTCTTCCTGGGGAAGTCATCAATAAATGAGACATAGTAAACATACCCACTCAGGGAACTGGATGACATAGGGCCACATACATCTGAGTGGATGATTTTCAGGATGTCTTTTGCCTTGCTTTCACTGCTTGGGAAAGCCTTCTTAATGTTCTTACCTTTTGCACATCCTTTGTAAACACCTTCATGTTTGGTCTTGATTTCAGGAAGACCCTCTACTGCCTTGCTTGCAATTGGAAGTGCTCTATAGTGCATATGAGCAAGTCTTATATGCCAAAGTTCACTTGGCTCCATGGATTCATGCACCATGGCATGTTCAGGTTGTCCCTTCAAATTATACAAACCTCCCTCTTGCTCTCCAATCACTACTGCATCATCTATGTTCTTTCCCTTTGGCCACATTAGGACTTGGCCATCCACGAATGCAACCCTCATACCTTTTGTATCCAATGCAGAGATGGAGAGTAAGTTCTTCTTGAAACCAGGTACATAAAGGACTTCTTTCATCTTCAAAGATTTTCCAGAATCTAGGTTGTAGGAGGCTTCACCACTTCCTTTGATTGGGTATTGATAATCATCCCCAAGTTTCACCTTATGGGGTGATTCATGTTCAGATAGGTTCACAAAAAATTCCTTAAACCCAGTCATGTGTTTGGAAGCCCCACTATCAATCAACCAATCATTACAACCATGGGAGATGGTACTTGTGAGAGCAGAGATCAGAACATACTCTTCTTCACTTGATGAGTCATTATCACTATCACTTTCTGCCCTAGCTTTCTTCTTTGGGGGTTCATCATCTTCGACAGCATGAGCATGAAACCTTCTTTTGCTACCCTTCTTCTTCTTATTGGAGATATTGTTGTCCTTCTTGTTCTTGGGACAATTTATGGCAATATGTCCTTTCTCATTACAGGTGAAGCATATTCTTCTTTCTTTGAAGTGATGTGAAGATTTCTTGGAGTGAGATGGCTCTCTCTTGAACTTTCCTTTCTTGGTGTGAGCTATGAGAGCTTGATCTTCATTCCCCATCTTCTCTTCTTGTGCCACAAGCCTTGCTTCTTCTTGTGAGCATTCTTCCCGTAGTCTACTGAAAGAGATCAACTTCTTCTTTGCACAAATTCCTTGGATAAAGGAATCCCATGACCTGGGTAGGTCATTTAGAGTGGTCATCACCACTTCACCATTCTCCACCATTTCTTCCACTGCTTCTAGTTGTTCCTTGATCTGGGAGACCCTTGAAAAATAGGATTGAATGGTTTCTCCATTATGAAACTTTACTCCTTTCAATTGGTTCCGCAGGGTCATCTTCTGATTTATGTTCTTCCCTTCAAATAGCTTGGTCAAAGAGTCAAACATCTCTTTGGGTGTCTTAAGAGAAGACACATGGGGTATGAGATGGTCTTTGATAGAATCAGCAATGATTCTCTTTGCCTTGACCAAGTTCTTCTTATGCAATACCTTGACCTCCTCATCCTATGGGATAGGGATGTCTTCTTTCACATATGAGTCCAACTCATTCTCTTCCAGGATTAACCCAATCCTATACTTCCAGGATCGGAAGTTATCAGCCCCCTCAAGCTTATCCTCAAGCTTGGTGTGGAGAGACATCTTAAAGAGTACTTCAAATGGAAATAGAAAAGATTTAGGTCTTACCACTTGAAATGCTGAAAAGTGGATCTAGTCCTGGATTATGGTTTGTCAGAGAAACCCTAAAAATTCAAAATGTGAATTTCAAATTTCTGAAAGGATAGAAAAATGCGCTTTGATGAGCTGATCAGCCTGGTGCATTCAGAATTTGAGATCAGTAAAGTTTTGCCCTTCAGAATTGCCTTTTTGTCCTCCCGGGTTCACTAGGGAGAGCCTTGAATTAGGGTTTGAGTTTCCCGGAGATCTACCCAGCCAAAAATCTCGATACAAAGCTCTAAACTTTGATTTTTGCAAGGAGCTTCCAGCTGTGCCTTCCGATTGCAGAAATTCCTATTTTTATGGAAACCCTAATTTTTAGGGCCAAATCTGAAAATGCTCGGAATTGAATTCTAATTGGAAAGATAGATGCGCCCTGATGAGTAGAGTCAATCTATTATACTGATTTTCAAAAATCTATGGAGAGAAACCCAATAAACAAGGAACCCAAGCTTCCGTCACTGCAAAATGTCTTCTTCTCAGGTTAGCTCTGATACCGTGTTAAATTTTGAGCATTAATTCATTATACTCTAGGATCTTTGCTGAGAGAATAACATATATAGTATATCAATGCATGACAATCACAATATGACAAGCATCACAAGAATCAAAAGCATAAGAGACAAGAGACACAGAGTTTCCGTGGGGAAAACCCTAAGGTGAAAAACCCCACAACTTCCTCAGAGATAGAGAGAGCAATGGCTCAACCAAAATACAACCAAATAACACTGAGATAGTCTCCTAGTAGATGATCCTCCTCCTCCTCACTAGTGCACCACTTCTGAGAGTGAGAGTGAGTTACTTTTCCGAGTGTGTAAAATAGAGATCTCCTATCTCTATTTATACTCACCTTTTTTCCCAGTGACCTAATGGGGCCGACTTGTCTAGTTAGATACATCCACATTATATTATATATAATTTCGGGCCGACCCCACATGGTGGTCTAATAACCCATCGGCAAGTACACACACTTGCGACACTTGTCAATCCACATGACGACACTTCCTTATAGAGGAATAACACATCTCTTATAAGGGTACAATAAATATATATAAAATACACAGATGAAATACATTCCGAAGTTACATATACATCAACAACTAGATGGGAAGTCTGTGGTGAATTCCAAATGGATCTATAAGATCAAGCATGCTGCATATGGTAGCATTGAGAAATACAAAGCTAGGCTTGTAGCTCGTGGCTTCTCCTAGAAAGAAGGGATTGATTATGAAGAAACCTTTGCTCCTGTGGCTAGGTACATTTCCATTAGATCAGTACTTGCTCTGGCTACAGTGATGAAATGGAAGATACACCAAATGGATGTCAAGACTTCCTTCTTGAATGGTTTAGTTGAAGAGGAAGTGTATGTGGAGCAGCCACTCGGGTTCGAGACACATGATAGAGGAACTCATGTGTGCAAACTGAAGAAAGCCCTGCACGGTTTGAAACAGGCACCCAAGACTTGGTATGGCAGGATAGATGGATTCCTATCCAGTTTGGGCTTTACCAAGAGTAAAGCGGATTCCAACCTTTACTACAAGGTTGAGGAAGGAAATCCTGTGATTCTACTATTATATGTGGATGACCTGTTTGTAACAAGTGAGGATACGTTGATTGCCGATACGAAGAGGAAGCTTGCTGTCGAGTTCGAGATGAAGGACTTGGGTATGATGCACTACTTTCTTGGTATGGAGGTGTGGCAGAGTGCAGATAGAATCTTCCTTGGACAAGGGAAGTATGCAGTAGATATCCTGAAGAGGTTCGGGATGATGGGCTGCAAGGCCATGGCCACACCTATGGCATCGAACCTGAAGCTTTTGTGTGATGCTTCATTTGAGCCAATTGATGCTACGATGTATCGTCAGATGATTGGGTCCTTGATGTACCTAACGAATACGAGGCCAGACATTTGCTTTGCGGTGAACACCTTGAGCCAGTATCTGACAGATCCGAGACATGTTCACCTAATAGCTGCAAAGCATGTTCTGAGGTACCTGAAGGGTACAGTGGATTATGGGCTCAAGTATGAGGCGAATCAAAAGTTTAACCTGGAGGGTTAGGTTGATTCGGATTGGGAAGGCAGTGCCATTGATCGGAAGAGCACTTCGGGGTGCTGCTTTAGTATGGGATTAAGGGTGATCTCTTGGTTTAGCAGGAAGCAGTCTTGTGTAGCACTGAGTATAGCTGAAGCAGAGTATGTTGCAGCTTGTTCAGCTAGTTGTGAGGCAGTATGTCTTAGGAAGCTACTGTTTGATTTTTTTGATCTCCAGTTGAGTGCTACTTGTATATATTGCGACAACCAGAGTTGTGTGAAGATGTCAGAGAACCCAATGTTCCATGACAAGTCAAAGCACATTGAGATCAAGTTCCACTATATCAAGGATATGGTGTAGAGAGGAGCAGTGAAGCTCCTGTATGTTGTGACAGATGAGAAGATAGCCAATGTGTTGACCAAGCCGCTTTCCAGATTGAAGTTTGAATACTTCAGAGGGAGACTTGGTGTACTTCAGATCGAGATGCCTTCCAGAGGGAAGTGATGGGTCCGGAGACACAAATGCACACTGGGCCATTCTTACATGGTGGTAGGTTGGTCCTCCCATAGTAAGATGTAAGGGCTAAGCCATTCTCACATAGTGGTAGGTTGGTCCTCCTATGGTGAGATGTAAGGGTTGGGCCATTCTCACATGGTGGTAGGTTGGTCCTCCCACGGTGAGTTGTAATTGCTGATGGGATTTTCCGACATGGTAGTAGGTTGGTCCTCCCATGGTCGTTGATGTAATTGCCGAGACATTCTAACATGATAGTAGGTTGGTCCTCTCATGGTCGTGATGTAAGTGTTGTGCCATTCCGACATGGTGGTAGGTTGGTCCTCCCATGGTTGTGATGTAAGTGCTGTGACATTCCGACATGGTGGTAGGTTGGTCCTCCCATGGTCGTTGATGTAAGTGCTGTGAGCCTTTCCCAAATGGTAGTAGGTTTGTCCTCCCATGCTGGTGAGTATAAGTGATGTGTGTGTGCATCTGGGTTGTGCTCCGTGAACTATGTGGTGATCTGAAGACATTGATGTGACAGTTTGGTACACAGGTTTTGCAGAGGCATATAATAAGTCCTGAGATGCTCTTGCAGGTTTTGCAGTGGCAGTGTAATCAGTCCTGAGAGATATTGCAGGTTTTGCAGAGGCAGTGTAATCAGTCCTGAGGTGTACCTACTTGTTGGCTAGCTCACATAGATGATGATGATTAGGATGATCATGTGATGATATACATCAGGTAGATGTATGGTGAGTATCAGGTTGATATTTTGTGGTCGTGGACAGGTTGTACAGTGGCATGTAAAAAGATCCTAGGAGATTCGATAGGTTGAGCTGTGTGCTCATAAAAGGCCTGGGATACTCTTACGAGGTTTTGCAGACGCACGTGATGAATCCTGAGGATTCCACAGTATGACCAGTGATGATGAAGACCTACAGGTGGTGGGCCTACATCCAGTATGAAAAAGGACTGACTCTGTAGAACTTCCTATGACGAGTAGATTCAGAGATTGGACGAGATAGCAGCAGTTGTGACGATGATGATGATTCGATGAGGATGATCCAGAGAAGAAGACTTGTGCTAGCAGATTTGTGTCGAGAAATACCTTCCTAGTTAAGAGGGAGTGTTGATGTATATGTAACTTCGGAATGTATTTCAGTTATATATTTATTGTACCCTTATAGAGATGTGTTATTCCTCTACAAGGAAGTGTTGTCATTTGTATTAATAAGTGTCGCAAGTATGTTAACTTGCTGATGGGTTATTAGACCACTTTGTAAGGGGTCGGCCCAAATTTATGTAATATGTGGTTATTGTACCTAGCTAGACAAGTCGGCCCCATAAGGTTATTGGGAAAACATAACAAGTATAAATAGAGATTGGGAGATCTCTATTTGGATCACTCAGAAACTCACTCATCCTTCACTCGAAAAGTGGCGCATATGTGAGGAGGAGGATCAGCACATAGAAGAAGTCTATCTCTTGTATTTGGGTTGTACTTTGGTTGTACTATTGCTCTATCTATCTCTGAGGAAGTTGTGGGGTTTTTCACCTTAGGGTTTTCCCCACGGAAAATCTGTGTGTCTATTGTCTCTTATGCTTTTGCTTCTTGTGATGATTGACATGCTTGATATGATTGATATACATTGATATACTGTACATGTTATTCTCTCAGTAAAGATCCTATAGCATATTGAATTAATGCTCAAAATCTAACAGGTAGTTGCAAGGTCTCCCTCTGTCGACACCAACCAATCTATTCCAGAGGATAGACTGAGAGGTCCCTGTGCCTTGGACTCATCACCATCAGTGGTGAGTGCCTACGGATCATTTTGAAAGGATCCCTTAGTGCCTCTATAAATGATTGTTTCTCACATGCTCGAAGTCAACACCTTAATCGCATTGTTGAGATTTGTACAGGGTATCGGTCCTTTCAATTATTAGTTGAAGACCCCGGATGTCACTCGACTCTAGCACATTGATGAGTCTATTTTCTGAATAACCAAGTTACATGTTACTATAGATATCTGGGCTACGCTTGGCAACAGTATTCAGAAGTACCCCAGTTTTATACTCCCTCGAGTATACAGTTCCATATACTCTTCAGAAGATTGACTCACCTTTATTGAGTCCCTACAGTTGTTGGATACCTTCAAATTCAGCAGTTCATCAACCTTTTTGACACCTCATTTAGAACGGTTGTTGCTCGTTTCCAGTGTATTGGTTTTCAAATTAGTCATGGTATGACCATGAAGTATGTCCCAACATTGTGTCCCTTCTAGACCATTATGATGTACACAATAGGTTTATATGTATTGTTCAGGTCCCCTTCTTGGGCCTCATTGTTATTTATATGTCATGATACGAGCATGGGTATTCCCTCCTCGTTCGTTATCAGATATTATTCCTCATTCATTTTGAGGCCATGCATTTTTAGTTTGTGCAGTTTGCATGGGCCTGATTTTCCAATCTCCAATCGGTCTCTTTTCTCCTCCAACCCCAAGAAAAAGACAAAAGAACTATGATGTCTATCGACCATACGATGAGCTCCTACCCTCACACATCAGGGAGCAATCTGTTAACACACAAAAAGTGCTCACTAGCTCATTTCCCTATTCACATGACCCATTTGTCCACTTTTCCTACCATTCTAGCCTCTGAAAGCTTCAAAAGGTCACCAAAAAGACCAAAAACCATCTTTTCTCCTCAAAAAATACAAAAAACCTTCAAAAATGGTCCAAAATTCCCAAAAATCAATTAAAAGGGAATAATATTCAAAAAAAAGGAAAAAGTGGGAAAAGAAACCTAAACCATTTTTACCAATACCATTGGTTTCCTTAAACCACAAATGGTATTCTCCATCACCAAAAAACTATAAAAAGGTGATAGAGGCTCCCCACTATTCATCCATATTCATCCTATCCTTATGATGCCAAATTCACTCTTGAGATCCCTAGCCTCACTTTTGAGTTTGAAGATCCCCATTAGAGCATTAGAGAAGAAGAGACCATTGGAGCAATGGAGCATCTCAACTTTGCACCTGTCCCAACTCAACCATCCTCACCATTGAGGTAATATGATTCGTGTAAAGCTATTTTTTCCATTAATAAAGAATTTGTTTTACATAGAGATCTGAGTTCTTTACCATTTACTTTCAAGTTTTTACATGCATATGTTTGATTTACCTTTTACACTTAGTTAGTTTTTTACATGCTTTAATCGAGACTGCTACTGAAAGTTAGTAGGTGCACATCTGCACATGCTTGGGTGAAAACCCAAGCAACATCCATTCTCATGGACAACAATTCTTTCATGAGTGTAGCGACTGTTTTCTGATTTCCGTATTTTTTTAAGAAGCATTTCTCGAAATCTTCCCAATTCGATATTGAACTAGCTTGCAAACTAAAATACCAGGAGAACACTTTGGGTTCGAAGGTATAAGGAAAAATCCTACAGACTACATCCTCATGTTGCACATTTAAAAGACTTAAATCCAAATAGAAACTCTTAAGATGATCTTCAGCCGAAATGCCTTTACCAGGATCATACTTGGGCAAAAACTTTTCTGGATTTTTGGGCAGATCATGGAATGGCCCAACTATATTTAGTGCTCCTCTCACTCTCCATGCCGGCACAACCATGGCTCTACGTGGGGAATTTGGTGGAGAATCACGTGGAGTGTGAGGTGGAGAATTTTGTGGGGTATGTGGTTCTTCTAGATTTGGAGGATTTTCAAGTCCAATTTCTCCAAGAGGTTCTGTTATTTCTTCCAAAGATAGATCCACCAAATCTTATAAGTTCTGAACAAGATCAGAATCCCTTGTATACCGCGTTTCCCTTCTGGGGGCTCTTCTTCTAGGGAGTAAGGGAATTGCATTTAAACCACCAAGCTGCCTAACATAAGCATGGGTATGTCGTCTTAAATTCGCTACTTCAAAAAAATGAACAACATACAATGTTTCTTGTTGTTCGATCTCAGAATTGGGATCTTCTTGATTTATTAATTCCATATCTGAATTATCTGGGACAGCTGTTTCAAATGGGTCTTCAGTGGGATTTATTCTAATGAAAGGATCTCCTCTTCCAGCCATGTAGTGATGGCCCTCCTTCCAGCGCCAAAAACTGTTGATGCCTTGAAAATCGTAGCATCAATCAGCAAGGCATTCTCCCCGGTAAGAAAGCCCAATTAGATTGCTCACCATTTGGTATGGGGAATCCGTCCAGTTAACGGCCCGGCTACCGTGTAAGATTTAAAGATTTTCTTTCCTTTTCACCGGTTGCGGATTGATCCACTGTTTATGTATTTTATTTTAAAGATGAGATGCAAGTGTTGTAATCTAAATGCAAACTGTAAACAAATCAAATCTAAAATTGTTTTAAGAAAATTTAATCTATCCTCGTAAGGAGCAAATTTAAAGGATGAG
This sequence comes from Larix kaempferi, assembly GCA_027924585.1. Lineage (NCBI taxonomy): Eukaryota > Viridiplantae > Streptophyta > Pinopsida > Pinales > Pinaceae > Larix > Larix kaempferi. The sequence goes on from BSBM01000602.1 coordinate 7,190,642, forward strand.
TAATAAACTAGAAATGCAACCAAGAACTTCACAGATAGCTGTTAAATTGAGTAGAAGCATTTATAGCAGAAAATAAAGGATTATCAAAGATAGCCTTGATAGAGATAAACATTCTATTACCCATTTTACACAGAAATTTTGCATAAGAGAGTGAAAGCATTCACAACAAAGAAATAATTCAGATGGTTAAGAATGATCTCACAACCAATGTGTGAATAATGCAGAAGTAATTCAGCCAATCATCCAAACATTCCCATAACAAAAATCCATGCAGGCTTCCATTAGGCAAAATAGAAGTTTTTGTATTGATGCAGTAAAATAGTTCACGTACAGCATAAGTCTATCCTTTCACCTGCCAAAAGTCCTTTCTATCTCTTCTATTCCTATATTTATAGATTTTGCAAAACTTGTCTCTTCTCAAAAACCTAACCCTAGGGGAAAACAAAAGTTTGTCCTCTAGTGCCTTAAGAGACAAAAAGCATTTCCAGCTGTTTTATAACATATTTCTACAATAAACAAATTTTCAGCTATCTTTTCTCAAAATTATAATAAAACAAACTAAGTTCCAGATGGCCCTGCCGCTTCATCTGATTTCTCTACCTCTGCTGACTTGTTCTCTTCAGCAGGCCTGCTTGCTTCTGCTGGTTTGTCCAACCCTTGAATATAACTGGCCCATTGGCTAATATCTCTTAGAATGATATTTCCCCACACATAGATTATCACTTTCAGCGCTATTTCATGTTTGTGCAAATCTGACTTGACACTTGATGCTCCTGCTACTGCCGCTTGGACAGTCTCTTCTAGGAAATAGGTGTGGACAACGGTCTTCCCAATGAACTGGTGGAGATCTTTCGAGGTTATCGCTTCTATCTTCTTCAGTTATTCTAATTCTGCATTCAAGTTAGCCCACAGTTCTGCTAGATGTTGCTCTCTCTCAGGAAACTCATAAATGGTCTGAGGTAAAGTCATGTGACATTTATCATGGGTTTCCCGGACCTTGGAGTAGAAAGTGTGGCATTTTTTTACGGTTTTCCGGATCTCAAGACTCAACTTGGCACCACAATCCCTGCAAAAATCGAGGACTCCTGTATAGATGTCCAATTCCTCAATGGTATTAACACACAGGTTTGAGGGGAATCTAGATTTCCCTTTCCTCCATTCAAATTGTTCCTTTATTTCTACCACGCGATGCGCATACTTACTCTTCATCTTAAGCGCCTCAACCTCAATGGTTGTCATCCTTGTTATCATTTCCTTCATCCTGCAGACCTCTTCTGAAATCGATACTAGCGATTGATGAGTCTTTTCTTTCATGTCACAGGCTTGTTTGTAGAATGTAGGTAGATCCCACTTCTTTTAATTTACCTCCTTAAGTTGTTCTAACGGCTTTGCCTTTTCTCGCGTCAGCCTTTCAAACCGAGGCTTGAAGAACTCAATTTGATGAACACTATTGGCTTCATGCTTCTCCAAATCTGTTACGTGAGCCTTTAAGTCTTTTTGCTCACCTTCTGAGATTGTCAACTGCATTTCTAGTGTATTAATTTCATTTTCGAGTTGCCAGATTTGCAAAGTTGTTCCTTTCTTTTCTTCTTGAAGATCTTTGTATTTCAACGTCAACTCATTTCCTTCTAGCACTTCCTTCTGCATGTTATCTTTCACCTTGAAACATAGTTCCCTATAATTCTTAACATCTTCATCCAGATGATCAACATTGTCTTTACTTGCTTGGGCCGAAGCTACAGAGCATGACGATGTGAACACAGGGTCAATGTTAGTCCCTTGGATGAGTGTGGTTTCTGATACTCTGATTTTGTATTGGTCCTCTCCAATCTTCATCTTATTCTCTGATCTATCTACAATAACATTCTTCCTTTTATTAAAATAAACGGAATCAAGGTTGGCCACTTGGCACTGCTTTGAAGGATTGTATGGGGTGAGTGCTAACTTTTCAGTGGTTACAACTCCTTCATTAACTATCCCTGATTGGTTTATTGTTGCTAGATCCAAGTCCATGGCCTGCGGAATGGACATGCCTTGTTCCATGGCTTTATCAACTTCTCCTTTTGCTTGCCTCTCTGCCTGTCCTGCCAGCTCTGCTAGCTCTGTTGCCTCTCGCTTTGCTTGTAACCTTTCGGCCTCTTCTTGTTTGGTTCTCTCAACCTATTCTTGATACAATTTGGTAGCTTGTTCTTGCTAGATTCTCTCTTCTTCTTCTCTCAGAGCTTTTTCTTCTTGCTCCTGTTGAACTCTAGCAACTTCTGCATCTTGCTGCTGCTTGACTTCTTGCTCCTTTTGGAGTCTTTCTTTTTCTTCCTTTTCCTTCCTCTTTGACTCTTCTAATTGAGATGTTGTTTCCTCTTGCTCCTTCTATATCAACCCAATAGGTTTAGGGCTGGAACTTGTTTCGCTTTTATGGCAGTAATGTTATCCCAATTTAGTTAAGTTCCTGGCACTCCAGAAAAATTCTTCATCCTTGTCCCACATATGTGCGTACTCAAAACTGGTTCTAACATTGAGGCAGTGCTCAGCAACTATGCCACTAGGATCATGCCTCCTAAAAGGATTTGTACCAAAATGAAAAACTTCTAATCCCTAAGCAAAGTTTTCACCCTCTTTTGCTTTCTGAAGGCTATATGCATCGATGGTGAAAGGCATTGGTGGGTACATCCCTTTCTTCCTCTCACAAAGAATTTTGCTGACCCCATTATTGAAAAGATGCCTCATAGCTTCTTTGTGTACTACAAAATCTGTGACATGCCGAGGAAACAAAAAGGGAGGTTCAAATACTCCACTCATTCGGATATAGGTGCCCTCGGGGTAAAAGTAATAGTCCCCAAACTCCTCAATGATGGGCATGGCATTTTCGGACAGACAATTTGGCTCCTCAATAAACATGAGCTGATACAAGGGCATGATGAGTTTCTCACAAATTTGTTTGTAGTAATTTGCGTATTTGCTTTCCCATGTGGGTTGGTAAGCTAGAAAGAGAGGGGACTCATTTCTGCTCCATATGCAACCCAAATCTGGGAAAGGGTGTTTGATTAACAATCAATCCATCAAATATGAGGACATGAAGAAATCAACTTTCTTCTAGGTCAGTCCTCCTTGGGCAGTAGTTAAGTGTGAGACCATAATATCTTAAATTACATCGGCCCAATTGAAGATTGTATCAGATGTGGCCACATGGACCATCACTAGCACCCAGCCAAGCTTGAAGAAGTTTCCATTTGGCATGCCGAAAATCCAACTTAGCATTAAGGCAATGAGTCTATAAGGAGTCCTTAAAAGAGCACTTTCACACTCATTGTTGTTCCTTTGTCTGATTTTCCTTTCACTTATCATCATCTTTCTGGCGGACTCCAGAGGGTCTATAGTTTGCTTTGCTAACCACTCATCATCTAGCCAAACCCTTGCCTGGGGTAACTTGTAAGTAGCCATGATGTGTTCTGGTGTGAAAGACGTAAGATTCATACCAGTCTTATCATTAATAAATATTGTATTAGTCTTAACATGAAGAATTATCCAATCGATAACTTCTAAGCATGGGAATAGCTCGGGGTGAGTCACTTCCTTGTGAAGGGAATACTTCTTGATGTTCAAGTAGACCACGATTTCTTCTAGGGATGCCTCAGGGTAATTCTGATCTCTGATAAACCTGTATAACTCACCCCATTGATATTCTGGGGCAGCAGCTCCTGGGGCTACTCCGGTGACAGCTTATGTATCGCTAAACATGGTTTCGAGCGATGTATCTAACAAAATTTCCATGTCTGAATCTGATTCGACAAGCTTAGCCTTTTGTTTGGCAGATCTCCGGTGCATATCAAACCTATCACGATGAGGATAATGCAAATAAGTAGTTGGCAAATTCATGAGCAACCATTGTTAGTGAATCAAAACATCGTTCAAATTCATGGTGATTAGTGAAAATTGAGCATGAACGAGTGTCAAATTTCAATTTAAAAACATCTTTCAGAACAATGGTGACGAGGATGAGCATTCAAAGCAAAACATCCACGCAAGGACTCAAAACAAAATGCATTTTAAACAATATTGAACATTTCTAGCTTGCATTTGGCAATATTTTGTGATAAATTTAATTAATCTACTCGCACTAGTTCTTCGAAAGTCTAATCATGCAAAGCACTGCTACTGTGGGATAAGGGAGTTTCCCAAACACCACTTGGATTTTTCATAGGTTCATCCTTTTAGAAATAAAAAGAAAGATGGGAGGAAGCTTTTTCTATGATACTGAGAAAAACAATAGTCGACAGGCCATATTGCATATGCGTAGAAGGCGGCTTTTCTGGGTCGTGATTCGACAGGAATAAATGGAACAACTTCGTGCTCTATCAGTTTTATGGGAGATCTATATAATAGGCGAAGGAGTTCTCGTAAATCACATGAAAAGGGAGAGATTCAAGTGCAATGATGACATGGGTTTGGCTTCGAGGACCACCAACGAAATCGCTTCAAAGCAAAAACTTTAAGCTTCAAACGGAATTTTCTTCTGGACAAAACCAAAGGGGAGGGAAAAAGAGCCTACCTGTCAATCTTAGAATGGATCCCTACAGTCGATGCGCATACCCAAGTTGGAAACAGTCGGAATGCTTTCAATGGCGAAATAGAAAAATGCTCCTTGGTCTTGGCAACAGTGAAATGAAACAAACCCCGTTCTATGTATATATAGCATGAGCATTTAATCCCCACAGGTGGCCAGTTGGAGGTTTATTAGGAATAGGGCTCAATGTAAAAATATATTAAATTCGCACGAGTCACGATTAAAGACCCTACCAGCTTGACCTTCGGGTTTACCAAAAACTTGGGCTGCGCTGTTGTGACGATACCAATGTTATATCATGCGCAATGGGCGGCGACCTTAAGGGTGACTCCTGCGACCAAAAGATGCGCTAGGGGATTGAAGCGAGGGTTGGAAACTTTAAGTTGAAACTCAGTGCAATGGTTGGCAGAATTCTTCTTAAAATTTACGACCAAGAAGTGCGGCCGAGGTGTAAGAAATAAGGTGACGATGCTAAGGCCAACGACTATGCAATGAGGGAACACTCTAGGTCTAGGGTCTACGACCGAATGACACAATGTTAAGACTTAAAACTTGGTGCAACCATCGACCGAGTTAATTTTAAGATTTGCGCAATGACGCCCCTTTTAGAGGTAAAAACTGCGATCAGTCTTGAGAAAAAAAATCAAAACGAATGCATTAGGTCGGCAAAATTAAGGCCAAAAGACACGCAACGGTCGACCAAAATAGGGGTAAAATTTGCGCTATTGTCTCAAATTTTGTAATTAAAAAATGCGCAACTGTCGGCGATTTTAACATTAAAAAATGCAACCACTGCCAAAAAATGAGTTTTGCCTTAGCAGAAAAAATCATAAATTTGTCGAAGAAGGAGAATACTTGCAAAGCTAAACAACGCAAGTTTCAAAAAACCAAAGGAGGAGGAGACTTGCAAAGTTAAACAAAACAACTTCGAAAGACCAAAGGATTTCTTCGAAAAAATAGAAGGAGTGCCCCAATATTTACAAAATTTTGGGGGGGATGTTGCAGCAACAACAACTTGCTGATAGGAGGATTTTGATAGTACCCTATAAGTCAACAATGTTATGTTTCAAACACTTAATGAAACTAGATTGGTGGGCATTAATGGATTCCTATCCCAATCAATCCTACCTAATTGAAATGTTGTTTTGTGACCTCCTATGGAGTATTTTAGTTGGTTGGCAATTTAAAAAGTTGAATTTAAGGGTCTTGATTGACTTAATGAGTGTAAGGGAGGTATTTCACACTTCCCTTCCTTTTCGATTCACCAAGCTCACAATAAGTGCGAGGTGAAGATCATACTTGGAATGAAAGAGATTTTATGTCCCTTAGTGTGTGCTAGATATTCAAACACATGTGAGGTAAGCAATTTGATTGTTGCAAATTAACTAGAAGAGCATAAAGTAAATACACGTGGAGATTTAACTTTTAACTCTAAAAGATGCTAATGGTGCGTTTAAAAAACAAAGTGTTAATGAAGTAAAAGTGTGCAATTGAAGTATTTCACACTTCTCACCCCTTTCTGATTCACCAGGATCACAAGAAGTGCGAGGTGAAGAGCATACTTGGGGAAACAAGAGTCTTTAGGTCCTTGCTTGTGTGCAAAAAGTGGATTCTACACTAACTTTGATCCTAAAAACATGTCAAGTAAACAAAAACACAAGATGTCTTGAATACTAATGACAACAATGGGGCCCATTGAAAGCCTCAAGGTTGGTTACCTAAGTAAGTTTCGAGAGAGAATGACTCTTTACTCCCTAATCTTAGTCTAAGTGAGCTAATTACTATAGAAACGTGTAACTATTGCAATTTAATTAGTTATTGTTCATTAGTGAGAAACAATGGGATTGCAAGATTGTGAAAAATAGGGATAAAGCAAAGAATAACACATTTGCATGAAAAAAAAAGAACATGTGCGCTATAGCATGACAAAAAGACTCACTAGCGCGCAGTAGAGCGGTTACAAATCGAAGAGGTCGCTCAAATCAGTAATACAAAAACTTGCGCGAGTGGAGATCTGCTAATGAGCATGAATAACGTGACGGTTAGGGAATTGTCCACGTGCATAGTGTGCCCAAGACGCTAGGATATGCACTTCTGTTGAAATAGAAATTGTGACCAAAAGGAGGCCGATTTTTGAAATGAAGGGTATGGACCTTTTTACTTGCAAAGCAAAAGATACCAGAAATTAGCTACTCAAAAAATAACAATCTAATTTAAGAGAAATAAACTAAAATAAGTGGAGTCACCATAAATACTATTGTGAAAAATATTGCACAAGGGTGAATCCTTCCCACTTGGTAAGGGACAAATCCTGGTAGGTTGCAGCAAGGATTCAGTATTAGGTGCTCCTATTGTGTGGGTGAGTGCTCCAAGTGATCTTGCAAGTGGTTAGTAAAAAGAAACAAACAAAGAAAATTAAAATTAAATAAAACAAATAACAAAGGGATAGGAATGCAAACTCCAACAACCAATTGATGCCAAACCACTTTTGTATTGCCCAATAGTCAAGTATGTACAACACCTAGGGGATCTGAGATCCAATGGAGACAATCAATCCATTTCAGGGAGGTCTATCTAGTCCACACTAGAGGCTAAGTTGCTTGAAGAACAAATGAGATGATCCACATCGCAGTTGGCATTATTGTCAGATGCCGACTTTGACACCTCTTCGACAAGTCATCGACGTCGACATGGCTTTGACAACTCTGTGACTTCAACAAGTTCCGTGACCTCACAATTTCATGACATAGACATGCACCGTCGATCTACGACTTGTGGCTGTCAAACTTCGACAGACTGTCTCTCTATCTTCTAGTCGATTGTAACGGTTGAACTGCCGAACCATTCTAACCTCTTTGTAACTGAACATAACAGGAAAGCATCCAAGCATCTCAGTACATTCTATATAAGCATGTATTATACTATAGCATACATCAAGTCATGAAATTATATCCAGTAATAGAAATCAGTTTGCATTCCTGCATATTGCATGTGTATATTTGTGTTTTGTCTGTGTAGTGTATTCTTGCTTTGCGCATTTTGTTTCTTAAGCTTCCGCCATAATAGAGCCGACTCATTCATTCGACCTGTTGTCCCCCTTGTGCTTGCTAGCCATGTGCAGATCGTTGGTATCAGAGCATACTCAATCAAAGCACTCAGCTTTGTTCATGCTTAAGTTTGCGTAGACACTTCCAGTGAAGTTACCGACTTATGCCTGTTCAAACACGCTCGCAATCTCAACAATCCAAGTAGACGCTACCTCTAGAAATGGCAGAAGAAACAAACGATAGACATCCAGCCGAAGAGACAACACAACTTATTGAGAAAGCACTGACTCGAAAATGAACTTTAATGTTCGCCCACTTCAATGAAATTCTCACATGATTTGCTTCAACATCTGGAGGATTTTCGACGTGAACTCACTCCGATAAAATCATCCCCTTTAAAGTGCAAATGAATTTGGACATATTGAATCTTGAAGGAAGGATTGATGCAAAATCCGTCGACAATTGGGTGCAATAATTGGAATCCTATTACTCTGTGAATAAACTCCCAGAAGCTGAAAAGATCACCATTGCAGCCTTAAAGATGTCAACATCTGTGCACTGCTGGTGGGAGAACCTCTCGACAAAGATGGAGAAAATCGGAGACCCCATCGACACATGGGATAAATTCATCGAACACATCCAAAAGGAATTTTACCCACCCAAGTACATGGAGCAGCAATATAAGAAGTGGCAGCAGATAAGGCAATGGAAAGACCAATTAGTACAGAGTTACACAGACGAGTTCTATCGACTCATGGCTAGACTTGGAATCCAAGAAGAAGAGAAATTGCTTGTTCTGAAGTACATCAACGGATTGTCCCAGTATATTCAACAAGAGATGGAATTTCTGATTGTCAATACACTTGCGAATGCATTCCACTATGCCAACAAACTTGAAACCAAGCAGAAAGGGAAAACACGCTTTTTGGCAAAGCCAACATTAGGATGACCACCTGACAAGAATACATCAGCCGAATTCGACAAGTCGAAATCTTCTCAGTTGACCCAGCCAAAGCCAGATCACGGCAAAAATCCTTTTCAGAAAAGGGAACGTAGCAAACAACCACCCAACAGGAAATGGTGCGATTACGACCACTCATCTTGGCATGATACTTCTTAAATGCAAAGCTAAGAACAAATTTTTGGAAAAAGTGTCAACATCTGACGCATTTGACAAGACAGTGAAAGAATTGGATCCAGACACAATGGCCCTTCTGACATCGACATCGGCCACTCCAGTAGCCTCGACTATCATCGACGAGGAAGAACGAGAGCGCCTGTTCCATACATGGATATGGGTTTAGCACAATCTATTACATCTGATTGTGGAAAATGGTAGCCATAACAACTTCATTTCTGAAGATCTTGTAAAGAAACTAGGTCTTGTCACCACTCTGCATCCTCAGCCTTACAACATCGGTTGGATGAAGGATGGACAGGAACTAGAGATCACCCAACAATGAAAACTAGCCTACTTCATAAATCCTTTTGAAGATGAAGTACTCTACAACATAGCACCACTATCCATATTCGACGCCCTGTTTGGGAAACCTTACCTATGGGATCACCATGAAAGTTACCAGTCACGACCGCAGAAGGTGATTGTCAGAATCCAAAATTGATGGTACAACATTCCATAGCGATGACCTACACCAACGGTTTCAATGATATCTTCTAAACAGACAAAGAAGATCATCAATCATGCTCAGAAGTTCGCGTTAATCATGATCAAACCGAAACATTGTAGGAAGACCGTAGCGATGATTTGACTCACCGACCAAAGCTGCTCCTGACAGAAGCAGTTGATCGACAATGATCTCGATGAGTATCGGAGTTTATTCCAAGAGTTGGACGGAGTACCTCGACATTTCTAGTTAGAAAAATCCATTGAAATTGCTCCTAGTTCTTCTTTTCCTAACGCATCTGTTTACAGAATATCCATTCTTGAAAATGAAGAGATTTGCAGAAAAATCCAAGATTTGATTGACAAAGGTCATATCAGACCAAGCTCCTCTCCTTGCGGAAGTCCAGTCGTCCTCGCTCCAAAGAAAGACGGACTTGGCACATGTGCATCGACTACAAGAAACTCAAAAAAAATTTAGTAAAGAATCGCTACCCTCTGCTGCGGATAGACGAGCTCATCGACTATCTAAAAGGTGCCAAATTCTTTACTAAGATTGACCTCAAGTCGAGATATCATCAGATTCAAATCGAGCCCTCATATGTGTGGAAAACTGCTTTCAAGACCAAGGAAGGATTGTTTGAATGGTTAGTCATGCCTTTCCTTTTAACCAATGCACGTGCAACCTTCATGTGATACATGGACAACATTCTATGACCTTTCATCAGAAAATGGGTCATTGTCTATCTCGACGACATATTGATTTTCAATCGATCATGGGAAGAACATGTCAGACAGCTTCGACAAGTCCTCGACACTCTCCAACAACATTGACTTTACTTGAACATGGACAAGTGTATCTTTGCGATGAACAACATCAAATATTTGGGGTATGTAATTGACTCTGCAGGCATTCACGTCGATCTAGACAAAGTACAGATCCTCAAATATTGGTCCATTCCTCAAAGCATTAGAGAACTAAGAATTTTTCTTGGTTTGGAGAATTTCTATCGATGATTCATACTCGGCTTCAATCACATAGCCTAGCCCTTGAATCAGTTGACTAAGGGAAATGGAAAAAATGTCTTCAAATGGACATCGTTACAACAAGAATCTTTTGAACAGCTCAAGCACAAGCTCTACACTGCACTAGTACTTGTGTTACCTGATTTGCATCAACCCTTTGAGATTGAGACAGACACATCGGACTATGCCTTGGGTGTAGTGATCACTCGGTCTGGTCACCCAATCGCTTTTCATTCCGAAACTTTTAACGACAGAGTTAGAAGATATTCGACGTACGAAAAATAACTATATGCCATTGTGCAAGCTCTCAAGCAATGGAGGCACTACATCCTTGTCAAGGAAACAGCCATCCTCACTGACCATAACCCTCTACAATTCACTCCGACCCAGTCAAAACTACAAACAAATCGGTAGTTGATGTGGATTAATTACCTACAACAATTCCAGTTGGTGATTAAGTATCAGAAAGGTAAAGCTAACGCTGCCGCCGATTTTCTAAGAAGACCGCCCATTACTATCCTTTTTATAGTGATGAGTATGCATGGATATGACACCACTACTTGGCCTCAATTGTATCAGGAAGACATTGAATTTTCACCAGTCTACCGACAACTTCAAACTGACAAGTCGTCGACCGTCGACTATTTCCTAAAAGACACCTTTCTATACAAGCTTGGACAGCTTTATGTACCGACAGGTGAGCATCGACAACAGCTCATTTGGGACGTGCACTACAGCAAGACCACATGACACTTTGGAGTATCAAAGAAACTTGCTATTCTACAGAAGTATTTCTTTTGGACACTTAAAATCGACTTTAACAAGTACATTCGATCATGCGTGGTTTGTGCCATTGCTAAACCACCTAATCGACAATAGGGATTGTACACACCTCTACCAGTTCCTAGACGACCATGGGAATCTATTTCTATGGACTACTTGACGGGATATCCTATTACCAAACATCATCACGATGCGATCTTAGTAGTAGTCGACATATTTTCCAAGATAGCCATTCTCATACCATGCAAGAAGACCACGACAGTGCAACAGACTACTCAAATCTTCTTCACACATGTTTGGAAACACTTTGGTTTACCCACAACCATTACTTCCGACCGAGATGCCAAATTCGTCAGCATATTTTGGGAGACTCTATGGAAAAAGATGGACACACGACTCTCATTGTCGACAACTTTCCATCCTCATACCGACGGAATTTGTGAATCGCTTGGTCGTGCAAGTGCTTCACATGTACAACCACAAGAATCGATGCATGTTGGAGCCTAGGCCGCAGCTACGGTAAAAGCTGCGAATTTTGAGGAAAAAGCACAAGTGAGGAAGAGAAAGTGCTAAATTTTGAGTAAGCGCCAATTTTGGGGCAGAAGCAGACGGTGCGCAGTACGGTGCCAGATGGATAATCTCAGCGCAGATTACGGACCGGAAATCACGGAGCTCGCGCGCACGTCAGAAGAGAATGAAGGTAGCTAAGTGGAAAGCCCAGCTACCACAATGAATGAAGCAATGGAGTAGAGGGCTCAGCTACCCTCATTAAGGCTAAGTACAGAAGTTATGGTTGCTCGGATCAAGGAGGAGCAACGGACCAAAGCATTGAAGGCGAAGGACAAGGCGCCCATACCCGCAAGCTGCACCGGAAATCATGGAGCCTGGAGGAAGCGGCGACATGACTGCAAGCGGCGCCTACAGTACACCTAGCCATGTCTGTGGTTAGGTTTTTTGGGGATTACTGCTGGGAAAGGCCCACAGTTTTGTAAAGGTGCGACTGCCATGGCCACCTATATATATGTGTAATTGTAAAGGGTAGATGTTAGTCAGTTAGCTAAGCCTGTGAGTGAGCTAGCTAGATAGTAGATACTAGATGTAAGAAGGATTGATCGAGTTGATCATCCTCTGTTACGATCTTGTTGGTTGTTTTCTACCGTGTTGCTAGAAAACAGGAGTTAGAGCTGGTTAGCAGTGAAGCTAATCCTTGAGTTGCAGACAGTCTGAGTCGACGTCTGAACTATTGTAATCTCTGAAGAGGAAGAGACTAGATCGAGAGAAGGGCTCCCAGCTGTGTGCGTGGAGTTTCCTGGAGAGATCTAAGGCTGCAGCTGTGTGCGCAACATATTGTGTAATTATATCATTTTCTGGTTGATATAAGATACTCCCGTGGACGTGGTTTTCCCCGTGGAGGTGGACTTCATATTTCTCGTTGTTGTGATGCTGTGATTGAGTGATTTCCTGTTTTAGTTTACTACCAGCGTATACATGAATGTTGCATTATCTTTATGAGTGTGTTGAGTAATTTCTTGGAGCTTCCTTGGGGATTATAATCGTTAAGTGTCGAAGGAATCGGTAAGATGCTGTCGCCGCAGCGATAGAGGAATGCCTTGCTGCGACGGGCGCGCAAGCGGAAACGACACATAGAATATCGGTGCAGAGGATAATTGGTCCTAGCGCAGGAGTGGAAATACTGCGCAGCTAGGCTGCTGAGTGGGAGTTTGAGAGATGCTGCGCTCAGGAGTCTAAAGAAGGGTCAGACATTCACCTTAGAGGAATCATCAAGGAAGAGAGAGCAGTCTCCGCGTCACCTAGGTTAAGGAAATCTTATTCCTTAGCCCCCCCATAGCCACTTCGGGTAAGACCTCGAGCTGCTGCACAGCTCGTTTCCAAGAGGGCCAGTGCGCTAAGGGGTTTTGTTGTTGTGCTTCATTAAAACCCGGGTCTGTCCAAAAAGAAGCCAACAAATGGTTTCGTTGCCTCACGACTTGTTACTGTGAGACTTGTTATTTCAGCGACGCGCGTGATTGAGGCAAAACCCAGAGAAAGAAGGAGCCAACAAATGGTTCCGTTGCCTTATGACTATTTCTGTGACGTACAAGATTGTTACTGAAGCCAACAAATGGTTTCGTTGCCTTATGACTTCTTGATCACTTCATTTCCATTGCTTTGAACCCTGTTGTTGAGCCAACAAATGGTTCTGTTGCCTTGAGACTTGCTCAGCTAACAAATGTGTTACTGGAATCCTACAGCTAAAGAAATTGAAGACTGGTTTGATTTAAAGGCTACAGAGTTCACTGAACAAGAAAACAAAAGCTCTAGGCTCCAGACAGAAGACTAGTTGCAGAAGTATATCTATACTAACCTTCACGAAATTTTCTTTGTCACATTTCCGCTTGAGTTGCATGCTTGGATAGCTAAGTTAGCAGATACTAGACCCACTGTGCATGTTGATCAACCTGTCGCTTGGACCCCTGAGCTAGTCAGTATTTTGAAGCGGGTAGATAATTCTGTGTCCTGCGCAGTAGACTTTTGGTTGAATAGTCTACTGGAAGGTTTCATCACTGAGTTTGCAGTGGATACAAGAAAGAGTTTCAGTGAAGCTGAGAGGAGTTTCTTCCAAGCACACAGAGGTAAGTTCTTAAATTCTTTGAACTTATGGATTAAAATGCTTCTGTATGAAAAAGCAAAACTATGCATAGCTTCAGATGAATAGCATAGACAAGTAATGTCCGTAGATTCTGATAGTGACCCTGAAGTTATTGGTTGCACTCGTAGTGGAAAACAGTATAAAGTAGGCCTTGACCAACATTCTATTGAGTCTGGACCAGAAGACAGTCAAGTTCCTAGAGCAAGCCACATAGAAAGACAAGGGAGTGCTCATATCCCTTATTACCCTTTTACACCGCAAAAGCCAGACGAAGCTCAGTATAATCCCGCAGTAACACCTTCTAGTAGCCCACACGGTACTTCTAGTACCTCTGTGCCACCTTTGTTTAACCAGCCCAGAAGAACTGCTACAGCACCTCCACCTCAACCTAGCGCAAGAAAGATGGGTGATGACATGAAGCTACCAACTTTTAGAGGAACAGGGATAGAAGACCCTGAGCAACACTGGTTCCTATGTGAAGCCATTTGGACAATTAAGCAAATTAATGATGATGCTGTTAAACTGGTTCAGTTAGCAACCACACTAAGAGAAAGATCCTTAACTTGGTTCATGAAATACTCAGCAGCACATAATAGAATGCTTGCTGATGTAAGAAATGCAATGATTAGAGAATTCAAGAAACCTAAATCAGAATCACAGTGTATAACAGAGCTCAAAGACATCAAACAGTTACCTACAGAGTCAGTATGGGACTTTGACCAGAAGTTCAAAGCCTTGATAGATCAAGTAAGCTTTGAGTTTGCACCACAACAGCATAAGGAATGGTTCATTGCTGCGCTGCTTCCACACATTAGACTTCCTCCTATGCAACAGAATCTCACTACTCAGGAACAAGCTCTAGAGATGGCTATGAAACTAGAAGCTTCACCAATTGCTGGAACAAGCAACGATGTTGCGCAGTTGCAGAACCAATTAGCAAACTTAACCTTGCAAGTGCATGATATTAAGAAAGTCAAGGATGTTAAGGAAGAGATATGGTGTACAAAATGTAAATCACAAGGTCATTCAAAGGACCATTGTCCCGTTTTCATAGAGTATATTGCAACTGGAGCACCTAACCCTTTACCACAGGCACAGGGGCCTTGGTGTGAAATCTGTAGAACTAGAGGTCATAGACCACAAGAATGTCACTTACTTCAGAAATATGTACAAACTCCAAAGAATCTATATTGTAATTTCTGTAAATCAGTAGGCCATGATGAGAACAATTGCAGAGCATATGACCTTATGATGGAAAGGAAACACGATGTTTATAGAGTACAATCAGAAGCACAAGGACCTGTAGCAGGCCCACAGTATGACCAAACTCACGACATTCGAGCAAGAAATTATAGGGGCCGCGGACGCGCAACAAATTTTGGCCGTGGAAGAGGCCAGATCACTTGTTATAATTGTGGAGCGCAAGGTCATTTTGCAAGAGACTGCCAAACCCTACAACCCTTTGCAAATATTGTAAATATTATGATCATATCATTGAAGAATGCCCTCAGTTGATGGCTAAGATGCAAGCAAAGACGCCACAGGTCAACCAGAATATTCAATTGATTGGAGCAGAAAAAATGGAACCAGACCCTACAGTTAATATCGTGACGCGCAGTGGAGCAACCACTGGTGCGCCAGAGTCGGGAATTGGAAAGCAAGTGATGCAATGGGTGCGCCGCGCTAATATTAAACCAGCCCCACTTAATCTGCAGAAGCAAAAAGAATCATTCAAGCAAGCCCAAGAGTATTTCTCAAATCCGAGAGCTTCAAGTTCTGTCGCAACTCTGCGTAATGATATTAGATCGCAAGTGCTAAGACAAGACAACCTGGTACAAGAACAGGCCACTACATCCAGAAGGCCCGATGAAGAAGATGCACTAGGCAATGTCCATACTTTTCTGAGGAACTGCTTAAAGTTGTTGCGCAATGAAAAAGCAACTATGGAACTTCAACACCTATTGGATAAGTGTCAACAATCTGCTTCGACAAACACGCCGCAGCGTGCTGTTCACCATATTGGGAGTCACACTAGAACTGGAAAAGAGATGAGGCTCACAGCGCAGATTGGAGCATTTGAGATGGACGAAGTCATTTTAGATTTGGGCTCAGAAGTTAATGTTCTCACCATGTAGACATGGGAATAGATGGGAAGCCCTCAGCTTACAAGATCCCCCATCCAGCTAAGACTCGCGAACCAGCAACGAGTCTCTCCATTGGGCAGATTACCCAATGTACCTATTGATATCGAGGGAGTAAGAAGTTCTGCAGACTTTGAAGTAATCAAAATTCTGGATGATAGTACACCTTACCCAACACTTTTAGGTATAGACTGGGCATTTGATAATTTGGCTGTCATTAATTTGAAGAAAAGACAGATGACCTTCGAGGATGACCAGATTAGGGTCATTGCACCGCTTGATCCTATTCAAGGACCAAGGTATATAGAACCCATTCGGGCAGAAGAAGAAGCGCGCCACATGGAAAGTTTGTATCAGATGACTGCTAGTCAGAGTGACTATGTCAATCCCACAGCAGACGGCCATATCAGCTGGCGATGCGATAGCTTGTGCACATCAGACTCAGATGCAGGATTGGAAAAATGGCAGAATCGCTTACATGAGGTTTCTGCAAGACGTTGTGCCATGATGACTAAATCCATTCGATGGATTGGCACAGAATTGACTGACACTCCAATTTTTGATGGTTTAACTGACGTAAGCAAATTCATACATACATATGAACAACAGCTTCCAGAACAGCAGCGCATACAAGCATTGGATGTATCACTGCGCGCTACACCCGCAAGATGGTGGGGTGCGCATAAAGAGAATATTCACGCATGGCAAGACTATCGCAGACTGATACTGCGTAGATTCCAGGACACTACAGCATAAGTGTTGCACAAATATGAGGGACAGAGTGACCCCAGGTCACACATTGAAGCATGCATTCAGCAATGGTCGGATATTCTGGAAGATGAGTGGGTTCACCTATTCATCCACACATTGGACACAGTTCCAAGGAACTGGTATACTGAAACAGAATTGCGCAGAGGTACTATCAGTTGGCCTCTTATGATAGAAATTTTTCAACTTACCTTCAGCTTTGAGTCAGAGCATCCAAGTATTGATCAGGCTCTGAAGTGTATTAAAAAGAAGGTATTTGAACCATGTCTATTGCCAGAATATTCCCAACCGGATTGGGATGTTCAGATAGAACATGCCCTGGAATGCTATAATTTCACTGCTGGAGAAGAGGAGGATGATCCTCGCAACATCAATATCCCAGAATCAGAAGGGACACGCAATGTTGAAGGTCCTCAGCTTGATATCCCTGCCATTACAGAACACATCAAGCTCAAAAAGATTAACATTGGTACAAAAGCCGAACCCAAGTTTGCTTCTATAGGAGACTATTGGGATGATGAAACTGTTGGGCATATTTCAGATTTATTACGTGACTACCAGGATATCTTTCCTACCAAGTTCACAGAAATGAAAGGCATCCTAGGAGACTTAGGAGTGATGCGTATACCTCTGAAAGCAGACGCCAAGCCAGTAAAGCAACGCCCATACAGATTGAACCCGCGCTATAAAGAAAAAGTCAAAGAAGAAATTGACAAGATGCTTGCAGCAGGTATTATTGAGCCAGTAGAGGAAAGTGATTGGATTAGTCCTATGGTTGTACAAGAGAAGAAGACAAAAGGTGAAATAAGAATTTGTG
This sequence comes from Larix kaempferi, assembly GCA_027924585.1. Classification (NCBI taxonomy): domain Eukaryota; kingdom Viridiplantae; phylum Streptophyta; class Pinopsida; order Pinales; family Pinaceae; genus Larix; species Larix kaempferi. The sequence continues at coordinate 7,208,056 of BSBM01000602.1, forward strand.
TGGACTTGCGCAAACTCAATGACGCATCAGCGCATGATCCATTTCCTACTCCCTTTACAGATGAAGTTCTTGATAATGTTGGAGGACAAGAGGCTTACTCCTTCACTGATGGATTTTTGGGATACCATCAGATCAGAATCCATCCAGACGACCGCCATAAGACTACTTTTGCGACTGAATGGGGATCATTCCAGTATACGGTAATGCCCTTTGGTCTTAAAAACGCTCCTGCTATCTTCTCTAGAGTCGTTGTTGCTGTTTTTAAAGAATTCATTCACAAGTTTTTAGAAGTCTATTTTGATGATTGGACTGTCTTTGGTTTATTAAAGAACCATATGGGGAACTTGCGAATGATGTTAGAAAAATGTAGACAGCATTAGATTTCCCTTAACTTGAAAAAATGTATCTTCTGTACTCCTTTTGGTATTTTGTTGGGTCATATTGTATGCAGACAAGGACTCCTGATGGATCCTGCGAAGGTTGCCATCATTGCTAATTTACCTGCACCCAACTCAGTCAAACAATTGCGCACTACATTGGGACATACAGGATACTACAGAAAATTTATCAAAGGTTATGCAAAGATCACAGCACCTATGGAAAGATTGCTGAAAAAGGATTCGAAATTCCAATGGACAGAAGAATGCCAACAGAGCTTGGATACACTTAAAGAAAAGATGATCAGTGTGCCAATTCTAGTTTTCCCAGACTGGAATAAACCCTTTCATGTTCATGTCGATGCTTCTTCCATAGCGTTGGGGGTCGTACTTACACAACCGGGAGAAGGAGGTATCGATCACCCCATTGCTTACTCTAGCAGAAAGCTGTCCACAGCCGAGAAGAACTACACTACTACAGAGAGAGAAGGACTAGCTATGGTGTACGCCCTACAGAAGTTCAGACACTACCTACTGGGCGCACATTTTAAAATGTATACTGACCATTCTGCTTTGAAATACTTGGTAATAAGCCAGTGTTACGGGGAAGAATTTGCAGATGGCTACCGATCTTCCAAGAATATGATTTTGAGGTTATTGTAAGGCCAGGTAGATTGAATGCAGGACCTGACCACTTATCTAGGATCGAGTCAGGGGAAGAACCTACAAATCTGGAGGACAATCTGCCTGATGCGCAGCTATTTTTTGTTCAAGCAGCAGATGAATATTATTCTGATATCCTTGAGTTTCTCACTACCGGACAAGCGCCAGTTGAGTTTACAATCCAGCAGAAGAAACAACTTGTTGTCAAAGCCGCAGACTTCACTTTGATAGCAGGCCAGCTCTATAAGTTGGGCCCTGACGAAGTCTTGCGCATATGTATCTTACCGCATGAAAAGAACTCTACCATCGCAGAAGCGCACTCAGGCACCGCAGGAGGCCACTTCGCAGGAAAGCCGACTGTTCAGAAGATCTTAGCCGCAGGTCTTTGGTGGCCGACATTGCATAAGGATACTAAGGAATTCTGCAAATGTTGCGATGTGTGCCAGCGAACAGGAAAACCTTCAAGAAGAGATGAGATGCCGCTAAGACCTCAGATAACACTGCGTGCTTTTGATAAATGGGCCATTGATTTTGTAGGTCCTATCAACCCACCAGGAAAGAGAACCGACGCAAGATACATCATTACAGCTACTGAATACCTCACCAGATGGGCTGAGGCTAAGCCAGTGAAGAACTGTGACGCTGCCACGGCCGCGCGGTTCATTTTTGAGAATATTATCACTAGATTTGGATGTCCACTGATTCTAATGAGTGATCAGGGTACACATTTCCTCAATGAGACTATAGAGGCCCTTACTGAAGAATTCCAAATTAGTCACCATAAGAGCACACCCTACCACCCTCAAGCTAATGGCACGGTGGAGGCATTCAATAAAATTCTTGAGAATGCCCTGACGAAGATCTGTAATCAACAAAGAGATGATTGAGACCTTAGAGTCACAGCTGTATTATGGGCTTACAGAACCACATGCAAGAAACTAACAGGCCACACACCTTTCAGTTTGGTGTATGGACAAGAAGCAGTTATGCCTATGGAATACATTGTTCCCAGTCTCAGAATTGCACAAATTACAGAAATGGCAGATACGGATACCATGAGTGAAAGACTTTCACAATTGCTTTCCTTAGAGGAAGACAGACTTCTAGCCGGATTCCATCAACAGGTACAGAAGGCAAGACAAAAAGCTTGGCATGACAGGCACATTAAGAATAAACACTTTGAAGAAGGAGACTTGGTACTCCTCTATGATAGTAAATTCATCAAGTTTCCAGGCAAGTTTCGTGTACACTGGTTAGGCCCTTTTCAGGTGATAAAAATAACAGAAGGAGGAGCAGTTCAGCTTGCGAAGCTGAATGGAGAAGTACTGCCTACAAATATCAATGGGAGTCGGCTCAAGCTTTACCGCGACGGCCACTCCGCCCTGTCGACTTAAATAGTTGCTCAAAGAAATGCAGATGTCTAGTGTAGTTGAAAGAGGCATCACATTATCAGTCTACACGGAAGTCGCGAGACCTTCAGTCTCTAGCTTCCCGCGCAGTTCCTTGAACCATCCGCGCATATCAGTAAAATTTTGTATGAAGCGACCTTATTTTGCACTCTGACGAAGTTTTTCCCCGGGTAGTTGAACTGTCGCTCTTGCGGAGTTCCCTATGTCAATTTGTCGCTTGAAGAGTTCTCGTTGTGGACCCCTCTATGCACAGTTACCTAAGTTGAAATGACCCGCCGAAAAATTTGAATTACAGCAGTTATGTAGCCACGTCTGAGAATAAATGAAGGATAAGCCCGCCATTTAAGTGTAGCTGCTCTGACAGATTCGGCTTGATCTCCGTAATATTTGCATTTAACTCATGCGCCGAAAGCTTTAGCTTCTCCCAGAAGGCTGTCAGAGCCCGTCCATCACAATAAATGCACCGCAGAGGCGAGGGGGATAGAAGGGTTGTCAATTCATGCAGAGTCACCTACAGCTAGTAGCCCCACTTGCCCGCATTTACTATCACCTTTGGCTATAAATACCCCACACTTGTATATTTTCGAGTTACTTTCCTCGAGTTGCATAGTCTTGTTTGAGAATCTAAGCTATTGTTTTCAGAGCCGAGTTGTGCAGAGTGCTTCCTTTGTTGTCAGCGTTCATATCCTACGTCGCTCCGCCGTTTGTCTGTCCAAGTTCTTGTTACCTATATCGGTTCACGACGGAGAACCTGTCAATTGAAGAAGTTGTTCGTCAATTCCTGCGCCGAGGCCTAGATTTCGGCATGACTACTCCGGTGACGGCCTCGACTTATGTACACCCTGGTTATAATGATCCCAGACAATCTCCGGGCACGAGAGCATCTCAGCAACAGCCAGAAGAGCCCGTTCCAGAGCCGTTGGCCACTATGGTGAATTATATTCCGCCGCGTCCAGACGATGCACCAGAGGTGCATATTCCGAAGAATGCAAAGTATCCGCTTCCGTTACCTCCACTACCGGCTAGCGTGCGACAAGAAGGGTCCCTGCTTGGACACCTTCCACTGGTCAAGTTCTCTGATTTCAACCTGGGAGACTATAAAACATATCCTCAGTTTGCACCAGATCGATATCTGACGGTAGTGCATAATCCCACCAGAAAGGTTGACGAATTCATCCCAAAGGGATTTGCAGCAAATCTTGAGCGGCCTGGACTCCTGAACCTGTTAAAGCTATCGCATTTCGGGCGTAGCAATGAAGTGAACGTAGTTGTTAAGACACTGCTATCCTGCGTTCATGGAGGTTACCTTTGGCTGGGGAGGCTAATCGATTTAAATGTCGATTTGATTCACCGTATTACCGGCTTGTCTAAAGCTGGTAAGGATCCCAATATTCATTTTGTGGGAAAAGACAAGGATAGAAAATTGGCTACATAGCTGGTGCATAAATACAACCTTACAACAGGAGGTCGGGCTTATGACCTCACTATAGTAGAAGACGAAGCACTTAGATTTACAGGAAGTCTTCTTGCAGGCAGACTTCTCACAAAGTGCAGACCGAAGGAAGTTACTGGAGTTGTCGTAGAGCTCGCCATCGCAGCTGCGGAGGGAGAACAGTACAACTGGTCCCTCTTCCTCCTCAATTCTTTCTTGGAAGACTTCCAGAACGTCCAAGATAACCCCGGTCAGTTGTTCCATTTTTCTTGGCTTTTAATTTTATGTGCTCTCGTCGGGTGGAAGGAGCCCCCGAACACTCAGTTCCTCCCGCGCCGCGCAGGAGAACCTGCCGGAATCCGCTATGTTAACCTTTGGGAGTCTGCTAATCCCGCAAAGCGCAAGATGAACCGCGCTGTATTTTGTGAATACTACTATCTCCTCAGAGATACCGTTCAGGAAATGCCGAGGCTGAGTGAGGAGACAACGAAAATATATGACGTAAAGTTGGCCTTTACTGCTGACTTACATCAACTTTACCTCCACCCCTGCGGCATTCAAGAGGAATGGGCCGTAGGCCTTTACAGGATGACCACCGAAGATGTTGAAGAAACTATCAAGTCTTGGTCGGATGAATGGAGGGAAGCCACCGACATCGCATCCGCGATGCCACCCACCGCTGCGCAAGAGAAGGATAAGGGAAAGGAAGCCCCCGAGCAAAGAAGTGATGAAGGCTCGACAGAACCAGCAACCAAGAAACAAAATGTGTCGCATCCCTCTGAGGCCATTCCCTCGGGGATCGACCAGTATTTGAAAGAGCAATTTTGCGAGCTGCGAAACACGCACGCTCACATCAGAAGTGCTCTAGACCTGCAGTTTGTGGAATTAAAAGGTCTCGCAGGAAGGATTGCGCAGACCCATGCGCCAGCATCTACTTCGCAGGCGCCACAAGTAACCACACGTACTGAGCGAGTTGAAGTACTCGCAGAAAGGCATACTATCGTGCACATTCCGCCTACGAGCATGACACTTCCGGATCCCCTAGCTGCACTACAGGTAAGCGCAGTTGGGCCCGTTGAAATAAATTTGTCTTTAATTCCTATAGAGACTCTACAGCTTGTACATGAGAAAGTTTCTGTTGAGTTGAGAGCTAGAGAGCTCTACATTCCAGGCAAACCAACAACTGCAATCGCAGGAGATAGAGCTGAAGGCAAGCCATAAGAATATCTCCGAGAAGCTCGCACTGTATGAGGCACAAGACATTGGCATAAGAAACGCAGTTGATGAGATTTCCCAGGAGTTGCCGGCTTGCGAGATTCAACCAGACCTCCCTCTGGTTGAGAAAGTTCAAATTATTGGAGGAAGGGTGAAAACCCTGGAGCACGAAATAGTTGCTATGGTTGAGGGCCATAGAACCCAGATCGCCGAGCTGGAAGCTCGTGTTGCTGCGCAGTCTACAGATGATGCGCAGGAACAATTTGAAGCGCTGAGCAGAGCTTCCACACAAATGAAAGATAAAACACAGGAAGCCGAGAACCTGATGACCCAAGCTATGGAGGCTTGGACGGAGCTTGAGAAGCTCCCTTTTAAAGTTGGTCTTTTGGAACAGGTGCAAGCCGCAGAACAGTCCCTAACTGTTCTGACCGAAGAAGCTAAGGCCTTAGCAGGCTTAGCAAAAATGAAGAAAATGAACGAAGTGCGCAGAGTGCAACAGCAACTGCACAAGCTCAGAATTGAAGATGAGAAGCTCACCAACAGCATTCAGCCATTTATGGATGAGTATGCTGACATCGTTTCCCAAGTCGAGGCAAAAATCAAAGAAATTACAGAATCTCAACAGGTGATTGATGGCATAACTAAAGAAGAAGCCACTGCAGAAACGGTGTAGACAGCTGTGGAGTGTGTCGATGAATTGGACTCCGCTATTGCGCAGTGGAAGAAAACATTTGCGGAGACCCAAGCAAAAGTAGATGCACAAGTAAAGCGACCACACGCTAGTGCGAGTGGCTCGAGGGCGAGCCACAAGTAAGTGTTAGGGGCCTGTTGGAGCCTAGGTCGCAGCTACGGTAAAAGCTACGAATTTTGAGGAAAAAGCACAAGTGAGGAAGAGAAAGTGCTAAATTTTGAGTAAGCGCCAATTTTGGGGCAGAAGCAGACGGTGCACAGTACGGTGCCAGATGGATAATCTCAGCGCAGATTACGGACCGGAAATCATGGAGCTCGCGCACACGTCAGAAGAGAATGAAGGTAGCTGAGTGGAAAGCCCAGCTACCACAATGAATGAAGCAATGGAGTAGAGGGCTCAACTACCCTCATTAAGGCTAAGTACAGAAGTTATGGTTGCTCGGATCAAGGAGGAGCAACGGACCAAAGCATTGAAGGCGAAGGACAAGGCACCCATACCCGCAAGCTGCACCGGAAATCATGGAGCTTGCAGGAAGCGGTGACATGACTGCAAGCGGCGCCTACAGTACACCTAGCCATGTCTGTGGTTAGGGTTTTTGGGGATTACTGCTGGGAAAGGCCCACAGTTTTGTAAAGGTGCGACCGCCATGGCCACCTATATATATGTGTAATTGTAAAGGGTAGATGTTAGTCAGTTAGCTAAGCCTGTGAGTGAGCTAGCTAGATAGTAGATACTAGATGTAAGAAGGATTGATCGAGTTGATCATCCTCTGTTACGATCTTGTTGGTTGTTTTCTACCGTGTTGCTAGAAAACAGGAGTTAGAGCTGGTTAGCAGTGAAGCTAATCCTTGAGTTGTAGACAGTCTGAGTCGACATCTGAACTATTGTAATCTCTGAAGAGGAAGAGACTAGATCGAGAGAAGGGCTCCCAGCTGTGTGCGTGGAGTTTCCTGGAGAGATCTAAGGCTGCAGCTGTGTGCGCAACATATTGTGTAATTATATCATTTTCTGGTTAATATAAGATACTCCCGTGGACGTGGTTTTCCCCGTGGAGGTGGACTTCATATTTCTCGTTGTTGTGATGCTGTGATTGAGTGATTGCCTGTTTTAGTTTACTACCAGCGTATACATGAATGTTGCATTATCTTTATGAGTGTGTTGAGTAAGTTCTTGGAGCTTCCTTGGGGATTATAATCGTTAAGTGTTGAAGGAATCGGTAAGACGCTGTCGCCGCAGCGATAGAGGAATGCGTTGCTGCGACGGGCACGCAAGCGGAAATGACACATAGAATATCGGCGCAGAGGATAATTGGTCCTAGCGCAAGAGTGGAAATACCGCGCAGCTAGGCTATTGAGCGGGAGTTTGAGAGCTGCTGCGCTCAGGAGTCTGAAGAAGGGTCAGACATTCACCTTAGAGGAATCGTCAAGGAAGAGAGAGTAGTCTCCGCGTCGCCTAGGTTAAGGAAATATTATTCCTTAGCCCCCCCATAGCCACTTCGGGTGAGACCTCGAGCTGCTGCGTAGCTCGTTGTCGAGAGGGCCAGTGTGCCAAAGGGTTTTGTTGCTGCGCTTCATTAAAACCCGGGTCTGTCCAAAAAGCAGCCAACAATGCACATGGGATGAAAGTATTCCATACATACAACACAGTTACAATTGTGCTCAGCACATCTCTACATGCAAGAGTCCATTTGAGCTTTGTTATGGATTTCAACCCTCAGAGCCTATCGAATTGATCAGCTCCTTGACACAGCCAAACTCTGACACCGACTACAGCCAGTGAGAAGTTGATAAAGCCTTGAAGTTTCAAGATCATATTTACGACATCCAGAAGCAAGCACGGTAAATGTTGCAATGAGAAAACGAGAAAGCTAAGGCCTGACACAAAAAGAATAGTATTCCTCATTCATTCCAAATTGGGGATAAGGTCTGGTTACATCTCAAGAAGGAGCGCTTCTCTGGTCCATTCAAGAAGATCAAACCTTTGCGATATGGTCCATACAATATTCTTCAACAGATTGGCGAAAATGCTTTCCAGCTTGACATTCTTGCATGCCTGCCGCCTGGGTCTGCATCCAGTATTCAATGTGGATCTACTTTGACAATACCATGCATCACTGTTGGAACAAAACGACTTATCGATAGCAGAACCCGATGAAATCCATCCAGATGTTCATGAGCCTCTTCCTTGCGACACCATTGTAGGACGATGAGTACGCCATACAAGGGTGAACACAATTCCCTTGTATGAAGTTAATAAAGCCGGAGAGATCCTAGCACAATAAAAGTGGTACTCTGCTGCTGAATTGACCGACAAGTTTCCTCACCTTCACGAGCAAACAATGGTGACCATTGTTTCTTAAGGAAGGAGGTCTGATCCACATCGTAGTTGGCATTATTGTCGAATGCCGACTTCGACACCTCTTCGACAAGTCATCGATGTCATCACAACGTCGACAAGTTTCAACCTCGATATGGATTCGACAACTATATGAATTTGAAAAGTTCCGCGACCTCACAATTTTGTGACATCGACATGCAGCGTCGATCTGCGACTTGCGACTATCGAACTTCGTTAGACTGTCTCTCTGTCTTCCAGTTGAATGTAACGGTTGAACTATTGAATTGTTATAACTTCTTTGTAATTGAATTTAATGAGAAAGCACCCAATCATCTCAACACATTCTATATAAGCATGTATAATACTGTAAAATACATCATGTCATGAACTTATATCCATTAATAGAAATCAGTTCGCGTTCCTGCATATTGTCTGTGTATATTTGTGTTATGTCTGTGTAGTATATTCCTGCTTTGCACATTTTGTTTCTTAAGCTTCTGCCATAATAGAGCCAACTCATTCAGTCGAACTATTGTCCACATCATGCTTCCTAGCCGCATGTGGATCATGAGAAGAACACTTGCCCCTTGAAGGAAGGTGGCAAGGGAACTTGGTAGATGCTAGAAAAGAGGGAAGAGGTGAGCTATAAGGGAGCTCAAGCACAATTCCAGTAGCATAACCTTTCTCTTAGTTTCTCTCTTTTATAGGCATGTCCATGGCTTCTTTTTATAGGCCAAGAGGTGGCCAAGAAATAACTAGATCCCAATGTGAACTCCTTGATCTCATGATCTAGCTCCAAGGTACACAAAAGAGGCCATTTAAGGAACCCAAGTGTGTGAGTAGCCAAATTTGAATATGTGGAGGTAATGCAGCTTTCATGAGTCTTTAATGTGCCACTGGTGGTTGAGATTCCACTGTTTCTGTCAGTCGCATGGATATCGAAGGAATATCCATGTTGGTCGTGCGGTCATAGTTTTGATAGCATGCATAGTAGCGTGTATTATTAGACACGTGGCCATGTGGTTGTAGTTCTTGACTATTTTTGGGCGTTTTTGGACTCATGTTGCTTCTTGGATCTAATGAGGATGTCTTTGGTGGGTTTCATGCTATTTGTTGATAACACTTTATCATGTAAATTTCAAAAACGTCACATGTGTGCGATATTTGAGCATTAACACCTTACAAATTTCCTCATGCCTAGAGGCTTGAACCTGTTCCGTGTCCTGCAGTTTGCGCCAAATATCTTCCACTTCTTCAGCTTGCAATTATGTATTCACCTCTGTATCATCCATGTGAGATTCCATACAAGTAATATCAATATAAATTCTTTTGTTTTCATCCAAAGCAACTTTTGAAACCTCAAAGACGCATCTCAGTATCTTTTTGGGATCTGACATATAGTTCTTTAGAGCCATTATCTCACCCATAATTTGCTCCAAAGCATTTTCCTCAGCTGCCATGAGCAAGGGTTCAATAGATTCTTTGCACTCTTCCTGGCATTTAGTAACCTCGCCTCTTCTCCCGGATATGCACAAATGATTGAGAAGGGACTTGAAACTTCTAAATTTAATGGAATTGGAATCACATAGAGGATTTTCCATATCCCAGATCATGTTCTTCACGTGGGAGCCTATACTTAACATGCAATAAAGGATGGCGAGAGGAAATGATCCAAGACAAGGGCATTTAGAGGTCATTAAATTCTATCTAATTCACCTTTCCTCTTCCCACCGCACAATGAATGTCATACTGCAGTGATAACAACCTCCTTGTTGGTAATTAAGGGAAGCCATAATGACTTGACACCTCCCAAAGCGATCCCGAGGCCAAATGTCCAAGATAAATTCATATGGAAAGCAAAGGGGCCAACATTTTAAACATGAAAACAAGAAATCCATTTAGTGAGGGGGATAGAGTTGTTAATACTTATATCACCTTCCTTTAGACTTGAAGCTTTGTTGGCAAGGTGATCAACTACCTTGTTATTCTATCGTTTGGAGTGGAGGAATTTCACTCTTGATATATCTTGGATGAAGGCCAAGATTATTTTATGAACTCTTCCAATCTCTTTTTCCCTACTAGTTTGGATGTTTTGCATTTTTTGAATAACTATCCAAGAATCACTGAACACTTGGAGGTCTCCGATGTTTAACTCCGCCACAACTTTTGTTTCCTGCATTAGAGATGTCCACTCAACTTGATTGTTTTTCTGCTTTCCTAGACCCCAAGCAATTGAAAGAATAATTTTTCTTGTGGGTCGAAGATAATCCCTCCCGCACCCGCCTCCCCCGTTGATATGTATTTAAAATTATAAATTAGGATATTTATTAATTTCATGTGATTGATCATGTGTTTAAAATAATGAGATGAAAAATATCTTAACACTTAACAAGTGGAATTAATAAAAATAATAACAAAACGAACCCGCAAATTAAAGGAAAATATTTACCTAAAAAATAGGTCCCCTCCAAGAAATATAGAATACAATGAAAATGTCATATTTTTATTGGACTGAGAGTAGCGAGGTGCTATACAACCTAGTATGGTAGAGACGTTGTCACGTTCCCAATGTTATGTTACTAAAATAAAAAATAATTTAAAAATTCATGTCGGCTCATAAAATAAAATAAAAAATATAACAAAATAAAAAGTAGGCTCATAAAATAAAAAAATTAAAGCCAAATAAAAAGTTATTAAAAAACCCATGTTGGCTTATACAGTAAAAAAATAAAAAGCATAGATCAATCTTAAATGTGGATCTATCAAACAGTTTCACCTAAGGAAATTGGATTCCTCTCAGTGCTTGATAGATCCAAGTTTGAGATGGATCTATGCTGGTATTAATACAATCCCATTTGTATAATATTTGAATTCTACAAATTTAATGTATGTGTAAGTAAAGTAAGATGTCATGTTAACTTAAAATTGTTCATATTCTTCTAATTTGTATGTTTAATAGTTTTTTATATGAATGAGCAATTTGTGTTGAGCTAGCAGTTACTTTTTAAAAAATGTGTAAGTAAAGTAAGGTGTCAAAATTGTAAATTAATGTATAAAAAAATCAATGTTTAGAGAAAATAAATATAATATATTTTTCTCATAATTAATAATTGGATCTTTCTCAATAACAATTACTTCTTAAAAAAAGAGTCATTGTTTTAAGGAAATAAATCTAGGTACTCATATATTTTTCTCATAATTAATACTATGTGATCTATCTCTATAAAAAACTTATTTTATTTTATAGTAAATTATATTTGTTAAAAACACAAATATTATTTATATGCATACTTGTATAAATTCATATAATTTAGTTATCAATTATTTGATAATTAAAGATTAAGATATATTTGATTGTACCAATTACTTAGATTATTAATATCACTTCATCATTTATTTTCAATATGTTTAAGTTTAATCTCATATTTTTTATTTAACTACACTACCATATTTATAGTGTTGCTATTGTTAGAAATTAATTCTCTTCTATTATCTACCATAAATAGAGAGAGAGAGAGGTTAGAAGAATAGTTAGGGACAATTTAAGAGATTGGCCTCAGGCCCTCAACCTAAAAATTTCTCACACATTTATTGAGAATAAATAATCAATTTGTAAATTTGAAAAAAATTGTCATTAATAATAAATGTATATGGTTATGTACAAAACTAAAAGTTGTTTTTTCAAATCAAGGTATCATTTAAAAGTTGAAAACCCAAGTCAAATACTAACCATGAATTGAAAATTATTTAAATGCTCATGCTTTCCCTTTTCACAATATAGACATTATTTCCTCTAATATGTTCATGACCACCTTGTTATTTCCTTTAAAAGGAACTCTTATGCTTCAAATACCACATTAATGCAAAGTATAAGTGTCTAGCTAAGTATAATATATTCATAAGATCCACCTTGTTATTCAAATGAGAGTAGTTTAAATTACAACAAACAATAAATATGATTAACATCAATGATAATTTGCAATCTAATTAGTTGATTTTGATCCACTTGAAATTATAATACAATAAATTAAATGATAAAAAACACACTAGAATGAATTAAATGGAAAGCAAGAAATATCATCTCTAACTATGGACAATCACATACAATCATTCCATATAGTGACAAATATCTTGATAGACAAACACATTTCACTTCAGATTGATTGTTACCAACTCAAATTGTTAACAAATGCACCGGTAATCAACTTTCCATTTCCACTGTCATAATAATAAAAATGAATAATATAATTCAAGAATTAAAGATAACATTAATAAAATGATAGATAAAAACTATAAATCATGAAATAAAAAATGTACATATCACTCTCTATTGCCATCACCCTCATTATATTCCTCGATTTTCATGATAGCACTGTTCTTCTAAAAAATATGTTTAGATCTAGGTTTGTGTATTAATACCAACCACCAATCCCTATCCAACACATCTGGGTAAAAAAACACTTGGTTGCAATGTTTTGGGAAAACATAAGGCTCCTTAGTTTCATCCCACATCCTTCTAGAGTTGATACATATCATCCCCTTATCACGATTTTCCTTTACATTATTCCCATAAAATGTGTCCCACCACTTGCACCTAAAAATAACACACTAGAAAGATGAGAAGTCCACTGGAATGATCTCTTGTATCTTTCCAACCTAACCCAACTTCCTCTCTTTTAGATTTTGATCATGGTGGATAGCATGACTAGATTCATCGAACTCAACTTCCACTCCACAATCTTCTATAAGATGTCCATCATCAACATACTCACTGCGAAAATGATGCCCATATACCCACATAGATGGAAAAAAATGTACCTGTAAAAAATGAACAAACATTAATATATAAAATATAAATGATATAATTCAAAGGTGCATTGTAAAGTTAGAAATGTGTAACATGAAGAGATTATTACCAAGTTGTTGCACCCGATTCCTATGTTTAGCACATCCTCCTTGACATGCAGGTAACGACTAGATGCACCATATTTCTTTCTGACTTGGTCAACAACCCAACTGTTTGCATAGATCATTGGAATATTTTCTTTTAAATGATCTAGATAAGCTTCTACTATTCAACCGTCTGAATTCTTTCCTGTCAATTTCCCATTTCCAATGCAAGTCACAGTTGTGTTGCCTCATTGTTGTAAAGAATGAATTTATCAATGGAATCAATTTATGAATTTGCTATTGTATTAATGAAACCAAATCGACATATAGTACGTATGAGATCAAATATAGGATATGAAGTTCATTCTGAATATAAGTGACAAAATAGAACTGACTTACTCTTTATCATGTACCTTTTTTTTCTGTTTGTTTGGAGTAGCTCCCCATCCTTTTTGTCCTCATCTCATTCATCATCCCGAATAATTGTTCCTAGTGTGTGGTTTATTTGCTTGATGTACTCACTAGCATAATAGAATGTCTCATATACTATGTAGCCCTCTTCCATAGACCCCTTGGATTTTTCCCTTTGTCGAACAAATCCCTTCAGTTTTTTCATGTACCTCTCCAAGAAGAACATCCAATGACATGATACCACCCTGACTAATTCAACTTCATCCACTAGGTGAATTAGAATATGAGCCTACAAGTCCATGAAACTCATCGATAGTTCCTTCTCGAACATACAAACAATCTTAGCTATCTCTTGACACCACCGTGGAATGATAGTGATGTCAATATCCTTTGATATGATCAACCATACAAATGCAGATAGTTTAGATATGGCACACCGCAGGTCCTCGGGAAATTCGTGGTTCACACACCCACGCACGAGCAACAGATACTGACACTACAAAGTGAACAAAAAAATTTAATTGCATTTTTACTTGTCTGGTAAAATATATAAATAAAAAATAAAAACATTTTTTTGACATTATACGTACCCTTAGAAGGTTGAGATGGTCATGTAATTTCAAAGCAGAAAAATTTGCATCTGTAAAGAAGTAGCATCATAGATTAAACCCATTAAAAGAAGGCACCTTCACACCCAATATATTCCTTTTCCAAAGAAAAATATTTTTTCTTCAAAACCCATGGGACATCACCTTGTTTAAATGGCCAAGGGGGGTAGCCTCTCCTTTATTTTCGTGTCTTGTCCAATGCTTCTTTTTAGTATTTGAAGAAATAAGATCTCTCTTGATAGCCAACATGTCACTTTTTTGCGATGATATGTGCATCCATAAATAAGATGAAGCATTTTTAAATATATGTATGGGATCTAGTAAGTGGAAAATCTTAATATGCTCCCAATATGGGTGCTCATAAAATACCGATTTCCTTTTCATCCCAATGGGAATTTTCTCAACATAGATGCTGAAGAATTCAGGATCATTGAACATAGGTTCCTCATTTGAATTGAACATTTTTGAAATTTCCTTCTCCTTCACTCTATCATATGCCCTAATCCAGTCAGTTAGTGTCATTATTTCAGGCCTTCGGGTTCTCTTTGGTTTACCATTGAAAGCAGATGTTGCTCTTCTATAAGAGTGGTATTCTGGGAAGAATACCCTCAAGCAGTCGTACAGTGGCTTTCGCAGGTCACTAGACCACCTATCCTTCATAGAAGGTCCACAACAGTTACATCCATGATAACCTTTTGTTAGAAGACTTGTAGTGTTATGGTATACAAAGCACACTAGTGTTGAAGATCAATACAGTTGCACCGAATTAAATATGCCAAGAAATATTGCTTTGAATATAAACAAATCAAACAACATATTTAGTAGAGAAAACTCCTAACCCTAGATAATCATGTGTGGTGAACACACATATTCCATAAAACATAAAACTCCTCTCGATTGGAATGGGTTTCGATACATCATATACATGTATCCCTTCCCATAATTACTTCAATTCATAGATCAATGGTTGTAGGTAAGCATCCATATTCTTCACTAGTCTTCCACCAGAGACTATAATAGACAACATAAGATGTTCATTCTTCACGGACAATCATGGAGGCATATTGTTATTGATCACTACTACAAGACAAACATAATAGCTAGTGTTTTGGAGGGAATATGGGTTGGAGACATCCATGGCTATGCTTAATCAAAGGCTCTGTACTTCATCCTTAAATTTATCGGGCCATGTATCCTCTATATGCTTCATGGATATTGAATCAGTTGGCATCTGCATAACTCTTTCCTCACTTCAGTGTGAGGCATGCCATCCTTGCAGCATAGCCAATTCTTTGCAACAAAAGAGCCTTTGAATCCTTTGGGAATATAGGCATGTGCCTCAATATCTTATGAGGAGGACCATGTGCTTTAGCCTTGTTTCTCTATTTTTGGTACCTCTCATGCCCACATTTTGGACATATCTTTTTGTCTGCATATTCACCTCTATATAGAATACAATCATTGGGACATGCATGATATGATATGTACTCAACACCCAACATTTTCAACATTTGCTTAGCCTCTTCATAGCTACCCGGAAAGACATTATCAATCGGAAGTACCTTATCTTTGAATAACCTGCAGTTAGTGGGAAATATAAATGTACAATGTCAGTTAACATTCATAAAATCGACCATTTTCAATGTTGATTGTGTGACAAGATTCCTCAAAATATAAGGGAGTTGATGGTTAGTTGCCTCAAAAGTGTCGAGAAACATGCATCTTACATGCCATACATTGCTTTAAAGTTGTATAGTAACATTGTTGTCCCCAACTGTGTAGAATTTGACTGGCCAGGTCCAAAGAGAGATGTGGTGTAAGTCAATTTAAGGCTTTCGAAGAAGGTATCATTGATATGAGCGTCATCCCATAGCTCATTGTCCTAGAGTGTATGTAATAACATTGCATCTATGGAACTCATATGTTGTAATAACTCATCCATACCAACCTCTATTTCATTGCCTCCATTGACAACATATGAAGAACTACTATTATTGTAGGCATTCCTGATTGGAGAGTCTGGACGTAGTGGGAATTGAATAGGTGGTTGATTCAACCATGCTTGGTATGCTTCCTCTCTGAGTTGCACTCTGTTTGCATCCTTCTATCGATTTGGCATTGTAGTGGGTTGCAAAGGAAGACGGTATATAGATCACTCATCATTAGAATATTGTTTTCAAAAATATTGAACATTACATTGATGATATTAGTAAGTACAGTGCAATTTGTTTGTCGCAACATGATACCAAACAATTATTACAGAACCATGAGAATTTTTCCAATAGTATATGTTCAACCACAAACAATTTATAAAACAAAAGTTCAAATTGAGAAATACATTAAAATCAATCCTATTGAAAATTAAAATATACAATTAATCAATGTATTCTGTCTTACGCCCCAAGGGGACGTCTAAAGGTAGTCCTAATGTAAGGCATCTCTGATGAGCGGTTGGTGGTCTATGAAAGTTATAGTTTATTAACAACTTGTCACGAGGAAAAAAACTATGTATTGCATGCACAATAACAAATATGGATGATTCCCTTTTCATAAAGAAATCTTGGTCATTGAAGTGTTCCTTAAATGAACAATTTGCATAAAATAAAGAGCACCTGGAACTATTTATGCACCCTGCAATGTTCCCATGAGTGTGTGGACGATCATCGATATAAAACATGTTCTTCCTATTATAGTTTCCAAAAACATAAACATTCATGCACATACTATACATGGAAATACTATGTTTGTATTTAACAATATTCAAGTAATTTGACCATCAATAGATAGGACCGCAAAATGACATAAGTGCTACTAACTATTTGGGAGGAACGAGTACATGTGAAAGGATAAACAACCCAATATTTGTAGCATCTATATTAGACTTGGCAATCATAAAACTATTACCACATAAGGAGAATTCGGTTCCAAATCAAGCACAAATAAAGAAGATAGCCAAGCACCATACAAAGTGCAGTTGTAACAAGTTTGATATCTACTTTACAAATTCACAGGAAGAGAGAAGTCATCGCTACCCCCAAAAAATTGGATCGGCCTTGGTGTGTACTTGGACATTTTTTCTCTCAACTCATGCAACTTTTTGGATCTCCTGGTAGAGATGTTTTGGGTGGCATTGATATCATACTTTAGATCACTAGCAATTTCAATTGACTAAAAAGAAGCAGGGGGGTTAGTCAATTTAGGAAAAAACATAGTTGTTTTGGCTTCCAACTTTTCCAAAAATGAGCATAGGGAAGTGTTCCTATGTGTCTTTTATATATCACCTATTGGATTTTTTTACTGTACTAGGAGGTATTAGACCATCAACATTTGGTAGTCGATCATTAGTATAATGTGTGAGTATGACATGTCGAGGGTTCTCCTTCAATCCTTGACATTTTGAACAACCACATACAACTAGGGTGTCATAAAAGAGATCCATTTCACGACAAATTACCATCGATGACCTAGGATTGTGGCTAGAAGATGGCATGTTACAATTGATAGAGTAAAGTGACTGCCCATTTTCATCTACCAAATGCTTGCAGTATCTTGCTCCCGATAACAACTTAGGATGTTTTGAAACTAGTGGAACATCTCGTGCATTCGAACTCAATCCTGAATCGGGATCCTACAAAATAGAGTACATTGTTATTCACATTTGCATGGATAAGTAAAATAAATTCAATTAGATAATCAAAATATAAATAAAATATGAACTTACTAGAGATGGAAAGGGAGAACTTGCTAAAATTTGAACAATATGCAATGCGCTGGAATTTGAAGAATTCGACATTTGATATTATAACTTTTTCTCCCTGCCAACTTTTATTCAAATCATCAATCAATACATTGCTACAGTCCGAAAAATAAAATTTGAGAACCATATTACAATCTTACTTCCAATATAGTTTCGAAATCATTTTGTAAGAATAAGGCGAGTTTATGCAACATATGTATACTATGAAATAATGTAATTAATGTGGTTGAGTCCTAAAAGAACATTTGAGATGAATATATCATTATACATTGAAACATAGATTCAAAGGCCTTTTTAATTGATTAGGTGTTCCATAATAGTATAACTGCATCAATGCATTCTAACTACCAAAACACATCAGTGCTGCAAATCCATGTATGCACCGTTTGGGAACATCCACAAAATTACTCTAAAATCAAATTATCCTCTATATTGGATAGCAAATAGTTATCAATGTATTTTTAAATCATTGTTGAGGGCAGTGCGCTTTGTATACCAAGGCACAATAGTGCATCCACATTCTTAATACACAATGCAACATGATATTTTAAAAAAAAAAAATTGGTTTAATGCCACCATGGTTAATCTAGAAAATAGAAGCTCACCAATGCATGTATATCTTAATGGTGCACCAATATTGTGGGGAAATTTTTAAAAATATATGACACATTTCATACTAAGACGCATTGGTGCGCTAGTGTAACGCGCACACTCAAATATCGAGAATCAAAAATAAGAATTGCACGAATTATTTTTCCATAAACTGAAAAAGGAGCGGGAAATTTATTTTCAAAACCTAATTCTACGAAGTGTTTATAAAAAAATTCCTAGTCACTATTTCATTATTTTGTCGAAATTTCAAAGGGAGAGTTTTGGAAGAGAGACTTACCGAGGAGGATTTTGGAGCAACCAGGGTATTTTGAATATCAAAAATTGTAAGGTATGATGAATCAACAAAAGCCCTGCATAGTAGAAATTTGAATCATGTAAATTTTTACTATTGATCACAATGCGTGATTTATTTATTTTCCTAAAATTATAAATGAATTCAAAAAAAAAAGCATTAAGGGTTTTTTATTTATTTTTAGGGATTTTAGATTTAAGGGTTTTTTATTTTATATATAAAGCGTTGCGTGCCTTGGGACCACTTCTTGGGTCCAATCTGAAAGCCTGTCAGCCAGTAGGTTTTATTTTTATTTTTTTATTTTTTTATTTCAAAACGCTTACGGAATTTTTGATGCATTCTAGTTGCTCTAACGCACTGATGCATTTTTAACTACAACGCACTGGTAATGTTGGATATATTATTACTTTTTTCATATTTTAACTTTATAAAATAACACTTATGCATTTTCCGGTGCAGGAGTGTTGTAATAACTCACCGATGCGTTAAATGTACAAACACACCATTTAATTGTTGGTGCTTAAAAACAAATATATCACGTTGGTAATCCCATATGTGAATTTTTTTATTTTGTTCTTGTAAATGGTGTGTTCAAGTATGGTGCACCAGTGCGTGCAGGTATTTATTGCATTGATGCGTTTGGTGTACTGAAACACATCACAAAGACAAATTGTTTTTTATTTTTATTTTTTTATTTTTTAGTTCGAATATATGTAATTTATTTGTATCATATATTTAGTAGATTCTTTATTTAATGGTCCATGTTGTTTATTGATATAAAATGCGTTATAAGAGTTCAATGAAAAATCATTCTAATAGGGATGATGGGAACACATCCAAAAATGTGAAGAAATCAAGCTCTTTGTAATTTCTATATTAAATCAATATGTTTGAATTATATGTAAGTTTAACTAATATGTATTGGTTAATGTGTGTCATGCAAATCCAAAAAATGAGGAATCTCTATAAGTTCATTTGCAATATAAGTGCATAAGAGCGTAAAACATTGATGGAAACGTTGCAGAGGGATGAATCAAGTGAAACAAAAAGAAATAAATATGAATTTTTTCTTGAATTTTTAGTAATATTGTACTTAAGAATATTAGCTAATATGTTTTAAACAATCTAATTCACATATGTTGAATGTTATGTAGGGACTAATAGTAACAGAAGGGAATGTCATGATAAAAATTTTTGATGGATGATTTAAATGATGATGAATTGGTCCTTAACTCATTTGGAGTGGGGCTAGAAGTGAATGAAAAGGGAATTTTTTTTAATAAAAGTATGAGGTATATAGTGAAAAGAACGTATAGATGTACTTTTCACTTACAGTACAGAAATCAATCCAATGAGTCCAAGAATCAAGTTATATATAAACTACATGAGGCGTTTCCAAAGTAATGGTCAATGAGACCTGTGAGAATTGAAATAGAAAAAACATACAACAACAAAAAAGAACTATTCAAAAAGTAATATTCCTAAACATGTTTTTATAGAATATGTACCTAGTACTACAAAACATTCCTTTATTAATATTAATTCCACTATATTTATTTTTCATATCAACATAAAAATGTTTTAATGTCATTTTACATTTTCAGTAAGATTATCAAAATACCAAAGGATGAACGGGGTGATATTTGAAATATGCCAGTATGAATTTCCAAAAAAGTGTACAATGAGATGGTAAAGGAAATGGGCACAATTTCATTGCAGGAGGAGCCATCTCAACAACAACGTGCTTCAAATGTATGAAATCATTGAATTTTTCTATTATGTAAATTTATATAATGAATTAATTTAGTATTAAAAATTATTATTCTCATTTTTTTGTTGCAGAAAAAGAAAACAAAATGGAAACCATTCAACACATAAGACAGGACAAAAAGGAAAAAAAGGGTTGATAACAAAGTTTGTGAGTAGTTTTGATTTCCTTATAACAACTTACAATTTCATATTTGTTGTGATCTGTATAGTTTACTTTTTTTATAGTGACCATCATTGGATGTCTTCAAATAGGTTTTAACATACAAAGAAGAACCATCGGAAGAATTGATTGACATTGGGTTAAGTATGGGTTGTGAGTATATGATGGCATATCAAAAATTAATTGTGGAATTTGTAAGTATCTATTTTGTTTTAATTCTCTCATTTATAAGTGATAGAACAACAAAAATCCTTTATATTAAATCTATGATTTTTTACAGGGTATAAAACTTGCAGGAAACAAAGTATGGAGTGGAGCCAGCATAAGATTTGTTGGTAGAAGCAATGAGACATGGTTTTGAAAGAATGTGTATCATTTAGGACTCAATTTTTTCTATGGTACTTTGCTTTTCAATTTACATTCATGCACACTATCTATTTTAATTTTCGTTATTCCCATCAATGTGGAAACACTCATTACTTTTTATTTTTATGTTTGTAGATGGAAGCTGAAGAAGAGGAAAACAATAGAGGCAATCAATAAATCATTCAGCCAAATAACCTAAGTCATGCAAGTGGCTCGAGTACTAACAATAGTTCCAACAAAGAATGATGATCCATTTATTTTGGATGTTAATGGAAATTGTTGTATATTTTGAAATAATTGTCTCTGAAAATCAGGCATTTTGTATAATGTATTGGACATAGTGTCCCAATTGAAATACAATGGGTTACAATGTAACAATTACGTGCATGTTGACATTTTGATTATTATGGACTTTATGTTGTCCCATTTTGTATGACAAAGGGCCTCTTATTGATATATAAAAAATGAAGTTTTTTATTCTATTGCTTTCTCCAGTGTCGTGAAATGTTACATCGATAATTAAATACATGGATGATTAAATATTACAATAGATGCAAAAATTTATGATATAACAAATTAATCTAAACATCATATCCAAACACAATAACTAAAATTCAAATGAATACTACTATAAAAAATATTTCAATTTATAATGAATAATGGAATTAACTAAAATAAAAGTAAAATATAGATACTACACTGAGATTTTAGTAGTCATTGCTCACCAAACATAAAATAATCTATGGTTCTTTCGATCATTCCAATCGCATCGGTGCATTTAATGTTGGAATACTGAAAGGGGGGGTGAATCAGTATTCGTACACTCGCCACTTTTGATCTCAATATATATAATCATTCAATTTATTGGTAGCAGATCACTTCATTCAATATATTATGAGCAATATAAATCAACAGTGCAAGACGAACAACCGCAAATACATAGTACACTAGAATTTACGTGGAAAACCGAATAGGATAAAACCAATGAATTCTTTAATATATATATATATATATATTAAATTCAATTTATTTACTAGCATCGACTAGAAGGAGGATCCAACCCCTTTATTTTCTATCACCAACTAGAAGGAGGCTCTAACCGCCTGATTTACACGCTCCAACATGAAGGAAGCTCCAACTCCCTAATTTACCATCACTGACTGGAAGGAAGCTACCACTCCCTATCCTTTCCCCATCCTACCACCTTGATATGAAATACTAAGAGTATCAATATATCATTATCATCGTCTCTATCAATTAAATTTTCTAAGATCGGTTGTGGCTTAGCTTTGTACTTCACCAAACTCTACTTCGACTTCCTTTACCTTTGACTTATCCAACTGTGACATGCACCTTGATTCTTCGTTTACTTCATATTCATCTTCGATCTTTCACTTCTTGCAAACCCTAAAATACTTCAACTTACCCATCTACGACACATGACTCATTTCTATGCTTACATCAAATTCATCTATGATCTTTCACTTCTTCTTAACTGCAAAATTGTAACATCCCTACCATGAAAGTTTGTTCAATTGTGGCCAATTTCGAACTTTGGACAAGTGGAACCCAAGCTATTCCAAATTCCCCCAAATGATTTTGGATTTAGAATTTTGTATGTAAGGGATTTATGGGTATTAGGACATCCTAATGCATCTACTTGATGCTTAGACACTTGCTAAATACATTTAGACTTGCATTAATCAAGGAGGAATGAAAGGGAAAAATACTAGCAATTTCGATGTGGAAACCCCCCCACTAGTCACTGACTTTTTGGCTTTCCAAATGATGTACGACCCTTCCTAATTTCTGAACAGAGGCTTGTATTGGATAAAGGACTTCAATAGTAACCAAAATGAAGCATTTATCATGATCTATAACTTGTTATTACACCCATAAAGCAGAAAGTTGTAACACATAAACATTGCTTGGAAAATGTAAACAATAGACATGGAAATTGTTACATAAGCTTTGATCAAATGCCCAAGGAGCCTGCATAAAATAAATTGGTCATATACAGTACAACAGAGAATGTTCAAGCAGCTGCAAAAACACAGAGAATATCTGATGCAAAACTGATGTCTAATTGCTCCAAAAGTTCACAAGAAAATACAGAGGAAAACTAGCTCGGATGAGAGGTTGTTTGGAATTTATACATGATATGCATGAGTTTTCAAGCTATGGATCAGATATGTAGCTCAACACAGTGGAATAAATCATATTTACATCAATGGAGTCACAAATACACCTTCATCAAGTTTTAGGCACCCATTAGTACCCCATCAACACTAGAACATATCCATTGAGAAGATAATGAAAGAAGAGATAGTAGAACAAGAACTATGAGATGAAATCAAACTATAGAGGGAATTGAACCTGAAACAAACACTTTATTTAAGATCTGATAATAGGTTTGAATGGCATCTCCACTATCCAACTTAGACATGGATCTTTCACCTTCGAAATTGTTTCAATGGCAGGGAAGGTAAACACCCACTGTGCATGGCCAAGCTAAGCTCTCTAAGAGTGCAAAACAAAAATGATCCAAAATATGTTCTCCTTCCTAATCCTCCCCTTTTATTAAATTCATGTGGACTCCTTCCTTCCATGAGCTCGAATTTCCCTCCAAGATACTCACCTAACTAGAGTTAGTGGTTGCTTCCTTCATGAGACACTTGTCCTCCTCATTCTTGCACACCTCTTTCCCCAATTCGAATTGGGAATATTGGTTGACCATAACTCCCTCTATGCGCCCTCTTTATGGCTATTTTTAGCCTTGATATGTCATATTTGTCAAACATATTCCATCAGGTCTGAATTTGTCATATTTGTCATAGATTACTTCATTATTGTTTTCATAGATGCCATAGAATCTTGTTACAAGTGTCACAATTTGTCTATTATGCCTCTTCCTCTTCATTGTGATTTACTCTTCCACTCCAAGTCGAGTCTCCTTGATTTTTTCCATGAATATTTCCTCTTCAACTAACCCAAGTACATTACCCTCCACCTTGAACTCGAATTTGTTTGAGGATGATGCCAAGTGTAGTGGGGAATCTTGCCACATGTGGGTCCCACAACCTATTATGTGCCCTCATGATCCAATGCCACATTATTTTCCTTTTTTATTATTGTTTATTTGGCCCATTTAATGTGAATTTGTAATTCTAATGGCTTTTTGGGTCTTGTAG
Organism: Larix kaempferi; assembly: GCA_027924585.1. Taxonomy (NCBI): domain Eukaryota; kingdom Viridiplantae; phylum Streptophyta; class Pinopsida; order Pinales; family Pinaceae; genus Larix; species Larix kaempferi. The sequence continues at coordinate 7,232,237 of BSBM01000602.1, forward strand.
CTCCCTTATTTCAAATTTTAATGCTTCTACCGCAACCTAGGGAACTAGTAGGTTAGTGGAATTTTTCCTCCATGATAATTTTGTTGTATGGGGACATTAAAAAAATACTTCAACTTATCCAAATACAATGTGAAAATCATTTCTTTGCTTACATGAAATTTAGCTGCACTCTTTCACTTCTTTCAAACTATAAAATACTCCAACTTATCCAACTGCAACGTGTGATTCATTTATGTGCTTTTTCAAAATAAGTTATGGTCTTTTACTTCTATCTCAAATAAACTAGCCATTGATTCCCTTTCAAAAACCCCGAGAATGAAATTTTTAGACCATCCATAGCCACACTCACATCATTCACACCAGGTGCATTAGTCCTTGTCTACTTATAAATTTTCTTATGTCCACATGAGGGTCGACATGTTTTCTTCATTACCTTAATTTAATTAATTGATCACAATGAATTTCCAAAAAATAAGGCTTTGCACCACCAATGGGGGATTATATCCCATCCTTCTTCAATACTTCGTCGGCTTGTTAATAGTGCTTTGCTCTTCTACCGACGTACTACTTGCTTATTATCTTTAACTTATCTATGGGACTTCGACACACAACTTGCTTCAACATATAGACCGTGTTCTCACTCAGACTTTCTGCATCTACTTCGACATGGGTAACACTGTGTTGACATTGCTATATATACTTCTTCAAACTGGTTCAAGGTTTCACAACTTGCTTCGACATATCGAATGTGTGCTCACTCTGACTATCTACATCTTCTTTGACATAAGTATCACTGTGCACTTCTGCTAGCAACTGTTGCTGTGACTATTTGCATTTACTTCGACATATGTACCGCATTGTTATATATAAACTAGCTTCAAGAATTATCATATACCACCTCAACATTCAGTCCAATAATATTCCATATGACAACATTGATTTCAACAATCTTTCGTTTGACATCAATGACAACATTAAGTCCAACAATCTCCCCCTTTGTCATTGATGGAAACACCCCTTTGTCGTCACACTTTGATACTTCTGCTAGTATACTCTTCTACTTTTGTTATCCCCCTTACTGCAAGATTCTAATTACTTATTGTTTCCTCCCCCTATATTCATTTCTCTATTTCTACTCCCCCTATCTTCATTTCTCCCCCTTTGACATCAACGACAAGGGTCTTCACATTCTGATTATGTGTTTTTTTTTAATTGCTACTCCCTTGCGCAGGTGCTCATTACTGACACATCATGTTGTTTACTTGTATTGTTTGTCTTCTTAGACAGTTCTTAGGATGTCGCAAGTACTCTTCCACACTTGCATATCTAAATTCACATTTTCTATTTCGGATAACATTAACTTGATCCATCATTTTTAATATACCCATAAATGCTAAGGATTTGACATGGGTGACAAATTAACACAAACGTGCAATCTTCAACATTAAATAAGATAGAGTAATCTGCCAAATAATTCGTGAATGAAACCTTACTTTTGCGTCATTTCAATATTTCTGGGAGTAATCCTAAATTCTTCTGAATACAAACATTATTGGTTATGAGTGGTAATTAAATACAAATCTTACCAAAATTAGTAAGCATATTTGAAATCCTTCAAGATCCTGTGATTCTTCCGGATGCATTGACTCTGTGGTTCATTCTCCTCGTGTTCATCCAATCATTATGTTGATCCTTTAATCACTTCAATTCCATTAGTGGTTTCATTGCAATGTCTTATCCTTTTCAAGTTAATTATGTGGCCAAACTTTTCGCGGTGTTTCACTCACAACAAATAGAGTTTACAAACCTTAAGAGCGACTTGGAGAGATGTGCATCTCAAGTAAAAGAGGTTGATATTAGATAGTGGTATGCTCAGATGCAGATTAATCAGAGAAATGTTCAAGAAATTGAAGTTATGAAAAAAATGAATTGATCAGTTGGAAGAGCGATGGGAACAAATTCTGGTTCTCTTGAAACAACTTTTGATAATGCCTGGTACTTCAAATGTCAAAGAGAAATCATCATCATATACTGAATTGCACCTCTCACTACCGAATTATGGGAATGACTTGAGCTTCAATTGTCAATGAATACTTCGCCAGTGTTGTTGTAATTTTGACTAATTCTCCAAATATTAAAGTTGTAAATGAGGAGAAACTAGCAATTTTGTAATGCCATTTGATAGTGTTGCTAACTATAGCAGATTTTGTTGACTATGACTTCTGCGAAAATAGTTTAATAAAATTTTATTGTTGTGGATGAATTCATTATTATTAATATTTGTAGTGCAACTTAATTTGTACTTTTGAAATACTTTCCAATTGAAATGTATGCACTTTCTTAAAAACCGACTCCTATATCAAAATTATCTTAGTGTGAATGGATCCATAATAGTCTTCAATTATCTTATGACTTTGATTTTGCATTCATCTTCTAGGATCAATATACTTTTTTTTCCTTGAATTCATGAATTGTATAAAATATTCTTTTGAACTCAAGGATCTTCATATAGCATTTCAGATATTAGCATGAAATGCAACAACCTTTTGCTTCCTTTATACTACTATCATCTGCTTCAACAATATATACCATTGGAGTTTTTCTTATCCACATTTGAGAGTACACAAACTTATCTAAATATGTCTTTTGATGTTGCACAATATCACTTCTTATGTTTTGTAGTGCCCCTCTTGTTGGGTCCTCATGAACTGAACCTGAAACTTAAGATCTTGATACAAACAAATTAGCTATCATAATTTACAGGAAAAATAAAATAAATAAATGAATAACTTAGCAAATTAAAACAAAACATAACCTATCAACCGATTCTTCTTGTCCACTGTTGTCCGCGTCTTCCGTAGGATCCCTCCAACAAAGCTCGTTTGAACCATAGGCGAAGCAACTGTTAGCTTCGCCACCCAACCATAGGCTCATGCTTTCAGTCGCATGGCCACCCCCGAGCTTTGGGTCGTAGAGCTCACACACAACAATTCGAGAAACTCAACTTGGGTTTCCCCCCCCACCAAAATTTCCAACCAAACCCTCAATAGCAGCAAGTCATGAGGCAATTCAAAATTACGATAATCATCTAGGATCTGGGTCCCTTACCCATTCCCAAACCCTTCCTTTTAAAGGAACATTCCATGCGACACATGTCGCTTCATGCATAAATACATATTTTATTAAATTTCCAAGTTAATAATACTCACCCATCCATGTGTCAATTTTTCTAGGAGTTGCACCAACATTCCTAAGTTTGCTCATGTTTGTCCCCTAGATATTTTACTTAACTCCTAGTTTTGAGGTGTAGGTGGAGTTGACTAGGTGTCCATGCTTAGGATTCTACTTTGCTCCTAAAATAAATATTTATATTATTTTAAATGCTCAAAATATTCTTTTATGTGCAAATGCCTAAAGTACTCAAATGCATTTCTAAGTAATGTTCTAGGTGCACAGTTATATGTTTTTAAGCAGTTAAGTTTAACAATTATTTTCACTAGGACCCCGGTGCCGCGCTGTTGGGCTTCCTCGTTCCTTAATTTCATTTCCCCGACATGGCACCACTCCGTCGGGTCCAGTCATTCGTAGTTTCCATTCTTCGGAAAGGCACCACATCGTCGAGTCCTTCCGTCCACTCTTTCTGTTCTCGACAGGGTACCGCACTGTCAAGCCCTTCTGTTGTCATCCTTTCGTTTTGACTTGTGGGAAATTCATGTATGGATTTCAGGAGCCATTGCCTTCCATCCTTTGTCTACACACTATTAGGGACTAATGGCGTTGAGGAGTGAGTTCGTTCTCATTGCGTGCCCCCCAACTCATACGTGACCAACTCCGTCGTGGCCCACCTCGTACGCCCTCACGCTTTCCTCTTAAGCAAGCGATTCAATGTGTTATCGTCTCTCTCCCTGTGTGTGATTTATTTGTACTCTACGACCCTTCATATTCCTTTGTGTGTTGATCAGTGAACCATTTCACCTGTCGCTACACACATTTATCACAAACATATATTAGTAGTATTGTCCTCAATAATCATCATTTGATTCATAAATCTACTACTTCGTTAAGCATTTATAATTTACTCAAACATTACTCATTCATCTAATCAAACATGCATTTTGTCAATAATTACTTTCTTCGTCCTCATCACATGATCAATCGTATAGCTAGTCATTAAGCATCATTCATAAGCATATTTTCCATAATCATAGTTAATCGTTAAACACATGTAATCATTCATTTACATCTAGTGTCCAGATACACATACTCAAAATAACATCAAAGATTTATTTTATTAATGTTTCAATCAGTCAGGTCACTCAACAGGTGCCCTCAATGTCTACAGTAGTCTAAGGGCACTGCATGTTCATCCACAAATAGTCAATTTTATTTCCTGTAGTATGTGCCATGGTATTTTTTGAATGTCCTACTGAGCTTCGACAATTTGGTGCTTTGTGTCGAAATCCATCGCATACATAGCATCCTATGGTATGATAGTATTTTGCAATGTGTCCATAATGGTTGCAACTTAGACACTTACATGTATTGTTGAAATGTTTTCTACCATAATTTATACAATCCATTGCTCTATGTCCATATTCATAACAAGAGAAGTAATATCCTCTAAATAAATTCCCATAACTGGACTAAACCTGCTTTGATGACCTATTTTGTTCTAGGTTGTTTTGATAGGACATACTTGTTTGTTGTCATTCCTTCTGAATTATTTCTTCATTGGTTTCCTTGCTGTATGGATTCTCAGCATGCTCCAGTTCTGTTCCTTCGAATGTTCCTTTTTTCCATTTCAACATGCTCTTATCATCCCTAGCCTTCTCAACTGTCTTGTTATATCCAAGGATAGTTTTGTCATTGGGAAAACTTTGATTGTTTAATATTTTGTCGAGGATTGATAACCTATACTTATGGTTTTCATTTGTTCCCTCAATTCCTCTTTTGAATTATTCTACTTTTAACTCAAGACTACGACATGTACCTTCTTCCTTTGTTAGCGGGCTTCTTAGAACTTCCTCTCTTCCTTTGAATTTCTTGATTTGGGATTCCAACCCATTAATAGATTTTCTTGAATCTTCCAGAGCTTTTGAATTTTTATTATTTGACTTCTGCCTATTTTCCTCTATTAGACGAGCAATTTCTGGTTTCAAGTTTATGATTTCATTTTCTTTCATCCTTAATACTTGCATATTGACTTTTCAAGTTAATAATTTCTTTTGTACCTTCTTTACACTCTTCGTGTTCATTAGTTTGGATTCCTTATATACTTGCTACAATAACTCAATTTTCTTTTGAGTTTTTTCCATTTCTTTTTAAAATCACATAATTTTACTCTCTAGAATGTCCAAGTCATCCCTTGACACCTTAACATATGACTCATATTCTGGCCCTTTGATCTCTTCTAGTGCAACTAAGACATCTATATTAACATTCATTATATCTTGTTCATCATCTGTAACTGACCAGTTTAAATTTATGCAATCTTATTTTAGTATTTGATAGTCTAATTTCAACTCTTGTAATTCCTTTCTTAACATAGCACTTTCAATTTCCAGATCTTCGCTCATCGTCTTCTTGCTTTCCAATAGATTTTTCAATGTTTCTTCTACTCTTTTTTCTTCTTCAAGTTGGATTTTTAGTTTTGTAACGGTACTCTCATCTTCCTCTGTTTTTATTATTTCTTCTTTGAGCTTGACTATTTCTTCTTTTAGTTGCTTGTTCTTTTTCCTAGCAATATTCAGTTCATTTAGTGCATTGATGAGTTCACCTTCAAAATCAACTTCTGCTTCTTCATTAGTATTTTATTCCTTGGGTTTTTCTTCACTATCAGTGATTGTTTGATCTTCATTTGGAGTAACTATTTCCATAAACAACATTTTGCTTGAGTCACTATTGTTTTCATATTCTTCATGAGATGCACTACTTTCTTCTTTGAACAAAAACTCTTATTTTTTCTATCAAAATGTTTGGTTCTAGAACTTCCTTTATTGTATTGCATTTCCTTTCCTTTATGATAAGACTTATCTTCATCATAATTATTGTTCATTTTTCCATGAGGACATTTTGAAGCATAATGACCTACTTTTCCACAATTAAAAACACTTGAAGGGTAGCTTACCTTTAAATTTTCATGAACCTCTTTTGAGATTTAAAAAAAAATTGCTTTTCAACATCTAAATAAATTTCGAACTAGCTACTTGATTTGAATCCTTTGGTTCATTTCTTCTTGGTGCCTTGAATGCTTCTTCATGTCACGTAGATCCATTTCCTTTGTCTATCCTCCTCTCATATGCCATAAGGATTCCTTGTAATTCCTCCATTGTTAGTGCATTTATATCTTGAGCTTCTTCAATGGCTTATATATTTGAGTCAAACTTCATTGGAAGGGATGTAACTACCTTTTGTACAATGAAATTTTCTTTCAACACTTCCCCTAGTCCTCTAATGGAGATTACTACCTCGTCAATGCGAAGAAAATATGCTGCAATGTTTTCACCTTCATTCATCTAGAGTTTTTTGAACTAGCCCCTATACACTTGCAACTTTGCTTTCTTGAATCCCTCATCTCCTTGATATATGTTCTTTAGCTTATCCCACATTTCCTTTGGAGAGGTGATATGATTACCTTTACTAGCTTTTTTTCCGACAAACCACTGAAGATAACATTAATGGATTTTTCATTATTATGATACAAATTCTTTCCATCAACAACAGTAGGCGGATATTCTGGAACTTTGTATCCATTGGCAATGGAGAGCCAAAATTGAATTCCTAGAGACATTAGATATGCACGCATCCTTACGCTCCATAATTCAATATTGCTTCCATCCAACATTGGAATTCTACTTGATGAAATCCCTTCGTGCCTTTCCATGGATCTTCCTTCTAGTGATTAAACTATAACTTGAAGAAACATACTCTGATAGTAATTGCTATAATACTAAGAGGAGGGGGGGTGAATCAGTATTCATACAATAACCACTTTTGATCACAATATATATAATCATTCACTTTATTAGCAGTATAGAAATATCACTTCATTCAATATATTATGAGCAGTATAAATCAACAGTGCATAATGAACAACCACAGATACACAGTACACCAGAATTTATGTGGAAACCCGAATGGGGGAAAACCGCAGAATGCTTTCTTATATATATATATATATATATTACATTCAATTTATTTACCAGCTCCAACTGGAAGGAAGCACCAACTCCCTGATTTACCAGCACCGACTGGCAGGAAGCTACCACTCCCTATCCTTGCCCCATCCTACCATCCTGTAATGAAATACTGAGAGTATCAATCTATCACTGCCACTTTATTTGATAGTTAGTTTGTTCCAATATCAGTTGTGGCTTAGCTTTGTACTTCACCAAAATCTACTTCAACTTCCTTTACCTTCGACTTATCCAACTGCGATGTGCGCCTTGATTTTGTGCTTACTTCATATTCAACTACGATCTTTCACTTCTTCTAAACTGCAAAATAATTCAACTTAACCAACTGCAAAGTCGACTCGTTTTTGTTCTTACATCATATTCAACTACAATCTTTCACTTCTTCCGAACTGTAAAATACTTCAACTTATCCAACTGCAATGTGAAACTCGTTTATGTGCTTACATCAAATTTAGCTACGGTCTTTCACTTCTTTTAAACTATAAAATACTTCAACTTATCCAACTGCAACATGCAACTCGTTTCTGTGCTTATTTGAAAATCAGTTGCAGTCTTTTACTTCTTCCTCGAATCAATTATTCATAGATTCCCTTTAAAAAACCCTGAGAATTAAAATTTTAGACCATCCACAATCGCACTCGCGTAATGCACACTTGCATCATTCACACCAGGTGCATTAGTCCTTGTCTACTTATAGCTTTTCTTTTTTCCACATGAGGGCTGACATGTTTGATTCATTACCTGAATTTTGACCACAATGACTTTATGAAAGATAAGGCTTTGCACCACCACTAGGGGTTTAGACCCCATCCTTATTCAATGCTTTGTCGACTTGTCAATAGTGCTCCGTGCTTTGACTGACATTCTACTTGCTTGTTACCTTCGACTTATCTATACACTTCGACGCATAACTTGCTTTGACATATAAACTGTGTGCTCACTCTAACTATCTGCATCTACTTCGACATGGGTACCACTGTGTTGACATTGTTATATATACTTCTTCAAACTGGCTTGAAGGATTCACAACTTGCTTTGACATGTCGGCTATGTGCTCACTCCGACTATATGCATCTTCTTCGACATATGTATAACTGCGCACTTCTACTAGTAACTGTTGCTCCAACTATCTGCATCTGCTTCAACATATGTACCGCATTGTTATATATATACTAGCTTCAAGGATTCTCATAGACCACCTCAACATTCAGTCCAATAATATCCCATATGACAACATTAAGTTCAACAATCTTTTGTTTGACATCAATGAAAACATTAAGTCCAACATTTAATACCATGTTACACTGGTGCTCGTTAAGCAATGTAGCATCGGTGCGCAGAAAGCAACAAGGGCCCAATGCAACATAATACGCGTTGCATGCCCCAATGCTTTTTGTGATGCTATGCCCCGATGCGATACGGTATATTAACAACACCGTTAAATTTTTAAAATATAGCTATAGTCAATGTCTCATTCAACTTTACGGGTGTGTTTATCTTCACTTATCACACTGGTGCTTTGTAATAGTTAGGTCACATCGGTGCGCTTTAAAAGTTAATAAGCACTGATGCTATTTTCGATATACATTACTAGTGCATTTTTAAAGTAGTTAAGCATTGGTGTTATATTCAGTATATGCACTGGTGTGTTTTTAAAGTAGTTAAGCACTGATGCTAGTGATGGGGTGAATCCATGAATATGGGTGTCTATTTTGGGGGTCTTATGAGAAAATAAATCTGATTTTTACATTTTTTTCAACTTTGGGAGAACAAAAGTTATATTTGTGTTTAGAATTTCACTTTCTAATAAAAATAAACTTTTAGAGAATTATGTCAGCTTTCTATTCATTATTTTTTCAATTTTTTTATTGAGATTTGATATGTCAATTAGGAAAATGTTTGACAGTATATCCTTATAAAATGAAAGGACTAATAAATAGTCATGTTTTTTGACGTGCCTAGAATCATTGTTAAACTTGTGTTTTGTAAAAACAAAATATGCTATGACAATATACACATAATGCTATAATTTCGTAACCAATGGATCTATATACTAATTATTATAATTTTTTGAATTGGATCAATGCAGAAAGCTTGTCGAATTTCAACATGTTAATTTTGATGGTACATTTCTCTCAATTTACAGTAAAATTAAAAATATAAGAATACCCTTTTGAAGTAGACACTCCAATGAAATGCCCCATATTTTTTTCAATTTGTATTATTATGTATTTTTCAAGTTCTAAAATATTCATTTCACTGCATTTTGAAAGCAATGAAACCAAAATGGACACATGTTAACAACAATTTTTTTTTATCAAATCTCAACTAAACACAACAAAGTCTATACCTACGGAAATTATATTCAATGACGAAACTAATGGTATCAATTTCGGCAGTCGATTTACAGCGTAGGATATTTTTTTTACCTTCTGAAAATGGAGAAGCCTGAAAACAATGAAGTTTTCAGGTATCAGCAGTTGTTCGACTAAACAACTATTTTTCGTTTTCAAGCCGTCAAAATTAATAGCAGTTGTTCGACCGAAAAATAAAACGCAAAAAAATTATGTCAGCCAGAAAAAATGAGGGACTGCTTTTAGAAATTAAATTATTTGAAATTCTATAAATGAAGACTAAGCGATGTCATAATTTCAAATCTCTATTTTTTATAGAGGTCTTTAGAAAATATTTTTTAAGGTGTTTTTTCAAAGGAGATTTCTTTCCAATTAGTTTTTTTTCAAAGGAGATTTTTTTCTATGGAGTTTTTCTTAAGGGACTTCTTTAAGGATATTTTTTTCTAAGAAACTTCTTGAAGGTAAGGATATTTTTTTTTCTAAGAGACGTTTTTGAAGAGATTTATTTTAAGGGATTTTTTTAAAGATATGCTTTTGTGAGATATTTCTTTAAGGATATGATTTTATAAAGGACTTCTCAAAGGAAATCTCAAAGGAAATTTCAAAGGACTTTTTGTATGCTTTTAACTTATTTAAGAAGATTTTTTTCTTAAAGGCTTAAAGGAAATTTCTCTCATAGTGTTCTCTCAAAGGTTCTAAGAGACTTTTTTAAGGTGATTTTTTCTAATTCGTTTTTTTGGTCAAAAATTCAAAGAAAATTGAACTCTTAAACTTTTAAGTAAAAGTGTCAAAGGAAATTTTTCTTCATGTGTTTTATAAATGGTTGAAAGACTCCAAAAAAAAATGAGTTGTTTTTTCATTTTTATATTTTTTTTTTTTACTATAAAGTGTTGATTCTTTAATTTAACCTCTACAGATTAAACAATCATGGGGAGTAAAAGAAACTGCCAAACCAAAAATGATCATAAACGAGATGACGAGGCTCATAGGGAAAGAGAAAGAATCAGATATCATGCCAAAAAAGCAAGTCTTGCACAAACACAAGAGATAGCTATTGAAGATGTAGATAGAGATTTACATCATAATGTTGATGAAATGGATATTGAAAATCGAGTACAAGAACAACAAATTGAAGTTGAAGAGACCATTGTCGAAGATGTAAATAGGGATTTGCATGTTAAGGTTGATGAAGCCAATATTGAAGATCAAGTTCAAGAACAAGAAATTGGACTTGGTATGTATATATCATATATTTTCCAAATCCATTTTTTATAATGAATTGTAATTTTTGATATATGTTAAATTAAATTTAATTGAAATGTATAGGTGTTTTCACCATTGATGATGAAATGTTGGAAAACAATTATTGCGACAAATATGGGGAAAAATAGCCATACACATTTCACGATATCGTGCTACGCAAATTTACGATGATGTTCTCCAACAATATTCAATAGCGGGACAAGCTCAAATTTTGAGATGTTTATTAGTGTCCAAGAAGTTAAGAGGTGCTATGTCATTATTGGGTATTCACAAGGTGACAAAAGAGTCGAAGGTTAAAAATAATGTGCTATAAAATATAAGTGATGCATTAAGAAAATGGAAAATCCAGGAAGAAAGATACCAAAGTTGCACGTAGAGCAATTCAAATAGCAATTATTTCAGCTAGTACTAGACAAAACCGTTTCACAACACAACTTGCAAAAACAATAGGAACCTCAAGAAAGACATTGTACAAACATAACAAATTCAGATTGCAAATAGATGAAAATGATGAACTTTCTTGTTGGGAAATTATTTGTAGATGGCCTTACATAGATAGAATGAGAGAAGGTGTTAAAGTTATTGTCCATAAATATTGGTTGGCACATGCTAGAGTTTCACCAATTGAAAGCGATGTGATATGATGAAGAGTATCACAAAATGAATACGAAATCCATGCAAAACATATAATGAAAATGAAACAAGTAAAATTATTCAATAAGTTCAAGGATGATCATCGTCGAATTAGCATGGAAAACACTACATTTGTGCAACAGAAACCATGGTATGTTAGACCTATTACTATTTGTGACACACGTTGTTGTCATTATCATGTGGAATTTGAATTATATTACAACAATTTTCTTGAATTTGGTAAAACGTTTTGGCCAAATTCACCACCTCTTCTCACAATACATGAATTCATAAATGAAATTCTATGTGAGAGAGATCACGATGAACTATTTTATAATAAGAAATGTGTCAATGGAAAACATTGTGATCATTGTGGAAATCTAGCTTTATTCCACAATAAATACCCTATTGATAATTATCAGTCACTGTCAAATGTAACCATTGATTGGAGAAGATATGAATACATCATTTATGCTAGAAGTTCTAGTGATGTGTTTTCCAAACGAATTGATTTGCGAGAAGATAAACTATGTGTGACATATTTTCTGAAGAAATTTGAAAATTAAATTTATAAATGCACCAAGCATTCACATAGATCACGATGGAAAGACCTTCAATTCAAACAGTCGTGAATTTTTTCCACCCAGAACAATTTTGTCTGTGGTTGATTTTGTAGAAAACTACACATTTGCTGCACAAAAGGAGATACAAAGTGAATACTATCATTCTGACCAAGTTTCAATATTTGTCCATGTTCTATATAGACATTCTCAGCACAATGTTAATGGCATTGAAAACACATGTGACAATCGAGATGTGATTAAAGAATATCATTTTTATATCAGTGATGATCATATACACGATACACATTTTGTACAACATTGTATTGAATATATTTTCTATGGATCATTAAAAAGACGTGAAGTTAAATTCAATGAACATTGGATATGGTTGGATGGATGTGCGAGACAATTTAAATATTCACGGTCATTCTTTTGGTTATGTCGGATTCCTAAAGAATCAAACATTAAACATTGTTGGAATTTCTTTGAAACTGGACATGGAAAAGGTGAACATGATGGTGCAGGAGCATTTGTAAAAAGAGCACTTCGAAGATGGAAAATTAAGAATTCTTCCACGCAATTTCATTTAGTTGAAGTTGTCAAATGGTGTCAATTACATATAATCCATGACTATAATCAACATTCAAAAGATGTGTGCAGGTTTGTACACAATTTTTTTTATTTCTATTAATTGTTAATTTAAGAAAATGTTATTTGCAAGTCTAGCATTAAACTATATACACTGACATTCAAAGTTGTCCTTTGTGATTTGCCATATCACAGGTTCTTTTGGCTTATTGGAATCCAAGATATAGATAGATCAATCCCATACGAGGATGTCACCATACATGGGACTAGATATTTACAATCTATTCAAACAAAATCCTTCCAAAATGTGTTTGCATTTGACAGTAGAAAGAAATCATGCTTTTGTCATATTTGCATTGAAAACGTTGAATCTACAGAAGTCTGTGAAAACATAACAAACAACTATATAAAAATTTGGAAACACACATAAATTAATCCAAAGGGGAAAATGCCACTTACAAGCTTCGAAGAATTAGAATCATAATAAATAGTAGTATCATCTGATGGCGATAGAATTTCGAATCTTGTTAGAGAAGGTAATGTAATAAACTAAAAAAAATCATTGGTCATTTCATATAAAGTATGTACATCTAGAGTACAAATTATTTGATGATTCTTCATTGTTGGATCCCCTTATGTACTAGAATATTCTTTCATATGGCTCATATTCCTTTCCTCATTATATAGAATACAAATTATTTGTCAAGTCGATAATGCATTTAAAAACCCTAGTGTATCAATTTGACTACAAGAGATGTTTTCATTGTGATTGCACCCTTAGACAACAAAGAAAAGGTGAAATATTATTTGATGTGATGTAGTAAATGAAATATGAAGTTATTAGAGGACTACAACGAAAAAGGATTTACATATGAGAGAGGATCCATCATAGTAAAAGTTTTTTTTTCAACAAACTCATGAAACTGAAAAATTATATTTAATTTCAAGATTATGAACCTGATGTCATATGTTGTCAATTTAATCATTTAGTATGTGCATCTCAAATAAAATTAACACAAGTTCCATTGAAAAAAGATTAAAAAATAAGAGATGGAAAATGTCCAAAGTTGATCATGAATGAATAATTGAGGACGACCTTCCATTACGATGTTTTTAAAAAATCTTGCAAACTATATCCATCTTTTGCATTACACATATATTGGATATATATTTTATTCTATCGTTATTATATTTGAATTGAATGTTCAACCAAAAATTGTTTAATCTTCCTTGAATAGGGCAGGACACAAGTTTTTTCCTACAGGATGCATTTTATGTCTTTGTTGTTAGATGTGTGTGTAGGTATATAGGTACCCAAAATATTGTAAGAGGTTTTCATACTTTCTAGAAGAGCGCATGTCCCGTGCAGTTGGAGTTGATTGTTATGCCACCGAGTTGTTGCAGCGTTACAAGGAAAAAACTAGAGCAAAGAGTTCTTGCCTATAACATCATCTTTCAAAAGCTGAGCCTACAAGCTTTGCAAGGGGGGCATTAAGGGTTAAAAAACCATTTTGGGGTTAGTTGGGGTATGACACCCCCCTTCAATTCATTATTTCATCAAGTGAATTTTTATTTAATGTTGACTTGTAGAATCAGAAAATTAAATCATAAGATAAGGGTTCAAATATACATTCTTTAATATTTTTCTCCTACTCCATGAGTCTCTAATTTGTGATTCACACTTTTCTTGGGGTGTGATTTTTCTAGCTTGAAAAATGAATACATCAAGATGTTTTGTAAATTTTGATTTTGTTAAAGTTAAAGTGTGACATGAAGTCTTGTGATTTTATGATGGATTTTTCTATTTTTTTTAAGTTTTTTGTCAACATTTAACTTTTGTATGAAATTTTTTTGTATGTTTATTTGAAATGTATATTGTTGAAAGAACTCATGCAAAAGTGTGACATATTTTTAATCTTGTCCATGCTTACTCCTTGTTAAATGTTGATCTATGTTAAACATGCTCCTATGTAATTTAAATGGTGATTTTATGATAGATATTTCCAATTTATTAAAAAAAATTGTCAACATTTAACTTTTGTATGAAAAGAATTTGTATTTTTATTTGAAATTTGTATCTTGTTGATTGTCGATTGTGCATGTACATATTTAATTCTATGAAATTGAACAATGATTTGAACACATAACTAAAATCATGGCAAATGGAGATAACGATCATTTGATTTTTAATCACAAACAAGGATTCCAGGATTGTGAAGCTTATGCTAAATTAGAGCAATGATTAAACAACAAATAGATGAATTTTCATTTTTTGTTGTTTAAACATTTGCTCTAATTTAGCATAAGCTTCACAATATTGGAATCCTTGCTTATGATTAAAAAACAAAAAATCGTTATATCCCCATTTGCCATGATTTCAACCACATATATAGTTCACCAACTACTATCTACTATTACCTGAACATTAAACATCCACCGTACATCAGGTAAAAATGGTAAGTTTGAATCATTTATAATATAATATATGTTTATTACATATATTATACAACACACTTCCAAACAAAATTAACAAACTTGAATTCAATTTATGAACTACGTGTCTTTTCCATTTAAGCATAGTTATGATGGCATCATACTTTACGAAGCATGTACATATTTTACGAAACAATTGAAAAAATAGAGTTCATGAAACACTAAACATAAAACTTACACATGTACTAGACCTATACAAATAATTTATAAAATGAAATTCATCTTTTACATAAGATAATTAATTTAAACATTGCATATACATGTACATGTCTTTTACATAACATTTCAAGATTAAAAATTAAAGAACAAACAAACATTAAAACATATGTTTCAAATTGTACTTGAATCATTTGCCTTAAATTCAATCTTTTACATAATGTAGTATACAACTCTTCCAAACTACAACACTTAACTAGACATTGTATCTATGGACAATTGGAAAAATAGAAGTTCGTCAAAAACTAACTATCTACTAGATGAAATTATCTACAACACTCAAGAACCATTTACTGCAAGCTTTGGATCATTTAATGAGATTCAATCCTAACAAAATTGAACTATACTATTAAACTAGATATAAGATTCACTATCATTATGAAACAAAATCATAAAGTTCATACATTTAATTTAATGTACATACATTCATGGACATCATGCAAAATTCTGATAGGCATTTATCAAACAAGTATACTATGTAATTAATCCACAAAAAAAATCTCATCCAAAACCACTACAATATGCAAGTTCAATATATATATATATATATATATATATATAATCCAAAAATAAAGTTCTTCAATGTCCAAAACAACTACAATATATGTATCAACACATGTACATATATGCAATATAGTCTAAAGTCCAAATGGCAAAATCAACATGGTAGTATGGTCAAACATAACAAAAAAATCCAATAAAAACTTTCTTTAAATCAGAGTCCACCAATATCCTCCACTATGGTCTTCCCTTTGTCTCGACAAGTACCAACTTGTAACATGTATAAAAGAAACTATGAATCTCATATTAATTAAACAATTTTAAACTAAATTCAAAAACTTAAATAAACTTTTGAAAATAAAATTGAAAAGAATACAAGTTTATAAACAAAATTACCTCACTATTGATGTATATGTCCATCATAGGACGAATATCCTCTATTGTGGTATTCCCCCTTTCTCGACGAGCCCCAACTTGTAACATGTATAAAGGCAACTATGAATCTTATATTAATTTTAAAAAATTAAACTAAATTCAAAAACTTAAATAAAATTTTGAAAATAAAATTGAAAAGAATAAAAATTTATAAACAAAATTACCTCACTACCAATGTTTATGTCCATCACAGGACCAATATCCTTTGTTGTGGTATTCCCCCTTTCTCGACAAGTCCCAACCTGTAACATGTTTAAAAGCAACTATGAATCTCATATTAATTAAACAATTTTAGAGTAAATTCAAAAACAAAAATAAACTTATGAAAATAAAAATGAAAATAATAAAAAATTATAAACAATTACCTCACCACCAATGTCCATACTACCATGTGTTTCATGAAGTTTAAATTTTGTTATTAAATAAAACATTATGTGAGTAAAATAAACTAAAATTATAGCCCAATGGGTTATCTCAAGTGGTTGAGAGCTGTGAGTTGTAAGCAGAAGGTCTTGGGGTCAAATCCTCGGGTGGCTATGCATAGATATTTAAGGGCCTCACTTGATTTCCCCATTGGGTTACGCCCTGTAATCAGGGCCGGTGGTTTACCTTGTGTACCATCCTTGAAATGAGGGGAAGTACTTGAGGGTTTTCCCACGGCATGTTCCAAGGAAAAAAAAAACTAAAATTAAGTAACTCTTTATTTATCAAAACTAAAAAATTGAATTTTTTAAAACATGCTTACATGAAACATAATATTATCAAAAAAATTGGAACCTATGGACAAAATCATTTTCAATTTCTAAATGTGTTCATAATCATTAACAATAAGATGTACATAAATGACCTGAAATGAACTTTTAACAAATCATACAAAATAAATTTAAAACATAAAAATAGATCTATTTAATAAATATACCTCTCTAATATGCCCTTATACATTTTCACTAGTGGAGAATCGAAAATCATGTTCATTCAACAATCTAGTAAAATGCAATCAATAAACATTTACGTAACATTCAAATTATTATATAACAAAATATACAAAACCATAGATATAAAAAATATAGTAAATACCAAGATTATACTATGTAACTTTGATTTCCATATGAAATAACAAGTTACTTGTTTTTTTTGCCTGAAAAAAAACAACCAAAAGTTAAATTCAAAATGAATAAAACAAATAAAGATTGTATGTATATAAACAATGAACCTCTCCTCTACTCGTTGTGTCATGGGATATGACATATGAGGCTATATCACGATAGTCCTTTGCATAGGCCCTAACATATTCAATGCTCATTGAGTCTACCTCACCATTGCTTTGGTAAACAAAACTTTGACGAAAAGTGGTTCGGGCCCTTTCTCGACCCAATCCTACATCAACTCCTACAAATGTCGACGTTAAACCCTCGGCCACACAACCCCTTGTATCTCTCCCAACTTGGGATGTGGATTCCATCTCTGATCTTAAAGTCACAAGCCTAGGTGGGTGATATATCTACGGTGGAGGTAGAAGAGTTGTGGGATCTCAAAGAGCACCTTTTCGATCATATATTCATCCCATTCCAACTCCATAAAAACTAGAATGAATATCGGTATATTCTAGCTTCATATTTTTAAAAAAATCCTATGCATAAAAAATCTGGAAAAATAATTAGGAACCTCGTCATTCCATGACAACCTACCATAGGCTGCAAGGAACCGATCATATAATAAATATGCAAGTTCGGGGTACTTGAAATATTGCACTTTAAAAAAAAATCGATTTAGGCCTTCTTTGAAGTTAAACATTGAATTGGCATGTTCTTTTGTCACTCTCTCCTTCATAACAGACCACTTGTCTGGACCCATCAATTGTGCCCTTCTCCTACGCATCAAGTCAATAAAATTGTCAGTAGTTGGTCCAAGACCCTCATATACCTCAATGAATTTTTGCAATGACTGCAAAACAATATCCAAACTTTTTTTTCTCTCTAGAGGGAGATCCAAACTAGAAAGAACATGTTGCAACTTGTTATAGTGAGATCTACAACCTTCAAGGATTATCTGTTGAACACCACTATCCCATGGAAGCTCCTCGTGTATATCGAATGGATAAGTTGTTATGGATGTACAAACCCCAATTTGTTCAACATAAACCCTCCTTGCTCGACCTTCATCCCTCTGTGCATAATTACGACCCTCTTCTGGTCCTTGCTCTGCTTCAAAGACAAACACATAAATTTGTGTGTAAACATGTACAAACTTATTAAACACATGTGCAAAATTACAATTGATATATATTAATACATAAATTTTCATACCAGCAGAAGGTCGAGAATCTTGACATTCTCCCATAGAAGATATGGGGGAATCATTTGTGTCCATTTGACCTGACTGGTGATCACTTGAATGGGATATTTACAACAAGCTCGAATCTAGAGGTGAACCCAACAATATTTGATTATCAGTGGAGACACCAATGCCTGATGACCTAGATGACCTCCCCTTAGTAGATGTAGTTACACCAGTAGACCTTACATGCAATTGTCTCGACGACCCCTCTCTTTCCATTTGATAAAATGTCTATATTTGGAAAACACTTTCAACTCAATAGGTATTCAAATTTTACATTTTGATTTAAATATTCCAAACATTTGACATCCATACAAAATTTAACATTTTGATTTAAACATCCAAACATTCGACATCCATACAAAATTTTACATTTTGATTTTACATTCTAACTTAGTGAAGTCTTTAAAAACAACTTGAAAGAGGTGCAATAAAGTCAATTTCACAACAAAGGAAGACTTGGAATTATAGAGTACTCCTTGGACCAACATTTTTTTAAAATATGGATTCTTATATAAAAGTGTTTTTAGTTGTTATTTCTTAGTGTAAATATATTGTTTCATAATTACAATCTTTTACTTTATTTCTCAAAATTTGGTAATGTAACAGGTTTGACTAAAAGGAGCATAATATAAAAATGACACTTGGTCTAGATTTAACTCATTAATAAGGTTTATACTTCTTAAATCCGAACTTTCTCATAGAAATTTTTTTTGTAGGGCTGGGAATGTGGCATATGCACTAAGAATATCGAAAAACAGACTATTGTAGCATATGCACTAGGAAAAAAACAAACTAATCTGGCTTTAACTTGTGCTCACAATATTTCCCCTCTCCATTCTTCATTAACTCATCTTTAAAAAGAAAATCAAATAAGAGAAGGGATGGAAAAATAAAGGTTTTATGAAGGAAAAACATGGTTTTAGAGAAGAAGAAATTAGTCACCTGATAGGTAAATAATGGAGGGGAGATGAGTCATTGTTGATAGGAATTAGGCACTATTAGAAATTAGTTAAACCACCATTTACAAATCCTAGAGATTTATGGCCTATTTTTTGTGTATAGTGTTGTAGAAGTGAAACCAAGGGGTGTGATACTATTGGGAAGAAATCTTTAGCAAGCAGCTGCTTGGGATCACCTTGACCACATTAAAGAGAACAAAAGGGAAGATTGTGCTTAAGGTACATGAAATAGAGAAGAAATGGATTCGTGTGTGAGTGGAGCATGGTGGAGTGTGCCAAGAGAAGGACTAGCTGATAGATTAAATAAACTCTCAACAATGACCTTTTGGTTTACTCTTTTCGGAAATGCCTTCGGGGTTGGACAATTATTCCATTCCATATTTCTCATTGGTGATATTGTAGCCAACATGGGGGTGGTAGTTTATAGTATAAAAACATATGGTAGGGAGAAAATTGAGCCCCCTCCAATCATTACCAATAACACATAAAGAAAATTTAAGTATAGCACTTTTTCTCTAAAGGTTTTCTTATTGTAATTTGAGTATTAGTCCTACTACTTAGGGTGAAATGTAATTATGACTTCAATACTAACCACAAATAATTTTCTCTTCATTAACTATATATTCTTCCATATTTTATTCCAATGTACATTGTTCTAACCACAAAACAACACACTTCTTCAACTTAAGTCTAATTAAGTTATCACCTTAAATTTTAAATTAGTATTATTATTTTGTTATTAAAAATTAAAATATCACCTTCAACTTTAAATTATTAGTTTGCTGGACAAAAAAAAACTTTAAATTATTATTATGATTTTGTATTAAAACAATAAATCATAGTCCAGGGTTGGCAGGTGCAGGAGGAGTAATCTTTGACTCCAAGGGGAACAAACGGAGAGAGTTTGCTTGGGGCATTGGAAAAAATACTAACAATGGAACGGAATGGCTCGGTCTTATCAAAGGTCTGAAGATTGCTAGAGACCTATGAATTGAGAATTTGGCGGTTATGGGGGACTCCCTAATTGTCATTAGAAAAGCTAGAAATATAATCAATAACCGGAAGAGCCCTTCCACTAAGATGCACCATCTCTTAAACAACATTAGCAAGGAATTCAAATACGTAAGTTATCTCCATATCCTGAGAGGCCTAAATTGGAAAGCGGATCGCATGGCCAACAAACGAGTTGGGCTCAACTATGGATCTCTTGAATGTGACCATGCCATCTTTGATAACACTCGGATCCCCTAGCCTTAGATCTCATCTTAAATCGAGGGCTCTCCACCTTTCTATGGATTCATCAAACTATAGCTTCCATGCACAAATTCTTTTTGTTTTTATAACCTTTCCTAATGATGGTCATTTGGATTCGTGTGGGATCCTCACACACTCCTCCATGTATTGCAGTCAGACAGCTCGCCAGTTGGCCGACATGCGAAGTCTAGAGATTAGGTTAATATTGGATGGGTTGGCCATTATTTGCATCAACCCCTGCTCTGTTCGCTCTAGATCTCTCTGCGTTGGATTTTCTTGCTCTCGTGCCCACTCTGTCTGGTGCGGGGGTTATTGCATGACCATGGAACACCATTTCTCTGGGTCCTCTCCACAGGATGGCTTTGAATTTTATTCGAAATGTTTGCGCTGTAACAAACCCGTCATAAGCTTTCTCAGCGCTTGCATTCCAATGGATGATGAGCAGGTCAGCTCCCCTGTGCTTGGTCTTTGTCGTGGACAGGTCGGGTCTAGACGGTCTTATGGGAAGGAATAGAGGCATGGAAAAAATCAGGATGCAGGGGAATTAATGAAACACATTCAGGATCTGGAAGTTCAAATATTCCTGGTTAGAAATGAGAACTTGGAATTCAAAAGGGCCCTAACTCACCCATTCTCCCTGGTGCAAGCAACCCACATGGAGGTCAAACTTCAAAACAGTAAGTTTGCTGAGAAGGTGGAGCATCTGGAAGAAACTATGGGTCTCTGTTATCCACTTTAAGGTTCGTAAGAATTCAAATTCTGATGTTATGACCAGTAAAATTGAAGAACTCGGCAGGAAGATGGACAAGATTAAAAAGTTTATGGCACACTCTGGCAACCATGTCGATCTCAACAATGAAAAGAACGGGATTGCAGAGTCTAAAGGCGCAGTCATGGACCTTGGTCTCCACCCTTAGCAGCTCGACGGTTGGCTTCTTTTTGTTTTGTTTAAGCTATGCGTATACCTCTGTTTCCATGGTTTCTATGTTGTTTTTTTTGGAAACTACAGGATGGAAATTCTATGTATGTTTAGCACTCTCTTAGAAAGTTCCAACTTCTAGTTTTTTGTATAAGACAATACTGTAGCTATGTTTTATTTATGCATTTTCCTACTTGGACAGTTTGGAAGGTGTTATAGTTTTCACAGAGCTAGGAAGTTTCATATTTTAGCTATAAGCTTGAAGAAGATGAACAAGGAGTGATGGATGCTACCCTAACCTGATAGGGACCAATAAAGGTTCTATGCATAGATTGCAACAGATAACCAATCAACATCAAACCACATAAAATAATAAGACTTATGCCTCATCAACAACTACAAAATAATGCTTATACAACTAACCTTGTGATGAGGATTATTCTACATAAAATGAGGTTCAAAAAGATTCAACGGTCCTTTCCTGCTACAAAAAATGGTATGCCAATCTAATTTTAATTACAACCATGAATTGCCTCACTCCTCAATTAAAATAAAAAATTAATAGAAGAAAGTAGTCATGAGCCTTAATAGATGTAGTTACCCAAATTTTTGGCTTCGAAAATAGTAATATATTTTGACATATATACATACATTTAAAGGATTTTCAATATTTTTTAATTGAATAAAATTTAGATCAAATAAAAATGAAGGAAACAAATTGCATTAATATACACAATTTTAATACGTCTATAAAAATACAATCAGGATAATAGTCAAAAGGGAGCACCTTAAGCAAAACCTAATAAACTGAATTAAAATAAAGCAAAAAACCATTCAACCAAATCATGCGAAAGCGTGCCAAAACAGTTAAGAGAAAACAACCCAAATGGATTCTAATGATAACTGTTATGTGCAAATCATTCCTACTAACATAAGCATATGTTGTACTATCAATCTAAAGGAAGTTCCTTAGGAAAAATATAGAATTCCATATGGAATATCCTATGGAAAAGAGTAGGGCTCTATGCTTTGGGTAATAAACTCCTATGTTCTTTCCCAGTAAACAAGTAAAACAAATATTATGCATTTAGAAAAAATGAGAAACCCTTATCTATACTATGCAAATATCATATTTTCATTATGAAAATTTGTCCCTAAGATTTTAGGAAAAGATTAAATTGTTTTTTGTTATAAATAATTGCATCGTACAAGCTACCATCACAGAAGAGAGAAATTACTACTTCTGCAAAGTACTCATATCTCATAGAAATTATTTGTGCAAAGAATAAATCAAAACCTTAAGACTTTAGAGAGCAGTCATCCGAACAAGGTAAAAACAATAACCATGTTAGGAGGTATAAGTAATCTGAATCCAAGGATCATACGCCTGGTAGAAACCAGGTACAAGCGTCCAAGTAGGAGGAACCGGCGATAGAATCCAGTATAGGCAGCATCGCTATTTTTCATTAGGAAAAAACGTGTCACGTTCTTATTAGACCAAGGGATGACGAGAGAGCTACAAGTTTTTTCAAAACCCACCCCAGAAAAAAAAAACTATCGGCATAAAAATACTATGGAAAGCCCAATTAATAGTGCAAAACAGTGAAGAATTCTATCCAATTAAACAGTAGCAACTAATGGTAAACCGTTAAAAAATATGTTGAGTAAATAGTGAATTGAATGACCATTAAGATATGTATTCTGCCTAATTAAACAATAGAAATTAATAGTAAACAATTAAAAAATATGCCAACTAAACAGTGAATTGAATGACCTTTAAAGATATGCAAACAATAAATTGAATGACTTGACGATTGCATACATAAAAGGCTTTATTAATCAATGAGCCCAACCTCCATTTAACCATCTAACCACAAGACCAACGCATATTCCAAACACTTACCTGGCACGAATGCAACCCGTAGGCTCCCAAACCGAGTTCCACATCCACGTCCAGAATCAGAATCAACAACCCCACAACGCAAGACCCTTACTGGCCAAATATCGACAGCGCAAGACCCACAATGGACAAGGTTCCCAAATGGAAATGGCAGGGTGTTCCTAGCAGGGTGCCCGATGTGGTAGGGTGGGGGTGCAGGGTTCCGCAATGAACATGGTAGAAGGGTGCGGGGTGCAGCAGGGTGCGATTGATTTTGTTCGACAAAAAAATGAACGACGACGACTGGTCTAACCTATTTTACATAAGAGGTATACAGCCAAATAGTTATTCAGTCGAATAACTATTCGACCGTTCGGATGAATAACTATTCGGCCGAATAACCATGGAACAAGAAGAATTTGTTGGCGAATTTCCACGGCTGAAAAACTATAGTACGCATTTCGAGGTCACCGTTAACTTAAATGGCCGACTGTCATAAGTTATTTGACCGAATAAGTTTTAATTTATTCGACTGAATAACATAATTTATTTGGCCGAATAAATTAAATAATTCAGACAAATAATGTTCGGCATGTGCCTCTGCCTTCCATTTCTCACAAAATGGACACCCATATTCATGGATTCGCCCGATGGTAAAATGCACCGGTCCATATAATGTTATAAAGCACCGGTGCTTGTAATAATTTTGGTGCACATTGGTGCATATAATGGTTTCAAATATTCATGTGCACCAGTGCTATATGTTTCTTTTAAATGCACCAATGCGTTTTGCAATTGCTCACACCAGCACATTTGTTTGAAGAAAGTGCACCGAAAAAAAAAACCTTTGCAAAATCCTTCGCCCACCGAGTTTTTTTTAGTTATAATACATATCCATAAAAACCTCCACTAAAAACATCTAGTACCAATTTGCAGAGGTTGTAGCGGAGGTTTCTTTGAGATTTTTGCCCAATCTTGTAACACTAAAAACCTTTGCTACAACCACTGCTACAGGTCATTTTCCTTGTAGTGTAGGAAGAGCAACTTCTACTAAACCATCTTGCCAATTACTCACCATGTTTTAATCCCTTGAGGCTTCCTTCCAAAACAACCTTTGTGAATGAGAAATGCAAGAAAAGATGAGCAACATATAGCTCATCGTATTTACACAAAGAACACCAACTATGCCCTTCGAATCTTCGTTTTTGGATATTATCCCATGTAGGTAATTTGTTCTCCACAATGCACCACATAAATAAATGAGCTTTTGTTGGGCACTTCAAATTCCATAGCTTTCTACACCACCAAGTTAATTCTCTATGGAATATTTCTATATTCAATTGAATGTATCCCATCTTTGGAGAGTAAACACCTGAAGGATCATGATCCCAAGACAGTTCATCTTCCTTGTTTGAAATATGAATATGAGCCTCCTTGATAGATTCTATTTAAGGCTTCTGTAAATCACCTTCTTCATGGGAGAGGCCTAAATATCGAGCTAAGAGCAAGACTTGGCTCTACAGGTTCATGAAAAGAGGATCTGACACTTGATTTATATTAAAATTACCCTCGCTTTCACATAGAGTTGATAAAAGGAGGTGGAAAGAGGTGTTTATCATTGCTTCCAGGCCAAGGATTTGAACCAATCCCAACACTTCTACCATTACGAATTTGAGAAGCAATATTGTTTCCATTGAGGTCGAAAGAGTGAATAACCGCTTTCCAAATAATATAAGCATTAACCTATCTTTCAGAAGAAGTGTGAATCTAGTCTTCAAGGTAAGCAAGGGCGATATACTTATGTCCAACTATAGTGGTCCATAAAATTTTAGTGGACAGTAGCATCCAAACAACTTTGACTGCCATAGCTTTGGAGAAGAGAGACAATTTTTTAGGCCCCATCCACCAAGGGGTTTTGGGATATCTATCCTCTCCCATTTGACCCAAGGCATCACAAAATGCTCCTTATGAACTCTCTAGAGAAACATGAAACATAGACGTCTTGATTTTTCCAAAATGCCTTTTGGAATCCATGCTAGAGACATCCACTAAATTGGGATTGCCTCCAAAACTAATTTAACCAAAACCAATCTTCCAACCCTTGAGATCCATTTGTGACTGCAGACCTATAATATTTCCTCTAGTTTTGAAATCAGCCATAACCAGTCCTTTTTTTATAATTGTTGGGTTTTAAATTAAATCCCAAGTATTTTAGCCCCGGATCAAACTCAACCATCATGAAAGGAAAAAGTGCCTGGTATTACCTCATTTCATCTCCATTCATGTTCACACAAGAGAAATGGGATTTCCTTTCATTTATTTGTATCTCAGTGGCTTGACAATAGAGAGCTAAAATATTTTCCAATTTGTCTGCATCTCTTCAAGATCCAGCACAAAAAATTAAAATTTCTTCCATAAAACGAAGCTGTAAAATATACTAAGTCTGAGAGATTTGGGTGCCCTTGAATCCTCTAGATATTTTAGCATATTCCAATGACCAACTTAAGCCCTTGACAACTAACAAAAAAAGAAGAGGAGAGAGGGGGAAACCTTGATGTAAGCCTCTTTCTGCTCGAAATAAAGGGGATGGTGACCCATTAATCAATACTGCAAAAGAGTATGAAGTGATACAGCTCATGACCTAATTGATGAAGGGCACCTCGAACCTTTAGTGAGCTAGAAGTAGCCTGATGTAGATCTAGTTTACTCTATCATAAGCTTTGGATAGATCAATTTTTATCATGCCAACCTTAGATTTCTTTATCCAGAAGGATCTTCAAGATCAATCAAAATGAAAGTATTCAAAATGCAAATAGAAGCTTGCAGCTGCGTAGGGCTCAACGAGAGGTTTTTTGGTGACATTCGTTTCGCACAAAATGACCTTTGAATGAGAAATTTATTGAGATCTGAAGTTTCGATGCATAGGGTGAAAAAGGAAAAAAAAAGGGCCACATGGCACACCCACAGGGTTCCATGTGGCATGTATAGTCATCAGTTGTGGTGACGTGGCACAGTCACATACTTCCATATGGCAGGTTTGTTGACAGCTCAGTGCACATGTGGCATTCATATGGACCAATCGGAGGTCTCCACGTGGTGATCCGATTGGCCATGTCATGGTTTTATTTACCAAAAAATGTTGTGGTCAAGGGGGATTGAACCCTTGACCTCCGCCAAAGACTCCACAACATCCGGCTATCCAAGATATTCGCGCTTTGGTTCTTAACCACTATAGTCGCCACTCCTATTTAAAGTTACTTGCATGTATTATGGAGAAAGGGGAGGGGCCGAGGGATTAGCCCTCGACCTAATACCTATTTTGTATTATGTAACAAAGATCCAACTCATAGAACCGTTCGACAGTGGATCCAACGAAGAGCCACAATATAAAACATTGCAATTTTTTGTTACCATATCAAAAGGGGAGGTGAGGCCCACGGTTTTGACCTCGTCTGGCTATCCAAGATCTTCGCACTTTGGTTCTTAACCACTATAGTTGCCACTCCTATTTAAAGTTACTTGCATGTATTATGGAGAAAGGGGCGCCCTCGACCCCATATCTATTTTGTATTATGTAACAAAGAGCCAACACATAGAACCGTTCGATGGTGGAGCCAACACATAGAACCGTTCGACAGTGGAGCCAACGAAGAGCCACAATATAACACATTGCAATGTTTTGTTACCATATCAAAAGGGGAGGCAAAGCCCACAGTTTTGACCTCGTGACCTCCTCCCTCCCACTACAGCGTTGTACCAATAGGACACGACCCAGTCCCTTGTTATGGGATGGCTCCAAATCCTTAAAATATTGTTGCAGATTTTCTCCCCAAAAAGGGGCGCCTTGCCCGTGGCTCCTTGCCCCCATTGCGCTATTTAAATTCCTTTCCAAAGCCATGAAGCCAAGAGAGTTGGTTGCCCAAGTTTTTCACATTTCTAGAGGCGGGAAGAAGGTACAGAAAAGTACATAAGGTATAGTCTGTACAAGCACAGGAAGTGATTGTCTCGAAATGCATGCCAAAGGAGGTCTTAGGAAAAGGGGGTCGACTGTATACTCATTTTTCTCAGAATTTCGAGGGGAATAAAGTGGTGCATTTTATTTCTATATTTGATAGACAGAATTCTGAAGTAACTCCAAAACTCTTGTATGTAATATTTTTGAAGACTTAATAATATCGGCCTTCTCATTGGAAGTGGCCCGGAGATGTAGCCCAGGAGGGTGAACTCTGTTATCATCTATTGTCTGCAATTTATGGTTTGCATACTTATTTATTTGCTGATGTGTTTCATTTAAGAATTTAAAATTGTCATTTAAAAGTCTTTTTAAGAAGGTTAAGCATTCAAACTTCACATGTAATTTAAATGGTGAAAAAGATCCTCAAAATTTCAGATCAAGTTTGGTATCATAGCAGCTTAACCATTGCATTGTGAGTTTGTGAATGTTAACAAGATCAAGGCTTAAGTGTGGTGAAGGAGAAATTGAGGAATTTCATCCAGAAATTGGTTCAAGAAGAGGTAGAATGGATTCACCAAAAGGAGAAGATGGGGCTTCTTCAATCCCATCTAAAGGAGAATTTCTTAAGGCTTTTATGAGGATGAAAACAATGGTGGAAGAGATTTATTAGGATCAAAAGAAGGGCGAACAAGGTGGCCCATCTCATACTAAAGGTAAAGAAGAAGAAGGTGGTAAGCACCCTCCTAAAACTCCACCATCTTCACCATCTTCTCATGATGGTTCTTTTCATTCCTCACCTGGAAGGCAAAGGAAATTTGATGAAAAAGTTGATTTTAATATGCCTCAATTGAAGCTAGATTTTAAGTTTGACTTACATGTTTACAATGGAGAACTTAATGCTGAGAAATTGGATAATTGGATCCGTCAAATAGAAGTCTATTGTAGGATTCAGAAGTTCACTAAAGACAGTTGGATTCTCTCTAACTTGGAGGGACCTCTCTCATATGGTGGGAGAGAAAAACTCAAAGAGGATCTTGCCACTAAAGGTAACATTATTTCCTCTTGGTATGAGTTTACTTCAGCATTAAAGAAGCGGTTCTATTCGTTGGGCTATATGCAACAAGCCATGATGGACTAGCAGAATTTGAGGCAAGGTAAGGGAAACATTGTGCAAGAGTTCATGAAAAGGGCTTTGATACTTAGTTACCTCTTTACACTCAAGAAACTCTTCTCAAATTTATAGGAGGATTACATGGTTATTTGCGTCATATTATACTTATGTTTAATCCAGCTAACCTTGATGAGGTGTGCTTTCAAGCGACTCATATGGAGTCCAAGGGGAAGAATGCAAATGAAATTTTTTCCAAGAAACCTTTCAAACCATATGGAAACAAATTCAAAGGTAAAGGGAACGATAAGCATACAACTACAACGAAGAGGGGAGGAGATAAACCTACATGCTCACTTTTCCAGAAAAAGGGTCATGATGCATCCAAATATTGGAAACTTCACCCAGAAATCAAGCCTGAGAAGTTTCAGAATAAGGAGGACAAGAAGACCATTGCTGCAGTCATCTAACATGATTTGGGATTTGACTCAGGGGATGAAACTAATATTGTTTCTATGGGAATCCAAGGTAAAAATCCTTCTACTTATGTTTCAAAATATGAACATGTTGTTGATGAAAGAAAGATAAGTGAGCTATTTCATATCATAGTAATCTCTAAACATACAAAAATAGATACTCTTTTTTATAGTGGATCACAAGCCAATATTATTTCAGAAGAGATAGTTAAAAAACTTTATTTGGAAACTAAGTTACACCCTAAGCCATATCCACTTGGATGGGTATGTGACAATGCATAACTACAAGTTACAAAACAGTGTAGACTTAGATTTGCTATTACTTTTGGATTTGTTGATGAAGTCGATCTGGCTGTGGTTTCATTGGATATCTATGGCATTGTGTTGGGTAGTCCTTATCTTTATGATAGGAAGAATATCTATTACAGGGAAGATAATAGGTATCAACTCACTAAAGATGGTGTTGAATACATTGTGTGTGCACACTGTATGAAAACTAATCTTTGTTTAGTTTCTGCAAGTCAGATGAAGAGGCTAGTGAATGCTAGTAATAATTTTGTTATTATGATAGTTAATGCAAAGGATGTTGGTAAAAATTAATCTTTTAATGGATGTGATCCAAAAATTAAAAATGATTTGACTAAATGTGTATTTGATTATGATGTTTTGTTTCAAGAACCAAAAGGATTACCTCCTAAAAGGGAAATCCAACATGAGATTCACTTAGAGCGGGATGCACCTCTTCCTAACATTGGCATTTACAGGTCTTCAATAATTGAAAATGCAAAGATAAAGAAGCAGGTTCAAGAATTTCTTGAAAGAGGGAACATTCAGCCAAGTTCCTCTATGTGTGGTTCACCAATTGTTTTGGTGCCAAAGAAGGATGGCACATGGCGTATGTGCGTGGATTACAGAGTACTGAACATAATCACAATAAAAAACAGATATCCTCTTCCCCGAATTGATTATCTTTTTGTCACGTCCCCTCGAGTCGATCCGATGCAAGGGGGGGGAACATGACTAATATTCTAGGGCTTATTTGGGAAACTCAGCCCCGTTCGTTGCTAACAAATTCATAATGAATAAAAACTTATGTGTGCAGATTCATACTTTAAATAAACAAAGTAGAATTATACACTATACACACACAATTGCATCATGCATTCAACATATAATCATAACAGTCATCAAATTAAACATTGCAGAACACAGAACAAATATAATTTAAACCACAGAGAATACTTATCTTCAAAATGAACTATCCAAACAACTGGCTATGTGAGAGCAACGTTCCACCCAAACATAGGTCTCTGTCTAGCCTTTATTCTTTCAGCTGGGAGACCACCCCCGAGATGGGATGTGTATCCACTAAGGAGGAACTAAACAGGCTCATTCATAGCCATGGTATCACACAAACAGTCATGTTAATCCAACACACAGTTGGGTTTATCAAGCATGAAAGAGACAAAGGAGGAGGATGCTAAGCCAGTGAGCTCAACCACAGAGATACATGCATATCAACTAAACTCAAACAGTCATGGTATCCACAATACCTACCACACCCAACACAAGGAAGGTCCCTTTCTCTGTTGTGCAGTCCCTCAGGCATCCCTTCCCTCCAGTGCTCTTCAGGGTGGGCATAGAAAGGTCCAAGTTTCTAAATCCTTGAGATTCTAGCCTTCACTGGGTTTATCAAGCAATCCCAACCTCTGTTCTATTCTCTGTTATGTCATTCACACTTGGATTCTCACAATTCGGTGACCAAATGACTCAATCCCGTATTTGGATTTTCAAGCTATCAAAACTGATTTTTCCTATGGATTTATGGGTATCTCACACTCTCAAATTTTCCCCAAGGTTCATGTCTATGGATCCCCCATCGTATTTCACTGTCCACACAAAATTCTGGGCATTTATGGCAATTCAAAACGTGGGTTCATGCAAAGTTGCGATTTCTAGTTTTTCTCATTGTTCGGTCTGTGTAATGGGGAAACTGAAGCTTAGATGTTCAACAATGGAATGTGAATGAAGAATAATGAGTTATCATGAGTTAGAGTGAATTGTGGGTCAAGGAAACAGAGCCCATACCTTCCATACAAATTTTTGGGCTGCCCATGCTCCATTGAAGCCATGGACTGATTTCTTCAACAACTTTCTTACACAGAATTAAATGTCAACAAAGAAAGTCAAATGGGTTCACAAGATGACATTTGGCAGCATATGGTTCAACTTCACAACCCCTTCACCACTTCCTAGTGGAATACACATGGCCCCCTCTGATTAGTTGCTCCCATAGTCAGTTTTGGTATTTTATTGCAATATTAAATATTCACATCAATTTACAATATTTCATGGCTTAATAGCACATGGATACCATAATATCAAATACTTACCTTTGTAAATAAAATCTGAGCATACACTAGCGGGGCCTTGGCCTTGAGCTCCACGCTCGGGAAACATACATCGCATGTATTCAATATTTACATTAAAATCCAATATATCATAATGGTCAAAATGGGGGTATTACACTTTTGGATCAGCTCAAGAATGCAACTTTATTCACTAAGTTAGACTTGCGAAGCGGTTATCATCAAATTCAAATCCATGACAATGACATATGTAAGACTTCTTTCAAAACTAAGCAAAGATTGTATGAATGGATGGTAATTCCCTTTGGTATTTGTAATGCACCCACAACATTTATGAGGGTGATGAACAATGTTTTTAGGCCCTTTAGAGGGAAGACATATTTAGTTCATCTAGGTTACATTGTAGGGGGTGGTGAACTTAGAATTGATCCCTCTAAAGTAGAGGTCATTGTCAATTGGCCCAATCCAAATAATGTAACCGAGGTAAGGAGTTTCTTGGGAGCGGCCCAATACTGGAGGAAGTTCATTGCGAACTTCTCCTTTATAGCTTCTCCATTACATGCTTTGAAAGGTGTGAACAAATTCTTTCAGTGGGAAGGAAAAGCAAAAAAATCCTTTGACACTCTGAAAGAAAATATCAACACAGCTCTAGTACTTGCACTATTGGATCTACAACAACCATTTGAGATAGAGACTGATGCTAGTGGCTGTACCATGGGGGCAGTCTTAACACAACATAAAAAACCACTATGCTATCACTCTGAAACCTTCTCTAAAGCAGTAATTAACTATCCTACCTATGATAAAGAATTGTATGCATTAGTACAAAGTGTGAAGAAGTGGAAACATTACCTAATGGGTAAAGAAAGAATTATACATATTGATCATCAACCATTACAATATCTTCAATCACAAACCAAGCTACAACAAACAAGGCATTTTAGGTGGATGGGTTTTCTACAATAATTTCATTTGGTCCTTAAATACAAGAAAGGGATTCAAAACAAAGTTGCAGATATGTTATCAAGACCTCCAAAAAATGCTTCTATTGTCATTCAACAAAGTCCTTTGGTACATGCAAGTTATGTTGAACAATATACTAAGGATGAAGACTTTAAAGAAGTATATGAATCACTAATGCATGGATCTCAAAATGAAGAATTGAATTATCATGTTCATGATAAGTTGTTGTATCATCTTGGAAAAATTTGCATTCCACAAAGTGAAAGAGTACATGTGATAAGAGAATCTCACACTTCTCTCATTTCAGGGCACTTTTGTGTAGGAAAAATTGTAACAGAATTGCAAAAGTTTTGTTATTGGCCTTGGATGAATGATATTGTGTCCAAGTATGTAAAAGGATGTGTCATGTGTGCGACAAGTAAGCCAAGTAAAATAAAGTTGGGCTTGTACACTCCACTTCTTGTTCCTTCTCATCCATGGGAAAGTGTGTCAATGGACTTTGTAGGAGGATTATCAATGTCTAGAAAGGGACATGATTACTTATATGTTGTTGTGTATAGGTTCAACAAAATGTGCATTATAATGCCTTGTAAGAAGCAGGTCACAACTGATTTGACTACTCAATTGTTCTTCCAACATGTATGGATTAATTTTGGGTTACTTACTTTTATTGTATCTGATTGAGATTCCCGCTTTCTTGGGAAATTTTGGTCATCTATATGGGAAATTATGGACATAAAATTGAAGAAGAGCACAACATTCCATCCACAAACCTACAGACAAACTGAAGTGGTCAACTAGACCGTGGTACATATCCTCTGGGGATATTGTGCTAAGCATTTTAAGCTTTGGGATGAACAGTTGCATTATGTTTAGCATGCCTACAACAGAGCCATACACTCTTCCACACAAAGGTATCCATTTGAGACATGTTTTGGATATTTTCCAAAGTATCCCTTAGAATTTGTTTATGGAAAAGATCCAGTGGAATATGGTCAAGTTGATGCGGATAAAGCTTTGAAGTTTATTCAGCAGATCTAGTTGGTTCATCAAACAATGCAAGAGCAGTTGGAATCAAGTTAGACCAAGTACAAAGAAATATATGACAAGCATCGGGTGGATCATCACTTTCAAGTTGGTGATCGAGTTTGGATTATTAGCAAAGACCGACTCCAAGGTGAAGGTAGAAAGTTGAAACCAATCAGGTATGGACCTTTCACAATTTTGGCTAAAGTTGGTAATAATGCTTTCCGGTTAGATTTGCCTCTTTATATGCAAATGTATTCCGTTGTTAATGTGGAAAACTTAAAATTGTATGAGCCTCCTATGATTATGGACCAAGATGTATAGGTTCAAGTACCTTTTGTTGATGAGTTTGCTCCTGAATACCTCAATGAACTTTAGGAAGATGACATACTTGATAAGAAGGTCAAATATTCTTGGAGAGGTGATGTAGAATATATTCATGTGGGGATTGAAGGAATGCATCCAAGAAAGGCACAATGGATAAAGACCGAAAGAGAGAGGGAGTTGTACCCTCACCTATTTTTTGAATGATTCCATGCTTTTGGTGGCGCAAAAGCTTCCCAGTGGGAAGGTTTGATCCAGGAGGATCTTCAAGATCAATCAAAATGAAAGTATTCAAAATGAAAATAGAATCTTGTAGTTGCGTAGAGTTCGACGATATTTTTTCGGTGACGTTCGTTTCGCACAAAACGACCTCTAGATGAGAAAGTTATTGAGTTCTGAAGCTTTGGCAAATCAGGTAAAAAAGGCAAAAAAAAGGGGCCACAAGGTGCCACGTGGCATTTATAGTCAGCAGTTGTGGTGACGTGGCACAATCACATACTTCCATGTGGCGGGTTTGTTGACAGCTCAGTGCACAAGTGGCATTCACATGGACCAATCGGAGGTCTCCACATGGCAATCCGATTGGAAATGTTATGGTTTTATTTACCAAAAAATGTTTCGGTCAAGGGGGATCGAACCCCTGACCTCCGTCTCCGCCAAAGACTCCACAGCATGCAGCTATCCAGGATCTTCGCGCTTTGGTTCTTAACCACTATAGTTGCCACTCCTATTTAAATTTACTTGCATCTATTATGGAGAAAGGGGCAGGGCTGAGGGCTTAGCCCTCGACCCCATGTCTATTTTGTATTATGTAAGAAAGAGCCAACACATAGAATCGACAGACGGTGGAGCCAATGATGAGCCACAATATAGAACATTGGAATGTTTTGTTACCATATCAAAAGGGGAGGTGAGGCCCACAGGTTTGACCCCGTAACCTCCACCCCACCACCACAGTGTTGTACCAATAAGACATGGCCCAGTCCCTTGTTATGGGATGGCGCCAAATCTTTAAAATTTTGTTGTGGGTTTTCTCCCCAAAAAGGAGTCCATTTCACGTGGCTCTGTGCCCCCATTGCACTATTTAAACACCTTTCCAAATCCACGAATCCAAGAGTGCTCAGTGCCCAATTTTTACACAGTTCTCGAGGTGGGAATAAGGTACATAAAAGTACAGTACGTACAGGCGTCGGAAGTGATTGTCTCGAAGTGCGTACTAGAGGATGTCTCAAGCAAAGGGGGTCGACTGTATACCGATTTTTCTTAGAATTTTTAGAGGAATATAGTGGTACAGTTTATTTCTGTATTTGGAAGACAAAATTATGAAGTAACTCCAGAACTCATGTATTTAACAGTTTTGAAGACTTAATAAGATCATCCTTCTCATTGGAAGTGGCCCAGAGATGTAGCCCTGGAGGGTGAACTCCATTATCATATGTTGTCTGCAATTTTATTTTTTGCATACTTGTTTATTTGTTGATGTGTTTCATTTAAGCATTTGAAATTGTCATTTAAAAGTATTTTTAAGAAATTTAAGCATTCAAACTTCACATGTAATTTAAATGGTGAAAAAGATCCTCAAAATTTCAGATCAATTCTTAGACTTGATGTTGTGTAACCCTTATTGAGCTACCCCAATTGCTTCATGAATCTTCCTTAGTTCCTAGAATCTAAATTTTTTACTAGAGATAGCCTTGGAAAGGATTGACTTGATTTGTTTAGCTATGATTTTGGCCACCACTTTGTAGATATTACAAAGAAGGATCGACTTGAAGTCATCAAATGTAGCAGGATTGTCTACTTTTGGAATAGAGCAATAAATGTGGAATTGAAAGAGGACAACACCTTTCGTACGAATGAGATTATTCAACAACCTGTAATAAATAATCCCCCATAATTTCAAATGACTCAAGAAGGAATTCTACTGGCCACGCATCTGACCTTAGGATTTTGTCCCTTTGAAATCTATGCAGCACCTCGATCAACCCATATTCTTATATCTCCACCATTAGACTTTGGTCGCCATATTCATTGACAAATCTAGGGAAAATTGAGTTATCATAATAGTTTCTGCAAATGAAGAAATCTCTCGAGCCTTAAACAAAGACTAGAAGTGGTTTCTTCCCATCCTGGCCAAACCTTCAAAGGAAGAAACCTCTCCTCCAACCTCGTCAGTCAATATCCATATAATGTTCCAGATTCAGTGTACCTAAGAATAAGCTTGAAAGAACTTGGTATTTTCATCCCCACACATTATCCATATGGCACTGATTTTCAATCTCCATGCCACTTCTTGTCATGTCCCCTCCCACGGACCCAATTCGAGGAAGGGGATGTGACAGAATGGTATCAGAGCGTAGGCTACAACATTGGGCCTAATGGGCCAACTCAGGAAACATGCAGAGGTAAGTATGCTTCCTGCTCAGCATTGATCATTAGGAAAATTTTCAAATTTTCAAAATTTTCTAAGTGTTTTTGAGTTTTCTGCCAAGACTGTGTCGGCGAATCTCGTCGAGTTGTGCCAACGAGATTGCGGCGATGCGTTTCGGTAAATCTCACTGAGTTGCGCTGAAACGGTTGGTGAATCTCACTGAGTTGCACCGACAAAGTTTATGGAAGTGCCAGGGAAAAGAATGAAAAATTTCAAATTTTTCTAAGTGTTTTTTTAGTTTTTCTGCAAAATCTGTGTCAGCACAAGATTTCAAGTTCTGCCGAAATGGTCTGCTCAAGTTTGCGAGTTGCGCCGAAACAATCAGCAGAAAATCAATAAGTTCACCGAAAAAGAAGGAAAATTTCGACGAAAAAGGTAAAACCCGCCGAAACAGATCGGTGGAAAGTTATGAGTTTTGGGCCGAAACTGATCAGCGACGAATCGCGAGTTTCGTCGAAGTGGTCGGCGAGAACTGGCGAGTTTGCGCCAAAGTGGTTGGTGAGAAATGTCAATTTGCGCTGAAGTGGTCGGCGAGAACTGGCGATTTTGAGCCGAAGCGGTCGGCGAGAAATGTCGAGTTGTGCTGAAACGGTCAGCGAAACTGGGCGAGTTGATTCGCAACGGACTGGCAAAAAACTTAGAGTTCACCGACCGACGTAAGTCGGCGAGTTGCTCCGCACCAGGTCGAAAGCGACAGCTGATTTCGCCGATCGACAAGCCCCCTTGACCCCCATCGTCCCCCAGAGACAGTCATTAAATGTATGAAAGGCATTCTCTATGCATGCTTGGAGTGTGCACTATGAATCGCATAAAGGGGTTGTGAAATCAATATCCATTATGGAGAATGAAAGAGGGAATTTTATCACCTTAAACTACTTCTCTTTACAGCATAAGAAGTGTATGCTTAGAAAATAGCAAGTATAAATGTTTTACATACGTATATGTATTGAATTGCTACTTGGTGAGAAATCATGACTAATGAATCCTTGTGTGCTTGGTAGGGAAGCCAAGAAAAGGATCAGCTATGATGTGGAGGAGGAACTCCCTGTCATGATGGGGAATTGGAAAGGGATAAATCCTTAGCTCCTCTCTTGCTATTATACTTATATTTCCTAAGTTTCATATGCTGGAAATTATGGCATAGGGATGTTGGAAATGCAAGCGAGTAGCAGATTAAATGCATATGAATTAGTGGGCATGATTAAAGAATCATTGCATGGTGCATGTGGATTGCTTATGCATGAGCATGATGTTGCATATGGGTAAAGGTAGTGAGGTTACACATGCAATAGCCCATTAATGGTATTCCCTATGGTTGATGACAATTAATGTTGTTGATAATGGTTGTGGGAATCAGACCATAGAAGCATGATTGAAAATGCAAGAGATTAGATAGATAAAATGAATATGCACTAGATGGCATATTAATAAACATTGCACAGTGCATGTGAAATTTTTTTTGAATGTATATGATATTGCATACTGGAAAAATAGTGAGGTTTTACATATGCAATGAGCCACTTAAGATAATTATTGTGGTTGCTAATAATTAACTGTGTTCACATTGGTTGTAGGACCAAATACAACCGAAGCATGGTTAAATATGAGGATGATGTTGTTGCATATGACCAACAACCTTATGAGGAAAGGAAGGTGCAACAAATCTATGATCATGAGGTTGGCAAAAGGACTGTCTAGCATTGGTAAGAGGCCAATTGATCAGGTAACATCAAGCGATGTTAATAAAATCCATGCAGGTAATGGTTATTTGTGTTTAATTGCATGAATGTTGAAAGAGTATTTGGTAAGGTCTCTTCAACTATGTTTAAACTATGTTGATTTGGTTTGCATGTGGTATTGAGTGCCTGAATGTAAATGTCAACCTACCAAGTATGGTGAGGTGTGGGTAAGTGAAGGCAGGGAGCCTTACAACTTATAGTTTCTTAGAAACCTCAATGCATTCATATGAAAATATATCATGCCATTTGTGTATATTGGTTGTGAGTTTAACAACCAAAGCAAGTGAGGACTTATGGACCTTCATTGGTAGTGAATGCTATGTGTGGTAATCATGGTTAGGCCATAATATGTTTGAATGCATAGTATTTGTGAGGTAATGCAAGGTTGCATTAAAGAGACGTGCATTAAAATATTCTGTAAATGTTGTGAATGTGCATGCATATGTGTGGGTGCACATGTTGAGATGCATTGTGTGAATGCATGGTTTTCATGTGTATGATTCATTGCAATTAGATAATAGATGAAATGATGAATTGTTGACAATTATGAGATCATTTCATGAGCTTCTGTGAGTGCAGGAGAATGATGGCATGAAGAAGGTAGTCATGTTGATGGGCTACCAGAGTGCTCTATGGAAGGACAGAGTTGCATGAAATGTGAAGTAATGAGTATTTACAATTGGATATTGTACATGTGTCTTGCAATTTTATTATGATAATGATGCATATATAGATATATATTTCATTGCATTTCAAATATTAACACCTGAAAGTGTTTGAATTATTGAGC
Source organism: Larix kaempferi (assembly GCA_027924585.1). Lineage (NCBI taxonomy): Eukaryota > Viridiplantae > Streptophyta > Pinopsida > Pinales > Pinaceae > Larix > Larix kaempferi. The sequence goes on from BSBM01000602.1 coordinate 7,271,011, forward strand.
ATTATAATTATGAGATCACTCCAATGACTATTGTAGCAATGAAAAGATTATATGCATAGATACACACAATGTGTTGGCTGATTGATGTTTCAGATTTCAGGTAGAAAAGTCTTGCGTATGGCAATGAGGATAAGCCCATAGTAAAGACCGGGATCTACCATGTGGAGAAGCCAAAGGTTATGAGAAGGTTCTCATGGTTGTGAAATTTAACTTATTCATGAAAAAGATATGTAAATTTCATATTTGAAATTTTGCTAATAATTTCTAATGACTATTTGGCTTATATAAAATTGTGTCAGGAGGACATGTTGTTGGTGGATGTTCATATATGGTAGCCAATGTAAAACCATAATGAACAGAGTGATACCACTTACGAGAGCCAAACAATATTAGGATAGCCTCGTTGCTAAGTAAATCAATTTCTATAGTAGACAGAATTGAAAATTCATATTGAATATAATTATTAATGACATTGATTGGTTACGAAACAATCAGATCTGAAGTTTATTATTAAATGTTGCTGACTATTTGGCTATTTGATAAGTGTTCTAGGAAGACACATTGCAGGAAGACCATGTGTGATGGCCTGCAGAAGCCAAACTCCATGGGAAGGACCCCATGCTTTGGAAATGAGTTTTGGGTGAAACGCCATAGTAAATTTTGATACCGTCTCAGCTGAACTGCATGTTGGTAAATCATGTGAGTAAGACAGTTAAATTATGCCAAGAAGGCATGTGTGGGTTATGGAATGTGGAAAGATTGGGGTGGCAAACCGAAGGACTATTGACTCAGAGAAGGGAGCCCCCATTCTTCGCCAATAAAGAAAATATACATCCGTTAAATGAATGAGTATTTTGTAACCCTAACTAATGATATACATGTCTTGTTATTAGATTTAATATGTAGATCCTGTTTTATTATTTCATTATTATTCCAAACTGCTTGAGTATGATTGGGTCCTACATGACTCACATCAGAAAGGGATGCATACCTTTTGGGTGTTGGGTTATGTTAGGGTTGTCAATATTGACTACACCCTAAGGGAATGGACGCATTCCTGGTGTTTCAATACTTGATAGTGAATGTTATGAAATATGGTTACAATTTTAGAGCAACAATACTGATGAGCCTGCTTATCCTTCTTGTGCTATCAACTTACATAGATGCAATTGGTGTTGCACATTCAGAGGAAAAGTGAAAAAGGGTGCTCAAGAGGACTATATGGGCAATGGTAACCTTTCTACGCTCACACTAAAAGACTCTAGAAGGGATGGATAGGCCCGAGGAGCTGTATAGAAGAAAAGGGGTATCATCCTTGTGTGAGTGGGTATTGTGGGGCCATGCTAGCCTCCAGTCAAGAAAGTCACCTATAAAGTTCCTAAAAGGAACCACTGATTTGCTTAAGAGGAGTGACATACTTGTGTGGATGAAGAGTTGATGTGTGTGTGAAGGGTTGTGGTGTGAGAAGGTGTGGTGATATTGGTGAAGGCATAAAATCTCTAGTGGGTCAACAATATGATGGGGTGTCGAGACTGACTAAAAACCCCGATATTCCTATGGCTCCATAGTAGAGCCTTGACCTATAAAGGCCGGTGGCGCAGTTTCCTTCCATTGGCTGATGACCCAGACGGATGTGCTGGCTCTGCAATGGAGAGGGACAACCAGGTATGGAACTGGTTGGGCACCATCAAATGCTTGGTAAATTCAGCCGGTTTGAAGGTGTACTCGTTAGGCATTAACTACTTGATGTTGTGGAGCAACATGTGTGTTGGCCAAACATCCAAGTCCATAGGCGATCCCAAGGCTTGCAAAGCGAAGCAGGACCCTGTGGACTAGAAAGGAAATGCACAATACAAATAAGTATTAATTTTTCATTTAGTTCTTGTTTGGAATAATGAAGATTTTAGGTATAAGTCTTCTAACAGCTAAGTGGATACACTATTTTTTCTTTGTTGAAAACCTTCGTCATTGCAGGAAAGCAAGGACCCCAAAAGAACTATAAAATTCTTGGTAAACCAGAGAGTAACTGGTTGGGTGCTATAAAATTATTGGTAAACCAGAGAGTAACTGGTCGGGCACTATAAAATTCTTGGTCAATCCAGAGAGTAATTGATGCTTGATAAATTCAGAGAATAGATGGTGGGGTCATTAACCACTGATGTTGACATTGATAAAACCAGTCGGCGTACTAGCCTAGCATTGCCATTCGAATGATTGTGGAGTAGTCTGCATGCTATCCCAACATTCGTTATTGTATCCATGGGAAATCCAATGCTTATAAAGAAAAGAAGGATCCTGTGGAATAAAGTGAAGACATCCAATACAGATACGTACTTGGTTATCTTGCAAAGTCTTGCTTATGAATATACATGTGTATGTGATTTGGATCTGATTTCCTAAACTCTTGTTTAGAGATAAACCCTATGAAAATATACTAAACATGTGAATTGATTCAATGTTTGAGTGTAGGTATTGTTGGAAGCAAGGACTACGAAGGCATCCTAGGGATGCATGTGGACATATGACCATCCTAAAGAGCTCAGTATGAGCGGTAATGAAAGATGGTGCTAGTGGACGTGTGTGGGTCCTAACAGCCAAAGGTTCTGTAGGCAATAATGGGGAAGAGTTCCCTGGTTGAAAATCCTTAGACATACCCTAGACACTAAGTGTCATAGACAAGAAAGGGCAAGTCAAGCATTCACATTGAAGTGAAAGAGGCTAAGGAGCATAGAACCACAAGTGATGGTGTGGATCCGGATTGGAACAAGACTAAGAGGGGGAAACTCTTACTCTTCTTTTTCCTTTTGACTGATGCATCTTAGAAACAAAAGATTGTTGAGTGCATGTCATAGATGAAAATAGATTGTGTTTTATTGCTTGAAATGAATTGTGAATGCTGAAATAGTTATTTCCCTTTAAAAGGATGAACATGAATGAGTTCATGTGTATGTTGGGAAAGCATGAAAAGTGTGGAAGTCTCATGAGTGAAGAATGGACTTTCCATGTCAATTGGGAAAATAATTGATTAATTTTAATATTGTGTTATGCTTTTCCTAACAGGAATTTCCATGATGAGTCTCACAGGTGAGACATTGAAAGCCATTGAGTGTTGCTAGTGAGAAAAGTGAGAGCCAGTTGTGCACACTGATCATAGAAGCAGGCCAAAAGCTATTTGTTTTGGCTAAAAATATTTCTCAAATAGTTGTCAGGACAGCAAGAAAGATGGCATCCATGAAATTCCAGACTTGTAGATCAACTGGAAGGTAGAGACAAGGAAGGGATTGTTGTGAAGCAATTCCCACCTGCATAGATGGAAGGCCCCAGCCAGTAGAAGCAATTTGTGAAGGCCAAGGGACTTGGTCCTGAAAACCCAAGTAAAGGGTGAAATGCAAGACAGACCTACCACATTTTTTGAATTTTGGACAGGTATAAAGCATGTATGTATTCCTAGGTATTGAAACACTGAGGACGGTGTTATTCCAAGGGGAGGGGTGTGAAAATCCTCACAACAGATCTAAGAGATGATGTATACCTCAAAAGAGTAATTATGATTAAGTAGGAAAATAGAAGAGTGGTCAATGCAGTATAATGAGCAACAGAATAATAATACAGTAGAAATTAGATAGAAGCAAAAATACTTCACACACACTAATTAATTAATCACAATATGAACAAATAAATAGTACAATGCATGAGGATTCGAATGCCTAAGGTGGCAATTTGAATTAGCCTTCATGGAGTGATCAAAAGATCACTGGAATGTCATCGGAGCACAACTAGTAGTCTATCTCATCATCGGTGGAGTCATCAATGCACAAGTAACTATCAACCGTCAGTCAAATTGAGTCTAACTAAGTGTGGTAGGTGTAACCGAATGTAACTGTCACATGGAGACACTAACTGAATGAAGGAGGCTCAATGGAGGGTGCATGAGGAGCTAACTAGAGTCAGAATGGGTAGTCAAGTCTCACTGGAGGTCCATCGGAGTGATACAGTCAGTTGAGAGTCAATCTAGCCTTAAATCAAGGAAAGAACTGATGATAATTCAATTAACTAAAGTGAAACTGAGTGATAGATGAGAGAGGACGAGTGTCTTCCTTAAATCAAGGAGGAAGGGTGCACTAAGCTCTAGGAGGGCTAAAAATGATCTGAGAGAAGCTCCCGGGGGTTGGTTAACTGAGGGCTAGGTGCTGGACTGATGACTGGAATGCATGAAAATGCATGCAAACCCTAAATGATGCATGCAAACCCTAAAAGTGCATGCATGACTGAAAATGTAAATGATCAAAATACTAGTGGGACTAGGATGGAGTATAGGAATATCCTAACACCCCCCCTTAATCCATCTTGGGCCCTGGTAACTAAGACCAAAGGTCACCCAATACAATGAATAATAACAGTCAATAAACCAAGGAAGTGGGGAAAATTTCATGGGAAAAATACCCCCCCCCCCTCAAAACAGATTGTAAGGCACACACAAAAAATAAATGCTCCAAACTCAAGCAGGTGTGATTCTTGGTCATATGTCTGGAGGTATATTCTTCTTGGGAAGAAGTGGATCATGCTCAAAAAGCATGTGCTTGTACTTGCTCTTCAGATCGAATGTGATGAAAACAAATCCAAAAGTATGAGGATGATCCTTGAACCTGTGATTCGAATCAATTGAGGTAGGATCAAAAACATGAATATGCAGATAGTCTTTTGTCTTCTCCTTCGAACCATCATGGGTGAGATTATGTCAAAAAGAACCATCAAATAATAATGATTGCTTTAAATCCAAATCAGATTTAAGACTTGATGAAAAGTTTCTTGAGATCTCCTTTGAACCAATAGGGGTGAGATCAAAATTATCATATGCATGAGAAATTATCCCAAGTAGTAATTGCATAGAATCCAAATTAGATCCAAGACTTGAATCATGGTTTCTTGAGATCTCCTTCGAACCATGAGAGGTGAGATCAAAACCAGTAGATGCATGAGAAATTATCCCAAGTGGATGGCAATGGTTTCTTGAGATCCTTTGAACCAGCAGGGGTGAGATCAAAACCATGATGTGCATGAGAAATTATCCCAAGCGAATGGCAATGGCCATATTCTTCAATCATTAGAGGAAATTTGAGGTCTAAAATGGGCCTTATAAGAAAACGAGCCAACCATAATTTATTGATAATTTGGAATTCAAGAACCAATAGAATTTCAATAAAATGAGTCAACCATAATGGTTGACTTGAAAATTTGTCATAAAAAACTACTTATTTTGTTCGTATTTTCAACATATCTCCCTGTTTTTTGACTCAAATTTCATGCAGGAGCACTCGTTGGATGTGGAATTTAATTTTGCATCCAACAAGTGCTCCCACTTGAAATTTGAGTAAAAAAAAAAGGAAGATATGTTGAAAATATGAACAAAAAAAGTAGTTTTTTTCTTTCTTCCTCAAAAATTAATAAATATTATTTTATTATTTTAACTATTATTTCATGATTTTAACTATTATTTTATTATTTTCCTTAGGAGGCCCATTTTAGACCTCAAATTTCCTCTAATGAACCTTCTAAAAGCATGGAATAATGATCATATAGTAGTAAATAAGAGGTGATTGCTTGAGGAGGGCGAATGCATTACCTCCAAGAACTGATTTTACCTCCGAAATAATCATGTGATCATGATGCAAACCAACAGACTCTGGTGCAAGTGAGGATTTAGGACCTTCTGCAATATCTAGAGTGTGAGCTGGCATAGAAAGAGAAGAAGTTGGAGCATGAGTGTAGAATCTGCAAGTTCTTTGTGGACAACTTCAATATGAGATGATACTAGTTCATGATCTGAGAGACCATCAAGGGGAGCGAATGCATCACTTTGCTTGTTCTCGAAAGGGTTTGGACCAATTCCTTCATTTTGTCTACCAAATCTTTCATCCAGGTAAGCCCATATCTTTTTTGGAGATGAAATATTAGGGAGGTCATATAACATGAATAGAGACATAGCATAACTCATGACTACACAAGATTGTTCACCTTCACTTAACCAGTCATACTCTTCATCATAGGATTCGAAATCTCTTTCAAAACAATAATCAAAGAGACCATGTCTCTTCAAATGTGCTATCATTTGTGGTTTCCATTCATCATAGTTGAATGGAGAAAGAGGAGTAATTCTTGATGAATACATGGAAGCTGTAGAAGACCTGCAAAAACAATAAAGAATATCTGCAACTGCTGCTGCTGCAAAGATGCAGAAACTGTTGCAACTGCTGCACTCGAAATATTGGTAATAACCTGCAAAAAACTCTCAACAATGGAGATAAACAATACTCTCAACATGCTTTGATACCATGTAAAAATCCTCACAGCAGATCTAAGAGATGATGTATACCTCACAAGAGTAATCATGATTAAGCAGGAAAATAGAAAAGTGGTTAATGCAATATAATGAGCAACAGAATAATAATACAGTAGAACTCGGATAGAAGCAAAAATACTTCACACACTAATTAATTAATCACAATATGGAGAAATAAATAGTACAATGCATGAGGATTCGAATGCCTAAGGTGGAAATTTGAATTAGCCTTCATGGAGTGATCAAAAGATCACTGGAGTGTCATCAGAGCACAACTAGTAGTCTATCTCATCATCGGTGGAGTCATCAATGCACAAGTAACTGTCAACCGTCAGTCAAACTGAGTCTAAATGAGTGTGGTAGGTGTAACTTGCCCATGGAGACACTAACTGAATGAAGGAGGCTCAGTGGAGGGCGCATGAGGAGCTAAGTGGAGTCAGAATGGGCAGTCAAGTCTCACTGGAGGTCCATCGGAGTGATACAGTCAGTTGAGAGTCAGTCTAGCCTTAAATCAAGGAAAGAATTGAAGATAACTCAATTAACTAAAGTGCAACTGAGTGGTAGGTGAGAGAGGACGAGTGGCTTCCTTAAATCAAGGAGGAAGGTGTTGATGTATATGTAACTTCGGAATGTATTTCATCTATGTATTTCATATATATTTATTGTACCCTTATTAGAGATGTGTTATTCCTCTATAAGGAAGTGTCGTCATGTGGATTGACAAGTGTCGCAATTGTGTGTACTTGCCGATGGGTTATTAGACCACCATGTGTGGGGTCGGCCCTGAAATATATATTATATTGTGGATGTACCTAGCTAGACAAGTCGGCCCCATAAGATCACTGGGCAAACAGGTTAGTATAAATAGAGATCAGGAGATCTCTATTTTGATCATTCGGAAAGTCACACTTCTCACACTCAGAAAGTGGCACACTAGTGAGGAGGAGGATCATCTACTACTAGGAGACTATCTCAAGTGTATTTTGGTTGTACTTTGGTTGAGCCATTGCTCTCTCTATCTCTGAGGAAGTTGTGGGGTTTTTCACCTTAGGGTTTTCCCCACGGAAACTCTGTGTCTCTTGTCTCTCATGCTTTTGATTCTTTTGATGCTTGTCATGCTTATTGTGATTGTTATGCATTGACATACTGTATATGTTATTCTCTCAGTAAAGATCCAAGAGTATTGTGAATTAATGCTCAAAATTTAACATGGTATTAGAGCTAACCTAAGAAGAAGACATTTTGCAGTGACGAAAACTTGAGTTTCTTGTTTATTGGGTTTCTCTTCACAATTTTTGGAAAAGCAGTATAGTAGATTGACTCTAATCATCAAGGAGAATCTATTTGTCCAATCAGAATTCAATTCTGAGCATTTTCATATTTGGCCCTAAAAATTAGGGTTTCCACAAAAATAGGAATTTCTAAAATTTGAAGACATAGCTAGAAGCTCCTTGCAAAAATCGAAGTTTAGAGCTTTGGATCGAGATTTTGGGTTGGGTAGATCTCCGAGAAACTCAAACCCTAATTCAGGGCTCTCCCTAGTGAACCCGGGAGGACAAAAAGGAAAATCTGAAGGGTAAAGCTTCGCTAATATCAAATTCGGAATACACCAGGCTGATCAGCTCATCAAGGTGCATCTTTCTATCCTTTCAGAAAGTTGAAATTCACATTTTGAATTTTTAAGGTTTTTCCAACAAACCCTAATCCGGGACCAGATCCAGTTTTCAGCATTTCAAGTGGTAAGACCTAAATATTTTCTATTTCCATTTGAAGTACTCTTTAAGATGTCTCACCACACCAAGCTTGAGGATAAGCTTGAAGGAGCTGATAACTTCCGAGCTTGGAAGTATAGGATTGGGTTAATCCTGGAAAGCCACCCTTCATGGAAAAATCACATTTTTCTTCTTGGGAAAGAAAAAGAGCCATGAATTGCACCCAAAGCATTATCCATCAACTAGTTTTGCTCTCTCACGAGCTGGGAGCTTGCTGGGCGTTTTTCCCCATCGAAATTATGTGTTTTCCTTCATTCTTAGCTAGGAGAAGGGCGTTTTTGTGTTATATACCAGTGGGGAAGAAGAGGGAAATGAATTGGGGTTCCATAGAGATCGTTTTTGGCTATTGAATGCTTAGTTAGTTTGGGAAGAAATCATTTTCGTCCCTGTGATTGTTTTTTTCCCATCCCACAATACGTTTTTGGCTGGAAACGATTTGGGGAAAACCCATGGCCATCTTGTTTGTAAATCCCATTGTTAAAATGTGCATCCATGCCCAATGATGGTGCTTGCCTTGTGAGAAAAGAGGGTGTTGGGGTGTGGGTTATGGGTATCTATTGCTTTGGTTGTGCATGATCTTGAATGTCCCCTTTTCCTTGTAAGAATCATGCCCATCTCGGGGGTGGCAGTTGTGTTGAGAGAATTGATGAACACAACTAGCCTATGGTTGGGTGGAACATTGCAGCGACATAGCTAGTTTTGGGCCACGTCCCCTCCCGTGGACCCAATTCGAGAAAGGGGACATGATGCCAAACTCTAGGGGTTTTACATAAACTCAGCCCAATTCATTAGATTCACAGCAATAAAATAAATGTGTACAGATGCAAATGAAGCAAACATGCACAGCAAAATAAAAACATCATTCACACATATTTCATATGCATTCAACATATTAGAAACAACCATCAAATTATAACATTTTAGAAGTAAAACACATATACAGAGAAACACTTATCTTTATGGTGAAATGGTCCCAATTAGAAACTAGCTATGTCACTGTAACGTTCCACCCAACCATAGGCTAGTTTTGTTTATCAATTCTCTCAACACAACTACCACCCCCGAGCTGGGCATGATTCTTACAAGGAAAAGGGGACATTCAAGCTCATGCACAGCAAAAGCAATAGATACCCATAACCCACACCCCAACATACTCTTTTCTCACAAGGCAAGCACCATCATTGGGCATGGATGCACATTTTAACAATGGGATTTACAAACAAGATGGCCATGGGTTTTCCCCAAATCGTTTCCAGCCAAAAACGTATTGTGGGATGGGAAAAAAACAATCACAGGGACGAAAATGATTTCTTCCCAAACTAACTAAGCATTCAATAGCCAAAAACGATCTCTATGGAACCCCAATTCATTTCCCTCTTCTTCCCCACTGGTATATAACACAAAAACGCCCTTCTCCTAGCTAAGAATGAAGGAAAACACAGAATTTCGATGGGGAAAAACGCCCAGCAAGCTCCCAGCTCGTGAGAGAGCAAAACTAGTTGATGGATAATGCTTTGGGTGCAATTCATGGCTCTTTTTCTTTCCCAAGAAGAAAAATGTGATTTTTCCATGAAGGGTGGCTTTCCCATACCCGAATTTGGACAGCCATACCTCCCATTCCCCAAGGCATTAATTACCTCAACCAACTCTTGGGAGAAATGAACGATTGGGTACAAAAGTCAGCATGGGTAGTTGAGGTTTGATGGGTTCTCTCATTGACACTTGGCTTGCCTTGATTGGCCCAAGGGTTTGAATATTTCCCTCCCAATTCCTTGTAAAATCATGCACCCATCTCTTGTTGCATTGCATAGCTAGTTGTGGGCATTTATATTAAAATGCTTATTTACAATCCCCATGTTTCACTAGCACATGGGTAGCATAATATCCAATACTTTCCTCTTCAAGGTCGAGCGTTCACTAGCGGAGCCTTGGCCTTGAGCTCCATGCTAGGAATCATACATAATATGCATACAATATTTACATTATAGCCCAAAATATTACAAGGGTCAAAATGGGGACATGACACTTCTTGGTATTCTAAGAGATTTCTTCCTTTTTTTTCCAATTCAAGGAGATTTTTTTTTAGTCTTTTGACAGATAACCACCTCCTTCTTAATCATAGATACCCTGACGAGATTCTTCCATAGATTTTAGATCCTTCTCATCACGTAATATCTTCTAATGAACCCAACCAATGGTTTGCTTCTTTAGATTTCTTAAATTTTAAGCAAAATGTACATAATCCAAGACATGTGAAGCAGGGTTAAAAGGAATCCATATATCACACTTCATAGAGATGAAGTCTTCCTCCTTAATCCACCCCTAGTTGAATTTGAAGGGACTTGTTGGATTTTGTCCCCTTCCCTTAATCTCCAAAAAATTGGAAAGTGATCAAACTCACAACCTCCACTGACATTGCCTTAGATTCAAAGAACTTTCCACAAGGGAATTAGAGACCAAAAAGTTGTCCAACTATTTTTTCTATACAATTATCTCATGTCCTCTTATTTCTCCAACTAGGCTTAAGCTTGGCAGGCTCAATATCCAGGAGACTTTCTTCCTCAACCTCTAGATAAAATAGTTCGAGAGATAATCCAAAATGCCTTTGGGTACCTAGACTTTAGAATCTCCCAAGGTGAAATTGATATCACTGCCCAAAATAACAAAATAATGATTCAAGAAAGACTTAATCATCAAATCATCCCAGAAGAAAACCGTACCCAGGTAAGGGCCATAAATGTTGAGGACTAGAATCTCCACACCTAAATATTCTGAGAAGACTTCAATTGCCAAACCTGAGTTGAAGCACCAAGAATTTATGGCCCTGAGAGACTTAGGATTCCATCTAGTCATTAGTTCTCTAGAACGAATTCTAACATCAGAAGCAACAAAATTTCATCCTTTAAAGATGCCTTCTAGAATCTTAACAATATTATCCCCCTCACCCAATGTTTCCTGCAGAAGGATGTTATCTGGAGAATTGGATTCAACCAATATCCTGAGTGACGATTTTTTAGAAGACCCCTGTAGTTAAAAGAGAGAATTTTCATTTGAAAACCCTAACAAGGGATTTCGGTACTCTAAGTGCCCCGTCAATAGAAGGTTGTTTACTATCTTCCATTCAACCCTAGCTTTATCTTTTTCTTTGGAGAATTTTGATCTTCGATCTCTCCCTTTCCCCTCAAATAGAATTCCTGAACTTGACCCCAATCCCCTAGGGAATTTACGAGCTTTGCTCTGTGGCTTCCTAGGTCTCAGGTTATATCTAACATCTTCTTCTTTAGATTCCTTAGTGTTACCGGGAAAATTAGCAGGGCTAATTCCCAGTAAGCACAAATAAGAATAGTGACCCAATGTCACCTCGTTCACCATTCTAACTTCTTCGGAAGTCGAAACCTCCAAGGACGAGTGTCCTTGTGGAACCCTGTAAGACACTAGAAAAGACACCAACTATATTTTCTTTGCAAGTGTTAGTTAGACCAGTTCCTAATGGAGTCAACTTCAATCAATGAAACAATGAAATGTAAGAATACATACATGTATATCAAGATAATCAATATTGGATCAAAAGACTATATTTCCAATACACTAACCAATAACCAAACATACATTAAGTGATAGTCTTTCAATGTCGTTCACTAACAAAATATGTAAATGATGTGTCAATGTCATGTATTCAATTGATTTCCTTTCACCAATGTTTGTTAATCAACCAATAATCAACATCAATTTGATAGATGACCTAAACACTTTTATCATCAATGATTAACCAATCATTCATAAGCATTTATCATTCAATAGATCAAAAGTGCTTCAATTTGAGAAAGAAAACTAGGTCTGTATGCAACCACAGCTTGAATGATATATAGCAGCAAAGAAGAGGTGGGCCGAAACTATAGGGCTCGAAATTTTAGGGCAGAAATTATAGGGCCCAAAATTATAGATGCCGAAATTTTAGCGGCCGAAATTTTAGGGGGACCAAAAATGAAAAAAAAAAAAATAGATTTTTTATCATAAAATTGCAGACCTAATTCTACAATGAAAATGCAAAATTTTAACCCTAAATAATAATTACAAATGTACAAAACTTAGATTTTAGGTTAAAAAGTAGTTGAACAACTAGGGCATAAAAAAGAAAGCTAGCTACCAAACCCTAGGGCATCAGTGAGAGGAGGTACTCTCCTTAAGATGGTACTTGGCAAGCTTGTCAACTAGGAATAACCTCAATAATCTCTAGGATTCATTGAGGAAACCTAGTCTTGGAAATACTTGAAGACCTAAAGCTCAAGCTTGAATGCTAGGGTGACCAATGAAAAAAATGAATTGCAAATCAAGACAAAATGAAGCAACAATGGCTTCCATTCAACCCTAACAAGCATCACTTTCATATATTTGACATAGAGACATCAAACAAAACAGTATAGATACCTCCAAGTGCATCTGTTAAGCAAACAACTCCAGCTTCACCTTAGCAATGGCATGAACAAAAGAAGAACTTCAAAGAAATGCTTCAAACTTGTGAAATATCCTTCATCAAGGAGAACCTTCCTTCAAAAAACCCTAGTTAGGGCAAATAGTAGACATAATGATCTTATCCCAAAAGTTGATGTCTCAAAATGAAGTGAGGAGATCTAATTTATATGATCTCACACTCACTTTTACATAAAGTAAGGTAATTTTAACATTAAAAATGTCAACTTAAAATTAGAATTAAAATAATATAAAAATAATCAAAGTAGTGGGTAAATTGGGTGTTTTTCCATATTTGACCCCTACTTGAGCAAAAATGGCTAAACAAGGCAAAATTTGACGAAATGAAAGGCCAGACTGTACAGGGGGGGTCGTCATGCCCCAACTAACCCCAACAGTGATGGGAAAAATCCTCAATGCCCCCCCTTTTAGCAAGCAAACAGTCTGCTAGGAGGACGATGTCATCCTCTGAAGGAGGGCCCAAACGGAGGGCGATGTTGAACTGAAAGGACCAAGAGGGTGTTGGATGTGATCCAGAAGATAAGAGTGAGTCTCAGTGCTGGAACAACTTCCGTTGGAGTGTCTAAACAAGGTGGGGGGCATGTGACCCAGTGACCCACCACTGGAAGACTCGGACACCAACCTCAAGGTTTCAAACCCTTTCATGAGGCATTCAGTGATGCCATTAAGCCATAGTACTTATAGAAAAGAAGCTAGAGGCTCTGGCCATGGCCCTACCTCAGAATGATCTAGCTAAACACCCCTCCTGGTAAAAAAAATGACACCCTCTCCTCGGGGCACCTTTGCAGGTACATTGGTGCTAATACCATCGTAACACTTAGAATACCCCATCTCAGTAGAAACTAAAGTCTTAGGAAACACAGGGTCCTCCCAAATGCTAGGACAAGTTGTTGGTCTTATGGGGGGGTAAGGATAAGGGATGCCATGGAACCCACATGGGTGGGGAAGGGAATTATGAGAACTTGAATTATCTTGAAAAAAAACAAGAATCCAAGGGAAAGGAGGAAGATATCATCATACTTGTGTCTAATCCTTCCACTTGACCATAAATGTTCGCACCTTGGCTTGCATTTAGACCCGTATGTTAGCACTAGTTTTGGGTTAAATAGGTGGAAAGGGTTGGTCCCTGCAAATAATGAGTAAGGTCTTAGATCTCTTAGTCGTATGACCCAAGAAGCTGCAAATAAGATCTCTGAATGTTTATTCGTAGGTGGGAAATGAAAATGATTGAAGAGCTTAAGTTTTAACATTGCAAATGAGGGTAAATGTAAAAAAAATCCACTCAAGGTTATATGAAGGCACCAATGAACGGAGCAGATCTATGGTAGTGGAGATCGAAGGCTACAAGCGAGTTTGCAAAGGTAAAGTGCTTAGTTGTGATTATGAGTGGAAAGGTGTTAAATGGCGGGCAGAATCAACCGTCAAATCTTGGGATGAAACAAATCCACGGTTATCAAATGGTTCACCGATTAAAGGTGCACAGAGGAATGAACTTTCCAAATATGCTAAGTGGCGGTACGCTCCACGTCTTTTGACGGTGCAGATCTAGCGAAGATGAGAAACAACAGTGGTTATGGAATTCGCAAATACAACATGCGCGGATAAACTAATTTTCTTGATTTGTGTAGTTTGATAAAGGTCGCGCTTTTGGACGATCGGGATGCAGAAAAGACCTAGATCTGTCGTCGGCATTAGCTTCGCAGGATAAAGGTGCGAAGAAGACAGCACTTGAAAGGTCAAATACTGCGAAGGATTACGGAGTTAAACAAGGAAAGATATCAATGGCACAAGACCGATCATGCAGGTGGATGGCTCAAAGAATTCCTCTATCACAAGAGATGCAAGATTGATATGAAAGGATAAATAATATAAAAATGAAATGGACGGAGTTTCAGGTTCTTATTTTTCCTGTGCATTTGAAGGTGAAAGCCGACGACTGTGCAGAAAGCAGCACCTCAGGCACGAATCTTGGACCAGCTGTTAGTAAACAAGGTAGGCCTCTTGTCCTCATATAAAACTATTTAAATGGCTGAGCTTGGAGAAGTAGAGCCCCCAGGCTTTGAACATCAGAAAATAGAGGAGTTGTTAGAGGACAGGGATGTTAAGATCTATGATAAAGTACTGTTGAATGGACCCATTGAAGCAGTGAAAGATAGAATGAAACTGATTAGGAACCAAGGTATATATGTGCATAAGGTATACAGGTTGTTTTTCCAGTTTTTCTCAGTCGACCAAACCCTACACCTCCCTGAATTCGTTGACTGGTGCGCTAGTAATTACTCCTCCTCTGAAAGGTAATTATGGATGCGTCTAGTTCGAAGATCTTTTGTCCTGTCATCCATGTCGTTATAAGAAAGGCCCTGTCAATTCCTGATGAATTTAGTCTGAAGTCCAAATATTACAAGGAAGAATCCCTAATTCAATATTTTAGACACTCTACAAGTGAGTTAAAGCAAAGTTTCTTCAGGGTTTGCCTAAAACCTAATGTCTCATTGCAGGACCAGCCTTTCCCAGTTGAGTTCAGTCTCTTTACTAAATAATCTAAGTGTGTCCTAAACATGCTAAGCCAATTCTTAGGATTAGACACATATATGTATGTCACTGAACCCTTGATGAGTCCGTTGCTCGTCCTTAGCACCTGCCCGTTAGAGTCTGAAGAGTCTGACCAGTCATCCCAATGTGCCTGCCTTAAGTTTGATGAGTCCCTAGCTAAGAATATCCATTCTCAGCTAGTGGACTTCCACAAGACTAGAAGTTTCAGGTTTCAAGCATATTTGTTGAGGATGTTCTTGTCATTTAATTAAGAAAATTTGCAGCTTCCTAAGATGATACTCACAAAGGAAATGCACACAGATTACAACAAGTTCATGAAAAACCTCATGTCAGATGTTTACAATGTTTTTTATTAGAAAATATTGCCTAGGGTGTTAACAGAGATGAAGGAGATGTTGCAACCTTCCCTTGAGACAAAAATAGGTGACTAGTTTCTCTAGGAACATAGCACAATAATCAGAGTATATGGGTTTACCCATCCACCTTATGTACTATCAACATTCTTAACTCCTAGAGTGTTTGCTCTGGAATTGATCAAGAAAACGTTAAGGGCAGAAATTGAACATTTCTTGGATCATAAGAAAGCTTCAGACATTACATTTCCATGGGTTGTAGGCCCATTCATCATTAAGAATAGAGTTTCCCTTTCAGCCATTGAGTGTGTGATAAGAGAGATGAAATTTCAAACAAAGGTTGCCATCAACTATGATCCCCATCACATTATCTCAAACAAAAGACAAGACAGTAAAAGAAAGGGCTTTGAGATCTTTGAACTTGCAGGCATGGAAGAGACTGCAAATTGGTTGGACTATCACCCTAAGACTCAAGAAGACGTTAATATACAGGGGGATTCCACTGCCTCAGTAGAAGGAGTCACTTCACCACGGGTGTATATTTACAGCTTGATTCCAAAACTGGAGAAAGTTGCACCCTTAGCTAGCTGCTCTGAGAAGAGAAATAAAAGAGATTTCCCTGAGGTTATGGATATAGAAGATGAAGACATGGCAAGAAGACCAAAGAAACAAAAGGTAGAAGAGGAGAAGCAAATTGTGCAGGTGATGACTGTTCAAGGTAAGAAGAAGCAGGTAAAGGCCAAAGTACCTGCCTTCGAAATCAAGGAGTATGTATTTGACAAAGCACCTACCGAGCCTGCTGCACAAGGAAAGAGTAGATCAGAACTGTTGGATGAATATAAATAGAATAAAGATGCAGCTTCAGAAGAATCAAAGTTGTATGCAGAGGTTAGACATATATCTAACAAGGATGTATCCCTGGTCGCTATCAGAATCCATGCTCAGAACACTCTGAATTTGGCCCTAGCCACCAAAAATAAGGCCACTGAAGTAATAATGAACCTAGAGGATATTCCTGTTCTTGACATGATAAATGTACATAGGGAAAATAGAGATATTATTTATGCTAAGCTGTTGAATGTTGCATTAGAGTTGTCAAAGTTGCAGTCCAAGAAGAGAAATATTGATAATCAGCTCAGACAGGAAAAGGTGGAGAATAAAGCCCACAAGGCACAGATTAAAATGTTGCAGACATAATTGTTGGCCACTAAGAGCCAAGCAGATAAAAGGGCCAGCATACAAAACCTACTGAATGAGAAGGACAATACTATTCAGGCACTAAAGAAGAAACTAAAGATTCCCTCCACCCAATTGATAGAAGCATTTGAGTTGACAGAGCTTGAAAAGAAGAAAGAAGAGCTAAAAAATGAATTGACAGATTGTAAGGCCAAATTATTGAAGTTTGAAGAGAAAGAAAAACAATGGCAAAAGGATATGTCTCTTATAGTGGAGAGCAAGAAGAATATAAAGGCTAAATTTGAGGATTTGAAAAAGAAATTGCAAGAGAAAGGTAAAGAGTTGGAGAGTATGATCACCTCTTCCTCTATTGAATATGGAGATTTCTCCATTGTTCAAGCTATGGCACAAGTAAGTCTGAAGGACTTAGAGCTGGAAATGTTGCAGAAACAAAACACAAATTTGGAAAGCATGGTTTCAAAGGAAGAACAAGAGAAAAAGGCTTGGGAAGCCAAATACCAAGAGATACAGGTTAAGAGTGAAGAATTGTTGAAGCAGGCTACAAGCCAATCATCATTGCAGGAAGAAAAGCAAGTAATTTGGGATGATATCATTGCAGAGGCAGACAAATTTAGACCCTATCTTGACTTTGTTTTGGACAAATAAGTTGTAATTAAATTGGCCAAACAAAGTATAACATCAATGAAAGAAAAGTTGAATAAGAAGTCCATTGAGTGTGCTGAAAATGCCATAGAGTTTTTGAATGGGTTAACTAAGGATGAATTGAAAGCAGCAGGCATAAAGGACAGATTATCTACCATTATTTGGGCGAGGAAGGTGGTAAATAAACATCAGTAGTTGGATACAATTCAGGCCAGGATAGATATTATGGCACACCAGGTGAATCTCTTCAAAGATATGTTTGATCATTTGTTCAAGAAAGGGCTCCCACTCTTTTGGGAAGAAGATGCTACCATGCTGACACAAAAGGAGTATCAAGACAAGTTGAGGGAATGCAGGTTGGATCATGCAAACTTTGTTGACATGAGCCAATCACTGTCAGGTAAAACAGTTGTGACAAGCTGACAAAGGAGTTTGAGTTGGTCTTGATTTCAAAGAAGCATGTGCACACCTACGGAACTATTCATACAAAGATCATGTGGATCTAAGGGTATTGCTAAAGGAGGTGGCCACTACATATTTTCTAGCTGTCGACCAATGGAATATTGTGGGGAAATATGGAAAAGCCAAGCTGACGCTGCATGCATAAGGATTTTGAAGATCATGGAGATTTTGTAGGCTGAAGAATTAGTTACTTAGGCTTTGTTTATTTACTAGGAGTTGTTACTAGTTAGTAAATTTTCATTGACACATGTAAAGGCAGTTAAGCCTATTTGTCAGCACTTTTTATTTCTGTTGTAACTGATTCTAAAAGATGATGGACCTGTCCATATAGGTGTCATCTCAGTTGTAACAACTTTCTGTTAGGGTAACTCGAGCCCATGGGATGTCTACTCCTATATATTCACATGTAATAGAGAGGAAAAAGGGTTGGAACTTGTGAGAACTTGAGTTTTGTATTTGAGATCCATCTTTAATAATATTACAGAGCTGAGGCTGGCATTTTGCAGAGATTCTTGTGTTATTTACTTTACATTTGTACTTTATTTCCTCATGTGAATGTGTTCCTTGTTATCTCTTCCATTTTTTTATATTCTTCATGTCTGAAATAAGTATTTGATAGTGCAAAATTCATACATGTATGCTTTGTCTATTGGTTTTAGATATTCACAGAATATTTTCTACTAAATCTAGCATTGGATTCATCCTTGTTAGATGCCCATGTTAATGGACTCTTCTTCATTTATTCTTTACCACCAGACTACTACATTTTGACTCTAAATGAGTAACTACCTTGCCTTTGTTATAAATTTCCATGCCATAGCACTGTTAATTGATATATGAGTTATATTTTGACTCCACTTCCCAATGAGTGCTTGCCTTGTTTCAACCAAACAACAATCCGATTTTAATTTTTACTCATACATTTGGCCTTGTTAAACAATCAACGAGAGATCCCTCTCTGGAAAGAAAGAAGCCAGCTCTCTTTCCTAAAGTTGGTTTTGTGGTTACCTTGAAGTGAATTTTTCCCACAACCTTGGGGTCATTTTGAGTGCTAACATAATTGGCGTCGTTTCCAGGTAGCGAAAGTTATATTGTCCATGGGAGAAATGACAAAGAGTTCCGGATTTCAAGGGGAAAAGAATTTCTGTGGGAAAATAGAGATTCTTACATTGGAGAAGGTTGTACATTTGCCCTGGAAACTCCACGTTGATTTCCAAAGAAGGTTTTAGAAAACATCTTGGCCTCTAGAAGGGTACATACAAGAGGTAATCCTAATTCTGAAATTTTATAAAGTGTAGAAAACCCAGAAAGTTTGTTTAGACATCGAAGTGGAAAAGAAAAAGTTAGCACTTCTAATACTGAAAGGTCTTTATCTCCAAAAGAGTTTTATGGTTTTCAAGATTTGGATTTAGAAGTAAGTATTGGAAAGTCTTTATTAAGATCAAATCAGAGTCAGACCTAAAGCCAACAGAATTCAATCCAAATAGGTTTGAGTCATACTTGCTAGATCCCTTGTGGTATAACTTGCAAAACACTATAAAGGTTGAACAAAGTAACCCTCATTTTCAAACCTCTCAGACTCGTACTACAAATATTTCTCATAACCTCATCAAAATACTCAAAATCCTCCTCAGAACCCTCCTGTGTCACAGAATCCACCTAGACCAATGGCAGCTAGGTTTGAACCCTTATCTTTGCCAGCTACTTTGTATGATCTCCCTCAGAATTACTCACAGAGAATTTCTTTATATGATGGAGATGGGAATAATACAGCAAGACAACATATGGATAGATTTGAAGATTTCATTGACTTGGAAGAAGTAGATCATGATGATATGAAAATGAGGTTGTTTGCTCAGAGTTTGTTAGGAGAGGCAACGAGATGGTTTAAGGATTTACCAGCAGCATCTATCCTTACCTTTGAAGCTCTTCAAACATTGTTTTTGGATAGGTGGGAGGCAAAGAAGAGTCCCTTACAAATATTATCTCAATATGACCATTTAAAGAAAGGGGATTTTGAGTCTGTACATAAGTTTTCTAGTAGATTTATGAAGGTATACAACTTTATTCTAGCTAATATTAAGCCTTTGGTAGGTGTTTCTAAACTTCATTATGTAGATGCCTTTGATGGAGACTTTTCATGTATGTTGAGAGAGAGGAAGTCATCTACTTTGTCAGATATGTCAAAGGATGCTCTAGAATTGGAAGAAAATTTAATGGCCTCAAGGAAATTGAAAAATAGAGTAGAAGCATATAAGAGAAGACAAGAAAACCAACGAGCCACTTTTGCTTCTTCCTCTGCAAGTGATGTTAAGTTTGAAATGATGATGAAGACCATGGAGAAGTTGATGGACAGGTTATCCCTAGATAACAGACCACCCAATAGAGAGCCACCTGAGAGTCAAATAAGGAATCCAAATTTTAGGAGACCTTTTCCTCAAAGAAACCAAAGAAATCCTTAAGATCAACAGATAAAACCACCATTTCCAGAAAAGTTGGTTGATGAGGAGGGACGAGAAGATCCAATGGACAACCAAATTCATCACTTCGATGATATAGATTCTGAAGTATACTTAACCGAGGAGGAACATAATTTATTTACTCAAGAAGATCATTGTCTTATTTCATATCTAGATTCATAACAATATCAGAGAGGATATCAGAATGCCATTGATGATTTTTCAGAGAAAATTAAAACTGAGAAACTGTGATGTAATAACAAATAAAGGAAAGCCTCGTCCAAACCAGCTCTTCAACGCATAGCAGAATTCAAAAAAACAAAAAGAAAACCAGAAGGATGCTATTATACAGAAAAATCCAGAAAATAAAGAGCACCAGTCAAAAGAAACTAAACAATAAGTGCCAATTGATGTAGATAGACCCATTTCATCCTTCAGTTTGAAGTCCGAGTTATCAAAGGTCAAAATTTATATCCGCTTTAATGAGTTGTTGAGGAATAATGAGTACAGAGAAGAAATTGCTAAAATGGTCAAGAATCAAGGTGATCATCAACCAGATATTTTAGAAGCAACAAATGATTCTCCCACTATTATCTTTGGACCTAAAATTGAAGATATAGATGATGGAGAAGTTCCCCATTTTATCTAAGTTTGGATATCCATGATATGATTTTGCACAATGCCATGCTAGATTCTGGTGCATCTCATAATCTAATGCCAAAGACAGTAGTGGAAAGTTTAGGATTGGAGGTTACTAGGCCTTATAAAGACCTGTATTCTTTTGATTCTAGAAAGGTCAGGTGTCTGGGATTGATAAAAGATATGGTGGTAACTCTTGCACAACTTCCTTCCAAAAGCATTGTGATGGATGTTGTAGTAGTTGATAGTCCTGCAAAGTTTGGTATATTGTTATCAAGATCTTGGGAATCAAAATTAAAAGGAACTATGCAAATGGATTTGTCATATGCCACTATACCTTTGTTTGGAGGTAACAGGAGGTTATATAGAGAGAATAGGTTAGCATATGTAGTCAGCAGTAAAGATAAACCTGAAAACCATCATATTTATGTTGTTGATACTAATTTGGGATCTTCTATATTTTTCAACGATGGACCACACACTGATCCTAAATTTCCTGTACAAGTTGAATTTAAGGAGGATAAGGAATTTGCAAAAAGACAAGAAGCATTGGAGAAGAAACAAAATGAAGAAGGGTTGTGGACTATGTACTTTGATGGGTCTCTGAGTAAAAATGGAATTGGGGCAGGTGTTTGGATTATATCCCCAGTTAGAGAGTTTAAATATTTATCTTATCAACTGACTTTTGAATGTACTAATAATGTGGTTGAAATATGAGGCTCTGATGTTGGGTTTGCAGGCTTTGAAAGACATGGGGGAAAAAAGAATAGAAGTATTTGGGGACTCAGAACTTGTGGTAAATCAGGTGAATGATAGTTACCAAACCAAATATCCCAATGAGAGCATACAGGAATGACGTTTGGGACCTGTTTGGCAATTAATTTACAGAACACAAAATCAGAGTGGTTCCCAGAATGGACAATCAGGTAGCAGATTCTTTGGCAACAACTGCTAGTGGTTTCAAGGATCCTATTTATTCCCAGAAAAAGTATGAAGTTGAAATTATAAATAGACCCTCAATAACATACAACTCCAAATATTGGCCAGTTTTCGATGATGATCTGCAAATAAAGAGATTTTTGGAAATGTCTGATGAATTCATGAATTCTCATATTGATACAGAAAATGAAAATTTAGAGAGCTTCCAAGATGATGAATCGACTGAAGATGAAAAAGTTGAAAGCAAAGAATGGCAGAATATGTTAGGAGGAAAAGACATAATTCAGTTGGAGAGCAATTTTATACCAAGAGGCCTGATTCCCCTAGAGAAGTTGTTTGATCAGAATGACATTGCTAAGGATCCTAAAGTTAAGCCTACTGATGATGTCGTTGAATACCAGAACTTAGGTACTAAGGAAGCACCACGGATCGTAAAGTTGTCCAAGAAATTACCTGTAAAAGAGAAAGAAGAATATGTCAATTTGATGAAGAAGTACACAAATTTATTCACCTAGATCTATGAAGACCTAAAAGAGTATGATACCTCTATCATATAGCATATCATTCCAATAAAACCTGGAGAAAAACCTAACAGACAAAAGTTGAGAAGAGTAAACCCCAAGTTGTTTCCTGTGATAGAAAAAAGAGATCAAAAAATTATTCAATGCTAAGATTATTGTAAGATTGAGGTTTTCGAAATGGGTAGCTAACTTGGTGCCTGTTAGAAAGAAAAATGGTGATATTAGACTTTGTATTGATTTCATAATTCTTAACAGAGTTTCTTTGAAGGACAATAACCCATTACCAAAGATGGAGCACATTCTGCAAAGGGTGGTAGGGTCTGAAAGGATTTCAACCATGGTTGGGTTCTCAGGCTATAACCAAATTAAAGTATGCCCAGAAGACCCAGAGAATACTTCTTTTACTACACCATGGGGTACATTCAAGTATGTAAAAATTCCATTTGGGCTGATGAATGCAGGAGCTACATTTCAGTGTGCTATGGACATCGCTTTTGCATAAGAAAAGGATAAATTTGTAGTTGTTTACATGGATGATATCACTGTTTATTCCAGGTCTAACAGGGAACATATCAAGCAGTTGGAGAAAGTCTTTATGAAGTGCAAAAAATATGGTATTTCACTCAATCCTAGAAAATCTAATTTTGCACTAGAAGAGGCGAAATTGCTTGGACATATTATTTCGAAGGATGGTATTAAGATTGATCCAGAAAGGGTCAGTGCAATTTTAAATGTGGAGGAGCCTAGGAGCAAGAAGGAAGTGCGGTGATTTATTGGACAGGTAGGTTTCCTTAGGAGATTCATTCCCAACTTTGTTGAAATATTGAGAAATATTACTAACGTGCTGAAGAAGTAGAGTCAAATAAAATGGACAGAGGGTGCTAGAGAATCTTTCAAAGGCATTAAAAGGGCCATCACTGAAGCTCCAGTTTTGGCGAGTCCATATTTCACTAGACATTTCCTAGTATTCTCTTATGAATCTGAGCATACTATAGCTGGAGTCCTATTGCAGAAAAACAATCAAACTTTTGAGTAGCCTATAGCATTTTTTCAGTAAGGTATTGAGAGATGGAGAGTTGAAATATGATATCATGGAAAAACAGGCCTATGCCTTGGTAAAATCTTTGAAAGATTTCAGAGTGTACATTCTTCATTCACAAATTGTTGCATATGTTCCAACTAATGTAGTGAAGAGCATTCTTACCCAACCAGATCCAAAAGGGAAGAGAGCAAAGTGGATTGCTATATTATTGGAGTATGATCTTGAAATCAAGCCTGCCAAGTTGATTAAAGGACAAGGACTTGCCAAAATGATGATAGATGCTAATTGTGAATCCATACAACTCAACTTCTTGACTAGTCATTCAAACCATCTTGACACAGGGATGCAGGTAAGGCCATATTTTTCTTCATCACCATGGTACAATGATATTGTATATGTTTTGCAAAACCTACAAGCCCCTGCAGGATTGAGTAAAACAAGATCTAGATCTGTGAAACTAAAGGCTGCAAATTCTTGCTTTATGAATCAATACTTGTATTGGAAGGACCCTGGTGGTATATTGTTAAATTTCCTATTTAAAAATGAATCTCAGCAGACAATGAAGGAATTCCATAAAGGAGATTGTGGGGGGCATCACTCATGGAAAGTGACAGTGAATAAAATTCTGAGACCTGGTTTCTACTGGCCCACTATGTTTTCTAATGTTTATAAAGAGACTACTACATGTCATCAGTGTCATATTTTTTATGGTAAAAGGAAATTGGTTTCACTCCCTCTTAACCCAATTTCAGTAGAGGCACCCTTCCAGCAGTGGGGGTTAGATTTCATTGGGAAAATCAACCCAAATTCTTCAGATCAACACAGATGGATTCTGACAGTGACAGATTATTTCACAAAATGGATTGAAGCTATACCCACAAGGAGAGTCACTGATGTTGTGATCATGGATTTTTTAGAGAATAACATTTTGGCCAGGTTTGGATGTCACAGAAGGATTGTGACAAATAATGCAGCTACTTTCAAATCTAAGAAGATGATAAATTTCTTCCATAAGTATCACATCAACTTGAACCATTCTACTGCCTACTATCCACAAGGGAATGGATTGGTTGAATCTTCTAACAAAATCCTGGTAAGAATAATTAAGAAATTGTTAGAAGAGAACAAAAGAGCTTGGCATACAAAGTTGAAATATGCTCTGTGGGTTGACAGGATTAGCATAAAAAGGGCTATTGGAATGTCACCATTCCAATTAGTATATGGAGCTGAAGTCATTTTTCCAACATATTTAAGATTTCCAGTCATGAGATTGTTGCAGGGACATGAAGATGAACCAAACCATATGCAGAGAAGGATAAATCAGATAATAGAATTGAGTGAGATGAGAAATAAGGCCTATGACAAAGTACAAGTACATCATGAGAAAATGAAAACTACTTTCGATAGGAAGGTTAAGGAAAAACAATTACATATTGATGATTTGGTCTTAAAGTGGGATGCTCCTAGAGAAGACAAGCATGGGAAATTTGATCATATGTGGGTAGGTCCATACATCATTGCAGCATATAGAGGTGAAAATTCATTCATTTTGGAGCATCAGGATGGGTCTAAGCTTGGAGGTGGCCTAGTAAATGGAAGATTTCTGAAGCATTACTTGTCATGAGGATGAAAGGTAACTTTTGTACCATTGGTGTATATATTTCTTTGCATTTGAATCATTACATATGGTGAAGTGAGATATTAGAAGCCCGAAGGGAAGGCCCTGAGATCTGAAGGGGTAGCCATTTCCTTTATTTTAGTTTTATATACCAAAAAAAAAAAAAACCAGTGGTTTGAAGTTTTTGAGAACACCCCAATGGATCAGGCACTTAGTCTATGGGGTTCTTTGCTACCTCACAGGGAGGCTAGCATCCCCAATTGGAGCCAGTTGTTAGCACTAGTTTTGGGTTAAATAGGTGGAAAGGGTTGGTCCCTACAAATAATGAGTAAGGTCTTAGATATCTAAGTCGTATGACCTAGGAGGCTGCAAATAAGAGCTCTAAATGTTTATTTGTAGGTGGGAAATGAAAATGATTGAAGAGATTAAGTTTTAACATTGCAAATGAGGGTAAATGTAAAAAAAAATCCGCTCAAGGTTATATGAAGGCACCAATGAACGGAGGAGATCTATGGTAGTGGAGATCGATGGCTACAAGTGAGTTCGCAAAGGTAAAGTGCTTAGTTGTGATTATGAGAGGAAAGGTGTTAAATGGCGGGAAGAATCAACCATCAGATCTTGGGATGAAACAGATCCACGGTTATCAAATGGTTCACCGATTAAAGGTGCACAGAGGAATGAACTTTCCAAATCTGCAAAGTGGCGGTCTACTCCACGTCTTTCGACGGTGCATATCTGGAAGAGATGAGCATCAACATTGGCTATGGACTTCGTAAATATAACATGCGCGGATAAACTAACTTTTCGGACTTGCGTAGTTTGATAAAGGTCACACTTTTGGGCGGCCAAGATGCAGACAAGACCTAGATCTACAGTCAGCATTAGCTTCGCAGGATAAAGGTGTGAAGAAGACAACATTTGAAAGGTTGAAGACTGTGAAGGATTACAGAGTTAAACAAGGAAAGAGATCAACGGCATAGGACCGATCATGCATGTGGACGGCTCAAAGAATTCCTCTATCACAAGAGATGCAAGACTGATATGAAAGGATAAATAACATAAAAATTAAATGCAAAGAGTTTCAGGTTCTTGTTTGTCCTATGCATTGGAAAGCGAAAGTCGACGACTGTGCAGAAATTAGCCACCTCAGTCACAAATCTTGGACCATCTGTTAGTAAACCAGGTAGGCCTCTTGTCCTCATATAAAACTATTTAAATGGCTGAGCTTGGAGAAGTAGAGCCCCTAGGTTTTGAACATCATAAAATAGAGGAGTTGTTAGAGGACAGGGATACT
This sequence comes from Larix kaempferi, assembly GCA_027924585.1. Taxonomy (NCBI): domain Eukaryota; kingdom Viridiplantae; phylum Streptophyta; class Pinopsida; order Pinales; family Pinaceae; genus Larix; species Larix kaempferi. The sequence continues at coordinate 7,297,333 of BSBM01000602.1, forward strand.
GAGATCTATGATACAGTACTGTTGAATGGACCCATTGAAGCAGTGAAAGATAAACTGAAACTGATTAGGAACTAGGGTATAGATGTGCATTAGGTACACAGGTCATTTTTCCAGTTTTTCTCAGTCGACCAAACCCTAAACTGCCCTGAATTCGTCGAATGGTGCACTAGTAATTACTCCTCCTGTGAGAGGGTAATTATGGATGCGTCCAATTCGAAGATCTTGTGTCCTGTAATCCTTGTCGTTATAAGAAAGGCCTTGTCAATTTATGATGAATTCAGTCTGAAGTCCAAAGATTACAAGGAAGAATCCCTAATTCAGTATTTTAGATAGTCTACAAGTGATTTAAAGCAAAGTTTCTTCAGGGTTTTCCTAAAACCTAGTTTCTCATTGCAGGACCATCCTTTCCCAGTCGAAGTCAGTCTCTTTACCGAAGGATCTAAGTGTGTCATAACCATGCTAAGCCAATTCCTAGGATTAGACACATATATGTATGTCGCTGAACCCTTGATGAGTCTATTGTTCGTCCTTAACACCTGCATGTTAGAGTCTAAAGATTTTGACCAGTCAGTCTAGTGTGCCTGCCTTAAGTTTGATGAGTCCCTAGCTGAGAATATCCTTTCTCGGCTAGTGGAATTCCACAAGACCAAAAGTTTCATGTTTCAAGCATATTTTTTGAGGATGTTCTTGTCATTTAATGAAGAAAATTTGCAGCTTCCTAAGATGATGCTCACAAAGGAAATGCACACAGATTATAGAAAGTTCATGAACAACCTCATGTCAGAGGTTTACAATGTTTTTTATCAGAAAATATTGCCCAAGGTGTTAACAGAGATGAAGGAGATGTTGCAACCTTCTCCTGAGAAGAAAATAGGTGACTAGTTTCTCTTGGAACATAGCACAATAATCAGAGTATATGGGTTTACCCATCCACCTTATATACTACCAGCATTTTTAACTCCTAGATTGTTTTCTCTGGAATTGATCAGGAAAAAGTTAAGGGCAGAAATTGAACATTTCCTGGATCATAAGAAAGCTTCAGACATTACATTTCCATGGGCGGTAGGCCCATTCATCATTAAGAATAAAGCTTCCCTTTCATCCATTGAGTGTGTGATAAGAGAGATGGGATTTCAAACAAAGGCTCGCATCAACTATGATCCCCATCACAGTATCTCAAACAGAAGACAAGACAGTAAAATAAAGGGCTTTGAGCACTTTGAACTTGCAGGCCTAGCAGAGACTGTAAACTGGTTGGAATATCACCCTAAGACTCAAGAAGATGTTAATATAAAGGGGGATTCCATTGCCTCAGTAGAAGGAGTCACTTCACCACAGTTTGATATTTACAGCTTGATTCCAGCACTGGAGAAAGTTGCACCCTTAGCTAGTTGCTCTGAGAAGAGAAATAAAAGAGATTTCCCTGAGGTTATGGATATAGAAGATGAAGACACAACCAGAAGCCCAAAGAAACAAAAGGTAGAAGAGGAGAAGTAGATTGTGCAGGTGACAATTGGTCAAGGTAAGAAGAAGTAGGTAAACACAAAAGTACCTGCCTTCAAAATCAAAGAGTATGTATTTGAGAAAGCAGCTACCGAGCCTATTGCACAAGGCAAGATTAGATCAAAACTGTTGGATGAATATAAAGAGAATAAAGATGCAGATTCAGAAGAATCAAAGTTGTATGTAGAGGTTAGACAGATCTCTAACAAGGATGTATCCCTGGTCGCTTCCGAAGCCATGCTAGGAACACTCTGAATTTGGCCCTAGCCACCAAAAATAAGGCCACTGAAGTAATAATTAACCTAGAGGATATTCTTGTTCCTGAATGATAAATATACATAGGGAAACTGGATCTAAGCTGTTGAAGGCTGCATTAGAGTTGTCAAAGCTGCAATCCAGGAAGAGCAAGATTGAGAATCAGCTCAGGCAGGAAAAGGTGGAGAATAAAGCCCACAAGGCACAGATTAAAAAGTTGCAGACGGAATTGTTGGCCACTGAGATCCAAGCAGATAAAAGGGCCAGCGTACAAAACCTATTCAATGAGAAGGAAAATACTATTCAGGCACTAAATAAGAAACTAAATATTCCCTCCACCCAATTGATAAAATCATTTGAGTTGACAGATCTTGAAAAGAAGAAAGAAGAGCTGAAAAATGAATTAACAGATTGTAAGGCCAAAATATTGAAGTTTGAAGAGAAAGAAAAACAATGGCAAAAGGATATGTCTCTTATAGTGGAGAGAGAGAAGAATCTAAAGGCTAAATCTGAGGATTTAGAAAAGAAATTGCAAGAGAAAGGTAAAGAGTTGGAGAGTATGATCACCTCTTCCTCTATTGAATCTGGAGATTTCTCCATTGTTTAGGCTATGGCAGAGGTAAGTCTGAAGGACTTAGAGCTGGAAAAGTTGCAAAAACAAAACACAAATTTGGAAAGGATGGTTTCAAAGGAAGAACAAGAGAAAAAGGCTTGGGAAGCCAAATACCAAGAGATACAGGTTAAGAATGAAGAATTGTTGAAGCAGGCTGTAGGCCAAACATCATTGCAGGAAGCAAAGCAGGTAATTTGGGATGATATCATTGCAGGGGCTGACAAATTCAGACCCTATTTTGACTTTGTTTTGGACAAAGAAGCTGTAATTAAATTGGCCAAACAAAGTATAACAGCAATGAAAGAAAATTTGAATAAGAAGCCCATTGAGTGTGCTGAAAATGCCATAGAGTTTTTGAATGGGTTAAATGAGGATGAATTGAAAGCAGCAGGCATAAAGGACAGATTATCTACCATTATTTGGGCGTGGAAGGTGGTAAATAAACATCAGCAGTTTGATACAATTTAGGCCAGGATAGATATTATGGCACACCAAGTGAAGCTCTTCAGAGATATGTTTGATCCTTTATTCAAGAAAGGGATTCCACTCTTTTGGGAAGAAGATGGTACCATGTTGACACAAAAAGAGTATCAAGACAGGTTGAGGGAATACAGGTTGGATCATGCAAACTTTGCTAACATGAACCAATCACTGTAAGGTAAAACAGTTGTGTACAAGCTAGCAAAGGAGTTTGAGTTGGTCTTGATTTTCAAAGAAGAATGTGCACACCTACAAAACTATTCATACAGAGATCATGTGGAGCTAAGGGTATTGCTAAAGGAGGTGGCCACTACAGATTTTCTAGTTTCCTACCAATGGAAGATTGTGGAGAAATATGGAAAATCCAAACTGATGCTGCATGCATAAGGATTTTGAATATCGTGGAGATTTTGCAAGGTGAAGAATTAGTTACTTAGGCTTTGTTTATTTACTAGAAGTTGTTACTAGTTAGTAAATTTTCATTGACACATGTAAAGGCAGTTAATCCTATTTGTCAGCACTTGTTATTTATGTTGTAACTGATTCTCAAAGATGATGGACCTGTTTGTATGGGTGTCATCGCAGTTGTAACAAATTTATGTTAGGGTGACTCGACCTAAGGGTTGTCTACTCCTATATATTCACATGTAATAGAGAGGAAAAAGGGTTGGAACTTGTGAGAACTTGAGTTTTGTATTTGAGATCCATCTTTAATAAGATTACAGAGCCGAGCCTAGCATTTTGCAAAGATTCTTGTGTTATTTACTTTACAGTTTGTACTTTCTTTCCTCATGTGAATGTGTTCCTTGTTATATCTTCCCTTCTGTTATCTTCTTCATGTCTGAAATAAGTGTTTGATGGTGCAGAATTCATACATGTATGCTCTGTCTAATGGTTTCAGATATTCACAAAATATTTTCTACTAAAGTTAACATTGGATTCATCCTTGTTAGATGTGTAGCTGGGGTTTTAGCCCCTGCTTGTGCAAATGAGCACTTGTTAAGGATTATGGAATCCTTAACAGCAGTGTGGAAGTAACTAACAATAAACTAAGTACAAAAAATGAAAGCAAATACCATTAAACAGTAAATCTGAGCTTAAACATGTGCACGAAATAAAATATGACTTGTGACAATGAACGGTATACTTGAAAAAACTGTATAATAAAGAATCTTTTTCTTTTCTATATTATGGGCAAGCAAAGGGCTTGCAAAAATACATTTACCTCAAAGACGAGGCTGGTGGAGTTCTGGCGGTGTGCTCTGGAGCTCCTTGGTTCGGTACTCTTCTCTCCAATGCTTTGATGGTGGCTAAAAATGTTATCTCAAGGGGAGGCCAAAAGGCACAAATATGGATGGCTTAAGGCTTTGGAAAAAATTCAACAGCATAAGGGTAGAGTGAGTGAGGTATCTGGAAATGAGGGGCCTCCACCCCTTTTTATAAACTTGGATTAGGGTTTTAGGGTTTTTTAGGGTTTTTGCCCTATTTTCTCTTTTTTTTTAATTTTCTTTTGGGTTTTATTCCCTATTTGTTTGATTTTGACCCTCTTTTGGGGTTTTAGTATGTTTTTGAGGGAATTTTTGGGTATTTTTAATATCCATTTGGGTTTTATTGGGTTTTGGACGCGAGGTTGGTAGGAAATTTGGTCAACAAAGGTGTATGTCCAAAGGGATGAGTTAGTGAGCACTTTTTTGGTGTTAACAAGATGCCCATGTTAATGGATTGTTCTTCATTTCTTCTTTATTACCATACTATTGCATTTTGACTATAAATGAGTAACTACCTTGCCTTTGTTATAAATTTTCATGCCATAGCACTATTAATTGACATATGCGTTATATTTTGACTCCACTGCCCAATGAGTGCTTTCCTTGTTTCAACCAAACAACAATCCGATTTTAATTTTTACTCATACATCTAGCCTTGTTAAACAATCAATGAGAGATCCCTCTCTAGAAAGAAAGAATCCATATCTCTTTCCTAAAGTTGGTTTTGTGGTTACCTTGAAGTGACTTTTTCCCACAACCTTAGGTTCATTGTATTGGAGAAAACTCACTATGGCTTGGGAATACCACAACAGACAGATGACTACCAAAAATCAACTCAATTCTCAAAACAATGCTATTATAAATGACAATGTTAAGATAATGGAGAAATGTAACCAACCTCGATCCAAACGTTTGATGAAGATCCCTGTTGGAGCTTTCAATCCATGCACTTGAAATCTGCAAATTAGTCTTAACAACCAATATCCAACAAGTACATATGATATATAAATGGTATTAACATTATCAATAATAATGGTCCATAATATCACAAGCAAATGTAACCCAATGTATAATAAACAACATTCACAACATGATGGACAAGAATATGAGTATTTATATTAATTAACAAGAAGAAGTACAAAGTGGTACGACCTCTTGTCGGCAACCAATCTGAACCAAGATCTGGATCAATCCACTTGTGCCTCCACCACTTCAATCCTCCATGAATGGAAAACTCAAACTAGATAGGAGTTTGGAAGGTGAAGATAAAGGGTTCACAACTACAAGGATCAATGAGTGTAGACTCAAGATAGGGCAAAAATCCACTAGAGTTCTCTTGCTATTCTCTTCTTCCTCCCGTCCATAAGCCATATGTGCTCAGTATATAGTCCTCTCAAAGGTAGGTGAAAGGACACATCGAGGCGTTACTCGGGCAGATGGAGAGCCAAAGGTCACCCAATGACCGCTTTTTGGGAGTAAAAAGTAATAAATAGTGATTTTTACCATTTTACTTGATACCCGCAGGCTATAGTGATGCAACTCGCGGGTACACATGCTATAATGATGCAACATGCAGGTAGGAATAAAAATAGGGAAAAATATGTCTGAAGGATATAAGTGGATCTGAGTCAGTGAAATGGATCCTACAGGACAAAGAATGTTGATGCTCATAGGGTGGAAAATTACGTTGTAACATTCATTTTGAGTGCTAACACCGTCTACCTAGAAACCTTTGGAGGGAGGCCCAAACTAGAGGGATTCATGGATGGGAGAGGGAACCTGAGATAGGCATAGGATCCAGCTTGACCTTATTCTCCACTACATGGTTGGCGGCTTCATATCTTCTGGCCTTTGGGGAATGCCCTAATTTCTCCCCCCATCCCTTTGACTGATGGCATTTGATTAAGTCTATTGGAGAAGATGGAGCAAATTTTGGCTTGAAAGGAAGATGTCAATGTTCTGTTAGGTGGCCATACTGATGAAAACAAAGACACCAGAAAGGAATACCTTCATAATCTATCCTTTGAGAGAGGACGTTGGTAACCCATTTTGATTTCCATTTCTTCTGCTAACTCATTTCTAACATCTATCTTAATAAGTATCATCTCCATAGACATTTCACTCGAAACCTCATAGGACATATCTGCTTCTAGAAATCCTCCCAAGGCATTCTCATTCTCCATGAAGACTGTCAGGGACCAGTAGTCAAGGGAAATCCCTGGAAGACAGATCCAGGAGGAAGCAATCTCTAGAATTTCACGATTGGCATCAAACAGTAGAGACCACATTGTAATTGCTAACGGATCTGACCTGATGCGCCAATTCTTATTAAGAATCCATTGAGCATATTCAGGAGAATTTAGAATAAAATAAAACCAACCCTTCACTAGGGAAAGAATTGATGGGAGGTAACCTAGCTTATACCCCCAAGAAGCCTCTGCCTAGTATTTAAGGTTTTTCACTCCAAGACGTCATCCTCAAACCCTTCCAACAATATCTTTATCTGCCATGGCCATGACGCTATGAAGCTAGATGTCTTCACCCAAAGCTAATTTTACGACCTTTCCATTTGGATTAATACATTTTTATTGTCGCTCGAGAGACCCGAACCATCCAAAAGGTGGGCCACACCTAAAGAAGGGGACTAGGCCTCATAGGGTTGGGATAATACCTGTCATAATGGATACCATGACAGATGAAAAATATCGGGATCCATTCCCAAGACTGACAAAGTAGGCTCTAGGCTTGGGGAAAAACCTTTACCCAAAACCGACAAGGGAGGCTTTCTTACATATCCAACAACTTCCACCTATGACAAACAAACCCCTAGGTCACATTCTTCCACTAACTCCCAATCTTCCACTTACTTGGAAAGTGGCATGTCCCATATATTCACTTCCTCCAACATATATGAGGCATAATCCAACAGATCTTCATCTTCTTCCATAGTCAAACCAAGAAGCAAGGGCTAGGGAGAGAGACATAATTCGATTTAGCAAATCAAATCCTGTGACACATTCACCCAAATCCTAACCTTGCGAAAGAACTGCATACCTCCCATTGATCCCCTTCCCTTCAAGTGGATGTAGTTTTGGAAGTCATGCTCGTCACTACTACTACTACTACTACTACTACTACTAGTAGTAGTAGTAAATATGATTAATTTAGCAATAATAATTATTAATTTAATTGTTATTCATTACCCTCATTATTTCAAAATTTTAAAACTATAATTAATATTATTAGTTATAATTTTAATGATAATTATTCCCCTCCTCCTCATACATCTCCTATGATTCATCTCTAGCATCCATGGTGGGAGTATTAACAATGATGCAATGGCTATTCATAGCACATGTGGATTTATCTAGGTGTTCAACATGGTATGTGGTTTTCGTTATGCTCATAATTAGGTTTGTTTTCTATAGGTCTAGTTCACTTTCTTATAGGGTTGGTGTTGGCAATATGATCTTGTTTTCAAGGATCGACCTTGGAACTTTTGTGGCAAATTGGGATTCACTCACTATGAGGTTTGTTGTATTTCTTCTCCCCTTGACAGGATTTTCATTCATAATGTTGTCAATAGTAGTGTCAAGTGTATTTTTGGGAGGTGGTCCAATTTGTTGTATATGTGGCTCCTTCTCCATGTTTTAGAGGTAACCATGATAGAACATAGTCACCCTAGGAACTGTGCAAATTGTGGCATAATGGATTATATACACAAGGTGTTAATAAACCTTTCCATCCAAATAGATGGACTTACACAAAATAATTTCTCACAGGAACAAGTAATTGAAAACTTAATTGGATAAACAAGCATAGTTGGAAGAAAATTTAAATTCCCATAACTAGATATTAGACAAAATTGTAGATGATTTGGACATGCACTATAATACTGTTGGGTTTTCCTGCAATTCCCAATCCCCTATAGGTCATCCCACTAATTCCATAGGCTTAACTCAGGAGGAATTATTGGAATATTTTACGGTGCAACAAACCCATGAAGACCTATAGGAAATGTGTTAGTTGAGATGGACTTGAGAGCTCAAAGATTGGAGACAAAGCTATGGAGGAAGCCCAAAGTGAGCATCATTTAATGTTATAAAAAAAATTATGTATTGTAGGTGCATTTTGTTAGGTGGACAATTTGTTAGGCCCTATAAATTTAAGCATTTAAAAAAAAAGGAAGTAGATATGTTGGACAGTCTATAAGCAACTTCTTTCCAAAAATGAGATTTTTTTTATCACGAAATGCAATGTATTAGACTCTATGTATCCTTTTGCTAAACAGTTTGATCACGACTATTATATATCAATACAATACTACTCATTTCTATAGAGATTTTATTATTATAATAATTATTATCATTTGTCAGTATAATAATAATAATAATTATTATTATTATTAGTATTAGTATTATTATTATCATTTGTAATAATTATTTTTATAATATTAAATATGGATGAGATTGATTATTACTATGTGTCCATTTTATTGCACTTATATTCAATCAATTTCACCCCACGAAAAAAAAAAAAAACCATGTATACTCAAACACAACTGTGAAATTTTAAAATCGGAAAATAATTATGCATTTAAAAAAAATAGTTTAATTTGATTTAATTTAATATTTTAATTCTTTTTATTATTTATTATTATTATTATTTTCTCATGTAAAAAATCGTACACAACCACCCTAGGGATATGTCATTTTTGTTTACAACACTACATAAAATAATACCTTTGTATATAATGAAATGAAATGAATTTGACATTAGAAATCAATTGAATTATTGTCAGTTCCCTCATCTTCTAAACCCTCTTCGTCCTTACTCTATAAAAACATAATAAAAGAGCACAAGCTATAAAATAAAGATTGGTAACATTTATTGATGTAATAAAGTGGATATAGGTTAAAAATTTCTCAATACCATATGATAATTCTAAACCACTCTCATCACCATTAGTGTAGATAATTAAACTAGTTAAAGAACAATTCAAACTATATATAAGAAGAAAAAATAAAACATAATTAACAATTAACAATTGGTGGCTTGGGCTATTAAACTTCCACCATTATGTCATAACCATAGCACATGCTTAAGGGCATACTTCATTTCTTTGTGAATTGGTTCCCACCGATAATTGTTTAACAACATACAATAAGAAAAAAACATATTTAATAATGGCATATATTAAGCTAGTATGTTAGCATAATAAATTATATTATTTTGTTAAACTAACAAAGTGGATTCTAATTGAGGACATCCTTGTACCTTTTTTTCTTCTTATGTGAAAGAGCTATTCTGACGAAATCCCCATGCGCTTCCCCTCATTCTAAGGATAGTACTAAGGGTGAATCAAATTATTTAGGGCTCAAAGCGATATCAACAATTGTCTCGTGAAGAACGCCACATGCCACTAGCTAAATTTGAGCTTGGGTGGGGAGGATAACAATATTTCTCCCAACCACCCAAGATAGTCCCAATTGATAAGGGCCTCCTAACTTGATTGGTAGAGTGTGTACCTTTTTGTATGTCCATTTGTGTAGATAGTGTATGATTAATTAAGTTTGTTAATATCTTTTTTTTAACAGAAACGACAAAGAGTATTTGTATTAAATAAAGAAAAATACATATAGGCTATCAGGCCATCATATGGTAGTTCAGAGAGTAGGTTGAACATATCAGGTCCAAGAAAAAAATCCCTTCAACCAGCTCTTGCTGGTATACAAAATGAAGGAGCCTTCCAATCCCTATATTGCTACCTTTGACAAAGTATTCCTAATAAACTGAAAACATAAATACATGCAAAAAAACATAGCACAAAATTATAATAAATCTAAGAGCGTCATCCACGGGCCTAATCGCCACCATCAACCGCTTGCATAGAGGATATGTCTTCCATTGGAGACACCTCTTCTTGTCGGAGTGTGGGGTCAATGTTTCCTCTACCAATTTCATCCAGCTCAGCCTGCATTTCGCTGAGGATTTCCTTCAGTTGAATAACTATAGTTTCATTCCTCCCATTAGCATTCATGCTCTGCTCATGATGTCTGCAGTTCATATCCATGATGGCCCTACTAATTTCCTCATGCCTAGAGGCTTGAACATGTTCCATTTCCTATAGTTTTCACTGAATATCTTCCACCTCACTAGCTTTCACCTAAGTTTTCACCTCTGTATCATCCACGCAAGAGTCCGGGCAGGAAATATCCATAACAATTCTATTGTTTTCGTCCAAATCCGCTTTCGATACCTCATAAAAACATCTCATCATTTTCTTGAAATCCACCATGAGATTATTCAGAGCTGAAATCTCTCGCATCATCTTCTCCAAAGCATTTTCCTTTATAGCCATGGGTGAGGGCACAAAACTGCAATCCTTCTGGCCTTCAGAGACCTCGATATGTCGTTGATAAATGCACAACTAATTAAAAAGGGCTTGAAACTTCCTTCTTTATTAGCCTTGACATTGCATGAATATTTTCCATATCGAGGAGCCTGCTCTTCATGTGGGAACCAGTTCTTGACATGCAACAAAGGAGGGTGAAATGGAATGGTCTAGAACGAGGGAATTGAAGAGGCATTAAGTGTCGTTTAATCCTGCCATCCTCCATCCATCGCATTGCATTATCAAACTATGGTGATAACAACCACCTTGGTGGAAATAAATGAGGGCCATAATGACCTTATACCTCTTGAAGTGAGCTCGATGCCAAATGTCAAAGAATGCTTCCATTGAGAAGCAATGGTACCAACAATTTAAACATGAAAACAAGATATCCATTTAGTATGGGGGATAGAATTGTTGAAACTAATATCACCTTCCTTTAGCCTTGATCCTTTGTTGTCCAGATGATCAAATACCTTGTTGTTCTAACATTTGACATGGAAGAATTACACTCTTGATAGATCTTGAATGAAATCCATAATACTTTTTTGAACTCTCCCAATATATTTTTCCCTACCATCCTGGATGTTCTGCATTTTTTGAATAACTATCCAAGAGTCACCAAAAACTTGGAAGTCACTGATACTTAGCTCGGTTATTGCCTCTATTCCATGCATTAGAGATGCATATTCATCTTGAGTATTTGTTGTCTTTTCCAAACCCCAAGCATTGGAAAGGATCATTTTTCCTCCGAAGACAAAGATAACCCCCCCCGCACCTGCCTCCACTAATTAAGTTTGTCAATATCTTACAAATGACCACAAAATTATATAAATGGTACTAAAATATTACATCATAGAAAAAGTACAATGTAAGGTGTGAAGGTAGCACCTATATCGATGCCAAACGCATATTAAAAGAACTAATAAAAGTGAAAATCTTAAGTAACTAGCAAATTAGAAAGTGAAATATTATTTTATATCGCTCATGTAAAAGTCAAACAATTAATAATAAATGAGTCATAAGCAAATGGTAATGAAAAAATATTGGGATGAGTATGATCTTCTTCGGGGGTTGGTTCTTGCAGGGGGCATTCATGATGGTCTACGAGGGCTAGTGGAAACCTTATGTAAGCTTCTAGAAGGAGTTCTAAGGTGGAAAGGGTCCAAAAAGGAGCAGGTGCATAGGTAGTGGATCCCTTTGTATTATGTTCATCAACTGAGGTCAGTCACTGCCCAATTTACCGTCTTTTCTATCTTGTCTTAATTCCTCTGACGGCATGGAAGATTTAGTCGACTACGAGGAGGATGTTTCCAGTGTGGAAGCGATCTTTTGCATGAATTCAAAGCTTAAACATAGGAGGGTGGATTTGTACTAACAATAACCATGGTTAGATTCTTCCTTTGTGTGTACCAATTTATTATCTCTCAAACAAGCTAGGAAGATACACAATTATGAAACAATATATGTATTCAAATATTATGTTGTTGTGGGTTCTACAATTGTTCCTATCATAGATTAAAATATAATGGTAGCTAGCTTTCCTTTTAAAACAAGCACAAGTATGGAACCATTGCTTAGGGTGAGTGGGATGTTGTAATTACACCCAAGCCTAGTTTGGTGTTCTGATGTCATTGTCGGAAATGCATTTTTTCTTGTGGTAGATGGAAATGTAGCAATCATTAAATTTCGTTCTAGCATAGGTACAAGGATGTAATCAATGCTATGAGGGGCATCTTTGTCTCATAAAACACCATTATTAGTGTTCTTCCTTTGTGTGTATCTTATTATTTTTTTTGGATCAAGATATGATAATGCACGATGGTGCAATAATAAATTTATTTAAATCTAATGTTGTTGTTGTCTCTACACTTGTGCTTGGAAGCAGCATACGAAAGCAACTATTTCTTTGGATTTCATTTCTACAAGATTTCACCCTAATCAAGGATAGCGTTCATATGTGTTTTTCCTCACTGCACTTGTTCTTATGTGAGAATGAAAGTTAGCAGCTACTATCTTTCCTTCTAGCATATTCAAAATTATCTCATGAATGCTCACGGGGTGGCTTTGTCCTAACAATTGTTGAAATATTGTAACTTCAAAGAATATTATATTTGTATATTATTTATTCCGGAGATGTTCCATACCTCCAATGTGATTATACTATAAATCCGGAGATGTTTATTCCTCCGATTTGGTTGTGGTAACTAGGGTTATTAGACCCACCATGTGGGGGTCGGCCCAGTCAATTATAATGGGGTATTTAACCTAATGGTTAAATACAATCCTACATGTACTTGTGTAAAATACATATCAGAGTAGTGTATAAATAGAGGAGGTGTGTTCCTCATTATACACACACACTCACTTGAGGATAGCGCACTTGTGGAGGAAAGGTCTGCTATTGTGGAGAAGGAGATCATGTCTCAGGGTTTCATCTTTGTATATTGTTGGTCATCTATATTGAGGAAGCTTTGTTGGGTTTTCTACCCCATGAGGGTTTCCCAGGATAAATCTTTGTCTCTTGTGTTTATGCTGTGCTTGTTGTTTCTTCAGTGATCCTGTATATGCTATTATTGTGAAATGGAATGTAATGCTGCTATTTTATGTCTTAGCATATTAAATCTTAACATGGTATCAGAGCTAACCTGAAGGAAGACAAGGTATGGCACTAACGACACTTCTTTTACTTACGACAATTTGAAGGTTAGGGTTTTACATAGCAAAAACCAGTTATCATAGCACTTTCGCTATAAATACATTTTGGAAAAGTTTTCGGATCTGAAATTGTTACAGGACGAATATTAAATCTCCAGGTACCTTGTGTCCAAAGGACAACCTCTAATTCGTTGTACTTTGTGATTTATGATCAGTACAAGTTAGGGTTTCTGCCTCTTCGAGATCTCAGTCAAATTCAGGTGACCTAGGAAAAAAGGTCATAACTTGGGATAGGAAGCTCCAAATGAAATTTCATAAAAAGTGACAGGTAGTACACAGACTGTACTATCTCAGGAAACTTTTTCAGAAGCCGAAATTCAACCAGTGACACGTGGCACGCCGTACAAGTTCGCTCTCCTGTTTTATCCCATAAACAGGTCACGTTGCGACACTTGGCATAACTCTCTCTCAGAGAGTCCAATTGAGGTCAGACCTGTCAGGATGGAAAGATAACAGGTCAGGATACTGCAGGAAAAGGGTTTCAGACCCTGTGGAGCAAAAATTTAAGAGTTATAGCAGAAACAATCAGGTGCATATTTCTGTCAAAACAGAATTATTTTTTAGCACCTTTATTCATGGCTTCCGGAATTTAGGGTTTCGGAGAAAGATAGAATTTTTGGAATCGGAGTCCATGGCTGAATGCTACTCAGAAAAATCGAAATTTAGAGACCAAGTTTGAATTTTTTGGTTGGGTTGAAGACCGGGCTTGATCAAACCCCAGTTCGGGATTTTGATCGGAAAGATGGAAAATTAGGGCTTCAGCAAAAGTTGGAATTTTTGAAGTCTATAACCACGGCTGGAAACTCCTAAGAAAAATAAGAGTTTAGAGCCTTGGATTGAACCTTTTGTTTGGGCAGAAGGGTGGGCTTCATCAAACCCTAGTTCGGGATCCTGTTTAGAAGATCCAGAAATTTCAAAGGCAATTTTGAGGGGTCAAATTTTGGAAATTCCAAAGTTGAAGTATGCTAGTTTGATCAGCTCAGCAAGACATATTCTTTCATCCATTGAGAAGTGTGAAAGTCAAAGGTTGAATCTTTAGGGGTTTCTCTAGAAAACCCTAATTAAGCTCCAGATCAAGTTTCAGGGGGAGTTGAGGCTAAGGCCTTACATAAGAAGACTACAAGAAGTCTCGACAGGTATGACTTAAGGAGGCTCAGGTATGTCTTGAAATCTAATTCTTGATTAAGTTCATGATGTGTTTGTCTTCATATTATTTGTTAGTACAATCTTGATTAATGTTAGACTTATCTTATTACCCTAGTAACAGTATGAATGCATGTGAATGATTGAAGACATTCATTGATTAGGATTATATGATTGTACTAATGCATTATGGTGTTGTGTGAGGTTGATGTTGTCTGCTAACAATATACAGGTACATCACAAAAGACAAATCAAGTTCCATGACCATGACCACATGAAGACAAAGACTCATCCATAATCTTTGTTCTACTTACGAGGTATGTATGACCTTGTTGTATTATGCTTAACCTATGAGACATGCAGGTTCTAGCTCAGGATCTCTAAATCATTGAAGAGATTGTTTAGGTATGTTGTACATAACTAAGTAGGTATACTAATCCAGGTATGTTTCCCATGAATCTTACCTTGTGTTAAGATCCCTTATATAAGTATATTTGGTATGATTGGTTATGCTTATTCATAAAGTTAGTAATCAAGGGATTATGCATATTATGTCTTTTATCTTGATTGATGATATGCATGAGTAAAACAAGACTTCCCTGAAATCTTGAATACTAATGTTTATTAACTATAATCATGACTATACATTCTCAAGATTATTTAGAACTATAATGTTTTGACAACATTTAGAACATACTAATGGGTGTATGTTTGTGTATGAGATCATGAGGATGACACTTGAACATGCACAGTGGTACATAATGAATAGAAGTTCAAAAGACATACAGAAGATCAAGCGGGAGGCAACCACACAAACATAAAAGATAAGCATTTGAGTTGTTATTTGAAATAGTAAATGATATTGCCTGTAATAGGTTGTATGCATATTTGTATTCCTATAATATATCATGCTAAGTGTAAATATTCATAGAACATTGAACAGTATACTACTAATATGCATATGATTGGTAAGTTGGACAAACATTCCATTGTTGCTTGTCTAGAATGAAACCTCTTTGCTGACATGCTGAGAGTTGTGCACACTCTCGATAGTATGTTTTGGTAGAGATGTAAGGCATCTAGATAGCCACTGTATGCATACAGGATATGGGAAAGTGTTGTGCCAAAGTATTGGTCAAGATAGTTGCATAACTATGTAAATGATATCTGTATGCATAATAGGTTATCATGTCAATATGATTTGATGATTATGAAGTATTACTAATCATGTACCTAATTTTGATTTGTAGGAAAAATCATGATGAATGATGAACAAGTGATGGATGTTCAACAAAAGGATTTACAAATCAAACACACTATAGAAGGATTGTGGCTAGAAGATTCTCCTAGAAAGAGGAAGAGAATAATGATGAAATGTTTGCTCCAAGTGGCTAGATAAGACCATTCTCTTAATGGTGTAATTAAAGAAAAAATGTGAATCAGGTTTTGATAAGCTTAATGATCACCATGGGTGATGTGGATCTCAACCTTTGCTACAAGGTTGAATATGATTTCTATACACAGATGACATGGATGCAAGAAGGAACTCACCACAGAGTTCGAATGATATTGAGGCTCATATCAGTAGACCCATCTGATGAGAGATGGCATAGATAGATGACTGTAGAAAAGAAAATAAAAGTTCTTAGATTAATGTATTACTTCCTAGGTCTGGAAGTATGGAAAGGCTCAGTAGGAATCCTTCTCAAACAGAGAAAGTATGCTGAGAAATCTTGAGAAGACTTGATATGATGGAATGGCCACTCTTATGGATTCCAACTTGAAACTGTTAGGAGATGACTCATCAGAGTTAGTGGATATAACTCTGTACAGTCAAATGATTGGATCATCCCTGGACTTTTAGTCCTAAAGAGAGTCGTAGACGTGAGGTCTCCGAGAATGAAGTCCTTAGTGGACAGTTGAGGGGATTGGATCATCCCTGGACTTTCAGTCCTAAAGAGAGCCGTAGACGTGAGGTCTCTGAGAATGAAGTCCTTAGTGGACAGTTGAGGGGATTGGATCATCCCTGGACTTTCAGTCCTAAAGAGAGTCGTAGACGTGAGGTCTCCGAGAATGAAGTCCTTAGTGCACAGTTGAGGGGATTGGATCATCCCTGGACTTTCAGTCCTAAAGAGAGCCGTAGATGTGAGGTATCCGAGAATGAAGTCCTTAGTGGAAAGTTGAGGGGATTGGATCATCCCTGGACTTTCAGTCCTAAAGAGAGCCGTAGACGTGAGGTCTCCGAGAATGAAGTCCTTAGTGGACAGTTGAGGGGATTGGATCATCCCTGGACTTTCAGTCCTAAAGAGAGCCGTAGACGTGAGGTCTCCGAGAATGAAGTCCTTAGTGGACAGTTGAGGGGATTGGATCATCCCTGGACTTTCAGTCCTAAAGAGAGCCGTAGACGTGAGGTCTCCGAGAATGAAGTCCTTAGTGGACAGTTGAGGGGATTGGATCATCCCTGGACTTTCAGTCCTAAAGAGAGCCGTAGACGTGAGGTCTCCGAGAATGAAGTCCTTAGAGGACAGTTGAGGGGATTGGATCATCCTTGGACTTTCAGTCCTAAAGAGAGCCGTAGACGTGAGGTCTCCGAGAATAAAGTGATGGGGATTGCATCATCCCGGAACCACTAAGTTCAAAATGTACGTGATGGGGATTGTATCATCCCCGGACTTAGGTCCCTGAATTGATCCGTAGACGTGAGGTCTCCAAGAAGTGGGGATTGTATCATCCCCGGACTGCGGTCCCTGAATTGATCCGTAGACATGAGGTCTCCGAGAAGTGGGGATTGTATCATCCCCGGACTGTGGTCCCTGAATTGATCCGTAGACGTGAGGTCTCCTAGAAGTGGCGATTGTATCATCCCCGGACTTAGGTCCCTGAATTGATCCGTAGACGTGAGGTCTCCGAGAAGTGGGGATTGTATCATCCCCGGACTGCGGTCCCTGAATTGATCCGTAGACGTGAGGTCTCCGAGAAGTGGGGATTGTATCATCCCCGGACTTAGGTCCCTGAATTGATCCGTAGACGTATGGTCTCCGAGAAAGTGATTTTTGATGTGGTTACTTGTATCGGTAGGATACTTGTATTGATGATGTGGTTACTTGTATCGGTAGGATACTTGTATTGATGATGTGGTTACTTGTATCGGTAGGATACTTGTATTGATGATGTGGCTACTTGTATCGGTAGGATACTCGTATTGTTGATATGGTCACTTGTATTGGCATGAATACTTGTACTGCTGATGATCGTATGATGACGATACTGATGATCATGTGATGACGATGCTGATGATCGTGTGATGACGATGCTGATGATCGTGTGATGACGATGCTGATGATCGTGTGATGACGATGCTAATGATCGTGTGATGACGATGCTGATGATCGTGTGATGGCGATGCTGATGATCGTGTGATGGCGATGCTGATGATCGTGTGATGACGATGCTGATGATCGTGTGATGACGATGCTGATGATCGTGTGATGACGATGTTGATGATCGTGTGATGACGATGTTGATGATCGTGAGATGACAATGCTGATGATCGTGTGATGACGATGTTGATGATCGTGAGATGATGATGCTGATGATCATGTATCGTGAGGATCCAGATGATGATATTGTTGTAGCTGTTCAAGTGCTACAGAAGATAAAGACTCAATACTGAAGATGTCGATGTTACAGTATTGAAGATGTTCCAGTAACTGCTTGAGTTACTAATGATGTTGAGAAAGCTTCCAATGATTTATAGATGTATCATGTATGATGTTGATGACTCCTTGCTCGTGCAGATACTGTTATAATATCCTTCTCGTTAAGGGGGAGTGTTGAAATATTGTAACTTCAAAGAATATTATATTTGTATATTATTCATTCCGGAGATGTTCCATACCTCCGATGTGATTATACTATAAATCCGGAGATGTTTATTCCTCCGATTTGGTTGTGGTAACTAGGGTTATTAGACCCACCATGTGGGGGTCGGCCCAGTCAATTATAATGGGGTATTTAACCTAATGGTTAAATACGAGCCTACATGTACTTGTGTAAAATACATATCAGAGTAGTGTATAAATAGAGGAGGTGTGTTCCTCATTATACACACACACTCACTTGAGGATAGCGCACTTGTGGAGGAGAGGTCTGCTATTGTGGAGAAGGAGATCATGTCTCAGGGTTTCATCTTTGTATATTGTTGGTCATCTATATTGAGGAAGATTTGCTGGGTTTTCTACCCCATGAGGGTTTCCCAGGATAAATCTTTGTCTCTTGTGTTTATGCTGTGCTTGTTGTTTCTTCAGTGATCCTGTATATGCTATTATTGTGAAATGGAATGTAATGCTGCTATTTTATGTCTTAGCATATTAAATCTTAACAACAATAACCATGGTTAGATTCTACCTTTGTGTGTACCTATTTATTTCCTCTTGAATGAGCTAGGAAGATACATAATCATGAAATAAAATATGTATTCAAATCTTATGTTGTTGTGGGTTCTACAATTGTTCTTCTCACAGATGGAAAGATAGTGCATGGTAGCTTTCCTTTTAAGACAAACATAAGTATGAAACCATTGCTTAGTGTGTGTGGGATGTTGTGATTACACCCTACTGAGTTTAGTGTTCTAATGTGTGGTAGAAGGAAATCTAGCAGTCATTAGATTTCATTCTAGCAGAAGTACAAGGATGTAATCAATGCTATGAGTGGCGTATTTGGCTTGACAAACACCATTGTTAGTGTTCTACTTTTGTGTGTATTGTTTTATTATGTTTGGATCAAGAGATGATTATCCACAATGGTGAAATAAGAAGTGTATTTAAATCTGATGTTGTTGGTGGATCTACACTTATGATTGTGTTAGAAGGAAAGCTAGTGGATGCTAGTTATCATTCAAGAATAAGAACAAGTATGCAAATATTTCTTTAGATTTCATTTATCTAGGATTTCAACCTAATCAAGGTTAGTGTTCATATGTTTTTTTCCTCACTGCACTTTTTCTTGTGCGAGAAAGAAAGCTAGTGGCTTCTAGATTTCCTTTTGGCATAATCAGAAGGATCCTTTGAATGCCCAAGAGGTGTCTTTGTCCTAACAATAACCACGGTAGATTCTACCTTTATGTGTACCAATTTATTAGCTCTCGAACAAGCTAAGAAGATACATGATTATGAAACGAAATATTTATTCAAATCTTATGTTGTTGTGGGTTCTACAATTGTTCTTCCCATAGATGGAAAGCTAGCAGATGGTAGATTTCCTTTTAAGACAAGCACAAGTATGAAACCATTGCTTAGTGTGTGTGGAATGTTGTGATTACACCCTAATTGAGTTTTTTGTTTTGATTTTGTTGTCGGCAATGAGCGTGTGCTTGTGGTAGAAAGAACTTTAGCAGTCATTAGTTTTCATTCTAGCAGAGTTACAAGGATGTAATCGATGCTACAAGGGGTGTCTTTGTCTTGACAATCACCATTGTTAGTGTTCTACCTTTGTTTGTTTTATTTTATTGTGCTTGGATCAAGATATTATTATCCATGATGGTGCAATAAGAAATATATTTAAATCTAATGTTTCTTTTGTCTCTACACATGTGCTTGTGTTGGAAGGAAAGCTAGCGGATGCTAGATTTACTTCAGGAAGAAGCACAAGTGTGCAACTATTTCTTTGAATTTCCTTTCTTCAAGATTTCACCCTAACCAAGGCTAGTGTTCATGTGATGTTTTCCTCAAAGTGCTTGTTCTTGTGCGAGAAGTAAATCTAGAAGCTGGTATCTTTCCTTTTGGCATGATCAAAAGGATCCTGTTAATGCTCGTTGGGTGGATTTTTCCTAACAATAACCATGGTTAGATTCTTACGAAACAATATTCTTATGAACCAAGATATGTATTTGAATCTTACGTTGTTGTGGATTCTACCATTGTTCTTCTCGTACATTGAAACCTAATGGATGCTAGCTTTTATTTTAAGACAAACACAAGTATGAAACCATTTTTTAGGGTGTGTGGGATGTTGTGATTAAACCATAACCAGTTTAGTGTTTGGATGTTGTTGTTGAAAATGCACTTGTGCTTGTGTTAGAAGGAAATCTAGCAGTCATTACCTTTCATTCTAGCTGAAGTACAATGATGTAATCAATGCTTTGATGGGTGTCTTTGTCTTGATAAACATCATTGTTAGTGTTCTCTTGTTGTCTATGCCATTTTATTGTGTCTAGATCAAGATATCATTATCCACAATGGTGCAATGAGAAATGTATTTAAATGTGATGTTGTTGTTGGCTCTTCACTTGTGATTGTGTTTGAAGGAAAGCTAATTGATGCTAGCTATCCTTCAGAAAGAAGCACATGTAGGAAACTATTGTTTCAGATTTCCTTTCTTCGGGATTTCACCCTAATCAAGGTTAGTGTTCATATGTTGTTTTCCTCATTGTGCTTGTTCTTGTACGAGAAGGAAATATAGTGGTCGCTAGCTTTCCTTTTGGCATAATCAAAAGGATCCTTTGAATGTTTGGGGATGGCAATGTCCTAACAATAACCATGGTTAGATTCTACCTTTGTGTGCACCAATTTATTGGCTCTCAAACTAGCTATGAAGAAACACAATTATGAAACAAGATATGTATTCAAATTTTATGTTGTGGTGGGTTCTACAATTGTTCTTCTCATAGATGGAAAGCTAACGGATGCTAGATTTCCTTTTAAGATAATCACAAGCATGAATCCATTGCTTAGGGTGTGTCGGTTACACCCTAACTGATTTTAGTGTTATGATGTTGTTGTTAGCAATGCACTTTTTCTTGTGGTAGAAGGAAATCTAGCAGTCATTAGCTTTCATTTCAATAGAACTACATGTACAAGAATGCAATCAATGCTACGAGGGGTGTTCTTGTCTTGACAATCACCATTATTAGTGTTTTACCTTTGTGTGCACCCTCTTATTGTGTTTGCATCAATATATAATTATGCATGATGGCGCAATAAGAAATGTATTTAAATCTAATGTTGTTGTTGTCTCTACACTTGTGCTTATGTTGGAAGATATGCTAGGTTTCCTTCAGGAGGAACACAAGTATGCAACTATTTATTTGAACTTCCTTTCTCCAGAATTTCACTCTAATCAAGGTTAGTGATCATATGTTGTTTTCCTCATTGCAATTGTTCTTGTGTGAGAAGATAAGCTAGCAACTGCTAGCTTTTCATCTAGCATAATCAAAAGGATAATATGAATGCTCATGGGGTGGCTTTGTCCTAACAATAACCATGGTTAGATTCTACCTTTATGTTTACCAATTTAATGTCTCTCAAACAAGCTAGGAAGATACATGATTATGAAACAAGATACATATTTAAATCTTATGTTGTTGTGGGTTCTACAATTGCTCTTCTCATAGATGGAAAGCTAGTAGATGATATCTTTTCTTTTAAGACAAGGACAACTATGAAACCATTACTTAGGGTGTGTGGGATGTTGTAATTACACCCTAGCTGAGTTTAGTGTTTTTATTTTGTTGTCACCAATGCACTTATTCTTGTGGTAGAAGGAAATATAGCAATCATTAACTTTCATTATAGTAGAATTACAAGGCTCTAATCGTTACTATGAGGGGTGTCTTTGTCTTGAAAAACACCATTGTTAGTGTTCTACCTTTGTGTGTGACCTTTTATTGTGTTTGGATTGATATATGGTTATGTGCAATGGTGCAATAAGAAATGTATTTTAGTATAATATTGTTGTTGGCTCTACACTTGTGCTTGTGTTGGTAGGAAAGCTAGCAGATGCTAGCTTTCCTTTGGGAAGAACCAAAAGAATGCAAATATTTCTTTTGGATTTCACCCTAGTCAAGGTTAGTGTTCATGTGATTTTTTCCTCCCAACATTTATTCTTGTGCAAGAAGGAACGCTATTGGATGCTAGATTTCATGTTGGCATAATCAAAAGGATCATGTGAATGCTTGTGGGGTGGCTTTGTCCTAACAATAACCATGGTTAGATTCTACCTTTATGTGTACCAATTTACCAATTTATTGGCTCTCAAACAAGCTAGGAAGATACACAATTATGAAACAAGATATACATTCAAATCTTATGTTGTTGTGGGTTCTACAATTGTTCTTCTCATAGATGGAAATCTAGCGGATGCTAGCTTTCCTTTTGGGACAAGCAAAGTATGAAACAGTTTATTAGGGTGTGTGTTTTGTTGTGATTTTAGCCTAATAGTGTTTAGAATTCTAATGTTGTTTTTGGAAAGGAGCTTTTGCTCATGCTAGAAGGAAAGATAACAATTGTTAGATTTCATTATAGTAGAAGGAGAAGGATGTATTCAATGCTATAATGGCGCCTTTATATTGACAATCACAATGGTTAGTGTTCTTCTTTTATGTGTGCCCTTTTATTGTTTATAGATAAAGCAAAGAATATCCATGATGGAGCAATGTGAAGTGAATTTAAATCTGATGTTGTTGTTGGATCTACAATCGTGCTTGTGTTAGAAGGAACTCAAGTGGTTGTTATCTTTCCTTTAGGAAGAAGCACAAGTATGCAAATACTTCTCAGGGTTTCCTTTCTCAAGGATTACATCGTTATCAGGGATAATGTTCATATGTTTGTTTATCACTACGCTTGTTCTTGTGTGAGAATAAAATCTAGCGTTCGCTAGCTTTCCTTCCAACATAATCAACAAGATGCAATCAATGCTCTAGGGGTGGCTTTGTCCTAAAAAACACCATGATTAGATTATCCTTTTGTGTGTGCCCATTTATTAGCTCTAGAAAAATCTAAGAAGATCCATGATTATGAAACAATATATGTATTTAAATATGATACCATTTTTGGTTCTACACTTGTTCTTCTCATAGCTGGAAATCTAGCAGATGCTACATTTCCTTCAGGAACAAGCACAAATATGAAACCATTGCTTAGGGTGTGTGGCATGTTATGATTTCTCTATTTTTTCCCACTTATCAACTTTCAAAGAAGCTAACAAAATTAGGGTTTCCTTTCTCTAGTATTTCACCCTAAGCAAGGTTAGTGTTCAGATGTTTCACTTGTGGTTGTGCAACAATGAAATCGAGTGTCCGCTAGCTTTCCTTCTAGCACAATCAAAATTATTCAATCAATACTCTAAGGGTGCCTTTGTCCTAAGAATCGACATGGTTAGATTGTACTTTTGTTTGTGCACATTTATCGGCTTGGGAACAAGGTAAAGATCCATGATTATGAAACAAGAGATGTATTCAAATCTAATGTTGTTTTGAGTTCTACACTTATACTTCTCATAGATGGAAAGTTAGCGGTCACATTGATAATGATGCATGCATTGATAATAATAAAAAATCATGTTTTATTCAATAATATAAAATTATGCTAACAGTTTCTTACTTTTATTTTAAAAAATCATGGATTGTGATGCTGATGAAATTCCAAGGAAAGTATCCAACAAAGAAGGAAACTCAAGAAATACATAAGTAGAATCCCCTCCAAATGGTATGACAGCTTGTAAACTGGTTTATACTTTATTACAAATGGTTAGACGATATACGTGTATTGAATGTTGATTGATGAAGTTTTATCTATCACTTTTCTTGTAGTGTGATTGCATATTATATGAGCTTCCCTACTCCTTTGTATCTATATGAGATGACATGCTGAAGAAGAGGATTTGATAATATTTGTTACTTCACATTTTTTTATTCATTTGAAATTATTGTAAGATCTTTCTACAATTGTTTTCAAATACTATGAAATATGGCACTGGTGAAATTCCAAGGAAAGCACCAAAGAAAAAAGTGAGTACAAATCATACACAACACAAGTCTCCTACAATTAGATGACAATTTCTAATAGTTTATATTCATTTACACATGTTTAGATGATATTATAGTATGCAATTTGATATTGAATGAATTTTGATTTCATAAGACATGACCTTTCTCGTTTTTGCGCATGTGAATGGAAGAGATGCAATATAAAGTTGTTTGATAATGTTTCTTAGTTCATGTTCTTTTAATTCATTTGAAATTATAAGCAAAGTTTTCTACTATTGTTTTCGTAAACTATGGAATTTGGAGTAATTTAAATTCCAAGGAAAACATTGAAGAAAAGACAAAATGAAAAAAGATACACAAACAATGCCCCCTCCACATGGTATGGTGGTTTTAAATATTATAAATACTCCTTTACAAATAGTTAAACTAGATGTTCCTTTTAAATTTTAACAGAATACCATATGATAATATTTGTAACTCTGATTTCATTTTGATTTATACTAGTCATTTTTAACAACACTTTCGACTTTTGAAAGGATCAGAAAGTACAATACATCTAATAAATATGAGTTTGTGGAAGATTGGCATGCTTAGATAGCAACTCCCATGAATATGTTTCCAATATGTATTTATTGAGATCTTAGGTTAACCTTGACTCAGTAAATGAGTCATTGAGCTAATCTTGGTTTAGGTCAAAGCAAGTGGTTTTTTAGGCCCATGGTATTGGCCCAAGGTATTGCATGTAATCAAAAAAAAATTTAACCATGGGAAAATCAACCTCCCAAGGTATATCCAACAACCCACAAGCCAGATTACCAGTAACTTGTGACTCAGCAAGGGCCGAGATGTCCCGAAGCTCAATGGGGTGAGCCCCTATCCCAGGGTCGCCTACTCTTCGATCTTTTTCACAACGGGACAAAGGGAAACCCTACCCCCCGTCGGTTTTGAACCTGTGACCTCTACATAGATAACACATGTTCTTAACCATTATGCCCACTTAGGTTCTCTATTGCATGTAATCAAACTTATAAAATGGCTTGGCATACTCCATTGGAATGTCACCATGAGGTGATTGAGTAAGTTCACTTACCCAACTTGACCAGTTTTGGCCAAGCATAATGAAGATATTCATTGATGTTGGTTTTTCCCCTCTTATAGTTTTCCAAGGTAAATTATGTATTCATGTTTCTATGGTTATTATGATTATTGTTGTTGTCCCATCATATGCATGATGGGTCTTAAATATTGTATAGCAAGGTTGACTCTTGGATACTCTAAAGATAGTGTTAGGGGAGGGACTCATAATGTTGTGTGGGGACCAATAGTGGTCATGGTTCCCGTCACATCAACCACCCAATTATTGAACATTCCCAACTTAAAATAAAATCATAAAACTTCATATTTATGAATAAATATATATTATATTAAGTCCAAAAAGAATTCAATAGTTGATTAGAACCCCAGCTGACACTAGACAGTCCATTTAATGCCAACTTTACAAACCATCAGGTCCAATTGAGAACAAACTCTATCCTACCATAAATACCAAATCTAACATCAAAACATCCTATCATGCTTAATCTACTAAGTACACCCTGGGCATCACATCAGCCCTCATGAACCACAACTGGAGAAGTAATAATCAAACCAGCAGGATGCAGTGTTCCATCACCCATTACCACCTGCACCCTGCAAGTGAAATTAGGGTCAGCATTTGGTCCAGAATTGATCAACAACTCACACATGCAACCTCAATAAATGACACCCACCCACTGAAAAATGATCAAATCATTCATTAAAATCTGTGAAAAATCAAAAGGAGCAGCAAATACGAATGTCCAAAATCAAATCATCCATTAAACTCTACAATCAGAAAAAACAGAATTCGTAGTCCAAAATCAAATCAGGCATTAAACTCAACCAAAGCACATGGATTATCAAAACATCCTTTAATCGAATCCCCAACTGCCCAAAATCAAATCATCCATCAAACGCACTAAGAGCACATGGATCATGCAAACTTAAATCTCCATCCATTGGATTGGTGCCAAATCAATCCCAGCCTCCCATTCCCAGAATTAACCTTGCAATCCATGTCAATTCCACTAAGAAATCATTTTCAACATAAAAAAACTATAAACCAACCTCTTTGCATACAATTGAATCCATTTGCATTCCTTGGATTCAAGCTGTGCATCTATCGAACTGTTCATCTATCAACCAGGACTCATCCATTCAAGCAGTGCATTTATCATCTATCAAACTGTTATTCCTGCAAACTGTTCATCTATCAAGAAGGACTCAACCATTCATCAACAACTCATCAGTGTGTGCATAGTGTTTCAGGTATTAACAGTCACTTATTTCATGTATCCATTCAATTAACCATCTAAGTTTTCACATATCCATTGACATGTATCCATTAACTATCAATTTCACATATCCATTCTATTAACTAGTTTAGCGCATTAACATGTATCCATTAACTATCCATTTCACATATCCATTATATTAACTAGATTAGCATATAATACTCACAGGTTAACCATTGCAGAAGGATACCCTATTAAATGTTACACGTATGGATTGTGCAGATTTTCGTAGTCACATATCCATTCTATTAACTAGTTTAGCGTATAATATTCACAAGTTGACCATTGCATAAGGATATATAATACTCAAAGGTTAATTGAATGGATATAATACCCTGTTAAATGTTACATGTATGGATTGTGAAGATTCTCGTAGCCATGCCAAGAGTCAATATTGCACCTCGTACAAGGAAGACAAGGAAGCAGGGTACCCGGGGTGCCCAGCTACAATGCACATCATCGGATGAGGAAAGGGCCCGTGTTTCAAATGAAAAAATTGCTACAACAAATTATGAGAATGGTCCCATGGAAGAGGTAGATGGTGTGGTTCCACCATCAACGACAGTGCCTGTTATAGGTCAAATCTACACTTCTTTGTCTGTGATCACATTGCTCTGTCGATCACACAAAAGGACACTGTGGATTGAAGAGCAAGATTGACCTAGATGACTTATTGATGGTAGTACACTCTTCAGATGAGAATTTGATTGTTTCTCCTGACTTCACCACATGTGCACTACTGTTGCTATAGTAAACCAGCGCTCACCTCAAAAGATGCGCTGCTTTCCTCAAGAACAACTAGCGCACACCTTGGAAAAAGTTGCAAACACTTGTTGCAAAGCCTAAAAGTTGCTCTTTGTGCACTACTCTGGTTGTATGAAACTTGTGCACATCTTAAGATGAAGTCAAAAAATATATTAATATTACGAATTGGGATTAGTTGAAGTTAGTTATGCAAATTCCCCAACTTCCCAATTCAACCACCTCTTGATTCTAACTGCCTACCTTGTCCCATAAATACAAGGAGGATCCATGAGAGAGGGACCTAGAAAGAATGATTTGAGTGTTGTTACGCTGGAGGAATTCCTAATTCATTGTGAAGAGCAGGATCCCAGGAATCGGTTGCAGAAGCATCTTGACACGTTAGCTATATTTGTACTAATTCATGTTTCTTTGACAATAAAAGGTGCAAATACCCTTCCTGTCCCAAATCGAATGTCTATTGGATTGTATGTTCATTTGGCTTAATATCTGATTATATTTGATGTTAAATTGATTTATGATTTCATCATAGTTATTATAGTCAAGATATGCTGAGGAAGGTTTACTTTGTGTTGTAGGTTGATCAAACAGAATATCAAGTGGAAGATCAAGTGAAAGCTAGGACGAGCCATGGATAAAAGGTGCATCTTTCTATATCTTGATCTCTTTCCATTTGTAGGAACTAAATGCAATGCAATGAATGTATTTACCTGTCACCCCGCCCAAGTTGGTAGTGTATTCTCCTCACTATAAGGTATAAATCCTGCACAACAGACTGGCGACTCTGCTGGGGAGTAACCGGTAGTTTTTCTTCTCTAGGAGACCTAGTTGGGTTTTCTTCCAATCCATTTTTCAGTCTTTTTTATCCTCTGAGAGGTCTTGTAGGTCATTGTTACTTGTTCTCTATTGCTTGATTCATCCCAGTTGACTTTTGCAAAGCTTGTTTGTGTCCTTCTAAGACATGTGCGCTGGTTTTCCGTACTTATAGTAGCGCACTTTACATGTTGAGCGTTGGTTTGTACACTGAACAGTAGCGCATCTTTTCTAGTGTGCGCTGGTTTCTACACTACACAGTAGTGCATTTTCCTATAGCTTCTAGTTTTCTGTTAGGGTTTGATTTCCACTTGTTTGGTTTCACTTCCATCCTTTTGCTTTGCTTCCTTTATTGACCCTTGAGACTTCTATGTCTCTTTTGAGTCTTGTTTGCCTCTCCGAAGTCCTTTAGTTTGTCTTTGCTTGCTTGAGTACTTGTTTAAAGTGTCTCCACTGCTTTCTATCCCTTTTTGAAGTCTGTGCACTATTCTCTTCTAGACATAGTTGCACACATTTGCCCTAGTTGCTTGATGCAATCATACAAACCTGCATTCTTAACGTTTGTTGTTTGTGTCAACGTTAGCACACTTTCACTATGTCTTATCCTTCCCATTAGGGTTAGACCCCAAGTTTGAGTCCTTAGGGTCCTTTCGAAAGGTTGCTTGGTTTAGATACTTGCTGATTACCTTCTCAGTTCGGTCCAAGTGAGTCGAAGCTTTCTAGTTAGCTTTCTTCTGAGTCTATGTGTTGGTAAGGTCACTTTTTGGTTTGCTTGCTTACTCCTTTGCTTGGCTTAGTGTTTTCTTAGGTTTTTGGTGCTTAGGAGAAACATTTTAGGTCTGCCTTTCCATTAGGGGCATCTCTTTCCCTTGTTTCTTTTACATTTTGTTTCCAAGCCTAAATTTTTTTTCTTTTTGAAACAACTTGGTAGGTTGAGTCTTCCTCAAATCTTTTGATTTGTTTGTTTTGAGCCATTTAGGTGTTTGTCTTACTCACACCTTACTTTAGATCTTACTTGCTCTTTTACAAGTTATTTTTCTTTTACAATTATAAAAAAAGACAAAAGTGTGTTAAGTAGCTTAGTAGTAAGGTCTATCATTGTTTTGAAGTAACGTAGTTTTCTTTGAATTTTTTTTTTAAAAAGAAAAATACAAAAAGAAGTTTTGATTTAGGATTTCCTAGTTTTAAGTTTTTGAAAGAATTTAAACGAAAAGAAAAAGAGTTTTGTGAATTTGAAAGCATTACTTTACATGCATTTTACTTTTTGTCCAAACCATTCCACACACCGCACTATCCTTATTGAGTAAAAAGTAGCCCTTGAAAAGAAATATTAATAAAATTAACTAGCAACATTTTTCTTTTTAGGTATACACATCACCAACTAGCTTAGGCTAGGGTTTCAGATCATAACACACTTAAACTATCTGATATCATTTTTCATTACTCAACCATCGTAGTAATACATTCTTTAGGTAAATACATTTGTATCAAAATTTCTTGGGAAACTCCACTAAAAGCGGAGCTAAGCATGAGGTCGTGTGAGACTGGAATTGTTGAGGATAACCCCTCACTTTCCTTTCGAGCATAAACCAGAGTTGTCTCATGTACGGGGGTCCTTTTAGACTTCGGGCTTTGTTACCCTGCCCATGCGTTATGGCTAGAGTGATGACTGTCCCCCCAAGAATTTTTGTATTTATGTTAGCCTTAGTATCTTGAACATTTAGGATTCTACACAGGTAGAGTGGAAGGTTATTTCCACTTCACCTCGGACAGACGCGGAAGGTAACCCTTTGGCAATAATCCCGGGAGGGCGGTTTGGTGATTCAAATGCTTTCACCCAGAGAACCTCCATTGGATGCTACGTAACTGACCGCCAGTACTCTATTGGTTTTTTTTGGGCCCTCATCATCCCAGACTGACTTCTAAGAGTATCATCTTTGTTTGCTTGGTCTTGATCACCTTAGTACTTTTTTTAGCGGTGTGCTCTTTGTGCTGCTTTTTTTTAGTTGGCCTTAGATATTTCTGGCTCATTGAGTTGAAAACGATGGATAGCATCCCGGTGAGCACCAATCAAGGGACCCCTGTTTAAGGGGATCCTTGTGCTTTTCCAATCATTGGGAACATTGGTACTCCCTTAATGGGTACCTTTAATCTTCCGGGATTCACTATAGGGCTACCGGTTTGGTTGTTTTCCACTCTGAATGCCTTGCATGCTCCTGATGCTTCTCAAGTAAGCACCTCACATCAAGAACATCAAAATCCTATGCCTGCTTTGCCAGTAACATCTTCTCCTCCTCCTTCTACCTCATGTGGTGAAAGTTGTAATACTAGTAACCAGCAGTCTAAAAGGAATAGACGGAGGAAGAATAGGAAGAAGATGCCAAAGCAAGGGGTCAACCACCTAGCCTCTGGAGGTCATGCTGGGGGCACCCACCCAACCTCTGGAGGTCATGTTGGGGGGACTCTTTCAGTCACTATAAATCATACTGAACCTATGCAACCAGCCTATGGAGGTCATGCTGGGGGCACCTACCCAACTAGTGGTCATGTTGGGAGAACTCACTCAGTCACTATAAATCATACTGAACCCACCCACCCAACCTCTAGAAGTCATGTTGGGGGCACCTACCCAACCTCTGGAGGTCATGCTGGAAGAAAAATTTCAATCACTGCAAATCATACTGAAAGCATGTCTTCAACCACTGTTTCTCATGTTGAGGACACATCATTGATCACTGTTGTTCATATTAATGACAAGTCACCAGTTACTATGATTCATACTGGAGACAATGAATCAGCCACTACAAGTCATGCTGAGAAAGTTGACATTGTTAACAAACCTAATAAACAGAAGCTTAAGTTCCCTTGTAAGTTTTGCAAGGGAGACCACCTGACCTATTTGTGCCTTGTACTTCCAGAAGTGAAAAAAGTGTGGTCTGTAGTTCAAAATTCTTCTGCTTTTGAGCAACCAGCCACTACAAGTCATGCTGGGGGAAAGTTGTCATCCAATGCTAGTCATGCTGAGAGTACTGTTGCTATAAATGAGTCTAAGCTTATAGGACGCAAGCCAAAGTTCCCTTGTAAACTTTGTAAGGGAGATCACCTTACTCACCTGTGCCCTGCTATTCCAGAGGTGCGGAGAGTGTGGTCAATGTCTGAAGGATCCCCTGCTCCTGAATTGTCTATAGATTCCCTACAACCTGATCAACCTTTAGTTGATAAAGTGGTTGAACCAATGCAATCTTTGTTCAACCCCACTCTCCCTCCAAAGAGTGAAGTGGTTGAACCAATGCAATCTTTGGTCAACCCCACTCTTCCTTTGGAGAGTGAAGTGATCGAATCGATGAAATCTTCTACCAATCCCATTAGTCCTTCAGAGACTGATGCACCTGTTCCTGAATTCTTCTACATTACCAGTTCGAATGTTTCAAAAAATGGGGGCACTTCATCTGTGTCGAGTGAACCCCTACCAAGCTCTAGGATCATTTCCTTTGATTAGAATAGTCTAATTGTGCCTCGCCTTCCTTCTTCTACACCTTTCCAGATAAAGGTTGATATTGGAAACCATGCGGTTCATCGATGTATTGTAGATGAATGAGCCTCTGTTAGTATCTTATCCCCTTATGCTTGGAGAGATTTAGGTTTTCCTAACCTTGTTCCAGCTGTTAATTGGCCATTGACTTTCGATAGAAGACCTAGTGAACCGTTGGGATTCCTCCCTCAAGTACCTGTTACTTTGGGTGGAAAAAAAATCTTAGTTGATTTTATGGTTTTAAAGGACCCTATGGACTTTGAAATGGTCATAGGGCGTGATTACGTATATGCTATGCAGGCTGCAGTGTCTACACTCTTTCGTGTGATGCATTTTCCTCACAATGAAAGCATTGTCACTATTGATCAACTTACATATGTTGATCCTCCTTATTACCCAACTATAGACCAAGTATGCCCCTGTCAGTAGGCACTACCATGTCACAATCAAATTATGTGGCATATTGTTCCTTGAGTACAATTGCTACTGAGAAGAAGCCTTTGAATTCATTCTTACCTTCTGGGGACTGGGTCCCGGTAATTGACCAGGTGATGATTCCATCTAAATGTTTAGATATGTGTTCTATCTAGGATGATATACTTCCTTCTGATGAAGTTTTCCTAGAGTCTATAATGCAGTCTACCATTCATCTGGAAATTGATCCACCTACGAGCATTCTTCCACCTTCACTTCGAGCTCGTTAAAAACAGTAAGGAAGTTACGAGCATTCTTTCACCTTCACTTCGAGCTCATTAAAAATAGTAAGGAGGCTACGAGCATTCTTCCACCTTCACTTCGAGCCTATTGAAAACAATAAGGAGGCTACGAGCATTCTTCCACCTTCACTTCAAGCTTGTTAAAAATAGTAAGGAGGCTACGAGCATTCTTCCATCTCTCCTTTGAGCTCGTTAAAAACAATAAGGAGGTAACGAGTTTACTTTTTCGGGCTTGTTAAAACTTTACGAAAAATATCTTTATAGAGTTCTTTCACGCTCTTGTTAGACTCTTTAAATATGACAAGATTGCCGAGCATACTTGTTCTCTTCAAGCTCGTTAAAGGAATTGAAGGTACATCCGCTTAAGTATAAGTTTAACCTTTTTCTAGACTTTTGCGGATCACTTATGAAAAAGGAATACTCTAGTCATTCATGGCTAGAAGAGTTCTTCTCTCATCATTTTACACTTTTTGGGGGGAGGAGACTAATTGTACAAAAAAGGTCTTTTGGAGCCTTCTTTAGGGTTTTCAGGATCTCGAAACATGAAAACACCAAGTGAGCACTCACCTACTCGGGCTCGATGTGAAATCCACGAGAGGGTATATAGAGGATTGTTTAAGTTTTTCAGACTCTATAAATAGGAATACACCGGTGAGCATATACCAACCCGGGCTCGATACTAAAATCCACGGGTAGGTGTATGGAGTTATTGTTTAATTTTTTCAGACTCCATAAAATTGAAAACATCGGCGAGCAAGAACATATCTCGGCTCGATATTAAAATCCAGAGATCAGTATTATAGAGTAATCTTCTATTTTCTTCTTCGAACTCTGTAAACAATGAAGAAGGTCTTGAGTCTTCCTCCCATGGGCTCGTTAAACTTGTTACATGGTTGGGCTTATTGAGTTTTCTTTCTTGGACTCATTAAAACAACAAGAAGGACATTATTTTACCAAAAATAATAAGGGATAAGAAGGGTATATCACATATTTTCAGTTCCAAAGGTAGTTAAGTCAGTCATGTCCTTAAACACAGCACCTATTTGATTCTATCATTTCAGTTGGGTTTTAGTTTTTGGCCTTAGGGTGAACCTGATCTCTGAGTTATCAACTCCCCCGATTGGTTATTCTTCCAATCATATGGAGGGTCTGTATGTCTCCTACATTGTAGACTTATATCACTTTCCCCTCATGTTGAAAATTGCCTAAGTCACTTTGTGTTGTGCTCACTGTTCAAGGATACATCCTATGTCGGCCATTCTGCAGTTTACCTTCACTTCATGTGTTGGCCATCCTGGTGTCAGTTTGTTTCATCTTGTTACTTGTCCTACTCCACATCAGCTCATACCTGTGAGTGTTCCTCGTATTGGATGATGGGCCTCCCTTCCAGTGAACTTCTTCCCATCGACTTCAACTCATTTTTCTCTGGGAATGAAGTTTAGAGTTTCGGTTAGTACCTTGGGGATTGCAGTCATCAGTGGCAGCTTCCCTCACTATTGAATAATGGGAATACATCAATGTCTCTTCTTCGACAGGTTCCTCAATTGTTTGACTTCAAGTCCACTTATTCACAATTGTTAGATCATACTAGGTACCTTGGGCCCCATTATCATTATCGATGGAAGCCCTCGCATTTGTTAATAGTATACATCAATGACCGGTAATCAAACGATTACCCCCATGTTCGACTTCAGCTCATTTATTCGCATGGTTAGGGTTTGTACCTTGGGTTTTTTTGGATGAAGACCTTGGGACCATGATAGAATCACCATATTTATGTTATCACCCAAGCTGCGCAAGACTGAGGCTTACTCATTTACGGCTCTTCATGAGACATAGATCCAGTTTGTTGTTATGGCTATGATATATCATTTTTGACATGGATCCACGTTGTATTTCAGTGGCCATGCTATATATACAACTCCTAGTTATGTATCGGAGATCATGTTGTATCATGCTATACATCAATCTGATGTCAAGATTGTAATTGCTTGCTGACCTTGATCATTGTTTCAGGTGTTTTTGTGATTTGGTTCTGCATTTTCTTGCTCCTCCTTTGACTTGGAATTATAATGTATTTTGGCCATCGTTTCCCTCTGACCTCACACATTAGGGGGCATCTGTTAAGGTCAAATATGCACTTCTCCGTCCGTGATCACATTTCTCTATCGATCACACAAAAGGACACTATGGATTGAAGAGAAAGACTGACCTAGATGACTTATTGATGGTAGTACACTCTGCAGCTGAGAATTTTATTGTTTCTCCTGACTTCACAACATGTGCGCTACTCTTTCTATAGTAAACCAGCTCACACCTCAAAAGATGTGCTGCTTTACTCAAGGACAACCAGCGCACACCTTCGGAAAAGTTGCAAACGCTTGTTGCAAAGCACAAAATCTGCTCTCTGTGCACTACTCTTGTTGTATAAAACTTGCACGCATATTAAGATGAATTCAAAAAATATATTAAGATTACGAATTGGGATTAGTTGAAGTTAGTTCTGCAACTTCCCCAACCTCCCAATTCAACCACCTCTCGATTCCAACTACCTACCTTGTCCCATAAATACAAGTAGGATCTATGAGAGAGGGACCTAGAAAGAATGCTTTAATTGCTGTTATGCTGGAAGAATTCCCGAGTCATTGTGAATAGTAGGAGCCCAGGACTCGGTTGCAGAAGCATCTTGACCGATTAGGTATATTTGTACTGATTCATGTTTCAATAGTGACAATGCTTTTGTTGTGAGGAAAATGTATCACATGAAACAGTGTAGACACCACATCCTGCATAGCATATATGTAGTCACGCCCTAGGATCATATCAAAGTCCATAGGGTCCTTTAAAACCATAAAATCAACTAAGACTATTTTTCCACCCAAAGTAACAGGTACTTGAGGGAGGAATCCCAACAGTACTATAGAATATTCTTCTATTTTCTTCTTCGAACTCTGTAAACAATGAAGAAGTTCCTGAGTCTTCCTCCCATGGGCTCCTTAAACTTTTACATGGTTAGAATTATTGAGTTTTCTTTCTTAGACTCATTAAAACAACAAGAAGGACATTCTTTTACCAAAAATAATAAGGGATGAGAAGGGTATATCACATCTTTTCAGTTTCAAAGGCAGTTAAGTCAGTCATGTCCTTGAACACAGCACCTAATTGAGTCTTTCATGTCAGTTGGTTTTTAGTTTTTGACCTTAGGGTGAACCTGATCTCCAAGTTTTTACTCCCCCGGTTGGTTATTCTTCCAATCATATGGAGGGTCTGTTAATATCTCCTACATTGCAGGAATATATCACTTCCCCTTCATGTTAAAAGCTTCCTAAGTCACTTTGTGTCGTGCTCATTGTTCAAGGATACAGCCTGTGTCAGCCATTCTGTAGTTTACCTTGACTTCATGTGTCGGCCATCCTAGTGTCAGTTTGTTTCATCTTGTTACTTGTCCTACTCCACACCAACTCATACCTTTGAGTGTTCCTCGTGTTGGATGATGGAGGATGCATTAAGGCCTCCCTTCTAGTGGACTTCTTCCCATCAACCTCAACTCATCATGCTTTAGGAATGAAGTTTAGAGTTTCTGTTAGTACCTTGGGGATTGCAGTCATCAGTGGCAGTTTCCCTCACTCTTGAATAACAAGAGTACATCAATGTTTCTTATTCAACAGCTTCCTCAAGTGTTCGACTTCAAGTCCACTTATTTACAGTTGCTGGATCGTACTAGGTACCTTGGGCCCCATTATCATTATCAATGGAAAGCCCTCGCATTTGTTAACGGTATACATCAATGACCAGTAATCAAACGATACCTCCCATGTTCGACTCCAGCTCATTTATTCACATGGTCAGGGTTTGTACCTTGGGTTGTTTTGGATGAAGAACTTGGGACCATGATAGCATCACCATATTTATGTTATCACCCAAGCTGCGCAAGACTGAGCCTCACTCATTTTGGCTCTTCATGAGACATAGATCCAGTTTGTTGGTATGGCTATGATCTCTCATTTTGGCATGGATCCACGCTTGTATTTCAGTGGCCATGCTATACATACATCTCCTAGTTATGTATCAGAGATCATGTTGTATCATGCTACACATCTATATGATGTCAAGAATGTAATTTCTCGCTAACCTTGATCATTGTTTCAAGTACTTTTGTGACTTGGTTTTGCGGTTTCTTGCTCCTCCTCTGACTTGGAATTATAATGTATTTCGGCCATCGTTTCCCTCTGACCTCACACATTAGGGGGCATCTGTTATAGGTCAAATCTGCACTTCTCCATCTGTGATCGCATTGCTCTGTCGATCACACAAAAAGACACTATGGATTGAAGAGCAAGATTGACCTAGATGACTTATTGATGGTGGTGTTCTCCTCAGGTGAGAATTTGATTGTTTCTCCTGACTTCACCACATGTGCGCTACTCTTGATATAGTCAACCAGCGCTCACCTCAAAAGATGCATTGCTTTCCTTAAGAACAACCAGCGCACACCTTGGGAAAAGTTGCAAACGCTTGTTGCAAAGCCTAAAAGTTGCTCTCTATGCGCTACTCTGGTTGTATGAAACTCGCGCACATATTAAGATGAAGTCAAAAAATATTAAGATTACAAATTGGGATTAGTTGAAGTTAGTTATGCAACTTACCCAACTTCCCAATTCAACCACCTTTCGATTCTAACTGCCTACCTTGTCCCATAAATACAAGGAGGATCCATGAGAGAGGGACCTAGAAAGAATGCTTTGAGTGTTGTTACGCTGGAGGAATTCCTAAGTCATTGTTAAGAGCAAAAGCCCAGGACTTGATTGCAGAAGCATTTTGACATGTCAGGTATATTTGTACTGATTCATGTTTCTTTGACAATAAAAGGTGGAAATACCCTTCCTGTCCCAAATCAAATGTCTATTGGATTGTATGTTCATTTGGCTTAATATCTGATTATATTTGATGTTAAATTGCTTTCTCATTTCATCATAGTTATTATAGTCAAGATACGCTGAGGAAGGTTTACTTTGTGTTGCAGGTTGATCAAATGGAAGATCAAGTGGAAGATCAAGCGAAAGATAGGACCAGTCGTCGATAAAAGGTGCATCTTTCTATATCTTGATCTCTTTCCATTTGTAGGAACTAAATGCAATGCAATGAATGTATTTACCTATCACCCCGCCCAAGTTGGTAGTGTCTTCTCCTCACTATAAGGAATAAATCCTGCACAACAGTGCCATCACCACCCATAGT
This sequence comes from Larix kaempferi, assembly GCA_027924585.1. Taxonomy (NCBI): domain Eukaryota; kingdom Viridiplantae; phylum Streptophyta; class Pinopsida; order Pinales; family Pinaceae; genus Larix; species Larix kaempferi. The sequence continues at coordinate 7,334,903 of BSBM01000602.1, forward strand.
TCTAGCATCACCCATATTTACACCATCTTCCATAGTGCAAGGTGCCATTTCAACAAATAAAATCAGTGCAATTAGAGGATGGACAAAAGAAGACATGTTGGCTGCAATTGACGATTTCAAATTCAAGGGGTTTTCAGTTAGTTCAGTGGCCAAAAAATATGGGATTGCACCCACGTCAATCCATTACTAGATAAATGGCCTGACCCATACCAAGAGGAGAGTTCCTCTTACAGTTGTGACTGAACAGGAGGAGGAGGAGGTGGTGGTATGGTGTAAGGAGATGGCCCAATTGGGACATGGGCTAGAGTTGATACAACTGAAATCGATTGTTGCTCAAATCTGTCAGGGGAGGCCAACTCCATTCAAAGATGGGTTTCCAGGTAATTCATGGTGGGATGGTTTCAAAAAAAGGCATCCATAGCTAGTGCTACGGACTGTAGAGGGCCTGGATAAAGACAAGGCATCGAATCTATGCCCCACAGTTGTGTCCAATTTCTATGATACTCTTTCTTCTGCATATGAGAAACACTCTTACGCTCTATACCATATTTGGAACTGCGACGAGATAGGGTTACAGGAAGGAAGGAATTGTGGCATGCGGGTCATTGCAAAGAGAGGGAGCCGGAATGTGCCAAAGATTCTGCCTAAGAGCAGGGAGTGGATAACCATTCTATGTTGTGTGAATGCAATTGGTATGGAAATCTCGGGATTTTATTTGTTCAAGGGAAAAATTTGGCTACAAAACTATATCCAAAACTGTGAACATGGGGCATGCATGGTTGCACATCCCCATGCATGGATGACTAAATAACTTTTCCTGAATTGGATTTGTCACTTTGCAGCATCCATACCAGGCGGTGTCTCCCCTGAAAACAGACACCTGTTGGTTTTAGATGGCCATGGCAGCGACATTGTTGTGCAAACCATCGAGGAGGCAAACAGTTTGGGCATTGACTTGTTAACACTTCCTGCACACACCACTCATAGGTTTCATCCCCTGGATGTGAGTTTGTTTGGGCCTTTCAAGGATTTTTTCAGGTCAGAACGTGTTGCATGGATGGCGAAGAACCCGAGAGTAGAGGTAAAGAGGTTTGAGTTAGCTGAGATTGCAAGCAAGGATTTCAAAAGGGCTCTCACATCCTCGAATATCAAGGCTGGCTTTAGGCGAACAGGTATTTTCCCATTGAATTATGATGCTCTTATGCATGACACCAGGTGTAGTTGAGCATTTGATGTGGATGGCCAAGAATATGTGGTTGGAGATATCTAGAGGATGTTGAAGAGAAATTGGATGGGAAGCAAGTGGCAGATGCTGTGGACAACATCATGTCGATTTCTCAAGGAAATTTCCAAGGATTTGGTGTTTTTGATGATGATGAACAGGTCAGCGCTACACAATTCGATGACAGAGCAACGGAAAATAACATTGGGCTAGGTGGTCCAACCGGCACACAAGTGGATTCTGTGGCACATATAAATGTGGTCGATGTTTGTCGCAGTCTAAGCAGCAACAATGACACATTGACAGTGCCAACCCAAGTATCCCAACCATCATGGATGGTAGAGGCCATGATGAACTTGAACAGACACATTGGAGGTTCCACCAACGATGAAAGCATGAACATGCCTTCACAGCTGGCAGCAATCATACAAGATGATATTTTCCATTTTTATGTTGATGGTGGGTTGATAGAAGAATCTAACATAGATAACGAGGATGTAGCCGAAGAATATACTGCAACAGAAGAACCTCTCATAGCAGAAGAACCACTACCATGGAACACACCAAGGCTTGGCCAATTCCTAAAGTTTCCAGTGGAGAGATTGTCAATGCAAGGACGGCATGGAAAGCTCTGATTGGGCCAGAGTTCACAACTGCTCACTTCATAAGAGTACATAAGCCTCTTGGTTGAATCTGAACAAAAGAAACATGCTTTGCAAGAATTAAAACAAAGGAAGAAATATCTTGCAAAGGAAAAGAAGGAACCAAGGATGATTGCAGCTGGACATCGAGCACAGGAAAGGATTGCAAGGGAGGCTAATCGACAAGAAAAAGAGCACCAGAAGCAATTGGCAAGGCAAGCAAAGGATGCAAGGAAGGTGCAACAGATGAACCAAAATTATGCAAGAGAAATGGAGGAAAGGAATGTGATGGATGATACTACAAGAACAACCGATGAAAGGAACATGATGGAAGGATCATTAGAAGCATTTGCAAATAGTGCACGATTCTACCAGGATCTTATTAACATTCAGATACCTCGCTATAATCAGGCAGGTTTAAACCCCCCCTCTATTCGTACTAGTACAGGGGCCCATTCCATGTTATCTTATCCAACACCAGCAATTATTCCAGGGGTCCCAAGCACAAGTCATTCCTATGGCTATTCAATTCCTCCTTGGTTGCATGGAGTAAATTGGCCTCAATTTGTTTCCACCAACCCCACCCATCCTAATCAAACATGCTCGGTAAGGTCACCCTACTTGTCTCAAACTGGAAACCTGAAAAGAAATGATGGGGAAGGTGATGAACCTCTTGAAGAATAGGATATCTGGTGTATAGGCTAACCAAATGCTATTTTGATTTCAAGGCATTTTCTTTTTTTGTAGCCTCAATCAAGCATGATGAGGGCTTGATATAACCTAAAACCTAAGTGATAGTTTTCATACAGACTGCAAATCCTAGGCATTGAGATCTACTACAAATCGAGGAATTGTATTGACATCTACTACAAATAGAGGCATTGTATTGACATATACTACAAATAGAGGTATTGTATTTGTATTTCAGTACTATTAATATAAGTGTCGTTGTTTTATTATAAATGAGCAGGTTTTATTTATTTATGTTTGTTTCCATTCTATGAATGTTGACCATTCCTTCCTGCCTACAAAACACAACAGCTACAAAGTCACAAGAACATATTAAGGAAGCTAACAACACAACCACCCAAGAAAGGTAACCATAACACTCACTCTAAAAAAAACATAAATTGGTATGTATGGTATCTCTCTCACTTGCATTTTTAGTTTGTTTCATAGTGTTAGTTTTGATGGCTTAAGTTTACTGTTTTAAGTCACAATTTACTTGTTGCCCTCTTTTATTTTAATTCTATGGATATCAATAGGTATCTGGCCATTTTCAACTTTGATCTTACATGCACAAACTAGCCAAACAACAGCCTTAAGTACCATATCTAATTTCCACTTAAACTCAAATCCATAAACAAATGAACATGCACAAACTAGCCAAACAACAGTCTTAAGTACCATCTCTAATTTCCACTTAAACTCAAATCCATAAACAAATGAACATGCACAAACTAGCCAAACAAAATTCTTAAGTACCATCTCTAATTTCCACTTAAACTCAAATCCATAAACAAATGAACATGCACAAACTAGCCAAACAACACTAATAAGTACCATCTCAAATTTCCACTTAAACTCAAATCCATAATTAATATTGAGAAAAATTCACTCCATTAATTGTATCAAATGCTTATAGTGTGTCAAATGCTTAAATTGTTTACCAACAAATGCTTAAACTGTGTCAAAGTTTATGCATCAGTTCACTACATAAGATTGCAAAGCCATCAGGAAAGCAAAGACAAACATTCACACTAAACGAGGGGCCATGCCAAATTGCATATCCACAACATTTTCTTCTTTTGCAGCTTCAAACACTAATATAAAGATGAATATTAATTTCAAACACCTACTGCTGCAAAATTACCAAAATCTTAGTACAATATTGCTCCCAATAATCCATGCTGCAATAATCTAAGCTAGGACATACCAATAATCTACAATAATATACAATAAGCATATCCAGAATGCATAACAATATTTCTGCCAGCACTGAAAGCAACCAGCATTCATCCACACAATAAGGCATAACAATATTTCTACCAACACGGAAAGAAACCAACATTCATCCACACAATAAGGCATAACATTATTTTTTCCAACACTGAAAGCAACCATCATTCATCCACACAATATCACATACCATGCCAAATTCCAAAAACCCTCAACCACCACATTTACAAACTATTAACCACATATGCCTAAAAAATATTCACGAATAGAAGCCAAAAGCCAAATATAAGCTGCAGAAAAACAGATAATATCATACAAAACCCTCCACCGCTAACCCTAAACAAAAAATATTTTAACAAATGTATAATTAACCAAAAACAAACAGGTGGAAGCCAATTCAAGAAAAGTTCTTTAGTCATTTTTTTCGGACCCTGTCCCAAATTACAATCATGCAGATCCAGAACCATAACAGTGTCAAGCATTCCAACTGCCCTTAGAACTAAACACACCCAACAAATTTCAACGAGCTGAAAATGGTCAAAAGTAACCAGAACCACAATATACAATTGCAAACTGTGTTCAACACACCATTTTTCTGGGGCTTCTCCACCATAAAAAACCAGTAACCAGATAGGGTCCAAAAAACATAACAAAACTCACCCATAATCGCAGTTGCAAACATACCCTGCAAACCTCCTAGCAACCAAATAAATCCACCATATTCTTTTTCAAACATACCTTGCAAACCTCCTCGCAACCAGAGAAACCCTAAAAACGAAACAACCAGACAAACCCGTGCCCGAAACATCCAGACAAACCCACTTACGAATACAATTACAATATAGCTAGAAAAACACAAGCAACCACAGAGAAACTGAGCCAAAGGCTTAATGAAATCATCCATGAAGAGGTGTGGAGTGTTAAGAAACACTGTCGAGATGCTGGTAGGAAACCCTACCCGTTCTAGGATGCAAATCAAGACCCGTCGAGGATGCAGATCCGAGGCCCGTCGAACACACAAATCATCATCGCCAACCTCCTCGACCCTGTAGCTAACACAGGATCATGCAGGTACCGATCCACTCACTACCACCAACAGGGAGAGCAACGCACAGAAGAAATCCCCTACCGAGAAAAGCCACCAGAAGAACAATGCCAGAAGTCGAACCGAACCAAATCGAAATGCGAGGAATGCTGCCCAAAACTCCAAGCAGGGCGCGAAGTGTGATTTTCAAAGGGGCTCCATCCATGGGGATGCGGCGTACCACCGTTCCGAGCGTCCTGCGCAGGAAATGGAGCCCCAGCGGACCAGTACTGGAGTGGTGGAATGGCCACACACCGGCCCCAAGCAAGAATGCATGGGGTGGTGGAGGTGCCTCGGAAAAATGGCAAAAACCCTAACCTAAACCCGTCAAAAACCCTAAAAAGTCATGTGGCCACCTTCCTGACACGCGGCGCTAGATGTTGGACGTATGTTGTATGAAAAAGTGTGGTTGCCATGTGTCCTCCGACGTGGTGGAGTGGACCCCGCACCACAATTGGCATCCCTCCCCTAGATAAATGAATAAACGACTAGAGAAAAAGGGGGTCAGGGCCATGGCGTGTTTCATCCCCCCACCTGAAGATTTGCGGGGACTCGAGGCCGGAAGCCCCCGAGAAAACATTTTTGGCCCCTTTTTTGGTATGTGTTGTTGTGTAAAGACGATGATTGAAAGGAGATTATGGCACTAGATTTTGACCTAAGCTAGTGAGACATGGTTTATAGTCTCTGGATTTGGACTAAAACAAAAGGCTTCGGCTGACGCATTGAGGATGGAGCGACCCGTCACCGTTGCTCTATTGTTGTTTGCAGAGTTTAACTATTGTTTATAGTGGTCTAGCTGCCAGAAGGACCATCAAGAAGCAGCGTGGATATTCTCAGCTGGTGTGAGCAGAGAGTCTATGGAGCTGCATGTGTGAAGAAGCTAGCCCGTTCTAGGAAGGTAGCGTGAAGGTAAAAGAAACCCTAGCCGCAAGTGTGTGAAGAAATCCATTGCGTGAAAGGAAGGGTCTGCAAGATCACTGCACATAAAGAAAGTAGCCGCGTGAGTGAGATGAAGCTTTTGTTTGCTGGCATAGAAGGGAGGTTGAAACCCTATTAGAGTTGTGTGAAGGGAAGAGACACCGCATAGAAGAAGAATGCAAGCGTGAGTGAATCTATGGGGACCCACGATCTCCAACGACAGATCTGGAGATTGAGAAAAAATTTCTAAGATCTCGTGCACAAGAGAATCTCCATCTTCGGCCTTGGTTGGGACACTACATTGGAAGCTCTGAAGTATGTTCTCCCTCAATAAGGCGAGTTGGAACAATGCATAGTGATACGAAAAAATCAAAACAAGAATGGTGGGGGGAATGACACGAGGAATGGGCCCTCTACTTGTTGCACCAAGAGGAGTGAGGTGCTCTACAGCCCAATATGGGGGAGATGTTGTAATGTAACATAATGTTACCAAAAATAAAAAGTAATTAAAAAAATCTATGTCGGCTCATAAAATATAAAATTAAAACTTAAACATGGATCTATCAAATAAGAGAGCGATCAAATTTCTTGGTTTAAGATTTTTTTTTTTAAATTACACCTAAATAAATTGGATCCCTCTCAGTGCTTGATACATCAGGGTTTAAGATGAATCTATGCTGGTAATTAATGTTGAAAATCATCATAAGATGTATGCGATGCTGGATAGGTTGATTGATGGGTTCAGATGCAAAGGACCATGCGTGGATGATGAACAATTGAGCACCATGACGAGAATTCAAAGAGGCATTTCCATGGGGTTTGAAGGTTGAAGAGTAACCACATAACTACTGAGGTTTCCCTCCATGTTGGTGCCATCGACATATGTGTATGTGAACGACAAAGAACAAGTGGCGTAAGTACTTGATGTGTGCGGTAGGTGTAGAGAGTCCAAACTACATGCACAAGTTGCAAGTGACGTGACAATAAGTGAGACTTCTCACATTTTGACCTCACCAATGTCAACCACATTGAACAAATTATATGTGGTCAATTCTAGATTGGAGGGCATGGATATTTGCTTGTCAAGGAGTGGGAAAGGAGTATCCGATTGAGGCAACATTGAAGTCAAGCAATGGCGAGAGGATGTTGGTTTTGGTAGATTGTGGGGGTAAGTGGAATTATAGTAACAACAACAATTATATATATATATGTATGTATGTATGTATGTATGTATGTATGTAAATGGGAATATGGATGTAATATTTGGTTAGGCATGTGTATCCTCATCAACTCACCAGTAAAGTCCAGATGTATAACTAGGTGATAGGGGGGCACCCCTAGTAACTCACCGGTAAGTCATGTAGACCTAGGTGATAGGGGGAATGCGAGATTCCTCGGTTAAAACATTGAGGGGGGTTGGTGATTACTCCAAGTCAAATTTAAAAGGGAGATTGTTAAGTTAACCTTAACTCGGTAGATGAGTCATTAATCTAATCCCGGTTTAGGTCAAAGTAGGTGGTTTTTTGGGCCCATGATATTGGCCCAAGGTATTGCATGTAATGAAGCCTATAAAAAGGCTCGGAATACTCCATTGTAATGTGGCCAGGAGATGAGCGGGTGATCTCACTTGGCTTGGCTAGACTGGTTTTTGTTAAGGCTAATGAAGATCTCCGTTGATGCTGGCTTTTCCCCTCATAGGGTTTTCAAGGGAAATTGTGTGTTCATGTTGCTATGGTTATTTTGATTATTATTGTTCTCTCATTATATGCATGCTACTGTAATCCTAAAATTAGATACATTGATGGAAGATGCGATGCATGACAGGTTGAGTCATGGGTTCAGATGCAATGATGCACAATTGAGAACCATGACGAGAATTTAGAGAGGCACTGTCGTGAGGTTTGAAGGTTGAAGAGTATCCACATCACTAATGAGGTTTACCTCCATGTTGGTACCATCGACATACGTGTATGTGAATGACAGAGAACAAGTGATGTAAGTACTTGAGATGTGTGCTAGTGCATGGTGTAGAGATCCTAGACTACATGCATGAGTTGCAAGTTGCAGATCATGTGCCAATGCGCGAGACTTCTCGCATTTTGACCTCACCAATGTCAATCACATTGAACAAATTATATGTGGTAAATCCTAGACTAGAGGGCATGTAAATTTTCTTTTAAAGGAGTGGGAAAGGCGTATCTGTTGGATTTTGTGCAACTTCGGAAGATATTATTTATTGTATTTCATTGTACTTGATTGTACCTCCTAAGGGAGATGAAAACAATGTAATTAATTATGTAATCACATGAAAGAATCAATGTAAACCTTGGGGTGAAAAGAAGCAAAAGAAAAATATTAAAATTAAAATTATGTAATCACATGAAAGAAACAATGTATACCTTGGGGTGAAGGGCCATCAAGAAGCAGCGTGGAGATTCTCAGCTAGTGTGCGCAGAGAGTCTATGGATCTTCCTGTGTGAAGAAGCTATCTCGTGGTAGGCAGGCAGCATTAAGGTAAAAGAAACCCTATCCGCAAGTGTGTGAAGAAATCCATTGCGTAAAAGGAAGGGTCTGCAAGATCACTGCACATAAAGAAAGTAGTCGCGTGAGTGAGATGAAGCTTGTGTTTGCTAGCATAGAAGGGAGGTTGAAACCCTAGTAGAGTTGTGTGAAGGGAAGAGACACTGCATAGAAGAAGAATGCACGCATGAGTGAAACTATGGGGACCCACGATCTCGAGCGGCAGATCTGGAGATTAAGCAAAAGTTTCTAAGATCTCGTGCACAAGAAAATTTCCATCTTCGGCCTTGGCTGGGACACTACGTTGGAAGCTTTGAAGTTTGTTCTCCCTCAATAAAGCGAGTTGGAACAATGCACATTGATACAAAAAAATCAAAAGAAGAATGATGTGGGGAATGCCATGAGGAATGGGCCCTCTACTTGTTGCAGTGAGAGGAGCGAGGTGCTCTACAGCCCAGTATGGGGGAGACGTCGTAACATAACTCTACCAAAAATATAAAGTAATTGAAAAAATCTATGTCAGCTCATAAAATAAAAAAATTAAAACTTAAACATGGATCTATCAGAGATGGATCAAATTTCTTGGTTTAAGCTTAAAAAAAAATACACCTAAATAAATTGGATCCCTCTCAGTGCTTGATAGATATGGGTTTAAGATGGATCTATGCTGGTAATTAATGTTGAAAATCATCATAAGATGGATGTGATGCAAGAGAGGTTGAGTCATGGGTTTAGATGCAAAGGATGATGAACAATTGAGCACCACGACGAGAATTCAGAGAGGCATTGCCATGGGGTTTGAAGGTTGAAGAGTAACACATCACTGCCGAGGTTTCCCTCCATGTTGGTGCCATCGACATATGTGTATGTGAACGACAAAGAACAAGTGGCGTAAGTAATTGATGTGTGTGGTAGTGCATGGTGTAGAGAGCCCAAACTACATGCACAAGTTGCAAGTTGTTGGGTCACTGATTTGTCCCTGTTTTCATTACTTATCAACACCTATTTCATCCATCTTCTTCCTATTATTATCCATTTATCATTCCATTTTCCATCCATTTGTTGTAACTGCACGTAAAATACAATATTACTTCCATTGATGCTTTAGTGGTTAATCATGATTATTTTCCTTTATTTTTTATGAATTGAAGACTATTATGCATAATTTTACCGATGATGGTTTATGGAGTGATTTTTCATATTAGCAGCAGTAGCAGCCATGGTTCAAACCTTTAAAGTTGGCATGCTAGCACACGTCCACATGAAGATTCACGACATGGTTTCATTCCTAGGAATTATTATGTGGACTTGTGATTTCAATTCATGCCCAAGTCCAACATGGCAGCCTCCAGCTCATGATCAAATGGCCTTAACCAAAAACGTGTGCCAAATAAGAACACATTGATTTCAATCACGATTTGCGGGCAGATGAAGACGAATCTCGAAAATATGGGACATGGGTTTTGTGCATAACGACCCCAATTGCCTAAATTGTGTGGAAATCGCCAAACAAAGCCACAGTTTGAGATGTACAACTGGTTTTCTAAGCATGTAATTCTCATCTTTACTGTTCCGGTCGGTTTTACAAATTAGCAATTGGTTGAAACAGATCACAAGTTGGGGATTCGGTTTCTCATTCTCCTAACAGGATTTTATGTATAAATATGTAATCATTCTGATGTATTGAAGAGAGGAGAGAAAGCAATTTTATGCTGTAGAATTTGATCCAAAATCTGATATAAGAATTTCATTCTGATAATACATGTTGGCAGTTTCTTAATTCTGGGGTTGTAGAATTTCATTGTGGAGATCCAGCTTTGCTCAGTGGAAGAAGGGCCATCTTCCCTGAGCAGATGTTGATGGTGTTGATTGTAGTTGTGTAGATTTTTTATCATTTAGGTCATGCTTTCATTCATTAGATTTATCATAGTTGTTTTCCTATTAATTCGTTTGATAGATCGTTGGCCAACATAGCATTTCTTTTACATTTATGCAATTAGATCTTACTTCATAAGAGTTGATTTTGTTTTAAGTTAGATTTACATTGTGATTTTATGAATAGGTTTGAGGTTTGATTTATTTTCAATAAGGCGTGATCTAGTTTACAAAGAGTTTTGATTTCATACCAATAGATAACAGTGTCAAGTAGAAATTGTGCTTACATATATCTTGCACAATAGCTTTGAAATAAAAGACTTCCTCGGGTTGATAATTTATGTTATGGTAGTATCAGTTGTTTAATTAGACAATTAATCCAACCAACACAAGTGGCATGACAATAAGCGATACTTCTCGCATTTTGAGCTCACCAATGTCAATCACATTGAACAGATTATATGTGGTCAATCCTAGATTGGAAGGCATGGATATTTGCTTTTCAAGGAGTGGGAAAGGAGTATCTGATTGAGGCAACATTGAATTCAAGCAATGGCGAGAGGATGGTGGCTTTGGTAGAATGTGGGGGTAAGTGGAATTATAGTAACAACAACAATAATATATATATATATGGGGGTAAGTGGAATTATAGTAACAACAACAATAATATATATATATATATATATGTATAATTACTTTGGAGTTGAAATTATATGTAAATGGGAATATGGATGTAAGATCCCGTTAGGCATGCGTACCCTCATCAACTCACTAGTAAAGTCCAGATGTATACCTAGGTGATGGGGGGAACCCCTAGTAACTCATTCGTAAGTCATGTAGACCTAGGTGATAGGGGGGAATGCGAGATTCCTCGGTTAAAACATTTAGGGGGGTTGGTGATTACTCCAAGTCAAGTTTAAAAGGGAGATTGTTAAGTTAACCTTAACTCAGTAGATGAGTTATTAAGCTAAAATTGGTTTATGTCAAAGTAGGTGGTTTTTTGGGCCCATGATATTGGCCCAAGGTATTGCATGTAATGAAGCCTATAAAAAGGCTCGACATACTCCATTGTAATGTGGCCAAAAGATGAGCGGATGACCTCACTTGGCTCGGCTAGACCGGTTTTTGACAAGGGTAATGAAGATCTCCATTGATGCTGGCTTTTCCCCTCATGTGGTTTTCGAGGGTAAATTGTGTGTTCATGTTTCTATGGTTATTTTGATTATTATTGTTCTCTCATTATATGCATGCTACTTTAATCCTAAAATTAGATACATTGATGGAAGATGCGATGCAGGAGAGGTTGACTCATGGGTTCAGATGCAATGATGCACAATCGAGCACCATGACAAAAATTTAGAGAGGCATTGCCGTGGGGTTTGAAGGTTGACGAGTAACCACATCACTACTGAAGTTTCCTCCAAGTTGGTACCATCGACATACGTGTATGTGAATGACAGAGAACAAGTGGTGTAAGTACTTGAAATGTGTGCTAGTGCATGGTGTAGAGATCCCAGACTACATGCACGAGTTGCAAGTTGCAGATCACGTGCCAATGAGCGAGACTTCTCGCATTTTGACCTCACCAATGCCGATCACATTCAACAGATTATATGTGGTCAATCCTATATTGGAGGGCATGGGTATTTGCTTATCAAGGAGTGGGAAAGGAGTATTTGATTGAGGCAACCTTGGAGTTAAGCAATGGCATTGGCGAGAGGATGGTGGCATTGGTAGATAGCTGGGGTAATTGGAATTATAGTAATAACAATAACTAATATATATATATATACTTTAGAGTTGAAATTATGTGTAAATGGGAATACAGATGTAAGATCTAGTTAGACATGCATACCCTTGGTAACTCACCTGTAAAGTCCAAATGTAGACCTACGTGATGGGTCGCATGCAAGATTCCTTGATTAAAACATTGAGGGGGGTTGGTGATTACTACAAGTCATGTTTAAAGGGGTACTGTTAGGTTAACCTTGATTTGATATATAATTCATTGAGCTAATCTTGGTTTAGGTCAAAGCAGGTGGTTTTTTTTGGCCCATGATATTTGGTAGCCCATGGTATTGGCCCAAGGTATTGCATGTAATGAAGCCTATAAAAAGGCTTGGAATACTCCATTGTAATGTGGCCTAGAGGTGAGTAGGTGAGCTCACTTAGCCCAACTTGGCAAGTTTAGGCCAAGGGTAGTGAAGATCTTCGTTGATGCTGGTTTTTCCCCTCATGGGGTTTTCCAGGGTAAATTGTGTGTTCATGTTGCTATGATTATTTTGATTATTGTTCTTCTCTCATTATATGCATGTTACTTAGATCCTAAAATTAGATACATTGATGGAAGAGATCTAGAAATGTTAGGAATAATTGTTAATTTCTATGCTCACAGTGAGAGTCACATCGACTTTCAAATGGAGGTTATTAAAGAAAACGAAGTGAAATTAGTTTCTTGTCAAGTGGAGTACACAAAATTTAGACCAAATTTGATTAAATTTTCAAGTGATGATTTGTAGAGTTGATCAAAGATTCAAAGTTTTAGTTGTAAATTTATGAGAGCTTCACTAAATATGGAAGCATAAATGAGAGTTGCATAAATATTTTAGAATGTATTACCATCATTCTAAAATACCGATATGTTAGATGTAAAGAAACATCATATGTGCTTCTTTATTTGAAAAAAGGATGTGCGGATCCAGCATGATGACTGCGAGTACCTAGCTACACTGATAGCATCATTGGTAGATTCAGATTGACAGTTGAGAGGATCCTTGATGTACCCAGTCATCACCAGGTTGGATACTTACATTTTAGTAAGCAATTGTGCTCTTTTGCTCTATGAAAGATGGTGCTCAGATTGGCACCTGAAATGAGAGAGAGAGAAGCATGCTCTGTGGATAGCTCCAGAGAGGGAGCTGGATGCTCAGATGTAGAGGGAGCAGGATGCTCATATGCAGAGGGATCAAGACACTCCAACACAGAGGGAGTTGATTATGGTGAGCCACTGATTTTAGTACTTTATGTTGATGATCTGTTTCTCATTGGGAATGAGAAACTGATTGTATGGTGTAAGAAGAAGCTTGCCTCTGAGTTTGAAATGAAGGATATTGGATTAATGCATTACTTCTTGGGATTAGAAGTATGACAGAGGTGGAAGGATATTTTCCTAAGTCAAGGAAAATACACCATTGATATTCTGAAAAGATTCGGAATGTTGGACTGCAAGTCCATGGCCACACCGATGGATGCAAATCTGAAGAAGCTAAGGGACTCTGCTTCATATTCAGATTTGATTGATCCCACTACGTATCGCTAGCTGATTGGATATTTGATGTACCTGATGAACACCAGACCAGATATATGTTTTGTTGTGAATGCTCTTAGCCATTTCATGTGTGAACCGAGACAAATTCATTGGGTTGCTGCAAAACATGTGCTCAGATACTTGCGTGGCACTATGGGATATGCCCTGAGATATGCTTCATAATGTGACTTGAGATTGCATGGTTTTTCAGACTTAGATTGGGCCATATGTGCTACAGATATGAAGAGAACCTTAGGTGTAGCTTCAACTTGGGATCTGCAGTGATTTCCTAGTGCAGTAGGAAGTAGACCTCAGTAGCACCTAGCACTATAGAGGCTGAGTATATGGCTGCTGAGTACAGCAGCTCGGGAAGCTGTATGGCTTCGAAAACTCCTTGCAGGATTATTTGGCCAGATTCCAAATCCAACTGTGATTCACTGTGATAACCAGAGCTGTATACAGATGTCAGTGAATCGTGTATTCCATGACAAGTTGAAGCATATAGAGATTCAATATCACTACAATTGTGATATGGTGCAGAAAGGTGCGGACGAGTTACAATATGTTCCGACAAATGACCAGACTGCAGATGTTCTTACCAAGCCTCTTCCTAGGATAAAGTTTGAATACTTTCATGGAAGACTTGGAATGGAAGAGAACGTGTCCCTCCTTGAGAGGGAAATATGACATGGAGACAGATGTTTATCTTGCTTCCACATAGGCACCTCTACTCATCTAGGTTCTCAGCCAGGTATGGGAGGATCCCATCGACAGTAGAGACGGAAAGGTAGTAGATGGTCGTGTGAAGATTGTACTTGTGCTCGTCCAGGTTCTCATCTAGGTATGGGAGGATCCCATCAGTAGTAGAGACAAACAGGCAGCAAATGGTCATGTGAATCTTATGGGAAATATATTGAACATACAGTTTGGATGGAGAGGCCATTGCATTATGTTGATCAATGTAGGATAGAGAGGATATCTATCAGACATCCAAATAGGATGGAGAGGCCACTGCATTCTCCATATCACTCTAAGATAGAGTGAGGAGATCTCTCAAACATCCAGATAGGATGGAGAGGCCATTGCTTTCTCTGGATCACTCTAGGATAGAGTGAGGAGATCTCTCGAACATCCAGATAGGATGGAGATGCCACTGCATTCTCCAGATCACTCTAGGTTAGAGTGAGGATATCTCTTGGACATCTAGATAGGATGGAGAGGCCACTAAATTCTCTGTATCACTCTAGGATAGAGTGAGGAGATCTCTTGGATATCCATATAGGATGTAGAGGCCACTTCATTCTCCGGATCACTCTACGATAGAGTGAGGAGATCTCTCATACATCCTGATAGGATGGAGAGGCCAGCGCACACTCCAAGACACTCAATAGAGTGGGGAGATCTCTAGGGAATCATAGAACATGATTGAGATATTTAGTGCATTATCTAGATCACTCTGAAAATAGTGACGATATCTCTCTGACATCCTGGGGCGGGATGGAGAGGTTGGTGCACACTGGTACTCTTAACTCATCGAAGGACTGGTTGAGTTGGTGCATGTTCCCCGAAGGAATGGGTTGAGATGAGGCATGTTTTCCTTTTGCATGTTCCCCGAAGGAATGGTTTGAGCTGAGGCACATTGTATTGAATCTCTGATGGACTGTGTAGAGTCGTGGAGCTAGTGCATGTTCTCCTATGGACTGGATTGAGCTAATGCATGAAGATTGATTTGTTGACACTTCTCGATAGATTGAGATTGTGTTGGAAGACCTTCCTTATTATATAGAGAAGTTAGAGATAACCATGATGTACATATGATATCCAGATGTGTTACAGTATGATAATATTGATGATGCCTCCCCCAATAAGAGGGAGTGTTGGAGTAGTAGTTGCATGAAGCATCACCTCCTAGGTCAACCCAAGGATGAATAAAATTAGAATACCTTCTTTGTTGAGAGGGAGTGTTGGAAATAGTGCCACTTTGGAAGCTATTCTTATACCTCCTATGGGAGAATATATTGATGTATTTGATCATGTAAACAGGGAATAAATGTAAGAATTGGGTTGGAATTACCCAAAGAAAACATTTATCAAATGTATTTTTTGTATTCCACAACACAAGTCGGCCCAGTGCATAAACTGCCCCAAAACAGTGGGCAGTCTACCCCAAACAATGGGTAGAACTACCCCAGTCAGGTCGTCCCAGTTAGGGAAAGTCAAGTCGGCCCAGTAAGGGAAAAATTCACATTTTGATGTGTATAAATAGAGAGTTCGAACCTCTCATTTGGTCATTCACTCAAGCAAGTTCACTCTAGCCAAGGAAGGTTCGCTACTGGAGCTAGGAGACTGATTTTTGGGGTTCTCCACTATTGGAGAAGTTTCTCTCTTATTTTACTTGGGTTTGCGCTTCTACTATCTGGATGTACATCATTCTCTATTGGAAGGTGTGAGCTCCGGGGAGACAAATACCTTTGTCTATGGTTGGGAGATGATTGTTCTTATCATCATGGTTAAATGAGCTCCACACTCATTATGTTTCTGTGCTTTGCCATTCTTTTAGTGATCCTGATTATGCTACTATAAAATATAACAAGAAAGGCTAGGTTGATGATTTAGAGCCATGTATTCCGATAGAGTCAGTGTGCCAAGGAGAGGTATGTAGATTAGTAAGAAGACTGCAAGCTTGAAAAGTGTTGGGGTAAATCCAAAATAAAGGAGTTATTACCACTAATCAGGAAGGGGGGGAAACAACAAAAAAAAAATCAAAGCTAGATAAAGGTCATGGGAGGAAGGAGCAGCTTGACTAGTGACAAAGGGGTGGACTTAGCCATAATCAAAACTGAGAGGGTCAATGACAAAGACCAAAAATCCTATAAATAGGGGAGGCGAAAAAACCATAAACATGACACAGGCAAGTAGTCATGTAAACCATGGACAAGATGTAGACCAGTAAGATGGTGACAAGGGGAGACACAAAAACCATGAACAAGACAAGACATACAGGAAGACTGATGGGACATGACCAGTAATCATGTAAACCATGAACCAACCATATATCTAGACTTCGTGGAAGGGCTATGAAACTGAGCAAAAAACTCAATCAATGTAGATAGAGCCAAATAAAAAACAACCTTAGTTATAGGTAGTAGAGACATGAACAAACCAAACTTGATACCATGTTGGAGTTAAGTATCTCATTGAAAGACTCGGAGTGCGGGATAAATATTCTCATGGTTGAATTCTTCTTCGGGAGTGGAGTGGACAACACAAACATCAAATGCACTAGAGTGATGTTGGCCAAATTATGCATGTATGAAACCTCACCAAGGAATGATTGCATAGAAGTACCACATTCAAGGGAAGTAATGGAGCATACTTTCGTATAATCCTGATGATGAGGATAAGATATGTGAATGAAAGACAACCTATGGGAAGAGTCCCGTGGTCCCTTTCTCATGAATAAATGACACAGTCTCATAATGCATGTAGTGAAGGAGTTGAACCATGACTTAGGGGATGGGGTGGTTGGAAAGAAACCCATAATTTTCTACTAATTGACCTAGTTTCACAGAGCTTCCTTATTTTTCTTGGGTGTCAATTGCGCTATTGAGGTTTCTTAGAACACGAAAATTGTGCACCTGCAAAAAGGATTGAGTTGTGCTTTGAATTCGGATCATAACTTTTTTAAGATAGGAATTGCTACGATGATGAATTTCCTGAAGGATTTTGATGATGATCAAGGAGTCACAAATGACTGTTAGGATTCTTATTCCATTTTCAATTTCTAGATGGAGCCCTTTCCATAATGCAGGGATCTTGTCTTGATTGTTAGTAGCAACTTTGATCCCCAAGCGTAAGAAAGTAATTTATGACCTTCAAGGTCATATATCATCCCCCCCCTCACCTTCCACCTCTGATAAAATTGACACTCAATTACTTGCTTTGAGGAGGGTATATTTAATTGGCTTAGAAGAGAACATTGTATAAAGTGATTTCAAACCTATTACAAAATTTGAAAAATCTAGGAAAGTTGAATCTCAGATAGCAATGCTTGCAAACCACTCTAATGAATTCCATAACGCATTTAAGGGTTGTTATTTATTTTCAAGCTCCTTTAGCAGAAAGGTGGATGTTCAAAAATGTACAGAAGCCCCCAAGTTATATAAATTGATACCAATGAAGGATTTAAATGTTCAAGCATTAGTGAAATCATTCCTAGTGAAATTTTGAAACATCATTGCTTGATGCTCTTCTTATTCCATTTGATGGCATAGAGCTAGATCCATTGGAAAACCATGTAAAACTTGTAAATGAGACGGATATAAATGCTAAGCACATCAAGTTTTGGATAGTCTATGGATAACACACCATTCAAGCAAGTAGCAACTAAATAATTTTTTTTTTTAACAAAAGCGGTTATATTTTTTTTTTATTAAAAGGAAAAACACGGCTGGGCTAATGCCAATCAACCCATCTTACAATATCCAAAATGTTTACCAATCAGAGATGTCTTAATCCTGCTATTACAATACTCATGGAGGTGCTATTTTACGGGATGGGTGTTAGTTTTTCAGAATTTACTTCAATTTGATCTAGGATCTTAACTGAGAGAACAACATGTACAGCATGTCAATCATGGACACAATAATGCAAGCACACAAGAGACACAGAGTTTACTTGGGGAAAACCATAAAGGTGAAAAACCCCAATAACTTCCTCAGATATAGATAGAGCAATGATACAACCCAAGCATAAGAGATAGACATCTCCTAGCAGCAGCTTCTCCTCCTCCACAAGTGCGCCACTCTCCAAAGAGTGTGTGAGAGAATAGAATGATCAAATAGAGTGCCTCCCGCACTCTATTTATACTTGACTTGACTTGCCTAATAACCTTTACTAGGTCGGCCTTAACTTAACCACATAACATAATGCTGATTGGGCCGACCCCCAATAGGGTGGTCTAATAACCCTTTGACCCATATGGACGACCCCCAATAGGGTGGTCTAATAACCCTTTGACCCACATGACTTATACAGGGCCGACCCCAACAAGGTGGTCTAATAACCCGTCAAGTATAAGTTACGACACTTACAATATAAATGACGACACTTCCGTATAGAGGAATAATAACATCTCTATAGGAATACAAACACTTCCGTATAGAGGAATAATAACATCTCTATAAGAATACAATATACATGGGTGAAATACATTCCGAAGTTACATATACATCAACACTCCTTTTTAACTAGGAAGGTATTTCTCGACACAAATCTGCTAGCACAAGTCTTCTTCTCTAGATCATCATCAGTGAATCATCGTCATCATCATCGCTGCTGCTAACTCAATCAATCTCTGAATCTACTTGTCATAGGAAGTTCTACAGAGCCAGTCCTTTTTCATACTAGATGTAGGCCCACCACCTGTAGGTCTTCATCATCACTGGCCATACTGTGGAATCCTCAGGACTTATTACGTGCGTCAACAAAACCTCGAAAGAGCATCCCAGGCCTTTTACGAGCACACGGCTCAACCTATCGGATCTCCCAGGATCTTTTACATGTGACTGTCACAAAACCTTAAAAGGGTGTCTTGCCAAGCAACAACCCTAAAGATCATCTGAGGCCTTTTACATGACTAGCACAACCTGTCCAGATCTCCAGGTCTTATTACATGTGACCCCTACCACAAAACCTTAAAAGGGTGTCTTACCAAGCAAGAACTCTAAAGAGCATCTGAGGCCTTTTACTTGACTAGCACAACCTGTCTAGATCTCCAGGTCTGATTACATGTGGCCATGGCAATGCCTTGAAAGAGCATCTAAGGCCTTTTTCATCCTGTCCAAATCTCCCAGGTCTACTTACATGCCATAGGACAATGCCTCAAAAGAGCATCTGAGGCCTTTTTCATCCTGTCCAAATCTCCCAGGTCTACTTATATGTCCTCCCAGAGCAATGCCTCGAAAGAGCATCTGAGGCCTTTTTCATCCTGTCCATATCTCCCATGTCTACTTATATGCTCATCTGCACAACATGTACATGGCCACAGAGTATCAACCTGATACTCACCATACATCATCCTGATGTACACATGATCATCCTGATCATCAACACTGCATCGTCTTGATGCATGTTAATTGGAGCAACATCCTAAAGCTCATCATCCATGATCATCCTGATCATACAATGCATCCACCTGATGCATACACTGTATCTGCCTGACACATATCATCATACATGATCTACCTGATCATACAATGTATCCACCTGATACATATACAAATACATGATCCACCTGATCATACCTGATACATATCAACATACATGATCTAACTGATCATAACAAGCATCCAACATGATGCATATACATATACATGATCCAACTGATCATAACAAGCATCCAACATGATGCATATACATATACATGATCCAACTGATCATAACAAGCATCCAACATGATGCATATACATAACAAGCATCCAACATGATGCATATACAGAGCAGTAACTGGAGCATCGTCCTGATGCTCATCATCCAATGTTACATCCATAGCCATGGGAAGGATCCTCCTCTCACCATGCTTGGAATGGCTTCCAGCAAATATTTCCATCACTTCTTCCTCGAAGTGTTGTCAATCTGAAGAACACCAAGCCTCTCTCTGAAGTACTCAAACTTCACTTTGGCTAGTGGTTTCGTCAACACATTTGCAATCTGCTCATCCATCGCAACATACGGGAGCTTCACTGCTCCTCTCTACACCATATCCCTGATATGGTGATATTTGATCTCAATGTGCTTCGACCTGTCATGGAACACCAAGTTCTCAGATAGCTTCACACAACTCTGGTTGTCACAAAAGATACCAGTAGCCTCCACCGGAAGATCAAATAACTCAGACGGTAGCTTCCGGAGCCATACTGCCTCACAACTAGCCGAACATGCTGCAACATACTCTGCTTCGGCTATACACAGTGCTACGCAGGACTGCTTCCTGCTAAACCAAGAGATCACACCTAATCCCATACTGAAGCAACACCCAGAAGTTCTCTTCCTATCTGCAGCACTGCCTTCCCAATCTGAATCAACATAACCCTACAAGTTAAACTTTTGATTCGCATCATACTTGAGCCCATAATCAACCATACCCTTTAGGTACCTCAAAATATGCTTTACAGCAACCAGGTGAACATCTCTCAGATCCATCAGGAACCGGCTCAATGTGTTCATCGCAAAGCACATATCTGGTCTCATGTTCGTCAGGTACATCAAGGATCCAATCATCTGACGATACATCGTGACATCAACTGGATCATATGAAGCATCACACAGAAGCTTCAGGTTCGATGCCATAGATGTGGCCATGGCCTTGCAGTCCATTATCTCGAACCTCTTCAGGATCTCTACTGCATACTTCCCTTGTCCAAGGAAGATTCCATCTGCACTCTGCCGCACCTCCATGCCTATAAAATAGTGCATCATCCCCAAGTCCTTCATCTCGAACTTGGCAGCAAGCTTCCGCTGCGTGTCGGAAATCAATCTATCTTCACATGTAATAAACAGGTCATCCACATACAAAAGTAGTATCACTGGATTTCCTTCCTCAAACTTTGAATAATGGTTGGAATCTGCTTTACTCTTGGTAAATCCTAAACTCGATAGAAAACTGTCCATCCTACCATACCAAGTCCTGCACATATATGACTTCCCGTCATGTGTCTCAAAACCAAGTGGTTGCTCCACATACACTTCCTCTTCAACTACACCATTCAAGAAAGTTGTCTTGACATCCATCTGGTGTATCTTCCATTTCATCACTGCAGCCAGAGCAAGTACTGATCTGATGGAAGTGTGCCTGGCTATAGGTGTATAAGTCTCTTCATACTCAACCCCAACTTATGGGAGAAGCCACGAGCTACAAACCTCACTTTGTATTTCTCCATGCTACCATCTGCAGCATGCTTGATCTTATAGATCCATTTGGAAGTCACAACAGACTTCCCTTTAGGTCTTCGGACTGCATCCCAAACATCATTCTTCATGATTGACTAGTATTCCTCGATCATGGCATTCTTCCCGAATCCTGGGAACTTCAATATATTCAATAGATAACTTTGTTTCTGAAACAAATGTTGTAGTACTTCTTTTGTAGGTGCTCGTATACGATCTTTCCTGCAAGAAAAGTTAAATTGCATGATCAGAAACTTCTCATAGTTTTCAGAACAAAATCTTACACATAAAGAAATATGCCATACAGTCATGCAATTATTTTAGCCAATGCTTCAATATAACATTCATCCATATCCTGTAACTTTCTAGATGCCTTCCAATCTCTACCAAAACATTGTTAAGAGTTTTGCACTACTCCCAACATGTCAGCAAAGATGTTTCATTCTATATAAGTAGCAATGGAATGTTGTACAGTGCCATAGGCCACTTACCCATCACATGCATATTAGTAGCATATTTTTCATCAATGCAACTATTCTAATATGCATAATACACAACCTAATTCTAGGGACATCAGTATATACATCAATGAACAGTATTATTTAAACAATCAAATATGCAAGAAATGATAATTCAAATACTTATCTTTGTTTGTTTGTTGGGTTGACTCCCTCTTATTCTTTGCTTCCTTTCTGCAACTCCATTCTGATGTGGATTGTGAGAAGTGGTCAACTCCCTCTGAATATCTGCATCCTTGCAGAAACTACTGTAGTGTGCTCCCTCTTGATCTTTGCTTCCTAGATTACCTATCCTTGATCTTATATTCATCCTCGATCCCTATGCATGCTTATTAGTATGTCGAGATCTCATACATAATCATACATTCATTAGTATATTATCAATACTATCAAACACAATTATCTTAAGCATGTATAGTCATGATCATTTCAAACACAGATAATAAACATTAGTATTCAAGGTTTATATATAGGAATCTTCTGGTTAGTCATATTGTCAATTAAAGTAAGAAACAAAATATGCATAAATCCATGAATACTCAAACCTACAACTTCATGAATAATCATAATCAATCATGCCAAGTATACTTATATAAGAGATCCTAACACAAGGTAGGATTCTAACTTGATATAGGAAAAACATACCTAGATTACTATGTTAGCTAGTTATGTCTAACATACCCGCATGATATCTTTTAGTTCTCTTCAATGACTTGTGCTAGTAACCTACATGTCTCATAAGTTAACCATTGTAGAACCAAGTTATACATACCTCGTAAGTAGATCTTCTATGTGATCCATGACAATGGATGAATCTTTGTCTTCATGTCACCATGATCATATGTTCTTGAATTAGAACATGATTTGTCTTTCTTGGTGTACCTTTCATGTTAGCGAACAACATAAACCTTATACATCACAATGCATTAGTACAATCATAAGTGTCAAAACCCTAATCAATGAATATCTTCTATCATGCATTCATAATTTTATTAACGTGATATGACAAGTCTAAAGTTAAACAAGATTGTACTAACCTTAATGAAGACAAACATACCGTAAACTTAATCATGAATAGATCTCGAAACATACCTAGATAAGTCATACCTGTCGAGATTGCTTGTAATCTTCTTATGTAAGGCCTTGAACTTCTTCACTTATGCAGGTGACCAATCCATTCTCTTCTAGGATTGACCCAATCCACTTGATTTGCAGAAACTGGATTTGGAGCTGGATTAGGGTTTGTCAGAGAAACCCTAAAAATTCAAACTTTGAATTTCAAACTTCTGAAAGGATAGAAAGATGTGCCTTGATGAGTTGATCAAGCTGGTATACTCAGAATTTGAAAACTGCAAATTTTCACCCCTCAAAATTGCCTTTGAAACTTCTGGATCTTCTGGAAAGGATCCCAAACTGGTATTTGATAAATCCCACCCTTCTGCCCAACCAAAAGGTTCTATCCAAAGCTCTAAACTTTGATTTTTTTGAGGATCTTCCAGCCATGGTCACAGACTTAAAAAATTCCAACTTTTGCAAAAGCCCTAATTTTCCACTTTTCCGATCAAAGTCCCGAACTAGGGTTTGATCAAGCCCGACCTTCTACCCAACCAAAAAATTTGATCTTGGTCTCTAAATTTTGATTTTGATGAGTAACATTCAGTCGTGGTCTCCAATTACAAAAATACCAACTTTCTTTGAAACACTAATTCCTGGAGCCATGAATGAAGGTGCTCAAAATCCAATTCTGTTTTGACAGAAATATGCACCTGATTGTTTCTGGTGTAACTCCAAAATTACAAATCCACAAGGTTTGAAACTTCTACCTGTGGTATCCTGACCTATCATATTTCCAACCCCAAAGTTCTTACCTCAATTGGATTCTCTAAGAGAGAGTTATTCCAAGTGTCGCAACGTGACCTGTTTATGGGATAAAACAGGAGAGCAAACTTGTACGGTGTGCCACGTGTCACTGGTTCAGTTTCAGCCTCTGAAAAGTATACCTGGGAAAGTACAGTCCGTGCACTACCTATCACTTTTTATGAAATTTCATTTGGAGCTTCCTAGCCCAAGTTATGACCTTTTTTCCAAGGTCACCTGTTTATGACTCAGATCTGGAAGAGGCAGAAACCCTAGCTTGTACAGATCATAAAACACAAAGTACAACGAATTAGAAGTTGTTCTTTGGAAACAAGGTACATGGTGATCTGATATTTGACCTGTAAAAGTTTCAGATCCGAAAACTTCTCCAAAATGGATTTATAGCGAAAGTTCTACAATGACTAGTTTTTGCTATATCAAGCCCTAGCATCGCAAGTGCAACAAGTGTCATACATGCCAGACCATGCCTTCTTTCAGGCTAACTCTGATACCATGTTATTTTTTCACAATTTACTTCAATCTGATCTAGGATCTTAACTAAGAGAACAACATGTACATCATATCAATCATGGACACAATAATGTAAGCACACAAGAGACACAGAGTTTACTTGGGTAAAACCATAAAGGTGAAAACCCCAATAACTTCCTCAGAGATGGATAGAGCAATGATACAAACCAAGCATAAGAGATAGACATCTCCTAACAGCAGCTTCTCCTCCTCCACAAGTGCGCCACTCTCCAAAGAGTGTGTGAGAGAATAGAATGATCAAATAGAGTGCCTCCCGCACTCTATTTATACTTGACTTGACTTGCCTAATAACCTTTACTAGGTCGGCCTTAACTTAACCACATAACATAATGCTGACTGGGACGACCCCCAATAGGGTGGTCTAATAACCCTTTGACCCACATGACTTATACAGGGCCGACCCCAACAAGGTGGTCTAATAACCCGTCAAGTATAAGTTACGACACTTACAATATAAATGATGACACTTCCGTATAGAGGAATAATAACATCTCTATAGGAATACAATATACATGGGTGAAATACATTCCAAAGTTACATATACATCAACAATGGGAGACCATAGAGGAGGTTCATGATTCAGAATCAGATCAGCTTGGGCTAGAAGACACCCCACATTGGCCCTAGTATCAACTTCCTGATTTTGACCCCGGAGAATGTGGAAATAGGAGGCAGAGTTGAAATTTTGCAGCAGTTTCCGAACCCTTTGCAAGGTCTTATTGAGCACCACGTTATTGAAATGATCTTCATTGTTTAAAAGTTTTATTAGGATTTCCGAATCTCCAAAAATTTGAATATCTTGATCTCCGTTCCCCTGAGATATCTGGCAAGCTTTGAGTAGTCCTAATATCTCAGGATGGTTATTTGTACTCTGCCCTAAACCCCAACTGAAGCTACCCATAAAGTGCCCGTTAGGGGCATAGAATACCCCACCTTCTCCAGCTATCCCCGGGTTTCCTTTCATTGCTCCATAAAAAAATAGTGACTATACCTTGATTCTTCCACCACGGATGAAATTGATAATCATTGTACCAAAGCCCCCATTCAGGATTACTGGTTGGACGAGCAGAAATCTTATTCCTAGTCCGCAGCAATGGAACACCAATCCAACTATTCTCAACCGGAAGAAGCAAGTTATCTTTATTAAATGGACGATTTTCCACCATTTCCAAAAGCAGCGCTTTGGTTTTCGCAACAACAATTGCAGGGGTACACAAATAGTTTTGGAATATGCCCTCGTTCCTAGCTAACCACACTTCCCAGCATAGGTATTTTGGGGTTTCCATCTAAATTTTGGCCCACAATGATTTTCTCTTGATCGCCAGATGGTAACGCTATGTCCAGGTGGAAAATAATAAGACAATATTGGTTTGAGATGGAATTGGAACATTGAGCCCCTGCAAAAGACTGCTACCACACCTCCTGCTTGAATGGGCAATCAATAAAAACATGCTCAATGGTTTCCTGAGTTGATTGACAGAGAGGGCACCTGTGCAGACCAAGTATACCTCATTTAACTAAGTTCTCACCAGTCAAGATTCGGCCATGCATGAGAACCCAACAAAAAAAATTGATTTTTGGGATACCAAAAGAATCCCACACCTGCTTCCACACAGCGATTGACTGATTCTGAGATTGTTGCTTCTAAAGTGCATCAAATCCCTGAGCGGCTATGTAAATTCCCATAGGTCCCCATCCCCATTTATCCCTAACACACCAATGAACCGGAGCTAAGCCGACAAGAGCAGCGAACAGAGCACTCAACTAAGATTGCAATCTGTCAGGCGGCCTAGGAAAATTCCATTCTTGCCAATTTCCATCCAGATCCCAATGAGAGATGTCCGCAAGTTTCATAATGCCATGTTGAGTGAGCCAACAACAGATTTCGTGGATTTTTGCATTGTTCCTGAGTGGATGGCGGCCCATAATTTTATCTTCCCATAGCCAAATCTGTCTCCCATTACCAGGTATACGATAAAGATGTTTTTTTAAGAACGCCCATCCACTGCTGCAAAGTTTCCACAACGTGGTGCCTTTAGTGGCACTTCCTTCATCCAGACTATTCACTAAAACACCATTCATATATTTTTTAATTAAGACTTGGCTGACTGGATGACTGGGGTTGGAGAAAATCTCCCATAACATCTTGCCACCGAGAGCCAAATTAGAAAGTTCGGGATCTATGACTTGCAGACCTCCTTCAGAAAAAAAGGTTTTTTAACAATGTCCCAACTCACTAAATGAAATTTTGTATTTTTCCCCTTACTGCCTTGCCACAGGAAGGTTCAAATTAAATTTGCTACATGCTCAGTGATCATCTTGGGATCCAACAGAAACGATGCCTGATAGATAGGCAGAGAAGAGATGACTGCTTTGATAAGGGTTAATTTTCCAGCAGTGGTGAGCCAATGTCCTCCCCAGGCTGTCATTTTAGATTTGATTTTTCTTATAAACTCAAGCCAATGAGTTTCCTTAGTGATGCATAGGGTTATGGGTAGGCCAAGATACTTAAAAGTTTCCCAATATGCAAAACCTGCATAGCCTAAGAAATGGGCAATCCTCTGAATGGAAAATTGAGTAACATTCCAACCATACACCACACATTTTTTCTTATTGATCAAAGCTCCTGAGACTCTGCAGAAAGGTTGAATAACATCATTGAAAACCCTTGCAATTTTTACAAAGGAACCTCCCAGCAGGAGAGAATCGTCTACGAATAAGGCATGGTTAGTGGGTTCGAGGTCTTTCATCACACAAATACTCGGAGTTGTTCCTGCTGCCTTCTCTGCAGTCAACTTACGACTAAGGGAGTCTACCATCAAAATATATAAGAAAGAGAATAGAGGGAAACCTTGCCTTATGCCCCGAGTGCCTTGAAAATAATTGGCTGGACTACTATTCACTAAGGGAGCAATCCAAGGCCTACCTATACAAGCTTTGATCAGCCTTACAAATTCATTGCTAAAGTCAAAAGAAAGAAGGACTTGAAACAAAAAGGAGTGTCTTACCCGGTCGAAGGAATTAGCCATATCAAGCTTTATAATCATACCTTGTTCCTTGCGTTGATGGCTTGAATGGATGGTTTCCTGCACAAGAGTCACATTATCCATGTTATGCCTTCCTTTCACAAAACCACCTTGACTGGAAGAGATGAGATTACCCAGCAGTGGTTTGATTCTATTGGCCATGAGCTTTGACAGAATTTTATAAGATGCGTTGCACAACGAGATTGGCCTAAACCTATCAAAGGTGCCAGGGTTTGATTCCTTGGGAATTAAAGCCAGAAATGTAGAATTGATGCTACCACCAATCTTGGCTTTTTGGAGGAAGCCCCTGATCATGTGAACTAAGTCCACCTTGATAATATCCCAGCAAATTCTGTAAAAGTGAATGGAAAGGCCATCAGGCCCCGGGGCTTTGTCTGACTCCATTGCCCAAACAACATTGCTAATTTCAGTTTCAGTAAAGGGCTTCACAAGGATTTCATTATCTTTCTCCCCTATCAATTTCAGAATGTGAGTGAGAAATTTGGAAAATTCCTCCTCAGAATTCATTCCTTCTTCAGTAAAGAGCTTCTGAAAATGAGATGTTGCAGCCTCTTTTAAGTGAGCAATATTTTTGTGGACAATCCCATCAGAAGCTATGATTTCATCCATATGATTATGAGAGAGGCGGGCTTTAAATTGTTTATGAAAAAATGGAGTATTTATGTCTCTCGATTTCAGCCACAGACTTCTTGACTTAAGCCTCCAGTGCTCTTCCTCATGCCTGTAGGATCGAAAAGTATTGAGCTGGGCAGCTTGTTCCTTCTGAATTTTAGCGTTTGTGATATATTTAGATTCCATATCTAATTGCAGGTCGATCAACTGGTTGGTAGACTGCTTTCTTCTACTAGTGGGTGAGACAGAAGGCTTTTTAATCCAAGATTTCAAGGCCACCTTAGTAGCCTTAATTTTTTTCTCCCAGACATAGCTTGGCGATCCATTGACAGGAGCACTCCAGGAATTGATTACAGTAGCCATAAATCCTTCTCTTTCAGTCCATAGAGGATTAAATCGGAAGGGAATGGGCCCCAGTCTCTCAGTTTCCTCAAACTACAGTAAAAGATGCTTATGATCCGATGTATATTTTTGTAAAATTGTAGAGGATATGATCTTGTTTTCTAGCAGAAAGGAGCTCTGAAGTAAGAATCTGTCCAGCCTAGCAGAAATATGATAGTCCCCGACTCGATTATTGGTCCAGGTGTATAATCTTTTTTTAGGTTTGAAATCAATTAAATCCCACTGTTGAATTAATTCTTCAACTATCGAAAGAAACTGGTCTCTATTGATGACTCCACCACGCTTCTCCTTAGGCTCAAACACAAGGTTGAAGTCTCCAGCAAGAAATTCTTAGGTGAGCGAGCCTCAAGAAAGATGGACAGATTTTTCCAATACTCTCTCTTTTCAGCATAACATACAGAAGCATATAAATTGACAAGAGCTAAGGACATCTTATTTACCTTATGCCTGAGTTCGATATAAATCCAGTGCTGAGTCTCAAAAGAAATTTCAAGATGAAATTTTTCCTCATCCCACAGTGTAGCAAGATCATCGGAGGAGCCCCTAGCACTAACATCCTTCCCTGCATTTTTTTTCCAAATCAATTTACTGAGTAGAAGGGGGGCATCCCCTTCAATTTTAGTCTCTTGGAGCATGAGGATTTCATGAAACTCCGATTTTACCAGGTTTTTTACTACTTCATCTTTTACGGGATTCCCCAAGCCTCTGCAATTCCAAGAGAC
Organism: Larix kaempferi; assembly: GCA_027924585.1. Lineage (NCBI taxonomy): Eukaryota > Viridiplantae > Streptophyta > Pinopsida > Pinales > Pinaceae > Larix > Larix kaempferi. The sequence continues at coordinate 7,364,086 of BSBM01000602.1, forward strand.
TAATCGCATTATTTGCTGGCTGATGAGGGGCAAGCTCCTCCCTTGGGAGGTCTGTTTCTGGTATTTCTACCGATGGACATCTCGATCGTTGGCTGACTACCTTTCATTTTTTGTCTCTCAGCTTCTTCGGCCCTTGTCTCTCTATGAGATTTTCTCCCAACTCTTCTCACTGGCCTCTCAAAGGTCTCATCTTTCGAAGAGCCTGATATCTCTGGGGACTTCTTTCTTGTCATTTCAACATAGGAGAGAGGGCTTGAAGCTCCGATAGGAGATCCATCCCGTAAGGAGACAGTTTCTTCCTGGATTTTGTCTTCCACCATTGAATTGGGCTGTTGTTCAACCTCTTCTTCAACTAATGCTAGAGGTTCTTCTGGCATTCTAATATTTTCAAATGGATTACTAGATGTCTCCATCCTTGGTGGACCTGAGCTCCCTTCACCATGTAGTTGTCCATATGATGGGACTTCATTCCCCGTAATCTTTCCTTTTCCTTTTGACCTGTTAGCTTGTTTTGCTACGTTTGGTTTTTGAGCTGGGCTCCATTGATTTCCCTTAGCGTTCTCGACCTCCTCCTCTCCCTTTTTTTTGCAGTTCTTGGCAAAATGCCCATACCCATGGAAATATCGGCATTTAAAAGGTAATTGCTCATAGTCTAACTCTTGTATGTACGTCCAATCCTCCACCGTGAGTTTGATTGCTTCAGGCAGACCTACCTCCAAGTCCACCTCCACACAAATTCTGGCGCAGGTGTTCTGATCCTTCCTGTCGGCATGGTCAATGTATTTCCCGAGTTTATTGCCTATGGCTTCCAATGATTTGGGATTCCAACAATGCAGTGGTAGATGGGGCAAGCGGACCCAAACTGGAACAGCCAAGGGCACATCTTGCGTCGAATCAAAGTCTGGTGTCCATTTATTCAAATATAACCCCTGGGGGCCCATGAAATAAGGTTTGTTCCTAAAAATTAGGTTCATGTCCTCTACATTGGTAAAAAAAAATGAAGAATCCCTTACACACTAAATGGTTTCCGATCTCGTCTTGCACCAATGGTCTCCAGTTTCGTTGCACCCAGCTGTCAACTACTTTAGGCAAGGGCCAGAGACCAGTAAATTGCCCTATAAGACCTCTTTCTGCAAGGTTCAATGCAGATCTGCACGGGTATTCAGATGGTAGGTCAACTGTGGGGATGTTGGCCATTCGTTTTACAAACTTCTACTGTTGCTCGTTCGGAGGGCGTTTCCCACATGCAGCCACCAGCTTCTTGAAAGCAGCTAACTCGGGCATGGGAGGGAAGGCCTCGGGGCCCCCTCCAGCATCCATTGCAGTCAGCACGGTTCTCTCACTATTCAGCACGCAGGTTGAATTCGATCAAGGGTTTAGCTCAGGGGAGGTCACATGGTTTCTTGGAGCCCGATACAAATTTGAATTCGCTCAAAACTCTGTCATTTTATCAGCAACTAAATAAATTTTAACAAATCCTAAATATCGTGTATTTGTGGAGGCAAAACATAAGTATAAAGAACATAATGCTCAATTCTTGGATCCATCAGTTGCCCTCTGCTTGGTGATTTGTATTTTTTGTCAGTTAAATTATACAAATAAGGTTTTCTAAAAACCTCCATTCATTGATTGTGTGCGGTTTGGAACACATTTCTTAATTTCCAATAATACTTGTTTAAGTAAAAGGAGAGTTGGACAATCTAAGAAAGTTGAAAACAAGGTATGTAATTTTAAATATTTTTGTATCTCTCTCTATTCTATTGTATCTCTAATTTCATAATATAACACATATTTTCATATTCACATTGAATTCTTATTAGTTTATATCTATTATTTTTTAACAAGTTGATGTTGAAATGTTGTGCTTCTTTTTTTACTATCCACTTACAAACTTTGCTGAAAAAATATTCTCTTATATCTTGATGAAGCTACTTGGGATAAATGGGACACTATTTTTAATTGTTACCAACTAGGCACATTGAAGTGTTCTCCAAGCCAACCTAATTTCGAAAACTACAATACAAATAGTCTAAGTCGTTTGACAACTGCTTCTCTTCGTCCCCTTCAAGGATTAACCACTGAAGAAATTTCTTGTGTAGCAGATAAGATATTGGATGGAATTGTTTGGTTTTCTATTCCACCTAACCAACCAACCAATGCCATAAAATTGAAATATTATTATTCTAAATTGAATACCAATAGAATAGTCTTGGAGGCAGTGGTTACATATGGCCAATATGATGATGAGAAACTAACTGATAAGACTCTTATAACATCCAATATTCTAGATCATTGAGGAATTAACGATATCATATTGCCAACTTCTGTAAAATCATGGAAGGGTCTAACTATGTAAAAAGAACACATAATACAAAAATGGAGTCCCTTTCTCAACAAGCATGTGAGGTCCTTGAAAAAATAATAGATGCATCGACAAACATTCAGCAAGTTGAAAACAATTTTGAATATGGTTGTCATTTTGGGGGCCCTAGTATTTTGTGAACACTTTTGCACTCTTTTCATTTCAGTTACAACCAATATTAAGTACGAACCTTGTTGTGTTGGATACAATGGCTTTGAAAAAAGAGTCATTCCTTGAGGGTTATTATATTGAATTGTTTCAATTTTCTATCGAAAAAATGAGTTGAAAAACTATATTGTAGTTCTCTTTGTTGAATTTGATCCTCTAATGATGTACACCAAGCTTTGAAAATTGCTATAAATAACTTTGAGGTCAAATATAAAATGACCAATGGTATTTATGAATATATGATACATAATAGTTATAGTTATGATATAGTTTTAACTATACATTTCTATACTTTGGGAGAAATATGTTTTCAAGATTCAAAATACTCTCACTCTTTTGAAGACATATCTGATGAGAATGAGAGAGATTTTCAATTCTGGGTGGATTTATTGGGAATGCACCAACAATGTAGTGATGCGAAAGTGATTATTTCACTTTATGAAGGGACAAATTTATACAATGTATGTTGTACATATGCAAGAAGAGTCGCATGCGTTGTACAAACAAAGTCACAAAGGACAACCATGTCGAACAATTACAAATATTTTCAATTGCTAAACCCAAGATCAAATATATTGCTATAAAGTATAGGTATTGTATGTGTTTGTTGTTTCTCTAGAAATTCTTGGGTTCTATGTTGTTTAGAATCTTAGTTGGAAAGTCTTTTACTACAACTACTAACAAAGGAGACCCGGATGCGGATGACAATCATAGATTATAAGCTCGAAGACTAGCATATGGAGAATGGTGTGAGAGAATATCCCACATGGGGCATTAGACATATTATAGCTGGGCGAATTTAATAAAGGCGGGGATATTACTTGAAGATCAAGGAGCTTTTAAGACCACAGGTAGGAGGGGACAATACTAGGCATGCAAAGTTAAGGATATGGGACGGGGGATAGGACTGCTAACTTTCATGCCATGGCCAAACCTGCTAAGAGACAAGAGGACTTGCAATGCGCAAGGACAATGGGATGAATTTGAAGCGTACATAGTACATTATCTGCTTGACACAATATGGATGCGGAATGAGAACACAGATTATAGTAGGATTGCCGAATGTGTGAAGATGACAGTTTGGAGGAGGAGAGATAATAGGCTCCATTCCATGCACAAGGGAGATTATGGCTATTTAAAGGCCACCAAAATCGGTATGGGAGATATAGAGATTAAGCATGATTTTCTAGAGACCTTCGCTAAGCTAGAAGAGAGTTGGGAGGAATATTTCACTAGTTTTGGCATGGCTCCGAGACAATGCATTAGAAGTCACAGGGGTGGCAGTATAAGGAATGAGGCCCATCCTTGTGAGGTGGATTGGAACCAAATATATATGGATGCCACTCCTTAGCACATCGATGCTACCATCTCTGAAAGGGAGAGTGAAGAAATCCGAAGGCATGAGGAGGAATATGGATTGGTGTTGATAGCAACTCCATATTGGATAGTTCACACCTTGCTTGCAAGGTCGATGATGGAACATGAGAAGTTCAAGGAATTGGTATAGGAAGTGTTGGGTAGGCTACGCAACACTATGCTTCATGAGATTAATTCCATGGAAGTTGTTCTTGAGGTGGCAGAACCCCCTTTCAAACATGAGCCAAGATGGTTTGAAACCACGAAGGAGGATGATGGAGGGCCAACGTAGGAGGTGAGGCAGCAGACACCCACTCCTGAGGAAATGCCAGGCAATTCGACTTCACCAACGACTTTGCACCAGAAAAATGTTGGGAACGAAGGACAGATGACTAAGGACAAAACTCCCAATGAGGGATCCGGTTAGATCGATTGATGTTTTTCGTCATCTTTTTGTCTCTATATCTTTGGTTTTTTGTTGTGGATGTCGAAGTACCGAATTTGTCTATGGGTTCCTTGGTTTTGTGGAAGTTTGAGGGACGAGGGGTCATTGGGGGGATTTTTTATCCTTTTTGGGTCATGTTATCTTATGTAGCAAGGTATAACGGGCTACTTCTAAGGTCTTTGATGTGGGAAATTATGGACACATTCGATGTGAGTACTCTCTATGGTGCACCTTATGTTACTTGATGGATTTTTAGTGTTTTTCAGTCAATGTTTTATCTATGCGGGCTGAGGGGATTTTGAGCCATGTCTATCTATTTCATAGACAGACCAATTTTGTAAAATATTTTACATCTTTTTTCTTCGTTTATTAATAGAAGTTTTTTTTCTTACTCACAAAAAAAACTACTAACAAAGGAGACTATAACGCAGAAAATGATGACAATGTACAATAAATCAATAATCAATATTGTATGAACAATGTTGAATAAAGTTTGGAGATGGAAATACAAGGAGAAGAAGAAATCATATTAGGTAATTCTCTTATTAATTTTAAAATTTATTTAATTTCCAAAATTCATAACATTTTCAAATGTTTTTATAAGGAAATATAATAAAATGTGCATCAATCAAGACAATGGACATAGAATGTTAGAGATGGAAAACTTACTAGCAAAAGACAATATCATATCACATAATTTAACTTTTATTGTTGTTTCTCTTTCTTTTTTTTAATTAATTATTTTCATAGTCATGATTTATAACATTCCATATGTAGATTATATTCACAAACATGGAGAATCAATACAATGATCAATTGAATGTGCCACAAACTAGAATGGAGGAAAAAATACCAAAGCAAGTATTCAACGCGTTCCATGGTTTGTCTAGTTTTTTTAATGAGTTTTATTCATTGTCACAATTCATAACATTTGCTATGTTTATTATAGTGACATGAAAGGAGAACAAAGACAATGATCGAGTGAATGTGCAACAAATTAGTAATCAATATCGTGCGAATGATGTTGAAGAAACTTTGGAGATGGAAATACAAGGAGAAGAAGAAATCATACTACATACATAATTTGTTTTGTTGTTTCTCTTATTAATTTTAAAAAATATTTCATTTCCATATTTTGTAACATTTTCAAATGTTTATTATAGGTAAATATAATAAAAAAGGCATCAATCAGGACACCGGACACGAAATGTTGGGGATGGAAAATCCACTACCAAACGACAATATCATATCATGTACTTTAATTTGCCTTGTTGTTTCTATTTTTTTTTAATTATTTTCACAGTCGTGATTTATAACATTCCATATGTAGATTATAGTTACAAGTAAGGAGAATGAATACAATGATCAAGGGAATGTGCCACAAAGCTATAATGGAGAACAAAATATCATATTAAGTATTTAGCATGTTCTATTGTTTATCTAGTTGTTTAATGAGTTTTACTCTTGTCACAATTCATAACATTTGTTATGTTATTATAGTGACACGAAAGGAGAACAAAGATAATGATCAAGTGAATATGAAACAAAGCTATATTCAAGAAGTCAATATCACATTAGGTACTTTAAACATGTTTATTATAAGTATGAATAAGAAGAACAAAAATAAAAATCAAGATAATGTTACAGGTATATATAAATATATATTTATGTTTAAAAGTTGTAATATTATTTTTTTTTTACTATCAATTAAGTGATAAATAGGTGTTATATAACAAAATCTAATTAAAATAAATATTATGAGTATTTTAGTGAAGGCTTACCATTTTTCCTCCAAGTTTTTTGAAAATAATACAAGAAAACAATGGCTCTTCTATACATACTATAAAAATTACCATTTTTTCCTCCAAGTCTTTGAAAATAATGACTCTTCTATACATACTATAAAAAGTACTCAATGTGAGTGTATTTTTCAACTCCTGGTTTTTCTTAATAATTTATGTAATATGGATAAAACAGTTTGACTATATTATCATTTATTTTTTTGAAGCCAAAAAAAATGAAAAGAAATTAGTTATTTTTTAATTGAATGGGATTTTCTATCCAAAGCATTGATGATGATGATGCAATAAAAAGAAAATATTGAGAAAATGGGAAGGGTTGTGGATTCACAGTGGAATTCCATAAAATATAAACAATAAACATCAAACTTGCTACTATCACATGGCATGAGAATAAATTTACCAATGATTGTGAGAAGGAAAATGAGTAGGGAAACATTTAATGCACACTATCATGTTTAAAAAAACACTATGCATATTCCATCATGGAGTAGAGAAAGGCCAAGCTGAATTGTTTTAAACACAATCAAACTGGGGTGGCGTACTATAGCCATGTTATAGCAGACACATGAGATAGGAAGAAAAGTTTTCTATGTCAAATAGAACTGTTGTTAGTTTTCATGCCCACCATCATCAGTAACTGTTGTTTCCATTGATCCCCCGACGTTAACGAGTAATGCAGAGTGACAATCAGAGCATTCCAAGGCGGACGGTGGGTTGAGTGGAAGAGCCGCTTGTGCAGCTGCGTTTTGGATAAGCTCTCTTCATCACAAGTGTCACAATTTCGCCGTAATACACATGCAACCAGCAGCTTTGGAACTCGAAAACCATAATATGAAGCTTTCAACAGTAAAAGACACCATATCTCATAAATAAACTGCTTGTCCGAATTTGCATTTACAGCGATTAAATGCTATCGAACAAATCGATACACCTGGTGAATGGTTACCGACATAGTGAATATATCAGTTTAATAAAAACCCACTTTCACACTTGCTGCTCAATTTTTCCAAACAAGTACAGAGATCGGCCAAATCGCAGCATTGCAGAGCAACCTACAGAATGAAGTATATGTATATCAAGCATGAGGCTCCTCCGAGAGGCAGGGATTTTGGCTCAATGCTTACTACATGACGCCATTGTTGCATTCTCACTCTCGCCATAAACTCATCACGATACACAGCGACTTCCTATGAGCTTAAATTCTCAGATTTTTCACTTCAAGAAACTAGAAAACTATCGCCATTAAAAATCCATTCACAGGTAAAAATCTAAAGCGCCGCGAACCATTTTCTAACATCTATTTCGATATTAAATGGTGAAAAATATCTTGCCTTGAGAAATTTTGTCTCCGGTAATAGACCATCTGAGATAACCTCACCAATAGCAGTGGCAGACAACATCAATTTAAAGCTGATGAGAGATCAATATGTGTATTTTTATTGTATCGGTGGCTTTGCCTTACGTGCCTACTTCGACAACAATTTCAAAGTAAGGTCAGGCAAGTTTAGTGGGGTTGCATGCTGTGGCTAAGGGTCAAACATTATGACTTCGTAGAAAGGATTTACAGATGATGCAGGATTTCCAGAGGGTGATGCACTTATAAGTGTATTGTCATGAGGCATTTGAGGAAACACTGGGGTTTTCATTTACTGTTTAATTTCTTTTTCTTTCTCTCTTTCAAGGAAAACAGGTGTTTCTTTTCCACATTTATAGATGCCATCTCTAATAAATCTATTTAGAATAGTGCCCCACACCTAGGGGCATTTGAACTGGCACTTGCTGGCATGGAACTCCTTACTATTTATTTATATGAAGGCTCATGAGGTGATGATGTAATGTGTGAGTACAATCTCTGTCAAACACACCATATGGTGTTTGGTTGCAATGTTTTTTGGAAAGATTTTGTATTCTAGTTCTTGTGCATAAAGCTGAGGCATTTTTTTAGATTCTGGTATTTTTTATGCTTACTTTGAGTCATGAAATTAATTTTAACAGTGGGCAAGTTTCATTTACTCTTAGATATTTCTCTCTTGGTTTCACTCCTTACTGTGATAAGCCCCTTCCTTTTGGTGATGGCATAATATTAAAATAAATATATCACTATCTATTTATTCATTTCTTTTATTGAGCTCAGATGTCTGATGTCAGTTTTCAGGTTGAAAGTTCAATTTTATTCTATTTATTGTTTTTATCAAAGCAGTCCTTAGGTCAATGATTCTGGGTGATTTTTGCCAAAGGGAGAGGGAGTTTGTTTTTATTTTGTTAGGTCATATTACCCTTTTCAGTAGGATATGCAAAGTAGGATATGCAAATTAACACCATTGGGAAATGTAATCGGTGGTGATTGGTAAATTATTCACGGGGAGTACAAATCTGGTACCCTATTTCAGCTGTTTGACCCATCTGATTGAGTAAATTCCACTCTAGTAATAATGTTAAAAGGATGAAAATGTAGGCAACATGCCTTTTGATTTTTGGCTTAATGATTTCTGAGTTAGGAATAGCATATAATTGTTTTTGAATATGGTCATAGCTCATAGCCAATTTTGAATTTATATTGGACAATGCTTTCTTCTTAGAATTAAGGCAATATGAAATGCCACAATTTTGTGGCTTTCTTATAAATGAATTTGTTCTGTTAAATATGTTAAATATTTCTGATTTGTAGTTTATGATCAAGAACAGATTGCTTCCTCATATTGCACCAAAACCACTTTGAAATTATCAACTTTTATAATTATCTATGATGATGGATAGCAAGGTGATTAATCTTTCTAGAGATTTGCAATTTGCAAACTAGATGTATTTAGTGAACATGATTTTGAATTGGAAGGGCTCCATTCTTGGTTTCCCATGCGGTGCTAATTTACAGAAATTTTGTTGCAGGTTCATTGTTGTACAGGAGATTGCTGCTTTTCTTGGTTCAAGGAGTATATTCCCTAGGTTTGGGAAGAGTCGCATCCAGTTGGTAACATTGTGAGAGCTACATGGTAGGCAATGGAATATGAAAAGAACGGAGTTGTCTCGCTCAACTTTTGAGTAAGTTAGCTCATTGTGTTTTTGTGTTTATATCTTGTATTACATCATTCAAACGTTGAACTTGAGTTTCCATGTTGCTGACAGCTTGAGGCAATGAAATGACCATTGTAACCTCTTGAACAACATTGTTAAAATGGTTGCTCACAACATTGGATAATCTTCACCTAAATTAGAAAGTCAGGTGTCTCCCGGACCAAAATAGACAAACTACTACTGAATCAAGCATGGCAAGATTAGGATCCCTCATCCCACTGGTAAATCACCATAAATATTAGGAATCCTCTTGCTCAAGTTGGCTAAGGCTTTGCTTTGCCACTTGGAGTCTTGGAACTGAATGCATCCCCAAACTAGCCAACCATGATTATTAATTAATTTATCGGTTATGGCTCATGTCTGAATGATGTTATACATGATGTATACATGGGATGTGCTTAAGAACAAAGGAACCCTAAAAGATAGTGAAGACTTGACTGGAAAAAGAAGGCAAGGCTATAGAATGTTTGGGATCTATTTGGGTGATTACAGCAACACAAAAACTGCTATCATTCTTGCCCTAACTACATCTGTTGTTACAGAATCATCAAAGGTATTCGATATTGGAAATGGCGTGTCTTAATGTTACACTCCTTGGTTGGTAGGAGTGTAACATGAAGATGCATGAAGTAACAGACATGTTCCCTGAATGAGGCTGTAAAGCACTTCACATCCTCTAAATGGATGGAGCTTTTCTGTGAATAAGTAGAGATAATTCTAAGATTTCAGTGAATTTGTACTCTTTTTTTATGTTTGTAGGATTTTTTTCAAGGAATAGTAAAACAGACTGTGAAGGCTAACATTCATTTACAGGGAAGCCTTGTATTTCCGTGAGCATGCATCTAATTGAAGCAGTACAGGGCTCCAAATCAATTACTCAAAATTTCATTCAAAGGTATCATGTTCTTATTAAATCCATTGAATTTCTGTGTTTCTTAAGTGATTTCCTTTTGACGTAAATCATCCAAAAATATACGTAATGATATGTGTAGGTTTTCTTTACAACAAACCGTTGAGATTTTAGAAAGTTGAATCCATTAAATTATATATATAATGGTTTCCACCACAATGCCCTTCTTTACAATTTTGAATTTCCATGACCTGTGCCTATTTGGGTGATGGACATGGCTCAACCAAAGACCTTTGATTTACAGTTGATATTTTTTGTTATTAAGATCTAAGAGTTTTGTGAGTTGTTTACAAATATTTATCTTACACACATTGGACCAGGTAAGTTACATCAGGCCAAAGTATTTTTTTTAAAGCTGGTGAGGGTCAGGGTTCTCTGCACTTATTAGGTACCCTTGTTCTGGCTGAAGTGGTGCACTTAGTGCCTAGACTTCTATATTTATTATTCACACAGAGCAGTTACAGATGCCTGGGAATTATCTATGTCATATACAGTAGTGTATGTAAGTGATTTCATATACTTCTTAGCTAATAGTCTTGTTGTATTGTGGGTCCCGACATTTCCACCTAGTCTATTTGCAGCTTGGGTATAGACAACAATCAACGAGAAACATACCCTAAATAAATTTATTCCTAAAATGGATTTGGGATGGGTATGTAGAATGAATACTTTTTTGTGAACCTCATAATTTTGTGAAGTATGATGCCTTTCAGTTTCATAAACCATCATTATAAAGTTTAATGCAAACGCCAGAAAATGAATACCACTAAGCTGTAAACAAGAACACAAATCCAATTTCAAAAAGAGTAATCAGTTGGATGAGCATTAAATTGTATGATAGCCATAAAAATCTATAGCTACTCTATGCAAAGAATAAAGGTGACCAAGGTATTATACCAGAATACACTTACTGTAATTGTATAGGCAAAAGCATTGTTTTGAAAGGAAACATCAATATTTTTTAATAACCATCAAATACTCACAAACATACAACTAGCATAAATGCCATACAGAATACATTTGTAAATTGGACATCGACTGCCACACAATATATTTTTTAACCAAAACCAGAAAGGAAACTCAGTCCTCATCTCAAGTGCCAGCCCAGACCTCAGCGTAAGTGCATCAAGAGATGGATGAGCAATGTTTAGGTCATTACTGTGCTCCTGAAATATGCAGATCAATAAAAAATAGAAGCCAAAATTCAAGATGTTGATTATGATCCCCCAAATCTAAAATGATGGCACATTTGATCCATTTCAAGATGGATCTTCTAAACACTGAAATAACAGCAGAACTTGGAAATCATAAGGAAGAAACAAGGAATACCGCTACTGCCACTACCTATGCCACTGTTGGTGGGTATGTCGTAAAGATAATATAAAAATACCAAGTATTTCTCTCGTGAGGAGCAATATTTGAGGCGTAATTACATATATTAAAAATGAGTGGATATATAACCATTATCTCTAGCATTTACCACAGGTGACTATATCTTTCGGGTGACCACTTGGCCTAATCAAAATCAATGATAACACCAGCTAATGATAAAACCACCCTAAAACTCATTTCAACGGCCATTATAACTAGTTTTTGTTGATAAACCACACTCCCTCATAGATCAATATAAAAAACCATTTACGGCCATTCATCAATCAATTTTTTTTTGTGAATTACTTACTGTTGCAACCAACCAATTTCTCCACCGCTGAGAACAACAATCTGCCTCACTGATCACAATCTCTACTGACAAAATATCAACTCTGTAAATTCACAAATTTCCTACTGAAATCCTAATAATTACAGACACAATTCACTCCATCAATCACTTATGGAAACACAAGCTAATTACAAGCATAAAAACCACTACAAAGAATCCCTGTCAGCCAAGTGGCACTGTTTAGTGATCGATTGATTGATTGATTGCTAATACTCCACAACCAAGTCCAATCCATTCTAGTTTAAATATAAATTTAGATCCTTTACATTCTCCAACAGTAACAACATTGGAGTGCAGAAGAGGAAGGCCTGGGTTGGGGTTTAGAGAACAATGTCTTTACAGAGCAATGGTGTTGGAGGGTGCAACAATAAATTGAAGTGTTATGTAAGCCACAGGTGCAGCTCTCCATCTCGGATTCGGAACAGGTATTCTTCATCCTATAAAATAAAAATATACCTAGCTTAAGGATACCAACAAACTACGTCTAAAATCATATAATATGAATGGGGCACCAATTAATGTCAATGAGTGGTAATGAATTCCATCGAAGGAACTTTTTTAGAGTAATTTCCACCTTGGTTGCCCCCTCCTGGGAAGGGAGAATCGAGGACAACGTCACGCTCTTGCAACCAATAATGTTTTTGAAAAATATGAATTTTAAAATTACACAAAATATTATACACTTCAAACTATAGCTTATATATAGTCGTGAGGAAACATTTAAATCTTACCATGCAAATTGGAATCCTTAGGGAATCATTTTCCCTTATTTTCTAGGTTAAAATAAATTCAAAAACTTGTCTTCTTACACTTGGATATGGTTGTTGAGGACTTGGCATCAAATCCAAAGACTAGATTGAGCATAGGAACAAAGATCCCACCACCACCAGCACCTTTAACACTACCAACAGCTGCTCCAAAAAAATCCACTATTGAGCTGACGATTATCCTCCACCCAAATTTCATTGCCTAATCAAGCAACCAAACATAAAATCTTAGATATTGATCATACTTCAAACAACCTCTGAGACAGTTAAGAGGGTCAATGTGTTCAAACACTCTACTTGAATTCAAAGACGTTATAATCAAGTTGCTTGACCTGTTTATATGTGCCCAACTAAAAAAATTTCCAATATTAAACATTATATCATACTGTGTTGACATAGCTTTGGAAAATTATAATTTTCGATAAAAAGATATAGTAATATTAAATTAGTGATATGCAATAGTAGTTGGTCAATTAAATCTACTTGAATAATTGGGAGAAATGATTGTTTTATTTGACATGTTGATATGACCTTGCATCCTAAAAAAGATTTGAGTTTACTTAATGTGTTGATATGGAATTGAACCTAGAGGTATTTTGTTTAAAAAAAGACACAAGAAGTTTTGACATACAAGCGAGCATTAAAGTGACATTCCACAAAGCCAATGTTGAAACAGTAGGTTCATTGGTAACCTCACCTTGTCGGAAGAAGGGAGACAACCCTCGACTAAAGTGTGTCCACTTTGGATTTGAGATCCACATTTTATGAACATTTATGACCTATGTGGTCCCATTGTTGTTAGTTTGGGACCCTACCCAAACCTATTTATAGATGATCCTTATGGATAACTCTATCATGGGATCATTGTGTTCTTATGGAGCTTGCTTGGTACTTTAGTGTTGTAATAGTGTCTTTAGACACCACCACTAATCTCTTGGAATCATTGTTCTCTCTTCTGCAGTACACTTGTAATCTTAATATGGTATCAGATCTTTTAAGCTCGTGATTAGGATTTTGCAGAGTAACCAAGTTCCATTAAGAGCTTGCGGTCTAATGGGATGCTATGAATTTTTCTTGGGTTCAATATTATGATGAGTCGTGGAGCTATTGCTTTGTTGGATTCAACCATCGTGTACCCTAACGCTTTCATCTGTAACTATCGACCTATTGAATCCATGCATATTGGATTATCTAAATGGTCGACTTATCTCAAAATAGCCATTTGTCTACATATTAGGAGATAGTTGACAATATGTGCTTTAATCCTCTGGGTCAACTGAAGGTTAATCGACTGGAAATGTTACTTGAGGTGAATCGACCTACTTATTAACTTGTACTTGGAGAAGTCAACTTGCGATTTGAGATGGGTCTAATAGATTTTATTTAGGGCCATTTCGTGTGACCTTCCATGCTGTGCACTTGTGAGATCTGGAGCTTGAACAATAATAACACTTGATTGAATAGTTGACTTGTATATCTTCCAAATGTTTTCCCACATACAAAAAGGAATCATGGTTTCATAATTCTTTGCCAATGATTCATGTAGGTTGCAAAAAAATATTATGATTCATCGAAGAATTAATCTTTGATAGCTTTGTCTTTGTGAAGCGTAAAATTTTATATACTATGCATATTCAGATGGCTTAGTAAAATATTTTGTTTTAGCCCTTCTATATTCATGTTTGTGATTATTTGTAATGCTTATGTGAATGTCTTCTAAATTTTATGTGTATGTTATATTTATATTTTTGTCTAGTTGCACAGATGGTGTCATTAGTGTAGTCCATTCTTCCACCAATATCACCATTTCAAACAATTATTTCACTCACCAAAACCAGGTGAGCTTAGATATTTCATTCACACCTTGTGCTAATTATTTGTTTTCCTGTAGATTGACAATGATAAGATAAGTCTTTTCGTATTGTAGGTGATGCTATTGGGTCATAGTGACAGCTCCCTTGATGAGAGAATTATGCGGGTGACGGTTGCATTCAACCATTTTGGTGAAGGTCTCATGCAACGAATGCCAAGGTAAATAATTAATCATTATTTCATTGATACAATTTGACTTATCATTTAACATTGTGTCATGAAGGAAGACTATGGTATTGTTAGTACTGTTTTTTAGAGATGAAATTATAAATTAAATGAACGCAGGTGTCGATTTGGATACTTCCATGTACTTAACAACGACTACAATGAGTGGGAAATGTATGCCATCGATGGAAGTGAAAAACCCATGATCTTCAGTCAATGAAATAGATTTAGGGCATCTGCAAATCTCTTCACCAAAGAAGTAACAAAGAGGAAAAACACCAATGAAAAGGAATGGAAGAAGTGGAACTGGAGATTAGAAGATGATGTGCTGCTTAAAAGTGCATATTTCAGAGGATCAAGATCCTAAGAATCTTTAATATATGCAACTGCATACAATGTCACACCAAAGAGTTCATCCCTTGTGGGATACCTCACCAAGAACGCAAGCATGCTCTTGTGTAGGAAAAAAAGTCGTTGCTAGCTTCAAATTCTTATCCACCATTACCACAACTGAATTTGAGTTAATTTTCTCCGAACTTCTTATCCACCATTACCAATGTTTGAGCAATTTGCAAATGGAAAAATGTTAATTTTGCTTAATGTTTATCATACTTTTAATAATAACTATTTGAGCTTGGAATATACATTTCGGTCAATGTTTTTTTCATATGAAAATTATAATTTCATCATTATATACTTATTTAAATGTTCACGTTAAGTTAGTATTATATACTTATTTAAATGTTGACGTTAAGCATCTACACAAAGTAAGGATAAAAAAATTAACTCTCTTTATACATGAATTTTAACAAGTATATGTACTTAGGTACTAGTAAGTCTCGATGGTGAACAATAATTTTGTGTTTTATGAATAGAATCAACCACAAAACTCTTCTTATCATGGTGAAAACATGTGACCATGACATCTCTTAAACCATGAAGGAAACATGTGCAAAAAAAATGTAACATTAAGAGTGTATAGAGAGGCAACCAACAATAATGTAGCCATTTACATCTAGTGACATTGGTGAATATGAGTACTAGTTGAGTCCCGGCTATTGAAATGAGCAATTAAATTAAAATTTATTTTGAATAGCATGTTGTTAACAAGAATTCTATGTGAGTTCATGGCGCGACTCCTAAGTTATGAATACAAGCACGTATCAAAATAGAAAACCATTTTCCAAAGTAATTTGCTCATATCAAAATTGCAACAACATGTGGCAATGGCAATGTCGGGGACATTTCTACCACGTGGCAATGTCATGCTCATGGCATTGTTGGTTCAGTCAAAAATACTATTGTAGAAGAACTTGCAAAACAATTAAAAAATTTATCTGTCAAACGCTCTGCAGCAAAAGCAACTAAGGTTGCTACCTCCCCTTCTCAAACAGATACTATACATGATGTGCCTTCAAACCCAAAAGGTCCTTAGTAACCTAATGGGGAGAATAATAATAACAAGGGAAAGAATGGGGAGGGAAATCAAAACAATCCCAAGTCAAATGATAATGCTGAGGGGGGTAAGAAAGAATGTAGAAAAGTGAAGTTTCCTTGCAAACTCTCTAAAGGATAGCACCTTACACATCCATGTCCCCTAATTGATCAAGCCCGAAAGATTTTACAATAGAAACGACTTGTTGTTTTAAGAGATCCTTTTGCAAAGGTATAGAACATGAATTTTGGCACCTCCAATTTTGTTCGGGGCAATCAAAATGCCTCATTCCAATCAATAGTATATCAACATGATATGTTCAAACACACTGTTACAAACTAGAGCAAAAAATTATAGCCAAGAAAAACCACTAAAGGAGAAACAAATTCCTGATCCACAGAACTCTCTCCATATTGAGAAGCCTGCTGATGCGCCAAAGATATCGAAAGGTGTCTACAAAAGAGCTATGAAAAATCCTAATGCTCAAGTTGCTGTCAACTATTCGATTGTTGAAAATTTGTCCCAAACGCCGTGTATGATGTCTTCTCTAGAAGTGTTACAAAGTTTCCCATTGCAACGAAATGCACTCTTGGCTGCTACAGGAAACACTGAATCCATGAATGTTTTAATGGAAAAGCTAGATATGTCCAACATCAAAGCTCGTTTACCATCTCATGTTGCTTTCCAAATCGACATAGTCCACGATTCCAAAACTATTGGACGAACTGTTGTTGATGAAGGTGCTTCTACATGTGTCATGACTATTTATTTTTGGAGAGCTCTAGGGTACCCATAGTTAGTTCCTTCAACCACACTTACTCTTGTGTAATAAAATCCAATTGCCTTTCATTGTCTATCTGACTATAAATCGGCGGATATCTGACGCAATCAAGATACCAAAACCATCGGTGCAATTTCAGCGTATATCCAATGACAATATTGGTGCCAGATAATCTATGGGAATAAATTTGGATAACCAACCACTATGAAGAACAAAAAAAGCAACAAAGACATTCCTTTGTTCGACACATGGGCATCGAATAACTGAAACATGGCATGTCAGTCCTGCGTTAGCTATCCACTAAGGTGCCATAAGTCCAATGGAGGGTTCATTGGATAACCATCACCTATAGTGTAACCAGGGGTGTCGGATATCCGACTCATGAATAGTGTAACTAACAACCATTTCATAGATCCGACGGTTGGATATCCTGGGACAAAATGAGTTGGATATCCGACGATATATTGACTTTAATATAGATACACACACACACACACACACATATAATTTTGGAGGGTATTAATTGAGAAAAATTCACTTTTAGGTGCTAATGTCAACACAAAGCTAGGCTCTATTTATGAAAAAATCTAGGGATAAAACTTGGCACTAAACTAGGCATTATTTCAGGAGACAAAGTTGGCACTATTTCCAACACAAAATTTATCACTAAGCTCAACATTTTATAATGAATTTACTTGCCAGATTTGGCAATGGGTCGCCTAACTCAGTTGGAGAAAAAATTACACTAAAAATTGGTGCTAAGTTAGGCACAAATTGCTTGTTTTGTTGTAGTGTCATAAGACTGGAAGTAGAACTAGCATAGACACATGAACTCAAATGGAAGGAAAATATTGAAATTTTAATGAGATTTTATCATTGTAACCTTGTGCATAGCCATAGAATAGAATGTCACAGAACTAGTACAATCAAATAAATCAACAATTCGAGCAGACTTCCAACAAGAAGGATGTTTCTAAGACCATATACTTCTTACAAATTTTTAATCCCTCTTCTTGAGGACTTAGACAAAAAAGATCTATGGCTAACCCTTCATTCAACTTGTCTTAAGGTTATCCAAATGTATAAATAGATTAGCATTCATGAAGTACATGTAAATCTCCAAGGAGTTACTAGATCTTTCTTTTTTAGATGTTCACTATCGATGTCCACATAAAAAAATTAGGAGTTGCTAGGTCTTTCTTTTTTAGATGTTCACTATCCATGTCCACATAAAAAAAATTAGTAGCCTAATATTTTAACACATAAAGGCACATTTCCACATCCAAAAAATAAAATTCCTATTATATTTAGCTCAAAGAAAAATATGCCTAATTTTTTTTTTTATCTTATGCAAAATATTTTATAGATATACCTGCTATTTAGGAATGTACACAGAAAAGCATTTTGACATGAGAGGAGAAGGTGTATCTTGGGAATTTTCTTGAAGCAAAGTTGAATCCTTAAGACTAATATGATTAGGAACATTTGCGTGCAACATTTTCATGTGATGGATATTATAGTGAACCTATATGCCCTTCAGTGGGTATTCTTTATAAGAACTATGAGGGAAAACTTGAAATGCACAATCTCACTAGTTGAAAGCCCAAAAATAGAACTAAATTTAATTATAAATAAATATTAATTAAAATATATCTCCAAACACTCAAATAACTAAACATACCTCTAGGGTGTCCATAAACTAATTATACCTATATCAAGCACCTCTAGCATAGATCCATCTTAAACCCATATCTATCAAATACCCAGAGGGATCCAATTTCCAGGTTTAAATTTTAAGTTTTTATTTTATAAAAGAACATCGATATTTTAATTACTTTTCATAATATTTTATTTTATGAGCCAACATGGTTTTTTTTTAAATACTTTCCATAATTGTTTTAATGGCAGACATAATATGGTACTTCACTTTTTATGTTTTATCAGATGACATGAATTTATTAATCACCGACATAATATGGTACTTCACTTTTTACTATCACTTTTTATGTTTTATTAGGTGTAAGGCTACATGTAACGGGACACATGTACACATACACGTTACAAGATCTCCCTCATATTATCATTTTTTACTTTTTATGTTTTATTAGGTGTAAGGCTACATGTAACGGGACACATACACCTTACAAGATATCCCTCATACTGGGCTATAATTATTTGAGATTTTGGAATTCCTTGAGTGGATTAACAAGATTAACCTGAGTGTAACAAGTGTAGAGTGGTCGTATCCTGTTATGCTCAAATGCATCTTGATTAAGATTTAAATAAGAGATGAATAGCATTTGTTTTAATGTTTATATTAATTAGTTTAACGTTTAGATATTATATGAGATTTTGGACTTCCTTGAGTGGATTAACAAGATTAACCTGAGTGTAACAAGTGTAGAGTGGGGATTCATTTCATGGTCTTCGTATCATTGCTGAAATGCATCTTGATTAAGATTTAAATAAGCTTTAGTTAAGTGGTGGTCAAGAAAAGGGGTATGTTTATTAAATAGTATTTGTTTTTATGTTTATATTAATTAGTTGTATGTTTATGTTACTTTAATATTCATATTAATTATTTTAATGTTTATTCTTTGTTTAACAACTAACCATCTCCACAAAACTAAGTGGTTAAGTATACCTATCGGTGTTCACGGACCACTTTACTTAGTGCTGTGACTAATATATCCATATACATCTACCCTAAGGAGACATAAAATTTGCAAATAACAATTACACAAAACGATATCATTCTTTGGTATAACTCCTTCATATATAATTAATATGTCCCAACAAACGACATCAAACTGTGCATCCAATTCAACAATAAAATACACTTCACTAATTCGAACTCTCTATAATTAAAGTAATTTCCAGACCAAGCCTCCCATCTCACACAACTATGATATACAAAACACTTTAAAGAAGACAAGGGTTTTATGACTAAAAGCAAAGTAGAAATTACATGAAAGTACAGCTCCATGGATTCTCTGCACACCTGCCAATCATAAATGTTCAATTCAAATTCACTCAATGGATTGTGTGCTTGTTGGAACTGTCTCTTGAACAAGTACCGAATTAATTATTGGAACGTGATATATACAGCCCTTAGAGACAAAGCTAATAAGTGGCGAGGATCTCTAAGTCACGGCCAGGGTTTGAAGGACTTTGCACGGCCGATTCTCCTGGGGCTATGTAAGTGACCTTCCTCTCTCGCCGAACAGCCAAATACAGAATCCCCACCAGATAGAGAGCCATGAGTGGAAATACCACTAGTCCTATAAACACTGAAGCAACCTTGGGCAGACTGTTATGGATTAACCATTCACCAAATGCTGTGCTGAGGAAGTAGATGTTAATGCCTATGATACAGCATCCAATCGCCCACGCAACAACTACAATCTGTGGCAACATTAAAAACAATTGGCATTTACAAAAATCAAAGGAAAATCTTTCTCCATAAAAATAAATATTTTTCTCCAGACGGGTAGTAGTGGCTCACAGCAGTTGAGCTCTTGTGAGGCCCCATCTTTGTCTTACTACTGGTGAACTTCAACAGGGGAATTAAAGCAAATGGAAATTCAAATGATAATATCATCTGCACGAAAATATTTGTTTAGTGATAAATAGAGATAGTTAAATTGAATTAGTGGAAAACAGGCATATACAATATTAAAAAGCATACCGACGAAATAATAATCAGTTTCCCCGCACCAGAAGAACCAGAGATTAGTGAGACTATCAAACTTGGGGTGATGGCAATGCACCGTGTGATCAGATTACGGAGCCATGGCTTCATTTTCAAATTAAGAAATCCCTGTAACAGAAAAGACTCCACACTTGTAAATGCGAGCTATTCTATGCTGTATCATACCAACATTATAGACATCAGTGTAGCAAAAGCCAGTGATCCTTTCTCTTAAACTTGCAAGAAAATATCATTTGGTAATGCTTTGCACCTGCATGACATACTGCCCAGCGTATGTTCCTGTGATTGTTGAGCTCTGCCCAGATGCCAGGAGTGCTACCGCAAAAACCTTTGAGCTCCAATCCCCAAGAATTTGCTGAAGAACAATAAAATAGGGTTTCTAGTTTATGCATTTCAGAATTCTAACAATCAATAATATCAATAATTCCTAGGCCGAAGTTGTTAGATGAATCTATATAAACAAATTCTATCATGTCCAAGAATAATTTTAAAACGAACCCATAATTTTTCCCTGGCAAAGCTATGAACATATATTTTTACTAGAAACGATATAATTTTTCCCTTGCAAAGCTATGAACATACTTTTAGTAGAAACGATGATTTATTCAAGTCCAAGTTCCCACAACTCTCCGACTCCTCCAGAGATAAGTTTGGCGATGAACAGATGGACCCGGTAACAGAAATAACAGCGACGTTGATCATAAATGCAACAAATAAAGCTGCACCAGTTTCTATGAGGAAATATCTGCACGCTGACTGCAAAATAGACAGCATTCTAAGTGGTCTCGAGACTCATGCACATTGAATTCGATTAATTCCTGAAAGTAATGAAGTTTACTTACATTAATTCCAGAAGCAGAAGGAGTTACTTTACGCGAGAGAACCAGGGCAGAATGAAGAAATAGATTGTGCCTGCACATGGTCGATGACAAAATCAGTTGTATTGTAAATTACATAAGCCAAATTTGGCAAAGGAAGTCTCTTGGAAGAATGGTATAGATTTCCATGTGAATTGAGAAGACTTTCAAAACCTGAGTAAGCCAAATATTTTCATTGAATTAATTAAACTGGTTAACAAAAGATTGGAGCTTACGGCATAACCATAGCTCCTAGAAGAGAGATGGCAAGACCAGTTGCTCCATTTCCGCTTAACTGAGGAACGAACAATCCTTTCACAACCTCTTTCGATTCGGGCTTTGCATATGCCAGCTCCCCGAAGAAACATCCAAACATTGTTAATACAATGAGAGCAACAAACCCCTCCAATTTTCTGATCTGAACTCCCACGATTTATAAGAAAGGCACAATTTAAAACAAGTAAAACTGTTTCACAAGAAAATAAAATGCAATGTTAAATCGAAAGACGTGAATATAAGTTGGTGAAAAGAATAGAGCACCCCAAATCTCTGCATTCCAAGAAGCATGAGTGTGCTGAGTCCAGTTATTAGAACACCAACCCATATAGGTATATGGAACAGCATATTAAGAGCAAACGCAGTTCCCAGCACTATACATTTGAAGCAAAGAGAAAATAAATTAGCAAAAAAATGATGAATTAAACCAGAATTCAATCCATATTATCATTATAACAGTACGTTTAAACCCACAAATAAAAATAAGAGAAAATTGTGGTGATTTATCCTTAATTGAAAATGCTAACCTTCAGGAATATCTGCTGCAATAACAGCAACTTCTGCAAGCAGCCATAAAATAAAATTGATTTTCACCTAGTGCTTACCTAGTGAAAGTCCAGCAAGTTCAAGGATGAGCATAATACTTAGTAAATAAAATACCAGTTCATATAATTGTTAACAGATGAAACAGAGATAGGACTGACCTGTCGTGACTCCTAAATTGGCTGCAAGTGATTGAATAATCAAGGCAAAGGCTGACGCCACAAGTATGACCCAGAGTAGCTAAAAATGATGATCACATATCATGTAAAAATAGAATTAGTGTACCATTTTTTTTTCGACTTTTGAACTTGATATTATGATGCAAATTCTTTTCCTGGTTATTGGTTAGAAGAATAGTAAATCATGATTAATTATTAATTATTTGATTCAAAAGTTTACATTGATATGTGTTTATATCTTAAAATTTGGGATGGAGTATTATTTATGTTTTTCTTAGATAAAAAAAGGATGAGACAGAAAGATGACACAGGCATACTTTCTAGATTGATTTTATAGTCTTTTAAAATTCTAAAAAAACAATTATATATATAAAATAACTGGTAGTTGATTAATTAGTGATTACAATTAAGAACAAATAACAGATAACTGTTTTTTAGTAACACTTAACTACTTACTTGTGATTTACCAATGTTCCCCGATCACAAATTAAGTGGCTATGTTAGTAATATATACCTCATATTTGTACTGAGCGCCTGCATGCAAATCAGATTGCACTGAGACACAATTGGGATAACAGTTTAAATCAATATCGATATACATCAATGTTATCCATTACCTTTCTTCACAACAGTTCATCAATTTCAATATACATCAAAGAAATTAATGGATAGAAGGCTAAAATTTACGTACGATTTCCCGGATCAAGGTAGGCTATGCTCACGAAAAATCCAGGTCCAATAAAAGCTATAAATTTTCTCCATCCTGGCTTCTCCTTCTGTAATATTGGGCAGATGAAAATAATTAGAACGCCGGCCTACTCAAAACTATGTCAAAACTTGTAAGGTCGAAAATTAACGAGATCAGATGATGACGCATCAAATTCGAGATCATAAGAGTTCAAATTGAAGAATAAGAAAAACTATAAAGTCTTTTTAAGCTACTGGAATCTGTAACATGAATACTAGCTGGTAAAGCAATTTGCATAATCTATCTCTTCCTGCACCTTTTCATTGCCCGATAAATCCAATTCATTCGAACATATTCTACTTGGTATTTCTAGTAGGCCGCTCACCCCAAGCTGCCCTGATCTCACTACTGATGCCTCCATTGTTTTTCAGTAAGGTTTCTCCAATTCCCTAGAAAAGGCCAATAATGTCACAGCAGAATTGAGATGCAAATGAGATGGATACCTGGAATGGAAGCTCATGTGAAGAAAAGCTGGACCTCACTCCATCATTTGTAGACAGCCTTGCTAAGTTTGGAGTTCATGTGCTGAAGACAGAAAGATTAATGAGCCGAGGTCGTCCCTACATTTGGCCCTACATGAGAGAAAGTGACAGAGAACATAATTACAAGGTGATAAGATTTTAGGCATTGAAAAAATCTACCTGTTTAAAATATACATCACTTGTTCGTTGGGGTCTATTAAATTAAATTGTTCCATCTATAATAATCCCGAGCACGAAGTATGCATATGTCCAACTGTCATCCCAAACTTCAGTATTGCCATGACTCTGTAAATTATGTTGTCCGTTTCTCGATTAAACAGCTTCTCATTTTGGTTTTGTCCACATGCAAAAACATTTTTTGAAATGTGTTTTAAAAATGAATCTCTTGACATTGCAATTTGGACATCAGCTTTGAAACAAAACACAACAAAAGTTTTGAGAAGTTGGTTTCAAAACATTACAAAATCAAATTGTATTTACATGGACTATTTCAAATTACAAACAACATAAAAGATAAAAGGCCACTAACAATCCAACCAAATTTATACACACTAAACAATTGAAAAAATTGTGGAAAACATATACTCAATATGATGCAAGTAACATTGTTATATTTGAGAGAGTGAAAAAAAAAATCCCAAAGAAAATGTGATTCTTACCATTTCATTCAATGGAAAGAACAAGGAGGATAAATGGTTTATTGGTGATCCATAGAGAATATTGAATAAATTCTCCAATGCATCAGTTGTGTGAGATATTTTAAAGGATCTTCAATTACTTTTAATAATACCTTGAGATGATTGGTTTCTATTTCAAGTATAAACAAGGTTTATAATATAATTTTTTGGTCATTTTACATTTGATACTTGATTCTATATTTTGTAGCTTTATATAAACATAAATAAAATGATTAAAATATAAATTCTCGGTTATTATGTGTGTGTGAGATGTGTATTTTACTATATTTTGTATTATTTTTAATTTAATTTGTATTTTATAATACTAATAGAAGGAAAGGTGGTTTGGTGTGTCATTATTAGAAATTAAAATATTATTATTTTATTTATTTGTGTTGAGATATCGAGTTATTAAAAGTTGGTGGTTTGGTGTGTCATTATTAGAAATTAAAATATTATTATTCTGTTTATTTGTATTGAGATATCGAGTTGTTAAAAGTTAATGATTGAATGGTGGTTTAATCCATGCTTATTAAAATTTCTTATTACATAAAAATTAAATATTTATATTAAGTTGTATGTAGAAATTAACATATAATTAGTTTATTTGCTTGAATTTGGCCATTGCAATTATATTTTTCAATTGTTATTTATTTGACCATTATAACTATTCATAAATCAATGATTTGAATTGTGATTCAATGTGTTTTTATAAAATTTTCTTATTCCATACAAATTTAAAAAAATGTATTAGGTTATATCTAGAAAGTAACATATAATTAGTTTGTTTGCTTGAAATTTACAAATTGTATTAGGTTGTATGTAGAAATTAACATAATATCATTAGTTTGTTTTCTTGAGTTGAGACACTATAATTACATTTTTTAATTTCCATTTAACTCACAAAATTCCTTTTATACAAATGGAAAAAATTGGCAATAGGAAAGTTTTGAAATGCTTTTAAATTTTGTGTTTTGATATCATTAATTATTGAAATGTTGAAGTGGAGATATGTTAATGTCATATATGTGGTTGCGGTGCAAAGGAAAGTTAATATCACGAAAAAGATGTTGATATTTAAAATGGAAAGAGTATTATTCTCATCATATGTCAAAGATGAACGAAGTTGTCATATTCAAAGAGAACTAGATTGGGAGTTTGATGACAAGTCCTATTTTTTTTAGGCCTTTTCAATAAGACATATTAAAATGCTTAAAAACTATGATGTCTCGATATGGACATTAAATGTTATTGACACTTACGTTCAACAAGTACTTGGAAAATCAAATATTGATATAGGGATCTTTGTATTCCCATAGGATAGGTCCCACTATCATTTGCAAGCAAAATTCAAAGAAGGTAGTATAATACAATTCTATGAAAAAAGGTTGAGTGATGCGTGGTCTCAATATGGAGATAAATACAAAGCATCAAATGTATTGCTAATATTTTTAAAATATATCAGAATTGACAATGTTATTAATAACATTTTTTTATTATTTATAATTTATTTTAGATTGACCTTGTTGCACAATACAATATTTATTTTCTAGTTTATAACCTTTTTATCTTTGTATTATTAGATCAATTATTTGTAGTTAAAATAATCTCATTTTTTTTGGTAAGTAAGTACCCATGGGCATTTGAACTTGTGACATTCCATTTACAACTTCTTATCTCAATTACTCATTACTAATTGCTCTACCCCATGGGTTTTTTTCCTTCTCATATGATTGTACAAGGAATACATATATTTATTGACTTCCATTTATGTATATGCATTAATAATGTAAAATGTAATTTTTGAAATAAAATTCAATGTAAATAAAGATGCATTTCTTAGAAAAAAAATAGAATTACTTGATCATGAGTGCTAAGTGGACAACTCAGGCTAATGGGAGGATGCATCGTAGGTAAGCCACTATGCACTTTTGAACTATAAAACATTTTATTTCTCAATTCGTAGTTTTTTTGTAAATTTGTATTCTTAAATCAATTATTGTAATTGCAATGATCTTATATAAGCCAAAAGAAACGAAGTCATTTATTGACTTTTATTATTTGTTCACACCGAAAAAAAACAACTTGATATATTATGAAATCAAAGTTGCATCAAGCATTACATCATAACACAGAGAAGTAAAATTTATTCTCAGACCAAGACACTGTCTCACTCCTAGACTATTATCAGTGTCTTTGCACCTCCCATAAGAGACAAAATTACATATCCGTATTCTTTCAAAGTTTAAAATATAGCATATCTCAAATAGACAAAAAAACCCCATACAAGCTACAAACATAAAACATACTGTTTACCACTAGAATACTAGTAGACAGACAAAAGTGCATTAAAAGAACCTCAAAATGCTAGAGTCCAAAAGACTTCAATCTCTGAATTTCTCAAAATAAATTCTCCCATCCATATCTCCAATGGTTCTCTTGGATAGCCTATCTGCTTCACCATTGTATTCCCTATAGATATGTTGAAATGTAACATGAGAAAAATCATAAATCAAACACCTAACTCTGACCACCCAATGTTCCAATAACAAAGAGTGCAAAGAAAAGACTCATCTTTCCAAATCTATGATAGTTTTGGAGTCCCCAACAATCTGAATGGAATTTAGACCACGTCCTTTTGAATACCAAAGAAGTCCCCATAATGCAAGAACTTCTTCCCTTATATTTGTACCCTTACCAACCCCCATCCATAAATTAATCATATGATTCGAATTGAGCTTTACAACCATACCTGCACCACACACCCCTTGGTGTTCATCCCCATCAAAGAAGCCAATAGGATGATTTATGTCAAGAACAGGAAATGGGTATGTCCTGGAAGCTACCAAAGAGCTGACTCTGTAAAATTCACAAAAGGAAACAACAACTTTTATACTCACTTGAACAACATTAGGTTTAATTTTATGGAAGATAAATATGTTCCTTTCCTTCCAAACTTCCCAAATAGTAAAAAAAGGTAATTCTTTGAGTTTCCTCTGATTTCTCATCCAAGCCAGCATGTTGTCTTCAAACATGTGACAATCCCAGGAAACAAAGAACCGGAGTCTCTTACCAAGTTCAACCCAGAATTCCTAGAAACAAAAAAGAGCAAGTACCAAATATATGGTCCATCGTCTTCGAATCATACTTGCAGAAAATACACATTCAAGGGCCAATGAAACCCCTCTTTTGTAATGCTTCCCACGTCAATATCTTTCTATGGAAACAAAGCCAAACAAAACACTTAATTTTTAGAGGATAATGCCATCGCCAAACATCTTTTGTCCACCAAATAGAACTATCCTCCATCCCTTCCTCCATAATAAGATTATAAGCTATTTTAGCACTTACCGAACCACACCTCT
Source organism: Larix kaempferi (assembly GCA_027924585.1). Taxonomy (NCBI): domain Eukaryota; kingdom Viridiplantae; phylum Streptophyta; class Pinopsida; order Pinales; family Pinaceae; genus Larix; species Larix kaempferi. The sequence continues at coordinate 7,391,780 of BSBM01000602.1, forward strand.
TATTGAAATTCCAAACCAATTTGTATTCAGAATTTGTCAGAATAATACCAGCCCGATACAACTTGGAAACGAAATTGTCCCACTCCATTGCAAGTAAACCACACAGATCTAAATCTCGGGAAGAAATCCAATAGAGAACTCCACCCCCCTGTTCACTAGCCACCTGATTAAGAACCAGAATGTTTTTCTGTGTAACTTCGCCATAAGACCCTGGGATAGCTTGTAATTGTCAATCAAACCAATAAAAGGATCGTAACCAACAAAAACTTGGGTACCTCGACCAACAGCACAAGAAATAGACTGATTAATAATAGGGAAGGACTTTAAAACACTGCACCAAATAACAGAGGCGTTTTGGACTTTCTTCACTAGAGAACAGAACCAATGGACCATGGTAGAGCATTTCAGATACTTAACTTTCACAATTCTTCCCCATAGTTCCTTATCAAAAATACTTCACCACAAACTCTTTGCACATAAATCCCTATTAAACCAATTTATATTTTTTACACCCCACCATCCCAAATGTTTAGGCTTTGAGATGCTATCCCAAGATGCAAGACGAAATTTCGAGAAATCCAATTTTCGAGCCCATAAAAAATGAAATATTTTCCTAATCACAGATATCACTACTTCCGGAATTATAAACAAAGAGAACCAAAATACTGGGATACTTTGGAGGGAAGTATTGACTAATACAAGTCTCCCCCCCCCCTCATAGACATCCATCTAAAAGACCAAGAGACAATTTTCCTCTGAATTTTTTGAATTAACCATCCCTAGTCACCTTTTCTATACCCATTTGGTTTCAGATAAAAACCAAGGTATTTAAAACCCTAATCTAAATCAAACATCTTATAAGGAAACAAGGAGGCTATCTGATTACTAATACCTGGATCATCACAATAATGAACAAAATTAGACTTCTGGGAGTTGATTACCATACCTGGAGCATCACAAAATATAGTAATAATAGAGTGATATTGATGCCATTTTGTATATGAACCATCCCCAAATAATAGAACATCATCCACAAATAAAAGACGAGTAATGGACAGTGATTTTTCCACCTTGATACCTCTGATGTTCATCTATTCTTTTGCCTTGTTATTAAGAAGACTCACCCCTTCAATAACCAGAATGAACAAATATGGCGAAAGAGGATAGCCTTTTCTAAGTACCCTATTGCTACCAAAAAAAGAATTATGAGATCCATTAATCAAAACCAAAAATCTAGTTGAGGTGATGTAGGCCATAATCCAATTTGTGACCTCTGTAGAAAGACCGATCTGAATGAGAATGAATCTCAAGTAGGTCCAATCAACTCTATCATGCGCCTTGATGAGATCCATCTTGAGGATGAAAGCAGTTAATTTCTTTTGTTTTGTTGAATGTTGGCACCCTGTGCAACCCAAACATCATCCAAGATTTGCCTATTTGGAAAAAAACCAATTTGTTTTGCTAAAATACACCTTCCTAAAATAGGCTTCATCATGTATGAGATAATTTTTGTAATGATCTTGTAAAAAAGATTACATGGAGATGTAGGCCTATAATCATTATAAGTATATGGTTTATCCTTCTTAGGGATGAGTGTGATATATGTCACATTCAAACTACCATGAACTTGACCCAACCTTCTCGATTCATCAACTGCCTCAGTAAGTTCCTTACCCATGATATCAAAAAAATATAAGTAGAATTATATAATCCACCTGTTTGGGCCATGACTTTATTATATGTAATTTTTGAAATTAAACTCTATGTATAAAAGAAAAATTAGGCATTTTATTTCACTATCCATAACTTTTTGTAAATATGTATTTTTAAATCAATTATTTGCAATTGGAATCATCTCATATAAACCAATCGGGCACACAAAGTTATTTACAAACTTTTATTTGCTTGTATGCATTAATAAGAGTGTTTACATGTGATATGTAATTTTTGAAATAGATTTTCGCATCTCTCCCAAAAAGAACCATAGAATATTTTGATAATGAATTCTAAGTCAACTTTTAGGGCCAACAGGAGATCAATCATAAGTAAATAAAGTATAAGACATTGAATCTTTCAATACATAATTTTGTTTAAACTTTTATTCTTAAATTAATTATTTATAATTTCAATCATCTCATATAAACCAACAAGGCATGCAATCATTTATTGACTTTAATTAGCCTATATGCATTAATATTAATGTATAAATCATATAAATGTGATTTGTAATTTTTAAAATAAAAATTCATTTATATAAAGTTGTGTTTCCTTAAAAAAATAGAATTAATTGATAATTAGTGCCAAGTCAATTATTGAAGCTTATTGTATATGTGTCATAAATGAATGTCTTTGAAGTTTTTTTAATTGTAAAACATTTTATTTTTCTTTCGTAAATTTGCATTTGTACATCAATTATTTATAATTGATATAATCTCATATAAGCTTTCTTTTTTCCCAGCAGAAAATAAAAAAAAAAAAAAAAAAAAAAAAAAAAAAAAAAAAAAAAATCATCGTATTATTGCTATTCTTCTGAATCATATAGTACAAAGATAGAAAGGATAATCATCCAAGATCTCCAAAAGCTAGACTTAGATCCAAAGTTCTTTCTCAAGACCTTCTTACATAAATATACCCGCCCATGAAAAAAGAAAGATTACAAAACAAAAAACGTTCACCTTCCCATGATTACAAAATTCCTTAAAAGAAATATAAATTAACCCTGTCAAGCAGACAAGTATCCATCCATTCTTCCCAAAAAAGAACCCCAACAGAACCATCAAAAGCTTCTTTTGAAAGCTGATCTGCTTGAGAGTTGTGGCATCTGTAAATATGTTCAAAAGAAATCTGATCCAGTTTTTCAATCTCCTGTCGAGCTCTAGCACACCAGTAGTTAAGATCAATAACATTAAGAGAGAATTCAGAAGAAGCCCATTTGATTGTAACACGTGAATCCCCAAAGACTTTGAGATTCACCAAACCAAAATAATTTGCCACCTTTAGAACAACCCAAAGAGCCAATAACTCCGCTTTCATATTGGTGCCTCTGCCACCATTTAGACGAAGAGAGAAATAATGGCTATCATTGATGAAGATTACCCCACCAGCGGCACACAAACCATCTTGTGCAGCCCTGTCGAAAAATAAAATTGGCTGTGAAACTTCATAGGAGAAAAAATTCTTCTGCACACTATTCCTACTTGTTTCCACCTCCGGATAAGTCTGGATCAAATTACATACAGTCTTTCCACAAAGCACAGCATCAGGGAGCTTATTCTGAAAAATCACTTCATTTCTAGTGTACCATGTGATCCAAGATATGAAAATAGGAAGGAAAAGAGGCTTCTTATTATCTCTTATCCAATTAAGTAGCCCAGCACCAAAATCCAACGCATCCCATACATACATTAGATTGAGTTCCTTACAAACCAAAGACCAAATTTCTTGCACAAAGGAGCAATCCACAAAAAGATGAGCAGCAGATTCAGCTTTTAATTTGCATAACAGCACCAGTTTGGACCATACCATCCACGATTGAGTAAATTCTCCCAGGTCTTAAGGCTTCCATTGAGAGCATGCCACAAGAAACACTTAACCTTCAATGGAATATCCCAAGTCCAAATTTTCGAATACCACCACTGACATGGATAGATACATTGTTCCTGGATAATCCTATCATATGCAGAACTAGCAGTAACAGAGCCATCTTTCATACTACCTTCCCAAATCAACTTATCCCTGGAGTCCGAAAGCATAATACCAGCCAATCTTAGTGCCTGAATGTAACGATCCCATTCCATCTCATGGGTCGGGACTCCCCAATCAAAAGCCCTTCTCCAACCATCACCAAACCGCTAAGCCAATTCATAATCAAAAACATCATTGAGAGTTTTAAAACCCAGCAAATTTAACCAATATACCAAATTTTCAGACAGGTTAAAACATTCTTCCATACCAAGTACTGGATCAACACCGATACGAACATTACATCCATTACCAACCTGCCAACAGATATCTTTTGCAATCCATTCAAACACTTTAATAAATCCTCTCCAAACTGGAGACATCAAACCAGAAATTCTCTTGGGTTTTCTTAACCAGCAGACAAGATCAGTTTTAATATACTTAAGATGGAGAACCTTCTACTAAAGAGAAGAACTAAATAATCCACGCCAAAGGCTCTTTAACTGAAGAGATTTGCTAAACACACCAATATCTTTAATACCTCATCCACCATACTTAACCGACCGAGCAAGCACCTTCCACTTTACCATCACCAGATTTGAACCATCACGATTACCAGACCAAAGGAAATTAAACATAAGCCGTCGGAGTCTATTCAAGATATAGGCCGGGATCTCTAATAGAGACAGCCAAAAAACTGGAATACTGGAAAGAACATCTTTGACAAGAACAAGTCTGCCTCCAGATGATAGCAATCGGAACGTCCAGTGATCAATTCTTCGCTCAAACTTACTAATAATCCAGCGCCAATCACCAGCATTATAAGAATTAGGTTTTAAAATAAAACCCAAATACTTCATTCCATCAACCATATCAAGACAATTGAAAGGCAAAATAGCTTCAATTTCCCTTCTTCTACCAGCTTCCACATTGTGTTGATAAAAACAAGACTTCGTAATACTAACTTTCATCCCAGAAACCTTGCAGAAAAAATTAATGATATTGGAGAAAACTTTCCATTCAGTGATAGAGTCGATGCCAGCAAGGAGAACATCATCAACAAAAAGGAGATGTGACAGGAAGCAACCCTCACCCATATTGATACCTTTAATCAAACCCATCATCTTGGCTTGTTGTACAAGTCTGCTGAGACCATCTATAACCAACAGGAAAAGAAGGGGGGACAGGGGACAGCCCTGCCTGATACCTCTTGAACCTTTAAAAAAAGTGGTGGGGATGCCATTAACTAAAACAAAAAAACATGGAGTTGAAACACAAGCCATTATCCAGTTAATCACCAACGGTGGAGTACCTATTTGAATCAGAATCAACCTGAGGAAAGACCAATTGACCCTATCATAGGCCTTTTCCAGGTCCATCTTCAAAATCAGAGCCTTCAACTTCTTAGACTTGATAGTATGGAGCAATTCCTGAGCAAGACCAATAGAGTCATGAATTTGTCTATCCTTCAAAAACACAAACTGTTCTGGAGTTATTAGCACAGAAAGAACCCCCTTCAATCGATGAGCTATAATTTTAGAGACAAGCTTATAAATGAGATTACAGAGAGCTATAGGACGATATTCCCCAAAGGTAGTAGGCTTATTACTTTTTGGAATCAAAGTAAGAAATGTGGAATTCAATGCACCAGAAATGAAGCCATGTAACCTCGTGAATTCCACAAGACGCAGAATGTCCTCCCCCATAAGATCAAAGAAGTGAACATAAACTTCCATAGGCCAACCATCAGGGCTCGAAATTTTGTCCCTGGCAAAGTGTTTTAAGGTATGCTCAATTTCTTCTAAAGTGACCTCTTTACCCAAATCTTCAGCTTCCAATACATCAATACATCTAGGGTATAGTTCTGCCAATCTGATTTGGTCTAAAAAATCACAGCCACCTTCCTCCTTATAAATATTGCCAAAAAACCTCACCGCTTCAGAACTCAACATTTCCAAACCTTTAAGAGTGTTACCACTATCATCCTTAATATCCCAAATTAATTTCGAATTACGCCTAGTAGAAGCAAAGGCATGAAAAAAATTTGTATTTCTGTCCCCATGGTTGATCCATACCGCTCTGCTTTTCAATCTCCACTCTCTTTCTTCCCTTAAAAGAATCTCTTCCTTTTTTTTCTCATGCAACTTCAATAATTCAAAGTCACCCTGATTTAAAGAACCATCAAAATTCTGCAAAGAAGCACTTTGAATACAATGCTCCAAATTCATCAGTTCAGCAGCATCCCTCTTTTTTCTAGCCTTAATCCAGTTAATAACTTCTTCCTTAAGCAGCATCATCTTATGGCAGAAGAAATCAACAGGGTTTGTATTTTCCACAACTGAATTTAACCAGAAGGATTTCACCATATCACAAAAATCTTTCTCCAAAAGCCACGAAGAATTGAACTTGAAAGGGTAACAAACCTTCTTTCCATAATTATCAAATTCAAATACAATAGGCCAATGATCTGAGAATTTCACATCATGAACCCAAGACCGATTCTTAGCCATGAACTTCAAAAAGGATGAATTCACCAAGAAACGATCTAATCTCTTATGAACCCCATCGACACCTTGCCTCCTGTTTGTCCAGGTTGGAACCAATTTTGTCGGCGTCACATCCACCAGGTCAAAACGACCAATAAAATCTGAAAAATAGCCCGCCAACGGATCCAATCTTGCCCTCGAGCCCCAAATCTCAGATGAAGACTTTGTGAAATTTAGATCACCAGCAATCACTAGATGTGATAAATTAAGAACCCCAGAAACAACAAGATTTTCCCAAAATACTCTGTGGTTATCATAAGGAGCGTAACAGTTGAGTAGATGAAACTGAAAATTGAAACCTATACAAACACCCTTCATCAGAAGTCCCCACGGAGTTGAAAACACTTTGAAATCGAACAGAGAGGGATCCCACGCCACAGCCAGACCACCAGAAAGACCAATTGAACAAGAAGCCGCAACTTCTTAACTAGGAAGAAGAAAACCTAACTTTGAAACCGCCATCGCACTAGAACACATGGTTTCCTGAAGTAAAACAATGCCAGGGCAAATAGCCAAATAAAGTTTGGAGAAGGCCTTTTCCCTACTAGCCTTCCCCAAACCCCGAATATTAAGGGATAAAATAGACATCACAAACCTGAAGAGGAGGGTATCTTTGCTCTAAGACCCTCAACAGACGAATTAAAGGAAACCCCATCCAACAGCTCACCAATCTCCTGACGAATGCTCTGATCACCATTACCAGATGCCTGCCACCCCTCTTTTTTATTCTTACCCCTACATAGAGTGACATTCTTAAAATTAACAACATTAATCGGAAGAGCATCAGAACCTTCAGGGGGGGATTTAGAGAAAGTAGGCACCGGAGTAAGAGATTTAAGTACCCCACCAACAATAAGGCTACAATGTTCTGAAACCCCAGATACATCAGGATGAGGAACAGAAGAGTCCTGTGCCCCAACAACCTCAGGAACACTACCCGAAAAAGAAGGGGGAGGAGGCAAAACAGAACCCTGAATCTCCACACATGAATTAACCTCAGAAGAGTTCAAACCCTCGACAACCCTATCTTCAACCGAAGCTAAGTCAGAAGACAGATTATGAACAACAGGAGGTTTCATCAAATCAGAAGGCATGGAAGGAACATCAGCCAACGGCAATTTAATACCATTTCTCAAAATGACCTCCCCAGAGGCAATACGATCATCTAAAGCCCTTTCCGTTACTTCCAGCAAATCAATATCTTCTTTTGAAACATCAGAATAAATAGCATCATATAAGCTTCTAAAGTACAAAGTTAATTATTGGTTTTTATTTACTTATATACATTAATATGAGTATATAAATAAGATATATAATTTTTGAAATAAAATTTCATAAAAACAACAATGCAATTCTTCCAAAAAAGAAAAAGATTTCTTGATAATGAGTGCTAAGTGGACTATCAAGGCTAACGGGAGATGGGTTATAGATGATTGAATTCAAACATTTTAAATTGTAAAGTGTTTGATTTCTCAATTCATAGCTTTTGTAAATATGTATCCTTAAACTAACTATTTGTAATTGCAATCATCTCATATGAACTGATATTATGGTACAAAGTCATTTCTTGATTTTTATTTATCTATAATAAGCATTAATATGAGTGTATAAATGTGATATAGACTTTGAAATAAAAATCCATGTAAATAAAAATGCATTTGTTAAAAATTATAGAATTAATTGATAATGAGTGTTAATTGGATGATTCATGTTCATTGGAGATGTGTCATAAATAAATGCGTTTGTAATTTTTGCATTGTACAACATTTAAATTTTTCGTTCATAACATTTTGTAATTTTGTATTCTTGAATTAGTTATTTGTAATTGAAATAATCTCATATAAGCCATCAGGGAGACATATAATAGATGGATGACTTTGAACACATAGTTAATCTTGAAAATTAATATCTTAATTAATAATTTATTTGTAGTTTTATTAAATATTAATAATTAATAATCAAAGAGCATGTGGACTTAATATACAAATTTCAACTAAAATCCTTAAAGTATTTCAACATATATATCTTATTTATTTAAAATCCTTATCATTCTTTACTTCTATAATTTGTTAAAAATAATGTTCATCCATGGTTTGTTTTTGTATGATTAGTTGAACAATCAAATTGGAAATGCTACACTTTTGATACCTTCTTTGTGTACCTCTCTTTGAACACCCTTGCTTCCAAAGCCTACTCTCGATGTTGGTTCTCAGAGGCCACTCACTTATTTTAGTCTACACTTAGCATCTCAATGGATCAACTTGTCCCATTTAAGCATTCTATTAATTCACTTGGTTAACTCCTGTAGACAAAACAAGAATTAATAAGAAGGAATCATTTAGGAAAACAATTAAACAAAAAGTATGTCATCGATGTTAGTACTTGGGTAGACCCACCTATGACTCAATATGACCTTCTATGTAGAGAACTTCATGGAGCTTCATAGAGATGATCTTATTATTAGACGAACCTAATAATGCACTATACCACTAAATGCATGCACTCGGGATGGTACTTATAGACTAGTTCTTGGTTTGTTGTCATGTCCCAAAATTTTGCATTGGGTCACAATGGCCTAAGCCCCTTGGCCATACTCATGATAGTTTGTCAAATTGATGCTAAGGGTCAATTGCCAAGAATGATGTCCAAGTTAGTAATAATGTGAAATTAGATCCAAATGGAAAAGGTGGGTCACATTAAGAGAAATTCCCAATTCAAAGTTTGTAATATACCCATCCAAATGAACTGTCATGGAGGAAAATTACTAGTTCCCGAGGTTGGGGGTGGAAGCATTAAAAGTTGGGATAAGGGAGCTACAAGACCCAAAGTGACCTTAGACTTAAAAATTTTCATTGAATGGTTCAAATAAATAATAATGAAAATAAAATAAGGTGGCATTGGATCATGAGGACACATAAGAGGTTGTAGGACCCCCATGTGGAAAGATTCCCCACTACACTTGGCATGATTCTCTCACCAATTCGAATTCAAGATGAAGGGTAACATACTTGGGGGAGTTTAAGAGGTATTATTCATGGCATGAGTCATGTAAGGTCGAATTGGAGTGGAAGAATAACTCCCATGGAAGAGGAAGGGGCATCTTAGAAGAATTGTGACACTTGGGCTAGATTCCCTGGCTTCTATGACAACAATGATGAAGATTCTATGACACCTATGACACAAATCAGACCTGAATGCTGACATATGACATATATGACATGTCAGGGATAAAAATAGCCTCCAAGAAGGCACACAAGGGAGTTAGGGAATCCAAAGAGACACCCATTCTAAAAGAGGGAAGATGGAGACTAGGAATTGTTGGACAAGTGGTACACATTGGAATCTCTTCCCAACTTGACATGGCATGAGTCTTTTGGAAGAAATTCGACCCATGGAGGACTTGAGAAGTTTATAAAATAAAAGGAAAAAAAATGAAGGTAGATTTTGATCATTTTTTATTTGCATCTTTGTAATTTGGAGAGCTTCTAGCTTGTCCATGCTAGTGGAGTGTTTACTCTACTTGCCTTAGTACCAATTTTCGAGGGTGAAAGATTCCCATCCTATTTGGAAATTGGAGAGGCCAATTCAGACCTTTCATTTGGAGATACAATGGATTTATTGGTTTCAGGTTGAAGCTACAGGGAAGCTCGTGGTTCTTTCTTCTACAACTTGTTCTCACCTTTATCTCACATTTCCTTGCATATTTTGGCTCTTGGAGGAATTGTTCCTTTGGTGAGATGCTGAACTCTTTGTGAGAGTCCAAGAATATCCATTTATTTGTATTATTATATGTATACTCTTTATTTGATGCTCAGAAGACTCTCAGGTCGAAATACCAAGTGAAACTATGTAAAAATACCAAACAATGCATAAATGGTGCCATTTTCCCTATATCTTGTTGTTGGATCTTGAAGAGGCTTTATTTCAATTTTTATCAATCAATATCTATGATTTTGTTGTTTTATGGAGTTTGAGTAATGTTCTGAAGAATTTTCATTAACATTTCACAAGTCCTTGGAACCTAAATTTTGAATTTCAGAACTAGTGGTGAAGTTTACTAGCATTCCCCCCTATGTGAAGACATGTATGCAAACATTTGATTTATGGGAGTTGAAGAGGCCTATAGGAACTAATTGATGATGCATTGGGGAGATAATTGAAGTAATTTATCAGTACCATGTCTCTTTTCTGAAATTTGGAGAGGTCTTACAACATTTGGAAAGCCATCTTTGTCCCCTAGCCTTGGGGGTTTGAACCTCGAATTTACTAATAAAATTCCCCAACTTCTACCGAAGTTAAATGAATGTTGAAGAAGTATCATGATAGTGTATAATAACCCATGAGGTACATTTTTATGTCTTAATACCATTCATATACCTTCAGACTCAATTTGAGAGCATTTGGAGCCATTTGGATCCATCTACCCTTGGGGGTTTCAACATCGATTTTCCTAGTAATTATGCCTTTCATTCTCTAAGTGTAATTGAAAGTTGCTAAAGTATTTGTAAAGTATCCAAGCATATAATAGTTTCTTTAATGTGTCCAAGTACATCTCAATCCACTCTATACACCATTCGAAAATATTTGGGATCATTTGGGACAGTTTGGGGCTTTACTAGTCCAAGTTTTCAAAAATTGACTAAATTGGGAAAAATTCCAAATTAGGGACATTACATTTGTTCACACAAGATTTGAGTGGATATAGATCAATTCTACTAAACCTTCTTCAGATACCCAAATGAAAGGCACCTAGCCTTAATATACATGAGGGAAGCCATCAAGCTTAGATATTTCTTTCTCAGAACAACCCCCCTCCCCATTGAAAATCGCCAAGATGAGCACCTCCTACCTACTGCTACCTAAAGGAACTAAGAGGTAATAAAAGAAAGGTGAAAAACATCTCACTAAGTGCGCAATGTAAGGGGGCACCCTCCCTCCACTTACGAGATCCTCAAAACAATGTTGTTAAAATATTATATTACCCTTATTTACTATCAATTTAACCAACAAATCTCCCCCCTATTTGTTGTTAAATTTTCAGAATTTACTACAATCTAATCTAGGATCTTAACTGAGAGAAAAACATGTACAACAAATCTATAGCATATCAATCATGGACACAATAATGCAAGCACACAAGAGACACAAAGTTTACTTGGGGAAAACCATAAAGGTGAAAAACCCCAATAAATTCCTCAGAGATAGATAGAGCAATGATACAACCAGAATACAAGAGATGGTCTTCTCCTAGCAGCAGATCCTCCTCCTCACAAGTGCACCACTTTCCGAATGAGAGAAGTGTGTGAATGAATGATCAAATAGAGATCTCCTAATCTCTATTTATACTTGTTATGTCCTGCCCAATAAACTAATGGGGCCTACATGTCTAGCTTAACCCATGGTTAACTTAATCTGGGCTGTAATGTCCCCACCTGCTGACCACTGCGAAGCAAGGAACATACTACCAATCGATGGGGCTCTTAATCAAAAATTTAGCCCACTCATTTCATTACAAGAAATAATATATGAATGTGCAGATGTAGACAATCAATCATGCACAACGGAAACAACATCCACACAATCATTCGAATACATTCAAGATTTCAGGCATTAATAAAAGCATTTCATAAATAAATATATAGGCAGAAACACTTATCTTCGTTTCAATTGTCCCAAGCAACTAGCTATGTCGCTGCAACGTTCCACCCAACCGTAGGCTCTTCGACAGCTTATACTGAGTCCATCCGAAGGCCACCCCCGAGCTGGGCATGATTCTCACAAGGACAAAGGGGGCATTCCAGCTCAACCACTGCCCAATAACCATTTTTATCTCAGCCAAGCCAGAATAATGGATTACCCATCACCCATACCCAACATACTCTTCCTTCTCACAACAAAACGACTATTGACAGGGTTACACATTTACAACAGAGGTGTTCACAAAACAGGGTCCACATTGGTTCCCCCAGCTCGTTGTTCACCCAATGAACTGTGGAATTTCGTTTTCAACCCCAGGGAGCAAAACCGATTTCTCTCCACTGGTTAGGATCCCTTCCAATGGCCTAAACGACCCCCAGGAAGACCCAAAACGTTCTGCTCTCTTTCCCCACGGGTAACCAACACAAAAACGCCCCTTCCCAGCTAAAAGATGAAGGGAGACACAGAAAAACGAGGGAGGAAAACGCCCAGGCAGCTTGAGCTGCGTGAGAGAGCAAGGCCATGGTGAATAATCGCTTAGGCAGCCATTTCGTGGCTCTATTCTTGCCCAAAAAGACCAACACGTTTTTCCATGAAGGGTGGCTTGCCCATACCCGATTTTGGACAGCCATACCTTCCCATTCCCAAGGCAATAACTTCCCCAACCAACTCTTGGGAGAAATCAATGGTTGGGTACAAAAGTCAACATGGGTAGTTGAGGGTTTGATGGGTTTCCTCATTGACACTTGGCTTGACTCTATTGGCTCAAGGGTTTGAATGTTTTCCCTCCCAATTCCTTGTGAAATCATGCCCCCATCTCTTTGTTGCATTGCATAGCTAGTTGTGGGTATTTTTATTAAAATGCATATTACATGATATTTGAATTTCCAATGTGCATTGCTAGCACGCAACCCGTATGCATCACTAAATCGATGGCGGGGCCTTGGCTTTGAGCTCCTCACCATGATTTCACAACAATATTACATCATTTATAATGTAAATGCCATGGGGTCAAACTGGGGACATTACATGGGCCGACCCCACACTTGGTGGTATAATAACCCTTTGACCCACATGGCCGACCCCCAATAGGGTGGTCTAATAACCCTTTGACCCACATGACTTATAAAGGGCCGACCCCAACAAGGTGCTCTAATAAGCCATCAAGTATAAGTTACGACACTTACAATATAAATGACGACACTTCCGTATAGAGGAATAATAACATCTCTATAGGAATACAAACACTTCCGTATAGAGGAATAATGCCATCTCTATAGGAGTACAAAATACATATATGAAATACATGGGTGAAATACATTCTGAAGTTACATATACATCAACACTCCCTCTTAACTAGGAAGGTATTTCTCGACACAGGTCTGATAGCACAAGTCTTCTTCTCTGGATCATCATCAACGAATCATCATCCTCGAATCATCATCGTCGTCACTGCTACTGCTATCTCAATCAATCTATGAATCTACTTGTCATAGGAAGTTCTACAGAGCCAGTCCTTTTTCATACTGTATGTAGGCCCACCACCTGCAAGTCTTCATCATCACTGGCCATACTGTGGAATTCTCAGGACTTATTACGTGCGTCACAAAACCTTAAAAGATTCTATTGACTAGCAAGAACCCTAAAGAGAATCTGAGGCCTTTTTCATCCTGTCCAAATCTCTAGGACTTATTACATGTGGCCCCACCACAAAACCTCGAAAGAGCATCCCAGGTTGTTACGGGTACACAACTCCAACCTGAAGGATCTCCCAGGGCACAAATTACATGTGGTCACCACAAAACCTAACAAGATCATCTCAGGATGTTACGGGTACACAAATCCAACCTGAAATCTCCTAGGGCACAAATTACATGTCCTCCCAAAGCAATGTCTTGAAAGAGCATCCCAGGCTATTACAGGTACACAACTTCGACCTATAGTATCTCCCAGACATGCTCATCTGTACAACTTGATCCATGGCCACAAAGTATCATCCTAATACTCATAATACATCATCCTAATGTACACATGATCATCCTGATCATCATCACTGCAACATCCTGCTACATGTCATTTGGAGCAACATCCTGAAGCTCGTCATCTATGATCATCCTGATCATACACTGCATCCGCCTGATGCATACCAAGTATCTACCTGATACATATCATCATACATGATCTACCTGATCATACACAGTATCCACTTGATATATATACAGATACATGGTCCAAGCATCCAACATGATGCATATACAAAATACATACAAATGATCCAACTGATCATATCCAGCATCCAACATGATGCATACATAAATGATCCAACTGATCATATCCAGCATCCAACATGATCCATATATACATAAATGATCCAACTGATCATAGCAGGCATCCAACATGATGCATATACATATACAGAGTAGTAACTGGAGCATCGTCCTGATGCTCATCATCCATGATCCTCCTGATCATCATAGCATCGTCCTCTTCAGATCATCTCATCATCCATGAAGCATATCCCAAATGCACATCATCCAACACTTACACCACCCACATGGGAGAACACATCTACCACCATTCGGGGAAGGCTCCAGCCCTTACTTTTTCCCCATGGGAGAACACATCTACCACCATGTGAAAAATGGCTCAGCAATTATATCACGACCAAGGGAGAACACATCAACCATGTCAGAAAAGCTCATGTGCATCTGCATCTTCCGGACTCATCACTTCCCTTTGGAAAGAACCTCGATCTGAAGTGCACCAAGCCTCTCTCTGAAGTATTCAAACTGCACTCTGGCTAATGGCTTGGTCAATACATCTGCAACCTGCTCATCCATCGCAACATACTCTGCTTCGGCTGTACTCAGTGCTACGCAGGACTCCTTCCTGCTAAACCAAGAGATCACACCTAATCCCATACTAAAGCAGCACCCATAAGTGCTCTTCATATCTATAGCACTACCTGCCCAATATGAATCAACATAACCCTGCAAGTTAAACTTTTGATTCGCATCATACTTGAGCCCATAGTCAACTGTACCCTTCAGGTACCTCAGAATATGCTTTACAGCAACCAGGTGAACACCTTTGGGATTCGTAAGGAACTGACTCAATGTGTTCACCGCAAAGCAAATATCGGGTCTCATGTTCGTCGGGTACATCAAGGACCCAATCATCTGACGATACATAGTGACATCAACCAGCTTAGATGAAGCATCACACAGAAGCTTCAGGTTCGATGCCATCGGTGTGGCCATGTCCTTGCAGTCCATCATCCCGAACCTCTTCAGAATCTCTACTGCATACTTCCCTTGTCCAAGGAAGATTCCATCTGCACTCTGCCACACCTCCATGCCAAAAACAAATAGTGCATCATCTCCAAGTTCTTTATCTCTAACTTGGAAGCAAGCTTCCGCTACGTGACGGCAATCAATCTATCTTCACCTGTAATAAACAGGTCATCCACATACAAAAGTAGTATCACTGGATTGCCTTCCTCAACCTTGTAGTGAAGGTTGGAATCCGCTTTACTCTTGGTAAATCCCAAATTGGATAGAAAGATGTCTATCCTACCATACCAAGTTTTGCACATATATGACTCCCTGTCATGTGTCTCAGAACCAAGTGGCTGCTCCACATACACTTCCTCTTCAACTACACCATTCAAGAAAGCTGTCTTGGAATTCATCTAGTGTATCTTCCACTTCATCACTGCAGCCAGAGCAAGTACTGATCTAATGGAAGTGGATCTGGCTACAGGAGAAAAAGTCTCTATGCTACTATCTGCAACATACTTGATCTTTATAGATCCACATGGAAGTCATGATAGACTTCCCTTCAGGTCTTGGGACTGCATCCCAAACATATTTATGATCGACTGGTATTTCTCGATCGTGGCATTCTTCCTAGATCCTGGGAACTTCAATATCTTCAATAGATAGATTTGTTGCTGGACCAAATGTTGTAGTCCTTCGTTTGTAGGTGCTCGTATACGATCTTTCCTACAAAACAAGTTAAATTGCATGATTAGAAACATCTCATAGTTTTCAAAACAAATTCTTTCATATAAAGAAATATGTCATACAGTCATGCAATTATCTTAGCCAATGCTTCAATACAACATTTATCCATATCCCGTAACTTTCTAGATGCCTTCCAATCTCTACCAAAACATTGTTAAGAGTGTGCACAACTCCCAACATGTCAGCAAAGAGGTTTCATTCTAGATAAGTAGCAATGGAATGTTGTACAGTGCCATAGGCCACTTACCCATGTATATTAGTAGTATACTGTTCATCAATGCAACTATTCTAATATGCATAATACACAACCTAATTCTAGGAACATCAATATATACATTATTGAACAGTATTATTTAAACAATCAAATATGCAAGAAATGATAATTCAAATACTTATCTTTGTTTGTTTGTTGGGTTGACTCCCTCTCAGTCTTTGCTTCCTTTTTGTAACTCCATTCCGATGAGAAGTGGTCATCTCCCTCTGAATATCTGCATCCTTGCAGAAGCTACTGAAGTGTGCTCCCTCTTGATCTTTTCTTCCTTGCAGGAACAACTGGAGTGTGCTCCCTCTTGATCTTTTCTTCCTTGCAGGAACAACTGGAGTGTGCTCCCTCTTGATCTTTGCTTCCTGGATTACCTGTTCTTGACCTTACATCCATCTTGGACCACCATGCAAGCTTGAGTGTGCACCAGTGTCATCTTTGTGTCATCCTCAAGATCTCATACATACATTAGTATAATCTCAATACTATCAAAACATTATGATCCTAAATAATCTTAACATGTACGGTCATGATTATTTCAAACACAGATAATAAACAGTAGTATTCAATGTTTCAGGGAAGACTTCTTTTACTCATGCATCTTCTTATTTGATCATAGGACTCTTCTGGTTAGTCAAGTCATCAATCAAGATAAGAGACATAATATGCATAAACCCTTGATTACTTACATTTCTAACTCTATGAATAAACATAACTAATCATACCAAGTATACTTATATAAGGGATCCTAACACAAGATAAGATTCTAACTTGATATAGGAAAAACATACCTGGATTACTATGTTAGCTAGTTATGTCTAACATACCCACATGATGTCTTCTGGTTCTCTTCAATGACTTGTGCTAGTAACCTGCATGTCTCATAAGTAAACCATTGTAGAACCAAGTTATACATACCTCGTAAGTAGATCTTCTATGTGATCCATGACAATGGATGAATCTTTGTCTTCGTGTCACCATGATTATATGTTCTTGAAGTTGAACATGATTTGTCTTTCTTGGTGTACCTTTCAGGATAGCGAACAACATAAACCTCATACAACATTACAATGCATTAGTACAATCATAAGTGTCAAAACCTTAATCAATGAATATCTTCTATCATGTATTCATAATTCTATTAAGGTGATACGACAAGTCTAGTAATTAATCAAGATTGTACTAACCGTAATGATATGAAGACAAACATATCATAAACTTAACCATGAACAAAATTCGAAACATACCTGTAAGTCATACCTGTTGATATTGCTTGTAATCTTCTTATGTAAGGCCTTAGCCTCATCTCCCTCTGAAACATGAACTTCTTCACTTATGCAGGTGACCAATCCATTCTCTTCTAGGATTAACCCAATCCACTTGATTTGCAGAAATTGGATCTGGAGCTGGATTAGGGTTTGTCAGAGAAACCCTAAAAATTTAAACATTGAATTTCAAACTTCTAAAAGGATAGAAAGAGCGCCTTTCTAAGCTGGTCAAGCTGGTATACTCAGAATTTGAAAACCGCAAAGTTTCACCCCTCAAAATTGGCTTTTGAAGCTTCCGGATTCACTAGACATGACCCCGAACTAGGGTTTGATAAAGCCCACCCTTCTACCCAATCAAAAGGTTCGATCCAAAGCTCTAAGCTTCTATTTTTCTGAGGAGCTTCTAGCTGTGGTAACAGATTTTAAAAATTCCCATTTTTGCAGAAGCCCTAATTTTCACTTTTCCGATCAAAGTCCTGAACTAGGGTCTGATCAAGCCCGACCTTCTTCCCAACCAAAAATTATGATCTTGGTCTCTAAATTTTGATTTTCATGAGTAGCATTCAGCCGTAGTCTCTGATTACAAAAATTCCAACTTTTTCCGAAACCCTAAATTTTGGAAGCCATGAATGAAGGTGCTCAAAAATAATTATATTTTGACAGAAATTGTACCTGATTGTTTTTTGTGTAGCTCCGAACTTTTTGATCCACAAGTTCTGAAACTTTTCGTGTGATATCTCGACCTGTCATCTTTCCAACCCCACATGTCTGACCTCAAATGGATTCTCTGAGAGAGAGTTATGCCAAGTGTTGAAACGTGACCTGTTTATGGGATAAAACAATAGATTGAACTTGTACAACGTGCCATGTGTCACTGGTTACGTTTCAGCGTCTGAAAATGTTTCCTGAGAAATTAAAGTCCGTGAACTACCTGTCACTTTTTATGAAATTTCATTTGGAGCTTCCTATCCCATGTTATGACCTTTTTTCCAAGGTCACCTGTTTATGACTCAGATCTGGAAGAGGCAGAAACTCTATATTGTATAGATCATAAAACACACATTACAACGAATTAGAGGTTTTCCTTTGGATACAAGGTACATGGGGATCTTAGCTTCGCCCTGTCCAGTTTTCAGACCCTGAACCCTTTCCAAACTTTATTTATAGCGAAAGTTCTACGATGACTGGTTTTTGCTATATCAAGCCCTAGCATCGCAAGTGCAACAAGTGTCATACATGCCATACCATGCCTTCTTTCAGGCTAGCTCTGATGCCATGTTAAATTTTCAGAATTTACTTCAATCTGATCCTGGATCTTAGCTGAGAGAACAACATGTACAGCAAATCTACAGCATATCAATCATGAGCACAATAATGCAAGCACACAAGAGACACAAAGTTTACTTGGGGAAAACCATAAAGGTGAAAAACCCCAATAACTTCCTCAGAGATAGATAGAGCAATGATACAACCAGAATACAAGAGATAGTCTTCTCCTAACAACAGAGCCTCCTCCTCACAAGTGCGCCACTTTCCGAATGAGAGAAGTGTGTGAATGAATGATCAAATAGAGATCTTCTGATCTCTATTTATACTTGTTATGTCCTGCCCAATAAACTAATGGGGCCTACATGTCTAGCTTAACCCATGGTTAACTTAATCTGGGCCGACCCCAACAAGGTGGTCTAATAATCCATCAAGTATAAGTTACAACACTTACAATATAAATGACGACACTTCCATATAGAGGAATAATAACATCTCTATAGGAATACAAACACTTTCGTATAGAGGAATAATGCCATCTCTATAGGAGTACAAAATACATATATGAAATACATGGGTGAAATACATTCTGAAGTTACATATACATCAACATTTGTGAGGAGGGAGTTGGATCCATTAGGAACCAAATTCAAACATGTATGGTTTATTATCCATGTCAACTATATTTAACTTTTGGATGTTAGTCATATTAGATAATATATGATTTAGCTCAAATCATTTTCTTATACGAGCTTCTTTCACACTTCCACTGTGTATAATATGATATTGTCATACCTAGCAGTCCCAAGTTTGACCTATTCATGGTCACTAGTTGGTTTGACATTAATAAATTTAATTTTATCTCAATATCTTATATTAATAACTTGATATGGTGATTTCCTTCCATTATATTTATGCTATATTATATTGCCTATGATCTAACATTCTTTGATAACTTAACAATTTTTGTGCTACTTTGGACACCTCAAATATAGAAATATAGATAGAGAACCTCTTGCAACATAACATGCAATTATGTATACTACTTCATTTTATTATTCCTATATTTTATATCTCAATATATAATTATTCTTAAGATTAAACAAATTAGAGATATCCATATGCTCATCATGATTTATGGTTTCCATACCATATGTTTAATGTTAGAGATGACAATTTCTTTATCCATTACTTAATGGTCTTAAACTAATCAATAATATAGAATCCAAAACAAACATTTATATAATTCGAAACCTATAAACTGCACCATGTATATAACTCACAATTGCATATGTTCAAGTTCAACTACAATATACAAACAAGGAAATGAGCAATATGGTTACTTACTACAATATATAAACAAGGAAATGAGCAATATGGCTACTTATTCCTTGCTTCTATTTTTTTTTAACAGAAATGGATGAAGAGCTTTAATTAAAAAGAGAAGGAAAGGTTACATAGAAGGGCTGATGGATTGTTCCCATAACAGGAGGGCATCCGTCACTCCTTGTTCATCTTTGGCAGGCTTGTAACTATAGTGAAATTTCCCTAACCTGTGTGTGCTATAGCACCTTACATATTGGCCAAGAAGAAATATGCAAAAGAAGTACATATCTCTGGTCTTTACAGTCACAAAATTTAGAAGTCAGAGGGTTCCTGTAAGCCAAAACAATTCCGAAAAACGCAGAGCTAACCAGGCTTTAAAAGGCCAGAGTTACTAATAACATCAGAATTTGAATTCGTATCTTCACTAGCACGAGCTTTCCATCACTTTTATCGCTGAGCATGCCAGCTTGCACCGATTCTTTCTTGATCTTTGTATTGGTTTCCTCAAGGCGTTGTTTTGAGCTATCCTTATGAAGGTGGATCGATCCAGGAGAGTGATCCAAACTACAGGTGAAGAAAACGCAGACTCTGCAAAGGAGAGTAAATAGTGTTTTCCAACAATTCTCAACGTGAATGAGGTGACCTTCACATTGTTGAATTTTCTGAATTTACTTCAATCTGATCTAGGATCTTAACTGAGAGAACAACATGTACAGCATATCTACAGCATATCAATCATGGAGACAATAATGCAAGCACACACAAGAGACACAAAGATTTACTTGGGGAAAACCATAAAGGTGAAAAACCCCAATAACTTCCTCAGAGATAGATAGAGAAATGATACAACCAACCAATAGAGATAGCCATAACCTAGCAGCAATCCTCCTCCTCCATAAGTGCGCCTATCCTCCTTGAGAGCATGTGTGTGAAGTGAGTGAGTAAATAGAGTGCCTCCTGCACTCTATTTATACTTGACTTGACTTGCCTTTTTACCTAACTCATGTAGGCTCGAACTTTACCACATAACATAATGCTGAGTGGGCCGACCCCCAATAGGGTGGTCTAATAACCCTTTGACCCACATGGCCGACCCCCAATAGGGTGGTCTAATAACCCTTCGACCCACATGACTTATACAGGGCCGACCCCAACAAGGTGGTCTAATAACCCATCAAGTATAAGTTACGACACTTACAATATAAATGACGACACTTCCTTATAGAGGAATAATACCATCTCTATAGGAATACAATATACATATATGTGAAATACATTCCGAAGTTACATATACATCAACACTCCCTCTTAACTAGGAAGGTATTTCTCAGCACAGTTCTTCTAGCACAAGTCATCTTCTCTGGATCATCGTCACTGGATAATCGTCATCGAGTCATCATCATCGTCACTGCTGCTGCTATCTCAATCAATCTCTGAATCTACTCGTCATAGGAAGTTCTACAGAGCCAGTCCTTTTTCATACTGGATGTAGGCCCACCACCTGCAGGTCTTCGTCATCACTGGCCATACTGTGGAATCCTCAGGACTTATTACGTGCGTCACAAAACCTCGAAAGAGCATCCCAGGATGTTACGGGTACACAACTCCGACCTGTAGGATCTCCCAGGGCGCTATTACATGTGACCCCACCACAAAACCTCGCAAGAGCATCTCAGGATGTTACGGGTACACAACTCCGACCTGAAATCTCCCAGGGCACAAATTACATGTGGTCCACCACAAAACCTCGCAAGAGCATCTCAGGATGTTACGGGTACACAACTCCGACCTGAAATCTCCCAGGGCAACGAATTACATGTGGTCATGGCAAAACCTCGCAAGAGCATCCCAGGACTGATTACGGGCACACAGCCCAACCTATCGGATCTCCCAGGGAAACGAATTACATGCCATAGGACAAAACCTCGCAAGAGCATCTGCCAGATATCCCAGGGCGCTATTATATGCCATAGGCAAAACCTCGAAAGACTATCTGCAGATCTCCCAGGGCAACGAATTACATGTCCTCCCAGAGAAAAACCTCGAAAGAGCATTTGCCAGATGTCCCAGGGCACCGAATTACATGCCATAGGCAAAACCTCGAAAGACCATCTGCAAATCTCCCAGGGCAACGAATTACATGCTCATCTGCACAACCTGATCCACGGCCATAGAGTATCAACCTGATACTCACCATACATCATCCTGATGTATCCATGATCATCCTGATCATCATCACTGCAACGTCCTGCTGCATGTCATCTGGAGCAACATCCTGAAGCTCGTCATCTATGATCATCACTGCAACATCCTGCTGCATGATCCACCTGATCATCAATGCATCTACCTGATGCATACCAAGTATCATACATGATCCTCCTGATCATCAATGTATCCACCTGATACAAATACATGATACATATCATCATACATGATCCTCCTGATCATCAATGCATCTACCTGATGCATACCAAGTATCATACATGATCCTCCTGATCATCAATGTATCCACCTGATACAAATACATGATACATATCATCATACATGATCCTCCTGATCATCAATGCATCTACCTGATGCATACCAAGTATCATACATGATCCTCCTGATCATCAATGTATCCACCTGATACAAATACATGATACATATCATCATACATGATCCTCCTAATCATCAATGCATCTACCTGATGCATACCAAGTATCATACATGATCCTCCTGATCATCAATGTATCCACCTGATACATATACAGATACATGGTCCAAGCATCCAACATGATGCATACATACATACATAAAATGATCCAACTGATCATATCCAAGCAGAAACCAGAACATCATCCTGATGCTCATCATCCAGCGCTTACATCCACAGCCATGTGAAGGATCCTCCTTCCAACATGCTTGGAATGGCTTCAGCAAATGTGTCCATCACTTCTTCCTCGAAGTATCCTTGATCTGAAGCACGCCAAGCCTCTCTCTGAAGTACTCGAACTTCACCCTGGCTAGTGGCTTCATCAGCACATCTGCAATCTGCTCGTCCGTCGTAACATACAGGAGCTTCACAGCTCCTCTCTGCACCATATCCCTGATATAGTGATATTTGATCTCTATGTGTTTCGACCTATCATGAAACACTGGGTTCTCGGACAGCTTCACACAACTCTGGTTATCACAGAAGATACCAGTAGCCTCCAACGGGAGATCAAATAACTCAGACAGTAGCTTCCGTAGCCATACTGCCTCACAACTAGCTGAACAGGCTGCAACATACTCTGCCTCAGCTGTACTCAGTGCTACGCAGGACTGCTTCCTGCTAAACCAAGAGATCACACCTGATCCCATACTGAAGCAGCACCCAGATGTGCTCTTCCTGTCTGCAGCACTGCCAGCCCAATCTGAATCAACATAACCTTCCAGGTTAAACTTTTGATTCGCCTCATACCTGAGCCCATAATCCACTGTACCCTTCAGGTACCTCAGAACATGCTTTACAGTAACCAGGTGAACACTTCTCGGATCCATCAGGAACTGGCTCAATGTGTTCACAGCAAAGCAAATGTCTGGTCTCGTGTTCGTCAGGTACATCAAGGACCCAATCATCTGACGATACATAGAGACATCAACTGACTCAGATGAAGCTTCAGATTCGATGCCATAGGTGTGGCCATGGCCTTGCAATCCATCATCCCGAACCTCTTTGGGATCTCTACTGCATACTTCCCTTGTCCAAGGAAGATTCTATCTGCACTTTGCCACACCTCCATGCCAAAAACAAATAGTGCATCATCCCCAAGTTCTTCATCTCGAACTCGGTAGTAAGCTTCCGTTGCGTGTCGGCAATCAATCTATCTTCACCATACCAAGTTCTGGGAGCTTGCTTCAAGCCATACAAGGCTTTCTTCAATCTGCATACATATGACTCCCTGTCAGGTCTTGGGACTGCATCCCAAACATCTTCTTCATGATCTACGGATCATGGCATTCCATTTCTTCATCCCAGATCCTGGGAACTTCAATATCTTCAATAGATATCTTTCTTGCTGGAACAAATGTTGTAGTCCTTTTGTAGGAGATGGCATATGATCTTTCCTACACAACAAGTTAAATTGCATGATTAGAAAACATCTTATAGTTTTCAGAACAAATTCTTACACATAAAGAAATATGCCATACAGTCATGCAATTATCTTAGCCAATGCTTCAATACAACATTTATCCATATCCCGTAACTTTCTAGATGCCTTCCAATCTCTACCAGAACATTGTTAAGAGTGTGCACAACTCCCAACATGTCAGCAAAGAGGTTTCATTCTAGATAAGTAGCAATGGAATGTTGTACAGTGCCATAGGCTACTTACCCATGCATATTAGTAGTATACTGTTCATCAATGCAATTATTCTAATATGCATAATACACAACCTAATTCTAGGAACATCAGTATATACATTATTGAACAGTATTATTTAAGAAATGACAATTCAAATACTTATCTTTGTTTGTTCGTTGGGTGGACTCCCTCTGAGTCTTTGCTTCCTTGCAGGAGCTGCTGGAGTCCTAATCTGAGGTAGCTTCTTCTACACCTTTCTGTTGTGAAATGTAGAGAGATGATCAACTCCCTCTGAATATCTGCATCCTTGCAGAAACTACTGAAGTGTGCTCCTTTGCTTTCTTGCAGGAACAACTAGAGTGTGCTCCTTTGCTTTCTGGCAGGAGCAACTGGAGTGTGCTCCCTCTTGATCTTTGCTTCCTGAATTACCTGTTCTTGAACTCATATTCATCCTTGGTCCCTATGCATGCTTATTAGTATCATGAATGTGTTATCCTTGTGATCTCATATAAAATCATACATTCATTAGTATACTATTAAAACACAATAATCTCAAGCATGTATAGTCATGATCATTTCAAACAGAAATAATAAGCATGAGCATTCAAGGATTCTTATGGTTAGTCAAATCATAAGAAACATAACATGTCTAAACCTGTAATTACTCAAGACTATGACTCTTCAGGTTAGTTGAATCATCAATCAAGATAAGATATAAAATGCATAAAACCTGTGATTATTCAAGCCTATACTTTCATGATTCTTCTGGTTAGTCATATCATCAATTATAATAATATACATCCAACCATGATTATTCAAACCTATGACTTCATGAATAATTATTATCAACAACAGTATAAGATCCTAACACAAGGTAGGATTTTAGCTTGATATAGGAAAAACATACCTGGATTAGCATGCTAGCTATTTATGTCTAACATACCCGCATAATGTCTTCTGGTTCTGTTTAGTGACTTGTGCTAGTAACCTGCATGTCTCATAAGTTAACCATTATAAAACTAAGTTATACATACCTCGAGAATGGATCTTCTATGAGATCCATGGCAATGGATGAATCTTTGTCCTCATGATCATATGTTCTTGAACTAGAACATGATTTGTCTTCTTGGTGTACCTTTCATGTTAGTAGACAACATAAAACTCATACAACATCACAATGTGTTAGTACAAACATAAGTTTCATACTCCTAATAAATGAATGACTTCTATCATGCATTCATAATTTTATTAAGGTGATATGACAAGTCTAAAATCAAGATTGTACTAACCGTGATAATATGAAGACAAGCATACCATAAACTTAATTATGAACAAATATCGAAACATACATCGATGAGTCATACCTGTCGAGATCACTTGTAATCTTCTTATATAAGGCCTTAGCCTCATCTCCCTCTGAAACAGGAACTTCTTCACTTATGCAGGTGACCAATCCATCTTCTTCTAGGATTAACCCAATCCACTTGATTTGCAAGAACTGGACCTGGAGCTGGATATGGGTTTGTCAGAGAAACCCCAAAAATTCAAACTTTGAATTTCAAACTTCCGAAAGGATAGGAATATGCGTCTTGATGAGCTGATCAAACTGGTATATTCAGAATTTGAAAACTGCAAAGTTTCACTCCTCAATTTTGCCTTTGAAACTTCCGGAATCACTGTACATGACCCTGAACTGGGGTTTGATGAAGCCCACTCTTTTGCCCCATCAAAATGTTTGATCCAAAGCTCTAAGCTTCTATTTTTCTGAGGAGCTTCCAGCCGTGGTCACAGATTTCAAAAATTCTCATTTTTACAGAAGCCCTAATTTTCCACTTTTCTGATCAAAGTCCCGAACTAGGGTCTAATCAAGCCCGGCCTTCTGCCCAACCAAAAATTCTGATCTTGGTCTCTAAATTTCTATTTTGATGAGTAGCATCCAGCCGTGGTCTCCGATTACAAAAATTCCAACTTTCTCCAAAGCCCTAAATTCCGGAAGCCATGAATGAAGGTACCAAAAAATAATTCTGTTTTGACAGAAATATGTACCTCATTGTTTCTGGTGTAACTCCAAAATTTTTGATCCACAGGGTCTAAAAAAGTTTCCTGAGATAGCCTGACCTGTTAGCTTTCCATCCTGACAGGTCCGACCTCAATTAGATGTTCTGAGAGAGAGTTATGCCAAATGTCGCAACGTGACCTGTTTTGGGAAAATACAGGAGAGCGAACTTGTACGGCGTGCCACGTGTCACTGTTTGACCTTCGGCCTCTGAAAAAGTTTTATGAGATATCTTGGCCTGTTATCTTTCCATCCTGACAGGTCTGACCTCAATTGGATTCTCTGAGAGAGAGATATGCCAAGTGTCGCAACGTGACCTTTTATGGGATAATACAGGAGAGCGAACTTGTACGGCGTGCCAAGTGTCACTGTTTGACCTTCGGACTCTGAAAAAGTTTTCTGAGATAGCTCGGCCTGTGTACTACCTGTCACATTTCACAAAATTTCATTTGGAGCTTCCTAGCCCAAGTTATGACCTTTTTCCCAAGGTCACCTGATTTTGACTCAGATCTGGAAGAGGCAGAAACCCTATATTGTACAGATCATAAATCACAAAGTACAACGAATTAGAGGTTGTCCTTTGGAAACAATATACCTGGAGATCTTAGCTTCGTCCTGTAACAATTTCAGATCCGAAAAGTTTGCCAAAACGGATTTATAGCGAAAGTGCTACGATGACTGGTTTTTGCTATATCAAGCCCTAGCATCGTAAGTGCAACAAGTGTCATACATGCCATATCATGCCTTCTTTCAGGCTAGCTCTGATACCATGTTGAATTTTCTGAATTTACTTCAATCTGATCTAGGATCTTAACTGAGAGAACAACATGTACAGCATATCTACAGCATATCAATCATGGAGACAATAATGCAAGCACACACAAGAGACACAAAGATTTACTTGGGGAAAACCATAAAGGTGAAAAACCCCAATAACTTCCTCAGAGATAGATAGAGAAATGATACAACCAACCAATAGAGATAGCCATAACCTAGCAGCAATCCTCCTCCTCCATAAGTGCGCCTCTCCTCCTTGAGAGCATGTGTGTGAAGTGAGTGAGTAAATAGAGTGCCTCCTGCACTCTATTTATACTTGACTTGACTTGCCTTTTTACCTAACTCATGTAGGCTCGAACTTTACCACATAACATAATGCTGAGTGGGCCGACCCCCAATAGGGTGGTCTAATAACCCTTTGACCCACATGGCCGACCCCCAATAGGGTGTTCTAATAACCCTTCGACCCACATGACTTATACAGGGCCGACCCCAACAAGGTGGTCTAATAACCCATCAAGTATAAGTTACGACACTTACAATATAAATGACGACACTTCCTTATAGAGGAATAATACCATCTCTATAGGAATACAATATACATATATGTGAAATACATTCCGAAGTTACATATACATCAACACACATCATGCGTAATTTATAACAGTGTCCTCTCTACGCATTTGTTGGAAAATCCCGAGAGCATTAATAGTATGCCAAAAATATGCTATCACCATAGAATGCAGAGATGTCCTAATCCCACGAAAATCAAGCTTAATAAACCAAAGAGTTTTCAGTAATAACATGATCACATTCCAGGGTTCCATATCTTAGATGCACACCCAGGTTTTCCATAGTATCAGCTTGTTCATTGAGGTCTCTCAAAATGTGATAAAATTTGATATCTTTAAACTCATTAACGAGGTTGAGCAGAAGAAAATGGATTTTGGAGGAGGGTCTCTTTCTTTTATTGGATAATGATCTAGCTTCCCTAACTATGATGAGGGAGTCTCCAATAACAGTCAAAGAATCAATCTCCATTTCTATGGCAGGTTCTAAGCCTTTTATGAGTCCTAGCGATTCAGCTTCATTATTTGTTTTCCTTCTGATTCCCCAAGACAAAGTTCTTTGCTTATTACCCAATGAGTCAAGAATAAATCCGCCCGCACTGGCCAACCCAGGGTTGCCCTTTAAGGCACCATTGAAGAAGAGGATTCTGCAGTCTAGATTAACTCTCCAATTCTGGAAATCATCCCTGCTCATTCTGAGATACCAGGTCGAAGGTCTCAAGTTATTTTTGGGATTGGTCCACATATTCAAATGGGAGGGAATGAGAAAATCAGACATCCAATTTCTTTCTTCAATAGTTAAAGGTTCTTTATGAATTTTCTCCATACCTCTAGAGGAAAAGGTTTCAATCCAAAGTGCTTTGGTTGAGGCAGAGACCCTTCCAGGAATAGGTTGGATTCCTTAAAAAATGTCTTTGTTTCTGCTCGTCCAAATTTTCCAGCATACAAATCTAGGGAGGGCTTCCCATGCCTTGGAAAAATCCGGCTTGTGATATAATGAACCATGATAATAATTCTTCAAGTTCTTAAACAGATTGATCCAATTTTGGGGCATGATAATAGGAATATTAAGACTATGGAGGGAAAGATGCCAGACCTCTAGAGAGAAAGGACATTCGAGAAAGATGTGATCTAGGGATTCCTCAGAATTTTTGCAAAGGGTACACCGCAGGGGGGCAATAATCCCACGCTTCCTCAGATTCTCAGCAGCTAAAATTATTTTGTGTGCAAGAACCCAAAAAAAGACATTAATCTTAGGCAGGCCATCCCTATGCCAGACCTTTTTCCAAATGGAGTCTTTAACATTTGTGTGCTTGTTGTTGTAGAGATGTTGGTATCCTTCTTTGACTGTATAACAACCTGTCTTACCCCAACCCCGTCGATCTTTGAGGTTTCTATGAATTGGGCTCTTCTCCTGAAGAAAAGAGAGAAAAACTGTGAAGTCTAGGAGCAAATGATCCGGGGGTTTGAGATTCTTCCATCCGATCCATCTTCTAGAAGAGTTCCATAGTGATAAGTCATACAACGTGATGATATTATTGCTATCAAGCCAGTCTTTTAACTCTCTTAGTTCCTGCTGAAAGTTTGTTGGGGAATTTATCCCAAAATTATCATACCAGATTTTAATTTGCTTTCCATTCCCGGCAATCCAGTGGAGCTTCTCCTGTATGACATGTATTTCTTTCTTGCAAAGTGATGAACCCGAATTATAGGTATCCTATAGCCTTTTTGCCACAGTAAAACACAAGATATGATGAAGGAAATACACTTGTTTTGTGGGTTAATGATTTAATTTGATTATTTAGTGAAGATGTTTTAAGATTATTCGTTTTATGCTTAAAGGGCGTCTTCTATAAACTAATTACATGAAAATGAGTATGTATGAGTAGGCGCAAGTACACTAAGAAGCAACACGCAAATCTAGCTCGAGGACTGGAAGACCACATGAGGCTCAGTGCTCTTTTTCCCTGACTTATAGAGAAGAACTCTTGTTCAACAGGATCGGCGATTAAAGCAAGTAGTTAGGCTAGAATTTGAGGCATATATATATGGACCTCTCGGGTAGCGAGGGGATCCTATTGCTATTTTGTGGAATTAATCGTTTTTACATTTTACTGCGGAGACAATTTGTGTTACAGACTATTTCTAAACCATGACATTATTATTTTAATGAGGTGACTGATGTTACTTTCAAACCCGCGTTTATAAGTTTTTCATAATCCTGAGTACGAGTTGGGGAGAGCCCCTCCAACACATAAGTCAGGAGCTTTACTCTGTTTTCAAGTATTTTCCATTTATGTTGTGAATCGATTTACTTCTTATCGTGTATGAAGATACCTTGATGGCATTTGAATAATATGGTTTTATTTCAGTTAAAATATTATTTTCGTTCAACATATTTTCTGTAGTGGATCAACGCTCATTTTGTAGTTCAATAGGATGCATTCTGTAGTCCTGTAGCTGCATTCTGCACACACATATTTTGACATTTGTTTTCATATATTTTCATATTGGTTCTAAAACAATGATTCAGATCTAGAAATCTCATGCATATTTATTTTATCAAACTTAGATCATAGAGGTTAATTACTTTCAGTTCCTTGACTTAATGATCATCACTTGTAGTGTTTAATCTGAATAGATCAGATTGGTTAATTCTCGGCATTAGATGTTTATGTTCTGGATTTGGTTTTCAACATTTAAGTTTTAGGTTAGCCTTTCAATATTCAGCACTTAATTTCAGTATTCAATTCTTAGATTAAAATCTCAGCTTTCAGCAATTCAATTCTTAGCATAAGTTTATCAAGCTTTCAACATTTCAATTCTTAGTATAGATTTACAATTTGCAGCATTTAACTTCTTAGCAGGAGAATTTGTCATTCATAGATTTACAATTTTTTGAGTTCACCTTCTTCTTGGTTAGATAAACCTTTAAGATATATACCCACACCTTAAACACGACGAAGACTATCCTTTAGAGCACATACAGTGTTAGCACCTATGAATTTTGTATGTCCCCTGGGTTTATAATTAAAGTAGGCTCCTGGTCTAGCTGCCCTCATTAGGCATCCATTCTAAGAGCTCACAACTTTTTGTCACGGTTTTCGGGGAAGTGCTTAATCTTTAGGAGACATCTTTGAAAAAAAACACATAAAAACAACTAAAAAATGTAAAAAATTTACCATGAATTCCTAGATGACAGGGAGATAGATTTGCATGCTTTTTTCCTACTCAACCCATGAGCAACAACAATTCTGATAACTCTCAATTTGAATTCCTTAATTCTGAGGAAGAAACTGATTCTAGCTACGACCCAAACTTAGATAACTTCTTTGCTAGATCTAGCTCAAACACTACTATGGAAGAAGAAGATGAAGAACCTAGAGAACTGTTCACCTTTCCCCTTAGTATACCTCTTGGAGATGCCAGGATGAAGAATATCAACCCTAATAATCTGCAAAAGTTCCATGGTTTGACTTCAGAAGACCCTGACACATTCCTGTTTGAGTTTGAGGTAGTTTGCATATCCTTTGATTACACTACTGATGCACAAAACCTGAGGCTTTTTCCTTCCACACTGACAGATCTATCACTTAGGTGGTTCATGAGCCTTGAAGGAAACAATATATTCAGCTGGGACCAAATGAAACAGGAATTTCTAGAAAAATATAGGGACTACTGCAAAGCAAAGGATACAAGAGATGAAATCTTTCGGATGCAACAAGGAGAAAGAGAGTCATTAGAAGATTATGCACAAAGATTTCAACTCAACTACAAACGAGCTAGTCACCGCACCTTAGATCTTGAATCACTAAAACTTATCCTTCTTAGAGGTATAAAAGAAGAAAATTTTGAAGTCTTAAACCTTCTGGGAAATGGAGATATATTCTAGAAGACTTATGACCAAATCCTACAGATCTTCAAAAACTACTCTAGATCTAGGAAAAGTAAAAATGGGACTAGGGATTCACACCCATTAACTAGGGGATTAGCATATTCATGACCAAACCTTACAAAATCTGATTTAGGAAACCTGTTAGATGACATGAAGATGGATATCTTACAATCTTTTGCCATGCAACTTGATGCACTTCAAATCAAGAAGAAATGGGACGAAATCAACCAAGCCTTGGCAGTCTTTTGTCCACGCTGCAAAAAAAAAACATGAGAAAGGGAAGTGCACACTGAACTGTTAAATTTTCAAAATTTACTTCAATCTGATCTAGGATCTTAACTGAGATAACAACATGTACAGCAAATCTATAGCATATCAATCATGGACACAATAATGCAAGCACACAAGAGACACAGAGTTTACTTGGGGAAAATTATAAAGGTGAAAAACCCCAATAACTTCCTCAGAGATAGATAAAGCAATGATACAATGAGAATAAATAGATAGTCTTCTCCTAGCAATAAAGCCTCCTCCTCCACAAGTGTGCCACTCTCCCAAGTGTGAAATACATTCCGATAAATAGATAGCCTTCTCCTAGCAATACATATATGTGAAATACATTCCGAAGTTACATATACATCAACGCTCCCTCTTAACGAGGAAGGTATTTCTCGACACAGGTCTTCTAGCACAAGTAATCTTCTCTGGATCATCGTCACTGGATAATCGTCATCGAGTCATCATCATTATCACTGCTGCTACTATCTCAATCAATCTCTGAATCTACTCGTCATAGGAAGTTCTACAGAACCAGTCCTTTTTCATACTGGATGTAGGCCCACCACCTACAAGTCTTCGTCATCACTGGCCATACTGTGGAATCCTCAGGACTTATTACGTGTGTCACAAAACCTGTCTGCAGCATCCCAATCTATTACGAGCACACAGCTCTACCTGTCAGATCTCCCAGGAGCACATTACATGTGACCCATCACAAAACCTAGCTGAAACATCCCAAGCTAGTACGAGCACACAGATCTACCTGTCATATCTCCCAGGAGCACATTACATGTGATCTCACCACAAAACCTGGCTGAAGCATCCCAGGCTGTTACAAGCACACATCTCTACCTGTCGGATCTCCCAGGAGAAAATTACATGTGATCATGGCAAAACCTAGCTGAAGCATCTGAGGCCTTTTTCATCCTGTCTAGATCTCCTAGGAACAAATTACATGCCATAGGACAAAACCTCGCAAGAGCATCTCAGGATGTTACAAGTACACAACTCTGACCTGAAGATCTCCCAGGGCACAAATTACATGTCCTCCCAGAGCAATGTCTCGAAAGAGCATCCCAGGCTATTACGGGTACACAACTCCGACCTATTGGATCTCCCAGACATGCTCATCTGCACAACCTGATCCACAGCCACAAAGTATCATCCTAATACTCACCATACATCATCCTGATGTACACATGATCATCCTGATCATCATCACTGCATCGTCCTAATGCATGTCATCTAGAGAAGCTCGTCATCCACGATCATCCTGATCATACAATGCATCCACCTGATGCATACCAAGTATCTACTTGATACATATCATCATACATGATCTACCTGATCATACAATGTATCCACCTGATACATACACAGATACATGATCCACACAATGTATCCACCTGATACATATCAACATACATGATCTCAGTATCCACCTGAGACATATACAGATACATGGTCCAAGCATCCAACATGATGCATATACAAAATACATACAAATGATCCAACTGATCATATCCAACATCCAACATGATGCATACATACATAAATGATTCAACTGGTCATAACAAGCATCCAACATGATGCATATACATATACAGAGTAGTAATTGGAGCATCGTCCTGATGATCATCATCCATGATCCTCTTGATCATCATAGCATCGTCCTCTTCAGATCATATCATCATCCACGAAGCACAACCTAGATGCACATCATCTAGCACTTACACCACCGACATGGGAGAACACTTCTACCACCATTCGGGGAAGGCTCCAGCCCTTACTTTTTCACCATGGGAGAACACATCTACTACCATGTGAAAAATGGCTCAGCAATTACATCACGACCAAGGGAGAACACATCAACCATGTCAGAAAAGCTCATGTGCATCTGCATCTTCCGGGCTCATCACTTCCCTTTGGAATGAACCTCGATCTGAAGTGCACCAAGCCTCTCTCTGAAGTACTCAAATTGCACTCTCGCCAACATCTTGGTAAATACATCTGCAACCTGTTCATACGTTGCAACATACTATGCTTTGGCTGTACTCAGTGCTACGCAGAACTACTTCCTGCTAAAATAAGAGATCACAACTGATCCCTATCTGCAGCACTGTCTGCCCAATTTGAATCAATATAACCCTCCAGGTTAAACTTTTGATTCACATCATACTTGAGCCCATAATCAACCGTACCCTTTAGGTACCTCAGAATATGCTTTACAGCAACCAGGTGAACATCTCTCGGATCTGTCAGGAACTGGCTCAATGTGTTCACCGCAAAGCAAATATCTGGTCTCGTGTTTTTCAGGTACATAGAGGACCCAATCATCTGACGATACATCGTGACATCAACCGGATCAGATGAAGCATCACACAGAAGCTTCAGGTTCGATGCCATAGGTGTGGCCATATCCTTGCAGTCCATCATCCCGAACCTCTTCAGGATCTCTACTGCATACTTCCCTTGTCCGAGGAATATTCCATCTGCACTCTGCCACACCTCCATGCCAGAAAACAAATAGTGCATCATCCCCAAGTTCTTCAACTTGAACTCGGCAGCAAGCTTCTACTACGTGTCGGCAATCAATCTATCCTCACCTGTTACAAACAGGTCATCCACATAGTAGTATCACTGGATTGCCTTCCTCAACCTTGTAGGAAAGGTTGGAATCCGCTTTATTCTTGGAAAATCCCAAACTGGATAGAAAGTTGTCTATCCTACCATACCAAGTTCTGCACATATATGAATCCCTATCATGTGTCTCAGAACCAAGTGGCTTCTCCACATACACTTCTTCTTCAACTACACCATTCAAGAAGGCTGTCTTGAAATCCATCTGGTGTATCTTCCATTTCATCACTTTTATATTTCTCTATGCTTGATCTTATAGTTCCATTTGGAAGTCACAACAGACTTCCCTTTAGCTCTTGGGACTGCATCCCAAACATCGTTCTTCATGATTGACGGATCATGGCATTCTTCCCATATCCTGGGAACTTCAATATTTTCAATAGATAACTTTGTTGCTAAACAAATGTTGTAGTCCTTCTTTTGTAGGTGATGGTATACGATCTTTCCTACACAACAAGTTAAATGGCATGATTAGAAAACATCTCATAGTTTTCAGAACAAATTCTTACACATAAAGAAATATGTCATATAGTCATGCAATTATCTTAGCCAATGTTTCAATACAACATTTATCCATATTCCGTAACTTTCTAGATGCCTTCCAATCTCTACCAGAACATTGTTAAGAGTGTGCACAACTCCTAACATGTCAGCAAAGAGGTTTCATTCTAGATAAGTAGTAATGGAATGTTGTACAGTGCCATAGGCCACTTACCCATGTATATTAGTAGTATATTGTTCATCAATGCAACTATTATAATATGCATAATACACAACCTAATTCTAGGAACATGAGCATATACATCATTGAATAGCATTATGTAAGAAATGACAATTCAAATACTTATCTTTGTTTGGTTGCTGGGTGGACTCCCTTTGAATCTTTGCAACTCCATTCTGATGTGGATTGTGAGAAGTGGTCAACTCCCTCTGAATATTTGCATCCTTGCAGAAACTACTGAAGTGTGCTCCTTTGATTTCTTGCAGGAACAACTGGAGTGTGCTCCCTCTTGATCTTTGCTTCCTGGATTACCTGTCCTTGAACTTATATCCATCCTTAATCACTATGCATGCTTATTAGTATCATCATTGTGTTATCCTTGAGGTCTCATACATAATCACACATTTATTAGCATAATCTTAATACTATCAAAACACAATAATATTAAACATGTATAGTCATGATCATTCACAAATAATAAACATTAGTATTCAAGGTTTCAGGGAAGTCTTCTTTTACTCATGCATATTCTTATTTGATCATAGGACTCTTCTAATTCATTAAATCATCAATCAAGATAAGAGATATAATATGCATAAAACCCGTGATTACTCAAACCTATACCTTCATGATTCTTCTGGTTAGTCATATCATCAATTATGGTAAGAAACATAATATGCATACAACCATGACTATTCAAACCTATGACTTCATGAATAATCATTATCAACAACACAACAGTATAAGATCCTAACACAAGGTAGGATTCTAGCTTGATATAGGAAAAACATACCTGGATTAGCTTGCTAGCTAGTTATGTATAACATACCCGCATAATGTCTTCTGGTTCTCTTCAGTGACTTGTGCTAGTAACCTGCATGTCTCATAGGTTAACCATTGTAGGACCAAGTTATACATACCTTGTAAGTAGATCTTCTAAGTAATCCATGACAATGGATGAATCTTTGTCTTCACGTCACCATGATCATATGTTCTTGAAGTAGAACATGATTTGTCTTTCTTGGTGTACCTTTTATGTTTGCAGACAACATAAACCTCATACAACACCATAATGCATTAGTACAATCATAAGTGTCAAAACCCTAATCAATGAATATCTTCTATTAAGGTAATACGACAAGTCTAGTAATTAATCAAGATTGTACTGTAATGATATGAAGACAAACATATCATAAACTTAACCATGAAACATACCTATAAGCCATACCTGTCAAGATTGCTTGTAATCTTCTTATGGAAGACCTTAGCCTTGTCTCCCTCTGAGACAGGAACTTCTTCACTTATGCAGGTGACCAATCCATCTTCTTCTAGGATTAACCCAATCCACTTGATTTGCAAGAACTGGACCTGGAGCTGGATTAGGGTTTGTCAAAGAAACCCCAAAACTTCAAACTTCCTAAAGGATAGAAATATGCGCCTTGATGAGCTGATCAAGTTGGTATATTAAGAATTTGAAAACTACAAAGTTTCACCCCTCAATTTTGCCTTTGAAACTTCCGGATTCACTAGATGTGACCCCGAACTAGGGTTTGATGAAGCCCACTCTTCTGCCTAATCAAAATGTTTGATACAAGGCTCTAAGCTTCTATTTTTTCTGAGTAGCTTCTAGCCGTGTTCACAGATTTAAAAAATTCCCATTTTTACAGAAGCCCTAATTTACCACTTTTCTGGTCAAAGTCCCGAACTAGGGTCTGATCAAGCCCGGCCTTCTGCCCAACCAAAAATTCTGATATTGGTCTCTAAATTTTGATTTTGATGAGTAGCATTCAGCCGTGGTCTCTGATTACAAGAATTCCAAGTTTCTTTGAAACCCTAAATTCTGGAAGCCATGAATGAAGGTGCTCAAAAATAATTCTGTTTTGACAGAAATATGTACCTGATTGTTTCTGATGTAAATCCGCACTTTTCGATCCACAGGGTCTGAAATTTTCCCTGAGATAGCCCAATCTGTCATCTTTCCATCCCGATAGGTCTAACCTCAATTGAATTCTCTGAGAGAGAGTTATGCCAAGTGTCACAACATGACCTGTTTATGGGATAAAACATGAGAGAGAACTTGTACGGCATGCCACGTGTCACTGGTTCAACTTCGGCCTCTAAAACATTTTGCTGAGATATTACAGTCTGTGTACTACCTGTCACGTTTTACAAAATTTCATTTGGAGCTTCCTATCCCAAGTTATGACCTTTTTTCCAAGGTCACCTGTTTTTGACTTAGATCTGGAAGAGGCAGAAACCCTATATTTTACATATCATAAATCACAAAGTACAACAAATTAGAGGTTCTCCTTTGAACACAAAGTACATGGAGATCTG
The DNA here is from genome assembly GCA_027924585.1 of Larix kaempferi. Lineage (NCBI taxonomy): Eukaryota > Viridiplantae > Streptophyta > Pinopsida > Pinales > Pinaceae > Larix > Larix kaempferi. The sequence goes on from BSBM01000602.1 coordinate 7,429,456, forward strand.
ATATTCGACCTGTAAAAGTTTCAGATCCGAAAACTTCTCCAAAATGGATTTATAGCGAAAGTGCTACGATGACTAGTTTTTTCTATATCAAGCCCTAGCATCGTAAGTGCAACAAGTGTCATACATGCCATATCATGCCTTCTTTCAGGCTAGCTCTGATACCATGTTAAATTTTCAGAATTTGCTTCAATCTGATCTAGGATCTTAACTGAGAGAACAACATGTACAACAAATCTATAGCATATCAATCATGGACACAATAATGCAAGCACACAAGAGACACAGAGTTTACTTGGGGAAAACCATAAAGGTGAAAAACCCCAATAACTTCCTCAAAGATAGATAGAGCAATGATACAACCGGAATACAAGAGATAGTCTTCTCCTAGCAGTAGAGCCTCCTCCTCCACAAGTGCGCCACTCTCCCAAGTTTGAGCGAGAGAATAGAATGTGTAAAATGAGAGAGACACACTCTCTATTTATACACTAACTTGACTTGACCTTTACTCAACTAGGTCGGCCTCAACTTAACCACTTAACATAATGCCGATTGGGCCGACCCACACTAGGGTGGTCTAATAACCCTTTGACCCACATGGCTGACCCCCAATAGGGTGGTCTAATAACCCTTTGACCCACATGACTTATACAGGGCCGACCCCAACAAGGTGGTCTAATAACCCATCAAGTATAAGTTACGACACTTATAATATAAATGACGACGCTTCCGTATAGAGGAATAATAACATCTCTATAGGAATACAACCACTTTCATATAGAGGAATAATAACATCTCTATAGGAATACAATATACATATATGTGAAATACATTCCGAAGTTACATATACATCAACATGAACACCATAGAAATATGTGGTCTCTGCACTGATGATCACTCCACTAATAAATGTCCTATGTTGTCCTCACGTAAAGCTGCTATTCAATATCCCACAACTGAAGGTACAATAGAACAGCGTTGTTTTGTGAATCAAAGGAGGAATAATTTTCCTAGGCCTTACCAACCCAACAACCAAACCTACTACAATTAGGGAAATAACCAGCAAAATTGGAACTTAGTACCAGCCCAATGGCCATCTCAGCCAAGTCCAAACCAATGGCAGCAAAACCAACCATATCAACAAACTTATTACCCACAATCTTACTCTCCATACCCCCCACCTTTTTCTCAGCCAACCACGAATTATGGCAATCCATACCCTTATTCATCTAATTGGAGAGCTCCATTGCAGCAACAACAGCCACTCATCATGCCGCCACCACCGAATCAACCACCCCCCAGACCTCCACCAATTCCCGCCCATCCAATTCCAAACCCTAACAACAACATGCCACCACAGCAACAAGCCTACAATACTGAAATGGTACAGTTTCCAACCTATGTTGTGGATACGCTGGAGATAAACGAAATTAATCTAAGATCTGGGAAAACATTGCAAAATACACACACACAAAGTAACCAAGAAGATGAGTCTCATGAACAAACAACACAACATCATCTTCAGCATCCAGATGAACCAAGCCCTCAGGAGGAAGAAATTCGACCACTCACACAAAATAGAAACCCTCCATTCCCTGAAAAACTTGTACGAAGTACAAAAGAAGAAGAGGAAAATGCAATTCTGAATGAATTGAAACACTTGAATATTCAAATTCCAATTTTGTAGGCCATCAGAGATGTGCCTATCTACAACAAAATCATTAAAGAAAATTGTTTGAAAAGACCTGGTAGAAGAAAACATGACACACCAATGATAAATGTAGTGGGTCAATTAGCAGATCTAATGCTTGGTATCATTGTTAACCCCAAATACCTTGATCCAGGCATCCCTGTAGTCAACGTGACAATCAATAACAGACAGATAGACAGAAGCCTAATTGATTTAGGAGCCACTATCAATGTAATGACCAAGGATACTATGATACACCTAGGATTCCCATCAATGGTCAGACCAACAACTACTGTCCTACAGCTAGCAGACACATCTACAGTAATACCTAAAGGGATGCTCGAAGACATAATCATCAGCATAGAGTCCTGGGAATACCCAGCTGACTTCATAGTCATCGAAGTAAAGAGTAAACTTAGTGGATACCCACTAATACTAGGGAGACCCTGGTTGGCAACTGCAGATGCTTACATAGGGTGCAGATCAGGAAACATGACAATCACCAGTGGCCAAGCTAGGAAGAAAATCACGATTTATCCCCCAGCTAGGAAGTCTTCAGACTTGGAATATTAGAACTGGATAGATGATTATGATGACACATCTAAAAAAAACATACGACATCTCCTTACAATTGAAGTTGCCCTATCACTAAAGGCCATTGACGAAGATAGTCATTTAGATAGGTTTATACAGAATGCTTCTTCTAATCAAAATATGTTTGAAGATTTTCTTGGCACATGTCAGTAGCAAGGAGAGGAAACATTAAACCACGATCCTAAAAAAATGTGGCAAAAGGTACTCACACTTGAACAACATCCATTTCAGATAAAGACAGTTGAGATAATGCTTGGCAGGACAGTTAATATTAACTCCAATTTGGAGCCAGGACAAGAACAGAAATTAATAAAGGTATTATCAGACAACAACAAAGCCTTTGCATGGATGTATACCTGACATGAAGGGTATCCACCCAGCCATCTATAAACACTATATCTATATAAAGGAAGGTGTTGTTCCTATCAGGAAACCACAGAGAAGAATGAACCCAACATTAAAGGACATAGTCAAGCTGGAATTGCAAAATTTGTTAGATGCAGGGTTCATATACCCAGTGAGTGGGTATCACCACTGGTCATAGTTCCTAAAAAAGGAGGAAAGTGGAGGATTTGTGTGGACTACAGAGAGCTCAATAAAGAAACCAAGAAAGATCACTTTCCTCTCCCATTTATCGATGAAGTACTGGACACATTAGATGGGAACAAATATTTCTCATTTTTGGATGGCTTCAGTGGGTACAACCAAATCCTCATTCACCCAGTTGATCAGGACAAAACAACATTCACATGCTCATGGGGCACTTATGCATACAGAGTGCTTCCCTTTGGGCTCTGTGATGCCCCAGCAACGTTTCATAGGGAAATCCTAAGTATCTTCTCTGATTTTATTAATGAACCAATGGAGGTATACATGGATGACTTCACACCCTATGGATAAAATTTCGACCAAGCGCTAAAACATCTAGAACTAGTTTTAAAAAAATGTATTGAGATGAGCTTATGCCTCAGCAACAATAAATGCAGAATTCTCATGGAAGAAGGCATCGTGCTTGGCCACCATATTTCGCAGAGAGGAATAGAAGTTGACCAGGTAAAAGTTACAGTCATCAAAACACTGCCTCCACTTGTGAAACAGAGAGATGTAAGAAGTTTCCTTGGACAAATAGGATACTATAGAAGATTCATTGAGAGTTATAGTAAAATTCATGCACCAATGTTTGCTTTACTCACTAAAGACGCAAAATTCATATGGTCAAAACATTGTATGCTATCATTTGACAAACTAAAAGAGAAAACAATTACAGCTCTAGTACTCCAAGGACTAGATTGGGAACTTCCATTCCACATCGACTCAGATGCATCAGATAAGGCAATTGGATCTGTGTTGGGCCTTAGAAATGCTATGTTTATGTTACTCACAAGCCACACTTTCCATGTATTTTACCAATTCTACATTCATTATTTCACACTCCTCGTCATCCCATGGTTAATTTTTATTGTTTTCTTATGTTTTTAATGACTAGAGATGATTTGAATATGTTTTACTAATGATGGTTGTGTTTTTATGCCAAATTGCCATTCTGCACCTTGTTTTGCTCTCAGAGTACAGAACCTCGTTCTGCACCTCTTCAGTACTCCGAGTACAGAACTCATTTTGCACCTACTTGAGCATCAATTAGATTTTGACACATCAAAGAATCTCCAAATGACTAATGGTCAAATGGGTTTATGTATATTGATGCCATCTAGCTCCCATAGAAACAGGTTTGCATTTGGATGCACGGACTTTGAGAAAAATCAAGATTTCTAAAAAAATCAAACCCAGATTTTTAGCAACGAATCTCTCTAGACTGCCACATTGCGCCTTGATTTCCGTGCACGTGGAAGCATATCTCGACAAACGGCCAAATGGGTTGGAAGATAACATAGCTGACTACAAACCCATTTGGGCGTTTTGCCAGATCTTCAACCAGTACGGAGAAATCGCGGTGAACTTTTGCCAACTTGTGAGAAAAGTCCGTTTTTCTGAGTTGTACGTTTTGAACGGTTTTTGGAGTTAAGGTTGGGTCTGATCGATCTAGCCATGAATCTATTGTATAAATAAAGCCCTAGGAGGCTGAGGAAGCTAGCTTTGAACATTGTAATGTCATCTGGTGTTGTTATGAATAATCTATGAACTGATTCTTGTCAATGGCTGATTACTTTGTGTTGATGTTATACATATGGAGTATAGAATGAAGATTTAGTTTCTGAAACGTCTTTGAGAGAGATATCTTTGGTGGGAGGGCCCCCCATCAGAGGTAGTTTGCCTCTTCCTTTCCTTTTGTTTAGATTAATAGCTTGCATTTTCTTGTTTTCTGTGGAATCGATTGCAATTTATGTAGGTTACAGTATATTCTATTTGTAAAGCCCTGTGCACAGGTCGAATAGATTCATAGCTTTGTTGATTCAAATAGATTTCATTATAAAGGACAGCGTTGAACATATTTCATCTTATGGTAGTGAAATAGTTTAGATTTGAATCGAACTGTTAATTGTTTTCTTGAAGCTTTGATAGTAAGCTTTTAGATATATTTATATAGATAGGAACAACGCTGATTGTATTTGGTTAAGAACAGTAGAATGGATTTGTAGATTTGATTCTTTTAAGAGTTAGCTTCTTTATTAACGTAGCTAGAGTGTTTCTTTTCAACAGTTTGATAATAGACTATTTGAATAGCATAATTAGTAGATAGGTTGAATCGTAATCTTTTTCAAATTGTTATGTAGGGTAAGTAATTAGATCAAGATCAGATTGCATAGATTATTTTGTAGAGAATAGATAAGATGAGTAAGAGTGTTAAGCATATTGTAGATTGATTCAATAAGTTGTGTATTGCTGCAATAAACAGAACTGTAGTATAGACTAGTTAGATTTGTGTGAATTTGGAAAACATATGAGCTTTTTACTATAGCTTGGATTGGTAGAACTTCATTAAGATAGACATGCCGATAATTCTTAACTAGATGGCATTATATTTAATTTATAAATGGTAGAATGAATCTAGAAACATAGATAACATTTGAAAGACTTTGTATTTTACATTTCTTTGCATTGTTTAATGAAATAGATTGAATAGACTTAGATCTAAAGTGAGCTAGTAGTTAATAAATAGTTTTGCAATTATAATTCTAATTAGTAATTGTTAAGTAGATTTGTAGATAGGAAATAGATTTGTAAATAGAATAATCATAGTTCGAAGTAATTAAAATCCGACTGCTGATCGATAGCACTAGAATTAGAGTAGTTTACTGTTCAGTTCAGTTTGACTAGAAGAAAGCAATGTTAAAATGTTGTTCTGCACCTTTTTAAGTGTTCTGCACCTTCCTGTTTCATTCTGCACTGTTCTGTACTTTAGTGTTCTGCACCTTTAGTGTTCTGTACTTTTTCATTCTGTACCTTTTTAATTCTAGTTAATTAAAATAGATTAGCTATATTAGGTTATTTAGTTTGATTGCTAATTGGGTTATTTAGTTTCATTTCTCATACTTTGCTTCTAGATTAAGTTAAAGATAGATGTTAGAGATCTTTCATTTATGCTTTAGAATTTAAATAGAAAATCAAAGTAATTAGAATGCTTTCAGTTAGATTAGAATGAAGATAAATTAGGTTTAGAGAGTAGAGTAAATTAAATTAGAATAGGCTCTAGTCTTGCATTTCCTGTGCTTATACCTCTAAGTCTACCTTCCCGGGTTGACATTTTTATGAAGGGTATTTAGTGATATATATTTAGCCCTACAATCTGTCCTTTGACAAGAAAGAGAGAAGAATCCCTATGCTATATATTATATCAGTAAAAATTTGGCAAGAGCAGAATTAAATTATACTGTCACAAAGAAGGAGTTTTTTGTTGTCATACATGCCATTAACAAATTCAGGCACTACATAACTAGGTACCAATTTTTTGTCCATACAGACCATTCAGAAATAAGGTATTTCATGAACAAACCTAACACAAGTGCTTGAATCATTAGATGTATACTCCTCCTGCAAGAGTTTGACATCACAATTTTGGATAAACCAGGAAAACACAATGTAGTGGCTGATTTTTTGTCTAGGCTCACCCATGGACAAGATAATGAAGTGATAAATGATAGTTTTCCCGATGAGCATCTTTTTTCAATCTCCACAAGGAGCCCAACACAATATAGATCCCATGGTTTGCTGACATAGAGAAAAATAAGGTCATAAGACAAAGTGCCACTTACACATGGATAGAGGAAATGCTATTCAAAAAAGGACCAGATCAAATACTCAGAAGATGCATTAGAGAAGATGAAGTGCATGACATAATGCATGCCACTCACAATGAATCATGTGGAGGACATTATGCTGCAAAGAGGACAGCCTATAAAATTTCGCAAACAGGGTATTATTGGCCAACACTCCACAAGGATGCTTATGAATATGTTTCACACTGTGATGACTGCCAACGAATGGGGAAACCAACACAAAAAGAAGAAATGCCTCTCCATCCACAAATATCCTTGGAGGCATCCGAAAAATGGGGATTTTATTTCGTTGGTCCAATCAACCCACAGTCAAATCAGAAAAGCTACATCCTAGTATGCACTGACTACCTTACAAAGTGGACTGAGGTCAACGTGGAAAAAATTTTCACTGAGCAGATCTTCCACAGGTTTGGAGTCCCAAGAGAACTAGTTTCTGATCAAGGCCCACAGTTTACATCAAATCCGATAGAAGACTTGCTTTGAAGAAACAATGTTAAGCACAGACAGTCCTCCTCCTATCACCCTCAAGCTAATGGTCAAGTTGAGGTAACCAACAGAGAGTTAGAGAGGATTTTGACAAAGACAGTGCAACTCCACAAAAGAGATTGAGCAGACAGGTTAAGTGAAGCATTTTGGGCTTATAATACCACATGTAAAACAACAACAGGCTTCACACCATATGAGCTAGTTTATGGAAAGAAATTTATGCTACCCATTGAATTTGAAATCAAGACATTTAGAATTGAAGCACAGTTAATATGGAACTCTTAGACATCCAACGGGAACACATTCTACAATTAAACCAACTGGATGAGCAACGCCAACAAGCACTGGGCCATACTAAAATCATCCAACAGCAAAGAAAGAAGTGGCATGACACACACATAAAGCAGAAAAAGTTCAAGGAAGGTGACTGGGCACTACTCTATGACTCCAAGTTTCAAACTTTCAAAGGAAAACTAACAACTAGATGGCTCGGGCCTTACATTATTGAAACAATCTATGAAAATGGAGCTGCAAAGAATATTACAATTGATGAAGAAGAGTTCCCCGTGATAGTGAATGGACATAGACTCAAACTTTACAAGAAGCCATAGTCAAGAGAGGAGTTCACACAAATACTCTACCAGCAACAACTAATGCTGATAGAGAACATGGGAAATCATTGAAATCCAGTTCTGAAAAAAAAAAAGAGAAAAAAAATGATGAAAAAAAAATGAAAAAAGAATAAGAGAAATGAAAAAAAAAAAATAAGAGAAAAAAATTAAAAGAACAAACCAGAAATGATCCACTCAAGGTAATCACAAGTAAATTTGCAGGAAATCATACATCCCCATGAAGAACTAGCCAGCACCTTGCAAATAAATCAAATCAAGAGAGCCAGGTATCAATATTCAAGCGATCCTGCCATCTATTCAAGCGAGCCTACCATAGATTTAGGAGAGCCTGCCATATATTCAAGCGAGCCAGTCATGTATTCATGTCAACCAGCAAAAATATCAAGCACTATAGAATTCAATCAAGTAACCAATCTATTCAAGCAAGCTTGCCATTATTCAAGCGAGCCTGCCATATATTCACGCAAGCATGCCATACCCTCAAGTGAGCCAGCACTACAGAAAACAAAATTGAAACTCAATGCAGGGCATCAGCACAAAGTCAAATCAGAAATTGGCACAAAAATAAAAAATAAGGAGATACAACATTTTCAATGGAACCAAAAGCAAAAAGCAAACACGCGTAACTACAAACATGCCTAAAATACCTACAGACGATGCAAATATCTACTACAAAATCCATAGCACATCAAATCAAGCCACATCATGCACTTAGGTACGCTAAGCATAACAAGGTAATCTCTAAATCTCTTTGTTTTATTTTTTAGGTCAAATCATCATCCCACAAAACGGTTATTCCTAAAGCTGAGGACATCTTATAAGTTCATTCGACGGCAAGGTTCAGAGCAACCTCAAAAAATCATGATTACTACCTGAGTCATGTCAGCGAATGATAAACCCGCATCTAGCTACCTTATTCCTCAATGATCAGAGCAAAAAGGGCAATATACAATGATGACATGAAATGCAAGGCTCGATTATGGAAAGGAATGGATAGGGCAGCGAGTACAATGAACAATGATGAGGATAAGTGAGTGGAAACAACTTAAAAAGGTGGCATAATCTACAAAAAGACCAGTTTTGCAATACAAGCTTTCCAGAAGAAGAAAAACTGGAAGTTCGTGTCGGCAACTAGCCAGCAAGCTACCTTCGAACCTGTGAATCACTCCCGGCCAGTTGAGGTAAGTTAGCAACACTCAAATTTTTTTGTTTTGGTGATTTCCAAGGATGACAAAGGGGTTCAAAAAGAGTGAACCAGAGGATCACAGAGCCATTTATGAAAACCCAACGGTTTTATCTCTCCTCCATAATGCGGGTTGGATGCCCTTCATCTCCGGGCTGAGAGGATCTAACACAGAGGTGGCTTTGGAATTTGCAAGAAACTTAAAGCACATCAAAGAAGAGCAGTTCATCACCCGGGTTAGAGGACTTTGTATCAGGTTGGATGAGTAATCCATTGCAAAATACACAGGGCTACCCATGGATCTACATTGGGCCAAGGAAGACAAGGAAGCCAACCAGAGTGCAAAGGCAGTTTTCTTTGGACCTGAAGAGGTTTATGAAGAAGACAAAAATGGATTCAAGAGGGTCACTATGCCAGCATCTTGGGATGAATTAGTTGTTGTCGTTCAGAAATATGTAACATTTACAGGGAGGCTGAGCTTGTTAATTTTGAGCATCAATTCAATATGATCTAGGATTTTATCTGAGAGAATAACATGTATAGCATATCAATCACAACAAGCAATCACAAGAGACAATAGACACATAGAGTTTCCATGGGGAAAACCATAAAGGTGAAAAACCCCATAACTTCCTCAGAGATAGATAGAGCAATGATACAAAACCCAAGCATAAGAGATAGTCTCCTACCAGCAGCTTCTCCTCCTCCACTAGTGCGCCACTCTCCAATGAGTGCATGATTGAGAAAGTGAATGATCAAATAGAGTGCCTCCCACACTCTATTTATACTTGACTTGACCTGCCTAATAACCTTTACTAGGTCGGCCTCAACTTAACCACTTAACATAATGCTGACAAGGCCGACCCCCAATAGGGTGTTCTAATAACCCTTTAACCCACATGACTTATACAAGGCTGACCCCATCAAGGTGGTCTAATATCCCATCAATTATAAGTTACGACACTTACAATATAAATGACGACACTTTTGTATAGAAGAATAATAACATCTCTATAGGAATACAATATACATATATGAAATGCATTCCAAAGTTACAAATACATCAACACTCCCTCTTAACTAGGAAGTTATTTCTCAACACATATCTGCTTAGCACAAGTCTTCTTCTCTGGATCATCATCATTGGATCATCATCATCGTCATCATTGTTGTTGTTGCTATCTCAATCAATCTCCAATCTACTCGTCATAGGAAGTTATATAGAGCCAGCCCTTTTTCATGTTGGATGTAGGCCCACCACCTGTAGGTATTCATCATCACTGGCCATACTATGGAATCCTTAGGACTTATTACGTGTGTCAACAAAACCTCGCAAGAGCATCCCAAGACCAATTACAAGCACACAGCTCAACCTATCGGATATCCTAGGACCTTTTACATGCCACTACACAACCTGTCCATGGCCACAGAGTATCATCCCGATACTCATGATCATATTGATCATAACATCATTCACAAAGCACAACCCGGATGCATATCACACAACACTTACATTCACCGACATGGGAAGACACACTTCAACCATCCGTGAAAGGATCAGCACTTATATCTATGCCATGGGAAGACACACTTCAACCATGCTAGAATGGCACAACACTTATATCGCAGCCATGGGAAGACACACTTCAACCATGCTCGAATGGCATAGCACTTGTATCGCAGCCATGGGAAGACACACTTCAACCATGCTCGAATGGCACAGCACTTATATCGCAGCCATGGGAAGACACGCTTCAACCATGCTCGAATGGCATAGCTCTTACATCAACGACCATGGGAAGGCACACTTCAACCATGTCGGAATGGCCCTATCCCTTACATCTGCACCATGGGAGAACACATCTACCACCATGTGAGAATGGCTCCAGCAATTACATCATGACCATGGGAGAACACATCTACAACCATGTCCAAAAATCCCATGTGTGTCTGTGTCTTTGGAACTCATCACACATAATCCAACTAATTATGTAATGTATCCACCTGATACATATCATCACATATGATCATATTGATCATCATCATAGCATCATCCTGATGCATATCATCCAGAGTATCATCTTGATATTCATCTCAAATGATCATCCTGATCATCATCACTGCATTGTCCTGATGCATATACATATACATGATCCAACTGATCATACCAGGCATCCAACTGATGCATATACATATACATGATCCAACTGATCATACCAAGCATCCAACCGATGCATTTACATGATCCAACTGATCATATCAATCAGTAACTAGAGCATCGTCCTGATGCTCATCACACAGTGATTACATCCACGGCCATGGGAAGGATCCTCCTCTCACCATGCTTGGAATGGCTCCTGCAAATGTGTCCATCACTTCTTCCTCAAAGTGTCATCAATCTGAAGAACACCAAGCCTCTCTCTGAAGTATTCAAACTTCACTCTGGCTAGTGGTTTCGTCAACACATCTGCAACATGCTCATCCATTGCAACATACAGGAGCTTCACGGCTCCTCTCTGCACCATATCCCTGATATGGTGATATTTGATCTCAATGTTCTTCGACCTATCATGGAACACCAGATTCTCGGACAGCTTCACACAACTCTAGTTGTCACAAAAGATACCAGTAGCATCCAATGGGAGATCAAATAGCTCAGACAGTAGCTTTCGAATCCATACTGCCTCACATCTAGCCAAACAAGCTGCAACATACTCTGCTTCAGCTGCACTCAATGCTACGCAGGACTGCTTCCTACTAAACCAAGAGATCACACCTGATCCCATACTGAAGCAGCACCCATAAGTGCTCTTCCTATCTGCAGCACTGCCTGCCCAGTCTGAATCCACATAACCCTGCAGGTTAAACTTTTGATTCGCATCATACTTGAGCCCATAATCAATTGTACCCTTCAGGTACCTCAGAATATGCTTTACAGCAACTAGTTGAACACCTCTGGGATCCGTCGGGAACTCGCTCAATGTGTTCACCGCAAAGCAAATATATGGTCTAGTGTTCGTCAGGTACATCAAGGACCCAATCATCTGACGATACATAGTGACATCAACCAGATCAGACGAAGCATCACACATAAGCTTCAGGTTCGATGCCATAGGTGTGGCCATGGCCTTGCATTCCATCATCCCGAACCTCTTCAGGAACTCTACTGCATACTTCCCTTATCCAAGGAAGATTCCATCTGCACTCTCCACACCTCCATGCCTAGAAAGTAGTGCAACATCCCCAATTTCTTCATCTCGAACTTGGCAGCAAGATTCCTCTTCGTGTCGGCAATCAATCTATCCTCACTTGTAACAAATAGGTCATCCATATACAAAAGTAGTATCACAGGATTGCCTTCCACAACCTTGTAGTAAATATTGGAATCCGCTTTACTCTTGGTAAATCCCAAACTGGATAGAAAGCTATCTATCCTACCATACCAAGCCCTAGGAGCTTGCTTCAAGCCATACAAGGCTTTCTTCAACCTGCACACAAATGACCCCCTGTCATGTGTCTCAAAACCAAGTGGTTGCTCCACATACACTTCCTCCTCGACTACACCATTCAAGAAAGTTGTCTTGAAATCCATCTGGTGTATCTTCTATTTCATCACTGTAGCCAGAGCAAGTACTATTCTGATGGAAGTGTATCTAGCTATAGGAGCAAAAGTCTCTTCATAGTCTATCCCCTCTTTCTGGGAGAAACCATGAGCTACAAATCTCGCTTTGTATTTCTCTATGCTGCTACCTGCAGCATGCTTGATCTTATAGATCTATTTGGAAGTCACAACAGACTTCCCTTCAGGTCTTGGGACCACATCCCAAACATGATCCTTCATGATCGACTGGTACTCTTCGATCATTACTTCATCCCAGATCCTGGGAACTTCAGATTCTTCAATAGATAGCTTTGTTGCTGGAGTAAATGTTGTAGTCCTTCTTTTGTAGGTGATGGTATACGATCTTTCCTACAAGACAAGCTAAATTGCATGATTAGAAACATCTCATAGTTTTCAGAACAAATTCTTACACATAAAGAAATATGTCATACATTCATGCAATTAATTTAGCCAATAATACAACATTTATCCATATCCCGTAACTTTCTAGATGCCTTCCAATCTCTACCAGAACATTGTTAAGAGTGTGCACAACTCCCAACATGTCAGCAAAGAGGTTTCATTCTAGATAAGTAGCAATGGAATGTTGTACAGTGCCATAGGCCACTTACCCATTACATGTGTATTAGTAGCATATTGTTCATTAATGCAATTATTCTAATATGCATAATACACAACCTAAGTCTAGGAACATAAGTATATACATCATTGAACAATATTATTTAAACAATCAGATATACAAGAAATGACAATTCAAATATTTATCTTTGTTTGTTTGTTGTGTGGACTCCCTCTCAATCTTTGCTTCCTTGCAGGAACTATTGGAGTGTGATCCCTCTTGATCTTTGCTTCCTGGATTACCTGTCCTTGAACTTATATTCATCCTGGACCACTATGCATGCTTAAGTGTGCACTAGTGTCATGATTGTGCCATCCTCAAGATCTCATACATTCATTAGTATAATCTCAACACAAAATAATCTTAAACATGTATAGTCATGATAATTTCAAACACAAATAATAAGCATTAGTATTCAAGTTTTTAGGGAGTACTTCTTTTACTTATGCATATTCTTATTTGACCATAGGACTCTTCTGGTTAGTCATATCATCAATCAAGGTAAGAGACATAATATGCATAAACCCTTGATTACTTAAATTTCTAACTTCATGAATAATCATATACAAAAGTATAAGATCCTAACATAGGGTAGGATTCTACCTTGATATAAGAAAAACATACCTGGTTATCATATTTGCTAGTTATGTCTAGCAATGTTTTCTTATTCTCTTCAATGACCTGTGAGATTGCTTATAGTAGTTGTTGTTGTTGTTCCTTTTTTTCTTAGGACAATTTGAGGAAAAGTGTCCTCTTCTTGGTATGTGCTGTGAGGGCTTGATCTTCATTCCCCATCTTCTCTTCTCAAGCTACAATCCGAGCTTCTTCATGTGAGAATTCTTCCCATAGCCTACTGAATGTGATAAGTTTCTTCCTAGCACAAATTCCTTGGATGAAGGAATCCCATGACCTAGGAAGGCCATTAAGAGTGGTCATTACCACTTCTCCATTCTCTATATCTTCTCCCACAGCTTCAAGTTTTTCTTTTAGTTGGGAGACCCTTGAGAAATAAGACTGCATGGTCTCCACATTCTGGATCTTGATATTCTTCAATTGATTTCTCAAGGTCATCTTCCAATTTATATTCTTCCCTTCAAATAGCTTGGTCAAGGAATCAAACATCTCCTTAGGTGTCTTCAAAGATGACACATGTGGTATGAGATGGTCTTTGATAGAATCAGAAATGATCCTCTTCACCTTGACCAAGTTCCTCTTCTGAAAGGCGTTAGTCTCTTCTCCCTCTGGGACAAGAACCACTTCACTTATGTAGGTGTCCAACTCACTCTCTTCTAGAATTAACCCAATCCTATACTTCCATGCTCGGAAGTTATCAAACCCTTCAAGATTACCCTCAAGCTTGGTGTGGTGAGACATCTTAAAGAGTACTTCAAATGGAAATAGAAAAGATTTAGGTCTTACGACTTGATTTGCAGAAAACTAGATCTGGAGCTGGATTAGGGTTTGTCAAAGAAACCCTAAAAAATCAAACTTTGAATTTCAAACTTCTAAAAGGATAGAAAGATGAGCCTTGATGAGTTGATCAAGCTGGTATACTCAGAATTTGAAAACTGCAAAGTTTCACCCCTCAAATTTGCTTTTCAAACTTTAGGATTCACTAGGGAGGACCCTAAATTAGGGTTTTATTTTCCCGGAGCTTCACCCATCCAAAAAGTTTGATCTTGGTCTCTAAACTTTGATTTTTCAGAGGAGCTTCCAGCCATGGTCTCAGATTTTAGAAATTCCAACTTTTGCATAAACCCTAATTTTTGGCTTCACTAGACAGGACCCCAAACTAGGGTTTGATTTTCCCAGAGATTCACCAAACCAAAAAGTTCGATCCAAAGCTCTAAACTTCGATTTTTCCAAGGAGCTTCCAGCCATGGTCTCAAATTTCAAAAATTCCACAATTTGCAGAAGCCCTAATTTCCGGGTTTACTAGACAAGACCCCAAACTAGGGTTTGATTTTCCCGGCGCTTCACCCAACCAAAAAGTTCGATCCAAAGCTCTAAACTTCGATTTTTCCAAGGAGCTTCCATCCATGGTCTCAGATTTCATAAATTATACTTTTTGTGGAAACCCTAATTTTTAGGTCAAAATCTGAAAGTGCTCAGAATTGAATTTTGATTGGACAAAAAGATGCGCCTTGCTAAGGAGAGTCAATATAGCCTCCTGCCTTTCAAGATCTGTGGAGAGAAACCCAAAAAACAAGAATCCCTAGCTTCCGCAACTACACAGTGTCTTCTTCTTAGGTTAGCTCTGATACCATGTTAATTTTGACCATCAATTCAATATGATCTAGGATATTATCTGAGAGAATAACATGTACAGTGTATCAATCACAACAAGCAATCACAAGAGACAATAGACACACAGAGTTTCCATGGGGAAAACCATAAAGGTGAAAAACCCCATAACTTCCTCAGAGATAGATAGAGCAATCATACAAAACCCAAGCATAAGAGATAGTCTCCTAGCAGCATCTTCTCCTCCTCCACTAGTGCGCCACTCTCCAATGAGTGTATGAGTGAGAAAGTGAATGATCAAATAGAGTGCCTCCTGCACTATATTTATACTTGACTTGACTTGCCTAATAACCTTTATTAGGTCGGCCTCAACTTAACCACTTAACATAATGTTGACAAGGCCGACCCCCAATAGGGTGGTCTAATAACCCTTTAACCCACATGACTTATACAGGGACAAACCCATCAAGGTGGTCTTATAACCCATCAAGTATAAGTTACGACACTTACAATATAAATGATGACATTTCCGTATAGAGGAATAATAACATCTCTATAGGAATACAATATACATATATGAAATACATTCCGAAGTTACAAACGCATCAACAGAGCTATGTCCCTCTCTTCCATTTTTGAATT
This sequence comes from Larix kaempferi, assembly GCA_027924585.1. Classification (NCBI taxonomy): domain Eukaryota; kingdom Viridiplantae; phylum Streptophyta; class Pinopsida; order Pinales; family Pinaceae; genus Larix; species Larix kaempferi. Next base: position 7,445,400 of record BSBM01000602.1, read on the forward strand.
TTGGATCTTCTGAGGCACAGGAGCCACATCACACCAAACAACAACATAAGCATTCCTTATTATCTTCTCATGTCATTGGGAGAAATGAGCAAGAAAGTTGTTGTAGGAAAAGAAGATGCGTTAGCCCACCATGGGCTAATCAAGTTGATAATTTGTGAAGAGTTAACAGTGCAGGTCCCAGAACTTTTGTGGGAGGAATTTGTGGTAATCTCAATCGAGGATATACAAAGAATGAAGGGTACACCTATTGTCAACATACCCCTAGCTTCTGGGACAAACAACAAGACCGCTTCTACATCGGGAGATAAAAGAAAAATCGACCTGGACAGTGTGGTTGATACCCTGATAAAAATTAAGCATTCAAGAGATAGCTCCCACCAAAAGGAATCGGGGGTTTCCACCAGCGAGCAAGGGCTAAAGCGGCGAAGCAAAAGGTTCACACAGCCACCCAAAATGAGGCATGAAAAGGAGATAGAAAGGGAGCCCAACCCAATAATTCAGGACATATCTGATGGTGATGATGATTGGGTAGACCAAGACGACGGGAAACCACACCTGAGGAACAGGATGATGACCAATGGAACCCTGTTGGTTAGGATGTGAACCCTGCCGACCAAGACATAAACCCTAAAGCCACTGATCGGCTATCTGAGGCACTGATAGAATTGACAAAGGTCAAGGAGGAGTTGGCAACATTAAAGATTGAGGCAAGAACACAAAGAAGCCGGCCAACCCCACCAGCAACCTCACTCTTTGTGCATGAAAAGACAGAAATTTTGAAAATGCAGCACGCGGGAGAGTTAAAATTGGCAGAGCAGCAAAATTCAACATTAAGGGAGAAATTGGCCCAAACACAAGAGGAGTCAGCCCAAAAAGATCAGAAAATTCTCCTACTGGAGGACACCCTGGCAACCACTACAAGAATCTATGATGAAATATTGCAACTCAGACCCCCGTCTAGAGTCTATACGCTCTACTTAAAGGAAAAGTGAGGAAGTTTCCAGCTGCAAAGGCTAAAACAAGGCCTGTCTCTGGAACTGAACACTACAAAAGGAATTTGTGGACACTTCTTTGGACTGCACAGAGTTGGAAAAGGATCAATTGTGCGAATTCTTCTTGCACACCTTTGTGGTGCCAAGCACACCTAACTGGTCACCTAATCCATATGTAGGCGACTTCCAACTGGGAGAATTATGCTCCTAGATGAACCATGAGGTGGAAAGGGCACAAGATGATCATATATACCTTGCAAAGAAGTGGAAAAATCAATTATGGATCAGGGCAAAGGCATCTCACCCTGAAAGGGTGCTTCAGGCCCACCAAATTATCACCACTGATGAAGAGATAATTCCTATCATGCTTGAAAAATGAAAGGAGGCAGTCACACATTTTGATCTCACCCTGCAATTCACATACAAAGAGGTACAGGAGGCCATCAGTGATAGCTGGGCAAGGATTGGAGATGATTTGAGAAAGAAGGAGCCGCATTCCCCTCTCAGACAAGAAGTTGCTCTCATCAAAGCTAAGCTATATAGAGAATCCTTGATCAAGAATCAGCTCAGATGGATTGGCATGAAGCTAAATCCTCCTTTTTTCCTTCCTCTGATTATTAAAGAGCGGATTAATGAGGAAGAAGAGAAAAGAGCATGGGCTAGGGATGATCAGAGCATGGGTTACTACAGGCAAGCAGGGACTCCAAGAATGGTAGCATGGGACATCAGAGAAGCTATAGAAGATCCGAGTGTGTCACCCAAGGATGGTGAATCCTTCAAGCATGGGGGAGATGATGAACCCAAATTATAGGTATCCTATAGCCTTTGTGCCACAGTAAAACACAGGATATGATGAAGGAAATACACTTGTTTTGTGGGTTAATGATTTACTTTGATTATTTAATGAATATTTTTTAAGATTATTCTTTTTATGCTTAAAGGGCGTCTTCTATAAACTAATTACATGAAAACGAGTATGTATGAGCAGGCGCAGGTACACTAAGAAGAAACATGCAAATATAGCTCGAGGACTGAAAGACCATACGAGGGTCAATGCTCTTTTTCCTTGACTTATAGAGAAGAACTCCTGTTCAATAGGATCGGCGATTAAAGCAAGTAGCTAGGTCAGAATTTGAGGCATATATATATGGACCTCTTGGGTAGCGAGGGGATCCTGTTGTTATTTTGTGGAATTAATCGTTTTTGTATTTTACTGTGGAGACAATTTGTGTTACAGACTATTTCTGAGCCATGACGTTATTATTTTAATGAGTAGACTGATGTTACTTTCAAACCTACGTTTATAAGTTTTTCATACTCCTGAGCACGGGTTGGGGAGGGCCCCTCCAACACGTAAGTCAGGAGCTTTACTCTGTTTTCAAGTATTTTCCATTTATGTTGTGAATCAATTTACTTCTTATCATGTATGAAGATACCTTGATGGCATTTGAATAGTATGGTTTTATTTCAGTTAAAAGATTATTTTCGTTCAGCATATTTTCTATAGTGGATCAACGCTCATTCTGTAGTTTAGTAGGATGCATTCCGTAGTCCTGGAGTTGCGTTTTGCGCACACATATTTTGACATTTTTTTTCATATATTTCATATTGGTTCTAAAAAAATGATTCAGATCTAGAAAGACCATGCATATTTATTTTATCAGACTTAGATAATAGAGCTTAATTAATTTCAGTTCCTTGACTTACTGATCATCACTTGTAGTGTTTAATCCGAATAGATCAGATTGGTTAATTCCCAGCATTAGATGTTTATGTTCTGGATTTGGTTTTCATCATTTAAGTTTTTAGGTTAGCCTTTCAATATTCAACACTTAATTTCAGTATTCAATTCTTAGATTAAAATCTCAGCTTTCAGTAGTTCAATTCTTAGTATAGATTTACAATTTGCAGCATTTAACTTCTTAGCAGGATAATTTTTCATTCATAGATTTATAGTTTTTTTAGCTCACCTTCTTCTTGGTTAGATAAACCTTTAAGATCTATACCCACACCCTAAACACGACGAAGACTATCCTTTAGAGAACATACAGTGTTAGCACCTCTGAAGTTTGTATGTCCCCCGGGTTGATAATTAAAGTAGGCTCCTGGTCTAGCTTCCCTCATTAGGCATCCATTCTAAGAGCTCACCACAAAGATTCCAGATAGGAGACCCATTTTTATTATTGTCGGTTCCCTCAATGCATCTAAGTCTGGAGCTAGTCATGTATTTTTTCTATAGAATTCTTTTCCACCAAGCGCTCTCCCCAAAAGAGACTCTCCATAATATCTTTGCTCCAAGATCAAGGTTCATGATTAAAGGATCTCTCAAACCAGCTCCTCCATTGTATTTAGGACTGCATACGGTTTCCCAATTGATCAGATGATATTTCCTAGTGTTGTTAGACTTCCCACCTTGCCACATAAAATTTCTAATTTCTCTGCTAATCTCATGAATGACATAAACAAGATCCAAAGATATAGAGAAAGCATAAATCGGATAGGCTTCCGAGACTCAAACTTAATGAGGATCAACTTGCCAATGGGGTTTAGCCACCTAAATCCCCAATAGGAGATTTTCTTTTTTATTTTATCTATCAAACCTTGTCAGTCAGACTTCTTCTTTTTTCCTTTGAAAATAGGGACCCCCCAAATAAGAGAAAGAATTCTAGCTTGTGACTCCCTCGAACCCAAGAATTCTTCCAATTCTAGCCATAACTCTAGGAGGACAGTTCCACCCATAGATCTTTGATTTATTGTCATTAACCTTCCCATCCATGGATTTTTGAAAGGTGGATAGAACTCCTTTGAATCTTCCAGCGATGATAGAAGATTCCCCCCCCAAGAGGATGGTGTCATCAGCAAATTGAGCATTGTTTGCAGCACGGACACATATGGCTATTACCAAACCTTTAAGTTCCCCATTGTCTTGAAGAGATTGGAGATTTCTACTCAACGTGTCAGCAACCAAAATATACAGGAAGGGAGAGAGAGGGCATCCCTAGCGGATTCCCCTTGAGGCCTGAAAAAATTAGTAGGTCTTCCATTGACCAATGGAGCAATCCAAGGGCTACTGATGCATGCCTTAATCCACCTTACAAATATTTTAGAAAACCCAAATTTTGACATAACTTCAAAGAGGAAGAAATGATTGTCCCTATCAAAAGCATTTGCCATATCGACTTTAATAGCCATACCTTGCTGCTTACGCTCCAAATTGGAATGAATGGTCTCTTGAACTATAATGACGTTGTCTATGATTTGTCGCTTGGCTATGAATCCACCTTGAGTTTCTGAGATGAGATGACCCATAACTTTTTTCATTCTATTTGTCAAAATTTTAGATAGTATTTTGTAATAGATGTTACAAAGCAAAATAGGTCTGAAGCGGTCAATAGCTCAGGGATTTTTATCCTTAGGAATGAGATCAAGGAAGGTGGAGTTGATGGCCTTTCCAATCTTATCCATTTTTCTCGTCCAATTGAGCATATTCTTCAGATCATATTTGATGATATCCCAAGCAGCCCTATAAAAATTGATGGTAAAACCATCTGGTCCAGGAGCCTTGTCTGCTTGCAAGGACCAAATGGATTTTTTAATTTCAAACTCCAAGATTCGTTTCTAAATATCTGAACCATTTGCCCTTGAAAAAAAAAAAGATCTCTATTTTCAGTTTCGGAAATGAGGGAGGGAATGCCATGCAGCAGATCGGCTTGTGCTAAGGGATCGTTGTCCTCGGAATCAGAAAAGAACTCTTGGAAGTGCTGGAATATGTGAGACTTAATCTCCTCCTGATTAGTTATTCCCAAACCATCATTATTTTTTATTTCCTTAATCATATTATGACTGAGTCTAATTTTTGTTTGTTTGTGAAAGTAGCTTGAATTATCATCCCCTTCTTTTAACCAAATTTGCCTCAATTTAATTCTCCATGCTACTTCTTCTATTATGCCATCATTTAAGATTTTCCTGCTCAGGTCTTGTTCTTGCCAAATGAGAGAAGGGGGAATCTCAGAGGTCTCCATATTAGCTTGCAGATTCAATAGATCAGATTATAGTTGCCTTTTCAAGTGGCCTGGTTTTTTAAAATCCAGTTTTGCCCAACTTTTGAGGGAATATTTCACATTTATGGGCTTCCATTCCCATATATAGCTCGACAAACCAAAGCAAGGGATACTCCAAGCGGATTTGATAAGGTCAAGAACATTGGCATCAAGAAGCTAGATGGGATTAAAGCGGAAAGGTATGGGGCCTAAATTTGCAGGTGGAGAAAGAGACAAGGTGATGGGTTTGTGATCAGAAATAACCAAAGGGACAAGGAAGACAGAAGGAATAAGGTCTTTATTCAGAAAGGAAGAGCTAACTAGAAAGCGGTCAAGCCTGGAAGCAATGTGACCAACGCCCATCCTCCGGCTGTTCCATGTAAATTTCCCATTCTTAGGAGTCGGGTCCAGAAGATCTAAATCAGAGATCAGATCCATAAGATTCTCTCCGAAAGGATCCCTTGCACTAGAGCCACCCCTTTTTCATCTTGAGCCTTGGTAACATTAAAATATCCAGCGATGATGACGTCCTTTCCTGCTAGAGATTCTTTCAAGGCTGAAAGGCTATTCCAGAAAGCATGTTTGTCTTTGTAATGAGTCGATCCATAAACATTACAAATATAAAAGAGATTCAGGTCATCCTTTTCATGGAATTCAATCAGAGTCCAGTTTTGACATTCTTTAACAACTTTAGAATCATACTTACTTGAGAAAAAGGTAGCAATTCCCCATGAGGCTCCTCTGGAGCTAATCGCTGAGCCATGGAAGGTCTTCTAAAAGAGATGCGGGAGGGCCATGACCTCCACATCACTCATTTTTGTCTCTTGGATTAGAAGGATGACCAATCTTTCAGATTTGATGATGTCTTTCATAGCGTCAACTTTATGTACTCCTCCCAAACCCCTGCAGTTCCAAGAGACCAGTTTCATTACTTCTTTCCGGATTGAAGGGTTGCTCTAGCCCTTCCTTCTGCTTTCCCTGGATTCTTAGGGTTTTGAAGAAGCTTAGTCTCTTCGATGCTTTTCTGTCTTCCTAGTTCCATTTCCCTTTCTACTTCTTGCTCACGGTGGAATCTATGTGACTTTCTTCCTCTGGTATTTGGAAGGGGGGCTGTATCAATAGGTTCTTGGGATTCTTTGGAAGAGGATTCAGGTGACGGGGAGTGGGAAGGGGATTTACTTTGCTTAACCATATCTTCCCAAGAGGATTTTCCTGGGGGAGGGGAACCCACAAAGGCTATAACTGAGCTTCCTTCACCGAAGATTGGGGGAATGGGGTTGGGGATTAAAGTGATTTGAGGGTCTGAATCTGGGTCAGCCAGAGGGGGATTCGGTTCATTAATCTCACCTTCTTCCATGATCAAGGCGGAGAACTGATTGTTAATGTTGGTTTCCTTTTCGGTTTGGGATTGAGCTTTACCTCGATCTTGTTGGGGTTCCTTTGGATCCAAATTTGTTGTGTTCATTCTTCTTCCTTTTTTCACCTATTGCCATTCCTCCTCTTGAGGTTTCTCCTAGGTGTCCTAGATTGCTTTAGGGAAGTTTTTGACAAACTGACCATACTCGTGGCACTTCTTGCACTTGAAAGGTAATTATTCGTAATTGACTTTCTGAATATGTTCCCATCCGTCCATACATAGGTTGACTATTTTTGGTATCCCCTTCTCTAGATCAACCTCAACACAAATTATGGTGCATGAGAATAATGGGCCTTTTGGATCGGCTTTATCAATATATTTTCCAAATGAGTTCCCGATTTCCTGGAGGGATTCATCATTCCAACAATGCAAGGGAAGGTGGGGCAAATGGACCCAGACAGGGACAGCAGATGGGACATCCTTTTCAGGATCAAAAGAAAGCATCCATTGAATGAGATAAAGCCCCCTTAGACCCATTAAATAGGGTCCACTACGAAAAATCAGATCACGATCATCTTTATTTTCAAATAGGAAGGTGAAAAAGCCTTTTCCACAGAAGCAATGTTGCAAATCGCCTGAAATCAGTGGCATCCAATTCTTCTTTACCCAGTTGTCCATTGTCTTTGGTGATGGCCAAATCCCCATGAACTGACCGATCAAACCCTTTTCACTCAAATCAAGGGCTTTTAGACGTGAAGTAGCCGACATGATCTGGATCTTAGGAGCTTCAGCTCATTTGATAAACCCATCGCCAGAAGAGGTCGTTGATTAGGGAGGAGTGTTAGGATATTCCTATACTCCATCCTAGTCCTAGCAGCATTTTCATTATTTGCATTTTCAGTCATGCATACACTTTTAGGGTTTGCATGCATCCCAGTCATCAGTCCCAGCACCTAGCCCTGAGTTAGCTAGCCCCCGGAGCTTCCTTCCACTCAGTTTCATCCCTCCTAGAGCTTAGTGCGCCCTCCTTTCACCTACTACATGAGAAAGGTGCCCTTCCTTACCTACCATTCAATTATCTTCAGTTCTCTACTTGATTTTAGGCTTGACTGACTCTCAACTAACTGTATCACTCCGATGGACCTCCAATGAGACTTGACTATCCATTCTGACTTCAATTAGCTCCTCATGCACCCTCCACTAAGTCTCCTTCATTCAGTTAGTTCCAGTTACACTCAGTTACACCTACCACTCTCAGTTAGACTCAGTTTGACTGATGGTTGACAGTTACTTGAGCATTGATGACTCCACTGATGATGAGATAGACTACTAGTTGTGCTCCGATGACACTCCAATGATCTTTTGATCACTCCATGAAGGCTAATTCGAATTGCCACCTTGGCATTCGAATCCTCATGCATTGTACTACTTATTTGTCCATATTGTGATTAATTAATTAGTGTGTGTGAAGTATTTTTGCTTCTATCCGAGTTCTACTGTATTATTATTCTATTTCTCATTACACTGCATTGACCACTCTTCTTCTATCTTCCTGCTTAATCACAATTACTCTTGTGAGGTATACATCATCTCTTAGATCTGCTGTGAGTATTTTCACAAGGAGGAGGGGAGGCAACCATAAGGGCACGGAATGCCTCATCCAGCAGGAGTCTACAGGCCTCCAGACTCAGGTCTGGAGGGGGATCCATCCTTGGAGCAGAGCAAAAACCCTAAACGCGCAGAGGCTTGCAAGCTCGGGCTCAAGCATCCAAGAATTACTTATTCCTTGCTTTTATTAGTAATGGATGCTTATTGCTTTGTTGGGAAATTACAATGTCTATGGAGAGTGAACAACATATTGTTTAAAAAGGTGTATATCTTATATATGATATCAATATTATGAACAGACTTAATGGTTGCATGTTACAAATGTCTAATTGTTTTATGGTGTTCAGATGAACTTCAAGTATGTATGATATACAAAATATTAACATGGTTATATATATATGGGCGGGGGGGGGTGTGTATGTATGTATACTTACAGTCTCTTTGCTAACACGTAAGTTGTAATTTAGAAGATTTATGGATTTATAATTATAGGTTCCATGTAAAGAACTAGGCATATGAAAAATGGAAGATGAAGAATACTTGATCGCACTGAAACTAAAGGATGCTTCCTCCATATTTAATAGGATTATGAGAAACCTTTGTGTCACAACCCTAGGAATATTGTGCCAATTTTTTTTTTTCAAATCCAAGGAATGTGCGGCACCAGCGTGCCTCGTCCATAAGGGCTTGGTCTACTTGAGACTTTTAAATCCAAACTACGTCTCTTCACTCAAGGTATGCCCATAACTATGCCTTGAGCTACAATTTATTAGATTATTACAAGTCCTACTCAACTTACCCACCCAACAGTCACTTACACCACAATAGTTCAATACTTAGCCAATTACACAAATAAGCATTACACATGAACATTATTATACAAGTATCCAACAATATACACAAGAGACAACAAGTAAAGTGGTTCCATACTAGGCACTCAAACTCATTATGAAGAATGCTACATATAGTACAAGATACAATAAAGGAGTGCACCCAACCCAATAAACACTCATATACATATATACAACAGATCTAGGAAGATGCCCATACAATCCCTGTCCAAGATAGTCTAGGAAACCTGAACCACACTTGTCTGAACCCAAGGCAAAGTTGTCAAGATGTCCCTCATTGTCTGCACATCCAACCTCTATTGTGTCCACGAAACTGCCTCAATGGACATCCTGATTTATTCATTGCGTCAAGCAATGCGTACTCTAGTACCCCTACTCGGCACCAAGTGTGCCCATCCGATTTGACTATGTACGTCACCCTATGCGCCCAAGTCACACTACTTGGTCTCAAAAATTTGCTCCTAGAAGTGCGCCCAAGTCAAAATTTGACCCAGAAAAGTGCACCAAACTCATGTTACTATGTCCCAACAAAGTGCAACCAACCTGTGCTACTATGTCTTGAAAAATTGCGCCCAATTCTTGCTACTTCATCCTGAAAAACAACGCCCAACTCACGTTGATCTGTCCCAATAACCTGTTCCCAACTCATGCTACTTCATCTCGGAAAACAACGCCCAACTCATGCTACTTCATCTTGGCAGACTACGCCCAACCCGTGCTACTCTGTGCTGACAGATTGCACCCAACCCATACTACACTATCTTGGTATATTGCGCCCAACTCGCGTTTTCTTATCCCAACAAAATGTGCCCATGTCATGCTACTGCATTCCAACAGACTACACCCAATTCATGCTATTGTGTCTCGACGAATTGTGCCCAAGTTGTTCTAGTTTCTCCAACGAATTACGCCCAAGTCATGCTACTTTTTCCTTAACCTTCTCTTGGATTTTCACTTGGATGACTTGACTTCCTTTTTCTTCGCACTCCACTTGTATTTATATGGTGCGCCCATGATAAGGGGATCCCAAAGTCATCATGCCAACTCAAGTGTGCCAACACTGACATGTGCCCAAATTGATGTGCACCCAACTCCCACAAGTGTGCCCAAGTCAACATGCACCCAACTCTCACAAGTAGACATCGTGCTCCACAAGTAAGTGATGGATTCACAAGCTGATCCAACAGGTGGGTGTCTTGGGTCCACACACCCAACTCAACGCGCCCCAAGTTTCATGTTCCCATCCATCATGTATCTGCAAGACCATTTTCACTTATTATTTTTGGAGTGTGCAGGCACCATGCTCCCACCATGCCTCCATGCACTATCACAAGCCATGCCCATGTTTGCACAAGTCAAGTGTGCCCAACTCCAGACTCAACCAAATCGGTGGTGTGCCCCTTGCCATGCTGCCAAGGTGCCCCACAAATCTAGTGCGCACAACTCCACACTCAACCTCTATCAAGCCCTCATGAGTCTTCGGCACGAGTTAGGGGAAGTGCACCTAACCTTCATGCCAAGGTCAGGACACCTTTCCTTCCATCAATACATCCAATTGAGAACAATCAATGACTTCAAGCCTCATTGATGAACTCCAATCCTTAATTATTGAACAACATATTTGGCTTTTTATTATGAGCATTCTAGCATAGGGATAGGAGTACACCAATGCTTAAGCCTCAATGTTGTGATTCTTCACCACAAAAACTAGAGAACATGTGGTCAACATGCAACATAATAGCATTGTTAGGTTACAAAGATGCCACGATGTTTCCTTTTGTTTGCGTTAGAGCTAGAGATTTTGCAACATATTCAAGATGTTAGTGGGGGAGTTGATGATTTGGTACATCTTAGTGTTGAATGAAGTTAGTTGAAAATTGGTACATCTTAACAAGTGAATGTGCTACAAAGTGGCCAGTCCCTACCAAATTCAAAAAATAAATTATAGGTTGAATATAGAAATTAAGTGAAAATCGTAAGAACATAAACAAATTATAGATTTGTCATATCAATAAGTAATTGCATAAAAAGATTAATTTAAAATGTATAGATTTGGTCACACCAAAATTAAATCACATGGAAAGTGAACAATATTTATTTTTTATTTTTTAGTAAACAAGTCAATAATAGCATGTGAAAGTTGCAATGTGACATTTAAAAAAAAAACTATATTTTTATTTTCATTTTTTCATTTTAAAAATAAAGCTACTACAGATTTGTGTCCCATCAATAACCTCTTTGACCAAATAGAAAATAAAATGAGTCAAGTTTAAAATTTATAAAACTTATTTAAAACAAGAGAAATATTATGTTTATAGTTAAGATATGATTTTTTAGTAGATATGATATTATATTTATTACTTATTTGTTATTAAAAATAATATTAATAAAGGCTAATTCATATCTTTATTTTTAAAAAAGTTAGTCGCTTTCCCTGCAATTAAAGTGATGTTAAAATTCTAAATATTCTTAATATGATATATATACAACTAAAGTATGATAAATGCGTGTGTCTATATTTACCATTTTAAAATATATATTATGTAAATATATATATATATATATATACATTTTGTAGAACCATTAAACTAAATGCATATTATTATAAATTTTAAGGTGTATAATATTTAAAATATATATTTTGTAAAAATAAAATTAAGTATAAATAATAGTGTGCAATTATATCTTACATGTTGATAAAAAGTAAGTCAAATATATTGTATTAATTAAAAATACATATGTTAATAAAAATAAAAAACAACATATACATATACGTGTAGTCTAAAAATTCGATGATTTGGAACTGAAAATTTTGATTTTCCTGGCACGATTTTGAAAAAAATCGATAATTTTTTTTTAAAATACCGGTTACAACTCTTATACTCTGAAATTTTGGTTGCCTCAGGTGTTTTTGATGGTGTTGAATCCATTTCTACCATCAAAATCGCCATTAAAACACAATTAAATTTAGATTTTGCAAAATAAAAAACGTTGGATTCCAGTGAAAAGCCCTGTCCGAACCAAATCGTCGAATCTTTAGACAACTCCTATATATATATATATATATATATATATATATATATATATATATATATATATATATTGTGTTACCACAAAAGTTTATATATATATTAGTGTTAAGTCAAAAGAAAAAAAATGTATATTAAATAAATTTATATTCATATATTCTTATTAATTAAAAATATATATGCTAATAAAAATATGAACACATGTTTATGCATTATCCATGTACTATAAAAACTTGTGTATATTAGTGTTAGGTTAAAAGGAAAAAATTAATACTATTAGTTCATAAAAAGTGTTTTAAATATATATATGACATTGATTGAGTTTTTAGAATTAGAAAACAATTTTAATGTGAATATGGTAAATTGCACAAAATGATATCATTAATAGAATTGTGTATTTTTTCAAGGAGAAAAATCCATACTTTTGTTATTCAAGTAGAATCAAGGAGTACATAATCCATCATGAAAATATTCATGCCCCTCTTTATATAAAAGCTTCAAGCATACTGTCATCAATCTATCAACCAAGACCTCAAAATAGGATTCACGTGTCCAATCCAAAAAACAAAATAACTTCAATACCTATCTGGTCACAATCTTATCATCCAAAAGATGAAGCTAATAGAGAGCATAGCTCAATAAAAAAAGAGAATGGAACCTCCATCCTCAATCTTTCCTTCAATGAATTCTTCCCAAAAAAGGTGACCTTCAGCAAGGTGTAGAGCTTCCTTTGAAAGACGATCAGCATCTCGATTATGTTCTTGATACATGTGTACAATCTCCACAAATGGAAAAAAAATCCAGTAATTCTCTTGTTCACCAATCCCATTGTTGTAATTCAAGAACCCGAAGCTTATATGTCTTATTTGCACAGTTTACAATGACAGAAGAGTCACCATAAATTTTCAAAGTAGGAAGGCCTATTGCAATACCAAATTTATGTAGGCACCATAAAGCAAGAAGTTATGCTTTTGTGTTTGTACCAGAACCAGTATTTAACTTTAGAAAAAAGTAATGCTCTTGATTTATAAAAACGCAAGCACATGCAGCACAACTTCCATGAACCGCTGCACCATAAAAAAAACCACATCCCTGAGTTGTTGGGCCTGCAGTTGAATTTCTTTTCTTTTGTTTAACTTCTGCACTAGGCATATAATCCTTTTATAAAGTTTGAATTCTTAAATTGCCTGCAGAGAGAGATGGTCTCGAGTCCTAAAAAATCACAGAATTTCGAAGAAGCCAAACCTGCCAGCATATAACTACTGGTAGAGTTTGATGGATAGGCTCATTCTTATACCAACTTAGAAATTTGGTATCTAGTGGATTGTGGCCCCAAACAGATGCAATTTTTAAGTCTGAACAGACTGCATTCCATAGATTTTTTGTAAAAGCACAATGTATAAACATGTGATCTACATTTTCTTCCTTATTCCAACAAAGGGCGCAGCGACTTGGCCTTATCGAGCCACGATGTAACAAATTATCCCATGTAAGCACTAAATTTTCAATAGCCATCCAAAAGAAAATTTTCAGTTTTGGCAGTAAATTCCATTTCCAAATTCTTTCATACCACCATTTAAGAGCTGAGGTGGCCACATCAGTAACTAGAGAGTTATATGCCTTTTTGCATAAACCTGCCCTGCCACATTACCATCAATCCATATTAACTCATCATTTATAGGTCGCAGTATTATACCATCTCTATTCAAGTTTGGAATATAACTATCCCATTCATGTTCCCAAGCTTTAATTATCCCCAAATCAACTGCATAATACCAATAAGAAGAAGAATGTTGTAACCAACTCGGTTTCCTGATTTGAGAAAGAGATGTGTATCGATCTCATTTAGATAATCCATTATGCCAACAGAAAGCTTAAAATCAACATCCAATCCAACCAATGGATCAATACCCACTTTTATCATATTCCCATATCTGACTTTCCATGCTAGTTTATAGCTAATCCATCATAGGACCTTTAAAAAACCGAGACAAACATTGGAAGCACTTCTAGATAAAAAACACGGATCCTTGAGCCAAGTAACAATATCCCTTTTTATATATTTTTCTACCATCACTTCATTCCACAAACTATTGACGAATAGAGAATGCTAGAGGCTTTTCATATAGAGGGCTTTGTTGAAACGATCCAAGTTTAAAATATTCCAGCCACCATATTTCTTTGGCATCGATAGCTTCTTCCAATTTACAAGATGAAGTTTGCCTCCTGCTCCAGCACCATCCCATAAGAAATTAAACATTCGCTTTCTCCACAGGTTAATTATGGACTTTGGAATATTTGCGAGCGAGAACCAATCAACAGGAATTCCTGTTAAGACGTCCTTGAGCAGTGTAATCCTACCACCTAAGGATAGCAAACAAAGAGACCAATTGCCAATTCTTTTATCGAACCTTTGCACAAGCCATAACCAATCATTTTTTCGATAACAATTTGGTTTTAGAAAAAAAACTAAGATGTTTAAAACCTTCCACGAGCCTTGTTTTTTTGTATGGAATAAAAGCCCTAATATTGTCCATCACCTGTTGTTCCATATTGTGCTACATCAAGGTAGATTTATGCACACTGATCTCCATACCTGATCCATTACAGAAAATTTTTAAGATATCTTATAGAACTTTCCACTATCTCACTGAACCTCTGCCAAATAGAATCACATCATCTACAAAGAAAATATGAGTAATATAAACATAATTTGCAATTTTTATACCATGTATAACTTTGTTCCTCCTTGCATCATGTAACATATTACTCAAACCTTCAATAACTATTAAAAACAACAGGGGAGACAAAGGGAAACCTTGTCTGATACCCCTAGAGGCTTGGAAACAAATTGAAGGAGAACCATTTACAAGCACATAAAAAATTGTTGTAGTGACACAAGCAAGGATCCAGTTTCTCACTTCCACCGAAAGACCAATTTGAAGAAGGATTAATCTAAGGTATACCCAATTTAATCTATCATAAGCTTTGACTAGATCCATTTTTAGGATGAGGGCATCCAAATTTTTTGCTTTGACAAAATGAGCACATTCCTGACATAAACCCACTGCATCTAAAATTTGATGATTTAAAAGAAACCTGAATTGTTCCCTTAATAGCCTCTTGGATAGTTTTGGCTTCAGCCTTAACACAATAATTTGTGTAATGATTTTATAAGCCATGTTGCAAAGGGCTATAGGCCTATAATCATCAAATTTTTCAGGTTTGTTCTTTTTTGGAATGAGAGCTAAGTATGTTATGTTTAGTGAATTTGAGACAAAACCTTCCACTCGAGATTCTTCAACCATATGCATCAAATCTCCTCCCATAAAATCAAAGAAATAACTGAAGATTTCTACAGTCCAACCATTCGGACCGGGACTTTTGTCTTTGGCAAACAATTTTAAGACTGATTCAATTTCTTCCAAAGTAACCGGTTTTCCAATGAGTTCACCTTCTTCCCTAGAAAATATCAAGGGAAAATGTTTTATTATCTCCAATTGCGAACTAATATCACATATGCCTTTGTCCTCAAATTGATTTTGAAAGTGCTTAATAGTTGCTTCCTTTAGATCTTCATCCCTGTGTATAACCTGTCTATTTTCCAATTGCAGATCCCAAATAGTATTTATGTTCCTTCTATAGGAAGCATAGTTGTAAAAAAGACTTGTATTTCCATCCCCTAATGCTATCCATATAGCACGACTTTTCAGTATTCACAACATTTCCTGCTGACTCGATAAATATTTCTTCTTTTCCTCCAGCACATCTAGTTCTTCTTTCTCCTCTGCTAGAAAGATACAATTTTTGTTTCTTTCATAGAAGTATTTTATCTTGAGTTCTATTTCATTTAAATCATTCTCCCTCTCCTCATTTTTATCTTTTTCCCAAAACTTTACTCTCTTTTTTAAGAGATTGATTTTTAGAACCAACCTATCCATCGGACTCAGATCTTCAGAGAAATTTAAATTACACCAGAAATCTCAAGCCATAGAACAAAAATCTTCATCATTGATCCACATATTATTAAACTTAAACGAATAATGTCTTTTTGATATATAATCATCCAGTTGAAGAACAATGGGAAATTGATCCAAGATATTAGATTTTATTTCCCATGTCCTATATTTTTTAAGAGAAGAGGCCAAGGATTCTTTCAAAAGAAAACGGTCGAGCCTTTTGCTAATGACTACCTCACTCGATATCCCATTGGACCAAGATGGTCCCATCTTTATTGTGGTAATATCCACAAGATTTGACAATTTTAGAAAATTTATGAGAAAATCAGAAAGTGAATCAATTCGAGCAGTCGAACCCCAGATCTCCGTAGTTGAAAGTGTGAAGTTTAAATCTCCAGCCACTAGCAGGTTTTGTATCTCAAAAACCCCACTATTTTTTAGGTTGTTCCAGAAAATATCTCTCTTATTTCAAGGTCCGTAGACTTTCAAAATGGATATCTTTAGATTACTAGCCATGAGATAACCATCCAACAAAATAACCCCACACCTCCGGAAGGACTTCATCGCCATAACCTTCGGATTCCATCCTATTAATATACCCCCTGATAACCCATATGAATCAATAGTTGAAAATTCCCATTTTGGTAGCAGTTTTGAAATTGAAATGATATCCTACTCCCCCTGAAACTTAGTCTCTTGTAATAAAAGAAGATCAAAGCTAGTAGTTTTAAACAGTCGAGAGCGATCCCTAGCTTTATTAGCTCCTCCGACTCCCTGAACATTTAAGGAAAGGAACGACATTAGGAACCCACAACCTCGAGCATACATGATCTAAGGTCCCATGAAGGAGAAATGACCGTTTCCAGGGGTTGTGTGTGTTTTGCTTCCTCTAAATGAACATATAAGGGGATAAAGGTATTACCCACCACTGGATTTTCTACATCTTTCAAATGTTTCTTTTTTTCCACCCATTTATTTTTCTTTCGGATAGTAACATTCTGATGTCAAATAGAGGAAACATGAAAAACATCAGCATTTGAAGAGGGGTTGGCAGAGTAAATTTTTAGGGGCGTTTTTTGATTGGGTAATATTTCCACTGAACCCTCTCTAGGTTTTTCTAGATTTTCAAAATGCCTAGAAGACCTACCCGATTCACCAGGGGAAAAATCCTATCGGGCAACAAGCCCATGCGTTTCAGAATGAAAGGAAGGATTGAAATTTTTAAACAAATTTTCTGAAACTAGCTTTTCAGTCACAGAGGCCCTCCTAATATCCAGTTCTTTTCCACGCTAAGGTAAAAATCTAGTTCATCCCTAGAAATATTTTCATAAGGGGTAGGAGAATCACAAGAAATTATACCTTTATCAATAGCAGTAGCCAGAGGAGTTTACAAATAGGTTCCATAGTGCCAACATGCTCGTCCAAAGGCGTAGTCTGATCACTTATGTATTCAACAGAAGATGAACTACCTTCATCCCCAAATAGCAACACCGGACACTTTTCCTTTACATGACCAATTCTTCTGCAGCAATGGTAGCGGAAGGGGACCTTTAAATAGTCCAGTTTTTTGCTTATAATCTTGTCACCCCAGACAATGTCCAACATGTTGGGAAACCCTCGAGACATGTCCAGTTCCACCATCACTTGGGCCAATTTTTTTTCACCACCAAATAACATACTCTTTCCCATTTTTTAAAATCTACCTATCCTATTTGTAATACTAAAAAAAATGTTTTTGGTCCACAGTTCAATTGGGAACCCCAGCATGAGCATCTAGAGGTGTCTAACAGTCATACGTTCCTTAGCCGGGTCAAAACTAGTATGTCAGGGTTTCAGAACAATGGAACCCTCCTTTATCAACCATATTTCATCAAGTATCGACTGTAAATCTTCTAGTTTCGAAAAGAGGAAGCATACCCAACCGTTTAACAACATGGTCATTTGAGGGGCATAATAAAAAAGGGGAGTCCAATGCTTGTTTACCCACTCCACAAGTTCCATCCTAGAAACCCTAGCCGACTCAATTTTCCCAACTTGAGCCCAATTTAGGAAAGTCTCCACTCGGTCCATATTTATATACCTGTCAAGAACATATTGTTGACATTCCGCACAGACTTTGAACTCCTTAGTTTTTTCCCGAGCCCTCGCCCTTGACCCAGTCACAAACCCTCTTTTGCGCTCTGGTTCCAAAGAAAGGGAATCAAACCCTGTTTCGCCCGGTTCACCAAAGGGCACCGGCTGCCCCGAACAAATGCCAGGTGTACAGGATAGTGATGACATCTTCCCTTGCTTCAAAAAGAAAATTTCCAGAAGTACTGCGGTTACATAAAGTAAAAGAGAAAACAGACATGGAACAAAAATAAAAATATAAAAAAACCTCAACTGAGTGCACCCTATGACAGGAGATGATCCAAAAATGGAGTTGAAAAAAAAAATCCCACTTTATTATACTGGTTGGTACTGAGTTAGCCAAAATATGGCTAACTAGACTCCAGTCCCATTCCCTTACTATCTCAAGTAGTAGAATTACCCAGTGTGAGGGAAAAACAAATGAGGGTTTTCAGAGCAACTAGGGTTTTTCAGAGCCATTTCCTCTCCCTAATAGAATAGTGTACTTATCAATAATGAAAGCGTACAAGGAAAGAATGTAAGATGAGTGAGGAAAGTAATAATAATCATTATTGATTCGCGAGGGGTGAAAGGAGTTTAGGGTTAGGAGTAGCATGTGTCTCCTGTAGTTGGGGCCACACTCCCTGCAGGTGCACGGTTGGTTGTCCCAGACCATGAAGTCTGCGGGTTTGACACCCACGGGTGTTGGAAAGGAGACAAATCCTGGTGAAACGGGAGATCGGGAGAAAGGAGTGAAACGACGACTAGGGCCGGGGGTTTGCCTTCCCAAAACCCTTGCGATCCCAACCATCCAAATCCGTGCAGAGAAAGTCAGAGATAAAGTGGAACAGTGGAAGGAGAAGGTGTTGACAGGTAATTTTATTGGGATCTGGCCCCGGGAGAAATATCTATTCAAATGGATCAAGAGCTCTTAGAACCCAAAAGGGGAGTACGATTGACATCTCAGGGCAAATGGTTTCTTCACTATAATTTTTTTCAATGCGGAAGATAGAGACAAAGTTCTAGAAGGGGGGCCATATTTTTTATTTTCAGTTGGCTTATATCTCAAGCCATGGAAAGAACGCTTCAATCCAGAGACTGAGGACTTGAAGGTGGCTCTGGTGTGGATCCGACTCTACTCTCTTCCATGTGAATTTTGGGATGTGGAAATATTGCAAGATATTGGCAATTCCCTTGGGGAATTCGTAAAAGTGGTAGAACAGACAAAATAGAAAAGGTATACAGCGTGTGCCCAGATCTATGTTTACATCAGCCTGAATTGGGAAGATGAAGAATGGATCCAACCAATTGATTATGAACAACTACCGTTTAGGTGTAGATTGTGCCATGAATACGGTCATTTTGGCAGGAACTGCCCACGAGCCAGCCAGGTGAAACCTCCATCCCGATCTGATCAAGAAGGGAATAAGGATAAGGATGGTTTTACGCAGGCCCGTAATTGTAGAAAGAACAGATCTGGTGATAATCTACGGAAAGGGAAGGAAAAGGTGGACAGTGGTTCAACCAGGAAAAATCCTTTCTAGATCTTGGAGGAGATAACTGATGAAGGTGAGATCCGAAAGGAAGAAAAGGAAACTTAGGCTCTGGAAGAGGTTGAAGCCATGGATTCTCTGATCCAGGACACGACTCATGATGAACTAACTGTCGCCATGGAGGAGGATGGCGAGGAGGAAGTAGATTTGGGGGAACTAGACTTGGATGAGCTTGAAAAAGAGTGTGAAAAAAAGGGGAAGGGGTATGTCTCTAGAAGAAAATTGGAGCTCCTCCAAGAAGCAATCATCAAGACCAAAGATAGTTATAAATTGGGAATTTGGGCAGATGCACAGTCGGGGAATAAATGCAAGTCACCAATGGAGGACTTGAAGCGGGGAAGGAAATCAAACAAGCAGCGGATAGTAGAAATCGAAGTTAAGTTAATTGAGTCAGGGCAGTACCCGACAATCAGAGCTACCTTTTCTGATGTCAATAGAGTTACTCAATGAAGATAGAATACTGGAACGTTAGGGGATGCAATCACCCTCAGAAAAATAAAATCTCTCGCTAGGAAAGTGAAGCAGGAGAATCCTGATGTCCTCTTTATGCAAGAAACCAAGTGCTCTTTTTCAACTCTGGAGAGGACAAGGAAAAGAATATGGAAAGGTTGTGAGGTTATGGCAATCAATGCCTGTGTTATGGCTGGGGTTTAATAGTCCTTTGGAGACCCCAGTCCATTTCGTTAACTAACTAGAGAGCTAACAGGTTTTCCATGATCTGTGATTTCTCTGTGAATGATTCTACAGTGGTTGGTACTTTGGTCAATATCTATGGCCCAAGTGTTTCTCCTTTTAAGGAATCCTTCCTCCACTTTCTCTCTTGGGTTTCTGCTCAGGCTTCGGAGGGATCCTAGATTGTGAGTGGGGATTTCAACCTGATTTCTTCCCTGGATGAGAAGAAAGGTGGAAGAAGGATGTTGGATAGATTTCAGGAAAAATTCCGTGATATTCTAAGTCTTATCCCATTGATTTATGTTGAAACTGGAAATGGGTGGTACACATGGAACAATAAGCGGGGTGAGACTCACTTGGTGGCACCCAGGCTTGACAGATTCCTTGCCACAGAGGATATTTCTCATGGGGCAGGAAAGGTCAATGCTAGTGTTCTCCCAGTGGCTAGTTCTGATCATTGGCCTGTCTGCTTGATTTGGGATCTTTCGATCAACAACCTTTTCAGACCTTTTCGCTTTGAGAAATTTTGGTTGGACCATAAGGATTTCAAGTATTTGGTGGGACAATGGTGGAAGGAGCTAGTTCCCCCGGCAGGATCTGGAATGTACCAATTCACGCAGAAACTGACGTCTCTGAAATCTAAGATTCGTACCTAGAACAGGGAGGATTTTGGCAATATATTTCAAGACAAAAAGAAGTTGATTGAAGATCTTGAACTCATCCAAAGGAAGGGCATGGAGGCTAGGTGGGATGAGGAGTTAAGAGAATAGGAACAAAGCCTTTTGGAGAGTCTTGAAGCCCGGGAAAGGCAAGAAGAGACTTACTGGAAGCAAAAATCCCGTATTTAGTGGCTCCGGGAAGGCGAGAGAAACACAAATTTTTTCATAACTCTGTCATCCAAAACAGACACAGATAAAAAATCCTCAAGATTCGTAAATCTAATGAGGATCAGGTGGACACCAGAGAAGAAATTGAAGAGGAACTTGTCCACCATTTCAAGACTGTCCTAAACGAAGATTGAGCTGATCGGAGTCATGACATTAATAAGATCTCTCACCTCATTTCTCATCTTGTCACTCAAGAACAGAATGAGATGCTGAGTAAACCTGTATCTATGCAGGAAGTGGAGGATGCAATGAATCAAATGGCTTTAGGGAAATCCCTAGGACCTGATGGTTTTACCTCAAACTTTTTCCACTTCTTTTGGGATCTTATCAAGTCAGAGGTCCACCAGCCTATGGAAGAATCAAGATGTTGTGGGGGGGTGCTGAAAGCCTTCAATGCCACCATCTTATATCTCATCCCAAAGGAGGAAGGTGCCGATACTTCGGTTAAGTTCAGACCGATTGCATTGTGCAATGTGATCTATAAAATTATCTCCAAATTTATTACTAATTGGCTCAAACGCCTTCTCCCCACCTTGATCAATCCTGAGCAGTCAAGCTTTGTGGAAAGCAGACAAATTGTCGATGGAATCATCTTGGTACAAGAAACCATGCCCTCTCTCAAGGTTACCAAGAGATCAGGCATGTTTTTTAAATTAGATATAGCCAAGGCCCACGATAAAATCAACTGGAAATATATGCGTTTCATTTTGGAGGCTTTTGGCTTCAACAGGGGGTGAATTTCCTAGATTATGAATCTGGTCTCTTCCCCATTTTTCTCCATCCTCCTAAATTGATCTCCCACTAGGCTTCTGCAGGCTTTTCAGGATATCAGGCAAGGGGACCCCCTCTCTCCTTTTCTTTTTATCCTAATGGCAGAAGGTCTTAGTAAACTTTTGCAGTCCCAAGCTGGTGTAGGTGCTATTCATGGGCTTCAAATCCATGAAGGTATGGATAAACAGACGCACCAGCAGTTTGTGGACGACACCATGCTAATGGGGCACCCTTCAGTCCAAGAGGCCAGGGCCTTCAAAAAGTGTCTTGTGCTCTTTGCGAAGGCCTCTGGGATGGAAGTAAATCCGGGAAAATCTCGGGTCTTTTTCTTCAACACTCTGGTCCCGACCCAGCACAATATTATTAGAATTATTGGCTTCACCCGTGGAACCTTCCCCACCAAGTATCTTGGAGTTCCATTGGCTGAAGGAACGATTCACAAGGTCTCTTGGCAGTAACTGTTAGACAAAATGAAAAGAAAACTTGAAAGCTGGACTCTTCGTCCTCTAAACCTTCCCAGTCATTTGATCTTGGTAAAAACTATCCTCCAATCTATGCCAATCTATTTTTTCTCGATGCTCTCGGATCCCAAGTCTATTCTTAAGGAAATTCGAAGCATCCAGAGGTCTTTCCTGTGAGGTTACAGGGAGGCTAAGGAAAAATTCGCGCTAGTTGGATGGGCTAACATCTGTAAACCAAATATAAAGGGATTTCTTGGCATGAGAGACCCTGAGATTTTGAGTGAAATCTATGGTGCAAAAATATGGTGGAGATGGTGCAATCACAGAACTGAACCTTGGGAAAGGATGTGGCATATCAAGTATGATAGGGATAGAGATTTGGGGCACTTAATCAGATATAACGAGGAAAAGCAGGGATCTTACATCTGGTTAAAAGCTTTCGCAGGTAGAAAACTTGTTCATGACCATTGCTTTTAGGAAATTCACAATGGAGAGTTATCCAATTTCTGGGATGATTCTTGGAACCAACTCCCCAAGCTTGGGGAAGACCTCAGGTGGAAAACCATTAGGGATCATTGACTAGCTATTGGAAAAACTAAGGTCAATCATTACTAGGATCACAATGCTCAAGAAGGACACATGACCTGGCTCCATGCAAAGAGTTGGGATGAAACTACCTCGGCTGAGAATCTATCCTCTTTTGATTTGTTTCTGAAGGAACATTTCATCAAGACAAATATTGCCTCTGATAAACTCAGGTGGGGGTCCTCCCAGAAAGGCACTTTCAGTATTAAAGAAGCATATGAGATTCGCCTTCATGATGAGGAGGAGGTGGAGAAAATTTGAGGGAAAATTTGGGGAATGAATATCTGGCCCAAAGTTACTGTTTTTTGCTGGCTAGTAGTATGGAAAAGGATTTTGACCAGTGAAAATTTGCGGAAGCATGGGATTCATGGGCCTTCCCATTGTCCTCTTTGTTTAAAATCAGAGGAGGCTGTTGATCATCTTCTTGACTACTGTTCATTTTCATCATCGCTTTGGGATAAGGGGGCAAGTATTTTCAGGAGAAGTAACTGGTTCAAAGGACATCCCGATCAAAATCTCAAGTCATGGGATCTAAAAGCTTTCTCGAATCCCATCATTGGCACTCTATGGTAGCTTTTCCCGGGCATGGTGATCTAGACAATCTGGAAAGAGAGGAATGAACACATCTTCAGGGATAAATCCCATAGGAAGGAGGTTGTGTGGATGACGCTGGTAAAAAACATGACAGAAACGATCAGGAGCCAGCAATGGACTGACAAGGATAGAGACCTATCCCCGGGGGATCTGTGCATTACGATCGGTTGGGGTTTAATTCAGTCTGATCTTGATGGGCTCGTACGAAGAGTGGTTGTTTGTAGACTGGAAATCCTGGTTCGATGGTCTCTTTCCCCTTCTCCTGGTTTCAAGATTAATTTTGATGGAGCATCCCGGTGCAATCCGAGCCCAGCGGGTTTCGGCAGGGTTTGCAGGAATAGTTCAGGAACCATATTGAAGGTCTTCTTTGGGTCTATTGGCCACGACTCAAACAATTCAGCAGAACGCGAAGGCCTTATATAGGGACTTAAATTGATCCTCTCATAAGCATGGTTTCCAATGATCCTGGAAGGTGACTCTCTGATTCTTGTCCACATGGCTAAGAAAATTCTACACGTCCAATCCCCGGAGAAAGTGTCCTCTAGTTGGCGTCTCCTGGCTCGTTTGGAGTACCTGAGGGAGCTTCTTTCCAATCTAACGGTGATATCCTTTGCCCATGTTAAAAGAGAATCCAATAAAGTGGTGGATTTCCTTGCGAATCAAGGCATCGAAGCTGTGTTGTTTGAGAAACATCCCCCCAAAAATTTTGTACATATTAGGGGCCCTCCTTTTAGTTTTTCTAGAAAGACTGCCTAAAGAAGTTAATTCTCCTTTTAACTTAGTTTTTGTTTTCAACTGAGGAATCTGCTTTAAAAAAATTGAATTTTTTCTTATAAGTTAGCAATTCACGAAACTCTCCCGAAACTACGGAAGCAATTCATGAAACTCACTCAAAACTGTAGAAGAGATTCACAAAGATCTCCCAAAATTGCGAAAGACTTAACGTATCTCTCCCGAAACTGCGGAAGCAATTTGCATATCTCTCCAAAAAATACGGAAGCAATTTGCATATCTCTCTCGAAACTGCAGAAGCAATTTGTATATCTCTCTCGAAATTGCGGAAAGAAATTCAAAAAACTCTCTCGAAACTGTGGAAGCATTCACGATTCTCTCCCGAAACCGCGGAAAGACTTAGTGTTTTTTGAAAGAACTTAAGTTTCTCTTCTGCAATTGCTTGAGAAGCTCAAGTTTCTCTCTCGAAACTGCGGAAGCAATTGGCGAAACTCTCCCGAAACTGCGGAAGTAATTCATGAAACTCTCCCGAAACTGCAGAAGCACTCGGCGAACTCTCTTGAAACTGCGAAAGCTTTCGTCGAATGTTTCCGTAGTAATTTGTCGGTAAGATTGAACAAAGTTATTTCGTAAGTTTCGGAAGGATATCCTGAATCTTTCCGAAACTGCGGGACGACTCGGCAAAACCATACGCGATAAGATTCTGAGAAGACTATATTTCGAAAAGATACACCAAATACTCCCGAAACGCCGAATCAATTCGCCATATTGTTCCGCAATTGCGGACGAAACTCGTAAGTCCACCCCGCAACCGACGGTCGTGCTTAAATCCCAAGACGGCTTGAAGTGACTGTACCGTACAAGGCATTAAAACCCCATTTTAATGACGCAACCTACCCGTTTAAATGCCGCACGTGTCTAACCTTTTATAAGGACGGTGGGGGTTTCGTTGATCGCATTGTTAGTTTATCGTTCAAAGAACGTCATTGGGAAGACCGCGCCGGCTCGCTCCAGCTCAGCGCATCCACGACCACGTCCACCTCACTCAACCACTGTCTCGTCTCCAGGTAGGATTTTAACCACCATCTTTGTTTCATCTCCACGTCAAGTTACTTTTTGGGTTTTCCCGTTCATAACGTGGCCGATAGACATTGATAGCATAGGTCATTTTTTTGTTTATTACAGCCGTCGTGGCCCCTTAGGTTTTTTCATTCCTACCAACTAAAAGCCATAGCCATGACCATCCGAGTTTTTTCACCGGCCGCATTCCGATAGTTTTCCTACCCCGATTCAAACTTTATACCGGCCACACACCGTTTTGCGAGTATTATTAATAACAGTAGTGGTCGGTTGAGATACTCAACCACTCACCTTTTTAGGCTCAATTAATTAATGTGGAAAACATTCCCTTGTTTCATCGCTTATTCATAGGATTTTATTTTATTTTTATTTTTTTACTCTAGGCCGGCCCACCATTGACCATTAGAAGTGCTACGATGAAGGGCACACTCTTACCAAGGACTAGGAGGGAAGCAGGTTTCTTCCACGTCATATGCATACCTTTTCAAAAAACATTCCCAAAAGTTTCTGACTAGGCATTGTCTCCCTAGAATAATCAAGTCTCGGGACCATATTTATTTTTTGAAGTGATCTATTTTGCTTCCCCAACATGCAGCTTTATAATTTTGTCTATATTTCTCATTAGCATGTTAAAATTGTCCTTATCTATGTTACACTCTCATAACATGTTGCAAAATTTTATAATGATTCACATTTGGTTGCTAGCAGGGATAAGCCACGATGCCAAAAGGTGGTAGAAAGAAAACTAAAGTAATGGAACCAAAGCCAGTGCAGCTGAGGACTGAAACTATGTTCCAAGATACTAAGTGTACCACTGGAATTCCTCCCGAGGTCCGTTGGGGAGATGTTTACCGGATGATCAGGGACCAGGATATCCCAGATGTATTATTGGAAGAAGAGCAAATCTACCTCAACATCAGAACTTTCGGCATAGCTATTTAATGGTTGTATGTTGATCTTTAGATACCTCTTCCAGCACATTACTCATACTTATAAATTTTCTCCTTGCAGGGATAGTTTAGGTTTATTTCGGTTTTAAATACAAATTTTTTTCGAGTTCTGCATTTAGATTAAGTTAGGTTAGGCACTTACATATCATTTTAAAATCATAAAATCAAAAAGAACGGTGGACCGGGCCATAACCGGTGTAATTGAAGCAAATATCCAAACCCAACGGTTGTCGAAACCGCTAACCGGACGGATTCCCCACACCAAACGGTGGACAATCTAATTGGGATAGTCTACTGTGGAGAATCCCTTTCTGCTTGATGCTGCGATCTTCAGGGCATCAATAGTTTTTGGCGCTAGAAGGAGGGCCTGAAAGTGCATGGCTGATAAAGGAAAATCTCCCACTGTCAAAAATGTTACTGAAAACCCGCTTAAAAGAGAATTTTCAGACAGCCCAAATCTTGAAGTAGCAAACCAAGAAAACCTCGTCTCTAATTCTGAACCTCAAGAAGTATTGTATGCTGTGCCTTTTGCAGAAATAAAAGATTTAAGGAGACATACACGATCTTATGTTAGACAACAAGGTGGTTTAAACGCAGTAAATTTCCTCCCTAGGAAAATTTCTCCTATAAAAGAACGACATTACAATCGTGATTCGATTCTTGTTCAAAATTTTGAAGAGCTTGTGAATTTAACCTTGGAAGAAATTGCAGAACCTCTGAACAAGGTCGATCTTGAAAACCCAGAAAATATTTCAGATCAAGAAAGTCTTGGAGAACTTATTACTCCAAAGAACACTCCATTGAATTCACCATACAATTCTCCACCTAATTCTCCACATAGAGACATGGCCGTACCTACTTGGAGAGTGAGGGGAGTGTTGAATGTAGCTGAGCCATTCCACAATCTTCCAAAAAATCCAGAGAAAGTCTTACCTAAATTCGACCCAGGGAAAGCCATTTCCGCCGAAGATCATCTCAAGAGTTTTTATTTAGCTCTGAATCTTTTAAATGTGCAACATGAAGATGTAGTCTGTAGGATTTTTCCATACACCTTTGAGCCAAAAGTATCATCTCGGTATTTTAGCTTACAACCTAGCTCGATCTCAAGCTAGGATGAATTTGAAAAATGTTTCTTAAAGAAATATGGAAACCAAAAAACTGTAGCCACACTTATGAAATAATTATTGTCCATGAGAATGGAAAAGAAAGAAAAGGTTCAAGACTTCAACCAAAGGTTCACAACACTCTTAAATAATTTCAGTGAAGCAAATAAACCATCAGAGGAATCTCTGGTTGAATATTATACAACAGCTCTTGAAGGACCCATAGCAATGTTTGTTAAAAGATCTAAGAAAACCACCCTGATAGATAATTTCGAAGAAGCTAGAAAGGTGGAAGAAGAAGCGGATAGCATTGCTAAAAATGCCTTAGATGCAGAAACAAAACCAGCAGTCAGTAAAAAAACCTTGCTGCTCACCAGAGGTAAAGAAGAGTCATCAAAAGACATGGAGAATGTAGTTAAGATGATGCAGAAGTTGTCCAATAAAATTGTAGATCTTGAGAAGGATAAGGCTGCTAGTACATTGAGGAAACCTTTCAAGCCATTTTACAAAAAAAGGGAAGACAGCGATCAACCTCATCCACCCATGAATACTTCCCTTGTTTTAAACCTCAATGAAATAGGGATGGAAAACTTCTGCACCTTTCATCAAGAACCACATTCGGAAAAGAGCTGCCCACAATGGATTAACTCTATGATTTTAGTCATGAACCAAATGCTAGATTCACAGATTCCAAATCAAGACGATCCTCTCAAGGAATCGAGCCCTGAATTAGAAGAACCACCTCCGGACACTACTATGGTGCTATGGGATTGGGTACCTATAACTGAATTAGTAGAAGAAGATCCCATAGAAAGCTCTCTCTCTGCCATGAACATTAATACTTGCAGTAAAGGTCCTATTACGGATCCTGTGCCAGACTCAACTCCTCCCAAGCCTAAAGTTTCAAAAGAACTACCTAGAAGACATATAGCAATTATTCCACCACAACCTAAAGCTAACCAAACAGTGGCCAAGCATCCAAACATTTACACCATGGTTCAACAACCAAAGGTCACAATGAACAAAATAGACCATCCAGCCTGAATTGGGAACGAGTCTGATATAGGGTATGACATTATTGAGGATATAAAGAAAGTCCAAGCAAATGTGTCAATATTCGATATGTGCAGTTTGCCTATGCAACGAGATAAGCTGCTACATGCTCTACAACCCCAGCCCAGCACTCCATTAACGGATACTCAAGAAGACCCCGAAATTAACGAGGCTAGTATCGGCGGGAAATCTAAATCTCAAACGTTGCCATTCCTGTTGACCTTTGAAATTTTCAACCATACTGTTCACAATTGTTTGGTAGATTCTGGAGCATCTTCAAATGTCATGCCACTGTCAATTTGTAAAAAAATTAACGGGCAACATGTTCCATCTCCGGCCCAAATTATTCAGTTAGATAGAACCGCTGTCAAGGTTATTGGGGAAATGAAAGATGTCCTCATTAGATTATCAGCCGACTCTAGATTCTGTCAGTTTGTTGACATAATGGTAGTTGGCATTCCTAAGGCCCGTGGTTTAATCTTAAGTAGGGACTGGTCCACAAAGCTAAATGGTTACTTTTCAACTGATTGGTCTCATCTGTGGTTGCCTTATCAAAATAGACAGAATCAGATCAAAGTACTGAGAGAACCACACATGAAACAAAATGTAACTCAGCTAGAGGGAAAGAATGAAGCTATAACCTTCTCATCCTCAGTTCTGGGAATTATTTCTTAGAAATTGATCCAGGTAATTATTAGTTTGAAACTATCAGCCATGAATCAGATGAACAGTTTGATCTCCTTCATTTTTCTCGGACTGATGATGTCGACTGTAATATAGTTAGTTTAGTCACTGACTTAGACTATAGAGATACTAATTTAGCTAAATCAAAATATCTGTTCTGGACATTATACTTTGACGGTTCTAAAACTCTGGAAGGATCCGGAGCCGGTTGTGTCCTGATGGATCCGGAAAGATATAAGTATTTTTTGTCTTGTAGGTTAGAATTTGAATGTACTAACAACACTACGGAATATGAAGCTTTGGTCCACAATTTAAAGAAGGCCATCGATTTAAATGTTAAATACTTAAAGGTTTTCGGTGACTCAGAAATAGTTGTGAGGCAGGTAAGAGACACCATTCACTGTCTCTCACCCCATTTGAAGGGTTATCAGGCTGAGGTATGGGATTTAATTATGCATTTTGATGCTTTCAATATAAATTTTATTCCTAGATTGCAAAATTCAGCAGCTGATTTGTTGGCAACATCCGCTTCTAGATTGGTGCCATCTAATAACAAATGCTCAATTAAATTAATTTTCAGGCCCTCCGTCCCTGACAATGTCACAAACTTTAGGGTTTTCGATGATGACGAACAGATTATCAGTTTTCTAACGAACGGAGACATTTTCCAAGGAGCTGTGATAGATGAAGAAGAACACGATTCTGATTTGCCAAAGAAGGATGCAAATAAAGGAAATTTCATCCCCAAAGGGGTAAGGTCACTCGAAATGTTGTTTGATCTTCAAAGTAAGTTCAAAAGGCCAACTAATACCAAAACTAACAGTTCATCAATGCAGCATGAGTTAGTTAATTTAGGTACCGAGGCTGAACCAAAATTTGTCAACCTTGGTAAATATTGTTCACCAGGAGAAAGAGATAGGTTCATCAAACTGTTTAGACAATATAAGGATGTTTTTGCATGGACCTATGAAGATCTGAAAACGTATGACGTCCGCACTATTCAGCATGTTATACCGATGAAAGCGGGTGTCAAGCCATTTCAGCAGCAATTAAGGAGGATGCATCCTACTTTGGAACCTCTAATTCAAAAGGAATTAAAGAAACTCCTGGACGCTAAAATAATCTTTAAGGTCCGGCATTCTGAGTGGGTTGCTAACTTAGTTCCCATAAGAAAGAATTCAGGAGAGATAAGACTATGTGTGGACTTCAGAAATTTAAACAGAGCTTCAGATAAAGACAACTACCCCGTCCCTTCAATGGAACAAATCCTTCAAATGGTGTTGGGATTTGAGCTATTTTCTCTTCTCGATGGTTTCTCTGGCTACAATCAAGTATTAGTAGCCGAAGAAGATCGTCTTAAGACTACTTTCCGCACTAAGTGGCGAACTTTCGCATACAGAAGGATGCCATTCGGCCTGATAAACAGAGGTGCTACATTCCAGCGAGCAATGGATATTGCCTTCCGAGGATTGGGTGGGCAGTGTGTTGTTGTCTACTTAGATGATGTGACAGTTTTTTCAAAGAAAAGGAAAGATCATGTTGTTCTTTTGAAGCATATTTTTTATCGTTGTCGAAAATATGGTATTTCATTGAACCCTAAGAAGAGTGTGTTCGTTGTTCCCGAAGGCAAGCTTTTGGGCCATATCATTTCCAAAAGAGGAGTGTCAATAGATCAGGAAAGAGTACAAGCTATAAATAGAATTCCAATGCCTCATAACAAAAAATCTATGCAGTCCTTTATGGGCACTATCAATTTCGTTCAAAGATTTGTTCCAGATTTCGCGCAAATTGTTAAACCTTTACAACAAATGGTTAAACAAAGCATACAGTTCAAGTGGACAGATTTAGAAAAGGATGCGTTTAGAGACATTAATACAACCATAGCTAAAGCTCCTTCCTTAAGAAGCCCAGATTTTGATAAGGATTTTATCTTGTATACCTTTGCTTCGGATGACTCCCTCGTGGCTGTACTCACACAAAAGGTGGAGCTAGGAGACAAATACCCAATCTCGTTTATGAGCACTGGTCTGCAAGGGGCTGAGCTGAACTATCCCGTGGTTGACAAGCATGCATATGCTGTCTTCAAAGTAGTCAAACAGTTCAGACCATATATTCTTAAGAACATAACTAAATTTATAGTTCCCCACCCAGCTGTTAGATCCCTCTTCATTCAAAAGGAACTAGGAGAAAGAAGGGGAAACTGGGTCACAGCTCTTCAAGAATATGATTTAGAATTTAAACCAACCACTATCATCAAAGGACAAGGCCTGTGCAAATTGCTTACAGGAAACTTGACTGATGAAGAGAAACATTGGAAGAATGAAGCTGAGCTAAACTCAGTTGAAGTATGTCATGTCTTCACAACTCCGCAGTCATGGTATAGAGATCTGGTGCATTATTTGCAGCAAGGACACCTACCTGAGCACTGGAGCTCTAAGCAAAGAAGGGCACTCCGTTTGAAATCAGCAGCTTATCAAATCATTGATGGGATACTTTTCAGAAAGAATTACGATGGAATTTTTCTTAGATGTCTAGAAAAGGAAGATGCAAGTAAAGTTGTTCAAGAATTACACGATGGCCCCGCGGGTGGACATTATTCAGGAGAGACAACAGCCCACAAGATACTTAGAGATGGATATTATTGGCCCACTCTGTTCCGAGACGCCCATGCATATGCACAAAACTGTGATATATGCCAAAGAAGTGCCGGGAAATTACCTAAGGCAGCAGGACCCTTGCAGCTGGTTATTATCTCTGAACCTTTTGAACAGTGGGGTATAGATGTTATTGGAGAGATAAATCCAAATTCTTCTTTGCAACATTGATACATCCTGACAGCTACTGACTACTTCACTAGATGGACGGAGGCTATCCCATTGCGCAAGATCAATGAAGATACAGTCATCAGTTTCTTGAAAGAAAACATCATAACCACGTTTGGGGTTCCAATTTCCCTTGTTTTTGATAATGCTCCCTACTTTTCGTCTTTTAAGATAAATGAATTTGTTTATGAATGGGGGATTAAGCTGCATTATTCAGCCAATTATTACCCTCAAGGAAACGGATTAGCTGAATCTTCAAACAAAAACCTCATTTCGAATTCTCAAGAAGACTGTGATAGAAAATCAGCGAAGTTGGCATATAGCTCTCCCAAACGCCTTATGGGCAGATAGGGTGACTCCAAAGAACACATTAGGGTTTTCCCCTTTCACTCTTGTCTATGGAAAGGAAGCCATCCTTCCCCCCAACATCTTGTTTCCATCCTTACAGTTGTCCCAAGCCTCTCAAGGCTCTGGTAGTCAAGTCTTACAATCCAGGATCAATTCCCTGCTTCAACTTGAAGAAGCCCGACAGAAAGCTAAAGACCGATTCCATCAACACCAAGACATAGTCAAGAGATGGTTCGATAAGAGGAAGTCCGGTAAAAGAATTTTTGAAGTTGGGGATTTAGTCTTGAAATGGGATCATAATCATGAAGGCAAAGGGATGCACATGAAATTCCAACATTTATGGATAGGCCCTTACCAAATTTTGGCAAAGATAGGCCCATCCACTTATAAGTTGACAGACCTCAAGGGAGAAGAAGTAACCCTTCCTCTCAATGGCGTCGCCCTGAAACAATACTTTGCGTAGTCTCACTAAGACTTTCTGTACATAAATAAAAAAATTCTTTGTTGCTTTAGCCCTTTGTTTTCATTGCTTTCAGCTATGTTGTTTCTTTTCTCATCATTTCAACCTTTTGTACAAAGTTTGTTTTTTAAAATCTCCTGCGGTTGGGTTTCTCATCAAGATAGATCTCTCGAAGAAATCTCACAACTCATGAATCCGAAACTACGCTCGAATAAAAGTTTATCTATGTATTGTGCTCTTGCTGAACATTCTTCAGAAGGAAGGAAGCCTATTCTGTTAGTCACACTAATCTTGTTTAAATATCAGACATCTATGACTATCTTTATTACTATCCTCGGGCTCCATCCACTCTCACACTGAAAGGCATCTCAAGAAGGTCATTGAATTTGGACCCGCGGAGAGTAGCACATCCCGAGGGCATAGGGTATTGAAATGACTCCATACTGCAGATTTAATAGCCAAAATGGCTTATAATCAAGGGTCTGTTTTCCAGAGATTCTCGCCTCAATTGAAGCATGGCTGAGACAAAAGCAAAGCCTGTAAGTCAAGAAGGCTATCCAAAAGACTCAGCTTAAAGTAGGCTCCTCTCCGTCCGTGAGGCTTGATCAAATCAATAAAATCTCTCACTCACACAAAAGGACATTATGGATTGAGGAGCCAAAATCAAAGATCATGTCTAAAGAAAATATTTCTGGAAGGCTCAAACAGCAAAGCTGTCAATAGTATAAACATCCAAAAGGATGCAAGCGGCATGAGAATGAGGAACAAGAGCAATAATGTCCATGAGAAAGTGTTGCAAATCCTGTGGAGTCCGATAGCAGTAGCCATCTGTGAGATGAATCTTCTAAAATGAACCCCATATGTTGGCCCTTTGAAAGTTTTAAAGATATCTCTATCAAAGCTCCCCTTTCCCCAATGGCTAGCAAATAAAGTGACTTCTTCCTTCACCGAGATTCAAGTGCTCAACTGAATATTGCATATAAGGTGGGTATCTTTTAAGAAGGTTTCGGATCATCGAGAGGAATTTTTTCAGAGATCTGTGTTCACCAGCGACTCACCAATTGTTGTTTGAGCAACATCCCCCCAAAATTTTGTACATTTTGGGGGCCCCTCCTTTTAGTTTTTCTAGAAAGACTTCCTAAAGAAGTTAATTCTCCTTTTAACTTAGTTTTTGTTTTCAACTGAGGAATCTGCTTTAAAAAAATTGAAGTTTTTCTTATAAGTTAGCAATTCACGAAACTCTCCCGAAACTGTGGAAGCAATTCATGAAACTCACTCGAAACTGCGGAAGAGATTCACAAAGATCTCTCGAAATTGCGGAAGACTTAACGTATCTATCCCGAAACTGCGGAAGCAATTTGCATATCTCTCCCGAAATTGCGGAAGCAATTTGCATATCTCTCCCGAAACTGCAAAAGCAATTTGTATATCTCTCTCGAAATTGCGGAAAGAAATTCAAAAAACTCTCTCGAAACTATGGAAGCATTCACGATTCTCTCCCGAAACCGCGGAAAGACTTAGTGTTTTTTGAAAGAACTTAAGTTTCTCTTCCGCAACTACTTGAGAAGCTCAAGTTTCTCTCTCGAAACTGCGGAAGCAATTGGCGAAACTCTCCCGAAACTGTGGAAGCACTCGACGAACTCTCTCGAAACTGCGGAAGCTTTCGTCGAATGTTGCCGTAGTAATTTGTCAAGAAGCTTGAACAAAGTTATTTCGTAAGTTGCGGAAGGATATCCTGAATCTTTCCGAAATTGCGGGATGAATCGGCAAAACCGTTCTTGATAAGCTTCTGAGAAGACTGTATTTCGAAAAGATACGCCAAATACTCCCGAAACGCCGAAGCAATTCGCCATATTGTTCCGCAATTGCGGACGAAACTCGTAAGTCCACCCCGCAACAGACGGTCGTGCTTAAATGCTGAGACGACTTGAAGTGACCGCACCGTACAAGGCATTAAAACCCCATTTTAATGACGCAACCTACCCGTTTAAATGTCGCATGTGTCTAACCTTTTATAAGGACGGTGGGGGTTTCGTTGATCACATTGTTAGTTTATCGTTCAAAGAACGTCGTTGGGAAGACCGCGCCGGCTCGCTCCAGCTCAGCACATCCACGATCGCGTCCACCTCACTCAACCACTGTCTCATCTCCAGGTAGGCTTTTAACCGCCATCTTTGTTTCATCTCCACGTCAAGTTACTTTTTGGGTTTTCCCATTCATAACGTGGCCGATAGACATTGGTAGCATAGGTCATTTTTTTTGTTTGTTACGGTCGTCATGGCCCCTTAGGTTTTTTCATTCCTACCAACTAAAAGCCGTAGCCATGACCATCCAAGTTTTTTCACCGGCCGCATTCCGATAGTTTTCCTACCCTGATTCAAACTTTATACCGGCCACACACCGTTTCACAAGTATTATTAATAACAGTAGTGGTCAGTTGAGATACTCAACCACTCACCTTTTTAGGCTCAGTTAATGAATGTGGAAAATAGTCCCTTTCATCGCTTATTCATAGGATTTTTTTTATTTTTTTTTTCACTCCAGGCCGACCCACCATTAACCATTAGAAGTGCT
Organism: Larix kaempferi; assembly: GCA_027924585.1. Classification (NCBI taxonomy): domain Eukaryota; kingdom Viridiplantae; phylum Streptophyta; class Pinopsida; order Pinales; family Pinaceae; genus Larix; species Larix kaempferi. Next base: position 7,480,674 of record BSBM01000602.1, read on the forward strand.
ACAATGAAGGGAACCCTCTCGCCAAGGACTAGGAGGGAAGCAGGTTTCTTCCACGTCATATGCTTACCTTTTCGAAAAACATTCCCAAAAGTTCCTGACTAGGCATTGTCTCCCTAGAATAATCAAGTCTCAGGACCATATTTCGTATTCTGAAGTGATCTATTTTGATTCCCCAGCATGCAACTTTATAATTTTGTCTATATTTCTCATTAGCATGTTAAAATTGTCCTTCTCTATGTTACACTCTCATAACATGTTGCAAATTTGTATAATGATTCACATTTGATTTCTAGCAGGGATAAGCCACGATGCCAAAAGGTGGTAGAAAGAAAACTAAAGTGATGGAACCAGAGCCAGTGCAGCTGAGGACTGAAACTATGTTCCAAGACACTAAGTGTACCACCGGTGTTCCTCCCGAGGTCCATTGGGGAGATGTTTACCGGATGATCAGGGACCAGGATATCCCATATGTATTATTGGAAGAAGAGCAAATCTACCTCAACATCAGAACTTCTGTCATAGCTAGGGCTTCTACCCACCCTAAATTGTTCCCATGTTCTGAAGTGATCGGGTGGATACTGGAACATGCCAACCCAGAGACAAGAGTGTTGCATGACAGCAAGGGAGAGCCTTTTGCTTCATTTCATCCAGCGCATATTGCTGCGGCCTACAAATTCTCACGTCTCCAACAATCTCTAAGTGATGAATGGTTGGGTAAGATGAATAATATTGAGATGGCCAAGAAATTATTGGTCACAGGAAAACACCTGAGGAAGAGAGGTAATGATGAATATGATATTCAGAACCTAATACCTCCTTTTAGGTTAATTTCCCTGATGCTATGCAGAATTTTCGGCATGCCAGATGGCACTGTATATAGGATACATTGGGCCCCCATCATTCACTTCATAGCATTCAAAGGAACTGTGTTTCACTGGGCTACTATCCTTTCAGACAGTTTGGCATCCACAGTGGCCACTGCAAGAGAAGGTCTGGCCTTAAAAAAGTCAGAATTTTTCATGTCTTCCTATCTCATTGACTGCATTTTGGCCAAACTCTCTTTCCCCAGACTAGGTTGCACATGGGATAAAGCCAACACCCCGGTCTACACTGCTTATAAAATAATGTGGGCTCAAAATTACAAAGCAAGCTATAAGCTTATCTGTGAAGAGTTCATCATGCCTCTATATGAGCATATTTTCAAGGAAGAGCCCAATTATCTATCAGAAAATGCCATGGAGGTCCTGGAAAACTATGGCGATTTTTATTTCTCAGAGCAGGGCACCTACATCAGGATGTTTGGAGGTACCAAAGCGCCATACATTTTTCCAAAATACGCTACTGATTATGTAGTCCTCAAGGAAGCAGTCAGGCAAATTTTCCTTAATGGAATAGGAGGGGTGCTTAACAAACAACATAAGGCTTCTTTCCCTCCTTGGCCTTTCTGCATAGGAGCCTACAAATTCTCAAGGGTTGCATCAGCTGAGGAATTCGTTCAAGAGCTTAAAGCTTTCCACTTCAGTGAAATGATCTTCCATAGAAATGATAGGTGGAGCAAGGTCACCGAGCATTGCAAATAATTTTATGCTCATTTTGAATATGCTCATTACTATGATGCCGAGGAAGAAGTGTTCAGAGGCATCAGCAACATGACTGAGTTGTAGATTTGTCGCCAAGGCAATGGAGCAAGCTCTAGCTCTACCCCAGCCCGAAAAACCAGTCTGCAGAAAGAGAGAGAAGCAACTGATGCCCTAGCCCGCAAAGAACAAAGATTGAAAGAGGAAGCAAGGCTACAACAAGAATCTGAGGAAGCAAGGCTGCAAGGCTGCAACGAGAAGCTGAAAATGCAAGTTTGCAAAAAGAAGTTGAAGATGCAAGGTTGCAGAAAGAAGCTGAAAATGCAGAGCAGATGGAAGAAAGTGAAAATCAGCAGCAAGATGAAGAAGAAGAAAGAAGGCGTAAAGCTGAAGAGGAACAAAAGGCGGAAGAAGAACTTAAGACCGATGAAGACGCCCAGGCAGGTGGCTCTGGCACCCAAGATATGGAAACAGACATATCTCAAGCAGGTGTTCCCGGCACCAAAAATGTGGAGGAAGACATATCTCAAGCAAGTGTTCCTGGCACCCAAAATGTGGGAACAGACGCGTCTCAAGTAGTACAGACCCCACCCATAGAAGTAGAAATACATGTAATAGACCTCCCAATCGTTCCTTACACTCCATCAGAAGATCATACTGTGTCCCGATGGGATGAATTTGTGTATGACAAGAAGAGGAAGGCGGTGGTCTTGAAATCGGAAGAGAGGATAAAGAGGCTCTTCCAAGAAGATATTGTTACCCGACGGGAGACCACGGTGATGCAAAATACAAATAAGGCTCCCATAGCCATGGCATCCGCCATTGTGTCAGCAGCAAAAGAAACACAGGACAATGTGGTCGATATGGTTAGAGAATTTGAGTCAACAAAGAGGAGAGCTCGCATGTTGCAACATACTGTGGCTAATGAGCAGGCTTACAGGGACCTTGTAGTGAATAAATATAATCGCCTGTCTATTGAGCACAAGGAATTATCAGATAAGTATCACCATTTAGAAGAAGAAAAGGAGCACCTGACAGTCCAGATGATGGTTTTAGAAGCAGAAAAGAACGATTCTGAAGCTAGAGTTTCTCATCTGCAAGCAGATAAGAAAGAAATGGTTGAGCAATTAGAGCAGGCAGAGAGCAGAGCAATAGATATGTCTCCCTTTCATGAGTTCTCCTATGACATTCTAAGACAAATGCACGCCACACAGGAGTTGATCATTGAGGAAGTGTGCAGGCTCAAAGCCATGATGGTTAGATTGAAAGAAGTCAATGTAGAGGCCAATAGGCTTAAGGGAAAATATACTCGGGTTAAAGCAAACATCCTGAGCAAGATGGAATGGAGAGAAGGAAAGGTTGATTTTCCCAAGCACCTCCCATTCAAGTCTGTAGATGATTTTAAAGAAGATATAGCCCTTATGGAATTCTGTAGGAACTGTGGCCTTAAGCTAATGGCTAAGATCCAAGGAACAATGGATAAAAGTAACATCCTTTATCAAAAAATCCATGAAGTGCATGATAAGTGCAAGATAAGTTTTCCTCAGTCCCTCGATGAGTTCCCAAGCAAAGAGTAATGTTTATCAGACTTGAAGGAAGAGCTAGGCATTCAAATAGAATATGTAAAGAAGATTGATTCCCTAGCCACTGATGATCTCCATCACTACATTGGGCTATCATCAATATACAGTCATTTTCTTAAAGAAGTCCACCAAGCAGTAGTTGCAGAAATTCAGGGTGTTGAAGTAGAACTTGGCAAAGATGTAACTTCCCAGAAGATCTTGCTCCCTTCCTCAGCAAATGTGGTTATTAGAGACACTGGTATCTGGTTCAGTTACATAGCAAAGGAGGAAAAGAAAGCAGTAGTAGCAGTAGCAACCAGCCTGAGCCCTTCTCTCCCAGCAGTAGCGCCTTCCCAAGGGTGAACACGCTGATCCTAAGGCATTGTTCCTTTTTTTTTATTTGGTCTCCCTATGTAGAAAGCGTAGAATCACTGGATAGCTGTCCTTTTCTCCTTTTTGAGAAATTTTTTGTTTTAAGAGAAGGGCTACGATTTGTTTATTACTGAGGAAAAGTATGGAGAGGACATGTGTAAAGAGCCAGGTGGCAGCCCAAGAGGCATTTTGTAAAGATATAAATAGAAGTTTAGGGAACAGTGTAAAGGGACTTTTTGCAAGGAAAATTATTTTCTTAACTTGTACGAGCTATCTTGCACTTGCTTCAAGAAAATGACATTTGCCTAATAAGAGCCTGGAGAGGACGTCTTTTGCATGGAAATAGATGTTGGATGCCTGTTGGATTATTCTTGTGACTTTCATATTCTACAGTAAGATCTTTCTTTGTTGTCTTGAATTATTTCTCTGTATTGAACGATCTTACTATTTCTTGTGCAAATGAATTTTCTCCTACATGAGTAATGGAATGTGTTATATGTGAATTGGAAGTTATCTTCTAATCTCTGTTGCTTTCTTGTTGTAGATATATCTTTATGATTTAATGGCTGTCTATTGATATTTAGATACCTCTTCCAGCACATTACTCATACTTATAAATTTGCTCCTTGCAGGGATAGTTTAGGTTTATTTCGGTTTTAAATACAGATTTGTTTCGAGTTCTGCATTTAGATTAAGTTAGCTTAGGCACTTGCATATCATTTTAAAATCATAAAATCAAAAATAACAGTGGACCGGGCCATAACCAGTGTAATTGAAGCAAATCTCCAAACCCAACGGTTTTCGGAACCGCTAACCGGACAGATTCCCCACACCAAACAGTGGACAATCTAATTTGGATAGTCTACCGGGGAGAATCCCTTTCTGCTTGATGTTGCGATCTTCATGGCATCAACAGGCTGGAAACGCCCTATCAACAGGATCTATGGAATATTTTCATCATGTTGATTGGATCAGGACTTGTTGTCACCTAGCAGAAGCTGATCTAGTGGGTTGTCGTCAGATGTCAGCACAGGTGTCCACGATCCAGGATGCTGACGGTAGGCTGATGGGGGAAGTAATGAAGGAGCCTCATGTTCTGGATCATTTACGATCTGAATGACGTTTTCCATACCGTTGGTTACTGCGTCTGACATGTTCAGGCTCAGCCTTAAGCGTGGCAGATTCGACGAAAAGGTCGGGGGCAGATTTCGACCTACCCTCTCTTACACATTCCTCATTGCCTTTTGTGGGTTCTTAAACCCGCTGAGGGATTTCCCGTACTCTGTGACGGAAGTCCATCAACTTGCAGTTTTCCCCATGATGACGTTTCAAGTTTCAAATAAGGCTGGTTTTACTCACACCCTCATTGTTTTCTCTATTGCTCCGCCTACTTGCTGGTTTAGTGATAGTGTCAAGAGAATTGCTGAGTGTGAGCGTGGGTGGTTTTTTTGGGTTAGACCACCTAAACCTCTGAAGGATTTCATTATGGCCCCAAAACATCGGTTTATTTCCTTGAATCCAAAGGGTTCTGGGGACGATGGGCATCCTGCCAGAAGAGAATCGTCTGCGCAGGGCAACGTTCGGGTGGGTCGTGTGACTCGCGCTTCGTCCAAGTCTCTCCTTTAAGCCTCCGCTTCTTTCTTCCGCAGTCGTATCCCCCCGTCTGTCAGGGAAGAAATTGAGGGAGTTGAGAAGGAACTCTGGGATACTGTTCAGAGTCTTCCAATTGAGGAAGTTCGCAGTGAAATTGAAGATTGGGTGGCATACCCTGGAACCACAGCCGGTCACGCTTCTATCTACGAGTGGACCCTCATGACTTACTGGGTTACCAAGAATTTGATAGCGCATGTTCTGATGGACTCGTTCAACAAGAACAAAGGGGATGAAGAACTGGTCAGGTCCTGGAAGGCCCTTAATTTGGACGGCCGGGTGATGCATTCAAAAATTGATGCCATCACCTTTGTCATTCAGGGGGAGGGTGATGAGGAGCTTGGCGGCAACATTCGTGGTGGCACCAAAAGTCCTCCCGGGAGTGCAGGGAACGCAGCCAAAGATCAAAATCAGACGACCGGTCCACAATCGATCCTGGATAACACTGGTAAGGGTCCCCCTACTGTCACAATTGATTAGGCCCTGTGTTTTGGGTTATCTTTCAGTGTTTTCAGAACTCTGTGTTTTTGTTTTTTCCATATTCTCCAGATGGTAACTCTGTATGGTCTAGCTGATAAGGGGTTTGAACATTTTTGTCCATGTCTATGTCAAATTCCTATTTGGCGGGTTTTCTGCTGGGAATGTCTCAGATTACGCTTGATATGTCTGGTTGGTGTTTGGATTCCTATTTGGCTGATCTCAGCCGGGAATGCCTATGTTTTTTATGAAACTGTGTGACAAGCTCTGTACTCTTTTTAAGCAGTAAAATATAGTCTTTTATTTACAAAAAAAATGAAAGCGTACAAAAATGATAGTATTCATTAGCATTAATGAAACATTTAGAAAAAAAGACCAAATGTCAAGCTAGAAAAAGAATTGAATTTTGAATTTTTAAATTATTATTTTGTTTAAACAATTTCATAAGTGTACAAAAATGATACTATTCATTAGCATTAATGAAACGTTTAGTGCAAAGACCACATGTCAAGCTAGATTTTTTTTGAATTTTTAAAATTGAAATTATTATTTTGTTTAAACAATTCCACATCCAACTAGGGTTAATTTGTCACTTCAAGGCCTTTAACCAATCATAAAAGAGAATTTTTTTTTTTTTAAATATTCAACAAAATAATTTATATTTTTAAAATATTAAATTTAATATATGAATACTACAAAATGTTGAGAAACATTATGAATTGGTTTTATGATTAATATAAAGTCAAAGTTTATGTATGATCAATTGATTGCTATATTCCCTACCTTTGCAAGGACTAAAAAATCAATTTAATAAATTGTTTTTTGGAAACATTGGAAAACTTTATTAAAAATTATAGCATGAAATTGAATTAATGTGAAGTCAAATGAAAAATGACCTCATAAAAGACTAATAAAAAACACAAATATGATAGAAAATGTTATTTTATACCTCATGTAGAGAGGTTCCCAGTTTCTCATCTTACCTTAATATGGAAATACTTTAATTTAACATCTCCATTTGTAAAAACATGGATAGTTATTTGTGAGGTTGTGCTAACAACTTCTTTTATCACTAAGCCTAAACTAGATTAAAAAGGTTTGAATCTAACAAGTTTATATTTCTAGTTTCACGCGAGGCCAAGCCTGGATTAAAAAGGTTTAAATACAACATGTTTATATTGCTAATTTCACATTGTAGCAATGCATGGTTGTATTTTTATTTAGTAAGGAGAAAAATAAACCTATATAAAGTTTTTTTTCCATGAAAAAAAGATCGTAGCTCATATTTTATTAGAATCAAACCACATTGTTTATAGGCAAAATAGCCATCCATTTTAGTTGTTTAACTATAAATAGCTATTCAGTCGCATCTATTTCATCTTCAAAAATATACATAGTATAATTATCCCAAAATTTTGCAAAAATTGTCTATGGGATGATAGCATAAAAACCATGTTCCTCCCTATTTCGCTTAGGCCCATTTTCATGGGCATATTTTTAAAAATTCAGCCTAGGTACTGGATCAAATTCCTTAATGACGTATTTATCAATTTCCAAGACTTGAGTTACACCAGTTGTGAGATGAAGAGCTTGTTTCAACAAGTGGTTTGCTTCAGTGTTCTTCTCCCTGTAAATGTGTTGGAAAGTAATATCTTCAAAACGATAGAGTAATATGCAAATGTCATCGTAGATTGGCCTAAGGTAGATGTTCTTTGGCGTATTCCTTTCAGATACCCAAGCTATGACCAACAAAGAATCCCCAATAACTTGCAGAACTTTCACACCAAGTATGAAGGCCAATTTAATGACTTAGTAGGTTGCTAACAGTTTTGCTTTATTGTTAGTAGTTGGTCCGATATTTGCAGAGAGATTGAACTGGTGACTATAGTAATGTGCATAGCACCTCCAAGTCCACCAATGGAAGGATGACCTTGGGCAGCTCCATTGAAAGTGCACCATGGCTTTTTTCTTATCTCAGGTGACCAAGGTATGAATTTGCTGTGAAATGGATGAATTAGACTGGGGGAAGTGATACATAATAGCAATACTCTTTGTTGCATAAGAACGAGGTGGGATATATATGTCCTGAAATATTTTTTTGTTCCAGACGATCCAAACTCCCCAAATCATGAGTACATCGAGAGCTCTAAAAACTGTGTATTCCAGAGTGTTCAACCAAGATTGGAAAGTATCTACGAAGTCCACTCCATCTCATTTAAAACTGATACCAGTAATATTTTATACAAAAAGACACATTTCTGAAAGTTGTGGGCATCAGATAAAGTGGTCAATGGCATCCTCACCATTCTTGCACAGTGCACATTTGTTGGGACCTGTACCTATAAATCTTGTGATATGGTTCCAAACATTAATTTTTCCTTCTAAACCACTTATACTCTGAAACGAGAACTATATACTAAGAACGAGAACTCTAGCCATAAAAACTCATATTTTTGCATAAAAAACACCGAAAACAACCCCCAAATCAAAAAGTGTTGATGCCAGTATCATGTTTTCATAAAAAACACCAAAAACAACCCCCAAATCGAAAAGTGTTGATACTAGTATCAACGTTTTTTTTTCTCTGGGTTAAAAATATAGCCATGGCTTAAAAATCTCATACTGTTATTTACGAAAGCCTTAAAATCAACCCCTAAATTGAAATTTTCTGTTTTCAACAAATAAATTCCTAACCCTAACCCCCAACAAACTATTACAAAAGTTTAAAAAAAAAGACTTTATAAAAAAAAAAAATTTAAAACAAATTAAAACTTAAATAAATAAATAAATAAAATTTAAAAACAAATTAAAAATTAAAAAAAAAACTTTAAAAAAACAAATTAAAAATTAAAAAAAAAAACAAATTTAAAATTTTAAAAAAAACTTTAAAAAAAAAAATTAAAAATTAAAAAAAAATAAAATTTTAAAACAAATTAAAAATTAAAAATTAAAAAAAAAAACCTTTGGGCGCCCAACGAGGCGGAGCCAGCATCCGCCCGCCCAGCTGCCCCCGTGGGGCGGCCCTTTGGGCGGCCAAGGGTTTTTTTTTTAATTTTTAATTTTTTTTTTTTTATTTTTAATTTGTTTTTTTTTAATTTTTAATTTTTTTTTTTTAAGTTTTTTTAAAATTTTTAATTTGTTTTTATTTTTATTTTTTTTTTAATTTTTAATTTGTTTTTTTTAAGTTTTTTTAAAAAATTTTAATTTGTTTTTAAATTTTTTTTTTTTTAAATTTTAAATTTTTTTTTTTTTAAGTTTTTTTTAAATTTTTAATTTGTTTTTTAATTTTTTTTTTTTTTTAATTTTAAATTTTTTTTTTAAAGTTTTTTTAAAAATTTTTAATTTGTTTTAAAATTTATTTTTTGTAAAGTCTTTTTTTTTTTAAATTTGTAAAGTCTAGTTTGTTTTTTGTTATTTTCTTTTGTAAAGTTTAGGTTTTATTTTTTATTTTTTAAGTTTAGGTTTTTTATTTTAATTTTTTAATTTTTTAATTTTTTAAGTTGGGTTTTAAATTTTTTTAGTTAAAATGATGTGTGAGGGGTAATGGGGTAACATGAGGGGGTTAACGTAGTGGGTAGGGCATTAGGAAATGTAATTTTCGGGGGGCTAAGGTAGGGGGTAATGTAGGGGGCTAGAGCATTAGAAAATGTACTTTTTTTTAAAAATATTTATTAATGGTTGGTTGAGGGGTTAGGGTAGGATATGTAATTATTTTTTTAAATGTAATTTTTAAAAAAAATTATTAATAGTTTGTTAGGGGGTTAGGGTAGAAGGGACGCATTATAATTATTTTTTTAACTTTTGTAATAGTTTGTGGGGGAGTAGGGATAGGGTTAGGGTAAAAGGGGGCAATGTAATTTTTTAAAATATTTTCTTTTTAAATTTTAATAATAATTGGTTAGGTGGTTAAATATTATGAAAAATAATGTGAAATAGTATCATTTTTATACAAAATGACTAAAAATCTGTTAAAAATGGGTTTAAATGTCTTCTTTTTCTCGATTTGTTTACTATTTTTTCCATAAAAATATATTATTTATGATTAAATTTTAAAGATAAATGTCGAAAATGTATGTGTTTTTCATTATAGCTAGCTTCTAAATGTATGTTTTTTGTTAAATTTCTAAAAAACACACTTGAAAATAGAAATTAAAAATACTTTACAATAAAGATGTGTCAAAGGCCCAAAAAATGCCTCAAAATGAAAATGTGTGATACTGGTATCAACCCTTTTTGAAACGGAGGTAAAAATAGCTACTAAAATTAGGAGAGAGAAAAACGAGAACTGTGTCGAGTTCTCGTTTCATAGTATAAGTGGTTTCTAGTGTAAGCCATAAAAAAAAAAATTATTCAATGGACAGTTAATGCTCCACACCACCGAATTCCACCATGCAGGAACACTGTGATCTTTGATCTCTCTCAGTAGCAGGTATCCATACTTTCGTAAATATGTGCATTCAACCTCATTCTTTGCCCAGATCAATTGATCTGGTGCATCCACAATATATATGAATCATTGTAAGGTCATGTATGAAGCCTTCCCACTTAACTTTATGATCAATAACAAAACCCAGATGATCTGCCGTGAGCCATTCTTGTTTAAACTTACTGGTATTGTGTCTATCCTGTATATGTGATAGATAAACAACCCCCCTATCTAAGAGATGATCGATCATATACTCAGAAAATCTATGAGCGGGAGAGTATCCAATCTAGGGATCAATTCCCAACCCGGTCGGTCTGCTCTTTCCAAATTTCCAAGTAATCCAATCTGTAGTGAGTTCAAAATCTTTCAACATGGCTTTCCACATGATCGATACTCCACTAGTCGATTTTGGGAAGGTTTTGATCCACTCCAAGATAGTCAAAGGCCGCATATATTTACTGTGTATAAACTTCAAAGTCTCGTACCATGTACAATACGCCATATGCCATTCGCAACCAGTGCCTTAGAAAAGCGTGGAATATGCTTGAGGCCCCAACCTCCTAGATTTTTTGGTAGGGTAAGTCTGCTCCAATAAATCCAGTGGAAGGATCTGCCTTTGTATTTGTTGCTCCAGAGAAAGTTAAAGAAATTTTTTTTGATATAGTCTAAAATTCAGTTTCGAACATGAGCTAGTGTAAACCAGTACACTGGTATTCCTTCCAAAATGGATTTAATGAGGACTAGGTGTCCAACTATGGACATCCATTTGTTGTGCTAGAGATTAAGCTTTCCTTCAATTTTGCCTATGATCCACGCCCAATATTTTGCATTATAATCATTTGGTTTAATGACAAAACCAAGATAGCTTAGTCTAATGGATGGGTCAGCCAGAATAAAGTCAAATTGTTGAGAAATCCAAACAACAAACTCAGGAGGTAGATCAAGGAAGGAGAGCGTGGATTTGAGAGAATTAACTTGCATACCTGTAGCTTGTGTGAAAAGTGCAAGGAGGGATTTTATCTTTTGGATCTCCCTTTTACTGCCATCCATGAAAAGGAGGATGTTGTCCACAAAGTGTAGGTGAGTGATGGAGACAGTACCTCAAAAAATGAATCCTTTGAGAGCACCAATTGATCTAGCATTTGAGAGCATCTTGTTGAGTCCTTCCATAACCAAAGGAAAAGAAGAGACACAACTAGACATATACTTGTCTGAGCCCCCTTCTGGGTTGAAAGAAAATTGATGTCGAACCATTAATAAGGACTGCAAAACTAACTAATTGCACACATGGTAGAATCCAATTTATCAATTGCAGCTCAAATTCAATTTGAGTAAGAACCAATCTAAGATAAGTCCAATTGAACCGGTCTTATGCCTTTGACAGGTCTACTTTAATGATCACCACTAGGGAATGAGTGGTCTTAGCCAAGTGCAATACTTCTTGTGCGATACCCATAACATCATGAATTCATCGTCCTTCTAGGAAAGCAAATTGTTCTGGCAAGATGGTTTTAGAGAAAATCCCCCTAATTCTATTAGCAAGGACTTTTGCAATCAATTTGTACACATTGTTGCATAAATAAATTGGTCTAAGGTATTCCATTCTTTTAACCTTGTCCAAATTTGGGATCAGGGTAAGAAAAGTCGAGTTGAAGGAAACAAGTACTCTCCCTTTCTGTCTGGACTCTTCAACCACTGCTAGCATATCAATATCAATGAGATCAAATAATCCCAAATAAAATTCAATGGACCATCCATCTGGCCCAAGACACTTGTCCCTGTGCATAGATCTCATGGATTCCATAAGCTCCTCTTTTGTTATGGGTTCTCTAAGGAAAGCATTATGCTCTTTCAAGACATAGGATGGGAAAAGTACAATAGTCTCAAGCATAGGAGCAATCGCTGCCCCTTGGTCCTCCTTAAACAAATACGAGAAATGTCTCACCCCCACATTGGCTATATCGTTGAAGCCTGTAACAAGTATGATCCAGGTGGATATTGGTGGCCACCCACCTTTCCAACTGGCTCAAAACAGTTTTATGGCAATTTTGGTATTGTACTATTTTTAGTAGTTTTTCGAGTCCTGAACTTCCGGGGCCATTTTGAGGCCCTAAACGACCTTTTTGGCAATTTGGGGGGCCAAATGAGGTGCCCTAGTCGAAAGTTTTAAATCTCGGATAGACCTTTCCAACGGGCTACCAAGTGCCCCAAACGGAGATCATATGCAAAAGTTATGACCCCGGGAAGTTGATGTACTAACTTACCCAAACGGGGACCACATGACTTTTGGCGCTTCATCTCTTAGGGTTAGGTTTTTGGATGTCTAGGGTTTTTGACATTCCTGTTTATTGTAAAAGGCCTTGAGAGCCTCATTGTAACGATCTTCTTGCGAAATGAGGGCAGCCGTCACATCTCTTCTTAGAGATAAGCCGCCACCATTCCAGCAAGTTTGTTTTCCGCTGCATTTTATAGTTCTAGCTTATTTCCTTATTGAATAGAAAACCAGTTTTACTGTATCTCTGTTATTTTGTGTTAAGCATCTGATAATAATCTGTATTCATTTCATTCTGCTCATAAAATGCAGATCAATGGTATCAGAGCGGTCTGCTCCTTGTCATCTTAATGCATGTCCCCAACGAGGTCAGGGTATAATGAATTGGGTCTCGAGCTTGTTTCTCTTGAGGACAAAAGCTCTCGCACGCCCAAGCGACCTCTCATGGCAGGAGAAAAGAAATATGACGGGACAGTAGATCCTATCAAAATGTTGCTTGAGGAAGCCCTCATGCAGCAGAGGAACAAGATGATGGATAATTTCGCGCAAATCCTTCGGCGACTACCAACAAGTGACGCATCTTCCTCGAGTGGAGGCGCCACCCCCTTCAAGGTACAAATCAACTTCGATATCCCTATCTTTGAAGGACAGATAGACACAGATGCTGTAGATAAGTGGTTGAATCTACTAGAAGGGTATTTTTCTGTCCATAACTTTTCGAATAAAGAAAATATTACTTTTGCGCTCCTCAAAGCCGGTCCCCATGTCAAAGATTGGTGGGAAACATTCTGCGAGCAAAAGGACACAGAAGAAGCCTCATTATTTTCAGTCACGGCCACCTGGGAATCCTTCAGGGATTCTATTAAGGAACAATACTACCTTGTTGGAAGTTATGACGACTTGTATACCAAATGGACCACACTGCGACAAGAAAGAGACCAAGCAGTGCCAGAGTTCACAAATATCTTCCATACCTTGCGCACCAATCTGGGTATCAAAGATTCAGAGTGACATTTGGTGCTCAAGTATCGTGGTGGTTTGCATAGATACATCTAGACCGAAATGGAATTTATAAACATCTCTTCCTTGGGCGCGGCCTATCGATATGCCGTCAAAATCGAGCAGAAGCTCAAACAAAAGACACGGCAATTTGGACCTGGGAACCCTTCACAGCAAAAGATAGTAAAGGGTGGCCCCAACCCACAGAATAAAGGACAGAGCAAAGATGGACAATATCAGGACAACCAGTCCAAGCCGCAAGCAAAGAAGGACACTGAAAAAACAAATAAAGATACCGGGAAGTGGTGCGACTTCCATAAGAGCCCTTGGCATAACACTGCGTATTGCCGCTCAAAGTAGTCGCTGGTGGCCAAAGTGAAAGCATTTGAATCAGATGTGGGTTCTGAATCTGAATCCGAACCAGAAAGGGGAAGACAAATCATTGACGCAGAACCCAGTGCCACCGTTGCTACCACCAAGCTCTAGCCTGATGAACCAGACGAGCCAAAAGAAGGAGAACGCCTCTTCCATTCACAGATGTGGGTAAAAGGCACCCCACTGCACTTTATCGTTGATAGTGGTAGCCAGAAGAATCTCATCTCAGCAGAGGTCGTCAAGCGCTTGGCCCTGCCGACAACTCCGCACCCACAACCCTACACCATTGGATGGCTCCGCAAAGGAAGTGATCTCCGCGTCAGCCAACAGTGCCGACTGCCATACGGCATCAAGACCTTCAAGGATGAGGTATTGTGTGATGTTGCTCCTCTCGAAGTTTCAGATGTTCTTTTGGGCCAACCTTATTTATGGAAACGTCATGCTATATATGAGTCTAGGCCTTGTAGTGTTATTATTTCTTTGAATAGGAAATTGTACAGGATACCCGAGGCAGTCCCTCCTAGTGATATTTCCTTGATCTCTGCCAAGCAATGCAGGAAGGTCATCTCTCAGACCGGGGAATTTGTCTTCTTCGTGATTCACTCTCAGAGTGAAAGAAAGATCGCAACCACATCCCGGGCCTCCACGACCGATCTATCCACACAACAGAAGCAAGTGGATAAGGTGGTGGAAGGATACTCAGATATCTTCTCCTCTCCGACCGGGGTACCTCTGCACTTCCAGGTCAAGCATCCCATCGATTTGACCCCAGGCACACCGCTACCCAATGGGCCAGTCTATCGCCGCTCTCTATTGGAAAACGAGGAGATCGAGAGGCAGATCCAAGAATTGCTCCACAAGGGGCACATCCATCCCAGTTCATCACCTTGTGGGATCCCAATCATGCTGGTGTAGAAGAAAGATGGGACCTAGCGACTCTGCATTGATTATTGGGACTTGAATAAAATCACAGTCCGTAACCGGTACCCCGATTCCCCAAATCGACGACCTCCTTGATCAGCTCACGAGGGCCAAATACTTCAGTAAGATTGATCTGAAGTCTGGCTACCACCAAGTCCCAATAGAACAGACAGATGTATGGAAGACTACCTTCAAGTCAAAAGAAGGTATTTTTGAATGGCTGGTCATGCCTTTTGGTTTGACAAATGCTCCAGCAACTTTTATGAGGATGATGGACGATATCCTACGACCTTTCACCAACAATTTTGTAGTGGTGTATCTGGATGACATCCTCATCTACAGCAAGACTTGGGAGGAACACTTGCAGCATATTCAGCAGGTTCTGCACACCCTGCGGAAGCACAAACTATATGCAAACTTGGAAAACTGCTCCTTCGGCATGGACAGGGTCCATTACTTAGGCTACATCGTTGATCGACATGGTGTGCATGTGGATCCAGCCAAGATCCGGGTCATCCGTGACTGGCCAGCCCCAACCACACTCATTGAACTTCGGAGCTTCTTGCGCCTCGCCAATTTCTATCGCCGGTTCATGCTGGGATTATCTCATATCGCATGGGCCCTCAGCCAAGTGACCAGGGGTGGTGGTAAGGCAAAATTTGTGTGGGGCCTGTCCCAACAACAAGCCTTCGATGACTTGAAGAACCGTTTGTGCTCATCGTCGATACTCTCATTACCGAACCTGCAACATCCCTTTGAGATCGAGACAGATGCTTCAGATTATATTGTGGGCACCGTTCTCACTCAACACGGCCACCCCGTGGCATATCATAGTGAGACACTATCAGATGATGTCTGCAAGTACCCTACCTACGACAAAGAAATGTACTCCATTGTACAAGCCTGCCGCCAGTGGAGTCATTACATTCTTGGGAAGGAGACGGTCATCCACACTGATCACAAGCCACTACAGTTCATGCAGACCCAAGGAAAGTTGTAGAATGACCGCCATCAGAAGTGGTCAACATATTTACAGCAGTTCCACCTCAACATCAAATATAAAACAGGGAGTACCAACCGAGTTAATGACTGCCTCAGTCGACCTCTAGTCGCGGCACTTACCACGGTGCTAGACTCTTGTGGCCACGAGACCTCTGGATGGCCCCACCTCTACGAGACAAACCCTGACTTCTCCACCATTTATCAAATGTTGGGCACCAACTCAGTGGTTGCTAATTTCCATCTTCAGGATGAGTTGTTGTGTCGTCTGGGCCATCTCTGCGTTCCATCAAGCGAGTGCGCGAAGCTGATTTGGGAAGCTCACTACAGTTGGGTGGCAGGACACTTTGGCGTCAAAAAGACAGTGGCAGTGTTGCAGAAGCATTTCTACTGGCCGAAACTTCGACAGGATGTCGGCAAGTATATCAGGTCCTGCACTGCTTACACTATTGCCAAACCGACCACTAAGAAACATGGCCTATACACCCCTCTGCCTACTCCTGACATGCCGTGGGAATCCATCTCAATGGACTACATGTCGGGCCTCCCGTCCACCAAGAGGGGAAACGACTGTGTTTTCGTGGTTGTTGATCACTTTTCCAAGATGGCAGTTCTAGCCGCTTGCAAGAAGAACATCACAGCAGAAGCCACTGCCAAGATATTCTTTGAACGAGTATGGGTACATTTTGGGATCCCACAGACCATTATCTTAGACCGTGACAGTCGGTTCCTCAGCTCATTCTGTTCAAGCCTCTGGTCACTGCTGGATACCAAGCTCACCAAATCCACTGCCTTCCACCCCCAATCCGATGGACAAACGGAGGTCGTCAACCGGATGGTCGTACATATCCTACGCATGTACAATTCAACACACCCCCGCACATGGGATGAGAGTCTCCCCTATGTCCAACATAGCTACAACCGAGCCCTGCATAGCTCAACTAGCCACAACCCCTTTCAGGTGGGGTTGGGATTCCAACCATTGGGCCCCATGGATGTTGCACTTCCCCTTTCGACCACCTTGGCCGACTCATCCCCAGAAGCTGACAAAGCCGCCCGGTTCATTGAATGGATCCAGCATATCCGCCAACAGGTTACGGATATTCTACAGAAGTCTAATGCCAAGTACAAGCAGCGCCATGATTAACATCGGGTGCCACATAAGTTTCAGGTGGGCGACAAAGTTTGGTTGAATTTACAGAAAGAACGCCTTACAGGGCCCCATCAAAAGCTTCACCCACTTCGTTATGGGCCGTACACCATCACCAAGGCGGTGCGTGACAATGCTTTTGAGCTCAACATTCCCCCCTTCCTTGGTCTACATCCAGTCTTCAACGTGGCTCTCCTTCGGCCATATTTCCCACAACTATTAGACACCTCAGAGATAGCAGAGAAGTTGACACCAACAGAGCTCAACCCTGACTGCCTACAACAAGCATCCAGTGATCATATTGCAGACACATAGATCAAGGGCACTCGACATCAAAGGATCCAGCTTTATCGAGTTGTCAAAGCAGGGCAGCTCCTGCACCAAGGCAAGTGGCTCACCCGAGGCCAAATTCAACAGAAATTTCCTCATCTGACGGGGGAACTCAACGCAATGGAGACCATTGCTTCCTAAGGAGGGAGGATTGATCCAGGTGGATATTGGTGGCCACCCACCTTTCCAACTGGCTCAAAACAGTTTTATGGCAATTTTGGTATTGTACTATTTTTAGCAGTTTTTCAGGTCTTGAACTTTCGGGGCCATTTTGAGGCCCTAAACGACCTTTTTTGGAAATTTGAGGGGTCATAAGATGGGCCCCAGTCGAAAGTTGTAAATATCGGATAGACCTTTCCAACGGGCTACCGAGTGCCCCAAACGAAGATCGTATGCAAAAGTTACGACCCCGGGAAGTTGATGTACTAACTTACCCAAACGGGGCCCACATGACTTTTGGCGCTTCATCTCCTAGGGTTAGGTTTTTGGATGTCTAGGTTTTTTGACATTCCTGTTTATTGTAAAAGGCCTTGAGAGTCTCATTGTAACGATCTTCTTGCGAAATGAGCGCAGCCGTCACATCTCTTCTCAGAGATAAGCCGCCACCATTCCAACAAGCTTGTTTTCCACTGCATTTTACAGTTCTAGCTTATTTCCTTATTGAATAGAAAACCAGTTTTACTGTATCTCTGTTATTTTGTGTTAAGCATCTGATAATAATCTGTATTCATTTCGTTCTGCTCATAAAATCCGGATCAAGGTAGCCCATGCTCATCATCAATCTCCCAAATAAAATTAATGTGCTCCCTGTGCTTGATATAATTGTGGAAAAAATTTTAATTGTTATCTCCCTTATTGAGCCAAATAGCATGACATTTAAGTCAGATACTTGCTTCCTCATCAAGCATGAGCTTTATTATTTTATGCTAAAAAATCAACAACTGATCTTTCTGGTCATGAGAGATAAGATCGATTGAGTATGAATAGAGATGGTCCAATTGTGCTTCAAGATCTAGGGTCTCCTTACTTCTGACTTTCCTATAGTAATCAACCCATGGAATCGTCTAAGCTTTCAACCGGTTTAGGTTATTTAAGATATGGATAGTTGCTGAGCACTTTGAGGAGGAATCGAAAGGAATCCAATTTGCTTTGACATTAGATGGAAATATTCCTCATTTAACCAAGTTGTATCGAATTTAAAAGGTGAAGGGGGCTTATTACTCTCCCCTCTGATTTCCAGAAAAAAATGGAGAATGGTCCAAGTCCCCTCCAATACAAATCCATTGTTTGACAGTAGATACCTAAATCAAGATCCTTTCATTTAATAGGAACCTATCCAACCTTTCCACAAACGCCTAGTTGCTAATTCTTTTATTCCTCCATGTGGGTTTAAGGACCACTAAGAGAAGATCAAACATACCTTCTAATTCCAATTTCTCGATGAAGTACTCGGACAAAGGATATTTGTGGGTCGAAATTCCCCAGGTCTCAGTTTCTCCTATGGAAAACTTGAGATAGTCAGCCATAATAAATTTTTGTGGCTGGTGGAAGCCTGCAACAAATAAGTTGTGCCAAAAAAATTCTTCGTGCTGGTGAGGTCCATAAAGATTAAGAAGAGTAAAAGACAAACACGGATCTTTGGAAAAACGTTCAATACCAAGACCTGTGGAGATACCCCAACATGTGTTCACTGACATAGACAAAACCTTCCATCCTGTAATAATTCCTCCAGACCTACCAACTTCATCTAGATAAATAAAGTCCCAGCTTGGGAGAAGGGTTTTTAACTCTGAAATGATGGATACATCAACTGCTACAGTCTCTTGTAGTAATAAAACATTTGGATTGTGTAAAGTAACAAGTCTTTTCAGAGCCAATTTTTGGGGGGCTTGTCCCAAAACCCTCACATTGAGAGATAGACAGAGCATTAATGAACCAACTTCATGGGGGTGCGTACTAAGGCCCCCTTGATTGTTCTTTTCCTGCCTCCACTAACATCAAGCATAGTCTGTGCTCTGGATGAGGCCATTATGGAGCTACGATCTCGAAGACGATTGGGAATACCCTATGAAGGAATACAAATCCCAAGAGCAGACACATGTTCATCACCCTTCTATAGGGTTGATGCAGGCCTAAAGTGATATCTGGACGAGGTTGGAGTCTTCCTGGGTAAATATTTTGATCGAGTAGAAATACGTCCAGGATGAGGGGTAAGTAGAGTGTGAGTTTGTTCAGATGGGTAGGAAGTGGGCGATAGGGTGATCAACAAGGGTGAAGCAATTAGGGCTAAAGGTGAGTCCAGATGGGTCGAAAGAGGGGACTGTGGAGGAGGAATGATATTAGTCTTTTCAAAAGATAGCTAGGGTAAGGAGTACGGAGGACCTTCAAGAGCAGATAATATAAGAGAAAGGGAGCAAGAAAAGGACAAAAAAGGAAGAAATATTCTGAAGAGGTGCTTCGTTGGCCGAGACTGAGTTAGTCAACTTGTGATTGTTCACACAAGGCGAAGCCGAGGGGGTCAGTGAATTAGGTACCTCCAAAACAAATGTAGAGTGAAGTCTCGCTCGTATAGTTTGGTTTATTGGCCCTTCAGGTTCAGGATGTGAATCCTTCTTGTGTCACCAGTAGTCACGAACGAAAGGCATCGAGCAATCTTGGACAAGGTGTCCATAGACATAACACCAATTGTAATGGAACAACAGTCCAATGTAGTCAAGGTTCTGAGAAATGGTATAAGAAGCCCTTGTGATGTTGATTTTGTCCGATAGACTGTCCTTGATATCAAGGTCGACTATAATCTTTGCAACCGCCATATCCCCGGTAACCTCGAAGCTATTGTCCGACAGGAGAAATACTCCTAGTGACTCTCCAATAAGAGAAAATATGTTTGGACTCCATAGTTCAGGCGGTAAACCCGAGAGATTCACCCAAGTAGGGTGGGAGTAAGTCTTCTCCCTACGAGCGTCAAAATCCAGTATCCATCTCTTAACCTTGAATGACATAGTCCCCCAGAACCAATGGCCTTCAAGGATCCTTTTTACGTCTACAAAGGTTCTGAGGATAGCTCCCAACCATCTTTTTGAGAGCCCAAAACATTGAGGGGTATAATAAAAAAGACTCCAATTGTTTGCAACCCACGTACGAAAGGTGGCTAGTGCCATACTACCACCACAGAAGTGGCCAACTATGGTTGTTCAGTCATCAAAAAAAAATTGAACATCGACACATCCTAACCTAGAGCAAGATTAGCCTTCAGATTCCGTTTAACGCACCTTCTACGCTTTATACATATAGGGGTTAGACTAACACCCAGGTTCGGACCCTTTGCATAAGATGGTTCACCAAAGAAAAGGCTCGAGCGCTCTATAGAGCCTAAAGAATAGTGGGAGTTAGGAACCTGGATAGGAAAAGTACTGACACCATGGGAGAATGGGGGAGGATGAAAGGTGGCAGGATATTAAATACTTTCCTCCTCGGCGAGTGTGATCTTGTTGATAAAATGAGGGTC
This sequence comes from Larix kaempferi, assembly GCA_027924585.1. NCBI lineage: Eukaryota > Viridiplantae > Streptophyta > Pinopsida > Pinales > Pinaceae > Larix > Larix kaempferi. The sequence continues at coordinate 7,501,292 of BSBM01000602.1, forward strand.
AATTTCCCAAGGCACATAGGAAGGTTCCATGTGTCCTATGTCATAAAGGCAGTACTAAGGAAAGGGTTAAAAAAGTAGGTCTGACAACAACAACACGGTGATGGAAGTCCCTCTAGTTGATGTCTAATACAAAAAAATGGATGAAAAAATAAGAGTCGACCATCAAAAGGTTAAGGATAAATCCAGAAAAAAGAGACCGCTACCTACCATGTGTAAAAAGCACATATACGCCATTAAGCACATACAAACACAAGCCTTCGATAAATGGGCTCTACAAACCCAAATATACACTGGAACCTAGAAACACCACCATCCATGAAAATCCTCGCCGCCATACACCTATATAAAGTGAAATACAACTTAATATATTTGTGTAAGTATCAATATTTTATGATATAATACAACACCTTAAGTGTTTAACAATTATCTAAGTGTTTAATAATTATAATATAATACAATGTTTATAACATAAGATTTAAGTGTTTAACAATTATTTTCTTAGACATTAAATCAATTAGTCTCAACTTTAGAACTATATAAATGATTCACTACCTAAAACACAATGCCTATATTTGCAAATTTTATAGTGTAAATTATATTGCATTATGGATTAAGCCCATTATTGACCTAATTTACAATGCAATCATAGAAGGCAATATCACAAGAGCATGGAAAACAATCCCACCTATCTAATAATTTATCTAGGTATACCCCTGGCCACCAACATCTTGATCATGAACATCAACTTAATCAAGTAGCTCAATAATTAAATCAATTTAACCACATTCTAATGAATCACCATTTAATATTATAATTATAATACATAGTAATAAATAACATATGCATTTACTGGTGATTACTAGTTTACAGTTAGTCTTCTCACAGTCACATGAAATTGCTAACTTTACAATTTCTTTAACACTGCCTACCTAGTGGAAGACCACATTAGACACTTTTGTCCAGGCCAGTGCTAAGCAAGCCAAAATAATACAAAGCACTTGTCCCATTTTATCTCTACCTTTATATTATCACAAATCATAAATCAATTTACCTTCCTATTATTATAGATCTAGAATATTATACATTTGGGAATGACCACATTTTTGTCATACAACTTCATTTTGATCCCGTGAAGATGGATGGAGTGTCCACTCGAAATGTTAGGCATTTCTAAAACCCTAAGAACAAATAACGATACTTGTAATGAACTATCGTATCAAACAAAGCTCGAGGTACAACATAATACATATTTTTTCAGAGTTTTGTAAATGAATGCAACTATCTTACATAGCACATACAAATCATAATTGTGTAAATGGGTGCAACTATCATAGATGGATAATTTTCTCCTACTATTTAAACAAGTTATATGAATAATTAGAAAATAAATATATGTGAGATGGATAGGTAAAAGTAATCAAAACTTTGTATTTGTTTTTAACACAAGAAAAACAAATCAATATTCTTTGTGGTGGGTTGTCACTACTTTTGTATAATGCCAAAATGCCAATTTAGAATATGACGTTTGTTTAAAAAAAAAACAAATCAATAGTCTTTATGGTAGGTTGTCACTATTTCTATATAATGCCAAAATGCCAATTTAGAAGATGACTTTGTTTAAAAAACAAAAAAATCAATATTCTTTATGGTGGGTTGTCACTATTTCTATATAATGCCAAAATGCCAATTTAGAAGAGGTTTGGTGAAGCTCTAGCATAAATCTATAATTAAAAAATTATTTAACCAAAAAAATCTCTAACCACATGATTGTTAATTTTTTAACAATGTAACAATTGTCACATTGGTGACTCATCATCCCTAGCACTCTTGAAACTTGCAATGTCTTGGAATTATCAAAGTTGCTTTGTGATCATGTGCTTCACTTGTCCTTTTTCTTTTTTTCTTTATTTATTTTTGTTTTTCAAATTGAAAAAAACCAATTTCTTTACTTTTTCTTTCTTTGTATATGTTTTTAGAGAGCAAAGAAATATTCTTTAGGGCGAGTTGTTATTATTTTTTCTTTATATGTTTTCAGAAAGCAAACAAATATTCTTTAGGGCGAATTGTTATTATTTCTTTGTATTTGTCTTTTTTTTCACTGAAAAAATAGCTATATTTTGTATTAAAAATATATGAAAGTGTTCCAACAAACGCTCCACATGGAGAATGCCACCAGCCGACCATCAAGTCCAAGAATGAAGATCACGACAGAAAAGTCCACAATAGCCAATAGATCCCCAGGAAACAAAGAAATGGCTTGCCACAAGGGGCTCCCATGCCACTCTTGAGAATAGAAGATAAACAAAAAATAATGCCGAACAATAAAAGGAGAAAGAAAATAACCGGAAATATATCCGCAAAAAAAGGCCGCATCCAAGCGGAAATGCCACTACCAACAGGAAGAGGCCGAAAGGGGAACCCTCCCACACGAAGAGAGAAGAGAGAGGGACCAATACTCAAAATGGATACAACCACCGGAGGCTGCTAGCGCCCGTTTAGATAGCAAATCAGCCTCAGAATTGAGCTCTCGGAAAATATGGTTGATTGACAGATGTTGGAATTCATTTAAGAGAGAAGTCACCATATCCATCCAAAATGTAAGCGCCAAAGAGTGAAGAGAGACACGACCACAAGCCTAGTCGATAATAGCCTTGGAGTCACCAACAATCTGAGTGAGAGGAATGGATTTGCACTTGGAGAAAAAGAGAGAGATCCAAAAGGCAAGAAGTTCCCCTCTTTGTATTTGTGTTTATTGAGTGATTTGTGACTATTTCCACATAATGTCAAATTAAAATAAGACATTTAATGAAGCTCATCATAAATATATGGTTAAAAAAGTCTTAAAACCTAAAAAAAAATCTCTAATAACATGATTGTTAAATTTTTAACATTGTAACAATTGTCACATTGTGTGAGTCGTCGTTTAACTTGTAGTATATTGGAATTTTCAAAGTTGCTTTGTGATCAATATCTTGATTTGTCATTTTTCCTTCCTCCTATTTGCTTTTGGTATATAAAATAAACCAATATTCTTTATGGTGTGTTGTCACTACTTCTACAGAATATCTTCATTTGTCATTTTGCCTTCTTCATATTTGTTTTTTGGTATATAAAATAAATAAATAAATAAATTTTATGGTGGGTTGTCACTACTTCTCCATAATATTAAACATAAAAGTTTGAAGGTTCATTTTTTTATTTGGATGGATTTTATTCTAGTTGTTTTCTTGGTTTTTTTGTGTAGCTTTGCAGTGTAATAACGAAAAGATTGGGATGGAGATGGTTTTGATTATGAGAAATGGAATGATTGGGATGTAAACTTAACATTAACACAAGGGAAAAGTTGATTGCACTTTGGGGGTTGCTCTTTATTGCCTGAAAAAAAAAATAGGTAACCTGCTTACAGGTAGTAGGAGACTCCTAGATAATTGTTGACAATATTTGGTAAATGCTCACTTCATATCTCCTTATTGGAATGGTGGAAAATGTGCATTAAACTGCTTTAAGAGACTTTTTTCGGAAATTTCCTTCAAGCATATTTATAGGAATTTCAACAAGAAGGTGGATCTTCTATCTAAGAGCGATTTAGATTCGACTATAGGTGTCCTTTTTATTGAAGAGTTGGTACAATGAGTGATAACTAGCTCATATTCTCTCAACCTTTTTTTATCGAAATTGTCTTTTATAGATCAGTTGGTTTTGTTTATTTTATTTCTCTCTTTCTTTGGATGTCTTTGTAGGGAAGGATCCCAATTAAACATGATATCATTTTTGTTTTATGTTACAATTGGTTATATATGTATGTATGATTAATGCAATACAATTATTATGCTTCATGAACATTTCCAAGATGTAGATGTCCTTTGTTGATATGATCAAATGATATAAAAAAATACTTTGATTCTTAATGAATTACAAGTATTGTTTTTTTAAGTTGAAAAAAAATGCCAAACATGATGTCAAATTAGAAGAGAACTTTTAGTGGAATTCAACATAAATCTAAATCTAAGAATTTCTTGCAACAACATTGTTGACACATATTTCTCACACATTATTGGCTTGGAATTTTCAAAACTACTTTGTGATTGCTATCTTGATTTGATTTGCACTTTTTCCTTCATTATATTTGTTTTTTATATGTAAAGCAAACCAATGTTCTTTATGGTGGATTGTCACTACTTCCACAATGTCAAATTAGAAGAAGACTTTTGGTGAAGCTCAATATAACCCGTAAAAATCTCAAACCATATGATTGATAAAATTTTAAAAAATCTCTAACCATATGACTGATAAAATTTTAATAACATAACATTCGTAATGTTATATCACTATGCTTTATATTGATGATTAACATAACATTCGTAATGTTATATCACCATGCGTTATGTTATATCATTATTTGTCATTCATAGAGACATGAAATTTTCAATGGCTTGACATGAAACTTTCAATGGATTGGAATTTTAAAAGTTGCTTTGCTATCACTATCTTGACTTGACCCTTTTTCCTATGGATTGGTTTTTGGTGTTGAAAGAAAATTATGATGGGTTCTCAGTACTTCTACCTAATGTCAAATTAGAAGAGGACTTTCCACATAATGTCAATTAGGAGAGGATTGATAAATTTTAACACTATAAGAATTTTCGCATCTTACATTTTTTATCCATCATTCTTGACACATGAAATTTAGAGTAGCTTGGAATTTTCAAAGTTTTTTTGTGATCATTGTCTTGACTTTTGGTTTTTTCTAACATGATAGAATATCAATACCCACAACTTAATGATTATTATAAATATTGAGGAGGTTGTTGATCCAAACATTATTGGACATCTAATGATTTTGAACGGAAAAAATTGATTTTTTTTTGGCATGTTTTGAAAAAATCCAGCAATTGTTTTTTAAAATCCCGGTTACAATTGTCAAACTCTGAAATGTTGAGTGTCCCAGGGTTTTTTTATGGTGTTAAATCCGTTTCTACCTTCAAAATTGCGATTAAAAAACAGTTAAATTCAAATTTTGCAAAATAAAAAATGTTGGATTCCGTTGAAGAGCCCCCCGTCCAGGCCAAATCATCAAATTTTCAGATAGGTCCATTGGACATCACCTGCTTGTCCTCCTAATTACGATTCCGCGTCTAATGTATTTGTGTTGCATTGTGGATCATAAATTCTCTATGTCCAAATGTGCACATGTGCTGAAAGACAATACACACATAAAATGGTAAAACTCTAACACTTTATTCATTCAAAGAGTACCAATATATAGTACTCTCAAATATGCCACCTAGGTGAGATATATTCTCTAGATCCTAACACCTATCATGGTGACTAGGCTAGGAAATCTTCTCTAAATCATTTATAGACTTATCTAGGATAATTGACTATTATCCTAAATAATAATTACAATAATGGTGACATTTAAACTATGTGATTGCTAATGTAAGCCATAAGGCTAACATTCCCCCTCTCAATCACAAGTTTGTGTATCTGTATCAACTAAGCAATAAACACTAATGCCAAAGTTGATACGATGGATTTTTCAGAAGCCTTCCTTTGTGCTTCAATGAAAAATATGCCTATAAAACCGTCAATCTGAATGGTTCATCTGAAATGAACTGAAATCCTGGAGTGAAAAACTACCATGTCTGAACAATCCTTGTTTGCTTGACAATTTCATCATTTGCCAAGTGATTTAGCTAGAAGAGGCTGGCGTCTTCTGCTAATTGGTGAAGATCACCATGCTACAATCAATGAAGTGCTCTCTGAAATGAGCCATCAACATTGTTATGCATCGATTAACATCTAAATGCATCATGTATTTCAGTCTACCATCCATAGACTATTGTTTTCATTAGTCTGCCTTCTACAGACTATTTTGAGTTTTCCATCTGCAAACTATAGTTCTTTATCTGCAATTTTGGAGTTTGCCACCTGCAAACTATTGTTTCCTTTTGGAGTTTGCCATCTGCAAACCATTGTTTCCTTTTGACATTTGGAGTCTGCCATCTATAGACTTTTGTTTTGTTGTTCAAACTTGAAGTCTGACAACCATCATCAATATTTCCCCCTTTGTCAGCTGAAAGGTGAGAAGCTATGGGTTTTCATGTGGTTTACCCTTAACCATTTCATCATTGTACCATATCTACTCCCCCTTTAAAAAGAAAGAGTGTTTTGTAAATGTACCCCCCCTTTAAGATGAAAGTGAGTACCATATAGATTTCAACTCAAAGTGGGCATGCGGAAACATCCACATGTTATCTCATCCCATGAGGACCATGCTCAAAAGCTACGCCATAAGGGGACCACTAGAGTTATATTCTATCAAGTACAAAAAATACTATGTGCTACAAGATGAGTCTTTACTCAAGATTGTACTCTTCGATAAGACTGATATAATTTCTCGATTGTTGATGTCTATTGCCAAGGATTGATCCACCCATAGTGAATCTTTAATCGTGTAGGCTTGTTTCTCTTGGAATGATTTTTCTGATGAATGATTCTTCTTGCCACAATGTTGACAAGGATGGAGATCAAAACAATTTGTCTCAAATGACCAACTCGATGACATGTTGGCATTCAGGAATTTCTTCCATGTGATTTTCATCAACATTTTGATTAGCTTCTTCATGGACTTTTTGATTGGATTCTTCATTTATGAATCCTGCACTCACAAACTGAATTGGTTTGGAGTAGTCTGGTATATGAAAAGTCACATATTTTTCATATCTAAGTCCTTTTCTTTGCCTGTTGTATCTAATTTCTTCCCAAGGCCTAATGATGGGCTTGGAAAGATCATTTAGAAGTTGTTGCTTTGACATCAATTGAGGTTGATTTTCATCATGTTGTTGAGTCTTTGAAATGTTTTCTTCATTGAACGCATGAACTGTAGGTTCATGAATACCTTCATCTTCATCTTCATTTTTCTCTGAAGTTGACTCACTGAATTTATTCTTCACTGAATGTTGATCACAATCATCATCTTCATCATCAAATAGAGGGTTGTGATGAAGAAGGACTTGTTCAGATTGCTTTACTGACTCGTCATTTTTGAGATTGCATATTTCATCATTGAGTAGTTGTGATTGTGCTTGAAGAAGTTGAACTTTTTCTTGCAACACTTGCAAACAAGTTACCACTAATTGAAGAATTGATTTGTTGAGAATCACTATATTGTCTTCAGCAATGATTATTAGAGTATTCAATAACTCTAACAATTCTCGACTTCGCTCCATTTGTAAATAGTTGATCTTCATGCTCGCTTGATCTCGCTCGCTTGGATTGATTTGTTTTCACTCTCGCTTGTACTTGACACTTTCACACTTGCATATATGTCACACTCTATTGAGATTTTATGACAATTTTAGGGTGTCGGGTTCAACCGAAAATGCACCTCAAAATACTATTTTTACAATGATTTGAATCAATGAAGAGTTTTCTTGCAACAATCTTTAAAGATTTGAAGAGTGTCGGTTTCAACCGAAAATGCACTCACTTACAAATTCAAGTTGACTTGATTTCAAAAATACAAGTAAACTTACAAAGAAAACTGTTTGCAAGTTATCTTTCATTGTGAATTTGAAGTTTGAACTTGATCTTCAAATTTGAATTTGTTGTTGGCATTTTGACTCCTTGAATCGTTCACTTGCTTCTTTAACAATGCTTGACTATATGTGCTTGACAATGCTTTGATTTATCCTTTGATTTGATGGAGCTTATTTCTTGTGCTTGTTGAATGATCTTTTTATGATGCCTTTCATGTATGCAACAAGAAATTACAAGGATAAATTTTGCATGTCAAAAAATAGACACACAAAAAGAGTCATTTGAGACAACAACCACCATCCACAAGAACAATGTCTTTAGACCCCCTTATTCAATTTCGAGACAGGCCAAGGACATATCCACGACCACAAAATTGATCTTTTATTAAAAACTTTGATACCTTTACTTTCACTACTTGAGAGTTTCTACTTTGATTTTTACATGCTCAAAATTCCTCAAATTCCTCCTTGATTTTTTTTTTCGAGAGATCTCCCCTAAGCAAACGGACTTGGGCTTCCAGGTTCAGTAATTGCAAATGGAGTTCAGGGGAGGGGATTCCCTGCCCACGAGGAGAATCCATATTGACCAGACCCCCAATGTCATTGACAACATGGTTCCAATTCTTACTTCCCAAATCACCAGGACTACCACAAAACTGCTGACGAGTTGCGCCATTACCAATTTCACAGGGGGTCGAGAGAAATCCAAAGACCGGATTCTTTCCAGAGATGAAACCGCAGCTGGGAAATAGCACAGGTCCCCTATTTCCCTGGCCATGACCAGCCAGCCTCAAGGGGCACCCATCCTCCTCCGTTGCCAGGATCATTTGCTTTGGGATGACTGTAGCAGGCCAAATTTGACACACCCCCCCCTAGAAGACTCATTGCCGCCATTACCCTGAAAGATGTCGAAAAGGTAACGTTTCTTACCACCATTTCCAGCCCCCCCAGTAGTCCCCTAATCATTCCTCCTACATTTTCTACAATGCAGAGCAGGGGGGCACTGATTGCATTCCTCCATAGTTAGCCAAAACAATAGGCTTCCGGGAACTACACTGAAGGGAAAGACATAGACAGGAGTAGAGAACGAGAAGCAGGAAAGCAGGAGAGTTCGCAGGGTGCAAAGATCTCCACCATCCTGCAAGAAACAGCCACTCACCACCTTGGGGATCATCTGCATTAAAATCCCACATGCGAGACAGGTGGTGCTTGCCATGGGTGGCCTCCAATTCAGGCGAGGGGACATTTGAAGGGAGCGGGAGAATCTAGAGAGGATATGGGGAGTTAATGAGCTCCTTGAGTGGAAGGGGATGGAGAAGTTAGGGAGGCGGAACATGGGGTTAGACAAGAGATTAAGGCACCCAGACATCAACCTTAAGGATACCATTGAAAATAGCGAGACCACAATTCAAACCTGTGCCAATATTAGCCATAGTGTCAGTGCTTTGGTTGCTTTGCCTAAGGATGTGTAGGAAGGATAGGGAGTGAAATTCTTTGGCCGAGAAAATGAAGTGCTGATGCATCGTGGAGAGTGGTTTTTGGCGCAGATTGACTAAAGCCCTTACTTCTCTGATCACCAACATATAATCTCCAAAGACCACTAGGTCCTTAACATCTTTGCTCCTTGCAATGTCCATCCCTTTTATCACTGCTAACCACTCTGCTTCATTATTCTAGTTCTTCTTCCAATTCCCCAAGAAAAGTCATCCACTTTGTTTCCTTCGGAGTCTGTGAGGACTCCCTTTGCACCTACCAACCTGGTTACATAATGACACTTGATTTTTCTATCTATTCTCATTTTCATGCCAACAAATATTGAGTTTTTTTTCCTAAGAAATATATACATCCAATTCAATTAAAAAATTAAACCTGACATAAAATCTAAATGAAACAATGAATATTCTTAAGCAAGGCCTTCTTGATTCCCTCTGTCACTTATAGTAATATGTACAACTCCACATGGGTTTTCTTGGTTATTGTATACTTGTGGATGAAACATTCATTGCATAGCCAACCTAAAATCAAACAATTTGGGCTTCAAACAACATAATACCTCTCGATGAAATTTAAAGAATTTGTGATAGAACATGTGAAGAATTCATAAGCATGAACATTACCAACAAAAACAATATCTTTTTTTGCACAATGAAGTAGTTGTTTGATTGCTTCTTTCATGCCAACATTGTCACCTTAATGAGTAGTGTTTGTTTATACTAGGGCGCATGAATTAGAGTAATAAGCTAGGGAGTCCAGTGCATGTTGGCAATTTTGATAAAGAAAAACTTGCTTAGCAATACATAGACAATTAGGCCAACATCATTGATGCCATCCAGTGTTCTACTCATGAGGAAAACTTTCTTCTATCACATAGGTATGAACATGGATTGAAATATTTGACTTACTAAATTAACTATCGTTACTAGTTGTGTATTTGTATTATGAATGGCAATGGCATTATAGAATATGCAAGCATGAAAGTAATGCAGAGGCATAGAGATGGTTGATGTAAAGAGGTGGTAAAGAGGAGAAACAAGTTTGGGGATGGTTGCAACAAAGAGGGGTGAAGAAAGGGGGAGGGGGTGTTTAGTTCAATTCCCATGGATTTGTAGTGGATAATTGCAAGTTCATTCAAAGTGCAAAGATAAAAAAAACACGGATTTGAGCTATTGTGATTTGTTATAGGTGTATTTATTTTGACAAGTGGAAGTTGATGGAGATAGCAACAAATTATTATAGACATATTACTTCCCACAAGTGGAAGTCAATGGAGATGACAAAAAATTATTATAGACATATTACTTCCCACAAATGGAAGTCAATGGAGATGACAACATATTATTGTAGACATATTACTTCCCATAAGTAGAGGTTGATGGAGATGGCAATAGATTATTGTAGACTTATTACTTCCTACAAGCGGTAGTTGACGGAGATGACAACATATTATTGTGGATGTATTACTTCCTGCAAGTAGAAATTGATGGAAATCACATCAAAACTAAGAAACATCAGTAATTAATATGCATAGTGTAAGTGTCAAAGCATATGAATTTAATGAACCAATGATTTATTGGTTTGCAACATATGATACTAAATAAATCTTTCTAGCCCTAAGGGTTAGCTCATGTAGTCATAGGACAGAAGTGAGATCTTTTAACACAAAGTTGAGGAGGCCACGAGTTCAATTCTCTTGTTCTCCCCAAGTTAGGTTTTATAATTAAGGTTGATAGTTCACCTGTTTACCATCCATGAATTGTAAGAACAACTTCAGATTTTTCACAAAATTATTCCTTGTAAAAAAAAGATAAAGTTTTCATCCAATCTTCCCACACAATAAAATAATAAGACGATAATTTTAACTAAAACTTAAATTAAATACTTTTAAAAAATTTATATAGATCAATGAACCTTTTTTTTTTGAAAAAAAAACACAATTTATTTATATTAAAATAAACCATATTTGCATAAATAAATATATCTTCCTGCCATAATATGTAACACATTATATATAGAGAGAGAATAATAAACATAATACCCAACATTCACTATAAAATGGCAACGCCTTTGTCCATTACTTCATGATCATAAACTATAAACTAACCAATATGTAAAACCTAAAACAAACATAGATAATTCAACCAACACATAGAGAGTGCACCATAATTTTACCATGTTATGCATTTGCTTCATATGCATGTCATGGAAAGCATAATAATGACAATGCTCAATTTAGTGTACCTTCTAAGGCAAGGTGTTACTTTCCCATGTTCTTAATTTCTCTAATCATACCTATGGAATCATAGTAGGTGTCATTCAATTCACTAAACAAGCCACTCGAAGGTTTGAATTATGTAATTCTAAATATCATATCTCACTTTTTTTCTTTTTTCTTTTAATAAATTTTCTAATGTATTTAAAAGAAAAACTAATTTTTTATTAATGTATTTTAAAAAAAATTGAAACTAATTTCTCATTGATGTATATTTTTTTTTATTGTAAAGATGATAGATGATATTTAAAGTAAATTGGATTTTTCAAATTTAAGACTAAGTTAAAAGTAAATCATTAGTTAAAAAAAAGCAAGCGTAGGAGACTAACCTCAATAAACATAGGGATAAAACTTATTTATGAGAATGATATATTAAAATTTATGATTTTTTGGAATTGCTAAATTTAACACATAACTGTATATAATATTTACAAACATAATTCACACATAATTTACCATTTTATCATTTAAAATACAACAATATGTATAACCATAATCAAATTGTATGTAAACCATGAAACCAAATCAAGAATCAATGAAAAAAGGAAGGAGTAGGTAACAATTATGGACTTACAAATGGTATGACAAAGATAGGCAGACCATGGAGGGACCACTCTCCTCCCAACCAATTCCTTGGTTGGAACGTTATAAAATGAAATTTAATTTTAGATTAAAAATACAATTTTCATTTGAAGAATTCAAACAACACCAAATTAACATATTAATATAAATTTTATTTCTTTATTTTATTAAATAAACTATTAAAATATCTTATACACTACCAAAAATGTATTAACTATTCATACACTACCAAAAATGTAATAACTAATTTTCAACGTGGTGAAATGATTTTAGAGAGAACTTAATTTCGTTAATCATACCTATGGAATCAACCCGTGAATACAAGCCCGTGTATGCCCACATCATAAACGAAGATTGTATGGCTGCATGTTCTCAAATCGAAGGTTGGAAGCGTGAACCCTAGCATGGAGATGGCCAGATCAATTATATGGTTGTAGATGCGTGAGCCCTAATGTGGAGATCAAAGGTTTTATGGCTCCAGATGCCCCATTAAACCTTCTATCTCGACACTAGGGCTCACGCATATGCGAAAGCTGGTTTTCAACAATCTCGGGATGAAGCAAGGGCATTTGAAGTGATTGATCCAATAGCATGCAAAGAATAGTGAGGCTTCAATTTGGATCTAGAGTTTAAATCAAGCGCCTGCATTCCTTCCCTTTACTCTACTTTCATTTTTTTGTATGCATTTCAATAACAAATATGAATAAAACCACATTTACCAAAAGCAGTTAAAGGAATACCTAGCACAGTTACTCTACAAAGCCTTTATGAATATATGAAGTTGGTGGAGAAACGTAAGGAAGAAGGAGAAGCTAAACTTTATGCATATATTGAATCCTTGGAGAAACGTAGGGAAGAAAGAGAAGCTAAACTCCATATAGAATTAAAAGCAATGCTAGATAATAAATTTGCATCCTTTCAAGAAGAGATCCAAAAGCAAATTGATGAAAAGATAAAAAAAGTTGGAAAACAAAGTAGAGACAATGGAGATCAGACTACAAGCAATGGAAACACAAAAAACACCTAGGCAAGGAGATGCAGATACTTTAGAAAATATTAAGTTAAAGGATAAGATTAAAGAGCTAGAGGAAAAAGTAACTCACAATTTAACCCTAAATAATATAGAAGGTAAAGTAGATATAAAACCCATCAAAGACGAAATGAATAAGTTGATCACTTTATACCATGAACATAACAAAAGATCCTTGAACTGCATAATCTTCGGTTTAAAAGAGGAGGTAGAAGAGGATACGTTAGCCATTTTCAAAACAAAAATTCAGGATAGGTTACAAATTGAAACCATCGGTTTCACAGAAGCAACGAGTTTAGGGAAGTCATTTTAAAATAAACAAAGGCTAATATGGCTTAAGGTTAGCTCTATCAAACAAAAATAAGACATACTCAGTAAGACCTCAAGTTTAAAAGGATCGGGGATATTTATAGATGAATACCTCATTCCAAAGGATCAGACCGAATTAAGAAAGGAGGTCCAAAAGTTAAAAGAATCTAGGAACGAGGGTAAATGGGCATTAATCAGAAACATGAAAATTATTAGTTGTAATAACAGCCTAAGGGATAGTAATGAATAGAAATTTGACACACTCTGGATCCTTTCATGGAATTATCAGGGTTTTCCATGGAGTAAAGGCCCCAAATTGAGTTGGATCCCGAGTGAAATTGATAATATATTACTGGTTGAAACTTGGGAACATGAGGAGTCTAAGGTCCCTGGTATTGATGGTTATGGGTCCTAGGGTCGGTATGGAATAAACGCACGTATCGTAGAGGAATTGGAGGTATATCTTGCTACATTAGGAAGCATATCTCCCTCCATGTTAGGCTTTATAAGAAAGACCCTTATAACCAATATATTTGGGTAGAGATTATAGACATTAATGATAAAAAAACCTACATAGACATTTGTTATTTTTCCCCTATTAATTCCAACTTTTATAAGAAAAGTAATTTAGATAAAAATTGCCCTTATAATGGTTTAGAACATGATATATCTAGTCTAAGGAAGGAAGGAAATATCCTTTTGATGGGTGACTTCAATGCCGGAACTGCAAGCCACCAAGCTATTATCCTGAGCAATTATTCCAACCCTAATCCTCTTTGGTTAGAGGAAGACCCTGCTCTAGCTAATAGGTACAAAAGAAGCTCTGAAGATCTAGGTGAAAATTTATTTGGTTCTAAGTTGGTCAAGTTTTGTAGTGCTCAATACCTTATAATTTGAAACTGTCTATTAAATTGGCCAAATTCTAACTAGATGACTTGTATTCATGGGCTTGGCAGTAATGTGGTAGATTATGTCATATTTGATATCACCATATACAACAAATTAATAAATTTTGACATCATGAATGAGCATGAGCCTGACTCTGATCATATGCCTTTGATTATAACTCTTAATCCGACATGCATAGCGATCCTAAATAGGTTCGTGACCATGGACATAAGCACCTTATCTTTGATCAAAATAAAGTTGACCTTTTTCTCCATGATTTAAAAAAAGATATGTTCCCTTTATCTAGTATGGAGAATATAGAAATCCTCTACCATAATTTTACTACAACCCTCTCGTCGTCCATTAACAAGTTCTCTATTGAAGTCTTGGCTAAAAAGAGAGATAATAGAACCAACTTGTCGTACGATCAAGAGTGTAAAGATGTGAGAAAATAAATTAAGCAAGCTATTACAAAAGCGCTAAAACTGGACAAGATAAAACACTACAAAGCCCTAATTAAAAAAAAAAAAGGAAATATCTAAGTAAAAGGCAGAAAAATCTCTTACAGCTCTCCAAGTTGGTCCTTAAAAAAATATGGAGGCAAACTCTAACCCGCAAAACAAAAGAAGATAACAAGATTGTTTTGAAGGATTGGAATTCATAGCTTAAAAAACTTTACAAATCCCCAGATATCAAAGATAACTTTCAAACCATTCTTACAATGAAATAAGTTTTCTTGTGTGAAGACATAGATTTTGGGTTTAAGCGCCTCGCAAATGGAAAAGCTAAAGACATTGAAGGATACTAAGCAAAAATCTTAAAAATTAGGGGGTCTTCCCTCATCCCACACATACACAAACTCTCTAATCTAGCAGTTAAGAAAGGGTTCCCTACTCCTTGGACTCAGAGCCTCATTATTCCTATTTTCAAAAGTGGCAATAAAAATAACCCCTCTAATTATCAGACCATTATGATTATCCCTCTCTTAGCTAAGTTATACGGTATTATCTTAGAAAAGAAGATTAGTGAGTGGCTATAAATGGAAGGTAAGAGAGCTAAAGGCCAGGCAGGTTTTAGAAGGCATCACTCAACCATGGACCACCTTGTTATGCTTAGGGTAATTGCAGAGGAATGTCGTTATAATAAGTTTGATCTTTTTTGTTTCTTTGTAGACTTCATAAAATCTTTTGATACGGTGCCTAGAATCAACCTTTGGAAGATTACAAGAGATTAAGGTTCGTTTTGATTCGAGAGGTGTCGTGGTAATGCTTTACGAAAATTTCATTTCAAAGATCAAGAACACTGAGGGTTGGTCGATGGATATAAACTGCAATATTGGAGTTAAGCAATGTTTCCCCCTCTCCCCTACCCTTTTTGGCATTTAATTGATAAATTAGAACATTGTTTAAAAGAAGCGGATCACGCCGGCACGATCTTAGCCGACATAGTTATTATCCTCCTGTTTTATGCCAATGATATTGTTCTTATGGCAATGTGTCACTTCGACCTTGATAAGCAATTAAAAATTCTCAAATATTTCTGCTCTAATATGGGCATGACTGTTAACACCGACAAGACAAAAGTTATTATTATAAAATCCAAGAAATATACCTACGCTAAGTTTATTTTTGACAATAACAACCTGAAGGAAGTGGCTTCTTACAAGTATCTTGGAATTGATTTTCACCACAAGCTCAACTGGAACTATAGCATTGAGAAAAGGATCAACGGAGGGTGGAAAGCTTATTTTGGTCTTGAAAACAATTGTAAATCATCCAACTTGGTCATGTGGGATAAAAATAAGTTCCTCTTTGAAACTCTTATCATCCCCGTTATCTTATATGGTTGTGAACTATGGGGTTGCAACATTTCTAGAGAATCTTGGAGAACGATTGAGCAAATCGAAAAGTGTTTTATAACTTACAACCTTAAAATTAAAAATAATACGCCTTACCTTATTCTCCTCATAGAAGTGGGTCTTTCCCCCATTGAGAGCATGGATATGACTAGATACCTGGTGTACAAGCACAAGATAAATAACATGGGCGATGAGAGACTTCCTAAAATGGCTTTAAAATCAAGTCAAAACCAACTATGCCTTAAGCGGAGTTGGAGTAAAGATAACATGGCTTGGTTAAACCATTGGGGCATTGACGAAAATGACATTTTGCAAGATATCAATAATGTCAAAAATACTATTACATCTAAGTTTAAAGAGAAGCTATGGTGCGAAAAAAATTAGAGGTTAAAAGAAAATTAAGACACTGCAAGGAGGTCATTAACCATAATCTAGAAGATTAGAAGTATCTCTCAGTTTTAACTAGTTCAAAGAAGAAAATTAATATAGCTAAGATAAGAACAAACTCTCATGAGCTCCATATTCGACTTCTCCTGATGATTGTACTCTTTTTTGTACTATAATATAATCTTTCTATGCAACTTACAAAAGTAAAAATAAAAATAAAAAAATTATATATATATAATCACTTCATTAATATTAAAAATATCATGAAATAATCAAATTTTGATAAATCAAATGTGATAGTTTCAATTGCATTTCTTTATTCATTCATACTAAAAATATCATGTTATATTTTTATATTAAAAATAAATTAATATTATTTATTTACTCGTTTTTTTTTTTAGAAAAATCATTGCATACTCATAATTCCAAAAACACATAGAAATAAACAAAAATGCATATATGTTGATCATATTCTTTAAGATTTCTCTTAATTCTCCAAAAATAATAATATACAATGATGTTTCTAAAACTAGATCACTTCATAATTTAAGTCAATTTCATAATATCATGCATATGCTCTCTATGTTATAGTATGCACTTTAGAGTGCCCCTTCACTTTAAGTCTAGTGCTAATGTTTGTATCAAGGGGATGCATTTGGTAGAATCTCCCCATTTTGACATTTTGATGAGGACATTTTTTTATATTCCGATATCACTATTATATGGCAGGGACTAGCTGCTTTGCAGCTATTTCTTTTGTTTATGCTAATTGCAAAGTGACAATTAACATAGTTTTATTTATGACAATTACCATAAAATGTATATATATAGTTTTATTTATGATAATTGAGAACTTGTAGTCAATCACAAACAATATTTACTTATCTCCATAAAAATGTATCCATATTGTTTTATTTATGACCATTAACATATTGTTTCATCATTTGTATATTAAAACACAATAAAATCTCAATAAAAATGTATACATCATGTTGTTGCATCATTTATATATTAAAATACAATAAAATCTTAATAATAAAAATGTGTAAATCTAAATGCTAGATTAGTAGTTACCTAAATTTGAACACAAATAGTAAATTGGGTATATCTTGCAAACGAAGGGCCACAAGGGCAAGGTTAATTTATTGCACCAAGACCATTGACTATAATCTTGCAAAGGATACAAGTGGGGCAGACTAAAATGAGAAAGCAATAAGGCTTACTTGCACCGTAACAAAGGTTGAAAGCAATAAGGCTTACTTGCACTGTAACAAAGGCCGAGAGATAAATTTTACTTGGTGCAGCCAACGTTTATCACTGGTAGAGTTCGTAGTAACGCCTAACCCCGTAACCCTCGACTCCACTGTTGTGTGATGTCAAAATGAAACAAAGGAAAAATCTTTACCCCATCACCGTGTCTGAGGATAGAGTGCCTTAGGGCTGCAAACCAGATGATAAGGAACTAGATGATAGCGTAAAAACTCTACAAACCCCATAACCATCCACTTCATTGCAACGTGATGTCAAAATGAAACAAATATGTGTGTCGTAGCTCACATTCAATTTAATGCCGTGGCAGCATATTATTGAGAGTTTAATGCAATGTACGAGTGGTTTATTAAATACATAAACTACAAGCATCAGGGAAGTAAGATACGTTGACCTTAATGTACAAGTGGTTTATTAAATACACTAACTGGAATACTTCATGTCAAGGTCATAAGAATAAGAACAATAATATTTTAAGAATTTCTTTTTTTGTTTGTCATTAGTGAAATTCATTTTTGGAATCTTTGTTAAAATTATGGTATTTAAATTAATAAAATTATTGCTTTTAATATAAAAATAGATTTAATCTCCTCATATCCTTATTATAACAAAATTGTATAATATTAATATATGATATTTTCAATTCCATCACTTTAAAGTGAATATGATCTTATTTTAAATTAAAATAATTTATATACCTTTTCATTTTTTCATTAACGGAAAAAGACAAATCCATGTTATGAAAACATAAATTATATTTGGGGTCCTAGTTATGGTTGGGTGGCTGGGCAGTCCACTATGGCCGTCCCCACTCGGGATCGACCCCAGATCAGTGGCATCGAGGCGCCCTCGCCCGCAAAGTGTGCGTGAGTTCTTTTACCATCGTGAAAAAATAAAACATAATTTATTGCACCGAGTGAAATGAGGTGCTCTACAATCCAGTATGGGGTAGATGTTGTCACGTGTATGTGTAGCGTTACATTGTGATGTCGGCTCATAAAATAAAAAATTAAATTATGGAAAGTATTTGAAAAAAATCCATGTTGGTTCATAAAATAAAATATTATGCAAAATAATTAAAAAATAAATGTTCGTTTATAAAATAATAACTTAAAACTTAAACCCGGATTTATCAATCAAGAGAGTTTCTTAAGTTTAGACTTAAAAAAAGAAATACACCTCAAAAAATTGGATCCCTCTAAATGTTTAATAAATACGGATGTAAGATAAACCTACAGTGATATTTATAAAAACATAAAAATAAAAATATTTTACATTATAATATTACAGATAGTAATAAAATAAAGTGGACATTCATGTGAATGCGTTGATATTGAAAATGGTGATAAGTGGACATTACTATTCGAAACCGTACTCAAGAGCCAATGCCATATGTTTTAATGAAATTGTTTCCATATTTGTCTAGAGGGAGCAACATTCTCATTCTTATAAAGTGCACTTTGATATGTGTAATTAACTCACTAAGGTCATGTGTAATTAACTCAATGAGGTTAGTGAAAAACAAATTAAAAGGAGGTTAGTGAAAAACAAATTAAAAACCATAGATTGTTGTTGATTTGAAAGTCCTTACTTACCCAATCAAGATGTGTTCGTTTGCTTTATTAACAGGATTCAATCATGATATTGCCACCTATCCTTAGAGGGCATGGATTACCATCATAGTTTCTTTTGATAAATAATAGTAAAGGGATGGTTTCTATATCTATGTTGGTTTTAAATATTGACTTATAAGTTTATTCTAAGATGTCATAAAAAGAGGTTGAATTAAGGATAACATGTGTATGGGATTTTTTATGATTTTAAAGGATAAAAATAATTTGAATATGTTTGAGTTTAGGGAAAACTATCAACAATAAGATGAAGGCATTAACAATTTATAGAGGACTAAATTTGTTAAAATAAAATGGTGCAACACATATAACAACCATTGGAGACTCATCCACTATAATTCAATTTTTGGACTTTCAATCACCTCGATATTTTTTGCTTTTGTTTACATAGCCTTATTAAGAGGATCGTTGGCCTATTGCAACATTTTGCCTATGTTTCTTGTTACCATGTGTTCATGAAATTAAACATTAAAGCCGATCTACAAATCAATATTGGTGCTACTTTGAATGAAGGATATTTGAGGATAAATGGGGGAACTCCTTATAGAACCTCATTACCTTAGGCTTAATTCTCACATTGTATGGTGATTCCAAATGCTAATAAATGGCTCAAATGAATACCTCAACGAGACTGGCAATTACTTTAAATGTTGCTCTTATTACTCTTCCCCAAAGTGGCATCAAGGGAGCTTAGGAAACATTTGATGGATGGGTGGAAATTTGTGTGTGGGTTTAATCGGAGTTGGTCCCATAAGGGCTTGTGGTTATATCAACTATATTTAGGTTGGTATCTTAGATTGTTAGTGTTGGGAGAGCCACCTGGAATGTTGTTTATAGCTTGTACTTGGATAAGAACAACATTCCAAGGACTAGCTACTTTGCAGGGAATGTTGTTTATTATATGGCAGGGACTAGCTGCTTTGCAGCTATTTCCTTTATTTATGCTAACTTCAAGGTGACAATTAACATAGTTTTATTTATGACAATTACCATAAAATGTATACATATAGTTTTATTTATGATAATTGAGAACTTGTAGTTAATCACAAACAATATTTACTTATCTCCATAAAAATGTATACATATTGTTTTATTTATGACCATTAACATATTGTTGCATGATTTGTATATTAAAACACAGTAAAATCTCAATAAAAATGTATACATCATGTTGTTGCATCATTTGTATATTAAAATACAGTAAAATCTCAATAAAAATGTGTAAATCTAAATGGTAGATTAGTAGTTAACTAAATTTGAACACAAATAGTAAATTGAGTATATCTTGCAAACGAAGGGCCAAAGGGCAAGGTTAATTTATTGCACCAAGACCATTGACTATAATCTTGCAAAGGATACAAGTGGAGCAGACTAAAATGAGAAAGCAATAAGGCTTACTTGCACCGTAACAAAGGTTGAAAGCAATAAGGCTTACTTGCACTGTACCAAAGGCCGAGAGATAAATTTTACTTGGTGCAGCCAACGTTTATCATTGGCAGAGTTCGTAGTAACGCCTAACCCCATAACCCTCGACTCCACTATTGTGTGATGTCAAAATGAAACAAAGGAAAAATCTTTACCCCATCACCGTGTCCGAGGATAGAGTGCCTTAGGGCTGCAAACCAGATGATAAGGAACTAGATGATAGCGTAAAAACTCTACAAACCCCATAACCCTCCACTTCATTGCAACGTGATGTCAAAATGAAACAAACATATGTGTGGTAGCTCACATTCAATTTAATGCCATGGCAGCATATTGTTGAGAGTTTAATGCAATGTACGAGTGGTTTATTAAATACATAAACTACAAGCATCAGGGAAATAAGATACGTTGACCTTAATGTACCAGTGGTTTATTAAATACATTAACTGGAATACTTCATGTCAATGACACAAGAATAACAACAATAATATTTTAAGAATTTTTTTGTTTATTTGTCATTATTAAAATTCATTTTTGGAATCTTTGTTAAAATTATGGTATTTAGATTAATAAAACTATTGTTTTTAATATAAAAATAGATTTAATGTCCTCATATCCTTATTATAACAAAATTGTGTAATATTAATGTATGATATTTTCAATTCCATCAATTTAAGTGAATATTATCTTATTTTAAATTAAAATAATTTATATACCTTTTCATTTTTTCATTAACGGAAAAAGACAAATCCATGTTATGAAAACATAAATTATATTTGGGGTCTTAGTTATGGTTGGGTGGCTGGGGCATTCCGCTGTGGCCGTCCCCACCCGGGATCGACCCCAGATCAGTGGCATCGAGGCGCCCTCGCCCACAAAGCGTGTGTGAGTTCTTTTACCATCGTGAAAAAATAAAACATAATTTATTGCACCGAGTGAAACGAGGTGCTCTACAGTCCAGTATGGGGGAGATGTTGTAACGTGTATGTGTAGCATTACATTGTGATGTCGGCTCATAAAATAAAAAAATTAAATTATGGAAAGTATTTGAAAAAAATCCATGTTGGTTCATAAAATAAAATATTATGAAAAGTAATCAAAAATAGATGTTCGTTTATCAAATAAAAACTTAAAACTTAAACCCGAATTCATTAATCAAAAGAGTTTCTTGAATTTAGAATTTTAAAAAAAAATGTACCTCAAAAAATTGGATCCCTCTGGATATTTGATAAACACGGATGTAAGATAAACCTACACTGATATTTATAAAAACATAAAAATAAAAATATTTTACATTATAATATTACAAATAGTAATAAAAATAGTAATAAAATAAAGGGGACATTCATGTGAACGCGTTGATATTAAAAAGGTGATAAGTGGACATTGCTATTCGAAACCGTACTCAAGAGCCAATGCCATATGTTTTAATGAAATTGTTTCCATATTTGTCTAGAGGGAGCAACATTCTCATTGTTATAAAGTGCACTTTGATATGTGTAATTAACTTACTAAGGTCATGTGTAATTAACTCAATGAGGTTAGTGAAAAACAAATTAAAAGGAGGTTAGTGAAAAACAAATTAAAAACCATAGATTGTTGTTGATTTGAAAGTCCTTAATTACCCAATCAAGATTTGTTCTTTTGCTTTATTAACAAGATTCAACCATGATATTGCCACCTATCCTTAGAGGGCATGGATTACCATTATAGTTTATTTTGATAAATAATAATAAAGGGATGGTTTCTATATCTATGTTGGTTTTAAAGATTGAATTATAAGTTTATTCTAAGATGTCATAAAAAGAGGTTAATTAAGGATAACATGTGTATGGGACTTTTTTATGATTTTAAAGGATAAAAATAATTAGAATATGACTGGGTTTAGGGAAAACTATCAACAATAAGATGAAGGGAAGGCATTAACAATTTATAGAGGACTAAATTTGTTAAAATAAAATGGTGCAACACATAGAACAACCATTGGAGACTCATCCACTATAATTCAATCTTTGGACTTTCAATCACCTCGATATTTTTTGTTTTTGTTTACATAGCCTTATTAAGAGGATCGTTGGCCTATTGCAACATTTTGCCTATGTTTCTTGTTACCATGTGTTCATGAAATTAAACATTAAAGCCGATCTACAGATCAATATTGGTGCTACTTTGAATGAAGGATATTTGAGGATAAATGGGGGAACTCCTTATAGAACCTCATTACCTTAGGCTTAATTCTCACATTGTATGGTGATTCCAAATGCTAATAAATGGCTCAAATGAATACCTCATCGAAACTGGCAATTACTTTAAATTATTATGTTCATCATAAATATACCATCATATAATATAAAATAAAATTTCAATATAAAAATATAATTTTAAATTATTATATTCATCATAAATATACCATCATATAATATAAAATAAAATTTCAATATAAAGAATATAATTTTGAATTATTATATACATCATAAATATAACATCACATAATTTTGAATTATTATATACCTCATAAATATAATATCACAACTAGTCATAAATATAACATCACAACTAGTCATAATACATGATACCAATAATATATACATATATTGATAATCATATAATGCAAAATAAAGTTTCAATATAAAATTTTAATTTTGAATTATTATATACATTATAAATATAACATCAAAACTAGTTATAAGACATGATATCAATAATATATACATATACTCGATGTTTATACTGGGTGTTTAGGGTAAAAATTATCTGGCAAAGGTTTGATTATGCAGAAGGTAAGTCTATATCACAATTATTGGAAGGTGGTATAATTCTGCTATAGCCATGTAGTATAACCTTGGCATTCCACAAGGAGTATAACCACATGGTGTGTCATTCCACATAAGTATAACCATATGGGTTGCCCAATATTATTCCACATGGCAATTGGCATTGATATCCACCATTAAAATATGATGACCTACCTATATTTAACCTTAACCTTTTTTTAGTGAGTTGACCTTTATAGCCTTATAACACCCTTTACTTCTTTTTTAGAAACTAACGCGAACATTGTTCTCTATCAACAAAGTTTTTCTTTAAAAAAAAAAAATGGAATCTTCCTCTTGGGCATGAGGCTAAACTACAAATGGGGTAGTATCTAGTGCAATGCATATGACTAAGGCTAGATGCTATGTGGTCTCACCATTGTAACTTCAACAATGTCAATAAAGGACATTGATTTTTTTGCAAAGTTTATCTAGGGACATTGATTTTCTTGTAAATACTATCTAGGTTGAAATTGCTTTTTGATATTGGAGTATGACCTAAAATTGCTTTTGATTAACTAAGAGCTCATCTTCCTTGAATGTCAAGAAACAGGGTAATGACCCCAACCCTAGAAGCATCTCACACACCTATGATGTAACTGCATGTTGGGGTCTTCAAATTATATCAACAAATGCTAAGCTGATAGCCCAACTAGTTTCTAGTTTAAGTTTATGGCGATGGCTAAGTTTAACGTTAAATATTGTTTATTTATCCAAAATAACTTGAAAAAACTCATTTTCATTAGAATCCGAAGCAAAAAAAACCAAATCTATCATAGTTCTAGTCTGTTTTTGGATTTTTCAAAGTTCCGTATCACTCTTGAGACCTTCAAACCCCCGAGGCATAGAGGAACTGTCCCTTGGAACTCTGATATATGGAACTATGCCAAACACCGAAGAAAAACGTTCCATTTTCAACAACTTTTATTCCGAGCCAAGTTCAACGAGGAAATGAATCTTCTCACAACTCCGTGGTTCGATGGAGGTCAACCCTCTCACCCGTTTAATAATTTCCCAACCAGCAGGACCCATTCATATTATTAGCAATGGTCGTTTACTTTGATCACATTCAATGGCTTCCAGGCTTCCTTCGAGACTCTATCTGAGCTCTCCATACTGCATGGTTCTCTCTGCTTGCTGTATCGTTATAACATCTACCGAGGGAAAGAGGACGGCATCAGTGGGGATCCACAGGCTTATTCTGAAAGCTACAGAAAATGTTTTGCCAACTAGTTGCAGACAGATAAGGTATCCTCTTGACATCCGGACGAAGAATCAACACGGTATGTTTTATATGGAACTTCCTTACTATTTCTCTATATCTGTTTGGATATGCTAAGGTTTCATGTTAAAATTCATCCAGAATTTATCTGCTCTTGCATTTGTATAATCATGAGGAGATGCTTGATCTTGCTCATTTGGGTATTAATAAGTTTATGTGTGTTGGGGGCGGCTTGTCTGTCGATTGTTCATATTTGATTCAACTATATAGGAAGTGCTTCTGAAATATCAATTTTTGTAATGGTTGGGCAAACTGGTTTGATTACTTGAAATGAATGCTTCCAAACGATATTCATGAACTTAACATAACACAGAAAGACTTGGTTTGATTACTTGAATGCATGGTGGCAATTGATGCTTGTGAACTTAATATAGCACATAAAGACCTTGCTAGTTAGAGGTATTTAAAACCAGCAATTTGACCCTTTACCTCATTTACCAAGTTAAAAACTCCTGGATGGTAGGTCCTCTCACATCTTTCGCTGCATCCTCTTTCGTTACAGTACTAACATCATTCGATTGTTGTCCGTGTTAAGTCCTTGGCTTTGTGATCAGTCTACTCGTGGGCAGACTTGCGGATGCCTGGGGATATCCAATCCCACTATCACGAGTTTTTAGGATATAGCCAATATGCTACCATGTTAATATCAGTTAACCCAACATAACTGCAACTTAGCCTAAAACAGGGTTAGATCCCGCCCGTGTCCTACTCGTTTTTCCCAAGGAAAACCTTGTGGGGAAACTTCCAGGCACTTCCGTGAATTTCATACCCAATGTAAGCCTCTCGGTGCTGATTCTGGTACCTGACCCAGCAGGGACTTGAGTGACTCATGAAATAGATGCAGTCAGCTCGGAGACCAAACCGAGGACTCTGTATGAAGCTCAAAACACTAAACCACTAGAGCTAGCCCACCAGGCTATATCTGTATCTGTGTCCTATTCTTATCCAAGAACCACTCTAACTTACAAAGTGCTGCAATGCTTTTAGGATGGCTGTTATTCACTGAAATAGTCATATTTATGTGGAACAAAATCCTCAATAAAGGATATGCCACTGTAGTGTAGTAATCTTACGCCACTGTACTATCGTAATCTTGTATTTGAGAAAGCATCACAAAGACAGCGATCATAGGCAACGGGACAAAGATAGCGATCAGGAGCAAGGTGAAGGGACAAATGAACCTACACCTGGGTGTAGATTGTACATTTCTGCGTGGGGCCAATGTTGTGGAAGAAAGCAGCCTGCATCTTGGTTTCACTTTAGAGGGACAATGATGAGCTTTAGGAATATATGTACATACTACAAACTCATTGGCATGAAATAGTTCTTCTGAATTCCAAGTATCATCCACTAACACCATGAAATATTCTAATCATATAAACTAAGAGCATGCCAGTATTAGTATTTTGAATTATTCACTACTCATTAGGAGTAGGGCTACTGACAGATTGCCTAAAGAAGTATGCCTAATTTTAGTTGATTATTTAATTGGTTGCCAACCTGACCAGGAATGGTTCATTTAGCTAAACTGTAAATTTGATCTGATTCGATTAATGTGGCTTTTAACTTTATGAATAATGAAAATGCTTTTGTTGGGCAAACTGCGCAGCCTGGTGATAATAGATAGTCCTGGGCAACCGAAATAAGTTGTATAGGCCTCTTCTATCTGTCCTTACATGGGTATGGGTCTAAGATAATTGTTAAGTTGTTCATTTTTCCAGCGACAGGCAACAGTTTTATTCTCATCTTACGTCTGTTTGGGAGCGTTATAGTATTAGACAAGTTGGTCACTGTCATTGCCTTATTTTTTGGGTTTGATCCTTAGGTGTCTTTGATAGTATTGATTCCCCTACATCCAAGACTACTCATGTTGAGGAAGATTCAAGCAAAAATCACCGTCAGCCCAAAATTGTCCTTCTTCAAGGACATACACTGTTTTATTCTTCTAGATTTGTGGAGGTCCATCATTGTTGGGGTTGGTGCTCTCTACTTTCATCATGCTGAATTAGAAAGTATTTGTTCACTATGTAGGTACTTTGATTATCTGATCTAATAGTAGGTTCACATGTGTTTTCATGTTCAGTGCCTGATCTTTCCATATGCTGCTTTCATAGGGATTCTGAGCCATATCTCAATCTGGCCTCATTGTTTTTTTTTTTAACAAAAACGGATAGATATATTAAAAAATAAAAAATTGCCGTGAGGGAAAGCCAGGATCGGAAGAATACAACTCTTTTTTCTTTGAATCGAAAGTATAATTCTTTTAAATGAAACTGTTAATCCATCTTTGCTCGTTTTGTTGTCCTTGCGAAGAAGGATTAGCAGGCATTGGGGATGCCCCAACACTAAATATGGTTTGGGCATAAATGAAAACTATTTTTCTGGGTTTATTTTTCTCTCAAGGAACTGAAAACTATTGGCATGGCGTTTTTCTTTCATTTTTCTAGGTTCATTTTTTGTTATTTTATATTCATTTTTTCTCATGAAATTGAAAACTATTGGCATGGCATTTTTCTAATCTTCTTTGTATTTCACTCTGTAGGGTTTGTAGCGTTTCATAGGGTTTCATGCCGAAGGAATTCCATGTTAGCGAAGATTGTCTAAGGAATTCCGAAGGCTTGCCGAAGGAATTCCATGTTGAGGAAGGGTTTCTTTTCAGCTTTGATCAGCTAACTAAGATTGTCGTAGAGAAGAAATAATAATTAAATATCTACTCATTCTAACAAAATAATACAAGATAATAATAAAATATTTAGCCATTCTAACAAAATAATACAAGATTCCTTTTGTGCTAGTACTTACCTGGTCAACACTAGCCAACCGTAAAACCTCTTCCTTTGATGGGTCCGTCCTAGCTGCCCTCCTCAAACGGAACAGTGATAATTTTTTAGATGCAAACGGCACAGTGATTATTTCTTATTAGCATTTTCGCTTCTTTCTTTCCTTGACTTTTTTTCACTTTAGTACAGACATGGCTGGGTAGAAATTGTTAACTCATTTTTCTCTCATCATATGATCATAACCATTTTAGATTCATTTTTTGGTTTCAGTTTGTTTTTTGGTTTCAGTCGGTAAGGTTTCATGTGGAAAGAATTACATGTTAACAGGTTCTCAACTTTGAGCTAACAAAAGAGGATCGTTTTCAGCTTTGAGTCAAGGGAGACAACTGTAAAATTAAAACAACAGTAATTCTAGGCATTCCATGTTAATAGGTTATCAACTTGGAACAACAAGAATTCCAACATGTAAAAATAAAACAACATGAATTCCATGTTAACAGGTTCTCAGCTTTGAACTAACGGAAACGGAAAAGGTTATCAGGTTCTCAGCTTTAATCCAACGGAAACAGAAATTCTAGGTTATCAGGTTAAGAGGCTAACAGGTTATCAGGTTCTCAACTTTGAACCAACAAAACAGGTTATCAGGTTCTCAGCTTTGAACCAACGGAAACAGAAATTCGAGGTTATTAGGAATTCCATGTTAAGAGGTTATCAGGTTATCAGCTTTGAACCAACGGAACAGGTTATCACGAATTCCAGGTTATCAGGTTAATAGGTTATAAGGAATTCCAGGTTATCAGGTTCTCAGGAATTCTAGGTTATCAGGTTCTCATCTTTGAACCAATGGAAACAGAAAAAGATAGTTTTCATCTTTGTGTGAACGAAGATTTATTTCAAAGAATAAATAATATCAAAATATGTAATCATTCCAACAAAATAATGATACAAGATTCCATTGATGTTAGCACCTACCTGGGCACCTATCTGGCCTCATTGTAACGGTTTATCTAGTTCTATATTTATAACTTATTTTGTCTAATATCGTCTTACAAATTGTCATGAATTTTGTTCTTGGAACAAATGTACAATTCTTTATGTTGAGGCGGAATGATAAAGGCACAACATTGATGCCATTTGTCTGTTTGTATAGTGTGGAGTTTTTATGCTATAGGTTATTTAAATTATACAATCATCAACTAATAAATAGTCAAGTTTGTTGTTATTTCTGATATCACTATAACAAATTTGAAATTAGCCCATCTATCCTGTTGTTAATGTATATGTAACTTCATAATGTATTTCATAAATGTATATTGTATCCCGATAGAGAGGTTATTATTCCTCTGTACGGAAGTGTCGTCATTTGTATTTACAAGTGTCGTAACTTATACAAGAGGGGTTATTAGACCAACAAGTGTGGGGTCAGCCCTGAGTTGGGTTACCATGGGTTATTAGACTCTCCTAGAGAAGTCGGCCCTGTTAGGTTATTAGGCAAGTCGAGTTGTGTATAAATAGAGTGAGGGTGTCACTCTATTTCATCATTCACTTACTCATCTATCTCTCACTTGAGTGATGCGCACTAGTGGAGGAGGAGAAGCTACTAATGAGTCTATCTCTTGTACTTAGGTTTTGTATCATTGCTCTTTCTATCTCTGTGGAAGTTGCTGGGTTTTTCACCTTCTTGGTTTTCCACAAGGAAACTCTGTGTTTATTGTCTCTTGTGCTTGTCTCTTATGATTGATATGTTGTGCTTGTTATTCTCTTAGATAAGATCCTAGATCATATTGAATTAATGCTCAAAATCTAACATGGTATCAGAGCTAACCCGAGAAGAAGACACTGTGCACCTGCGGAAGCTAGGGCTTCTTGATTTTTGGGTTTCTCTCCACATATCTTCAAATACAGGAGGCTAGATTGACTCTCCTGGCAAGGGCGCATCTTTCCGTTGAAACAAAATCCAATTTTGAGCATTTTCAGTTTTGACTTAATCTATGGTGCGGGAAAATTAGGGCTTCGGAGAAAGTTGGAATTTTTGTAATCTGAGTCCATGGCTCGATGCTCCTCTAAAAAATCGAAATTTAGAGACCAAGATCGAACTTTTTGGTTGGGCAGAAGGTCGGGCTTGATCAAACCCTAGATCGGGATTTTGATCGGAAAGATGGAAAATTAGGGTTTCTACAAAAGTTGGAACTTCTGAAATCTGAGACCACGACTGTCTGCTCCTCTGAAAAATTGAATTTTAGAGCTTTGGATCGAAATTTTTGGTTGGGTGAAGCTCCGGGAAATTTAAACCCTAATTCACGGTCGTGTCAAGTGAATATGGAAGTTTCAAAAGCAATTTGGAGGGGTGAAACTTTGCAAAATTCAAATTCTGAGTATACCAGCTTGACCAGTGCAGCAAGGCGCATCTTTCTATCCTTTCAGAAGTTTGAAATTCAAATTTTGAATTTTTAGGGTTTCTCGGACAAACCCTAATCTAGCTCTAGATCCAGTTCTCAACAAATCAAGTGGTAAGACCTAAATCTTTTATTTCCATTTGAGTTTCTCATTAAAATGTCTCACCACACCAAGCTTGAGGATAAGCTTGAAGGGGCTGATAACTTCTGAGCATGGAAGTATAGGATTGGGTTAATCCTAGAGGAGAATGAGTTGGACACTTACATTAGCGATGAGGTTCTAGTTCCAAAGGGAGAAGAGGCTAAGGCCTCACACAAGAAGAACTTGGTCAAAGCCAAGAGAACTACACTGAAGGGAAAGACATAGGCTTCTGGGAACTACACTGAAGGGAAAGACATAGACAGGAGAAGAGAACGAGAAGCAGGAAAGAAGGAGAGTTCGCAGGGTGCAAAGATCTCCACCATCCTGCAAGAAACAGCCACTCACCACCTTGGGGATCATCTGCATTAAAATCCCACATGCGAGACAGGTGATGCTTGCCATGGGTGGCCTCCAATTCAGGCGAGGGGACATTTGAAGGGAGCGGGAGAATCTAGAGAGGATATGGGGAGTTAATGAGCTCCTTGAGTGGAAGGGGATGGAGAAGTTAGGGAGGCGGAACATGGGGTTAGACAAGAGATTAAGGCACCCAGACATCAACCTTAAGGATACCATTGAAAATAGTGAGACCACAATTCAAACCTGTGCCAATATTAGCCATAGTGTCAGTGCTTTGGTTGCTTTGCCTAAGGATGTGTAGGAAGGATAGGGAGTGAAATTCTTTGGCCGAGAAAATGAAGTGCTGATGCATCGTGGAGAGTGGTTTTTGGCGCAGATTAACTAAAGCCCTTACTTCTCTGATCACCAACATATAATCTCCAAAGACCACTAGGTCCTTAACATCTTTGCTCCTTGCAATGTCCATCCCTTTTATCACTGCTAACCACTCTGCTTCATTATTCTAGTTCTTCTTCCAATTCCCCAAGAAAAGTCATCCACTTTGTTTCCTTCGGAGTCTGTGAGGACTCCCTTTGCACCTACCAACCTGGTTACATAATGACACTTGATTTTTCTATCTATTCTCATTTTCATGCCAACAAATATTGAGTTTTTTTTCCTAAGAAATATATACATCCAATTCAATTAAAAAATTAAACCTGACATAAAATCTAAATGAAACAATGAATATTCTTAAGCAAGGCCTTCTTGATTCCCTCTGTCACTTATAGTAATATGTACAACTCCACATGGGTTTTCTTGGTTATTGTATACTTGTGGATGAAAAATTCATTGCATAGCCAACCTAAAATCAAACAATTTGGGCTTCAAACAACATAATACCTCTCGATGAAATTTAAAGAATTTGTGATAGAACATGTGAAGAATTCATAAGCATGAACATTACCAACAAAAACAATATCTTTTTTTGCACAATGAAGTAGTTGTTTGATTGCTTCTTTCATGCCAACATTGTCACCTTAATGAGTAGTGTTTGTTTATACTAGGGCGCATGAATTAGAGTAATAAGCTAGGGAGTCGAGTGCATGTTGGCAATTTTGATAAAGAAAAACTTGCTTAGCAATACATAGAAAATTAGGCCAACATCATTGATGCCATCCAGTGTTCTACTCATGAGGAAAACTTTCTTCTATCACATAGGTATGAACATGGATTGAAATATTTGACTTACTAAATTAACTATCGTTACTAGTTGTGTATTTGTATTATGAATGGCAATGGCATTATAGAATATGCAAGCATGAAAGTAATGCAGAGGCATAGAGATGGTTGATGTAAAGAGGTGGTAAAGAGGAGAAACAAGTTTGGGGATGGTTGCAACAAAGAGGGGTGAAGAAAGGGGGAGGGGGTGTTTAGTTCAATTCCCATGGATTTGTAGTGGATAATTGCAAGTTCATTCAAAGTGCAAAGATAAAAAAAAAACACGGATTTGAGCTATTGTGATTTGTTATAGGTGTATTTATTTTGACAAGTGGAAGTTGATGGAGATAGCAACAAATTATTATAGACATATTACTTCCCACAAGTGGAAGTCAATGGAGATGACAACAAATTATTATAGACATATTACTTCCCACAAATGGAAGTCAATGGAGATGACAACATATTATTGTAGACATATTACTTCCCATAAGTAGAGGTTGATGGAGATGGCAATAGATTATTGTAGACTTATTACTTCCTACAAGCGGTAGTTGACGGAGATGACAACATATTATTGTGGATGTATTACTTCCTGCAAGTAGAAATTGATGGAAATCACAACAAAACTAAGAAACATCAGTAATTAATATGCATAGTGTAAGTGTCAAAGCATATGAATTTAATGAACCAATGATTTATTGGTTTGCAACATATGATACTAAATAAATCTTTCTAGCCCTAAGGGTTAGTTCATGTAGTCATAGGACAAAAGTGAGATCTTTTAACCCAAAGTTGAGGAGGCCACGAGTTCAATTCTCTTGTTCTCCCCAAGTTAGGTTTTATAATTAAGGTTGATAGTTCACCTGTTTACCATCCATGAATTGTAAGAACAACTTCAGATTTTTCACAAAATTATTCCTTGTAAAAAAAAGATAAAGTTTTCATCCAATCTTCCCACACAATAAAATAATAAGACGATAATTTTAACTAAAACTTAAATTAAATACTTTTAAAAAATTTATATAGATCAATGAACCTTTTTTTTTGAAAAAAAAACACAATTTATTTATATTAAAATAAACCATATTTGCATAAATAAATATATCTTCCTGCCATAATATGTAACACATTATATATAGAGAGAGAATAATAAACATAATACCCAACATTCACTATAAAATGGCAACGCCTTTGTCCATTACTTCATGATCATAAACTATAAACTAACCAATATGTAAAATCTAAAACAAACATAGATAATTCAACCAACACATAGAGAGTGCACCATAATTTTACCATGTTATGCATTTGCTTCATATGCATGTCATGGAAAGCATAATAATGACAATGCTCAATTTAGTGTACCTTCTAAGGCAAGGTGTTACTTTCCCGTGTTCTTAATTTCTCTAATCATACCTATGGAATCATAGTAGGTGTCATTCAATTCACTAAACAAGCCACTCGAAGGTTTGAATTATATAGTTCTAAATATCATATCTCACTTTTTTTCTTTTTTCTTTTAATAAATTTTCTAATGTATTTAAAAGAAAAACTAATTTTTTATTAATGTATTTTAAAAAAAATTGAAACTAATTTCTCATTGATGTATATTTTTTTTAGTGTAAAGATGATAGATGATATTTAAAGTAAATTGGATTTTTCAAATTTAAGACTAAGTTAAAAGTAAATCATTAGTTAAAAAAAAGCAAGCGTAGGAGACTAACCTCAATAAACATAGGGATAAAACTTATTTATGGGAATGATATATTAAAATTTATGATTTTTTGGAATTGCTAAATTTAACACATAACTGTATATAATATTTACAAACATAATTTACACATAATTTACCATTTTATCATTTAAAATACAACAATATGTATAACCATAATCAAATTGTATGTAAACCATGAAACCAAATCAAGAATCAATGAAAAAAGGAAGGAGTAGGTAACAATTATGGACTTACAAATGGTATGACAAAGATAGGCAGACCATGGAGGGACCACTCTCCTCCCAACCAATTCCTTGGTTGGAACGTTATAAAATGAAATTTAATTTTAGATTAAAAATACAATTTTCATTTGAAGAATTCAAACAACACCAAATTAACATATTAATATAAATTTTATTTCTTTATTTTATTAAATAAACTATTAAAATATCTTATACACTACCAAAAATGTATTAACTATTCATACACTACCAAAAATGTAATAACTAATTTTCAATGTGGTGAAATGATTTTAGAGAGAACTTAATTTCGTTAATCATACCTATGGAATCAACCCGTGAATACAAGCCCGTGTATGCCCACATCAGAAACGAAGATTGTATGGCTGCATGTTCTCAAATCGAAGGTTGGAAGCGTGAACCCTAGCATGGAGATGGCCAGATCAATTATATGGTTGCAGATGCGTGAGCCCTAATGTGGAGATCAAAGGTTTTATGGCTCCAGATGCCCCATTAAACCTTCTATCTCGACACTAGGGCTCACGCATATGCGAAAGCTAGTTTTCAACAATCTCGGGATGAAGCAAGGGCATTTGAAGTGATTGATCCAATAGCATGCAAAGAATAGTGAGGCTTCAATTTGGATCTAGAGTTTAAATCAAGCGCCTGCATTCCTTCCCTTTACTCTACTTTCATTTTTTTGTATGCATTTCAATAACAAATATGAATAAAACCACATTTACCAAAAGCAGTTAAAGGAATACCTAGCACAGTTACTCTACAAAGCCTTTATGAATATATGAAGTTGGTGGAGAAACGTAAGGAAGAAGGAGAAGCTAAACTTTATGCATATATTGAATCCTTGGAGAAACGTAGGGAAGAAAGAGAAGCTAAACTCCATATAGAATTAAAAGCAATGCTAGATAATAAATTTGCATCATTTCAAGAAGAGATCCAAAAGCAAATTGATGAAAAGATAAAAAAAAGTTGGAAAACAAAGTAGAGACAATGGAGATCAGACTACAAGCAATGGAAACACAAAAAACACCTAGGCAAGGAAATGCAGATACTTTAGAAAATATTAAGTTAAAGGATAAGATTAAAGAGCTAGAGGAAAAAGTAACTCACAATTTAACCTTAAATAATATAGAAGGTAAAGTAGATATAAAACCCATCAAAGACGAAATGAATAAGTTGATCACTTTATACCATGAACATAACAAAAGATCCTTGAACTTCATAATCTTCGGTTTAAAAGAGGAGGTAGAAGAGGATACGTTAGCCATTTTCAAAACAAAAATTCAGGATAGGTTACAAATTGAAACCATCGGTTTCACAGAAGCAACGAGTTTAGGGAAGTCATTTTAAAATAAACAAAGGCTAATACGGCTTAAGGTTAGCTCTATCAAACAAAAATAAGACATACTCAGTAAGACCTCAAGTTTAAAAGGATCGGGGATATTTATAGATGAATACCTCATTCCAAAGGATCAGACCGAATTAAGAAAGGAGGTCCAAAAGTTAAAAGAATCTAGGAACGAGGGTAAATGGGCATTAATCAGAAACATGAAAATTATTAGTTGTAATAACAGCCTAAGGGATAGTAATGAATAGAAATTTGACACACTCTGGATCCTTTCATGGAATTATCAGGGTTTTCCATGGAGTAAAGGCCCCAAATTGAGTTGGATCCCGAGTGAAATTGATAATATATTACTGGTTGAAACTTGGGAACATGAGGAGTCTAAGGTCCCTGGTATTGATGGTTATAGGTCCTAGGGTCGGTATGGAATAAACGCACGTATCGTAGAGGAATTGGAGGTATATCTTGCTACATTAG
Source organism: Larix kaempferi (assembly GCA_027924585.1). NCBI lineage: Eukaryota > Viridiplantae > Streptophyta > Pinopsida > Pinales > Pinaceae > Larix > Larix kaempferi. Next base: position 7,536,747 of record BSBM01000602.1, read on the forward strand.
GAAGCATATCTCCCTCCATGTTAGGATTTATAAGAAAGACCCTTATAACCAATATATTTGGGTAGAGATTATAGACATTAATGATAAAAAAACCTACATAGACATTTGTTATTTTTCCCCTATTAATTCCAACTTTTATAAGAAAAGTAATTTAGATAAAAATTGCCCTTATAATGGTTTAGAACATGATATATCTAGTCTAAGGAAGGAAGGAAATATCCTTTTGATGGGTGACTTCAATGCCGGAACTGCAAGCCACCAAGCTATTATCCTGAGCAATTATTCCAACCCTAATCCTCTTTGGTTAGAGGAAGACCCTGCTCTAGCTAATAGGTACAAAAGAAGCTCTGAAGATCTAGGTGAAAATTTATTTGGTTCTAAGTTGGTCAAGTTTTGTAGTGCTCAATACCTTATAATTTGAAACTGTCTATTAAATTGGCCAAATTCTAACTAGATGACTTGTATTCATGGGCTTGGCAGTAATGTGGTAGATTATGTCATATTTGATATCACCATATACAACAAATTAATAAATTTTGACATCATGAATGAGCATGAGCCTGACTCTGATCATATGCCTTTGATTATAAATCTTAATCCGACATGCATAGCGATCCTAAATAGGTTCGTGACCATGGACATAAGCACCTTATCTTTGATCAAAATAAAGTTGACCTTTTTCTCCATGATTTAAAAAAAGATATGTTCCCTTTATCTAGTATGGAGAATACAGAAATCCTCTACCATAATTTTACTACAACCCTCTCGTCGTCCATTAACAAGTTCTCTATTGAAGTCTTGGCTAAAAAGAGAGATAATAGAACCAACTTGTCGTACGATCAAGAGTGTAAAGATGTGAGAAAATAAATTAAGCAAGCTATTACAAAAGCGCTAAAACTGGACAAGATAAAACACTACAAAGCCCTAATTAAAAAAAAAGGAAATATCTAAGTAAAAGGCAGAAAAATCTCTTACAGCTCTCCAAGTTCGTCCTTAAAAAAATATGGAGGCAAACTCTAACCCGCAAAACAAAAGAAGATAACAAGATTGTTTTGAAGGATTGGAATTCATAGCTTAAAAAACTTTACAAATCCCCAGATATCAAAGATAACTTTCAAACCATTCTTACAATGAAATAAGTTTTCTTGTGTGAAGACATAGATTTTGGGTTTAAGCGCCTCGCAAATGGAAAAGCTAAAGACATTGAAGGATACTAAGCAAAAATATTAAAAATTAGGGGGTCTTCCCTCATCCCACACATACACAAACTCTCTAATCTAGCGGTTAAGAAAGGGTTCCCTACTCCTTGGACTCAGAGCCTCATTATTCCTATTTTCAAAAGTGGCAATAAAAATAACCCCTCTAATTATCAGACCATTATGATTATCCCTCTCTTAGCTAAGTTATACGGTATTATCTTAGAAAAGAAGATTAGTGAGTGGCTATAAATGGAAGCTAAGAGAGCTAAAGGCCAGGCAGGTTTTAGAAGGCATCACTCAACCATGGACCACCTTGTTATGCTTAGGGTAATTGCAGAGGAATGTCGTAATAATAAGTTTGATCTTTTTGTTTCTTTGTAGACTTCATAAAATCTTTTGATACGGTGCCTAGAATCAACCTTTGGAAGATTAGAAGAGATTAAGGTTCGTTTTGATTCGAGAGGTGTCGTGGTAAGGCTTTACGAAAATTTCATTTCAAAGATCAAGAACACTGAGGGTTGGTCGATGGATATAAACTGCAATATTGGAGTTAAGCAATGTTTCCCCCTCTCCCCTACCCTTTTTGGCATTTAATTGATAAATTAGAACATTGTTTAAAAGAAGCGGATCACGCCGGCACGATCTTAGCCGACATAGTTATTATCCTCCTGTTTTATGCCAATGATATTGTTCTTATGGCAATGTGTCACTTCGACCTTGATAAGCAATTAAAAATTCTCAAATATTTCTGCTCTAATATGGGCATGACTGTTAACACCGACAAGACAAAAGTTATTATTATAAAATCCAAGAAATATACCTACGCTAAGTTTATTTTTGACAATAACAACCTGAAGGAAGTGGCTTCTTACAAGTATCTTGGAATTGATTTTCACCACAAGCTCAACTGGAACTATAGCATTGAGAAAAGGATCAACGGAGGGTGGAAAGCTTATTTTGGTCTTGAAAACAATTGTAAATCATCCAACTTGGTCATGTGGGATAAAAATAAGTTCCTCTTTGAAACTCTTGTCATCCCCGTTATCTTATATGGTTGTGAACTATGGGGTTGCAACATTTCTAGAGAATCTTGGAGAACGATTGAGCAAATCGAAAAGTGTTTTATAACTTACAACCTTAAAATTAAAAATAATACGCCTTACCTTATTCTCCTCATAGAAGTGGGTCTTTCCCCCATTGAGAGCATGGCTATGACTAGATACCTGGTGTACAAGCACAAGATAAATAACATGGGCGATGAGAGACTTCCTAAAATGGCTTTAAAATCAAGTCAAAACCAACTATGCCTTAAGCGGAGTTGGAGTAAAGATAACATGGCTTGGTTAAACCATTGGGGCATTGACGAAAATGACATTTTGCAAGATATCAATAATGTCAAAAATACTATTACATCTAAGTTTAAAGAGAAGCTATGGTGCGAAAAAAATTAGAGGTTAAAAGAAAATTAAGACAATGCAAGGAGGTCATTAACCATAATCTAGAAGATTAGAAGTATCTCTCAGTTTTAACTAGTTCAAAGAAGAAAATTAATATAGCTAAGATAAGAACAAACTCTCGTGAGCTCCATATTCGACTTCTCCTGATGATTGTACTCTTTTTTGTACTATAATATAATCTTTCTATGCAACTTACAAAAATAAAAATAAAAATAAAAAAATTATATATATATAATCACTTCATTAATATTAAAAATATCATGAAATAATCAAATTTTGATAAATCAAATGTGATAGTTTCAATTTCATTTCTTTATTCATTCATACTAAAAATATCATGTTATATTTTTATATTAAAAATAAATTAATATTATTTATTTACTCGTTTTTTTTTTTAGAAAAATCATTGCATACTCATAATTCCAAAAACACATAGAAATAAACAAAAATGCATATATGTTGATCATATTCTTTAAGATTTCTCTTAATTCTCCAAAAATAATAATATACAATGATGTTTCTAAAACTAGATCACTTCATAATTTAAGTCAATTTCATAATATCATGCATATGCTCTCTATGTTATAGTATGCACTTTAGAGTGCCCCTTCACTTTAAGTCTAGTGCTAATGTTTGTATCAAGGGGATGCATTTGGTAGAATCTCCCCATTTTGACATTTTGATGAGGACATTTTTTTATATTCCGATATCACTATTATATGGCAGGGACTAGCTCCTTTGCAGCTATTTCTTTTGTTTATGCTAATTGCAAAGTGACAATTAACATAGTTTTATTTATGGCAATTACCATAAAATGTATATATATAGTTTTATTTATGATAATTGAGAACTTGTAGTCAATCACAAACAATATTTACTTATCTCCATAAAAATGTATCCATATTGTTTTATTTATGACCATTAACATATTGTTTCATCATTTGTATATTAAAACACAATAAAATCTCAATAAAATGTATACATCATGTTGTTGCATCATTTATATATTAAAATACAATAAAATCTTAATAATAAAAATGTGTAAATCTAAATGCTAGATTAGTAGTTACCTAAATTTGAACACAAATAGTAAATTGAGTATATCTTGCAAACGAAGGGCCACAAGGGCAAGGTTAATTTATTGCACCAAGACCATTGACTATAATCTTGCAAAGGATACAAGTGGGGCAGACTAAAATGAGAAAGCAATAAGGATTACTTGCACCGTAACAAAGGTTGAAAGCAATAAGGCTTACTTGCACTGTAACAAAGGCCGAGAGATAAATTTTACTTGGTGCAGCCAACGTTTATCACTGGTAGAGTTCGTAGTAATGCCTAACCCCATAACCCTCGACTCCACTGTTGTGTGATGTCAAAATGAAACAAAGGAAAAATCTTTACCCCATCACCGTGTCTGAGGATAGAGTGCCTTAGGGCTGCAAACCAGATGATAAGGAACTAGATGATAGCGTAAAAACTCTACAAACCCCATAACCCTCCACTTCATTGCAACGTGATGTCAAAATGAAACAAATATGTGTGTCATAGCTCACATTCCATTTAATGCCGTGGCAGCATATTATTGAGAGTTTAATGCAATGTACGAGTGGTTTATTAAATACATAAACTACAAGCATCAGGGAAGTAAGATACGTTGACCTCAATGTACCAGTGGTTTATTAAATACACTAACTGGAATACTTCATGTCAAGGACATAAGAATAACAACAATAATATTTTAAGAATTTCTTTTTTTATTTGTCATTAGTGAAATTCATTTTTAGAATCTTTGTTAAAATTATGGTATTTAGATTAATAAAATTATTGTTTTTAATATAAAAATAGATTTAATTTCCTCATATCCTTATTATAACAAAATTGTATAATATTAATATATGATATTTTCAATTCCATCACTTTAAAGTGAATATTATCTTATTTTAAATTAAAATAATTTATATACCTTTTCATTTTTTCATTAACGGAAAAAGATAATACATGTTATGAACACATAAATTATATTTGGGGTCCTAGTTATTGTTGGGTGGCTGGGGCAGTCCGCTATGGCCGTCCCCACTCGGGATCGACCCCAGATCAGTGGCATCGAGGCGCCCTCGCCCACAAAGCGTGCGTGAGTTCTTTTACCATTATGAAAAAAGAAAACATAATTTATTGCACCGAGTGAAACGAGGTGCTTTACAGTCCAATATGGGGTGGATGTTGTAACATGTATGTGTAGCGTTACATTGTGATGTCGGCTCATAAAATAAAAAAATTAAATTATGGAAAGTATTTGAAAAAAATCCATGTTGGTTCATAAAATAAAATATAATTAAAAATAATTAAAAAATAGATTTTCGTTTATAAAATAAAAACTTAAAACTTAAACTCGGATTTATCAATCGAGAGAGTTTCTTGGGTTTAGATTTAAAAAAAGAAATACACCTCAAAAACTTAGATCCCTCTAAATGTTTGATAAATACGGATGTAAGATAAACCTACACTGATATTTATAAAAATATTTTACATTATAATATTACAAATAATAATAAAATAAAGTGGACATTCATGTGAATGCGTTGATATTGAAAATGGTGATAAGTGGACATTACTATTCGAAACCGTACTCAAGAGCCAATGCCATATGTTTTAATGAAATTGTTTCCATATTTGTCTAATGAAATTGTTTCCATATTTGTCTAGAGGGAGCAACATTCTCATTGTTATAAAGTGCACTTTGATATGTGTAATTAACTCAATGAGGTTAGTAAAAAACAAATTGAAAGGAAGTTAGTGAAAAACAAATTAAAAACCATAGATTGTTGTTGATTTGAAAGTCCTTACTTACCCAATCAAGATTTGTTCGTTTGCTTTATTAACAGGATTCAATCATGATATTGCCACCTATCCTTAGAGGGCATGGATTACCATCATAGTTTATTTTGATAAATAATAGGAAAGGGATGGTTTCTATATCTATGTTGGTTTTAAATATTGAATTATAAGTTTATTCTAAGATGTTATAAAAAGAGGTTGAATTAAGGATAACATGTGTATGGGATTTTTTATGATTTTAAAGGATAAAAATAATTTGAATATGTCTGGGTTTAGGGAAAATTATCAATAATAAGATGAAGGCATTAACAATTTATAGAGGACTAAATTTCTTAAAATAAAATGGTGCAACACATATAACAACCATTGGAGACTCATCCACTATAATTCAATCTTTGGACTTTCAATCACCTCGATATTTTTTGTTTTTGTTTACATAGCCTTATTAAGAGGATCGTTGGCCTATTGCAACATTTTTCCTATGTTTCTTGTTACCATGTGTTCATGAAATTAAACATTAAAGCCGATCTACAGATCAATATTGGTGCTACTTTGAATGAAGGATATTTGAGGATAAATGGGGGAACTCCTTATAGAACCTCATTACCTTAGGCTTAATTCTCACATTGTATGGTGATTCCAAATGCTAATAAATGGCTCAAATGAATACCTCAACGAGACTGGCAATTACTTTAAATGTTGCTCTTATTACTCTTCCCCAAAGTGGCATCAAGGGAGCTTAGGAAACATTCGATGGATGGGTGGAAATTTGTGTGTGGGTTTAATCGGAGTTGGTCCCATAAGGACTTGTGGTTATATCAACTATATTTAGGTTGGTATCTTAGATTGCTAGTGTTGGGAGAGCCACCTGGAATGTTGTTTATAGCTTCGACTTGGATAAGAACAACATTCCAAGGACTAGCTGCTTTGCAGGGAATGTTGTTTATTATATGGCAGGGACTAGCTGCTTTGCAACTATTTCCTTTATTTATGCTAACTGCAAGGTGACAATTAACATAGTTTTATTTATGACAATTACCATAAAATGTATACATATAGTTTTATTTATGAATTATTATATACCTCATAAATATAACATCACAACTAGTCATAATACATGATACCAATAATATATACATATATTGATAATCATATAATGCAAAATAAAATTTCAATATAAAATTTTAATTTTGAATTATTATATACATTATAAATATAACATCAAAACTAGTTATAAGACATGATATCAATAATATATACATATACTGGGTGTTTAGGGTAAAAATAATCTGGCAAAGGTTTCATTATGCGGAAGGTAAGTCTATATCACAATTATTGGAAGGTGGTATAATTCTGCTATAGCCATGTAGTATAACCTTGTCATTCCACAAGGAGTATAACCACATGGTGTGTCATTCCACATAAGTATAACCATATGGGTTGCCCAATATTATTCCACATGGCAATTGGCATTGATATCCACCATTAAAATATGATGACCTACCTATATTTAAACTTAACCTTTTTTTAGTGAGTTGACCTTTATAGCCTTATAACACCCTTTACTTCTGTTTTAGAAACTAACGTGAACATTGTCCTCTATCAACAAAGTTTTTCTTAAAAAGAAAACTAAACCAACACAAACATTTAAAGAAATTCCATCAAAACAAAATGGAATCTTCCTCTTGGGCATGAGGCTAAACTACAAATGGGGTAGTATCTAGTGTCATGCATATGACTAAGGCTAGATGCTATGTGCTCTCACCATTGTAACTTCAACAATGTCAATAAGGGACATTGATTTCTTTGCAAAGATTATCTAGGGACATTGATTTTCTTGTAAATACTATCTAGGTTCAAATTGCTTTTTGATATTGGAGTATGATCTAAAATTGCTTTTGATTAACTAAGAGCTCATCTTCCTTGAATGTCAAGAAACAGGGTAATGACCCCAACCCTAGAAGCATCTCACACACCTATGATATAACTGCATGTTGAGGTCTTGCTAAGCTGATAGCCCAACTAGTTTCTAGTTTAAGTTTATAGCGATGGCTAAGTTCAACGTTAAATATTGTTTATTTATCCAAAACAACTTGAAAAAACTCATTTTCATTAGAATCCGAAGCAAAAAAAACAAATCTATCATAGTTCTAGTCTGTTTTTGGATTTTTCAAAGTTCCGTATCACTCTTGAGACCTTCAAACCCCCGAGGCATGGAGGAACTGTCCCTTCTTGGAACTCTGATATATGGAACTATGCCAAACACCGAAGAAAAACGTTCCATTTTCAACGACAAAATGAATCTCCTCACAACTCCGTGGTTCGATGGAGGTCAACCCTCTCACCCGTTTAATAATTTCCCAACCAGCAGGACCCATTGCATAAAGTCATATTATTAGCAATGGTCGTTTACTTTGATCACATTCAATGGCTTCCAGGCTTCCTTCGAGGCTCTATCCGAGCTCTCCATACTGCATGGTTCTCTCTATTGCATTGACCAGTTTTTTCTTTGTAGTGGGCTGTATCGTTATAACATCTACCGAGGGAAAGAGGACGGCATCAGTGGGGATCCACAGGCTTATTCAGAAAGCTACAGAAAATGTTTTGCCAACTAGTTGCAGACAGATAAGGTATCCTCTTGACATCCGGACGAAGAATCAACACGGTATGTTTTATATGGAACTTCCTTACTATTTCTCTATATCTGTTTGGATCTGCTACGGTTTCATGTTAAAATTCATCCAGAATTTATCTGCTCTTGCATTTGTATAATCATGACGAGATGCTTGATCTTGCTCATTTGGGTATTAATAAGTTTATGTGTGTGTTCATATATATACACACACGCGAGTGGGTGTGTTGGGGGCGGCTTGTCTGTCGATTGTTCATATTTGATTCAACTATATAGGAAGTGCTCCTGAAATATCAATTTTTGTAATGGTTGGGCAAACTGGTTTGATTACTTGAAATGAATGCTTCCAAACGATATTCATGAACTTAACATAACACAGAAAGACTTGGTTTGATTACTTGAATGCATGGTGGCAATTGATGCTTATGAACTTAATATATGCGAGGTATTTAAAACCAGCAATTTGACCCTTTACCTCATTTACCAAGTAAAAAACTCCTGGATGGTAGGTCCTCTCACATCTTTCGCTGCATCCTCTTTCGTTACAGTACTAACATCATTCGATTGTTGACCGTGTTAAGTCCTTGGCTTTGTGATCAGTCTACTCGTGGGCAGACTTGCGGATGCCTGGGGATATCCAATCCCACTATCACGAGTTTGTAGGATATAGCCAATATGCTACCATGTTAATATCAGTTAACCCAACATAACTCCAACTTAGCCTAAAACAGGGTTAGATCCCGCCCGTGTCCTACTCGTTTTTCCCAAGAAAAACCTTGTGGGGAAACTTCCAGGCACTTCCGTGAATTTCATACTCAATGTAAGCCTCTCGGTGCTGATTCTGGTGCCTGACCCAGCAGGGACTTGAGTGACTCATGAAATAGATGCAGTCAGCCCGGAGACCAAACCGAGGACTCTGTATGAAGCTCAAAACACTAAACCACTCGAGCTAGCCCACCAAGCTATATGTGTCCTATTCTTATCCAAGAACCACTCTAACTTACAAAGTGCTGCAATGCTTTTAGGATGGCTGTAGGATGGCTGTTACTCACAGAAATAATCATATTTATGTGGAACAAAATCCTCAATAAAGGATATGCCACTGTAATGTAGTAATCTTACGCCACTGTACTATCGTAATCTTGTATTTGAGAAAGCATCACAAAGACAGCGATCATAGGCAACGGGACAAAGATAGCGATCAGGAGCAAGGTGAAGGGACAAATGAACCTACACCTGGGTGTAGATTGTACATTTCTGCGTGGGGCCAATGTTGTGGAAGAAAGCAGCCTGCATCTTGGTTTCACTTTAGAGGGACAATGATGAGCTTTAGGAATATATGTACATACTACAAACTCATTGCCATGAAATAGTTGTTCTGAATTCTAAGTATCATCCACTAACACCATGAAATATTCTGATCATATAAACTAAGAGCATGCCAGTATTAGTATTTTGAATTATTCACTACTCATTAGGAGTAGGGCTACTGACAGATTGCCTAAAGAAGTATGCCTAATTTTAGTTGATTATTTAATTGGTTGCCAACCTGACCAGGAATGGTTCATTTAGCTAAACTGTAAATTTGATCTGATTCGATTAATGTGGCTTTTAACTTTATGAATAATGAAAATGCTTTTGTTGGGCAAACTGCGCAGCCTGGTGATAATAGATAATCCTGGGCAACCGAAATAAGTTGTATAGGCCTCTTCTATCTGTCCTTACATGGGTATGGGTCTAAGATAATTGTTAAGTTGTTCATTTTGCCAGCGACAGGCAACAGTTTTATTCTCATCTTACGTCTGTTTGGGAGCGTTATAGTATTAGACAAGTTGGTCACTGTCATTGCCATATTTTTTGGGTTTGATCCTTAGGTGTCTTTGATAGTATTGATTCCCCTACATCCAAGACTACTCATGTTGAGGAAGATTCAAGCAAAAATCACCGTCAGCCCAAAATTGTCCTTCTTCAAGAACATACACTGTTTCATTCTTCTAAATTTGTGGAGGTCCACAATTGTTGGGGTTGGTGCTCTCTACTTTCATCATGCTGAATTAGAAAGTATTTGTTCACTATGTAGGTACTTTGATTATCTGATCTAATAGTAGGTTCACATGTGTTTTCATGTTCAATGCTTGATCTTTCCATATGCTGCTTTCAAAGGGATTCTGAGCCATATCTCAATCTGGCCTCATTGTTTTTTTTTTAACAAAAACGGATAGATATATTAAAAAATAAAAAATTGCCGTGACTGAAAGCCAGGATCGGAAGAATACAACTCTTTTTTCTTTGAATCGAAAGTATAATTCTTCTAAATGAAACTGTTAATCCATCTTTGCTCGTTCTGTTGTCCTTGCAAAGAAGGATTAGCAGGCATTGGGGATGCCCCAACACTAAATATGGTTTCAGCATAAATGAAAACTATTTTTCTGGGTTTATTTTTCTCTCACGGAACTGAAAACTATTGGCATGGCGTTTTTCTTTCATTTTTCTGGGTTCACTTTTTGTTATTTTATATTCATTTTTTCTCATGAAATTGAAAACTATTGGCATGGCATTTTTCTAATCTTCTTTGTATTTCACTATGTAGGGTTTATAGCGTTTCATAGGGTTTAATGCTGAAGGAATTTCATGTTAACGAAGATTGTCTAAGGAATTCCAAAGGCTTGGCGAAGGAATTCCATGTTAACGAAGATTGTCTAAGGAATTCCGAAGGCTTGCCAAAGGAATTCCATGTTAAGGAAGGGTTTCTTTTCAGCTTTGATCAGCTAACTAAGATTGTCGTAGAGAAGAAATAATAATAAAATATCTACTCATTCTAACAAAATAATACAAGATAATAATAAAATATTTAGCCATTCTAACAAAATAATACATGATTCCTTTCGTGTTAGTACTTACCTAGTCAACACTAGCCAACCGTAAAACCTCTTCCTTTGATGGGTCCATCCTAGCTGCCCTCCTCAAATGGAACAGTGATTATTTTTTAGATGCAAATGGCACAGTGATTATTTCTTATTAGCATTTTCGCTTCTTTCTTTCCTTGACTTTTTTTCACTTTAATACAGGCATGGCTGGGTAGAAATTGTTAACTCATTTTTCTCTCATCATGTGATCATAACCATTTTAGATTCATTTTTTGGTTTTAGTGTGTTTTCTGGTTTCAGTCGGTAAGGTTTCATGTGGAAAGAATTACATGTTAACAGGTTCTCAACTTTGAGCTAACAAAAGAGGATCGTTTTCAGCTTTGAGTCAAGGGAGACAACTGTAAAATTAAAACAACAGTAATTCTAGGCATTCCATGTTAACAGGTTATCAGCTTGGAACAACAAGAATTCCAACATGTAAAAATAAAACAACAGGAATTCCATGTTAACAGGTTCTCAGCTTTGAACTAACGGAAACGGAAAAGGTTATCAGGTTCTCAGCTTTGAACCAACGGAAACAGAAATTCCAGGTTATCAGGTTATCAGGAATTCCAGGTTAACAGGTTATCAGGTTCTCAGCTTTGAACAAACGGAACAAGTTAGCAGGCTCTTAGCTTTGAACCAACGGAAACAGAAATTCCAAGTTATTAGGAATTCCATGTCAAGAGGTTATCAGGTTATCAGCTTTGAACCAACAGAACAGGTTATCAGGAATTCCAGGTTATCAGGTTAACAAGTTATAAGGAATTCTAGGTTATCAGGTTCTCAGGAATTCTAGGTTATCAGGTTCTCAGCTTTGAACCAATGGAAACGGAAAAAGATAGTTTTCAGCTTTGTGCGAACAAAGATTTGTTTCAAAGAATAAATAATATCAAAATATGTAATCATTCCAACAAAATAATGATACAAGATTCCATTGATGTTAGCACCTATCTGCGCACCTATTTGGCCTCATTGTAATGGTTTATCTAGTTCTATACTTATAACTTATTTTGTCTAATATCGTCTTACAAATTGTCATGAATTTTGTTCTTGGAACAAATGTACAATTCTTTATGTTGAGGCGGAACGATAAAGGCACAACATTGATGCCATTTGTCTATTTGTATAGTGTGGATTTTTTATGCTGTAGGTTATTTAAATTATACAATCATCAACTAATAAATAGTCAAGTTTGTTGTTGTTTCTGATATCACTATAACAAATTTGAAATTAGCCCTTCTATCCTGTTGTTAATGTATATGTAACTTCAGAATGTATTTCATAAATGTATATTGTATCCCTATAGAGAGCTTATTATTCCTCTATACGGAAGTGTCGTCATTTGTATTTACAAGTGTCGTAACTTATACAAGAGGGGTTATTAGACCACCAAGTGTGGGGTCGGCCCTGAGTTGGGTTATTAGACTCTCCTAGAGAAGTCGGCCCTGTTAGGTTATTAGGCAACTCGAGTTGTGTATAAATAGAGTGAGGGTGTCACTCTATTTCATCATTCACTTACTCATCTATCTCTCACTTGAGTGATGCGCACTAGTGGAGGAGGAGAAGCTGCTAATGAGTCTATCTCTTGTACTTGGGTTTTGTATCATTGCTCTTTCTATCTCTGTGGAAGTTGCTGGGTTTTTCATCTTCTTGGTTTTCCGCAAGGAAACTCTGTGTCTATTGTCTCTTGTGCTTGTTATTCTCTCAGATAAGATCCTAGATCATATTGAATTAATGCTCAAAATCTAACATGGTATCAGAGCTAACCCGAGAAGAAGACACTATGCACCTGCGGAAGCTAAGGATTCTTGATTTTTGGGTTTCTCTCCACAGATCTTCAAAGACAGGAGGCTAGATTGACTCTCCTGGCAAGGGCGCATCTTTCCGCCGAAATAAAATCCAATTCTGAGCATTTTCAGTTTTCACTTAATCCCTGCTGCGGGAAAATTAGGGCTTAGAAGAAAGTTGGAATTTTTGTAATCTGAGTCCATGGCTCGATGCTCCTCTAAACAATAGAAATTTAGAGACCAAGATCAAACTTTTTGGTTGGGAATAAGGTTGGGCTTGATCAAACCCTAGATCTGGATTTTGATCGGAAAGATGGAAAATTAGGGTTTCTGCAAAAGTTGGAACTTCTGAAATCTGAGACCACGACTGTCTGCTCCTCTGAAAAATCGAATTTTAGAGCTTTGGATCGAACTTTTTGGTTGGGTGAAGCTCCGGGAAATTCAAACCCTAATTTAGAGTCCTGTCAAGTGAATATGGAAGTTTCAAAAGCAATTTTGAGGGGTGAAACTTTGCAAAATTCAAATTCTGAGTATACCAGCTTGACCAGCACAGCAAGGTGCATCTTTCTATTCTTTCAGAAGTTTGAAATTCAAATTTTGAATTTTTAGGGTTTCTCTGACAAACCCTAATCTAGCTCTAGATCCAGTTCTCAGCAAATCAAGTGGTAAGACCTAAATCTTTTATTTCCATTTGAGTTTCTCATTAAAATGTCTCACCACACCAAGCTTGAGGATAAGCTTGAAGGGGCTAATAACTTCTGAGCATGGAAGTATAGGATTGCGTTAATCCTAGAGGAGAATGAGTTGGACACTTACATAAGTGATGAGGTTCTAGTTTCAAAGGGAGAAGAGGCTAAGGCCTCACACAAGAATAACTTGGTCAAAGCCAAGAGAATCATTGTTGATTCCATCAAAGACCATCTCATACCTCATGTGTCTTCCCTAAAGACACCTAAGGAGATGTTTGTCTCATTGACCTAGTTGTTTGATGGAAAGAACATAAATCAGAAGATGACTCTACGAAACCAATTGAAGGGGTAAAGCTCTAGAATGGAGAGACCATCCATTCCTACTTTTCTAAGGTCTCTCAAATCAAGGAACAACTTGAAGCTGTGGATGAAGTAGTGGAAAATGGAGAAATTGTAATGACCACTTTGAATGGCCTACCTAGGTCATGGGACTCCTTCATCCAAGGAATCTGTGCAAGAAAGAAATTGATCTCTTTTAGTAGACTGTGGGAGGTATATTCACAAGAAGAAGCTAGGCTTGTGGCTCGAGAAGAAAAGATGGGGAATGAAGATCAAGCTCTCACAGCACATACTAAGAAGAGTAAGAGGGAGCCATCTCATAACAAGAGATCTTCACACCACCATCATCATAGAGATAAGAAAGATCTGAGATGCTTTACATGTAATGAGAAGGGACACTTTTCCCTCAGATTATCCTAAGAACAACAACAACAACAATCTAACAGGTATGACTTACAGGTATGTTTTTAAATATGTTAAGTTTATGATATGTTTGTCTTCATGTTATTGAATTTAGTAACAATCTTGATTAATTTTAGACTTGTCTTATCACCCTAGTAAAAGTATGAATGCATGATAGAAGACATTCATTGATTAGAGTTATGACACTTATGATTGTACTAATGCACTATGGTGTTGTATGAGGATAATGTTATCCGCTAACATGAAAGGTACAAATCAAGTTCTATATCAAGACCATGGTGCCATGAAGACAAAGACTCATCCATAGTCATGGATCACATAGAAGCTCTACTTAGGAGGTATGCATATTTTGGTTCTACAATGGTTAACTTATGAGTTATGCAGGTCATTGAAGAGAACAAGAAGACATTGGTAGACATAACTAGCAAATATGATAACCAGGTATGTTTTTTCCTATATCAAGTTAGAATCCTACCTTGTGTTAGGATCTTATACTTTTGTATGAATGATTATTCTTGAAGTTAGAAGTTTAAGTAATCAACGGTTTATGCATATTATGTTTCTTACTTTGATTGATGATATGACTAACCCGAAGAGTCCTATGGTCAATAAGAATATGCATAAGTATTAGAAGCCCTTCCTGAAACCTTGAATACTGATGCTTGTGATAAATTACTGTGTGTGAAATGTTCATGACCATACATGATTAAGATTATTTAGGATCATAATGTTTTGATAGTATTGAGATTATACTAATGGATGTATGATTATATATGAGATCTTGAGGATGACACTAGTGCACACTTAAGCATGCATAGTGGTGCAAGATGGATATAAGTTCAAGGACAGGTAGTCCAGGAAGAAAAGATCAAGAAGGAGCACAATCCAATAGTTCCTGCAAGGAAGCAAAGATCAAGAGGGAGCGCTCTAGGAAGTAAAGATCAAGAAGGAGTCCACCCTACAACTAAACAAAGATAAGTATTTGAATTATCATTTCTTACTACTTAAATGATATTGTTCATTCATGTACATACTTATGTTCCTAGATTTAGGTTATGTATTAATTATATTAGAATAATTGCATTAATGAATAGTATACTACTAATATGCATGTAATGGGTAAGTGGCCTATGGCACTGTACAACATTCCATTGCTACTTATCTAGAATCAAACCTCTTTGCTAACATGTTGGGAGTTGTGCACACGCTTAAAAAATGTTCTGGTAGAGATGGAAGGCATCTAGAAAGTTACCGTGTGAATACGGGATATGGACAAATGTTGTATTGAAGCATTGGCTAAAATAATTGCATGATTGTATGACATATGTTTTTATGCGTAAGATTTTGTTATGAAAACTATGAGAAGTTTCCAATCATGCAATTGAATTTGACTTGTAGGAAAGATCGTGTACAATCACCTACCAGGACAACAACATTTGTCCCAGCAATGAAGTTCATGAAAACTATCTACTGAAGATATTGAAGAATCTGAAGTTCCCAGGATCCGAGATGAAGTAATGAAAGGATGACATGATCGAAGAGTACCAATCGATCATGAAGAATGATGTTTGGGATGTGGTCCCGAGAACAGAAGGGAAGTCTGTTGTGACTTCCAAGTGGATCTATAAGATCAAGCATGCTGCAGGTGGTAGCATAGAGAAATACAAGGCGAGGTTTGTAGCTTGTGGCTTCTCCTAGAAAGAGGGAACAGACTATGAAGAGATTTTTGCTCTTGTAGCCAGATACACTTCCATCAGAACAATACTTGCTTTGGTTGCAGTGATGAAGTGGAAGATACACCAGATGGATGTCAAGACAGCTTTCTTGAATGGTCTAGTCGAGGAGGAAGTGTATGTCGAGCAGTCGATTGGTTTTGAGACACATGACAGGAAGTCATATGTGTGCAGATTGAAAAAAGCCTTGTATGGATTGAAGCGAGCTCCTAGTAATTGGTATGGTAGGATGGACAGTTTCCTATCCAGTTTGGGCTTTACTAAGAGTAAACCGGATTCCAACCTTTACTACAAGGTTGAGGAAGGAAATCCAGTTATACTTCTATTATATGTGGATGACCTGTTTGTTACAGGTGAGGATAGATTGATTGCCGATACGAAGAGGAAGCTTGATTCCGAGTTCGAGATGAAGGACTTGGGAATGATGCACTACTTTCTAGGCATGGAGGTGTGGCAAAGTGCAAATGGAATCTTCCTTGGACAAGGGAAGTCTGTAGTAGAGATCCTGAAGCGATTTGGGATGATGGACTGCAAGGCCATGGCCACACCTATGGCATTGAACCTGAAGATTCTGTGTGACGCTTTATCTGAGCTGGTTGATGTCACGATGTATCGACAAATGATTGGGTCCTTGATGTACCTGATGAACACAAGACCAGATATTTGCTTTGTTGTGAACACATTGAGCCAGTTCCTGATGGATCCGAGAAGTGTTCACCTGGTTCCTGTAAAGCATATTCTGAGGTACCTGAAGGGTACAGTTGACTATGGGCTCAAGTATGATGCGAATCAAAAGTTTAACCTGGAAGGTTATGTTGATTCAGATTGGGCAGGCAATGATGTAGATAGGAAGAGCACATCAGGGTGTTGATTCATTATGGGATCGGGTGTGATCTCTTGGTTTAGCAGGTTACAAACTTGCGTAGCACTAAGTACAGCCAAAGCAGAGTATTTCGCAACTTGTTCGGCTAGTTGTGAGGCAGTATGGCTGAGGAAGCTACTATCTGAGCTATTTGATCTCCTGTTGGATGCTACCTGTATCTTCTATGACAACCAGAGTTGTGTGAAATTGTCTGAGAACCCAGTGTTCCATGACAGGTCAAAGCACATTGAGATCAAATATCACTATATTAGGGATATGGTGCAGAGAGGAGCAGTGAAGCTCCTGTTTGTTGCGATGGACGAGCAGATAGCCGATGTGTCGACCAAGCCGCTGGCCAGAGTGAAGTTTGACTACTTCAAAGAGAGGCTTGGTGTACTTCAGATCAAGATTCCTTCTAAGGGGAAGTGATGAATCCGGAGACACAGATGCACACGAGCCATTCTCACATGGTGGTGAGATGTAAGGGCTGAGTGAATCCTTTCCCGGATGGTCAGAGGAGAGTCCTTCCATGCCGGTGAGTGTAAGTGCTATGTTATGTGCATCTGGGATGTGTTTTGTGGACTATGAGGTGATCTGAAGACGATGAGGTAACGGTATAGTACACAGGTTTTCCAAAGGCATGTAATAAGTCTTGAGATGCTCTTGACAGTTTTTGTACTGACATGTAATCAGTCCTGGGAGATCTTGACAGGTTTTGCAGAGGCATGTAATAAGTCCTGGGATGCTCCTGATAGGTTTTCTAGTGACATGTAATCAGTCTTAGGAGATCTTGATAGGTTTTGCAGAGGCATGTAATAAGACCTGGGATGCTCTTGACAGGTTTTGCAGTGACATGTAATCAGTCCTGGATGATCTGGACAGGTTTTGCAGAAGCATGTAATAAGTCATGGGATGCTCTTGACAGGTTTTGCATTGGCATATAATCAGTCCTCGGAGATCCTGCAGGTTTTGCAAAAGCATATAATTAGTCCTGAGATGCTCTTGCAAGTTTTGCAGAGGCAGTGTAATCAGTCTCGGGAGATCTTGTAGGTGTTGCAGAGGCAATGTAATCAGTCCTGAGGTGTACTCACTTGATGGATTGCTTGCAGAGATGATGAAGACCTATATGGAGGCTAGGCCTACAACCAGCATGAAAAAGGGCCGGCTCTCTAGAACTTCCTATGACGAGTAGATTGGAGATTGATTGAGATAGCAGCAGATACGATGACGATGATTTGATGATCCAAAGAAGAAGACTTGTGCTAGAAGACCTGTGTCGAGAAATACCTTCCTAGTTAAGAGGGAGTGTTGATGTATATGTAACTTCGGCATGTATTTCATAAATGTATATTGTATCCCTACAGAGAGGTTATTCTTCCTCTGTACGGAAGTGTCGCCATTTGTATTTACAAGTGTCGTAACTTATACAAGAGGGGTTATTAGACCACCAAGTGTGGGGTCGGCCCTGAGTTGGGTTACCATGGGTTATTAGACACTGCTAGAGAAGTCGGCCTTGTTAGGTTATTAGGCAAGTCGAGTTGTGTATAAATAGAGTGAGGGTGTCACTCTATTTCATCATTCACTTACTCATCTATCTGTCACTTGAGTGATGCGCACTAGTGGAGAAGGAGAAGCTGCTAAGGAGTCTATTTCTTGTACTTGCGTTTTGTATCCTTCCTCTTTCTATCTCAGAGGAAGTTGCAGGGTTTTTCACCTTCTTGGTTTTCCCCGAGGAAACTATGTGTCTATTGTCTCTTGTGCTTGTCTCTTATGAATGATATGTTGTGCTTGTTATTCTCTCAGATAAGATCCTAGATCATATTGAATTAATGCTCAAAATCTAACACCTGCAACACATTCACTTCAATAAAAAAGGAATTAAGTTTTACATAAGTCTCAGGGATACGTACTGCTAATACAGGAACTTGGAATCTTAGAGTCATTCCCAGTTTCATTTGTACTAAATTCGTGACCATGCATACATCCCAAACAAGTGTTGGATTGCACGCTTTGTTACAAATATTAATAGCAACAATACAGCTCTTTTTTATCCTTTTACACTCAAGGATGCCTCATTTCAATTGGATTTTCAGGTTTATGTCCCTATTTCCTGGTAGGACCCATTTAAGAGGATATTAAGTCAACTGTTAAGAGATTATGCCTGAGAATATAACCAGCATAGATCCATCTTAAGCCCGGATCTATCAAGCACTGAGAGGCATCAAATTTCTTGGTGAAAATTTTCTTCCTAATGTGTAAAAAAATTGAGATAAAAACATTTACCCTCAAGAAATTTAATCCCTCTCCGTACTTAATAGATTAGGGTTTAAGATGGATCTATGTTGGTTTTAGATTTTTTTTATCTTTATGGAAAATTTAAAATTAAATAGAAATATGTTGTCGAATAGCTTTATTTAATTTTTTGTTGTAGCTTTATTTAATTTTTTGTTATTGCCACGTCAGTCAGCGTTACCCACGTTACGTGACAAAATCTCCACCATACTGGGTTGAAGAGCACCTCGCTACTCTCAGTGCAATCAAGTGACTTTTCTGTGAGTAGAAGAATGCTTTGCTCACAATTGGCACTAAGGTTTGTTCCAACTGTTGTTAGTTTTTGGTTTCTCTGAGTTGTTCTCCTAGAAAGAGGATGCATGAGTGTTGAAGGAGATTCCTTGCCGGATGGGTGTGCCATGTGGGAGAGATTCCCTTATGTCCATATGACAATTTTATTACACCTATGATGCTTGGCATTTTGTATATTTGGTCAATGTGAGATTATGACAGATTCTATGACAGATATGACATATTCCTCTTACACATTTTGAAGGGAATTACACTTGCTAAGTAGGGTGCATCCCTTGTTACATGTGGCTATTGATTCCTTTCAGTAAAGATATTATTAGCCATTACTTTTGTAACCGTTGTTTCCTTTCTTATCAGCTTTATCTTAGTAAGGGAGGGAACACTAGTTAGGCTTATATACAGTGAGCTTGAGTAGAGTGATTCTACAAAGAGTGTGCTAAGGTTTGTGAGAAGCCATTGTAGTACCTTGAGGGCAGTATTTTAACATTTTTATTGTGTGAATGAGAAGATAGTGATTATTGTTATAAAATTTTGTTTCTTGTCCACTATATTTATTGTGCTAATTTATTAGATCTAGTCTTTATATGTTTGCAAGGTTGAAACTTGATCTCATCTTCTGAAATGTGGTGTCTACACTCTGTTGAAATAATATGCAGCTGTGGAAGATATTCTTATTGTATTTGTCTTATATTTGATCATGTAAAAACCCTAAAAGATCAATGTTAAATTGTACTTGTAAAACATGTAATGCCGGCTCAAGAAGATTCCAGAAGAAATAATAAATAAACAATATTATGTTGCTCCCTAGACAAGTCGGCCCAGTCAAACAATATTATGTTGCTCCCTAGACAATTCAGCCAAGTCAAGTAGACAAGTCTGCCCAGCAGTGAAAAAGGCCACCCAGGACAAGTATAAATAAGGGGTGGCATGTCCTCATTTGGATACCAAGCAAGTGAAGTGAGATCTGCTCCCTAAGTGTGCATGGGAGAGTAGTTGCAGCTGGAGGAGGACTTTTATTTCAGGTTCTATCTTATCTTGTCTTTGTATCTTCTATTCCTGGGGCATCTTTGTATGAGAGAGCTTTAGCTCTTCATTGTATTGACTTTGTAATTTGTTGACGAATCGATACTGAGAAGTTCTGTTGGGTTTTTCCTGCGAAAGGGTTTTCCCAGGATAAATCTTTGTCTATTGTTGAATGTATTTCTTTCAGTGATCCTTATGCATGCAGTTATTATGATTTGATATGATAAATTGAATGAAAGTCTCACATATTTGCTCTTAAGTAAAGTTCTAACACACTCTTGAATTTTCTATTTAGGAATTGTGTTTGTATAGATCTGAAATTGGATTAGTGGTTCTAGTTTTTCTATTTTAGTTGTAGCTAATTCTCTGAGTGTAGTTATGTGTATCACGTGTATGTAAAATTACAACATGGTTTTAGAGCTCTGCATCTAAGATTATCCACATCCATGTATGGATTGGACTGTCACCTGTGAGAGGGAGAATCTTAGTGCATGTGATGCCCATAAGACTCCAAAGATTGTAGTGATCCATGCCTGTGAGAGGCACTGCGACCATTAGAGGTTGTGGGTTAGATGCTTGTGTATCTCCAGTGATTGGAGTGGATTTGTTGCTTGGGATAGGTGCAATGTACTTGTGATAGGTTGATTTCAGTGTCTGATCTGTTTGTTGAAGTGTATTCTAGTCTCTAGGTTCCTAGGATGACTACTCTTGGTCTTAGAGAGTGTGACTGTCTATAAGGTGCTTCTAACTTTGCATCTTGGAAGTGTCGACTGTAGGTCTTGTTTTAAGACATGGATCTTTGGGGGATTGTAAAAGGGATTGCCATTCCTCCAATTAATGCTACTTTGTTGGCTGTGTTGACCACCAAGTCAGCTAGGTGGGAAACCATGTACCATGAAGATAAATGAAGTGTACCTTACAAAATATTCAAGCTTCAAATGACTCAGCAGGGCAATATTGCCCCTTTCTTCTCTTCTTCTTCTTCATGAAATTGTTGTACCCCTGCGAGGAGTTTGTAAGGATATGTCCGCATGATGGTCAATGTTTTGTAAAACTTAGTTGCCTAGGACTTTATCATTAGGGAATTCCTTTCATCGAGTGTTTTTTCTCCTCGGATAATTAACTTTGTTCTTTAGCAATTTTAATTATTGGAGTTTTTCACTTAAAATTCATCCAAAGTGGTGAAAGGCGTTCTAATCATCGAACCCGTGGGGTGATTAAGGTCTAGGAGTGTTGTATATTGCCATGCTAGACATTATCCAAAGTCTTGTGGAATTTCATTAAGTTTTTCCTAGTATTTTTAAAAAATTTGTAATTAAAAAATGTCCCTCAACATAAATTGTTGTATTGTAAAAGAGGGGTAAGTGGCTCCTAGTGCCCATAAATAGGGGTACGGGTACTCAAAATCAATGGCTTGAGGCCCCCTACACCCTTGGACCAAGTTTGGAGTCAATTCATTAAGTTTTGATAGGGTTTTGGCCAAGTTTTCCTAAGTCAGTCAAACAATCAGGAAAAATTGGCTATAATTAAAAATGACAATTTTTTGTAAAGTGTCTAAAGTCACTTGGAAAGGGGGAATTATGTTTTCCAAAGTCATATTATGCACCAAGAGGGAAATCAAAGGCAAAAATTCCCCCCCCATGTAAAGTTTCAAGAGTTTGAAGTTGTCTCCCTAAGGGGGGCACCCTCTCTCACCATGGGAATTGAGAAAATTTGAAATAAGCCAAAGCGGGGGGTCCCACCTTCATGATTTCCTCCCTTTGGCCCAGCAATCAATTATAAAACATGGGAGGGGGGTTTTGTTCCTTCCATTTTTTGGATTATTAACCCATGGAAGTGTGCCCCCCTTCATGGGCCCCCTTTCTCTTCAAGTGACAAATATCACTCATACAAAGGGACTCTCCCCTCTCTCTTTTTCTATAAAAGGAGGTCTCTCCTTCTCATTTGGGTTACAATCTCTTGACTCTTTCAAGCTCTCATTCTCTTTCACTCTCTTGCTCTCATTTTTGTGAGCCATTGTAATTTCCATCCATTTTGGCTCTCTAATAAAAATCTTTGGAGGAAAGCTGGTGTTTCTTTGTGTTCCATGGTGGTTTGCTACTGTGCTCCATTGTTGCTCAAGATATTGGAGGCCAAAGAGGCAAATTTCTTTGCCTTGGTGAGATCTATTCATTTTTGTTTAAATTTCACGAGTTTTTAGATTTTGTAATTAAGAAGTTCCTTCTTTCTTGGTTGAATAACATGATTTCTTAATCCATTGTTTGAAACATACATTTTATTAGTTTGTGTAGCAAAATCTATCAAGTTGTGGGTTCCCAAAATTTGGAGAGTGGGATTCCTGGGTTGGACGCCCCATTGCTTGAAAGCCTTAAGAGCAAAGGACAGTTTTTCCTCGCTTTCCACTAAAATTTCTGCACATTTTTTTACATCTTATTTACACTTCAAAATATTATTTAAAATACTCATTTTCATAAGTTATTTTGAGTTAGTTAATCTACAAAATTTTCAGAAATTTATGGACATAATTTTACACTTATATTCAGTGTCCCAAAGTGATTTTGGGCACTCTTTACTATATATTTGCTTGTTGTTTTGTGCAGGTTCTTAGCAGAATAAAGAGAGACTCTGCCAAAATTTTGGTAGAAAAGAGTTCAAAAGACCCCCAAGATTCCCTACTTCAAAGGACATTGCCAAGAGGGACCCAAAACCCCTTTCCTTTTCTCTTTCTCTCAAATTTCTGCTGCAAAATTCTTTTTCTCATTGTAAGGGCCAAGAGAATCTCTTGAGCCCACTTTCCATTTCCTCTAAGTTTCAAATATTATCCCAAAATTTTATTTAAACCACTCATTGCAAGCAAAGGAAGTTGGGCTTTGCCCACCCTTGCATAGCAAAAGAAGAAGGCTAGGATTTAGATTTTCATTTATACTCGTAAGTTTTTTTTTTTGCCCCACTTCGTCCATTCGGAAGAGGATTGAGTGAAGGGTATTAGTTTGTTTTTGCTTTCATTTCTTTATTTGTGCCCACACCTTGCAAGAGAAGTGGCTCTGCCCATCCTTGCAATATTGTGCTGGCTAGATTTTGTTTAAAGTTCATTTTTAATTATTTATTTCAAGTAAATAAATCTTGTCCCACTTTTGCCCCGTATTTCCTCCCCTTGCCGGTTTGTCCAATCCTGAGTGAAAAAAAAGGGCAAAAGTTCGAGTCGGCTAGTTTTAATAGGCACTTTAACAACTTATTTTGAAATTGAGAAAATAAGGATTAGTTGTGGAGCTAGAGGGGTAGAGGCTGAAGGGAGCCTCATGGCACAAATCAACCTTCCAGTTTCTGGAAAATCAGAGACAGTGAAGTGCATATTTTGGGACTACCGATTCGCTAGAGATTGCTAGCACTACACATAGGATCAACACTCTTCTTTATTTCAAGAAAAGGTGCATTGGAGAGATGCAATCCTTGTTGACTGTAGATATCTACTGCTTGCTGACTTCACAGGAATTTGGCACTACCTCCGAGTTACTGCATTGTTCACCATATGGAAGCCAAGGTGCAAGTTTATTTTCGATAACGAGGTCAACTCAATTCAGTGTTTCTGTTGTAACTGGAAGGAAGAGGTATGTATGCAATTGTTTTTTTAACCAAAATGGATAGAAATTTTTATTATATTAGAGAAAGTGGCTGGGCCACACATCAAAATTACATCTGTCTGAATAATATCTGATTGTCCAGACTTCACCGTAACTAATGCAAAAGCTAGTCTATCTTTGCAAACCACAAAACATCCTCCTGACTGAGGGAATTTAAACATTCTAATATCCGATCTATTACTATAAATGCGATAGAAAGTTCCTGACAACTACACAAAATTGCAAAACATTCAACAAATAAGAGAAATTGGAGAATGAGCCCTCTCCATAGAGCGTGCCTGGAAATGCCTGTTCGACCTTAAGCATATGAGATTTGCCTACTACCATGTTCATCTGGTTCTCCATCATTCCAAAGCGACACAACAACTTCTGTATTGTCCGTTCCTAAGAATCGAATCTCCTTGTAAACTCAGCTTCCTAGGTTTTGTGCTCCCTCCGTTCTTGAGCAGCTTCTCTTTCAATTTGACTGAGTTGTTCTTGATACCTATGTTTGTTGTATCTTATACGATGCTTCAGAGTGGCAACCTTGTGCTGGAGAACCTTAACTTCCGCCGAGACCCTCTGTATTCCATGCTCTGGGCAGCAATTAGCACTAGAATCACTGTCAGACATTATGTAATTCTCAAGCTGTTCCCTCCAGAAGGTGCGCCGAGGATTGTAGATTTTCCATGAACAACCCTTCGAATACCAATTCACCAGACAATTGACACAATGTGACCAAAGCCTATTCAGGGAACGCCAAGGTTTAAATTTGCTCCTCCCACATTCCCGTATGATGAGGCTATCTTTCATCTTTAACTCCATCCTGCAAACATCAACTCTCACCTCATACTTGAGTACCTGATTCATCGTGGGATTTATCATTGAAAGGACTGAATTTGATATACCGTATTGCATTGACTGGAGCACAGCTGCCTTCGCCACCTGTTGCCCTGATATCCCAATTTTTTCCCACGTTCTAACATCATATTGCATGACTAACACACTTGGTGCTATGATGATTGCATAAAATTCCGGGCTTTGTTCATTCATCAACAACTCCTGTTTGAGTCTGGCCATCCGATTTGCATGGGCATCCGCATCTTTATTTAGACCCCATGGAATATGAAAAAGCTGATATCCTTGAAGAGATTTCAGGAGAGAGTTCACTCGGTCGATAACTCATTGCAAATGAAAATGTTTTGGTTCTGCTTTGGCATGACATAGGCTAATGATATAGTATGAATCCCCAAAGATCTAGACCTCTGAGACCCCTTCCTACTTCACAATTGACAACCCTTGCAGAATAACCAAAGCCTCTGCTTGGTTGTGGTTCTACCTAAACCCCAGGCGAATCCAAAAATTCTTTGTCCTTCGGGATCAAGGAGAATCCCTCTCGCTCCTACTGCCCCCGAGGTATATATGCAATTGTTGGCTGAAGGCTTAGCATCTTTATGCAATTGTTGGATAAAGGCTTTCTTCTCATTAAAGATGCTAAAGACCTAGATGCTCTGGCATATTCTGATTTTATTCCTGCTTTATTGGTGTTGAGTAAGAGGATATATTTATGATTGTGTATACCCTTCCAATTTTTCCTCTTCTTTTGTAAATATTTATATGTTAATATAAGATGTATTTTAAAAAATAATCTCTGAACTACTGTAAAAATGAATGGAAACCCAAATTGTATAATGGATCTCATCAAGAAGGGTTGGAAGTATGTCTAGCATCAATATTCAGTTCTTGTCCAGGAAAGAATTCATTGGTGGGAAGTGTTAAAATTTACCAATTTTAATAATAACAGATTGTAAATAAAATAGTGCAGAGATAGCTAGCAGTAAACACACATCCACAAAATTTGAACACAATATTTTTCACGGGGAAACCTTTCATGGACAAAAACACCAATTCAATTAATAATAATTTATCTCCTAAATGAGATGACTAAGTTTGTACAATAATAGGCTAAGAACAAGCCTTTTCAACAAATCAGAATTTGTTTCATTGATCAAGAAGAACACTGATGAAGACAAGCTTCTTGTACAAGTCCGCTCTGTCATCAAACTGCCTTCATACCATCTGCATGTTCATTACTTATTTTTGATGTATACCCTACTAAGGGTGCCGTGACCTGTCCAAGCCTTTTCCAGGACTGCCAATACTTGTTCAAGCCTTTTTCAATGCTGCTGTGACCTGCTGTAGGTTGTGGGTGCCCTAATGGGGATGCCGAGTGCACAAGAAGATCCCAAAAGAATTCGGATGGCAGCTTTAGACCAACAAAAAGATTTGGAGCTTAACTTCTTCAAGGAATAGGAACCAACAGACAGAAGAAAAAAAAAAATCACCCACGAGCTTATCTAAAGGAGCAGAGCAGATGTATGCTAAATCGATGGGGTTAAATAAGAAGTTTTCTTTCTTATTTATAGTGAACCAAGTGGCAAAAAATAATTTCATCAAGTGGAGCCAACCTGAGACTTTATATCCTTTTAATTTCATTTGAGGCCGACCTATGATCATATAAATTATTTTTTTATTTTTCTTCAAATGGTGGGTACATGGACCAAGTCAAGTTAAGA
This sequence comes from Larix kaempferi, assembly GCA_027924585.1. Taxonomy (NCBI): domain Eukaryota; kingdom Viridiplantae; phylum Streptophyta; class Pinopsida; order Pinales; family Pinaceae; genus Larix; species Larix kaempferi. The sequence continues at coordinate 7,563,414 of BSBM01000602.1, forward strand.
TTGGGTTTCATGGTTCTTCAAGTGATTCACAATAAGTCATCCAGGTGTTCTTCAAGGTTTTCAATGATCTATTCATGTCCACTCCAAGTGCATCATCATAAGGAGAATTATTAATTGCTTTTACTTCACCCTCCTTGTTGCCACCAAGATCAAGTGATAGGTATTTCCACACGCGTTGATCAGTCCCTTGAGAAGGTTCCATAGCCCATAGATCAAGGAAAGGAGTACACCACTTGCCTAGACCCGGTCTTGGGCTTATAGTGAAATCCTGGTAACTGACCAAGTGCCTCCATTCTCCCAGAGAATGGCTCTCAGCCCCAGTATGAGCTTCCAGTCCCAGACTGGATCAATATTCTGGTATTTGACCAGGTGCCTCCATTCTCCCAGAGAATGGCACTCGATGCTACTCAAAAAATCAACACTCCCTCTCAGCGAGAGGGTCATTATCTGCAATACCAAGTTGCCTCGAAAGTGCACAAGCTTTGTCAACGACAAAGGCTTGGTCAATATGTCAACAACCTGTTCATCTATATGAATGTACCGGAGCTTCATGGCACCTCCCTGTACCATATCTCTGATGAAGTGATACTTCATCTCAATGTTCTTTGACCTGTCGTGAAATACAAGGTTCTCTGAAAGCTTAATGCAACTCCGATTATCGCCATGAATAATAGTTGGCTCAAGCTTTCCACCAAACAAGTCAGAGAGAAGCTTTCTAAGCCAAACTGCTTCTCTGCAGGCATCACTGGCAGCAATATACTCAGCTTCAGCTGTGCTTTGAGCTATGGAACCCTATTTTCTGCTAGACCAAGAGATCATGGCTGATCCCAAACTAAAACAGTACCCTGATGTGCTTTTCTGGTCCACTGCACTGCCACCCCAATCGGAGTCAGCATATCCAAGTAGCATTACTCCACTATTAGAGGTATATATGAGCCCATAAGTAATAGTACATTGCAAATATCTGAGCACATGTTTGGCAGCTATCCAGTGTATGTGCTTTGGCTCGAACATGAACTGACTCAATGCATTCACTGCATAACAAATATCTACTCTCGTATGCACTAGATACATCAAAGATCCAATAAGTTGACGATACTGAGTAGGATCCACTGCCTTTGAATAAGTAGCCGAGTCACGTAACTTCTTTACGTTTGATGTCATGGGAACACTCATGGGTTTGGAGTCATGCATCCCAAACCTCTAAAAGATATCGACTGTATACTTCCCTTGAGACAGGAAGATCTCATCTAGCTTCTACCAGACCTCTAAACCAAGAAAATAGTGCATGAGTCCCAGATCTTTCATCTCAAATTATGAAGTAAGCTCCCTTTTGCACTGAACTATCAGTTGATCCTCTCCAGTAAGGAACAAGTCATCCACATATAGGACTAGGATCAAGACATGGTTCTGAACAACCTTAAAGTAAAGGTTGGAATCAACAGTACTCTTGGAGAATCCCAAACTGTGAAGGTAACCATAAATCCTAGCATACCAGACCCTTGGGGCTTGTTTGAGTCAATACAAAGCTTTCTTTAGCTTGCACACATGAGACTTCATTTCATGAGTCACAAAACCTTCAGGTTTCTCAATGTAGACCTCTTCTTCAACTTCTCCATTAAGAAAAGCTGTCTTTACATCCATTTGATGGAGCTTCCATCCAAAGACAGCAACGAGGGAGATAATGGTCCTGATGGTGGTATACCTCGCAACAGGAGCAAATGTTTCATCATAGTCTATGCCTTCCTTTTGTGAGAAACCACGTGCAACAAGTCTTTCCTTATATTTCTCAATGCTGCCATCAGCAGCATGCTTGATTTTGTAGAGCCATCTGGAAGTCACCACAGACTTCCCTTTTGGTCTAGGAACAATTTCCCACACATCATTTTTCATAATGGAATTATATTCTTCTATCATGGCATCAATCCATACCTAATGAGTTTCTGCTTCTTTGAATGTAGAAGGTTCTGCATCAATGAGCTTACTCATAAGACCTGAGTACTTTTGGGGCTTCTTGCTTTCTCTAAATGTCCCAGAAGGAGCTTTATGCTTCTTTGCTTCTTGCAATGTCTCACGAAACCAAGCAGGTCTTCTCTTAGAAGGAGGAGCCTCAAGTAGTTCTTCAGCTGGTCTATCTGGAATTCGAGGCTCATCTTCTTCCTCCCTCTGAATCTCTGAATAAGGAGAGTTTGGAATGTCGGAAAGAGATTCTTCTGTATCTTTTGGAAGCTCTTTGGAGTGGCGAAAAACAACTTCCTCATGAAATATCACATCTCTGCTGACTTCAATGTACCTTTGAACATGAACATAGATGCGGTAGGATTTTGAATTTCCACTGTACCCAACAAATGTGCCTTTCTTTCCGGAATGCTCTGGCTTCAATCCCTTTTCTTTAGGCACATGGATGTAGATTGCAGTGCCAAAGATCCTCATGTGGTCAACTGTAGGTTTCTTACCTGTAAAAACTTCTTCTAGAGTCTTTTCTCCCAAAATGGCATGAGGACTTCTGTTTTGAATGTAGATAGCAGTACCAGCAGCCTCAGCCCACAGAGGAAAAGGAAGATCTAGATCACATAACATGGCTTTAGCAGCCTCACATACTGTTCTATTCTTCCTTTCTGCAACCCCATTCTGTTGGAGGGTGTAAGGTACACTCAACTCCTTCTTGATTCCAGCTTCTTGGAAAAATTCATCAAAATCATTAGATTCAAACTCACCTCCATTGTCTGACCTTAAGATATGGCTATGTCTTTTTGTCTGATTTTCAATCAGTGCCTTGAACTCCTTGAACTTATCAAAAGTTTCATTTTTAGCCTTTAGAAAGTAAATCAAAGATTTACGAGAGTAATCATCAATGAATAGTACATAGTATAAACAACCACTTAAAGAAGGTGAAGACATGGGTCCTCAAATGTCAGAATGAATCAAGTCTAAAATCCCTTTTGATCTGTTGTTACTCTTCGAAAAAGACTTCTTGGTATTTTTACCAGGGGCACAGCCTTTACAAATACCACTATGTTCATTAGAAAACTCAGGCATACCTGTAACCATCTTTTGAAGACCAAGGAGGGTTGTATAATGAAGGTGCCCAAACCTTCGGTTCCATAACTCACAAGGGTTGATTGTACTGTGAACCAATACGTGAGTAAAATGCCCATATTCCTTGTAAAGGCCTCCCTATCGAACCCCATTCAATTCTACTGCACTCAACCTTTCATTCTTTGACCACAGAAGAACCTTTTTGTCCATGAATATAACTCTGTAGCCTTTATCTTCCAAGCCAGCAACTGAAAGGAGATTCTTCTTCAGGCCTGGAACATATAGTATGTCTTCAATGTGCAACATGGTCCCTGAATCAAGTTGAAATGAAACTGAGCCCACTCCCTCAATTTTGTAGGTGGAGTCATCTCCAAGTTCTACTTGAGTGGCAAACTTCTTCTTTCTGTAGCTCGTAAGAACTTCACGGGAACCAGTCATATGTTTTGAGCCTCCACTGTCCACCAACCAAGAATTTGAAAGGCTGGCTAGTTTCCATGTGGATTGTGTGCGAACTAAGGCTGGCTAGTTTCCATGTGGATTGTGTGCGAACTAAGGCTGGCTAGTTTCCATGTGGATTGTGTGCGAACTAAGGCTGGCTCCACTGTTAGTCAACTTGTGATTGTCCATACAAGGCGAAGCCAAGGGGGTCAATGAATTAGGTACCTCCAAAACAAATGTAGACTGAAGTCTCTCTCGTATAGTTTGGTTTATTGGCACTTCAGGTTCAGGATGTGAACCCTTCTTATGTCACCAGTAGTCACGAACAAAATGCATCGAGCAATCTTGGATAAGGTGTCCATAGACATAACACCAGTTGTAATGGAACAACAGTCCAGTGTAGTCAAGGTCCTGAGAAATGGTATAAGAATCCCTTGTGATGTTGATTTTGTCCGATAGACTGTCCCTGATATCAAGGTCGACTAGAATCTTTGCAACCGCCATATCCTCGGTAACCTCGAAGCTGTTGTCCGATAGGAGAAATAATCCCAGTGACTCTCCAATAAGAGCAAATATCTTTGGACTCCATAGTTCAGGCGGTAAACCCGAGAGATTTACCCAAGTAGGGTGGGAGTAAGTCTTCTCTGTACGAGCGTTAAAATCCGGTATCCATCTCTTAACCTTGAATGGCATAGTCCCCCAGAACCAGTGGCCTTCAAGGATCCTTTTTGCGTTTACAGAGGTTCTGAGGATAGCTCCCAACCATTCTTTTGAGAGCCCAAAACATTGAGGGGTATAATAAAAAAAACTCCAATTGTTTGCAACGCACGTACGAAAGGTGGCTAGTGCCATACTACCACCATAGAAGCGGCCAACTATTGTTGTTCAGTCATCGAAAAAAAATTGAACATCGGCACATCCTCACCCAGAGCAAGATTAGTCTTCGGATTCCGTTTAACACACCTTCTGCGCTTTATACCTATAGGGGTTAGACTGACACCCAGGTCTGGAACCTTTGCAGAAGATGGTTCACCAAAGAAAAGGCTCGAGCGCTCTATAGAGCCTAAAGAATAGTGGGAGTCGGGAACCTGGATAGGAAAAGTACTGACACCATGGGAAAATGGGGGAGGATGAAAGGTGGCGGGATATTAAATACTTTCCTCCTCGGCGAGTGTGATCTTGTTGATAATGAGGGTCAATTTCCCAAGGCACATAGGAAGGTTCCATGTGTCCTATGTCATAAAGGCAGTACTCGGGAAACGGTTAAAAAAGTAGGTCTGACAACAACAAAACGGTGATGGAAGTCCCTCTAGTTGATGTCTAATAAAAAAAAACTGGAAGAAAAAATAAGAGTCGACCATCAAAAGGTTAAGGATAAATCCAAAAAAAGAGACCACTACCTACCATGTGTAAAAAGCACATATACGCCATTAAGCGCATACAAACACAAGCCTTCGATATATGGGCTCTGCAAACCCAGATATACACTGGAACCTAGAAACACCGCCATCCATGAAAATCATTGCCGCCATACACCTATATAAAGTGAAATACAACTTAATATATTTGTGTAAGTATCAAGATTTTATGATATAATACATCACCTTAAGTGTTTAACAATTACCTAAGTGTTTAATAATTATAGTGTAATACAATGTTTATAACATAAGAATTAAGTGTTTAACAATTATTTTCTTAGACATTAAATCAATTAGTCTCAACTTTAGAACTATATAAATGATTCACTACCTAAATTAGTCTCAACTTTAGAACTATTTGCAAATTTTATAGTGTAAATTATATTGCATTATGGATTAAGCCCATTATTGACCTAATTTACAATGAAATCATAGAAGGCAATATCACAAGAGCATGGAAAACAATCCCACCTATCTAATAATTTATCTAGGTATACCCCTGGCCACCAACATATTGATCATGAATATCAACATTAATCAAGTAGCTCAATAATTAAATCAATTTAACCACATTCTAATGAATCACCATTTAATATTATAATTATAATACATAGTAATAAATAACATCTGCATTTACTGGTGATTACTAGTTTACACTTAGTCTTCTCACAGTCACATGAAAATGTTGACTTTACAATTTCTTTAACACTGCCTACCTAGTGGAAGACCCCATATGACACTTTTGTCCAGGCCGGTGCTAAGCAAGCCAAAATAATACAAAGCACTTGTCCCATTTTAACTCTACCTTTATATTATCACATATCATAAATCAGTTTACCTTCTTATTATTATAGATCTAGAATATTATACATTTGGGAATGACCACATTTTTTTCATACAACTTCATTTTGATCCCTTAAAGATGGATGGAGTGTCCACTCGAAATATTGGGCATTTCTAAAACCTTAACATAGTGTAATTCCACAAACTTCAACACAATGATAATCTATATAAAATGAAATGGAATAGTCCAAAGAACAAAGAACAATACTTGTAATAAACTATCGTATCAAACAAAGATTGAGGTACAACATAATACATATTTTTTCAAAGTTTTGTAAATGAATGTAACTATCTTACATAACACATACATATCATAATTGTGTAAATGGGTGCAACTATCATAGATGGATAATTTTCTCCTACTATTTAAACAAGTTATATGAATAATTAGAAAATAAATATATATGAGATGGATAGGTAAAAGTAATCAAAACTTTGTATTTGTTTTTAACAAAAAAAACAAATCAATATTCTTTATGGTGGGTTGTCACTACTTCTGTATAATGCCAAAATGCCAATTTAGAATATGACGTTTGTTTAAAAAAAAAACAAATCAATATTCTTTATGGTAGGTTGTCACTATTTCTATATAATGCCAAAATGCCAATTTAGAAGATGACTTTGTTTAAAAAACAAAAAATCAATATTCTTTATGGTGGGTTGTCACTACTTCCATATAATGCCAAAACGCCAATTTAGAAGAGATTTGGTGAAGCTCTAGCATAAATCTATGATTAAAAAATTATTTAACCTAAAAAAATCTCTAACCACATTATTGTTAATTTTTTAACAATGTAACAATTGTCACATTGGTGACTCATCATCCCTAACACTCTTGAAACTTGCAATGTCTTGGAATTATCAAAGTTGCTTTGTGATCATGTGCTTCACTTGTCCTTTTTCTTTTTTTCTTTATTTATTTTTGTTTTTCAAATTTAAAAAAAAACAATTTCTTTACTTTTTATTTCTTTGTATATGTTTTTAGAGAGCAAAGAAATATTCTTTAGGGCGAGTTGTTATTATTTCTTTGTATTTGTCTTTATTATACCTGCCAAGGTAGCAATCGGTTAGGTTGCAATTTTATTTTTTTTTCTGATAAATTTTTTTCCATAGTTTTTTTATAGTTTACATAATTTAAAAATTAAATAATATTTTTTATAATTTTAAAATATTATATTAATAATTTTTCATTGGACAAAAATTATTAAAATATTATGTTAATAATGTATGATTGGTTAAAAAGTATGACAAGACTAATTTCCTCTGCTGTGAGGTTTAATTGTAAGAATTTTAAAATAGATTAGAAATTTAAAAATAAATATTTTTTTAATTGATGCTATGTCGCACTGGTTTGTACAGTACAGCCCTACTATGCTGCTTTCCGCTGGTTCTACCATCAAATGTCCCCTCAACCTCGACCTCGGAACCCTAACGTCGTGGGATGAAGGTGACTTTCAATTAATGTAATTATATATAATCGTCGAGAGGCGGACCCATCCTGGCCATAATTTGAGCCCACTTTATTTAAAATCATTTATTATGATAGCGAGTTTGATTTGAAATCAACCTTGGCAGAAGTGCACTGATGCCAATGCGTACACATTCCATTCAATGTAATTTTTTTTATTATTTATAAAGAGTGGCATGATGTTTACTTTAAATGATATGTGAGATTTTTTTAAATGATATGATGTTTACTTTAAATTATATGTGAGAAGCGGACCCAGCCTGGTCAAAATTTGAGCCCACTTTATTTAAAATCATTTATTACGACAGCGAGTTTGATTTGAAATCAACCTTGGCAGAAGTGCACTGATGCCAATGCGTACACATTCCATTCAATGTAATTTTTTTTTTTTTATAAAGAGTGGCATGATGTTTACTTCAAATGATATGTGAGATTTCTAAATAATATGGCGTCATATAAAAACCTCATTCCACGTAAAATATATTTTTTTATGCATTTTCATATTTCCATGGGCTTTTCAAATTAGAGTAGTTGCTCAATCTTATTCAATGACAAACATCGACCTTTACATTTTATGTTTTTATAATTAATTAAATTAATATTTAGTTTGTTCAAGTGTATAGTATAGTTTATTTAAAGGTTTTTATTGTATAGTATAGTTTATTTAAAAGTTTTTCGAACATCAACACAGTCATAGTCATTTGGTGATTTATTTTTATTAATTTTTATTAATCGTATCTTTTATATTAAATTTTTAATTAATTTATAATGGTTAATTATATTAATTAAAAATAATATATATTTATTGATTTCTTTAAATTAATAATTTAAATTTTGAGTTAATTACCATAGTTAAAGTTAATTGTTTACGTCTAATAAAAATTAATTGTATTTTTTGTATTAATTTGTTAATTAATTTATAATGGTTAATTATATTAATTAAAAATAATATATTTACTAGTTTTTTTTTAAATTAATAATGTAAAGTTTAAGTTAATTACTATAGTTAAAGTTAATTGTTTATATCTAACAAAACAAAGTAAAAAATTGAAAAAATATTTGAAATATTTGTTTATGTTCTTGTTGAGCTCCTATGTATTCACTATGTAATGATTGAGTAGATATAGCCTTTACAACTTGAACCACCAACTAAAAGAAAATTTTATTTCAATTATTTTCATGCATTTTGTTACACTATCATAAACAATCAATTTTTTAATATCAATATCTCTCTAAAATAAAGGTTATTAACAAAATCAAGTCCCTTAAGGTTGCAAATTATTATTCACTATAGATTAGAAGTAAAAATCTAATTCAATGTTACTAGGTGTTATTGTGGCTGCAAATCATCCCCTAGAGGTACCATGGACTCTTGTGGATACAAGTCCTAAGTTCAAATTCAATTAAATCCTTAAAAAAGTTACAAAACATTATTGTCATTGTAGATCACATTCTTAAATTTTGGTTGGTCCCTTTGGGGGTTACCGGTGGTTTTTGTCGCTATATGGCATATATTTAGATCAAGTTGAATCTCTGCTTTGCTGATTCATATATTCAGATCAATTTGAATCCCTACTTTGACAATCGGCATTGTGGTTGATGTCTTGAGGGAATGCTTATCTACCACGCATTTTTCGTCTAATTTTCTTTAAAATTTAACTAATTTTTATTTATATTTAAAGTAATATCTAAATAAATAAACAGTTATTTAAATATATTTTATAAATAATTACTTTTTTTATTATAATGTATTTATATATATATATTTTTTATATTAGCAAATGTTATTTAAAGTTAATTTATGAATTTATAGTGTCGATTTTAATAGTAGAAAGAGTTATTAATATTTTAAGTTTTTTTCAATATTTATAATACTATATTAAAACATCTATAAACTATTACATTACTATATTAAAACATTTATAAACTATTACATTAAAACATATTTAATGTAATAGTTTATATATACAATGCATTTCGAATTAATGTATCAACTGTGTTTATTTTTGCTTAATTACAATGGTCTTTTCTTTGAACTTGACTTACTTTAGTATATTTGAAAAGGAATTTCTAGCATCATAAAAAACATGGATGTCCTACGCGTCTACAGGATAGCAACTTAGATTAGTTTGTTGGCTTCCCAACATTGTTCTGGAATTCATTAATTTTTAAATTACTTGATTTTTAATAAACATAGAGCATAGAACAATATTATAATTATTAGTTTCTTATTAATTTTTTAAAAAATAATATCATCATTAAATTTATAATACTAGAATATATTTTAATCATAATTATAAATTAATAAAAATTCATTTTTATCATGTTCTTTTATTATTATTTAAAAATAAAATAATTTGAATACTAAACCATTACAATATAGTTATAGATATCATATTAATTATAAATTGTATTAACATAAATTACAAAACCACACTTCTACTCTACTACTAAATCTTGTTTTAAGATTCTACATATCACACTTTTATTATATTACTAAATCTTCTTGTTAATTTTTAGATATGGGCTTTCATATGTGTTTTTTTAAGATTGTAGGAGTGTTTTAATTACTTTTGTAAATGATAAAGGCTGATTTAATATACAATTCATATTCGTAGTACGTGTCACTTCTTTCCTACTTTTAGATTAATTTTCATTACTATTTCAACTTTTTAATTTTGGATAATAAATAACTAATACATTACAACATTTCTAAATTGCAGGTATAAGCACCTTTCGTGCTAATTTGACTGGTTGAGTGAGTTGTGACTATTTCTACATTATGTCAAATTAAAATAAGACATTTAATGAAGCTCATCATAAATATATGGTTAAAAAAATCTTAAACCCTCAAAAAAAATCTCTAATAACATGATTGTTAAATTTTTAACATTGTAGCAATTGTCACTTTGTGTGAGTCGTCGTTTCTACACATAAACTTATAGTATATTCGAATTTTCAAGGTTGCTTTATGATCAGTGTCTTGATTTGTCATTTTTCCTTCCTCCTATTTGCTTTTGGTATATAAAATAAACAAATATTCTTTATGGTGGGTTGTCACTACTTCTACATAATATCTTCATTTGTCATTTTGCCTTCTTCATATTTGTTTTTTGGTATATAAAATAAATAAATATAATTTTATGGTGGGTTGTTACTACTTCTCCATAATATTAAACATAAAAGTTTGAAGGTTCATTTTTTTATTTGGATGGATTTTATTCTAGTTGTTTTTTTTGTTTTTTTGTGTAGCTTTGCAGTGTAATAAGGAAAAGATGGGGATGGGGATGGTTTTGATTATGAGAAATGGAATGATTGTTAATGAATGATTGGAATGTAAACTTAACATTAACACAAGGGAAAAGTTGATTGCACTTTGGGGGTTGCTCTTTATTGCCTAAAAAAAAAAAAAAAAAAAACAGGTAACCTGCTTACAGGTAGTAGGAGACTCCCAGATGATTGTTGACTAGATATTTGGTAAATGCTCACTTCATATCTCCTTATTGGAATGGTGGAAAAGGTGCATTAAACTGCTTCAAGAGACTTTTTCGGAAATTTCCTTCAAGGATATTCATAGGAATTTCAACAAGAAGGTGGATCTTCTATCTAAGAGCGATTTAGATTTGGCTATAGGTGTCCTTTTTATTGAAGAGTTGGTACAATGAGTGATAACTAGCTCATATTCTCTCAACCTTTTTTAATCAGAATTGTCTTTTATAGATTAGTTGGTTTTGTTTATTTTGTTTCTCTCTTTCTTTGGATGTCTTTGTAGGGAAGGATCCCAATTAAACACGATATCATTTTTGTCTTATGTTACAGTTGGTTATATATGTATGTATGATTAATGCAGTACAATTATTATGCTTCATGAACATTTCCAGGATGTAGATGCCCTTTGTTGATATGATCAAATGATGTAAAAAAATAGTTTGATTCTTAATGAATTACAAGTATTGTTAAGTTTTTAAGTTGAAAAAAAATGCCAAACATGATGTCAAATTAGAAGAGAACTTTTAGTGGAATTCAACATAAATCTAAATCTAAGAATTTCTTGCAACAACATTGTTGACACATATTTCTCACACATTATTAACATAGTGGCTTGGAATTTTCAAAACTACTTTGTGATTGCTATCTTGATTTGATTTGCACTTTTTCCTTCATTATATTTGTTTTTCATATGTAAAGCAAACAAATGTTCTTTATGGTGGATTGTCACTACTTCCACAATGTCAAATTAGAAGAAGACTTTTGGTGAAGCTCAACATAACCCATAAAAATCTCAAACCATATGATTGATAAAATTTTAAAAAATCTATAACCATATGACTGATAAAATTTTAATAACATAACATTCGTAATGTTATATCACTATGCATTATATTGATGATTAACATAACATTCGTAATGTTACATCACTATGCGTTATGTTATATCATTATTTGTCATTCATAGAGACATGAAACTTTCAATGGCTTGACATGAAACTTTCAATGGATTGGAATTTTAAAAGTTGCTTTGCTATCACCATCTTGACTTGACCCTTTTTCCTATGGATTGGTTTTTGGTGTTGAAAGAAAATTATGATCGGTTCTCAGTACTGCTACCTAATGTCAAATTAGAAGAGGACTTTCCACATAATGTCAATTAGAAGAGGATTGATAAATTTTAACACTATAAGACTTTTCGCATCTTACATTTTTTATCCATCATTCTTGACACATGAAATTTAGAGTAGCTTGGAATTTTCAAAGTTTTTTTGTGATCATTGTCTTGACTTGTGATTTTTTCTAACATGATAGAATATCAATACCCACAACTTAATGATTATTATAAATATTGAGGAGGTTGTTGATCCAAACATTATTGGACATCCAACGATTTTGAACAGAAAAAATTGATTTTTTTTCGGCATGTTTTGAAAAAATCCAGCAATTTTTTTTAAAAATCCCGGTTACAATTGTCAAACTCTGAAATGTTGAGTGTCCCAGGGTTTTTTGATGGTGTTAAATCCATTTCTACCTTCAAAATTGCCATTGAAACACAATTAAATTCAAATTTTGCAAAATAAAAAATGTTGGATTCCGTTGAAAAGACCCCATCCAAGCCAAATCATCGAAATTTCAGACAACTCCATTGGACATCACCTGCTTGTCCCCCTAATTACGATTCCGCGTCTAATGTATTTGTGTTGCATTGTCAGCTGAAAGGTGAGAAGCTACGGGTTTTCATGTGGTTTACCCTTAAGCATTTCATCATTGTACCATATCTACTCCCCCTTTAAAAAGAAAGAGTGTTTTGTAAATGTACCCCCCCTCTAAGATGAAAGTGAGTACCATATAGATTTCAACTCAAAGTGGGCATGTGGAAACATCCACATGTTATCTCATCCCATGAGGGCCATGCTCAAAAGCTACGCCATAAGGGGACCACTAGAGTTATATTCTATCAAGTACTAAAAAGACTATGTGCTACAAGATGAGTCTTTACTCGAGATTGTACTCTTCGAAGAGACTGATATAATTTCTTGGTTGTTGATGCTTATTGCCAAGGATTGATACACCCATAGTGAATCTTTAATCTTGTAGGATTGTTTCTCTTGGAATGATTTTTCTGATGAATGATTCTTCTTGCCACAATGTTGACAAGGATGGAGATCAAAACAATTTGTCTCCAAATGACCAACTCGATGACATGTTGGCATTCAGGAATTTCTTCCATGTGATTTTCATCAACATTTTGATTAGCTTCTTCATGGACTTTTTGATTGGATTCTTCATTTATGAATCCTGCACTCACAAACTGAATTGGTTTGGAGTAGTCTGGTATATGAAAAGTCACATATTTTTCATATCCAAGTCCTTTTCTTTGCCTGTTGTATCTAATTTCTGCCCAAGGTCTGATGATGGGCTTGGAAAGATCATTTAGAAGTTGTTGCTTTGACATCAATTGAGGTTGATTTTCAGCATGTTGTTGAGTCTTTGAAATGTTTTCTTCATTGAACACATGAACTGTAGGTTCATGAATACCTTCATCTTCATCTTCATTTTTCTCTGAAGTTGACTCACTGAATTTATTCTTCACTGAATGTTGATCACAATCATCATCTTCATCATCAAATAGAGGGTTGTGATGAAGAAGGACTTGTTCAGATTGCTTTACTGACTCGTCATTTTTGAGATTGCATATTTCATCATTGAGTAGTTGTGATTGTGCTTGAAGAAGTTGAACTTTTGTTTGCAACACTTGCAAACAAGTTACCACTAATTGAAGAATTGATTTGTTTAGTATCACTGTATTGTCTTCAGCAATGATTATTAGAGTATTCAATAACTCTAACAATTCTCGACTTCGCTCCATTTGTAAATAGTTGATCTTCATGCTCGCTTGATCTCGCTCGCTTGGATAGATTTGTTTTCACTCTCGCTTGTACTTGACACTTTCACACTTGCATATATGTCACACTCTATTGAGATTTTATGACAATTTTAGGGTGTCGGGTTCAACCGAAAATGCACCTCAAAATACTATTTTTACAATGACTTGAATCAATGAAGAGTTTTCTTGCAACAATCTTTAAATATTTGAAGAGTGTCAGTTTCAACCGAAAATGCACTCAATTACAAATTCAAGTTGACTTGATTTCAAAAATACAAGTAAACTCACAAAGAAAACTGTTTGCAAGTTATCTTTGATTGTGAATTTGAAGTTTGAACTTGATCTTCAAATTTGAATTTGTTGTTGGCATTTTGACTCCTTGAATCGCTCACTTGCTTCTTTAACAATGCTTGACTATATGTGCTTGACAATGCTTTGATTTATCCTTTGATTTGATGGAGCTTATTTCTTGTTCTTGTTGAATGATCTTTTTATGATGCCTTTCATGTATGCAACAAGAAATTACAAGGATAAATTTTGCATGTCAAAAAATAGACACACAAAAAGAGTCATTTGAGACAACAACCACCATCCACAAGAACAATGTCTTTAGACCCCCTTATTCAATTTCGGGACAGGCCAAGGACATAGCCACGACCACAAAATTGATCTTTTATTAAAAAATTTGATACATTTACTTTCACTACTCGAGAGTTTCTACTTTGATTTTTACATGCTCAAAATTCCTCAAATTCCTCCTTGTTTTTTTTTTTCGAGAGAGATCTCCCCTAAGCAAATGGACTTGGGATTCCAGGTTCAGTAATTGCAAATGGTGTTCAGGGGAGGGGCTTCTTTGCCCACGAGGAGAATCCGTATTGACCAGACCCCCAATGTCATTAGCAACATGCTTCCAATTCTTGCTGCCCATATCACTAGGACTACCACAAAACTGCTGACAAGTTGCGCCATTACCAATTTCACAGGGCGTCGAGAGAAATCCAAAGACCGGATTCTTTCCAGAGACGAAACCGCAGCCGAGAAACAACACAGGTCCCCTGTTTCCCTGGCCATGACCAGCCATCCTCAAGGGGCACCCATCCTCCTCCGCTGCCAGGATCATTTGCTTTGGGATGACTGTAGCAGGCCAACTTTGACACACCCCCCCTAGAAGACTCATTGCCGCCATTACCCTGAAAGATGTCGAAGAGGTAACGTTTCTTACCACCATTTCCATCCCCCCCAGTATTCCCCTGATCATTCCTCCTACATTTTCTATAATGCAGAGCAGGGGGGCACTGTAATGTCCCCATTCAAATAAGTGCATAGTAAAACAATCCCATCAATCCTACTAGTTTCCTAGGTTGGATGGGCACATGTGGGATGGTAATAAGGAAACTAATAAATGATATGTAGACATTAGAAGGGTTCAATCATTTAATAAATATGATGAATAAATAAGTTCAAGAGAAATTCTAGGTGGCAAGTGGTTTTGGAGACATATGGAGGTGGTGGGACCCACACTAGCTTGATTTTTCAATGACACATGGCAGCTCTCTCTTGCCAATTCGAATTCATGGGAAGGTGAACACTCTTGGGTGAGTTGGTAAGTCATAACACATGGCATTGAGCATCTTAGGTCGAAATGGGATGGAATAGTAACCTCCATGGGAGAGGAAGAGTCAAATTGGAGACTAGTGGACACTTGGGCTAGATTCCCTAGTTTTATGACAATAATAATGAAGCATCTATGACATTTATGACAAAATTCAGACCTGACTTCTTACACTTGACCATTATGACATGTCAGCCCCAAAAATAGGCTCAAGAAGGCGCTCATGGAGTTGGAGGAATCTAAAGAGACTCAAATTCGAATTTGGGAGAAGATGGAAGGTTGGAACTAGGAGACAAGTGGCAAATGAGGAATATTTTCTAAATGAAAAATTATTGAATCTATTGAGAGGATTTAGACCCCTTGAAGGATAATGTTGGTTATAAAATGTATAAATCAAGTATGAGAATGGCTTTTGATGATTTGAGAAAAAATTGCATTTGTGAAGAGAGAGCTAGTGGATGACTAGTTTCTTGCCTTAGCCAATTTCGAGGGTGAAAGATTCCCATCCAAGTTGGTGTTTAGAGAGGCCACTCAGGTATTTCATGGTGCTTTAATGGAGTTTGTATTTGCAGGTAGCAGCTACAGGAAGTTTCATGGTTTTGCTTAGTGCAGCACTTTCTCTCTACCGTTTCCAGTTTTGAAGGCATATTCGTGCTCCTTGAGGGAGGGCGTTTTTGGTGAGCACTTGTGCTTCTTGAGAGAGCTTCTCATTATATATTTCTGATTGTAATAGCTTCATATCCGCTGTTATTAATATTCAGAAAGTCTCAGGTCGAAATACCCACTGGTTGTATGCAAAACTATTGATTAATGAGCAAACAATGTCCATTTTCCCAATGCATTGATGTATGACACTATAATGTTGATTATTTCGAAAGGATGGATGATTCTCTGATATATTTGTGATCAATATATTTCCATGGATGTCTTATACAAGTTTCATGTACTGTACTTGAGCATTTGAAGCATTTTTACTCAGTTTAGTTGTATTGGGAGGTGAAATAGTGCCATTTCCCCAAGGGTCGAATTGGGGGTTTTTGCTGTTGAATGTGAGAGAGTTAGAACAGTAGTAAAAATCAATTAATGGTGCATATGAGACCTTAATCACATACTTAACACATTATATACCTCTGTTCATAAATTTGTGGGAGTTTGGAGGCATTTGGAGGCCATTTGCAGTGTTACCCGGGGGGGATTTGATGCACAAATTACTAGTCAAAATTACATATATTGATCAGAATACAAATCAAGTTTGCAGCAGTATTTGGAGGGCCATAAAACATCCCTGAACCTGATATTCAAGTTTAAATACCATTCATACACTCCTACAGAATATTTGGGAGCATTTGGGTTGATTTGGAGGTCAAAACAGTAAAACTAGTCAAAGGTCGAAATTGGGAAAAAAAGTGGAAAATTGGGCATTTTAATAAAATTTGAAAAAGGGATATTACAAGTGGTATCAGAGCATGTTCTTGGCACCTGATGGTCTTAACAAGAAGTCAAAATAATAATCCACCACCCTTTGAACCAGTAGTTGAAGAGGTTTTTGTTGAAGAAGAGGTAGTAGAAAAAGAGGAGTCTTTCGCTGGAACCATGGGTAGAGAGGAGGATGACAAATTAAAACATAAGGAGGAACTTATTGCAACCTTAGATCCATGTTTCTCTAAACTTTCAGCAAACATGGATAGGATAGGTGATAAATTGTTGCAAGGATTCGAATTGTTGATTAGCTAGCTTCAAAGCAAAGGGATAATAGAAGATAATAGTGGTTCACACTCAGGGGAAAAGATGAAAGGAAATGAGCATATTTTCTCAAGTACAGGACCTCATAATAGACCTGATGAATTTCAAAGCACACAAAGGCCTACTGCACCTAAAGTTCTCACACCCAAAGAAGAGCCCAATCTTGAATTGGATTACAAGAAACTAGTAAATGAATGGAATGATTTGAATGAAGAGTGTAAACGAGGTGTACCACTCAGTGACTACATTGATGCTATGAAAAAGATTAATAGGAAGGGAGACAATAGGAGTCCATTCCAAAACAAAGAATTAAATAGTGCTATTGGAAAATTGTCACTTCCTACTTTTGATGGTTCTTCTCAAAATTTTGCTGACACTTGGGTGCAAAAATTGGATATATATATTCAGCTAAATCCTATGTTGGAAGAGGATGCATTAAAAATGGCCATTTTGCATTTGGAAGGAGATGCCAATGAATTGTGGTTTCATGGGATGAAAACCTTGGGTCATAATTAGGTTAAAACATATGGAGAATTTGTTGACAGGGTACTAGAAAGATTTGAACAAAAAGATCCAGAATTGCCTTTCAAAGAACTAGCTCAATTGAAGCAAACTGGGTCCCCTACTGAATATATGATGGACTTTCAAAAATTATCAGTCAAGGTGGCTGATGTATCTATGGAAAGATCAGTATTTCTGTTCACTGAAGGTTTGGCTGAACCCTTAAGAGGTTTGGTCAAAGCCCACAAGCCAACTACATTAAAAGATGCAATGAGCTTGACTAGGGATCTCCAAAATGTGCTTCCTAGAACGAGATTTCCTCCTAAGCCTCGCTATAAATTTGAAAAGAAACATTGGCAAAGGGATGGATATGATAAGAAACCTTAGCAAAGAGAGTCATTTGAGAGGAATAAAAAAGAGGGACTAAACAGGGATGAACTTAGAAAAAAGAAACTATGCTTCACATGCTTCCAACCATGGACACCGGGGCACAAAAGTACCAAAGGAAAGGCTCAATACATAGAAGTATTTTCTGATAATGAGGGGTATGATGGGGGCATGGATGAAGATGGAAATATTTCAAATCAAGAAGAGGCATATGAGACAGCAGTAGAAGAGGAAAGACAAGAAGAAAATCAGCCTTCACCGGACAAAGCAAGAATGGCAGTGCTTTCAGCAGTACCTCGCTATCATACTATCTGATGCAAAGGTGTGGTACAAGGACAAAGAACTTCAGTTTTGGTAGATGGAGGAGCCACTCATAACTTCATTGATGCAGAGATGGTAGAGAAAAGAAATATACCTATTGAACCATTTGATGGCTTCACAGTTGTCATTCCTGGTCACAACACAATGCAATGCAAAACATGGGTTCCAAAGCTGCAAGTCACCGTAGGTAACTATGCTTTTGTTGATAGTTTTTATGTGGTTGATGTTGCTGATACTAATGTGGTTTTGGGAGTGCAGTGGTTGTATTCAATAGGAGAGCATACATTAAATTATCAAATTCCCGAAATGAAATTCCAAAATTCAAAAGGAGTACAAAGAGTTGTGAGAGGGCAACACACTTATCCAAATCAAGTAGTGACTTGCAATAGCATGAGATCTATATTTAGGCATGGGGATATAGAATGGGCTGCTGATTGTCATATTACATCTCCCAAGCCAACTATAAATATTGTCAAACACCCAAAGGAGATAGAGAGACTTTTGCAAAAATATGAAAAGGTTTTTAGAGACCTTCCACATGGTAGGCCACCGGATAGGGGGGTTAAGCACAGTATTGTTTTGGAGGAGGGTACTTCACCCATTCAGATACCACCTTATAGACATCCTAAAAGGTTTAGAGATGAGATTGAAAAAGCTATCCAAGAACTCCTAGAGTTGGGGCTCATTAGACCAAGCTCTAGCCCTTATGCTTCTTCAGTAGTGCTAGTGAAGAAAAAAGATGGAACATTGAGAATGTGCATAGATTTTAGAGCCTTGAACAAAAAGACTATAAAGAATAGGTATCCTATTCCTAGGAATTATGAGCTCATGGATGAGCTACATGGGGCCAAATACTTCCCAAAAATTGACCTTAGATCAGGGTATCACCAAATTCGAATGAAAGATGAAGATATGCAAAAGACGGCTTTTCGATGTCATTTTGGCCACCTTGAATTTCTTGTCATGCCTTTTGGGTTAACCAATGCTCCAGCCACCTTTCAAGCATGTATGAATAGGATATTTTGCAAGCAACTAAGAAGGTTTGTTTTGGTTTTCTTTGATGATATTCTCATTTACAGTAAAACATGGGAAGAGCATTTGCAGCAGTTAGAGATTGTGTTGAAAATCTTGCAAGAAGAGTCCTTATTTGCTAAATTATCAAAATGTGAATTTGGAATGAAAGAACTTCTGTATCTTGGGCACATTATTGGGCAAGAAGGAGTGAAGTTACACATGGAAAAAATCAGGGCTATCTTGGAATGGCCATCACCAAAAAATATTACCGAATTGAGAGGCTTTATTGGCATATGCACCTACTACAGAAAATTTGTGAAAGGGTTCTCCAAGTTGACTTCTCCACTTACTGATTTGACTAAGAAGGATGCTTTCAAGTGGGATGAAGAGGCTGAAAAGGCCTTCCAAAAAATGAAAGAGGTAATGAGTAGTTGTCCCATACTTGCACTTCCTGATTTTACTAAACCTTTTGTTGTGAAATGTGATGCTTCAGGTGGAGGAATAGGGGTTGTCCTAAAGCAAGGCCAACACCCCATAGCCTTTGAGAGCAGAAAGTTGCAGCCTCATGAAAAAATTTACTCCATCTATGATAAAGAAATGCTGGCCATTATGCATGCATTGGCCAAATTCAGACAATACTTGGTGGGCAGCAAGTTTGTGGTGAAAACTGACCACAATAGTCTAAGACACTTTCTCACCCAAAAAGATCTAAATGAAAGGAAACAAAAGTGGGTAACCGAGATTCAAGCTTATGATTTTGATATTGAATATGTCAAAGGAAAGAATAATATAATAGCAGATGCTTTGTCAAGAAGGCCTTCTTTTTCTCTCATGGATATTGCTAAGGATTGGAAAAACATGCTACTAGTTGAATATGCCAAAGACAAATTTGCTTGTGATGTGTTGGATGAATTAAAGGGGATGATAATTATAGGATTTTGAATGGGATGATATATTATAAGGGAAGAATTTATTTAGTTCATAACTCCAAGCTCAAGTACCGAATTTTGCAAGAAGCACATGATTCCCCACTAGCGGGCCATTCGGGGATCTTCAAAACTTATAGACAGTTGAGGCAAATATTTTTTTGTAAGGGGCTGAAGGAAGATGTTCAGAAGCATGTGAATGAATGTAAAGCATGTCAACAAAACAAATCAGAACTTACATGTCCAACCGGCCTATTACAACCATTGCCCATTCCGGAGCAAAAATGGGACAATATTTCCATGGATTTCATCACTGAATTGCCTAAATCCTTGGGTAAGGATTGTATCTATGTGGTAGTTGATAGGTTGACAAAATTTGCTCATTTTTTGCTGTTACATCATCTTTTAGTGTTGCACAAGTGGCTGATATTTTTTTCAAAGAAATCTTCAAATTGCATGGGCTTCCCACGAGAATTGTCAGTGATAGAGATAGTAGATTCATGGGTGCTTTTTGGAAAGAAATTTTTAGATTGGTAGGCACTCAATTGACTCCAAGTACCATATATCATCCACAAACTGATGGACAAACAGAGAGGGTAAACCAATGGTTGGAAGGATACCTAAGAAACTATGTGGGAGGGCAGCAAAAAGCATGGGCAAAATGGCTACACTTGGGTGAGTTTTGCTACAACACCACTTATCATATGTCAATAGGAATGTCTCCTTTCAAAGAATTATATGGTTATGATGCACTTACATTTGCTGACATTATATTTGGTGATAGTAGAGCCCCAAAGGCTAAAGATTGGGTGGAAGAGAGCCAAGAAATTTTAAATCTCTTGAAAGACAATTTGTACGTTGCTCAAAATCAGCAAAAACAATATGCTGATAGACATAGAGAAGAGAGAACCTTTCAAGTCAATGATTTAGTATATTTAAGTTTGTATCCCTATAAACAAACATCTCTCAAAAAGAATGGAGCAAAAAAATTAAAACCAAGGTACTATGGGCCATACAAGGTAGTGCGGAAGGTTGGAGAAGTAGCATATGAACTAGAACTTCCGGAAGGGAGTAAAATCCACAATGTATTTCATGTTTCTTGTCTTAAGAAATATCTTGGTCAGCAAATCATCACTTCAGAAATACTTCCTCCTTTGGATGATGAAGGTTAGCTCACACTTGTTCCGGAAAAGATTTTGAAGACACGGGAAAGAAGGTTGAGGAGTAGAATCATCAAAGAATATTTAGTGCAATGGAAGGACTTACCAAATGAAGATGCCACATGGGAAGAGGAGAAGATTTTGCAGCATCCAAATTTGAAATTGCTTGAGGACAAACAATCTTGGGTGGGGAGGACTGTAATGTCCCCATTCAAATAAGTGCATAGTAAGACAATCCCATCAATCCTACTAGTTTCCTAGGTTGGATGGGCACATGTGGGATGGTAATAAGGAAACTAATAAATGATATTTAGACATTAGAAGGGTTCAAGCATTTAATAAATATGATGAATAAATAAATTCAAGAGAAATTCTAGGTGGCAAGTGGTTTTGGAGACATATGGAGGTGGTGGGACCCACACTAGCTTGATTTTTCAATGACACATGGCAGCTCTCTCTTGCCAATTCGAATTCATGGAAAGGTGAACACTCTTGGGTGAGTTGGTAAGTCATAACACATGGAATTGAGCATATTAGGTCGAAAAGGGATGGAATAGTAACCTCCATGGGAGAGGAAGAGTCAAATTGGAGACTAGTGGACACTTGGGCTAGATTCCTTAGTTTTATGACAACAATAATGAAGCATCTATGACATTTATGACAAAATTCAGACCTGACTTCTTACACCTGACCATTATGACATGTCAGCCCCAAAAATAGGCTCAAGAAGGCGCTCATGGATTTGGAGGAATCTAAAGAGACTCAAATTCGAATTTGGGAGACGATGGAAGGTTGGAACTAGGAGACAAGTGGCAAATGAGGAATATTTTCTAAATGGAAAATTATTGAATCTATTGAGAGGATTTCAAACCCTTGAAGGCTAATGTTGGTTATAAAATGTAGAAATCAAGTATGAGAATGGATTTTGATGATTTGAGAAAAAATTGCATTTGTGAAGAGAGAGCTAGTGGATGACTAGTTTCTTGCCTTAGCCAATTTCGAGGGTGAAAGATTCCCATCCAAGTTGGTGTTTGGAGAGGCCAATCAGGTCTTTCATGGTGCTTTAATGGAGTTTGTATTTGCAGGTAGCAGCTACAGGAAGTTTCATGGTTTGGTTTAGTGCAGCAATTTCTCTCCATCGTTTCCAGTTTTGAAGGCATATTCATGCTCCTTGAGGGAGGGCGTTTTTGGTGAGCACTTTTGCTTCTTGAGAGAGCTTATCATTATATATTTCTGATTGTAATAGCTTCATATCCTCTGTTATTAATATTCAGAAAGTCTCAGGTAGAAATACCCACTGGTTGTATGCAAAACTATTGATTAATGAGCAAACAATGTCCATTTCCCCAATGCATTGATGTATGACACTATAATGTTGATTATTTCGAATGGATGGATGATTCTCTGATATATTTGTGATAAATATACTGCCATGGATGTCTTCTACAAGTTTCATGTATTTTACTTGAGCATTTGAAGCATTTTTACTCAGTTTAGTTGTATTGGGAGGTGAAATAGTGCCATTTCCCCAAGGGTCGAATTAGGGATTTTTGCTGTTGAATGTGAGAGATTTAGAACAGTAGTAAAAATCAATTAATGGTGCATATGAGACCTTAATCACATACTTAACACATTATATACCTCTGTTCATAAATTTGTGGGATTTTGGAGGCATTTGGAAGGCCATTTGCAGTGTTACCCGGGGGGGATTTGATGCACAAATTACTAGTCAAAATTACATATATTGATCAGAATACAAATCAAGTTTGCAGCAGTATTTGGAGGGCCATAAAACATCCCTGAACCTGATATTCAAGTCTAAATACCATTCATACACTCCTACAGAAGATTTGGGAGCATTTGGGTTGATTTGGAGGTCAAAACAGTAAAACTAGTCAAAGGTCGAAATTGGGAAAAAATGTGGAAAATTGGGCATTTTAATAAAATTTGAAAAAGGGATATTACAGGAACTGATTGCATTCCTCCATAGTTATCCAAAACAACAGGCTTCCGGGAACTACACTGAAGGGAAAGACATAGACAGGAGTAGAGAACGAGAAGCAGGAAAGCAGGAGAGTTCGCAGGGTGCAAAGAGCTCCACCACCCTGCAAGAAATAGCCACTCACCACCTTGGGGATCATCTGCATTAAAATCCCGCATGCGAGACAGGTGGTGCTTTCCAGGGGTGGCCGCCAATTCAGGCTAGGGGACATTTGAAGGGAGCGGGAGAATCTAGAGAGGATATGGGGAGTTAATGAGCTCCTCGAGTGGAAGGGGATGGAGAAGTTAGGGAGGCGGAACATGGGGTTAGACAAGAGATTAAGGCACCCAGACATCAACCTTAAGGATACCATTGAAAATAGCGAGACCACAATTCAAACCTGCGCCAATATTAGCCATAGTTTCAGCGCTTTGGTTGCTTTGCCTAAGGATGTGTAGGAAGGATAGGGAGTGAAATTCTTTGGCCGAGAAAATGAAGTGTTGATGCATCGTGGAGAGTGGTTTTCGGTGCAAATTGACTAAAGCCCTTACTTCTCTGATCACCAACATAGAATCTCCAAAGACCATTAGGTCCTTAACATCTTTGCTCCTTTCAATGTCCATCCCTTTTATCACTGCTAACCACTCTGCTTCATTATTCTAGTTCTTCTTCCAACTCCCCAAGCAAAGTCATCCACTTTGTTTCCGTCGGAGTCTATGAGGACTCCCCCTGCACCTGCCAACTTGGTTACATAATGACACTTGATTTTTCTATCTATTCTCATTTTCATGCCAACAAATATTGAGTTTTTTTTCCTAAGAAATATATACATCCAATTCAATTAAAAAATTAAACTTGACATAAAATCTAAATGAAACAATGAATATTCTAAAGCAAGGCCTTCTCGATTCCCTCTGTCACTTATAGTAATATGTACAACTCCACATGGGTTTTCTTGGTTATTGTATACTTGTGGATGAAACATTCATTGCATAGCCAACCTAAAATCAAACAATTTGGGCTTCAAACAACATAATATCTCTCGACGCAATTTAAAGAAATTGTGATAGAACATGTGAAGAATTCATAAGCATGAACATTACCAACAAAAACAATATCTTTTTTTGCACGATGAAGTAGTTGTTTGATTGCTTCTTTCATGCCAACATTGTCACCTTAATGAGTAGTGTTTGTTTATACTAGGGCGCATGAATTAGAGTAATAAGCTAGGGAGTCGAGTGCATGTTGGCAATTTTGATCAAGAAAAACTTGCTTAGGAATACATAGAAAATTAGGCCAACATCATTGATGCCATCCAGTGTTCTACTCATGAGGAAAACTTTCTTCTATCACATAGGTATGAACATGGATTGAAATATTTGACTTACTAAATTAACTATCGTTACTAGTTGTGTATTTGTATTATGAATGGCAATGACATTATAGAATATGCAAGCATGAAAGTAATGCAGAGGCATAGAGATGGTGGATGTAAAGAGGTGGTAAAGAGGAGCAACAAGTTTGGGGATGGTTGCAACAAAGAGGGATGAAGAAAGGGGGAGGGGGTGTTTAGTTCAATTCCCATGGATTTGTAGTGGATAATTGCAAGTTCATTCAAAGTGCAAAGATAAAAAAAAACACGGAGTTGAGCTATTGTGATTTGTTATAGGTGTATTTCTTTTGACAAGTGGAAATTGATGGAGATGGCAACAAATTATTATAGACATATTACTTCCCACAAGTGGAAGTCAATGGATATGACAACAAATTATTATAGACATATTACTTCCCACAAATGGAAGTCAATGGAGATGACAACATATTATTGTAGACATATTACTTCCCATAAGTAGAGGTTGATGGAGACGGCAATAGATTATTGTAGACTTATTACTTCCTACAAGCGGTAGTTGACGGAGATGACAACATATTATTGTGGATGTATTACTTCCCGCAAGTAGAAATTGATGGAAATCACAACAAAAGTAAGAAACATCAGTAATCAATATGTATAGTGTAAGTGTCAAAGCATATGAATTTAATGAACCATGTCAATGATTTATTGTTTTGCAACATATGATACTAAATAAATCTTTTTATCCCTAAGGGTTAGCTCATGTAGTCATAGGACAGAAGTGAGATCTTTTTCCCCAAAGTTGAGGAGGCCGCGAGTTTAATTCTCTTGGTCTCCCCAAATTAGGTTTTATAATTAAGGTTGATAATTTACCTGTTTACCATCCATGAATTGTAAGAACTACTTAAGATTTTTCACAAAATTATTCCTTGTAAAAAAAAGATAAATTTTTCATCCAATCTTCCCACACAATAAAATAATAAGACGATAATTTTAACTAAAACTTAAATTAAATACTTTTAAAAAAATTTATATAGATAATGAACTTTTTTTGGAAAAAAAAGCACAATTTATTTATATTAAAATAAACCATATCTTCGTGCCATAATATGTAACACATTGTATATATAGAGAGAGAATAATAAACATAATACCCAACATTCACTATAAAATGGCAACGCCTTTGTCCATTACTTCATGATCATAAACTATAAACTAACCAATATGTAAAATCCAAAACAAACATAGATAATTCAACCAACACATAGAGAGTGCACCATAATTTTACCATGTTATGCATTTGCTTCATATGCATGTCATGGAAAGCATAATAATGACAATGCTCAATTTAGTGTACCTTCGAAGGCAAGGTGTTACTTTCCCATGTTCTTAATTTCTCTAATCATACCTATGGAATCATAGTAGGTGTCATTCAATTCACTAAACAAGCCACTCGAAGGTTTGAATTATATAATTCTAAACATCTGTTAGGATATTCCTATACTCCATCCTAGTCCCACCAGTATTTTGATCATTTACATTTTCAGTCATGCATGCACCTTTTAGGGTTTGCATGCATTCTAGGGTTTGCATGCATTTTGCATGCATCCCAATCATCAGTCCAGCACCTAGCCCTCAGTTAGCCAGCCCCCAGGAGCTTCTCACTATTCAGTTTTAGCCCTCCAGTTGCTTAGTGCGCCCTTCTTCCTTGATTTTAGGGAGCAACTCGCCCTTCTTCACCTACCAGTTCAGTTACACTCAGTTACAGTCAGTTACACTCAGTTACATTCAGTTACACTCAGTTACACTCAGTTACATTCAGTTACACTCAGTTACATTGAGTTACACTCAATTACATTGAGTTACTCTTAGTTACATTGAGTTACACTCAGTTACACTTAGTTACACTGAGTTACACTTAGTTACACTGAGTTACACCTACCAGAGTTAGTTTGACTGATGGTTGATAGTTACTTGAGCATTGATGACTCCACTGATGATGATGAAGACTTCCAGTTGCGCCCCGATGATCATGAGGACACCTAGTTGTGCTCCGATGACACTCCAGTGATCCTTTGATCACTCCATGAAGGCTAATTCGAATTGCCACCTTAGGCATTCGAATTCCTCATGCATTGTATTATTTATATGTCCATTTGTGATTAATAATTTAGTATGACCGAAGTATTATTGCTTCTATCTGAGTTCTACTGTACCATATTATTCTGTTGCTCATTATACTGCATGTATCACTCTTCTTCTATTCTCTTGCTTAATCCATTATTCTCTTGTGAGGTATACATCATCTCTTAGATCTGCTGTGAGGATTTTCACATGGTATCAGAGCATGTTGAGAGTATTGTTTATCTCCATTCTTGAGAGTTTTTTTTTGCAGGTTATTACCAAGATTTCGAGTGCAGCAGTTGTAGCAGAATCTGCATTTTTGCAGCAGTAGCAGTTGCAGTTATTCTATATTGTTTTTGCAGGTCTTCTACAACTTCAATGAATTTAGAAGAAATTACTCCTCTTTCTCCATTCAACTATGATGAATGGAAACCAAGAATGATAGCATATTTGAAGAGCCATGATCTCTTTGATTGCTATTTTGAAAGAGATTTTGAATCCTCTACAAAGAAGATTAAATGGTTGAATAAAGGTGACATGCACATTGGAAGAATGATGCTTGCTATGACCGATTACATATTGTACCCGACCATCATTGATATTGAAACTCCAAAAGAGTTATGGGCTCATCTAGATGAAAGATTCGGCAAAAAGAATGATGGATTTGGTCCAAATCCCTTCAAAAGCAAGCAAGTTGATGCATTCGCTCCACTTGATGGTCTCTCAGATCATGATGCATTCGCTCCTCCTGATGGTCTCTCAGATCATGTTGCATTCGCTCCCCTTGATGATCTCTCAGATCATGAACCAGTATCATCTCATATTGAAGTTGTTGACAAAGAACTTGCAGATTCTCCGCTCATGCTCAAACTTTCTTCTCTTTCTGTGCCAGCTCACACTCTAGATATTGCAGAAGGTCCTAAATCCTGTCTTGCACCAGAGTTTGTTGGTTTGCATCATGATCACATGATTATTTCGGAGGTAACATCAGCTATTGGAGGTAATGCATTCGCTCCTCTTCAGCAAACATCTCTTATTTACTACTATATGATCATTAGCACATGCTTTCAGAAGGTTATTGAAGAATATGGCCATTGCCACCTGCTTGAGATAATTTCTCATGCATCATATGATAGTTTTGATCTCACCCCTGCTGGTTCAAAGGAGATCTCAAGAAACTGTTTTGAAAGTCTTAAATCTGATTTTGATTTCAAGCAAACATGTAATAGTTCTTTTTGGCATAATCTCACCCATGGTGGTTCGAAGGAGAAGACAAAGGACTATATGCACATTCAAAAATTTGATCCTACCTCAGCTGATTCGAATCACAGGTTCAAGGATCATTCTAATACTATTGGATTTGTTCTCATCACATTCGATCTGAAGAGCAAGTACAAGCACATGCTTTTTGAGCATGATCCACTTCTTCCCAAGAAGAAGATACCTCCAGACATATGACCAAGCATCACACATGCTTGAGTTTGGAGCTTTTATTTTTTATGTGTGCCTTACAGTCTATTTTTTGAGGAGGGGGTATGTTTCCCATGAAATTTTCCCACTTCCTTGGTTTATTGATTGTTATTATTCATTGTATTGGGTGACCTTTGGTCTTAGTTACCAGGGCCCAGGATGGATTAAGGGGGGGTGTTAGGATATTCCTATACTCCATCCTAGTCCCACCAGTATTTTGATCATTTACATTTTCAGTCATGCATGCACCTTTTAGGGTTTGCATGCATTCTAGGGTTTGCATGCATTTTGCATGCATCCCAATCATCAGTCCAGCACCTAGCCCTCAGTTAGCCAGCCCCCAGGAGCTTCTCACTATTCAATTTTAGCACTCCAGTTGCTTAGTGCGCCCTTCTTCCTTGATTTTAGGGAGCAACTCGCCCTTCTTCACCTACCAGTTCAGTTACACTCAGTTACAGTCAGTTACAGTCAGTTACACTCAGTTACATTGAGTTACACTCAGTTACACTCAGTTACATTCAGTTACAGTCAGTTACACTCAGTTACACTCAGTTACATTGAGTTACACTCAGTTACATTGAGTTACTCTTAGTTACATTGAGTTACTCTTAGTTACATTGAGTTACACTCAGTTACACTTAGTTACACTGAGTTACACTGAGTTACACCTACCAGAGTTAGTTTGACTGATGGTTGACAGTTACTTGAGCATTGATGACTCCACTGATGATGATGAAGACTTCCAGTTGCGCTCCGATGATCATGAGGACACCTAGTTGTGCTCCGATGACACTCCAGTGATCCTTTGATCACTCCATGAAGGCTAATTCGAATTGCCACCTTAGGCATTCGAATTCCTCATGCATTGTATTATTTATATGTCCATTTGTGATTAATAATTTAGTATGACCGAAGTATTATTGCTTCTATCTGAGTTCTACTGTACCATATTATTCTGTTGCTCATTATACTGCATGTATCACTCTTCTTCTATTCTCTTGCTTAATCCATTATTCTCTTGTGAGGTATACATCATCTCTTAGATCTGCTGTGAGGATTTTCACAACATCATGTCTCACTTTTTTTCTTTTTTCTTTTAATAAATTTTCTAATGTATTTAAAAGAAAAACTAATTTTTTATTAATGTATTTTTAAAAAAATTGAAACTAATTTCTCATTGATGTATATTTTTTTATTTTTTTAATATTTTTTTTTATTGTAAAGATGATAGATGATATTTAAAGCAAATTGGATTTTTCAAGTTTAAGACTAAGTTAAAAGTAAATCATTAGTTAAAAAAAAAGCAAGCGTAAGAGACTAACCTCAATAAACATAGGGATAAAACTTATTTATGAGAATTATACATTAGAATTTATGATTTTTTGGAATTGCTAAATTTAACACATAACTGTATATAATATTTACAAACATAATTTACCATTTTATCATTTAAAATACAACAATATGTATAACCATAATCAATTTACATGTAAACCATGAAACCAAATCAAGAATCAATGAAAAAAGGAACGAGTAGGTAACAATTATGGACTTACAAATGGTATGACAAAGACAGGCAGACCATGGAGGGACCACTCTCCGCCCAACCAATTCCTTGGTTGGAACATTATAAAATGAAATTTAATTTTAGATTAAAAATACAATTTTCATTTGAAGAATTCAAACAACACCAAATTAACATATTAATATAAATTTTATTTCTTTATTTTATTAAATAAATTATTAAAATATCTTATACACTACCAAAAATGTATTAACTATTTATACACTACCAAAAATGTAATAACTAATTTTCAACGTGGTGAAATGATTTAGAGAGAACTTAATTTCGTTAATCATACCTATGGAATCAACCCGTGAATACAAGTACGTGTATTCCCACATCAGAAACGAAGATTGTATGGCTGCATGTTCTCGGATTGAAAGTTGGAAGCGTGAACCCTACCATGGAGATGGCCAGATCAATTATATGGTTGCAGATGCGTGAGCCCTAATGTGGAGATCAAAGGTTTTATGGTTGCAGATGCCCCATTAAACCTTCTATCTCGACACTAGGGCTCACGCATATGCAAAAGCTGGTTTTCCACCATCTCGGGATGAAGCAAGGGCATTTGAAGTGATTGATCCAATAGCATGCAAAGAACAGTGAGGCTTCAATTTGGATCTAGAGTTTAAATCAGGCGCCTGTGTTCCTTCCCTTTACTCTACTTTCATTTTTTTGTATACATTTCAATAACAAATATGAATAAAACCACATTTACCAAAAGCGGTTAAAGGAATACCGAGCACAGTTACTCTACAAAGCCTTTATGAATATATGAAGTCGGTGGAGAAACGTAAGGAAGAAGGAGAAGCTAAACTTTATGCATATATTGAATCCTTGGAGAAACGTAGGGAAGAAAGAGAAGCTAAACTCCAGATAGAATTAAAAGCAATGCTAGATAATAAATTTGCATCCTTTCAAGAAGAGATCCAAAAGCAAATTGATGAAAAGATAAAAAAGTTGGAAAACAAAGTAGAGACAATGGAAATCAGACTACAAGCAATGGAAACACAAAAAAGACATGGGTAAGGAGATGCAGATACTTTAGAAAATATTAAGTTAAAGGATAAGATTAAAGAGCTAGAGGAAAAAGTAACTCACAATTTAACCCTAAATAATATAGAAGGTAAAGTAGATATAAAACCCATCAAAGACGAAATGAATAAGTTGATCACTTTAGACCATGAACATAACAAAAGATCCTTGAACTTCATAATCTTCAGTTTAAAAGAGGAGGTAGAAGAGGATACATTAGCCATTGTCAAAACAAAAATTCAGGATAGGTTACAAATTGAAACCATCAGTTTCACAGAAGCAACGAGTTTAGGGAAGTCATTTTAAAATAAACAAAGGCTAATACGGCTTAAGGTTAGCTCTATCAAACAAATATATGACATACTCAGTAAGACCTCAAGTTTAAAAGGATCAAGGATATTTATAGATGAATACCTCATTCCAGAGGATCAGACCGGATTAAGAAAGGATGTCCAAAAGTTAAAAGAATCTAGGAACGAGGGTAAATGGGCATTAATCGGAAACATGAAAGTTATTAGTTGTAATAACAGCCTAAGGGATAGTAACGAATAGAAATTTGACACACTCTGGATCCTTTCATGGAATTGTCGGGGTTTTCCATGGAGTAAAGGCCCCAAATTGAGTTGGATCCCGAGTGAAATTGATAATATATTACTGGTTGAAACTTGGGAACATGAGGAGTCTAAGGTCCCTGGTATTGATGGTTATGGGTCCTATGGTCGTTATGGAATAAACGCACGTATCGTAGAGGAATTGGAGGTATATCCTGCTACATTAGAAAGCATATCTCCCTCCATGTTAGGCTTTATAAGAAAGACCCTTATAACCAATATATTTGGGTAGAGATTATAGACATTAATGATAAAAAAAACCTACATATACATTTGTTATTTTTCCCCAATTAGTTCCAAATTTTATAAGAAAAGTAATTTAGATCAAAACTGCCCTTATAATGGTTTAGAACATGATATATCTAGTCTAAGGAAGGAAGGAAATATCCTTTTGATGGGTGACTTCAATGCCAGAACTGCAAGCCACCAAGCTATTATCCTGAGCAATTATTCCAACCCTAATCCTCTTTGGTTAGAGGAAGACCCTGCTCTAGCTAATAGGTACAAAAGAAGCTCTGAAGATCTAGGTGAAAATTTATTTGGTTCTAAGTTGGTCAAGTTTTGTAGTGCTCAATACCTTATAATTTGAAACGGTCTATTAAATTGACCAAATTCTAACCAGATGACTTGTATTCATGGGCTTGGCAGTATTGTGGTAGATTATGCCATATTTGATATCACCATATACAACAAATTAATAAATTTTGACATCATGAATGAGCATGAGCCTCACTCTGATCATATGCCTTTGATTATAACTCTTAATCCGACATGCATAGCGATCCCAAATAGGTTCGTGACCATGGACATAAGCACCTTATCTTTGATCAAAATAAAGCTGACCTTTTTCTCCATGATTTAAAAAAAGATATGTTCCCTTTATCTAGTATGGAGAATATAGAAATCCTCTACCATAATTTTACTACAACCCTCTCGTCGTCCATTAACAAGTTCTCTATTGAAGTCTTGGCTAAAAAGAGAGATAATAGAACCAACTTGTGGTACGATCAAGAGTGTAAAGATGTGAGAAAATAAATTAAGCAAGCTATTACAGAAGCGCTAAAACTGGACAACATAAAACACTACAAAGCCCTAATTAAAAAAAAAAGGAAATATCTAAGTAAAAGGCAGAAAAATCTCTTACAGCACTCCAAGTTGGTCCTTAAAAAAATATGGAGGCAAACTCTAACCCGCAAAACAAAAGAAGATAACAAGATTGTTTTGAAGGATTGGAATTCATAGCTTAAAAAACTTTACAAATCCCTAGATATCAAAGATAACTTTCAAACCATTCTTACAATGAAATAAGTTTTCTTGTGTGAAGACATAGATTTTGGGGTTAAGCACCTCGCAAATGGAAAAGCTAAAGACATTGAAGGATACTAAGCAAAAATCTTAAAAATTAGGGGGTCTGCCCTCATCCCACACATACACAAACTCTTTAATCTAGCGGTTAAGAAAGGGTTCCCTACTCCTTGGACTCAGAGCCTCATTATTCCTATTTTCAAAAGTGGCAATAAAAATAACCCCTCTAATTATCGGACCATTATGATTATCCCTCTCTTAGCTAAGTTATACGGTATTATCTTAGAAAAGAAGATTAGTGAGTGGCTAGAAATGGAAGGTAAGAGAGCTAAAGGCCAGGCAGGTTTTAGAAGGCATCACTCAACCATGGACCACCTTGTTATGCTTAGGGTAATTGCAGAGGAATGTCGTAATAATAAGTTTGATATTTTTTGTTTCTTTGTAGACTTCATAAAATATTTTGATACGGTGCCTAGAATAAATGTTTGGAAGATTAGAAGAGATTAACGTTCGTTTTGAGTCGAGAGGTGTCGTGGTAAGGCTTTACGAAAAGTTCATTGCAAAGCTCAAGAACACTGAGGGTTGGTCGATGGATATAAACTGCAATATTGGAGTTAAGCAATGTTTCCCCCTCTCCCCTACCCTTTTTGGCATTTAATTGATAAATTAGAACATTGTTTAGAAGAAGCGGATTGTGCCGGCACGATCTTAGCCGACATAGTTATCATCCTCCTGTTTTATGCCAATGATATTGTTCTTATGGCAATGTGTCACTTCGACCTTGATAAGCAATTAAAAATTCTCTAATATTTCTGCTCTAATATGGGCATGACTGTTAACACCGACAAGACAAAAGTTATTATTATAAAATCCAAGAAATATACCTACGCTAAGTTTATTTATGACAATAACAACTTGAAGGAAGTGACTTCTTACAAGTATCTTGGAATTGATTTTCACCACAAGCTCAACTAGAACTATAGCATTGAGAAAAGGATCAACGGAGGGTGGAAAGCTTATTTTGGTCTTGAAAACAATTGTAAATCATCCAACTTGGTCATGTGGGATAAAAATAAGTTCCTCTTTGAAACTCTTGTCATCCCCGTTATCTTATATGGTTGTGAACTGTGGGGTTGCAACATTTCTAGAGAATCTTGGAGAAAGATTGAGCAAATCCAAAAGCGTTTTATAACTTACAACCTTACCTTATTCTCCTCATAGAAGTGGGTCTTTCCCCCATTGAGAGCATGGCTATGACTAGATACCTGGTGTACAAGCACAAGATAAATAACACGGGCGATGAGAGACTTCCTAAAATGGCTTTAAAATCAAGTCAAAACCAACTATGCCTTAAGCGGGGTTGGAGTAAAGATAACATGGCCTAGTTAAACCATTGGGGCATTGACGAAAATGACATTTTGCAAGATATCAATAATGTCAAAAATACTATTACATCTAAGTTTAAAGAGAAGCTATGGTGCGAAAAAAATTAGAGGTTAAAAGAAAATTAAGACACTGCAAGGAGGTCATTAACCATAATCTAGAAGATTAGAAGTATCTCTCAGTTTTAACTAGTTCAAAGAAGAAAATTAATATAGCTAAGATAAGAACGAACTCTCATGAGCTCCATATTCAACTTCTCCTGATGATTGTACTCTTTTTTGTATTATAATATAATCTTTCTATGCACTTACAAAAATAACAAATTATATATATATATATATATATATATATATATATAATCACTTCATTAATATTAAAAATATCATGAAATAATCAAATTTTGATAAATCAAATGTGATAGTTTCAATTTCATTTCTTTATTCATTCATACTAAAAATATCATGTTATATTTTTATATTAAAAATAAATTAATATTATTTATTTACTCTTTTTTTTTTGAGAAAAATCATTGCATACTCATAATTCCAAAAACACATAGAAATAAAGAAAAATGCATATATGCTGATCATATTCTTTAAAAATTCTCTTAGTTCTCCAAAAATAATAATATACAATGATGTTTCTAAAACTAGATCACTTCATAATTTAAGTCAATTTTGTAATATCATGCATATGCTCTCTATGTGATAGTATGCACTTTAGAGTGCCCCTTCACCTTAAGTCTAGTGCTAATGTTTGTATCAAGGGGATGCATGTGGTAGAATCTCCCCATTTTGACATTTTGATATGAGGACATTTTTTTATATTTTGATATCACTATTATATGGCAGGGACTAGTTGCTTTGCAGTTATTTCCTTTGTTTATACTAATTGCAAGATGACAATTAACATAGTTTTATTTATGACAATTACCATAAAATGTATATATATAGTTTTATTTATGATAATTGAGAACTTGTAGTCAATCACAAACAATATTTACTTATCTCCATAAAAATGTATACATATTGTTTTATTTATGACCATTAACATATTGTTGCATGATTTGTATATTAAAACACAGTAAAATCTCAATAAAAATGTATACATCATGTTGTTGCATCATTTATATATTAAAATACAATAAAATCTCAATAATAAAAATGTGTAAATCTAAATGCTAGATTAGTAGTTAACTAAATTTGAACACAAATAGTAAATTGAGTATATCTTGCAAACGAAGGGCCACAAGGGCAAGGTTAATTTATTGCACCAAGACCGTTGACTATAATCTTGCAAAGGATACAAGTGGAGCAGACTAAAATGAGAAAACAATAAGGCTTACTTGCATCGTAACAAAGGTTGAAAGCAATAAGGCTTACTTGCACTGTAACAAAGGCTGAGAGTTAAATTTTACTTGGTGCAGCCAACGTTTATCACTGGCAGAGTTCGTAGTAACGCCTAACCCCATAACCCTTGACTCCACTGTTGTGTGATGTCAAAATGAAACAAAGGAAAAATCTTTACCCCATCACCGTGTCCGAGGATAGAGTGCCTTAGGGCTGCAAACCAGATGATAAGGAACTAGATGATAGCGTAAAAACTCTACAAACCCCATAACCCTCCACTTCATTGCAACGTGATGTCAAAATGAAACAAAGATGTGTGTGGTAGCTCACATTCAATTTAATGCCGTGGTAGCATATTGTTGAGAGTTTAATGCAATGTACGAGTGGTTTATTAAATACATAAACTACAAGCATCAGGGAAGTAAGATACGTTGACCTTAATGTACCAGTGGTTTATTAAATACACTAACTGGAATACTTCATGTCAAGGACATAAGAATAACAACAATAATATTTTAAGAATTTCTTTTTTTGTTTGTCATTAGTGAAATTCATTTTTAGAATCTTTGTTAAAAGTATGGTATTTAAATTAATAAAATTATTGTTTTTAATATAAAAATAGATTTAATCTCCTCATATCCTTATTATAACAAAATTGTGTAATATTAATATATGATATTTTCAATTCCATCACTTTAAAGTGAATATTATCTTATTTTAAATTAAAATAATTTATATACCTTTTCATTTTTTCATTAACGAAAAAAGACAAATCCATGTTATGAAAACATAAATTATATTTGGGGTCCTAGTTATGGTTGGGTGGCTAGGGAAATCCGCTATGGCCATCCCCACTTGGGATCGACCCCAGATCAGTGGCATTGAGGTGCCCTCGCCCACAAAGCATGCGTGAGTTCTTTTACCATCATGAAAAAAGAAAACATAATTTATTGCACCGAGTGAAACGAGGTGCTCTACAGTCCAATATGGGGTAGATGTTGTAACGTGTATGTGTAGCGTTACATTGTGATGTCGGCTCATAAAATAAAAAATTAAATTATGGAAAGTATTTGAAAAAAATCCATGTTGGTTCATAAAATAAAATATTATGAAAAATAATTAAAAAATAGATGTTCGTTTATAAAATAAAAACTTAAAACTTAAACCCAGATTTATCAATTAAGAGAGTTTCTTGAGTTTAGATTTAAAAAAAGAAATACACCTCAAAAAATTGGATCCCTCTAGATGTTTGATAAATACGGATGTAAGATAAACCTGCACTGATATTTATAAAAACATAAAAATAAAAAAAATTTACATTATAATATTACAAATAATAATAAAATAAAATGGACATTCATGTGAATGCGTTGATATTGAAAATGGTGATAAGTAGACATTACTATTCGAAACTGTACTCAAGAGCCAATGCCATATGTTTTAATGAAATTGTTTCAATATTTGTCTAGAGGGAGCAACATTCTCATTGTTATAAAGTGCACTTTGATATGTGTAATTAACTCACTAAGGTCATGTGTAATTAACTCAATGAGGTTAGTGAAAAACAAATTAAAAGGAGGCTAGTGAAAAATAAATTAAAAACCATAGATTGTTGTTGATTTGAAAGTCCTTACTTACCCAATCAAGATTTGTTCGTTTGCTTTATTAACACGATTCAATCATGATATTGCCACCTATCCTTAGAGGGCATGGATTACCATCATAGTTTATTTTGATAAATAGTAGTAAAGGGATGGTTTCTATATCTATGTTGGTTTTAAATATTGAATTATAAGTTTATTCTAAGATGTCATAAAAAGAGGTTGAATTAAGGATAACATGTGTATGGGATATTTTTATGATTTTAAAGGATAAAAATAATTTGAATATGTCTGGGTTTAGGGAAAACTATCAATAATAAGATGAAGGCATTAACAATTTATAGAGGACTAAATTTGTTAAAATAAAATGGTGCAACACATATAACAACCATTGGAGACTCATCCACTATAATTCAATCTTTGGACTTTTAATCACCTCGATATTTTTTGTTTTTGTTTACATAGCCTTATTAAGAGGATCGTTGGCCTATTGCAACATTTTGCCTATGCTTCTTGTTACCATGTGTTCATGAAATTAAACATTAAAGCCGATCTACAGATCAATATTGGTGCTACTTTGAATGAAGGATATTTGAGGATAAATGGGGGAACTCCTTATAGAACCTCATTACCTTAGGCTTAATTCTCACATTGTATGGTGATTCCAAATGCTAATAAATGGCTCAAATGAATACCTCAACGAGATTGTCAATTACTTTAAATGTTGTTCTTATTACTCTTCCCCAAAGTGGCATCAAGGGAGCTTAGGAAACATTCAATGGATGGGTGGAAATTTGTGTGTGGGTTTAATCGAAGTTGGTCCCATAAGGGCTTGTGGTTATATCAACTATATTTAGGTTGGTATCTTAGATTGCTAGTGTTGGGAGAGCCACCTGGAATGTTGTTTATAGCTTGGACTTGGATAAGAACAACATTCTAGGGACTAGCTGCTTTGCAGGGAATGTTGTTTATTATATGGCAGGGACTAGCTGCTTTGCAGCTATTTCCTTTATTTATGCTAACTGCAAGGTGACAATTAACATAGTTTTATTTATGACAATTACCATAAAATGTATACATATAGTTTTATTTATGATAATTGAGAACTTGTAGTCAATCACAAACAATATTTACTTATCTCCATAAAAATGTATACATATTGTTTTATTTATGACCATTAACATATTGTTGCAT
Source organism: Larix kaempferi (assembly GCA_027924585.1). Taxonomy (NCBI): domain Eukaryota; kingdom Viridiplantae; phylum Streptophyta; class Pinopsida; order Pinales; family Pinaceae; genus Larix; species Larix kaempferi. The sequence continues at coordinate 7,601,633 of BSBM01000602.1, forward strand.
GATTTGTATATTAAAACACAATAAAATCTCAATAAAAATGTATACATCATGTTGTTGCATCATTTGAATATTAAAATACAGTAAAATCTCAATAAAAATGTGTAAATCTAAATGCTAGATTAGTAGTTAACTAAATTTGAACACAAATAGTAAATTGAGTATATCTTGCAAACGAAGGTCCAAAGGGCAAGCTTGATTTATTGCACCAAGACCATTGACTATAATCTTGCAAAGGATACAAGTGGAGCAGACTAAAATGAGAAAGCAATAAGGCTTACTTGCACAGTAACAAAGGTTGGAAGCAATAACGCTTACTTGCACTGTACCAAAGGCCGAGAGATAAATTTTACTTGGTGCAGCCAACGTTTATCACTGGCAGAGTTCGTAGTAACGCCTAACCCCATAACCCTCGACTCCACTGTTGTGTGATGTCAAAATGAAACAAAGGAAAAATCTTTACCCCATCACCATGTCCGAGGATAGAGTGCCTTAGGGCTGCAAACCAGATGATAAGGAACTAGATGATAGCGTAAAAACTCTACAAACCCCATAACCCTCCACTTCATTGCAACGTGATGTCAAAATGAAACAAAGATATGTGTGGTAGCTCACATTCAATTTAATGTCGTGGCAACATATTGTTGAGAGTTTAATGCAATGTACGAGTGGTTTATTAAATACATAAACTACAAGCATCAAGGAAATAAGATACGTTGACCTTAATGTACCGGTGGTTTATTAAATACATTAACTGGAATACTTCATGTCAATGACACAAGAATAACAACAATAATATTTTAAGAACTTTTTTGTTTGTTTGTCATTATTAAAATTCATTTTTGGAATCTTTGTTAAAATTATGGTATTTAGATTAATAAAACTATTGTTTTTAATATAAAAATAGATTTAATGTCCTCATATCCTTATTATAACAAAATTGTGTAATATTAATATATGATATTTTCAATTCCATCAATTTAAGTGAATATTATCTTATTTTAAATTAAAATAATTTATATACCTTTTCATTTTTTCATTAACGGAAAAAGATAAATCCATGTTATGAAAACATAAGTTATATTTGGGGTCCTAGTTATGGTTGGGTGGCTGGGGCATTCCACTGTGGCCGTCCCCACTCGGGATCAACCCCAGATCAGTGGCATCGAGGTGCCCTCGCCCACAAAGCGTGCGTGAGTTCTTTTACCATCGTGAAAAAAGAAAACATAATTTATTGCACCAAGTGAAACGAGGTGCTCTACAGTCCAGTATGGGGGAGATGTTGTAACGTGTATGTGTAGTGTTACATTGTGATGTCGGCTCATAAAATAAAAAAATTAATTTATGGAAAGTATTTGAAAAAAATCCATGTTGGTTCACAAAATAAAATATTATGAAAAGTAATTAAAAAATAGATGTTCGTCTATAAAATTAAAACTTAAAACTTAAACCCGAATTTATCAATCAAGAGAGCTTTTTGAGTTTATAATTTTTAAAAGAAATACACCTCAAAAAATTGGATCCCTCTGGATATTTGATAAACACGGATGTAAGATAAACCTACACTGATATTTATAAAAACATAAAAATAAAAATATTTTACATTATAATATTACAAATAGTAATAAAATAAAGTGGACATTCATGTGAATGCGTTGATATTGAAAATGGTGATAAGTGGACATTACTATTCGAAACCGTACTCAAGAGCCAATGCCATATGTTTTAATGAAATTGTTTCCATATTTGTCTAATGAAATTGTTTCCATATTTGTCTAGAGGGAGCAACATTCTCATTGTTATAAAGTGCACTTTGATATGTGTAATTATCTCACTAAGGTCATGTGTAATTAACTCAATGAGGTTAGTGAAAAACAAATTAAAAGGAGGTTAGTGAAAAATAAATTAAAAACCATAGATTGTTGTTGATTTGAAAGTCCTTACTTACCCAATCAAGATTTGTTCGTTTGCTTTATTAACAAGATTCAACCATGATATTGCCACCTATCCTTAGAGGGCATGGATTACCATCATAGTTTATTTTGATAAATAATAGTAAAGGAATGGTTTCTAAGATTAAATTATAAGTTTATTCTAAGATGTCATAAAAAGAGATTGAATTAAGGATAACATGTGTATGGGATTTTTTTATGATTTTAAAGGATAAAAATAATTAGAATATGTCTGGGTTTAGGGAAAACTATCAACAATAAGATGAAGGCATTAACAATTTATAGAGGACTAAATTTGTTAAAATAAAATGGTGCAACACATATAACAACCATTGGAGACTCATCCACTATAATTCAATCTTTGGACTTTCAATCACCTCGATATTTTTTGTTTTTGTTTACATAGCCTTATTATGAAGATCGTTGGCCTATTGCAACATTTTGCCTATGTTTCTTGTTACCATGTGTTCATGAAATTAAACATTAAAGCCGATCAACAGATCAATATTGGTGCTACTTTGAATGAAAGATATTTGAGGATAAATGGGGAAACTCCTTATAGAACGTCATTACCTTAGGCTTAATTCTCACATTGTATGGTGATTCCAAATGCTAATAAATGGCTCAAATGAATACCTCAACGAGACTGGCAATTACTTTAAATTATTATATTCATCATAAATATACCATCATATAATATAAAATAAAATTTCAATATAAAAATATAATTTTAAATTATTATATTCATCATAAATATACCATCATATAAATATAACATCATATAATATAAAATAAAATTTCAATATAAAGAATATAATTTTGAATTATTATATACATCATAAATATAACATCACATAATTTTGAATTATTATATGCCTCATAAATATAACATCACAACTAGTCATAATACATGATACCAATAATATATACATATATTGATAATCATATAATGCAAAATAAAATTTCAATATAAAATTTGAATTTTGAATTATTATATACATTATAAATATAACATCAAAACTAGTTATAAGACATGATATCAATAATATATACATACACTGGGTGTTTATGGTAAAAATTATCTGGCAAAGGTTTGATTATGCGGAAGGTAAGTCTATATCACAATTATTGGAAGGTGGTATAATTCTGCTATAGCCATGTAGTATAACCTTGTCCTTCCACAAGGAGTATAACCACATGGTGTGTCATTCCACATAAGTATAACCATATGGGTTGCCCAATATTATTCCACATGGCAATTGGCATTGATATCCACCATTAAAATATGATGACCTACCTATATTTAACCTTAACCTTTTTTTAGTGAGTTGACCTTTATAGCCTTATAACACCCTTTACTTCTTTTTTAGAAACTAATGCGAACATTGTCCTCTATCAACAAAGTTTTTCTTAAAAAAAAAACTAAACCAACACAAACATTTAAAGAAATTCCATCGAAACAAAATGGAATCTTCCTCTTGGGCATGAGGCTAAACTACAAATGGGGTAGTATCTAGTGTCATGCATATGACTAAGGCTAGATGCTATGTGGTCTCACAATTGTAACTTCAACAATGTCAATAAGGGACATTGATTTTTTTGCAAAGATTATCTAGGGAGATTGATTTTCTTGTAAATACTATCTAAGTTGAAATTGCTTTTTGATATTGGAGTATGACCTAAAATTGCTTTTGATTAACTAAGAGCTCATCTTCCTTGAATGTCAAGAAATAGGGTAATGACCCCAACCCTAGAAGCATCTCACACACCTATGATGTAACTGCCTGTTGAGGTCTTGAAATTATATCAACAAATGCTAAGCTGATAGCCCAACTAGTTTCTAGTTTAAGTTTATGGCGATGGCTAAGTTCAACGTTAAATATTGTTTATTTATCCAAAACAACTTGAAAAAACTCATTTTCATTAGAATCCGAAGCAAAAAAAACCAAATCTATCATAGTTCTAGTCTGTTTTTGGATTTTTCAAAGTTCCGTATCACTCTTGAGACCTTCAAACCCCCGAGGCATAGAGGAACTGTCCCTTGGAACTCTGATATATGGAACTATGCCAAACACCGAAGAAAAACGTTCCATTTTCAACAACTTTTATTCCGAGCCAAGTTCAACGACAAAATGAATCTCCTCACAACTCCGTGGTTCGATGGAGGTCAACCCTCTCACCCGTTTAATAATTTCCCAACCAGCAGAACCCATTGCATAAAGTCATATTATTAGCAATGGTCGTTTACTTTGATCACATTCAATGGCTTCCAGGCTTCCTTCGAGGCTCTATCTGAGCTCTCCATACTGCATGGTTCTCTCTATTGCATTGACCAGTTTTTTCTTTGCAGTGGGCTGTATCGTTATAACATCTACCGAGGGAAAGAGGACGGCATCAGTGGGGATCCACAGGCTTATTCAGAAAGCTAAAGAAAATGTTTTGCCTACTAGTTGGAGACAGATAAGGTATCCTCTTGACATCCGGACGAAGAATCAACACGGTATGTTTTATATGGAACTTCCTTACTATTTCTCTATATCTGTTTGGATGTGCTACGGTTTCATTTGTATAATCATGAGGAGATGCTTGATCTTGCTCATTTGGGTATTAATAAGTTTATGTGTGTGTTCATATATATACACACACGCGAGTGGGTGTGTTGGGGGCGGCTTGTCTGTTGATTGTTCATATTTGATTCAACTATATAGGAAGTGCTCCTGAAATATCAATTTTTGTAATGGTTGGGCAAACTGGTTTGATTACTTGAAATGAATGCTTCCAAACGATATTCATGAACTTAACATAACACAGAAAGACTTGGTTTGATTACTTGAATGCATGGTGGCAATTGATGCTTATGAACTTAATATAGCACATAAAGACCTTGCTAGTTAGAGGTATTTAAAACCAGCAGTTTGACCCTTTACCTCATTTACCAAGTAAAAAACTCCTGGATGGTAGGTCCTCTCACATCTTTCGCTGCATACTCTTTCGTTACAGTACTAACATCATTCGATTGTTGTCCGTGTTAAGTCCTTGGCTTTGTGATCAGTCTACTCATGGGCAGACTTGCGGATGCCTGGGGATATCCAATCCCACTATCACGAGTTTGTAGGATATAGCCAATATGCTACCGTGTTAATATCAGTTAACCCAACATAACTGCAACTTAGCCTAAAACAGGGTTAAATCCCGCCCGTGTCTTACTCGTTTTTCCCAAGGAAAACCTTGTGGGAAACTTCCAGGCACTTCCGTGAATTTCATACCCAATGTAAGCCTCTCGGTGCTGATTCTGATGCCTGACCCAGCAGGGGACTTGAGTGACTCATGAAATAGATGCAGTCAGCCCGGAGACCAAACCGAGGACTCTGTATGAAGTTCAAAAACACTAAACCACTAGAGCTAGCCCACCAGGCTATATCTATGTCCTATTCTTATCCAAGAACCACTCTAACTTACAAAGTGCTGCAATGCTTTTAGGATGGCTGTTACTCACAGAAATAGTCATATTTAGGTGGAACAAAATCCTCAATAAAGGATATGCCACTGTAATGTAGTAATCTTACGCCACTATACTATCGTAATCTTGTATTTGAGAAAGCATCACAAAGACAGCGATCATAGGCAACGGGACAAAGATAGCGATCAGGAGCAAGGTGAAGGGACAAATGAACCTACACCTGGGTGTAGATTGTACATTTCTGCGTGGGGCCAATGTTGTGGAAGAAAGCAGCGTGCATCTTGGTTTCACTTTAGAGGGACAATGATGAGCTTTAGGAATATATGTACATACTACAAACTCATTGCCATGAAGTAGTTCTTCTGAATTCTAAGTATCATCCACTGACACCATGAAAAATTCTGATCATATAAACTAAGAGCATGCCAGTATTAGTATTTTGAATTATCCACTACTCATTAGGAGTAGGGCTACTGACAGATTGCCTAAAGAAGTATGCCTAATTTTAGTTGATTATTTAATTGGTTGCCAACCTGACCAGGAATGGTTCATTTAGCTAAACTGTAAATTTGATCTGATTCGATTAATGTGGCTTTTAACTTTATGAATAATGAAAATGCTTTTGTTGGGCAAACTGCGCAGCCTGGTGATAATAGATAATCCTGGGCAACCGAAATAAGTTGTATAGGTCTAAGATAATTGTTAAGTTGTTCATTTTGCCAGCGACAGGCAACAGTTTTATTCTAATCTTACGTCTGTTTGGGAGCGTTATAGTATTAGACAAGTTGGTCATTGTCATTGCCATATTTTTTGGGTTTGATCCTTAGGTGTCTTTGATAGTATTGATTCCCCTACATCCAAGACTACTCATGTTGAGGAAGATTCAAGCAAAAATCACCGTCAGCCCAAAATTGTCCTTCTTCAAGGACATACACTGTTTCATTCTTCTAGATTTGTGGAGGTCCATGATTGTTGGGGTTGGTGCTCTCTACTTTCATCATGCTGAATTAGAAAGTATTTGTTCACTATGGAGGTACTTTGATTATCTGATCTAATAGTAGGTTCACATGTGTTTTCATGTTCAGTGCCTGATCTTTCCATATGCTGCTTTCATAGGGATACTGAGCCATATCTCAATGTGGCCTCGTTGTTTTTTTTTTAACAAAAACGGATAGATATATTAAAAAATAAAAAAATTTCCGTGACTAAAAGCCAGGATCGACAAAATACAACTCTTTTTTCTTTGAATCGAAAGTATAATTCTTCTAAATGAAACTGTTAATCCATCTTTGCTCGTTTTGTTGTCCTTGCGAAGAAGGATTAGCAGGCATTGGGGATGCCCCAACACTAAATATGGTTTGGGCATAAATGAAAACTATTTTTCTGGGTTTTTTTTTCTCTCACGGAACTGAAAACTATTGGCATGGCGTTTTTCTTTCATTTTTCTGGGTTCATTTTTTGTTATTTTATATTCTTTTTTTCTCATGAAATTCAAAACTATTGGCATGGCATTTTTCTAATCTTCTTTGTATTTCACTCTGTAGGGTTTGTAGCGTTTCATAGGGTTTCATGCCGAAGGAATTTCATGTTAAAGAAGATTGTCTAAGGAATTCCGAAGGCTTGCCGAAGGAATTCCATGTTAACGAAGATTGTCTAAGGAATTCCGAAGGCTTGCCGAAGGAATTCCATGTTAAGGAAGGGTTTCTTTTCAGCTTTGATCAGCTAACTAAGATTGTCGTAGAGAAGAAATAATAATAAAATATCTACTCATTCTAACAAAATAATACAAGATAATAATAAAATATTTAGCCATTCTAACAAAATAATACATGATTCCTTTCGTGTTAGTACTTACCTGGTCAACACTAGCCAACCGTAAAACCTCTTCCTTTGATGGGTCTATCCTAGCTGCCCTCCTCAAATGGAATAGTGATTATTTTTTAGATGCAAATGGCACAGTGATTATTTCTTATTAGCATTTTCGCTTCTTTCTTTCCTTGACTCTTTTTCACTTTAGTACAGGCATGGCTAGGTAGAAATTGTTAACTCATTTTTCTCTCATCATGTGATCATAACCATTTTAGATTCATTTTTTGGTTTCAGTGTGTTTTATGGTTTCAGTCGGTAAGGTTTCATGTGGAAAGAATTACATGTTAACAGGTTCTCAACTTTGAGCTAACAAAAGAGGATCGTTTTCAGCTTTGAGTCAAGGGAGACGACTGTAAAATTAAAACAACAGTGATTCTAGGCATTCCATGTTAACAAGTTATCAGCTTGGAACAACAAGAATTCCAACATGTAAAAATAAAACAACAGGAATTCCATGTTAACAGGTTCTCAGCTTTGAACTAATGGAAACGGAAAAGGTTATCAGGTTCTCAGCTTTGAACCAATGGAAACAGAAATTCCAGGTTATCAAGTTATCAGGAATTCCAGGTTAATAGGTTATCAGGTTCTCAGCTTTGAACCAACGGAACAGGTTATCAGGTTCTCAGCTTTGAACCAACGGAAACAGAAATTCCAGGTTATTAGGAATTCCATGTCAAGAGGTTATCAGGTTATCAGCTTTGAAACAACGGAACAGCTTATCAGGAATTCCAGGTTATCAGGTTAACAAGTTATAAGGAATTCCAGGTTATCAGGTTCTCAGGAATTATAGGTTATCAAGTTCTCAACTTTGAACCAATGGAAACGGAAAAAGATAGTTTTCAGCTTTGTGCGAACGAAGATTTGTTTCAAAGAATAAATAATATCAAAATATGTAATCATTCCAACAAAATAATGATACAAGATTCCATTGATGTTAGCACCTACGTGGGCACCTATCTGGCCTCATTGTAATGGTTTATCTAGTTCTATATTTATAACTTATTTTGTCTAATATCGTCTTACAAATTGTCATGAATTTTGTTCTTGGAACAAATGTACAATTCTTTATGTTGAGGCGGAACGATAAAGGCACAACATTGATGCCATTTGTATGTTTGTATAGTGTGGAGTTTTTATGCTGTAGGTTATTTAAGTTATACAATCATCAACTAATAAATAGTCAAGTTTGTTGTTGTTTCTGATATCACTATAACAAATTTGAAATTAGCCCGTCTATCCTGCTATTAATGTATATGTAACTTCAGAATGTATTTCATAAATGTATATTGTATCCCTATATAGAGGTTATTATTCCTCTGTACAGAAGTGTCGTCATTTGTATTTACAAGTGTCGCAAGTGTCGTAACTTATACAAGAGGGGTTATTAGACCACCAAGTGTGGGGTCGGCCCTAAGTTGGGTTACCATGGGTTATTAGACTCTCCTAGAGAAGTCGGCCATGTTAGGTTATTAGGAAACTCGAGTTGTGTATAAATAGAGTGAGGGTGTCACTCTATGTCATCATTCACTTACTCATCTATCTCTCACTTGAGTGATGCGCACTAGTGGAGGAGGAGAAGCTACTAATGAGTCTATCTCTTGTACTTGGGTTTTGTATCATTGCTCTTTCTATCTCTGTGGAATTTGCTGGGTTTTTCACCTTCTTGGTTTTTCGCAAGGAAACTCTATGTCTATTGTCTCTTGTGCTTGTCTCTTATGATTGATATGTTGTGCTTGTTATTCTCTCAGATAAGATCCTATATCATATTGAATTAATGCTTAAAATCTAACATGGTATCAGAGCTAACCCGATAAGAAGACACTATGGACCTGCGGAAGCTAGGGCTTCTTGATTTTTGGGTTTCTCTCCACAGATCTTCAAAGACAGGAGGCTAGATTGACTCTCTTGGCAAGGGCGCATCTTTCCGTCGAAACAGAATCCAACTATGAGCATTTTCAGTTTTGACTTAATCTCTATTGCGAGAAAATTAGGGCTTCGAAGAAAGTTGGAATTTTTGTAATATGAGTCCATGGCTCGATGCTCCTCTAAACAATCAAAATTTAGAGACCAAGATCGAACTTTTTGGTTGGGAAGAAGGTCGGGCTTGATCAAACCCTAGTTGGAACTTCTGAAATCTGAGACCACGACTGTCTGCTCCTCTGAAAAATCGAATTTTAGAGCTTTGGATCGAACTTTTTGGTTGGGTGAAGCTCCAGGAAATTCAAACCCTAATTTAGGGTCCTCTCAAGTGAATATGGAAGTTTCAAAAGCAATTTTGAGGGGTGAAACTTTGCAAAATTCAAATTCTGAGTATGCCAGCTTGACCAGCGCAGCAAGGCGCATCTTTTTAGGGTTTCTCTGACAAAACCTAATCTAGCTCTAGATCCAGTTCTCAACAAATCAAGTGGTAAGACCTAAATCTTTTATTTCCATTTGAGTTTCTCATTAAAATGTCTCACCACACCAAGCTTGAGGATAAGCTTGAAGGGGCTGATAACTTTTGAGCATGGAAGTATAGGATTGGGTTAATCCTAGAGGAGAATGAGTTGGACACTTACATAAGCGATGAGGTTCTAGTTCCAAAGGGAGAAGAGGCTAAGACCTCACAGAAGAAGAACTTGGTCAAAGCCAAGAGAATCATTGTTGATTCCATCAAAGACCATCTCATACCTCATGTGTCTTCCCTAAAGACACCTAAGGAGATGTTTGTCTCATTGATCTAGTTGTTTGATGGAAAGAACATAAATCAGAAGATGAATCTACGAAACCAATTGAAGGGGTAAAGCTCTAGAATGGAGAGACCATCCATTCCTACTTTTCTAAGGTCTCTCAAATCAAGGAACAACTTGAAGCTGTGGATGAAGTAGTGGAAAACGGAGAAATTGTAATGACCACTTTCAATGGCCTACCTAGGTCATGGGACTCCTTCATCCAAGGAATCTGTGCAAGAAAGAAATTGATCTCTTTTAGTAGACTGTGGGAGGTATATTCACAAGAAGAAGCTAGGCTTGTGGCCCAAGAAGAAAAGATGGGGAATGAAGATCAAGCTATCACAGCACATACCAAGAAGAGGAAGAGGGAGCCATCTCATAACAAGAGATCTTCACACCACCATCATCATAGAGATAAGAAAGATCTGAGATGCTTTACATGTAATGAGAAGGGACACTTTTCCCTCAGATTGTCCTAAGAACAACAACAACAACAATCTGACAGGTATGACTTACGGGTATGTTTTTAAATCTGTTAATTTTATGATATGTTTGTCTTCATGTTATTGAATTTAGTAACAATCTTGATTAATTTTAGACTTGTCTTATCACCCTAGTAAAAGTATGAATGCATGACAGAAGACATTCATTGATTAGAGTTATGACACTTATGATTGTACTAATGCACTATGGTGTTGTATGAGGATAATGTTATCCGCTAACATGAAAGGTACAAATCAAGTTCTATATCAAGACCATGGTGCCATGAAGACAAAGACTCATCCATAGTCATGGATCACATAGAAGCTCTACTTAGGAGGTATGTATATTTTGGTTCTACAATGGTTAACTTATGAGTTATGCAGGTCATTGAATAGAACAAGAAGACATTGGTAGATATAACTAGCAAATATGATAACCAGGTATGTTTTTTCCTATATCAAGTTAGAATCCTACCTTGTGTTAGGATCTTATACTTTTGTATGAATAATTATTCTTGAAGTTAGAAGTTTAAGTAATCAACGGTTTATGCATATTATGTTTCTTACTTTGATTGATGATATGACTAACCAGAAGAGTCCTATGGTCAATAAGAATATGCATGAGTATTAGAAGTCCTCCCTGAAACCTTGAATACTGATGCTTGTGATAAATTACCTGTGTGTGAAATGTTCATGACCATACATGATTAAGATTATTTAGGATCATAATGTTATGATAGTATTGAGATTATACTAATGGATGTATGATTATATATGAGATCTTGAGGATGACACTATCATGACACTAGTGCACACTTAAGCATGCATAGTGGTCCAAGATGGATATAAGTTCAAGGACAGGTAGTCCGGGAAGCAAAGATCAAAAAGGAGCACAATCCAATAGTTCCTGCAAGGAAGCAAACATCCAGAGGGAGCACTCCAGGAAGTAAAGATCAAGAAGGAGTCCACCCTACAACTAAACAAAGATAAGTATTTGAATTATCATTTCTTACTACTTAAATGATATTGTTCATTCATGTACATACTTATGCTCCTAGATTTAGGTTATGTATTATGCATATTAGAATAATTGCATTAATGAACAGTATACTACTAATATGCATGTAATGGGTAAGTGGCCTATGGCACTGTACAACATTCCATTGCTACTTATTTAGAATGAAACCTCTTTGCTAACATGTTGGGAGTTATGCACACTCTTAAAAAATGTTCTGGTAAAGATGGAAGGCATCTAGAAAGTTTTCGTGTGAATACGGGATATGGACAAATGTTGTATTGAATCATTGGCTAAAATAATTGCATGACTGTATGACATATGTTTTTATGCATAAGATTTTGTTATGAAAACTATGAGAAGTTTCCAATCATGCAATTGAATTTGACTTGAAGGAAAGATCGTGTACAATCACCTACCAGGACAACAACATTTGTCCCAGCAACGAAGTTCATGAAAACTATCTACTGAAGATATTGAAGAATCTGAAGTTCCCAGGATCCGAGATGAAGTAATGAAATGATGCCATGATCGAAGAGTACCAATCGATCATGAAGAATGATGTTTGGGATGTGGTCCCGAGAACAGAAGGGAAGTTTGTTGTGACTTCCAAGTGGATCTATAAGATCAAGCATGCTGCAGGTGGTAGCATAGAGAAATACAAGGCGAGGTTTGTAGCTTGTGGCTTCTCCCAGAAAGAGGGAATAGACTATGAAGAGACTTTTTCTCCTGTAGCCAGATACACTTCCATCAGAACAATACTTGCTTTGGTTGCAGTGATGAAGTGGAAGATACACCAGATGGATGTCAAGACAGCTTTCTTAAATGGTGTAGTCGAGGAGGAAGTGTATGTGGAGCAGTCGCTTGGTTTTGAGACACATGACAGGAAGTCATATGTGTGCAGATTGAAAAAAGCCTTGTATGGATTGAAGCGAGCTCCTAGGAATTGGTATGGTAGGATGGACAGTTCCTATCTAGTTTGGGCTTTACTAAGAGTAAAGCGGATTCCAAACTTTACTACAAGGTTGAGGAAGGAAATCAAGTTATACTTCTATTGTATGTGGATGACCTGTTTGTTACAGGTGAGGATAGATTGATTGCCGATACGAAGAGGAAGCTTGCTTCCGAGTTCGCGATTAAGGACTTGGGGATGATGCACTACTTTCTAGGCATGGAGGTGTGGCAGAGTGCAGATGGAATCTTCCTTGGACAAGGGAAGTCTGCAGTAGAGATCCTGAAGCAATTTGGGATGATGGACTGCAAGGCCATGGCCACACCTATGGCATCGAACCTGAATATTCTGTGTGATGCTTAATCTGAGCTGGTTAATGTTACGATGTATTGACAAATGATTGGGTCCCTAATGTACCTGACGAACACAAGACCAGATATTTGCTTTGCTGTGAACACATTGAGCCAGTTCCTGACGGATCCGAGAAGTGTTCACCTGGTTGCTGTAAAGCATATTCTGAGGTACCTAAAGGGTGCAGTTGACTATGGGCTCAAGTATGATGCGAATCAAAAGTTTAACCTGGAAGGTTATGTTGATTCAGATTGGGAAGGCAGTGTTGTAGATAGGAAGAGCACATCAGGGTGTTGATTCAGTATGGTATCAGGTGTGATCTCTTGGTTTAGCAAATTGCAAACCTGCGTAGCACTGAGTACAGCCGAAGTAGAGTATGTCGTAACTTGTTCGGCTAGTTGTGAGGTAGTATGGCTGAGGAAGCTACTATATGAGCTATTTGATCTCCTGTTGGATGCTACCTGTATCTTCTATGACAACCAGAGTTGTGTGAAGTTGTCTGAGAACCCGGTGTTCCATGACAGGTCAAAGCACATTGAGATCAAATATCACTATATTAGGGACATGGTGCAGAGAGGAGCAGTGAAGCTCCTGTATGTTGCGACGGACGAGCAGATAGTCGATGTGTCGACCAAGCCGCTGGCCAGAGTGAAGTTTGACTACTTCAAAGAGAGGCTTGGTGTACTTCAGATCAAGATTCCCTCTAAGGGAAAGTGATGAATCCGGAGACACAAATGCACATGATCCATTCTCACATGGTGGTGAGATGTAAGGGCTTAGTGAAGCCTTTCCCGGATGGTCAGAGGAGAGACCTTCCATGTCGGTGAGTGTAAGTGCTGTGTTATGTGCATCTGGGATGTGTTGTGCGGACTATGAGGTGATCTGAAGACGATGAGGTAACGGTATAGTACACAGGTTTTGCAAAGGCATGTAATAATTCTTGAGATGCTCTTGACAGGTTTTGTACTGACATGTAATCAGTCCTGGGAGATATTGACAGGTTTTGCAGAGGCATGTAATAAGTCCTGGGATGCTCTTGACAGGTTTTCTAGTGACATGTAATCAGTCCTGGGAGATCTTGATAGGTTTTGTAGAGGCATGTAATAAGTCCTGGGATGCTCTTGACAGGTTTTGTAGTGACATGTAATCAGTCCTGGGAGATCTTGACAGGTTTTGCAGAAGCCTGTAATAAGTCCTGGGATGCTCTTGACAGGTTTTGCACTGGCATATAATCAGTCCTGGGAGATCCTGCAGGTTTTGCAAAAGCATATAATTAGTCCTGAGATGCTCTTGCAGGTTTTGCAGAGGCAGTGTAATCAGTATTGGGAGATCTTGTAGGTGTTGCAGAGGCAGTGTAATCAGTCCTGAGGTGTACTCACTTGATGGCTTGCTCGTAGAGATGATGAAGACCTACATGGAGGCTAGGCCTACAACCAGCATGAAAAAGGGTCGGCTCTCTAGAACTTCCTAAGACGAGTAGATTGGAGATTGATTGAGATAGAAGCAGATACGATGACGATGATTTGATGATCCAAAGAAGAAGACTTGTGCTAGAAGACCTGTGTCGAGAAATACCTTCCTAGTTAAGAGGGAGTGTCGATGTATATGTAACTTCGGCATGTATTTCATAAATGTATATTGTATCCCTATAGAGAGGTTATTATTCCTTTGCACGGAAGTGTCGTCATTTGTATTTACAAGTGTCGTAACTTATACAAGAGGGGTTTTTAGACCACCAAGTGTGGGGTTGACCCTGAGTTGGGTTACTATGGGCTATTAGACTCTCCTAGAGAAGTCGGCCTTGTTAGGTTATTAGGCAAGTCGAGTTGTGTATAAATAGAGTGAGGGTGTCACTCTATTTCATCATTCACTTACTCATCTATCTCTCACTTGAGTGATGCGCACTAGTGGAGGAGGAGAAGCTCCTAAGGAGTCTATTTCTTGTACTTGGGTTTTGTATCCTTGCTCTTTCTATCTCAGAGTTAGTTGCAGGGTTTTTCACCTTCTTGGTTTTCCCCAAGGAAACTCTGTGTCTATTGTCTCTTGTGCTTGTCTCTTATGATTGATATGTTGTGATTGTTATTCTCTCAGATAAGATCCTAGATCATATTGAATTAATGCTCAAAATCTAACACCTGCAACACATTCACTTCAATAAAAAAGGAATTAAGTTTTATATAAGTCTCACGGATACGTACTGCTAATACAGGAACTTGGAATCTTAGAGTCATTCCCAGTTTCATTTGTACTAAATTCGTCACCATGCATACATCTTAAACAAGTGTTGGATTGCATGCTTTGTTACAAATATTAATAGCAACAATACAACTCTTTTTGATCCTTTTACACTCAAGGATGCCTCATTTCAATTGGATTTTCAGGTTTATGTCCCTATTTCCTGGTAGGACCTATTTAAGAGGATATGAAGCTAACTGTTAAGAGATTATGCCTGAGAATATAACCAGCATAGATCCATCTTAAGCCCGGTTCTATCAAGCACTGAGAGGCATCAAATTTCTTGGTGTAAATTTTCTTCCTAATGTGTAAAAAATTTGAGATAAAAACATTTACCCTCAAGAAATTTAATCCCTCTCCGTACTTAATAGATTAGGGTTTAAGATGGATCTATGTTGGTTTTAGTTTTTTTATCTTTATGGAAAATTTAAAATTAAATAGAAATATGTTGTCGAATAGCTTTATTTAATTTTTTGTTGTAGCTTTATTTAATTTTTTGTTATTGCCACGTCAGTCAGCGTTACCCACGTTACGTGACAAAATATCCACCATACTGGGCTGAAGAACACCTCGCTACTCTCGGTGCAATCAAGTGACTTTTCTGTGAGTAGAAGAATGCTTTGCTCACAATTGGCACTAAGGTTTGTTCCAACTGTTGTTAGTTTTTGGTTTCTCTGAGTTGTTCTCCTAGAAAGAGGATGCATGAGTGTTGAAGGAGATTCCTTGCTGGATGGGTGTGCCATGTGGGAGAGATTCCCTTATGTCCATATGACAATTTTCTTACACCGATGATGCTTGGAATTTTGTATATTTGGTCAGTGTGAGATTATGATAGATTCTATGACAGATATGACATATTCCTCTTACACATTATGAAGCGAATTACACATGCTAAGTAGGGTGCATCCCTTGTTACATGTGGCTGTTGATTCCTTTCAGTAAAGATATTATTAGCCATTACTTTTGTAACCGTTGTTTCCTCTCTTATCAGCTTTAACTTAGTAAGGGAGGGAACACTAGTTAGGCTTATATACAGTGAGCTTGAGTAGAGTGATTCTACAAAGAGTGTACTAAGGTTTGTGAGAAGCCATTGTAGTACCTTGAGGGCAGTATTTTAACATTCTTATTGTGTGAATGAGAAGATAGGGATTATTGTTATAAAATTTTGTTTGTTGTCCACTATATTTATTGTGCTAATTTATTAGATCTAGTCTTTATCTGTTTGCAGGGTTGAAACTTGATCTCATCTTCTGAAATGTGGTGTCTACACTCTGTTGAAATAATATGCAGCTGTGGAAGATATTCTTATTGTATTTGTCTTATATTTGATCATGTAAAAACCCTAAAAGATCAATGTTATATTGTACTTGTAAAACATGTAATGCCGGCTCAAGAAGATTCCAGAAGAAATAATAAATAAACAATATTATGTTGCTCCCTAGACAAGTCGGCCCAGTCAAACAATATTATGTTGCTCCCTAGACAAGTCGGTCCAGTCAAGTAGACAAGTCTGCCCAACAGTGAAAAAGGCCACCCAGGACAAGTATAAATAAGGGGTGGCATGTCCTCATTTGGATACCAAGCAAGTGAAGTGAGATCTGCTCCATAAGTGCACATGGGAGAGTAGCTGCCGCTGGAGGAGGACTTTTATTTCAAGTTCTATCTTATCTTGTCTTTGTATCTTCTATTCTTGGGGCATCTTTGTATGAGAGAGCTTTAGCTCTTCATTGTATTGACTTTGTAATTTGTTGACGAATCTATACTGAGAAGTTCTGTTGGGTTTTTCCTGTGAAAGGGTTTTCCCGGGATAAATCTTTGTCTATTGTTGAATGTATTTCTTCCAGTGATCCTTATGCATGCAGTTATTATGATGTGATATGATAAATTGAATGAAAGTCTCACATATTTGCTCTTAAGTAAAGTTCTAACACACTCTTGAATTTGCTATTTAGCAATTGTGTTTGTATAGATCTGAAATTGGATTAGTGGTTCTAGTTTTTCTGTTTTAGTTGTAGGTAATTCTCTGAGTGTAGTTATGTGTAGCATGTGGATGTAAAATTTCAAGATGTAAAATTACGACATGGTTTTAGAGCTCTACATCTAAGATTCTCCACATCCATGTATGGATTGGACTGTCACCTGTGAGAGGGAGAATCTTAGTGGATGTGATACCCATAAGACTCCAAAGATTGGAGTGATCCATGCCTGTGAGAGGCACTGCGACCATTAGAGGTTGTGGGTTAGATGCTTGTGTAGCTCCAGTGATTGGAGTGGATTTGTTGCTTGCGATAGGTGCAATGTACTTGTGATAGGTTGATTTCAGTGTCTGATCTGTTTGTTGAAGTGTATTCTAGTCTCTAGGTTCCTAGGATGACTACTCTTGGTCTTAGAGAGTGTGACTGTCTATAAGGTGCTTCTAACATTGCATCTTGGAAGTGTCGACTGTAGGTCTTGTTGTAGGAGATGGATCTTTGGGGGATTGTAAAAGGGATTGCCATTCCTCCAATTAATGCTACTTTGATGGCTATGTTGACCACCAAGTCAGCTAGGTGGGAAACCATGTACCATGAAGATAAATGAAGTGTACCTTACAAAATATTCAAGCTTCAAATGACTCAGCAGGGCAATATTGCCCCTTTCTTCTCTTCTTCTTCTTCATGAAATTGCTGCACCCCTGCGGGGAGTTTGTAAGGATGTGTCCGCATGATGGTCAATGTTTTGTAAAACTTAGTTGCCTAGGATTGTATCATTAGGGAATTCCTTTCATCGAGTGTTTTTTCTCCTCGGATAATTAACTTTGCTCTTTAGCAATTTTAATTATTGGAGTTTTTCACTTAAAATTCCTGCAAAGTGGTGAAAGGCGTTCTAATGATCGATCCCGTGGGGTGATTAAGGTCTAGGAGTGTTGTATATTACCATGCTAGACATTATCCAAAGTATTGTGGAATTTCATTAAGTTTTGCCTAGTATTTTTAAAAAAATTGTAATTAAAAAATGTCCCCCAACATAAATTCTTGTATTGTAAAAGAGGGATAAGTGGCTCCTAGTGCCCATAAATAGGAGTACGGGTACTCAAAACCAATGGCTTGAGGCCCCCTACACCCTTGGACCAAGTTTGGAGTCAAGTCATTAAGTTTTGATAGGGTTTTGGCCAAGTTTTCCTAAGTCAGTAAAACAATCAGGAAAAATTGCCTATAATTAAAAATGACAATTTTTTGTAAAGTGTCTAAAGTCACATGGAAAGGGGGAATTATGTTTTCCAAAGTCATATTATGCACCAAGAGGGAAATCAAAGGCAAAAATGCCCCCCCCATGTAAAGTTTCAAGAGTTTGAAGTTGTCTCCCTAAGGGGGGCACCCTCTCTCACCATGGGAATTGAGAAAATTTGAAATAAGCCAAAGCAGGGGGTCCCACCTTCATGATTTCCTCCCTTTGGCCTAGCAATAAATTATAAAACATGGGAAGGGGGTTTTGTTCCCCCCATTTTTTGGATTATTAACCCATGGAAGTGTGCCCCCTTCATGGGCCCCCTTTCTATTCAAGTGACAAATATCACTCATGCAAAGGGACTGTCCCCTCTCTCTTTTTCTATAAAAGGAGGTCTCTCCTTCTCATCTGGGTTACAATCTCTTGACTCTTTCAAGCTCTCATTCTCTCTCACTCTCTTGCTCTCATTTTGCTCTCATTTTTGTGAGCCATTGTAATTTCCATCCATTTTGGCTCTCTAATAAAAATCTTTGGAGGAAAGCTGGTGTTTCTTTGTGTTCCATGGTGGTTTGCTGTTGTGCTCCACTGTTGCTCAAGCTATTGGAGGCCAAAGAGGCAAATTTCTTTGCCTTGGTGAGATCTATTCATTTTTGTTTAAATTTCACGAGTTTTTAGATTTTGTAGTTAAGAAGTTCATTCTTTCTTTGTTGAATAACATGATTTCTTAATTCATTGTTTGAAACATACATTTTATTAGTTTGTGTAGCAAAATCTATCAAGTTGTGGGTTACCAAAATTTGGAGAGTGGGATTCCTCGGTTGGATGCCCCATTGCTTGAAAGCCTTAAGAGCAAAGGACATTTTTTCCTCGCTTTCCACTAAAATTTCTGCACATTTTTTTACATCTTATTTACACTTTAAAATATTACTTAAAATACTCATTTTCATAAGTTATTTTGAGTTAGTTAATCTACAAAATTTTCAGAAATTTATGTACATAATTTTACACTAATATTCAGTGTCCCAAAGTGATTTTGGGCACTCTTTACTGTATATTTGCTTGTTGTTTTGTGCAGGTTCTTAGCAAAATAAAGAGAGACTCTGCCAAAATTTTGGTAGAAAAGAGTTCAAAAGACCCCCAAGATTCCCTACTTCAAAGGACATTGCCAAGAGGGGCCCAAAACCCCTTTCCTTTTCTCTTTCTCTCAAATTTCTGCTGCAAAATTCTTTTTCTCATTGTAAGGGCCAAGAGAATCTCTTGAGCCCACTTTCCATTTCCTCTAAGTTTCAAATATTATCTCAAAATTTTATTTAAGCCTCTCATTGCATGCAAAGGAAGTTGGGCTTTGCCCACTCTTGCATAGCGAAAGAAGAAGGCTAGGATTTAGATTTTCATTTACACTCGCAAGTTTTTTTTTTTGCCCCACTTCGTCCATTCGGAAGAGGATTGAGTGGAGGCTATTAGTTTGTTTTTGCTTTCATTTCTTTATTTGTGCCCACACCTTGCAAGAGAAGTGGCTCTGCCCATCGTTGCAATATTGTGTCGGCTAGATTTTGTTTAAAGTTCATTTTTAATTATTTATTTCAAGTAAATAAATCTTGTCCCACTTTTGCCCCGTATTTCCTCCCCTTGCCGTTTGTCCAATCCCAAGTGAAAAGAAAGGGCAAACGTTCGAGTCGGCTAGTTTTAATAGGCACTTTAACAACTTATTTTGAAATTGAGAAAATAAGGATTAGTTGTGGAGCTAGAGGGGTAGAGGCTGAAGGGAGCCTCATGGCACAAATCAGCCTTCCAGTTTCTGGAAAATCAGAGACAGTGAAGTGCATATTTTGGGACTGTCGATTCGCTAGAGATTGCTGGCAGTACACATAGGATCAACACTCTTCTTTATTTCAAGAAAAGGTGCATTGGAGAGTTGCAATCCTTGTTGACTGTAGATATCTACTGCTTGCTGACTTCACAGGAATTTGGCACTACCTCCGAGTTACTGCATTGTTCACCATATGGAAGCCAAGGTGCAAGTTTATTTTTGATAACAAGGTCAGCTCAATTCAGTGTTTGTGTTGTAACTGGAAGGAAGAGGTATGTATGCAATTGTTTTTTTAACCAAAATGGATAGAAATTTTTATTATATTAGACAAAGTGGCTGGGCCACACATCAAAATTACCTCTGTCTGAATAATATCTGATTGTTCAGACTTCACCGTAACTAATGTAGAAGCTAGTCTATCTTTGCAAACCACAAAACATCCTCCTAATTGAGGGAATTTAAACATTCTACTATCCAATCTATTACTATAAATGCGATAGAAAGTTCCTGACAACTACACAAAATTGCAAAACATTCAACAAATAAGAGAAATTGGAGAATGAGCCCTCTCCATAGAGCGTGCCTGGAAATGCCTGTTCGACCTTAAGCATATGAGATTTGCCTGCTACCATGTTCATCTGGTTCTCCATCATTCAAAAGCGACACAACAGCTTCTGTATTGTCCGTTCCTAAGAATCGAATCTCCTTGTAAACTCAGCTTCCTGGGTTCTGTGCTCCCTCCGTTCTTGAGCAGCTTCTCTTTCAATTTGACTGAGTTGTTCTTGATACCTATGTTTGTTGTATCTCATACGATGCTTCAGAGTGGAAACCTTGTGTTGGAGAACCTTAACTTCCGCCGAGACCCTCTGTATTCCATGCTCTGGGCAGCAATTAGCAATAGAATCACTGTCAAACATTATGCAATTCTCAAGCTGTTCCCTCCAGAAGGTGGGCCGAGGATTGTAGATTTGCCATGAACAACCCTTCGAATACGAATTCACCAAACAATTGACCCAATGTGACCAAATCCTAGTCAGGGAACGCCAAGGTTTAAATGTGCTCCTCCCACATTCCCATATGATGAGGTTGTCTTTCATCTTTAACTTCATCCTGCAAACATCAACTCTCACCTCATACTTGAGTACCTGATTCATCGTGGGATTTATCATTGAAAGGACTAAATTTGATATATCGTACTGCATTTACTGGAGCACAGCTGCCTTCGCCACCTATTGCCCTGATATCCCAAGTTTTTCCCACGTTCTAACATCATATTGCATGACGAACACACTTGGTGCTATGATGATTGCATAAAATTCCGGGCTTTGTTAATTCATCAACAACTCCTGTTTGAGTCTGTCCATCCGATTTGCATGGGCATCTGCATCTTTATTTAGACCCCACAGAATATGAAAAAGCCGATATCCTTGAAGAGATTTCAGGAGAGAGTTCACTCGGGCGATAACTCATTGCAAATGAAAATGTTTTGGTTCTGCTTTGGCATGACATAGGCTAATGATATAGTATGAATCCCCAAAGATATAGACCTCTGAGACCCCTTCCTACTTCACAATTGACAACCCTTGCAGAATAACCAAAGCCTCTGCTTGGTTGTGGTTCTACCTAAACCCCAGGTGAATCCAAAAATTCTTTGTCCTTCGGGATCAAGGAGAGTCCCTCCCGCTCCTGCTGCCCCCGAGGTATATATGCAATTGTTGGCTGAAGGCTTAGCATCTTCATGCAATTGTTGGATAAAGGCTTTCTTCTCATTAAAGATGCTAAAGACCTAGATGCTATGGCATATTCTGATTTTATTCCTGCTTTATTGGTGTTGAGTAAGAGGATATATTTATGATTGTGTATACCCTTCCAATTTTTCCTCTTCATTTGTAAATATTTCTATGTTAATATAAGATGTATTTTAAAAAATAATCTCTGAACTACTGTAAAAATGAATGGAAATCCACATTGTATGATGGATCTCATCAAGAAGGGTTGGAAGTATGTCTAGCATCAATATTCATTTCTTGTCCAGGAAAGAATTCATTTGTGGGAAGTGTTAAAATTTACCAATTTTAATAGTAACAGATTGTAAATAAAATAGTGCAGAGATAGCTAGCAGTAAACACACATCCACAAAATTTGAACACAATATTTTTCACGAGGAAACCTTTCAAGGACAAAAACCCCAATTCAATTAATAATAATTTATCTCCTAAATGAGATGACTGAGTTTGTACAATAATAGGCTAAGAACAAGCCTTTTCAACAAATCAGAATTTGTTTCATTGATCAAGAAGAACACTGATGAAGACAAGCTTCCTGTACAAGTCTGCTCTGTCATCAAATTGCCTTCCTACCATCTGCATGTTCATTACTGATTTATGATGTATACCCTACTGAGGGTGCCATGACCTGTCCAAGCCTTTTGCAGGACTGCCAATACCTGTTCAAGCCTTTTTCAATGCTGTTGTGACCTGATGTAGGTTGTGGGTGCCCTAATGGGGCTGCCGAGTGCACAAGAAGATCCCAAAAGAATTCAGGTGGCAGCTTTAGACCAACAAAAAGATTTGGAGCTTGACTTCTTCAAGGAATAGGAACCAATAGAAAAACAATCACCCACGAGCTGATCTAAAGGAGCAGAGAAAATGTATGCTAAATCGATGGGGTAAAATAAGAAGTTTTCTTTCTTATTTATAGTGAACCAAGTGGCAAAAAATAATTTCATCAAGTGGAGCCAACCTGAGACTTTATATCCTTTTAATTTCATTTGAGGCCGACCTATGATCATATAAATTATTTTTTTAGTTTTCTTCAAATGGTGCGTACATGGACCAAGTCAAGTTAAGCTTGGGTTTCATGGTTCTTCAAGTGATTCACAATAAGTCATTCAGGTGTTCTTCAAGGTTTTCAATGATCTATTCATGTCCACTCCAAGTGCATCATCATAAGGAGAATTATTAATTGCTTTTACTTCACCCTCCTTATTGCCACCAAGATCAAGTGATAGGTATTTCCACACGCGTTGATCAGTCCCTTGAGAAGGTTCCATAGCCCATAGATCAAGGAAAGGAGTACACCACTTGCCTAGACCCGGTCTAAGGCTTATAGTGAAATCCTGGTAACTGACCAGGTGCCTCCATTCTCCCAGAGAATGGCTCTCAGCCCCAGTATGAGCTTCCAGTCCCAGACTGGATCAATATTCTGGTATTTGACCAGGTGCCTCCATTCTCCCAGAGAATGGCACTCGATGCTGCTCAGAAAATCAACACTCCCTCTCAGCGAGAGGGTCATTATCTGCAATACCGAGCTTGTCTCGAAAGTGCACAAGCTTTGTCAACGACAAAGGCTTGGTCAATATGTCAGCAACCTGTTCGTCTATACGGATGTACTAGAGCTTCATGGCACCTCCCTGTACCGTATCTCTGATGAAGTGATACTTCATCTCAATGTGCTTTGACCTGTCGTGAAATACAGGGTTCTCTGAAAGCTTAATGCAACTCCGATTATCACAATGAATAATAGTTGGCTCAAGCTTTCCACCAAACAAGTCAGAGAGAAGCTTTCTAAGCCAAACTGCTTCTCTGCAGGCATCACTGGTAGCAATATACTCAGCTTCAGCTGTGCTCTGAGCTTTGGAACCTTGTTTTCTGCTGGACCAAGAGATCATGGCTGATCCCAAACTAAAACAGTACCCTAATGTGCTTTTCTAGTCCACTGCACTGCCAGCCCAATTGGAGTCAGCATATCCAAGTAGCATTACTCCACTATTAGAGGTATATCTGAGCCCATAAGTAATAGTACCTTGCAAATATTTGAGCACATGTTTGGCAGCTATCCAGTGTATGTGCTTTGGCTCGAACATGAACCGACTCAATGCATTCCCTGCATAACAAATATCTGGTCTCGTATGCACTAGATACATCAAAGATCCAATAAGTTGACGATACTGAGTAGGATCCACTGCCTTTGAATAAGTAGCCGAGTCACGTAACTTCTTCAGGTTTGATGTCATGGGAACACTCATGGGTTTGCAGTCATGCATCCCAAACCTCTGCAATATATCGACTGTATACTTCCCTTGAGACAGGAAGATCTCCTTTGGCTTCTGCCAGACCTCTAAACCAAGAAAATAGTGCATGAGTCCCAGATCTTTCATCTCAAATTCTGAATTAAGCTCCCTTTTGCACTGAGCTATCAGTTGCTCCTCTCCAGTAAGGAACAATTCATCCACATATAGGACTAGGATCAAGACATGGTTCTGAACAACCTTAAAGTAAAGGTTGGAATCAACAGTACTCTTGGAGAATCCCAAACTGTGAAGGTAACCATAAATCCTAGCATACCAGACCCTTGGGGCCTGTTTGAGTCCATACAAAGCTTTCTTTAGCTTGCACACATGAGACTGCATTTCATGAGTCACAAAACCTTCAGGTTTCTCAATGTAGACCTCTTCTTCAACTTCTCCATTAAGAAAAGCTGTCTTTACATCCATTTGATGGAGCTTCCATCCAAAGACAGCAGCGAGGGAGATAATGGTCCTGATGGTGGTATACCTGGCAACAGGAGCAAATGTTTCATCATAGTCTATGCCTTCCTTTTGTGAGAAACCACGTGCAACAAGTCTTTCCTTATATTTCTCAATGCTGCCATCAGCAGCATGCTTGATTTTGTAGAGCCATCTGGAAGTCACCACAGACTTCCCTTTTGGTCTAGGAACAATTTCCCACACATCATTTTTCATAATGGAATTATATTCTTCTATCATGGCATCAATCCATACCTGATGAGTTTCTGCTTCTTTGAATGTAGAAGGTTCTGCATCAATGAGCTTACTCATAAGACCTGAGTACTTTAGGGGCTTCTTGCTTTCTCTAAATGTCCCAGAAGGAGCTTTATGCTTCTTTGCTTCTTGCAATGTCTCACAAAACCAAGCAGGTCTTCTCTTGGAAGGAGGAGCCTCAACTAGTTCTTCAGCTGGTCTATCTGGAATTCGAGGCTCATCTTCTTCCTCCCTCTGAATCTCTGAAAAAGGAGAGTTTGGAATGTCGGAAAGAGATTCTTCTGTATCTTTTGGAAGCTCTTCGGAGTGGCGAAAAACAGCTTCCTCATGAAATATCACATCTCTGCTGACTTCAATGTGCCTTTGAATAGGAACATAGATGTGGTAGGATTTTGAATTTCCACTGTACCCAACAAATGTGCCTTTCTTTCCAGAAGGCTCCAGCTTCAATCTCTTTTCTTTTGGCACATGGATGTAGACTGGAGTGCCAAAGATCCTCATGTGGTCAACTGTAGGTTTCTTACCTGTAAAAACTTCTTCTCGAGTCTTTTCTCCCAAAATGGCATGAGGACTTCTGTTTTGAATGTAGACAACAGTACTAGCAGCCTCAACCCACAGAGGCAAAGGAAGATCTAGATCACATAACATGGCTTTAGCAGCCTCACATACTGTTCTATTCTTCCTTTCTGCAACCCCATTCTGTTGGAGGTTGTAAGGTACAGTCAACTCCTTCTTGATTCCATCTTCTCGGAAACAGTCATCAAAATCATTAGATTCAAACTCACCTCCATTGTCTGACCTTGAGATACGACTGTGTCTTTTTGTCTGATTTTCAATCAGTGCCTTGAACTCCTTGAACTTATCAAAAGTTTCATTTTTAGCCTTTAGAAAGTAGATCAATGATTTACGAGAGTAATCATCAATGAACAGTACATAGTATAAACAACCACTTAAAGAAGGTGAAGACATGGGTCCACAAATGTCAAAATGAATCAAGTCTAAAATCCCTTTTGAACTGTTGTTACTCTTTGAAAAAGACTTCTTGGTATTTTTACCAGGGGCACAACCTTTACAAATACCACTATGTTCATTAGAAAACTCAGGCATACCTGTAACCATCTTTTGAAGACCAAGGAGGGTTGTATAATGAAGGTGCCCAAACCTTCGGTGCCATAACTCACAAGGGTTGATTGTACTGTGAACCAATGCTTGAGTAGAATGCCCAGATGCCTTGTAAAGGCCTCCCTCTCGAACCCCATTCAATTCTACTGCACTCAACCTTTCATTCTTTGACCACAGAAGAACCTTTTTGTCCATGAATATAACTCTGTAGCCTTTATCTTCCAAGCCAGCAACTGAAAGGCGATTCTTCTTCAAGCCTGGAACATATAGTATGTCTTCAATGTGCAACATGGTCCCTGAATCAAGTTGAAATGAAACTGAACCTACTCCCTCAATTTTGTAGGTGGAGTCATCTCCAAGTTCTACTTGAGTGGCAAACTTCTTCTTTCTGTAGCTTGTAAGAACTTCACGGGAACCAGTCATATGTTTTGAGGCTCCACTATCCACCAACCAATAATTTGAAAGGCTGGCTAGTTTCCATGTGGATTGTGTGCGAACTAAGACTGGCTCCATTGTTAGTCAACTTGTGATTGTCCACACAAGGCGAATCCAAGCGGGTCAATGAATTAGGTACCTCCAAAACAAATGTAGAGTGAAGTCTTGCTCGTATAGTTTGGTTTATTGGCCCTTCAGGTTCAGGATGTGAATCCTTCTTATGTCACCAGTAGTCACGAACGAAAGGCATCGAGCAATCTTGGACAAGGTGTCCATAGACATAACACTAGTTGTAATGGAACAACAGTCCAATGTAGTCAAGGTCCTGAGAAATGGTATAAGAATCCCTTGTGATGTTGATTTTGTCCGATAGACTGTTTCTGATATCAAGGTCGACTAGAATCTTTGCAACCGCCATATCCCCAGTAACCTCGAAGCTGTTGTCCGACAGGAGAAATAATCCCAGTGACTCTCCAATAAGAGCAAATATCTTTGGACTCCATAGTTCAGGCGGTAAACCCGAGAGATTCACCCAAGTAGGGTGGGAGTAAGTCTTCTCCGTACGAGCGTCAAAATCCGGTATCCATCTCTTAACCTTGAATGGCATAGTCCCCCAGAACCAGTGGCCTTCAAGGATCCTTTTTGCGTTTACAGAGGTTCTGAGGATAGCTCCCAACCATCCTTTTGAGATCCCAAAACATTGAGGGGTATAATAAAAAAAACTCCAATTGTTTGCAACCCACGTACGAAAGGTGGCTAGTGCCATACTACCACCACAGAAGCGGCCAACTATGGTTTTTCAGACATCGAAAAAAATTTGAACATCGGCACATCCTCACCCAGAGCAAGATTAGCCTTTGGATTCCGTTTAACGCACCTTCTGCGGTTTATACCTATAGGGGTTAGACTGAACCCAGGTCCGGACCCTTTGCAGAAGATGGTTCACCAAAGAAAAGGCTCGAGCGCTCTATAGAGCCTAAAGAATAGTGGGAGTCAAGAACCTGGATAGGAAAAGTACCGACACCATGGGAAAATGGGGGAGGATGAAAGGTGGCGGGATATTAAATACTTTCCTCCTCGGCGAGTGTGATCTTGTTGATAATGAGGGTCAATTTCCCAAGGCACATAGGAAGGTTCCATGTGTCCTATGTCATAAAGGCAGTACTTGGGAAAGGGTTAAAAAAGTAGGTCTGACAACAACAACACGGTGATGGAAGTCCCTCTAGTTGATGTCTAATAAAAAAAACTGGAAGAAAAAATAAGAGTCGACCATCAAAAGGTTAAGGATAAATCCAAAAAAAGAGACCGCTACCTACCATGTGTAAAAAGCACATATACGCCATTAAGCGCATACAAACACAAGCCTTCGATGTATGGGCTCTGCAAACCCAGATATACACTGGAACCTAGAAACACCGCCATGCATGAAAATCCTCGCCGCCATACACCTATATAAAGTGAAATACAACTTAATATATTTGTGTAAGTATCAAGATTTTATGATATAATACATCACCTTAAGTGTTTAACAATTATCTAAGTGTTTAATAATTATAATATAATACAATGTTTATAACATAAGATTTAAGTGTTTAACAATTATTTTCTTAGACATTAAATCAATTAGTCTCAACTTTAGAACTATATAAATGATTCACTACCTAAAACACAATGCCTATATTTGCAAATTTTATAGTGTAAATTATATTGCATTATGGATTAAGCCCATTATTGACCTAATTTACAATGCAATCATAGAAGGCAATATCACAAGAGCATGGAAGACAATCCCACCTATCTAATAATTTATCTAGGTATCCCCCTGGCCACCAACATATTGATCATGAACATCAACATTAATCAAGTAGCTCAATAATTAAATCAATTTAACCACATTCTAATGAATCACCATTTAATATTATAATTATAATACATAGTAATAAATAACATCTGCATTTACTGGTGATTACTAGTTTACACTTAGTCTTCTCACAGTCACATGAAATTGCTGACTTTACAATTTCTTTAACACTGCCTACCTAGTGGAAGACCACATTAGACACTTTTGTCCAGGCCGGTGCTAAGCAAGCCAAAATAATACAAAGCACTTGTCCCATTTTAACTCTACCTTTATATTATCACAAATCATAAATCAGTTTACCTTCTTATTATTATAGATCTAGAATATTATACATTTGGGAATGACCACATTTTTGTCATACACCTTCATTTTGATCCCTTGAAGATAGGTGGAGTGTCCACTCGAAATGTTGGGCATTTCTAAAACCTTAACATAGTGTAATTCCACAAACTTCAACACAATGATAATCTATATAAAATGAAATGGAATAGTCCAGAGAACAAAGAACAATACTTGTAATGAACTATCGTATCAAACAAAGCCTGAAGTACAACATAATACATATTTTTTCAAAGTTTTGTAAATGAATGTAACTATCTTACATAACACATACATATCATAATTGTGTAAATGGGTGCAACTATCATAGATGGATAATTTTCTCCTACTATTTAAACAAGTTATATGAATAATTAGAAAATAAATATATGTGAGATGGATAGGTAAAAGTAATCAAAACTTTGTATTTGTTTTTAACAAAAAAAAAACAAATCAATATTCTTTATGGTGGGTTGTCACTACTTTTGTATAATGCCAAAATGCCAATTTAGAATAGAATATGACGTTTGTTTAAAAAAAACAAATCAATATTCTTTATGGTAAGTTGTCACTATTTCTATATAATGCCAAAATGCAAATTTAGAAGAGATTTGGTGAAGCTCTAGCATAAATCTATGATTAAAAAATTATTTAACCTAAAAAATCTCTAACCACATGATTGTTAATTTTTTAACAATGTAACAACTGTCACATTGGTGACTCTATCATCCCTAACACTCTTGAAACTTGCGATGTCTTGGAATTATCAAAGTTGCTTTGTGATCATGTGCTTCACTTGTCCTTTTTCTTTTTTTCCTTATTTATTTTTGTTTTTCAAATTGAAAAAAACCAATTTCTTTACTTTTTCTTTCTTTGTATATGTTTTTAGAGAGCAAAGAAATATTCTCTAGGGCGAGTTGTTATTATTTTTTCTTTATATGTTTTCAGAAAGCTAACGAATATTTTTTAGGGCGAGTTGTTATTATTTCTTTGTATTTGTCTTTATTATACCGGCCAAGGCAGGTATATTGCAATCGGTTAGGTTGTAATTTTTTAATTTTTTTTTCTGAAAAAAAATTTTCCATAGTTTTTCTATAGTTTCCATAATTTAAAAATTAAATAATATTTTTTATAATTTTAAAATATATTAATAATTTTTCATTGGACAAAAACTATTAAAATATTATGTTAATAATTTATGATTAGTTAAAAAGTCTGACAAGACTAATTTCCTCTGCTGTGAGGTTTAATTGTAAGAATTTTAAAATAGATTAGAAATTTAAAAATAAATATTTTTTTAATTGATGCCACGTCGCACTGGTTTGTAAGTACAGCCCTGCTATGCTGCTTTCCGCTGGTTCTACCGTCAAATGTCCCCTCAACCTCGACCTCGGAACCCTAACGTCGTGGGATGAAGGTGACTTTCAATTAATGTAATGATATATAATCGTCGAGAGGCGGACCCAGCCTGGCCAGAATTTGAGCCCACTTTATTTAAAATCATTTATTATGACAGTGAGT
This sequence comes from Larix kaempferi, assembly GCA_027924585.1. Classification (NCBI taxonomy): domain Eukaryota; kingdom Viridiplantae; phylum Streptophyta; class Pinopsida; order Pinales; family Pinaceae; genus Larix; species Larix kaempferi. The sequence goes on from BSBM01000602.1 coordinate 7,631,714, forward strand.
TTGATTTGAAATCAACCTTGGCAGAAGTGCACTGATGCCAATGCGTACACATTCCATTCAATGTAATTTTTTTTATTATTTATAAAGAGTGGCATGATGTTTACTTTAAATGATATGTGAGATTTTTTTAAATGATATGATGTTTACTTTAAATGATATGTGAGAAGTGGACTCAGCTTGGTCAGAATTTGAACCCACTTTATTTAAAATCATTTATTACGACAGCGAGTTTGATTTGAAATCAACCTTGGCAGAAGTGCACTGATGCCAATGCATACACATTCCATTCAATGTAATTTTTTATTTTTTTTATAAAGAGTGGCATGATGTTTACTTCAAATGATATGTGAGATTTCTAAATAATATGGCATCATATAAAAACCTCATTCCACATAAAATATATTTTATTATGCATTTTCATATTTCCATGGGCTTTTCAAATTAGAGTAGTTGCTCAATCTTATTCAATGACAAACATCGACCTTTACATTTTATGTTTTTGCAATTAATTAAATTAATATTTAGTTTGTTCAAGTGTATAGTATAGTTTATTTAAAGGTTTTTATTGTATAGTATAGTTTATTTAAAAGTTTTTCGAACATCAACACAGTCATAGTCATATGGTGATTTATTTTTATTAATTTTTATTAATCGTATCTTTTATATTTAATTTTTAATTAATTTATAATGGTTAATTATATTAATTAAAAATAATATATATTTATTGATTTCTTTAAATTAATAATTTATATTTTGAGTTAATTACTATAGTTAAAGTAGATTGTTTACGTCTAGTAAAAATTAATTGTATTTTTTGTATTAATTTGTTAATTAATTTATAATGGTTAACTATATTAATTAAAAATAATATATTTACTAGTTTTTTTTAAATTAATAATGTAAAGTTTGAGTTAATTACTATAGTTAAAGTTAATTGTTTATATCTAACAAAACAAAGTAAAAAATTGAAAAAATATTTGAAATATTTTTTTATGTTCTTGTTGAGCTCCTATGTATTCACTATGTAATAATTGAGTAGATATAGCCTTTACAACTTGAACCACCAATTAAAAGAAAATTGTATTTCAATTATTTTCATGCATTTTGTTACACTATCATAAACAATCAATTTTTTAATATCAATATCTCTCTAAAATAAAGGTTATTAACAACATCAAGTCCCTTAAGGTTGCAAATTATTATTCACTATAGATTAGAAGTAAAAATCTAATTTAATGTTACTAGGTGTTATTGTGGCTGCAAATCATCCCCTAGAGGTACCATGGACTCTTGTGGATACAAGTCCTAAGTTCAAATTCAATTAAATCCTTAAAAAAGTTACAAAACATTATTGTCATTGTAGATCACATTCTTAAATTTTGGTCCGTCCCTTTGGGGGTTACCGGTGGTTTTTGTCGCTATATGGCATATATTTAGATCAAGTTGAATCCCTGCTTTGCTGATTCATATATTCAGATCAATTTGAATCCCTACTTTGACAATCGGCATTGTGGTTGATGTCTTGAGGGAATGCTTATCTACCACGCATTTTTCGTCTAATTTTCTTTAAAATTTAACTAATTTTTATTTATATTTAAAGTAATATCTAAATAAATAAACAGTTATTTAAATATATTTTATAAATAATTACTTTTTTTTATTATAATGTATTTATATATATATTTTTTATATTAACAAATATTATTTAAGGTTAATTTATGAATTTATAGTGTCGATTTTAATAGTAGAAAGAGTTATTAATATTTTAAGTTTTTTTCAATATTTATAATACTATATTAAAACATCTATAAACTATTACATTACTATATTAAAACATTTATAAACTATTACATTAAAACATATTTAATGTAATAGTTTATATATACAATGCATTTCGAATTAATGTATCAACTGTGTTTATTTTTGCTTAATTACAATGGTCTTTTCTTTGAACTTGACTTACTTTAGTATATTTGAAAAGGAATTTCTAGCATCATAAAAAACATGGATGTCCTACGCGTCTACAGGATAGCACCTTAGATTAGTTTATTGGCTTCCCAACATTGTTCTGGAATTCATTAATTTTTAAATTACTTGATTTTTAATAAACATGGAGCATAGAACAATATTATAATTATTAGTTTCTTATTAATTTTTTAAAAAATAATATCATCATTAAATTTATAATACTAGAATATATTTTAATCATAATTATAAATTAATAAAAATTCATTTTTATCATGTTCTTTTATTATTATTTAAAAATAAAATAATTTGAATACTAAACCATTACAATATAGCTATAGATATCATATTAATTATAAATTGTATTAACATAAATTACAAAACCACACTTCTACTTTACTACTAAATCTTGTTTTAAGATTCTACATATCACACTTTTATTACATTACTAAATCTTCTTGTTAATTTTTAGATATGGGCTTTCATGTGTTTTTTTAAGATTGTAGGAGTGTTTTAATTACTTTTGTAAATGATAAAGGCTGATTTAATATACAATTCATATTCGTAGTACGTGTCACTTCTTTTCTACTTTTAGATTAATTTTCATTACTATTTCAACTTTTTAACTTTGGATAATAAATAACTAATACATTACAACATTTCTAAATGGCAGGTATACGCACCTTTCGTGCTAATTTGACTTGTTGAGTGAGTTGTGACTATTTCCACATAATGTCAAATTAAAATAAGACATTTAATGAAGCTCATCATAAATATATGGTTAAAAAAATCTTAAACCCTCAAAAAAAATGTCTAATAACATGATTGTTAAATTTTTAACATTGTAGCAATTGTCACATTGTGTGAGTCGTCGTTTCTACACATAAACTTATAGTATATTGGAATTTTCAAGGTTGCTTTATGATCAGTATCTTGATTTGTCATTTTTCCTTCGTATTTGCTTTTGGTATATAAAATAGACCAATATCTTTTACATAATATCTTCATTTGTCATTTTTCCTTCTTCATATTTGTTTTTTGGTATATAAAATAAATAAATATTTTTTTATGGTGGGTTGTTACTACTTCTCCATAATATTAAACATAAAAGTTTGAAGGTTCATTTTTTTATTTGGATGGATTTTATTCTAGTTGTTTTTTTTGTTTTTTTGTTTAGCTTTGCAGTGTAATAAGGAAAAGAATGGGATGGGGATGGTTTTGATTATGAGAAATGGAATGATTGTTAATGAATGATTGGAATGTAAACTTAACATTAACACAAGGGAAAAGTTGATTGCACTTTGGGGGTTGCTCTTTATTGCCTAAAAAAAAAAAAAAAACAGGTAACCTGCTTACAGGTGGTAGGAGACTCCCAGATGATTGTTGACTAGATATTTGGTAAATGCTCACTTCATATCTCCTTATTGGAATGGTGGAAAAGGTGCATTAAACTGCTTCAAGAGACTTTTTCGGAAATTTCCTTCAAGGATATTTATAGGAATTTCAACAAGAAGGTGGATCTTCTATCTAAGAGCGATTTAGATTTGGCTATAAGTGTCCTTTTTATTGAAGAGTTGGTACAATGAGTGATAACTAGCTCATATTCTCTCAACCTTTTTTAATCAGAATTGTCTTTTATAGATTAGTTGGTTTTGTTTATTTTGTTTCTCTCTTTCTTTGGATGTCTTTGTAGGGAAGGATCCCAATTAAACACGATATCATTTTTGTCTTATGTTACAGTTGGTTATATATGTATGTATGATTAATGCAGTACAATTATTATGCTTCATGAACATTTCCAGGATGTAGATGCCCTTTGTTGATATGATCAAATGATGTAAAAAAATACTTTGATTCTTAATGAATTACAAGTATTGTTAAGTTTTTAAGTTGAAAAAAAATGCCAAACATGATGTCAAATTAGAAGAGAACTTTTAGTGGAATTCAACATAAATCTAAATCTAAGAATTTCTTGCAACAACATTGTTGACACATATTTCTCACACATTATTAACATAGTGGCTTGGAATTTTCAAAACTACTTTGTGATTGCTATCTTGATTTGATTTGCACTTTTTCCTTCATTATATTTGTTTTTCATATGTAAAGCAAACCAATGTTCTTTATGGTGGATTGTCACTACTTCCACAATGTCAAATTAGAAAAAGACTTTTGGTGAAGCTCAACATAACCCATAAAAATCTCAAACCATATGATTGATAAAATTTTAAAAAATCCATAACCATATGACTGATAAAATTTTAATAACATAACATTCGTAATGTTATATCACTATGCATTATATTGATGATTAACATAACATTCGTAATGTTATATCACTATGCGTTATGTTATATCATTATTTTTCATTCATAGAGACATGAAACTTTCAATGGCTTGACATTAAACTTTCAATGGATTGGAATTTTAAAAGTTGCTTTGCTATCACCATCTTGACTTGACCCTTTTTCCTATGGATTGGTTTTTGGTGTTGAAAGAAAATTATGATCGATTCTCAGTACTGCTACCTAATGTCAAATTAGTAGAGGACTTTCCACATAATGTCAATTAGAAGAGGATTGATAAATTTTAACACTATAAGAATTTTCACATCTTACATATTTTATCCATCATTCTTGACACATGAAATTTAGAGTAGCTTGGAATTTTCAAAGTTTTTTTGTGATCGTTGTCTTAACTGTGATTTTTTCTAACATGATAGAATATCAATACCCACAACTTAATGATTATTATAAATATTGAGGAGGTTGTTGATCCAAACATTATTGGACATCCAACGATTTTGAACGGAAAAAAAAAAAAAAAAAATTGATTTTTTTTCGGCATGTTTTGAAAAAATCCAGCAATTGTTTTTTAAAATCCCGGTTACAATTGTCAAACTCTGAAATGTTGAGTGTCCCAGGGTTTTTTGATTGTGTTAAATCCGTTTCTACCTTCAAAATCGCCATTGAAACACAATTAAATTCAAATTTTGCAAAATAAAAAATGTTGGATTCCGTTGAAAAGACCCCGTCTAGGCCAAATCATCGAAATTCCAGATAGCTCCATTGGACATCACCTGCTTGTCCTCCTAATTACGATTCCACGTCTAATGTATTTGTGTTGCATTGTCAGTTGAAAGGTGAGAAGCTACGGGTTTTCATGTAGTTTACCCTTATCCATTTCATCATTGTACCATATCTACTCCCCCTTTAAAAAGAAAGAGTGTTTTGTAAATGTACCCCCCCTTTAAGATGAAAGTGAGTACCATATAGATTTCAACTCAAAGTGGGCATGTGGAAACATCCACATGTTATCTCATCCGATGAGGGCCATGCTCAAAAGCTACGCCATAAGGGGACCACTAGAGTTATATTCTATCAAGTACAAAAAATACTATGTGCTACAAGATGAGTCTTTACTCGAGATTGTACTCTTCGATAAGACTGATATAATTTCTTGGTTGTTGATGCTTATTGCCAAGGATTGATCCACCCATAGTGAATCTTTAATCTTGTAGGATTGTTTCTCTTGGAATGATTTTTCTAATGAATGATTCTTCTTTCCACAATGTTGACAAGGATGGAGATCAAAACAATTTGTCTCCAAATGACCAACTCGATGACATGTTGGCATTCAGGAATTTCTTCCATGTGATTTTCATCAACATTTTGATTAGCTTCTTCATGGACTTTTTGATTGGATTCTTCATTTATGAATCCTGCACTCACAAACTGAATTGGTTTGGAGTAGTCTGGTATATGAAAAGTCACATATTTTTCATATCCAAGTCCTTTTCTTTGCATGTTGTATCTAATTTCTTCCCAAGGTCTGATGATGGGCTTGGAAAGATCATTTAGAAGTTGTTGCTTTGACATCAATTGAGGTTGATTTTCAGCATGTTGTTGAGTCTTTGAAATGTTTTCTTCATTGAACACATGAACTGTTGGTTCATGAATACCTTCATCTTCATCTTCATTTTTCTCTGAAGTTGAATCACTGAATGTTGATCACAATCATCATCTTCATCATCAAATAGAGGGTTGTGATGAAGAAGGACTTGTTCAGATTGCTTTACTGACTCGTCATTTTTGAGATTGCATATTTCATCATTGAGTAGTTGTGATTGTGCTTGAAGAAGTTGAACTTTTGCTTGCAATACTTGCAAACAAGTTACCACTAATTGAAGAATTGATTTGTTGAGTATCATTGTATTGTCTTCAGCAGTGATTATTAGAGTATTCAATAACTCTAACAATTCTCGACTTCGCTCCATTTGTAAATAATTGATCTTCATGCTCGCTTGATCTCGCTCGCTTGGATTGATTTGTTTTCACTCTCGCTTGTACTTGACACTTTCACACTTGCATATATGTCACACTCTATTGAGATTTTATGACAATTTTAGGGTGTCGGGTTCAACCGAAAATGCACCTCAAAATACTATTTTTACAATGACTTGAATCAATGAAGAGTTTTCTTGCAACAATCTTTAAAGATTTGAAGAGTGTCAGTTTCAACCGAAAATGCACTCAATTACAAATTCAAGTTGACTTGATTTCAAAAATACAAGTAAACTTACAAAGAAAACTGTTTGCAAGTTATCTTTGATTGTGAATTTGAAGTTTGAACTTGATCTCCAAATTTGAATTTGTTGTTGGCATTTTGACTCCTTGAATCGTTCACTTGCTTCTTTAACAATGCTTGACTATATGTGCTTGACAATGCTTTGATTTATCCTTTGATTTGATGGAGCTTATTTCTTGTTCTTGTTGAATGATCTTTTTATGATGCCTTTCATGTATGCAACAAGAAATTACAAGGATAAATTTTGCATGTCAAAAAATAGACACACAAAAAGAGTCATTTGAGACAACAACCACCATCCACAAGAACAATGTCTTTAGACCCCCTTATTCAATTTCAGGACCGGCCAAGGACATAGCCATGACCACAAAATTGATCTTTTATTAAAAAATTTGATACATTTACTTTCACTACTCGAGAGTTTCTACTTTGATTTTTACATGCTCAAAATTCCTCAAATTCCTCCTCGTTTTTTTTCGAGAGAGATCTCCCCTAAGCCAACGGACTTGGGCTTCCAGGTTCAGTAATTGAAAATGGTGTTCATGGGAGGGGCTTCCCTGCCCACGAGGATAATCCGTATTAACCAAATCCCCCAATGTCATTTGCAACATGCTTCCAATTCTTGCTGCCCATATCACTAGGACTACCACAAAACTGCTGACAAGTTGCGCCATTACCAATTTCACAGGGCGTCGAGAGAAATCCAAAGACCCGATTCTTTCCAGAGACGAAACCGTAGCCGAGAAACAACACAGGTCCCCTGTTTCCCTGGCCATGACCAGCCAGCCTCAAGGGGCACCCATCCTCCTCCGCTGCCAGGATCATTTGCTTTGGGATGACTGTAGCAGGCCAACTTTGACACACCCCCCCAGAAGACTCATTGCCGCCATTACCCTGAAAGATGTCGAAGAGGTAACGTTTCTTACCACCATTTCCAGCCCCCCCAGTAGTCCCCTGATCATTCCTCCTACATTTTCTATAATGCAGAGCAGGGGGACACTGTAATGTCCCCATTCAAATAAGTGCATAGTAAGACAATCCCATCAATCCTACTAGTTTCCTAGGTTGGATGGGCACATGTGGGATGGTAATAAGGAAACTAATAAATGATATTTAGACATTAGAAGGGTTCAATCATTTAATAAATATGATGAATAAATAAATTCAAGAGAAATTCTACGTGGCAAGTGGTTTTGGATACATATGGAGGTGGTGGGACCCACACTAACTTGATTTTTCAATGACACATGGCAGCTCTCTCTTGCCAATTCGAATTCATGGGAAGGTGAACACTCTTGGGTGAGTTGGTAAGTCATAACACATGGCATTGAGCATATTAGGTCGAAATGGGATGGAATAGTAACCTCCATGGGAGAGGAAGAGTCAAATTGGAGACTAGTGGACACTTGGGCTAGATTCCCTAGTTTTATGACAACAATAATGAAGCATCTATGACATTTATGACAAAATTCAGACCTGACTTATTACACCTGACCATTATGACATGTCAGCCCCAAAAATAGGCTCAAGAAGGCGCTCATGGAGTTGGAGGAATCTAAAGAGACTCAAATTCGAATTTGGGAGAAGATGGAAGGTTGGAACTAGGAGACAAGTGGCAAATGAGGAATATTTTCTAAATGGAAAATTATTGAATCTATTGAGAGGATTTTGACACCTTGAAGGCTAATGTTGGTTATAAAATGTATAAATCAAGTATGAGAATGGTTTTTGATGATTTGAGAAAAAATTGCATTTGTGAAGAGAGAGCTAGTGGATGACTAGTTTCTTGCCTTAGCAAATTTCGAGGGTGAAAGATTCCCATCCAAGTTGGTGTTTGGAGAGGCCACTCAGGTATTTCATGGTGCTTTAATGAAGTTTGTATTTGCAGGTAGCAGCTACAGGAAGTTTCATGGTTTGGCTTAGTGCAGCACTTTCTCTCCACCGTTTCCAGTTTTGAAGGCATATTCGTGCTCCTTGAGGGAGGGCGTTTTTGGTGAGCACTTGTGCTTCTTGAGAGAGCTTCTCATTATATATTTCTGATTGTAATAGCTTCATATCCTCTGTTATTAATATTCAGAAAGTCTCGGGTCGAAATACCCACTGGTTGTATGCAAAACTATTGATTAATGAGCAAACAATGTCCATTTTCCCAATGCATTGATGTATGACACTATAATGTTGATTATTTCGAAAGGATGGATGATTCTCTGATATATTTGTGATCAATATATTTACATGGATGTCTTATACAAGTTTCATGTACTGTACTTGAGCATTTTTGCTGTTGAATGTGAGAGAGTTAGAACAGTAGTAAAAATCAATTAATGGTGCATATGAGACCTTAATCACATACTTAACACATTATATACCTCTGTTCATAAATTTGTGGGAGTTTGGAGGCATTTGGAGGCCATTTGCAGTGTTACCCGGGGGGGATTTGATGCACAAATTACTAGTCAAAATTACATATATTGATCAGAATACAAATCAAGTTTGCAGCAGTATTTGGAGGGCCATAAAACATCCCTTAACCTGATATTCAAGTCTAAATACCATTCATACACTCCTACAGAATATTTGGGAGCATTTGGGTTGATTTGGAGGTCAAAACAGTAAAACTAGTCAAAGGTCAAAATTGGGAAAAAAAAGTGGAAAATTGGGCATTTTAATAAAATTTGAAAGAGGGATATTACAAGTGGTATCAGAGCATGTTCTTGGCACCTGATGGTCTTAACAAGAAGTCAAAAGAATAATCCACCACCCTTTGAACCAGTAGTTGAAGAGGTTTTTATTGAAGAAGAGGTAGTAGAAAAAGAGGAGTCTTTCGCTGGAACCATGGGTAGAGAGGAGGATGACAAATTAAAACATAAGGAGGAACTTATTGCAACCTTAGATCCATGTTTCTCTAAACTTTCAGCAAACATGGATAGGATAGGTGATAAATTGTTGCAAGGATTCGAATTGTTGATTAGCCAGCTTCAAAGCAAAGGGATAATAGGAGATAATAGTGGTTCACACTCAGGGGAAAAGATGAAAGGGAATGAGCATATTTTCTCAAGTACAGGACCTCATAATAGACCTGATGAATTTCAAAGCACACAAAGTCCTACTGCACCTAAATTTCTCACACCCAAAGAAGAGCCCAATCTTGAATTGGATTACAAGAAACTAGTAAATGATTGGAATGATTTGAATGAAGAGTGTAAAAGAGGTGTACCACTCAGTGACTACATTGATGCTATGAAAAAGATTAATAGGAAGGGAGACAATAGGAGTCCATTCCAAAACAAAGAATTAAATAGTGCTATTGGAAAAATGTCACTTCCTACTTTTGATAGTTCTTCTCAAAATTTTGCTAACACTTGGGTGCAAAAATTGGATGTATATTTTCAGCTGAATCCTATGTTGGAAGAGGATGCATTAAAAATGGCCATTTTGCATTTGGAAGGAGATGCCAATGAATGGTGGTTTCATGGGATGAAAACCTTGAGTCATAATCAGGTTAAAACATATGGAGAATTTGTTAACAGGGTACTAGAAAGATTTGAACAAAAAGATCCAGAATTTCCTTTCAAAGAACTAGCTCAATTGAAGTAAACTGGGTCCCCTACTGAATATATGATGGACTTTCAAAAATTATCAATCAAGGTGGATGATGTATCTATGGGAAGATTAGTATTGCTGTTCACTGAAGGTTTGGCTGAACCCTTAATAGGTTTGGTCAAATCCCACAAGCCAACTACATTAAAAGATGCAATGAGCTTGACTAGGGATCTCCAAAATGTGCTTCCTAGAACGAGATTTCCTCCTAAGCCTAGCTATAAATTTGAAAAGAAACCTTGGAAAAGGGATGGATATGATGAGAAACCTTGGCAAAGAGAGTCATTTGAGAGGAATAAAAAAGAGGGACTAAACAGGGATGAACTTAGAAAAAAGAAACTATGCTTCACATGCTTCCAACCATGGACGCCGGGGCACAAATGTACCAAAGGAAAGGCTCAATACATAGAAGTATTTTCTGATAATGAGGGGTATGAGGGGGCATGGATGAAGATGGACATATTTCAGATCAAGAAGAGGCATATGAGACAGCAATAGAAGAGGAAAGACAAGAAGAAAATCAGCCTTCACCGTACAAAGCAAGAATGGTAGTGCTTTCAACAGTATCTCGCTATCATACTATCCGATGCAAAGGTGTGGTACAAGGACAAAGAACTTCAGTTTTGGTAGATGTAGGAGCCACTCATAACTTCATTGATGCAGAGATGGTAGAGAAAAGAAAGATACCTATTGAACCATTTGATGGCTTCACAGTTGTCATTCCCGGTCACAACACAATGCAATGCAAAACATGGGTTCCAAAGCTGCAAGTCACTGTAGGTAACTATGCTTTTGTTGATAGTTTTTATGTGGTTGATGTTGCTGATACTAATGTGGTTTTGGGAGTGCAATGGTTGTATTCAATAGGAGAGCATACAGTAAATTATCAAATTCCCGAAATGAAATTCCAAAATTCAAAAGGAGTACAAAGAGTTGTGAGAGGGCAACACACTTATCCAAATCAAGTAGTGACTTGCAATAGCATGAGATCTATATTGAGGCATGGGGATATAGAATGGGCTGCTGATTGTCATATTACATCTCCCAAGCCAACTATAAATATTTTCAAACACCCAAAGGAGATAGAGAGACTTTTGCAAAAATATGAAAAGGTTTTTAGAGACCTTCCACATGGTAGGCCACCGGATAGGGGGGTTGAGCACAGTATTGTTTTGGAGGAGGGTACTTCACCCATTCAGATACCACCTTATAGACATCCTAAAAGGTTTAGAGATGAGATTGAAAAAGCTATCCAAGAACTCCTAGAGTTGGGGCTCATTAGACCAAGCTCTAGCCCTTATGCTTCTTCAGTAGTGCTAGTGAAGAAAAAAGATGGAACATTGAGAATGTGCATAGATTTTAGAGCCTTGAACAAAAAGACTATAAAGAATAGGTATCATATTCCTAGGAATTATGATCTCATGGATGAGCTACATGGGGCCAAATACTTCTCAAAAATTGACCTTAGATCAGGGTATCACCAAATTCGAATGAAAGATGAAGATGTGCAAAAGACCGCTTTTCGATGTCATTTTGGCCACCTTGAATTTCTTGTCATGCCTTTTGGGTTAACCAATGCTCCAGCCACCTTTCAAGCATGTATGAATAAGATATTTTGCAAGCAACTAAGAAGGTTTGTTTTGGTTTTCTTTGATGATATTCTCATTTACAGTAAAACATGGGAAGAGCATTTGCATCAGTTAGAGATTGTGTTGAAAATCTTGCAAGAAGAGTCCTTATTTGCTAAATTATCAAAATGTGAATTTGGAATGAAAGAACTACTGTATCTTGGGAACATTATTGGGAAAGAAGGAGTGAAGGTACACATAGAAAAAATCAGGGCTATCTTGGAATGGCCATCACCAAAAAATATTACCGAATTGAGAGGCTTTATTGGCATATGCACCTACTATAGAAAATTTGTGAAAGGGTTCTCCAAGTTGACTTCTCCACTCACTGATTTGACTAAGAAGGATGCTTTCAAGTGGGATGAAGAGGCTGAAAATCCCTTCCAAAAAATGAAAGAGGTAATGAGTAGTTGTCCCATACTTGCACTTCCCGATTTTACTAAACCTTTTGTTGTGGAATGTGATGCTTCAGGTGGAGGAATAGGGGCTGTCCTAAAGCAAGGCCAACACCCCATAGCCTTTGAGAGCAGAAAGTTGCAGCCTCATGAAAAAATTTACTCCATCTATGATAAAGAAATTCTGGCCATTATGCATGCATTGGCCAAATTCAGACAATACTTGGTGGGCAGCAAGTTTGTGGTGAAAACTGACCACAATAGTCTAAGACACTTTCTCACCCAAAAAGATCTAAATGAAAGGCAACAAAAGTGGGTAAGCGAGATTCAAGCTTATGATTTTGATATTGAATATGTCAAAGGAAAGAATAATATAGTAGCAGATGCTTTGTCAAGAAGGCCTTCTTTTTCTCTCATGGATATTGCTAAGGATTGGAAAAACATGCTACTAGTTGAATATGCCAAAGACAAATTTGCTTGTGATGTGTTGGATGGAATCAAAGGGGATGATAATTATAGGATTTTGAATGGGCTGATATATTATAAGGGAAGAATTTATTTAGCTCATAACTCCAAGGTCAAGTACCGAATTTTGCAAGAAGCACATGATTCCCCACTAGCGGGCCATTCGGAGATCTTCAAAACTTATAAACAGTTGAGGCAAAGATTTTTTTGGAAGGGGCTGAAGGAAGATGTTCAGAAGTATGTGAATGAATGTAAAGCATGTCAACAAAACAAATCAGAACTTACATGTCCAACCGGCCTATTACAACCATTGCCCATTCCGGAGCAAAAATGGGACAGTATTTCCATGGATTTCATCACCGGATTGCCTAAATCCTTGGGTAAGGATTGTATCTATGTGGTAGTTGATAGGTTGACAAAATTTGTTCATTTTTTTGCTGTTACATCATCTTTTAGTGTTGCACAAGTGGCTGATATTTTTTTCAAAGAAATCTTTAGATTGCATGGGCTTCCCAAGAGCATTGTCAGTGATAGAGATAGTAGATTCATGGGTGCTTTTTGGAAAGAAATTTTTAGATTGGTAGGCACTCAATTGACTCCAAGTACCAGCTATCATCCACAAACTGATGGACAAACAGAGAGGGTAAACCAATGGTTGGAAGGATACCTAAGAAACTATGTGGGAGGGCAGCAAAAAGCATGGGCAAAATGGATACACGTTGGGTGAGTTTTGCTACAACACCACTTATCATATGTCAATAGGAATGTCTCCTTTCAAAGCATTATATGGTAATGATGCACTTACATTTGCTGACATTATATTTGGTGATAGTAGAGCCCCAAAGGCTAAAGATTGGGTGGAAGAGAGCCAAGAAATTTTAAATCTCTTGAAAGACAATTTGCAGGTTGCTCAAAATCGGCAAAAACAATATGCTGATAGACATAGAGAAGAGAGAACCTTTCAAGTCATTTATTTAGTATATTTAAGGTTGTATCCCTATAAACAAACATCTCTCAAAAAGAATGGAGCAGAAAAATTAAAACCAAGGTACTATGGGCCATACAAGGTAGTGCGGAAGGTTGGAGAAGAAGCATATGAACTAGAACTTCCGGAAGGGAGTAAAATCCACAATGTATTTCATGTTTCTTGTCTGAAGAAAGATCTTGGTCAGCAAATCATCACTTCAGAAATACTTCCTCCTTTGGATGATGAAGGTCAGCTCACACTTGTTCCGGAAAAGATTTTGAAGACACGGGAAAGAAGGTTGAGGAGTAGAATCATCAAAGAATATTTAGTGCAATGGAAGGACTTACCAAATGAAGATGCCACATGGGAAGAGGAGAAGATTTTGCAGCATCCAAATTTGAAATTGCTTGAGGACAAGCAATCTTGGGTGGGGAGGACTGTAATGCCCCCATTCAAATAAGTGCATAGTAAGACAATCCCATCAATCCTACTAGTTTCCTAGGTTGGATGGGCACATGTGGGATGGTAATAAGGAAACTAATAAATGATATTTAGACATTAGAAGGGTTCAAGCATTTAATAAATATGATGAATAAATAAATTCAAGAGAAATTCTAGGTGGCAAGTGGTTTTGGAGACATATGGAGATGGTGGGACCCACACTAGCTTGATTTTTCAATGACACATGGCAGCTCTCTCTTGCCAATTCGAATTCATGGGAAGGCGAACACTCTTGGGTGAGTTGGTAAGTCATAACACATGGAATTGAGCATCTTAGGTCGAAATGGGATGGAATAGTAACCTCCATGGGAGAGGAAGAGTCAAATTGGAGACTAGGGGACACTTGGGCTAGATTCCCTAGTTTTATGACAACAATAATGAAGCATCTATGACATTTATGACAAAATTCAGACCTGAATTCTTACACCTGACCACTATGACATGTCAACCCCAAAAATAGGCTCAAGAAGGCGCTCATGGAGTTGGAGGAATCTAAAGAGACTCAAATTCGAATTTGGGAGAAGATGGAAGGTTGGAACTAGGAGACAAGTGGCAAATGAGGAATATTTTCTAAATGGAAAATTATTGAATCTATTGAGAGGATTTCGACCCCTTGAAGGCTAATGTTGGTTATAAAATATAGAAATCAAGTATGAGAATGGCTTTTGATGATTTGAGAAAAAATTGCATTTGTGAAGAGAGAGCTAGTGGATGACTAGTTTCTTGCCTTAGCCAATTTCGAGGGTGAAAGATTCCCATCCAAGTTGGTGTTTGGAGAGGCCACTCAGGTCTTTCATGGTGCTTTAATGGAGTTTTTATTTGCAGGTAGCAGCTACAGGAAGTTTCATGGTTTGGTTTAGTGCAGCACTTTCTCTCCACCATTTCCAGTTTTGAAGGCATATTCGTGCTCCTTGAGGGAGGGAGTTTTTGGTGAGCACTTGTGCTTCTTGAGAGAGCTTCTCATTATATATTTCTGATTGTAATAGCTTCATATCCTCTATTATTAATATTCAGAAAGTCTCAGGTCGAAATACCCACTGGTTGTATGCAAAACTATTGATTAATGAGCAAACAATGTCCATTTCCCCAATGCATTGATGTATTACACTATAATGTTGATTATTTCAAATGGATGGATGATTTTTTGATATATTTGTGATCAATATACTGCCATGGATGTCTTCTACAAGTTTCATATACTGTACTTGAGCATTTGAAGCATTTTTACTCAGTTTAGTTGTATTGGGAGGTAAAATAGTGCCATTTCCCCATGGGTCGAATTGGGGATTTTTGTTGTTGAATGTGAGAGAGTTAGAACAGTAGTAAAAATCAATTAATGGTGCATATGAGACCTTAATCACATACTTAACACATTATATACCTCTGTTCATAAATTTGTGGGAGTTTGGAGGCATTTGGAAGGCCATTTGCAGTGTTACCCGGGGGGGATTTGATGCACAAATTACTAGTCAAAATTACATATATTGATCAGAATACAAATCAAGTTTGAAGCAGTATTTGGAGGGCCATAAAACATCCCTGAACCTGATATTCAAGTCTAAATACCATTCATACACTCCTACAGAAGATTTGGGAGCATTTGGGTTGATTTGGAGGTCAAAACAGTAAAACTAGTCAAAGGTCGAAATTGGGAAAAAAAATGAAAAATTGGGCATTTTAATAAAATTTGAAAAAGGGATATTACAGGAAATGATTGCATTCCTCCATATTTATCCAAAACAACAGGCTTCCGAGAACTACACCGAAGGGAAAGACACAGACAGGAGTAGAGAACGAGAAGCAGGAAAGCAGGAGAGTTCGCAGGGTGCAAAGAGCTCCACCACCCTGCAAGAAATAGCCACTCACCACCTTGGGGATCATCTGCATTAAAATCCCGCATGCGAGACAGGTGGTGCTTTCCAGGGGTGGCCGCCAATTCAGGCTAGGGGACATTTGAAGGGAGCGGGAGAATCTAGAGAGGATATGGGGAGTTAATGAGCTCCTTGAGTGGAAGGGGATGGAGAAGTTAGGGAGGCAGAACATGGGGTTAGACAAGAGATTAAGGCACCCAAACATCAACCTTAAGGATACCATTGAAAATAGCGAGACCACAATTCAAACCTGCGCCAATATTAGCCATAGTGTCAGCGCTTTGGTTGCTTTGCCTAAGGATGTGTAGGAAGGATAGGGAGTGAAATTCTTTGGCCGAGAAAATGAAGTGTTGATGCATCATGGAGAGTGGTTTTCAGTGCAGATTGACTAAAGCCCTTACTTCTCTGATCACCAACATAGAATCTCCAAAGACCATTAGGTCCTTAACATCTTTGCTCCTTGCAATGTCCATCCCTTTTATCACTGCTAACCACTCTGCTTCATTATTCTAGTTCTTCTTCCAACTCCCCAAGCAAAGTCATCCACTTTGTTTCCGTCGGAGTCTATGAGGACTCCCCCTGCACCTGCCAACCTGGTTACATAATGACACTTGATTTTTCTATCTATTCTCATTTTCATGCCAACAAATATTGAGTTTTTTTTCCTAAGAAATATATACATCCAATTCAATTAAAAAATTAAACTTGACATAAAATCTAAATGAAACAATGAATATTCTTAAGCAAGGCCTTCTCGATTCCCTCTGTCACTTATAGAAATATGTACAACTCCACATGGGTTTTCTTGGTTATTGTATACTTGTGGATGAAACATTCATTGCATAGCCAACCTAAAATCAAACAATTTGGGCTTCAAACAACATAATATCTCTCAACGAAATTTAAAGAATTTGTGATAGAACATGTGAAGAATTCATAAGCATGAACATTACCAACAAAAACAATATCTTTTTTTGCACGATGAAGTAGTTGTTTGATTGCTTCTTTCATGCCAACATTGTCACCTTAATGAGTAGTGTTTGTTTATACTAGGGCTCATGAATTAGAGTAATAAGCTAGGGAGTCCAGTGCATGTTGGCAATTTTGATAAAGAAAAACTTGCTTAGCAATACATAGAAAATTAGGCCAACATCATTGATGCCATCCAGTGTTCTACTCATGAGGAAAACTTTCTTCTATCACATAGGTATGAACATGGATTGAAATATTTGACTTACTAAATTAACTATCGTTACTAGTTGTGTATTTGTATTATGAATGGCAATGACATTATAGAATATGCAAGCATGAAAGTAATGCAGAGGCATAGAGATGGTGGATGTAAAGAGGTGGTAAAGAGGAGCAACAAGTTTGGGGATGGTTGCAACAAAGAGGGGTGAAGAAAGGGGGAGGGGGTGTTTAGTTCAATTCCCATGGATTTGTAGTGGATAATTGCAAGTTCATTCAAAGTGCAAAGATAAAAAAAAAAAACACGGAGTTGAGCTATTGTGATTTGTTATAGGTGTATTTCTTTTGACAAGTGGAAATTGATGGAGATGGCAACAAATTATTATAGACATAACACTTCCCACAAGAGGAAGTCAATGGATATGACAACAAATTATTATAGACATATTACTTCCCACAAATGGAAGTCAATGGAGATGACAACATATTATTGTAGACATATTACTTCCCATAAGTAGAGGTTGATGGAGACGGCAATAGATTATTGTAGACTTATTACTTCCTACAAGCGGTAGTTGACGGAGATGACAACATATTATTGTGGATGTATTACTTCCCGCAAGTAGAAATTGATGGAAATCGCAACAAAAGTAAGAAACATCAGTAATCAATATGTATAGTGTAAGTGTCAAAGCATATGAATTTAATGAACCATGTCAATGATTTATTGTTTTGCAACATATGATACTAAATAAATCTTTTTATCCCTAAGGGTTAGCTCATGTAGTCATAGGACAGAAGTGAGATCTTTTTCCCCAAAGTTGAGGAGGCCACGAGTTTAATTCTCTTGGTCTCCCCAAATTAGGTTTTATAATTAAGGTTGATAGTTTACCTGTTTACCATCCATGAATTGTAAGAACTACTTAAGATTTTTCACAAAAGTATTCCTTGTAAAAAAAAGATAAAGTTTTCATCCAATCTTCCCACACAATAAAATAATAAGACGATAATTTTAACTAAAACTTAAATTAAATACTTTTAAAAAATTTTATATAGATAATGAACTTTTTTTTTGGGAAAAAAAACACAATTTATTTATATTAAAATAAACCATATTTTGTAGTGTCCCCTCTATCATACCAGCGTGATAGAGAGGATCACAGTGCTCAGTCCGGGCAATTAGCCCCAAAACGTTTTAATTAAAATCATTGATGCAAAGAACTGTATCTATGCATACTATGGAAAAACGACGGTGATCGAATCAATGCTGTTGATCTCTAACACACATTCAAGATTCTGTGACAAGATCATATGGAAATGCCTAAACTTTAAAAAAAACACAGCAGAGGCAAATTCGTTTAATACATCCACATACATTCATAACATTCATCAAATGATAATTGCCAATTTACACAAGAGAATACTTATCTCAATAAGGCAGTCCCAAGCAACTGGCTATGCAACTGCAACGTTCCACCCAACCATAGGCCAGTGTGCTCCTCAATCTCTCAGCACCACTGCCACCCCCGAGCTGGGCATGATCTCTACCAGGAACCAGGGAACAGCAGACTCACACATAGCCAAGCATACACCAAGATGAGCCAAGCCAATCTACAATTGGGTTTATCAGGCTACTAGGAGATGGAAAGGAAGAGTAGCTAAGCTAGTGAGCTCCAGCACAGAGCCAGGGATAACCTTGCAAGATCTATCTAGCTTGGCACCCACAATACCTACACACCCAGCACAAGGAAGTATTATTTTCACTGCTGTGCAGTCCCTCAAGCCATACCTTCCCTATCTAGTGCTCTCAGGGTATGCATAGAAGAGTAACCAAAGCCCTCTTGATCTTTTTGAGAGGTTGTCTCCCCCACTAGGTTTATCAAGCCACTTCTATCCACTACCACTCCAACACTTCAGCTCACAGGCTCAAACCAAGAACAAGGATGCACATAACAGCAGGACCCCACTTGCTGGGCATGAGGAAAACGTTTTCCACAGTGGAATGCATGAGATGGGGTTTCAACTAACCCAGAAAAACGTGGGAACCCACAAAAATGAAATGGGGAGTTGGTGAACAACCCAGGAAGCCAAATCCGTTTTTAGAAAAAACGTCCTTGGACATTCAGGGGCAAAAACGACCTCCCTACAGTCCTCAAAACGTGGCCCTCCCTCTCCCAACTGTTATATACTGCAAAAACGACTCCCAGGCATGGAAAAATGCAGTATTTAGATGAAAAACGTAAATGGAAGACCCCAGCTAACTCCCCCTGCGTGAATGATCAAAGGCTGCCTGTACAGAATGGCTTTTGGGCACCATTTCGTGGTGGTTTCTTGCCCAAGGAGACAAAACACGTTTTTCCAAGTTGATGGCTTGCCCATGCACGAAAATGGCTTGCCCATACTCTTTCATTCCCAAGGCATTAACTGCCTTAACCAATTTCTTGGAAAAAAATTAAATGATTGGGTACATGAGACAAAATGGGTAGTTGGTGGTTTATGGGTTTCCCCATTGACACATGGATTAATACCATTGGCTCAAGGTTTGAATAATTTCCCTCCCTTTTCCTTGTAGAGTCATGCCCCATCTCTTTTGTTGCATTGCATAGCCGGTTGTGGGTTTTTCCATTAAAATTCGTATTTACATGGTGTCTTATTTACATTGTGCCCATCTCGCACAAGAACCATGGGCATCTATTTTTAATTGCCGATTCATGAAACTCTAAATCAATGGTGGGGCCTTGGCCTTGAGCTCCTCACCATTACAATATTTACATCATTTACGGTTTAATACAAAGGGGGTCAAAATGGGGACATTACATATTTGCATAAATAAACCATATCTTCCTGCCATAATATGTAACACATTGTATATATAGAGAGAATAATAAACATAATACCCAACATTCACTATAAAATGGCAACGCCTTTGTCCATTACTTCATGATCATAAACTATAAACTAACCAATATGTAAAATCTAAAACAAACATAGATAATTCAACCAACACATAGAGAGTGCACCATAATTTTACCATGTTATGCGTTTGCTTCATATGCATGTCATGGAAAGCATAATAATGACAATGCTCAATTTAGTGTACCTTCGAAGGCAAGGTGTTACTTTCCCATGTTCTTAATTTCTCTAATCATACCTATGGAATCATAGTAGGTGTCATTCAATTTACTAAACAAGCCACTCGAAGGTTTGAATTATATAATTCTAAACATCATGTCTCACTTTATTTCTTTTTTCTTTTAATAAATTTTCTAATGTATTTAAAAGAAAAACTAATTTTTTATTAATGTATTTTTAAAAAAATTGAAACTAATTTCTCATTGATGTATATTTTTTTATTGTTTTAATATTTTTTTTTTATTGTAAAGATGATAGATGATATTTAAAGTAAATTGGATTTTTCAAGTTTAAGACTAAGTTAAAAGTAAATCATTAGTTAAAAAAAAAGCAAGCGTAGGAGACTAACCTTAATAAACATAGGGATAAAACTTATTTATGAGAATTATACATTAGAATTTATGATTTTTTGGAATTGCTAAATTTAACACATAACTGTATATAATATTTACAAACATAATTTACCATTTTATCATTTAAAATACAACAATATGTATAACCATAATTAATTTGCATGTAAACCATGAAACCAAATCAAGAATCAATGAAAAAAGGAAGGAGTAGGTAACAATTATGGACTTACAAATGGTATGACAAAGATAGGCAGACCATGGAGGGACCACTCTCCTCCCAACCAATTCCTTGGTTGGAACGTTATAAAATGAAATTTAATTTTAGATTAAAAATACAATTTTCATTTGAAGAATTCAAACAACACCAAATTAACATATTAATATATATTTTATTTTTTTATTTTATTAAATAAACTATTAAAATATCTTATACACTACCAAAAATGTATTAACTATTTATACACTACCAAAAATGTAATAACTAATTTTCAACGTGGTGAAATGATTTAGAGAGAACTTAATTTCGTTAATCATACCTATGGAATCAACCCGTGAATACAAGTCCGTGTATGCCCACATCAGAAACGAAGATTGTATGGCTGCATGTTCTCGGATTGAAGGTTGGAAGCGTGAACCCTAGCATGGAGATGGCCAGATCAATTATATGGTTGCAGATGCGTGAGCCCTAATGTGGAGATCAAAGGTTTTATGGCTGCAGATGCCCCATTAAACCTTCTATCTCGACACTAGGGCTCACGCATATGCAAAAGCTGGTTTTCCACCATCTCGGGATGAAGCAAGGGCATTTGAAGTGATTGATCCAATAGCATGCAAAGAACAATGAGGCTTCAATTTGGATCTAGAGTTTAAATCAGGCGCCTGCGTTCCTTCCCTTTACTCTACTTTCATTTTTTTGTATACATTTCAATAACAAATATGAATAAAACCACATTTACCAAAAGCGGTTAGAGGAATACTGAGCACAGTTACTCTACAAAGCCTTTATGAATATATGAAGTCGGTGGAGAAACGTAAGGAAGAAGGAGAAGCTAAACTTTATGCATATATAGAATCCTTGGAGAAACGTAGGGAAGAAAGAGAAGCTAAACTCCATATAGAATTAAAAGCAATGCTAGATAATAAATTTGCATCCTTTCAAGAAGAGATCCAAAAGCAAATTGATGAAAAGATAAAAAAGTTGGAAAACAAAGTAGAGACAATGGAAATCAGACTACAAGCAATGGAAACACAAAAAATACATGGGTAAGGAGATGCAGATACTTTAGAAAATATTAAGTTAAAGGATAAGATTAAAGAGCTAGAGGAAAAAGTAACTCACAATTTAACCCTAAATAATATAGAAGGTAAAGTAGATATAAAACACAACAAAGACGAAATGAATAAGTTGATCACTTTAGAGCATGAACATAACAAAAGATCCTTGAACTTCATAATCTTCAATTTAAAAGAGGAGGTAGAAGAGGATACGTTAGCCATTGTCAAAACAAAAATTCAGGATAGGTTACAAATTGAAACCATCAGTTTCACAGAAGCAACGAGTTTAGGGAAGTCATTTTAAAATAAACAAAGGCTAATACGGCTTAAGGTTAGCTCTATCAAACAAATATATGACATACTCAGTAAGACCTCAAGTTTAAAAGGATCAAGGATATTTATAGATGAATACCTCATTCTAGAGGATCAGACCGGATTAAGAAAGGATGTCCAAAAGTTAAAAGAATCTAGAAACGAGGGTAAATGGGCATTAATCGGAAACATGAAAGTTATTAGTTGTAATAACAGCCTAAGGGATAGTAACGAATAGAAATTTGACACACTCTGGATCCTTTCATGGAATTGTCGGGGTTTTCCATGGAGTAAAGGCCCCAAATTGAGTTGGATCCCGAGTGAAATTGATAATATATTACTGGTTGAAACTTGGGAACATGAGGAGTCTAAGGTCCCTGGTATTGATGGTTATGGGTCCTATGGTCGGTATGGAATAAACGCACATATCGTAGAGGAATTGGAGGTATATCCTGCTACATTAGAAAGCATATCTCCCTCCATGTTAGGCTTTATAAGAAAGACCCTTATAACCAATATATTTGGGTAGAGATTATAGACATTAATGATAAAAAAAACCTACATATACATTTGTTATTTTTCCCCAATTAATTCCAACGTTTATAAGAAAAGTAATTTAGATAAAAACTGCCCTTATAATGGTTTAGAACATGATATATCTAGTATAAGGAAGGAAGGAAATATCCTTTTGACGGGTGACTTCAATGCCAGAACTGCAAGCCACCAAGCTATTATCCTGAGCAATCATTCCAACCCTAATCCTCTTTGGTTAGAGGAAGACCCTGCTCTAGCTAATAGGTACAAAAGAAGCTCTGAAGATCTAGGTGAAAATTTATTTGGTTCTAAGTTTGTCAAGTTTTGTAGTGCTCAATACCTTATAATTTGAAACGGTCTATTAAATTGACCAAATTCTAACCAGATGACTTGTATTCATGGGCTTGGCAGTATTGTGGTAGATTATGCCATATTTGATATCACCATATACAACAAATTAATAAATTTTGACATCATGAATGAGCATGAGCCTCACTCTGATCATATGCCTTTGATTATAACTCTTAATCCGACATGCATAGCGATCCCAAATAGGTTCGTGACCATGGACATAAGCACCTTATCTTTGATCAAAATAAAGCTGACCTTTTTCTCCATGATTTAAAAAAAGATATGTTCCCTTTATCTAGTATGGAGAATATAGAAATCCTCTACCATAATTTTACTACAACCCTCTCGTCGTCCATTAACAAGTTCTCTATTGAAGTCTTGGCTAAAAAGAGAGATAATAGAACCAACTTGTGGTACGATCAAGAGTGTAAAGATGTGAGAAAATAAATTAAGCAAGCTATTACAGAAGCGCTAAAACTGGACAACATAAAACACTACAAAGCCCTAATTAAAAAAAAAAAGGAAATATCTAAGTAAAAGGTAGAAAAATCTCTTACAGCTCTCCAAGTTGGTCCTTAAAAAAATATCGAGGCAAACTCTAACCCGCAAAACAAAAGAAGATAACAAGATTGTTTTGAAGGATTGGAATTCATAGCTTAAAAAACTTTACAAATCCCTAGATATCAAAGATAACTTTCAAACCATTCTTACAATGAAATAAGTTTTCTTGTGTGAAGACATAGATTTTGGGGTTAAGCGCCTCGCAAATGGAAAAGCTAAAGACATTGAAGGATACTAAGCAAAAATCTTAAAAATTAGGGGGTCTGCCCTCATCCCACACATACACAAACTCTTTAATCTAGCGGTTAAGAAAGGGTTCCCTACTCCTTGGACTCAGAGCCTCATTATTCCTATTTTCAAAAGTGGCAATAAAAATAACCCCTCTAATTATTGGACCATTATGATTATCCCTCTCTTAGCTAAGTTATACGGTATTATCTTAGAAAAGAAGATTAGTGAGTGGCTAGAAATGGAAGGTAAGAGAGCTAAAGGCCAGGCAAGTTTTAGAAGGCATCACTCAACCATGGACCACCTTGTTATGCTTAGGGTAATTGCAGAGGAATGTCGTAATAATAAGTTTGATATTTTTTGTTTCTTTGTAGACTTCATAAAATCTTTTGATACGGTGCCTAGAATAAACGTTTGGAAGATTAGAAGAGATTAACGTTTGTTTTGAGTCGAGAGGTGTCGCGGTAAGGCTTTACGAAAAGTTCATTGCAAAGCTCAAGAACACCGAGGGTTGGTCGATGGATATAAACTGCAATATTGGAGTTAAGCAATGTTTCCCCCTCTCCCCTACCCTTTTTGGCATTTAATTGATAAATTAGAACATTGTTTAGAAGAAGCGGATTGCGCCGGCACGATCTTAGCCGACATAGTTATCATCCTCCTGTTTTATGCCAATGATATTGTTCTTATGGCAATGTGTCACTTCGACCTTGATAAGCAATTAAAAATTCTCTAATATTTCTGCTCTAATATGGGCATGATTGTTAACACCGACAAGACAAAATTTATTATTATAAAATCCAAGAAATATCCTACGCTAAGTTTATTTATGACAATAACAACCTGAAGGAAGTGACTTCTTACAAGTATCTTGGAATTGATTTTCACCACAAGCTCAACTAGAACTATAGCATTGAGAAAAGGATCAACGGAGGGTGGAAAGCTTATTTTGGTCTTGAAAACAATTGTAAATCATCCAACTTGGTCATGTGGGATAAAAATAAGTTCATCTTTGAAACTCTTGTCATCCTCGTTATCTTATATGGTTGTGAACTGTGGGGTTGCAACATTTCTAGAGAATCTTGGAGAAAGATTGAGCAAATCAAAAAGCGTTTTATAACTTACAACCTTACCTTATTCTCCTCATAGAAGTGGGTCTTTCCCCCATTGAGAGCATGGCTATGACTAGATACCTGGTGTACAAGCACAAGATAAATAACACTGGCGATGAGAGACTTCCTAAAATGGCTTTAAAATCAAGTCAAAACCAACTATGCCTTAAGCGGGGTTGGAGTAAAGATAACATGGCCTAGTTAAGCCATTGGGGCATTGACGAAAATGACATTTTGCAAGATATCAATAATGTCAAAAATACTATTACATCTAAGTTTAAAGAGAAGCTATGGTGCGAAAAAAATTAGAGGTTAAAAGAAAATTAAGACACTGCAAGGAGGTCATTAACCATAATCTAGAAGATTAGAAGTATCTCTCACTTTTAACTAGTTCAAAGAAGAAAATTAATATAGCTAAGATAAGAACGAACTCTCATGAGCTCCATATTCGACTTCTCCTGATGATTGTACTCTTTTTTGTACTATAATATAAACTTTCTATGCAACTTACAAAAATAAAAAATAAAAATAAAAAAATTTATATATATATATATAATCACTTCATTAATATTAAAAATATCATGAAATAATCAAATTTTGATAAATCAAATGTGATAGTTTCAATTTCATTTCTTTATTCATTCATACTAAAAATATCATGTTATATTTTTATATTAAAAATAAATTAATATTATTTATTTACTCTTTTTTTTTGAGAAAAATCATTGCATACTCATAATTCCAAAAACACATAGAAATAAAGAAAAATGCATATATGCTGATCATATTCTTTAAGAATTCTCTTAGTTCTCCAAAAATAATAATATACAATGATGTTTCTAAAACTAGATCACTTCATAATTTAAGTCAATTTCGTAATATCATGCATATACTCTCTATGTGATAGTATGCACTTTAGAGTGCCCCTTCACTTTAAGTCTAGTGCTAATGTTTGTATCAAGGGGATGCATTTGGTAGAATCTCCCCATTTTGACATTTTGATATGAGGACATCTTTTTATATTTCGATATCACTATTATATGGCAGGGACTAGTTGCTTTGCAGCTATTTCCTTTGTTTATACTAATTGCAAGATGACAATTAACATAGTTTTATTTATGACAATTACCATAAAATGTATATATATAGTTTTATTTATGATAATTGAGAACTTGCAGTCAATCACAAACAATATTTACTTATCTCCATAAAAATGTATACATATTGTTTTATTTATGACCATTAACATATTGTTGCATCATTTGTATATTAAAACACAGTAAAATCTCAATAAAAATGTATGCATCATGTTGTTGCATCATTTATATATTAAAATACAATAAAATCTCAATAATAAAAATGTGTAAATCTAAATGCTAGATTAGTAGTTAACTAAATTTGAACACAAATAGTAAATTGAGTATATCTTGCAAACGAAGGGCCACAAGGGCAAGGTTAATTTATTGCACCAAGACCGTTGACTATAATCTTGCAAAGGATACAAGTGGAGCAGACTAAAATGAGAAAGCAATAAGGCTTACTTGCATCGTAATAAAGGTTGAAAGCAATAAGGCTTACTTGCACTGTAACAAAGGCTGAGAGATAAATTTTACTTGGTGCAGCCAACGTTTATCACTAGTAGAGTTCGTAGTAACGCCTAACCCCATAACCCTTGACTCCACTGTTGTGTGATGTCAAAATGAAACAAAGGAAAAATATTTACCCCATCACCGTGTCCGAGGATAGAGTGCCTTAGGGCTGCAAACCAGATGATAAGGAACTAGATGATAGCGTAAAAACTCTAAAAAACCCCATAACCCTCCACTTCATTGCAACGTGATGTCAAAATGAAACAAAGATGTGTGTGGTAGTTCACATTCAATTTAATGCCGTGGCAGCATATTGTTGAGAGTTTAATGCAATGTACGAGTGGTTTATTAAATACATAAACTACAAGCATCAGGGAAGTAAGATACGTTGACCTTAATGTACCAGTGGTTTATTAAATACACTAACTGGAATACTTCATGTCAAGGACATAAGAATAACAACAATAATATTTTAAGAATTTCTTTTTTTGTTTGTCATTAGTGAAATTCATTTTTGGAATCTTTGTTAAAAGTATGGTATTTAGATTAATAAAATTATTGTTTTTAATATAAAAATAGATTTAATCTCCTCATATCCTTATTATAACAAAATTGTGTAATATTAATATATGATATTTTCAATTCCATCACTTTAAAGTGAATATTATCTTATTTTAAATTAAAATAATTTATATACCTTTTCATTTTTTCATTAACGAAAAAAGACAAATCCATGTTATGAAAACATAAATTATATTTGGGGTCCTAGTTATGGTTGGGTGGTTGGGGCAATCCGCTATGGCCGTCCCCACTTGGGATCGACCCCAGATCAGTGGCATCGAGGCGCCCTCGCCCACAAAGCGTGCATGAGTTCTTTTACCATCGTGAAAAAAGAAAACATAATTTATTGCACCGAGTGAAACGAGGTGCTCTACAGTCCAATATGGGGTAGATGTTGTAACGTGTATGTGTAGCGTTACATTGTGATGTCGGCTAATAAAATAAAAAATTAAATTATGGAAAGTATTTGAAAAAAATCCATGTTAGTTCATAAAATAAAATATTATGAAAAATAATTAAAAATAGATGTTCATTTATAAAATAAAAACTTAAAACTTAAACCTACATTTATCAATCAAGAGAGTTTCTTGAATTTAGATTTAAAAAAAGAAATACACCTCAAAAAATTGGATCCCTCTAGATGTTTGATAAATACGGTTGTAAGATAAACCTACACTGATATTTATAAAAACATAAAAATAAAAATATTTTACATTATAATATTACAAATAATAATAAAATAAAATGGACATTCATGTGAATGCGTTGATATTGAAAATGGTGATATGTGGACATTACTATT
Source organism: Larix kaempferi (assembly GCA_027924585.1). Taxonomy (NCBI): domain Eukaryota; kingdom Viridiplantae; phylum Streptophyta; class Pinopsida; order Pinales; family Pinaceae; genus Larix; species Larix kaempferi. The sequence continues at coordinate 7,659,691 of BSBM01000602.1, forward strand.
CGAAACTGTACTCAAGAGCCAATGCCATATGTTTTAATGAAATTGTTTCCATATTTGTCTAGAGGGAGCAACATTCTCATTGTTATAAAGTGCACTTTGATATGTGTAATTAACTCACTAAGGTCATGTGTAATTAACTCAATGAACTCAATGAGGTTAGTGAAAAACAAATTAAAAGGAGGTTAGTGAAAAACAAATTAAAAACCATAGATTGTTGTTGATTTGAAAGTCCTTACTTACCCAATCAAGATTTGTTCGTTTGCTTTATTAACAGGATTCAATCATGATATTGCCACCTATCCTTAGAGGGCATGGATTACCATCATAATTTATTTTGATAAATAGTAGTAAAGGGATGGTTTCTATATCTATGTTGGTTTTAAATATTGAATTATAAGTTTATTCTAAGATGTCATAAAAAGAGGTTGAATTAAGGATAACATGTGTATGGGATATTTTTATGATTTTAAAGGATAAAAATAATTTGAATATGTCTGGGTTTAGGGAAAACTATCAATAATAAGATGAAGGCATTAACAATTTATAGAGGACTAAATTTGTTAAAATAAAATGGTGCAACACATATAACAACCATTGGAGACTCATCCACTATAATTCAATCTTTGGACTTTCAATCACCTCGATATTTTTTGTTTTTGTTTACATAGCCTTATTAAGAGGATCGTTGGCCTATTGCAACATTTTTCCTATGCTTCTTGTTACCATGTGTTCATGAAATTAAACATTAAAGCCGATCTACAGATCAATATTGGTGCTAACTTGAATGAAGGATATTTGAGGATAAATGGGGGAACTCCTTATAGAACCTCATTACCTTAAGCTTAGTTCTCACATTGTATGGTGATTCCAAATGCTAATAAATGGCTCAAATGAATACCTCAACGAGACTGGCAATTACTTTAAATATTGCTCTTATTACTCTTCCCCAGAGTGGCATCAAGGGAGCTTAGGAAACATTCAATGGATGGGTGGAAATTTGTGTGTGGGTTTAATCGGAGTTGGTCCCATAAGCGCTTGTGGTTATATCAACTATATTTAGGTTGGTATCTTAGATTGCTAGTGTTGGGAGAGACACCTAGAATGTTGTTTATAGCTTGGACTTGGTTAAGAACAACATTCTAAGGACAAGCTGCTTTGCAGGGAATGTTGTTTATTATATGGCAGGGACTAGCTGCTTTGCAGCTATTTCCTTTATTTATGCTAACTGCAAGGTGACAATTAACATAGTTTTATTTATGACAATTACCATAAAATGTATACATATAGTTTTATTTATGATAATTGAGAACTTGTAGTTAATCACAAACAATATTTACTTATCTCCATAAAAATGTATACATATTGTTTTATTTATGACCATTAACATATTGTTGCATGATTTGTATATTAAAACACAGTAAAATCTCAATAAAAATGTATAAATCATGTTGTTGCATCATTTCTATATTAAAATACAATAAAATCTCAATAAAAATGTGTAAATCTAAATGCTAGATTAGTAGTTAACTAAATTTGAACACAAATAGTAAATTTAGTATATCTTGCAAACGAAGGTCCAAAGGGCAAGGTTGATTTATTGCACCAAGACCATTGACTATAATCTTGCAAAGGATACAAGTGGAGCAGACTAAAATGAGAAAGCAATAAGGCTTACTTGCACCGTAACAAAGGTTGAAAGCAATAAGGCTTACTTGCACTGTACCAAAGGCCGAGAGATAAATTTTACTTGGTGCAGCCAACGTTTATCACTGGCAGAGTTCGTAGTAACGCCTAACCCCATAACCCTCGACTCCACTGTTGTGTGATGTCAAAATGAAACAAAGGAAAAATCTTTACCCCATCACCGTGTCCGAGGATAGAGTGCCTTAGGGATGCAAACCAGATGATAAGGAACTAGATGATAGCGTAAAAACTCTACAAACCCCATAACCCTCCACTTCATTGCAACGTGATGTCAAAATGAAACAAAGATATGAGTGGTAGCTCACATTCAATTTAATGTCGTGGCAGCATATTGTTGAGAGTTTAATGCAATGTACGAGTGGTTAATTAAATACATAAACTACAAGCATCAGGGAAATAAGATACATTGACCTTAATGTACCGGTGGTTTATTAAATACATTAACTGGAATACTTCATGTCAATGACACAATAATAACAACAATAATATTTTAAGAATTTTTTTGTTTGTTTGTCATTATTAAAATTCATTTTTGGAATCTTTGTTAAAATTATGGTATTTAGATTAATAAAACTATTGTTTTTAATATAAAAATAGATTTAATGTCCTCATATCCTTATTATAACAAAATTGTGTAATATTAATATATGATATTTTCAATTCCATCAATTTAAGTGAATATTATCTTATTTTAAATTAAAATAATTTATATACCTTTTCATTTTTTCATTAACGGAAAAAGATAAATCCATGTTATGAAAACATAAATTATATTTGGGGTCCTAGTTTTGGTTGGGTGGCTGGGGCATTCCGCTGTGGCCGTCCCCACTCAGGATCGACCCCAGATCAGTGGCATCGAGGCGCCCTCGCCCACAAAGCGTGTGTGAGTTCTTTTACCATCGTGAAAAAAGAAAACATAATTTATTGCACCAAGTGAAACGAGGTGCTCTACAGTCCAGTATGGGGGAGATGTTGTAATGTGTATGTGTAGCGTTACATTGTGATGTCGGCTCATAAAATAAAAAATTAATTTATGGAAAGTATTTGAAAAAAATCCATGTTGGTTCATAAAATAAAATATTATGAAAAGTAATTAAAAAATAGATGTTCGTCTATAAAATAAAAACTTAAATCTTAAACCCAGATTTATCAATCAAGAGAGCTTATTGAGTTTAGAATTTTTAAAAGAAATACACCTCAAAAAATTGGATCCCTTTAGATATTTGATAAACATGGATGTAAGATAAACCTACACTGATATTTATAAAAACATAAAAATAAAAATATTTTACATTATAATATTACAAATAATATTACAAATAGTAATAAAATAAAGTGGACATTCATGTGAATGCGTTGATATTGAAAATGGTAATAAGTGGACATTACTATTCGAAACCGTACTCAAGAGCCAATGCCATATGTTTTAATGAAATTGTTTCCATATTTGTCTAATGAAATTGTTTCCATATTTGTCTAGAGGGAGCAACATTCTCATTGTTATAAAGTGCACTTTGATATGTGTAATTAACTCACTAAGGTTAGTGAAAAACAAATTAAAAGGAGGTTAGTGAAAAATAAATTAAAACCCTTAGATTGTTGTTGATTTGAAAGTCCTTACTTACCCAGTCAAGATTTGTTCTTTTGCTTTATTAACAAGATTCAACCATGATATTGCCACCTATCCTTAGAGGGCATGGATTACCATTATTTTGATAAATAATAGTAAAGGGATGGTTTCTATATCTATGTTGGTTTTAAAGATTAAATTATAAGTTTATTCTAAGATGTCATAAAAAGAGGTTGAATTAAGGATAACATGTATATGGGATTTTTTTATGATTTTAAAGGATAAAAATAATTAGAATATGTCTGGGTTTAGGGAAAACTATCAACAATAAGATGAAGGCATTAACAATTTATAGAGGACTAAATTTGTTAAAATAAAATGGTACAACACATATAACAACCATTGGAGACTCATCCACTATAATTCAATCTTTGGACTTTCAATCACCTCGATATTTTTTGTTTTTGTTTACATAGCCTTATTAAGAAGATCGTTAGCCTATTGCAACATTTTGCCTATGTTTCTTGTTACCATGTGTTCATGAAATTAAACATTAAAGTCGATCTACAGATCAATATTGGTGCTACTTTGAATGAAGGATATTTGAGGATAAATGGGGGAACTCCTTATAGAACGTCATTACCTTAGGCTTAATTCTCACATTGTATGGTGATTCCAAATGCTAATAAATGGCTCGAATGAATACCTCAACGAGACTGGCAATTACTTTAAATTATTATATTCATCATAAATATACCATCATATAATATAAAATAAAATTTCAATATAAAAATATAATTTTAAATTATTATATTTATCATAAATATACCATCATATAAATATAACATCATATAATATAAAATAAAATTTCAATATAAAGAATATAATTTTGAATTATTATATACATCATAAATATAACATCACATAATTTTGAATTATTATATACCTCATAAATATAACATCACAACTAGTCATAATACATAATACCAATAATATATACATATATTGATAATCATATAATGCAAAATAAAATTTCAATATAAAATTTTAATTTTGGATTATTATATACATTATAAATATAACATCAAATCTAGTTATAAGACATGATATCAATAATATATACATACACTGGGTGTTTATGGTAAAAATTATCTGGCAAAGGTTTGATTATGCAGAAGGTAAATCTATATCACAATTATTGGAAGGTGGTATAATTCTGCTATAGCCATGTAGTATAACCTTGTCCTTCCACAAGGAGTATAACCACATGGTGTGTCATTCCACATAAGTATAACCATATGGGTTGCCCAATATTATTCCACATGGCAATTGGCATTGATATCCACCATTAAAATATGATGACCTACCTATATTTAACCTTAACCTTTTTTTAGTGAGTTGACCTTTATAGCCTTATAACACCCTTTACTTCCTTTTTAGAAACTAATGCGAACATTGTCCTCTATCAACAAAGTTTTTCTTAAAAAAAAAACTAAACCAACACAAACATTTAAAGAAATTCCATCGAAACCAAATGGAATCTTCCTCTTAGGCATGAGGCTAAACTACAAATGGGGTAGTATCTAGTGTCATGCATATGACTAAGGCTAGATGCTATGTGGTCTCACAATTGTAACTTCAACAATGTCAATAAGGGACATTGATTTTTTTGCAAAGATTATCTAGGGAGATTGATTTTCTTGTAAATACTATCTAGGTTGAAATTGCTTTTTGATATTGGAGTATGACCTATAATTGCTTTTGATTAACTAAGAGCTTATCTTCCTTGAATGTCAAGAAATAGGGTAATGACCCCAACCCTAGAAGCATCTCACACACCTATGATGTAACTGCATGTTGAGGTCTTGAAATTATATCAACAAATGCTAAGCTGATAGCCCAACTAGTTTCTAGTTTAAGTTTATGGCGATGGCTAAGTTCAACGTTAAATATTGTTTATTTATCCAAAACAACTTGAAAAAACTCATTTTCATTAGAATCCGAAGCGAAAAAAACCAAATCTATCATAGTTCTAGTCTGTTTTTGCATTTTTCAAAGTTCCGTATCACTCTTGAGACCTTCAAACCCCCGAGGCATAGAGGAACTGTCCCTTGGAACTCTGATATATGGAACTATGCCAAACACCGAAGAAAACCGTTCCATTTTCAATAACTTTTATTCCGAGCCAAGTTCAACGAGGAAATGAATCTTCTCACAACTCCGTGGTTCGATGGAGGTCAACCCTCTCACCCGTTTAATAATTTCCCAACTAGCAGGACCCATTGCATAAAGTCATATTATTAGCAATGGTCGTTTACTTTGATCACATTCAATGGCTTCCAGGCTTCCTTCGAGGCTCTATCTGAGCTCTCCATACTGCATGGTTCTCTCTATTGCATTGACCAGTTTTTTCTTTGCAGTGAGCTGTATCGTTATAACATCTACCGAGGGAAAGAGGACGGCATCAGTGGGGATCCACAGGCTTATTCAGAAAGCTACAACACGGTATGTTTTATATGGATGTGCTATATCTGTTTGGATGTGCTACGGTTTCATATTAAAATTCATCCAGAATTTATCTGCTCTTGCATTTGTATAATCATGAGGAGATGCTTGATCTTGCTCATTTGGGTATTAATAAGTTTATGTGTGTGTTCATATATATACACACACGCGAGTGGGTGTGTTGGGGGCGGCTTGTCTGTGGATTGTTCATATTTGATTCAACTATATAGGAAGTGCTCCTGAAATATCAATTTTTGTAATGGTTGGGCAAACTGGTTTGATTGCTTGAAATGAATGCTTCCAAACGATATTCATGAACTTAACATAACACAGAAAGACTTGGTTTGATTACTTGAATGCATGGTGGCAATTGATGCTTATGAACTTAATATAGCACATAAAGACCTTGCTAGTTAGACGTATTTAAAACCAGCAATTTGACCCTTTACCTCATTTACCAAGTAAAAAACTCCTGGATGGTAGGTCCTCTCACATCTTTCGCTGCATCCTCTTTTGTTACAGTACTAACATCATTCGATTGTTGTCCGTGTTAAGTCCTTGGCTTTGTGATCAGTCTACTCATGGGCAGACTTGCGGATGCCTGGGGATATCCAATCCCACTATCACGAGTTTGTAGGATATAGCCAATATGCTACCATGTTAATATCAGTTAACCCAACATAACTGCAACTTAGCCTAAAACAGGGTTAGACCCCGCCCGTGTCCTACTCGGTTTTCCCAAGAAAAACCTTGTGGGGAAACTTCCAGGCACTTCCGTGAATTTCATACTCAATGTAAGCCTCTCGGTGCTGATTCTGGTGGGTCAGGGACTTGAGTGACTCATGAAATAGATGCAGTCAGCCCAGAGACCAAATCGAGGACTTTGTATGAAGCTCAAAACACTAAACCACTCGAGCTAGCCCACCAAGCTATATCTGTGTCCTATTCTTATCCAAGAACCACTCTAACTTACAAAGTGCTGCAATGCTTTTAGGATGGCTGTTGCTCACAGAAATAGTCATATTTATGTGGAACAAAATCCTCAATAAAGGATATGCCACTGTAATGTAGTAATCTTACGCCACTGTACTATCGTAATCTTGTATTTGAGAAAGCATCACAAAGACAGCGATCATAGGAAACGGGACAAAGATAGCGATCAGGAGCAAGGTGAAGGGACAAATGAATTTACACCTGGGTGTAGATTGTACATTTCTGCGTGGGGCCAATGTTGTGGAAGAAAGCAGCCTGCATCTTGGTTTCACTTTAGAGGGACAATGATGAGCTTTAGGAATATATGTACATACTACAAACTCATTGCCATGAAATAGTTCTTCTGAATTCTAAGTATCATCCACTGACACCATGAAATATTCTGATCATATAAACTAAGAGCATGCCAGTATTAGTATTTTGAATTATTCACTACTCATTAGGAGTAGGGCTACTGACAGATTGCCTAAAGAAGTATGCCATGAAATTTTAGTTGATTATTTAATTGGTTGCCAACCTGACCAGGAATGGTTCATTTAGCTAAACTGTAAATTTGATCTGATTCGATTAATGTGGCTTTTAACTTTATGAATAATGAAAATGCTTTTGTTGGACAAACTGCGCAGCGTGGTGATAATAGATAATCCTGGGCAACCGAAATAAGTTGTATAGGCCTCTTCTATCTGTCCTTATGGGTATGGGTCTAAGATAATTGTTAAGTTGTTCATTTTGCCAGCGACAGGCAACAGTTTTATTCTCATCTTACGTCTGTTTGGGAGCGTTATAGTATTAGACAAGTTGGTCACTGTCATTGCCATATTTTTTGGGTTTGATCCTTAGGTGTCTTTGATAGTATTGATTCCCCTACATCCAAGACTACTCATGTTGAGGAAGATTCAAGCAAAAATCACCGTCAGCCAAAAATTGTCCTTCTTCAAGGACATACACTGTTTCATTCTTCTAGATTTGTGGAGGTCCATCATTGTTGGGGTTGGTGCTCTCTACTTTCATCATGCTGAATTAGAAAGTATTTGTTCACTATGTAGGTACTTTGATTATCTGATCTAATAGTAGGTTCACATGTGTTTTCATGTTCAGTGCCTGATCTTTCCATATGCTGCTTTCATAGGGATTCTGAGCCATATCTCAATCTGGCCTCATTGTTTTTTTTTTAACAAAAATGGATAGATATATTAAAAAATAAAAAATTGCCGTGACTAAAAGCCAGGATCGACAGAATACAACTCTTTTTCTTTGAATCGAAAGTATAATTCTTCTAAATGAAACTGTTAATCCATCTTTGCTCGTTTTGTTGTCCTTGCGAAGAAGGATTAGCAGGCATTGGGGATGCCCCAACACTAAATATGGTTTGGGCATAAATGAAAACTATTTTTCTGGGTTTATTTTTCTCTCACGGAACTGAAAACTATTGGCATGGCGTTTTTCTTTCATTTTTCTGGGTTCACTTTTTGTTATTTTATATTCATTTTTTCTCATGAAATTGAAAACTATTGGCATGGCATTTTTCTAATCTTCTTTGTATTTCACTCTGTAGGGTTTGTAGCGTTTCATAGGGTTTCATGCCGAAGGAATTTCATGTTAACGAAGATTGTCTAAGGAATTCCGAAGGCTTGCTGAAGGAATTCCATGTTAACGAAGATTGTCTAAGGAATTCCGAAGGCTTGCCGAAGGAATTCCATGTTAAGGAAGGGTTTCTTTTCAGCTTTGATCAGCTAACTAAGATTGTCGTAGAGAAGAAATAATAATAAAATATCTACTCATTCTAACAAAATAATACAAGATAATAATAAAATATTTAGCCATTCTAACAAAATAATACATGATTCCTTTCGTGTTAGTACTTACCTGGTCAACACTAGCCAACCGTAAAACCTCTTCCTTTGATGGGTCTGTCCTAGCTGCCCTCCTCAAATGGAACAGTGATTATTTTTTAGATGCAAATGGCACAGTGATTATTTCTTATTAGCATTTTCGCTTCTTTCTTTCCTTGACTTTTTTTCACTTTAGTACAGGCATGGCTAGGTAGAAATTGTTAACTCATTTTTCTCTCATCATGTGATCATAACCATTTTAGATTCATTTTTTGGTTTCAGTGTGTTTTCTGGTTTCAGTCGGTAAGGTTTCATGTGGAAAGAATTACATGTTAACAGGTTCTCAACTTTGAGCTAACAAAAGAGGATCGTTTTCAGCTTTGAGTCAAGGGAGACAACTGTAAAATTAAAACAACAGTGATTCTAGGCATTCCATGTTAATAGGTTATCAGCTTGGAACAACAAGAATTCCAACATGTAAAAATAAAACAACAGGAATTCCATGTTAACAGGTTCTCAGCTTTGAACTAATGGAAATGGAAAAGGTTATCAGGTTCTCAGCTTTGAACCAATGGAAACAGAAATTCCAGGTTATCAGGTTATCAGGAATTCCAGGTTAACAGGTTATCAGGTTCTCAACTTTGAACCAACGGAACAGGTTATCAGGTTCTCAGCTTTGAACCAACGGAAACAGAAATTCCAAGTTATTAGGAATTCCATGTCAAGAGGTTATCAGCTTTGAACCAACGAAACAGGTTATCAGGAATTCCAGGTTATCAGGTTAACAAGTTATAAGGAATTCCAGGTTATCAGGTTAACAAGTTATAAGGAATTCCAGGTTATCAGGTTCTCAGGAATTCTAGGTTATCAAGTTCTCAACTTTGAACCAATGGAAACGGAAAAAGATAGTTTTCAGCTTTGTGCGAACGAAGATTTGTTTCAAAGAATAAATAATATCAAAATATGTAATCATTCCAACAAAATAATGATACAAGATTCCATTGATGTTAGCACCTACGTGGGCACCTATCTGGCCTCATTGTAATGGTTTATCTAGTTCTATATTTATAACTTATTTTGTCTAATATCGTCTTACAAATTGTCATGAATTTTGTTCTTGGAACAAATGTACAATTCGTTATGTTGAGGCGGAACGATAAAGGCACAACATTGATGCCATTTGTCTGTTTGTATAGTGTGGAGTTTTTACGCTGTAGGTTATTTAAGTTATACAATCATCAACTAATAAATAGTCAAGTTTGTTGTTGTTTCTGATATCACTATAACAAATTTGAAATTAGCCCGTCTATCCTGCTATTAATGTATATGTAACTTCACAATGTATTTCATAAATGTATATTGTATCCCTATATAGAGGTTATTATTCCTCTGTACGGAAGTGTCATCATTTGTATTTACAAGTGTCGCAAGTGTCGTAACTTATACAAGAGGGGTTATTAGACCACCAAGTGTGGGGTCGGCCCTAAGTTGGGTTACCATGGGTTATTAGACTCTCCTAGAGAAGTCGGCCCTGTTAGGTTCTTAGGCAACTCGAGTTGTGTATAAATAGAGTGAGGGTGTCTCTCTATGTCATCATTCACTTACTCATCTATCTCTCACTTGAGTGATGCGCACTAGTGGAGGAGGAGAAGCTACTAATGAGTCTATCTCTTGTACTTGGGTTTTGTATCATTGCTCTTTCTATCTCTGTGGAAGTTGCTGGGTTTTTCACCTTCTTCGTTTTCCGCAAGGAAACTCTATGTCTATTGTCTCTTGTGCTTGTCTCTTATGATTGATATGTTGTGCTTGTTATTCTCTCAGATAAGATCCTAGATCATATTGAATTAATGCTCAAAATCTAACATGGTATCAGAGCTAACCCGAGAAGAAGACACTATGCACCTGCGGAAGCTAGGGCTTCTTGATTTTTGGGTTTCTTTCCACAGATCTTCAAAGACAGGAGGCTAGATTGACTCTCCTGGCAAGGGCGCATCTTTCCGTCGAAACAGAATCCAATTATGAGCATTTTCAGTTTTGACTTAATCTCTGCTACGGGGAAATTAGGGCTTCGGAGAAAGTTGGAATTTTTGTAATATGAGTCCATGGCTCGATGCTCCTCTAAACAATCGAAATTTAGAGACCAAGATCGAACATTTTGGTTGGGCATAAGGTCGGGCTTGATCAAACCCTAGATCGGGATTTTGATCGGAAAGATGGAAAATTAGGGGTTCTGCAAAAGTTGGAACTTTTGAAATCTGAGACCACGACTATCTGCTCCTCTGAAAAATCGAATTTTAGAGCTTTGGATCGAACGTTTTGGTTGGGTGAAGCTCCGGGAAATTCAAACCCTAATTTAGGGTCCTCTCAAGTGAATATGGAAGTTTCAAAAGCAATTTTGAGGGGTGAAACTTTGCAAAATTCAAATTTTGAGTATGCCAGCTTGACCAGCGCAACAAGGCGCATCTTTTTAGGGTTTCTCTGACAAACCCTAATCTAGCTCTAGATCCAGTTCTCAGCAAATCAATTGGTAAGACCTAAATCTTTTATTTCCATTTGAGTTTCTCATTAAAATGTCTCACCACACCAAGCTTGAGGATAAGCTTGAAGGGGCTGATAACTTTTGAGCATGGAAGTATAGGATTGGGTTAATCCTAGAGGAGAATGAGTTGGACACTTACATAAGCGATGAGGTTCTAGTTTTAAAGGGAGAAGAGGCTAAGACCTCACACAAGAAGAACTTGGTCAAAGCCAAGAGAATCATTGTTGATTCCATCAAAGACCATCTCATACCTCATGTGTCTTCCCTAAAGACACCTAAGGAGATGTTTGTCTCATTGATCTAGTTGTTTGATGGAAAGAACATAAATCAGAAGATGACTCTACGAAACCAATTGAAGGGGTAAAGCTCTAGAATGGAGAGACCATCCATTCCTACTTTTCTAAGGTCTCTCAAATCAAGGAACAACTTGAAGCTGTGGATGAAGTAGTGGAAAATGGAGAAATTGTAATGACCACTTCGAATGGCCTACCTAGGTCATGGGACTCCTTCATCCAAGGAATCTGTGCAAGAAAGAAATTGATCTCTTTTAGTAGACTGTGGGAGGTATATTCACAAGAAGAAGCTAGGCTTGTGGCTCGAGAAGAAAAGATGGGGAATGAAGATCAAGCTATCACAGCACATACCAAGAAGAGTAAGAGGGAGCCATCTCATAACAAGAGATCTTCACACCACCATCATCAGAGAGATAAGAAAGATCTGAGATGCTTTACATGTAATGAGAAGGGACACTTTTCCCTCAGATTGTCCTAAGAACAACAACAACAACAACAATCTGACAGGTATGACTTACAGGTATGTTTTTAAATCTGTTAAGTTTATGATATGTTTGTCTTCATGTTATTGAATTTAGTAACAATCTTGATTAATTTTAGACTTGTCTTATCACCCTAGTAAAAGTATGAATGCATGATAGAAAACATTCATTGATTAGAGTTATGACACTTATGATTGTACTAATGCACTATGGTGTTGTAAAAGGATAATGTTATCCGCTAACATGAAAGGTACAAATCAAGTTCTATATCAAGACCATGGTGCCATGAAGACAAAGACTTATCCATAGTCATGGATCACATAGAAGCTCTACTTAGGAGGTATGTATATTTTGGTTCTACAATGGTTAACTTATGAGTTATGCAGGTCATTGAATAGAACAAGAAGACATTGGTAGATATAACTAGCAAATATGATAACTAGGTATGTTTTTTCCTATATCAAGTTAGAATCCTACCTTGTGTTAGGATCTTATACTTTTGTATGAATGATTATTCTTGAAGTTAGAAGTTTAAGTAATCAACGGTTTATGCATATTATGTTTCTTACTTTGATTGATGATATGACTAACCAGAAGAGTCCTATGGTCAATAAGAATATGCATGAGTAATAGAAGTCCTCCCTGAAACCTTGAATACTGATGCTTGTGATAAATTACCTGTGTGTGAAATGTTCATGACCATACATGATTAAGATTATTTAGGATCATAATGTTATGATAGTATTGAGATTATACTAATGGATGTATGATTATATATGAGATCTTGAGGATGACACTATCATGACACTAGTGCACACTTAAGCATGCATAGTGGTCCAAGATGGATATAATTTCAAGGACAGGTAGTCCAGGAAGCAAAGATCAAGAAGGAGCACAATCCAATAGTTCCTGCAAGGAAGCAAAGATCCAGAGAGAGCACTCCAGGAAGTAAAGATCAAGAAGGAGTCCACCCTACAACTAAACAAAGATAAGTATTTGAATTATCATTTCTTACTACCTAAATGATATTGTTCATTCATGTACATACTTATGTTCCTAGATTTAGGTTATGTATTATGCATATTAGAATAATTGCATTAATGAACAATATACTACTAATATGCATGTAATGGGTAAGTGGCCTATGGCACTGTACAACATTCCATTGCTACTTATTTAGAATGAAACCTCTTTGCTAACATGTTGGGAGTTGTGCACACTCTTAAAAAATGTTATGGTAAAGATGGAAGGCATCTAGAAAGTTTCCGTGTGAATACGGGATATGGACAAATGTTGTATTGAAGCATTGGCTAAAATAATTGCATGACTATATGACATATGTTTTTATGCGTAAGATTTTGTTATGAAAACTATGAGAAGTTTCCAATCATGCAATTGAATTTGACTTGTAGGAAAGATCGTGTACAATCACCTACTAGGACAACAACATTTGTCCCAGCAACGAAGTTCATGAAAACTATCTACTGAAGATATTGAAGAATCTGAAGTTCCCAGGATCCGAGATGAAGTAATGAAAGGATGCCATGATCAAAGAGTACCAATCGATCATGAAGAATGATGTTTGGGATGTGGTCCCGACAATAGAAGGGAAGTCTGTTGTGACTTCCAAGTGGATCTATAAGATCAAGCATGCTGCAGGTGGTAGCATAGAGAAATACAAGGCGAGGTTTGTAGCTTGTGTCTTCTCCCGGAAAGAGGGAATAGAATATGAAGAGACTTTTGCTCCTGTAGCCAGATACACTTCCATCAGAACAATACTTGCTTTGGTTGCAGTGATGAAGTGCAAGATACACCAGATGGATGTCAAGACAGCTTTCTTAAATGGTGTAGTCGAGGAGGAAGTGTATGTGGAGCAGTCGCTTGGTTTTGAGACACATGACAGGAAGTCATATGTGTGCAAATTGAAAAAAGCCTTGTATGGATTGAAGCGAGCTCGTAGGAATTGGTATGGTAGGATGGACAGTTCCTATCCAGTTTGGGCTTTACTAAGAGTAAAGCGGATTCCAACCTTTACTACAAGGTTGAGGAAGGAAATCCAGTTATACTTCTATTGTATGTGGATGACCTGTTTGTTACAGGTGAGGATAGATTGATTGCCGATACGAAGAGGAAGCTTACTTTCGAGTTCGAGATTAAGGACTTGGGGATGATGCACTACTTTCGAGGCATGGAGGTGTGGCAGAGTGCAGATGGAATCTTCCTTGGACAAGGGAAGTCTGCAGTAGAGATCCTGAAGCAATTTGGGATGATGGACTGCAAGGCCATGGCCACACCTATGTCATAGAACCTAAAGATTCTGTGTGATGCTTAATCTGAGCTGGTTGATGTCACGATGTATTGACAAATGATTGGGTCCTTGATGTACCTGACGAACACAAGACCAGATATTTGCTTTGCTGTGAACACAATGAGCCAGTTCCTGACGGATCCGAGAAGTGTTCACCTAGTTGCTGTAAAGCATATTCTGAGGTACCTGAAGGGTGCAGTTGACTATGGGCTCAAGTATGATGCGAATCAAAAGTTTAACCTGGAAGGTTATGTTGATTCAGATTGGGCAGGCAGTGTTGTAGATAGGAAGAGCACATCAGGGTGTTGATTCAGTATGGGATCAGGTGTGATCTCTTGGTTTAGCAAGTTGCAAACCTGCGTAGCACTGAGTACAGCCGAAGTAGAGTATGTCACAACTTGTTCGGCTAGTTGTGAGGTAGTATGGCTGAGGAAGCTACTATATGAGCTATTTGATCTCCTGTTGGATGCTGCCTGTATCTTCTGTGATAACCAGAGTTGTGTGAAGTTGTCTGAGAACCCGGTGTTCCATGACAGGTCAAAGCACATTGAGATCAAATATCACTATATTAGGGACATGGTTCAGAGAGGAGCAGTGAAGCTCCTGTATGTTGCGACGGACGAGCAGGTAGCCGATTTGTCGACCAAGCCGCTGGCCAGACTGAAGTTTGACTACTTCAAAGAGAGGCTTGGTGTACTTCTGATCAAGATTCCCTCTAAGGGGAAGTGATGAATCCGGAGACACAGATGCACACAAGCCATTCTCACATGGTGGTGAGATGTAAGGGCTTAGTGAAGCCTTTCCCGGATGGTCAGAGGAGAGTCCTTCCATGTCGGTGAGTGTAAGTGTTGTGTTATGTGCATCTGGGATGTGTTGTGCAGACTATGAGGTGATCTGAAGACGATGAGGTAACGGTATAGTACACAGGTTTTGCAGAGGCATGTAATAATTCTTGAGATGCTCTTGACAGGTTTTGTACTGACATGTAATCAGTCCTGGGAGATCTTGACAGGTTTTGCAGAGGCATGTAATAAGTCCTGGGATGCTCTTGACAGGTTTTCTAGTGACATGTAATCAGTCCTGGGAGATCTTGATAGGTTTTGCAGAGGCATGTAATAAGTCCTGGGATGCTCTTGACAAGTTTTGCAGTGACATGTAATCAGTCCTGGGAGATCTTTACAGGTTTTGCAGAAGCATGTAATAAGTCCTGGGATGCTCTTGACAGGTTTTGCACTGGCATATAATCAGTCCTGGGAGATCCTGCAGGTTTTGCAAAAGCATATAATTAGTCTTAAGATGCTCTTGCAGGTTTTGCAGAGGCAGTGTAATCAGTCTTGGGAGATCTTGTAGGTGTTGCAGAGGCAGTGTAATCAGTCCTGAGGTGTACTCACTTGATGGCTTGCTCGTAGAGATGATGAAGAACTACATGGAGGCTAGGCCTACAACCAGCATGAAAAAGGGTCGGCTCTCTAGAACTTCCTATGACGAGTAGATTGGAGATTGATTGAGATAGCAGCAGATACGATGACGATGATTTGATGATCCAAAGAAGAAGACTTGTGCTAGAAGACCTGTGTCGAGAAATACCTTCCTAGTTAAGAGGGAGTGTTGATGTATATGTAACTTCGGCATGTATTTCATAAATGTATATTGTATCCCTACAGAGACGTTATTATTCCTCTATACGGAAGTGTCGTAACTTATACAAGAGGGGTTTTTAGACCACCAAGTGTGGGGTCGGCCCTGAGTTGGGTTACCATGGGCTATTAGACTCTCCTAGAGAAGTCGGCCTTGTTAGGTTATTAGGCAAGTCGAGTTGTGTATAAATAGAGTGAGGGTGTCACTCTATTTCATCATTCACTTACTCATCTATCTCTCACTTGAGTGATGCGCACTAGTGGAGGAGGAGAAGCTGCTAAGGAGTCTATTTCTTGTACTTGGGTTTTGTATCCTTGCTCTTTCTATCTCAGAGGAAGTTGCAGGGTTTTTCACCTTCTTGGTTTTTCCCGAGGAAACTCTGTGTCTATTGTCTCTTGTTCTTGTCTCTTATGATTGATATGTTGTGATTGTTATTCTTTCAGATAAGATCCTAGATCATATTGAATTAATTCTCAAAATCTAACACCTGCAACACATTCACTTCAATAAAAAAGGAATTAAGTTTTATATAAGTCTCAGGGATACGTACTGCAAATACAGGAACTTGGAATCTTAGAGTCATTCCCAGTTTCATTTGTACTAAATTCGTCACCATGCATACATCCCAAGCAAGTGTTGGATTGCACGCTTTGTTACAAATATTAATAGCAACAATACAACTCTTTTTTATCCTTTTACACTCAAGGATGCCTCATTTCAATTGGATTTTCAAGTTTATGTCCCTATTTCCTGGTAGGACCTATTTAAGAGGATATGAAGCTAACTGTTAAGAGATTATGCCTGAGAATATAACCAGCATTGATCCATCTTAAGCCCGGTTCTATCAAGCACTGAGAGGCATCAAATTTCTTGGTGTAAATTTTCTTCCTAATGTGTAAAAAATTTGAGATTAAAACATTTACCCTCAAGAAATTTAATCCCTCTCCGTACTTAATAGATTAGGGTTTAAGATGGATCTATGTTGGTTTTAGTTTTTTTTATCTTTATGGAAAATTTAAAATTAAATAGAAATATGTTGTCGAATAGCTTTATTTAATTTTTTGTTATTGCCACGTCAGTCAGCGTTACCCACGTTACGTGACAAAATATCCACCATACTGGGCTGTAGAGCACCTCGCTACTCTCGGTGCAATCAAGTGACTTTTCTGTGAGTAGAAGAATGCTTTGCTCACAATTGGCACTAAGGTTTGTTCCAACTGTTGTTAGTTTTTGGTTTCTCTGAGTTGTTCTCCTAGAAAGAGGATGCATGAGTGTTGAAGGAGATTCCTTGCTGGATGGGTGTGCCATGTGGGAGAGATTCCCTTATGTTCATATGACAATTTTCTTACACCGATGATGCTTGGCATTTTGTATATTTGGTCAGTGTGAGATTATGATAGATTCTATGACAGATATGACATATTCCTCTTACACATTATGAAGCGAATTACACATGCTAAGTAGGGTGCATCCCTTGTTACATGTGGTTGTTGATTCCTTTCAGTAAAGATATTATTAGCCATTACTTTTGTAACCATTGTTTCCTCTCTTATCAGCTTTAACTTAGTAAGGGAGGGAACACTAGTTAGGCTTATATACAGTGAGCTTGAGTAGAGTGATTCTACAAAGAGTGTACTAAGGTTTGTGAGAAGCCATTGTAGTACCTTGAGGGCAGTATTTTAACATTCTTATTGTGTGAATGAGAAGATAGTGATTATTGTTATAAAATTTTGTTTGTTGTCCACTATATTTATTGTGCTAATTTATTAGATCTAGTCTTTATATGCAGCTGTGGAAGATATTCTTATTGTATTTGTCTTATATTTGATCATGTAAAAACCCTAAAAGATCAATGTTATATTGTACTTGTAAAACATGTAATGCCGGCTCAAGAAGATTCCAAAAGAAATAATAAATAAACAATATTATGTTGCTCCCTAGACAAGTCAGCCCAGTCAAACAATATTATGTTGCTCCCTAGACAAGTCGGCCCAGTCAAGTAGACAAGTCTGCCCAACAGTGAAAAAGGCCACCCAGGACAAGTATAAATAAGGGGTGGCATGTCCTCATTTGGATACCAAGCAAGTGAAGTGAGATCTGCTCCATAAGTGCGCATGGGAGAGTAGCTGCCGCTGGAGGAGGACTTTTATTTCAAGTTCTATCTTATCTTGTCTTTGTATCTTCTATTCTTGGGGCATCTTTGTATGAGAGAGCTTTAGCTCTTCATTGTATTGACTTTGTAATTTGTTGACGAATCTATACTGAGAAGTTCTATTGGGTTTTTCCTGTGAAAGGGTTTTCCCGGGATAAATCTTTGTCTATTTTTGAATGTATTTCTTTCAATGATCCTTATGCATGCAGTTATTATGATGTGATATGATAAATTGAATGAAAGTCTCACATATTTGCTCTTAAGTAAAGTTCTAACACACTCTTGAATTTGCTATTTAGCAATTGTGTTTGTATAGATCTGAAATTGGATTAGTGGTTCTAGTTTTTCTGTTTTAGTTGTAGGTAATTCTTTGAGTGTAGTTATGTGTATCATGTGGATGTAAAATTTCAAGATGTAAAATTACGACATGGTTTTAGAGCTCTACATCTAAGATTCTCCACATCCATGTATGGATTGGACTGTCACCTGTGAGAGGGAGAATCTTAGTGGATGTGATGCCCATAAGACTCCAAAGATTGGATTGATCCATGCCTGTGAGAGGCACTACGACCATTAGAGGTTGTGGGTTAGATGCTTGTGTAGCTCCAGTGATTGGAGTGGATTTGTTGCTTGCGATAGGTGCAATGTACTTGTGATAGGTTGATTTCAGTGTCTGATCTGTTTGTTGAAGTGTATTCTAGTCTCTAGGTTCCTAGGATGACTACTCTTGGTCTTAGAGAGTGTGACTGTCTATAAGGTGCTTCTAACTTTGCATCATGGAAGTGTCGACTGTAGGTCTTGTTGTAGGAGATGGATCTTTGGGGGATTGTAAAAGGGATTGCCATTCCTCCAATTAATGCTACTTTGATGGCTGTGTTGACCACCAAGTCAGCTAGGTGGGAAACCATGTACCATGAAGATAAATGAAGTGTACCTTACAAAATATTCAAGCTTCAAATGACTCAGCAGGGCAATATTGCCCCTTTCTTCTCTTCTTCTTCTTCATGAAATTGCTGCACCCCTGCGGGGAGTTTGTAAGGATGTGTCCGCATGATGGTCAATGTTTTGTAAAACTTAGTTGCCTAGGACTTTATCATTAGGGAATTCCTTTCATCGAGTGTTTTTTCTGCTCGGATAATTAACTTTGCTCTTTAGCAATTTTAATTATTGGAGTTTTTCACTTAAAATTCCTCCAAAGTGGTGAAAGGCGTTCTAATGATCGAGCCCGTCGGGTGATTAAGGTCTAGGAGTGTTGTATATTACCATGCTAGACATTATCCAAAGTCTTGTGGAATTTCATTAAGTTTTGCCTAGTATTTTTAAAAAATTTGTAATTAAAAAATGTCCCTCAACATAAATTGTTGTATTGTAAAAGAGGGATAAGTGTCTCCTAGTGCCCATAAATAGGGGTACGGGTACTCAAAACCAATGGCTTGAGACCCCCTACACCCTTGGACCAAGTTTGGAGTCAAGTCATTAAGTTTTGATAGGGTTTTGGCCAAGTTTTCCTAAGTCAGTAAAACAATCAAGAAAAATTGCCTATAATTAAAAATGACAATTTTTTGTAAAGTGTCTAAAGTCACTTGGAAAGGGGGAATTATGTTTTCCAAAGTCATATTATGCACCAAGAGGGAAATCAAAGGCAAAAATTCCCCCCCCATGTAAAGTTTCAAGAGTTTGAAGTTGTCTCCCTAAGGGGGGCACCCTCTCTCACCATGGGAATTGAGAAAATTTGAAATAAGCCAAAGCGGGGGGTCCCACCTTCATGATTTCCTCCCTTTGGCCTAGCAATCAATTATAAAACATGGGAAGGGGGTTTTGTTCCCCCCATTTTTTGGATTATTAACCCATGGAAGTGTGCCCCCCTTCATGGGCCCCCTTTCTCTTCAAATGACAAATATCACTCATGCAAAGGGACTCTCCCCTCTCTCTTTTTCTATAAAAGGAGGTCTCTCCTTCTCATCTGGGTTACAATCTCTTGACTCTTTCAAGCTCTCATTCTCTCTCACTCTCTTGCTCTCATTTTGCTCTCATTTTTGTGAGCCATTGTAATTTCCATCCATTTTGGCTCTCTAATAAAAATATTTGGAGGAAAGCTGGTGTTTCTTTCTGTTCCATGGTGGTTTGGTGTTGTGCTCCATTGTTGCTCAAGCTATTGGAGGCCAAAGAGGCAAATTTCTTTGCCTTGGTGAGATCTATTCATTTTTGTTTAAATTTCACAAGTTTTTAGATTTTGTAGTTAAGAAGTTCATTCTTTCTTGGTTGAATAACATGATTTCTTAATTCATTGTTTGAAACATACATTTTATTAGTTTGTGTAGCAAAATCTATCAAGTTGCAGGTTACCAAAATTTGGAGAGTGGAATTCCTCGGTTGGATGCCCCATTGCTTGAAAGCCTTAAGAGAAAAGGACATTTTTTCCTCGCTTTCCACTAAAATTTCTGCACATTTTTTTACATCTTATTTACACTTTAGAATATTATTTAAAATACTCATTTTCATAAGTTATTTTGAGTTAGTTAATCTACAAAATTTTCAGAAATTTATGTACATAATTTTACACTAATATTCAGTGTCCCAAAGTGATTTTGGGCACTCTTTACTGTATATTTGCTTGTTGTTTTGTGCAGGTTCTTAGCAAAATAAAGAGAGACTCTGCCAAAATTTTGGTAGAAAAGAGTTCAAAAGACCCCCAAGATTCCCTACTTCAAAGGACAATGCCAAGAGGGGCCCAAAACCCCTTTCCTTTTCTCTTTCTCTCAAATTTCTGCTGCAAAATTCTTTTTCTCATTGTAAGGGCCAAGAGAATCTCTTGAGCCCACTTTCCATTTCCTCTAAGTTTCAAATATTATCTCAAAATTTTATTTAAGCCTCTCATTGCATGCAAAGGAAGTTGGGCTTTGCCCACTCTTGCATAGCAAAAGAAGAAGGCTAGGATTTAGATTTTCATTTATAATCGCAAGTTTTTTTTTTGCTCCACTTTGTCCATTCGGAAGAGGATTGAGTGGAGGGTATCAGTTTGTTTTTGCTTTCATTTCTTTATTTCTGCCCACACCTTGCAAGAGAAGTGTCTCTGCCCATCCTTGCAATATTGTGTCGGCTAGATTTTGTTTAAAGTTCATTTTTAATTATTTATTTCAAGTAAATAAATCTTGTCCCACTTTTGCCCCGTATTTCCTCCCCTTGCTGGTTTTTCCAATCCCGAGTGAAAAGAAAGGGCAAAAGTTCGAGTTGGCTAGTTTTAATAGGCACTTTAACAGCTTATTTTGAAATTGAGAAAATAAGGATTAGTTGTGGAGCTAGAGGGGTAGAGGCTGAAGGGAGCCTCATGGCACAAATTAGCCTTCCAGTTTCTGGAAAATCAGATACAGTGAAGTGCATATTTTGGGACTGCCGATTCGCTAGAGATTGCTGGCAGTACACATAGGATCAACACTCTTCTTTATTTCAAGAAAAGGTGCATTGGAGAACTGCAATCCTTGTTGACTGTAGATATCTACTGCTTGCTGACTTCACAGGAATTTGGCACTACCTCCGAGTTACTGCATTGTTCACCATATGGAAGCCAAGGTGCAAGTTTATTTTTGATAACGAGGTCAGCTCAATTCAGTGTTTGTGTTGTAACTGGAAGGAAGAGGTATGTATGCAATTGTTTTTTTAACCAAAATGGATAGAAATTTTTATTATATTAGACAAAGTGGCTGGGCCACACATCAAAATTACATCTGTCTGAATAATATCTGATTGTCCAGACTTCACCGTAACTAATGCAGAAGCTAGACTATCTTTGCAAACCACAAAACATCCTCCTGACTGAGGGAATTTAAACATTCTACTATCCAATCTATTACTATAAATGCGATAGAAAGTTCCTGACAACTACACAAAATTGCAAAACATTCAACAAATAAGAGAAATTGGAGAATGAGCCCTCTCCATAGAGCGTGCCTGGAAATGCCTGTTCGACCTTAAGCATATGAGATTTGCCTGCTACCATGTTCATCTGGTTCTCCATCATTCCAAAGCGACACAACAGCTTCTGTATTGTCCATTCCTAAGAATCGAATCTCCTTGTAAACTCAGCTTCCTGGGTTCTGTGCTCCCTCCGTTCTTGAGCAGCTTCTCTTTCAATTTGACTGAGTTGTTCTTGATACCTATGTTTGTTGTATCTCATACGATGCTTCAGAGTGGCAACCTTGTGCTGGAGAACCTTAACTTCCGCCGAGACCCTCTGTATTCCATGCTCTGGGCAGCAATTAGCACTAGAATCACTGTCAGACATTATGCAATTCTCAAGTTGTTCCCTCCAGAAGGTGGGCCGAGGATTGTAGATTTGCCATGAACAACCCTTCGAATACCAATTCACCAGACAATTGACACAATGTGACCAAAGCCTAGTCAGGGAACGCCAAGGTTTAAATGTGCTCCTCCCACATTCCCGTATGATGAGGCTATCTTTCATCTTTAACTCCATCCTGCAAACATCAACTCTCACCTCATACTTGAGTACCTGATTCATCGTGGGATTTATCATTGAAAGGAATGAATTTGATATACCGTACTGCATTTACTAGAGCACAGCTGCCTTCGCCACCTATTGCCCTGATATCCCAAGTTTTTCCCACATTCTAACATCATATTGCATGACGAACACACTTGGTGCTATGATGATTGCATAAAATTCCGGGCTTTGTTAATTCATCAACAACTCCTGTTTGAGTCTGGCCATCCGATTTGCATGGGCATCTGCATCTTTATTTAGACCCCGCGGAATATGAAAAAGCCGATATCCTTGAAGAGATTTCAGGAGAGAGTTCACTCGGGCGATAACTCATTGCAAATGAAAATGTTTTGGTTCTACTTTGGCATGACATAGGCTAATGATATAGTATGAATCCCCAAATATATAGACCTCTGAGACCCCTTCCTGCTTCACAATTGACAACCCTTGCAGAATAACCAAAGCCTCTGCTTGGTTGTGGTTCTACCTAAACCCCAGGCGAATCCAAAAATTATTTGTCCTTCGGGATCAAGGAGAGTCCCTCCCGCTCCTGCTGCCCCCGAGGTATATATGCAATTGTTGGTTGAAGGCTTAGCATCTTTATGCAATTGTTGGATAAAGATTTTCTTCTCATTAAAGATGCTAAAGACCTAGATGCTATGGCATATTCTGATTTTATTCCTGCTTTATTGGTGTTGAGTAAGAGGATATATTTATGATTGTGTATACCCTTCCAATTTTTCCTCTTCATTTGTAAATATTTCTATGTTAATATAAGATGTATTTTAAAAAATAATCTCTGAACTACTGTAAAAATGAATGGAAACCCACATTGTATGATGGATCTCATCAAGAAGGGTTGGAACTATGTCTAGCATCAATAGTCAGTTCTTGTCCAGGAAAGAATTCATTTGTGGGAAGTGTTAAAATTTACCAATTTTAATAGTAACAGATTGTAAATAAAATAGTGCAGAGATAGCTAGCAGTAAACACACATCCACAAAATTTGAACACAATATTTTTCACGAGGAAACCTTTCAAGGAAAAAAACCCCAATTCAATTAATAATAATTTATCTCCTAAATGAGATGACTGAGTTTGTACAATAATAGGCTAAGAACAAGCCTTTTCAACAAATCAGAATTTGTTTCATTGATCAAGAAGAACACTGATGAAGACAAGCTTCCTGTACAAGTCTGCTCTGTCATCAAACTGCCTTCATACCATTTGCCTGTTCATTACTGATTTCTGATGTATATCCTACTGAGGGTGCCGTGACCTGTCCAAGCCTTTTCCAGGACTGCCAATACCTGTTCAAGCCTTTTCCAATGCTGTTGTGACCTGCTGTAGGTTGTGGGTGCCCTAATGGGGCTGCCGAGTGCATAAGAAGATCCCAAAAGAATTCAGGTGGCAGCTTTAGACCAACAAAAATATTTGGAGCTTGACTTCTTCAAGGAATAGGAACCAACAGAAAAACAATCACCCACAAGCTGATCTAAAGGAGCAGAGCAGATGTATGCTAAATCGATGGGGTAAAATAAGAAGTTTTCTTTCTTATTTATAATGAACCAAGTGGCAAAAAATAATTTCATCAAGTGGAGCCAACCTGAGACTTTATATCCTTTTAATTTCATTTGAGGCCGACCTATGATCATATAAATTATTTTTTTAGTTTTCTTCAAATGGTGGGTACATTGACCAAGTCAAGTTAAGCTTGGGTTTCATGGTTCTTCAAGTGATTCACAATAAGTCATTCAGGTGTTCTTCAAGGTTTTCAATGATCTATTCATGTCCACTCCAAGTGCATCATCATAAGGAGAATTATTAATTGCTTTTACTTCACCCTCCTTGTTGCCACCAAGATCAAGTGATAGGTATTTACACACGCGTTGATCAGTCCCTTGAGAAGGTTCCATAGCCCATAGATCAAGGAAAGGAGTACACCACTTGCCTAGACCCGGTCTAAGGCTTATAGTGAAATCCTGGTAACTGACCAGGTGCCTCCATTCTCCCAGAGAATGGCTCTTAGCCCCAGTATGAGCTTCCAGTCCCAGACTGGATCAATATTCTGGTATTTGACCAGGTGCCTCCATTCTCCCAAAGAATGGCACTCGATGGTGCTCAGAAAATCAACACTCCCTCTCAGCGAGA
The DNA here is from genome assembly GCA_027924585.1 of Larix kaempferi. Taxonomy (NCBI): domain Eukaryota; kingdom Viridiplantae; phylum Streptophyta; class Pinopsida; order Pinales; family Pinaceae; genus Larix; species Larix kaempferi. The sequence continues at coordinate 7,684,359 of BSBM01000602.1, forward strand.
GGGTCATTATCTGCAATACCAAGCTTGTCTCGAAAGTGCACAAGCTTTGTCAACGACAAAGGCTTGGTCAATATGTCAGCAACCTGTTCGTCTATAGGGATGTACTGGAGCTTCATGGCACCTCCCTGTACCATATCTCTGATGAAGTGATACTTCATCTCAATGTTCTTTGACCTGTCGTGAAATACAAGGTTCTCTGAAAGCTTAATGCAACTCCGATTATCACAATGAATAATAGTTGGCTCAATCTTTCCACCAAACAAGTCAGAGAGAAGCTTTCTAAGCCAAACTGCTTCTCTGCAGGCATCACTGGCAGCAATATACTCAGCTTTAGCTGTGCTCTGAGCTATGGAACCCTGTTTTCTGCTAGACCAAGAGATCATGGCTGATCCCAAACTAAAACAGTACCCTGATGTGGTTTTCTGGTCCACTGCACTGCCAGCCCAATCGGAGTCAGCATATCCAAGTAGCATTACTCCACTATTAGAGGTATATCTGAGCCCATAAGTAATAGTACCTTGCAAATATCTGAGCACATGTTTGGTAGCTATCCAGTGTATGTGCTTTGGCTCGAACATGAACTGACTCAATGCATTCCCTGCATAACAAATATCTGGTCTCGTATGCACTAGATACATCAAAGATCCAATAAGTTGACGATACTGAGTAGGATCCACTGCCTTTGAATAAGTAGCCGAGTCACGTAACTTCTTCAGGTTTGATGTCATGGGAACACTCATGGGTTTGCAGTCATGCATCCCAAACCTCTGCAAGATATCGACTGTATACTTCCCTTGAGACAGGAAGATCTCCTCTGGCTTCTACCAGACCTCTAAACCAAGAAAATAGTGCATGAGTCCCATATCTTTCATCTCAAATTCTGAAGTAAGCTCCCTTTTGCACTGAGCTATCAGTTGCTCCTCTCCAGTAAGGAAGAATTCATCCACATATAGGACTAGGATCAAGACATGGTTCTGAACAACCTTAAAGTAAAGGTTGGAATCAACAATACTCTTGGAGAATCCCAAACTGTGAAGGTAACCATAAATCCTAGCATACCAGACCCTTGGGGCTTGTTTGAGTCCATACAAAGATTTTTTTAGCTTGCACACATGAGACTGCATTTCATGAGTCACAAAATCTTCAGGTTTCTCAATGTAGACCTCTTCTTCAACTTCTCCATTAAGAAAAGCTGTCTTTAGAGCCATTTGATGGAGCTTCCATCCAAAGACAGCAGCGAGGGAGATAATGGTCCTGATGGTGGTGTACCTGGCAACAGGAGCAAATGTTTCATCATAGTCTATGCCTTCCTTTTGTGAGAAACCACGTGCAACAAGTATTGCCTTAAATTTCTCAATGCTGCCATCAGCAGCATGCTTGATTTTGTAGAGCCATCTGGAAGTCACCACAGACTTCCCTTTTGGTCTAGGAACAATTTCCCACACATCATTTTTCATAATGGAATTATATTCTTCTATCATGGCATCAATCCATACTTGATGAGTTTCTGCTTCTTTGAATGTAGAAGGTTCTGCATCAATGAGCTTACTCATAAGACCTGAGTACTTTTGGGGCTTCTTGCTTTCTCTAAATGTCCTAGAAGGAGATTTATGCTTCTTTGCTTCTTGCAATGTCTCACAAAACCAAGCAGGTCTTCTCTTGGAAGGAGGAGCCTCAAGTAGTTCTTCAGCTGGTCTATCTGGAATTCGAGGCTCATCTTCTTCCTCCCTCTGAATCTCTAAAAAAGGAGAGTTTGGAATGTCGGAAAGAGATTCTTCTGTATCTTTTGGAAGCTCTTCGGAGTGGCAAAAAATAGCTTCCTCATGAAATATCACATCTCTATTGACTTCAATGTACCTTTGAACAGGAACATAGATGCGGTAGGCTTTTGAATTTCCACTGTACCCAACAAATGTGCCTTTCTTTCCAGAAGGCTCCAGCTTCAATCTCTTTTCTTTTGGCACATGGATGTAGACTGGAGTGCCAAAGATCCTCATGTGGTCAACTGTAGGTTTCTTACCTGTAAAAACTTCTTCTAGAGTCTTTTCTCCCAAAATGGCATGAGGACTTCTGTTTTGAATGTAGACAGCAGTACCAGCAGCCTCAACCCACAGAGGCAAAGGAAGATCTAGATCACATAACATGGCTTTAGCAGCCTCACATACTGTTCTATTCTTCCTTTCTGCAACCCCATTCTGTTGGAGGTTGTAAGGTACAGTCAATTCCTTCTTGATTCCAGCTTCTTGGAAAAAGTCATCAAAATCATTAGATTCAAACTCACCTCCATTGTCTGACCTTAAGATACGGCTGTGTCTTTTTGTCTGATTTTCAATCAGTGCCTTGAACTCCTTGAACTTATCAAAAGTTTCATTTTTAGCCTTTAGAAAGTAGATCAATGATTTACGAGAGTAATCATCAATGAACAGTACATAGTATAAACAACCACTTAAAGAAGGTGAAGACATGGGTCCACAAATGTCAAAATGAATCAAGTCTAAAATCCCTTTTGAACTGCTGTTACTCTTTGAAAAAGACTTCTTGGTATTTTTACCAGGGGCACAACCTTTGCAAATACCACTATGTTCATTAGAAAACTCAGGCATACCTGTAACCATCTTTTGAAGACCAAGGAGGGTTGTATAATGAAGGTTCCCAAACCTTCGGTGCCATAACTCACAAGGGTTGATTGTACTGTGAACCAATGCTTGAGTAGAATGCCCAGATGCCTTGTAAAGGCCTCCCTCTCAAACCCCATTCAATTCTACTGCACTCAACCTTTCATTCTTTGACCACAGAAGAACCTTTTTGTCCATGAATATAACTCTGTAGCCTTTATCTTCCAAGCTAGCAACTGAAAGGAGATTCTTCTTCAAGCCTGGAACATATAGTATGTCTTAAATGTGCAACATGGTCCCTGAATCAAGTTGAAATGAAACTGAGCCCACTCCCTCAATTTTGTAGGTGGAGTCATCTCCAAGTTCTACTTGAGTGGCAAACTTCTTCTTTCTGTAGCTTGTAAGAACTTCACGGGAACCAGTCATATGTTTTGAGGCTCCACTGTCCACCAACCAAGAATTTGAAAGGCTGGCTAGTTTCCATGTGGATTGTGTGCGAACTAAGACTGGCTCCACTGTTAGTCAACTTGTGATTGTCCACACAAGGCGAAGCCGAGGGGGTCAACGAATTAGGTACCTCCAAAACAAATGTAGAGTGAAGTCTCGCTCGTATAGTTTGGTTTATTGTCCCTTCAGGTTCAGGATGTGAATCCTTCTTATGTCACCAGTAGTCACGAACGAAAGGCATCGAGCAATCTTGGACAAGGTGTCCATAGACATAACACCAGTTGTAATGGAACAACAGTCCAATGTAGTCAAGGTCCTGAGAAATGGTATAAGAATCCCTTGTGATGTTGATTTTGTCCGATTGACTGTCCCTGATATCAAGGTCGACTAGAATCTTTGCAACGGCCATATCCCCAGTAACCTCGAAGTTGTTGTCCGACAGGAGAAATAATCCCAGTGACTCTCCAATAAGAGCAAATATCTTTGGACTCCATAGTTCAGGAGGTAAACCCGAGAGATTCACCCAAGTAGGGTGGGAGTAAGTCTTCTCCGTACGAGCGTCAAAATCCGGTATCCATCTCTTAACCTTGAATGGCATAGTCCCCCAGAACCAGTGGCCTTCAAGGATCCTTTTTGCGTTTACAAAGGTTCTGAGGATAGCTCCCAACCATCCTTTTGAGAGCCCAAAACATTGAGGGGTATAATAAAAAAAACTCCAATTGTTTGCAACCCACGTACGAAAGGTGGCTAGTGCCATACTACCACCACGGAAGCGGCCAACTATGGTTGTTCAGACATCGAAAAAAATTTGAACATCGGCAAGTCCTCACCCAGAGCAAGATTAGCCTTCGGATTCCGTTTAACGCACCTTCTGCGCTTTATACCTATAGGGGTTAGACTGACACCCAGGTCCGGACCCTTTGCAGAAGATGGTTCACCAAAGAAAAGGCTCGAATGCTCTATAGAGCCTAAAGAATAGTGGGAGTCAGGAACCTGGATAGGAAAAGTACCGACACCATGGGAAAATGGGGGAGGATGAAAGGTGGCGGGATATTAAATACTTTCCTCCTCGGCGAGTGTGATCTTGTTGATAATGAGGGTCAATTTCCCAAGGCACATAGGAAGGTTCCATGTGTCCTATGTCATAAAGGCAGTACTCGGGAAAGGGTTAAAAAAGTAGGTCTGACAACAACAACACGGTGATGGAAGTCCCTCTAGTTGATGTCTAATAAAAAAAACTAGATGAAAAAATAAGAGTCGACCATCAAAAGGTTAAGGATAAATCCAAAAAAAGAGACCGCTACCTACCATGTGTAAAAAGCACATATACGCCATTAAGCGCATACAAACACAAGCCTTCGATATATGGGCTCTGCAAACCCAGATATACACTGGAACCTAGAAACACCGCCATCCATGAAAATCCTCGCCGCCATACACCTATATAAAGTGAAATACAACTTAATATATTTGTGTAAGTATCAAGATTTTATGATATAATACATCATTTGAAGTGTTTAACAATTATCTAAGTGTTTAATAATTATAATATAAACAATGTTTATAACATAAGATTTAAGTGTTTAACAATTATTTTCTTAGACATTAAATCAATTAGTCTCAACTTTAGAACTATATAAATGATTCACTACCTAAAACACAATGCCTATATTTGCAAATTTTATAGTGTAAATTATATTGCATTATGGATTAAGCCCATTATTGACCTAATTTACAATGCAATCATAGAAGGCAATATCACAAGAGCATGGAAGACAATCCCACCTATCTAATAATTTATCTAGGTATACCCCTGCCCACCAACATATCGATCATGAACATCAACATTAATCAAGTAGCTCAATAATTAAATCAATTTAACCACATTCTAATGAATCACCATTTAATATTATAATTATAATACATAGTAATAAATAACATATGCATTTACTGGTGATTACTAGTTTACACTTAGTCTTCTCACAGTCACATGAAATTGTTGACTTTACAATTTCTTTAACACTGCCTACCTAGTGGAAGACCACATTAGACACTTTTGTCCAAGTCGGTGCTAAGCACGCCAAAATAATACAAAGCACTTGTCCCATTTTAACTCTACCTTTATATTATCACAAATCATAAATCAGTTTACCTTCTTATTATTATAGATCTAGAATATTATACATTTGGGAATGACCACATTTTTGTCATACACCTTCATTTTGATCCCTTGAAGATGGATGGAGTGTCCACTCGAAATGTTGGGCATTTCTAAAACCTTAACATAGTGTAATTCCACAAACTTCAACACAATGATAATCTATATAAAATGAAATGGAATAGTCCAAAGAACAAAGAACAATACTTATAATGAACTATCGTATCAAACAAAGCCTGAGGTACAACATAATACATATTTTTTCAAAGTTTTGTAAATGAATGTAACTATCTTACATAACACATACATATCATAATTGTGTAAATCGGTGCAACTATCATAGATGGATAATTTTCTCCTACTATTTAAACAAGTTATATGAATAATTAGAAAATAAATATATGTGAGATGGATAGATAAAAGTAATCAAAACTTTGTATTTGTTTTTAACCAAAAAAACAAATCAATATTCTTTATGGTGGGTTCTCACTACTTTTGTATAATGCCAAAATGCCAATTTAGAATATGACGTTTGTTTAAAAAAAAAACAAATCAATATTCTTTATGGTAGGTTGTCACTATTTCTATATAATGCCAAAATGCCAATTTAGAAAATGACTTTGTTTAAAAAACAAAAAATCAATATTCTTTATGGTGGGTTGTCACTACTTCTATATAATGCCAAAATGCCAATTTAGAAGAGATTTGATGAAGCTCTAGCATAAATCTATGATTAAAAAATTATTTAACCTAAAAAATCTCTAACCACATGATTGTTAATTTTTTAACAATGTAACAATTGTCACATTGGTGACTCTATCATTCCTAACACTCTTGAAACTTGCGATGTCTTGGAATTATCAAAGTTGCTTTGTGATCATGTGCTTCACTTGTCCTTTTTCTTTTTTTCCTTATTTATTTTTGTTTTTCAAATTGAAAAAAACCAATTTCTTTACTTTTTCTTTCTTTGTATATGTTTTTAGAGAGCAAAGAAATATTCTTTAGGGCGAGTTGTTATTATTTTTTCTTTATATGTTTTCAGAAAGCTAACGAATATTCTTTAGGGCGAGTTGTTATTATTTCTTTGTATTTGTCTTTATTATACCTGCCAAGGCAGGTATATAGCAATCGGTTAGGTTGTAATTTTTTATTTTTTTTTTATAAATTTTTTTCCATAGTTTTTCTATAGTTTTCATAATTTAAAAATTAAATAATATTTTTTATAATTTTAAAATATATTAATAATTTTTCATTGGACAAAAACTATTAAAATATTATGTTAATAATTTATGATTGGTTAAAAAGTATGACAAGACTAATTTCTTCTGCTGTGAGGTTTAATTGTAAGAATTTTAAAATAGATTAGAAATTTAAAAATAAATATTTTTTTAATTGATGCCACGTTGCACTGGTTTGTAAGTACAGCCCTGCTATGCTGCTTTCCGCTGGTTCTACCATCAAATGTCCCCTCAACCTCAACCTCGGAACCCTAACGTCGTGGGATGAAGGTGACTTTCAATTAATGTAATGATATATAATCGTCGAGAGGCGGACCCAACCTGGCCAGAATTTGAGCCCACTTTATTTAAAATCATTTATTATGACAGCGAGTTTGATTTGAAATCAACCTTGGCAGAAATGCACTGATGCCAATGCGTACACATTCCATTCAATGTAATTTTTTTTATTATTTATAAAGAGTGGCATGATGTTTACTTTAAATGATATGTGAGATTTTTTTAAATGATATGATGTTTACTTTAAATGATATGTGAGAAGCAAACCCAGCTTGGTCAGAATTTGAGCCCACTTTATTTAAAATCATTTATTATGACGGCGAGTTTGATTTGAAATCAACCTTGGCAGAAGTGCACTGATGCCAATGCGTACACATTCCATTCAATGTAATTTTTTTTTTTTTATAAAGAGTGGCATGATGTTTACTTCAAATGATATGTGAGATTTCTAAATAATATGGCATCATATAAAAACCTCATTCCACATAAAATATATTTTATTATGCATTTTCATATTTCCATGGGCTTTTCAAATTAGAGTAGTTGCTCAATCTTATTCAATGACAAACATCGACCTTTACATTTTATGTTTTTGCAATTAATTAAATTAATATTTAGTTTGTTCAAGTGTATAGTATAGTTTATTTAAAGGTTTTTATTGTATAGTATAGTTTATTTAAAAGTTTTTCGAACATCAACACAGTCATAGTTATATGGTGATTTATTTTTATTAATTTTTATTAATCGTATCTTTTATATTAATTTTTTAATTAATTTATAATGGTTAATTATATTGATTAAAAATAATATATATTTATTGATTTCTTTAAATTAATAATTTAAATTTTGAGCTAATTATCATAGTTAAAGTTAATTGTTTACGTCTAATAAAAATTAATTGTATTTTTTGTATTAATTTGTTAATTAATTTATAATGGTTAACTATATTAATTAAAAATAATATATTTACTAGTTTTTTTAAATTAATAATGTAAAGTTTGAGTTAATTACTATAGTTAAAGTTAATTGTTTATATCTAATAAAACAAAGTAAAAAATTGAAAAAATATTTGAAATATTTTTTTATGTTCTTGTTGAGCTCCTATGTATTCACTATGTAATGATTGAGTAGATATAGCCTTTACAACTCGAACCACCAATTAAAAGAAAATTGTATTTCAATTATTTTCATGCAATTTGTTACACTATCATAAACAATCAATTTTTTAATATCAATATCTCTCTAAAATAAAGGTTATTAACAACATCAAGTCCCTTAAGGTTGCAAATTATTATTCACTATAGATTACAAGTAAAAATCTAATTTAATGTTACTAGGTGTTATTGTGGCTGCAAATCATCCCCTAGAGGTACCATGGACTCTTGTGGATACAAGTCATAAGTTCAAATTCAATTAAATCCTTAAAAAAGTTACAAAACATTATTGTCATTGTAGATCACATTCTTAAATTTTGGTCCGTCCCTTTGGGGGTTACCGGTGGTTTTTGTCGCTATATGGCATATATTTAGATCAAGTTGAATCCCTGCTTTGCTGATTCATATATTCAGATCAAGTTGAATCCCTACTTTGACAATCGGCATTGTGGTTGATGTCTTGAGGGAATGCTTATCTACCACGCATTTTTCGTCTAATTTTGTTTAAAATTTAACTAATTTTTATTTATATTTAAAGTAATATCAAAATAAATAAATAGTTATTTAAATATATTGTATAAATAATTAGTTTTTTTATTATAATGTATTTACATATATATTTTTTATATTAACAAATATTATTTAAGGTTAATTTATGAATTTATAGTGTCGATTTTAATAGTAGAAAGAGTTATTAATATTTTAAGTTTTTTTCAATATTTATAATACTATATTAAAACATCTATAAACTATTACATTACTATTTTAAAACATTTATAAACTATTACATTAAAACATATTTAATGTAATAGTTTATATATACAATTAATCTGAAAATGCATTTCGAATTAATGTATCAACTGTGTTTATTTTTGCTTAATTACAATGGTCTTTTCTTTGAACTTGACTTACTTTATTATATTTGAAAAGGAATTTCAAGCATCATAAAAAATATGGATGTCCTACGCGTCTACAGAATAGCACCTTAGATTAGTTTGTTGGCTTCCCAACATTGTTCTGGAATTCATTAATTTTTAAATTACTTGATTTTTAATAAACATGGAGCATAGAACAATATTATAATTATTAGTTTCTTATTAATTTTTTAAAAAATAATATCATCATTAAATTTATAATACTAGAATATATTTTAATCATAATTATAAATTATTAAAAATTCATTTTTATCATGTTCTTTTGTTATTATTTAAAAATAAAATAATTTGAATACTAAGCCATTACAATATAGCTATAGATATCATATTAATTATAAATTGTATTAACATAAATTACAAAACTACACTTCTACTCTACTACTAAATCTTGTTTTAAGATTCTACATATCACACTTTTATTACATTACTAAATCTTGTTGTTAATTTTTAGATATGGGCTTTCATATGTGTTTTTGTAAGATTGTTGGAGTGTTTTAATTACTTTTGTAAATGATAGAGGTTGATTTAATATACAATTCATATTCGTAGTAGGTGTCACTTCTTTCCTACTTTTAGATTAATTTTCATTACTATTTCAATTTTTTAATTTTGGATAATAAATAACTAATACATTACAACATTTCTAAATGGCAGGTATACGCACCTTTCGTGCTAATTTGACTTGTTGAGTGAATTGTGACTATTTCCACATAATGTCAAATTTAAATAAAACATTTAATGAAACTCATCATAAATATATGGTTAAAAAAATCTTAAACCCTCAAAAAAAAATCTCTAATAACATGATTGTTAAATTTTTAACATTGTAACAATTGTCACATTGCGTGAGTCGTCGTTTCTACACATAAACTTATAGTATATTGGAATTTTCAAAGTTGCTTTATGATCAGTATCTTGATTTGTCATTTTTCCTTCCTCCTATTTGCTTTTGGTATATAAAATAAACCAATATTCTTTATGGTGGGTTGTCACTACTTCTACATAATATCTTCATTTGTCATTTTGCCTTCTTCATATTTGTTTTTTGGTATATAAAATAAATAAATATTTTTTTTATGGTGGGTTGTTACTACTTCTCCATAATATTAAACATAAAAGTTTGAAGGTTCATTTTTTTATTTGGATGGATTTTATTCTAGTTGTTTTCTTGGTTTTTTTGTGTAGCCTTACAATGTAATAAGGAAAGATTGGGATGGGATGGTTTTGATTATGAGAAATGGAATGATTGTTAATGAATGATTGGGATGTAAACTTAACATTAACACAAGGAAAAAGTTGATTGCACTTTGGGGATTGCTCTTTATTGCCTGAAAAAAAAACAGGTAACCTGCTTACAGGTAGTAGGAGACTCCCAGATGATTGTTGACTAGATATTTGGTAAATGCTCACTTCATATCTCCTTATTGGAATGGTGGAAAAGGTGCATTAAACTGCTTCAAGAGACTTTTTTCGGAAATTTCCTTCAAGCATATTTATAGGAATTTCAACAAGAAGGTGGATCTTCTATCTAAGAGCGATTTAGATTCGGCTATAGGTGTCCTTTTTATTGAAGAGTTGGTACAATGAGTGATAACTAGCTCATATTCTCTCAACCTTTTTTTTATCAGAATTGTCTTTTATAGATCAGCTGGTTTTGTTTATTTTGTTTCTCTCTTTCTTTGGATGTCTTTGTAGGGAAGGATCCCAATTAAACATGATATCATTTTTGTCTTATGTTACAGTTGGTTATATATGTATGTATGATTAATGCAGTACAATTATTATGCTTCATGAACATTTCCAGGATGTAGATGTCCTTTTTTGATATGATCAAATGATGTAAAAAAATACTTTGATTCTTAATGAATTACAGGTATTGTTAAGTTTCCAAGTTGAAAAAAAATGCCAAACATGATGTGAAATTAGAAGAGAACTTTTAGTGGAATTCAACATAAATCTAAATCTCAGAATTTCTTGCAACAACATTGTTGACACATATTTCTCACACATTATTAACATAGTGACTTGGAATTTTCAAAACTACTTTGTGATTGCAATCTTGATTTGATTTGCACTTTTTCCTTCATTATATTTGTTTTTCATATGTAAAGCAAACCAATGTTCTTTATGGTGAATTGTCACTACTTCCACAATGTCAAATTAGAAGAAGACTTTTGGTGAAGCTCAACATAAACCATAAAAATCTCAAACCATATGATTGATAAAATTTTAAAAAATCTCTAACCATATGACTGATAAAATTTTAATAACATAACATTCGTAATGTTATATCACTATGCATTATATTGATGATTAACTATGCGTTATATTGATGATTAACATAACATTCGTAATGTTATATCACTATGCGTTATGTTATATCATTATTTGTCATTCATAGAGACATGAAACTTTCAATGGCTTGACATGAAACTTTCAGTGGATTGGAATTTTAAAAGTTGCTTTGCTATCACCATCTTGACTTGACCCTTTTTCCTATGGATTGGTTTTTGGTGTTGAAAGAAAATTATGATCGGTTCTCAGTACTTTTACCTAATGTCAAATTAGAAGAGGACTTTCCACATAATGTCAATTAGAAGAGGATTGATAAATTTTAACACTATAAGAATTTTCGCATCTTACATTTTTTATCCATCATTTTTGACACATGAAATTTAGAGTAGCTTGGAATTTTCAAAGTTTTTTTGTGATCATTGTCTTGACTTGTGATTTTTTCTAACATGATAGAATATCAATACCCACAACTTAATGATTATTATAAATATTGAGGAGGTTGTTGATCCAAACATTATTGGACATCCAACGATAATGATTATTATAAATATTGAGGAGGTTGTTGATCCAAACATTATTGGACATCCAACGATTTCGAAAAAAAAAAAAAAAAAATCCGCATGTTTTGAAAAAATCCAGCAATTTTTTTTAAAAATCCCAGTTACAATTGTCAAACTCTGAAATGTTGAGTGTCCCAGGGTTTTTTGATGGTGTTAAATCCGTTTCTACCTTCAAAATCGCCATTAAAACACAATTAAATTCAAATTTTGCAAAATAAAAAATGTTGGATTCCATTGAAAAGCCCCCGTCTAGGCCAAATCATCGAATTTTCAGACAGCTCCATTGGACATCACCTGCTTGTCCTCCTAATTACGATTCCGTGTCTAATGTATTTGTGTTGCATTGTGGATCATAAATTCTCTATGTCCAAATGTGCACATGTGCTGAAAGACAATACACACATAAAATGGTAAAACTCTAACACTTTATTCATTCAAAGAGTATTAATATATAGTACTCTCAAATATGCCACCTCAGTGAGAGATATTCTCTAGATCCTAACACCTATCATGATGACTAGGCTAGGAAATCTTCTCCAAATCATTTAGAGACTTATCTAGGATAATTGACTATTATCCTAAATAATAATTACAATAATGGTGACATTTAAACTATGTGATTGCTAATGTAAGCCATAAGGCTAACATCCCCCCTCTCAATCACAAGTTTGTGTATCTATATCAACTAAGCAATAAACACTAATGCCAAAGTTGATATGATGGATTTTTTAGAAGCCTTCCTTTGTGCTTCAATGAAAAATATGCCTATAAAACTGTCAATCTGAATGGTTCATCTGAAATGAACTCAAATCCTGGAGTGAACAGCTGCCATGTCTGAACAATCCCTGTCTGCTTGACAATTTCATCATTTGCCAAGTGATTTAGCTAGAAGAGGTTGGCGTCTTCTGCTAATTGGTGAAGATCACCATGCTACAATTAATGAAGTGCTCTCTGAAATGAGCCATCAACATTGTTATGCATCGATTAACATCTAAATGCATCATGTATTTGAGTCTACCATCCATAGACTGTTGTTTTCATTAGTCTGCCATCTACAGACTATTTTGAGTTTGCCATCTGCAAACTATAGTTGTTTATCTGCAATTTTGGAGTTTGCCACATACAAACTATTGTTTCCTTTTGGAGTTTGCCACCTGCAAACTATTGTTTCCTTTTGACATTTGGAGTCTGCCATCTACAAACTATTGTTGTTTCCCATTTTGATATTTGGAGTCTGCCATCTACAGACTTTTGTTTTGTTGTTCAAACTTGAAGTCTGACAACCATCATCAATATCTCCCCCTTTGTCAGCTGAAAGGTGAGAAGCTATGGGTTTTCATGTGGTTTACCCTTAACCATTTCATCATTGTACCATATCTACTCCCCCTTTAAAAAGAAAGAGTGTTTTGTAAATGTACCCCCCCTTTACGATGAAAGTGAGTACCATATAGATTTCAACTCAAAGTGGGCATGTGGAAACATCCACATGTTATCTCATCCCGTGAGGGCCATGCTCAAAAGCTACGCCATAAGGGGACCACTAGAGTTATATTCTATCAAGTACAAAAAAGACTATGTGCTACAAGATGAGTCTTTACTCGAGATTGTACTCTTCAATAAGACTGATATAATTTCTTGGTTGTTGATGTCTATTGCCAAGGATTGATCCACCCATAGTGAATCTTTAATCTTGTAGGCTTTTTTCACTTGGAATGATTTTTCTGATGAATGATTCTTCTTGCCACAATGTTGACAAGGATGGAGATCAAAACAATTTGTCTCCAAATGACAACCTCGATGACATGTTGGCATTCAGGAATTTCTTCCATGTGATTTTCAGCAACATTTTGATTAGCTTCTTCATGGACTTTTTGATTGGATTCTTCATTTATGAATCCTGCACTCACAAACTGAATTGGTTTGGAGTAGTCTGGTATATGAAAAGTCACATATTTTTCATATCCAAGTCCTTTTCTTTGCCTGTTGTATCTAATTTCTTCCCAAGGTCTGATGATGGGCTTGGAAAGTTCATTTAGAAGTTGTTGCTTTGACATCAATAGAGGTTGATTTTCAGCATGTTGTTGAGTCTTTGAAATGTTTTCTTCATTGAACGCATGAACTGTAGGTTCATGAATACCTTCATCTTCATCTTCATTTTTCTCTGAAGTTGACTCACTGAATTTATTCTTCATTGAATGTTGATCACAATCATCATCTTCATCATCAAATAGAGGGTTGTGATGAAGAAGGACTTGTTCAGATTGCTTTACTGACTCGTCATTTTTGAGATTGCATATTTCATCATTGAGTAGTTGTGATTGTGCTTGAAGAAGTTGAACTTTTGCTTGCAACACTTGCAAACAAGTTACCACTAATTGAAGAATTGATTTGTTGAGTATCACTGTATTGTCTTCAGCAGTGATTATTAGAGTATTCAATAACTCTAACAATTCTCGACTTCGCTCCATTTGTAAATAGTTTATCTTCATGCTCGCTTGATCTCGCTCGCTCGCTTGGATTGATTTGTTTTCACTCTCGCTTGTACTTGACACTTTCACACTTGCATATATGTCACACTCTATTGAGATTTTATGACAATTTTAGGGTGTCGGGTTCAACCGAAAATGCACCTCAAAATACTATTTTTACAATGATTTGAATCAATGAAGAGTTTTCTTGCAACAATCTTTAAAGATTTGAAGAGTGTTGGTTTCAACCAAAAATGCACTCAATTACAAATTCAAGTTGACTTGATTTCAAAAAGACAAGTAAACTTACAAAGAAAACTGTTTGCAAGTTATCTTTGATTGTGAATTTGAAGTTTGAACTTGATCTTCAAATTTGAATTTGTTGTTGGCATTTTGACTCCTTGAATCGTTCACTTGCTTCTTTAACAATGCTTTACTATATGTGCTTGACAATGCTTTGATTTATCCTTTGATTTGATGGAGCTTATTTCTTGTGCTTGTTGAATGATCTTTTTATGATGCCTTTCATGTATGCAACAAGAAATTACAAGGATAAATTTTGCATGTCAAAAAATAGACACACAAAAAGAGTCATTTGAGACAACAACCACCATCCACAAGAACAATGTCTTTAGACCCCCTTATTCAATTTCGGGACAGGCCAAGGACATATCCACGACCACAAAATTGATCTTTTATTAAAAACTTTGATACATTTACTTTCACTACTCGAGAGTTTCTACTTTGATTTTTACATGCTCAAAATTCCTCAAATTCCTCCTTGATTTTTTTTTTTCGAGAGATCTCCCCTAAGCAAACGGACTTGGGCTTCCAGGTTCAGTAATTGCAAATGGAGTTCAGGGGAGGGGCTTCCCTGCCCACGAGGAGAATCCATATTGACCAGACCCCCAATGTCATAGGCAACATGCTTCCAATTCTTGCTGCCCAAATCACGAGGACTACCACAAAACTGCTGACAAGTTGCGCCATTACCAATTTCACAGGGGGTAGAGAGAAAGCCAAAGACCGGATTCTTTCCAGAGACGAAACCGTAGCTGGGAAACAACACAGGTCCCCTGATTCCCTGGCCATGACCAGCCAGCCTCAAGGGGCACCCATCTTCCTCCGCTGCCAGGATCATTTTCTTTGGGATGACTGTAGCAGGCCAACTTTGACACACCCCCCCTAGAAGACTCATTGCCGCCATTACCCTGAAAGATGTCGAAGAGGTAACATTTCTTACCACCATTGCCAGCTCCCCCAGTAGTCCCCTGATCATTCCTCCTACATTTTCTACAATGCAGAGCAGGGGGGCACTAATTGCATTCTTCCATAGTTAGCCAAAACAACAAGCTTCCAGGAACTACACCGAAGGGAAAGACACAGATAGGAGTAGAGAACGAGAAGCAGGAAAGCAGGAGAGTTCGCAGGGTGCAAAGAGCTCCACCACTTTGCAAGAAATAGCCACTCACCACCTTGGGGATCATCTACATTAAAATCCCGCATGCGAGACAGGTGGTGCTTGCCAAGGGTGGCCGCCAATTTAGGCAAGGGGACATTTGAAGGGAGTGGGAGAATCTAGAGAGGATATGGGGAGTTAATGAGCTCCTCGAGTGGAAGGGGATGGAGAAGTTAGGGAGGCAGAACATGGGGTTAGACAAGAGATTAAGACACCCAGACATCAACCTTAAGGATACCATTGAAAATAGCGAGAACACAATTCAAACGTGTGCCAATATTAGCCATAGTGTTAGTGCTTTGGTTGCTTTGCCTAAGGATGTGTAGGAAGGATAGGGAGTGAAATTCTTTGGTCGAGAAAATGAAGTGCTGATGCATCGTGGAGAGTGATTTTCGGCGCAGATTGACTAAAGCCCTTACTTCTCTGATCACCAACATAGAATCTCCAAAGACCACTAGGTCCTTAACATCTTTACTCCTCACAATGTCCATCCCTTTTATCACTGCTAACCACTCTGCTTCATTATTCTAGTTCTTCTTCCAATTCCCCAGGCAAAGTCATCCACTTTGTTTCCGTCGGAGTCTATGAGGACTCCCCTCGCACCTGCCAACCTGGTTACATAATGACACTTGATTTTTCTATGTATTCTCATTTTCATGCCAACAAATATTGAGTTTTTTTTCCTAAGAAATATATACATCCAATTCAATTAAAAAATTAAACTTGACATAAAATCTAAATGAAACAATGAATATTCTTAAGCAAGGCCTTCTCGATTCCCTCTGTCACTTATAGTAATATGTACAACTCCACATGGGTTTTATTGGTTATTGTATACTTGTGGATGAAACATTCATTGCATAGCCAACCTAAAATCAAACAATTTGAGCTTCAAACAACATAATATCTCTCAATGAAATTTAAAGTATTTGTGATAGAACATGTGAAGAGTTCATAAGCATGAACATTACCAACAAAAACAATATCTTTTTTTGCACGATGAAGTAGTTGTTTGATTGCTTCTTTCATGTCAACATTGTCACCTTAATGAGTAGTGTTTGTTTATACTAGGGCGCATGAATTAGAGTAATAAGCTAGGGAGTCCAGTGCATGTTGGCAATTTTGATAAAGAAAAACTTTCTTAGCAATACATAGAAAATTAGGCCAACATCATTGATGCCATCCAGTGTTCTACTCATGAGGAAAAATTTCTTCTATCACATAGGTATGAACATGGATTGAAATATTTGACTTACTAAATTAATTATCGTTACTAGTTGTGTATTTGTATTATGAATGGCAATGACATTATAGAATATGCAAGCATGAAAGTAATGCAGAGGCATAGAGATGGTTGATGTAAAGAGGTGGTAAAGAGGAGCAACAAGTTTGGGGATGGTTGCAACAAAGAGGGGTGAAGAAAGGGGAGGGGGTGTTTAGCTCAATTCCCATGGATTTGTAGTGGATATTTGCAAGTTCATTCAAAGTGCAAAGATTAAAAAAACACGGAGTTGAGCTATTGTGATTTGTTATAGGTGTATTTCTTTTGACAAGGGGAAGTTGATGGAGATGGCAACAAATTATTATAGACATATTATTTCCCACGAGTGGGAGTCAATGGAGATGACAACAAATTATTATAGACATATTACTTCCCACAAATGGAAGTCAATGGAGATGACAACATATTATTGTAGACATATTACTTCCCATAAGTAGAGGTTGATGGAGATGGCAATAGATTATTGTAGACTTATTACTTCCTACAAGCGGTAGTTGACGGAGATGACAACATTTTATTGTGGATGTATTACTTCCCGCAAGTAGAAATTGATGGAAATCACAACAAAACTAAGAAACATCAATAATCAATATGCATAGTGTAAGTGTTAAAGCATATGAATTTAATGAACAATGTCAATGATTTATTGTTTTGCAACATATGATACTAAATAAATCTTTTTAGCCCTAAGGGTTAGCTCATGTAGTCATAGGACAAAAGTGAGATCTTTTTCCCCAAAGTTGAGGAGGCCACGAGTTCAATTCTCTTGGTCTCCCCAAGTTAGGTTTTATAATTAAGGTTGATAGTTTACCTGTTTACCATCCATGAATTGTTAGAACTACTGAAGATTTTTCACAAAATTATTCCTTGTAAAAAAAGATAAAATTTTCATCCAATCTTCCCACACAATAAAATAATAAGACAATAATTTTAACTAAAACTTAAATTAAATACTTTAATAAAATTTATATAGATCAATAAACTTTCTTTTTTGAAAAAAAAAACACAATTTATTTATATTAAAATAAACCATATTTACATAAATACATATATCTTCCTGCCATAATATGTAACACATTGTATATATATAGAGAGAATAATAAACACAATACCCAACATTCACTATAAAATGGCAACGCATTTGTCCATTACTTCATGATCATAAACTATAAACTAACCAATATGTAAGATCTAAAACAAACATAGATAATTCAACCAACACATAGAGAGTGCACCATAATTTTACCATGTTATGCATTTGCTTCATATGCATGTCATGGAAAGCATAATAATGACAATGCTCAATTTAGTGTACCTTCTAAGGCAAGGTGTTACTTTCCCATGTTCTTAATTTCTCTAATCATACCTATGGAATCATAATAGGTGTCATTCAATTCACTAAACAAGCCACTCGAAGGTTTGAATTATATAATTATAAATATCATATCTCATTTTTTAATTCTTTTTTAATAAATTTTCTAATGTATTTAAAAGAAAAATTAATTTTTTATTAATGTATTTTAAAAAAAATTGAAACTAATTTCTCATTGATGTATATTTTTTTTATTTTTTTAATATTTTTTATTGTAAAGATGATAGATGATATTTAAAGTAAATTGGATTTTTCAAGTTTAAGACTAAGTTAAAAGTAAATCATTAGTTAAAAAAAAAGCAAGCGTAGGAGACTAATCTCAATAAACATAGGGATAAAACTTATTTATGAGAATTATACATTAGAATTTATGATTTTTTGGAATTGCTAAATTTAACACATAACTGTATATAATATTTACAAACATAATTTACCATTTTATCATTTAAAATACAACAATATGTATAACCATAATCAATTTGCATGTAAACCATGAAACCAAATCAAGAATCAATGAAAAAAGGAAGGAGTAGGTAACAATTATGGACTTACAAATGGTATGACAAAGATAGGCAAACCATGGAGGGACCACTCTCCTCCCAACCAATTCCTTGGTTAGAACATTATAAAATGAAATTTAATTTTAAATTAAAAATACAATTTTCATTTGAAGAATTCAAACAACACCAAATTAACATATTAATATAAATTTTATTTATTTATTTTATTAAATAAACTATTAAAATATCTTATACACTACCAAAAATGTATTAACTATTTATACACTACCAAAAATGTAATAACTAATTTTCAACGTGGTGAAATGATTTTAGAGAGAACTTAATTTTGTTAATCATACCTATCGAATCAACCCGTGAATACAAGTCCGTGTATGCCCACATCGGAAACGAAGATTGTATGGCTGCATGTTCTCGGATCGAAGGTTGGAAGCGTGAACCCTAGCATGGAGATGGCCAGATCAATTATATGGTTGCAGATGCGTGAGCCCTAATGTGGAGATGAAAGGTTTTATGGCTGCAGATGCCCCATTAAACCTTCTATCTTGACATTAGGGCTCACGCATATGCGAAAGCTGGTTTTCAACAATCTCGGGATGAAGCAACGGCATTTGAAGTGATTGATCCAATATCATGCAAAGAACAGTGAGGCTTCAATTTGGATCTAGAGTTTAAATCAGGTGCCTGCGTTCCTTCCCTTTACTCTACTTTCATTTTTTTGTATACATTTCAATAACAAATATGAATAAAACCACATTTACCAAAAGCAGTTAAAGGAATACCTAGCACAATTACTCTACAAAGCCTTTATAAATATATGAAGTCGGTGGAGAAACGTAAGGAAGAAGGAGAAGCTAAACTTTATGCATATATTGAATCCTTGGAGAAACATAGGGAAGAAATAGAAGCTAAACTCCAGATAGAATTAAAAGCAATGCTAGATAATAAATTTGCATCCTTTCAAGAAGAGATCCAAAAGCAAATTGATGAAAAGATAAAAAAAGTTGGAAAAAAAAGTAGAGACAATGGAGATAAGACTACAAGCAATGGAAACACAAAAAACACCTGGGCAAGGAGATGGAGATACTTTAGAAAATATTAAGTTAAAGGATAAGATTAAAGAGCTAGAGGAAAAAGTAACTCACAATTTAACCCTAAATAATATAGAAGGTAAAGTAGATATAAAACCCATCAAAGACGAAATGAATAAGTTGATCACTTTAGACCATGAACATAACAAAAGATCCTTGAACTTCATAATCTTCGGTTTAAAAGAGGAGGTAGAAATGGATACGTTAGCCATTGTCAAAACAAAAATTCAGGATAGGTTACAAATTGAAACCATTGGTTTCACAGAAGCAACGAGTTTAGGGAAGCCATTTTAAAATAAACAAAGGCTAATACGGCTTAAGGTTAGCTCTATCAAACAAAAATATGACATACTCAGTAAGACCTCAAGTTTAAAAAGATCAGGGATATTTATAGATGAATACCTCATTCCAGAGGATCAGACCGAATTAAGAAAGGAGGTCCAAAAGTTAAAAGAATCTAGGAACGAGGGTAAATGGGCATTAATCGAAAACATGAAAGTTATTAGTTGTAATAACATCCTAAGGGATAGTAACAAATAGAAATTTGACACACTCTGGATCCTTTCATGGAATTGTTGGGGTTTTCCATGGAGTAAAGGCCCCAAATTGAGTTGGATCCCGAGTGAAATTGATAATATATTACTGGTTGAAACTTGGGAACATGAGGAGTCTAAGGTCCCTGGTATTGATGGTTATGGGTCCTATGGTCAGTATGGAATAAACGCACGTATCGTAGAGGAATTGGAGGTATATCCTGCTACATTAGGAAGCATATCTCCCTCCATGTTAGGCTTTATAAGAAAGACCCTTATAACCAATATATTTGGGTAGAGATTATAGACATTAATGATAAAAAAACCTACATAGACATTTGTTATTTTTCCCCTATTAATTCCAACTTTTATAAGAAAAGTAATTTAGATAAAAATTGTCCTTATAATGGTTTAGAACATGATATATCTAGTCTAAGGAAGGAAGGAAATATCCTTTTGATGGGTGACTTCAATGCCGGAATTGCAAGCCACCAAGCTGTTATCCTGAGCAATTATTCCAACCCTAATCCTCTTTGGTTAGAGGAAGACCCTGCTCTAGCTAATAGGTACAAAAGAAGCTCTGAAGATCTAGGTGAAAATTTATTTGGTTCTAAGTTGGTCAAGTTTTGTAGTGCTCAATACCTTATAATTTGAAACGGTTTGTTAAATTGGCCAAATTCTAACCAGATGACTTGTATTCATGGGCTTGGTAGGAATGTGGTAGATTATGTCATATTTCATATCACTGCATACAACAAATTAATAAATTTTGACATCATGAATGAGCATGAGCCTGACTCTGATCATATGCCTTTGATTATAACTCTTAATCCGACATGCATAGCGATCCCAAATAGGTTCGAGACCATGGACATAAGCACCTTATCTTTGATAAAAATAAAGCTGACCTTTTTCTCCATGATTTAAAAAAAGATATGTTCCCTTTATCTAGTATGGAGAATATAGAAATCCTCTACCATAATTTTACTACAACCCTCTCGTCGTCCATTAAAAGTTCTCTATTGAAGTCTTGGCTAAAAAGAGAGATAATAGAACCAACTTGTGGTACGATCAAGAGTGTAAAGATGTGAGAAAATAAATTAAGCAAGCTATTACAGAAGCGCTAAAACTGGACAAGATAAAACACTGCAAAGCCCTAATTAAAAAAAAGAAGGAAATATCTAAGTAAAAGGCAGAAAAATCTCTTACAGCTCTCCAAGTTGGTCCTTAAAAAAATATGGAGGCAAACTCTAACCTGCAAAACAAAAGAAGATAACAAGATAGTTTTGAAGGATTGGAATTCATAGCTTAAAAAACTTTACAAATCCCCAGATATCAAAGATAACTTTCAAACCATTCTTACAATGAAATAAGTTTTCTTGTCAGAAGACATAGATTTTGGGGTTAAGCGCCTCGCAAATGGAAAAGCTAAAGACATTGAAGGATACTAAGCAAAAATCTTAAAAATTAGGGGGTCTGCCCTCATCCCACACATACATAAACTCTTTAATCTAGCGGTTAAGAAAGGGTTCCCTACTCCTTGGACTCAGAGCCTCATTATTCCTATTTTCAAAGGTGGCAATAAAAATAACCCCTCTAATTATCGGACCATTATGATTATCCCTCTCTTAGCTAAGTTATACGGTATTATCTTAGAAAAGAAGATTAGTGAGTGGCTAGAAATGGAAGGTAAGAGAGCTAGATGCCAGGCAAGTTTTAGAAGGCATCACTCAACCATGGACCACCTTGTTATGCTTAGCGTAATTGCAGAGGAATGTCGTAATAATAAGTTTGATCTTTTTTGTTTCTTTGTAGACTTCATAAAATCTTTTGATACGGTGCCTAGAATCAACCTTTGGAAGATTAGAAGAGATTAAGGTTCGTTTTGAGTTGAGAGGTGTCGCGGTAAGGCTTTACGAAAAGTTCATTGCAAAGCTCAAGAACACTGAGGGTTGGTCGATGGATATAAACTGCAATATTGGAGTTAAGCAATGTTTCCCCCTCTCCCCTACCCTTTTTGGCATTTAATTGATAAATTAGAACATTGTTTAGAAGAAGCGGATTGCGCCGGAACGATCTTAGCCGACATAGTTATCATCCTCATGTTTTATGCCAATGATATTGTTCTTATGGCAATGTGTCACTTCGTCCTTGATAAGCAATTAAAAATTCTCAAATATTTCTGCTCTAATATGGGCATGACTGTTAACACCGACAAGACAAAAGTTATTATTATAAAATCCAAGAAATATACCTACGCTAAGTTTATTTATGACAATAACAACCTGGAGGAAGTGACTTCTTACAAGTATCTTGGAATTGATTTTCACCACAAGCTCAACTGGAACTATAGCATTGAGAAAAGGATCAACGGAGGGTGGAAAGCTTATTTTGGTCTTGAAAACAATTGTAAATCATCCAACTTGGTCATGTGGGATAAAAATAAGTTCCTGTTTGAAACTCTTGTCATCCCCGTTATCTTATATGGTTGTGAACTGTGGGGTTGCAACATTTCTAGAGAATCTTGGAGAAAGATTGAGCAAATCCAAAAGCGTTTTATAACTTACAACCTTAAAATTAAGAATAATACGCCTTACCTTATTCTCCTCATAGAAGTGGGTCTTTCTCTCAATGACAGCATGGCTATGACTAGATACCTGGTGTACAAGCACAAGATAAATAACACGGGCGATGAGAGACTTCCTAAAATGGCTTTAAAATCAAGTCAAAACCAACTATGCCTTAAGCGGGGTTGGAGTAAAGATAACATGGCTTGGTTAAACCATTGGGGCATTGACGAAAATGACATTTTGCAAGATATCAATAATGTCAAAAATACTATTACATCTAAGTTTAAAGAGAAGCTATGGTGCGAAAAAAATTAGAGGTTAAAAGAAAGTTAAGACACTGCAAGGAGGTCATTAACCATAATCTAGAAGATTAGAAGTATCTCTCAGTTTTAACTAGTTCAGAGAAGAAAATTAATATAGCTAAGATAAGAACGAACTCTCATGAGCTCCATATTCGACTTCTCCTGATGATTGTACTCTTTTTTGTACTATAATATAGTCTTTCTATGCAACTTACAAACAAAACAAAAAAAATTATATATATATATATATATATATATTTATATATAATCACTTCATTAATATTAAAAATATCATGAAATAATCAAATTTTGATAAATCAAATGTGATCATTTCAATTTCATTTCTTTATTCATTCATACTAACAATATCATGTTATATTTTTATATTAAAAATAAATTAATATTATTTATTTACTCTCTTTTTTTTTTGAGAAAAATCATTGCATACTCATAATTCCAAAAACACATAGAAATAAAGAAAAATGCATATATGTTGACCATATTCTTTAAGAATTCTGTTAATTCTCCAAAAATAATAATATACAATGATGTTTCTAAAACTAGATCACTTCATAATTTAAGTCAATTTCGTAATATCATGCCTATGCTCTCTATGTGATAGTATGCAATTTAGAGTGCCCCTTCACTTTAAGTCTAGTGCTAATGTTTGTATCAAGAGGATGCATTTGGTAGAATCTCCGCATTTTGACATTTTGATATGAGGACATTTTTTTATATTTCGATATCACTATTATATGGCAGGGACTAGCTGCTTTGCAGCTATTTCCTTTGTTTATGCTAACTGCAAGGTGACAATTAACATAGTTTTATTTATGACAATTACCATAAAATGTATATATATAATTTTATTTATGATAATTGAGAACTTGTAATCAATCACAAACAATATTTACTTATCTCCATAAAAATGTATACATATTGTTTTATTTATGACCATTAACATATTGTTGCATCATTTGTATATTAAAACACAGTAAAATCTCAATAAAAATGTATACATCATGTTGTTGCATCATTTGTTTATTAAAATACAGTAAAATCTCAATAAAAATGTGTAAATCTAAATGCTAGATTAGTAATTAACTAAATTTGATCACAAATAGTAAATTGAGTATATCTTGCAAACGAAGGGCCGCAAGGGCAAGGTTAATTTATTGCACCAAGACCATTGACTATAATCTTGCAAAGGATACAAGTGGAGCAGACTAAAATGAGAAAGCAATAAGGCTTACTTGCACCGTAACAAAGGTTGAAAGCAATAAGGCTTACTTGCACTGTAACAAAGGGCGAGAGATAAATTTTACTTGGTGCAGCCAACGTTTATCACTGGCAAAGTTCGTAGTAATGCCTAACCCCATAACCCTCGACTCCACTGTTGTGTGATGTCAAAATGAAACAAAGGAAAAATCTTTACCCCATCACCGTGTCCGAGGATAGAGTGCCTTAGGGCTAATTCGGTGGCTGCAAACCAGATGATAGCGTAAAAACTCTACAAACCCCATAACCCTCCACTTCATTGCAACGTGATGTCAAAATGAAACAAAGATATGTATGGTAGTTCAAATTCAATTTAATGCCGTGGCAGCATATTATTGAGAGTTTAATGCAATGTACGAGTGGTTTATTAAATACATAAACTACAAGCATCGGGGAAGTAAGATACGTTGACCTTAATGTACCAGTGGTTTATTAAATACATTAACTGGAATACTTCATGTCAAGGACACAAGAATAACAACAATAATATTTTAAAAATTTCTATTTTTTTGTTTGTCATTAGTGAAATTCATTTTTGAAATCTTTGTTAAAATTATGGTATTTAGATTAATAAAATTATTGTTTTTAATATAAAAATAGATTTAATGTCCTCATATCCTTATTATAACAAAATTGTGTAATATTAATATATGATATTTTCAATTCCATCACTTTAAAGTGAATATTATCTTATTTTAAATTAAAATAATTTATATACCTTTTCATTTATTCATTAACGGAAAAAGACAAATCCATGTTATGAAAACATAAATTATATTTGGGGTCCTAATTATGGTTGGGTGGCTGGGGCAGTGTGCTGTGGCCGTCCCTACCCGGGATCGACCCCAGATCAGTGGCATCAAGGCGCCCTCACCCACAAAGCGTGCGTGAGTTCTTTTACCATCGTGAAAAAAGAAAACATAATTTATTGCATCGAGTGAAATGAGGTGCTCTATAGTCCAATATGGGGGAGATGTTGTAAGGTGTATGTGTAGCGTTACATTGTGATGTCGGCTCATAAAATAAAAAATTAAATTATGGAAAGTATTTGAAAAAAATCCATGTTGGTTCATAAAATAAAATATTATGAAAAATAATTAAAAAATAGATATTTGTTTATAAAATAAAAACTTAAAACTTAAACCCGGATTTATCAATCAAAAGAGTTTCTTGAGTTTAGATTTAAAAAAAGAAATACACCTCAAAAAATTGGATCCCTCTAGATGTTTAATAAATACGAATATAAGATAAACCTACATTAATATTTATAAAAACATAAAAATAAAAATATTTTACACTACAATATAATAATAAAATAAAGTGGACATTCATGTGAATGCGTTGATATTGAAAATGGTGATAAGTGGACATTACTATTCGAAACCGTACTCAAGAGCCAATGCCATATGTTTTAATGAAGTTGTTTCCATATTTGTCTAATGAAATTGTTTCCATATTTGTCTAGAGGGAGCAACATTCTCATTGTTATAAAGTGCACTTTGATATGTGTAATTAACTCACGAAGGTCATGTGTAATTAACTCAATGAGGTTAGTGAAAAACAAATTAAAAACCATAGATTGTTGTTGATTTGAAAGTCCTTACTTAACCAATCAAGATTTGTTCTTTTGCTTTATTAACAAGATTCAATCATGATATTGCCACCTATCCTTAGAGGGCATGGATTACCATCATAGTTTATTTTGATAAATAATAGTAAAGGGATGGTTTCTATATCTATGTTGGTTTTAAATATTGAATTATAAGTTTATTCTAAAATGTCATAAAAAGAGGTTGAATTAAGGATACACTGTGCATGGGATTTTTTTATGATTTTAAAGGATAAAAATAATTAGAATATGTCTGGGTTTAGGGAAAACTATCAACAATAAGATGAAGGTATTAACAATTTATAGAGGACTACATTTGTTAAAATAAAATGGTGCAACACATATAACAACCATTAGAGACTCATCCACTATAATTCAATCTTTGGACTTTCAATCACCTCGATATTTTTTGTTTTTGTTTACATAGCCTTATTAAGAGGATCGTTGGCCTATTGCAACATTTTTCCTATGTTTCTTGTTACCATGTGTTCATGAAATTAAACATTAAAGCCGATCTACAGATCAATATTGGTGCTACTTTGGATGAAGGATATTTGAGGATAAATGGGGGAACTCCTTATAGAACCTCACTACCTTAGGCTTAATTCTCACATTGTATAGTGATTCCAAATGCTAATAAATGGATCAAACGAATACCTCAACGAGACTGGCAATTACTTTAAATGTTGCTCTTATTACTCTTCCCCAAAGTGGCATCAAGGGAGCTTAGGAAACATTCGATGGATGGGTGGAAATTTGTGTGTGGGTTTAATTGGAGTTGGTCCCATAAGGGTTTGTGGTTATATCAACTATATTTAGGTTGGTATCTTAGATTGCTAGTGTTGGGAGAGCCACCTGGAATGTTATTTATAGCTTGGACTTGGATAAGAATTGGTGGCTCTCCGCAATGTTGTTGGGCTCTTTTCTTTGGCTAACCTAGGTTTCTCTTCTTTGGTTCTACTGTGTTTGTGGGATTTGAAACTTTGTATTGGTGCCTTAGAGGTTTTTCTTGTGGCTTGTTAGTTGTTGGATGTTTTTGTTGCCTTTGAAGAGACCTTCTTGCGCTCGTTGGTTCACATTTGTTGGAGTACTAGGGGTAAAGCTTATAGATACAGTGGGGATTTCCATTGTAGGAATAGGTGTGTCATATATTGTGTGACTTAAAGAATATTCAAGGAGAAGTGGAGAGGTGTGGAAAAGAGGTAGCAAAGGTTTAATGTAGTGTCACCAATTGCAATTTTAGGTGGACTCAGTTGCATGAAGATTGGGAAAGCAAATAGAGGACATAAAACAAAATTTATGATTACTGTTCCCATGGCCACATTTGCTAGCTATAAGGGTAGTTGAGCATGAATTCATTACATTCATGATTGTAACTAGTAGAAAATATCTAGAGTTGGAATCCCAACTAGGTTCTCTAAAAATATGTGGTTTCTCGACTTGTGGCTCATTTGGGTTTGCCACATAAATTTATACTTTCTTCCCCTCCCTCGTCTATAGCTATTGTAGAGGACTTGTCCCCTTGAACCCTCGTAGGAAGTGTAGATGTCATGAACCTTAGGTCAAGAAGGTTTTTATGGAAGATATTATGCTTGTGCACCAATTGGAAGAAGACAACCAAGGAAGAGATGAAGACATGGATGTATAGGTTGGAAACACTGTTGAGGGCATGGCGGGGGAGAAATATTAGTCTTATGTTTTACTTTTCTATTATGTATTGTAGGGTAGTTTTGTTATTATCGCAATATAATGCAACATACATGCTGTGAGCATATATATATATTTTAAATGTGGTTCACCAATTGGATAACGTCCACAAGGGAAAATATCTCTTACTCGTGAAGCAGAGTAAGCATTGAACAAATTCATTAGAACGGCTCACCAGCCTATCATTAATTCATTACAATCTCGGCTCACTAAGAGCATACGTCCGACAGGATTGGAACCCGGGTTGGGAGTGCAACACAACAACTTCCGACCACCCGAGCTACACCTCATGGACAATGCTGTGAGCATATATATTGTAGTATAATAGGTTCAAATAGAACATTTTAAACTTAATCATGTATATTTTTGTAAATAGGTTGTGGGCCATTTCATATTTTCAGATTTACTTTTTTTTTTTTCCTCAGAAAAATTCGTAATTTTATTTCAAATAGTTGATCAAAATTACACTCTGCACATGTAGTAGAATCTCAGAGATCCCTACATTATCACATATTTTCTTTCCCAAATATATTCTTCATATCTATCCCATACATTACGATATCTGTTACTTCTGCCCATACTACCTCTTAGACCAGGTTTCTTAAAGACTATTGCTGTTACAATCATTTCTAACTCTCAAAACAGTGTCTCCATATCTTCAAGGAAAGAGCTGTGATAGTAGCTGAAGGAGCCCTCAGGTGAATAATTTGTTATCCTCCAATTCCCAGGAGCTAATTCCTGCTGCGTCGCTGCTTTGGATAGCTGATCAGCCATCCCATTCCGTTCCCGGTAAATATGTGTAAAAGTGATATGGTTAAAGGACTTCTTAATTCTGATCACCTCCTCCAGAATAGGAATCAGAACCATAACCTGACAGCGCGAAATCTCCTTAGCCCAATCTATTACTATCAGAGAATCCCCAAATATCTGAATAGAAAGACAGCCTTGTTCGAGTGCAAATAACATCAATAGTT
This sequence comes from Larix kaempferi, assembly GCA_027924585.1. NCBI lineage: Eukaryota > Viridiplantae > Streptophyta > Pinopsida > Pinales > Pinaceae > Larix > Larix kaempferi. Next base: position 7,713,203 of record BSBM01000602.1, read on the forward strand.
TAAGAGACATTATCTCTGCATAGTTATTTGATCCGTTACCCAAACCAGCCACTAGATGAAAATAGTGTGACTCAGATTTGTGAAGGACTGCCCCCCCTCCGCACACCCTCTGCTGATCCAAGGAAGCACCGTCAAAATAGGCCCACGGCATAGTTTTGTCTATCTGTTCCACTCGCACCTGTCGGATTTTCGTTGAGACAGGATCGATGTAATGTGGTAAGATTGCTGCCGCGTGAGCCACCACAGACTCCAGCTGCACCGTCCTGTCAAGGAAGATTACCGAGTTTCGTGAAATCCAGATGCTCCATGCTAATATACAAGGTAATGCCCGAAGTTGAGAGTTCTTGAAAATCGACCACCAACCGTTGAAAGCATCCAGTACGCTCTCGCCCCGCCACTGTAATCTGATATCCATGTAACAGCCGATTCCTTCCCATAAAGCCTGTGCGAACCGACAGTGTACAAAGAGATGTGCTATGGTCTCTTCCGCGTCCCGACAGAGTGGGCAAATTCCCGGGCCCTGGAGAAATCTTTTTTGCAAATTGTCCCAGGTCGGTGCCTTGTTTTCCAGAATAGCCCAAAAAAGTAACTTCGCTTTGCCCGGGCACTTGAACTTCCACAGTTGCTTCCACCACCACACCAATTCCCTGTTATGAATATCTACATTCAGCTTGATATATCCATTCTTAGGTGTGTAGATGCCCGAGGGATGATGATCCCATATAAGTACATCGATCCGATTGGTCAATCGAATATTTGTAAATCTTAATAACCGCAGATAAACCACCCAATCCCCCTGCAGTTCTGCTGAGATCTCCAGTCTCTGCGCAGATAACCACCCCTGATGCCAAATAGTGGTAGTTCCCGGATCCATAATGTCAGCCAGAAAATAGCAACCTCTAGCTGCCAAATGAGTCCTCAATTCCACCGGGAGTACATGGCCTCCCCTACAGCCCACCCAAGGGTCCCGCCCAATACGTAGTAGTCGCCCATTGCCTATCCTCCACGCCAATCCAGATCCTACCAAAGAGAAATGCTGCGTCACTGCTTTCCAGACCACTGAGCAATTTTCCCTCGACTTATTCCCCAGCCTTATCCATTCAAGAAGAGTGAGAGGGGCTATATATTTATGGTATACCACTCTTGTCCAGAGACTGTGTGTATGGATGAGACGCCACGACACTTTGGCCCCCAGTGCTTTAGCAAACAGAAAAATATTCTTTAACCCCCAGCCTCCCAGTGCTTTAGGGACCGCAATTTTCTCCCATCTGGCCCATACTAAGGCTCGCTGCCCACCCTTGCCCTGCCAAAGAAAGGCAAAACACAACCTCCGAATCCGCTCCAGGACTCCAATGGGTATCCAAGCCAGTGACAACCAATATACCGGAATAGCTTCCAAAACTGATTTAACCAGTACCAGCCTCCCAGCCCGAGAGAGCCACTTGTGACTCCAACCATGTAGGCGCTGTTCTAGTTTAGCGATTAACCAGTTCCAGTCAGACTTCAGATAAGCATTCGGTTTCAAGTGAAAGCCAAGGTACTTTAGTCCTTCATCTAAATCCAGAACCTTGTAAGGAAGATTGTTAGCCATTCGAAGAATCTCCTGCTCGGATAAATGTGAGCAAGTGATTGAAGATTTGTCCCTGTTCACTACCATACCCGCTGCTACTTGCATTAAATGGATACCTTCAACCACCTTAGCTATATCTTGACTCGTGCCATCACAGAAAATCAGTATGTCATCAACAAAAAGGAGGTGTGTGATATACAATACCTGAGAGATAGAGATGCCTCGAAAGGAACCATCGGCTTTGGCTTTCAGAAAAAATCGACTGAGTCCTTCAGCAACGAGAAGAAACAACAGAGGAGACAGGGACTGTTGTAGCCCCCTACCTGCCTGGAAGAAAGGACTGGCTGAACCATTGATCAGAACAGCAAAGCTCACCGTTGTGAGGCAAGCCATAATCCATCTGGTAAATTCGTAGCAGAACCCCAGGTGAGTTAGGAGCAAACGGAGATAAAGCCAGCTGACCCTGTCAAAAGCTTTAGAGAGATCGATCTTAATCACAGCACCCTTCTGCTTCTGCACTTTCAGGGTGTGTAATCCTTCCTGGGCGACTCCAATGGCCTCATGAATTTGGCGACCTTCGTATTTTCAGATTTACTAATTTGGCCATAGCTCTTTTTTAATACAAAATTATATTTATTTAAAAAATAGAAATTAAAAATGATTTATTGACTTTGAAAATCATGCACAACATTGAGAAGAGTCATTACAATATAAAATAAAATTTCAATATAAAAATATAATTTTAAATTATTATATTCATCATAAATATATCATCATATAATATAAAATAAAATTTCAATATAAAAATATAATTTTAAATTATTATATTCATCATAAATATACCATCATATAAATATAACATCATATTATATAAAATAAAATTTCAATAAAAAAAATATTATTTTGAATTATTATATACATCATAAATATAACATCACATAATTTTGAATTATTATATACCTCATAAATATAACATCACAACTAGTCATAAATATAACATCAAAACTAGTCATAATACATGATACCAATAATATATACATATACTGATAATCATATAATGCAAAATAAAATTTGAATATAAAATTTTAATTTTGAATTATTATATACATTATAAATATAACATCAAAATTAGTTATAAGGCATGATATTAATAATATATACATATATTGAGTGTTTATACTGGGTGTTTAGGGTAAAAATTATCTGGCAAAGGTTTGATTATGCGGAAGGTAAGTCTATATCACAATTATTGGAAGGTGGTATAATTCTGCTATAGCCATGTAGTATAACCTTGTCATTCCACAAGAAATATAACCACATGGTGTGTCATTCCACATAAGTATAACCATATGGGTTGCCCAATATTATTCCACATGGCAATTGGCATTGATATCCACCATTAAAATATGATGACCTACCTATATTTAACCTTAATCTTTTTTTAGTGAGTTGACCTTTATAGCCTTATAACACCCTTTACTTCTTTTTTAGAAACTAACGTGAACATTGTCCTCTATCAACAAAGTTTTTCTTAAAAAAAAAAAAAAACCAACACAAACATTTAAAGAAATTCCATCGAAACAAAATGGAATCTTCCTCTTAGGCATGAGGCTAAACTACAAATGGGGTAGTATCTAGTGTCATGCATATGACTAAGGCTAGATGCTATGTGGTCTCACCATTGTAACTTCAACAATGTCAATAAGGGACATTGATTTTTTTGCAAAGATTATCTAGGGACATTGATTTTCTTGCAAATACTATCTAGGTTGAAATTACCTTTTGATATTGGAGTATGACCTAAAATTGCTTTTGATTAAGTGAGAGTTCATCTTCCTTGAATGTCAAGAAACAGGGTAATGACCCAAACCCTAGAAGCATCTCACACACCTATGATGTAACTGCATGTTGAGATTATATCAACAAATGCTAAGCTGATAGCCCAACTAGTTTCTAGTTTAAGTTGAAATTACCTTTTGATATTGGAGTATGACCTAAAATTGCTTTTGATTAACTAAGAGCTCATCTTTCTTGAATGTCAAGAAACAGGATAATGACCCAAACCTTAGAAGCATCTCACACACCTATGATGTAACTGCATATGATGTAACTGCATGTTGAGATAATATCAACAAATGCTAAGCTGATAGCCCAACTAGTTTCTAGTTTAAGTTTATGGCGATGGTTACGTTCAACGTTAAATATTGTTTATTTATCCAAAACAACTTGAAAAAACTCATTTTCATTAGAATCCGAAGCAAAAAAAGCCAAATCTATCATAGTTTTAGTCTGTTTTTGGATTTTTCAAAGTTCCGTATCACTCTTGAGACCTTCAAACCCCCAAGGCATAGAGGAACTGTCCCTTGGAACTCTGATATATGGAACTATGCCAAACACCGAAGAAAAACGTTCCATTTTCAACAACTTTTATTCCGAGCCAAGTTCAACGAGGAAATGAATCTTCTCACAACTCCGTGGTTCGATGGAGGTCAACCCTCTCACCCGTTTAATAATTTCCCAACTAGCAGGACCCATTGCATAAAGTCATATTATTAGCAATGGTCGTTTACTTTGATCACATTCAATGGCTTCCAGGCTTCCTTCGAGGCTGTATCTGAGCTCTCCATACTGCATGGTTCTCTCTATTGCATTGACCAGCTTTTTCTTTGTAGTGGGCTGTATCGTTATAACATCTACCGAGGGAAAGAGGACGGCATCAGTGGGGATCCACAGGCTTATTCAGAAAGCTACAGAAAATGTTTTGCCAACTAGTTGCAGACAGATAAGGTATCCTCTTGACATCCGGACGAAGAATCAACACGGTATGTTTTATATGGAACTTCCTTACTATTTCTCTATATCTGTTTGGATGTGCTACGGTTTCATGTTAAAATTCATCCAGAATTTATCTGCTCTTGCATTTGTATAATCATGAGGAGATGCTTGATCTTGCTCATTTGGGTATTAATAAGTTTATGTGTGTGTTCATATATATACACACACGCGAGTGGGTGTGTTGGGGGCGGCTTGTCTGTCGATTGTTCTTATTTGATTCAACTATATAGGAAGTGCTCCTGAAATATCAATTTTTGTAATGGTTGGGCAAACTGGTTTGATTACTTGAAATGAATGCTTCCAAACGATATTCATGAACTTAACATAACACAGAAAGACTTGGTTTGATTACTTGAATGCATGGTGGCAATTGATGCTTATGAACTTAATATAGCACATAAAGACCTTGCTAGTTAGAGGTATTTAAAACCAGCAATTTGACCCTTTACCTCATTTACCAAGTAAAAAACTCCTGGATGGTAGGTCCTCTCACATCTTTCGCTGCATCCTCTTTCGTTACAGTACTAACATCATTCGATTGTTGTCCGTGTTAAGTCTTTGGCTTTGTGATCAGTCTACTCGTGGGCAGACTTGCGGATGCCTGGGGATATCCAATCCCACTATCACGAGTTTGTAGGATATAGCCAATATGCTACCATGTTAATATCAGCTAACCCAACATAACTGCAACTTAGCCTAAAACAGGGTTAGATCCCGCCCGTGTCCTACTCGTTTTTATCCAAGGAAAACCTTGTGGGGAAACTTCCAGGCACTTCCGTGAATTTCACTGATGGTACCCAATGTAAGCCTCTCGGTGCTGATTCTGGTGCCTGACCCAGCAGGGACTTGAGTGACTCATGAAACAGATGCAGTCAGCCCGGAGACCAAACCGAGGACTCTGTATGAAGCTCAAAATACTAAGCCACTCGAGCTAGCCCACCAGGCTATATCTGTGTCCTATTGTTATCCAAGAACCACTCTAACTTACAAAGTGCTGCAATGCTTTTAGGATGGCTGTTACTCACAGAAATAGTCATATTTATGTGGAACAAAATCCTCAATAAAGGATATGCCACTGTAATGTAGTAATCTTACGCCACTGTACTATCGTAATCTTGTATTTGAGAAAGCATCACAAAGACAGCGATCATAGGCAACGGGACAAAGATAGCGATCAGGAGCAAGGTGAAGGGACAAATGAACCTACACCTGGGTGTAGATTGTACATTTCTGCGTGGGGCCAATGTTGTGGAAGAAAGCAGCCTGCATCTTGGTTTCACTTTAGAGGGACAATGATGAGCTTTAGGAATATATGTACATACTACAAACTCATTGCCATGAAATAGTTCTTCTGAATTCTAAGTATCATCCACTAACACCATGAAATATTCTGATCATATAAACTAAGAGCATGCCAGTATTAGTATTTTGAATTATTCACTACTCATTAGGAGTAGGGCTACTGACAGATTGCCTAAAGAAGTATGCCTAATTTTAGTTGATTATTTAATTGGTTGCCAACCTGACCAGGAATGGTTCATTTAGTTAAACTGTAAATTTGATCTGATTCGATTAATGTGGCTTTTAACTTTATGAATAATGAAAATGCTTTTGTTGGGCAAACTGCGCAGCCTGGTGATAATAGATAATCCTGGGCAACCGAAATAAGTTGTATAGGCCTCTTCTATCTGTCCTTACATGGGCATGGGTCTAAGATAATTGTTAAGTTGTTCATTTTGCCAGCCACAGGCAACAGTTTTATTCTCATCTTACGTCTGTTTGGCAGCGTTATAGTATTAGACAAGTTGGTCACTGTCATTGCCATATTTTTGGGGTTTGATCCTTAGGTGTCTTTGATAGTATTGATTCCCCTACATCCAAGACTACTCATGTTGAGGAAGATTCAAGCAAATTTCACCGTCAGCCCAAAATTGTCCTTCTTCAAGGACATACACTGTTTCATTCTTCTAGATTTGTGGAGGTCCATCATTGTTGGGGTTGGTGCTCTCTACTTTTATCATGCTGAATTAGAAAGTATTTGTTCACTATGTAGGTACTTTGATTATCTGATCTAATAGTAGGTTCACATGTGTTCTCATGTTCAGTGCCTGATCTTTCCATATGCTGCTTTCATAGGGATTCTGAGCCATATCTCAATCTGGCCTCATTGTTTTTTTTTTTAACAAAAACGAATAGATATATTAAAAAATAAAAAATTGCCGTGACTGAAAGCCAGGATCGGCAGAATACAACTCTTTTTTCATTGAATCGAAAGTATAATTCTTCTAAATAAAACTGTTGACTGTCTCTTTGCTATCATTGCTATCTTTCCTGATTTTAATCCAGCATTCCATTTCATGGTGAATTGTAATCTTCGAATTTCTGCATAGCCCACTTCATATAAGTCAAGACCCATACCCCCATTCTCAAGATAGTTTTCAATTTCGAAATTAAGTGAAACCTTTCAGTGCCATCTTTCACTTTCCTTTTTCTCAATGACCTGTCATTGAAACCCTGCTTTGCTATGACTCGTTTTCTGATCTGGAGCTGATACCTGGAGCTTTTTCAACCTGTCAGACCTCGAAGTTCTTGAATGTTCTGCTCGAGAATTTTACATACAAACGGTATGATGCGCTCCTGCCACCTGGACAGGCAACACAAACTTCACCAGTTCACATCTTCCTTCAAATTCATTTATGCCAAAACTTCGGCTTGTTCCACTTCTCGTGCTTGTTCCAGAACTCGTGAGGGGATAGCTTTTGCTTATTCCAAAGCTCTGGAATGCGTTCAGTTCTCCTTCTTTAGCCTTCTAGTTAAGATCCAAACACTTCTCAGCACTGTTCCATGGGCGTTGATTGAATATGGAGTTGAGACTTCTGCATTCCTTCTTAATCACTCTGTTTTCTACTACATCCACGGCTATTTTCACAGGATCAATAGCTGGAGGTTAGGGATCGTTTGTCCTATTCCAAGAAGGTTCTTCAGTGTTAAGGAATCTGGTGTATCATGCTGTCATGACTGGATGAGCTAAGGATCCCTTGGCTGAGATTGGTTCCAGCGCTTGCTTCTGCGTCTGCTTCCTTGTTTAGATTTCTTAAGATATGAAAACCTTTGAATTGTGCAAACGTGCTCACAATTTGCTGGATACGCTGGATAATTCGATTTAAGGCAAGATTGTTGAGGTTTTTGTTTGTGTTGATGGCTCTGATGATTATCATGGAGTCACCAAATACCTGTAAATTATCAATTTTATGCTCTTTGGCAATCTGACACCCTTTCAGCATGGCTAGGGCTTCCGCTTGGTTATTAGAGCTGATTCCCAAACCCCATCTAAACCTCAATTTCCTTTTTCCACTTCTAATCAACAAGACTCCCGCAACTCCTGCTACACCGGGGTTACTCTTAGAGGCACCATCAAAATATAAGCTGTCCATTGCTTGTTTGTCTCTCCATTTATGAAATTCAGTTTCAGTTAATCTGATTTGCCAATTTGGAAGGAGTCGCGATTGAAGGATCTTATTCGGGCTGGGGGAGGTGATTCCACTCCAAGTCAATTCTTTCTTGCTGAGAATTGCATCTGACTTGTAGTTGGAGCTGTTGATAGTTTCGATCAAAAGACCTTTGGCTTGTCCTGCAGTCTGCTTTGGAGTGGAGTGCTTGTCCTGGAAAATGACGTTGTTTCTTGCATTCCAAATTTTCCAGCAAGTGTACTTGGGAATGGATATCCAAATGTGATACCATAATTTCTTTTTGGTGAGGGGCCAGGGATAAATAGAAATCCATTCCTTAAGAGCTGGGCAATGGAGGTAAAGGACGGCATTGTAATATTGAGATCACGTAGCATATAATTCCAGACAAGTTTGGAGTAATGGCATTCAAGGAAGAGGTGATTGAGAGATTTGGGGTTTCTGCGATAGAGAGGACAGCAAAAAGGCCCGTGGAATCCTCTTTTAATGAGGTTGTCTCCGGTGAGCACTTTGCAGTGGATTAAAGTCCAACTGAAGAAGTTAATTTTGGGCAGACCCAAAGGGTTCCAAGCGATGTTCCATAGTTCATTTCTGTCATCTTCTTGGGTATGGAGAGTTTCGTAACCGAGAGAGGAGGTACAGGAGCCTGTAGGGCCCCAACCTTGATCGTCTTTGGCTAACAGATGTAAGGGGGCTCAACCTTTCAGCTTCTTGATGAGAGTAGTTTTGGCTGAATCAAGGTATGAAGGAATGTCCGCATCATTCCAGCTTTGCCAATTGCCTTGAGTATCCCAAACGCTGAAATCTTTCAGACTTATAATCCCATGTTGATTGAGCCATTTTGCAATACCGTGTAAATCATTGTTGCTGTAGAGTGCTTCATTGTCCATGATCTTGTCCGTGAAGATGTCTATCCTCCCGCCGTTGCCAGGAATCTAATAGAGGTTTTTTGAGAAGAACTCCCAAGCTGCCTTACATAATGTCCAGATGCTGGAGCCTTTGGAATTTGGCTTTTGATCTAAACATCTTAAGCTGTTCCGCTGTAGGTATTTCTTGCTGATTACTTGGCTGACTAGATGGTTTTTGTTGTGCAGGATTTGCCAAAGAAGTTTACCTCCTATGTTGATGTATATGTAACTTCGGAATGTATTTCATCTGTGTATTATATATATATTTATTGTACCCTTATAAGAGATGTGTTATTCCTCTATAAGGAAGTGTCGTCATGTGGATTGACAAGTGTCGCAAGTGTGTGTACTTGCCGATGGGTTATTAGACCACCATATGGGGTCGACCCTGATTAATATATAATATAATGTGGATGTATTTAAGTAGACAAGTCGGCCCCAGTAAGTCACTGGGCAAAAAGGTGAGTATAAATAGAGATAGGAGATCTCTATTTTACTCACTCGGAAAAGTAACTCACTCTCTCTCTGAAAAGTGGCGCACTAGTGAGGAGGAGGAGGATCATCTGCTAGGAGACTATCTCAGTGTTATTTGGTTGTATTTTGGTTGAGCCATTGCTCTCTCTATCTCTGAGGAAGTTGTGGGGTTTTTCACCTTAGGGTTTTCCCCACGGAATCTCTGTGTCTCTTGTCTCTATGCTTTTGATTCTTGTGATGCTTGTGATGCTTGTCATATTATGATTGTCATGCATTGATATACTGTAGATGTTATTCTCTCAGCAAAGATCCTATAGTATTGTGATTTAATACTCAAAATTTAACATCCTGGAGCCAAATTTGCTTGTAGTGGATTGCGAATTTGAAGGCCTCCCAACGATTTTGGCTTCTTTATGGTCTCCCATTTTACTAAATGGAGTTTTTTTCCATTGTTTTCCCACCATACTAGAGAAAATCTCTCAATAATTTACTTATCTGCTCTGAGACTCCTTTTGGAGCTAGAAGAATGGAGGTTTGATAGATGGGTAGAGCGGAGAGAACAAATTTTATCAATATCAGTTTCCCGGCCTTATCGAGCCAATAACCCCCCAATCTTTGAATTCTGCTTTTTATTTTGCTTATCATGCTGTCCCAATCTCCAGATTTAGAGCGACCTTTTGTGATAGGAAGGCCAAGGTAAGTGAAGTGGTCCCACTGTGTATGGACCTTGATGTCGAGAATTCTACTAATTCTGGCTGCAATATTGTTGGTTAGATTCCAACAATAGACAACACTTTTGTGCAAGTTGATCTTGCCACTGGATGCATTACAATACCGAATCAGATTGCGCTTGAATTTCCGGGCTATGATGGAGGAGGCTCTACCCAAAAGGACAAAATCGTCGGTGAAGAAGGTGTGATTGAGGGGATGGGAGTCAAGGGTAAGAAGGAGGCCGGGAAGGGAGCCCGAATTCATTTCATGATTCAATTTTCGGCTGAGTGAGTTAGCTAAGATTATGTACAGGAATCAATGGAATCTTGATTGTTGCCTAGGTAGGTGCTAACATCAATGGAATCTTGTATTATTATTTTGTTAGAATGATTACATATTTTGATATTATTTATTCTTTGAAACAGTCTTCGTTTGCACAAAGCTGAAAACTATCTTTTTCTGTTTCCGTTGGTTCAAAGCTGAGAACCTGATAACCTGGAATTCCTGAGAACCTGATAACCTGGAATTCCTTATAACCTGTTAACCTGATAACCCGTTAACCTGGAATTCCTGCTAACCTGTTTCGTTGGTTCAAAGCTGATAACCTGATAACCTGATAACCTGTTAACATGGAATTCCTGATAACCTGGAATTTCTGTTTCCGTTGGTTCAAAGTTGAGAACCTGATAACCTGTTCCGTTGGTTCAAAGCTGAGAACCTAATAACCTGTTAACCTGGAATTCCTGATAACCCGATAGCCTGGAATTTCTATTTCCGTTGGTTCAAAGCTGAGAACCTGATAACCTGTTTCGTTTCTGTTAGTTCAAAGCTGAGAACCTGTTAACATGGAATTCCTGCTGTTTTATTTTTACATGTTGGAATTCTTGTTGTTCAAAGCTGATAACCTGTTAACATGGAATGCCTAGAATTACTGTTGTTTTAATTTTACAGTTGTCTCCCTTGACTCAAAGCTGAAAACGATCCTCTTTTGTTAGCTCAAAGCTGAGAACCTGTTAACCTGTAATTCTTTCCACATGAAACCTTACCGACTGAAACCAGAAAACACACTAAAACCAAAAAATGAATCTAAAATGGTTATGATCACATGATGAGAGAAAAATGAGTTAACAATTTTTACCCAGCCATGCCTGTACTAAAGTGAAAAAAAGTCAAGGAAAGAAAGAATAAGAACTAATCATTGTGCCGTTTGCATCTAAAAAATAATCACTGTGCCGTTTGAGGAGGGAAACTAGGACGGACCCATCAAAGGAAGAGGTTTTACGGTTGGCTAGTGTTGACCAGGTAAGTACTAACACGAAAGGAATCTTGTATTATTTTGTTAGAATGGCTAAATATTTTATTATTATCTTGTATTATTTTGTTAGAATGATTAGATATTTTATTATTATTTCTTCTCTACGACAATCTTAGTTAGTTGATCAAAGCTGAAAAGAAACCCTTACTTAACATGGAATTCCTTCGGCGAGCCTTTGGAATTCCTTAGACAATCTTCGTTAACATGGAATTCCTTCGGCATGAAACCCTATGAAACCCTACAAACCCTACAGAGTGAAATACAAAGAAGATTAGAAAAATTCCATGCCAATAGTTTTCAGTTTCATGAGAAAAAATGAATATAAAATAACAAAAAATGAACCCCAAAAAATGAAAGAAAAACACCATGCCAATAGTTTTCAGTTCTGTGAGAGAAAAATAAACCCAGAAAAATAGTTTTCATTTATGCCCAAACCATATTTAGTGTTGGGGCATCCCCAATGCCTACTAAATCCATCTTTGCTCGTCTTGTTGTCCTTGCGAAGATGGATTAGCAAGCATTGGGGATGTCCCAACACTAAATATGGTTTGGGCATAAATGAAAACTATTTTTCTGGGTTTATTTTTCTCTCACGGAACTGAAAACTATTGGCATGGCGTTTTTCTTTCATTTTTCTAGGTTCATTTTTTGTTATTTTATATTCATTTTTTCTCATGAAATTGAAAACTATTGGCATGGCATTTTTCTAATCTTCTTTGTATTTCACTCTGTAGGGTTTGTAGGGTTTCATGCCGAAGGAATTCCATGTTAACGAAGATTGTCTAAGGAATTCCGAAGGCTTGCCGAAGGAATTCCATGTTAAGGAAGGGTTTCTTTTCAACTTTGTTCAGCTAACTAAGATTGTCGTAGAGAAGGAATAATAATAAAATATCTAGTCATTCTAACAAAATAATACAAGATAATAATAAAATATTTAGCCATTCTAACAAAATAATACAAGATTCCTTTCGTGTTAGTACTTACCTGGTCAACACTAGCCAACCGTAAAACCTCTTCCTTTGATGGGTTCGTCCTAGCTGCCCTCCTCAAACGGAACAGTGATTATTTTTTAGATGCAAACGACACAGTGATTATTTCTTATTAGCATTTTCGCTTCTTTTTTTCCTTGACTTTTTTTCACTTTAGTATAGGCATGGCTGGGTAGAAATTGTTAACTCATTTTTCTCTCATTATGTGATCATAACCATTTTAGATTCATTTTTTGGTTTCAGTGTGTTTTCTGGTTTCAGTCGGTAAGGTTTCATGTGGAAAGAATTACATGTAAATAGGTTCTCAACTTTGAGCTAACAAAAGAAGATCGTTTTCAGCTTTGAGTCAAGGGAGACAACTGTAAAATTAAAACAACAGTAATTCTAGGCATTCCATGTTAACAGGTTATCAGCTTTGAACAACAAGAATTCCAACATGTAAAAATAAAAAAACAGGAATTCCATGTTAACAGGTTCTCAGCTTTGAACTAACGGAAACGGAAAAGGTTATCAGGTTCTCAGCTTTGAACCAACGGAAACAGAAATTCCCGGTTATCAGGTTATCAGGAATTCCAAGTTAACAGGTTAACAGGTTATTAGGTTCTCAGCTTTGAACCAATGGAACAGGTTATCAGGTTCTCAGCTTTGAACCAACGGAAATAGAAATTCCAGGTTATCAAGAATTCCATGTTAACAGGTTATCAGCTTTGAACCAACGGAACAGGTTATCAGGAATTCCAAGTTATCAGGTTAACAGGTTATAAGGAATTCCAGGTTATCAGGTTTTCAGGAATTCTAGGTTATCAGGTTCTCAGCTTTGAACGAATGGAAACAGAAAAGATAGTTTTTAGCTTTGTGCGAACGAAGATTTGTTTCAAAGAATAAATAATATCAAAATATGTAATCATTCTAACAAAATAATGATACAAGATTCCATTGATGTTAGCAACTACCTGGGCACCTATCTGGCCTCATTGTAATGGTTTATCTAGTTCTATATTTATAACTTATTTTGTCTAATATCGTCTTGCAAATTGTCATGAATTTTGTTCTTGGAACAAATGTACAGTGCGGAACGATAAAGGCACAACATTGATGCCATTTGTCTGTTTGTATAGTGTGGAGTTTTTATGTTGTAGGTTATAAAATTTTTACAATCATCAACTAATAAATAGTCAGCTTTGTTGTTGTTTCTGATATCACTATAACAAATTTGAAATTAGCCCGTCTATCCTGCTGTCAATGTATATGTAACTTCGGAATGTATTTCATAAATGTATATTGTATCCCTACAGAGAAGTTATTATTCCTCTGTACAGAAGTGTCGTCATTTGTATTTACAAGTGTCGCAACTTATATAGGAGGGGTTATTAGACCACCAAGTGTGGGGTCAGCCCTGAGTTGGGTTACCATGGGTTATTAGACTCTCCTAGAGAAGTCGGCCCTGTTAGGTTATTAGGCAAGTCGAGTTGTGTATAAATAGAGTGAGGGTGTCACTCTATTTCATCATTCACTTACTCATCTATCTCTCACTTGAGTGACGCGCACTAGTGGAGGAGGAGAAGCTGCTAATGAGTCTATCTCTTGTACTTGGGTTTTGTATCATTGCTCTTTCTATCTCTGTGGAAGTTGTTGGGTTTTTCACCTTCTTGGTTTTCCTCGAGGAAACTCTGTGTCTATTGTCTCTTGTGCTTGTCTCTTATGATTGATATGTTGTGCTTGTTATTCTCTCAGATAAGATCCTAGATCATATTGAATTAATGCTCAAAATCTAACATGGTATCAGAGCTAACCTGAGAAGAAGACACTGTGCAGCTGCAGAAGCTAGGGCTTCTTGATTTTGGGTTTCTCTCCACAGATCTTCAAAGACAGGAGGCTAGATTGACTCTCCTAGCAAGGGTGCATCTTTCTGTCGAAACAAAATCCAATTCTGAGCATTTTCAGTTTTGACCTAATCTCTGCTGCGGGAAATTAGGGTTTCGGAGAAAGTTGGAATTTTTGTAATCTGAGTCCATGGCTGGATGCTCCTTTGAAAAATCGAAATTTAGAGACCAAGATCGAACTTTTTGGTTGGGCAGAAGGCCGGGCTTGATCAAACCCTAGATCGGGATTTTGATCCGAAAGATGGAAAATTAGGGTTTATGCAAATGTTGGAACTTCTGAAATTTGAGACCACGGTTGTATGCTCCTCTGAAAAATCGAAGTTTAGAGCTTTGGATCGAACTTTTTGGTTGGGTGAAGCTCTGGGAAATTCAAACCCTAATTCAGGGTCCTGTCAAGTGAATCTGGAAGTTTCAAAAGCAATTTTGAGGGGTGAAACTTTGCAAAATTCAAATTCTGAGTATACCAGCTTGACCAACTTGACCAGCTCAGCAAGGTGCATCTTTCTATCCTTTCAGAAGTTTGAAATTCAAATTTTGAATTTTTAGGGTTTCTCTGACAAACCCTAATCCAGCTCCAGATCTAGTTCTCAACAAATCAAGTGGTAAGACCTAAATCTTTTATTTCCATTTGAGTTTCTCATTAAAATGTCTCACCAAACCAAGATTGAGGATAAGCTTGAAGGGGTATATAACTTCCGAGCATGGAAGTATAGGATTGGGTTAATCCTAGAGGAGAATGAGTTGGACACTTACATAAGTGATGAGGTTATAGTTCCAGAGGGAGAAGAGGCTAAGGCCTCACACAAGAAGAACTTGGTCAAAGCCAAGAGAATCATTACTGATTCCATCAAAGACCATCTCATACCTCATGTGTCTTCCCTAAAGACACCTAAGGAGATGTTTGTCTCATTGACCTAGTTGTTTAAAGGAAAGAACATAAATCAGAAGATGACTCTGCGGAACCAATTGAAGGGGTAAAGCTCCAGAATGGAGAGACCATCCATTCCTACTTTTCTAAGGTCTCTCAAATCAAGGAACAACTTGAAGCTGTGGATGAAGTAGTGGAAAATGGAGAAATTGTAATGACCACTTTGAATGGCCTACCTAGGTCATGGGACTCCTTCATCCAAGGAATCTGTGCAAGAAAGAAATTGATCTCTTTTAGTAGACTGTGGGAGGTATATTCACAAGAAGAAGCTAGGCTTGTGGCCCGAGAAGAAAAGATGGGGAATGAAGATCAAGCTCTCACAGCACATACCAAGAAGAGTAAGAGGGAGCCATCTCATAACAAGAGATCTTCACACCACCATCATCATAGAGATAAGAAAGATCTGAGATGCTTTACATGTAATGAGAAGGGATACTTTTCCCTCAGATTGTCCTAAGAACAAAAAGAACAACAACAACAACAATCTGACAGGTATGACTTACAGGTATGTTTTTAAATCTGTTAAGTTTATGATATGTTTGTCTTCATGTTATTGAATTTAGTAACAATCTTGATTAATTTTAGACTTGTCTTATCACCCTAGTAAAAGTATGAATGCATGATAGAAGACATTCATTGATTAGGGTTATGACAGTTATGATTGTACTAATGCACTGTGGTGTTGTATGAGGATAATGTTATCCGCTAACATGAAAGGTACAAATCAAGTTCTAGATCAAGACCATGGTGACATGAAGACAAAGACTCATCCATAGTCATGGATCACATAGAAGCTCTACTTAGGAGGTATGTATATTTTGGTTCTACAATGGTTAACTTATGAGTTATGCAGGTCATTGAAGAGAACAAGAAGACATTGCTAGACATAACTAGCAAATATGATAACCAGGTATGTTAGAATCCTACCTTGTGTTAGGATCTTATACTTTTGTATGAATGATTATTCTTGAAGTTAGAAGTTTAAGTAATCAACGGTTTATGCATATTATGTTTCTTACTTTGATTGATGATATGACTAACCAGAAGAGTGCTATGGTCAATAAGAATATGCATGAGTAATAGAAGTCCTCCTTGAAACCTTGAATACTAATGCTTGTGATAAATTACCTGTGTGTGAAATGTTCATGACCATACATGATTAAGATTATTTAGGATCATAATGTTTTGATAGTATTGAGATTATACTAATGGATGTATGATTATATATGAGATCTTGAGGATGACACTATCATGACACCAGTGCACACTTAAGCATGCATAGTGGTCCAGGATGGATATAAGTTCAAGGACAGGTAGTCCAGGAAGCAAAGATCAAGAGGGAGCACAATCCAACAGTTCCTGCAAGGAAGCAAAGATCAAGAGGGAGCACTCCAGGAAGAAAAGATCAAGAAAGAGTCCACCCTACAACTAAACAAAGATAAGTATTTGAATTATCATTTCTTATTACTTAAATGATGTTGTTCATTCATGTATATACTTATGTTCCTAGATTTAGGTTGTGTATTATGCATATTAGAATAATTGCATTAATGAATAGTATACTACTAATATGCATGTAATGGGTAAGTGGCCTATGGCATTGTACAACATTCCATTGCTACTTATCTAGAATGAAACCTCTTTGCTAACATGTTGGGAGTTGTGCACACTCTTAACAAATGTTTTGGTAGAGATGGAAGGCATCTAGAAAGTTACCGTGTGAATACGGGATATGGACAAATGTTGTATGAAGCATTGGCTAAAATAATTGCATGACTGTATGACATATGTTTTTATGCGTAAGATTTTGTTATGAAAACTATGAGAAGTTTCTAATCATGCAATTGAATTTGACTTGTAGGAAAGATCGTGTACAATCACCTACCAGGACAACAACATTTGTCCCAGCAACGAAGTTCAAGAAAACTATCTACTGAAGATACTGAAGAATCTGAAGTTCCCAGGATCCGGGATGAAGTAATGAAAGGATGCCATGATCGAAGAGTACCAATCGATCATGAAGAATGATGTTTGGGATGTTGTCCCGAGAACAGAAGGGAAGTCTGTTGTGACTTCCAAGTGGATCTATAAGATCAAGCATGCTGCAGATGGTAGCATAGAGAAATACAAGGCGAGGTTTGTAGCTTGTGGTTTCTCTCAGAAAGAGGAAATAGATTATGAAGAGACTTTTGCTCCTGTAGCCAGATACACTTCCATCAGAACAATACTTGCTTTGGCCGCAGTGATGAAATGGAAGATACACCAGATGGATGTCAAGACAGCTTTCTTGAATGGTGTAGTCGAGGAGGAAGTGTATGTGGAGCAATCACTTGGTTTTGAGACACATGACAGGAAGTCATATGTGTGCAGATTGAAGAAAGCCTTGTATGGATTGAAGCAAGCTCTTAGGACTTGGTATGGTAGGATGGACAGTTTCCTATCTAGTTTGGGCTTTACTAAGAGTAAAGCGGATTCCAACCTTTACTACATGGTTGAGGAAGGAAATCCAGTTATACTTATATTGTATGTTGATGACCTGTTTGTTACAGGTGAGGATAGATTGATTGCCGATACGAAGAGGAAGCTTGCTGCCGAGTTCGAGATGAAGGACTTGGGGATGATGCACTACTTTCTAGGCATGGAGGTGTGGCAGAGTGCAGATGGAATCTTCCTTGGACAAGGGAAGTCTGCAGTAGAGATCCTGAAGCGATTTGGGATGATGGACTGCAAGGCCATGGCCACACCTATGGCATCGAACCTGAAGCTTCTGTGTGATGCTTCATCTGAGTTGGTTGATGTCACGATGTATCGAAAAGATGATTGGGTCCTTGATGTACCTGACAAACACGAGACCAGATATTTGCTTTGCTGTGAACACATTGAGCCAGTTCTTGACGGATCCGAGAAGTGTTCACCTGGTTGCTGTAAAGCATATTCTGAGGTACTTGAAGGGTACAGTTGACTATGGGCTCAAGTATGATGCGAATCAAAAGTTTAACCTGGAAGGTTATGTTGATTCAGATTGGGCAGGCAGTGCTGTATATAGGAAGAGCACATCAGGGTTCTGATTCAGTATTGGATCAGGTGTGATCTCTTGGTTTAGCAGGAAGCAATCCTGCGTAGCACTGAGTACAGCCGAAGCAGAGTATGTCGCAACTTGTTCGGCTAGTTGTGAGGCAGTATGGCTGAGGAAGCTACTGTCTGAGCTATTTGATCTCCTGTTGGATGCTACCTGTATCTTCTGTGAGAACCATAGTTGTGTGAAGTTGTCTGAGAACCCGGTGTTCCATGACAGGTCAAAGCACATTGAGATCAAATATCACTATATCAGGGATATGGTGCAGAGAGGAGCAGTGAAGCTCCTGTATGTTGCGATGGACGAGTAGATAGCCGATGTGTTGACCAAGCCGCTAGCCATAGTGAAGTTTGAGTACTTCAGAGAGAGGCTTGGTGTACTTCAAATCAAGATTCCCTCTAAGGGGAAGTGATGAGTTCGGAGACACAGAAGCACACGAGCCATTCTCACATGGTGGCGAGATGTAAGGGTCGAGTGAAGCCTTTCTCGGATGGTCAGAGGAGAGTCCTTCCATGCCGGTGAGTGTAAGTGTTGTGTTATGTGCATCTGGGATGTGTTGTGCGGACTATGAGGTGATCTGAAGACGATGAGGTAACGGTATAGTACACAGGCCTTGCGGAGGCATGTAAGAAGTCCTGAGATGCTCTTGACAGGTTTTGTACTGACATCTAATCAGTCTTGGGAGATCTTGACAGGTTTTGCAGAGGCATGTAATAAGTCCTGGGATGCTCTTGACAGGTTTTATAGTGACATGTAATCAGTCCTGGGAGATCTTGACAGGTTTTGCAGAGGCATGTAATAAGTCCTGGGATGCTCTTGACAGGTTTTGCAGTGACATGCAATCAGTCCTGGGAGATCTTGACAGGTTTTGCAGAAGCATGTAATAAGTCCTGGGATGCTCTTGACAGGTTTTGCAGAGGCAGTGTAATCAGTCTTGGGAGATCCTGCAGGTTTTGCAAAAGCATATAATTAGTCCTAAGATGCTCTTGCAAGTTTTGCAGAGGCAGTGTAATCAGTCTTGGGAGATCTTGTAGGTGTTGCAGAGGCAGTGTAATCAGTCTTAAGGTGTACTCACTTGATGGTTTGCTCGCAGAGATGATGAAGACCTACATGGAGGCTAGGCCTACAACTAGCATGAAAAAGGTCCGGCTCTGTAGAACTTCCTATGACGAGTAGATTGGAGATTGATTGAGATAGCAGCAGATACGATGACGATGATTTGATGATCCAAAGAAGAAGACCTGTGCTAGAAGACCTGTGTCGAGAAATACCTTCCTAGTTAAGAGGGAGTGTTGATGTATATGTAACTTCAGTATGTATTTCATAAATGTATATTGTATCCCTACAGAGAGGTTATTATTCCTTTGTACAGGCGTGTCGTCATTTGTATTTACAAGTGTCGTAACTTATACAAGAGGGTTTATTAGACCACCAAGTGTGGGGTCGGCCCTGAGTTGGGTTACCATGGGTTATTAGACTCTCCTAGAGAAGTTGACCCTGTTAGGTTATTAGGCAAGTCGAGTTGTGTTTAAATAGAGTGAGGGTGTCACTCTATTTCATCATTCACTTACTCATCTATCTCTCACTCGAGTGATGTGCACTAGTGGAGGAGGAGAAGCTGCTAAGGAGTCTATTTCTTGTACTTGGGTTTTGTATCATTGCTCTTTCTATCTCTGAGGAAGTTGTGGGGTTTTTCACCTTCTTGGTTTTCCCCGAGGAAACTCTGTGTCTATTGTCTCTTGTGCTTGTCTCTTATGATTGATATGCTATGCTTGTTATTCTCTCAGATAAGATCCTAGATCATATTGAATTAATGCTCAAAATCTAACACCTGCAACACATTCACTTCAATAAAAAAGGAATTAAGTTTTATATAAGTCTCAGGGATACGTACTGCTAATACAGGCACTTGGAATCTTAGAGTCATTCCCAGTTTCATTTGTACTAAATTCGTCACCATGCATACATCCCAAGCAAGTGTTGGATTGCACGCTTTGTTACAGATATTAATAGCAACAATACAGCTCTTTTTGATCCTTTTACACTCAAGGATGCCTCATTTCAATTGGATTTTCAGGTTTCTGTCCCTATTTCTTGGTAGGACCCATTTAAGAGGATATTAAGCTAAATGTTAAGATATTATGCCTGAGAATATAACCAGCATAGATCCATCTTAAGCCCGGATCTATCAAGCACTGAGAGGCATCAAATTTCTTGGTGTAAATTTTCTTCCTAATGTGTAAAAAATTTGGGATAAAAACATTTACCCTCAAGAAATTTAATCCCTATCCGTACTTAATAGATCAGGGTTTAAGATGGATCTATGTTGGTTTTAGTTTTTTTTTTATCTTTATGTAAAATTTAAAATTAAGTAGAAATATGCTACCGAATAGCTTTATTTAATTTTTTGTTGTAGCTTTATTTAATTTTTTGTTATTGCCACGTCAGTCAGCGTGACCCACGTTACGTGACAAAATCTCCACCATACTGGGCTGTAGAGCACCTCGCTACTCTCAGTGCAATCAAGTGACTTTTTTGTGAGTAGAAGAATGCTTTGCTCACAATTGGCACTAAGGTTTGTTCCAACTGTTGTTAGTTTTTGGTTTCTCTGAGTTGTTCTCCTAGAAAGAGGATGCATGAGTGTTGAAGGAGATTCCTTGCTGGATGGGTGTGCCATGTGGGAGAGATTCCCTTATGCCCATATGACAATTTTCTTACACCTATGATGCTTGGCATTTTGTATCATTGGTCAGTGTGAGATTATGACAGATTCTATGACAGATATGACATATTCCTCTTACACATTATGAAGGGAATTACACATGCTAAGTAGGATGCATCCCTTGTTACATGTGGCTGTTGATTCCTTTCATGAAAGATAATATTAGCCATTACTTTTGTAACCGCTGTTTCCTCTCCTGTCAGCTTTAACTTAGTAAGGGAGGGAACACTAGTTAGGCTTATATACAGTGAGCTTGAGTAGAGTGATTCTACAAAGAGTGTACTAATGCTTGTGAGAAGCCATTGTAGTACCTTGAGGGCAGTGTTTTAACATTTTTATTGTGTGAATGAGAAGATAGTGATTGTTGTTATAAAATTTTGTTTGTTGTCCACTATATTTATTGTGCTAATTTATTAGATCTAGTCTTTATCTGTTTGCAGGGTTGAAACTTGATCTCATCTTCTGAAATGTGGTGTCTACGCTCTGTTGAAATAATATGCAGCTGCGGAAGATATTCTTATTGTATTTGTCTTATATTTGATCATGTAAAAACCCTAAAAGATCAATGTTATATTGTACTTGTAAAACATGTAATGTCGGCTCAAGAAGATTCCAGAAGAAATAATAAATAAACAATATTATGTTGCTCCCTAGACAAGTTGGCCCAGTCAAACAATATTATGTTGCTCCCTAGACAAGTCGGCCCAGTCAAGTAGACAAGTCAGCCCAACAGTGAAAAAGGCCACCTAGGACAAGTATAAATAAGGGGTGGCATGTCCTCATTTGGATACCAAGCAAGTGAAGTGATATCTGCTCCATAAGTGCGCATGGGAGAGTAGCTGCAGCTGGAGGAGGACTTTTATTTCAGGTTCTATCTTATCTTGTCTTTGTATCTTCTATTCTTGGGGCATCTTTGTATGAGATAGCTTTAGCTCTTCATTGTATTGACTTTGTACTTTGTTGACGAATCTATACTGAGAAGTTCTGTTGGGTTTTTCCTATGAAAGGGTTTTCCCAGGATAAATCTTTGTCTGTTGTTGAATGTATTTCTTTTAGTGATCCTTATGCATGCAATTATTATGATGTGATATGATAAATTGAATGAAAGTCTAACATATTTGCTCTTAAGTAAAGTTCTAACACACTCTTGAGTTTGCTATTTAACAATTGTGTTTGTATAGATCTGAAATTGGATTAGTGGTTCTAGTTTTTCTGTTTTAGTTGTAGGTAATTCTTTGAGTGTAGTTATGTATTTCATGTGGATGTAAAATTTCAAGATGTAAAATTACGACATGGTTTTAGAGCTCTGCATCTAAGATTCTCCAGATCCATGTATGGATTGGACTGTCACTTGTGAGAGGGAGAATCTTAGTGGCTATGATGCCCATAAGACTCCAAAGATTGGAGTGATCCATGCCTGTGAGAGGCACTGCGACCATTAGGTTGTGGGTTAGATGCTTGTGTAGCTCCAGTGATTGGAGTGGATTGGTTGCTGGCGATAGGTGCAATGTACTTGTGATAGGTTGATTTCAGTGTCTGATCTGTTTGTTGAAGTGTATTCTAGTCTCTAGGTTCCTAGGATGACTACTCTTGGTCTTAGAGAGTGTGACTGTCTATAAGGTGCTTCTAACTTTGCATCTTGGAAGTTTCGACTATAGGTCTTGTTGTAGGAGATGGATCTTTGGGGGATTGTAAAAGGGATTGCCATTCCTCCAATTAATGCTACTTTGTTGGCTGTGTTGACCACCAAGTCAGCTAGGTGGGAAACCATGTACCATGAAGATAAATGAAGTGTACCTTACAAAATTTTCAAGCTTCAAATGACTCAGCAGGGCAATATTGCCCCTTTCTTCTCTTCTTCTTCTTCATGAAATTGCTGCACCCCTGCGGGGAGTTTGTAAGGATATGTCCGCATGATGGTCAATGTTTTGTAAAACTTAGTTGCCTAGGACTGTATCATTAGGGAATTCCTTTCATCGAGTGTTTTTTTTCCTCGGATAATTAACTTTGCTCTTTAGCAATTTTAATTATTGGAGTTTTTCACTCAAAATTCCTCCAAAGTGGTGTAA
Organism: Larix kaempferi; assembly: GCA_027924585.1. Lineage (NCBI taxonomy): Eukaryota > Viridiplantae > Streptophyta > Pinopsida > Pinales > Pinaceae > Larix > Larix kaempferi. The sequence continues at coordinate 7,736,150 of BSBM01000602.1, forward strand.
GGCGTTCTAATGATCGAGCCCGTGGGGTGATTAAGGTCTAGGAGTGTTGTATATTACCATGCTAGACATCATCCAAAGTCTTGCGGAATTTCATTAAGTTTTGCCTAATATTTTAAAAATTTTTGTAATTAAAAAATGTCCCTCAACTTAAATTGTTGTATTGTAAAAGAGGGATAAGTGGCTCCTAGTGCCCATAAATATGGGTATGGGTACTCAAAATCAATGGCTTGAGGCCCGCTACACCCTTGGACCAAGTTTGGAGTCAAGTCATTAAGTTTTGATAGGGTTTTGGCCAAGTTTTCCTAAGTCAGTCAAACAATCGTGAAAAATTGCCTATAATTAAAAAATGACAATTTTTCGTAAAGTGTCTAAAGTCACTTGGAAAGGGGGAATTATGTTTTCCAAAGTCATATTATGCACCAAGAGGGAAATCAAATGCAAAAATGCACCCCCCCTGCAAAGTTTCAAGAGTTTGAAGTTGTCTCCCTAAGGGGGGCACCCTCTCTCACCATGGGAATTGGAAAAAATTGAAATAAGCCAAAGCGGGGGGCCCCACCTTCATGATTTCCTCCCTTTGGCCTAGCAATCGATTATAAAACATGGGAGGGGGGTTTTGTTCCCCCCTTTTTTTTGATTATTAACCCATGGAAGTGTGCCCCCATTCATGGGCCCCCTTTCTCTTCAAGTGTCAAATGTCACTCATGCAAAGGGACTCTCCCCTCTCTCTTTTTCTATAAAAGGAGGTCTCTCCTTCTCATTTGGGTTACAATCTCTTGACTCTTTCAAGCTCTCATTCTCTTTCACTCTCTTGCTCTCATTTTTGTGAGCCATTGTAATTTCCATCCATTTTGGCTCTCTAATAAAAATCTTTGGAGGAAAGCTGGTGTTTCTTTGTGTTCCATGGTGGTTTGCTACTGTGCTCCATTGTTGCTCAAGCTATTGGAGGCCAAAGAGGCAAATTTCTTTGCCTTTGTGAGATCTATTCATTTTTGTTTAAATTTCACGAGTTTTTAGATTTTGTAGTTAAGAAGTTCATTCTTTCTTGGTTGAATAACATGATTTCTTAATTCATTGTTTGAAACATACATTTTATTAGTTTGTGTAGCAAAATCTATCAAGTTGCAGAATACCAAAATTTGGAGAGTGGGATTCCTCGGTTGGATGCCCCATTGCTTGAAAGCCTTAAGAGCAAAGGACATTTTTTCCTCACTTTCCACTAAAATTTCTGCACATTTTTTTACATCTTATTTACACTCTAAAATCTTATTTAAAATACTCATTTTCATAAGTTATTTTGAGTTAGTTAATCTACAAAATTTTCAGAAATTTATGTAGATAATTTTACACTAATATTCAGTGTCCCAAAGTGATTTTGGGCACTCTTTACTGTATATTTGCTTGCTGTTTTGTGCAGGTTCCTAGAAGCATAAAGAGAGACTCTGCCAAAATTTTGATAGAAAATAGTTCAAAAGACCCCCAAGAGTCCCTACTTCAAAGGACATTGCCAAGAGGGGCCCAAAATCCCTTTTCTTTTCTATTTCTCTCAAATTTCTGCTGCAAAATTCTTTTTCTCATTGTAAGGGCCAAGAGAATCTCTTGAGCCCATTTTCCATTTCCTCTAAGTTTCAAATATGATCCCAAAATTTTATTTAAGCCACTCATTGCATGCAAAGGAAGTTGGGCTTTGCCCACCTTGCATAGCAAAAGAAGAAGGCTAGGATTTAGATTTTCATTTATACTCCTAAGTTATTTTTTTTTTTGCCCCACTTCGTCCATTCGAAGAGGATTGAGTGGCTAGTATTAGTTTGTTTTTGCTTTCGTTTCTTTATTTGTGCCCACACCTTGCAAGAGAAGTGGCTCTGCCCATTCTTGTAACGTCCCCTCCCGCCTTCCAAATGCAGGGGAGAGAACACGACCAATCATACGGGGCTTTTGATAGACTTAGCCCCAATATTATTTCTTTTCTCATAAATTCATAACATTTAAAAACTTCTGTGTGCAAAATCAACTCAATATAAACACAGCGGAATTAAACATAATAGCAAGCACACAAACAGTAATGCCTAACATATATACATAAATCACAGCAGAGGATGATTCAGCATATAGAGACTCAATCTCGTTCTAATGCCATGCATGGATTCCAAATTAAGATAATCAATTCAATTTTTAAAACATGGACAGTTTAACATATTGCAGAACACATAATGCAAATAATTTATAACACATAGAACACTTATCTTGAAGATGAAGCTGTCCAAACAACTGGCTACGTGAGAGCAACGTTCCACCCAACCATAGATCTCTGTCCAGCTTGTATTATTTCAGCTGAGAGATCACCCCCGAGCTGGGCTGTGTATCCACTAAGGAGGAACTAGCTGGGCTCACTCACAGCCATGGTTTCGGTCATCAGCTATGCTAAGCCAACACACCGTTGGGTTTATCAAGCATACGGATGACAAATGAGGAGGATGCTAAGCCAGTGAGCTCAACCACAAAGCTACAGGCATCTCAAATGAACTCAGCAGTCATGGCACCCACAATACCTACCGCACCCAACACAAGGAAGGTCCCCTTCTCTGCTGCACAGTCCCTCAGGCGTCCCTTCCCTCCAGTGCTCTTCAGGGTGGGCATAGAAAGGTCCAGCTGCTAATTCCTTGAGATTCTAGCCTTCACTGGGTTTATCAAGCAAACCAAACCTCTGCTCAGTCATTCACACTTGGATTTCTCACAGTTCTGTTATCCAATAACTCAATCCCGTCACTTCATTTCTGGGCTGTAAAAACTGGGTTTTCCAATGGATTTCGGGGTATCTAATACTCCCAATTTCGCCCCAAGGTTCATATCTATGGATCCCCCATTGGATTTCACTGTCAAATACCAATTCTGGGTGTTAATGGCTCTTCAAAACGTGGGTTCTTGCAAAGTCGCGATTTCTGGTTTTTCTCCCTGCTGGGCATTCGTTTTTGGATGGAAAATGGTGCTGGTAAGTTTCACAATGGAATGGGGATGAGGAAGAAGCAACATCCATGAGGTAGAGTGGCTTGTGGTACAAGAAAACAGAGCCCATACTCTGCCATACGAATTTCTGGGCTGCCCATGCTCCATTGAAGCCATGGACTGAATTCCTCAACCACTTCCTTACAACAGAATTAAATGTCATCAAGGAAAGTCAAATGGGTTCTCATAATGACATTTGGCAGCATATGGTTCATCCCCACAACCCCCTCACCACTCCCTAGTGGATACACATGGCCCCCTTCTCATTCGTTGCTCCCATAGCCAGTTTTGGTATTTTATTTCAATATTAAATATTTACATCAATTTACATTATCCCATGGCTTGATAGCACATGGGTAATAACATATCAAATACTTGTCCATTTTAAATGAAATCCGAACATATACTAGCGGGGCCTTGGCCTTGAGCTCCACGCTAGGAAAACATACATTACATGTATACAATATTTACATAAAAGCCAATATTTCCTAAGGGTCAAAATTGGGGTATTACAATTCTTGCAATATTGTGCCGGCTAGATTTGGTTTAAAGTTCATTTTAATTATTTATTTCAAGTAAATAAATCTTGTCCCACTCTTACCCCGTATTTCCTCCCCTTGCCGGTTTGTCCGATCCCGAGTGAAAAGAAAGGGCAAAAGTTCGAGTCGGCTAGTTTTAATAGGCACTTTAACAACTTATTTTGAAATTGAGAAAATAAGGATTAGTTGTGGAGCTAGAGGGGTAGAGGCTAAAGGGAGCCTTATGGCACAAATCAGCCTTCTAGTTTCTGGAAAACCTGAGACAGGGAAGTGCATATTTTGGCACTGCCGATTCGCTAGAGATTGCTTGTAGTACACATAGGATCAACACTCTTCTTTATTTCAAGAAAAGGTGCATTGGAGAGCTGCAATCCTTGTTGACTGTAGATATCTACTGCTTGCTGACTTCACAGGAATTTGGCACTACCTCAGAGTTACTGCATTGTTCACCATCTGGAAGCCAAGGTGCAAGTTTATTTTTGATAACGAGGTTAGCTCAATTCAGTGTTTCTGTGGTAATGGGAAGGAAGAGGTATGTATGCAATTGTTTTTTTAACCAAAATGGATAAAATTTTTTATTATATAAAAGAAAGTGGCTGGGCCACACATCAAAATTACGTCTGTCTGAATAATATCTGATTGTCCAGACTTCACCGTAACTAATGCAGAAGCTAGTCTATCTTTGCAAACCGCAAAACATCCCATTGACTGAGGGAATTTAAACATTCTACTATCCAATCTATTACTATAAATGCGATAGAAAGTTCCTGACAATTGCACAAAATTGCAAAACATTCAACTAATAAGAGAAATTGGAGAATGAGCCCTCTCCATAGAGCGTGCCTGGAAATGCCTGTTCGACCTTAAGCATATGAGATTTGCTGCTACCATGTCCATCTAGTTCTCCATCATTCCAACACGACACAACAACTTCTGTATTGTCCGTTTCTAAGAATCGAATCTCCTTGTAAACTCAGCTTCCTGGGTTCTGTGCTCCCTCCGTTCTTGAGCAGCTTCTCTTTCAATCTGACTGAGTTGGTTTTGATACCTATGTTTGCTGTATCTCATATGAAGCTTCAGAGTGGCAACCTTGTGCCGGAGAACCTTAACTTCCGCTGAGACCCTCTGTATTCCATGCTCTGGGCAGCAGTTAGCACTAGAATCATTGTCAGACATTATGCAATTCTCAAGCTGTTCCCTCCAGAAGGTGGGCCGAGGATTGTAGATTTGCCATGAACAACCCTCCGAATACCAGTTCACCAGACAATTGACACAATGTGACCGAAGCCTATTCAGGGAACGCCAAGGTTTAAATGTGCTCCTCCCGCATTCCCGTATGATGAGGCTATCTTTCATCTTTAACTCCATCCTGCAAACATCAACTCTCACCTCATACTTGAGTACCTGATTCATCGTGGGATTTATCATCGAAAGGATTGAATTTGATATATCGTACTGCATTGACTGGAGCACAGCTGCCTTTGCCACCTATTGCCCTGATATCCCAAGCTTTTCCCACGTTCTAACATCATATTGCATGACGAACACACTTGGTGCTATGATGATTGCATAAAATTCTGGGCTTTGTTCATTCATCAAGAACTCCTGTTTGAGTCTGGTCATCCGATTTGCATGGGCATCCACATCTTTATTTAGACCCCGCGGAATATGAAAAAGCCGACATCCTTGAAGAGATTTCAGGAGAGAGTTCACTCGGGCGATAACTCGTTGCAAATGCAAATGTTTTGGTTTTTCTTTGGCATGACATAGGCTAATGATATAGTATGAATCCCCAATTATCTAGACCTCTGAGACCCCTTGCTACTTCACAATTGACAACCCTTGCAGAATAGCCAAAGCCTTTGCTTGGTTGTGGTTTTGCCTAAACCCCAGGGGAATCCAAAAATTCTTTGTCCTTCGGGATCAAGGAGAATCCCTCCCGCTCCTGCTGCCCCCGAGGTATATATGCAATTGTTGGCTGAAGGCTTTCTTCTCATTAAAGATGCTAAAGACCTAGATGCTCTGGCGTATTCTGATTTTATTCCTTCTTTATTGGTGTTGAGTAAGAGGATATATTTATGATTGTGTATACCCTTCCAATCTTGCCTCTTCTTTTGTAAATATTTCTATGTTAATATAAGATGTATTTTAAAAAATAATCTCTGAACTACTGTAAAAATGAATGGAAACCCACATTGTTTGTGTTAAGTTTAAAACAATTAGACTAGCAAGATCACTGAAAGAAACATAATCACAAGATAGACACAAATTTTTACCTTGGGAAACCCTCATGGGGTAAAAAACCCAGCAAAGCTTTCCTCAATAAGATGATCAACCAAAATACAAGATGTGCTCCAAGACTTGTCCTTCTTCTCTACCTTACATGCAGACCTCCCAGACACAAGTGCGCTACTTTCTGAGTTGTGGAAGTGTGTCAAATGAGGAGCTCTCCTCCTCTACTTATATTGATTCCCGACTGACCAAAATCCCTAATGGGGCCGACCTCTCCCGGTGAAGTCTAATAACCCCTAAAATATAAACTCAGGGCTGACCCCCACATGGTGGGTCTAATAACTCTAGTTACCACAAACCATCAGAGGAATAAACATCTCCGGATACATAATAGAATCACCTCGGAGGGATGAAACATCTCCGAAATAATAATGTACAAATATAATATTCTTAGAAGTTACAATATTCAACACTCCCCCTTAACGAGAAGGATATTATAACAACATCTGCAGGAGCAAGGAGTCATCGACTACATCATACATGATACATCTGTAAATCATCGGAAGCTTTCTTCAATACATCATCATTAGTAACTTAACCAGTTACTGGAACATCATCATCATCGCACGATCATCAGCATCGTCATCACACGATCATCAGCATCGTCATCATCGTCATCACACGATCATCAGCATCGTCATCATCGTCATCACACGATCATCAGCATCGTCATCACACGATCAACAACATCGTCATCACACGATCAATCCAAACCATTCATTTAGGACTATATCCAAGAATGATTTAATCCCCACCGTACATTTAGGACTATGTCCAAGGATGACTTAATCCTCTTCCCGTACATTTAGGACTATGTCCAAGGATGACTTAATCCTCTTCCTGTCCATCAAGGACTTCATTCTCGGAGACCATACGTCTACGGATTCTTTTAGAACATATGTTCAAGGATGATGCAATCCCACCTGTATCCTCATCAATACAGATATACAAGTATCCTCATCAATACAAGTATCCATATCATCAAAACATGTATCCTCATCAATACATCAATGCATGTATCCTCATTAATACAAGTACAACATGTATCTACATATATCATCAAAAGCATGTATCCTCATCAATACATATATCATCAAAACAATTAAAATAAGTATTCTAAGTATAAGAGTCCTAAATCTAAATAATCTAAGCATAAGTATCTAAGTGTAGTAAACAGGTATCCACATCATCGACCTTGCTGTCGATGAGGCAATCTCATCATCAGTGACTTCACTACTCCCCCTTTCGAGGAGGGTCCTTTTGAACTACACCAAGCTTGTCTCGGAAGTATTCAAATTTCACTCGAGATAGAGGTTTCGTCAAAATATCAACAATTTGATCCTCAGTGCTCACATACTTGAGCTTAATAGCTCCTCTCTGCACCATATCTCGTATATAAAAGTATCGGATCTCTATGTGTTTTGACTTATCGTGGAATACAGGATTTTCTATCATCTTGATACAACTTTGATTGTCACACATAATCACAGTGGGATCCATTTCTAAGTCAAACACTCCAGATAGTAGTTTCGGAAGCCATACTGCTTCATAGCTAGCAGAGCAGGCAGCTATATATTCTGCTTCAGCAGTATTGAGAGCCACACTGGATTGTTTCTTGCTGAACCAAGAAATCATGGCAGATCCAAGACCATAACATCCACCTGATGTACTCTTCCCGTCTGAAACACTTCTTGCCCAATCGGAATCTGAGTAACCATGTAATCTGAGTTCATGATTTCCAAGGTAGTATAGACCAAAATCTAATGTACCTTTTAGATACCTCATTACATGCTTTGCAGCTATTAGGTGAACCTTCCTTGGTTCTACTAGATATTGACTCAGGGTATTTACAGCAAAGCATATATCTGGTCTGGGATTTGTTAAATACATCAATGACCCAATGATTTGTCTATATAGAGTTACATCCACTAATTCTGATGAGTCATCAACTAATAACTTCAAGTTGGAGTCCATGGGAGTAGCCATGGCTTTACACTCCAACATATCAAATCTTTTCAAAATCCCCACAGCATACTTACCTTGATTTAAAAAGATTCCTTTTGGTTCTTGCCATACTTCTAGACCTAAGAAGTAGTGCATTAATCCCAGATCCTTCATTTCAAATTCTGAAGAAAGCTTCTTCTTACATTCGATAATTTGATTCTCATTTCCTGTTAGAAATAGATCATCTACATATAACAGTAATATAACAGGTTCATCATCCATAATCTTGAGATAAAGATTTGGATCAGCTTTACTCTTGGTAAATCCCATGCTTGTTAAGAAACTGTCAATCCTTCCGTACCAAGCTCTGGGAGCTTGCTTCAATCCATACAAAGCCTTTGATCTGCCGGTAGAGCAGGCTAGATCTAAACAATGCAAAAGACTAAACTGAATACTAAGATAAAACTGAATATTACGATGGAAGGTGAGGCTAGGAGAGCCTCACCTCTCAATGGAGAACCCAAAGGAAGTTCAGAGCTATGAAAACAACTACTAACACAATAGAATGAAAAGACAGAGACAAGCTTCCCACAAACAAGAATGAATGTATTATGAGGCCACATGCCTTTTTATAGCAATTACAAAAGGAGCACAATAAATGCTGCTCATTATTTAATACTAAGATATCTCTAATAACCTAAATAACAACTAATACATTCGTAGAACCAAAATAGTGCCTAATACATGAAGGGGGAGTGTGGGCCTCCCATACGGATCATTCCTCCCGGTCTAAGTGGAAAGCGTCCCTGCTTTCCTTCCTCCCGGTCTAAGTTTGAAACCATGTTTGTAAAGAAGAGAAACCATGTGTAGAAGAGGTGCTGCTGTTGCAACTTGATGAAGATCCTGATGATGTGTAAAAGATGCGAGTAGGTGGGGTGCCCATACAGCTGCTACTGAACATCTTGTGAAAATAAACTTGAGGGAGAGATCTATGTACCTCCTCTCTATGTGGTGTAGATCTGTGTACCACCTCTCTACGTGGTGTAGATCTGTGTACCACTGGCAAATGAACTGATACTGACCCTGACAAGGGTGTGATTTGGGACAAAAGCTTGAAGCTCCCTCGAAAACTTATGAAGGCCTTTTCTGCAAACAAAACTTTCTGAAGTGCTATAGATTACTGCTGGAGGAAATAGCAAAAATGGAACTGAAATAGAACCCACTGAAACATAACTAATATTGAAATACTGCTGAAACATAAACTGAACCAAAAATGTGAGCCCAGTGGTGAGCTTGGACTCAGAGAGGGACTGGGTCCCTATGAAAAGGCTGCTGAAGCCTAAGGAAATGAGAGCCATGTTGAAGATGGCATTGGCCAATGCCAAATGAACTTCTGAACTGATGAAGATGCCAAATGAACTTCTGCAAAATGTTGAAGAGGCCATGTTGATGATGGCTTACTGAAAAATGCGAAATGTGCTTCTGAGCAAAAACTGAACTGAGAGAGAACCCATCAGCTAATACTGTTGCAAACTAAAACTGAACCAAAAATATGGAAAGGCTGCTCAAGCCAAACGAGGTCTTACTATTGGTAAGCATAACAACCAGAAAACCATTTTCGGTGATTTTGTTGTCTTCTATAGTGGTATCATCTTTTACACCTTCCCTTGATGAATTAATAGCTGCTGCCCACATGGATGGTGGTAGCCTCAGCGTGAATGGGGCGCAGGGATTCCTGAGCATGCAGGTGTAGCAGACAAGGCTTGGCGTGGATGGTGAGGAGTTTGGGGCGCAGCCTGTGGTATGAATCGAGCTACAGGTTGCAGCGTGAGGGGGGCTACGTGAGATGAGAGCCTGAATGTTGAAGGTGGTAGGGCGTGAAGGAAGAGGCTGCGATGGAGGGATTTAGGGTTTTGTAGGGGCAGCGTGGATGATGATGGAGAATGGAAAATGCGATTGCAGGATGACTGTGGAGAATGTTGTGGAGTGGAGTATGCTACGCGTGAAAGGGAGCAAGGCAGAAAGGCTGCTGGGCGTGAGGGGAAAAAGATCTGGAAATTGGCGTGAATGGTAGCCGGCGTGGGATAGAAGCCAAGGCCAATCTGCGTGGAGGGAGTTGAGGGAGATTGGGCATAGGAGATGCTGGGCGTGCTGGCCAACTAGATAGAGAACGTGACAGCGAAAATGTGCAGGCAGTGTGGGGATGATAGACCTGGACGCACAGCGTGGAAATGAAATGGTGCTGGGGAGTGTTGGGCATTTTTGCTGAGAATGGCAGCGTGAATATTGAATGTACAGGAGCGTGAGAGGTGAACGTTGCCGGTGATGGGCAGCGATAGGGATAAGTAGATGGATGCGTGCATGAGACGAGGGCAGGAGATGGGAGCAGCGTGGGATCTGGAGTAGTTTAGGGCGTAGATCCAGGGAGCATGTGGTGGAATGGGCCGGCCTAAGTGGTGCTGCGTGAGAGGTTAGGGGAAGGGACAGGATGGAGGAGCGTGATGGATGCTGCATAGAATGAAGGAATGCAGAGAGCGGGCGTGAATACTGCTGCACAAGAGTGGGGAAAGGTAGCCGATAAGTGAAATAAATGCTGAGCGTGGAGGGAGTTAGAGTGGATGGAGAGTTGTAGGGCAAGGTAGGTTAGGAAGAGCAGATGCGCAGATAAGGCGTGATGGTGGGAGCTGGGGCTGAGGAGATAAGGCGTGATGATGGGCATGCAGCACCGTAGAGGAAGCTGAGGGGACGCGGAAGAGTGATTAGGCGCAGAAATTTGCAGAGGAGAAGCTGAAGGGGAAGAGGTGTCACATACCCCAATTTTAATAAAATAATGTAATTATTTTATTAATATTCCTGAGACATTATGTTAAAATTTAATGCTAAGTAGGAATGGATGACTCAGCAGAGTCTCCAGAAATGGAATGTAAATTCTGAATAATTATTATTAATAAATAAATTATGGAGACAACAGCATGGGAGAGCTGTTAAAAGAGGTTACTGGTCTAACTGGTGGATGGAACTAGGTGGAAAGACAAAAGACAAGTGGCAGCATCCTCAAACACTTCCTGAGTTGCAGGTGGCAACTTCCCTATATTTTGGGGTCATGATTCCCCAAGAAAGTGGAATCTGAGCAGGTGGCTCATTAATGACAGTTAACCCAACTAAGACCTAGGCAATCTTTTAAATAGTACTCAATGAACTGAGCTGGGGGTTCAGCATTGTTCTAGAGGGAGAATACATTCAGGTGAATGTTATTCAGGAGTCCCATTGAGGAAGTGGGAAAACAGTAAGGAAGTGTTTTGAGTCAGGAAGTTGCAGTAACTTGGTTCCAGTATAGCTGCTTCGGCTGAGGGAATAGTTGGCTGTACCTAGTTTCCAGCCAGTTAGACCAGAGCAAGCTCGGGGGTCCTGAGAAGTGCTGTCTGGGCACTCTCCAGGAATTGGTAGGGAGGAACAGCCTCCCATTGCTGTTATTGTCTACCATAGATACAGGTTCTGCCACTCTTCCTGCTGTTTATTTAATAAATTTAAATGTAGAATGGACTATCTTATCTGTGTTTTAAAGAGTATTCATTTTCAGTAAAGAAGCTGTTCTGTATTGTCTTTTGATAGAATGTGCAGAAATTATATGTCTTAGGATTTTTCCTATTATCACATAAATCGAGTAATTATTTTATGCAGAATATAATTGTTGTTAATACAGTAATAAAATATTATGGTGACTTATCATAGATTTATTATTAATAGTTAAATAATAGATATAAGATACTATACAGTAGTCATTCCTGAAATACACGTATTAAAAACAAATATAAGGACAGACACATAAGATAAATTTTATAATCCCAGTGAAATAATTCCATAGAGAAATTTACAGGTATCATTTCTATTTGAGCAATTATACCAGCTTATATCTGCCTTATGTTTTGTTAAACTACAGTAATTTTTCATTTTCCAAACCCATCCATTATCACCAGCATAGGTTACTGCTCATTTCGAGCTCAAACCAAACAGTAGGTGTAGTATTTAGTCTAAATCTTTTATTTATTTACAGTATTTAGTACAACATTGTGTTCGAAGAAATCGGCATATGAATGCACAGTTTTCAACAGATACCTGTCTTATCTTGAACTATCCTTTCAAACCTAGAAACTCATATTTGCATAGATAGCTATCGAACCTAACTTGATTTCCTTAACAACTACACACCCTAGTATTTATTTACTGTAATAAGATTAAATTTATTATAAGTATTTCTCCTTGAGAGTGGACAACAAACCTATCACGGCCGTAGCCAGACCACATTGTTTCGACAGATTGAAAACAAAAGAAAAGAAATGTCTTATATATCAGATTGAACCTACAGGAGATTCCATACATAGTTCATGTATACTTTTATCCACAGTTACAGTCAATACCTATACAAAAACTTTTACATAAATCTTCCGACACACACACCCACCAAAATTATATTTTAATCTACAGTATAACTGTCATAAGTCTTTCGAATGATACCAGGAAGGCGCAGGAGTAAAACTGTTAATAGCATGGAATCCAACTTACAATTGAGATTCTTAAACCTATCTATTTTATGTTACCATATAGAAACCGAATATCAAAGTACGACGCAGACAAACAACAGAACTTAAACACTTCTCATATTTCTTATATATATTAACCTGGGAGAGAACCCCAACTCGCCAGGGTTAACCACATTTTAATTAGCTAATGCAGTAAGGGTAGTGTACTTCAACACTATTATTAAACTCTCAAAAGCAACGAAAAACGCAGAGAAACAAATACATTGTTATCACCTACAACAGAGTTATCATTCTCTGCAAGTATCCGAGAAAGCTTAAAACAAAACCCTTAACTAATCAATATATTCATTAAGGAAAACGCAGATAATACACGGCCACTTGACAGGCCAAACAGTTACAGCATCTATTTATCTCCTACAAGGTTGAGTAAAAACCCTACACATCAAAAATTACAATGTCGATAACAACCCCAATGCCTCATCACAGACTGAGCCGTAGATTGTTCCTCGTAAACATGCCAGAGTAACAAACCCTATCTTTTATAAGCAAAACGATTTATACATGTGACTGTATCCATGTCACAAAAACGATAACAACCCAGTTGCAAAGGAGGTCCCTTCCAGACATAACCCTAGCACATCAAAACCAACAAAGGGAGAAACAGCCATGGAATAACCAGGCTTACCCGGAGGAGCCAGCGCTGGAGATGAAGCCCCGTGCACCTTCAGGAACAGCATAACCTGTACATTACAAAGTGTCGAGAATTGTCAACATTTAATTTAAATATAATAATCTTTTGCAAAAACGAAAACTATGAAACCATTGCTATTTTCTTACCTGAGTTTTCGGAGAAGGCAAACCTGGTGGACAACCTGGTAGCCACGGGTTAAGCCGGGTAGCAAAAACCTCATCATATTCGTCAGGAGGATGAGCAAAGAAAACTCCAAGTTCCTCTCTTTGATAGCCGTGACAGGCAATGTATTGAACAAACCCTAAGATATGAATGAACCAGTCAGGGAGCACGACTTAAAAACCATTACACGACCACCTCATGGTTAAAACAACAGAGAAAACCCTGTCTCTAACTCAGACTAACAACAGTGTAAGTCTGTAAGTATCATGTGACCTAAACACTGTGGTAGCAAACGATACAAGATGCCAATGAACTGTAGCAGACGCCAATAGCAGAGCTCACAGACTGCTAAACCCCCAGAGGATAAAACAACGTGACCATAACCTTAAACAAATTGCATTTTACAGTGCCCAACTGACGAGCTCAGACAAGGAAGGGTTTCTCTCTTACAACCCAAGCCCGAAGGCAGAGAAAATGACCAGGAAGGGTTTCAAGACAGGCTTATATATCAACCAAACGCAAGGATGAGAGCCAACCACGTAGCCTTTAAATTTATCAACTTACCATGGGTCGGCTTCATATAGTTCAGCTGCAGCTCGAATCATTGTTATCAATTTTAAATCAATGCATGGATAAAAGTCATATTCGCAATATGAATATTCCCTATGATTGATACACAATCATTGTATAACGCATATTTTGAAACCAAGCCATCGATGGTGTCAAGGGTACATTATATATTCCCTACAATCAATTGAAAAATGATGTAGTCAATTTCAAAAGAGAACTTCACAACATTAAAACATTGAAATATTACCTTGACAATATGATTGGATACACCTTGGTTATATAAGTTTTATTTATCATAATTCTCCCAATACTATTGATAACAATCAACTATGAGAATAACAATCTTTAGTATTGAGATGTATGAATATAAAATCATCTACAGGTCCATACTATGAACGTAGATTGAAAACAATGAACAGAGATGTTGACATAAGTTAAACAAAATATTAAGTAGACTTTGGACCATAATTTATAGATGAACATATTGGAACATCGCTAGAGGCGTCACAATTTCAACTCGTGCTAATAACCAGTGATCATAGCTAATAGTTGACAGTATGTTACATAATGCTAACGTCACGTTATGCATACGATGAACATGATACAAACAACTTGTTCCAGTAATAGTTCATAGCATTAACATAGAGTCATGGTCATAACGCAATAAATATGACGGAGACATTGAAATTCATCGCAAAGCCTAATGATACTATCCAGAATAAGAGATTTCACGACAAGGCAGACTATCAATCTTATATCAAGCATAAATTTCATGAAAGGAACCTTACTGTCTTACACGACAGCCAGTAATAATATTTAGATCTTCTTTAAGTTTGTACAGTGCAGGGAAGGAGTTTGATATTTATAAAAATTAAATTTCAGTGATTCATACTTCACCAGTATACCTGCGAACAAAAGACGAATTATGCACTAGCTCGTAAGCTAAGTGAGCCAGTCAGCTATGGCTAGGTACCTGTGAACAAAAGACAAATTATGCATTAGCTCGTAAGCTAAGTAAGCCAGTCAGACATGGCTAGTTCTCCCTTTGAAGTTGAAAACGAAAACAATCAATAACAAAAGACAAAACTCATATTAGTATAATAGAACCATTTAAACAAAAATTACGATTAATTTCTTAAAATAAACAGGACCAGGAGTGCAATTAATTAACATTTATTGTTATAATAAAAATTTTAATTTTTTCAGAAATTTCGGGTTTTGACAAGAGGGGAGTTACAGGTGTGTTGGAAGGGAGCTGCAGCGTGTTGAATGGTTGTGAGAGCATCTGCAGGTGGGCAGCGTGAGATGAGGAATGGGCAGCGTGAATGAGTGCAGATCTGTGTTGGAGGGGAGGCTGAGGGGATGGGCAGGATGGAGATGGACGAATGCATGGTGGAAAGTGCAGGTGAGGAGCGTGGGAGCCGAATGAGTGATGGTAAGAATGGGGCAGCGTTTTTGGGGATGGATGGGAGAATTCGTGGGTGATGGTCAGCGTTGTAGCTAGGCTTAGAGTTAGGCTGGCTGCGTGAGAGTTGTCTGGCTGTGTGAGAGCTGAGGGAAGAGTGTGTGCAAAGGGCACGCTGTGTGCAAATGGAGAAAGAGGGGCTGCGTGGAAGATTGTGTGGTGAATGTTGAGATTGCTGCGTTGAGGGAAGGCTGAGCCTTGAGCGAGGAAGAGTGATGTCTGCAGAAAAAAAATTGAGCATGAAGATGGGGCTGAAAAATACACAGAAGTTAGGTTTTGCAAAAGGAAACCTAATATCTAAAAAGAGACAAGAATTCCTTCTGAAAACAAGCCCTTAGCAAGTGTCACGATGCAGCCATGATGGAGGGCGCAGTGGCTCTTCAAGGACGCAGTAATAAAACAAGGGAGTGGGCTCCCGGATAAATGAAATACCTAAAACTTAAAAACATGAGCCAGAAACAAAATTTTTTTCAACAAAATGAATCAGGTAGAGGAGCGAATTGCTCTGATACCAATTGATCCGCCAGTAGAGCAGGCTAGATCTAAACAATGCAAAAGACTAAACTGAATACTAAGATAAAACTGAATATTATGATGGAAGGTGAGGCTAGGAGAGCCTCACCTCTCAATGGAGAACCCAAAGGAAGTTCAGAGCTTTGAAAACAACTACTAACACAATAGAATGAAAAGAGAGAGACAAGCTTCCCACAAACAGGAATGAATGTATTATGAGGCCACATGCCTTTTTATAGCAATTACAAAAGGAGCACAATAAATGCTGCTCATTATTTAATACTAAGATATCTCTAATAACCTAAATAACAACTAATACATTTGTAGAACCAAAATAGTGCCTAATACATGAAGGGGGAGTGTGGGCCTCCCATACCGATCAGCCTTTTTCAGCTTGCATACATGTGTTCTTCCATCTTTAACCTCAAATCCTTGTGGTTGTTCTATGTACACTTCTTCTTCAATTACACCATTTAGGAAGGCAGTTTTAACATCCATCTGATGTAATTTCCACTTCATCATAGATGCAAGTGCCATGATAGTTCTAATTGATGTGTACCTAGCAATTGGTGCAAATGTTTCTTCATAGTCTATTCCCTCCTTTTGAGAGAATCCTTTGGCTACAAATCTTGCCTTATATTTTTCAATGCTACCATCTGCAGCATGTTTTATCTTGAATATCCATTTGGAAGAAACCACACTTTTATCTTTTGGTTTGGGAACTATATCCCAAACATCATTTTTCATTATTGACTGGTATTCTTCTGTCATTGCTTCTACCCACTCTTTCTTCTGAGCTGCCTCCTCATAGCTAGTAGGTTGTTGATCCACAATATCACACATCAAGGCCACATAGTTGGATACTAACTTGGGTTTCTTCCTTTCTCTAGTGGAACCTTCAGGAGCTCCATATTTTTCAGCTCCTTGAATAATGTCTCTAGCCCATGCTGGCCTTCTTTTTCTAGATAGATTTGTAATGGGGGGTTCTTGTGGTTCTATCATGTCATGGTCCTCTGGTGCATCATCTTTAGGGATGGGTACAGCTTCTGTGACTCTAAGAGATTTCTTCAAGTTGGCACTTCCTAGATTTCTTGATAGCTGCTTCTTCATCAAATGTTACATCTCTACTTATTTCCATATGATGAAAACCAGGTATGTAAATTCTGAAAGCTTTGGATGTTTCACAATATCCAACAAATATTCCTTTCTTACCAGAGGGATCCAACTTGGTTCTCTTTTATTTTGGAATGTGAATATACACAGGACGTCCAAATATTTTGAGATGACTTATCTCAGGCTTCTTTTCTGTGAACACTTCTTCTGGAGTCTTAACTTCAAGAGCACTATGAGAAAGTCTATTTTGTACATAGACAACTGTCCTGGCTGCTTCAGCCCATAGATACATGGGAAGATCTTGATCATGTATCATAGTCTTTACAGCTTCCATGATAGTTCTATTCTTTCTTTCAGCAACCCCTTTTTGTTGGGGATTGTAGGGAGTGGTTAGTTCCCTCTTGATTCCAGCTTCTTTACAAAAGTCTTCAAAGTCCTTTGAAGTATATTCTCCGCCATTATTTGTTCTGAGAATCTTGAGTTTCTTTTCTAAGAGATTTTCTATTAAGGCCTTGAACTCTTTGAATTTTCCAAAGACTTCATTCTTATCTTTTAGAAAGTATATCCAAGTTTTCCTTGAATAGTCATCAATGAAAGAAAGATAGTATTCAAACCCACTTAGGGATGTGGTGGGCATTGGTCCACATCCATATGAGTGTATTAATTCCAAAATGTTCTTAGTCTTTGTTTCACTCTTTGGAAAAGGGTTCTTGACATTCTTCCCTTTTTCACATCCTTTGCATGAGCCATTATGGTCAATCTTTAAATCTGGTAATCCTATGACCACCTTGCTCACATAGGGTAGAGCCTTGTAGTTAATGTGAGCAAGCCTTCTATGCCATAGTTCACTGGGGCTAGTGGTTTCATGGACAAGGGCAGCTTTTGGGTGACCCTTGAGTTTGTAAAGACCTCCTTCTTCACCAATGACAATTGCATCCTCAATAGATTTTCCTTTGGGCCACATAAGTACTTGACCATCAATAAATGCAATTCTAAATCCTTTCTTATCTAGTGCTGAGATAGAAAGTAGGTTCTTCTTCAACCCTGGAACATATAAAATTTCTTTCATTTTCAAGGGTGTTCTAGAATCAAGCTTGTAGCTTGCTTCACCAATTCCCTTGATGGGATATTGATAATCATCTCCTAGAGATACCTTTTGTGGAGAAGACTTTTCTTCAAGTCTTGAGAGAGTTTTCTTTTGACCTGTCATGTGCTTTGAAGCACCACTATCAATGAGCCATGTATCTTTTCCAGGAGACACAGATCTAGAGAGTGCAGAAAATAGAACATACTCTTCTGCATCTTCTTCTTCATTTCTTCTAGATCTTTTCCTAGGGAGAGACCTTTCTTCTTCTTCTTCATATTTGGATCTTTTCCTATGAGAACTTACTTCCTCTTCTTCTTTTTCTTCTTCACTATCATCTTCTGCAAGATGTGCTTGATGTCTTTTATAGTGAATATTTTTCTTCTTGATTGAAGGACAAAATCTAACAATGTGTCCTATCTTATGACAATTGAAACATTGGAAGGAAGAGAACTTTCCTTTTCCTTTCTTTTGAAATCTTTGTGGAGATTGAGACTCCTTATGCTTGTCCTTCTTGAAGTAAGATTGATTCTTTCTTCTCTTAGTGTGTGTAGCCAAGGCTTGATCATCCTCCTTGAGAAGGGCTTCTCTGTTGGCTACCCTAGCTTCTTCTTGAACACAATCCTCCCATACTACATCAAACTTCATACTCTCTTTTCTGGCACACATGGTTTGTATAAATGACTCCCAAGGTTTAGTGAGACCATTTAGAGCAGTCATCAAAAGTTCATCTTCATCAAGAGTATCACCAATGGCCTCTAGTTGTTCCTTGATTTGGGAGACCCTTGAGAAGTAGTCTTGAATGGATTCTCCTTTGTGCATCTTGGTACTCTTCAACTGAGTTCTTAGGTTCATCTTCCTATTGATGTTCTTTCCCTCATACATCCTTTTTAGGGCATCATACATTTCCTTTGGGGTCTTCTTGGAAGCCACTTGGGGAATCAAGTGGTCTTTAATAGAATCAGCTATGATTCTCTTTGCCCTAATTAAATCCTTCCTATGCTTCTCTTTGGCTTCATCTCCTTTAGGTTCTGCAACTTCATCCTTGATATAATGAGCAAGATCATTCTTTTCAAGAATGAGACCAATTCTGTATTTCCATGCCCGGAAATTCTCTATACCTTCAAGCTTGTCTTCAAGCTTAGTACTTGGAGCCATCTTCTCTTGGGGGAGTCCAAGAGATTGGAGTTTAAGAGATAGGGTAATACTTACCAGGAGATGTACTTCCCTTTTGCTTTCCGGATCTGCAACAGAATTTCTGGTTTATCGCGCTTTTGGTAGAATTACGTTTGACTTTCCCGAAGTTCTATCCAACCAAAAATCTCGATCTAGGGCTCAAAAGATTGATTTTGAGAAGGGCTATTCAGCCATGCAACCAAAAACCAAAAATACTAACCTTTTGGAGAAACCCTAATTTTGGGAGAGAGAAAGATAATTTCACCTTGTGAAAGATGTTCTATTCAGGCTAGCTCTGATACCATGTTAAGTTTAAAACAATTAGACTAGCAAGATCACTGAAAGAAACATAATCACAAGATAGACACAAATTTTTATCCTGGGAAACCCTCATGGGGTAGAAAACCCAACAAAGCTTTCCTCGATAAGATGATCAACCAAAATACAAGATGTGCTCCAAGACTTGTCCTTCTTCTCTACCTCACATGCAGACCTCCCAAACACAAGTGCGCTACTTTTTGAGTTGTGGAAGTGTGTCAAATGAGGAGCTCTCCTCCTCTACTTATACTGATTCCCGACTGACCAAAATCCCTAATGGGGCCGACCTCTCCTGGTGAAGTCTAATAACCCCTAAAATATAAACTCAGGGCCGACCCCCACATGGTGGGTCTAATAACCCTAGTTACCACAAACCATTGGAGGAATAAACATCTCCGGATAGATAATAGAATCACCTTGGAGGGATGAAACATCTCCGGAATAATAATGTACAAATATAATATTTTTAGAAGTTACAATATTCAACAGTATGATGGATCTCATCAAGAAGGGTTGGAAGTATGTCTAGCATCAATATTCAGTTCTTGTCCAGGAAAGAATTCATTGGTGGGAAGTGTTAAAATTTACCAATTTTAATAGTAACAGATTGTAAATAAAATAGTGCAGAGATAGCTAGCAGTAACACACATCCACAAAATTTGAACACAATATTTTTCACGGGGAAACCTTTCAAGGACAAAAACCCCAATTCAATTAATAATAATTTATCTCCTAAATGAGATGACTGAGTTTGTACAATCATAGGCTAAGAACAAGCCTTTTCAACAAATCAGAATTTTTGTCATTCATCAAGAACACTGATGAAGACAAGCTTCCTGTACAAGTCTGCTCTGTCATCAAACTGCCTTCATACCATCTGCCTGTTCATTACTGATTTCTGATGTATACCCTACTGAGGGTGTCGTGACCTGTCCAAGCCTTTTCCAGGACTGCCTATACCTGTTCAAGCCTTTTTCAGAGCTGCCGTGACCTGCTGTAGGTTGTGGGTGCCCTAATGGGGCTGCCGAGTGCACAAGAAGATCCCAAAAGAATTCGGGGTGGCAGCTTTAGACCAACAAAAATATTTGGAGCTTGACTTCTTCAAGGAATAGGAACCAGCAGAAAAACAATCACCCACGAGTTGATCTAAAGGAGCAGAGAAGATGTATGCTAAATCGAT
The DNA here is from genome assembly GCA_027924585.1 of Larix kaempferi. NCBI lineage: Eukaryota > Viridiplantae > Streptophyta > Pinopsida > Pinales > Pinaceae > Larix > Larix kaempferi. Next base: position 7,756,738 of record BSBM01000602.1, read on the forward strand.
GGGGTAAAATAAGAAGTTTTCTTTCTTATTTATAGTGAACCAAGTGGCAAAAAATAATTTCCTCAAGTGGAGCCGACCTGAGACTTTATATCCTTTTAATTTCATTTGAGGCCGACCTATGATCATATAAATTATTATTTTTTATTTTTCTTCAAATGGTGGGTACATGGACCAAGTCAAGTTAAGCTTGGGTTTCATGGTTCTTCAAGTGATTCACAATAAGTCATCCAGGTGTTCTTCAAGGTTTTCAATGATCTATTCATGTCCACTCCAAGTGCATCATCATAAGGAGAATTATTAATTGCTTTTACTTCACCCTCCTTGTTGCCACCAAGATCAAGTGCTAGGTATTTCCACATGGGTTGATCAGTCCCTTGAGAAGGTTCCATAGCCCATAGATCAAGGAAAGGAGTACACCACTTGCCTAAAACCGGTCTAGGGCTTATAGTGAAATCCTAGTAACTGACCAGGTGCCTCCATTCTCCCAGAGAATGGCTCTCAGCCCCAGGCTGAGCTTCTAGTCCCAGACTGGATCAATATCCTGGTAACTGACCAGGTGCCTCCATTCTCCTAGAGAATGGCTCTCAGCCCCGGGTTGAGCTTCTAGTCCCAGACTGGATCAATATTCTGGTATCTGACTAGGTGCCTCCATTCTCCCAGAGAATGGCACTCGATGCTGCTCAGAAAATCAACACTCCCTCTCAGTGAGAGGGTCATTATCTGCAATACCAAGCTTGTCTCAAAAGTGCACAAGCTTTGTCATTGACAGAGGCTTGGTCAATATGTCAGCAACTTGTTCGTCTGTACGGATGTACTGGAGCTTCATGGCACCTCCCTGTACCATATCTCTGATGAAGTGATACTTCATCTCAATGTGCTTTGACCTATCGTGAAATACAGGGTTCTCTGAAAGCTTAATGCAACTCCGATTATCGCAATGAATAATAGTTGGCTCAAGCTTTCCACCAAACAAGTCAGAGAGAAGCTTTCTAAGCCAAACTGCTTCTCTGCAGGCATCACTGGCAGCAATATACTCAGCTTTAGCTGTGCTCTGAGCTATGGAACCCTGTTTTTTGCTAGACCAAGAGATCATGGCTGATCCCAAACTGAAACAGTACCCTGATGTGCTTTTCTGGTCCACTGCACTACCAGCCCAATCGGAGTCAGCATATCCAAGTAGCATTACTCCACTATTAGAGGTATATCTGAGCCCATAAGTAATAGTACCTTGCAAATATCTGAGCACATGTTTGGCAGCTATCCAGTGTATGTGCTTTGGCTCGAACATGAACTGACTTAATGCATTCACTGCATAACAAATATTTGGTCTCGTATGCACTAGATACATCAAAGATCCAATAAGTTGACGATACTGAGTAGGATTCACTGCCTTTGAAGAAGTAGTTGAGTCACGAACTTCTTCAGGTTTGATGTCATGGGAACACTCATGGGTTTGTAGTCATGCATCCCAAACCTATGCAAGATATCGACTGTATACTTCCCTTGAGACAAGAAGATCTCATCTGGCTTCTGCCAGACCTCTAAACCAAGAAAATAGTGCATGAGTCCCAGATCTTTCATCTCAAATTCTGAAGTAAGCTCCCTTTTGCACTGAGCTATCAGTTGCTCCTCTCCAGCAAGGAACAAGTCATCCACATATAGGACTAGGATCAAGACATGGTTCTGAACAACCTTAAAGTAAAGGTTGGAATCAACAGTACTCTTGGAGAATCCCAAACTGTGAAGGTAACCATCAATCCTAGCATACCAGACCCTTGGGGCCTGTTTGAGTCCATACAAAGCTTTCTTTAGCTTGCACACATGAAACTGCATTTCATGAGTCACAAAATCTTCAGGTTGCTCAATGTAGACCTCTTCTTCACCTTCTCCATTAAGAAAAGCTGTCTTTACATCCATTTGATGGAGCTTCCATCCAAAGACAGCAGCGAGGGAGATAATGGTCCTGATGGTGGTATACCTGGCAACAGGAGCAAATGTTTCATCATAGTCTATGCCTTCCTTTTGTGAGAAACCATGTGCCACAAGTCTTGCCTTATATTTCTTAATGCTGCCATTAGCAGCATGCTTGATTTTGTAGAGCCATTTGGAAGTCACCACAGACTTCCCTTTTGGTCTAAGAACAATTTCCCACACATCATTTTTCATAATGGAATTATATTCTTCTATCATGGCATCAATCCATACCTGATGAGTTTCTGCTTCTTTGAATGTAGAAGGTTCTGCATCAATGAGCTTACTCATAAGACCTGAGTACTTCTGGGGCTTCTTGCTTTCTCCGAATGTCCCAGAAGGAGCTTTATGCTTCTCTGCTTCTTGCAATGTCTCACGAAACCAAGCAAGTCTTCTCTTGGAAGGAGGAGCCTCAAGTAGTTCTTCAGCTGGTCTATCTGGAATTCGAGGCTCATCTTCTTCCTCCCTCTGAATATCTGAATAAGGAGAGTCTGGAATGTCGGAAAGAGATTCTTCTGTATCTTTTGGAAGCTCTTTGGAGTGGCAAAAAACAGCTTCCTCATGAAATATCACATCTCTGCTGACTTCAATGTACCTTTGAATAGGAACATAGATGCGGTAGGCTTTTGAATTTCCACTGTACTCAACAAATGTGCCTTTCTTTTCCGAAGGCTCCAGCTTCAATTTCTTTTCTTTTGGCACATGGATGTAGACTGGAGTGCCAAAGATCCTCATGTGGTCAACTGCAGGTTTCTTACCTATAAAGACTTCTTCTGGAGTCTTTTCTCCCAAAATGGCATGAGGACTTCTGTTTTGAATGTAGACAGCAGTACCAGTAGCCTCAACCCACAAAGACAAAGGAAGATCTAGATCACACAACATGGCTTTAGCAGCCTCACATACTGTTCTATTCTTCCTTTCTGCAACCCCATTCTGTTGGAGGTTGTAAGGTATGGTCAACTCCTTCTTGATTCCAGCTTCTTGGCAAAAGTCATCAAAATCATTAGATTCAAACTTACCTCCATTGTCTGACCTTAAGATACGGAGGTGTCTGCTTGTCTGATTTTCAATCAACGCCTTGAACTCCTTGAACTTATCAAAAGTTTCATTTTTAGCCTTTAGAAAGGAAACCAAAGATTTACGAGAGTAATCATCAATGAACAGTACATAGTATAAACAACCACTTAAAGAAGGTGAAGACATGGGTCCACAAATGTCAGAATGAATCAAGTCTAAAATCCCTTTTGATCTGCTGTTACTCTTTGAAAAAGACTTCTTGGTATTTTTACCAAGGGCATAACCTTTGCAAATACCACTATGTTCATTAGAAAACTCAGGCATACCTGTAACCATCTTTTGAAGACTAGGGAGGGTTGTATAATGAAGGTGCCCAAACCTTCGGTGCCATAACTCACAAGGGTTGATTGTACTGTGAACCAATGCTTGAGTAGAATGCCCAGATGCCTTGTAAAGGCCTCCCTCTCGAACCCCATTCAATTCTGCTGCACTCAACCTTTCATTCTTTGACCACAGCAGAACCTTTTTGTCCATGAATATAACTTTGTAGGCTTTATCTTCCAAGCTAGCAACTGAAAGGAGATTCTTCTTCAGGCCTGGAACATATAGTATGTTTTCAATGTGCAACATGGTCCCTGAATCAAGTTGAAATGAAACTGAGCCCACTCCCTCAATTTTGTAGGTGGAGTCATCTCCAAGTTTTACTTGAGTGGCAAACTTCTTCTTTCTGTAGCTTGTAAGAACTTCACAGGAACCAGTCATATGTTTTGAGGCTCCATTATCCACCAACCAAGAATTTGAACTGTTGGTGATGGATCCTGCTAGAGCAGAAATCGAGTAGTATTCTCTTCTTGACTCTTCTTGCTTGGAAGACTTGGCATTCTTCTTCTTCAGTTGTAGATGCTTGGAAACTTCTTTTGAACCTTCTTTGTGGCTGCCTGCAGTCTCTAGCATAATGTCCCTTTTTGTGACAGTTAAAACATTCAATTTCTGACATATCAATTTGCTTACCTTGTGGCATCTTCTCTTTCTTCTTGGGAGGGAAGGGTTTCTTGAACTTCTTCTTAGTCTTGTCTATTAGTGCAAGATTCCCTTCCTTAGGACCCCTAGTTCTGCTTTGAACTTTGCCTTCTTCTTCCAAACAGTCATGCCAAAGTCTCTCAAAATTTGGCTGAGTCTCACGTCCACTTACAGAAGCCAAGAAAGTTTCCCAAGAATTTGAAAGGCCATCAAAGACAGTTTGTACAAGGTCATCATCGTCTATTGTAACCCCAATAGCAGAAAGTTGATCTCTTACCTGAGCAATGTTCGTGAAGAAGGAGGCCACTCCTTCATCTTTGTCCATCTTCAATGTATGAAGTATGTTTTCAAGACTCTCTTTTGACTGGGTGCTTTCTTCTCGTACAGATTTGTCAAAGTGTCAAAACACTCCTTGGCTGTCTTCAGTGGTGTTATGGCAGGCATTATGGTCTCCTTGACTGTGTCATAGATAATCCTTCTTGCCTTGGCTTGCTTCTTCTTGAACGTTGCCCTTCCTGCATTTGATGTGGGCTCTTCTACAACATTGATGACCAAGTCATCAAGGTCATTCTCTTCCAAGGTGGCCATAAGCCTTGCTTTCCATGAATTGAAATTTGCTGCTCCCTCAAGCTTGTCCTCTGGCCTGAAGGTGGCAGAAGAAGCCATCTCTGATCCACTAAGGGTCTTCTATCTCAGTCTGTACTGTCCCAAGGTCTATGGAAGGTACAGTCACCTACTCAAATGCTGTATGTTTCACAAGCAGAGCTCTGATACCATGTTAAAATTTAACAATTTTAATAGTAACAGACTGTAAATAAAATAGTGCAGAGATAGCTAGCAGTAAACACACATCCACAAAATTTGAACACAATATTTTTCACGGGGAAACCTTTCAAGGACAAAAACCCCAAAGCAATTAATAACAATTTATCTCCTAAATGAGATGACTGAGTTTGTACAATAATATGCTAAGAACAAGCCTTTTCAACAAATCAGAATTTGTTTCATTGATCAAGAAGAACACTGATGAAGACAAGCTTCCTGTACAAGTCTGCTCTGTCATCAAACTGCCTTCATACCATCTGCCTGTTCATTACTGATTTCTGATGTATACCCTATTGAGGGTGCCGTGACCTGTCCAAGCCTTTTCCAGGACTGCCAATACCTGTTCAAGCCTTTTTCAGAGCTGCCGTGACCTGCTGTAGGTTGTGGGTGCCCTAATGGGGCTGCCGAGTGGACAAGAAGATCCCAAAAGAATTCGGGTGGCAGCTTTAGACCAGCAAAACGATTTGGAGTTTGACTTCTTCAAGGAATAGGAACCAGCAGAAAAACAATCACCCACGAGCTGATCTAAAGGAGCAGAGCAGATGTATGCTAAATCGATGGGGTAAAATAAGAAGTTTTCTTTCTTATTTATAGTGAACCAAGTGGCAAAAAATAATTTCATCAAGTGGAGCCGACCTGAGACTTTATATCCTTTTAATTTCATTTGAGGCCGACCTATGATCATATAAATTATTTTTTTATTTCTCTTCAAATGGTGGGTACATGGACCAAGTCAAGTTAAGCTTGGGTTTCATGGTTCTTCAAGTGATTCACAATAAGTCATCTAGGTGTTCTCCAAGGTTTTCAATGATCTATTCATGTCCACTCCAAGTGCATCATCATAAGGAGAATTATTAATTGCTTTTACTTCACCCTCCTTGTTGCCACCAAGATCAAGTGCTAGGTATTTCCACACGGGTTGATCAGTCCCTTGAGAAGGTTCCATAGCCCATAGATCAAGGAAAGGAGTACACCACTTGCCTAGACCCGGTCTAGGGCTTATAGTGAAATCCAGGTAACTGACCAGGCGCCTGCATTCTCCTAGAGAATGGCTCTCAGCCCCAGGCTGAGCTTCTAGTCCCAGACTGGATCAATATCCTGGTAACTGACCAGCTGCCTCCATTCTCCCAGAGAATGGCTCTCAGCCCCAGGCTGAGCTTCCAGTCCCAGACTGGATCAATATTCTGATATCTGACCAGGTGCCTCCATTCTCCCAGAGAATGGCACTCGATGCTGCTCAGAAAATCAACAGGAAGCCCTGTTCGGTGATTGCAGTTATTTGGTTTTCTCCTCTTTCATCGGGATTTGGCAGTGCTTGAAGATTTCTGCTCCATTTACCCTCTGGAAGATCCATTGCAGGTCTGTTTTTGATAATGAGGTCAGTTCTTTGTGTGCTTATTGTACCATGTGGTGGGATAAGGTACATCTATAGTTGTTGGCCAAAGGTTCCTTGCTAATAAAAGATGCCAAATCTCTGGATGCAGAAGCTTATTCTGATTTTATTTCTGCACTAATGGTTTTGAGGAAGAGGATGCAAGTTGCATTGTATATACCCTTAGACTAGTTTGACTTGCTGCTGTAAAGATTATTTCTCTTTATATATGATGTATTTTTAAAAGCGAACAAAGATCTGAATGCTATGAGGTTGATATTTGTATTAGATTCTTATTCCCAAAAGAAAAATTGCAATTAGAAAATGCGATTCAGATCACCAAGGCTAAAATATAGCTACATTTCTTGAGCAGAAAAGGTTATGGCTGGTCCATAATGCTTGTGCTTCAATTTGATTATACAAAAGATTTTTTTTTCTCTTTGTGTGCTTTCTCCCAGGAGTGGGAAGCTATGTGTGTTGTCCTATTCGTCCTATTCTTCTGATGATTTTACTCTTGACATCTTTGGAGTAGCATACAATTTAGGATATAAATATGGGATGTTTTCAGTTTTATTAGCGCTTTTAATCTTAACAATTAAATTGTAGCTGATCCACAATATGTGGCAATAAGAAACCTTCCCTAAACCCCAGTGAACATGAGGAAAGTCTTCCTAGTCATTTCTAAATACCAAAAAGTTGGGCACCCTTTCACATTGTTGCAAAATGTTTCATCATTGCTGTTGCATACAGTTTCCAAGTTTGTCCAGAGAATCCATTTCCATTATGATTCTTCGATTCAAATTGATGTGATGCTGGTTATTTGTTTGAAGCTTTAAGTGCTCATTTCTTCCCAATTTTCTTTCAAACACTATACACTGACAAAGAAATTACCATTCTAATGCAGACAAGGAGAATGGTGCAGACAATTATGATCTATTTCATAATAGAACAATATTTCTTCGGGATTATAAGGAGATGAAGAATAAATTAAAGATATATGTTTATCCACACAAAGCAGATGATGCTTTTGCAAACATTTTTCTGCCAGTGGTCTTTGAACCGAGTGGAAACTATGCTAGCGAAAGCTACTTTAAGAAGGTTCTCATGCAAAGTCATTTTATCACACATGATCCCACAGAAGCTGACCTTTTCTTTTTGCCATTCTCTATTGCAAGGTTGAGGCATGATTCAAGAGTTAATGTTGGCGGTATTCAAGACTTCATCAAGGAATACATTTCTAACATCAGTCAAAAGTATCCTTATTGGAACAGAACTAATGGTGCTGACCATTTCTATGTTGCTTGTCATTCTGCCGGTAGAACGGCAATGGACAAATTGGCAGATGTTCAGCTTAATGCAATTCAAGTAGTATGCTCTTCAAGCTACTATGTTTCTAGTTATGTTGCACACAAGGATGCTTCCTTACCTCAAATTTGGCCAAGACAAGGGAATTTAATGGTACCCATTCCTGCAGAAAGGTAACCTTGATTGAATAATATCCCACATTTACTTTATAGTCGTTCTAGAGGTGCAGCTAATATTATCTATAGCCTAAACTGCTGATTTGTACAGCATGTTGCTTTGCTGGCTGATCTTTTTCTTTCTTCAATATTAGATATCATTCTCAAAATTCATTAATTGCTTTGGGCATTAATTTATTTTCAGTTGCAGATATTGGCTTAGTGTATTGGATGCAATATTCTTCATAATTTGATCATAATTATAAAGTGTGGGCTCATTGTGAATCAAGTTGCAATTGAATTATTTAAGTATAACTATATGTAGCTAACTTTTGTATTTTAAAGTTCAAATTTCAATTACCTACCACAAGGAAAGAAAGAAATCAATTTAAGTGCTTTTAGAACAGGGGAATGTCCACTGACATTGTAAGTTTCTTCTTTGGCACACGATAACTCAGCCTTTCATGGAGACTCAGGCTGATTAGTGATAAGGTCTGTACATCAGGAACATGTTTGCTGAAATGCACCAATTGAACCAAAATGATGCCTTGTAAGATGCAACCATGTCAATATCCCATATTCATTCACTAAATCTTATGTTCTTAGTTGGACCTCATTTTGTGCAGTCAAGTTCCAATGTTGTGGAAGTAAATAATTACTACTAGGTTTAGTGATGCTAATGATCCATTCAAGTTAGTGTTGTCATAACTGTTGACTAACATTGTAATTAGACAGGTTTATGTTCATGGAGGAAAAATTTACATGTATATGTAGTGTTTGCAGATGCATTCCTGAAATATCTCGTCAATCATCTTTGTGGCTGAATTTGTCTAATTCAGATTGGAGAATTTCTGAATTTCTCTACTCAAAATGGAGAACTTCCTTTGGAAGAGGTATTTTTTCATGTTGGTGACTGAAATCTTCATGAAACAGGAACCCTTTGTATCCTCACTATACATGAAATTGGAGAATATCTGAATTTCTTTACTCAAAATGGAAAACTTCCTTTGGATGAGATATTTTTTCACAACTTGGTGATTGAAATCTTCATGAAACAGGGACCCATTGTATCCTTACTATACATGAAGTACTTTATATCATAGGTGTTTGGGATTTGATCCTTTGATGTTAGGGATCATGTCTGGGGTGATATCTCATATCATAACTGCATTTTTGGTCTTATAGGTCTTAAAATTTCATGCACTGGGCAATTAATACAAAACTGAAATTTCACCTTCGTCCTGGTTTCCTAGATCTTAGCCGTAGGATTTTCCGTTGTAGGACTGCAGTAAATTAAAGTATGAAACATCTTGTCAAATCATGTATATGTAGTGTTTGCAAATGCATTCCTGAAATATCTCGTCAATCATCTTTGTGGCTGAATTTGTCTAATTCAGATTGGAGAATTTCTGAATTTCTCTACTCAGAATGGAAAACTTCCTTTGGAAGAGGTATTTTTTCATGTTGGTGACTGAAATCTTCATGAAACAGGAGCCCTTTGTATCCTCACTATACATGAAATTGGAGAATTTCTGAATTTCTTTACTCAGAATGGAAAACTTCCTTTGGATGAGATATTTTTTCACAACTTGGTGATTGAAATCTTCATGAAACAGGGACCCATTGTATCCTTACTATACATGAAGTACTTTATATCATAGGTGTTTGGGATTTGATCCTTTGATGTTAGGGATCATGTTTGGGGTGATATCTCATATCATAACTGCATTTTTGGTCTTATAGGTCTTAAAATTTCATGCACTGGGCAATTAATACAAAACTGAAATTTCACCTTCTTCCTGGTTTCCTAGATCTTAGCCCTAGGATTTTCCGTGGTAGGACTGCAGTAAATTAAAGTATGAAACAGCAGTGGAAATATCACAATAATCCACTTCAAACAGCCCCACACTTCATGGCTATGTTGCAGGAAACAATGTACAGGCTACCGCACTAGGTACATTTTGGTATGGAAACATGGGAATGCATTCGGTTGGCCTGGAAATGCATTTCTGGCTGTATGAACATGTCTCATGTGTGTGAAAAGCATTTTTTATGGTCAGAAATGCGTTTCCAGGCCGTAGCAATGTATATACTGAAGAACACTGAGGGGGGGGGGTGAATCAGTGTTCTGGATCTTTGTCAAATTTTTACTTTCCAAAGAACATAAATTTCACTGAACCAAAAGAAAAGTTGCACAAGAAAATATATACACAGGAATTTAGAATATTTATATGTGAAATTGTTTACATTCAGGGTCTATGCTTCAACACAGAGAATGCACCAGCAACAACTGGTGAGAGGGGCTTCAACCCCTTTAGAATATTTTCAGCTTCAACTGAAAAAAAAAAATTACAATATCTTAGTTGATAGGACACCTATCCTACCCTAGCAGGCTAGCTCCACCCTTCCTCCCTAAAAATAGTCCAGATTCTCAGTTATCAACGTAGAAAAGCTTTGATAGTCACCCAAACAACCTTTGTACAATTTTCTTTGGCATTTAAAAAGTTGAAGATAGCTCTGCTAATCACATTCTTTGCTCAAACATCTCTGCCTGTCACCTCATACAGTACCAACCTCCACAAACACAATAATTTCTACCTTTTTCATCATATAAACAATTTCTGCAATTCAGAGTTATCCCAATTTCTCTGCCAAAACTTGACGTCTTGGGCCACCTGAAGAATATGCCCTAGTACAAGCTGCTCCAAGATATGCTGAAAAAAAAACACAAAAACAAAACACTGGTCCACGCTGCTGCAGTCTTCACTGACCCTTTACTTCCTGATCTCGTGGGCCCTGGCTTGCCTCAGTCCCTCAGCGAATTCATTCCAGCCAGTTCAGCTCAACAAATGCTATACGCCTCCCTTATTTATATGCACACATTAACACCTTGAGGCCGACTTAACACAAATATAATTTTGACTTTTTTTTTTCTTAAAAAAAAGAGGCCGAACTCAAACAAGTTTACCCTCTCCCTTTTTATAAAAAAAACCAGTCCTACAAGGCCGACCCTCATAATTAATATTGCAATATCCAATTTTAATATTGACGTCTCCTTGAAATAAGGAATTGCAACCATAATGATGTTGCTACATATTTTTAGGGATGAGGCTGCTCGTTAGGGCTTCTAAAAACGTGGGCTTAAAGCCCTTACATTTACAAATTAGGGCTCCCCAAAATTCAAGGAACTGACCACCGATTTTAACCATATAGCTTCATATTTAGGCTGCTCTGATAAAAGTTAGATCTAGGGCTTGCTGAGTGAGGAGATTAGGGCTTCCAAAAGCCTTTCAAAATTTTTAACCTGATCTGATATTTACCACTGAGGTTGACTGCTGAATTTGACTGTCATTGCTGGTGTACACGCTGAGTGCAACCACCGATCTGCTAAAAACGGAGATGCAATTTGACCTCTGTTCAATTCTACGGGCACACTTCAATGTCTTTACCTTTCAAATCAGGAGATCAGCAACTTCATTGAATACTCTAGCAAGTTTGATGGTTAGAGCATCAGCAAACTTCTTAACAGAGACATGTCTTCAACAGACTTGCAGGTAACTACTGATCCTTTGACATCAATGCCAACCATAATATCCAACAAAATCCCCCTTTGGCATTGATGTCAACACACGACTCCCCCTAAGAACTCCCCCCGACTGCTTGGCTTTTGAGCAACCCTGCTATGGGTAATTCTCCCCGTTTGACATCAATGTCAAAGTACCAGCTCAGTGAGCTTCCTGAACATAAATTACTCTCAATCTTTGCCACAGATTTTCAAAAGCCTCCCTGGGCAGTGGTTTTGTGAAGATATCAGCAACTTGTTCCTTGGTGTGCACATATTCCAACTTGATCTTTTGATCATGTGCCTGTTCCCTCAAAAAGTGATACTTGATAGGGATATGTTTAGTTTTGGAATGCATGACTGGGTTCTTTGAAATGCTGATGGCACTGGTGTTATCACAATAGATTGGAAGTGGTTGATTGCATTCAACTTTAATATCTTCTAAGGTTTGCCTCATCCACAAGAGTTGAGTACTACATTCTGCTGCTGATATATACTCTGCTTCAGCAGTGGATAAAGAAATGGAGGACTGTTTTTTACTAGACCATGCAACCAAACAATCTCCCAAAAAGAAGGCATTGCCACCCGTGCTCTTTCTATCATCTAAACTTCCAGCCCAGTCAGCATCAGAATAAGCTTTTAGATCAAACTTTTGTTCTTAGGATACCATACACCAAAATCTGTTGTTCCTTTAAGATACCTAAAAATCCTTTTTACAGCCATTACATGTGATTCTTTTGGGTTAGCCTGGAATCTAGCTACTAATCCAACTGCTTGCATGATGTCTGGTCGGGAAGCAGTGAGGTAGAGCAAACTACCAATCATAGATCGGTACAGTGTCTGATCTACAAAGGGAGACTCATCTTCTTTGCTAAGCTTGCAGCCAGTCACAATTGGAGTTCCGACAGGAGAACTTTCTGACACACCAAATCTTTGAAGCATTTCCTTTAAGTACTTGGATTGCGATATGAAGATACCGGATGATTTTTGTGAAATTTGGAGTCCAAGGAAAAAGGTCAACACACCAATCATGGACATCTCAAATTCTTTTGCCATGTTTTCAGCAAATGCATGACTAAAATCTTCTTCATTGCTTCCAAAAATTAAGTCATCTACGTAGACTACAGTAATTAACAGCCTGTTCTTTCCAATTTTGAAGTAGAGATTGCTGTTAGTGCTGCCTCTCTGAAAACCTTGCTGAATCAAGTATTTATCCAATCGGTCGTACCAGGCTCGAGGAGCCTGTTTAAGACCATAAAGGGCCTTTTTAAGTTTCCAGACATGGCTGTCCTTACCTTCCACTTTGAAACCCTCAGGCTGTTCTGTATACACTTCTTCACTTAATTCCCCATCAAGGAAGGCAGATTTAACATCCATATGCTAAATCTTAAAATTCTTGAAACAAGAATATGCTAGGAACATTCTGATCAGCTCCATTTGTGCTACTGGTGCAAATGTTTCATCAAAGTCAATTCCTTCCAACTGAGCATACCCTTTGCAGACTAATCTGGCTTTATTTCTTGAGACTTCTCCTTTTTCATTGAATTTGTTTTTGTAAACCCATTTTATGCCAACGTTTTTATCTTTTGGACGTGGAACTAATTCCCAAGTACCGCTTTTCTCAATTTGATGGAGTTCTTTTTGCATGGCCTTGTTCCAATGTTCATCTTCACAAGCTTCTTCGAAGTTCTTGGGCTCAATTTTTGACAGCAGAGCCGCATCTCTCTTTGATGTTTGTCTCAATTGCATTCCTTCTTCTAAATTTCCAATGATAAGGTCCTCCGGATGATCTCTTTGCACTGTTTTGAGTGAAGGCTTGTGAGCTTGTGCGTTCTTACAATTTGAAGTAGATGCTTGTTTTTCTTCTCCTTGTTCTTCCAGTTGCTGTTCCTTTTCAGCTATTATGTTTTCATCTTGGTCTTCATCATATGTTTCACCATCTGTTTCTTCATTTTCTTGACATGACAATTTGTGTGACAGTTTCTCATCCACTCTAACATCCATGCTTTCAACTATTCTTTTCAGCCGTTGGTTGTAACATTTGTAGGCTCTTCTTTCTGTTGAATATCCAAAAAAAATCCTTCATCCATTCTGGTTTGAAATTTGCCTAGGTTTTCATTATTTATTTTGATGTAACATTTACTTCCAAAAATTTTAAGATGTCCAACAGAGGCTGATCTACCTGTCCACAACTCATAAGGTGTCTTTTCACTGTTAATTCTTAATTGAGCTCTGTTTAGAATGTACACGGCTGTGGCCACTGCCTCTCTCCAAAAAACTTCCGCTACCTTTGCTTCTAAGAGCATTGTTCTTGCTGCTTCTTGGGCTGTCCTGTTTTTTCTTTCTGTAATGCCATTCTGCTGTGGGGTATTGGCTGTACAATATTGTCATTTGATACCATTCTCTTCACAGAAATTTTTGAATTCAGTTAGGGTGAATTCCCCACCATTATCTGACCTAAGACACTTGATCTTAAGGCCACTTTCATTCTCAACTTTAGCCTTGAACAATTTGAACTTCTCAAAAGCCTCCGACTTGTTTTTGAGAAAAGTTACCCAAATCATTCTGGTATAATCATCAATAAAAGGCATAAAATATTTCTCACCTTGAAGGGTTTGAACTCTTGCAGGCCCACATAGATCAGTATGCACTAACGCCAGGGGTTGTGAAGTGGATTGATGATTCTTAGGCTTGTAGCTGGCCCTGGCTTGCTTCCCATGCAAGCATGATCCACACACTCTATCTGCAGGCTTAGAGAGTCTCGGCATCCCTCTTACAGCTTCTGTCTGGCTGATTTTTACTAGATTGTCAAAGTTTAGATGGGCTAGCCTTTTGTGTCAAAGCCGGCTGTTATCGTTCTGGCTAATGTAGCATTTATCTCCTTCAATCTCATCCAGGACATATACATTTCCTGGGGATCTAGTTCCTTTACCAATCGCCTTCTTGAAACCATTTCTCCTAATTTCACAATGATGAGCAAAGAAGGTGATATTATGATCAGCATCACATATCTGTCCTACGCTTAACAAATCATGTTTTAATCCATCAACATACAAAACATTTTGGGCTCTTGCGTTTCCTTTGAGAGCCATTGTTCCTCTACCAAGAATTTTTGCTGTTCCATTGTCACCAAAGGACACATCTCCTGATTTTTCTCTTTTTAGTGTAAGGAATTTATGTTTGTCCCCTGTCATGTGCTTAGTGCATCCACTGTCTATATACCATTTATTTTCTTCCTTCTGGGCATAAAGTGCTATTCCGCAGATGTCACTTGTTTCTTCCTTATCTTGGGGCATTTGTCTTAGTCTACATTCAGCTGCTGTATCACCAAAGTTGTTACACTTAGGGCATTCAATTTGTTGCGATAGCACTGAGAAGGAATTATTTGATTTATCCACAAAGTTATTAGGAAAGTAATCCCTTCTTTCATTTCTGGCATAGTTTCTTCTCGAGAAAACTCTGCAATCAGATGCTTTATGGCCAAAAACATAGCAATTATAAGTTATAACAATAACCATGAAATCTGTTTTGGTACCTGTCAAAAGATGGTCTTCTTGCTGCTGTAGGTTGATTTAAAGAATATCCTGGCAGATTTCTTCGCACATTGTTCTTCAAGTTTGAAAAGCTTGTTGGTTCTTGAATTCTTGTACTTGCTTCAACGCTAGAGGGCCTGTCTTCCTTCTTAAGGTTGAAATTTCCTTCACCAAATCTTCACATTCTTTTTCTCCCAAGGATAACTGTCTTCGAGCTTCATTTAATGGTTCATGGATTTTACTGAGGTTAGATCTATACTTGGCAAGAACTTCCTTTATATGTTCTACTTCCTGATTCAGAGAACATTCGGCTGATTCTATCTTGGGCATAAATCCAATCCCACTCTTATCATGGACATTTCTTTGTTGAAGAAGAATGTTGCTCAGATCTTTAGAACTTTTTCCAAACTTGCTGTTTAATATGTTGGTCTTCTGGAGTTCCTCCTGTAGAGCAGTAATCTCAGCATCCTTTTTAAGAAAATCAGCTCTAAATTTTCTTGCCAACTGATTCCTTGCTTCTAGATGCTCCCTTTCCTGTTTTTCATTTAGATTCCTTAGACTTTCTATTTCATCTAGGGCAGCCAGGAGTTCAGATTCAAGATCTACAACTCCTTCCTCCTCATTTTCCTTGGAATCAGTATTGTCATGAGAATCTTCCTTGGCCAAGAACACAATTTCATTTCTGCCTTCTACAACAGATTCGTCATCTTCATCATGAGTCACTGCATCTTCAGCTTGAGTAAAGAAAGTCTGCTTGTTATCATACTTCTTTTCTGACTGATTTCTTCTAGTGTTTGGTTTGTTCTTCCTCAAAGGACACTTTGCTGCAGAGTGTCCGATTTTTCCACAATTGAAGCATTTCAAGGGCAGCTTTCCTTTGAACTTTCCTGTTCCTCTTGGAAGCTTTTTGACAAAGTTGGCTACTTCTTCATCAAACATATCGGGATTTGATGAACAACCAACATGATCTTCAGTCTTTGAATGCTTTCCTTTAGTGGCTTTGAAGGCTGCTTCTTTCTGCTTAGGATCTACAGTTCTCATTTCGTAGGCTGTTAGGATCCCATGCAATTGACTCAAGGTAAGATCGTCCAGAGTATCCTTTTCTTCAATAGCAGAGACTTTGGCATTGAACCTATCAGGACGGGATCTGAGAATTTTCTGAACAACAAAGTCTTCTTCTATAGTTTCCCCAAGGCCTCTCATAGTGTTTACCACTTCTTCTACCCTTTGGAAGTAGGCTGCAATATTTTCTTCTTCCTGCATCTTGATATCCTCAAGTTGACATCTGTAACTTTGTAACTTTGCTTTTTGAACTTTAGAGTCGCCCTGATAGATTGTTGCTAACTTATCCCACATTTCCTTGGCAGTTGAATAGTTCACTACTTTGTAGAACTCGGATTCATTCAAGCCTGCAAGAATTGCGTTCATAGCAGTTGCATTGTGTTCACAGGCTTCTATTTCATCTGCAGTGGAAGGTCTCCGATCTTTAGGAGCAGTATATCCTTCAACCACAGTTGTCCAAATATCATAACCAAGAGACATTATATAGGCAGTCATTCGTTTGCTCCAAAACACATAATTTGTTCCATCAAACTTTGGAACATCCCTGAATTCGACACCACCACCCATTGAAGTGTTCTTTGTTAAACTCCTTCAGGTTTTTAAACCTGATAAAAGGAGCTGGCTCTGATACCAATTGAAGAACACTGAGAGGGGGGGTGAATCAGTGTTCTGGATCTTTGTCAAATTTTTACTTTCAAAAGAACACAGATTTCACTGAACCAAAAGAAAAGTTGCACAAGAAAATATATACATAGGAATTTAGAATATTTATTTGTGAAATTGTTTACATTCAGGGTCTGTGCTTCAACACAGAGAATGCACCAGCAACAACTGGTGAGAGGGGCTTCAACCCCTTTAGAATATTTTCAGCTTCAACTGAAAAAAAATATATTACAATCTCCAAGTTGATAGGACACCTATCCTACCCTAGATCCACCCTTCCTCCCTAAAAATAGTCCAGATTCTCAGTTATCAATGTCGAAAAGCTTTGATAGTCACCCAAACAACCTTTGTACAATTTTCTTTGGCATTTAAAAAATTGAAGATAGCTCTGCTAATCACATTCTTTGCTCGAACATCTCTGTCTGTCACCTTATACAGTACCAACCTCCACAAACACAATAATTTCTACCCTTTTCATCATATAGAAACAATTTCTGCAATACACAGAGTTATCCCAATTTCTCTGCCAAAACATGACGTCTTGTGCCACCTGAAGAATATGCCCTAGTACTGTACAAGCTGCTCTAAGATATGCTATAATTTTGACTTTTTTTTTTTCTTAAAGAAAAGAGGCCAACCTCAAACAAGTTTTCCCTCCCTTTTTATAAAAAAAATCAGTCCTACAAGGCCGACCCTCATAATTAATATTGCAATATCCAATTTTAATATTGACGTCTCCTTGAAATAAGGAATTGCAACCATAATAATGTTGCTACATATTTTTAGGGATGAGGCTGCTCGTTAGGGCTTCTAAAAACGTGGGCTTAAAGCCCTTACATTTACAAATTAGGGCTGCCTAAAATTTAAGGAACTGACCACCGATTTTAACCATATAGCTTCATATTTAGGCTGCTCTGATAAAAGTTGCATCTAGGGCTTGCTAAGTGAGGAGATTAGGGCTTCCAAAAACCTTTCAAAATTTTTAACCTGATCTGATATTTACCACTGAGGTTGACTGCTGAATTTGACTGTCATTGCTGGTGTACATGCTGAGTGCAACCACCGATCTGCTGAAAAAGGAGATGCAATTTGATCTCTGTTCAATTCTACAGGCACACTTCAATGTCTTCACCTTTCAAATCCGGAGATCAGCAACTTCATTGAATACTCTAGCAAGTTTGATGGTTAGAGCATCAGCAAACTTCTTAACAGAGACATGTCTTCAACAGACTTGCAGGTTGTTGTCTCTCAAAACTGGCATGTGTGTGTTGAAGCCCAAAATGTAACACACCAGCTGGATGACAACTCTCAGGAGAGAGGCCAATGTCACCACACTCCTCTTCTCTTCGCTTCAAGTTGGCTCTTCTCCAACTCAAGGGGGGTATCCCTAAGGTAGGATCGCTAAGGCAGGTGCAACAGAGGGCAAGGTGAAATGAAGAGGCTGCCTTAGAGAAACAAATGTAACAGGAAAATGGGTTTTGAAATAGGTGACGGGAAAGACGGGAGGATCAACCCTCAAAGAAAAGGCCAGTGCCAGTACCAGCAGGGAGAATGGAGTCAAAGAGAACTCAAGGGCGTTTCACACAAGGGAGATTAGTCTAGGACGTTGCATGATCGAAGACACGGGGAGCATAAGTATAATTGACTACATTCTGCTACCCCTAAGATAGTTCGAAAATGTGACGTAAACAAACAACTTGACAACCACAAATGTTTGCCCAATGGGCTAGAAACCCTCTACGCTAGATTTACTCTACAACTTGAAATAAAACTCACAACCACATAAAAGATGCTCAATCTATCCAAAAAGTCCCGCCATGGTATTTTTTCTATTAAGCTCTGAGGGAAAAGCTCCCAAAATTTTCCACGATTACAATGAGGAGGCTGGCTCCTTTTATAGGCCTAAAAGGCTCTCTTGAAATTAAAAAACAAAAACAAAATAATAATAAATAAACAAAAAATGGAGAAAAAGTGACTCCTTTTATAGGCCTAAAAGGCTCTCTTGAAATTAAAAAACAAAAAGAAAATAATAATAAATAAACAAAAAATGGAGAAAAAGTGACTGAAGATCCACTTTTATCTCTAATTGAATGAATAAGAGACCCCACCGATTATTAAAAGAAACTGATACCTGGGCTATCCAATGTAGCCAAAGACACCCCAACAAGAACCGACTTCTCCTAACAGTGAACTCCAAATGCGCAGCTGTCGTTCAAAATCAGTGATACGCAGGTCACACATAAAACTGCTTCCTCCAAAGCTCCACGTATCAATGAAAATGGAAAGCGTGGCAAATGTATTGGCCACGAGGAGGAAAACGCTCTGTAGCTCGGTGTTTAAACCCGACGGACACGCTCACTGCTCCGAAATTTTACTTAACAGAAATTGCGGTGGATTGCTCAGTGACACGAGCTCAGGTTAGGTATAAGCTTGGGTGTGCCCCAGTTATCCTATTGAACCTCGAGCTGAGTTAAAACGTGAATTTAGCAGAGTAAAGATGCGCGTTGCTACTGCTGTTGAACACCGAACATCGATCTCATTTAAATGAACTCGGCACTAATCAATTTGTTGCGCTGCGTGCTTAGCTCACTGAAACCCGAGCTAATTGGCACTTTGATTTTCTCTTAACTCTGCATCGAGCTGTCACCAACGCACTGCAAATGGAGCTTGGATTCGTATGTAAAGGCGTGAAATGCGGGACAGGAATAACCCCGAGCTCTGGCGTTTGATTGAAAGTCTGCAATCGGCTGTCGAAAGGAAGACACGGGTCAAAATCTATGATTTCATACCTACATCCGCTAAAAACAAAACCATGCTGGCGGCTTTCATTAATAAGCAAACAACAAAAATCGTGAAATGTTCCTCTCGCATTTTCGAGCTATCTTCCACCAATATTTTCCACTACCTTCTGCCACAGCCTTTTGGCGACCACAATCAGCAAGAACCATGATAAAGCGCTATAGTGGCACCATTGGGAAAGCAGGAGTAGACTGAAATACATCCCCAGCTTTGTTTGTCTTCGGGTTTGGCCGAGCATACAAATTATGCAAACTGCATCCTCTTCCTCTCCATCTATGAATCGGTCCAGCACTTTATTGATTTTCCAAACCAATCATAACGGAGATTTGGCAACATAGTCATAAATGGCATCCCTTAGTAGAGTTGGAATATCTTGCGAACAGCCGAGAATTGAATCGGGCAGCGGCAAATATGACAAAACTTTCAATGCCATTGTGGATGCTTGATAGCACGAACCAGGACCCTCCACAAATAAGAAGCGACGCAAAACATCTATCCGATCCAAGCCGCAAGCTATCAAGTATGGCTCTGTCGCCTTGGACAAAAACTGATCTTCTTGTATTCGTCTGCTTTAATCACCCACTGCACCTCTGCGTTGCAGAGATGGCAAATCCCAAAATAGATGACCACACGGGGATGCAGCACAAAGGGAGCTGATGTTGTTTTGGGTGTCCCAAATTTTGTCAAAGTCGAGATTTCTAAATTTCATGCCGTCTGCCTCGAAAACAATGGTCATCTCCCCGGTCGTCATATCCAGCTATGCTTTCGAATGATCATCACACTTCGATTCTATACTTTGAGCTGAAACGGATTGGTTACCAAGTGCCAATGCAGCAGATTCAACATGCTGAAGACAGAACTCATATATTTTCCTCCGAAGTCTGACCAATTTCTTTTGCTGTGGAAAATCGATGCTCACAAGGAGAATGCTGATGTAACCTTCCAATACAATGCCCAGTACCACGATTTTTCATTCACTTAATAACAAAGATAATGCTGTAGCCTGTAGGTGACTGCAAAATCTGAATTACTGCTAGTTCGTCTCTGAAATCATCAGAAAAAGGGGCAACCAGATTAGTTCGTTGAAGAGTAACACAGGTTGCTATATTACTGATATGTTGTCAATGTTCATAGCTCTCTCTCTGATCACGGTCAAATGCCCTGTGCTCAAAATGCAGATGCATTTTTGAGGGATAACACAGGTAACTACTGATCCTTTGATATCAATGCCAACCATAATATCTAACATATACAACGTGTTTCCTTTTCTAAATACACCTATTTTGACTTGGGTTGACTCAAACTTTGACTAGGTTTGGCCAAAAATGTTGGCAATTAATGGTAATGTTAAGAATTCTTAAAGTAAAAGGGTAGAAAAGGAAAGATAAACTATTGAAACCTTTTGTATCCTTATGCTTGCTTTAATTATTGAACTCCTTGTCATGGCCTTGGCAAAAATGTACCCTTCACTCAAGCCAAAATCATTGATTCGGCATGTTAAGCTTTTTCTACCATATTTTAAGACTTGAATTAGGCAGTTTCATCAAAATTGGATCGTGTTAAATGATGTCCTTGGAGGATCAATGTAGAGGCAAAAGCTAGACAAGGAGGCAACGAGTGATACTAACGATGAGGATGCCAATGTAAGTGATGGTTGAACATTGCTTGCCATTTATGTTAAATGTTCTTGCTCATTTGTTCATAATCCTTTCTTTCAAAGTTTATAATATGCTAATTACAAAAGAACACATTGTGTGTGTATTTATATTTATTTCATTTGCCCGATTCCAAATTTTTTAGGGGTCACGTTTCCAGTGCATAACTTGTACCCGTTTTCCCACATCATGCAACTTAGCTTCATGGCAATTCAAGGAGAAAATACACCAAACAATGAGATAAGTTTCAGGCCCTTCTAGGGCAACAACTTATTCGCCAATAACCAGATCTTAAAATGTACTTCTACAATAGTATAACAGTAGTAAACTCAACCCCTTAATATTCTTCACTAGATGTTAATACACTTCCCAATTTGCCCCTTTACTTATGTCAAAGCAACAAGAAATACAACTATAAATAGCAATGCATTAAGAACATATATAGCTAAAATTCAAATATGGAAATCGCACAAGATATGGACAGTTGGGAACTTCATATCTATGCTCAAGATGAAGTACAAGTACATACCATAGCCTTTTTTCAAGGCTAGTACAAAAACTCCAACTATCCAAAAAGCCCTAGCTAGGGAAAATCATCAAATCCTAGCTCAACCAAGAAGATCCAATGTGCAAGAATCTCTCCAACACATCCTCCAAGGAAAGACGTCCTCTTATCTTCTTCTTTTCCACAAATACACCTTAGGGTTTATCACCAAACCCTTATCTTTTTTCCTTCTTAGGGTAGAGACCCTAACCCTAGGAATCTCTAGAGACAGTAGCTCTCCAAGACAAGAGAGACCAAGCACATAAGAAGATCCCAAAGAGACAAGAGTGATCATCACCAACATCTTTTTCACAAGAGTAAGCCCTAGATCTCACAAAGACGTCTCTTATGGACTTCATATCTCCTTCTAGGGTTCTATTGTCACAAAATTTGACGATCTTGTTTTTGCAAGGATTAAATGATCGCCAGACCGGTGGAACCTCGAGACAGTGCCCCAAAGTGTCACATAGGTAGGGTCCCCTCTCTTTAGGTTTCCCAAGTCCACTGAAGCAGATTTGAACTAACCATGGGAGGTGTCCCTAGTCAAGGTTTCTTGGATACTTGTTGGCAGAACCAACTTTCTCACAGTACTAGCAAGACTGATTTCTAAAGGGAGGAAGTGCCTTGAAGATTAACAAATTGAGGAAATGGGCACTCCTAGGGAATGCTAAAGGGGAATCCTAAGGTTAAAGCTAAGTTGCACGAAACGGGGATGAAGTGGGGAAACTTCGAAACGAGGGAAACACGATATATATATATATATATATAATGTTTGTGAAACATAAATGATAAAATTATAAATCATAACATGATAACTCATAAAGGATTACATAATGCAACTAATATTCTCCAAAACCAACCTTTATAAATGAGGCTAGTACATATATTTCCAAAAACAGCCTTTATAAATGAGGCTGCAAGTACAATGCAACATACAAATAAAGAGTACAACTGTAAAACTAAAGACTAATAGTCTTCAAGTTCAGCCTCATCATTATAATCCTCCTCAAAAATAGAACAAGAAGCGTGTTGAGCATCAGAAGCAGAACGCGTAGTGGAAGAAGGAAGGGCAATTCCACTTCTAGGTTCCTCATTGACATTCAAGGAAGCAAGAGAGAGCTCCAAGTTAGGACATTCTGGATCCACATCCCATTCTTTAGAAGGCCCACTGTTATATTCTGGACCCTTACGAGATGCAAGCTGAAGGTTGGGGTGCACAAAAAACAAGATCCTCTGCTTTTTGTGAACCCAACCTGTTGCACTTCATAGAATGAATAAATCCATAGGTGCTCCAGTTTCTCTCCACTAATGAAGAGCTTGCCACCTGTGAAAGAATGCGAATGGCAATGTTTTGCAAATGTACACCATTTGCTTTATGACAAATCCACCACCTAATTGGACTCATGGTGCTTCTCTCTTCCAAAGCTACGACATCTAAATATTCATTGAATCCTCCAGCAAAATTGGCTAATTCTTCCTTCTCCTCCCTCTGTAGATCAGTTGGAAACATTCTCATAAGGGTTGCTTTAGCTCCATTGACCACCTCTCTATCCCTATGTGGTGCCTTCCTCTTCCCATTGCTTTGATCAATGAGCTCTTCATCATAGAATTTTGGGTTTAGGGCATGTGCTAAAGTATGCAATGGGGTGTTGAAATTGTTCCACCTGTCAACCATAATTTGCTGCACCAAATCAACAAAATCAACATCAACAAATACTAGTTGGGGAGACTACTTTGAAATTATTTCCATAGTTTTCTCAACCATGGTATCCGTGCCATCATAAACCTCTCCCAAGAAAGGTTGGTCTGTGTCAGCATTTATGAGAAGCTCAAATGCAGGGGCTGTGAACTTGAGCAAGAAATCTATCTTGCCCCACCACTCCTCATCAAGGCACAACCTACGCACCATAGCTTCCTGCTTTGAATCTGCCTGCCTCCACTCGGCCCAAAGTTGGCTCACCACCATAGAAACTAATGACTGCTTAACCTCAACAAGGCGACACAACATTATGAAGTTGGAGGCATATCTTGTCTCAACAACATTCAACAACTCCAGTTTGGAGTTTTGTCGAAATATTGCTTGAGACTGGTGGTGGTTGGTGATGAATTTGATGATTTCCCTTGCATCCCTTATGAGTTCCTTTATCCATGGAAGTTTATTGTCAATCTATTCTAAAGATCAGATTCAGATTATGGACAATGCATGGTGTCCAAAAAATGTGCTCATACCTGCTCTCAATAATTAAACCTGCAACTTTGCAGATTGGTGCATTATCCGTGGTAACCTGAACCACCTTATTCGACCCTATTTTATCAATAACTGTGGCTCAAACATTGGCAATGAATTGAGCATCTTTCAACTCCCTTGAACAGTCTTCGGCCTTTATGAACATTGCTCCTTTTGGTGAAGTGGCAATGATATTTATCAATGGCCTATGCCTGGTATCTGTCCATCCATCAGAGACAATGGTGACCCCAGAGCTATGCCATGAAGAACGAATCGGTGCTAAAACATCCTCCACAAGTTCCTTCTCCTTCTCGAGTAGAACAGTTCGGATTTTTTCATAGTTAGGCCCCTTGAAACCTTGAGGCGCTGTGTTAATTGCCCTCACCATATCTTTCCAGCAAGGAGACCGAACCACATTGAAAGGGATACTACACACATAGAGGGCCCTAGCCACTCTTGTTTCAGCTTCTTCTCTCCCTTGAGCATTATGAAGTTTAGCTATTCTGCTATCTCTGATGGAAGGAGATGCTGATGATCCTCTACTAGCAAGTTTTGAGGCTGCTTCTTGGATTTTTTGAGGCCCCCTCCTCTTCCTTGCTTCCTGCACTATTCTTAGCTCACTGTTTGGAGCTGGAGGTTCAGCATTAGAAAGCACATCATGTCTTCTTTTGGTCCTATCAGCCTCATCTTGCCCAGTTTGATACTTCCTCCTCTCAACTGGGTCTCTTGTCAATGGGAAAGATTCAACACCCTTTCCGGTTTCATGCAACAAATGGGCCTTCACTCTTGGGTAAGATAACTTAAACAAACCATTGCAAAGAGTACATTTTCATTCCCACAAACAACCACCTCCACATCTGGATACCTTCTGCACATGCCTCCAAAGAGGATAATACTCAGCCCTCTTGTTGGGCTTAGGAGCTGAATTAGGGGAAGCCATTGCTGCTGCAATAAAAAACAAAAACAGGTATGCAATAAATAAAATGAAAAATGGAAGCATAGCCTCTATGAAAACATAAAAAAATAGAATGCAGATCTATTAAAGCTTGTTGCTCACCAATGAAAGATGCCTGTAGATGCCCTTGCTCAAATATGGAAGTCTCCCTTGCACAAATCGTCCTCTCTCCAAGTCGCTCCTCTTTTCCCAAATCAGCTGCTCTCCAAATCGCTCTTAGTTTGTGTGAGGGAGGAATGAACCCAACAGCTCTTTATAACCTTTTTCCTTCCTCACCTAACCTTGTAGATGCTTCCTATGCCAAAAAAAAAAAAAAACTGATTTTTTTTGGGCCCACGGGCTAAGTTAACACGGCTGTACGGACACGGCCGTACTGGACATGCGTTTCCGTATGTACGAAACATGTTTCTCGTACGGAGTATGGTTTCGTACGTACGGAAATGGGTTTTGCGGCCGTACAACATGCGTTTCCAAGTTTCGAAACGGTGATACGTGGGGGACAGGGTGGGCCCCACATTTCCTGAAACATAGGGTTAAAGAGTGTAATGAAATACCCCTAAAGCCAAGAACAAACAACCACACAGATAGGGAATCAAATGAACAAGTTGCTCTAGCAATGAAAAGCATCCACAAATCTCCAAACTCAAATTAGAGATGGCTTCCCTAAAGATTACATAGTATGAATTTAGGGGGCAACTGAATATAGAGTCTAGATTCAAATAAGCTAAAGGTTCCTAAAGGATTAAGCGTTAGGGGAAATATACCAGCACTTACGATGAGTGAATCTTGAGGTGATTTATCTTTTAATAAGCTAAAAAATGAAGTACATGGCTCAAATATAGTGGCTGGTTTGAAATTAGAGGCATGCCTAACACAAATGGTTTGCTGGTTTTGTTTAAATTTGAGATTGAATGCAAGGAACTACAAGCTTAATAACATATACTAGGCTAAAATAACCCCCAAATAGCTGAAATAATAAACTTAGAAAACCAGTGCCTAATCCTAGGGCTTTTATGGAGTCATTTATTTGGGATTGAAGGCTTAAATCAAACTAGGCAGGCAAACAAACATCCAACTATTAAAAGACTAAGAGAACCTAGCATATGAAAAACAAAAGGCTGAAAATAAGAGAGTAGTGATTTGACTAATGGAAGACAGAGGATTAGAACCAGAAGAAAATGGTACTTGCTGTGTCTTGGCTGCTTGGTGAAGTCGGTCCACCCTTCCTAGTAATGATGGGAGTAGATATTAGCTTGGAGAACTCCAAAGACTGACTGGGCACACTTGTTGCTATAGCTTCTCCAACCTACAAACAAGAAAATAACTTAGTAAGTATGAATTTTAAGACAATACAATGACCAAGTCAAAATCAACTTGCAAACTAAAGAAAATATGCAGATCCGTGAAGGAAATGGTAATGAAACTGAAGAGAAAATGCAAAAACAACTTCTCAAAGCAAAACCCCCTACTCCAGAAAACACCAAGGCGCACTGGGCAAATTTCTTGCTTGTACCTGCATGCAAACACCGAAAAATAATGCTCCAAACCATCAAATCTAGGGTCTACTAACTCAAAGATGATGGCAAGGAACAAAATTCATTAAGAGAGAACAAGTACACAAGAGATTTGAAACTCAAAACAATTCTGGTTTCTATTTCCTGTAGCAAACTGTCCAAAAGTCTTGTAAATTGAGCAACTCACTCTCTTTTATAGAATAAGAGAGGAGCACAATCCCTAGACCATAAGGATGGAGGGATGAGATTAAAATATCTCAAAACTAGATCAAAGACTCAGAAAATTCTCACATTTTTACATTTTTACAAAGCTGGAAATGACTATCAAAAGGGGGGTGCGAATTGCCTCTAAGAGCCTAGATACAAAAAAAAAATTTATTGTATAACTTGAGAGCTATGTGGGGTGACTCGGGAGTCCCTTTTACATTCTTTTCTAATACATATTACATAATAAGTGTTACTTGCCACCACATGGATTTCTTTTTCCTAGTGTGCCCCCTTGGAGGAGAAATGCACCCCACTTGGAGATGAGTGATAGCTGGGTCCACATGAGATGCCATGAGAGAAAACTGAGACTTGGGTATTGTTAGGAAAATGATTTTACTAGGACCCAAGTTGCCACTTTGTTCAAAAGGTTGTTCATTCTTCACTTGATTAATTCACCTCTTAACTTGGGAAAATTTTAAATCAGACTTTAGGAAAGTTTGTTAATAATTTCCATTAATTCCAATATAGGTGAATTTATGCTCAAAACGCTTTGATTTTGCCTTAGATGGAATCCTTGATGCTTGAAAACACTGTACAAATCAAATCAATGTCGTAATCCAATCTACAATCTTCAAAATCATGCTGCTCCATGTTATGCCCCAGATTGTCTATAGTGTGCCTTTCAGGATATACCAGAGTGGAGGGGTCTTTTGCCATTGTTAAAGTCCAAGTTTGGGCTTGTTTATGTAAAAATGTTGGTCTGGCGGGGCTCAAGACCCATGGTTTGGTCATGGAAGGTCGTCTTAGTTTTCATTTCAAGGAGTATTGGCTTAGTGGCTTTGCTGACTACCCCTTGATGGGTGGAAGTCCCCCATCATGTTGGGCATTTATGCCCTGGGTTAGTGTTCTGATGCTTCTTAGGATGGACCCATTAGGACACATGGCTTAGGGGCTCCTAGCCACACTCATGTTTATGTTATGTAGAAGGTGATTGCACATGTAAGGTTGTCATACCTGCCTTAGCACACCTCATTTATGCCCACTTGGACCTTATCTTTTCATGTATTACCCCTCCTCTTGGTCTCAATGTGCAAAGTCCATGATGATGTCATCTTCTTGATGAAGGCCTTACCTTGCTGAAGGGGAGGACGTTGAGGGATTTTCTACATCATTGGGGTTAGTTGGGGCATGATATCCTCCTCCACCACTCCCCTTGGTTGAAGCCATTTGCATCATTTTATTACTATTTTTAGCCTTTTGTGGTTTAGTACTTGGCTTGTGGGTGACAAACCCTAGTTTTAAGTTATTTTATCTTTTAGTAAGATAAGCTCTAAAGCTAGAAAATACTAGGATGCCTCATATAAATAAAGGCTCCTAGCACTCATTTGTAAACAAGACAAGGGTTCAAATCTGTGTTGCATGGGTACCCGTACCAGGTACTTCAAAGGTACGTCCCCTGCTGTACCCAAATAAGATCTCACGTACCCGAGACGTCATTCATGAAATTCGTACTTACATGCATTTTGGTACGCTGTACAGCGTGTTTGGGTACGCCAAGGGTACGACCTAATAATTTTTGTTCAAGTTTGGAATCCGCCAATGTTAGGGGGTCGATTTGCAATGTTTAAAAAATTAAAACTTTAATAAATAATTTAATAAATATTATTAAAACAAATAAGAAGTGGGCCCTTACCTAAACCCGGGTCCCAAACCTTAATTTTTAACATTTCATTGCTCAAGCGACGCCTCAACTCGAGAGTGATGCCTATCTAGAGAGCTTGCTAACAAAGGACCTTAATGATGCTTGTTGTCCACTAAGTTGCACTCAGGTGGACTCCTTGTGAATCGTAGAAGACTTGAATATCCATTTCTCGAGGACAAATGGTAGATATGTTCCTCAATCCTTTCCACCTGAGGGTTTCATGAGGCTCAGACATGAAGCAATAGTCAGGGTTCAAGATAACAACTTGATCCTAGTAATCAAATCTTCTTCGGTTGATAGTCATCATAATACACTTGATATCTCGAAATTGAGTCAAGTCAACATCTGAATTACCTTGAGCCACATGATTCTCAACAGAGCTTCGTATAGACTCTATACCTCTCTACAAGAGAGCCTTGATCAAACCTAGGTTGCCCACCATCTAACGGGAGAGAAACTCTTCCCATCAAAATTTCCCCAACCTCCTCTCTGTTGATGTATTTGTAACTTCGGAAGATATTCACTTGTATATTGTATTTGTACTTTATTGTATCCCCAACGGAGATGTATTATTCCTCCGATTGGAAGTGTCGTCAATTGTACTTGTAAGTGTCGCAAGTTATATTGTAAGTGTCGTAATTTATACTTGATGGGTTATTAAACCACCTTGATGGGGTCGGCCCTTTATGAGTCATGTGGGTTAAAGGGTTATTAGACCACCTTAGTGGGGTTGGCCCAGTCAACATTATGTTAAATTGTTAAGTTGGGGCCGACTTAGTTGAGTAAAGGTCAAGTGAAAGTAAAAGTATAAATAGAGAGTGTGACTCTCTCATTTGACACATTCACACACTCACTCACTTCGCATTAGGGAGAGAGAGGAGGAGTGTGCACAAGTGGAGGAGGAGATGCTGCTAGGAGACTATCTCTTGTTTTGGGGTTTCATCTTGGTGATCTTTGTATTGGTGCTTATTCTATCTCTGAGGAAGTTGGGGGGGTTTTCACCTTCTTGGTTTTCTCCGGTGAAATGCTTTGTCTCTTGTCTCTTGTGTTTGATATGCTGTACATGTTGTTTTCTTAGTTAAGATCCTAGATCAGATTGAATTAAATGCTGAAAAACTAACATGGTATCAGTGCTAGCCTGAAGGAAGGCATTGTATGGCATTTATGACACTTGTTGCACTTGCGACAAATTGGAAGCTAGGGCTTGGTATAGTAAAAACCAGTCATCGTGGCACTTTCGCTGTAACTCAGTTTTGGCGAAGGTTCAGGATCTAAAACTTCTATAAGTCGAAGATGAAATGTCCATGTACCTTGTGTCCGAAGGACAACCTCAAATTCGTTGTACTTTGTGAGATATGATCTGTACAAGTTAGGGTTTCTGCCTCTTCCAGAATGCAATCCTAAACAGATGACCTAGGAAAAAAGGTCATATCTCGGGATAGGAAGCTCCAAATGGAATTCCGTAAAAAGTGACAGTTAGGGAACAGACTGTAGTTTCACAGGTCCGAGTTTCAGAAGCCGAAGTTGAAACAGTGACATGTGGCACGCCGTACAAGTTCGCTATACTGTTTTATCCTATAAACAGGTCACGTTGCGACACTTGGAATATCTCTCTCTCAGAGAATCCATTTGAGCTCAGATTTGTGGGATTGGAAGATGACAGGTCATTCTACCACAGGCCGAAGTTTCAGACCCGGAGGATCCGAAATTTCAGAGATACATCAGAAACAATATGGCATATATTACAGTCCAAAACATAATTTGGATTCTGAGCACTTTCATTTCTGGTTTGTCACTGCTGCGGGAAATTAGGGTTTCGCAGAAAGTTGGAATTTTTGGAATCCGAGACCACGACTGAATGCTCCTCAAGAAAATCAAAGTTTAGAAAACAATATCAAATTTTTTGGTTGGGCAAAACCTCGGGCATCATCAAACCCTAGTTCGGGATTTTGATTGAAAAGGTGGAAAATTAAGGTTTCTGCAAAAGTTGGAATTTTTGGAATCTGAGACCATGACTGGATGCTCCTCAAAAAAATCGACGTTTAGAGCACAAGATCGAACTTTTTGGTTGGGTAGAACCTCGGGCATTATCAAACCCTAGTTCGGGATTTTGACCAAGAAACCAGAAAACCAGAAATTGCAGATCCGAAAGTTTCAAAGGCAATTTTGAGCTGTCAAATTTTGCAGATTTCAAAATTGAAGTATACCAGCTTGGTCAACTCAGCAAGGTGCATCTTTTCATCCAATCAGAAGCTTGAAATTCAAAGTTTGATTTTTTAGGGTTTCTCTGTCAAACCCTAACCAACTCCAGATCCAACTTCATCAAATCAAAGTGGATTGGGTTAATCCTAGAAGAGAATGATTTAGACACCTACATAAAGTGAAGAGATTCCAGTTCTAGAGGGAGATGAGGCTAAGGCCTTACATAAGAAGACTACAAGCAATCCTGACAGGGATGACTTGAGGAGATCCAGGTATGTTTTCCTATATCAAGTTAGAGTCCTACCTTGTGTTAGGATCTTATATAAGTATACTTGGTATGATTGATAATTCATGAAGTTATAAGTTTGGGCAATCATTGGTTTATGCATATTATGCTTCTTAGTTTGATTAATGATATGACAAACCTTGAATACTAATGCTTGTTTATGAAATAATCATGACCTTACATGTTTAAGATTATTTAGAATCATAATGTTTTGATAGTATTGAGATTATATTAATGCATGTATGATTATGTATGAGATATTGAGGATGACACAATGATGACACTTGTGCACACTTAAGCATGCATAGTGGTCCAGGATGGATATAAGTTCAAAGACAGATAATCCAGGAAGCAAAGATCAAGAGGGAGCACACTCTAGTAGTCCCTACAAGGAAGCAAAGATTGAGAGGGAGTCCACCCAACAATCAAACAAAGATAAATATTTGAATTGTTATTTCTTGTATATATGATTACTTAAATGATGTTGTCCAGTCATGTACATGCTTATGTTCCTAGATTTAGGATGTATATTATGCATAATAGAAAAGTTGCATTAATGAACAAGATACTACTAATATGCAAGTAATGGGTAAGTGGCCTATGGTACTGTACAACATTCCATTGCTACTTATCTAGAATGAAATCTCTTTGCTGACATGTTGGGAGTTGTGCACACTCTTAACAATGTTCTGGTAGAGATCGAAGGCATCTAGAAAGTTACGGGATATGGATAAATGTTGTATTGAAGCATTGGCTAAGATAATTGCATGACTGTATGACATACATTCTTATGTGTAAAAATTTGTTTTTGAAAAACTATGAGAAGTTTCTAATCATGCAATTGAATTTGACTTGTAGGAAAGATCGTGTACAATCACCTACAAAAGAAGGACTACAACATTTGTTCCAACAACGAAGTTCAAGAAAACTATCTATTGAAGATATTGAAGAATCTAAAGTTTCCCAGGATCAGGGATGCAGTAATAGAAGGATGCCATGATCGAGGAGTACCAGTCGATCATGAAGAATGATGTTTGGGATGTGGTCCCAAGACCAGATGGGAAGTCTGTTGTGACTTCCAAGTGGATCTACAAGATCAAGCATGCTGCAGATGGCAGCATAGAGAAATACAAGGCAAGGTTTGTGGCTCGTGGCTTCTCTCAGAAAGAGGGGATAGATTATGAAGAAACTTTTGCACCCGTAGCCAGATACACTTCCATCAGAATAGTACTTGCTCTGGCTGCAGTGATGAAGTGGAAGATACACTAGATGGATGTCAAGACAGCTTTCTTGAATGGTGTAGTCGAAGAGGAAGTGTATGTGGAGCAGCCACTCGGTTTTGAGACACATGACAAGGAGTCATATGTGTACAGATTGAAGAAAGCCTTGTATGGCTTAAAGCAAGCACCTAGGACATGGTACAGCAGGATAGACAGCTTCCTGTCTAGTTTGGGCTTTACCAAGAGTAAAGCGGATTCCAACCTTTACTACAAGGTTGAGGAAGGCAATCCAGTGATACTCCTATTGTAAGTGGATGACCTGTTTGAGACAGGTGAGGATAGATTGATTGCCGACACGAAGAGGAAGCTTGTTGTTGAGTTCGAGATGAAGGACTTGGGTATGATGCATTACCTTCTAGGTATGGAGGTGTGGCAAAGTGCAGATGGAATCTTCCTTGGACAAGGGAAGTATGCAGTAGAGATCCTGAAGCGGTTTGGGATGATGGACTGCAAGGCCATGGCCACACCTATGGCATCGAACCTGAAGCTATTGAGTGATGCTTCATTAGAGTCGGTTGATGCCACAATGTATCTTCAGATGATTGGGTCCTTGATGTACCTGACGAACACAAGACTATATATTTGCTTTGCGATGAACACTTTGAGCCAGTTCTTGACGGACCTAGACATGTTCACTTGATTGCTGTAAAGCATATTCTGAGGTACCTGAAGGGTACGGTTGATTATGGGCTCAAGTATGATGCGAATCAAAAGTTTAACTTGGAGGGTTATGTTGATTCAGATTGGGTAGGCAGTGCTGCAGATAGGAAGAGCACTTCAAGGTGCTGCTTCAGTATGGGATCAGGTGTGATCTCTTGGTTTAGCAGGAAGCAATTCTGCGTACCACTGAGTACAGCCAAAGCAGAGTATGTTGCAGCTTGTTCGGCCAGTTGCGAGGTAGTATGGATAAGGAAGCTACTGTCTGATTTATTTGATCTCCAGTTGGATGCTACTTGTATCTATTGTGACAACCAGAGTTGTGTGAAGTTGTCAGAGAACCCGGTGTTCCATGACAAGTCAAAGCACATCGAGATCAAATATCACTATATCAGGCATATGGTGTAGAGAGGAGCAGTAAAGCTCCAGTATGTTGCGACAGATGAGCAAATTGCAGATATGTTGACCAAACCACTAGCCAGAGTGAAGTTCGAGTACTTCAGAGAGAGGCTTGGTGTACTTGAGATCGAGGTTCCTTCCAAGGGGAAGTGATGAGTCCAAAAGACGCAGATGCATATGGGATTTTCTGACATGGTTGTAGATGTGTTCTCCCATGGTCGTGATGTAATTGCTAAGCCATTTTTCACATGGTGGTAGATGTGTTCTCCCATGGTGAAAAAGTAAGGGCTGGAGCCTTCCCCGAATGGTGGTAGATGTGTTCTCCCATGTTGGTGGTGTAAGTGCTGTATGATGTGCATCTGGGCTGTGCTCCATGGACGATGAGATGATCTGAAGAGGACGATCATGTATGATGAGCATCAAGACGATGCTATGACGATGATCAAGATGATCATGCGATGATGATATGCATCAGGACGATGCTATGACGATGATCGGGATGATCATGCGATGATGATATGCATCAGGACGATGCTATGACAATGATCAGGATGATCATGCGATGATGATATGCATCAGGATGATGCTATGACGATGATCAGGATGATCATGCGATGATGATGTGCATCAGGATGATATACTGTATGATGATGATCAGTATGATCATGAACATCAAGATGATGCTTTGTGCGAGGATGATTAGGTTGATCTTGAGTATCGGGATGGTACTTTGTGGCCGTGGACAGGTTGTACAAGGGTAGCATGTAATACGTCCTGGAGATCCGAACAGGTTGTGCTAGGCACGTAAAAGTCCTTGGATGCTCTTTAGAGTTCTTGCTGGGCAAGACACTCTTTTAAGGTTTTGCTAGACCACATGTAATACGTCCTGGAGATCCGGACAGGTTGTGCTAGGCACTTAAAAGTCCTCGGATGCTCTTTAGAGTTCTTGCTGGGCAAGACACTCTT
Organism: Larix kaempferi; assembly: GCA_027924585.1. NCBI lineage: Eukaryota > Viridiplantae > Streptophyta > Pinopsida > Pinales > Pinaceae > Larix > Larix kaempferi. Next base: position 7,790,616 of record BSBM01000602.1, read on the forward strand.
TTAAGGTTTTGTAGGGACCACATGTAATAAGTCCTGGAGATTGGGATAGGTTGTGCTAGGCACGTAAAAGTCCTCGGATGCTCTTTAGAGTTCTTGTCGGTCGTGCCATGCACATAAACGTACCTGGGACACTCTTTTAAGGTTTTGTGGTGGTGGTCACATGTAATCAGTCCTGGAGATCTTGCCGGTCGTGCTTAGGCACATAAATGATCCTGGGATGCTCTTTAGAGTTCTTGCCGGTCGTGCTATGCACATAAACGTTCCTGGGACACTCTTTTAAGGTTTTGTGATGGTCACATGTAATAGCTCCCTGGGAGATCTTGCCGGTCGTGCTTAGGCACATAAAGGATCTTGGGATACTCTTTCGAGGTTTTGTTGATGCACATAATTAGTCTCGAGGATTCCATAGGATGGCCCGCTCGCAGAGATGATGAAGACCTACAGGAGTCTAGGCCTACAACCAACATGAAAAGGGATGGCTCTGTAGAACTTCCTATGACGAGAAGAATTGAGAGATAGCCAAGTGATCGAGATGACGAGTACAGCAACAGTGACGATGATGCTCCATGATCCAGTGACGATGATCCAGCTCCAAAATTGAAGACTTGTGCCTATATGTATTGATGACCTGTGTCAAGAGAATACCTTCCTAGCTAAGAGGGAGTGTTGATGTATTTGTAACTTCGGAAGATATTCACCTGTATATTGTATTTGTACTTTATTGTATCCCCGACAGAGATGTATTATTCCTCCGATTGGAAGTGTCGTCAGTTGTACTTGCAAGTGTCACAAGTTATATTGTAAGTGTCGTAACTTATACTTGATGGGTTATTAGACCACCTTGATGGGGTCGGCCCTTTATGAGTCATGTGGGTTAAAGGGTTATTAGACCACCTTGATGGAGTCGGCCCTTTATGAGTCATGTGGGTTAAAGGGTTATTAGACCACCCTAGTGGGGTCGGCCCTTTATTAGTCATGTGGGTTAAAGGGTTATTAGACCACCCTAGTGGGGTCGGCCCAGTCAACATTATGTTAAGTGGTTAAGTTGGGGTCGACCTAGTTGAGTAAAGGTCAAGTGAAAGTAAAAGCATAAATAGAGAGTGTGACTCTCTCATTTGACACATTCACACACTCACTCACTTCGCATTAGTGAGAGACAGGAGGAGTGCGCACAAGTGGAGGAGGAGATGTTGCTAGGAGACTATCTCTTGTTTTGGGGTTTCATCTTGGTGATCTTTGTATTGGTGCTTATTCTATCTTTGAGGAAGTTGCGGGGTTTTTCACCTTTTTGGTTTTCCCTTGTGAAATGCTTTGTGTCTCTTGCCTCTTGTGTTTGATATGCTGTACATGTTGTTCTCTCAGATAAGATCCTAGATTAGATTGAATTAAATGCTGAAAAACTAACACTCTCTTCTTACTTCTGGCCAGGTTACATCTCCTCTTAGCACAACTTGCTCTGCAAACTATATTGATAAAACTTCCCTAGGAGTCTCATTAGCAGTCCAAAAACTTCTTGGCCTATCATCTTGCACTTTGGGTTTACGTGAAGGTTGTGTTGTCCGTCGAGATGCACACCAGCAGCATAAATCTTTTGAAAGCTGTTCCCTCACTACAAGTGGGGAAGGTGTGGCCTTGGGGGCAAGCAATGAGCCATGTACTGTCACCTGAATCCTAGCTTCTCCGTTTAGGAAAACTCGTAACGAAGCCAAGGGGGGTTGTCCCTAACAAAGAGTTTTCTATGGCTCTTGTGTTTTAAATGTTTTTATGATGATGGTGATGCAGATGGGTGTTGTTTAGGAGTTTTTTGCGATATAATAAAATACGCAATCCACGTTGCAATTACAAAACACAGATATCAAGATGAAACAATATATGATGACTTGGAATTTAAATAAGCATCCACAAAATAATGACTTAAGATATAAACCTAACCAAATAGTCCAAATTAAGGTAATGCTTGTAAGTTTGAAGACCAGTGCTAAATGGAGTCAATGAGTGCTTGGGATGCTGCAAATACAAGTCTCGATATAATGTTTGTGTAAATGTTTTGAAATTGTTCTTGGTTGATTTTACACTATTTTAAGTAATCTTGTTTTAGGTGTCTAGGAAACCTAACCGGAAATACTTTCAGTGGCTCCGTTCGAAGACATGACGGACCTGTTTGACTTACAAGCTAGGTGTTCAGAGAATTTAACCAGTGAATGTTCAGATTCGGTAGCCCGACGCCCACACTTGGAATTTGCCCACATACCTGAGTATTTATCGAAACAACACCGGTTCGTTGGTTATGGGTAAAAGTTTTATTATGTTTGAATCTTGCAAGATTAACAGTCCAATACCGTTTCTGAGTATTCTCGCTTTTTGGGCAGGTCAGAGCATACTCCGGCAAGGAAACAACAAGATATATTCAAATTTTATTATGGGAGTGTGAGTTGCGAATTTTAATTAGAGCACATAGATGAACCTCTCTGACAGAGAGTGCTCTTGACTTGTCTTACGACAGAGGTTCAAGAGACTTTAACTAATCTAAATGCAAATGCAATGCGACAATGCTCTCCGATAGAAAGTGCTCTTGACTTGTCTTATGACAAGTTCAAGAGACTTTGGTTCCTTTTAGAGATTGACAATTACAAGCTTGTGAAACCAAAAATGAAAGCTCAAATAATGAAATATGAACTAACAATTAAAAACTAAAGCAAGTAAACTAATCTAGCAATTAAGTTCTAAAGCAAGATAGTGAAGCTAGCTAACAATTAGTACTTCTAATGATGCAAAAGAAATGAAACTAAGCAAAGCAAAACAACCACTCCAAGACAACTACAAGACTTCCCCAAATGGGGAAGTTGGGGTGTGGGGGATTAAAAACCCCACTTAAGAACTTTATTGAACAAGTACAATATTTTGGATTTTCAACCGCTTGAGAAAAACTTAAAAAATGAAATGGAATAAGCCTTAATGGCTTTTACAAAAAGGAGAGTGATAAAAACGTGTCTTCTTGGTTCAAGTCTTAAGGTGTATTGGATCTTCTTTGGTTGTACAACTCTTGTTTTGGGTTCAAAGTCCTCTTCTTCTTCACTCCTTCAAAGTGGATTTTATCCTTGATCGTTTTTCTCTTCAAAACCTACACATAAGAACACTCACCTCATGCACCCATTAGGTATTAGTAGATCAAACAAAAATAAATGAAAACTACCTTGAATCTAAGATTGTAAAACGAAGTCTAAAGTGTAAAAAGCAAGATCTAAAAAATAATAAACTATTCTAGAACAAGCTGAAAGAGATCAAACTTTTATTTAAACAAGAAGCTATAGTAAACAAAAATAAAACTATTGCTCAAAACAAAACTAAACTGTGATTTTAAAGTGTTTTTATGAAGCTTTTAAGGAGTTTTTTAATGCATGGAAATGAGCATGCAAATGGATAAGCGAATGGAGGACTGAGAGGCAGAAACAGGGCAGCGAAAGGATGGGCTGGTCCAAGTGAATGGAGAGCTGCAACACAAGGTGCAGCAGTCAGCAAAAGGAGGACTGAGTGTGAAGAGAAACCAACAGAAAGGTGAGGGAAGGGACTGTGTGAAAGGCAGCAAATGCAAACTGATGGGCAGCAAATACAAGTTTGGGAGGACTGATAGGTAGGGCAGCGAGATGAATAAGGGCAGCGAATGCAAATGAAGCTTGGAGGATGAAAAAGGAAGCTTGAAAGTGGAGATGGAGGATGCGAATGGCGAATGGGAGAAGGCCAAGTCTTGGAGAAGAAGATGCAAAAGGGGGAAGACCAATAGGTAGGAAAAAGTATGGATCAAGCGCTTCCCAATGTAACAAGTAACCAGTTTGAATTTAAATTGAGAGATGGAAAAGATGCAAGTTTCCCAAGCTTTCGAATGTAACTTTGATTTGATCTTTGGAGGCTTCCTGAAATACACAAAAATGTTAGAGAAAATTGTTGATGGAGAGGAGGGAGAGACGACCGAGTTCACCTCCACTCTAACTTTGAAATATCTGCACACATGCACCACTTACACAAATACACTAGATCATGCTTAGAGTGTTAGACAAAAATGGAATAAAAAGACACATAAGTATATCCGACTACAGCCTGTGCTTTTAAATCACATTAAGCCTAATACAAATGAATAACTTGGACCATCAAATATTCATTCTATGCTCTTGATAAAGAAATCTAAGCTAAACAAGATCAAGCATACAATATTATAAGCAATACAAAGGTACAATGTCACCTCATGGGATGAGAAGCTTTCTTCATAAACAGATAGTGCACATCATAGACCTCCAAAGTCACCTTTTATTTCCAATAGTAGCAATGGCTGCAAGCTTTACAAAAACTAGCAGAGTAAGTTTACATCCAAAGTTCCATTCTTAGAGAGCCAAGAGGGCCTCTCTTTATACAAAAACTAAGAGACAAAGAGCCTTAATCGAAATGGGCATGAGGAAGGAGCCAAATGGCAATCACCATGAAGTCGAATTCCAATCATATCAAAACTTAGAGTGAAGATCCAATAACCAACTCGAGTTTGAGTAATTGTGAGTGGGGAGGTGGCCTCCACCTTGGCAAGGTGTCTCCACTCCTCCCTTGGAACTATCACCAAGCCATTCGTGAGCCTCCACTTCATGTTGACGTGTGCATGCAAGGGAGTGTGTGAGCCATGATGAGAGACAAGTCTTTGAGTTGGAGTAATGGTAACTCGAGTCTTGAGAGGAGCAAAGCTTGTGATGTAGCCACCAATTTGAGGAATCCTCCCCCCATTCAATTAATACACAACCACCAAACCCATGAGCTCAACCACGTGAAGAGACCCACGCCCTCTCAATGCTCATGTCATCCCAATTCGTAACTTTAACCTTTTTTATCATGTGATCTTTATACCCATGCTTTGGCATATGCATTATTATTCAAAAAAGTAGCCCACCATATTAGTGAATGGGACCATGCGTGGAATGCCCACGTGAAGAAGGATGCCCACGCTCTCTTAATTTAATATAACTTTCAATTTTGACTTTTGAAATCACTTGACATATAAATTAATGTGATTGTACACCCCTTATAATCCATCATGCATCCTTTTCCAATGATTTTTTAATCAATTTTTTTTACTTTTTTAATTTTTGGACTTTAGTGCATTTTGTCATTTTTTGGCAATTAAATGCCAAAATGATGCATTTTTAGCCAAAACTCCCCCGGAGGTGACATAACGGCCCGGAATCTGAAGGAGGGTGCTAGGGTAAAGAGGATGCTCTGAGCGTCAAAACGAGCCTCCCCACGCCAAATTCCGCCTCCGGATGAGGTTTTTATCACACTTTGAAATTTTCCATTTAAACCATTAAAAAAGGGTCTAAATTACGGGAAAATTTATTCTTCTCGGAATCCAACGAAACCCCTAGTAGACCTAGTGCATGTTCATACGACTCAATCGAGATGGCTAACACGTAAAAAAATCCTAGTCACAAGACTCTAATAACCACCTTAGGTTTTGACCACCATGGAAAATACTCCAGCTTTGGAGGTTTGAGTGAAAAACTCAGGGATTATACGCCACTGATGAGTAACGCATAATTCCTAAGGAAAAAACACTCTAGAGTATCCCCCAAATGGCTAAACCTAAGGATAGCCGAGTCTTTTATAAAAGGACCCCATTTAGACCAACTTTTTACATTTTCCCCATGGGGGTATGAACATGCAGTTATTACAAATGGGGCAAAAATGCCCTGAAAATGACTTCAGAACTTTTGAACATTGACGATGAACATTGAACATGTTCATGAAGCTGGCGGCTCACGAGAAATTCAGCTATTGTACAAAATAGCTGGTAACAGGTTGGACTACATCTTCTTGTTCTTCACTAGCCTCTTCTCCTGGAGCCACCTCTCTGGGATGCAACATTTACAATAACATTTCATGAGGGGTCATTATATGTGTATCTCTCTCATCAACACCATCCTCACCTCTATGCTCATTGAGACCTCGTGGAGGCTCATACAACCCAATAGTCCTTTCTTCGGGAAGAGGGATATTGGGATCTTCTTCATGATCTTCAATTATAGTTCAATTGCTCAAGTAAAATTCTTCTCCAGGTGCATCATGGGATAGGATTTTGTTAATCCACTCACCCAGGGCTCTAGAGCTCCTCACCCCTTCACCTGTTGAGGAACTCCTAGCAAACAAAAGAGTACTCAAAATCATCTCCTCTTGCTCATTCGTTATCTCTCTCTGATAAGGAAAATCAGGCTTGCTATCATCCTCATCATCCTTAGAGTCAGTAAAGATAGACAACTGGAAGTCTTCCCTAGGAGGATCTTGCGAACGAAGTTGATTCATTATCTCTTTCGGAGTCCTACCATTGCTTGGAATCTGACCCTTGCTTTCTAATACACTATCTAAACCAATTGGTTCAGAATTTTGACTAGGCTAGAGGAGTTTTGCAGTAGCTTGGCTAGGAGTGCTCACAGGCTCACATAAGTCAGGGGTAGAGCTATCATTGCTTGGGGATCCAAATTCCCTAATAGAAAGGGCCGCAAAAAACACAGGTCTCTTTTCTTTTGTTTCTATCCTCGAAATGTGTGATGGACTACTTGAAGACCCCAACTCAAGAACTAGGGAAGTTGAAGGGTCAATGGGGGTCACTTTAGAATTACTCTCAGATGAAGAGAATTACTCTCAGATGAAGAGCTAACACCTTCATCTAGCATCCCATACAAGATATCATAAACAACAGATGCAAGATGCCTTCCACCAATGGGCTCCGACTCCTGACTAGATGACCCCACCTCATAGCTGGATGTGGTGGGAGTACGAAATGGAGCCTTCACTCAATCATCACTATCAGAAGAGTCAGAAAGGTCCTCCTCATGAGAATGCATAATCATAAACATCCCATCTACTATAGGCTCATCAAAACCAAAAGTCTTATCCAACCTTTCATTAATGTCTTCCAGATGGCAATCATAAAATGGATTTTTGTAAATTCTTACCATCTGGCCCTCTGAATTTGGAATGGAGGCATAAGATAAGTCCATCTGTATCTATCCTCCAAGTTTTGTAGACCATTTTCGTCTTAGAAGCATCCTATATATAGGTGGTAGATCAATTACTACTACGTCCATCAATGTTGAAATATCCAGGTATACGAAGAGGTCCACTTTAAGGTTCTTAATCAGTCCATGGACTTGAATTTGTCTAGAGTCAATCCCACAGGAATTTCTATATGGTCTAGTCACTTGCAACCCTAAAGCTTACATGAATTTCAGTGGCATGATGTTCATTGATACACTCGAGTCAAGCATACAATTATATAATAGAGCAATAACATTCCTTGGATTTCTAACATGATATAGAAGAGTTTGTGTCCTCTGTTCCTCCTCTCATAAATTGCACTCTGTAAGATGATGGGAGGATCATTAATTGTGTCTTCTTTAGGTTCGTCTTTAACTAAATTCTACGACACAACAAGAGGAGTACCCTTAGGTTCAGGGCAGGAAATACTCTCACAAAACGTGAGAACCTTCTTCTCAGAGGGCAGTTTGATCAGTTTGGCTAATGGGACAGGATATTTGACCTTCCTCAACAACCCTTCCAAGTCAATGTTTAACTCCACATATTCTAGATTTTGGGGTTGGTGCCTTGGTGGGGTTTCTCCGCTAATTGTTTAACCGGAAGGGAAGAGGTACCCCATGTCTTATTTTGGGTGGGGTTTAATGACTCATTAGGTTTCTTTCTCTGGTAAACCTGCCATTTATCCTTCTGGGAGGTTTCATTCATTTGCTTTGGACAGGGTTTACCCTAGATTTGTCATTATTCTTCCCTTGAGTTACTTATGTCTTTGTTCCATACATGGAAAACCCTATCAAATGTACCATTTGGCTCACACTCTTCTAGAAAGTGGATGTTATCACCAGGGTTGGAATCTTGGTGATCAACTTGGAAAGCACACTCACCCTCATCATGATTTGCATTGCAAGAATCACAACCACCAACTAAATTGTTTCCGGATTGTGCAGGGACTGGTGGACCCTTAGGCTCCTCATTGTAGGGCCTCTTAGGTTGATTCCAATAAGGTTTTTGAGGATAAGGCACCCTGGGCTTGTCTTGGCCTCTAGCTAATTTGGTTACCTCATGAGTTAGAATGGTCAAATGTTTCATCATTTCTGCCATGGAGTCAGGGGTAGGGGCATTTTGTTCTTGGGCCAGTTACTTGCCGTTGGTACCTCTTGCCTTAGTTTTTGATTTAGATGAAGCGGCCCTAGAGGATTCTAACAAGTCAAAATTATCTATAGACGTGACATTCCTTTCCATTATCTTGGCTTTGGTTTGGGCATCTCTAAGATCAATTGGTTCCGTCTCCTTTAGCATGACACCAAAGGTTCCTTCGAAGGCATTCGGGTAGTGGAGTAGGACGGCTTGATCCTTAGGTTTAATGTCATCAAGTATTTTGCTAAGGATCTTCTGAAATCTGATGTTAAACTCCTATATAGTTTCATTATCCTTCTTTCGAATTTCAAAAATTTGGTTCAATAGGAATTTGCCATCATACTTGGATCCCCGCTCATTAATCAAGCTTCTTTTGAACCTGTTGTAACCAGTGACAAAGTTTGGGGCTAGGTTCCTAAACCATCGATGGGCATCACCCTCAAGGGATTGGATGATCAACTTCATGCAGAGATCCTCATATTCAATGTTCAACTCATTAATAGCCTTCCAAAACAAGTTCAAATGTTCTTCTATAGAAATGGTGTTGTTGCCACTGAAGCGTGGCAACCGCTCATGGGCCTTGTTTGGAATAGGGCGTGGCAAACCAAGATTCCTTTCGAAGGGTCGAGCTTGAGGCGAAGGTGGATTTACATTACCCCCTGACTTATGTTAGCCATGTTGGTTTTGGAAGATTCACTGCCTGAGGAATAAGACTTGGAGGATCGGTTTGCTGTAGGGCAGAGTTAGGAGATTGAAGACTAGAGGGATTCAGAGGAGAACTTGAGGATCCTCGAGGATTTCAAAATTTGATTTGTAGATTAGATGATTCAAGTGGAGGGTTATTCTTCCTCTTTGCCTTAGGAGATATTGAATAAAAAATGGGATCCTTCCTAAGATTTCTCAGGTCATAAGGATGAGAGGCTCGCTCCTCAACGGAGTTGCAACGTGGATTCACTAGGAGAAGGGAAAAGGGCTTCACCGAAGATGTCATTCTAAATACTAGGGAACTCCTTGCTCCATGGCAATGGCGCCAAAAATGTTGTCGAAGACACTTTTTTGGATAGGGGTGCAAAATATGTTGTTAAGATCAAATTGAGGAACTCCTTGCTCCCTAGCAATGGTTCTAAAAAATGTTGTCACGCGATTTGATGATCTTGTTTTTGCATGGATTAAACAATCATCAGGCCGGTGGAACTTCTGGACACTGCTCCAAAGTGTCACACACCCAGGGTCCCCTCTCTTTAGGTTTCATAGGTCCACTGGAGCAGACCCGGACTAACCACAGGAAGTGTCCCTATTTCAGGTGTCTCAGATACTTGTTGGTAGAACCAACTTTCTCACATTACTAGCAAGACTGATTTCTAAAGGGTGGAAGTGACTTTAAGATTAACAAATTGAGGAAATGAGCACTCCCGGGGAAATGCTAAAGGGGAATCTTGAGGTTAAAGAGTGTGGGGAAGCAGTTTAACTTCTTCAGGGATAAGTTGGGAGAGAGGGAGAACACCTTCCATGGTAAGAGGGAGTGTTGAAATTTGTACCAAGGAAGTGTTCCCCTAGTGACTTTTTCCTAAGTCACTAAAAAGGGGACAAAGCACATAACCCTTGCATTAATTGCTTGAGAAAAGTAATTAATTTCACTTTAGAGTTATAAAGTGACTTTTCGATTTATTTAAGTTGTGGTAGAGAGATAAGATAAGATAAGATAATTATATTAATGTCCAACTAATGACCACAAAGTAGGTCAAAGGGATTGCTGATTACAATGATGTTCGTACAAAGCGGGAGAACCAAACGGTCTCCTATAAAAGGATCCAATGCATGAAGAAAGAAAGAAAAGAATGAACAAAGTGAACTGGACTAAAGTATGAGAGAGCTTTGACTACAAACGCGAATCCAGAAACCCGCAATGGGGCGGAGATGCCCTAGCAGAAAAGGTCCAGGAGCGAATAGGTCTAAGGATCCGACCTATCTCTCCTAACTAGATTAAATATGGGCCCTTGATCTAGTGTCCTTTTAGCTACCCCAGGAAGGTGAAATGAAAAGACAAGGGAAAAACAATAAATAAGGCACCCCATTCATTCATTTGCACACATCTCAAGAGAGTTGGAGAAGTGGAGATTATTCCAAGAGAGTTGGAGTGCAAGGTCAAGTTGGAGTTTGAGAGAGAGAAGTTAACCGTCTGAGATAGCAACTCGTTTCCCAAGACAAGAATCCGTACAACAGTTTTGGGCGCATTTTTCGAGAAGAAAACAGTGGCACACATTTCTAGGCAGTAGTACGAATTACGAGAAATCCGTACAGTCCATACATTTGTACAGTTTCTGTATGTGGGCACGAAATTCGAGGAAGCTTCATTGCTATTTTGTTGGGCACGAATTTCTAGGCAGAGGATTGAGTTTGGGACTGAAATCGAGGAGCTGTCCATACAGCTCTGTGTTGCTTGAGAAGGGCATGATTTCCCAGAAATATATGCACAGAATTCGAGGTAGATTCTAGCACAGATTTCGAGGCAGCCTGTTAGTCTACTGGTTGAGATGAGTTGTGCTTGATATTATTAAAATTATGCTGTACATTTTATTGAAGAAGAAATTAATAAAATATCTCTCTCACAGGTTTTCCCTTCGGGGTTTTTCCTGGGCCATTTTGGCTAAAATATCTGAGTTTGGAATTTTTTGTGCATGGCCGTTATGTTCTTTCTGTTCTCAGTATTTTGGTAGAACTTTTCTTGTGCTTCCAGTTCAGATGTGTTTATGAGTGAAATTTCATTTTCAGCCGTCTATGGTTGAATGAGATGGTTTATTAAACATTGTTAATCTGAGTAAACTTGAAAGCCTGTTAGAGAAGTGAAATTTCTACAAAGAGCGGGGAGAATTGCCTCTAAGAGCCCACGATACAAAGAAAATTACATTGATATAATTTAATATCTATGTGGGGTGATTAGGGAGTCCCCTTTACATTCTTTTCCAATACATAATAAGTGTTACTTGCCACCACATGGATTTTTTTTTCCTAGTGTGCCTCCTTGGAGGAGAAATGTGCCCCACTTGGAGATGAGTGATAGCTAGGCCCACAAAATTGAGACTTGGTTATTGTTCGGAAAATGATTTTACTAAGACCCAAGTTTCCACTTTGCCCAAGAGGTTGCTCAATTTTCACTTGATTAATTCACCTCTTAACTTAGGAAATTTTTAAATCGGACTTTATGAAAGTCTGTTAATAATTTCCTTTAATTCCAATATAGGTGAATTGATGCTCAAAACACTTTGATTTTTCCTTAGATGGAATCCTTGATGCTTGAAAACACTGTACAAATCAAATCCATGTCATAAACCAATCTGCAATCTTCAAAATCATGCTGCTCCAAATAATTAATCTTCAACCTTGGACTTTTTAATTATTAACATAGAAAAAATTCCACATTAAAGCTCATTAATCCAAATTGGTTGAAAATAACACTTGGAGGGGTCTAATTGGCCTCCAATGGCTGTAGCATGATGAAATATGAATCATGGAGCTCCCATACTGATGGCTGGTCCTATTTGACCAAGTCAAAAAGTCAACTCTAGTCAAACTTTTCTAATGAAGTCCACTGGTGCAAGGACTCGAGCAAAGCCTAGTAGAGGATGAAAAATCACTTGCAATAATTAGTATTGAAAGAGAACTAGAGCCACAAATCATACTTTACACAAGTGATACAAGTGAATCCTTACATAGTTTCATCATAGGAAAAATGCATAACAGAACATATATCATGAAGTACTTGTTTTATATGCATGCCACCATTGAGTTTACCATCACGGACATTGCATAGATCAACCTTCTCTTGGGTGAAGTGAATGGTCAAAATCAAAGACTAGTCAAAGTGGAGGATTGGTCATGGAAGACTTGAGTAACTTAGGAGAAAGGGAAAAACAGGGGAATTTGTTACATTCATTAGTCAATCAAACACTAGGGAAGCATGTTTCTCATAGATGGATGATGTGCTAGAAGATGATACCCCTTTGACTTTAACAAGCCCCCTTTATTTCTCTTATGCATAGATATTTTCTTTTATTTTCACTTTTCTGTTGCTTTTGGATATTTCAATTTTACATCTTTTTCATTGATTTTCCTTTAGTTGGCTAATGGTTGAAAGGTACTGGCTCTGGATACCTTTTGGGCACCAGTTATGACACGGTCTTAGCTCCACTGCTAGCGACCATCCATAGGCCTAACGGAATTGTAATGGTAATGTTTGTTTAGAGCAAATAGGTAGTACTTACCCTTCCAACCATCAACCAATTTCAAGTCTAGGGGAAAAATTGTTTCAAGTCTAGGGAGTACACTTTTGGCAACTAGCCAGCCTTAGTTCGCACACAATCCACATGGTTTTACAAATAAAAAGGGATAACAGGGTGTTGAACCCCTGGTGATACTGAGAGGGGGGGGTGAATCAATATCATGCGCAATTTTAATATTTATATATAATTTTTCACTTCATAAATCATACACCAATACCAGAGCAATTATCAACATAAAACATTGTGCGCAGGGTATTTATAAATCAACTTTATATAGATAGGATATTTGGTTATATAAATTGTTGGGAGACACCAATCTCCAATAAGGTGTGAGCACCCACTCACAGATTTTGCAGACACCAATCTAACAGGGACACCAATCCCTTGTGTAAGCACCAACTTACTATTTACAGGCACCAACCTGTGAGAACACCAATCCTCTGCGCAAGCACCAACTTGTCTTCAGGCACCAACCTGTGAAGACACCAATCCTCTTATGAGCACCAAATCATAACTAGCAAGCACCATCTTGCGCTGTCAGGCACCAACCTGCAAGAGACCACAATCTCCTGTCCTTGCCCCTTCCTGCTTCCCTGATATTGATATGGTTAAAATATAAAGCTGTAACCGTGTTCTTCTGTCACACTCTTATTTGTGCACTTTCCTCAGCTTACTTTGCGCACTTTCTTTGGCTTCTACTGCATACTCAGCTTTGCGCACTTCCACATCTTCTATTGTGCACTTACTCTTCGTGCTCTACTATATTGCGCACCTGACCACATACTCTGCTTTACTCTTATTCTGTACACTCAACTCTACTTCTGCGACTGTGACTTCATATCTGACTTGGTTCTGTATTGTTGTGCACTTCTTCGAATCAACTAGCTGTTGATTCCCTTATTAGGCCGAAGCTTCCAAATTCAGAGTACTCCTCTCTTCCTCCTCTCCCACACTCTAAAACACATCCATTTTTTTGTTTATTTATATTCATTCTAGCATCAATACTTATTTTTTTGATTCAATTGATTGTGCACAAGTGGGGGCTTCTATAAGTTGGTGCTTCTTCCTTTCTTCATGCTCAAGTTTACCCAAACATTTGACTTGAGCCGACCAAGTCTCTTGCTCTTCTGTAGGCGTGCAATTTGCGCACTGACATTTTTGCTCACTGCACGGTATTTATGCGACATTCACCTATCCTTGAATTGAGTGAAAATATGACTTAATGGGGCTTAAGCACGTATTCCCTTTGACAAGCTTTTTCTATATACTTCTTCAAACTGGCTTCTAGAGTTCATGCTTCTCATTTGACATCAAGCTTGTTCTAAATACTTCTTCAAACTGGCTTCTAGACTTCATGCTTCTCATTTGACATCAATGACAATACTAAGTTCAACCATCTCTCCCTTTGGCATTGATGTCAACACCAAGTAAGACTGAGCTCCCCCTAAATATGAGCTTCTCGTCAGAGTTGTGCATTTGGTGCATTTTACAGCAACCTGTACTTTTGCAATTTCTGTCTTTGCGCAGTCTCTATTACAACACAGTGTCTGTAGTTTCATTTGTAATTTCTTCGTAGTATCTGCAATTTCTCCCCTTTGACATCAATGGAAAAGGGATGCTCGCTTATCTTGTCTTACTTATCTTCGATAGCCTTGTGACAATTTTGCAGCAACCTGCAATTCTGTATTTGTGCAGTATTTGCAATTTCTTCTCCTGCATAATTTTGTTTTTGTGCAGTATCTACAATTTTCTTCCCCTCGACTCATGCTCCTCTTTCTTCTTTCTAGTGCTTCTCCTTTGACTGTGCTGATTCCAACTTCTTACACTACGCAATCTTCATCTATCTTCCTGTGTTGTCGCATTGTTTCCATAGTTTCCAGTTTTGATGTGGCTTGAGTAAACGAGTGAGGAGTGGGAATTACTCCCAATTTCTGTCTAAGATACTCAAAGGTATCCCTTGGAAGAGGCTTTGTGAATATATCTGCATTCTGCTCCTTAGTTTCAACATAGTCCAACTTGACATTGTTTTCATTGACTTGTTCTCTCAAGAAATGATATTTGATAGGAATATGCTTTGTCTTGGAGTGCATTACAAGATTCTTGGAAATACTGATTGCACTAGTGTTGTCACATAAAATTGGAATAGGTTAATCGAACTCCTCCTGGACATCCTTTAAAGTTTGTTTCATCCAGAGAACTTGGGCGCAACATGCTGCTATTGCGATCTATTCTGCCTTTGCTGTAGACAGCGACATTGACGATTGTTTCTTGCTCAACCAGGACACTAAGCAGTTTCCAAAGTAAAATGCTGCTCCAATTGTACTTCTTCTGCCATCGATACATCTTGCCCGGTCTGCATCTGTTGGACACACGGAGCACACTGAGAGGGGGGGTGAACAGTGTGTGTAGCTTTTATTACTTTTTTAACTTTAACAATCATCAGCAGCTTATTCAATACATCATTCATTAATGCATTATCCCATTATCATTATATCATCAACATTATTAACAGTTACAGCTCATCATATCATCATCACATAGGAAGCATAGAAAAACACAGTACACAAGATTTTTATGTGGAAACCCAAGTCCTGGGGGAAAAACCACGGAAGCCTTTATAATAATAATTTACCAGCAACTACTGGAAGGAGGCAACAACCCCCTTTGTTACAAAGACTTCAATTCTCCAGCTACAACTGGAAGGAGGCTACAACCCCCTGGTTTACAGGCTACAACCTGAAGGAAGCCTTAGCTCCCTCAATTTCCTTGCCCAATCCTGCCACCCTGATATGAAGATAGAAACTGAACTACTAAACCACAAACTGCACTGATCCTGTGGACCTACTATCCAACACCTGTACCACACTGCACAACCTGTACCACACTGAAAAACCACTTTCACTGCTCATCAACTGACCACTGCTCATCAACTGTTCATTGCTCATCAACTGTCCACCGATCATCACAACTGTGCCACATTGTTCATCAACCTGTACACTCAATCTGTCCAATCTAGCTGTACCAATCAATCTCAGGTATACCAATCAATCTGTCTGCATAAATCAATCTGTTGTTCACATCATTTGAATCAATCAATATGAGTTCAACCAACTGTGTACCAGACCACCTGGGTCAAACCAACTGCTCATACAACTCAACCAATCTAAGTTAGACCAACTGCACATAAGGCAACCTATGCCAAACCTGTACCAAGCTGCTTATGTACCTGTGCCAAATTAATCATATGCCTGTGTCAATCTGATCATGTACCTGTCCATAATTGCTCTATGGGAAACCTACTTTCTTACTTGGTCAAGATAGAGTTACAACCATAACTTTACTCACCCAATCATACTTAGTTCAATGACATCACAACTATTCTCACAATTTGACAGGCAACATTGTCAAGCAGAACTTGACGGACAACTTCAAACAAGCAATCAACAAACTGTAAGACAATCATGTCTTCAACCAACTTGGTCAATGCTATACCACCTATGGATACTTTTATCAATATCCAGTCTCATACAATGTTAACTAAATCAAATACAGTCAATGGTTTCTCAATACTGGAATGCCAATTACTTAAGATCAATATTGACTTACTAAGTCAATGGTAAATAAAACAATTGCCCAAAACCAATCACATCTCAAATCAATCAAGAGAAGTATTATCAAATCAATCAAAAAGCCTTTACTTTGTCAAATCATCAACTTGCCAATGTTACTCAGATAACAGTTAAGGCTCATAGTCAACCACTAACAAGTCAATCTTAGGTCAATCCACTTAGTCAATGACAAACCCTTACAACATTGTTTTGTCAACTCAATGAAGGTCATCAATTAAGTCAAAGAGTACTGTCAATATAGTCCTAATATAATACTATTCAAAATTCAATGGAAGAATGCTAAGTCAATGATGACTTGTCAAACCAACATCAAGTATACATCATAATGCTTAGGAGAGCATCATCACACTATGGTGTGCATGTACATCATATTGTATAGGAGTGCATCAACTTCATAGAGTGTACATCATTATCACATGCATTATCATCATAAAGTGTATAATATCATAGCATAAAGGTATGCAACTTCATCATCATATCCTCCATAATGACTTCAAATATATATACCAATATATAGGCTCACATACTAATATCAAAGATGAACTCTATCCATGAGAGACATGTGCCATTACAAGAGAAACCTAGAAGCATGAGCCATACCTTTTTGAAGATCATAAGGTCAAGAAACAATAGAAAAACCAAAATAAACTCTATATCATGTCATCACATAGCCCTCGTAACAAGCTTTCCAACGAGCCAAGAATTTTGTAATTCCGATTCCGTATGAGAAAGTTATGCCAATTTTAGTGAAGATACCCAAAAAATATTTCCTCCACAAAATTTCGCACTTTTCTCCAAGAGTTGCGAAATTCCAATTGATGAGCAAATGAAATGTTTTATATTCTATTTATATATAGGTCATAGAGGAAATTTATTACCTCAAATTGGGCCGACATGCAATTCAAAATTACAAATAATTAATTTTTCTTTTGTTTGGTCGGCTCACCCAAGAAGGTGGGGTACACCAACTTCAAAAATTCATATCTCTTCAACCGTAAGGAGTTAGAAGATGCTCCACATATCAATGGAAATGGCTTGATGAGGACTATCTCCCTATGATGGGTTTATTTGCAAATTCTTGGTATAATACACTTAAATTATTCAATATGTCCACGACGTCAAAGACCCCACACATGAGGGTGCCAAAGACCATACCACTAACTACAAGAGTTTCAAAGTCTTCTTCAACATATCAAGGCACACCCGTGGGATCTACCTCCATCTACATCCGAATATCCATACAACCACAAATAGGACCATACATCACCATGGTTCAAGACCCAAGGCACCACATGCAAGGTTTTCAAGGACTCTTTCAAGGATATCATATAATATTTAAAGATACTTTCCATGGACTTCAAGCCCATCACATACGACTCCATCACCAAGTGATGAGGGCATCATGACCAAGGATTCTATCATATCAAAGGCTCCAACAATCATGGGATTACAAACCACCATATGTATGGATTCCAAGACCCAAATCATTTCCAAATGCACCATCAATGATCATATAGTGTCCAAGGGTCATCATGCCGCCATTTATGTGGGTGCCAGACCTTCTCATGCATAATGACCATCTCCAAGGGTTCCATGACCCCAACAAGGGATACACGGGCATCAAGATATTTGTCAAGGGTTCTAAGTCTTCATCAAGTCATTAATGGCCACATCATCACCTTTAAGGGGACAAGGACCATTAAGCCATCAAATGTGGGTCCAAGGACTTCTTCAGGGCTTCTTCATCAAGCAAGGGGATTCATAGGCTTCTTCAACCACCTCAACCACACCAGGAGACCTACAAGGGTCAAGATCCATCATGACATCACCTGTGGGGTTGCTAGACCTTCTCCTGGGCTACCATGACCTCAATAAACACAAATGACCACTGAAAGGTTCATTTGGACTCTTGCAACTTCTTCAACACTTTTGTAGTGTATTGGGGCATAAGTTGTGGTACTAGGGAAACAAAGAAACAATTGGGGAAATGCAAAACATCTTTGGGGTACTTAAACACTCTACAAGGTGTTCAGGGCTTTTGTCATTGTCCCAAGGGCTCCAAGGGCTTCAAACTTTGGCTTGGACAAGATCAAAAGGTCTCCTTAGACATTGACAATTACTTAACCCTCAGGGGCTCCTCAAGGGGCACCAAGACTCAACTATTGGCATCAATGACCAAGCACTGTTGGCATCAATGACAACTTAATCAACAATCTCCCCCTTTGTCATTGATGACAACACTCAAACTCCTTTTCAGAACAATCTCTCCTTGTCACAGTTTCTCTCCCCCTTTGGCATCAATGGCAAAGGGAACATCCTTTGACAATACAGCTCCCCCTCAGGGCATGCTCCCCCTGTCAACAACTTCTCTTCCTTTTTGCATCAATGGCAACGAGAACTTTCTTTAGCAATACTGCTCCCCCTATCACTGGGCACTGCTGCTGCTTATATGCTAGAACCAACTACTGTAGGATAATCAAGTACATAGCTCCTTTTACACTTCATAACACTGATCGATAGTCTTCAAAATGGTATTGGGTTTTTCCCAATATTTTCATCATTTCTGTTTTGATCATTGGTGCAATCTACTGACTTTATTTTCCATACTTTGGTAGGCTGATCACTGTTCATGACATTCGGTTGAACTTGCTTTCTTCTCCAAACTTTAACTTCTCCCTGCATCCTGCAATGTTTTGCAAAATGACCATAATGATAACAATTATAACATTGAACGGAAAACATACCTTGATTTATATCTGGAATAATTCTGTCATGAGTTCTGCAATGGATGGCTTTGTGACCATAGTTGTTACACTTGTAGCAGTGACCACTGAACATCATGGGATCTCCCTGAGCAAAGGATCTTCTTTGTGATGCAAGTTCTCTGTTTCTATTCTTCCTTGAATCTTGCTGATCATGGGATCTACTGAAAATATCTGTATAACTATTAGCCTTTTCTTCTTTTTCCCTGGAACTTTCACTTTCTTCAATGTTCTTTTCAATCTTTGAATTTGTCTTCAACTGAGAAACTGCCTTGTTCAGTTCTTCCTTTAGAGAGAAGATTTTCAATTCTTGCTTTTGACAAATTTCTATCTTTTCTTGGAGTTGTCTTGTTAGGTCTTCTTCAATTTTCTTGACTTCTTCTATCTGTTCTTTCAGATCAATGACAATACTGTCTTCCATCTGTCCTTTTATTTCTTGATTTTCTTTTCTGAGTTCTAAGAGTTCCTTTTCAAAGTCAAAATTCGTCAGACATACCTTTCGTAATTCTATCTTCAAGGATTTGATTTCATCTTCTTGTTTTCTTCTTATTTTCTCTTCAATCTCATGATTGAAATGAATTCCTGTTTTGTCACTTGGATCTTCTTTCTGACTGGCGGATCTTTCCTTCTGCATTTTTTCAAGTAAGATACTGATCTCACTATCTTTGTCTTGAAGCTTGCGAGTCAATTCTTTCTCCTTATCTTCTAGTTGTCTTCTGAGCTTGTCAATTTCTTCTGATTGTCTTTTATTTTCAACAGCAGACTTCTCAAGTTGATCTTTCAGAGAGTTGGATATGGCTTCTTTGATTCTGGTAGCTTCTTCAACTTGGAGATTTAGATCAATTATAGTCTGTGTGGCTTTCTCAGATTCTTCTTGATTCCTCTTCTCAGATTTGTCCAATTGTTCTTGTAATACCTGGTTCTGTTTACAAAGTTTCTCAACCTTTTGCAAAGCATTAGTAATATCATTGTTTAAACAGTCATTTCCATCATTTATCAAGAGACAATGAGATTCATCACATTTTGATGTATTACAATCTATGAATTTTGAATAGAACTTATCCTCTATACTCGATAGACATATTTCTTCAAAAACATTACAAATAGGGTGTTCAATAGACTTACCTTCATACTTACCTGGATCTTGTACTGACCTTTCTATGGAGTTGTCATCTGCTTTATGTTCTTCAATGGAGTACAGTTGATCTAACTTCAGTGACAATTCTTCAATTGAGTTGCACTTTCCTATTTTCTTCTTTTGGAGATCTGTCAAATCTACAGTCATGAGTTTCATAACTTCTTCTTCATGTTCCTTAGAGGAGTAGAGATGTTCTATTTTGAGCCATAGTTTCTATTTTGAGCCATAGTTCCTTAGCAGTGTTGCACTTTCCAATATTCTCTTTTATGGAATCTGATAAGCCTTCAAGAATGGATTCCATAGCCATTGAATTATTTTTCCTTGCTTCCTTCTGAGCTGTTGTTTTCACTTTCTTTGGATGATTGTACCCAGTAAGCACTGACTGCCATACTCCACTGCCTTCTGCTTCAAGATAACCTTGCATTCTTCTTTTCCAGATCAAGTAATTTGTCCCACAAAACAATGGTGCTCCATTCACTGAGAACCCCATGGTGTGTCAAGGATCTCCTTCCAGCTGGTAAGGCTTTCTGTGAAGGACTCGCTGTGATACCAATTCTTAGGAGATTTTTGTTGTTCTTGTTGTTGATCCTGTACTTGTTGATCCTGTGTAACTGTTGGCTGAGTTTTTCTCTGTTCATTTTCTTCTTCTTCTTCTTCTTCTACTTCATCATCTTCATCTTCTTCTTCATGGTCTTTTGAGTCTTCCTGACATTTTGGCAAACTAGATTCATCAATCTTTACATTGATGCTTTCCACTATCTTACCTAATCTTAGGTTGTAACACTTGTAGGCCTTTCTTGTGGAGGAGTACCCAACAAATATTCCTTCGTCTGCACGAGATTCGAATTTTCTAATCTTCTTATCATCTCTTCTGATGTAGCACCTGCTTCCGAACACTCTGAAGTGTTGAACATTAGCTGTTCTTCCCGTCCATAGCTCATAAGGAGTTTTATCAATGTTTCTTCTGAGCAATCCTCTGTTCATAATGTGGACCGCTGTATGTACTGCTTGAGCCCAAAATTTTTCGCTTAGTTTGGCTTCATTCAACATAGTTCTGGCCATTTCTAACACTGATCTGTTCTTCCTTTCTGCTACTCCATTTTGCTGAGGTGTTCTGGCAACTGAAAATTGTCTTTTTATACCATTTTCTTCACAGTACTGATAGAATTCATTTGATGTGAATTCTCCGCCATTATCGGATCTGAGACACTTGATTCGTTTACCTGTTTCATTTTCAACCTGTTCTTTAAAGATCTTGAAGCATTCAAAGGCTTCCGATTTCCTGTTAAGAAGGCAGACCCATGTCATCCTGGAGTAGTCATCAATGAGCAGCATGAAGTATTCTTCACCATCCAATCCTTTATTCTTGGTTGGCCCACATAGATCAGTGTGAACAAGTTCTAAGGGTTTTGTAGAAGAGTATTCTTTTGTCTTGAAATTGGCTTTCGTAAGTTTCCCATGCTGGCAGTGCTTGCAGATAGTATCAGTAGGCTTGGTAATCTGTGGCATGTTCCTTACGGCTAGCTTCTTGCTGATCTTGACCAAATTATCAAAATGTACGTGTCCCATTCTTCTATGCCATAACCAATTTTCATCTTCTTTTGCTAGGTGACATTTTTCTTCCGTGATTTCGTCCAGAACATATATGTTGTTTGGAGTCCTGGTAGCAGTAGCCACTAACTTTCCTGATCCTTCTTTTCTTATTTTGCAAGACTTTGAGTTGAATGTAAGTTCATGTCCTTGATCACACATCTGGCTGACACTCAACAGATTATGCTTCATACTGTCGACAAACAACACATTTTCTGCTACTGTATCTTTGCCGCCAAGATTTACTGTACCTTTTCCAACAACTTTTGCTGATTTATTGTTCCCAAAAGAGACAGATCCTTTATCTTTTTCAAGAAACATGAAGGCATCTTTGTTACCAGTCATATGCCTAGAACAACCACTGTCAACATACCATTTGTTGCTACCAGTTTGAGCTTGAGCTTGAAGAGCTATCCCACATTCATGAATATTCAGGTTGTTCTTCTGTCTGATCCATACCTTTTGCTGGTCACCTGTTTGATTGGTTGATACTTGTTTAATGCCTGTAGGAGGGATTGTCATTCTGCAATTTTTGGCTGTATGCCCAAAGTTGTTGCATTTCTGACATTCGACTTCAGAATCCAAGGGAGAAAAACTGTTGTTGTTGTTTCGTTGCCATCTAGAATTTTCATACCTGTTTCTGTTTTCTGCATATCTTCCTTTTGTACAATACATTGCTTTATGTCCAAATATTCCGCAAGAAAAACAATAACCATAAAATGAATATTCATACCTGGGAACAAATGGTCTTCTTGGAGGTGCTGCCCATCTGACACTTCGATTTTCAACTGGGGTCCATTCTGCCATCGATACGTCTTGCCCGGTCTGCATCAATATATGCTACCAGAGTTAAGTCATTACTTTGTGGATACCATAGGCCAAAATCCGAAGTCCCTTTAGATATCTAAAGATTCTTTTTACATCTTGAACATGTGTCTCCTTAGGTGCTGCTTGAAACCTTGCAACTAGTCGTACAACCTACATAACATTTGGTCTTGAAGCTATTACATATAACAAGCTGCCAATCATTGATCTGTAAAGTTTTTGATCCACTTCCGTTGCTTCATCTTCTTTGCTTAATTTGCAACCAGTGATCATGGGAGTACATACTGGTTTACAATCTTCCATGTTAAACTTCTTCAACATTTCTTTTACATATTTGGTTTGAGAAATAAAGATACCCTTACTGAGTTGGGAAATTTGCAGTCCCAAAAATAAGGTTAACTCTCCGAGCATAGACATCTCAAACTCCTTCATTTCTTTTGCAAATTTTTGACTCAACCTATCATCATCACTTCCAAATATGATGTCATCCACATAGACTTCAATGATAACCAAATTTTCATGGTCAATTTTTATATATAAATTGCTATTAGTCTCTCCTCTTCTAAATCCTTGTTGTCACAGGTATTTGTCTAGCCTTGAGTACCAAGCTCTGGGTGCTTGTTTTAGTCCATATAGGCTTTCTTTAGTCTGTAGACATAATCTTCATTTTTTGACAGTAGGAACCCTTCTGGTTGTTCTATGTAAACTTCTTTTAATTCTCCATTTAGAAAAGCCAATTTTACATCCATTTGATATACTTTGATATCTTCAGAGCACACATAAGCCAAAAACATTCTGATCGCCTCTATTCTGGCCATAGGGGAAAAGGTTTCTTCAAAGTCTATTCCTTCAACTTGAGCATATCCTTTGCACACCGGTCTTGCTTTGTTTCTAATAACCTTCCCATCTTCATTTAATTTGTTCCTGAAAACCCACTTGGTGCCAATGACATTTTTATCTTTGGGTCTTGGAACAAGTTCCCATGTCTCATTTATGACGACTAATTATCCACAAATTTAGTAATTGTATTTGAAATCCGTTGGAATCATTTGGCTATTGTTCTTGGTGACCAATCATCCTGTAAATATTTGCTCCAGTTTTCGAACATTCTATAGACTGTTAGCCAATCATACTGATCCCAGCTGGTAATTGCGTCAAGATGTCTGATCCTAAGCAGCAAGTTAACTCTTCTGCAACCAATCTTTCTACGGTAGTTTAGGTGCAGCAGTTGGAATTCATCAATCTCAAGAGAAACTTGGAGAAATGGGCGTCCAAAATAAAAGAGTTGATGTCAAAGAATGGTATGCATAGGTGCAGGTGAACCAGAGGCACGCAGAGGAAATTTCATCTCTGAGGAACCAAATTGAGCAGTTGGAGAAGCAACAAGGATACATTCTGACTCTTCTGAAGCAACTTCGGATGATTCCCGACAAGTCAAGTTTCAAGGAACAGTCTTTGCTTGACACTGAGTAATTTCTCCACTAATGTTGTTATCACCGATTCTTCAAAATGTTAATTTGTAATTGAAGACGAGATTGCAAATTTTGTAGACCAATGATACTGATAGTCCTGCCAATATGGCAAATTTTGATGTATGTACTCCTGTCGTTGCTTTGATTTTTGTGGTATTAGCCCTTGTATATGTATTTTAGCCTTTGCAACAACAACTTCTTTTAACGCTGACAGACATGCCAACTAAGGCCAATTTTTGACAATGGCTCCTTTATATAATACAAATTTTGGTTGTTTAGTGATTGTACATGTATTCTTGTATGACAGTCTTCAAATATTTTCTAGCTATAACTTTTCTTTTATTATTCTGCACATTTTTGTTTTTGTTTTGTCCTTGAATTCATGATTCTCAAAGAGCTCAAGGATCTTCTCACGTAATTCTGGAAGTTAGCAAGATATGCAGCAATTTTCTGCTACTTGAGAACTGACTTTGTCGATAAATGACTATGGAACTTTCCTCTCCCATCTATGAGAGTTCGCATGCCTTTGTTGACACGACACAATGTCACCTTTTTTTTATCCATGTCATACTACTTTTGCTTCCTGCATTATGTAAAGTATTTCTCTCCAACTGTCCTTTTGATCTTCGACAATTTTGAGCTTTGTGACCAAAGCCATCACAGACATAGCATCTTATGGTATGAGAATATTTTGTAGTATGTCCATAATAGTTGCACCTTAAGCATTTTACTGACTTATTGGACCTTCTTCTATATTTTAATGCTTTATATCCATAGCAAGAAGGACAATAACTACTAAAGAAGTTTCCATACCTAGATTGAACTTGCTTTGATGACATATTTCTTTCCAAGTTATCTTGAAATGTTGTGCTTGCCTTTTCAAGTCCCTTCTGACTTATATCTCCTTGATTTGTGACTAGAGTGCATTTGTTGTCGTAGACCTTTTCGACTATCTTGTCGTAGCCAAGACCAGTCTTGCCGTTGGGTGACCTTTGACTATTTAAAATTTTGTCCAATGTTGATGAGCTGTAATTGAAATTGGCTTTAGCATTTGTTATGTCTTGTTCTTTATTTGTGTCAGAACTATCCATGTCACTGTTTGGATTCACGCTGTCTGAATCAATTGTGACCTCATCCTTGGATCCTTTCATTGTGACAAAGTATTGTTTTTGATTCTTCAGAGACTGATTCTCTTTTCTGAGTTCTTCTAGTTCTTCTTTCAAGGAAGTAATCTCTGCATCCTTTACTTGTAGCTGACTCAAACAACTTTGTTGAGTTTCTTCTAGATTCATAGTTACTTGAGTTTTTTTAAAATGTAACAATTGTTCCTTTAATAGTTCATTTTCTTTTGTTGCTTCGTCTACTTGAATTCTTATACCAACAATAGTATTTTCAATCTTTTCATGGTTTTTATGCTTTTCCCTTTTTGATTCTTCTAGTAGATCTTCTAGTAATGCATTCTTCTCCTTCAGCTTTTTAACTTCATCTAGAGCACAGATTAGTTGTTTTTCAAGATCATCTATGTCTTCCTTTTCTTTTGATTCTTTAGGAACTTTGCTTTCATTTCTGGAGAAATCTTTTGGCCTATCCCGACTGTCATTTGTTTACTTCGAATTTGGTTCCTCTATTGGTGGCTCTTCATTTTCATCTTCTTGATTAGAAGGTTCTATGGTCATGGGGAGAGATTCCTTTGCATAAAGATTTTGTAGCTTGTTCCAGAGCTCTCTAGCTGACTTACACTAGCCCACTTTGTTTTCAGAATTTGATAAGCCGCTCAAAATTGCATTCATTGCCTTTGTATTGTTCTTTTGTAACCTTTTTGCAGCTTCATTTTTTGGTCAATTCTTTGGGGTTGTATAACCCTTCTCAATTGATTGCCAGATATCAAATCCAAGTGACTGGAAATAGATTTCCATTCTTATACACCAAAACATATAGTTTGTTCCATTGAACAAAGGGGCTCTATTCGTGCTTAAACCAAATTCCTCACAGGCCATATCTGCGCAGTGATCTACCTTCCAGTGGTTAGACTATTTATGTAGGAACCTGCTCTGATTCCAATTGTTGAACCCTAGGTGATACTGAGAGGGGGCGGGTGAATCAATATCATGCACAATCTTAATATTTATATATAATTTTTCACTTCATATATCATACACCAATACCAGAGCAATTATCAACATAAAACAGTGTGTGTAGGGTATTCATAAAGCAACTTTATATAGATAGAATCTTCAATTACATAAATTGTTGGGAGACATCAATTTCCAATAAAGGTGTGAGCACCCATTCACAGATTTTGTAGACACCAATCTGACAGGGACACCAATCCCTTGTGTTAGCACCAACTTACTATTTGCAGGCACCAACCTGTGAGGACACCAATCCTTTGCGCAAGCACCAACTTGCTGTCTTTAGGCACCAACCTGTGAGGACACCAATCCTCTTATGAGCACCAACTCATAACCAACAAGTATCAACTTGCGCTGTCAGGCACCAAACTATAAGAGACCATAATCTCCTGTC
Source organism: Larix kaempferi (assembly GCA_027924585.1). Taxonomy (NCBI): domain Eukaryota; kingdom Viridiplantae; phylum Streptophyta; class Pinopsida; order Pinales; family Pinaceae; genus Larix; species Larix kaempferi. The sequence goes on from BSBM01000602.1 coordinate 7,817,040, forward strand.
CTTGCCCCTTCCTGCCTCCCTGATATAGATATGGTTAAAATATAGAGCTGTAACTGTGCTTCTGTCGCACTCTGATCTACGCACTTTCCTTAGCTTACTCTGTGCACTTTCTTCGGCTTCTACTGCATGCTCAGCTCTGAGCACTTCCACAACTTCTACTGCACACTTACTCTTCGTGCTCTACTGTATTGTGCTCCTGACCACGTACTCTGCTTTACTCTTATTCTGCACACTCGGCTCTACTTCTTCTGCGACTACGACTTCATATCTAACTTAATTCTGTATTGTCGTGCACTTCTTTGAATCAACTAGCCATTGATTCCCTTATTAGGCCGAAGCTTCCAAATTCATAGTACTCTCTTCCTCCTCTCCCACACTCTAAAACACATCCATTTTTTGTTTTTTTATATTCATTCTAGCATCAATACTTATTTTTTTTATTCAATTGATTTGTCCACAAGTGGGGACTTCGATACATCGGCGACGCCCCTTCTTCCTTTCTTCATGCTCAAGTTTACCCAAACATCCGACTTGAGCCGACCAAGTCTCTTGCTCTTTTGTCGGAGTGCAATCTGTGCACTTTGACATTTTTGCTGACTGCGCGGTATTTATGCGACATGAACCTATCCTTGAATTGCGTGAATATATGACTTAATGGGACTTTTGTGCATATTCCCTTTGACAAGCTTTTCTATATACTTCTTGAAACTGGGTTCTAGACTTCATGCTTCTCATTTGACATCAAGCTTGTTCTATATACTTATTCGAACTTCCTTCTAGACTTCATGCTTCTTATTTGACATCAATGACATTACTAAGTTCAACATGGGGTTGGATGGTTGTAATCCTAGGTTCAAACCAAACATCGGGGCTAGCTAACGAGAAGCATAGGACCTTGGAAGGTCAATTCTTCTAGGCAATTAGAGCCAATCAACAGGTTTTTACAAAAAGAAGGGCATAAGGTTTCAGAGAACTCCATCGCACACATCAGAGCATAAGGATTCAGAGAACTCCATCGCACACATCAGAGCATAAGGATTCAGAGAACTTCGTCGCAGACATCAGAGCCTAGACATTGGTGATAACATGGAGGCCATCTTAATGAAGATGTCACAAAGGGGAAGGTCTCGACTCCCGACTCATTTTTCCAAATCTAGATCAATGGGATTGTAACATAAGCATGTGTGACATGGATGGAGAATAGTAAGGCCTCCAAAAGATGGAACCAAGAGAAAAGGTTGTGATCCATGCAATAATCCAGAGGTTATTCCAAATAATGGTATGAACATAAAACATAAACTGCTTCTATATACTATACTATGCATCAATCCTACTCACCATGCTCATCAACAATTACAAGTGTAAAGTAGAATTTACAAGCATTCAGGATGTCAGTCAATAAAAGCCATATAATCCATAACATATCCTCTAGGCATGCATCTGATATAAAAAACTGAAATGACAAGGATCCATCATAAGGTAATATACATAGGGCAACTAATACCCAAGTCTCAGAAATGTCATAGGCATCACTGCACTGGTACACTGCCTTGCTCATATAAAAACTGATCTCAATTCTTCTCTGCTCTGCAAAAATGAGGGTATAGCACCCCATACATTTGGTGGTATTACAGGTTCATGAGGAAACCCTAGCAACTTCCTCCAAGAAGCTAAGTACAAAGAAAAGGGTACAAATGATTAATGTTTCTCCAACTTACTCCAATTCTAACTTTGCTCCTTGTTCTCTTCCTTTTACTTTATTTCTTTACTCCACAATTTTCCACCTGTTGTGAATTTTACCATTGTGGTCTCTATTCTTTATTCTCATCCCCTCTCACCTCATTTATATTCATCTAATATATTTAATTATATTTATTTCACATTGGCAATTACACTCTTTCATATCTTTTTATTATTTTTAGTTCCCTCACTCCCTTTAAATCCTCTTTGTCCCTTTATTTTCTTTTCTTTTAATCTTTTCCAATTTTCCCATCCATCAGAATTGACTCATTCTTTGACTTACCCAAGGTTTTTAACTTCTAACTAAATTCTAATGGTCATTTATCTCTAACCCTATTTAATTACCCATAGTCACTCTTTTCGATCATATATTTTTAGCTTTGTTGTTGATCCCTTGATGATGGGTGGAGTGTCCACTAGAAACGTCGGGATGTTTCTAAACTATTAACAGTGCAAATCTAGAAATTAATCACAATAAAGTCTTTGTTAGGGTCCTTATAATGAATTGATGCAATTATTGTAGTCATTAAAGATTGGCTATTCAGGAGTTACGTAACTACTTTCGTTCTCCCCTACTATGTAAAGAGACATTGCATCACACAACAATGAATTGATCCATTCTCTCTCATTTTTATGTATACTCGTCTACGCTGGTTTGTAAAATACTAAAAACTGACAGTTACAAGGCTACACTATGTTTTGTTTATAATTTCTATTGCATCCATCTATTTTGATTATTGCTGTTGGTATTCTACCCCTCACATGGTTCCACTTTCAGTTAGTCTTGTGGGGGAGTTGATGAGGGCATCTTGTAAGAGTGGAAGTCTTTCCTTGCTTGTAAGAGGTATAATTGCAATTTGTATCTGCCTTGAGACTTGTTATGTTTTGGTACCATGTAGTACTTCTAGGCACCATCTCAGTAGGGTTCCTTGGAGAGAATATAGTCTGAAGAAAGCATAGTGGAAAACATTGCCGAAAAATCGCCGATTTCCCAAAAAATTGCGATTTTTTCTACCCGCCGATTTTTGTAAAAACCAAACCTCGTGTTTTTTTGAAAAAATTGGCGTTTTTTCCTAAAAAAATCGCGTGAAGTCCCAAAAAATCGGCATGGACTTTGAAAATTTTGACCAGTTTTGTACACAAGGTATTGAAGCTAGTAACAGTTAAGGGTAATGGTTAATGTTAAATTCTTAAAGTAAAAGGATAGAAAATAAAAGATAAGGAGAATGTCACTTAAGGATGGAAAATAAAAGATAAGGAGAATGTCACTTTTACTTAAATTTTTAACATTACCATTAATTGTTTCAGGATGTTTGAGAGTGGTTCCAACCTCATTGGACTTCATATGCAAAAAGTAGAATTTTAGATCCCATTCAGAATTCAACAGACTTAATAGTTTTCAGGATTTCAAGATTGCAACATTTCCATTGGATTCTATCATGTATGAGGGTAAGGGATTGGAATTTAATCAAGCACATCAAACTAGGTATGTACCTTGATGTTGGTGGTGTTGATGCCTGATTGTTGAAGTTGATTGAACTCATTTGTCGTGACCTTAATAAAAATATACCATTCAGTCAAGCAAAATCACTTATTAAGCATGGGAAGCTTTTTCTATCTTATCCTAACGCTTAGATTAGGAAGTTTCATCAAAATTGTAGGGTGTTGACTAATGTCCTTGAAGGATTAACTTCAAGATTCGAGGTAGAGGCAAGGGCTAGAGCCTAGAGGAGGGGAGAATGACCAATATTCAAACCAGTGTTGAAACTTCCAAATTTCCAATCTTTGAAACTTTGATGTATCATTTTTTATTTGGCATCCACTACATCATATATATCAGTGCTTTCTCCATATTTTTGTGCCAATGTGTTTATCTAATGTTGTTGTTGCTTTATATGCTAAGTCACCTGACACGAGGACACGGGACACGAAGGACACAGGAATACGAGTGTCCGACACGGACATGGCGACCCCTAGAATTAGGACATGGAGGACACGCTATATATATATATATTTAAAATTATATATGTAAAAAATATAGACATGTAGATCAAAATTTTTGTAGAAACTAGAACATTTAGAAATATTCAATAGAAATTACAATCAGTACACATTACACATTCACAAATCACAATGCATATGTCTCACTCCACTATTGAAACAAGGGAAAAAGGCTGGTGATTGTCTTCCCCTGCCCCCACTATTGGATTCCCGTGAGAGGCATAAGAAAGCCAACCAAAATAGGACTATTTCTATTTGATTAGATTACATGGATGTGGGCCACACCCTATTAATATCTTTTCCTGTTACTAAACACTCTTTATATTTTAGATTATGCCACTTACAATGATGATGCCACTTAGATTGAATGTCATGGGTAGTAATAGAAATAAGGGGTAACCTCCCCTATGTGAAATGAATCCCCTTGTGATGTTGTTTGTGGAATATGCCCCCACATAATACTTATAGTGTGCTCCCTGACTTGATTTGAGAGGCTAAGAGCCAAACAATGTAATATGTAAATGTAAATGGAAGAATAAGAAAAATACATCACAACTAAGAGCCAAACAATGTAATATGTAAATGTATATGGAAGAATAATAAAAATACATCACAAACGATAGACATAGAAGGATGACAAACATGGGGGGCTATAATTCCATCGGTGCAGTGGGTTCTCTGAAACTCATAAAATTTCTCATTAAGTCATCAAAATCAAAATGTTCTATTAGATAGATGTTGGAATCATATTTCTCATTAAGTCATCAAAATCAAAATGTATTACACAGATGTCGGAATGCCACTAGAAAATACAAAAAAGGTTAAATCAAGATGGAAAACCTTCTAATGCTCTTCACCTGCAAAAAAAAACCCTCTTAGAGCTCAAGACTCAATGAAAAATCTGAATGAATGAGGGTAAACTTGTTTTTTTACAGTTTTTTTGGGTTAAAAGTGTCCTGTTTTAGGGACACGGTGTTCTGTTTTTGGGACATGATGTCCTGTTTTTAGGACACGGTGTCCTGTTTTTGGGACACCTCCTGACATGGTGTTGGACACGTCCAAAACACGTGTCCGACACCGTGTCAGGACGTGTCCGTGTCGGACATGAGGGCCTATATGGACGTGTTCGGTATCATAGTTTATATGTTTAAAATTCCGAAAAAAATGAATATATTTGTATTTTTTAATGTTTTCCGCAGTTTGCCGATTTTTGCCGATTTTTTCGCCAATGTTGCCAAGAAGTTGTATTCGGTACCCTTGCCGATGCCGATTTTTTCCACTATGGAAGAAAGATCTGATTCGACTAGTGGGTTCCAGGAATTTGTGCTCACAGCCAGCCACAGGAGCTCATGGGATTTCCCATTACCTCCAATATAGGTAACTTTGACACATACTACAACTCCTGTCTTAGAGACCTAAACCTAAAACTAGAAGCCTAGGTTACTAATTCTTCCCTTTGACCTACTTTTGAGGTCATTAGTTGGACATTAATAAAATTATCATACCTTATCTTATCTCTCTCAATACTGGTTGGGAGGGTTGGGCTGTGTTGACAAGAAAGGAAGGACAGGCTCTAGCTAGAGGGAATGGCAGAGTTCCTCCTGAATGGAGAAGTTCTGATCAATCAATCTATGCCAACAAGTGACGCAATTCGAACAAAATCCGATAAACGATGGAAAGAGGAAGTCAACTCCCAAGATCTCTAGTGATTGTTCCAACACTGAAAACACTCTAGTTCAGAAGTTAGATTGTGCATCACATTTTTAGATTTCTGGGATAAGTATTTATAGTCTACGTGGCCTTGAAAAAGTATACAAATTATAGTTTGGTACATTCATTAATTTCGGGGTCAAGTTCTATGTTTATTTTTGTGCATGTTGGCTTGTATGTTTAGATATTGCGTACTAGTTTTTTTGGGTTTTGCTATGAGCCTAAACCTGGACCAAGGATTTACTATGAATGTTTAATCAATGGGTCAATTATGTCACATCATTCATAAGTGATACGTGGTGTGGTATGGTTGAAGCAACAATTTGCTCAATATTCATGTAAATTGGGTTGAGGCTTATGCATTCTAAATATTTCTTCCTCTCATTTGTAGTGTCTTTTTTTGTACTTGTTCCAGTATTATTATATTAGCTATTCTCACTTTTTTATTTGTGTTTACTTCACCTACAGTGATCATATGCTTTTAAATTCTCGTTTCTGTGCGACTATAATAATTTTTTGTAGCGTTCTCTCATTCTGATGCTATTTAGTTTCTCTTGTTTACTGTCTTTTCTGTCTTAATTTTTAAATAGGCGAGCCTTAATTCTATAAACAATTCACTGTGGGAATATATTCTGCTTTTCAATTATAAAAGAAATATAGATGAACCAATGTCTTACCTTTTTTGGTTCCATATCTTTGTCTGTATTCATACTAATCTTTTATCTACTTTTTTTGGACTTAATTATGCAGAAACACATTAGCTTTCTTTGCAGGGGCGATCAACTCTCCTGTACGTGCCAGACTCTTAGAAGTGTGGAAAGATGATCCGGAGATTTCTGTCCATTTCGGAAGGCTTTCTACGCCATACTCTGAAGCCTTATTACAGAGCAAATTCTGCCTCCATGTCAAAGGATTTGAAGTGAATACGGCAAGGATAGGAGATGCTTTGTACCATGGGTGTGTACCAATTATCATTGCAAATCATTATGATCTTCCATTCAATGATATCCTCAACTGGAAATCATTTTCTCTTGTTGTTGCAACTCTTGACATTCCATTATTAAAGGATATACTTCATCGAATAAGCTTGAAACAGTATACCAAATTACAAAAGAATGTACTCAAAGTTCGAAAACATTTTCAGTGGCATATGCCTCCCGTGGATTATGATGCATTTAACATGGTAATGTATGAGTTATGGTTGAGGCGCCATGTGTTAAGAATTCCTCTTTGACAAAATCTGTCATTAAGATGCTTTAAAATAGCAAAATTGTGCCACTTTACAAATATGCATGTAAAGTAGCTGAAGGAAAAGGCTTAGCTAGAGCATTTGTAATAATTTATACTCGATAACAAAAGGAGCATAAGGGATTTTGAGACTTTTCTGCAATTATGTTTAGCAATTCTACCAAGGGAAGTTATCTTTATACATTTTCTAGTTCTATAAGAACATGTATGAAAAGCAGCATGCTCAGAGTCACGGCGCAAAAGCAGCCCTGCATTTGCAAAAAACTCTTATCGATTCTATAAGAATATATGAAGATTTTATGTTATCATGCACTTAGAGTGATTTGTGATTGTAATTCAATAATTACATTCACAGATACGTAAATGCTCAATTCTTTTCAATGACAACTTATTTTCTTTTACCATTCAAAACAATGCCAAATTCTTGAGTTTGATTATGAGCTGGCAAAGCTCAGGGATCAAACACAACTCCATGCTAATCAGGCATCCACGTCCTCTTCATTATGTCTACAACATATTTCAGTCCTCCAAATGTTTCTTTTCATAATGTCCATATGCTGAATGTACTGACTTTAATCATTTTGCCACTAATTTTAGTAAAATCCAGGGCTTAGAATTGTCACTATTACCTTCACACTTTGTCCTTTTCCTTTACATTAGCTTTTAAGAATATGTCATTTCAGATTCTGGCTTGATACACTTGTAGCTTTCTGGTGTAAACACAAACCCAATGCAGATTTACCATGTAAAACACGACAGAACATAAAGGGAGTGGAATTCACTACGATGACACACATTGAACGTGCACGTTGGGAGCTAGCACTTATTCATAATGGCTAACACGCCTAATTTCAGGGACTTGAAGGTGTGGGGATAGGAAACTGCTAACAAATCATTGATCTACATAAGCCACTGTTTGATAATCATCTCATAGAATGAAATTGAAACATTTTTCAATGCAAAATACAATCTATTGTACTGGGCATTATATCTGAAAGAAATATGATATTCTGTAAGCTAAATGGTAAATAAGTGGACTATAATGATTGAAAATTTGTATGTGGATGGTGCAGACCTCCCAAAACATAATGAGAATGTGGGTGCCTATAAGCATATAGTTACATGAGTCCTGAGCTTGGCTGGATCAGAGTCGCAAAAAATGTAGTTGTTTCGTTTGTAGAAAGGCATAGGTTATCTTTGAAAAAAATGGGTAGAGGGTACTTCTTGTCATTGATTCTTTTTGTAGTTGCCAAGCGTCCTTTGAGTTTATCAGATATTATCCACATATTTCCAAAGCACACCCAAGCTATGGTCAGAAGGAAGAAGCATCGCTACCATAAAATGTTTAAAATTTATCTTGTCCCTCCTCAAGTACTCAGATCACCTTTCACGAGGCATGGTATGAGCTCAAAACTTGCCTACCAAGAAGCAGCCTCTAGGTGGCAACTTTCTAGGTTGATGTGTTTAACACCCGCTCTTTCATGATTTGTGTTAAGCTTTCCATATGAGCGGAGCAAGGATACAAGGAATATATCTTCTGACTGAAATAAACGATGGAAGTGGAACTTTCTTAAGAGATTAGAAAATAAGCTATATTAAAATGACTATTCAACTCAAGGATATTTGAAGGAGATGGACTATAAATTGTGGAATGGTCCGCTGCTTAAAATTCAGAGTTTTAGTAATTGCCCTTGTGATAGGCGTATTCTCATGTAGAGTGACCGTTATATTTTAATTTCATGACAAACACTATTCAATACAGTTAAAACACTCTTTAATATTTATAATAAATGCTTATCATATCAATGATGTCCCAGGCTAGAACATTTTTAATATTTACAACAATGAAGAGCATATGAAAATCTGATCTCTAATTTACTAGACTCTCCTGCTTTATCTTTTTCCTCCCTACATGAGGAGGAAATAGCCTCCAGTGTTTGCTATTAGGGTTTTTCTGCTCAATAGAGGATTGGGAAATGGCTTGTAAAGGCAAGTTGTCTTATCAATGAGCTGCATACTGATATGCTTGTCTCATGGTGAGAGTTTTGGCATCAGGAAGAGTATTTTTTGGAATTGGAAGTTGAAAATAATGAATGAACACGCATATGATTAGCATCTCATCTTTTGTAAGTGGTTGTTTATAGTTAAGATTGTTGATGTTTACCATGTCATGGGTGTGAATGAGCCCACAAGTCAATATAAAATACATTGTTATGTACCAAATTCTCCAAAGAGCATAAAATAAGAAAGAGAGAGTAATCCAACGCCTTAAGAATAAAGACGAGATGAATAAGAAGCCTTTCCTAGGGGGCAACCTCCTTATACAATGTAGCAAAGACACCAGACAAGATGAGATGATTACACAAATGAATCTCCTTTATTACAAATAGGAGATGAAGTGATCATTATGTAACCTAATATTGAGCCAACCTAACCATAACTAATATAATAATAATGAATGATGGTTAGGGCTTTAACATAGGGCCCCCTCTTTAAAAAGATTTGCCCTCAAAGCTTGTAATTGAAGGTGTTTCTTCATGAATTGCTCATCTTCCCATGTAGCTTCTTTTGGCAACATATTCTTCTACTTGATTAGGTACTTCATAATGGTTACATTCCCAAGAGATAGAGAATATCTATCAATAGCTTTTTCTGTTTCCAAAATTAACTTCCTTTCTTCATTTAATTCTGGTAGTTTCGTTTGCACTGGCATAGTATGTCCCAAAACCTTTTTCAAATTAGATACATGAAAAACCTTATGAATGCGGAGGAAGACAAATCTAACTCATAGGTCACTTCTCCAATCTTGTGGGGTCCATAAAATTTTGGAGCTAATTTTTTATTCTTCTTTCGTTTGAGAGTAGATTGCTTATAAGATTGTAGTCTCAAATGTACCCAGTCAACCTCAAACTGTCTTTCACTTTTGCGTTGATCCGCTTGTTGCTTTATCCTGTTTTGGGCCATTTGAAGGTTTCTTTAAGGATTTCCAAAGTTTATTGTCTTTTCTATATGTTCATCCACGGATTGTACTTTGGAATGGTCCCACAAAAATGATGTAATACTAGGAGATGGATAACCATAAAGAGCTTCAAATATAGTCATCTTTGTAGATGTATGACATGTGGTATTATACCACCATTATGCTAAAGGAATTGTTTGTTCGAAGAATACCAATGGAGATAACCTTCTAAACATTTGTTAACAATTTTTGTTTGTCCATATGTTTGTGAGTGATGTTAAACTCATAGCCAACGTTGTTCCCATTATTTTTCATAACTCTTTCCAAAAATTTCCTATGAATTTTGGATCTCTGTCACTGATGGTTACTTTAGGGAATCCATGAAGTCTATGAATTTCCTTCATGAACACTTTGGTCACTTGGCTTGTAGTATATGTACTTTGAATTCCACAAAAATGTGCATATTTTGTGAGTATCCACAACCACTAAAATAGCATCCTTACCTTGTGATTTTGGTAAAACTGTAATGAAGTCCATTGATATCCTTTCCATCTTTGATTAGGTATGTGTAAAGGTTGAAGTAACCCTGGAGGCTTGACAATCTCAACTTTATTTCTTTGCATACCTGGCATTCTCTTACAACTGTTTGAATATATTTCTTCATTTATTCCCAAGAAAATTCTTTTTTGATCCTTTGATAAGTTTTAAGGCAGCCTAGATGTCTTGCCATTGGAGAGTTATGATACTCCATTAATATTGTTCTTTCAACTTTGATTGAGGGCATACAAAAAAATACTCTTGTACCAGATAATATATCTCTTCCATTCCCAATGTTCCATAGAGATATTCCCTTCTTTTAGACACTGTATTTTTTTGTCTAGTACTATTATCTTCTTTCCATTAATGACGAGATTTTTCAAACCACACATGACTGAAAGATGTCATGGAATATAAGTAGGAGGATTCTTCTATTATGGAAAGGGCATTTGCTACCACATTTTCCTTCCCCTTTTTGTAGATTATTTCAAAACCAAACCCTTGCTTTTTTATACCCATTTTGGTTGCTCTTTTCTTGATACTCTTTGTTCCAAAAAATACTTTAGGCTGTCATGGTCTATATTGACTTTAAAATGTCTCCCAATGAGATATTCTCGCCATTATTTTACTGCATGCAAAATTGCTACCATTTCTTTTTCATATGAAGATTTCACTATCATTACCTTTGAATTGTTTACTTTCAAAAGCCAATGGCCTCCCTTCTTGCATCAATACTGCTTCAATTCCTTGTCAAGATGCATCACATTCTACTATGAATGTTTTATTAAAGTCAAGTGTTTCTAATATTGGTGTAGAGGACATACCATCCTTTAGGACTGAGAATGGCAAGGTAACTTCTTCATTCCATACAAATGAATTTTTCTTCAAGAGAGATGTGAGTGGACCTATAACACACCCATAATTCTTAACAAATTTCTTTTAATACCTTGTAAGACTAAAAAATCCTATAGATTCTTGATGTTCTTAGGAATAGGCCATTTTGTGATGGCTTCAATATTTTGAGGATCCACCTTGACCCCTTCTCTTGAAACAATATGACCCAAGTACTCTATTTCTTGTTTCTCAAAAGCACATTTGGATCTTTTTACATACAATTGATTGTTCTCAATAATTTGTAGGACTTGATCCACATGTTTAATGCGTTCTTCCCATTATTTTCTATAGACAAGTATATCATCATAGAAAACTAGCACACATTTTCGAAGCTAAAGTCAACATTTTTTGTTCATAAAACTTTGAAAAGTAGAGGGAGCATTAGTTAATTCAAAAGGCATCACCTAGAACTCATAGTGCCCTTCATGTGTTCTACAAGTTGTTTTGGAAATGTCTTCTTCTTTTAATATTACTTGATGATATCCCGATTTTAGATCTAACTTTATGAAGTAATCCACTCCATGAAGCTCATCTAATAGCTCATCAATGTTTGGAATGGATAATTTATCCTTGATGGTGATTTTTTTTAGATCTCTATAATCAAGACACATTCTCCAAGCATTATCTTTTCTTCTTTCCATCACTATTGGTGTTGAAAAGGAACTCTTGGTTGGTTGAATAATACATGCATTCAACATGTCTTGTACCATTTTCTCATTCTCTTCTTTTTGTTGATGTGTCGATAAATGGAAAATGAAATAATAAAAGGGACAATAATGAAATAATAATACAATAAAACTAATGATAAAATAATAATAAATAAATCAAGAGCAACTCATAAACACTATATTAACAAACAAAGAGGAATAAAATAAAACAAAATAATGACACGTGGAATTGTGGAGTAAAATTGATAAAATGAAAATAAACTTATTTAAAGAGGGGAGAAACTGATGAGACACCATTCTTTTCCCTGATGGGGCTTGGGCTCCACATTGGAAGGTAAGATTGGAATAGTTTATTCTTTGAGGGTTCGGGGGCTCTTAGTCCAAGGTTTAGCTGGGATGAGAGTCATCCCCCACATAGTTGTAGAATGTGGGAGCGAGAGGCTAGAGCATCATTGCTTCATCTCATCATATTTTCAAGTGGGTTACTTGCGAATCTCTCATGTATGTCATCTATTTCATTTATTGAGTTATGTAAATATGAAGATAATAATTTAATTTCTTTGAGTTCATTTATGACAAGTTAATGATTTGTTTAGAGTAGTTTATAATTTTTGGTTCTTACATTATCCTCTCACCATTGGGCCTTTAAGGCTTGTGTATTTTATTGTAGCTTTGTAAGAGATAGATAAGATACAATTTTTACAAACTATGGCTAGAAGAATTTAAATTCCATGACCCAACAAACACAATCTCCAATCACTTCAAGCAACAATGTCTCACTTGGCTTTATTGCCACCAATATTGCCCTAAAGAGAAAAAATTTAAGTGAGCTCTTGAATTTCATACCATGTAGGAACATAAGTAGGAAGCTATAGAGAGGGACAAGGCAAAATAAAATTGTTGAGATCTATTATGGATATATTAGGAACCTTGTAACTTGGGCTTTCATCCACTAACTTGATGGAAACCCAAGCATATAAGACAAAGAAGGAAATGGGTACAATAGGAGGATAATACAGAGCTGGAAACGCTGGCCAACCAACAAACGCATTGGGTCTAATAAGTGTAGCAACAATAAGCACAACAATAACATCTTGGTTGGAAGATAATGTCAAGATTTTTTTCATCTAGTATCGATGATGAAGATCCATCAAAAACCCTAAAAAGGTCACCACTAAGAAGAATCACAAACAAAAGATAGAAACACGGATCAAGTTTAATCATAGTCTATAGAGTCTATGGTGGTGGAAACCGAAAAAAAAAATTTCCTACAGCTATAACTGCCACTAGAATTACAATAGCCCAAACCTTTGCAGAAGCTATCTTTAATCTCATGTAGGAAAACAAATAACCTTACAAGGATCATGTAATGTATACAAATATATATTAAAACATTAATTAATAATAATAATAATAATAATAATAAATTCATTAATGAAGTAACATGACCTAATGAAAAGGTACGTCTATTAACCCATGTTGACTATTCAATGCTTATTTAAAGAACACCCTCCCATGTCATTGTATCATATCATCCTTTATTCACTATTTATATATTTGTCTTTATGAATTATAACATGTTGTCCTATTTAAACTGGATATTAAAAAATTGAAGTATTGTTCATATTCGAGAAATGAATTATGTTCGTTTCATATTCTTAATATTGCAAAAAGAATCCATAAAGTGGATTTAAGGCTACTTTTATTCTAAAAAATATAAAATATATGTTATCAAAAGGACATCAAGGGAAATCCAATTTAAATTAAAATATCAAGGAAGTATTAAAGTGCAAAAGCAATCTATTGAAACACATCATTTTGTGGGATCCTTTCATTTCATGTGCTCCCTTATTACGAAGAACATCATATAGTTATCAAACCACGAAATCCTTTGGGTAAGAGATCACCTAGCAACTTAATTCTTATTTACAAAAAGCAAAATTGATAATTACTCACTCAAATCATGGAATTAAAAAGAGAGACAGATCACAATAAAAGATTACTAAAAGAAAATGAAGATTTCAAGAAGCGAGTTGACAAAAGCTTATTAGAAAAAGATGAATAAATTTCTTGCCTAAAAGGTCATAGTAAAAAACTTTTGGTGCAAGTCAAAAAGTTGAAGGATAAAAAACATTGCGTTCAGAAATTGGAACAAAAGAATTAAGATCTCAAGAATCAATTATAAGAAATATGAAGAAGCTTCTAGCCTAAGAAACCTTAATTAGAAGTTGCTTGAGCAAATTAAAATATTTAAAGAGGAGCAATTAGAAAACCATGACCTTAAAGACAACGTAAAAAAACCAGAGAACAATGAAGAACTTTGACGCTTAAAATTTCATAATAGAAATTTACTTACCCAAATCAATAAGCTAAAGAATAACAAGAAGTTATTACATAATAAGTTAGGGAAATTGATCACAAGGAATCCTTAATTGATAAAGAAACAATGACCGATCTCATTGAAATAAAGAAGTCGTCACAAGTAAAAATCAAAACGTTGGAGACGGAAACCAATACATATCCAATCAAAATCTGATCAAGCAGTAAATCATTAGAAGTATCCAAAGACAAGTTTTGAGAATGTGGCAACAAATACAAGGATACCTTATAGACATCCTAATCATAAGAGTCGGTTCCCTAACCAATTAGCGTATCAACATAAACAAAAGAACTTGACCCATGTTCCAAAGGATACTCATACCATTACAGTTCAGTATCAAAGTAGAAGTCATCTTGGAAATCACAATACAATAGGTTCTCTCCAAGAATCCTATAAATGTTCAGTTCCACAGAAGATCGAATTAGGGTGGGAAGACTCTTTCACAATTCGATAGTTCTCTCAACTTTTAGAAGATCACATCATCTTATATCATCTACCCTAACAAACTTAAGAATGAAGAATCTTGAGAAGTCATTACAAGCTAGAATGAAGACATAACTTTTGTATGCTTTGAGGACAAAGCATTTTTAAGGGGAAGGCAATGTAATATATAAAAATATATATGAAAACATTAAATAAATAATGATAATGATAATAATAATAATAATAATTAATTCATTAATTAAGTGACAAGACCTAATGAAAATGCATGTATATTAACCCATGGTGAATAGTCAATGCTTATTTGAAGCACACCATCCCATGGCATTGCATCATCTCATCTTTTATTCACTATTTATGTATTTGTCCTTATGGATTATAACCTGTTGTACTCTTTAAACTGGATATTCAGTAATTGAAGTATTGTTCATATTAGAGAAACAAACTCTGTTCGTTTTAGATCGTATAGTTGGGATAGAAAATCAATTTGAGTATTACACATATTTAAAGCACAATTTGGAAAAAATTGTCACATTCTCTCACATGTGAGAAGATGAATTTGTGCAAATGATCCTTGACTTCCATTGGCACATTCAATCCTACAAAGGATTAGTTGTTAGAGTTTTCATGGTAAAACAACAATTGGAATGGTGAATTACATATATGAAGATGTAACTTGAACAACTAGATGAAATTGTTGGTTGGAAAGAACAACATAAGCCTATCCCTACCTAATGTACATCCTCTAGGCCAATATGAAGCAACTCTAGAATATCCTTTAGTATAAGACACATCAATTTTGGCCTCATGGATGCATTAGAAGATCTTGTTGATCTAGCACATGACAATAGTTGTTGTTTGACATAAGCCTTATAAATGATACAATTGCATTTGGTGAAAGTGGGTCTTTGATTAAGATATTTCATGGAATTGTTGTAGAAGTGTGCTCAAGAGAAGAAGCATCAAGCCTCATAGGTTATGAATGTCACTGATTTTGAATTGGATAAGGTCATGGAAGATCCAAATATGACCAAGTCTTCTTAGCAGATTATGATCACAAGCTAGGACCTATATATGATCACACTAGAGATAATATTGACTTCATAAAATGAACCAATATAAATGTAATATTTTATATATTTTTTGAATAACAATTGGAATATGAAAGGGTGGAGGGGTATGTCATAAGTCAATAAGGAAGATGAAGAGTAATTTTTTGTAACTCTTCTTGGCCCCTCCCCCCCAAAACCCCCCATCCCACATACACAAACATGTTTTCATCTAATTGTAAAAGAGGGATATTTTTTGGTAAGAGAAACTTGAGAGGATTATTTTTCAATTTGGGTTTCAAGCTTCAATTGGGATAATATAATACTATCACACAAAACTTGTGATGAAGAATCATGTGATTTGTTTCCTTCTAATTTCCTTAATGGTTTATATGCGAGTATTTGCTTGGCAATGTGTATTCATTAAGTTCGTATTTACTATTATGTTTTCCTAATGTGTAGTGGGTTAAGGAATGCATGGTTTTGAATTTGTTGGTTTGCGTAAACTTAGTAAATTCAAGAGTACATTAGATAAAATGCGTATTTTGAATTTTCAACAATTTCCTTAATTTTGTTGTTTGTGGTTATATTTCAATCGAGTTAATTTCTTTTATAATCCTGTTTATTCACACGAACACCCAATGAACCTTTCAAAAATATATAAAAATCAAAGAATCCCCCAAAGAAAAAATGTTAAGCCAACATTGCAAGATAGAGGAATCATCAAAAGGGTGGAGACTGTGTCTTCACTTGATGCATTCCACGTGAAAGTTGAATTGGTACATTCACTTGTGTCAATAGATTGGTGCTAGAAGGAGGGACTATTTAATGTATTATAGATAAGAGGACTTAGAATCCCGAGAATATTTGAGTGAGTGATAACACCAACTAGAGGATATCCTATCTCGAGAGGTGAATAAATTGCCTAACGCACATTAGAGAGACTCTATACAACCCCTAACAATACTAGTAGTCCCTTGGAACCTTTTTGAAGGATCATTTGGAATTTTGGTAGACAAGCAAGAATTCCCCCTATGGTAGCATACTTATTGCCACAAATGTCCAAGAAAAGAGAGGAGAGAGAATCCTTGTACATAACCCGTAATAAAACCTACAATAGAGATTGATTCTATAATAAAAAATATTCTCCCTGGAAGAAGAGAATTACTTAAAAAACTAGCAACTCGTGACCTTATAATGCAAAATTATTAACCTAACCTACAAAATACTGGATGGAAAACAACCAACCTAGTTGGATGAAGATGTCCCAAAGATGGATGGATTACATGAATTTATCGAGTTCATTTAGATATATTTTCCTAACTACAATATTGACGAGAATGTTTTAGTAGAAGATTAGGTTAAATCCTATATGCATAAGATTTAGTTATTGAATGTCCATCAAAGAGAAATCACTAGTATTATCTTTCATTTTATCTTCATATGAATAACATTTTCTTGGGTTATAGTTTACCAGTGTGGTCTATTCATAGTTTCTCGGAGTTTGAAAAGACTTTCATATGTAAATTTAGGGATGATCAATACCATGGAGCTCTCACATTACAACAATATAAATTGAAGAATCAACCCAAGGAGAAAATTTGGGATTTCAATACTAAGTTTAAGATGTTATACCTTATAGATATCCCTAAAGCAAGTCGACCACCAATTGAACTTACCTTGGGTTTTTACCTAAATGCATTTGATTCCATTATAGCTCTCTTAATAAAGAGAGATACAATCCAACATTTGTAGGTTGTTAATGATAAATAAATTAAATTAGAGAAGGATATGTTATCACTCATATACCTCCAATTTTAAACAATGATTGATCCTCTATCTCTATCTCTCTAAACAACAACTTAAACAAAAACTTGGCATTACCTTAACTAGCTACTTTCTAATTCGCAAATGTAGTTAATGTTTACCCATAAATTAAGGGAATGCAAAGAGTTTTACAAATAATGGCTAATTAATTTGTTAATATGTAAAGTAAAAATAATGAAGGAGCCCGGGTAGTAGTTTCGAATGTAATAAAAATAAAGCAAATACCAATTCCATGACATTTTTCTTAGTAAACATTAAAAATGCTAAACTAGATGAGGTAGCCATGGAATAACGGTGCAAATTACACTAGGTGAAAAAAACCTATCCCAAGTTCTTGAATGGTTTGAATATTTTTACAAAACAAAGAAATGGGGGATTAGTGAGCTAGAAGTGGAACCTAAGAACCCAAACCTAGCTCCCATAACTACCAAGGTTCTCTAGGATAGTCCCTTCTTTGCTAGCATTGAAGCTAATGAAGATGGGGAAGGGGAAGAATAGAACAAAATTGAAGAAATATAGACTATGAAAGGGTTTAGAGACAACCCTTTGCATAATATGAAAAACAAATAGCTACTCTTGATATGCAACCCAAGCCTTCAACAACAAAAGATGAATCATCCTAATGCTCTTCGTCATTTGAAACATGATATAATACTAGAGAATATATGAAGAAAACATGAGTGAACATATTTATGCTCAACCTTTTAAACATTAGTGACCAACAATATTTATTATTGAAATATTTGAAAGATATCCCCATGAACAAGAAGTGTCCTACTTAAACACAAACATAAAGAAATATATGTACTTAAGAACATCTTATTCTTTGTTAACCTTAACCACTTTTAAGAGCATGTTATGAACCAAATTCCCAAATAACATGAAAATATGAATAAAGAGTAACCCAACACCTTGAGAATGAATTAAATATGTGAATAAGAAGCCTTCGAGGGGGCAACCTCCTTTTACAATATATCAAATCCACTAGATAATATTATCTCTAGAATTAGGTATCCTTGGTATATATGGGAGACAAAGGGTACAATTACAATTAAGGTCCTAGCTACCCAATAAAGATAATACTAATATAATAATAGAAATGTAATGTCATAATATATAGGGCAATGTAAAATGCCCCTCCCTTTTAAACACGTGTTGTCCTCAAAATTTGATTAACTATGGTCGATGTTTTTTGCATGATGAAATCATATTCGCATGTCCCCTATTCTATTGGAAAGTTCTTCCTCTTGATAATGTACTCAATCATTTCTCGATTTTGCAGTTTCCATTGATATGTGTTTCAAGGATTGTGTCAGGTTCTATTATGATTTTAGCTTCCTCATCAATCTTTGATAAAATAGTCTGAACTGGGATCTTGTTGTCGATTACCTTATTTTAGGAAGAAACGTGGAAGATTGGATGTACATGTGAAGATGGAGGCAACTCCAATTTTTAAGCCATAGTTCCAATCCTTTACAACACCTTATAGGGACCATAGTACTTGGGTGCTAATTTATTGTCCTTTTGTTGCTTGAGGAATACCTGTTTATATGGTTGTAGCCTCAAAAATACCCAATCCCCCACTTCAAATTTTCTTTCACTATGATGTTTATTTGCTTGTTGTTTCATCATATTGTGTGCTATAGCCAAGTTGTCTTTCAAGAGTTGGAGAACCTCTTGTTGGTTCTCTATGTGATCCTCCATTGCTTGAACCTTATATTTCCATTTCAAGGACGATGTGATGGATGGAAGATGATATCCATAAATGGGAACTATTTTGATGAAGAATGGAAGGATGTGTTTGTTAGTGTACATGCATAATTTAACTAATTTTTCACCTTTTTAGGGTCAAGGGTGCAATTGCTAGAGTAAATCCCCTTTTTAGGGTCAAAGTCACCCTTACTTGTAGTTAACCCCCCTTTTAGGGTCAAAGACACCCTTACTAGTAGTTAACCCCCTTTTCTAGGGATTAGAGCACTCTTGGATGAGTTTGTCACCTTTTTAAGGGTTTAATGTAACTTAGTTGGCTATTTTGGCCTATTGACCACCTCATGCACTTTAGTTAGCTATTATGGCCTAGTAAATTGCCGAGTGTGCCCCACTTGGATATTTTGGACTGAGTTTGAATTCAGTTAACTCATGCATGACCTATATAACTACCTACTTGGAGTTATATCTTAATTTAACATTGATTTCCCATGCATTACTGAGTTAAATACCTCATGAGGCTATTCCAATCTAGTTAGAAACTAGACTACTCATGAATGATCAGTTCACTTCCTAAGGAGGGTGCACATGTATAGTCAAGGAATAAGAGTGTTAGGAAATGAATCCAATATGCAAATCTCCAATATCCTTCATGTATATATATCAACTAGGCTCACACATTTCTTGTATGCATCAGGCGTGTGGGGGCCAAGCCCTTGAGGATAAAATTTCTAGACCCTTCTAGTATATTTTGGTTCCTTCTAGAACCCTCATATGTATTGTATAAAAGGGGAGTAAACCCCAACATTATAACATAAGAGAGATAGAAGAAAGCATTGTAATTTTTTTCTTGAGTAATAATAAAATATTGAAGATGGCATTGCCCTGTGGTTTTACCTGCGTACAACAGGGTTTCCACATAAACCTTGTGTTCTATTGTTATTGGTGTTTTCTTATGTTTTTTTTTAACATATTTTACCCAACATATGGTATTATAGCTTGAAAACTTGCAGGCATAGGGTTTTCTATGAGTGGGAGCTGCAACAATGACAGGAGGTTTACCTAATTTCGAGATTGAGAAGTTTGGCAGCCATAATTTCTCCCTATGGAAGATGGAGGTGGAGGATTTTTTGGTTCAAAATGACCAAGCCCTAGCCTCAAAAGGGGTTTTGAAAAAACCAAGTGGCATGGTAGATGAGGACTGGATAAATCTCGACATAAAGGCAATTTCTATAATTCACCTTTTCCTACCAGACTTTGTCTTGGTCAATGTTGCTGAAGAAAAAATCATAGAATCCGTTTGGGAGATACTTGGGAAGTTGTATCAGACTAAATTGACAACAAACAAGGTTTTCCTACTTTTTTTTTATATGAGGAAGAAGGAGGGTTCAACCATGGTATATCATTTGAATGAGTTTAATACCCTAATCAACTCACTACTCTCGGTTGGTGTAAAGGTGGAGGATGATGATAGGGTGATCATTTTACTATGTTCCCTCTTGGGTACCCAGGATCATATGGTGGTGACCATCACCAAATCATTATCAGGAACTCTAAAATTTGATGATGCAGTAGATTCTTTACTAGGAGAAGAGTTGAGGTGAAAATCGTCTTTGGATCCCTCTACCAGTGAATCCCTATATGTGAGAGGGTGATCTAGTGAAAGGGGTCAACTGGGGAGATCAAAGTCCAGATCCAAGTCCAGAGGACACAAGAAAGGGAGGTGATGGAATTGTGGGAAATTGGGGCACTCAAAGAAGGAATGTTGGTATCTAAAGAATTAAAAGAATGATGAAAATCTAGATCAACCATTAGTTGAAGCTAGTATAATTGATTCATAAGAGATGACAACATATGAGGCTTTTGTCTCAGTAACAACAGATTATATGCTTAGTTTTTTGACTCAGGTGCATCTTTCCACATGTCTCCACATAGATACTGGTTTGTCAAATACCATCCCTATAGTGGTGGAATGGTCTACTTAGGTGATGATCATCCCTTATAAATTGTGGGAAGAGGGGACATTAAGATCAAGTTGTACATTGGTAGAGAAAGGATGTTCTATGATGTACAACATGTACTCGATCTACAAAAGAATCTGCTCTCAATCAAGATGATGGATAAGCTAGATATTCTACTACCTTTGGTGAGAGTCGATGCAAAATTACCAAAGGATCCCTTGTGGTAGAAAGAGGAGAATATTATGTGACCTTGTATCATGTATGTGGTGATACAGTGAAAAATCATGTAGTAGTAGAAAAATCAGGGAATGTTTTGGATGCAACAATGTTGTGGCATCATCGACTTGGACATATGAGTGAAAAAGGTTTGAAAATTATGCATGATTGAGGTATGATTTATGGGATCAAGTCTTGTGATTTATACTTGTGCGAGCATTTTATTTTTAGTAAACAGAAGAGAGTTTGTTTTATTGCAAGCTTTGGTAAAAGTTATGAAATTTTGCAACTTATTCATTCTGATAAATTTGGACCAGTCCCCACTCTATCCATAAACAGTACTAGATATTTTCTGGATTTTATAGATGATTATTCTAGAAGAGTGTGGGTGTATTTTCTGAAAAATAAGGGAGAATCCTTTGATAAATTTAAAGAGTTCAAGGCACGAGTAGAGAAAGTTTGGGCAAGCCTATTTTATGTCTTAGACTTGATAATGGAGGAGAATATTGCTCCAAGGAATTTGATAAATTTTGTACTTAGGAAGGTATTAAGCACCAAAAGACTATTGCATAAACACCACAACAAAATGGTGTGGTTGAGAGGATGAATCGCACAATAATAAAACATGCAAGAATCACGCTTAGTGCATATGGGTTGGATAATGGATTATGGGCAGAGGCAATTAATACAAATGCGTATATGATCAATAGATCACCTACAACTATGTTGGATGGAAATATTCTAGAGGAGGTTTGGTGTGGTAAGCCATTTAATTATTTTCATTTGCATATTTTTGGTTGTGATGCATTTACCCATGCGCTTAAAGAAAGGACATCCAAGATTGACCCAAAGTCAAGGAAATGTGTTTTTACTAGTTATGATAATACAATAAATGGGTATAGATTGCAGGATCCTACTAACCATAAGATAATTGTTACTTGAGATGTTATTTTTAAAGAAAAATCCATGCAAAGGAAGGGGGTACAATAGACACCTGAGATTGTACCAGTTGAAGTAGAAATGAGTGAAGATGAAAATGAAGCTTCTGATTAGCATGAAGAACAACAAACTCAACAACCACAACTCATGGGATCCCTGTGGATTATATTTATATTACTATGTCCAATGTAACCCTCATATGTACTATTATACGATCATTCTATGTAACAAGTTTAATGAGTGAACCCCCTGTGGAGTAACCCCAACATTGTAATATAAGAGAGATAGAAGAAAGAAATGTAAATTTTTGCTGAGTAAAATTAAAACATCGAAGATGTCATTGCCCCATGGTTTTATTTGCATACAACATGGTTTCCATGTAAATCTCTTGTTCTATTGTTATTGTTGTTTGCTTCTATTTTTATATATTTTACCAACAAAGAGAACCTCACTTATCGGTTATATACCTAGTTAAACCCAATATTCTAATGCATGGCCTATTTGAATTCCTAAGGAGGTTGCACTTGGGCATTTAGGGTCATTTCTCTTGAGTTTTCACTAGCTCTTATGCATGTGCATGTAATTAATCCTAGATTGGTTACCTATATATGAAGGCTTGCATCTCATTGATCAATCATTCATTCATGTAATCTATTGAACATGCAATTGATTAATAAAAATTACATTGTTTGGGTCTTTACTTGAATTCTTTTTTCTTCTATGGATTTCTAATTGTATTACTTCTCCATTTAGATTCTAGATCCATTGTTTCAAAATATCTAAGGGTATTAGAGCCTTGGTGATTCTAAACAATCCTCACATGAAAAAATATTAGAATGCATTAGTTAGGATGAATCAGTCTTGACAAATAATCCTCACCCCATTCAACTATTATGGATGGAAGTCACTGATGGTGATTCTCTTGGGGAGCAAAGGCCTATACATAATCACTATGGGGATTAAGACTGATACAAACTCCACTATGAAAAATGCAAGATGGTTTAAAAGGAGAGATGAATATTTTGGATTGATATGTGTCTCGATTTATCCTGACCTCCTATATCACATCGATGTTGCAACATATCCTATTGAAGTTTGGACCAAGATGGACAAAATATTTGGGAAGTATGATGAGACGAGAGGAAATTAGCTATAGAATGAGCTCATATTTTTGAGCTTGAGTAGATTTGATACTATCCAAGGATTCTTCAAAAAATGTAAATCATTATTACTTCAACTCATATGTGGAGTAGACAAGAAGGACGAGAAAATTGTTCTCTCAATCCTATCCAAATTGAGTGTTGATTACCTGGTGTTTGTTTCTACCTTCCATGCTATGAATTTGGCACTTGGAGATGCTTGGAAGAATACTACATTGGATATTTTTGCTGCCTCTATTACCCATGAGAAAGATAAACATGTTGAAATAGGCTCCCTAAAGTTAAGTTTTGGGCCCAGGTTAAAGGAGCACACCCTTGCTGTAACTCAAGGAAACAAGAAAAAAAGTGATAATAATACAAAATCTACACATGAGACCTCCTCCTCTAAATATTGGAAGGAAAATAAGGACAAGATCATATGTGTATACTGCAAGAAACTCAACCATGAAGAAAAAAATTGCATGAGGAAAGAGAATGATAATTTGAAACAACTCCTTGAATAGGAAAACATTAGGGTTCCTGAAAATATCAAGAAGAACAAGTGAGTTGAAAGATTAAAAAGTCAGAAAATGTAGGCCATGTGCTCGTTTCTATCTTTCCCTCAACCTCATCTTCATGGGTTTTGGAGACATAAAAGTACTATCCCATCTCAATGGAGATATTGCTCTAGTTCAGATAAAGAATTGAAATAAGGAAGAACCTACCATAGATCCATGTATTATTAATTAAGATCTCATTGATGCCTCTTTAATTTCCTCATTTGATATTTCAGATCTATATGAAGAGGAAGAAATTGTTGACATTGATGAACATGTTGTTGCATATCCGATAACCGGACCACTTTGGGCACATCAAACTATTCATGTTGTAGGTGATATAGTTGGAGATACAATAGATACATTGAGGAATAACTCATAGTTTCATTTTTCTCCTGAAGCACTCATTATTACAGAGCTCTTTATAGCCATCCACAATTATGTGGTTATTGATGAAGACCCCCAATATTTTATAGAAGCTGCAAGAAATACATATTGGTATGATACCATGATTAAGGAGCATCGATATTTAATAAAGGACCAAAATTGGGAGATGGTCCCCAACGTATTGGTAGGAAACTTGCTCAAGACAAGTGGATTTATTGAAAAAAGATGGTAGTAGATGGACTAGAGAGTGACCATGGAGAAACAGTTGCCTAGACTTATCAACATTATCTTCTTTTAGGGTGGATTTTTCCCACAATGGTTTCTCTTTTTTTTTCTTGATTTTTGAGGATATTTTTTTCATACTTGGGTACCTCACTATCGGAATATTCACACCATCATTTTTATATTTTGCATGCCTGCATGCAAATCTGCATGTTGCATGCAACTGCATGCATCCAGTCATCATCTTGGTGGTCCTCCCAGCACCTAGAGCTCACTTTCATCTCCCCAGAGCCTGTCTTCAAACCCCATTTGGCCTCCTACCTACTTGATGTGCCCTCTTTGACTGTTCTGCATGACTAGTGTGCCTTTTCTCACCTACCACCAGTTATCTCTCAGTTAGAGCGCCTTATCTCACCTACCGGGAGTTATCATTCAGTTAGTGAATTGATTGAGCAGTTGTTCCAATGATTGCTCATGTTGATTGCTTGTAGCTTCTATTTAGCTAGTTCTGGAGTTCCACTTGACTATTTCACAGCCTCATGCGCCCTCCTTGGAGTCTCCATCCCCTGATTTATGCCTAAATGGTTCTGTTAGACTCAGTTAGACTCACTTGAATGACTATTACCATTTATGACTGATACTATTGACTGGATGATGTCTCCATTGTACTCCAAGCTATTCTTTGAGCATGATTCGAATGACCTCCTTGGTTAATTCGAATTCTCTACACAGATTTCATTATTGTATTCAGTTTTCATAGTGCCAGCTCACAACTGATGTATGATACTGCTATTCTCCATTTTCTGTGTTCATGAGTGATTATTGAGTGCATTCTTCTTTGCAACATTCTTGAGAGTTTGATTGTGAGTTTGTTACAGCTGTTAGATCCCCTGCAGATTATCACACTCACATGGCTTCATATTATCGGGACACAATATTTTATGCATCATACTCACCTAAGTTAGGATTAAAGGGGCTATTATGCATAATTTAGTTATTTTTCACATTTGTAGGCTCAAGGGAGCACTCAATAGAAAAGCCCCCTTTTTAGGGTCATAGGTTCTCTTACTAAAAGTTAACTCCATTTTCCATGGAATAGAGCAATCTTGCATGAGTTGATCCCCCTTTTTAGGGTTTAATGCACCCTAGTTGGATATTTTTTCCTAGTTAACTTCCTAATAAACTTTAATTAACTATATTGGCCTAGTTAACTTCCTGATGTGCCCTACTTGGCTATTTTGGATCGAGTTTGAATTTATTTAACTAATGCATGACCTAGTTAATTATGTACTTGGTGTTCTATGTCTAGTTAACACTAGTTTCTCTTGCATGATTAGCTAACTACCTCATGATGCTATTCTAGTTTTTAAACACTAGACTACTTATGAATGGTTATTTCACATCCTAAGGAAGGTACACTTGTCTATTCAAGGCATAAGAGCACCTCACTTATCAGTTCTCGGCCTAGTTAAAAACAAAATCTACTAATGCATGGCCTAGTTACTACCTAAGGAGGGTGTACTTGGCCATCTAGGGTCATCTCTCTTGATTTTTCAGTAGATCTTATACCTGAGCATGTAATTAAGCCTATCTTGGTTACCTATATATGAAGGCTTACATCTCATTGATCAAGAATTCATTCATGTACTCTATTGAGCATTCAATTGATTAATAAAGATTACATTGTTTGGATATTTAATTGAATTATTTTCTCTTCTATGGGTTGCTAATTGTATTACTTCTTCATTTATCTTCTAGATCCATTATTTCAAAATCTCACAGTGTTGTACCACCATTCTACCAAGGGAGACCACCTGACCCATTTTGTTTGTTTATCAGATGCAAAGTAATGAAGATAACCTTCTAGACACGTATTCACAATCTTAGTTTTCCCATTGGAACGAGGATGGTAAGAGGAGTTGTGAGCCAATCAATTACCCAAAGAAGAAAATATTTCCCTCTAAATATTACCAATGAAAATTGGATCTTTATCTCTTATAACAATCGTGGGTATTCCATGTAGTTTTTGAAATGTTTCCATGATTGTTGCAACTATTGTACTTGCTTTAAAAGGACGAGAAAGAGAGAATACATGGGCATAATTTTTGAGTCGATCCACCACTACTGTGATGACATTATTCCCTTCAGACTTTGGTGGAATTATGATAAAATTCATTGAGACCTCTTCCCAATGCTGACTTGGTATGGCTAATAGTTGTAGAAGACTTGGTGTCTTGATTGTATCTCCCTTATTTTGTTGGAAAACCAAACACTTTGCCACAAAATTTTGGACATTCATTTTAAGACCTTCCATTTTTTGCCTTCTTGTGGTAGTTTTAAAGAACCCTTAATGCCCTCCTATAGGAGAAGTGTACAACTTCAACAAGACACTAATATGAATAAGAAACTTATCTATAATCACCATCTTGTTGAGCTACCTATAATATGGAGACATATGCCATGAACCTTTATTTTTTTGAACCATCACCACTAGTACAAAGAAAGCACTTTGGATAGGCACAATTATACCAACATCTCACATTTCATGAACCATATGCTCAATCTTAGTATTTTCTACATATGGATACCTGTAAGGTCTAATGTTAAGTGGTAGACTTCTTGACTGCAATTGAATATCACGGTCATGATCTCAAGTAGGTGGGGTACCTTTAGGCATCTCTACAATTACCTTGGAATGATTACCAGTAACTCTTTGTAGATCCATGAGAATAGAGGGTCTAGATGTTTGGAAATCTAGTGAGCATAATTGTGCAATTACACCACGGTGTCTAGATTTCTTAGTAATTTTGTCATGTTGTTAGAGATTATCACTTTTGAGGGTTTACCTATGATACCTATGAGTTCAATTTATTTTCCTTTTGATGAGATTCCCATGAAAAGTTCTTGAAACTTAAGAGGCAATTTTCCAATGATTGTACATATTTTTCCCCTAATACAACATCAACACCACCCATTGGGATTGGAATCATTGAATTATCCACTAAATAATCCCCCATTGTGAGCTTAATACTATGCCACTTCCTTAACTAATTTATTATACCCCCATTTGCAATCATTTTATGAAACTATGGTGCTAGATATATAAAGCAATTCATAAGTTTGGCTAATTTGCAATTAATGAAGTTATGGGTATTACTAGAATCAATCAACACTGTTACCTTTTTCTTTTTGATATATCCTTCTATCGTAAGTGTTTGAGTATTTCTTATATCAATCAATGCATGCAAATACATGGTTGGAGTAGTATCTTCTAGTTCTAGATCTTAAGATTGTTCCAGTTCTTAATTTTCTTCCTTTTCATAATATATGTAGAATAATTTATTCTCACTATTTTTTTTTTCCATGTGGTTCACTTTAATCGGCTTAGCCGACCGTTACATCCACGAAATAATTTCCGACGAACCCGCCCCGAAGGGGTTTCCGCCCTGCGGCCGCTGCGTGCCTAACCCCAAGAGGGTCTATGAGGATGGATCCCGTGACCTCGCATGCTGGGAGGCCTAACTTTCGAGAACAAAACCGATCGAGCTAACTCTTGGGGCTAATTTATTCTCACTATACTT
This sequence comes from Larix kaempferi, assembly GCA_027924585.1. Taxonomy (NCBI): domain Eukaryota; kingdom Viridiplantae; phylum Streptophyta; class Pinopsida; order Pinales; family Pinaceae; genus Larix; species Larix kaempferi. Next base: position 7,845,203 of record BSBM01000602.1, read on the forward strand.
ATGCCCCTTACTGTAATTACTGTCACAATTTAAACACAGTCCTTTTGATCTTCTTTCCTCCAATTGTTGAGGTGTCAACCTTATAGTCAACCTTGTAGTTTGAGTGAGGTTAGGAATAGGAACATTTCACTCTCTATAGGTACTAGTGGCAACCCTTCTAGTAGCTATATTTTTACTTTCATATTTTCTTTCCAAACTAAGATCATTCTCCAATGATTTAAGTTTGAAGAGACATATCTTACGTTGAATTCTCTCCTTTAAATTTCCCATAAAGAGATCTGACAAATTATCCTATGGAATTTTCTTCACTCTAAGTCTCAACTTTTGAAATTGATTAATGTGCTAAGTAATTGGAACTCTTTGTGTGAGATTCATCAATTGGATAAAGAAGGTGTTTCTATTAATATCCATATAATGTGCTACTAATCAATTCATCCATAAATTTAGACCAAGAGACAATAGAGTCCTCTTTATATTCACAAATCCATTGGTACCAAACATATTGATCAAGTTCTAATAAAATGGTGCAATAGTTACCTTTTGTAAAGTTGACACTTGGTGTAAATCAAAGAATTGTTCCATCTAGAATATCCATGTTATTGGGCCATTTCCATCAAAATTTCTCAAACCAATCTTGTGAATGGAGTCGTTCCTTAGCCCCAAGGTCCCGATTTGAACCCATGATGATATGGATTATGTAGTGATGAATGATTAAGTGTCGGGGACTCAAACCTCTTGTTCTCCATTTTTAAAAAAAAATTATCATATGTGGTTGGAACATGACCCTCTTGTTCTCCATATCCTCTTATCGAGGAGGTGAATTAGGGGTAAATAACTATTATATCATGTAGAATTACCCCCTTCATATATTCAAGATCATCTTTACTATCCATGTTATCCATCTTTTACATTTTTTGTTCCATTTTTTCCACCTTTTGTTCCATATTTTGATCCATGTTTTCCATCTTTTGTTTCATCTTTTGATCCATCTTTTCCATTTTAATTTCTATTTATTTTTTTGATGTGTCAAATATACCATTTTTGCTAACATATCATTCAATTAATTGCATTTGTTCTCTAAGTTGGATAGCTAGTTATATATATCTTCACTTTGTTTTTGAGTCATAGTTGAGACCTGTGGAGGTTTAATCGACTTAGTAATTTTTTCACTACCCGTTTCCATGTGGGATCACAATAATATTTATCTCTAGCTATTCTATATTTAAACTTTACTATAGTTTTTTAATCACTCCAATATATCTTCCAATCAAAAGTTATGTCAATTGTAATTTATATACCTCTTCAAACCCTAATTTGGAGCATGTCTTGCTGTATGACCTTCCACCCGAGGTGACCCAGAAATTTTGTCCCTTTTGAGTCTATTTTTTTCTTTTTAATAGTAGCTTGGTATGTCTTCTATGAAATCCCATAGGTTTTTATAGAATTCTGAATTTCCTAGATAAAAGTATGGTAATTTCCCACAACTTATTGTTTTTGGCCCTTTCAAGAGAGCAAAGTTGTACATATTTCTATGTGTCCAAATTTTCAAATTTGATTATGAAACTATTATCTGAAATAATTTTGATTTTATAATATCTCATGCAACTGGTGGCACTCAAATTGGATTTCATAAGCTTCAAATACAACAATTTACCTAGACCACCTCTTTTACACTAGCTTTTGGACTAGTAAAAAAACCTTATTTTTCATATATTGGAACTCTAAACTTATAGTGAACTAGGACCTGGAATATTTACCATGGGTACTTGAGAATGTCTAAGGCTCCTTATAAATTATTTTTCTAAAACTTCGCCGAAAAAATATTGGAGAAAATGGCTTGAACACGAAATGTTATGGACAAGTTTCCCAAAATAACATGACAACAGAAAGAAAAAGTAACCCCATGCATTGAGAATGAAAGATAGAGAAGAATAAGTCTGTTTAAGGGGAAAACCTCTTTTTAAAATATATCAATTGAAAAATATGAGACATCCCTAAAACTAGGTCACCTTGGTATATATAGGAGACAAAGGGTATAATTACAATTAGGGTCCTATCCGACCACACAATTACAATTAAGGTCCTAGCTAACCAATAAAAAAAATACTAATATAATAATTGAAATGTAATTTCTAAATATATAGGGATTAACAAAAAACTCAATTTTTTTGGTGGACTCAAGTGTCTCAGTGAATGTGATGCCTTATTTCGTATGTCAAAAGTTCATTGTGAATCCAACTAAGTCCAATTTGCATATTATTTACTTGGATATATCTAAAGTGTAGGTCATGTGAAAGATAAAGGATGTTTTGATCCATATATATTTGGAACCAAAGGTGCACCAAGTAGTGTACATTATGGTTCTAGACCTTCCAGAGGCTTATGAAATTCTCCTAAGCTGAGACTGGTTACAAAGTATGAAAGGATATTTTTTCACTCGCTAGTCTTACTTGTGGATACCCTAGAAAATAAAGTTGGACCAAATTCAAATATATAGGGAGAAACATATGAAATATATCATGACTAATATTGAAGAGGAAAATGAACTAATCATGCACCTTGAGACCAACTTTGACACATTTTTCTTATTGCCCTCTCCAGTTTTTTAACACAACCTAAGGTCTCCACCCTCCCTCAAGCTCAAACCAAAGCTAATCCTACTGATAACATAGTACATACTAATCTAGGTATCTTAGTATTGATTAATTTATGGTAGATTTATTTTGATTGGGCCAAATATAGTTCCGATGTAGGAGCTGGATGCATTATTATTCATCCCAATCAAAATACCACCATTTTGTCTCTTAGACTGTAATTATTTGCACAAGAAATACTATTGGATATGAAGCTTGTTGTAATCTGATGGATTACATGAGGTTACTAGTAGTGCATCATGAACATATAATCATAGGAAAATAATATACACATAAGAAGAGCAAGAAATAAAGTAATGGTAGAGCTATCAACAAGCCTCTATATTACTTCTCATAACCAAACTATACAAGGATTAATTATCTATGATGCTACATGGCTCACCAACCTATCTATCTATCTATCTATATATATGAATTACAATAAGTTGGACAATTATAACTGCATTGACTACCCGATAGTCGGATTAACCAACTTGATTGGAAAGGCTGACCAAGTGGGTGGTTAGTTGGGAGGACCTAGTTGACTCGTCTAATAGGATCCTCCAACATTCCCCCCGCCCCAAAACTCTTCTTCGTCTTGAAGATAACAAGGAGATGTAAGATTACAAAATTACAAAATTTACACAATTTTCAAAAAGTACTAAGATGTAGATGCTGCGGTAGGAGGAGTGACAATGGTGCAATATTTGACGATGGCAGGGGCACATGCGATCAGTCGTTGTTGAAATTATTCCTAGTAATGTAATAATGTTTGAATATCTATGTTGGATGTAGCTAACTCTAATAACTGGGTAGTATTTTTGTCTATGTGACTATCCTTTATTCATTGCAAGTTGGGCCAATGTTTTGATGTATTAATACTGCAGTGTGTAAAAGCTTATACATGCACTTATCCAATCGTCTATCCTCCCCTTGCATTGACTTGGACTCATGAATCCACTAGAATTCCTGTCTCTGTAGCTCGTTGATTCATTGATGTTCCATGTTGATTTGCTCCTCTAATGTTTTGGTGTTTTTCGAGTCAGCCGAAGTATTTCTTACGTTCAAGTCGATAATGACGGCGTGATATTTTTGTATACTAACATAGATTTTTCCATAATAGGTGTACCAATTGTTTAGAACGAGAGTTGACTTTGTGGAAACTATTTCATTTTCTTGCATCTTCTTATCTCGCTCTGAAAATAGTTTCTACTGGTCATTCATCAGGAGTGCGGTCTCATAGTCCTGTTGCTACTATTGTTGGTTGGAGACCAACTAAAGTTGAGTGAGTAACATGACGAAAAGAATCTATAGGAGATCAATGTGTCATTATGGTTTTGGGCCTACCAAAGGACTAATCAACTACTCTTCTTTGGATTTGCAATGCTTCCAAGCAGCCTCTTCAACATTCTTCAAGGTTTTTAATTTCTTGGTTGTGTAGTTCCACCATTTTTTGTGTTCTTTATTAATTGATTTTAATAACTCTTCTAACTCTTCATCTGATTCCTTGACTAGGGAAAAAATGGTAGTAGTTGCTGCAGTCCCAACTGTCTGCTGTATTTGTATCTTGAATGCAAAATATTAGTGAGTTCTTTTGCTCCTTATCTCACTTCTTCTCTTTTTGCAGTTGGGTAGATTTGCCAGTCGAGGGTACTTGAGGTGATGACAAGGTATTTAGATCCATGGGAATGGTTGGTGTAGTATTCGATGGAATGTATGATTGAAGAGTTGACAAAACTAATGTTGGAGTGGTCGATAGAGGGACCAATAAAATAGTTGATGGCGGGACCAGTGGATCAGTTGATGGCGGGACCAACAAAGCGGTCAATGGAGGGAATGATGCTAATGGGGTGGTCACTAAAGGCACTAAAGAAGAAATATTCTGAATGGTATATGGATTAATTGATGGAATGATCGATGGCATATTTGGTGGGATGGTCCACGGGCCTAGTGTAGTCACTATGGTTGATGATGATGGAACAATTAACAAGGGAATCTTTAGGACGACTACTAACGACGAAGTGGAAATTATTGTTACAGATGTGATTAGTAACTGTAAGGGTGGTAAGGTTGATAATTTGACGGGTAGAGGGGTTTTTGAGAGATCAATAGGATAATATGGTAATGATATGTTAATCAAACCCCTCTTTGGTAATGATATTTTAAGTATATGTTAAGCAAGGAGTACATAACAAGTTCGCATAACACATCCGCACATCACCAAGGTTACAAAAACCTGATTATGTAACCACCCATCTTCGCTTCGGGTGAGACCTCAGCCTGTTCACAGGTTGATGTCGAAAGGGCCAGTGAAGGGGATTTTGTTGGGTCTACAAGAAGAACTTTTCCGAACCCGAGTTAGCCCAAGAGAATAAAGTAAGTGACCAACACATTCTACCACTTCCTGAATTAGGGAATCCAAGTCGTCTTCAATGGATTGATTGGAGGAATCTTCAACTTGTTCTAGTGTCTGAATCGTGGTTGACACTATAGCTACCTGTTGTTCGGTAGTTGTATCTTCTGGGGAAAATGTGGTGATGTACAAGGAAGCTTTGTATTGGTCTTCCTTTTTCCCTTCAATTAGTGGCATAAGTAGCTTAGTCTAAGTACACTTAGCCAAATGTTGGTACTAGAATAATTGTATTTGTTTGTCAGGAAGTATTGACAAATATTGCATCGATAGAAAGAAAGTAGTCTATCTCCTTAGGTACTCCACCTTGACCATGAAGATATCATAATTTGGTGTGGTCTAGGCCCAATTGGATATGGGAATTCGGTGGTGGACTATGTTGAACCAATTGTTGGATTTTCCATTGGTCACTGACAATATTTAGTACTTGGAACCAGTTTTAAAATAAAATTTTGGGTTTGGTCAACCCAACCGACATGCATTTTGGAGAAAATACCCCAACTCTTTGATTGGAGGGATCTTCAACATAAAAAAAAGATAAGAAAAGATGAAAACCGGATTGGCAGTCGAGTTTCCTGGCACTTCTAGTAGTTGCTTTTCACAATGTTGGCGAATTAGGTGGCCCAGTTGAAGATTTTTTCTTAGTAGGAAATTTGCTTGACTGCCTCAAGCCTTTCCATTTTGACGTTAGATGGCCGACCGAAATTGGTGAGACATAGGAATGCTATCCCAGAGGTCCATTTTATCACAGGGTATGTGACTTGAATGATGATCATTCCTTTTGTGCTGCCTGTGAACTCCTCGACTAGCTCCAAGGGATTAATCTCTAATGGAACTCGCTCTCCTTTACTGGGTAAGCCTGTGATATGGTCAATTAAAGAGTTAATTATTTCAATGGGTTCATCTAGCCAAATTTTTCCATCATGGTACCTACTTACTATGAACTTGGCGGTGATCTCCTTGAAGTTCTCAAGGTTTGCGATTTGGGGAGCACCATGGTAGTCTTGATTTTTGTGACAGAGATCAGGTTGGCATTTGGTCCCCATTTCCCCTCTCTAACTCCCCATTTCTTGAATTCTACCCAATGTTTATTCCAATTATATCCACCAGCCTTCAATTTCTTGATCCTATTTAGCCGAGCTTGCAATTGTGTCATGGATATTTCCTCCTATTGGGATTTGGTCCTTTATTTGGTATCTCTAGTTTTAACTAAAGGATTTCTCTTCTTGGGTGCCATTTTCATAGGTTGGTTGTTTGGATTTTTGAAGTTTGGTTGTGAGTGAACTTGAGTAGAATTCGACTACACTCACTCTAATATTCACAGAATATTTTCCAACAATATTTGAGTGAACCTGAATTTATAGGTTCTAAAATAGGTATTAGTAAATGTGAGCAGGTGAGCGCAGTAATTGCATTCCTTGTGCATGACATCTAGTTTGTGTGCTTGAATAATATTGCAAAGGTATTTTGGTTTGCATATATAGAATTCTTCTGTCAGTTGGTTTGTTCTGTGGTTGGGAATCCTTGGTATGCACTTGGTCATCATTGGCATTGCATTCCATCAAACTGGTCGACCAACAGACGGTTCTTTTGTTTTTCCAATTACTCTCAGTTTTGTAGTCGGTTGAACTGGTCAATGAGTAGACAATTCTGGTATTTTTCCAATTATGCGTTGAAGTGTACATGGAATTTGATAGAGCAATTTTGAAAGCATAATGTAGGTGCTCCTACCAACTTTCTTTTTAATAGCTCAAAGTATTTTGCACATTCCTTTGTCCATTTGAATTCAACATTGGATTTGAGTAGTTCATCCAAGCGGAATGTAATATCTGAGTAGTGTCAGATGAATTTTCAATAATACCCTGCGTGACCTAGAAATGTTCTAATTTGTTTGGGATTTGTAGGAGGTTTTAAGTCGATAATGACTTTTACTTTGGCAAAGTCAACTTTGGTTCCTTCCTTACAAATGACATGGCCCAATAGGTGTAGTAAAGATACATTTCTTTATATTTAAGGACAAATGTATTTGTCTACATCTTTCTAGCATTAGTCGAAGCCATTTGACATGATATTTGAGTAAACTATATATGGTTTGGTCGTCAAAGTATGCAGCCATGGTTTTATACAGGTACTCCTGAAAAGATTTAATAACTATTCTAGATAAGAATGCAAGTGTGTTCTTTATCCCAAAGGGCATAAATTTGTAGGAAAATGATCCAAATTCACAAACAAAGGTCCTTGGCTATGGGTACTTGGTTATATCCCAAGAATCCATTTGTGAATGAATGACATTCATGGCCTACAACTTAATTGATAATTTCATCACCAAAAGGTGTGGGAAACAAATCTATAAGGGTTACTCTATTTAGGGCTCTAAATTCAACAAAGATACATATATTTTTAGGATCATGTTTTTTGGGTTGGACGACCATTGGACTAGTTTATTCCGATTGGTCCACTGGGTATATATTTCCCATGGCTAGCATGTTTTCCATTTATTTCTTAACAATGTCTTTGTACTCGTGGGACAAATTATAAGGTCTCTTCTTGATTGGTTTTGCATATGGAAGGATATCTATCTTCATTTCTTTCATCTCATGAATGAGTCCTTTTAGGTCTTTGTGAACTCTAGCAAAGATATCTTGGTATTCTCTAATCATGATTCGTTATTTCTGTAGTTTGTTCTGACCAATAGTTTCCTGTTTTGGATAATTTAGGTATGCCATATATGGATATGTATACTTCTTTCATTTTGATTACTGCATTCATCCATTTAGGTTCTTTTGATTCATCCATATGTCGATATCCTTATTTAAATTCCATAAAGGAAGGAGGGAAGTATTTTTTTTCTATCTCTGTATTCTCTTCCTTAGGTTTAGTGGATACTTTCATAACTGAATTAACTAGGTGTATGATATCAAGATGATCTCTTTTACATCTAAATTTATTACCTAGAACATTTTCAATTTATAAGTCTAAGCGGTTTGGGAGTCGACATTGTTGTTTTTGGTCAGTTTCTACATTGTCGCAAGTTGATATCAGTTGATGGACGACTGGTGTTTTGATGACGTTGTCATATTGTCTTGGTATATTGGTAAAATTTTGTAGTTATTCTATGACTTCTTTAACATGATCTTGTGCAGGTTCAAATGAAAAGTCTTTGATGAAGTTTCTTTCGGGGACTGCTAGTTAAATGTATCACCCCAAGCTTCTTCAATTTTGTGCCATTTGTTGGGTAGGTTGTCTAAAGTGTTTGGAAACATGTGCAGGAATTTTAATTCGTAGCGATGTCTCAGTCTCTTCCATTCTTTTTTGTAGTGGTTAATATGGTGAACAGGATCCCGTCCTTGTATAAACTTTGGTATTTGCGATTCTGTTGTAAGTTTCTTCCGCCCAAAGTGTTCAACGAAGTATGTGGAGGTGGCTCTCCATGTTTGTAGTCGATATTGATATTTTGTGAGCAAGTGCTTGAGAAAAATGTTTATTTGGAACCTCTGCTACAGATCTGAAAATTATGCCGCTTTTATTTATATTATATTTAATTTTATTGTGCAATATCTTAGGAATGAGTGGAAACACCTCTCTACAGTGTTTCTAGCCTCTATTCGAAAACTAGTTCACCAATTGAGTTGTTTTATGTAGTTTCTAGACTTGGCATGTGAAATGTTTGAGAAAATGCTTGAGTGAGATAACTGATCTTAGATCTAGATTTGCTTATCAAAATCCTAGTTTTGTTACCATTCACTAGCTCCTTCGAAAGAATTGTTTTAAATGGATTTATGACTTTGCATGAGAAGTGTTTGAGAATTTTTTTACATGATTTATGCCTATTTTACGACTGATAATACATGGTATTTATATTTTTAATGGCTTCCGAATGACTCTGCAAATTGTTTATGCATCTATCTTACTTGATTCCTCAATTTCTAGCCAATTTGGAGAAGTAGATTTAACTAGTTTGATGAATTAATAAGGGGAATGTTTATGAGAGGAAAAATACATCCATTTGGATGTAGTGTACCTCTAATATGATTTCCATGAGATACATTATTCAATACTTTTTTATTGTTTTTCATTTGGAAACTAGAAACAAAAACTAACTTCAAATCAATGGAAATTGGTAACTAGTTTGTAGATTGAATCTATGTTTTCATAATTTTTGGAATGTACAACCATATGATATGATTTTGGTACTTTAATTTTTTTGTATAATTCTATTTTCCATATATTTACCCTCTCCTCTGTGTGCTCCAAAACTCAGTACAATTGATTGGGTTAAATTCCTAGAAGTGTTGATTAACTAGTTGCACTGATTTAGCTTGAAAGAATCATCGTTTATATGAAAGGATATGACCGAAAAATTCAAATTTATTTGGATGTATGTGCATGCTTAAATATATGTATAATGGACGTAGGTTCACTTTTTGGTTCATTGGAATGGTTGTGTGTTGAATTCGTGCAAGACTAGCTGTTTGTGTTAAATACTAGTTAACTAGTCTTGTGGAGTTATTTTCGTAATTGTTTTGTTTAATTAATTGGAAAATGATAATTAGGCCTTATTTACATGATATTAGGTGTTAATTATCCATTGGGATTGATAAGTGATGATTATGTGATAAACAAAGGAAGTTATATTAAGTGTAGTCAATTATGCGCAAAGTGTCGCAATTAGTACACTAATTACTAGTTAATCATGATTACGTGAAAATGAAATTTTTAGGAGCAAGTAACCCGTGTTATGGATTGGGATGGATTCATAATGATGTTATATAGTGTTGGATAAGATTTACCAACCTTGGTTCAATTGTTTTGATGAGTTATGAATTTTATTTTAATTTATTTGGAATTATCGATATTTTGTCATAATTACATTGTAGAAAATGAAATTAAATATTTATAAAATTATTCTGTTGTGCTAAAGTATTATAATTATCCCTAGAGATCTAATGATATGTCCCTAATACCATTTGATATCCCTAGGGGAAATTACAGGGGGTATCAGAGCTATGGTTCCAACTCTACGACTGTTGGGCTTGTTATAGACTCATAATTTTATGTTTATATGCATTGGGAATTTTTAAATGTTCTCTGTGAAATAATTTTAACTTCCATTATGTTAATGGAAAAATAAGAAGCCTCACTTTAGAGATCAATTTGTTTTATGATTTTTGAAATTCCAATAGGGGTAGATCACCGAGCTTGAACAAACCTCACAATTTCACAATGTAATTACTGAGAAGAATTAGACAAAAACATGGATCAATTCACTCATAAAACTGAAACACACATGAAAAAATGTTGTTGATACATTAATCAGCTGTAAGCTAGAAATCAAAGAATGTTACAATAGAATGAATCCGATACACTCAGGAGGATTCGAATTCACCTCAAGTTTAGGCTTAGTTTGCATTGGAACTATCTCCCGATAAGGTTTAGTGGCCACCGATGATGAATAATCATTCAGCTGGAGTAGGAATGAGCATAACTGAATCATGTGGGGACCAAAATAGGGGATTATACTCCAAGGGGGCACATCACTGGTCAAGGAAGGCGCTCCTAAACTCAAAAGCAGTCAAACTTGGAGCTACAGTCAGTTAACTGAGCAATCAAGGGAACAAGGCCCCTAAATCATGGAATTGTATGTCAAAACTCCTAAATCTGTGCATGAGGGCGCATTGTAACTCCAGTGATGGAAACAAGGCGCTCTGAGTGGATAGGAGGGCTAATGATGGCCAAAAACAAGCTCGAGGGGGCCCAAAATAGGGACTAGGTGCTAGGAGACTCAATTGCTGATGCATGGATGCGTGGAGTGCTACATGGAATGCATGCATGCACACAAAGCATGCAAGACCAAAATAAGATGACGAGAATATTCCAACACCCCCCCTTAAGCCAGACTATGAGGAAAAATATACGTAAATAATGGAAATTATAGAATTAGCTGAGAATCCGCAGTGAAAATTCATGGCATCTTGTGGAGAGTCTGCGGTAGGTGAATTAATGTAGTCAATGTTTCGAGCCATCCTTTGCTCATCATCAGGACATTAGCGATGCCTGAGAGGATCCTCTACCTCATCAATTATTAAATATAGAATAGTCAAAGGGATTTAATGGAATGGAGCTGACTCTAGGTTTTAGGAATAGTTCAATTTAATGCCAAGTTAATTAATTAATGGAATGATTTCTAGGGTTTAGGGTTCTATTAAAATTTTAAGAGTTTTTGGGTTTAATTACTATTTAAATCTTTAAATTTAAGTTTTTTAGTAATATAAATTTATATTTAATTTGAAATTATATTTTTATTAATTAATTTATATTTTAATAATATTAATTAATTTTAATTAATAATTTAACTAACCAATTTCAAATGGTTGATAATTAATATATAAAATAGCTCATGTTTAATTCATTGTTGAGATAAATTCATAAGGTTTTTTAAAAAGTTAAATTATAATTATTCATTAAATTCAATTAATTAATACTTTTAGGGGTTTAGGGTTTGTTTAAATTTGCATTCTTAAGGTTAATAATTTAATAAATTTTAGTAATAATGAATAATTATTCATTTATGAGCCTAACCCATAGTTATTTATAAATTTTTAAAGTTTTATTAATTAATAATTTTTTATTATTATTATTTAACATAGTGTTTAAATACAAATCTTATATTTTTTTTATTTTTTATTATCTTATTAATTTATGGTTGAAAAGATTATTTTTTGTTTTTTAGATTTAGTTAGAGATTTAGCTTATTTGGTGAGGTTAGGGAGCCAGGTTCTACTAATGGTCAAGCCACCATCCATATTCAGGCAGTTAGGGTTCTTAACTATCTCAATAGCCTCCCTGATTCTTCTTTTGGACCAATTATCAACTTGGGCTAACAGCTTCATGTCTTCAATCCTGATTTGGTGCTTAGTGTCATGGGAGTGCTTCGCTAGTGCATATTTGTGGGTTCGATCCAGTTGGATATCAACGCAGTGTTCCTTAACCATTGTTCGAATGGATCTGCCAGTTTCACCAATGTAGGATTGCTTGCAATCAAAAGGAATATCGTAAACCCCCCTTTTTAGGTACGGGTCTATGGGGTCTTTTACCGACTTTAGAAGCTTTTTAATGTTATTAGGTGGTGAGAACACTGAGTCAATATTTTTCCTTTTTAGGTATTTGGCTATCTTGTCTGTGACCCCTTGTATGTAGGGAAGGAATGCCTTGTGATCACTCACCCTCCTTTATTTGGAAGAATCCTTAGGTCTATTTTGGTGGTTTTCAACTAGCAAAGGATTTGTTAATTTGAGCTAGGTTATACCCGTTACTTAGGAAGACAGTGTGTAAGTGTTCCTTCTCAGCATCTATGTGGTCTTTATCAGAAATCCTTAGGGCCCTGGTGATTAATGTGTTTAAGACCCCCATTTTTTGGCTTGGGTGATGGTGTGAGAGGGCGTGAAGGTATTGCTCAATGTGGGTTTTCTTCCTATAGACCTTGTGGGAAATGCTACCATCATCCTTTTTGATGACCAAAGTGTCAAGAAAGGAAATGGCATTATTCTCTTCAATCTCTGTTGTAAACTTAATGGAGTTGGATTGTTTGTTGAGGTGATCAACAAATTTATCTAGCTCTTCTTGCCCATGGGACCATATAAGGAATTCATCATCAACAAACCTGGACCACCACTCTGGTTTTGAATGAGCTGAATTAAGAGCCTTTTTCTCAAAGTTCTCCATAAATAGGTTGAAAATAATAGGTGAGAGGGGAGAACCCATTGCCACTCCACAAGTCTGTTCGTAAAGATCACCCTGGAAACTAAATAATGTGGATTTGAGACATAATCCTACTAGCTTAGATGTTTCAGGATTAGTTAGGTCGTTAATGACTTTGAGTGCCTCGTCTATTGGAATCATTGTGAAAAGGGAAACAACATCTAAGCTCAGGAATAACTCATTATCTTCCATATGTCTATCTTTGATTTTCTCAATAAAGAATGAGGAATCCTTAATAAATGAGCTTGTGTTGCCTACCAGTGGTTTTAGTTTGGTGGATAAGAATTTAGCTAATCTGTAGGTTGGCGAGCCTATGGTATCTACTATGGGTCGGAGGGGAACACCATCTTTGTGAATCTTGGGGAGACCATAAATCCTTGGAATCAATGGTTCAGAAATAATAAGTTTTTTCTTAAGTTCATTGTCCAGGGATGATGACTTAATGGCCTCCGTGACTTCCTTAGCAATACGATTGAGGGGATTATGGTCGAGTTTCTTATAACAACCACTTGAATACAAATGAGCTCTCATCTTATCAACATAGTCTTCCTTATTAAGAATAACCGTCGCTCCTCCTTTATCAGCCTTCAAAATAACAATGTCATTGTTATTCTTCATCTCTTTCAACGCTCTGATTTCTTCTCTGGTAATGGAAATTATGTACCTGTTTACTGAGACCAATGGTCGCCCCGTACAATCAATCTAGAAAAAGTGAGGAAAGAAGGAAAACCCAGTGGGACCCCCCCCTCAATATAGATTGAAACACACCAAAAATTACTACTCAATACTCAAGGGGGTGTGATGCTTGATTCAATTTCTGGAGGTATATTCCTCTTGGGAAGAAGTGGATCATGCTCCAAAAACATGTGCCTGAGTTCTCCTTCAGTGGATGCAAGCGAATCTGGAGGCTTCCTGAACTTTATCTTCATACCAAACATGGTGAGAACAAATCCAAAAATATGAATATCATTCTGGAACCTGTGATTCGAACCAACTGGGGTAGGATCAAATCCAATCAGATCTAATTGCTCTTGAAACTTGAACTTCTGATAAGTGGAAGTTAAATCAGATCTAAGAATTGATAGATGGTTTCTTGTGATCTCCTTTGAACCAACAGGAGTGATATCAAAACCAAAATCACAAAAATGTGCCTGAGACTTGAACCCAATTGAATGGTAGTGTCCTCCATCTTCAGTGAACCTATGAGAACATGTGCCAATGATCGAATAGAAGTACATAGGAAACATGTGATCAAGGAGGGAAAATGCATCACCTCCGAACTCCAATTTAACCTCCAAAACATTCAATAGATCATCATTCTGCACACCAACAGACTCATGGGAAGTAGAAAATTCGAAACTCTCTTCAACTTCTAAAGTAGTAACTGATATATATCTTGCTCAGAATTTCAAATAGAAGACATTGAGAACATGAGTGAAGAATGGATAATCTTTCCAAAAAGATTAGCTTCATTAATTGTATCACTTTCATTTGCATCGGCTACATGGGAAGGGGACAATTTGAAATTGTCTTCAACATCTAGAGCAACAGAGGAAGGAATCTCTTCAACATGAACTTTCTATGTTGAATTTGCAGCTTCTTCTTCATCTTGAACAACTTCATCATTAAATATGATTGAGGTCGAGACACAATCAAAGAGAACACTTGAGGAGGTATCACTAGTCTTGTTCTCCAAATGGATAGCATGATCCTCTTCCTTATGTTTTCCAAATTCTCTATCCAAATTTATCCATAGATCACTTGGATGTTTAGCAGTATCAATGAGGTAGCGCATACTAGGAGACATAGCAATACACATTTCTCCAAAGGCTTTGTCACAGTAATTTAGCCAATCATTCTCCTCTTCATAGGAAGAACAATCTCTCATAACATCAATACATATATCAAAAAGACCTTATCTCTTTAGATATGCTATCATATTTGGTTTCCACTCATCATAGTTGAATGGAGAGTGAGAAGGAATTGATTTCAGATTAATGGAAGCTGTTGTAGAGTATTTGCACAAACAATGAAAAAATATTTGGAGGATTGTTTCTGAATCTACTGCTGCAATTGCTGCTACTACTCCAACTGTTGCACTCAAAAAAACTTTGAATAACCTTAAAAAAAAATGGAAATATATCTGGAGGATTGTTATTGAATCTATTGAACACTGTTTTAGGCTAGTAGGCACTTTTATCCGAATCCTTCACACCTAGCTAGACCTCAAAGGATTTCTCCAATGAATTCTATGCAATGGCACCAAGATTTGCTGTGGAAATCCAGAGGCTTCTGGTGCTCTACTGAAAGCTACTGCACTCAAAATCTCTCACAAGCTTTGATACCATGTGAAATTCCAATAGGGGTAGATCACTGAGCTTGAACAAACCTCACAATTTCACAATGTAATTACTAAGAAGAATTAGACAAAAACATGGATCAATTCACTCATAAAACTGAAACACACATGAAAAACTGTTGTTGATACATTAATAAGCTGTAAGATGGAAATCAAACAATGTTACAATAGAATGAATTCGATACACTCAGGAGAATTCTAATTCACCTCAAGTCTAGGCTTAGTTTGCAATGGAACCATCTCTCGATAAGGTTTAGTGGCCACCGACGATGAATAATCAGTCAACCTGAGTAGGACTGAGCATAATTGAATCATGTGGGCACCAAAATAGGGGAGGATACTCCAAGGGGGCACATAAATAGCTGTCAGTGGTCAAGGAGGGCTCTCCTACACTCAGTAGCAATCAAACTAGGAGATACAGTCAATTAACTGAGAAATGAAGGGAACAAGGCCCCTAAATCATGGAATTGACTGTCAGAACTCCTAAATCTGTGCATGATGGCGCATTGTAACTCCAGTGATGGAAACAAGGCGCTCTAAGTGGATAGGAGGGCTAATGATGGAAAAAAAAGCTCCATGGGGCCCAAAATAGGGACTAGGCACTAGGAGACTCAACTGCAGATGCATGGATGCATGGAGTGCTGCATGAAATGCATGCAAGACTAAAATAAGACGGTGAGAATATTCCAACATGCTTTATAATTATTTAATATTGCATATTTATTGTTCAATAGATTTATTGGTAAGTACTATGTGGTGAGTATGTAATAATCAAGTAGATTGATTGGTTGATACATGTTCATATTGCATTACCTCCTTTATTGTTCAGTGATTTGATTGGTTGATGCTTGTGCATTACCTCTTTTACTGCTTCAATGATTTGATTGGTCGATGCTTATGCATTGCCTCTTTTACTATTCAATGACTTGATTGGTTGATGCTTGTGCATTTCTTTTTTTCCGTTCAGTGACTTGATTGGTCAATGCTTGTTCATTGTGCATTGCCTCTTTTACTGCTCATTGAATTGTTAATATTGAAATGTTTCACGTGGTATGATTTATTTACTGGTACATTATGATTATTAATTGATAAGTAAATAATTGTGATTATAATAGTATGTACCATTATCAATATTAATTTAATGATAAGTTATTAAGATGATATAGTTTTAATATTATTAAATATTAATATGATTTATTAAGTGTTATTTATACCCTAATGGATTTTGGATTTCCGATTGATGGTATGATTTTATAGGCTTATTTATGCCACTTGGATGGTGGTGGTTACATTGATGAGTAACTCCTTGTCTATTTTTGGAGGAAATGAGCCACTTGTCTTTAATGGTTCATATTCTCTTCTATTTTATTTTCTTTATTTATGGGGATGTAACTCCTTGCCTATTTTTTTGGAGGAAACGAGCCACTTGTCTTTAATGGTTCATATTCTCTTCTATTTTATTTATGAGGATGTAACTCCTTGCCTATTTCTTTTGGAGGAAATGAGCTACTTGTCTTTAGTGGCTCATATTATCTTCTATTTTATTTATGGGGATGTAAATCCTTGCCTATTTTTTGAGTAAATGAGCCACTTGTCCTTAATGGTTCATATTCTCTTAATTTTATTTATTTATTTTATGTGTGTAAGTAGGTAGTATAGTAGTGCATGATAATGTTATATATATATGACATAAATTTAAATATGTATAACATAATATGTGGTGTAAGATAGATGAGGGGTATATGATATTGACTATAGCATAATATAAATGTTATATGTAGTATATGTAATATATATATATAATTGTATAATATGTGTTGTAAATATAGTAATTAAAAGTATATATATGTATAGATGTGAACGATGTAATGAAGTAAGTGTACAAATATTTGGAATTGTTTGAAAGTGTTTGGAAGTGCTTGGGAGTATTTGGGAGTATTTGCAAGTGCTTGGAAGTGTTTGAAAGTATTTGGAAGTTTTTGGAAGTATTGGGAAATAGGAAGTATAGTGTGATCAGAAGTATTATGTTAGTATATATGTTATAATGTGTACATAACATGATAGCATTGGATTAAGTAATTATACCGCTGTAATTGTATGGATATTATGGTATAACATAATAATTATATGGGTGTATAGGATATATAGGTTATATGACTAATATGTTGTGTATATGATAATAATAATATGATATATGATTGAAGAATTATAATATGTATGTAGACAAAATGTGCATATGTATAGAAATAATACATAATAATAGTAAGTATGGTGTATGGTATGAATGCATGATGGTGTGTTGTATAGCTAGTAATTATTTTATCGTAGAATATTAAAATATTTTGGTGGTAGGATGTTTGGTTGTTTGAGGTGACTATGTATTTACTTTGGTCGATAGTATAGGTAGTGTTCTACATGTAAATAATTAGTAACATAATGTATGGTTAGTATATGGGTATTAGATGGGATTGTTGTCAATGTATAACATTTCTATTGATGGAGTATGTATGCAGGAAATATGTATGATTGTGTATGTGTTGAGTGTTTACATAAGTGCGGTATTAGTAGTGTTTGTGTGATGATGTTGGTTGCATACATGTATTATTAATATATGGATATTATATATATCATCATGTGCTAATAATTATATATAATGTTATGATAAATAGTAAATATTTGAAATAATTGCTATGGTTGATGTATGATGTTTGAATGGTTGATTATGTTGTTTGATACTATTGGTTGTTAATGATTGATTTTGGTTGATTAATGGTTGATACATGCACGATATTGTCATTATTGTATGTATGACTATTATTGGTTGTTCTTGGTTGTTATGGTTGTTGTGTGTATGATTGATGAACAATGGTTGATGTTGAGTGGATGATGTATGGATGATAATGTTATTCATATGGTTTCTATTGGTTGTTATTGTCGTCGTTGATTGATATTGGTATGATTTATGTGCTTGGGTGATGTTATTGAGAAACTAATCAATGTTTATCATATGTGGGATAGATGTGATTGTTAAATATTAATGTAATTTGATTAATGTATTTTGATTGACGTATCATGATTTGATGTATTCTGATTGACGTATTCTAATTGATGTATCCTGAATTTGATTGATGTATTATGATTGAAGTATTCTGGTTGATGTATTTTGCGTCTGGTTGATGTATTATGTTTGATGTGTTCAAGTTGATGTACTTTGGTTGATGTATTATGATTGATGTATTTTGATTCTGGTTGATGTGTTCTGGTTGATGCATTCTTGTTCTGGTTGATGCATTCTCATTGATGTATTTTGGTTGATGTACTATGATTGTTGTTTGTATGGTCAATTGATGCATGCATGGTTTTCATTGGTTGATATTGGTGTATGATTGATATATAGTCGACATATGATTTATATATGGTTGATGTATTATGAATTGATGTATTATGGACTGATACCTGTATGACTGATGTATGATTGATATTGGTCGATGTTACTGGTTGATACTAATTGCTATTATTTCATGTATAATGGATTTTTGAATGTTCTCTAAATTAGAATAATTATACTTGTGTGGAGATGAAAGGTAGTATGTTTAACTACTAGTCGTTATGGACCTTTTTGGTTTCTTAGTTAAATTGGAATTGTTGTATATACGTATGCTTACTTGTTACATTAAGTGCATAAAATGTTCAGGTGATATTTGCAATCTTTGCTAGAAAAATATCTTTGTGATCTTCATTAGAAATGTATCTTTGTGATATTTGTTGAAAGGTATTTTGGCAGTATCTTGGTGACATTTTATGTGTAAGTATCTGGTAATATCCTAGTGGTATTTCATATATCTTGTTGAAAAGTATGTACTAACCGTGTGACTGATTAAAGCACCATTCAGGTACCTCTGTTGAATATGTACTTCATGTATCCTTATATATCCAATACTAATACAAGTATTCTTGTTAGAAAAATCTCCTTGTGATCATTGCTGAAAATATCTTGTTAGGGTATCCTTATGGTATATCAAATACCTTTGTTGAAAGCCATCTTTGTAAAGTGTCATGGTAAATATCATGCATCCTTGTAGGAAAATTATTTGGGTGATAAATCATGTAAAAGCATCTTGGTAATTCATATCATGTGTTTGACTGATTGGAATGCATTTCATATATCTTAGATGCATTTCATGCATCTGGTTGATAGAGCATATGCATGATGCATTTGTTGTATATGTAGGTAAAGTATATGCATATCATGTGATTGATTGACTGGAATGCATTTCATGAAAAAAGAGTAGACACATGATGCACTTCATGAGATTGAATGGTATACTCGATGCACTTCATGAAATTGATTGATACACTTGATGCATTTCATATGATTGAAATTGATTAGAATAAGATTCAGGTAGATGCATTTCAATTATTTTGTTGAAGAATTATCTATATCTCATGTACCTTGTATATACTAATGTATTTCATTTCATTTATTTAATATATCATGTATCTTGAAGATGTATTTTATGTATCTAGATGAACAATATACATATTATATATATATTTGTTTCTAACCGCGTGTTGTTGGAATGTGAAGAAAGTATTGATGTATCCTAACCCCGATGTTAATCATATGGGTGATTGAAATATGATTTTCAGGTGGATGTATCCTTGTTGAAGTTTGAAGGCCTTGTAAAGAGGTTTGAAGACCATGTCATGGGGATTGAAGATTGACTGTTGCTTCCTTGAGTCCACTCTACTATTTTCAGTTCTCCCATGGGAAGTGGAGACAGACATGAAAGTAGGTGGTAGTGGGAAGTATTGTGGTTAGAAATATGTTATATTTCTAAGGCATGTATGGGAATATATGTTATACTTTTTTAAATGAATGTATGTAATATGCATCGAAGACGATGCATGGTTTAAGGGGAGGGGGATGTAATACCCTTTGGTTTATCCCCTGGACACATGCTGTGGTTATTATTTGTGTTGTGATGTGGCACGAGGTGCCTAGACTATGGTTTACACATTATTATTATTATGTTGGACATTATTAATTAATTAATAAAATAAAACAACCGAATTGACCAATGCCACAAAAGAGAGTATGAGTAACCATGATGTTACGAGTAAGGGGTTGTGGGAAAAGTGTTACCTTGTGTTTTGACCTATGTGGATGTGATACACCATTCTTGTGGACTTGGTGGACCCTCTTGATTTATGCACCCTCATGTTTTATGATACCCCTTGGTTTTTATTTTATTCCAGGATTAATTTTATTTGGAGTTAGAGTTTTTCCCTCACCTAGTGCGCCCCTCATGAAAATTTGTAACTCCCACCTTGATGAGGACTCTTCCTCTCCCCTCTAATGCTACCTCTTGAGAAGTGTAACCCTCATTTTTCTAATTTGGTAATGTGACTCCTCCCTTGTGTGTTTCTCTCCTCCCTCCAATTCGAATTTCTCTTGGGAAATGGGAATTGGGTGGATGGGAGCTAGTCTCTCTTGTTGGTTATGCATGCTATTGGATATTTTTTTGATATGGTACTGGAGTGATTGGTTTTGGTTTCTCTTGACATGATTTCTTGCTGGTTGGTGTGCCCTTGTTGAGCCTGTTCCCAAGTTGAGTTACTATGGAATTGCCATTGTTTTGTCCTGGAATTTACTCTGGAGATCATGGATTGGAAATGATGTGGAATCCACTTGCCATTGGATTTGAGGTTGGACTGATATATTTATGAATATTTTGTCCTGGAGCCACTGGAATTTCCATGGAGTGGAAGTCGAGGAATAATTTCCGTAGGGTTGTGGTTGGACTGATTTCTCCTGAAAACTTTGTCTAGGAATTGCCACTAAAGATCCTGGATTGGAAGTGATGTGGAATCCACTTTCCATTGGATTGTGGTTGGAACAATGTTATATGGGTTTTGTGGTTGAGTGCACTCTTTCTTATGGAATCATGGTTCCGGCTTGGGGGTGACCATTGCAAAGTGAGTTTTGGCTTGCATTGTGTCTATTGCTGGGGGGAACGTGGTACGATCGATTTCGGTTGCGTATTTTGCAAGATAAGTAATTTATTTCATGTTTATTTGAATTAATTGGATCCGATATGATTCTTATATGGTTTCACATGAAATGTATGAGAAAATATATGAGCTAATTATGGAATAAATCTGTCATATATTTTAGTTACATTATACTACTAGTTTTTGGGAAAAATAACTAACTAGTTTTTTATATTTTGTGAGCAAGTGCTTGAGAAAAATGTTTATCTAGAACATCTGCTAAATATCTGATAATTGTGAATCTATTAATTATATTATGTGTAATTTTATTGTGCAATATCTTAGGAATGATTGGAAACACCTCTCTATAGTGTTTCTAGCCTCTATTCGAAAACTAGTTCACCAGTTGAGTTGTTTTATGTAGTTTCGAGACTTGGCATGTGAAATGTTTGAGAAAATGCCTGAGTGATATAAATGATATTAGTTATGATAATTAAAATTTAAATGTATGAATAAATGTGTGGAAGAGTTCTTATATAGTTTTATATTTTCTTATTGAAATCCTAGTTTTGTTACCATTCACTAGCTCCTTCGAAAGAATTGTTTTAAATGGATTTATGATTTTTCATGAGAAATGTTTGAAAAAATGTTTACATGAGTTATACATATTATAATACTTATAATACATGGTATTTATATTTTTAATGGCTTCCTAATGACTCTGCAAATTGTTTATGCATTTATCTTACTTGATTCCTCAATTTCTAGCCAATTTGGAGAAGTAGATTTAGCTAGTTTGATGAATTAATAAGAGGAATATTTATGAGAGGAAAGATAAACCATTTGGATGGAGTGTAACTATGATATGATTTCCATTTTCTACAATAGTCAATACTTTCTTATTTATTTTCATTTAGAAAATAGAAACGGAAGCTAGCTTCAAATCAGTGGAAATTGGTAACTAGTTTGTAGATTGAATCTATGTTTTTGTAATTTTTGGAATACACATACATATGATATATTTTTGGTAATTTAATTTTGCTGTAGAATTCTATTTTACAGATCTTTATCCTTTCCTCTTTTTTTTCCAGAACTCAGTACAATTGACCGGGTTAAATTTCTATCATTGTTTATTAACTAGTTGCACTGATTTAGCTTGAAAGAATCATCATTTATGTGAAAGGATATGACCTACAAATGAAACTTTATTTGGATGTATGTGCATGATTAAATATATGTATAATTAATGTAGGTTGAATTTTTGGTTCATTGGCATGGTTGTGTGTTGAATTTGTGCAAGACTAGCTGTTTGTGTTAAATATTAGTTAACTAGTCTTGTGGAGTCATTTTCATAATTGTTTTGATCAATTAATTGGAAAATGATAATTATGCCTTATTTACATGATATTAGGTTTTAATTATCCATTTTTATTTATAAATTATTATTAGGTGATAAACAAATGAATTTATTTTAAGTGTCGTCAATTATGCGCTAAGTGTCGCAATTAGTACACTAATTACTAGTTAATCGTGATTAAGTGAAAATGGCCTTTTTAGGTGCAAGTAACCCATGTTATGGATTTATATGGATATAATGATGTTTTATAGTGTTGGATAAGATTTCCCAACCTTGGTTCAATTTGCTAGATCAGTTATGAATTTGATTTTAATTTATTTGGAATTATTGATATTTTGTCATAATTAAATTGTAGAAAATGAAATTAAATATTGATAAAATTATTCCGCGGTGCTAAAATATTCTAATTATAACTAGATATCTAATGATATTTCCATATGACCCTTTGATATCCCCTGGGGAAATTACATATGTTATGGCGATTCTCATTCTTTATATCAAAGTGGAGGTAAATTGGTCGATTAATTTCTAGTTAGTACAAGGGTTGGAAATTACTAAGATTTTTTTGAATAATTTACTAATAGATTTAATAATAGACCATTTATGCCATAAGTGGAAAGGTATGGCTTTAGTTGTACAACACTCAAGGCTTTAGGCTCATAATTTTTGATCTTCCAATTGTAAAGCTCGGGGTCTCAGTTTTGGCCAACTAACATAGGAGAACCCAAGTGTAGTTCTCCATGTTTTCCTGTATTAACTAAATCTTCATTATTTTGCATGAATTGATACTATCATCTTACATCTACTTCATTATTTGCAGGTTCGTACCAAGGTTTTCCTTCATTCAGGTTGAGAGGTATGATAACCCTTTTCCCTTCGCCTTTTAATTTTATCCTATTTTTTATAGGGATATTGAATATTTCATTTTCCTTCCCCAGGGTCACCCGAATAATATTGGGAATGATTTAGATACTTCTTTGGGATCAATTATTTTGAATTCAACTTGTGTGTATATGCCCACGATTTTGGTGTCTACGTTTTTCCATACTCCTATGGGTTCGATTAGGCCTTTGTCTTCTAGTTTAAGGTAAATTCCAACCTTTGAAAGCTGTGGTCGACCCATTTGTCTCTAGGTGCTTCTTGGAATTATGTTTACTTGCGAACCAAATTCAAGAATGGCATGTGAAATATGAAACCTTTCGACTTCAAGTTCAACTAAAGGGTCAATGCCACTTTTATTTGCTTGATTTAGATGACATACATTCTAAGGTATTATTTCATTTACATACCTAAAAGGAGGAGCTGGGATTCAGGTGACAGTACATGGCTCATTGCTTGCCCCCAAGGCCACACTTCTCCCCACTTCCAGTGAGGGAGACAACTTTCGAAAGATTTTTGTTGTTGGTGTGCAATCTGGCGGACAACAGAACCCTTGGCATATTTCACAATAATATTCAGTGTGAACATGTTGGACATCTTTTCATCTATCGTCTCACTATTAACAATTATCTTTAGTGTGTCCTTCCATCATGCAAGTCGTGCAACATAACTCTATATTTCTCAAAGTGAGGTCACATATAGACCTTTGAATAATTTCAATATTTTCCTCCAACTTTCTATAAATGGGTGATATGAATTAGTCGTCATCAGAATCAATATGTCGATATTTATTTAGAGCTTCTTCATATGTTGATATTTCATGCAACCTTAGGGGTGCTCTGTTTTTGTGTAGCAATCCTGCCATGAATCATTGTTTGAGAATATGTTCATCAATTTCATATGATATCTGACTAAGAATATCCTTGATCTTTTATCATACTCTCATACAGACTCTCCTAGAATTTGCATGCTCTTTTTGAGCTCTTAATATTTTATATGCTTAATGTCCTGCATTCGAAAGAATGCACTAAAATTTTGCTTGATTTCATTCTTTGTTATGCTTTGATTCTTGGTGAAAGTCATATACCAAGTGAGTGCTTCTTTCTGAATACAACCAACAAACTGATCCATTTGTTTGGCTTTGTTGATGATAACATTGGAATCCCCTATGGTCTCACCAATAAACCAATTCCGTTTGGGGTCTTAACACCCTCATACAATGGTATGTGAATTGAGTGGTTATAATCCATTTTGTAAGATTTTGATTTTAAGTATTTACTATTGAGGAAATATTATACTGTGGTGTACTTACTTTTGACTGTCAAGCTTCGTACAAGGTCATATGAGCTTCTTCAAGTCACTATTTCTTCGTTGTGTCGATCGATCAACCGACGGATTATGAGATTCAATCGATATTAGTGATGGCTGGGGGATTTCTTCCATCAGATATGAATAGAAGGGTGCGATATTGTTTGCTCCAAACTCGTGGGTAAAGGTAACCCAATTTCCTTGTAATGGTATCTAAATTATCAAACAATCCATTATTCATGCGTAGTTATCTAGTCAAATCCACATAGTTGTTTATCCAGGTTCAATATGCAAGTCACGTTTGATGATTTTCCTTACGGATGGACCACGGGTCGACAAGGTTGATACTTCAGCGATTACATTCACGAAACTCATTTTCTCAAGGACTTCGATTTGTAGGGCTCCCAATCTTTCCTCTATCGACCAGGATCCTCCAATAAAGCTTTAATTCTAGGACTACATCAATCCATGTATTTAAATATCTAGGACTTGTAGGTATTTGATGAATGTGAGATAATAGTTAGGAAAGTTAGGAACAGATGCCATTATAATTCTATGCATATTTCAAAATACAAAGATAGGGTCTATGGTTTGTTGATGCGAGCGAAGTGCCCTCCCCAACAACAGGGGTTCACCTTAATGTGAAGTCCCAACTAGGCCCCACACTGTTCAAAATATGAAACCCATTTGGATTCTAGCACAACAACCATTACCAAGTTTTTGTTATAATAAATATAAATGTTGAATGCTGAGTTATTTTGATCTACATGCAAGATGTAATTCTAATCTACGTATACTATATAGGACTAAATATCTAAACTAGTAAACACATGGTCATGCATATATTTTCAACAATTTCATGAGTAGAGAACCATTTAGTAAATAACAACATAGATATATATAAAGAATAATGAAGTTAAGAAAAGTATATAACTAAATTCTTATTTATAGTCCCAAGTTCACATCAAAAGAGAAAACATTTTCAGAAGAAAAAAAAAAGAATATGAATTTCTAACACAAGAAAAATTCATAGTAAGAAAAAAATAGTCTGACAACAATCCTTGCATTGTGAAAACTGACAAAAATAGTTCAAAATTCATCAACCACACCAAAATTAAAACTCCAAAAGGTTGGCCCTAAAAGGATTCTTCTTATTCAAGCTTCATTTACAAAATTTCACCCTAGAAAAAATCCCTTTCTCTTTTTTTCAACAAAAGTAACTACCCCTTGGGATTTTGAGTTGCTAACTTAGTATTTATGCCTATTTAAATCCCATTTTCCCTTTATATTTTCTAAGAATGGTTTACATTCAAAATAACATTTTGGAATTATATGGGAGTGACAATCAATTCTACGCCTTGTCTTCAAAGTAATTTGTCCACACTTCATGTTGTGAAGATATAAACATTATATGCCTAAAATTAGTTGTTTATATGCCACCTCATATGACACTAGTTCCTTTGGCATGTGCCCCATGCCATTCTTTAGTGTGTTGATATATGCATTATTAAATTGATTTCCTTTAAAGGAACTAAGATGTGCTCTTTCATTACTTCGTTTGTGATACTCGGGGTTGTTCCCACTGAGATACTCTTTTTCTTGATAATCTCTTCCAAGTGGTGGAATGTGACAACTTTAAATCACTTTCTTGGTAGATTGGTGCAAACGATGGATTTGTTGATTGAGACAATCAAATCCCTTTAAAAAAATAAGCTTGTTGATCTACAATTTTACAATGTTACATAACTGCATTGAGTTTATTTTTTTCTCATCCTTGGTAGATCTTATTGTTATAGCATGATTTGTTGTATCTTTGAAAAATTCATTTTATTAGTTTATTTACATCATCGCACACCCCCTTATCTTGTTATGGTTCAAACCCCATTATCCCTTCTCAGTAAAACCTTCAAAAATTTCAATTGTATACATGGATATGACCTATGTATGGCTATCCCACATCCACACGAGTTTGTAGTGTCTATCCCACATCCATGTTGTTTTGAAGGTAAAAAATAAAATAAATTTCGGGAAATGTGAAAAATAGTTTCACGATTATTTCAACCTTCCTTTTCCCGTAAATAACTAATGAAAATTCCCAAACTAATTTCCCAAAAGTATAAAAGAGGAAGGATGAAGCATGAGAAGGAGGAGAGAATAAGAAAAGAACCCTTATGCTGCTCTTTTTCATATTGAAACCATGAACCCTATTCCCAGGTCTGCAATTAAAACCCCCATATATGAAAATATGCATTTCCAACATTGTCCATTTCTTTCTTGTCAAGAAACTATCACATTTTTTTCTTTGGGCATTCCTTTGGAGTATTGAAGAGGCGTGTATGTGTGTGGCTCGGGACGGATGAACTCAGTATCCAGTTTCAGAACAGTGACGCTGCTGAGAATAGGTGAAATCTATCTTGTATCTTGCTGTTATTTTGTATAAAGAATTCTCTTTCATATCCAGTGATGTGTTGATGTCTTGTTATTTATTATCTTACAAATTCAACATATTTATTTGTGATTAAATCATTATATTTGCAGTAGTCTACTTGTATCTTTGTTTCTACTTGTGATTGCAGATTGTTGAAGACACATTTGGAGTAAATTTTAGGAGAAGGATCTTCTGCAACAGTTGGAGCTCAAGTACAAAATCTTTCCTTGTTTTTTCAATTTTATCTTGAAACTGTAAATTGATTTATATTGCATTTATGGGTAGGATTGTTGTGAATTGTTCATGGGCATCGCTCTGTAGTAGCTTAGCCCAAAAGGTTACTAGGGACAAATTCCCTGAAATAGAATTGGTGACTCCACTAGGGAGTTGTCTCTATTTTTGGTTGTTAGGGTTTTAGTTTTTATTTTGTTTGTTTTTTGCTTGATTCAGTCATTTTCTTGAATTTATCCCGTGTCAACCCAATAACTACTCTTTTTAGAACCCTTATAGGAAGGAACTGTTCTATCTAGGCTTTGATTTTATTTTTATTTTTATTTTTCATTTTTACCATGAATGTACATACATTGGTTGTTGTGAGAATAGGCGCGTTTCAGGCCTGTATTCTTCTATGTTTTTGAAAAAATATTATCTTTGCCTAGGAACGCGACCTGGACACTAGAAAATCGCTCCCATTGCGAGCTTCCTGTGCGTAGCCTGCATCTATCCAGTTTTCTTATTTTCTCCAGTTTTTCGTTTATAGAACTGGTAATGTGGGTTATTGATCTGTCTAAATTGACTGTGAAAAGCTGAATTTCACTTGTTTTGTTCATAAAGTGACTTTTTTTGCAAAAAACCCTGTTATTGTACATGTACGCAGGTTGCTTTAAGAAAATTCGCATCGAACATGAGCTAAACCCGCTGAACTCTTGTCAAACGCAATATTTCTTCAGGTAGGTAGTGTCTGTTCTCCCTAACAGTAGGTTAGGTTTCGTCCATGTCCTGTATGGTCCAAAAATTGGCTAATTTTTTCAAAAAAAAAAAAAAAATTATTGGTTTTTTAGGTTTATTAGGTCTATTGGGGATCTGAGTCTTTTTTAGATTTTCAAAATTCTGATTTTTAATCCTTCAAAATCATGTTTTTGTGTGTTTGTTTTAATAAGCCTCGAAAGGAAAGGAAATTTGAATTTTGCAAAAAATCATAGTTTGCTTCCGGTTCACTTAGGAATGTTTGGGCATTTGGATGTTTTTGGGAGTGTTTTCATAAGAGAAAAAATTATATTGATTTCATTTGCATTATCTCATGAAAATCACAAAATATTACTTTCTTTGGTTACAGTAATCTTCTTAAAACGTTTTATCTTGCTTGAAAATTTGAAAAGTTATGTTTTTTTGTTTTGTTTGAAAGTTATTTATTGTCAAGTAACCTTTTTGAAATATTAAGTGGTATTTTCCATTTGCAAGTAGTTTCTTTTTTCATTTTTCGTTTGAGAACACCATTATATTTACACTTCCGCATCCTTCTGAGTAACAACATCTAATAAAAAGAATGACTAATTTAAAACCAGCATAGATCCAAATCCTAGGCTCTATCAAGCACCGAGAGGGATCAAATCTCCCGAGGTGCAAACCTCTCCTTGAATAGCTCCTTGAGTGCAATACCTGAGCCACCTAATCCTAAGCTCTAAAGTCTCTAGTTTAAGTCTCATATTTACTTTTTACTTTGTATTATTCTTTTTTGTTTATGGCCGACATAATATTTATTACTTTTTACTCTGTATTATTCTTTTTTGTTTACTTTGTATTATTTTGTTACTCAACAAACACTCTAAAATCTCATATTTATCTTTTACTTTGTGTTAAAAGTAAAAAGTAAAGTCTCTAGTTTAAGTCTCATATTTACTTTTTACTTTGTATTATTCTTTTTTGTTTATGACCGACATAATATTTATCACCTAATCCTAAGCTCTAAAGTATCTAGTTTAAGTCTCATATTTACTTTTTACTTTGTATTATTCTTTTTTGTTATGGCCGACATAATATTTATTATTTTTTACTTTGTATTATTCTTTTTTGTTTACTTTGTATTATTTTGTTACTCGACAAACTCACACATGTTACAAGATCTCCCTCATACTAGGTTGTAGAGCGCCTCTTGACGCAATTAACTAGACTTTTGTCTTATAAGGTCACTAGTAGCTTAAGGCTAGAGATTTGGATTAGGTTCTTTGTAAACAATCCAAAGCTACTTTAAATTGTTAAAACTAGGTGTCTTTCCTTAGGATAGGAAGAAATCCAATTTTGTGAGCAGTGTGGTTGGGAAGCTCTACTCAAACTAGAGTTAAGCACAAGGTTGTGTGAGTTTAGGTTGTGGAGAGATCCCTCCAATTCCTAATCAAGCATCTACCGGGGATTTTACATGTATGGGGAATCTCTTTAGTACTTAAGTGATATTGAATTTTTGGGATTTTCTACCCTTCCCATTTGTACAATCCCGACCTACAACTGTCCCCTTGGACGCTGTGAACAGATTGGTAACCATAGTATCTTGTCCTTAGGATATTACACAGGTGTTAGCGGATGCTTTTCTGCGATCACCTTGGGCAGATTTTGTGATTGGAGCATTAGTTCCCTTGGAGGGTGTTTTATAGATCTTTCTAGGAAAACACTTCCACCAAGAAGGGAAACGCACTTGGCCTTAGTAACTATTTTAAGCCTTTATTGTTTTAGTGGTGGGACTTAATCAACCCAGAAATGAAACTTCAAAAGGATTATATGTTTTCCTAGTTTGATTTCCTAGGACATTTTCTACTAGTGTGATATTTGTGCTACTTATTCTTATTTGGCCTCAGAGTTTTCTTGCTTGTTGAATCAGAAACTATAGCTAGTATTCCCGTGGACACCAACCAAGGGACCCCTAATGCAAGGGGCTCCTTGTGATTTTCCATTTGTTCGGAACATTAGTGCTCACTTAATGGCCACTTTGAATCTTCCTAGATTCACCCTTGGGTTTCCGGTTTGGTTGTTTTCCACTCCAAATGTCTTGAATGCTCATGATGCTTCTCAAGCAAGCACTTTGTATCAGTGGCATCAAAATCATGTTCCTTGTTCTCTAGTATCATCTTCTCCTCCTTATTCTACCTCATGTGGTGAAAGTCTTAGTAAAAGTATCCAAAATTCTAAAAGGAACAGGTAGAGGAAGAATATGAAGAAGATATGAAAGCAAGGGGGAAGTCACCCAGGATCTGGAGGTCATGTTGGGGGCACCCATCCAGTCACCCTGAGTCATACTAGAACCATCCACCCAGCCTCTGAAGGTCATGCTATGGGAATTCTTCCAGTCACTGTAGGTCATATTGGATATTTACAACCAACCTTTGGAGGTCATGTTGGGAATAAAATTTCAGTCACTGCAAGTCATAATCAAAGTATGTCATTAACCTAATCTAGCAATATTGACGACATATCATTGATCACCACGAGTCATATTAATGACAAGTCACTAGTCACTGTAATTCATACTGGAGACAAGTCACCAATCATGACAAGTCATGTTGGGGGCAAGTAATAAGCCATTACTAGTCATGTTGGGGGAAAACAGTCAGCTAATGAAAGTCATGATGAACATATTGACATTGTTGAGAAGTCTAAGCATATAGGACGTAAGCCAAAGTTTCCTTGTAAGATTTGCAAGGGAGATCACCTTACTCACTTGTTTCCTGCTATTGTAGAAGTACAAAGAGTGTGGTGTGAGTCTCAAGAATATTCTGTTCCTAAACAACCTGTGATTTCCCAACAGCCTATGCAACCTTTGGTTGATGAAGTGATCAAGTCGATGCCATATTCAACTAATCCCACTCCTCCTTTGCCTTTGGAGAGTGTTGATGTTGAAGTGGTTGAACCAATGCAATATTTGGTCTGTCCCACTCTTCTTTTGGAGGGGGACAAGCATCAAGTAGTCGAATCGATGCAATATTTGGACAATCCCACTCTTCCTTTGGAGAGTGATGTGTCTACTAGTAATGTTTTCTTCACTGCCAGTTTAGAAATTTCTGGATAAGGGGGCACTCAGTTCTCTTGGAATGAACCCCCGCCAAGATCTAGGATTGCTTCCTTTGATTGGAATAGTCTAGTTGAGCTACACCTTCCTTTTGCTGCACATTTTCAAATAAAAGTACAAGTTAAACATGTTAGTTTTTCAGCATTTAATTCAATCTGATCTAGGATCTTAACTGAGAGAACAACATGTACATCATATCAAACACAAGAGACAATAGACACAAAGCATTTCATTGGGGAAAACCAAGAAGGTGAAAAAACCCCAACTTTCTCAGAGATATAATAAGCACCAATACAAGCATCACAAAGATGAAGCCCCAAAAGATAAATGTCTGCAGCAACTCCTCCTCCTCCACTTGTGCGCACTCCTCCTCTCTCTCACTAATGCGAAGTGAGTGAATGAGAGAATGTGTAAAATGAGAGAGACACACTCTCTATTTATACACTACTTCACTTGTCTTTTAACTCTAACTAGGTCGGCCCCAACTTAACCACTTAACATAATGTTGACTGGGCCGAACCCCACTAGGGTGGTCTAATAACCCTTTAACCCACATGATTCATACAGGGCTGACCCCATCAAGGTGGTCTAATAACCCATCAAGTATAAGTTACGACACTTACAATATAACTTGTGACACTTGCAAGTACAACTGACGACACTTCCAATCGGAGGAATAATACATATCCGTTGGGGATACAATAAAGTACAAATACAATATACAAGTGAATATTCCGAAGTTACAAATACATCAACACTCCCTCTTAACTAGGAAGGTATTCTCTTGACACGAGTCATCAATACATATAGGCACAAGTCTTCAATTCTGGAGCTGGATCATCGTCACTGGATCACGGAGCATCATCGTCACTATTGCTGTACGCGTCATCTCAATCATTGGGCTATCTCTCAATTCTTCTCGTCATAGGAAGTTCTACAGAGCCAACCCTTTTTCATGCTGGTTGTAGGCCTAGCCTCTTGTATAAGGTCTTCATCATCTTTGGCCATACTGTGGAATCCTCGGGACTGATTACGTGCGTCAACAAAACCTTGAAAGAGCATCCTTGCACAGACTATAGGATCTCCCAGGATCTTTTACATGTGACCGTCACAAAACCTCAAAAGAGCATCCGAGCACAGACTATCGGATCTCCCAGGATCTTTTCTATGTGACCACCACCACAAAACCTCGAAAGAGCATCCTAGCACAGACTATAGGATCTCCCAGGATCTTTTCTATGTGGTTAGGAAAAACCTTAAAAGAGTGTCTTGCAACCTGCAAGAACTCTAAAGAGAATCCCAGGACTTTTACGAGCACATATCTCAACCTATCGGATCTCTAGGACTGATTACATGCCTCTAGTAGAAAAACCTCAAAAGAGCATCCTAGCACATACTATAGGATCTCTCAGGATCTTTTCTATGCTACCTGTAGCAAAAACTCGAAAGAGCATCCAAGCACAAACTATCGGATCTCCCAGGATCTTTTCTATGCTACCTGCACAACCTGTCCACGACCAACCTGTAGCAAAACCTTGAAAGAGCATCCGAGCACAAACTATCGGATCTCCCAGGATCTTTTCTATGCTACCTGTAGCAAAAACTCGAAAGAGCATCCGAGCACAGACTATCGGATATCCCAGGATCTTTTACATGCTACCTGTACAATCTATCCACGGTCGACCTGTAGCAAAACCTCGAATGAGTATCCGATCTCAGACTATCGAATCTCCTAGGATCTTTTCTATGCTACCTGCAACAATCTGTCCGCGACCATGGAGTATCATCTTGATACTTATGATCATACTAATCATCATCATATAGTACATCATCTTGATGCACATCATCATCACATGATCCACCCTGATCATATACACACCATCATCCTGATGCATATTATCTGGAGCATCGTCCTGATGCTCATCACACATGATCATCCTGATCATATACACAGCATCATGCTGATGCATATCATCTGGAGCATCGTCCCGATGCTCATCACACATGATCATCTTGATCATCATCATAGTAGTAAATGGAGGATTGTCCTGATGGTCATCACACAACGCTTACATCCACAACCATGGGAAGGATCCTCCTACCACCATGCTTGGAATGGCTCCTACAAATGTGTCCCATCACTTCTTCCTCGAAGTATCTTCTATCTGAAGAACACCAATCCTCTCTCTGAATTACTTGAACTTCACTCTGGCTAGTGGTTTGGTCAACACATCTACAATATGCTCATCTATCGCAACATACTAGAGCTTCACTTCTCCTATCTGCACCATATCCCTGATATAGTGATATTTGATCTCGATGTGCTTTGACCTGTCATGAAACACCGGGTTCTCTGACAACTTCACACAACTCTGGTTGTCACAATAGATATAGGTAGCATCCAACTGGAGATCAAATAAATTAGACAGTAGCTTCCTTAGCCATACTTCCTCACAACTAGCCAAACAAGCTGCGACATACTCTGCTTCGGCTATACTCAGTGCTACGCAGGATTGCTTCCTACTAAACCAAGAGATCACACTTGATCCCATACTGAAGCAGCACCCCGAAATGCTCTTCCTATCTGCAGCACTGCCTGCCCAATCTGAATCAAGATCACCCTCCAAGTTAACCTTTTGATCGCATCATACTTGAGCCCATAATCAACCGTACCCTTTGGTACCTCAAAATATGCTTTACAACAATCAGGTGAACATGTCTATGATCCATCAGGAACTGGCTCAAGATGTTCACCACAAAGCAAATATCTGGTCTCGTGTTCGTCCGGTACATCAAGGACCGAATCATCTGACGATACATCATGGCATCAACTGACTCAGATGAAGCATCACTCAATAGCTTTAGGTTCGATGCCATAGCTGTGGCCATGGCCTTGCAGTCCATCATCCCGAACTACTTCAGGATCTCTACTTCATACTTCCCTTGTCCAAGGAAGATTCCATCTGCACTCTGCCACACCTCCCATACATAGAAAGTAATGCATCATACCCAAGTCCTTTATCTCGAACTCGGCAGTAAGCTTCCTCTTCGTGTCCGAAATCAATCTATCCTTTCTTTCTGGGAGAAGCCACGAGCCACAAACCTTACCTTGTATTCTTCTATGCTACCATCTGCAGCATGCTTGTTCTTGTAGATCCACTTGGAGGTCACAACAGACTTCCCTTCTGGTCTTGGGACCACATCCAAAACATCATTCTTCATGATCGACTGATACTCCTCGATCATGGCATCCTTCCATTACTGCATCCCTGATCCTGGGAACTTCAGATTCTTCAATATCTTCATTAGGTAGTTTTCTTGAACTTCGTTGCTGGAATAAATGTCGTTATCCTTCTTTTGTAGGTGATTATACACGATCTTTCCTACAAGTCAAATTCAATTGCATGATTAGAAACTTCTCATCGTTTTCAGAACAAAATATTACACATAGAGATATATGTCATACAGTGATGCAATTATCTTAGCCAATGCTTCAATACAACATTTATCCATATCTCGTAACTTTCTAGATGCCTACCATCTCTACCAGAACATTGTTAAGAGTGTGCACAACTCCCAACATGTCAGCAAAGAGGTCTCATTCTAGATAAGTAGCAATGGAATGTTGTACAGTACCATAGGCCACTTACCCATTACTATATTAGTAGTATCTTGTTCATTAATGCAACCTTTTCTAAAATGCATAATATACATCCTAAATCTAGGAACATAAGTATGTACATGACTGAACAAAATCATATATACAAGAAATGACAATTTAAATACTTATCTTTGTTTGCTTGTTGGGTGGACTCCCTCTCAATCATTGCTTCCTTGCAGGAACTACTGGAGTGAGCTCCCTCTCGGCCTTTGCTTCCTTGCAGGAACTATTGGAGTGAGCTCCCTCTTGATCTAATTTGCTTCCTGGATTATCTGTCTTTGAACTTATACCATCCTGGACCACTATGCATGCTTAAGTGTTTACTAGTGTCATCCTCAAGATATCATACATAATCATACATGCATTAGTATAATCTCAATACTATCAAAACATTATGATTCTAAATAATCTTAAACATGTATGGTTATGGTCATTTCATACACAGGTAATTTATCACAAGCATTAGTATTCAAGGTTTCAAGGAGTACTTCTTTTACTTATGCATATTCCTATTTGACCATAGGACTCTTCTAGTTTGTCATATCATTAATCAAACTAAGAAGCATAATATGCATAAACCCATGATTACTCAAACTTATAACTTCATGAATACAAAAGTATACTTATCTAAGATCCTAACACAAAGTAGGATTCTAACTCGATATAGGAAAACATACCTGGATTATCATGCTTGTCTAACATACCCAAACAATGTCTCCTTGTTCTCTTCAATATTGTGCTAGTAACATGTATATCTCATAAGTTAAGCATTGTAGAACCAAATTATACATACCTCGTAAGTAGAGCTTCTATGTAATCAATGGATATGGATGAGTCTTTGTCTTCATGCCACCATGGACATATGTTCTTGATCTAGAACTTGATTTGTATTTCTTGATGTACCTTTCATGTTAGCGGACAACATCATCCTCATACAACACCACAGTGCATTAGTACAATCATAAGTGTCATAAACCTAATCAATGAATGTCTCCTATCATTTACGTGCATTCATACTTTTACTAAGGTTATAAGACAAGTCTAAAATTAACCAGGATTGTACTAACCTCAACAATATGAAGACAATTTTAATCATGAACAGATTTCAAAACATACATGTATCTCTTCAAGTCATACCTGCCGGGATTGATTGTAGACTTCTTATGTAAGGCCTTAGCCTCATCTCCCTCTGGAACTGGAATCTCTTCACTTATGTAGGTGTCCAATTCATCCTCTTCTAGGATTAACCCAATCCACTTTGATTTGCTGAAATTGGATCTGGAGCTGGATTAGGGTTTTTCAGAGAAACCCTAAAAATTCAAACTTTGAATTTCAAACTTCTGAATGTGCCTTGCTGAGCTGATCAAGCTGGTATACTTCAATTTTGAAATCTCCAAAATTTGACCCCTCAAAATTGCCTTTTAAACTTTCGGATCTTCTGGTCAAAATCCCGAACTAGGGTTTGATAATGCCCGGGGTTCTGCCCAGCCAAAAGGTTCGATCTTGTGCTCTAAAATTTTATTTTTTTGAGGAGCATCCAACCATGGTCACGAATTCTAAAAATTTCAACTTTTGCAGAAACCCTAATTTTCCACCTTACCGATCAAAATCCTGAACTAGGGTTTGATGATGCCTGGGGTTCTTCCCAACCAAAAAATTTGATCTTGGTCTCTAAATTTCGATTTTGATGAGGATCATCCATCCGTGGTCTCATATTTCAAAAATTCCAACTTTCTCCAAAACCCTAATTTCCCACAGTAATGACGATCCAAAAATGAAGGTGCTCAGAATCCAATTCTGTTTGGACAGAAATATATAACATACTGTTTCTGATGTATCTCTAAAATTTCAGATCCTCAGGTTCTGAAACTTCAGTCTGTGCTAGATTGACCTATCATCTTTCCAACGCCATAGATCTGACCTCAAATGGATGCTCTGAGAGAGAGATATACCAAGTGTCGCAACGTGACCTTTTTATGGGATGAAACAGTATAGCGAACTTGTACGGAGTGCCACGTGTCACTATTTCAACTTCGGCCTCTGAAACCCAGACCTGTGAAAGTACAATCCGTTCCCTAACTGTCACTTTTTACGAAATTCCTTTTGGAGATTCCTAGCCCAAGATATGACCTTTTTTTCCTAGGTCACCTGTTTAGGACTTCATTCTGGAAGAGGCAGAAACCCTAACTTGTACGGATCATATCTCACAGAGTACAACGAATTTGAGGTTGTCCTTTAGACAAA
Source organism: Larix kaempferi (assembly GCA_027924585.1). NCBI lineage: Eukaryota > Viridiplantae > Streptophyta > Pinopsida > Pinales > Pinaceae > Larix > Larix kaempferi. The sequence continues at coordinate 7,882,291 of BSBM01000602.1, forward strand.
AGGTACATGGAAATTTCATATTCGACCTGTAGAAGTTTCAAATCCTGAACCTTCACCAAAATGGATTTATAGCGAAAGTTCCACGATGACTTGTTTTTACTATACCAAGCCCTAGCTTCCAATTTGTCGCAAGTGCAACAAGTGTCATAAATGCCATACCATGCCTTCCTTCAGGCTAGCTCTGATACCATGTTAGTTTTTCAGCATTTAATTCAATCTGATCTAGGATCTTAATTGAGAGAACAACATGTATAGCATATCAAACACAAGAGACAAGAGACACAAAGCATTTCACTGTGGAAAACCAAGAAGGTGAAAAAATCCACAACTTCCTCAGAGATAGAATAAGCACCAATACAAGGATCACAAAGATGAATTCCCAAATATAAATGTCTGCAGCAGCTACTCCTCCTCCTCTTGTGCGCACTCCTCCTCTCTCTCACTAATGCAAAGTGAGTGAATGAGAGAATGTGTAAAATGCGAGAGACACACTCTCTATTTATACACTACTTCACTTGTCTTTTAACTCTAACTAGGTCGGCCCCAGCTTAACCACTTAACATAATGTTGACTGGGCTGATCCCCATTAGGGTGGTCTAATAACCCTTTAACCCACATGACTCATACAGGGCCGACCCCATCAAGTATAAGTTACGACACTTACAATATAACTTGCGACACTTGCAAGTACAATTGATGACACTTCCAATCGGAGGAATAATACATCTCTGTTGGGGATACAATAAAGTACAAATACAATATACAAGTGAATATCTTCCGAAGTTACAAATACATCAACAAAACACTACACGATTCCTTGTTGTATTATAGACGAAGGATCCTCTATTAGTATTTTATCTGTGCATGATTGGAAAGGTTTGGGATCTCCCAACCTTGTGTTGAATGTTTATTAATCACTGTATTTTGATAGAAGACCTAGTGAAACTTTGGGATATATTCCTCAATTTCCAGTTGCATTAGGTGGGAATACTATCTTAATCAATTTTATGGTTATGGAAAATCCTTTGGACTTCCATATGCTCCTTGGGTGTGATTACGTATATGCTATGCATGCTGTGGTGTCTACACTATTTCGTGTGATGTATTTTCCTCACAATGGATGCATTGTCACTATTGATCAAATTACATTCATTGATTCTTCTCATTACCTGACTTTATACCAAGTATATCCTTTGTTAGTCCTTAGTGTTTCGGTAAGCACTACCCCATCACGGGTTAATTATGTGGCCTTATATCCTTCGTGTCCAATTGCTATTGAGAATAATACTTTGTATTCATGCTTACCTTCTTGAGACTTGGTCCCAACAATTGACCAAGTGATCCATCCAATGGGGGTATTGGAGCCTACTCTCCACCCTATTGGTCCAAGTGAATGTTCTGGTATGTGTTCTCTCTAGGATGATATACTTCCTTTAGATGACGTATTCCTAGAGGCTATGATCCAGTCGGACACTCCTTTGGATTTTGACATCCTTTCTAATGATCATCTCCCTATATTGGACCCAGTTGCAATCAAATCCAGCCCCAATTTTCCTTTTGAGTATGATCTCCCTAATTATAGATCTTTAGACAGTGGCTTTTTTAAGTCTTTGGACTCTTCCATTGAGCTGCAAGTCGGTCTTCCTGATGAGTTTGATTTTGCTAGCAAATTTTTCGACTCCTTCCATGATGAGAATATTTCTATAGAATCCATTACTTCTTTCAACCTAGATCTTCCTCATGGGTTTGATCTTATTGTGTGTAGTTCCCCAGGCCTTGGCGCTATTGGGTCTTCATTGGTAAACCCTTCCTTTGTCATAAATATTGTTGAAGATATTGAATTTGAAAGTATATATACCAAAGTGACCAAAGTATATATACCAAAGTGACCTATACTGAATCTTTCTTTTTATATTTTTAAAATATGATCATGGTACTATTGTTTCTTGGAGATAGGAATTTTTGTTGGATTCATGGTTGCTTAGGGATCATTTTATTCATATTGCTGGATTCGATCATGTATTTTCAGAACCTTGCATATAGGTTTAAGCCTCCCCATTGTTATGATGCATTTGAACCTTTTTCTACCCAATTTTACCATAGGGTCGAACTTGTTGGATATTGGTGTGTTAGCCATCTCTATTTGTGTTTTGTACCAGTCTGACAGAAGAGCCTGCCTAACATGGGACACTGTAGTCAACTCCCTCATGCCATTTTGGTGTCCATACTGAGTTTTTCTCATAGGATTTGGAGCATTGTTAGTTTTACCATGATTTTGAGAAGAAGTTGCATGCCTCTCTTTCTCATATATATTTGGCTACCCCCATAAGGTTCCCTCTTTTATAAAGTCTCCTTTAATCTCTTTTTAGACAATTTAAAAATGAAAATATTGTCGAGTACGCTTGTCCTTTTCACACTCATTAAACAATTTGAAAGTACATCCATCTGGTATAAGTTTAACCCTTTTCTGGACTGTTTTGGATTATTTACGAAAAAAGAATACTCTAGTCCACTGTGGCTAGAAGAGTTCTTTCACCATATTATTTTACACTTTTCGGATGGTAAAGACTAAATTTACGAAAAATACCACTTTGGAGTCTTGTTTAAATTTTCAGACTCTCTAAAAATGAAAATTCCAACAAGCATTAACTATTTTGGGCTTGATAAATCCACAGTTTGGTATTGTTCAAGTTGTAAATGTTTTGCATAGACTCTGCTTGTGCTTTTGATCCTTATGTCGGCTTCCAACTCTTAGCTATCTATTAAGCTCTCATTTCTTATCTCATTATATCCAAGCCATGCATTTATTTTGGCTTTGCAACTTGATGCCCTTTACCAGGAAGAAAAACACCACAAGTGTCCATATCCTAATCATGTTCCTTGCATTATGCATAGGTCAGTTCCATGCGCTTGGGACTAGTTTGCTTGCCATCGACACTCGTTTCTTCTCCTGTACTATACCATTCTTTTATTCTTTTTTCAGGGTTTAATAATATGAAAAAAGACAAAAAAAAATATTCCAAAAAGATGGATGGGAAATAGTTATGTTCTTATTTATGTCTGGCAGTAAGTTGCATCGCCCTTGAACAAAGCACACTGTTTCGAGTTATTATTTATGCATTTTGGGTTATATATTGACCTTATGAAACTAATCTCAGTGTGTTTTTTATCCATTGGATGGTTAATCTTCCAGTCATTATTGAGTAGTCTTTTATGTTTCATACTTTGACTTATATCATGTTTCTTCTTGAGTCAATGCTGCCTTAGTCACTTATCATGTCATGCTTATGTTCAAGGGAATTCTTTTCCTAAGTCGGCTATTCCTCAAAACTATTGACTTTAGTTGTCAGCCTTCCCATATCAAGTATGTTTCTATGTCATCATTATATTCCAACAAATATTTTGCCTCCTTCTACTACCTCGTGTTGGATTATGGGGGATTCCTTAATGCCCTCCTTACAATAGATCACATCCCACCGAATTCAAAACCTCTATTCAGGGATTGTGATCTAGAGTCCTTTTAGTACCTTGGAGCTTGCAGTCATCAATGGCAAGTTTCCTCACTAACAACTGTGGGAATACATCAATGTCCTCTAATTGTTAGAGTCTGCAAGTGTTCAACGCCAAGACCTTTATTCACACTTGTTATATTGTACTAGGTACCTTGCCTCTCATTATCTTATTGGTGAGTTGGCTTATGTGTGTTAACAGGATACATTAATGACCGGCAATAACACTGTGTCTTACTATGTTCGACCTCAAGACACTTACTCACATAGTTTAGATTCATACCAGTTACGGTTGGTTTGAAGGCCTCGAGTCTATTTGTAGCATCGCATCAATATGCTATGACTTGGGTGGCATTGGATTTCCACTGATTTTTTGGCACTGATTCTTATGAAGATCGCTCTGTTAAGTCATATTTCCAGAGATCTTCTTCATTCGATGATGAGACATAGATCCACTTTGTATATTCATGGCTATGTCATACTTTTGACATGGATCCACTTTGTATCCACGTGGCCATGATCACTGCTTCTACATTTGTTGGGCCTGCTGTGCACTTGATTCAACAACCATGTTCTGTCATTTCTGAGCATGGATATTCCCACCTCGGGAAGAGAGTTCTAACTTGTTTTGTTGTTGGTTCATTGCCTATGGCTGGTTGTTGATTACTTCTACAGGGTATGCCATGCACATACTTTCCAGATTTATAATGTATTTCGGCCATCAGTTATCCTTATGACCTCACACATTAGGGAGAATATATTATAGCATGATTTGTCAAATCTATGCAACATGCCTTTTATTAGCTGATTTACATCATTGCATACCCCCTTATCCTATTATGGTTCAAACCCAATTATCCCTTCTCAATCAAACCTTCAAAAATCCCAATTTTATACATGGACACGACCTATGTATGGATAGCCCACATCCATGCGACTTTGTAGTGTCTAGCCCGCATCCTTGTTGTTTTGAAGGTAAAAATTAAAATAAATTTAAGGAAACGTGAAAAACAATTTCATGGTTATTTCAACCATCCTTTTCCCATAAATAACTAATGGAACTTCCCAAATTGCTTTCCCAAAAGTATAAAAGAGAGGAGGAAGCATGATAAGGAGGGGAGAAGAATAAAAGCACCCTTTTGCTGCTCTTTTGCATATTGAAACCATAAACCCTATTCCCAGGTTTGCAATTAAAACCCCCATATATGGAAATCTTCATTTTTAGCATTCTCCATTTCTTTCTTGCCAAGAAACTATCTGATCCGGATTTATGTGGGAACGAAACAAAAGATAGCATATACAGAATCAAATACAGAGATATATTGCAAATGACACAGTGATACAGTAAACACATATTCTATTAAATAGCGGAAATAGAACAGAGTGTAAAATACAATAGCTAGAATGGTGGTAGCTATCTCTGAGAAGAGAGGTGGCCGCTATGCTCATTCGTGCCAAGATCAATACAAAGAGAGGCCGAAAGGGCCTATTTATCATAAGCATGAGGGAAAGAATCCCAAACATCCAAAAACCTAACCCTAGAAGATGAACCGTCATAAAGTTTGCGGCCCCAAGGTGGTTAGTTGAATAGTCAACTTCCTGGGGTCATAACTTTTGCATACGATCTCCGTTTGGGGTGCTCAGTAGCCCGTTGGAAAGGTCTATCCGAGATTTGCAACTTTCGATTGGAGCCAAATGTATGCCAAAGGCAACATTTGACCCCCCAAATCGCCAAAAAAGGTCGTTTAGGGCCTCAAAAAGGCTCAGCAAGTTTAGGACCCGAAAAAATGCTAAAAATAGTAATTTGCCAAAATTGCCAGAAGACTGTTTTGAGAAAGTAGGAAGAGGTGGATTGTTTTGAGAAAGTAGGAAGAGGTGGGCCGCCACCGATATCCACCTGGATCACTATCACATTGTTTTCTTTGTGCATGCCTTCGGAGTATTGAAAATGTGTGTATGTGTGTATCCCGAGACAAAGGAACTCAATATCCAGTTTTAGAACAGTGCCACAACCGAGAACATGTGAAATCTATCTTGTATCTTGTTGTTCTTTTGTATAAAGAATTCTCTTTCTCGTCCAATGATTTGTTGATATCTTGCTATTTATTATCTTACAAATTCAACATATTTATTTGTGATTAAATCATTATATTTGCAGTAGTCTACTTGTATCTTTGTTCCCGATTGTGATTGCAGATTGTTAAACACACATTTGGAGCAAAGCTGAAGAGAAGGATATTCTACAAAAGTTGGACCCGAGGTAGGAATTCTTTCCTTGTTTTTCCAATTTTATCTTGAAAATATAAATTGATTTATATTGCATTTACTGGTAGGATTGTTGTGAATTTTTTATGGGAATTGCTATGTAGTAACTTATCCCAAAAGGTTACTATGCACTAATTCCCTCAAACACCTATGATGAATGTTTTTCCTCGTGTTTCCATTTTTTAGGCATGTCCAATCCCATTTGGAATCCGTATAGAACTTCCCTCTTCTCTTTTATTTTGTTTAGTAAGGTTACGAACTAAGAGGAATAGACATGAAAAACCTATGGATGTGTTAAGCCCTAAATATGGGCACATTTACCCCTATATTGTGGTTCATTACATTAGTTTTGATGTCATCTTTGGTCCATTAGTGGTAATTGTCATTAGTATGGTTATATTAATTATGTTGGCTTGGTTCAGTTAGTTGGTATTGTACCCCTTAGTCTCCTATATATAGGAAGGAGACCTTTCATTTGGAGTGTCTTTTCTTGTCTTGTGTACTTAGTGCATTGTGTAAGGATGTTTCCCCCTCAAAGAGGCTTTCTATTCAACTATTTTATTCAATCAAGTAGTGGAGTACTCTTTCTAATCTATTTCTGCTCTTTTCATAATATTTTTGGAAATTTGTTGCATAACATTTGGTATCAAAGCCCTTTCCTCGGGATTGGTTTCTTCAAAACGAGTCATCTTGGAATTTTCACTATAATTTTTTTTCTATGGGGGTTAAGAGAGATAGAATTAAAACCCATCTAGGAAAAATACCGAGATCACTGTGGTCTAAGTTTCAGATCCTGAAACATTACAGGTTCAGAGATATTCACTATAGAATATAGGGCTTCTGACTAGTCCAAAAACTAGTCTAAAACATGTGTTCTGAGCAAAAAGGTCATATCTGGGGATGCAATATCCAAATTGAGTGAGACCTATTGCATATGAAATAATATGAACCAAAGTATATGTGGTAGGGTTTTCAACATTAGATACACAAAATTTGACAAGTGGCATACAGTACAAGTTCGCTATTCTGGAAATACCCAAAATAAGAGGTGTTAGGAGATTAACAATAAAGTATTATTGGTAAATACAAATTAGATCAGACCTGTTTCATTGAAAATAGGACACATCAACATACAACATTCCGAAGTTTTAGACCCATAGGATCAGAAATTTAAAATTTACATCAGTTTCAAGTCCCCCTTAAAATTGTCTTCCAATCAGGGTTTGAAAAGGTACGCCATTTTTTAATTTTGATTAAATTTGAGTAGAAGGATCTAATTGTGGTGACACATAAGGTGTGATGTATGTTTATATTGTTCAAAATTCCACCAAAAGGAAGTGTAAATACCTACACTCCATCCAAACCCCCAGAGGATCCATCCTCGACGCATGATGAAAGGGAAGACCTCTCTTTTAGAGTGTCCCAGTTGGAAGATATGATTAAAGGGTCTGTGAAAAAAGTTGATTTGGATAATTTAGACGAGAAGTTGAATAAAATGGAGGAAAATATGAAAGGTTCAGTGGGGACAGTTGGTTTACTCAATATAGAGGAGAATTTGACGGGGAATATGACAAATATTGTTAATCTCATACAAAATTCAAGGGATACTCTTCCTACAGGTAATGATGTGTTCCAGGATACTCAGGAGGATAAAGATAATTCTCATGTTGAGAAACCTTCCATGAATAAGAATATTGCAAGAGGAAATGATTTTGGTAATGGAAGTCATCAAGGATGGTCACCAAGGGGTACCCAACTTCCCAATATTGACATGATAAAGTTTGATGGCAATGATCCAATAACATGGATATTCCAAATGGAGCAATTCTTTGATCTACACCAGGTTCCAACTTTGCAAAAGGTAACTATTGCATCATTATATTTAGAGCCTAATCAATTTGTATGGTACCAATGGCTTTGTGACCGTAAAAATGACTCTATTATATCTTGGTCTATATTCACTGAAGCATTGATTGCACATTATGGGGATATTAATAGCAATACCTTCTTTAGCCAGTTAATAAATCTCAAGCAAAAAGGTCCAATTGCAGAGCACATCAAGCAGTTTCAAAAGCTAAGTCTTAGAGTGAAGAACATTCCAGAAGACAATATGTTGGATCTCTTCATTGGAACCTTGAAGGATAACATTCAACATGAGGTACGTCTCTTTGAACCACCATCCTTGGAGAAGGCCTTCATGATGGCAAGGAAGGTTGCAAGTAAAAATATGACGATGGCTACTAGAAAGAGAACCTCCAACACATACCGAGAATATACTGTTACTTCTTTTAACCCACCTCAAAGGTTGACACTTCAACAAATTGAGGAAAGAAGAACAAAAAGGCCTATGTTTTAATTGTGATAACAAGTATAGTAAGGGACATAAGTGTGAGAAGAAACTATTTTACATAGAATGTGAAGAGGAAGAACCAAAAGAACAAGAACCATCTCCAGATGAAGAAATAGAAGATACTACTTCAGAAGAGATTACTCCCACCATATCATGTCATGCATTGGATGGAATTAACACTCCTCAAACTCTCAAGATCGAAGGATTTATCAAAAAGAAAAAGGTAACAATGCTGATTGATTATGGTAGTACTCATAATTTCATTCACTATAAATTAGCAAAATATCTCAATTGATTTGTATATCTAGCACCAGAGTTTCAAGTAATGATTGCAGATGGAGGAACTATTGACTACTCAGGGCAATTCCATAATATAAATCTTTCTATGGGAGAATATGTATTGAATAGCCCAATGATTTCTATTCCAATGGGTGATGTTGATGTTGTATTAGGAGTTCAATGGTTACAATCTTTGGGAACTATGGCTTTTAATTTTCAGAAGCTTTTCATGAAATTTTTATGGGAAGGAAAGGAATATGAATTACAGGGTATCATAGGGAAACCAAGCTAGGTCATGATAATCTCTAATGGTATGACAAAATTGATGCAAAAGGGACATCAAGGTGTAATTGCACAATTATGCTCATTAGATGCTCAAACATCTAAGCCTCCTATTTCCCCAGATCTTCAAAAGGTCATTAATAAGCATTCCAAGGTATTTGAAGATATTCCAAAAGGGCTTCCACCTGTCCGAGATTTCGATCATGCTATTCACTTAATCCCAGGAAGTGTTCCTCCTAACGTTAGACCTTACAGATACCCCTATGGAAAAAAGAGTGAAATTGAGCGTATGGTTGAAGAAATGCTAGAGGTTGGCATAATTAGGCCTAGCCAAAGTTCTTACTCTAGACCAGTGGTACTGGTACACAAGCCGGATGGATCATGTCATATGTGTCTATATTATAGAGAGATAAACAAGATCCCCATTAAAGATAAGTTTCCCATTCCTGTAATTGATGAATTACTAGATGAATTACATGGAGCAATTGTATTCACAAAGTTGGATCTTCATTCTGGGTATCATCAAATTAGAATGAAAGATGAAGACATCCCAAAAACAACATTCAGAACTCATGAAGGTCATTATGAAATTCTAGTCATGTCATTTGGTCTCACTAATGCACCTTCCACATTTCAGGGTTTGATGAATTCCATTTTCAAGCCTTTTCTTTGAAAATTTGTGCTAGTGTTCTTTGATGATATAGTAATCTATAGCAAGTCTTGGGAAGAACATCTTCAACATGTTGACATGGTACTACAACTACTACAAGAGAAACAACTATATGAAAAAACTTCCAAATGTTCCTTTGGGGTGAAGGAGGTAGAGTATTTGGGTAATATTGTATCTCGTGAAGGTGTCAAGGTAGACCCTAACAAAATTAAATCCATGATAGACTGGCTAATTCCCAAAAACCTGAAGAATCTTCGAGGATTTGAGGATTCTTAAGTCTGACAGGGTACTACCGCAAGTTTGTTTGAAATTATGGAAGAATAACAACACCTATAACAACATTATTGAATAAATATGCATTTTCTTGGACTCCAGAGGAAACTCATGCTTTTGTACAACTTAAACAGGCAATGTGCACAACTCTGGTATTGGCCACACTAGACTTCACAAAAACATTTATTGTGGAATGCAATGCTTCAGGAAATGGCATTGACGTTGTTCTAATGCAAGAAGGACACCCCCTTTCTTTCACAAGTCATCCAATCAAGGGAAAGAACTTACACGAGCCCATTTATGAGAAGGAAATGTTGGAAATAGTACATGCTCTTAAGAAATGGAATCCTTATCTAATAGGTAGGCACTTCAAGGTCAAAACAGATCATGATAGTATTAAATACTTCTTGGAACAGAGACTATATTTAGAAGAGCAACAAAAGTGGGTAACCAAGGTGTTGGGATATGAATTTGAAATCATCTATAGAAAAGGGAAACATAATGTGGTGGAAGATGCACTCCAGAAAATATGAAGATGTTGGGGCATTAATTTGTTCCATTTCCATTCTACAACCAGATTGAAGAGTAGCAGCAAGGGAAGAATGGAAAAAATACCTATCTGTGTGGATGCTCATTCAAAAGCTACAGAATGATCCCAGTGTATCCGATACTTTTGTGTGGAAAAAATGATTCACTATGGTATAAGGATCACTTATATTTATGCAAAAGCTCCCAACTCAAGCAGAAGGTCCTTTCTGAATTACATGCCTCTCCTATAGGTGGGCACTCAGGATTCCTGAAAACTTACCACAGGGTCAAGAATGAACTTTTCTAGGAAGGTCTTAAATATGATGTTCAAAGGTTCGTGGCTGAATGCTTGGTTTTCCAATAGAATAAGGGTGAAACAATTAAGACCCAATACTTCTACAACCGTTAGACATATCTTGTCATGGATGGGAGGAAGTCTCCATGGATTTTATCACAAGTCTACCCAATTCAGAAGGAAATAATGTTATTATTGTGGTTGTTGATAGACTCACGAATTATGCACACTTTTATGCACTCGCTCACCCTTTTAATGCAAGCACAATAGTTGTAGCCCTTATGGAAACTATTCAGAAGTTACATGGAAATCTGAAGATTATTGTAAGTGATAGAGATCCAATTTTCACTAGAAAATTTTGGACTGAATTATTTTCCTGTTTGCGTACTCAATTGGCTCATAGTTCATCTTATCACCCTCAATTTGATGGGAAACCTGAGATTGTGAACAAGTGTTTGGAAGGCTATCTTCGTTTCTTTGCATCTGATAAACAAACATAATGGGTGAAATGGTTGTCTTTGGTAGAATGGTGGTACAATACTTCCTTCCATACATCATAAAAAATGTCTCAATTTATGGCACTTTATGGGTACCATCCTCCATCTATCACATCTCCCTTAAAAGAAAAATCTAAAGTTCAAGCCATGGAAGATCACATAGAGCACCAGCAAGAAGTTCTCCAGATACTTAAGGACAACTTGACTATGACAAAAAACAGGATGAAACATCAAGCTAATCAACATCGCAGTGAAAGGAATTTTGAAGAAGGGGATTGGGTATTTCTCAGGCTACAACCTTACAAGCAGATGTCTCTCAAGCTATTAAAGACGGACAATAAATTAGCACCCAAGATGGTCCTTATAAAGTGTTGTAGAATATTGGTAGTATGGCCTACAAATTGGAGCTCCATTCATATTCAAGAGTACATCCATTTTTCCATGTTTCTTGCTTAAAGAAGGTAATAGGAGACAAGATCCCAATTCAAACAATCTTTCTGAAGCTTGATGAAGAAGGAAAAGTCATATTGGAACCTGAACAAATAACTGAAACAAGGACTAAACAACTACAAAATCGGGCTATTATTGAGTACCTCATAAAGTGGAAGAACTTACCAGTTGAAGATTCAACATGGGAAGATGAGTCCTTCATACAGAAGCATCCGCAACTAATCAAGCATTGAGGACAACACTTTTTGAAGGGGAGGGACATGTTAAGCCCTATATATGGGCACATTTGTTGGGATATCCTCACCATCATTATTTATATTTGCATGCGTTCTGCATGCATCCAGTCATCAGTATGGTAGTGTCCCTAGCATTTGGAGCCTATTTTCATCCCCCTAGAGCCTGCTTTTAACCCTTAGTAGCCCTCCTACGTACCTAGTGCACCTTTTTTTCCTCACCTAGATGAAAAATGCGCCCTACTACACCTACTTGGGTTCTAACAGTCAGTTGCAGCATTGATTGCCCAGTTTGTGCATTTATTGCTCAATTTAACTGCCTATAGCTTCCAGTTTTCTGTATCGGAGTGCCACTTGACATACTGACAGCCTCATGCGCCCTCCTTGGAGTCTCCTTCCCTTGATTTGTGCTCACATGGCTTAGTTAGACTCAGTTAGACTCATTTGATTGATATTTGACTATTTGTGACTACTACCATTGATTGGGTGATGTCTCCAATGCTATCCAAGCCACACATTGAGGAGAATTCAAATCACCTTTGGCCAATTCAAATTCACTTGACAATATTGTTATTGTATTCAGTTTCATAGTGCCATCTTATAGTTGATGTATGATTATATTGCATATTTCTCCATTTCTGAGTTTATGAGTGAATATTGATTCAATTCTTCTTCTTCTTCTCTGCAATTCTTGAGTGATATTTGTGAGGTTTACTCTAGCTGTGAGATTTATCCTATATATTATCACATGGTATCAGAGCTGGAGTCAGCTATTCAAATTGCAGCAGTAGAAGCAATTCATTGAGCAACTATCTTTCATTGAGCACCAGAAGCCTCTGGTTTTCCACAGCAATTCTTGGTGCAATTTCCTTGACCTCACTGGCGCAATCGAGTGAGGTCTAGCCAGGTGTGGAGGATCCATTCACATGTGCTCATTGTCCTAAGACAATGTTATCTCGATTTGCAGCAAATATCCATCAACAATTGCATTTGTTTTGCAGGTTTATTCCATCATTTGAATTCATCTTCAATTCGACTTCAACAGCTACCATGGATCTAAAATTGAAGTCTTTCAATTATGTCGAATGGAAAGCCAAGATGGACATCTTCATGAAGTCCAAAATCCTTTCTAGAGTATTGAATGGGACTGTAGTCGAACCCACTGGCACAGTAGAGAAATCAAAGTACCTGGATAAACTTGATGAAGCAGTAGGACTGCTACTCCTCAACATTTCCGAAGACCTCCATTTTCATTTCATTGATCTTGCCACTCCAAAAGAAGTTTGGGACAAGCTCGAATATCTCTTTGGATCGAAGGATGACTTGAAAGATCACAAGTTGGAAAATGAGCTTATCTTACTGAGCCCTTGCAGTTTCGACTCCATCAATGAGTTTCTTACCAAGTTCAAAAATATGATTTCACAATTGAAGAGATATGGAATAGAGAAAGAAGAGAAGCAACTCATCCTTTCCATAATATCAAAATTCGGCCCTAACTACTCAGTATTTGTCTCTACCTTTCAGACAACGAAGCTATACATCCCAAAATGGAACTTTCCCACTCTTGATGAATTCATCCAGTCTCTCACACAAGAGGAGGAGAAGTTGATTCATATGGGAATGATCAAACCCAAGATGGATTCAGCACTTGCAACTGTTGAAGTGAAGAGAGAGAATGGCAAGGGAAAGCAATTTTTTTTTACAAAAAGTTGAATGAGCAGAAGCAGAAGGAGGCTCCCTATTAGTCAAAAGGGGCTTCAAATTCCAAGAAGGGAAAGCAATATCATAAGGAGAAATCCAAATGTACCTATTGCAATGCAAGATTTCATCCTGAGAGTTCCTGCATGAAGAATACTATAGATTTGATGGCTCAGATACTTGAAAAGAATAACCTTCCAATACCTGCATGTGCTAGGAAGAAGGAATCTGAACCTTTAAGATCTGAGGACAAGGAGAGATGCCATGCTCTCATGGAAGGTGCATCAAGAGAGTCCTCCTTCATCATAGATTTAGGAGCATCAAGACACATGTATTCCTCCAAAGATCTATTTTCTGGTTTCAAATGCACTATTGACCCTTCAATCATGTTGGGGAATGATTCTGAGGTCTCCTCTAAGGGGATTGGAAGGATAAAACTTGATCATGTGTACTTCTCAGATGTGCTCTATGTTCCTACACTTACTACCAATCTAATTCAGTCTACCAAATGACCCATATTGGAGAGCCCAAGAGGGTGATCTTCTCTCCAATTGAGATCAAAATACAAGACATGGTATCAAGAAATATCATTTCAAAAGGTGTTGCAAACCACCAGTTGAAACTCTATGAGTTCTCTCACTTTCTACCTCTCTCCAAACAATCTGCTCTTCACACACATGCAAATGAAGAGAGTAGGCTATGGCATGAAATATTTGGGAATCTCAACGACAAGTACCTGCAAGATATGCACACTCAAGAGATGGTTGAAGGAATACCCAAAATCAAGTTTTCCAAGGGAAATTGTAAGGGTTACTTTGATGGGAAAGCATCCAGAAAAGAAGTTTGAGAAAGGAAAGGCAAGGAGAGACTCTCAACCTATAGATATGATTCATAGTGATGTTGCAGGGCCATTTCCAGATCTATCTTTGAACAAGGCAAGGTATATTATTACTTTTATTGATGATTATTCAAGTTTTACATGGGTATACTTTCTCAGATTAAAATCAGAAGTGTTTGGATACTTTAAGTTTTTCAAGTCTTCTGTGGAAATGTTTTTAGATAGAAAGATCAAGGCCATTTGCACTAATAATGGAGGAGAGTATGTTAAAGGTGACTTCCAATCCTTTTGTGCTGATGAAGGCATAGGGATGCAACATATTGTTCCCTACACACCACAACAAAATGGTGTTGCAGAGAGAAAGAAAATAACATTAAAAGAGATGGCAACCTGCATGCTAAAGTCGAAAGGGTTGCACCCTAGTCTTTGGGAAGAAGCCATCAACTGTGCTGCCTACCTTCATAACAGATTCCCTCACAAAGGACTGAAAAATATAACTCCTTTTGAAACATGGATGGGCTACAAACCTGATGTATCCCATCTTAGAGTGTTTGGATCCAGAGCATGGGAAAGGATTCCAATAGAGAAAAGGAGAGCCCTAGATCCACAAAGCAGAGAGTGTATATTGGTGGGTTATGCATTGAGTGCAAAGTCCTACAAGCTTCTTGATCCTTCTACTATGACAACATTCCTTGATAGGATTGTACAGTTTGAGGAATGGCCACTACATGATGCTCAGCATGTTGAGAAAGAGAGCTTGCCTACCACACCACCATTGCTTGATGAGAAAGAGAGAGAAGCTTCATCCCATGAGAGTTCAAATTATGAATTTGGAAGTGAATATGATGAAGAGAGAATGCTAGATCCAGATCCACAAGAACCTGAAGATCTAGCAATTGACAGTGAAGATGAGTGAATGGAATATACAGATCCACAAGAACCTGATGATCTACCACCTGCAGATCCTCCTCTTCCTAGATGGGTTTCCACTACTCTTAGATCTGCCGAAGATCTTGTTGGTGATCCACTTGATCAAAGGAGAACCATATCTGATTTTCAGAATAGAAGGTTTCATCCTTCTCACATTGATCATACACACAGTGATCCATTTCTTGCCGATCTATCCTTCTTCGGTAAAGAAGGTCACTTGCCTCCTTCTAGGGTGAGTGATTCCATGCTACATTAACATCTCCACAGTCTATTTTTTGGGGGGGGCTTTATTCCCACTGGGTTTTCCCTCTTTCGTCACTTTATTTATTTAGATTGTTGTACGGGGTGACCTATGGTCTCAATTACCAGGGCCCTACTAGATTTCAGTTAGTTCCTCATAGTTTGGCTTGCAGGGGGGTGTTGGAATATTCTCACCATCATTATTTATATTTGCATGCATCCATGCATACTGTATGCATCCATGCATCAGTATGGTAGTCTCCCTAGCACCTGGAGCCTATTTTCATCCCCCTAGAGCCTGTTTTTAGCCCTCAGTAGCCATCCTACCTACCTAGTGCGCCTTTTTTCCTCACCTGGATGAAAAATGCACCCTACTACACCTACTTGGCTTCTAACATTCAGTTGCAGCATTGATTTCCCAGTTCGTGCATTTATTGCTCAGTTTAACTGCCTGTAGCTTCTAGTTGTCTGTATCAGAGTGCCACTTGACCTATTGACAGCCTCATGCGCCCTCCTTGGAGTCTCCTTCCCTTGATTTGTGCTCACATGGCTCAATTAGACTCAGTTAGACTCATTTGACTGATATTTGACTATTTGTGACTACTACCACTGATTGTTTGATGTTTCCAATGCTATCCAAGACACACATTGAGGAGAATTTGAATCACCTTTGGCTAATTCGAATTCACTTGACAATATTGTTATTGTATTCAGTTTCACAGTGCCAGCTTACAATTGATGTATGATTATACTGCAGATTTCTCCATTTCTGAGTTTATGAGTGAATATTGATTCAATTCTTCTTCTTCTTCTCTGCAATTCTTGAGTGAGATTTGTGAGGTTTACTGTAGCTGTGAGATATATCTTATATATTATCACAAAATCCCCCCCTATATTGTGTTTCATTACATTAGTTTTGATGTCGGCTTTGGTCCATTAGTGGTAATTGTCATTAGTATGGTTATATTAGTTATGTCGGCTTGGGTTGGTTAGTTGGGATTGTACCCCTTAGTCTCCTATATATAGGAAGGAGACCTTTCATTTTGAGTGTCTTGTCTTGTCTTCTGTACTTAGTACATTGTGTAAGGATGTTTCCCCCTTGAAGAGGCTTGTTATTCGGCCATTTTCTTCAATCAAGTCGTGGAGTACTCTTTCTGATCTATTTCTACTCTTTTCATACTCTTTTTGGAAATTTGTTGCATAACAAGATGGTTGTATATTAATATTTGCATGGTATTCAACTAGTTTTTTATTTTGAAAGCACATGCCTTGAATTTAGAAAAGTTAGTCATGTCTACTTTATAGTGTGACACTTGATCCTCAAGCGTATTTGTTCTCTTATTATAATATTTTATTTCTATCACACGCTTGATGATGTTGGAATCAATCTTGTGAAAATGGGACACTTGCAAAAGGCATAGCCATTGGATCAACTTATGTTTCAACAATCACATGAGTTTTTGTTGTGACTATCAATTCTAGGATCCTTGTCAACTTGAGATTCTTTTAAGACTATCTTACTTTTTCCCCTTTATCAAATACAAAGGAGTCTAGGACTGTAGTTGACTCTAATTTTGATCGAGTAAAATAGCCTAAGCCCATCTCATGAAGTGGGAAGTGATGTTCAGTGATGGATGTCATTGCAATCACATGTGGTATTTATTGATTTGATGATCCTTCTAACATATGATCTGTAGTACTTATTTCCTCCTTCTCTCTCTCTTCTTTTTTGGTGTTTCCTTCTTCTTCTTCTCTTAGTATCTTGGCCTTATCTTCCCGAGCATGGTTTTATTATTCAATCCTTTTTATTTCTACTTCCTCTTCTCTCACTTTTCTGCTTCCTATTATGTTATTAAGTCTTCCTTCTTCTCTTCCTTTGATCATGCTTCAACTACTTCCTTGACACTTTCTCTCTTTCTTCATACTCAACCTTTTCTTTTCTCTTGATTCTTTCCTTTTATATTTCCCACCTTTAGCTTTGCTACTACTTCATCAAGTAATGTATCTCTATGGTAGAAATACTCCTCTTTCCATACTTCATGTTGGCCATTTGTTTTTGCATGTTGAACAATGACAAGATACTACATTTAGAGGGTCATTCCTTCTATGTCTTTATTCTCCAAAATGTTAAGTAGCTAGTGCTTGAGACTGTTCTTTGGAACCCTTAAAATTCTCTATACCATATGTGCTTAAATATAGGGGCAAGGTGGGGCATGGGGAATTCTTATCACATGTCAAGGTATCTCCAAATCTGTTAAAGAATACTTGATATGCCACCTCGTGAATGGCTAGTTTTTCTGGAGTAGACTTTGGCAATAGGTGATAGACCACTAGATTTCATGATTATAAGGCCCATATCATAACTAATATGACATGTTTTTATTCCTTAAGAACTAATACCTACATGGAACACTATGGTTTATGGTGAATATGGGATATTTGGTTTATACTTGTTCAAACTTAGGTGATTTTCTTGAGTTTTAGAGTCTAATGTGGCATGGTTTAGTTTATACATGAATTTTGAATGATTTATGCATTATGTGATCTTTGCACTAATGATGAATGTGAGTAGGGACAAATATTGGAACCTCAGTTGATTGACATCAATGAATGATATACTTGCTCTACGTGAATATATGAAGGGATCATGTCCCCTCTTAATCTCAAAAGGTGCCAATAATTTAAGGAACAAGTAATCATGATCCTCACAATTTGATTTGTTGATTAAAGCTTTCAAGTTATTTATGAGGGAAAGAATCAATCTCTTGTCACTAGATCACATAAAGATAGGACTCAAGTTGCAGACATCAATTAAGGCTTGATTGGAATATTTAGTTAGGAGCCTTATACTATAAATAAAAGTAGAAGAGGTTGGAGGTACTTTGTTCTTGATGTTCAACATTAGAGGATTCAATTAAATTTTAGGAGGATATAATTCTACATGTTGTTTTGAACTTCTTTGAATATATAGCATTGATTGATTAAAGATTTGAGTACTTGTTTGCTTAGAGTTCCTGTAGCTATATTGAGTAAGGGTCCACTAAATTCAAGGAAAATAACCTCTGTAGATGTAGAATACACTTTTTGTGATATTTTAGGATAAAGATCACTCAACAGTAGAAGACCTCACTAAAAATCACTAAAGAAGTGCAGAAAGAAGAAGAAGAAATGGAGATTCAATAATCACTCATACACAAGAAATGACAAAAACTATTGTATCATACATCAGCTGTGAGTTGGCACTCTGTAAAGTGAATAATAACTGAATACAATCAAATGAATTTGAATGCCACTATGGTAATTCGAATTCCCCTCAATGTGTGGCTTGGATAACATTGGAGACATCATCCAAACCAGTGGCAGTAGTCACAATAGTCAAATAGTCAATCAAATGAGTCTAACTGAGTGCATGGGCACTGATGTAGAGAAGGAGACTCCAATGTGGGAGCATGAGGAGCTGTCAGTAGTCAGTATAGTTGATCTAGTCTCTCTGGAGGTCTATCTAAGTGATTCAATTAGTTAAACTAGCAATCAATCCTCAAAACAAGGAGCAGATCCACTAATCATGGAACTAACTGAAGTAACTCCTAAATAGGTGGAAGAGGGTGCACTTATTCTATAGTGTTGAAAACAATGGCGCATCTATGGCTAGGAGGGATAAAACTAAGCAGAAATAGGCTCCCGAGGCTGGAATTCTGAGGACTAGGTGTTGGGAGACTACCATACTGATGACTAGATGCATGCATTTGCATGCAGAATGACTGGATGCATGAAGAATGAATGCATGCATGCAAAATAGAAAAATGATGGTGAGAATATTCCAACACCCCCCCGCAAGCCAAACTATGAGGAACAACTAAAATGGTAGGGCCTTGGTAAATGAGACCAAAGGTCACCCCGTACAACAATCTAAATAAACGAAGTGAGGAAAGAGGGAAAACCCAGTGGGAAGAAATCCCCGCCTCAAAATAGATTGTGGTAGGATGACCACTCATGTACATCACTCACCCCAAATGGTTAGTGTAATTCTCCACCGAAGAGAGATCTATCGGCAAGAAATGGATCTGTAATGTGAGAAGGATGAAACCTTCCATTATGAAAATTAGATCTGGTTCTCCTTGAATCAAGTGGATCTCCAACAAGATCTCCGACAAATCTAAGAGTAGTGGCTTCCCATCTAGGAAGAGGAGGATCATCAAGTGCAAGATCACCAGGTTCTTGTGGATCTGGATCTTCCATTCGCTCATCTTCACTAATAGGTTCTATATCTACAGGTTCTTGTGGATATGGATCTAACATTCTCTATTCATCATCTTCACTCTCATACTCTGAATCTGAACTGTCATGTGATGAATATTTTCTCTCTTGGAGCTCATCAAGCAGTGGAGGTGTGGTAGGCAAGCTCTCTTGCTCAACAGGATGAGCATCATGAAGAGGCCATTCCTAAAACTGTACACTCCTACCAAGGAATGTGGTCATAGTAGAAGGATCAAGAAGCTTGTAGGAATTTTCATTCAATGCATAACCCACCATAATACACTCTTTGCTTTGTGGATCTAGGGCTCTCCTTTTCTCAGTTGGAAACCTTTCCCATGCTTTGGATCTAAACACTCTAATATGAGACACATCAGGTTTGTATCCCATCCATGCTTCGAAATGAGTCATATCTTTGAGTCCTTTGTGAGGAACTCTGTTTTGAAGATAGGTGGCACAGTTGATGGCTTCTTCCCAAAGACTAGGGTTCAACCCTTTTGACTTTAACATGCAGGTGTCCATCTCTTTAAATGTTCTGTTCTTCCTTTCAGCAACACCATTCTATTTGGTGTATAGGGAATAATATGTTGCATCTCAATGCCCTCTTCAGCACAAAAGGTTTGAAATTCACCCTTGATGTACTCACCTCCATTATCAATGCGAATGGAATTGATCTTTCTATCTGAAAACTTTTCTGCAGAAGACTTGAAAAACTTAAAGAATCCAAATACTTCTGACTTTAATCTGAGAAAGTATACCCATGTAAATATTGAATAATCATCAATAAAAGTAAGAATATACCTTGCCTTGTTCAAAGATAGATCGGGAAATGGCCCTGCAACATCGGGAAATGGCCCTGCAACATCATCAATAAAACTAAGAATATACCTTTCCTTGTTCAAAGATAGATCGGGAAATGGCCCTGCAACATCACTATGAATCAGATCTAGAGGTTGAGAGGCTCTCCTTGCCTTCACCTTCTCAAATTTCTTTTCAGGATGATTTCCAATCAAACAACCATGACAGTTTCCCGTGGAAAACTTGATTTTGGGCAGCCCTTCAACCATCTCTTTAGTATGCATGTCTTGAAAGTATTGATAGTTAGTATGCCCAAATCTTTCATGCCATAGCCTACTCTCTTCATTTGCATGAGTGTGAAGAGTAGACTGTGTAGAGAGAGGTAGAAAATGGGACAACTCATACAGTTTCAACTTATGATTTGCAACACCTTTTGCAATGGTAGAACCTGATACCATGTCTTGAATTTCGACCTCATTTGGAGAGAAGATCACCCTCTTGGGCTCTCCAGTATGGGTCATCTGATATACTGAAAGTAGATTAGCAGTGAGAGTGGGGACATAGAGTACATCGGAGAAGTATCCATGATCAAGTTTGATTCTTCCAATCCCCTCAGAGGAGACCTCAGAATCATTCCCCAACATAATGGATGGTCCAACAGTAGCTTCGAATCCAGTGAAGAGATTCTTGGAGGAAGACATGTGTCTTGATGCTCCAAAATCTATGATGAAGGAGGATTGAGTTGATGCACCTGACATGAGGGCATGGCATCTCTCTTTGTTCTCAGATCTAGATGGTTCACTCTCTTTCTTTCTAGCACATGCAGGTACCAGAAGATTATTTTTCTAAAGAATTGAAGCCATGAGATCTATGGTCTTCTTCATACATGAGATATCAGGGTGATATCCTCGATTACAATATGTGCACTTGGATTTTCTCTTCTGAGTTTTCTTGTCCTTCTTAGGATTCGAGACTCCATCTGACTGAATTGGAGCCTCCTTCTGCTTTTGGTCATTCGACTTTCTATCATAATTTTTTTGTTTTCCTTTTCCATTCTCTCTCCTTGACTCAATAGTTGTAAGACCTGAATCCAATTTGGCCTTTATAACTCCCATGTGCACTAGCTTCTCCTCCTCAAGTGTGAGAGATTGGATGAAGTCTTCAAGCGAAGGGAATTTCCATTTTGGAATGGACAACTTTGCTGAATGGAAGGTCGAAACAAACACTGAATAGTCAGGGCCTAGCTTCGACAGGATGGAAAGAATGAGTTGTTTTTCTTCCTTCTCAATCCCATACCTCTTCAACTGTGAAATCGAGTACTTGAATTTGTTGAGAAACTCAATGATAGTTTTGAAACTAGTTGGGCTCAAGGAGATGAGCTCATTTTCTAATTTATGACCCTTCAGATCATCCTTTTGACCAAGAAGAGATTTGAGCTTGTCCCAAACCTCCTTTGGAGTCTTCAGATCGATAACATGAAAGTGTAGGTCTTCATAAATGCTAAGTAGCAGCAGTCCTACTGCTTCATCAGCTTGTCTAAGTACTTGGATTTCTCTACTGCACCAGTGGGCTCAACTGCAGAGCCATTCACCACTCTGGACAGGATCTTCGACTTCAAGAATATGTCCATATTTTCCTTCCATTTGAATTAGTTGAATGAATTCAACTTGAGATCCATGATACTGAAGAATTCAAAGTTGAATAGGGGAGATTCCTGCAAAACAAATGAGAATTATGAAATGGAGATTTGTTGCAATTCGAATTGAACACTGCCTTAGGACACTGAGAACATGTGACTGGGTCCTTCACACCTGGATAGACCTCACTGGATTGCTCCAGTGAATTCAAGGAAATAGCACTAGGATTCGTTGTGGAAGCCCAGAGGCTTCAAGTGCTCAATGAAAGACAGTTTCTCAAGGAATTGTTGCAACTGTTGCAATTTGAATAGATGTTGTCAGCCTTGATACCATGTGATATTTTAGGATTAGGATTACTCAACAGTAGCATACCTCACTAAAAATCACTCAAGAAGTGCAGAAAGAAGAAGAATAAATGGAGATTCAATAATCACTCATACACAAGAAATGACAAAAACTATTGTATCATACATCACCTGTGAGTTGGCACTCTGTAAAGTGAATAATAACTGAATACAATCAAATGAATTTGAATGCCACTATGGTAATTCGAGTTCTCCTCAATGTGTGGCTTGGATAACATTGGAGACATCATCCAAACCAGTGGCAGTAGTCACAATAGTCAAATAGTCAGTCAAATGAGTCTAATTGAGTCTAACTGGGTGCATGGGCATTGATGTAGGGAAGGAGACTCCAATGTGGGAGCATGAGGAGCTGTTAGTAGTCAGTATAGCTGATCTAGTATCTCTGTAGGTCTATCTAAGTGGTCCAGTCAGTTAAACTAGCAATCAGTCCTCAAAACAAGGAGCAGATCCACTAATTATGGAACTAACTGAAGTAACTCCTAAATAGGTGGAAGAGTGCGCACTTGTACTCTAGTGATGAAAACAAGGGTGCATATGTGGCTAGGAGGGATAAAACTGAGCAAAAAGGGCTCCTAGGGCTGAAATACCGAGGACTAGGTGCTGGGAGACTACCATACTAATGAATGGATGCATGCATTTGCATGTAGAATGACTAGATGCATGCAAAATAAAAAAAATTATGGTGAGAATATTCCAACACTTTCTTCTTTTTTATTAAAACAATTTTAGATTCATGTAGCTCTGTGTGATGTTGTTATTTCATCAGTCTTTGTGAATTCCTGCCTTCCTTTCATTGTCATTTTATTAATGCAATATTGCAATCTTGTATGATTATGGTTTCCAATACTTTGGCTTATATCCTATGGATTTGAATATGATCTATGTTGAGGTTGTAGTCCATTGATTGATTTATCTTGTCATACTATCTATTTATCAACAAGGAAGTGACATCAATATTCTTTGGTCCTTGCTTATAGATTTGAGGCTTAGATGTGTAGGTCACAAGGAAGCATATGATTGATTAAGTGAATGGGATACCAAAGAGTAGGAATCTCTTTAGTTTAGAGTAATGCATGTTTGATTTCAATATTAGCCATTTCACTATTTTCTTTGTCTTAGTGTACTTTCATTGTTAAGTTTTCTATAGATCATTATAATATGCAACACTTTAATATGTTCCCACATTCAAGTCATGATTCATGGTGATGTAAGGGTTAAAGGACTGGAACACAACACATATTTGATTGTGAAACTCTCATTGTTTAAATCAACCCTTTTAGAAACACGTTAGTAACCCTATAACCTCATTTATCCTTGTCAAAGAAATATGGGTGAAGGTTATGCAAAAGTTACTTAGGGGAGGAAAGCTAATAGGTTATTCAAGCAAGGAATTTGGTCGCAGTTATTTCATTATTTCATAATTCATATTATACTCCTATACTTACATAAATAATGCACAATACCTCATAAGTTAGTATGTACCTAGATTGATAACTAAAGTAGAGTTGAAGGGTTCAAAATCTTGTTGTAATTCTTTGGACCATCAGTAGTTGCAGAGGTTTGGTGGATACATATATTATTACGTTGGTTCCTTTGGCCTTTCTCTATCACATACCAATCGCCAATTTTCCTTATGATTCACATGGCCTTCTCTGGCATACATTGCACATGCTCGCAAAAAAAAAAAATACTTTAGATCCATGAAGTTATAATGTATCTTAGCATAATTAGCTTTGTATTTATGCTCCCATAGAATTTAATAATACACATGGATTCTCACTCGGTTTCCACTGCCATCCCATTCCTACAAAACTATTGGTGGCACATGCTACATCTAGTAAATATGATGACATATAAAATGTTGGAGGGGTCCCCATCTTGTGGTATTTATCTCTTGAAATGATGTCCCTCAATGTAGCAGATAAGATAGAGGACCGTTTGAATATCATTCCGACCTTCATTACTTGATATAGAAATGGGACCTAGGCCTATTTTACTTGTGTTGCGTCTTCTTCACCATACAACCTATTGATTAAAGCTACTATTAACCTGTAAGGTGTCCTAAGATTGGCTATTGGGTACAAACCCAATCGTCATGTCCTAAAGGATTTTCCACAAATCCACCATATCTTTAGGAGTTCATGATAGATAAGAGAGAACTAAATGACCTTCTCATAAGTTAAATTGACCTTGGGTCTAGGGAAATTGTAGCATATATATAAGCGTGAGGGATAAAATGATGTGATAAAATTTCCTTCTTCATTTCTTATATATCTATTACATACTTTTTCTGATTGATCAACCATGAGATGAGCTTCATGCAAGGAATTATAGTTGTTCTAGTTGCTACTTTATGAAGACCAAGCGTTGTCATGGTTAATAATACCTTGTCATATGGGTTTATCTCACCTGGTAGTAGTGAAAATTCTATGTATGTTTTCCCTCTAAACATTTGCTATATTTCACCCCATTTATACTTGGCTCCTCGTTCAATTTAACATTCAGTGTCTCAATATAATGGCTTTGTGGCCTACTCTGCTTCTCGCTCTACTAATAGCTCTCTCTTTGGGGTGACTCCATGGATCACTTCCTTTTATCAATGTTTCCTTTTAGAAGCCATGTTTGTATCTTGTTACTCATCCATATCAATAGCAAGACATGTTAGTAAGATTAAAAAATATGCTATCATTCTGTTCATGGTCATTTCCCTATCAATTTCTTTGTCAATATTTTAGGGGCATCTCCTAAGAAGACAAATACTATCGACTCTTAAGGATTCCGAGTTTTTTTAAATCCATTGATGCTCTAATTGTCTAGTTTACTAACTGTGAAAATGCATTTTGTAAGTGGCGAGCTCATTCTATAATTTGTGAATGTCACTTGTGAAATTATAATAGAAGTCTTTCTACAATAGAAACTATTACCCTACCATACCTAGACAACATTTGCAAGAGAAGGGATTCACATTTTTTGATTAAAAATTATCATGATACTTATGTTGGCTAGCTGAGTTACAGTTCCATGGGCACATAAGGTCAGTTATGAAAGTATAAGGAATTTTTATATCCTAAGAATGATGGAGAGTTGATATGAAACTAGCCCCCAATCCCCAATTTAATTATAAGGTGAGAACCATGAAATCTATGCCACGATGATGATTCTTTTCTAACATTTAAATTGATCATGATATTGGGGATAAGGGTAATGTTGGGAGATTGATATGGGGTTGGATATGGCTTCCTTCACATTCTTCTTTACATTAGGGTTAGACCATGACAAAAGACTGAGCATTTGCTAATATTATCAAATGAAAACAAAGTGAGAACCATAAAATCTATGCCACGAGGATGATTATTTTCTAACATTTAAATTGATCATGATATTTGGGATAAGGGTAATGTTGGGAGATTGATATGGGGTTGGATATGGCTTCCTTCACATTCTTCTTTACATTAGGGTTAGACCATGACAAAAGACTGAGCATTTGCTAATATTATCAAATGAAAACAAAGTGATTTAATTTAGGGAAAGAAAAACCCTTATTGAAATTTAAGTTATAATCATCACTAAAGTGCATACTTGGCTAGATGAGACAATCATAATTATAATGATTGGTGAAGTGGGGCCACTACTATTCCTCTAACCACTAGTGATAGGTGGTTGTATGCTTACTCACGTGACTATAAAAGTAGAAGAGTAAATGATAAGAGTTTAAATATTCTCCCTTTTAATTACTCTCCACCCTTTTAATTTTACTCTCCACACTTTAAAATCAGGTTTCAACCCCTTTTACCCTTTTATATTTTAACCTGTCACTTTATACTCCCACACCCACTTTCTTTGGGTTTCCTCTTCTTTTATTACTTTGTTGAGTGGTGTCAATCTCAAGTTTTGTCATGATCAATAGACTATTTGATTTCCGTGACAGATCACATCATCCCATAACTTTAGTCTATGAGCTAAGTTTATTATCCAAATATTTGTCTCTTGGCACACTTCCCAAACACTTCTCTCTTGCTCCTTGTCACACGTTTGGTAACTTCCCAAGTATTGTTTCTTTGCAATATGGTATATGTTGTGCAAACTAGTAACTCTGTTGCTTGTTGCTTCTTCCGATGCACTAAAATTCATCCAATCAAGGTTCATTACCTTTGTGGAATGGTCATGTGTGGCCTTGGTGCACATTTGGGACTTTTTAATTTCCAACATTGTGCACCATGTCACAAATGTTTTAAAGCCTGAAATTTGTAGAGGGTGCGATATATGAATCACAATGTTGCAAAATGGTGGGAAGGAATCAACAGATTGGAAATTTAGAAATAAGAAGTTTGAAAATGGGAAAGGATGTGATGATAGAAGATATTTTCTATTTTGAGTTAAGAAAGATGTAAAATTAAAAGTTTCAAAGTAGAAAACAAAAAATGCATGTCACAAAATTCCAAGTTTAGAAGTCTGGGGAGATGAAAAACGTTTCCAAAGATGTGAATATATAAAATTTTAAGGGTTGCATGATGAAGAAAAATATCAAAATATGAAAGTTCCAAAGGTTGCAAAATGATCACACAGAAGCTTAATAGAGTCATGCAATGTCACAAACATTAAGAAGATTCGAAGTTCAAAAGACTTGTGCAGCGATGCGGGAAGTTAAAAATTGAAAATTTAGGAGATGCAAAATGCATAAAGAGCTAAAAAAATCAAAGTGATGAAAATGTTGCTAAGGGAAAAGAGAAAACTTAGCCAAATATTAGATTCATGACACCAAAGAAAAGGTAGTTCAACTCCCATGCTAAATACCATTAATGAAAAACAAGGAAACTATGGGCATGTACAATAGCTTTATGATGTAGTGAGGCTCAATAAAAACAACAGATATAATCCAAAAAGCTTGGCCTATTTAATCGAAAAACCTAAAAAAAATTCAATTCCTTTAGGACCATAAAATTTAGGAGGGGTTCCCAATTTCTGATAAAGTTCCATGATAGAAGACAGAACTTAGGGAAGCTATTGGTAACCCAAGAATTGGTGACACCTTGAGAAAAACCATGGATATCTGCAAATTAATTGTTGGAGTAATGAGAAGGCTCTGAGAAGGCCACAACCATATTTCTCTGAACTATATTAGTCCCAACCATGGGTTTCCATGGGATATTTTCCTAAATGCCAATTACACGATAATCTAGTTCCAATTTTGAGAAACTCGCTAGCTAGAGATGAAAGGACAAATTAATGAGGTTAATTCATTGACTTCATTCTATCCTTAAATGGAATCATAGTGAGATAGAGTTATCATATATTTGGGATGTTAATTTTTTTCTTAGGTTATTTAATCCTGTTCTCATAGTGTTTCTCCACTAGCAAAGAGTATCCATAGCCCTGATAGATTCATCCCTTTATCACAAGCCTTTCTCCAATGCCAAGGATGCTCCATAGAAATGATGAAGATACCTACATTTCCCATTATGATATCAAATCCTTTCCCAAGTCTATACCTTCTAAATTTTTGCTTTGAGCAACAAGTGGATGGGGGAGATCAACAACCTTTTAGGCTTGAGGAATTATAGCTATTATTCAAGAACTAGTTAAAGTTTCCTAATTAGGTATATATATCCTTTTGTATTTGACTTTGAGTACCATGCTATCATTCTAGGAAGATACCAATCACTTATTTGAATGGGTGGGATCAACATAACTAATAAGTTGTTCAATACTTGAATCCTTGAGTTGTTCAAAAGCTAGTAACCTAACAAAGTTTGTGTTCCACCACTATACTAGAACTCAGATGCCTCCATGAAGGAACTAATCAAACAGTTTTGTGAGCTACTGCCTTAAACAAATTCAAAGAGAATTCCATAATTCATACAAATATGGTTGAAGCATACACCTAGGGTTGTTAGAGATTTCAATGTGAAATAATCCATATATAGGAGAAAACCAAAATTTGAAAGTTATCCTTGGAAAACTGCAATAATAAAATTGGAATGAAGAAACAAAATGACAAACTAAAATCAGAAGTAAAATTCCTAAAAGAAAAATAAAATTGAAGCACGAAATAAAATGAGAATTGCAAAAAAAAGTATTAGTAAAGGAAAGCCTACTTATGTACAATCTAACTACCTGGAGGATATCTAACTAAAGTAGTTCGTTAGAATATATCCATTATCAAGAAGGTGGTATACTTCCCCTTCCAAATTTTATAGTTTGTATGTGCCTAGGAAAATATTCTCAATCACTCTGACATGAAAAAGACATAACTATTGAATTTTAGTATGTTTCCCTTTATCTTCACAAGGTTTCTCATATTCCAAAACTAAATCTCCAACCTGGAATTCCTTGTTTCCTGTAGAATGCTTATCAACTCATCTTTTAACTATCTATTTATGACCAACAATTTTTTTCTTAGCCTTTTCTCTTTCTTCCAACTTAGTAGGGTATTGATTCTATTTTGAATGTAGTGGGCTTGTTTTCACATGTGAGGCTTGGGATAGATAGAGAGAGGGAAATAAAATGTTAGGGGAAGGATAGTATATTTTCCATACGCCAAGAAATAATCAAATATTCCTAAAGGAGCATCTGGGTCACTCGATCAAACTATAGGGCATTTGAAAAATCATTGTGCCAATTACTTTTGATGGTCAACTACCCTCTTATTAAGAATATGGATAAGGTTCTTATTAGTGGAATCAACAACATAATTCCCTTGTGAATAATAGTTGGATGCATACCATAGGATTATTCCTTTATTTAAAGAAAACAACTTCAAAGAAGAAAAATAGGTAGCATTGTAAGAGACAAGTGTTGATGGAACACCAGACTTGGTTATCAAATTTTGCTCTAGAAACTGAATGAAATTATTTCATTGATCTTGGTCAATGGTAAAATTATGTCCATCATGCAAAATAGTATGTGGCAGACAATATGTATTTATGTTATTTATCAAGGTTTGCATTGATTTTCCCTATGATTTCCAAGCCCCACTACTCAAAAGGTTCTTCAATTATTATAGGCTATACTGGGATAGATAGCCTCTTTTCATGTCCAACATGCATTTGAAAAATTTTGCACTTCCAGATGCATGAGTCTGCGTCTTCGAATTGTTGGCTAGTAGTTCCTATTTTTCACAATCTTGTGAGTTGTAGTGTCACCATCAAAGTGTTCCCAAAAATACCATCATGTAGTCCTATGAGGAATTTATTGAAATCTTGTTGCTTGAGACATCTAGGAGAACTCCATCATAATTTATATGGAACAATATTCCATTAATTAGCTAGTACTAAGAATAATTGAGTCTTGACAATCTCATTTTCTTCAAATTTTAATAAATGGGATTAGTTCCATGTTGCAAGTATTGTTTTAGATCATTATACCAAGAGTCAATATGTATTGCAATATACAATACTTTCTAAACATAAAGAGACATCTCTTTCTCCCAGCCTTCCTCTAATGAATCAATTAGACCTAAAAATTCAACTACTAGCTTGCATAGACCTTGGCCAATGAATATAGTTGTAAGTTTGAATTCTAGGCTATATTCCTATATGGATGACAACTAGTTTCCTCTTCGCTCACCAAGTTCATTTTGTACTAACAACGATCTCATATCTGGTAGTGTATGATCACATTAGTATGGTTTTAAAAATATAGGTCCTAAAACTATTTGACAACCTTAAAAGAAATGAATGTTTGGTTGTCAATCATTGGATAATTCAACTTTGCTCCCTGTAGACCAATTCTCACGAACAAAACTAGAAACTCATTCCATTGATCATTTTTCTATGTGATCACTATTGCAAGAGAATGGTTGTATGAAAATGTATACAGCGAAAATTCCTTACTGAAGTACAAGTTTCACTAACAATGATCAGGGGAAATGATCAGGGACAAGTTTCACTGATATGGAACAAGGGATTGATGAAACATGATGCAATATTCCTTTAGTGTGATAATGCAATATGGGTGTCCCTCTTCCTTGGTCCATCTCATCTCCTTTTATGATTGTTGGAGACCATTGTAGATGGTTACCAATTGGTTTAGAGAGTTACAACCGAGCTCAAAACCGTTTGAAACTTCCATAAATTCTTGAATTTTCAAGATTTTATATTCTTTTCATGATTTTTTGAGGCACTCGTGCCTTGCACAAGGGAAATACGCGTGGCTCACTTGTTGTTGGTTCAGAAAGCATGTGTGAAAATATTTCTAGTTTCAAATTCATGGAATCAAGGGAGTATGTAATACCCCCATTTTGACCCTTCGGATGTATTGGATTTTAATACAAAGATTGTATATATGTGATGTGTGATTCCTAGCATGGAGCTCAAGGCCAAGGCCCTGTTAGTGAATACTTAGCCTGGTATTTCAAATTGTGCTATCCATGTGCTAGTAAACCATGGAAAGTGTAAAAACATGTAAATGATTATAAGGCAAATAAAAATACCAAGGGGCTGGCTATGGATGCAACTAAATGAAGGGGCTATGTGTGTCCACTAGGGAGAGGTGAGAGGGTTATGGGATTGAACCCTAGGCTTCCATATGTCACCTTGGGAACCCTCTTTGACTGTCCTAGCTATCATTTAATGTTGTTGTAAGGAAGTACTTCAAAAATCTGCTCATGAGGATGATAGAGTATGGGCAGCCCTGAAATTCGTAAGGCAGGGTATGGGCTCGGTTTTCTTGATCCATAAGTCACCCTACCTCATGGAAGGACGTTTTCCCTCATCCCCAGGCCATTGTTGAAAAAGAGTTTCAGTTTTCATAGAGGACGCATCCCAACAGTAAGAAGAAAACCAAAAATCACGGCTGGGGAGGAAGCCACGTTTTGAAATGCCAAAATCACCCAGAAATTCAGGTGGAAAGAGAAATCCTATGGGGGATCCCTAGACCCAAACTTGGTGATAAATTGAGAGGGTTGGATGCCCATAAATCCATAGGGAAACCCAAATTTGATTGCCCGAAAATCCCGTTGAGGGACAAATCCTTTCAACCGCAACGCTGAGGAGATCCCAGAGTGGATCACAGTGGGAAAGACACTAGGGGGTCATACTTCATGGTAGAGCCAGTGAGGGCTCATTCATACTTGGTTTATAATTCAGGACCAGCCATACCTGCCTAGGTTAGCGCTGAGGGAAGGGGCACCCGAGGGACTGTGTAGCAGAGAAGGGGACCTTGCTTAGGCTGAGAGTGGAGGTGATGGGAGTGCCTGGACTATCTAAATCCAATTGGATATGCCTGTAGCTCTGTGGTTAATCTCATTGGATCAGGAAAATTCTTCCCTATCTCCCTACTTGCTTGACAGAGCCAGCTGGGTGCTGGTTGAGCCTGAATGATTGTGAAACCATGGTTGTGAGTGATCCTGTTAGTCCCTCCTTAGTGGATACATAGCCCCATCTCGGGGGTGATCTCTGAGTGCTGAAAGAATACAGGATGGCCAGAGACCTATGGTTGGGTTGGAACGTTGCATTGCATAGCTAGTTGCTTGGTGATTTCACCTTAAAGATAAGTATTCTATGTGTTTTACTTCTGCAATGATTTAATTATTTATGGTTGTTATTGATATGCTGAATTCATGATAGAAACGTGTGTGGACAATGTTTCATTCCATTGTGTTTAATTGATTATGCATATGCACACCTGTGTTTGTATTTATATGAATCTGTTCATTGATGAATAAAGTTAAGTCTTGTGAAGGCCCGAAAATCCCAGACTGCTAGTCATGGCCTTGGGGGAGAAATAGACACCCCTTGTTGTGTTCATGTTCCCTCTGTGGGCCAGATGAAGGGAGGGGCCATGACAGAGTGGATCAGAGCTCTTTATAGAGTGGCAAAGAGGCATGGATGAAGTTTGGGAAACACTTTGATTGGAAGAATGGAAAAATCAGAGTCCTCAGGTGTGGCATAGGATCACACCATTATATAGAGCTTGTCAAGAGCTTTCCAACAATACCAAGTTTTCCAAAAATGGACTTACGATGAAAAAGCTATCGGCCTAAGGAGTTGGCAGTAACAAGGGTATATGGATGACTTCCGACTTTCTGAAACCGCGGTGTGGATTGTGGATTGCAGAAGTTGGAGGCGTGATTTATCATTGTGGTGCGTTGGAGTTCCGACTTTCTGACTCTCGCATGGCGGATTGCGGATTGCAGAAGTCGGAGGGGTGATTTCTTCGGAGTTGTGCATTTGGGGTTCCAACTTCCGACTCCCGCATCACGGATTGTGGATTGCAGAAGTCAGAGGCATGATTCTGCAAAGCTGGGAATTTGGGGGTTCCAACTTCTGACTCCCGCATCGCGGATTGCAGATTGTGGAATTTAGAGGCATAAATCTTCGGAGTTGAATGTTGTGGTTCCGACTTTCCTACTCCCACAAGGCGAATTGTGGATTGCGGAGAGGTGATTTCTTCGGATTTGAGCGTTGGAGTTCCGAATTTCCAACTTCCGCAAGGCGGATTGTGGATTGCAGAAGTTAGAGGCATATTCCTTTGACGCTGTATATTTGGAGTTTCGACTTTCCGACTACCGCAAGGAAGATTGCAGATTGCGGAAGTCAGAGGCGTATTCCTTCGACATTGTATATTTGGAGTTCCGACTTTCCCACTCCCGCAAGGCGGATTGCGGATTGCAAAAGTCAGAGGAGTATTTATTCGACGTTGTATATTTTGTGTTCCTCCTTCCGACTTTTGACTTGTGGCTTGCGGATTGCGGATTG
Source organism: Larix kaempferi (assembly GCA_027924585.1). NCBI lineage: Eukaryota > Viridiplantae > Streptophyta > Pinopsida > Pinales > Pinaceae > Larix > Larix kaempferi. The sequence continues at coordinate 7,915,379 of BSBM01000602.1, forward strand.
AAGCTGTTGCAGCTGTGTAAAAGTGCAGATTTGCGGATTCTTTGAAAAAAAAATTAGCAGGTTGTTTCTAAGGAGCTCCCCCATCAACTCTAAAGGGAACCGAGGGGACCGAGGACGTTACAGAGTGGTATCAGAGCCCAAGGTTGCAGCACTGATCCTGCTTGGGCCAAAGTATGAGTTTACAGGCAGTGCTCATAAGTGTAGGAAAGTCCAAGAAAGGCCAAGTTGGACTTGACCATAATTTCTGAAAGCAATGTGAGCAGCAAGGCATGTCAACTCCTAGTGCAATGAGAGCTATTGCAGTGATCAAGGAAAGCAACATAGGGCTGACAAGATGGTTGTATCTTAAAATTGAAGAATAATCTCCAAAGGGCAATGTTGATAAAGAGGGAAATTTATCACCATAAACTATTTATGTTTATAGCATAAGAATTGTATGCTTGGAAAGTAGCAAGTAGGAATGTTATACATAAGTATATGTATTTAATTGCTGCTTGGTGAGAGAATCATAGCTAATGATTCCTTGTGTGCTTGCTAGAGAGGCCATGAAATTGGATCAGCTATGATGTGGAAGAGGAATTCCATGCTATGACGAGGGATTGTAAAGGGATAATTCCTTAACTCCTCTCTTGCTATTGTATTTATATTTTATGAGCTTTATATATATATAATTATGGCATAGGAATGCTAAAAATCCAAGAGATTAGATGGATGAAGTGAATATGCACTAGTGGGCATATTTTTAGACATTGCACAGTGCATGAGAAGATGCTTGTGCATGCATATGATGTTACATGTTGGTAAAGCTAGTGAATTTTTACATATGCAGTGAGCCACTTAAGATAATTATTGTGGTTGATAATCACTATTGGTGTTGGTATTGGTTCTAGGACCAAAGACAACAGAAGCATGGCTAAAGATGTTGATGATGTTTTTGCATGTGACCAACAACCTTATGAAGAAAGGTTGGTGCAACAAATCTGTGATCATGACGTTGGTGGAAGGATGGTGTAATCCTTTGCAGGAGACCAACTGATCAGGTAACATCAAAAATGTTAATGGAAGCCATGCAGGGAATGTTTTATTTATGATTGCATACAAAAAGGGGATTGGGTAAGAATCCCTTGAGCCATATTTAATAATCATAAATTGGTATGTATGTAATGTTGAATGCATTCATGCAAACATTATCCCACTGGGTATAGTGAGGTATGTGGTAGTAAGGGAAAGGATCCTTATACTATCTAACTGTTTAGAATTTTGAATGCATTCATATGAAAATATATCATACCATTTGTGTATGTTGGTTATGAGTTAATAACCAAAGCAAGTGAGGACTTATGGTCCTGTTGTGGTAGTGCATTCCATATGAGATAGTCATGGTTAAGGCCATAATGTGGTTGTAATGGTGATGCTATAGTGCTACACAAGTATCCCATGAACTCCCTATTGATTTTAATTTGGGATTAAACCTCTTTTCCAACAACCAAGGAGTGATAAAACTCCTGATGTGTTGTTCGAGTGGAGAAGGAAGACACCAAATGACTTAACCAAGTTATTGGGGAGATGGTTGGGTGAAGTGTTGAGGCAATAGCGATAATTTCCAAAACATCATGGTGGAATGCATGACATGATATTATGGTATTCATGAATCAATGCAAGGTGGCATTGAGTGGATACATTAAAAGATTATGTAAATGTTGTGAATATGCATGCATATGTGTAGGTGCACATGTTGAGATGCATTGCGCAAATGCATGGTTATGATATATATGTTTCATTGCAATTAGATAATAGATGAAATGATGAATTATTGTCAATTCTAAGATCATTTCATGAGCTGTTATGGATGCAGGAAATGATTGCATGAAGAAGGTAGTCATGTTTGATGGGATACCAAGAATGCTATGTTGGGAGGACAAAGTTTCCAGAATGGATATGATTATGTAGCCATGATAATTGGAAGTTTTGTTTAAATTGCATATATAATGTGATGGTATCTTGCAATTTTATTGTGATAATGATGCACATAAAGTAAATGTATTTCATTGCCTTTGAGATAATAATAGCTGATAGTGTTTGAATTATTGAGTATTATAATTTTGAGATCACTTCAGTGACTATTGTAAATGCTACAATGAAAAGATTAATTGCGGATACCCACAAAGTGTTTGACTGATTGAAAATTTAAGATTACAGGTAGAGATGTCTTGGGTGTGGAAATGTGGTTAAGTCCATAATAAAGACCAGAATCTACCATGTGAAAAATACAAAAATATATGAGAAGGGTCTCATGGTTGTGAAGTTTAATTTATGTACAAAACATATTGTGAATTTCAGGTTTGAAATTTTGCTAATAATTACTAATGGTTGTTTGGCTTCTCTATAATTGTGTCAAGAGGATGTGTTGTAGGTGGATGTTCATGTTATGGTAGCAAGTGTAAAACCATAATGGATAGAGTGATACCACTTACAAGAGCCCAACAATATGAGGACTACCTCATGGTTAAATAAATCAAATTTCTGCAGTGAACAAAATTGTAAATTTAGATTTGAATTTGATTATTAATGTCATTGATTGGTTGGTTGTTTTTGAATTGTGTCAGGAGGACACAATGCAGGAAAACCATGTGTTATGGCCTACAAGAGATAAACATCATGAGAAGGACCTCATGTTTTGGAAATCTAGTTTCAATATGAAACATATTTGAGAAACTCTAATTGAAATTATTATGATGACATCTCATGTGAACTGCATGCTTGTGTGTAATGTGGGTGAGATGATGAAAATATTTCGTTGGGGCATATGTAGGCTGCTAAAGCTGAAAATAAAAAGAATGCCAAGAGTGGATTGGGTTTGAGAAACCTTGTAAAATTTCCTTACATGTGCTTGTCTCTCCGCAGTGCTATTGAACCCAATAAGAGCATGGGTACTCAAGAAGGTTGCATGTGCATTGGTAGCCTTTCTATGCTCACACTAAATAGCACTAGAGGGATGGGTACACCTAAGGGACTGTGTAGCAGAGAAGGGGTACCATCCTTGTGTTGTGTGAGTGGGTATTGTGGGGCCATGCTAGCCTGCAGTCAAGTGAGTCACCTATGGAGTTCCTAGAAGGGACCAATGGTTTGCATAGGAGAAGGAGCCATGTGATTGTATTCTTTTGTTTTATTTCCTAATAAACCCAATCAACATACTGGCTTGGAAATGGTTTTTGTATGCTTGATAAACCCAGTCGGAGAACCGGCTTAGCATATTGGTTAATGGAATGCTTGATAAACCCAGTCGGTGTACTGGCTTCGCAATGGTTTTTGTATGCTTGATAAACCCAGTCAAAGAACAGGCTTAGCTTACTAGTTAATGGAATGCCTGATAAAGCCAGTTGTGTACTGGTTTGGCATTGGTTATTCAAATGATGTGGTGGAGCTAGTGTGCTGGCATAACATTTTTTTTATTCATATGCAAAGGTGATCTGAGGATTGCAGAAACTTGGTTACCTTTCAATGCACACCTTGAAGAGCACTGGAAGGGGTGGCTACGCTCAAGGGACTGTGTAGCAGAGAAGATGTACCATCCTTGTGTTGGCTGGGGAATGTCTTGTGGGTGCCATAGTTGTCTGAAGTCAATGAGAGATACCTGTGGAGATAAAGGAATATGCTCATGCAGATAAGTATTTAATTATCATCTATTTCTTATTCTGAATAGTGAAAAAATTCATGTACAAGTATCATCTATTTCTTTGTTGAAACCCGGGTAATTGCGGGAATTAAGAACCTTGAAGGCATCCTAAGGATGCCTTTGGACATGTGACTATCCTAGAAATATCAATATGAGTAGCAATGGAAAAGGGTGCTAGTGGACTTGTGTGGGTCCTAGCAGCCAAAGGTTCTGTAGGAAAACCATGGGGATGGGTTCCCTAGTTGAGAATCCTTGGATAGACATTAGAAACCAAGTGTCATTTCCAAAAAAAAGAAAAGGTGATTCAAGCATTCACAGTTGAATTGAAAGAGACCAAGGAGCACGGAACCACAATTGTAGTGGGGCTTCGGATTGGAACAAGATTAAGAGGGGGAAACTCTTACTCTTCTCTTTCCTTTTTGATTGATGTAGTTCAAAGACATAAAATTGTTGAATGCATGTTATGGATGAAAGTTGATTGTGTTTATCTTGCTTGAAATACATTGTGAATGCTGAATTAGTTAATTCCCTATGAAAGGATGAACATGAATGGGTTCATTTGCATGTTGGACACGCATGGAATGTGTGGAAGTATTGTGAATAAAGCATGAACTTTCCATGTTAATTGGGAAAGTAATTGACTCATCTTAATGTGTATGTTATGCTTGGCCTAACAAGATTTGCGATGATGAATTTCACAGGTGAAAATTAAACCAGTTGGTTGCAGTTGTTACAAGACAAGTGTTGATAGTAAGCAAAGTGTGGGAAGTTGTGCACATTGACCATGGCAACAAGCCAAAAGCTATTTCATTTGGCTGAAAATCTTCTTCAAACAATTTCCAAGACCCAAGAAAATCTTGAGGAAAGTCTCAAGCTACGAAAGAAGCCACTGAAATGTTGGAAATGTGGAGGAATTCATTGCCTTCGTAACTACCCAACAAAGGACAACAAGAAGAATTGTAGCCATAAAGTTTCCAAACTTGTGGATCAGCTGGAAGGTAAATAAAATGAAGGGACTGTTGTGGAGCAATGCCCACATGTGGAGCTAGAAGGTCAAAGCCAGCTGGAGCAGCTTGTAAAATCCAAAGGACTTGGTCCTGAAAACCTAGAGTAAAAGATGAAATGTAGAACATCCCTGCTACTTTTTTGTGAATTTTGGACATGTGTAAACTCTGTAAGTATTCCTAAGTATTGGAACATCGAGGACGGTGTTATTCTAAGGGGGAGAGGATTGTAATACCCCCATTTTGACCCTTCGGATGTATTGTATTTTAATGTAAACATTGTATATATGTGATGTATGATTCCTAGCATGGAGCTCAAGGCCAAGGCCCCGCTAGTGAATGCTTAGCCTGGTATTTCAAATTGTGCTATCCATGTGCTAGTAATCCATGGAAAGTGTAAAAACATGTAAATGATTATAATGCAAATAAAAATACCAAGGGGATGGCCATGGATGCAACTAAATGATGGGGTTATGTGTGTCCACTAGGGAGAGGTGAGGGGGTTGTGGGATTGAACCCTAGGCTTCCATATGTCACCTTGGGAACCCCATTTGACTGTCCTAGCTGTCATTTAATGCTATTGTAAGGAAGTACTTCAAAAATTTGGTCATGAGGTTGATAGAGTATGGGTAGCCCTGAAATTCATAAGGCGGGGTATGGGCTCGATTTTCTTTACCCATAAGTCACCCTACCTCATGGGAGTATGTTTTCCCTCATCCCTAGGCCATTGTTGAAAAAGAGTTTCAGTTTTCATAGAGGACGCAAACTAGTAGTAAGAAAAAAACCAAAAATTGCGAATGGGGAGGAAGCCACGTTTTGAAATGCCAGAATCGCACAGAAATTCGGGTGGACAGAGAAATCCAATGGGGGATCCATAGACCCGAACCTTGGGGCAAAATTGAGAGGGTTGGATGACCAGAAATCCATAGGGAAACCAAAATCTGATCACCCAAAAATCCAGTTGCAGGACAAATCCTTTCGGCCGCAACGCTGAGGAGATCCCATAGTGGATCGCAGTGGGAAAGAGACCAGGGGGTCAGAATTAATGGTAGAGCCAATGAGGGTTCATTCATCCTTGGTTTAGAAGTAGGGACAATCCATTCCTGACCATGTTAGCGCTGAGGGAAGGGGCACCCGAGGGACTATGTAGTAGAGAAGGGGACCTTACTTAGGCTGAGAGTGGAGGTGATGGGGGTGCCTGGACTGTCTGAATCCAATTGGATATTCTTGTAGCTCTGTGGTTAAGTTCATTGGCTTAAGAAACTTCTTCCCTGTCTCCCCACTTGCTTGACAGAGCCAACTGGGTGTTGGTTGAGCCTGAATGATTGTGAAACCATGGTTGTGAGTGAGCTTGTTAGTTTCTCCTTAGTGGATGCATAGACCTAGCTCAGGGGTGGTCCCTGAGTGCTGAAAAAATACAAGCTGGGAAGAGACCTATGGTTGGGTTGGAACATTGCAGTCCATAGCCAATTGCTTGGTGATTTCACCTTAAAGATAAGTATTCTGTGTATTTTACTTCTGTAATGATTTAATTATTGATGACTGTTATTGATATGTTGAATGCATGATAGATATGTGTGTGGACAATGTTTCATTCCAATGTGTTTAATTGAGTATGCATATGCAAACCTGTGTTTGTATTTATATGAATCTGTTTATTCATGAATAGGTCTAAGTCTTGTGAAGGCCCAAAAATCCCAGACTGCTAGTCATGTCCTTGGGGGAGAAATAGACATCCCATGTTGTGTTCATGTTCCCTCTGTGGGTTAGATGAAGGGAGGGGCCATGACAGAGTGGATCAGGGCCATGACAGAGTGGATCAGAGCTCTTTATAGAGTAGTAAAGAGGCATGGATAAAGTTTGGGAAACAATTTGATTGGAATAATGGAAAAAATCAGAGCCCTCAGGTGTGGCATAGGATCACACCATTGCATAGAGATCGTCGAGAGCTTTCCAACGATACCAAGTTTTCCAAAAATGGATTTAGTATGAGAAAGATATCGGCCTGAGGAGTTGGTAGTAACAGGGGTATATGGCCGACTTCTGAATTTCCGAACCCGGATTATGGATTAGGGATTGCGGAAGTTGGAGGCGTGATTTCTCAGTGTGGTTAGTTGGAGTTCCGACTTTCCGACGCCCGCATGGCAGATTGCGGATTGTGGAAGTTGGATGGGTGATTTCTCTGGAGTTGTGAATTTGGGGTTCTGACTTCTGACTCCCGCATCGCGGATTGCGGATTGTAGAAGTCAGAGGCATGATTCTGTGAAGCTGAGAATTTGGGGGTTCCTACATCCGATTCTCGCATCGTGGATTACGGATTTCAGAAGTTAGAGGTGTAAATATTCGGATTTGCACGTTTTGGTTTCAAATTTTTGACTCCCTCAAGGCGTATTGCGGATTGCGGAGAGGTGATTTCTTCGGAGTTGAGCATTGGAGTTCTGAATTTTTTACTCCCGCAAGGTGGATTGCAGATTGCGGAAGTCAGAAGCATATTCCTTTGACGTTGTATATTTGGAGTTTCGACTTTCCAACTCACACAAGGCGTATTGCGGAAGTCGTAGGTGTGTTCCTTCGACACTGTATATTTGGAGTTCTGAATTTCCCACTCCCACAAGGAGGATTGAGGATTGTGGAAGTTGGAGGTGTATTTCTTTGACGTTGTATATTTGGTGTTCCGACTTTCGACTTCCGACTTGTGGCTTACGAATTGTGGCTTGCGGATTGTGGATTTCAAACTGAAGTTTTGTAGCTGTGTAAAAGTGCAGAGCTGTAGATTCTTTGAAAAACAAATAGCAGGTTGTTTCTAAGGAGCTCCCCCTTCACCTCTAAAGGGCACCAGGGGAACCGGGGACGTTACAACGTATGAACTAGGATCTTGCTTTAGGGATTAGTTCCATCACAAGGATTCAAATCATAGGCTCTTCCATCTTTTAAAGTCATTTTTTGTGAACAATCAGTGACACTCAAGTTCTGTCTTTTGAACTATCGTTACAGATAGAGAAATGGTTATTTGAGCTATAGAATATGCTCCTTAATGTGTGAGGTCAAAAGGTGACCTGATGGTTGAAATACATTATAATATTTTTTGGATTGGGATGTGGTTTTATCATGATCAAGTTTCCCAATCATTATCTCAAAAAAAATACTTGAAACATATAAAAATGGTGTCAGACATACATTTCCTTGAGATGGGAATATCTATGCTCATGCTCAATGTGTGATAGAAGATGGCCGCCCAATTGTATACATTATGGATCCATGACATATAGAGGATGTATAAATCAGAGCCATGGAAAGAGTACACAATGGATCCATGTGATATATATGGAAGTGGATCATGGCCACAAATATAATATATTGTTGATCCATCTCGATTAGGAAATCATATCCTTGAACAGATACATAATGGATCAATGTCTCAATATGCATCAAGAGAATTAACTGTAGCTAAGGTGAGTGATATCAGTTCTCTTGATGGTAACAATGTCATATGATATATGGTACAATCTTGCACAAATCGGGAAATAGCACATATGTGAGAATGCTACCATTGGCCCAAGGACCTCCATCCAAACCGTAGAAAGGTACGAGTCCTACCCATGTTAATAGTCGATCTGGATTCGAACATGGAGGACACCATTTGATTATTGGCCATTGATGTATACCATTAACAAATGTGAGTAAACTCATCGATGATGATAATGGGCACCAAGGCACCTAGTACATTCTAGTTAGTGTGAATATATTTCTTGGAGTCGAACACTTGTATAATCAATCAAGTAGGAGACATTGATGTATTTCCACTTCCTGATAGCGAGGGAACTTTCCACTGATGACTACAATCCCCAAGGTACTACTAAGACTCTGGATCACATTTCCATACCATGATGTGTTAAAGTCGATGAGAAGAGATCCATTGGAATGGAGGGGTTAAGGAATCCTCCATCAACCAACAGGAGGAAATATTAGGGATTGATTTGACTTGGAAAAGGAAATGGAACAAAGTTTTGCATAATGGACCATCGAGTATGTATATTGCATGCACCAAATGTAAATAAATCATGAAGGAGACCCCCTGAGCAAAAACCAATAATGAAATCTATTGATAAGGATGAGGACTTCCATAAATGATGAAAATGGAATCCAAGGTACAATATGAATCCCAAATTTGAATAGATGTTTTGACATCAAGCATTATGGTAAACCACTTAGTCAATGCCCAATGATGAGTTACCATCCGTTGAGTGCAACGTTACTTGTCAATGATATAAATAGGGCCAGGTGCTATTACTCTAAGTAAATTTCTCAGAGCAAATGAGATTTTGTCGATGAGACATGAATCACCAGCGAGAAGTAAATGGGGACCTTACACACCATCATGAGTACAAACATTAATTTTAAACAATACATGCTAGGAACAAATTGACATCAGGGAACGGCCAACATATGAGGTCAAGGAAACCACAGAATGGTCGACAGGTTCTAGGAGTATCCTTGAACAATTAACACAACAAAGTAGTGACTTGGGTAGCTTATGACACAAAGGGACCAATGATATAAATATGCAATGTAGGATACATTGAGAGATTATCCATATGATTGGAAGAGTGAACAATCAGAGGAGTAACAAATATGATATCATGGTTTACATACTAAGGCCGTAACTAGAGCCCAATTTTATAAGTGATTCAAGACGGGTGCTTTGTTCAAGGATGACAAGACTTGCTTCCAGGAAAGTTTCTAATGGTTAAAGTTGAAAAGTAATAAAAGCTACACACACTAATTCAACCCCCCCCCTCTCAATGTGCCCGGTGTGTCCAACAATTGGTATCAGAGTAGGTCCTTCATAGAAAGTTTTATCAGCTTGAAGGAGATCTTTCACACACCATGGGGTTCTCAGTGAATGGAGTACCATTGTTTTGTTGTATAGATTACTTGATCTGGAAAATAAGAATGCAGTCTTATCTTGAAGCAAAAGGTATTGGTATATGGAAATTAATTCTTACAGGTTACAATCATCTGAAGAAAGTGAAAACAACAGCTCAGAAGGAAGTACAAAAAAATAATTCAATGGCTATGGAATCCATTCTAGAATTCCTGTAAGATCCTATGAAAGAGAAGATAGGGAAGTGCAACACAGCTAAGGAATTATGGATCAAATTAGAACAACTTTAATCCACTAAAGAACAAGAAGCAGAGGTTATAGAATTGATACTTGAAGACCTAACACATCTTCAAAAAGAGAAAATAGGAAAGTGCAACTCGGTTGAAGAACTGTCGCTCAAAATAAATCGGCTAAACTCAGATGAAGAACAAGAAGCAGAAGACAGCTCCATCAAAAAATCAGTACAAGATCTAGGTAAGTATGAAGGTAAGTCTCATGAACACTCGGTTTGTAATGGTTTTAAAGAGATATGCTTATCAGGCATGGAAGATAAGAGCTATTATGAATTCATAGAATGTAATACTTCATTTAATCTCTTAAAAGAATGCAAAAAGAAACCAAAGCTTTTAGATTTTTATTTAATCAAAATAATGTATCAATGTTGATTATTTAAAAATGAAAATAATAATGAAAATGATAATGATTAACATTTTTATATTTATTTTGTTTTATTTTATTTATAAAATTAAATATATTGCTTAAATTAATTATATTTAGAATATTGCAACATAAAGTGTTTTTTATTCTTTACTTATTTATTTCACAATTTTATTATTTTTTATATTTGCATATCTTATCCAATGTCCTATTTAAATGATGCATTAATGTTGAATATTTAAAAATGATAATAACGGTGATTAACATTTTTATATTAAGTTTGTCCACAGGGTGTAGAATAGACGGTGAATGGATGTATTGTTAAGGTACTCCTTATGCAAGGTCACTGGTTCGAAACTCCGTGGGTATGAGTCTTACAGTAAAAAATTAAGTCAATTCCCGCTAGCTCATTCGATTATGGTGTGGGTCTCATTAAAAGGGTGACCCGGGTTCAATTTCCCTTAGGGTTGAGCTAGTTGGGAGGAGACACCCAAAATCCAACCAGTTGAGGGTTGGTGTGGCCCGGGACGGGTGCGATCCCCAAGTGATTTTGACGGCTTAGATGCCCCTGGGTCATGGTTTCTTAAACCAAATACCACTCCCGCAAGTCAAAGAAATTCTAGCAAATAAAAAAAGCATTTGTATATTAATTTTATTTTATTGAATTTATAAAATTAAATTTATTATATAGTTATTATATTCATATTTTTTGTTTTTTAATTACACACACACTTTTTAAATCTTATCCAATGTCTTCTTTAACTATAAATCTTATAAAAAAATTGTTTTTATTTTGATAAAAGTGGACCTTCCCCTCATTGAGAGCATCGCTATGACTGGGTATATGATGTACAATTCTAAGATTATTAACATGGGAGACCAGAGACTTCCTAAAATCGCTTTAAAATTTAGCCAAGACTACCTGCGGCTCAAGAGAGGTTGGTTTGAAAGATGTCGTGGCTTGGTTAAACCATTGGGGGATTGACAAAAATGTCACTTTGCAAAATATCAATAACATTACAAATATTATCATATCTAAGTTTAAAGAGAAAATGTGGGGCGAGAAAGGATTAGAGGCTAAAAGAAAATTAAGATACTATAAGGAGGTCATTAACCCTAACCTGGAAGATCGAAAGTATCTCCATGTTTTAACTAGTCCAAAGAAGAAAATTAATATAGCTAAGATAAGAACAAACTCTCACAAGCTTCATAGTGAAACAAGATGATTGGAAATTCCTAAAAGACCATGGGTGGAAAGGATTTTCCATTTCTGTGAGACTATGAGTGTTGAGGATGAAAGTCACCTTGTCTTAGAGTGCCTTGCATACACCCACATTAAATCACAGCTTCATAATCTTTGCTACAATACAAACCTCCCTAACCTTCTAACATGTCAAACTATGACGACTTAGGAACACTTCTTTTTAAGATTTTTGAGCAGAGGAATGCAATTTTACAGCAATATAAATAAATCATTTCTTTTCTCTTAAGGTCTGATAGACCAAAGTGATCTCAATGGACGTTAACCACCACCACCATCATTATTTTTTCACAATAATAAAAAATATCTTTTTTTTAACTTAGAATTAATAATCTTTTCATCATAACTCAACTTCTTTTATTTTTAATTAATATTTTCATAATTCAATTTCTTTTATTTTTAATTAATATTTTCATTTTTTTTATTAATATTTTTTGTTTACTTTGTATTAATATTTTTTGTTTACTTTGTATTATTTTGTTACTAGACAAAAACACTCGAGAAACACTCTAAAGTCTCATATTTACTTTTTACTTTGTATTAAAAGTAAAAAGGAAAGTCTCTAGTTTAAGTCTCATATTGCCTTTTTACTTTGTATTATTCTTTTTTGTTTATGGTCGACATAATATTTACCACATAATCCTAAGCTCTAAAGTCTCTAGTTTAAGTCTCATATTTACTTTTTACTTTGTATTATTCTTTTTTGTTTATGCCCGACATAATATTTATTACTTTTTACTTTGTATTATTTTTTTTTGTTTACTTTGTATTATTTTGTTACTCGACAAACTCGACAAACATTTGACAAACACTCGACTCACAAGATCTCCCCCATACCCTCTCGACCCAATTAGTGGATTAAAAGTTTATGATAAAGCATTAAGTTTGATGAACGAAAGGTAAAACATTAAGTTTAATGGATTAAAAGTTTATGGTAAAGCATTAAGTTTGATGAATCAAGGGTAAATCATGGAAGATTAAGTATTAATATTAATTAATATATTTAATTATATTAAAATAATTATAATAATAATTAAAAGTATTATGATTTAATATATATTTGAAAATTGTAATAACTTTTTTTTTGTTAATTAAAGAAAATGTTTACAATTCAAATATTATCAATTTATTGAGGTTAGTATAAAAATTTATCTTTAATATTTAAATAAACATAATTATAATGTATAGTAATTTTTAATATTTTGTCATTATTTTATAAAATTTTATGTGAAAATAAAAATTTGTACCATAACTTATTTGTCAAAATAATAAAAATGATAACCATCACTACTTCACTAATCTATAAAAAAAATAGACTTAAAAATATATTCACATCAACAATCAATGTCAAAACATTCACATTTACAAATAAAATAATAAAAATTGTCTCTTACCATATTAAATTGCGAAAACAAACATCATGTTTTTGTTTTTGTTTTTGCCTATATAAAATATAAATAAATACTTGGTATTTAGAGTTGTGTACCTAATTATTATAACATATATTATAAACCTTTTTCTCTAAATTATTTCGTTGATGATAATTTTATAATAATATTCTAATACTAAGACTTTATAGTGTTATATTTCGTTATTAATGAAGTGTCAATGTTATATTAGAATGAGTATAACACTTTTATAAATAACTTAAGATTTTTTTTAATTATAATTATAATTTTATATATATATATATATATATATTTTTGTAATCATTTTTTTTTCTCGAATCTTTCTAAGTTGCAGGAGTGGTCTAAGAAACTATGATCCAAGGGCATCTAATCCGTCAAAATTACTCAGGGATTCACACTTGGCTTGGACCGCACCAACTTCAACTTGGTTGGTTTTGGGTGTCTCCTCCCAACTAAGTCACTCCCAAGAGGAATTGAACTCGAGTCGCCTTGTAGACAAAACCCACACCTTAACCAAGTGAGCTAGTAGGAATTGACTTTTAAAAGGAGGACATTGGATGGGTTTTGATCCACTTATGTGTCCACGGGTCACGAGACCATTTAATATAATCTCTTTCGATGGAACCACATGCTCAAGCACAACCTCAAGGTGCCCCATGGCTCTAGGCTCGGCCCTCACAAGAATTGAACCTTTCCCCCCATGAGAAACTCCTCACTCCTCACCAATGGATCCAACCCCTTTGGACATAATAATAAAAACTTTGTAATTATTATTATTATTATAAAAGTTTTGTAAATTTTTCTTTATGTAATTTATTTTTTTAATAATATAATTAACTAGATCTATTAAAAATTTAATTTTCATTATTACTTGGGAAAATGGAAATAATCCCTAATACTATGCCAATGGCTTGGCTAATAGTGTAGTTCACCTTGACAAAGGGTGGTTAAGAAACGGGGGAGGACACCCTCATCGAAGACGGCTCCCCTAGTTTTAAATGAGCGTCACATGGTATTATACTTGGAGTTAATGGGCATGTACTACAAGTGGCAAGTCTCTAGAGTACCATGTGCAAATAGTATTTTCCATTTAACTCTCTGCATGGGAGATCATTCCCAAATTCAGACTTTGCTTGAGTTGCAGCTGCTCCATGTTAATATTTTCACCATTATGCATCCTTGGGATGAATATGGGTTATCTCTGAGTGAAGAATTTGGTTATGTTCTGCAATCTTTTGGTTGGAATGTTTGGATTGTGAAGATTATGTCCTTTACATTGAGTAATTCACGTTTCTTTTTTGTTCCCGCTTGCAAAAATCGCCCGTGAGAAGACAGGGTACCGGTCATTGGCATGTTGCTTCTTGTGGTGGCTACAAGCGTAGGTGTGGTGTTGTTTGTGGTTCATTGGTGCCTTTCTGGCATTCTCCCCCTTTGTTTATCCTTGTGGGGGAGCTAAGGGTGTCTGGGGGCATCATGAGTAATATCAACAATGATAAGGACAAGGTCTGTTGGATTTGGGATCCGAGGGATGTTTGCACTAACATTAGGGAAATGAAGAATCTCATACAACATATGAATTCAAGGTTGGAATGGGTCATTGATAGGGTTGAGCAAGGGACCACTCATGCAACAATAATGGATTATCGAATTAATGATATGGAGGGACAAGTTCGGGTCTTGAACGTGGCAGGTGGAGAATTTAACCCTTAATTTCGAAGCACATGAAGCTATTCTTAGAGGAGACAACTCCACATAGACTGAGCAAGAGGGCTCCCAAGACATGCACAATGACTTAGCTAATACGCTATGTGGTAGAAATTTCCAGCTCCTCTACAATGAAAAAATGATAGGCTTATTTCTAGTCACGGTAGTTCCTTTGTTTATGATTTTATATGCAGTGCTTTTGCATCTATTTGCTACAGTAGTTCATCAAGATATATAGTATTAAGATATATGTATCAGGGACTTTGTGTTGAAACATGTTTCTGAGTTTTATTTGATTGCTTGAAAACCTGTTTTGGAAGTTTTTCACTGTAAATTTTAAAGTGGACTCTGTATTGTTTATTTTGGTTAATTTCTCAACTTTTTTTAATATAAAATGATAACCATTCTAGTTTATATATATATGGATTTTAATTATAATGATCAATCTTCCTTATTGTAAATTTTATTATTATTATTATAAATTTTATTGTTATTAATTATTAATTTTATCATTGTGATTGTAACATTTTATATTATTCTCCTTGAATTAAAATAAAATATGTGTATAGTTACATTTCACCAAACAAATAAATTAAATATGTACTTACTTTTCACCAAACACAGAAAGTGGGTGTAGAATCTATGGTCGACATCGAAAATTTATTGCATTTTGACATCATTTCCCAGTTGGAAGAAGACAAAAAAAAATCGTCATTTTCACTCTATTAAAAAATTAAGAATAAAGCAAATTTAATGTTCTAAAATTAAAAATTAAGAAAAAAACAAATTTAATGTTTTAAAAGTATATAACGTATTGATAATATTCTAAAATTATACGACGTATTCCATTTTAGAAATAAAATATGTTATCAAGTTAAGGTATTATAAATTTAAAATTATGTTGTTTTTAGTTGAAACAAACTTTACTCATTTTATTAATAGAAACGTAGGTTGTAATGCTATTTTGATATTCCAAAGAAAACATAGCTTTCATTGATCCTTAAATTGGTAAAAAAAGTGCATAGACTATCCAACATAGTTTAGAGTTTCATAAACATAGTTTACGACCATAATGGGTAGTTTTAAGGATAAAATGTCAACACATAAAAGTAAGTACAATAAACATGAGGGTTGTATAGACAATTACGCCTCTAGACCCCTTCTTAGAACTTATCTAAGCACTTGATAGGGAGATCCCTTCTGATTCATGCTATAATAGTAGATTACTTACTTTGTGGTTCTTGAACAACTCGCTTTGCCAATTGATCTGTGTCCATGTTGAGTTCCTAAAGATGTGGGTGGAGAGATATCAATTGCATTCTTGATATAATCTTCATTGTTGACCTGACCCGAGCCTGCTGAGATGTCCATTGCTTCATTGTCCTTGGATAACCATCAGATGATCACTTGAGAGCCCTTTAAAATAGGCAACCTTTTGATTCCCAAATCCTAGGAAATTTTAAGTCGAGTACTCACTGCCATGAGTTCTACCCTATTATTTGTAACTCTATTAGTCCCTAGGATGAAAGATAACTTCTTCTCATTTGGCATTTGGATCCATCCTCTAGGGCCTAGATTTCCTTGAGAGGCCCCATCAAAATATCCTCTAGGGACACTTGGGTTACAATCTGGATGAAGAGATCGCTAGGGCTTTACCCTTTTAGCTCGATGATGCATTGTCCTACTGGCCTTCAACCTATAGAAGAGTGGGTAAATGATTAGTGGTTTCTTTTGAAAACTATTCTCACTATGCATAACCCATATTGACCACATTACTTCCAAAGCTATTGATTTTTCCTCCTCATCAACGAATGTGATCTATTAGTGAACTGCCTCATTTATACCACCCCTAGTCCAAGTAACTTGGGATTTTCTTAAACTAATGGAGATAGTCTAGACTTCCATTGTGAAGTGATAGTGTAGAAAAAATGTGCTCAGATGATTCGAGCTTGTTCCTTACAGAGAGGGCATTTGGTAGGACCTATCCATCCTCTTTTCTATAACATATCCCAAGTTGGGATTGGCACCTTTAGTGTAATCCAAGTATGAAGGATGGTCTACAGAGGAGCCTGTAATTTCCATAATACCTACCACCACCAGGGACTCTCTAGATTGCTTCCTAGAAATTGTGTTCTATATCCCAATTAAACATTGTATTTTTCATTTTTCAGGTTTGCTTCCCATAATAATCATCATCCCCCTCTCTCAATTTGATCCCTACTTGGGTGAGAGAGTTGGTGTAAGCTATCCATTGTAATTCCCCAAATATCTAAGTGTTGTTACTTATGCTTGAGGCTACTTGACTAAGGAAGATCATATTTCTAGTTCTCAGGGTGTCCACGAGCTAACTGGGCATCATGTAATTTGGGTTGTGTCTATCCTATCGATCCATTCTTAATGATATGTGTGCCATCTCCCAACTTCTAGAAAATAGTATATGTTATTATCTAAGTTGATTGTAGTGTTAGGTTAATCTTGACTCGGTTATAAAGTGATTAAAGATAACCTTGATTTGGTCAATATTGGGTTTACCATTAGTGTTTTACGAGTCCATGGGTTTGGGTACCCCATGGTATTTTCTCATGGTTTCAGCATGTGATGAAGTCTATTTAAAGGCCCGAGTAACTCCATTGAGATGCCTAGACTAGTAGATATCTAATTGGTGGTTGTTTTCCCAATATAGGGTTCCATGGTAAAAACACGTGTTCATCTTTTGTGCTTGTTTTTGTGAATTATATATTTTTCTAACATGTGGTATCAAAGTGAGGTTAGGTTAGCTTGGACTCCTCACGATAGTGGCTACGGTTCTAATGTCATGGGCCCATGGAGTATATGTAGTATCATAGCATTGAATAAATAAGCACATGGAATATAGTGGATGAATAAGAAGTACCCAGTTAAGGAGTGCTTGATTTGGTTCACTATATTAGAGATCGATGCAGGTGAAGAAGCACTTGGATGTTTCCTGCATCACATACTCGTGTAAGATTTTTTTATGGAGTTGGAATTAATCAAAATGTAAATGGGAATATAGTTGTAATACCTATTTAGGCATGCATACCCCTGGCTTGATGGGTCACCCATGGAAAGTCTATTGTAGATTTAGGTAGACTAAAGAGGGGAGCATGTTGTTATTCCCCATACTTGGTTAAAAACTTTGATGGGGGTGGTACTTACCCCAAGTCACGTTTAAAGTGGGGAATGTTAGGTTAATCTTGACTTGGTTATAAAGTGATTAAAGATCACCTTGATTCAATCAATAATTGGTTTACCGTTAGTGGTTTATGAACCCATGGTATTTGCTCATGGTTTAAGTATGTAATGAATCCTATTTAAAGGCTTGAGTAACTCCAATGAAAAATGCCTAAAGTGGTCGATGTTTAGTGGCAACCATGACTAATAGATATCTAATTGGTGGTGGCCTTCCCTATATGGGTTTCCATGGTAAAAACACGTGTTCATCTTATGTGCTTGGTTTTGTGCATTATATATTTTTCTAACATGTACAATGGCCTTTCAGAAATCCAATCCCCCCGTAACTTTTTAGTCGAGTTTCTGAGTCATTCCTCCAAAGAGGATGGGGAGCAGTGATCAAATTTGAAGGGTGGGTCTTAATTTTTATTGGAAGGGCATTTGTTCTTGGAGCCCTTCAAAGATGAAGGACAATTTAAATAATTGTACTTCAATTGACAAGTATAAATTAACTAAACCTTTCCTCCAAAAAACAAATATTGCCCATCCAAATTTTTACACTCTTAAACAACTGAGCACTCCTTAATATCTACATGATAAAATGGTATCTTTTCAACAAAACCGAATTTGAACACATTAATTTGACATATATGTAACATTACTTTTATAGTTCATTAAAATAACAACTATTTTGTTGTATTTTTCTAGGTTAGACCACACTTCATTATAGAGAAAAACTACTTAGACTATGCAATAACCATATTGGGCCATCTGCATCATCTTATGCATAGTGCAAGACGTTGTAACTAGATATAGTCTTAAAATAAAACTAGAACCATGAGAAAATTACTTACTTTGAACCATGTACAAAAAGAAGCCACTAAGCAAAACAAGGCTATAGTAAAGCTACAACCAACATATACATATAAAACCAACCAAAACCTTAATTCAAACCAGAGAGATGGAAACCATCCAATCTTGAGAGATGTAAGAATGATGGACATTAGGTGCCTAAGAAAAAATAATAAATAGCTCAAAAAAACATTAAAAAAAATCCTCCATACTAAGCAAGTTAGCAACGCTAGCATCATAGGGGCTTGGGCATCAAATTTTGTTGTTCAACACTTGTTGCGACAACATACAGTTATGGGATGGAGGGGAAATGAAATCAAGCCTAAGTCAATTGGAGCCTTGCAACTCGCTGCATGTTTGAGTCTCGACAATCTACCTTGTAAATTGAACTAGAACAACAAAACACGTTTGTGAATGGCTCGATTTGCGAAAATTCTAGATACATGAGTAATTAAGAGCTCGAGGCTCTAAAATTTGATGTGTTTTTTACCAATCCACGATTCAGTGAATTCATAGTCACTAGCATGAAATTTAAGTTATTTAATGAAATAATTAATGTATATACTTCTATGTCGAAACTGTTTTCCATGCTGATGCGGGCCACTGCCCTCCTTATTGTCTTACCAAAAGGCATGAGAATGAGGAAGAAGACTTAAAATTATGGACTTCACCATCAAAGAAGCCTTACAATCACATTGGTAAGGAGTGATAAGAAGATCACAACAATCCAACGTATCAAATCTCAGATGACAATGCCAATTAAAGACTTATATGGTAAATTTAATATAAGACTTACTTATAGTTGTCTCTTACTCTTTGCGTCTTGACACATTTGATAATTTATGGTTGTCTCTGCGCCTTGACCCAATTGATATTATAAGGTGAGGATGTGCATGCATAATAATCCTTAGTTATGACTATGCGATGAGGATTTAAATGGAAGAGGATGTAAAGACATGTAATTTTTATACGTATTTTGGCGGCGAGTGTTGAAGACAAACGTGGTGAGAAACCACATATGTTTGGAAGGACGAAGGGAGATTACATGATCATGATAATGCCACCCATCAAATTGAAGACAATTCCTGAGCCAATTTATTTTTTATTATTATTAATAACCATTGTGGTACTTTGGTCCAAATGTTTTTTCTAACTCATTGTTTCTCCATATTGTGTGCCTAGTGCCACCTCTCTATATCAATGCATAAATCAATCTCTGCTTGGTTTGTGGTTCTAGCTGCATGTCATTATTTGTAGTTGCATGCCATTGAGTGTTGTTTAGAGTTGTCATGAGTCTGTGACATTCATGCAAGAAATGAAGTCTTGTAGAGGTGGACTCATCAAAGCGGCAATTTGAATTTCATTTTGACGAAAAACGAGTGGACATTGGTAGCCAGGTTCACATAGGTAGTAGGCACAATGTTTCGGCCTTGTTTTGAGCCTAGTAGTGGTTCTCTATTGTTACAGCCATAGTCATTGACACATTGTTACACCTTAGATCTCAGCTCGAAGTGACTCGGGATTCAGAGTAAAATCCCAGTGGCTAGTACCTCGTAGTCATCAGTCATCACTCATCAACTTGCAAAGCTAAGCAGTGAGTGCATGACATGAGTGAGTGAATAATTATAATTTATGATATTTCCAATATTTTGAATGTTGAGTCGAATTTTATAGCATAGGAATTTCAACATAGAAATTGAAATTTATATGGAGGGGTAATTTCAAATGTTGCCCTTCTTTTGAAATGTTGATATAAATTATGTCCTTCCTATTGGAAGGGTAAAATTCAGATTTTAATTTTTTTTTGAAGGGCAATTTTAACTTTACACTTCTAGGAAGGGCTAGAACCCTTTGGAAGGGCCGGGAAGGGTTCAAATTTGAACGCTTATGGGGAGATGTATTTTTGGGTTGACAATTTCCTTCCATATTCATCTTCTATTGATAATCTTCCAAATGCCCTTTTCCCCATGTGACTTGCCAAAAAATTTCAATTGTTTTACTCCCCCTCCTCCTAAATCTTTCGACTAAGCTAGAGATTCCTAGGAGACCAAAGCCATACCTCGTTATTCTTTATCTCCATTCCATAATAACCTTAGGAATATTTGTTTAATTTGTGAGAGAGTGTGAGTGGGAATGGAAACCAATCCCATCTAAGAAATTGGTATAGCCTAGAGAACTCTTGATCTGAGTATCTGTGTACCTACATGAGATATCCATTGATGTGTCCAACGATTGATCATTGCCTTTAATCGATCTAGCATCCATATCTAGTCTTTGATTCCATAGTTACTTGGATTTAACAAGAAGCCCAAATAAGACAACTTTGAGTCGAACTCTTGGATATTATAGGGGAGAAAATTTACAATCATTTCCCTTTGAAATTGAGGGACATAGTTGAAACAAAAAAGGATTTTTCTTTGCTAATTTCCATTCCCAATGCACTACAGAATAAATACAAGATTCTAGAGAGAGATGTTGCTTCCCTGGTAGAACCATTTCTAAAGAGGATAATGTCATCCATAAACATTAGATACGTGAGGTGGGTTGAGTTTGTGATTTCCTTTTATCCTTCCTTCTTAAAAAATGTCCTTAATAATCTACCAAGACCCTCAATTACTATTAGAAATAAGAGAGGGGATAGGGGGTACCCACGACGAAGTCTTTGGGTTATGGTGAAAAAAGGGGAGGTTGAATCCCTAATGAGAATTGTTAAACATGGAAAGGAGATCATTTCTTCTATCCATTTTTCAAGGGCCAAGAGAAACCAACATGGATCAAAATCATTCTCATGTAGAGCCATCATACTTGGTCAAAATCTTTGGAAACATCAATTTTGGTGATGAAATCTCTCTTACTCGGGTTTTACAGAATGGAGGACCTCTTGGGATAATCCAATGGCACCTTGAATGTCTCTACCATGAGGAACCCCATTTTCTCTCGAGAGATGTGAGTGGAAAGCAAATACTTAATGCAATGGGTTATGATATTGGAAATGATTTGGTATAAATAGTTGTAGAGAGAGATAGGTTGAAAAGAATCAAAACAGATAGGATTATTTACCTTTGGTATCAACATTAGGAAGGTTGATTTAAGAACCCTACGGATTCTTTCTTCTTTCCTTGAAGACTCCACCAACAAAAAGAGGTCCATGTGAATAGTCTCCTAAAACCCCTTGAAAAACTCTACTTAGAAGCTCACAGGTCTCAAAATTTATCAAGTTGGAGCTTAAAAGTGACCAACTTGAGATAAGAGGGTCTTATTATTATAGGATTTCTCAACCGATGCAGACAAAGATCGAGGTCCCTAGTCTGAATGGTTTAGATCTAGAACAAAAGAGAACAAATCGTACAAACCTCCACCTAAGTCAATCAAATGATAACAATGGATGAGTATAAAAAATACATACCATTGATATAACAGTTGTTGTAATGATCCAAGAGCAGCCGCGATCCAACTTCACATGCAAAGGAACCTGCCAAAGATTAGAACGAGACAACAACAAGTGAAGTAAAAACAATACAATTGACTTATGCGAGTGACCAAGGAATCTCACAATATACCATCAAGAACATCAGATGTATGGGAAGGAAAATACAATTGTATTAATCAAAGACAAAAAGAAATTACAACTATTTAGGCCTTGGTGTTGTAGCTTCCTACCTCCTCTGTCAAAGTTGTAGTCCTTTGGTGTACACCTCCAATCCCTTCATGCACCACTCAAAGCATATTCTTGAAGTATTCGAGATGCCCTCTGAAATTGGTGAATATCTCCCTCCAGCACACCATGGGTTTTTTGCTTGGACAATAGTTAAATATTCAAATTTTTGAATGTTGTACTCTAACACCTCACACCACTACGCAATTCCATGCATTGTCCTGGACTTAAGAGTTCCCTCCCTCCCCAAAGAGGAATCACTGGAATGCAATGCCAATTATTCACATTTTTTATCAACTGAGGAGCCCTCCCGGGGAAGACCTTCAACAATATCTTGACTAGAAATAGAATCCATGAGGCAGGGCGACAAAACTAAAGACCAGGCATCACTTGTGTGAGTCTGCTTCAAGTTAAGGATGATAATATCGACGTATATAGAATACATAATGGCCCATTCAATAAGCCCCTCAATCCTATGTACTCCACTGCTTGCCTTTGCATGCAAGCTTTCAAATTTATGCCATGCATTAGTTGTCTTGGGAAAGTGTTTTGAAGGGGAGATGCACGAAGCCCCCCCCCACCCTCTCCCCAATTCTTCAATATGGTCGTCGATGCCTTGAGGAGGTTCACGGTGATTCATAATCCATGCAAACCATAGGATTTTGTTTTCCCCACACTTCTATTACTTTCATATGAATACAACCTTCCAATATAGATGCTCTTATTGTTAAATATCATGGAATCCATTCTTTTATCGATACTTGATTCTCTATGAATATAGTACCTTGCTCGGGCTGAGTCCCTTGGTTCGTTTTCTGATCTACCAGCTCATTATTTTCATGCTTGACATGCAAAAAATCCACTGTGTTGGAGAGAAGAATATTCATAATTCACATTTGAACTCTGCTATAGAAGGAAGAGCCCTCCTTGAAAGTCTTTCTCATTTTTTGAATAACTATTCTTGAATCACCAAATACAAGGAGACTTGTGATGTTTAAGCCAACCGAAATCTTTAGGCATTTCAAAAGGGCCAACCATTCTGGTTGATTATTCGTTTTCTTTCTTGTAATATCCCGATTTTGACCCCATTGCATTAAAATGTAAATGATGTAATAACGTTATAAAATCGTGGCGAGGAGCTCAAGGCCAAGGCCCTGCCATCGATTTAGTGTTAAAAATTGATGCATGTGGTTTGCGTGCTATCCAGGCACAATAGAAATCATAAATATCATGTAAATATGCATTTTAATCAAATACCCACAACTAGCTATGCAATGCAATGCAACAAGAGTATGGGGGCATGATTTTTACAAGGAATTGGGAGGGAAATATTCAAACCCTTGGAGCCAATAAAGCCAATCCAAGTGTCAATGAGAGAACCCATGAACCATCAACCACCCATGTTGACTTTTGTACCCAATCATTTATTTCTTCCAAGAGTTGGTTGAGGTAGTTAATGCATTGGAAATGGGAAGGTATGGCTGTCCAAATTCGGGTATGGGAAAGCCACCATTTTGGAAAAAAGTGTTTGGATTCCTTGGCAAGAAAAGAGCCATGAATTTTCTCCCCAAGCCATTATTCATCAACCAATTTGGCTCTCTCACGAGTTTGAAGCTACCTGGGTGTTTGTCTCCATGATTTTTCTGTGTTTTCCTTCATTCTCAGCTGGGAGAAGGGTGTTTTTGTGATATAAAATAGTGGGGAAGAAGAGGAATCTGTTTGGGGTCCCTGGGGTTTCATTGAGGTTGTTTTTGGCCATTGGAATGCTCATAACCCGTGGGAAAAATCGTTTTTGCTCCCTGTGGTCGATTTTCCCTCTCACAATCCGTTTTTAGTGTGCCCACGATTTTGGTAAAAACCCTTGGACATATTGTTTGTAAATCCCATTGTTAAAAATTTGTATCCATGCCCAATATTTGAGATTGTTGTGTGTGGGAGGGAATGATTTGGTTTGAGATGGGTATCCATTGCTTTGGCTTGAGCTTGAGTGCAAGAATCCAAAAATAGAAGGGTTCACATTTGGCTTGATAAACCCAACTATGGGATGGCTTGGATTAGATCTGATGTGCATTTTGATGTGCATGAGCTTGAGTGTTCCCATTCCTTGTAGGAATCATGCCCAGCTCGGGTGTGGCAACTATGCTGAGAGATTGATGAGCACAGTTGGCCTATGGCTGGGTGGAACGTTGCAGTTGTGTAGCTAGTTGCTTGGGACAACTCCAAAATCAAGATAAGTATTCTCAATGTGTTTTACTTCTGCTTTGTTTTATTTGATGCATGTTATCCATATGCTAGAAATTGCAATATATATGTGTGTGTAGAAGAAATTTCATTCCGTTGTGTTTAATAGATTTATACATCTGCACACACATGTGTTTTTATTTGTATGAATCTGATGAATGGGGCTGAGTTTATGTAAAAGCCCCATAATTGTAATCATGTTCTCTCCCTTGCGTTGGATCGATGGGAGGGGACGTGACATTTCCCAGTCCCCAAGCATAAGTTTTTACAATTTTTCCATCGGGATCCATGCCAAGATCCCTCCCGCTCTTGCCACCCCCTTAAAATTATACATCTTGAAGCATTTTTGGATGTCTTAATTTTTGCAACCCCGAACTTCGAAGTTTTAAAGAATAATCGAGGTAATTAAAGTGTTGAAAAAAATATTTTTTATCCTAATTCCATAGCTCCATATTTCTACATTTATTTTCAAGAACATAATAAGTTTTCCAACAAATAATGATTATTTTCTCAACACTATGATTTGTTGCATATGGAAATTGATTTAATGCCTAAGTACTTGTAATATTGCATCTCTTCAAGTGTGTTATCACTATACAAAATTGAAGGATAAAATATTTAATTGTTATAGTCTTGGTTTTATCAATATCATTGGTAATCTCATAATCTTTGCAAAATTGTTGGGGAGCCTTGAGTTGCTTGTGAAGATGTTCAATAATTTTTGCAAGGAATACAATATTATCATCATATAGAAGAAGGAAGACCATGAGTTCAACCGTATTAATACCAATGCATCATTCCCATTCTAAACATTATTTAGTTTTATCAATATAGATGCCAAAAAGGATGGGACAAAGGGGTTACCTTTACTTAACATCAATATTACAATTGATATCCATATTAAACCACTTGTTATTACACTACATCTTAACACTAACACATGAATTCTTCATTTTTTTTTGTCTATACAATCCTTAATAATAACTCTAACCTTAGTAATAACTCTAAGGGTGGCAATATGATCAATAGTAGCATGCTAATTCTTTAACCCTACTTTCCTTTTGATCCTTTTACTATTTTACTAAAGCTATTGACTAATTTTTCTTTCAAGAATTGAGTGAAATAATTTCACTAAAAGGAAACTAATCATGATAGTTTAATAATTGATTAGATCCTTTTGATTCCAAATTTAAAAATAAAAAACATCTAAACTTTAAATATAATTTTTAAGAAAGTTTTTATCGAGCAACTTGATTGAAAATATGAAAAACCAAGATCATACTTGTAAATTTTGAAATGACTTAATATCATTTAATATTTAAATAATATTACTTTAAATATTTTCAACTCTCTCATATAATTTATAAATATTTCTTTATTTTTAATGAAACATTAATATTTGTTATATAAAAATATATATAAAATTATAATTTTCATACTCAATTTTCCAAATCTTAAGGCCATAGTGAAAAATAATAACTACTCTCACTTGTCCAAGTCTTCATGACATAATAAAAAAAAACTAATTTAAAATTTTCAATGTTGATGTACCAACTAATTTAAAATTTACAGTGTTGATGTACACTTTACAAATAAAATAATATATTTTAATATTTGTGTGTATTTACAAAATATATGAAACAATTATGTAATAAACAATGTTCAAGATTATACATAAATATTTTATACATTATAAAAATAAAATTGTATATAAAATATGACTTTATTGTCATTCTCAATGTTTCTTTCTTCTGGAAAGGGTTTATGAAAATGTTTCCTTGGATTAGTAATTTTTTAGCTTGGCAAGTTAGGTATGGCAAAGATGTGATAGTTGGCATTGATTCAATTCTGGGAACTGACACAGATTTTAAATTATCTCAGGATCTTCAAAAGCTTTTCTCGGACTATGGTTGGCTCACTCTGAACCAATTCAAGAGATCAAAAGGTCTAGTTCCGGATCCATCTTACTGGCTCACTTTCTCTGATCTTGGTCTAGCAGGAAGATGGGAAGACGAATAGAATAGGTTTTTGCAGCATCTGAATCTTGCTGGTATTCGAATCACAAATGAAAAAGACAATATTATTTGGTCTAAGAATCCTACTTCTGGTTAGGTCATAGCAAGAATTGAATATCAGGTGATTGTCGAAAGCCATATAGATGGTGATAGGAAATAGTGGTATCGTGCTCTTTGGAATTGAAATCTTCCACTAAAAATAAAGTGTTTTTTATGGTTGGTGTTTAATGACAAAATTCTAACGTGGGAAAACTTGAAGCATTGCGGCAAACAAGGTCCTAATATTTGCATTCTCTGCAAAAGGAATTGTGAAATAGTGGATCATTTTTTTTACATTGCAGTTTTTCCAATGAGATGTGGAGGAAAATATGTTTGGCCCTGAAGATCAAGGTAGAGTGGCCTAGCATGGGCTTTGAAAAAGCTTATCAGAATTGGATACAAAAGCACCGGCATCTGAAAAATATCCTTGGATTAGTGGTGTGGTCAATCTGGAACATTCGTAATCAGGCTATATTTCAAGATGTTTCTCCTTCTGAGAAAGCGGTATTGTGTATGTTCTGGCACTTGTTCCATCTTTATAAAAATTCCTATCATGTTTGTCGAAATCCTAAAAGAAGGATTAAACTGAATCTAGACTTCTCCAGTACTGCAATTGGATTTTTTGACGGGGCTTCAACAGAGTCGAGTTGTGGTGCTAGATTCCTCATCAACTGTGGAGTGGATCTCACATACAAATTATGTCTTATGTGTGGTGGGGGATCTAATACAAAGGCAGAGTTACTTGGGCTGTGGGGCATATTAAAAGTGGAAATTTGTTGTGGTCTAGGCTCTTTCAGAATCTTCGGTGAAGCTTTGGTAATTGTGAACTGGGAAAATAAAATTCAACAGCTCAACAACATTCAGCACAAGCATTGGCGTGACAGAATCTCTAAAATGATGTCTTGGTTTATTGATCTATCCATTGATCACACTTATAGGGAAAACAATGATGTCGCTGATGCCTTGTCAAAAGAGGCACTCGATGGGGATGCTGGAGTTCTTTACTGGGAAGAATGGGTTGAAAATTTGAATACTCAATATGGATCTATGTTTTTCTTTTCTGATGTATTTTAGTACTCAGTTTTTGTAGAGGCTAGTTTATGTTTTAATGGGACAGTTGTCTTTAAGTTTTGAGTAGATGGTGTAATTATGTATTGGCACGTGCTTGTAAACATTATCAGTAGTCCCTGCTTTAGACAGGGAGGAACCTATTTTGGTTGTCTTGTACTTTTTTATTTCCCTTGAAATAACAAAAAGTACGGTTTACAAAGAAGTCTTAGTTATATTATATGGATGTAAAGTTTGAGGTTACAATTCTTCTAAATAAATATGGAAGGAAAATCAAACAACTAAAGAAGTTTATGAAGCATTGAGAGAAATCAAATTTATGGAGGTGTAAATTATTATTATTTAAATCCATTTACTTAATTCCTTCATTTTAATTTTTTTTTAATACACTTCAAGAAATTTGATTCCTAAAAGTGCTTGATAAATCTAAGTTTAAGATAGATTTACAATGATTTTAAGTTTTTAGCTTTTATATAAAATTTAAAATTGAGTCCAAATATATCACTAAATAGTTTTTTCTTTTGTCATATATAACTTATAATAATTTATAACATCGAAACCAAAAGATATACACTATTCAATTCTCTTCCTAATAATCTATAACATTGAAATAAAAAGAAATACACTATTGAATTCTCTTCTTAGAGGCCTTAGATTTCCACCTATTGAAAGCAATGCTATAATTAAATGTACCTAATATACAAGTGTAAGACAATTGACATAAAGGATAAATATTGATTTTTGGTTAAACCATTGGATAACATAGATGGGATACAACTCTTCTAAACAACACAAATTTTAAAAGCACTAACACAACTAAATTTAAAAAAAGATTGTGGTGTAACAAAAAAAATTAGAAAATAAGAAAAAAGTTAAAACTATGATTAAAGTATTATAAATCAAGCATTCATTACCCAAACTTAAAAAGTCTAAAACATCTTTATACTAAAACTAATTTAAAGAGAAAATAAGCCAACAAGCTCTCGTAATCTTTATGATAAAAGTTAAAAACAAAATCTAAAATAATCTTCCATTAAATTTTAAAAAATTACCAATTTTCATTTTTACAATTACAATCCTAAAAATTTCCATTTTAATCTCAAATTCAAATAACTTCTTAATATATATATATAATCAATAATTTTTAATCGATTTTCATATAAAAAACTAAAATTACTATTTTTAAAATATAATAGTTATCATTATGGTATATATAAAACTTCCAACCTTTTATATATTTAAAAAAAAAACTTATATTCTATTGTCCTAGCATTAAATATAACTAGCATGTCAACCACTTAATTTGTGGTTGATAAACATTAATAGGCCACAAGTTAAGTGCCACAAATAATATATAAACTGGTTGTTTGCCTAGAATCATGCATCAACTACCAGTTATCCATGCATTAGCTAGTGTCATAAAATCAATCTGGACTTAGCCCCTTATCCATGCATCAACTAAGAGTTATTCATGCATTAGGTACAATTTATCCATGCATCCTAAGAGTTATCCATGCATCCATAAAATCAAGTGGATAGTACATTTGTCTCATCCTTGTGCAATCTAGGAAAAACATAGATGCTAGTCCATCCCAAATTCTAAAATATAAAGATGTATCAATGTAAAGATATAAACACTTATCAATATAAATATTGTTCATACAATATGAATGATATATTTTGTTTAACAATAATATCATACCTTCTTAATGATATATTTTGTTTAGCAACAATATCAATATCATGGATGTTCATAACAATATAATTAAATCAATATCAATATTATGGATGTTCATAACAATATAATTAAATATGGATGTTTATAATTTCTGACTTTGTATAAGACAAGAAAAATCATGTGTGATTTTTTAATATATAAATATGGTCGGAGTTGGGAATTGAATTCCTCCCAAATCTATTCATGTTTATTAAGATTATGTCAAATATATTTATATTTATTTGGAATATGTTAATATGGAATTAATGGATTAAATTTCTGGAATATTTCAATCTGAAATATATGACTTTCAAACCTATTCATGTTTATTAAGATTATGTCAAATATATTCATATTTATTTGGAATATGTTAATATGGAATTAATGGATTAAATTTCTGGAATATGTCAATCTGAAATATATGACTTTCAAGATTCCCAGTTTTGGATGTCAAAGACACCTCACTCTTTGAAAATCTAATCTAGACCGGTAATGGAAAACTATCATCGATGCCTTAGCTGATATTTAAGACCATAAAAATAATATATTGTAAGAAAAGAAAGACATTAATGCTGAAATTGCAAAATGCAAATTGTGAGGCAGAAAAATTTTAGGACTCTTCTTCATCATACATAAAGCAAACTGTTATGAATTTGCATTTAAAATAAAACGATGTTAAATTATGGAAAAAAAACACAGATTCATAATTTTGGAGACAAAATAGCTCAGCTCAAATTAATAAGCGGAAGAGGCATGCGATCTAATATGAAGAGATATACATAGCTTTTCAAGAAAGCCTTATTCATCGGATTGTTGTGTGCAGTTGGGGATCATGGGTTTACCATACAGTACATGGCAGTCTGTGAGAAGAGCTGAATTTCCATTTCGCTGGATTTCAGGAACCCATTGAGAATTTTCGGCGCTGATCGCTTTTATTTTCAGACCAGGATCCATTAAATTCGAAAACCCTGTGCCAGACACTCCATTGACGGTTAAAGACTTGACGAAGCCATGATCGGAATTAGCACCGTCCGTCTCTTCCACGCACGGAGCCTTCATGTCGATCCCCGCTATTCCGATCACCGACGAAACGCTGGTCGATTCATCGTTGAAGCTAAAGATTCTCGTCTCGTTCACCGGCTCTTCGAAATTCTCAATTTTCATCTCGGCCGGCTCTTGTAAATCAAGGGATTTCGAAGCACTGTGAAGCTGAAACGTTGTGAAATGCTTACTCTTTCTCCGGCCAGCGCCGACGGGGATGTTCCGCATGGTTCCTCCCGCAGTCCAGTAGCGCCTGCAGTTTTTGCAGAAATGCCGCGGCTGGTTAACGTTGTAATTGTTGAAATAACAAAATTTTGTCTCTAAACTCTGGCAGCGAGGGCAGGCCACTGGCTTTGACGGCCTCGGTGGGGCTCTCTCGGAGGCCTTTTCCGATTTCCCATCGGTGAACTCTTCAAACTTTAAAGGCTTTAAAGATTTCTCACCTCGGTCACAAGAACTTTGAGACTTCAAAGATTTTTCAACAATATTTTCAGTCCTCAACGATTTTGCCTTTCTTTCGCCTAAACTTTCCGTCTTGAAGGATGGCGCAGGCCGCTTACAGGCTTCCTCCTGCGAAAACTCATCGGCCTTACCGTCAGAAACCGAAACGGAAATTGTTGTCCCGAACAATTTGATGACGAAATTACGCGTTTCTCTCTCGCAGTCGACATTACAAACCTGGCTGAGGGAGCTTTTGCACATGTTTTCTTGATCAGATCTTTCAAAACCATACAAACGCCGATCTGGACGAGAAAAAAAGATAACCTGCTCCGCAGTGCGAAATAGGCCGGCCTCACCTCTGCGTATGCATAAAGATCAAAGGCGGTTAAAGATATTGATGGATCCAGCCAAAATAAGTCGGGCTGTTTGACAGAAAAAAGTAAGCAAGTGCAATAAAGCACTTTATCGACAGAAAAAGCAAAATGCAGTAAAAGTCAAGGAAAACGAAAGCTTATCCTGCGAGAAACCACCTAATTCTCAGGGAAACGACAGCGAACCTGTCTGCCGGTGTAAAGTGACTTAAATTTACAAGAAACCGAAGCATTTCCCACAGAAAAACGGAGCGGCTTTTAGCGCTAAAAAGATGCCATCGCCGTTAAATGACGCAAATGACTCGACGAAAATAACAATACGGCAAAGAATTTTATCCGCCTCGAATTCTTGATTCCAAAAAAAGCAAAAGCAAAAAGTGATGCGGCAGTCGCACCTGCCGCCACGAAAAAGGCGCGCAGAAAGGCGGAAAAAGAAAGTAAAAGCAAAAGCATAAAGCATAAAAGCAAAAAATGCACTTGAAGATTTCAGGAAAAATTCAAACAGCTTGCTTACCGAATAATTCACGCACAACTGTTTCGTGAAAACGTCTAAAACAACTTGCCAAAACTCTGCACGTTTTCGTCCGCTTGTTTGCATTATTCTCAAATTTGTTTTTCCAGCGACGAATTTCTATACATAGTCTTTTTCATCTGCAGATTCATTTAATGTACAACAGAACGGACATCGAAATCCCATCCTCTTTACTATTTTTCTGTTTTCGCTGAGGTCGAACGGTGACAAAGTTTGTTGACAGATGTTTATATTGCATTGAATGTTCAAACAGAAGAAACGCGTGGGATTGGTGACCGTTACCGGACTCCGGATGGTTTCGATCCATAACCCTCGGCGAAAATCAGGTTTTTATCTTTTTACTTTTTACCGTATGGTTTTTTACCATATCACTAACTTTCCTTTCTGAGGTGTATTTTTTAATTTCTTTTTATCTTTTTTAAATGTTTGGTAACTCATTGACGTTAACATTACATTAATTTTATTTAATGTTTTTTAAATGTCCATTCGTGCAAAAAACGACAAGCATTGTTAGAAAAGAAAAATATTAAACAGGATTTATTCTTTTCTTTTGCGATTGTCCTATAAAGGAAAAGGTCATTTCCTTTTCAAAAGTTGAATACCATACATTATTCTCTTTATTTTTTAATTTGGTGCTCGCAAAAGGTACCAAACCAAAGGCATTTGGCACAATTATTTTTGAAAAAAAAGTTGATTATCATTATCTAGTTTGTATTACTATTTTAGAATATATACACACAAAAACACACGTGGCATGAAACTACATATAATTTTTATTCTGTATCACTTAACTTCTTTCAAGAAAAGTCGGTGTGCGTGCATTTAATTGAAGAAGGTTTGTCCATGCATATGTACATCCTCTCCTCGAGAAATGAGGGAGGAAGATATGGATGTGATTTATTAAATATTATATTTTGAATTTGAAATCTTTATAAATATCAACATTATTGTTATTGAATTTTTTTAATTTTTTAGGATTCAATTATATATTAAGATTTAAAAATATCAACATTATTGTTATTGAATTTTTTTAATTTTTTAGGATTCAATTATATATTAAGATTTAAGAGTATCTAAGTTATCAAAGTCATTTGAGATTAGCTTTAACATGGCTTCCTCCCCACCAGTGCCCAACAAAGGGAATCCCTTGAAACTTGACTCATTATATATCATAATTATTATCAACATAAAATATTATTAAATATTATCAATTTATGAAATACATATTTTACCCTAGTTTTATAATCCCTTGAACTTGACTCATTATATATCATAATTGTTATCGACATAAAATCTTATTAGTTTATAAAATACATATTTTACAATAGTTTTGTAAAACTCTTGATTCAATAAAAAATTATTTTATTTAATATTTTTAAATAAAATAATTTTATTCTATAAAAATGTAAGTATATATTTCTTTTGAATTAGTGAATTTAAAATATATATATGAATGATTAAATTTAACCTTTAAAATATTTACTAATTATTTTAATAAAAGCAGCTTTGCAAATGAGTATTGACCAAACCTATAATATATAAAGTTAATAAATTAAAATGAAAGAAAAACTTAGGATAATATAATAATTAAAAATTTGATAGAATAAAGGTTATGATAATTAAATCCCAAAAGATCATTTATGATGATTTCATGTATGACAACAACAATTTGATTTCATATAAATAATTTGGAATCTATTTTCATCATAAGCTTAAATAGAACATGATAGCATTGATAAAATGAATAATGGAGGGTGGCTTAGTATGAACTTGAAAATAGTTGTAAATCAATAGACCTCTAGTTTTGAGATAGGAAGAAACTACTCTTTGAGACTCTCATCATTCATGTTATCTTATATGGTTGTGAAGTTTGGGGTTGCAATATCTCTCGAGAATCATGAACAAGGATACAACAAATCCAAAAGCGCTCTATAACATATAACCTCAAAATTAAAGGCAACACACCCTATCCTATCCTCCTAATAGAAGCGAATCTCTCCCCGATTGAGAGCATGGCTATGACTAGGTACCTATTGTACATGAACAAAACAAACAACGTGGGAGACAAGAGGCTTCCTAAAGTTGCTTCATACTCTAGTCAAAACCACCTAGGACTTAAATGAGGTTGACATAAAGACACCAAGTCTTGGCTAAATCATTGGGGAGAGGAAGAGGTCACGAGCTATAGAATAGTGATAATATTAAAAGTATTATTACATCTAAATTTAAAGAGAAGATGTGGTGCGATAAAGAATTAGAGGACATCAACTTGCTAAAATAAAACAAACTCTCACAAGCTTTATAGTGAAAGATGGCATTGGACAATTCCTAAAATGTGATGGGATGAAAGAATTTGTCATGTTTGTGATACAAAGAGGGTTGAAAATGAAAATCACTTTCTTACAAAATTCTACGTACACTCACATTAGAGTGCAATTTCAAAATATTTGCTACAATACTAACCTTCCTAGTGTTTTAACTCATCACACTATGGATATTTAGGAACGCTTCTCTTAAAGCTTTTCGAGCATATAAATAAAATTCTAAAGAAAACCAAGTGACTCTTTATTTTTTTAAGGTCTGATAGACCAAATTTGGTCTCAATGGACATTAATAACTATCACCATCATCATATAAATATGAGTATATATCTATCTTATTCTCGATCCTTTAATAGTGACAAGTTTATGGTTTATTTTTTGTTGACCCTTTCTAGTGCTCTAGTGTTGTGATTAAGATGGATCTATGCTCGTGTTATTTAAGGTGGAGTTGCTATGCCAAAGTGTTTTGCATAGTCGATAGTGTCTAGTTGTATGACATGTAATGGTAAATGCCATTGTTTTGTGTATGCCATTTGTCATAATGTCGACATTTGACATGGATCATGAGTGTACACCTTAGCCATCTTTATTCCATGTGGCAATGCTTTACTTGTGCCACTTACAATCCTCTACGATATGTCTTCCATCAACCCCCTGGAAAGTTACAGCTCTGTTGTGTGATATTTATCCTACTCTATTATGTAATTATGTGGTTGGTTGACACAAGGTTTGAGTGTAATGTCGGAACATGTAAGCATGTCCTCTGAACTTTTTTTTCATATGAATTGTAGTAATTACATAAATGTAGCATAGATCCATCTTAACTGTCGCTCTATCAAGCGTCAACAAGGATCAACCCTTTTTAGAGTTGTAAACTTGAGGAAATGTTTGCATGATTTGATCATTCTCCGTGCCCAGAGTTAAGATAGATCTATGTTGATTCCAATACTAGTGCTTGCATCAAAACAATGTTGCTTGGAAACAAAAATTACCACATTGAAATATCTCATCCAAAAAATAAAAAATAAAACCACCTCATCAAAATGGTGAATTGTAATGATTATGAAGCAAAATAATTATTCTTAATCTATAATGATTTTATTTTGAATATATGTCTCTCTTGTACATCAAATCAAAGAAAGACTAACTAATACACAAAGATTTAGTTGTCTTGTAACCATTTATCAAAATATTTATTTAAAATGTGAGGATTCATGAATAGAAATTGAAAGTGTAATTCCATATATATTCATATCAATGTATTTTACAATTTAGCCAATTTAAATTTTGGAGCAGACATGTGCTTGGTTTTATATTTAGTTTTTGGAGCCAACACATATGCAACATCACTGTGACATACCTGACACATCTCATTCACTCCATATACCCCTCCCATTGCAATAATGTTCGAGTTGTGGTTATTGGTAAATGTGGAAGGTTTATTTAAAAAACTAAGTTTGATTATCAATACACTTTAATTTGGTTAAGGCACCATTTATTTCGCTTTCTCTTCTCTCTCTCACACACAAAACACGTCATGTATATATTTAAACTTAGAGTACAATCTAAAAATATTTTTAATTAGTTACTGACTTAAAATGTAAAAAAAAAATAGATTAACAACCCAATACCTAAAATAATCTAAAATGAATAAAAATCTATTCCTTTAAAAATAAACAACAAAATTTTGTTTTCAAAATAATCTAAAATGAATAAAAATCTATTCCTTTAAAAATAAACAACAAAATTTTGTTTTCAAAATAATCTAAAATGAATAAAAATCTATTCCTTTTAAAATAAACAACAAAATTTTGTTTTCAAATTATTATATTTAAAAGATTTAAAATACAACTTTAAATTTAAAAAAAATGAAATTTATTTCATAATCTCCCAAACAAGATACGCCAAAATTGTTAATCCCACTCCCGTACTCTTATAGGTAATTATCAGAATGCCATCGTGGATAGCTAATGGAATCTATCCATTTAACTCATCCTACGTATCATGCGTGGATATTGATTTGGGAGCTCTCTAAGAGAGTAGTGAAACTAGATGCATACACTTGAATATATCAATTGTTCTTGGGGTCACAAGTATGGTGGATTATGGTATTTTGACTTTAACCGCGTTGTTTATATTTTTTAATTATAAGTTTAAAATATGGATGGGTTTAATTAGTGGGATGGAGTAGTGTTTTTTACAATTCAAAGTGGATGAAACTTATCATGTTTGTTATAGTGACCTGATATATGTTGATTTTAAAAATTAAATATAAAACTAAGTATATGTCTGCTCTAAATTTAAATTGGTTAGATTGTAAAATACATTGATATAAATATACATCTAATTTCACTTCCAATTTCTATTCATACATCCCCACATTTTAAATAAATATTTTGATAAATGGATACAAGACAACTAAATCTTTGTGTATTAGTTAGTTTTTCTTTGATTTGATCTACAAGAGAGACATATATTCCAAACAAAATCATTACGGATTAAGAATAACTATTTTTTACTTCAAAGTCAATGAATGAATGTAATTTTTGCCTATCTGTACAATTCCAAATTGGAATAGTTGACATATGGATAATTGTGATGGAAAATATATATGGTTATGTATTGTCAAGTTAATAATATAACAATAAGTTAGATATTAGTTTTGTGATAATTGCAAATTAATCAATTATAATTGGATAAATTGCAAGTATTTTGCTTCATAATTTATTAGTTCATGCAACTTTTGCCTATTTTCTTATCCTTTCTTTCATTGCATTCTTTCACATGTATTATAAGTGAACATGATTATTACTTTATTACAATACAATTCACCATTTTTATGGTGTGATTTAAAAAAAAAAATGGATGAGATGATTTCAATGTTGTAATTTTTGTTTCCAAGCAACATTGTTTTGAGACAACCACTGCTCTTGGAATCAACATAGATCCATCTTGACTCTGGGCTCAAAGAGTGTTCAAATCCTGTAAATGTTTCCTCAAGTTTAGGACTCTAAAAAGGGTTTGCACCTCAAGAGATTTGATCGTTTTCGATGCTTGATAGAGCCAGAGTTAAGATGGATCTATGCTAGTTTCGTGGAGAGGCGCTCTACAGCCATGGGGGAGATCGTGTAACATGTGTCAAGTTTAAGTCTCATATTTACTTTTTACTTTGTATTATATTCTTTTTTTGTTTATGGTCGACATAATATTTATTACTTTTTACTTTGTATTATTCTTTTTTGTTTACTTTGTATCATTTTGTTACTCACAAACATTGGACAAACTCGACAAACACTCGACACATGTTACACTATCTCCCGCATAGAGCGCCTCTCGACACAACTAGAGACTTTAGAGCTTATGATTAGGTGATAAATATTATGTCAGTCATAAACAAAAAAGAATAATACAAAGTAAAAAGTAAATATGAGACTTAAACTATAGACTTTACTTTTTACTTTTAATACAAGGTAAAAAGCAAATATGAGATTTTAGAGTGTTGTCGAGTAACAAAATAATACAAAGTAAACAAAAAAGAATAATACAAAGTAAAAAGTAATAAATATTATGTCGGCCATAAACAAAAAGGAATAATACAAAGTAAAATGTAAATATGAAACTTAAACTAGAGACTTTTGCACCTGAAAGATTTGATCCCTCTCAGCGCGCTTGATAGAGCCTAGGATTTGGATCTATACTTGTCACGTCCCCTCCCATCCAACCAGCTAGATGGAGAGGACCGTGACGGTTAAACCGGGCATCTAGCCCCCATATCTATTCATTAAACCAGCATTTAAATTCAAATGACAAAGAAAATATACATATACAATTGCATAACAGATGTGATATTAAACTGGGCATCTAGCCCTATGAAACGTTTAACCATAAGCATGAACATAATATAACAGAGATAGATGGAACTGTATGGTTTTAAGAAAATCACAGCGGAAATTAAGAATTTCACATCCATCATACATTTAAGATGTTCATCAAATAAGTAATTGCAATTTAACACAGGAGAATACTTATCTTATACAAAAGTAATCCCATGCAACTGGCTATGCAACTGCAACGTTCCACCCAACCGTAGGCCAGTGTGCTCCTCAATCTCTCAGCACCACTGCCACCCCCCCGAGCTGGGCATGATCTCTACAAGGAACCAGGGAACAGCAGACTCACAAATAGCCAAGCATACACCAAGATGAGCCAATCCAATCTGCAATCGGGTTTATCAGGCTGCTAGGACATGGCAGGGAAGAATTGCTAAGCTAGTATGCTCAACCACAGAGCTGAGGATGTCCTTCCCAGATCTATTCAGCTTGGCACTCACAATGCCTACACACCCAACACAAGGAAGTATTCTCTTCACTGCCACACAGTCCCTCAAGCCATACCTCCCTTTCCAGTGCTCTCAGGGTGTGCATAGAAAAGTATCCAAGCCCTCTTGATCTTCTTGAGAGGCTACACCCTCTACTAGGTTTATCAAGCCAGTTCTATCCACTACCAGTCCAAAACTTCAGCTCACAGGTTCAAACCAAAATGAGGATGCACACAACAGCAGAACACCATTATGGGGCAAGACAAAACGTTTTTACAGTGACAGGCAGGAAAAAAAATGATCCCCTAGGCTTCAGAAAAACGTGGGAAGGTTAAAAACGAGCAATGGAGGTTTGGAGAAAACCCCAGGTAGCAGAAAACGTTTTTAGGAAAAACGCCCATGGCAAATCGGGGACAAAACGAACTCCCTACAGTCCCAAATCGCACCCCCTCTTTCCCAGCTACTATCCAAAACCAAAAACGGGTTTTTGGGCAGGGAGAACCCTGCGTTTTTGCTCAAAAACGTGACTGTAACTCCCAGCCTTCTCTACCTGCGTGAATGAATGAAGACTGCCCATTCCCCATGGCTTTGGGCACCATTTCGTGGGTGGTTTCTTGCCCCCCAAGCAAAAACACGATTTTCCAAGTTGATGGCTTGCCCATGCACGAAAATGGCTTGCCCATACTCTTTCATTCCC
Organism: Larix kaempferi; assembly: GCA_027924585.1. Classification (NCBI taxonomy): domain Eukaryota; kingdom Viridiplantae; phylum Streptophyta; class Pinopsida; order Pinales; family Pinaceae; genus Larix; species Larix kaempferi. The sequence goes on from BSBM01000602.1 coordinate 7,954,475, forward strand.
AAGGCATTAACTGCCTTAACCAATTTCTTGGAAGAATTAAATGATTGGGTGAATGAGACACAATGGGTAGTTGGTGGTTTATGGGTTTCCTCATTGACACATGGATTAATACTATTGGCTCAAGGGTTTGAATAATTTCCCTCCCTATTCCTTGTAGAACCATGCCCCATCTCTTTTGTTGCATTGCATAGCTAGTTGTGGGTATTTTCATTGAAATTCATAATTACATGATATTTTATTTACATCGTGCCTACCTCGTACAAGAACCATAGGCATCTATTTTAATTGCCGATACATAAACGCTAAATCAATGGTGGGGCCTTGGCCTTGAGCTCCTCACCATGATTAAATATCAGTATTTACATCATTTACAAAAAGGGGGTCAAAATGGGGACGTGACAATACTGGTATTTAAGAAATTGAAAATTTATCTAAAAAAGATGTATTTAATTAGTATTTATGAAAGAAACAAAGTTATGTGGTAGTGAATAATTGCCAACCTAGTTTTTAATAAAAAATTAATATTTTAGATCAATTAAGGTTAAGATTAGCATACTTTGTAAACATAGCCGTTGATTTAAGCATGTTGTTTATATTTTTTAATAGCTTTAAAACATATATATTGAAAAGTTATTTTAGAGAGGATGGGTTTAAATCATATTTAAGAAATAAACAAGGCTATTCAGTAGCGATTACCTATCAGCACAGCTTTTAATAATAATAAAAAATTATATAGCGGTTAGGGTTAAGATTAGCATACAATTATTGTTTGCAAACAAAACCGTTATTTTAATCACATTCAAAAGGAACTCAATCAAAGTCTTCTTTAATATATGTAGGGCTCACATTATAAAGGAAGACAATCGAAGTCTTCCTTAATATCTGCATGGCCCTATGAATGAATTTGAGTATGGTTTAGGTTGAAAAAATAAAAAGGCATGTCGTCTTATACATTTTGATAAAATATTGTTGAACCTCATAGATCATTATCAAAATCAAATATTTTGATTTGTTTATGAAATATAATATATTAATGTATATGTAAAGATAAGAGATATTTTACAAAATGTGAACTTATTGAATAAGTTATTCAAGATAAATTGTATAGGGAACTATATTTTCTTTTATGTGAGTGAGACAATGGAGGAGGATTTGGATGGTGTAATAATTTGTTTAAATGAAAATAATCATTCGTTTAACTGAAAAAAGTGACGACAAAGAACTACTAGGGCAAAGCTTAAAAAGAGCACACAAACGTTCTTTCTGTGAAGTGTCCCTTGTGTGGGAATTTGACATTCTAGCATTCACATACATGCCAAATTTATGGATGAACATTGTAGTTGGCAGCAATAGAGATGCTATACTTGAAGGACGGGCTTATACTTTTAGAATTACATCATTAAGACCTTGTTATAACTCATTTGAGGTTATAATCTCATGGATATTAATATTGATTCTTGACATTTTATTTGTAGATAGTATCTTGGAAACAATGATACAAGTAGTGAAGATTGAAGCATTCAATAATAATTGAGGTATGTTCTTCTTTATAGGATATGTATGTTTGAACAAGACACATTGACCATATTAAAGTAAATTTGTGGTCTAAAATGGGTCTCATAAGAAAAAGAATCATTGATGAGTTGGAATTCAAGAACCAATAGAATTTCAAGAAAATCAGTCAATGATAATCATTGACTTAGCATATTTGTCATTAAAAAACTACACGTTTAATTCATATATTCAATATATCTCCCTGTGGTTTTACTCAAATTTCAAGCGGAGCACTCGTTGAAAGTGGAATTCAATTCCACACCCAATGAGTACCCACACTGCATACTTTTGATGGATCTCATGTTTTGCGTGGGGTGGGCTCCATCAAAATAGTAACACATTTTTTTTTTATGTATTTCATGTTTTTCGTGGAGTGGGGTCCATCAAAAGTATCCGGTACATGTATTTGTTGGATGCGGAATGCAATTCGACATCAAATGAATGCTTCCACTTGAAATTTGAGTAAAACCACAGAGAGATAAATTGAAAATACGAAGGAAAAAAGTAGTTTTTTTCTCTTTTCCTCCCAAATTTATAATTCTTATTTTATTATTTTAACTATTATTTTGTTATTTTCCTTAGAAGGCCCATTTTAGACCCTAAATTTACTCTAATGACCATAGCCTAAAGTTGATGACGCTACGTTGCCTCATATATTTGCACATTCAAAAATAAATCCGGTGGATGATGCTAGAATTTTCTATGTTACACTTTAGCTAAACTTAAAACTCTTCTATATGATACAAGTGTTACGTTTCAAGTTCATCATGCATAAAAAGAGTCATGTAAACACGCCATAGAATCATGGTTATGTGTTTGAAATAAGTATCTCAAGGTGGCACATGTACGCAAATGTTCAACATGGAAGGCATTAATGCCTCACATTTTGAATCAGTCTTATGCACTCCCACCAATTTGCTTCTACAATATGTTTTTGCAATCATGAAGTTTCATTACATTTTCATTTTCCTCTTGCATTTGATCAAATCTAGTTAGAATGTGGAAAAATCGACAAGGATGCAGGCATTGCATAGAAATGTACAAAACATGTGAGGAGCTTCATAAATCCACTCATCAGACTCAATCAAAACATCTCATTCATAGATGATAATTGTTTTTGTTGCTCAACGAAATTGTAGGGCAACTAGATTCTAATGAAGGAGAAGACATGTTTTAGCATTGAAAAGAGCCTTGGAACTGTATATATGTGCACATTCATTGGTTTTTGTTTTATAGACAAGAATTCATTGTGCTTGTGTGAATTTTAGAAGGGCTCTATGGAAGAGTCCTAGGTGTTTGTAAATGCCAAGGAAACATCCATGGAATTCAAGGTTGTGATTGTCGCAACGAAGGATGCCACTGAAGTTGTTCGTTTTAATCAAAGGATTTTTTTGTGTACATTGAATTGAGAAGGGAGGATCACACAATCATCAATTTCTTGCTAATGCTATGAAATTTCTAACTTATTGTGAACATCTACACTAATATTTCACAAATCATAGCAGTTCATTGTTTCCATACACGAATGACTCATTATTGTCATACAGGAAGTGAAAATGAAGGAAAAAATGAGAATTTACTTAATAGGGTTTTCCAAAAAAAAAGAGGTTAGAATTATAGCATTGCCTCTCTAAGTAGGTCAAGTTGTGAAAGTATGAAGCAAGACCAAAATTCATCCAAACATATAGAGACTATAACCCTAGCCAGGGCTATGTTGCAACAAATAAGGCTGAAGATTCCTAAAATCCAATAATAAAATGGCATACAAGCCAAGGTTACCAGCTACACAATGGCCAATGGGAAAACTTGAAGGTAATTTTTTGCACTATACCTACATTTACTGAATTAACATTTTTGAAATCAATAATATTTTCTAGATTGGAAATTTTCAAATCAAATCGACTATAGATTGCTTTAGAAATTTCAAATCAAAATGAAAATTGAAAGTAAATATCTTTGCTACTATATTAGTTTGTAATTTTGAAATCTATGAACATATATTTATGATTCTATGACTTTGCCTATGCAAGGACTAAGTTGAGGATGCCAGTTTCAACCACCAATATGGCCACACATCATGATTAGATGAAAAACACAAAAGGATTTAATGTTAAATACTATTCAACTCTGAAATACTATTTATACTCTCTACTACTATGCTATGTTATTCCTAAAATCACACTGTGGGTGTATTTTATGTTGTTGTTGTTTACACTTTACAAGTATCAGAGTGAAGGAAAAAAAGCATGGCTCTGAATGCTTCTAGTTGTATCGATTGTGGCGAAAGTGTTGGGATATTCATACAATCTCTCATCTCTCAACATCTGACAGCTGCTTAGGTTTCCCAAGTTTGACTTACCAATGAAGCATGATCATAATCAGCAGGGAATCACAAGACACTGTAAGGTGCTACTAATTTTGTTTCCATGATTTAAATACAACTAGTTTAGGCTATAACAAGTGCTTAAAACTTACTCCTACTGCACATGTAAAGTTCTTAATTTTAATCTCAAAAATTTCTAGTAACTCTTTCCTTGTTTGCTTTTAGGCTAGACCATAGAGCTAGTGGTTCAACTCATATGGTGTGATAGTATTTAGGTAGAAGTGTATGTTTGATATGTTTGTCATTTAGATGCTTATTTTAACATTTGATGGGTCCTAAAGGACGAAGCCAACTCACCAACCCTACATATATAGATATAATGGATTATGATATAATGTGGTTTGTTAGATACCCCGGTGACCTCACAATGGCTTTGGGGCCATAGGGTACTCAATCTACTGACTAAATTCGCTTCTGATATGCAATTCTATTTTTTTATTGATTTCAATTCAACATTTACAACAAAGATAATTATGTGTATAATCACTCATAAAACATATGTAAAATATTTGTCGGCTATTTACATAAGAATGGATTCACCATTGCCATTAATTCAGTGCACTTAAATCATACGATAACAGTAATTAATACAAACATAAAGGAATACCATTCATTTATACACATATGGAACTTATATGAAAACATAGCTGACCAATTGCAAACCAAGGACGTTCCTCCTAGTCGTAGGCTCTGTCAAGCCATATCTTTCCTATGACAGAGCCACCCTCGAGTTAGGGTTACCGATACACAAGAAGGTACCAAGTTTTCCTACTACCTCCATTCTCATTTTCTATTCTTGGTATGACTCCAATCTATAGTACGAGGTTGATGGTAACGAGTGATGGCGTTCTAGTCATTGGTGGTTCATATATGATAGCTTATGATGGCTCCTTCATGGGAGAGAGGAATGATGCACAAATGGACAAGTTCTCCATAATTATAATGTATGTGGGATAACTAGCCAAGTGGCACCAAGGATTATATGAACTAGACACTTGGCATACTTGGGGTTGAACACATTTTTCCCTTCTAATACCAGGCTTAGGATAATTAACCCAAGATTATGGTTAGTGGAATTTAATAAAGAGGGGTTGATAAAACATAGGATAAAAAGAAGTACATAAAGGTAGTGACTTAAATGATAAGTCACTAGGGTCATTTCTCTTCTAACTCTCTCTCACTCCCCCTTTTGTGGAATAATATCCCCCCATCTCTTCTTGGTCCCTCTTGGTCTGGAGTAGTCGTGTCTTTTTATATTAAATATAAAATGTACATAATTATATTATTTTGGTCACAGTGGACCATACATGTTTGGATTCTATCCACTTCCATCATAATTACATAATTACATTATGGGGTAAAAAACGAGGTGTTACATCCCCCCCCCCCTTAATTTATGCACTATCCTTGATGCATCATCAACAATATATAAATAATGTCAAAATTTAACATGTATTTAAACATGTTGAATATCCCGTTGCACGACATCCTTTATTTCTCAGGTTGCTTCCTCAGGCACCTTTTCCACAGTGTTCTTGGTCCTTGTACTATGGTATAGGTGTTGGTTGTCTCATCCACAATGCACCAACATTGATTGTCCACTACCTTAGTTTCATTGCCATGCTCGGACACATCCACCTGTACCTATACCAATCATTAAGACGTAGTATGCATGTTATAATCCTTCTTATGAGATAGTCATAAAGTCCATAGTAATTTTCCAATAACAAAATGTAATAACATATATTCATTTCATTAAACAAGTATGAAATCTCTATCCAATACTTATCTGTATGCATATTTATTTTCTTCAACAAAGAGTTGCCATGGGAAATAATTTAGCTCACTACTCCTCTTGACACACCCTCTACAGTTGTCCCAATCCATAGCACTCCTCCCCCATCAAATTGCACAACAAAAGGAATGGGGCTCCCTTCTCTGAGTTAACAATCCCTTAGGCCCCCTTCTATGAGTTAACAATCCCTTGGGTTTGTTACCTTGATTCCCTTCCAGTGCTCCAGCACAAGTCGGCCAAGGAATCTCTGTGCTATGAATCTCAATTTCATGTATCACTCATAACAAATTAATTAGATTTTCCTCTTCTTTTCATTCACTCACCCCTCCAGGCTCAGGCATCCCCTTCTATAAGTTAACAGTCCCTCATGCGATCTATCATTCACCAAGGATTTATTGCATAATATGAGTACATATTTAGGGTTCTTGCATCTTTGCAATGGCCTTCTTCCTAATCTTTCCAACATACAATTGCCACCATGGGTTCATAATAAGTAGATTCACCATCCACCTATGTCATAAACTTAAACATACATGTATTAAGAACCATACTTTTATATATCAAACAATCTTGGAAACCATTATCTTCAGAATTAAATTCTAATAAGAACATGAGTTCACACATAATACTTAGCTTTCAATGGAAAGAGAACTAATCCATGTCTTCGTTATGGCTCACTTTTACTGCCATATCCAAGACATTTTTTTATTTTTTTTACACGGGTCAGTTCTTTCAACAGATAATTCTTGTAGTCCATCCAATGCGACTACTTTTTCATGCATTGTTTTCATTGTATTCACAACATATCCCATTCAAGACATTGTTGTTTAGCTTTTGCAGACCATAGTTCATGCTTTTCCTGCAATGTGTCCTTAGAAATCATACTTTCAATTGACTATAAGGTCCTTCTCAAAGTGTTTTTTCCTTTGCATATGGTAGTTCTTAGTATTCATTATGTTCTTATACTCGCTGCCATTTCCAAGACAAATCTACCTGTAGGATGTTCTCTTAACTGAATTTTCAAATTGAGCCAAACAACAATGAGTATTCATTCATATACTCATCATCCATAATAATTCATTAAATAATATTATAATTAGAATACCAACAATTCAATAATTTTCAATTGTTGATGTATTAAATGCAACAAAATACCATTCTCCATATATGTATTATCAACACATCAAGTATTTCACAATGCAATCAACACATGCGCTAACATGCACATTCACATAATCTACTTATGCATATTCACTCAATGCATCCTTGCATTGATTCAAGAATGCCATAATGATAACTCTTTTGATCTTCCATGATATGTTGAAGGATTCAAACAACACCTTGACACATCATCCCTCCACCTCACAACTACTTGTTTTCAATCATCTAAATACCCTCTTCTTTATCCCAAACACCACACTAAGAATATACGTCTTTAGTGCTCTTTAGTGTTGGAAAGAGGTTGCAGTCCAAGACATTGATCGCAAGCAAGGAGATTTTGGATACTTGTGTGGTGCTATAGCCTTCCCAATTTCAACAATACATGGCATCATACTTGGTTATCTTGTTAAGATTTAATATGCTAAGACAGAAAATAGCAGCATTACATTCCATTTCACAATAATAGCATATACAGGATCACTGAAGAAACAACAAGCACAGCATAAACACAAGAGACAGAGATTTATCCTGGGAAACCCTCATGGGGTAGAAAACCCAGCAAAGCTTCCTCAATATAGATGACCAGCAATATACAAAGATGAAACCCTGAGACATGATCTCCTCCTCCACAATAGCAGACCTCTCCTCCACAAGTGCGCTATCCTCAAGTGTGTGAGTGTATCAAATGAGGAACACACCTCCTCTATTTATACACTACTCTGATATGTATTTTACACAAGTACATGTAGGCTCGTATTTAACCATTAGGTTAAATACCCCATTATAACTGACTGGGCCGACCCCCACATGGTGGGTCTAATAACCCTAGTTACCACACCCAACTCGGAGGAATAAACATCTCCGGATTTATAGTATAATCACATCGGAGGTATGGAACATCTCCGGAATAAATAATATACAAATATAATATTCTTTGAAGTTACAATATTTCAACACTCCCCCTTAACGAGAAGGATATTATAACAGTATTTGCACGAGCAAGGAGTCATCAACATCATATATGATACATCTATAAATCATTGGAAGCTTTCTCAACATCATCAGTAACTCAAGCAGTTACTGGAACATCTTCAATACTGGAACATCAACATCTTCAGTACTGAGTCTTTATCTTCTGCAGCAGTCGAACAACTACAACAACATCAACATCTGGATCCTCACGATCATCAGTATCGTCATCTCACGATCATTAGCATCGTCATCACACGATCATCAGCATCGTCATCACACGATCATCAGCATCGTTATCACACGATCATCAGCATCGTCATCTCACGATCATCAGCATCGTCATCACACGATCATCAGCATCGTCATCTCACGATCATCAGCATCGTCATCACACGATCATCAGCATCGTCATCACACGATCATCAGCATCGTCATCTCACGATCATCAACATCGTCATCACACGATCATCAGCATCGTCATCACACGATCATCAGTATCATCATCACACGATCGTCAGCATTGTCATCAACACAGGTATCCATAACAATACAAGTATCCACATCATTAGTACAAGTATTCATGCCAATACAAGTATACATATCATCAATACAAGTATCCATACTGATACAAGTAATCATGTCATCAATACATGTATCCTACCGATACAAGTAACCACATCATCAATACAAGTATCCATACCGATACAAGTAACCACGTCATCAATACTAGTATCCTACCGATACAAGTAACCACATCATCAATACAAGTATCCTACCGATACAAGTAACAACATCATCAATACAAGTATCCTACCGATACAAGTAACCACATCATCAATACAAGTATCCTACCGATACAAGTAACCACATCATCAATACAAGTATCCTACCGATACAAGTAACCACATCATCAATACAAGTATCCTACCGATACAAGTAACCACATCAAAAATCACTTTCTCGGAGACCATACGTCTACGGATCAATTCAGGGACCTAAGTCCGGGGATGATACAATCCCCACTTCTCGGAGACCTCAAGTCTACGGATCAATTCAGGGACCTAAGTCCGGGGATGATACAATCCCCACTTCTCGGAGACCATACGTCTACGGATCAATTCAGGGACCTAAGTCCGGGGATGATACAATCCCCACTTCTCGGAGACCTCACGTCTACGGATCAATTCAGGGACCTAAGTCCGGGGATGATACAATCCCCACTTCTCGGAGACCATACGTCTACGGATCAATTCAGGGACCGCAGTCCGGGGATGATACAATCCCCACTTCTCGGAGACCTCACGTCTACGGCTCTCTTTAGGACTGAAAGTCCAGGGATGATCCAATCCCCTCAACTGTCCACTAAGGACTTCATTCTCGGAGACCTCACGTCTACGGCTCTCTTTAGGACTGAAAGTCCAGGGATGATCCAATCCCCTACCTGTCCACTAAGGACTTCATTTTCGGAGACCATACGTCTACGGATCTATTCAGGGACCGAAGTCCAGGGATGATACAATCCCCACATGTATTCTCATCAATACATCTATCATCAAAAGCATGTATTCTTACTAATACATATAACATCAAAAGCATGTATAAGTAAAACTAAGTATTCTAAGTATAAGAGTCCTAAATCTAAATATTTCTAAGTATCTAGGTGTAGAGAACAGGTTGCCTCATCATCGACCTTGTTGTTCGATGAGACAATCTCATCATCAATGACTATACTACTCCCCCTTTCAAGGAGGGTCCTTTTGAGCTACACCAAGCTTGTCTCGGAAGTATTCAAATTTCACTCGAGACAGAGGTTTGGTTAGTACATCAGCAACCTGTTACAAATTCAAACTTTATAGTTCCTTTCTGCGTCATATCTTGTTAGATCCCTATGTTCTTTGACTTATCATGGAACACTAGATTCTATGTCATCTTGATACAACTCTATTTGTCACATAGGATCACAGTTGGTTCTATCTCTAAGTCAAACAATCCTGAAGCCAAACTTCTTCACAACTAGCAGAGCAAGCAGCCATATATTCTGCTTGTGCTAAGAGCCACACTAGACTGCTTCCAGCTAAACCACGAGATCATGGCTAATCCCAGACAATAACATCCTCTTGATGTGTTCTTCTTGTCTGATACACTTTCTGCTCAATCAACATTTGGGTAGCCATCTGAAGTCATGATCTCCAAGATGGAATAGATCAAAGTCTATCGTATCCTTTATGTGCCTCATCACATGCTTTGCAACTATCAGGTGAACACATCTAGTTTCCACTAGATACTGACTCAAGGTGTTCACAACAAAACATATATCTAACCTAGTATATGTTAGATATATCAATGACCCAATAATTTGATTGTACAGAGTTATATCCACTAACTCTGATGAGTCATCCCCTAACAGCATCAAGTCTTCTCAAGATTTCTCAGCATACTTTCTCTGGTTGAGAGAGATTCCTTCTGAGACTTTCCATACTTTTAGACCTAGAAAGTAATGCATCAATCTGAGATCTTTCAATTTTATTTTATGCAACCATCTATATGTGCCATCTCTCGTTAGATGGGTCTACTGATATGAACCTCAACATCATTCGAACTCTGAGGTGAGTTCCTTCTTGTATCCATGTCATCTATGTATAGAAACCATATTCACCCTTGTAGCAAAGGTTGAGATCCACATCACCCATGGTGATCATTAAGCTCATCAATTGATTATCAATCCTGGGAACCTATACAGAACCTGATTCACACTTCTTCTTTAATTACACCATTAAGAGAATGGTCTTATCTAGCCACTTGGAGCAAAACATCTCATCATGATTCTCTTCCTCTTTCCAAGAGAATCTTCTAGCCACAAGCCTTCTATAGTGTGTTTGATTTGTAAATCTTTTGTTGAACACCCATCGCTTGTTCAGTGTTCATCATTCATCATGATCTTTCCTACAAATCAAAATTAAGTACAGGATTAGTAATACTTCATAATCATCAAATCATATTGACATGATAACCTATTATGCATACAGATATCATTTACATAGTTATGTAACTATTTTGACCAATACTTTGGCACAACACTTTCCCATATCCTGTATGCATACAGTGGCTATCTAGATGCCTTCCATCTCTACCAGAACATACTATCGAGAGTGTGCACAGCTCTCGGCATGTCAGCAAAGAGGTTTCATTCTAGACAAGCAACAATGGAATGTTTGTCCAACTTACCAAACATATGCACATTAGTTGTATACTGTTCAATGCTCTATGAATGTTTACACTCAGCATTATATATTCTAGGAATACACATATGCATACAACCTATTACAGGCAATATCATTACTATTTTAAATAGCAACTCAAATACTTATCTTTTATGTTTGTGTGGCTGCCTCCCGCTTGATCTTCTGTATGTCTTTTGAACTTCTATTCATTCTGTACCACTGTGCATGCTCAAGAGTCATCCTCATGATCTCATACACAAACATACACTCATTAGTATATTCTAAATGCCATCAAAACATTCTGGTACTAAATAATCTTGAAAATGTATAGTCATGATTATAGTTAATAAACATTAGTATTCAAGATTTCAGGGAAGTCTTCTTTTACTCATGCATATCATCAATCAAGATAAAAGATATATTATGCATAATCCCTTGATTACTAACTTTATGAATAAGCATAACCAATCATTCCAAGTATACTTATATAAGGGATCCTAACACAAGGTAAGATTCATGGGAAACATACCTGGATTAGTATACCTACTTGGTTATGTACAACATACCTAAACAATCTCTTCAAAGATTTAGAGATCCTGAGCTAGAACCTGCATGTCTCATAGGTTAAGCTTAATATAACAAAGTCATACATACCTCGTAAGTAGAACAAAGATTATGGATGAGTCTTTGTCTTCATGTTTTCATGGTCATGGAGCCTGATTTGTCTTTTGTGATGTACCTGTATCTTGTTAGCAGACAACATCAACCTCACACAACATCATAATGCATTAGTACAATCATAAGTGTCAACACCCTAACCAATGAATATCTTCTATCATGCATTCATAATTTTGTTAAGGTGATACAACAAATCTAAAATCAAGATTGTACTAACCGTAATAACATGAAGACAAACATACCATAAACTTAATCATGAACAAATCTCAAAACATACCTCGATGAGTCATACCTGTCGAGATCGCTTGTAATATCCTTAAGTAAAGCCTTAGCCTCATCTCCCTCTGAAACATGAACTCCTTCACTTATGTAGGTGACCAATCCATCTTCTTCTAGGATTAACCCTATCCACTTGATTTGCAAGAACTGGACCTGGAGCTGGATATGGGTTTGTCAGAGAAACCCCAAAAATTCAAACTTTGAATTTCAAACTTCCGAAAGGATAGAGATATGCGCCTTGATGAGCTGATCAAACTGATATATTCAGAATTTGAAAACTGCAAAGTTTTACTCCTCAATTTTGCCTTTGAAACTTTCGGATTCACTGGACGTGACCCTGAACTGGGGTTTGATGAAGCCCACTCTTTTGCCCCATCAAAAAGTTTGATCCAAAGCTCTAAGCTTCTATTTTTCTGAGGAGCTTCCAGCCGTGGTCACAGATTTCAAAAATTCCCATTTTTACAGAAGCCCTAGTTTTCCGCTTTTCTGATCAAAGTCCCGAACTAGGGTCTAATCAAGCCCGGCCTTCTGCCCAACCAAAAATTCTGATCTTGGTCTCTAAATTTCTACTTTGATGAGTAGCATCCAGCCGTGGTCTCCGATTACAAAAATTCCAACTTTCTTCAAAGCCCTAAATTCCGGAAGCCATGAATGAAGGTACCAAAAAATAATTCTGTTTTGACAGAAATATGTACCTGATTGTTTCTGGTGTAACTCCGAAATTTTTGATCCAAAGGGTCTGAAAAGTTTTTCTGAGATAGCCTGACCTGTTATCTTTCCATCCTGACAGGTCTGACCTCAATTGGATGTTCTGAGAAAGAGTTATGCCAAATGTCGTAACGTGACCTGTTTTGGGAAAATACAGGAGAGCGAACTTGTACGGTGTGCCACGTGTCACTGTTTGACCTTCGGCCTCTGAAAAAGTTTTTTGAGATAGCTCAGCCTGTTATCTTTCCATCCTGACAGGTCTGACCTCAATTGGATTCTCTGAGAGAGAGTTATGCCAAGTGTCGCAACGTGACCTGTTTATGAGATAATACAGGAGAGCGAACTTGTACGGCGTACCACGTGTCACTGGTTCAACTTCGGCCTCTAAAAAAGTTTTCTGAGATAGTACAGTCTGTGTACTACCTGTCACTTTTCACGAAATTTAATTTGGAGCTTCCTAGCCCAATTTATGACCTTTTTCCCAAGGTCACCTGATTTTGACTCAGATCTGGAAGAGGCAGAAACCCTATATTGTACAGATCATAAATCACAAATTACAACGAATTAGAGGTTGTCCTTTGGACACAAGGTACCTGGAGATTTTAGCTTCGTCCTGTAACAATTTCAGATCCGAAAACTTCGTCAAAACGGATTTATAGCGAAAGTGCTACGATGACTGGTTTTTGCTATGTAAAACCCTAACCTTCAAATTGTCGTAAGTAAAGCAAGTGTCTTTAGTGCCATACCTTGTCTTCCTTCAGGTTAGCTCTGATACCATGTTAAAATTCAATATGCTAAGACAGAAAATAGCAGCATTACATTCCATTTCACAATAATAGCATATACAGGATCACTGAAGAAACAACAAGCACAGCATAAACACAAGAGACAGAGATTTATCCTGGGAAACCCTCATGGGGTAGAAAACCCAGCAAAGCTTCCTCAATATAGATGACCAGCAATATACAAAGATGAAACCCTGAGACATGATCTCCTCCTCCACAATAGCAGACCTCTCCTCCACAAGTGCGCTATCCTCAAGTGTGTGAGTGTATCAAATGAGGAACACACCTCCTCTATTTATACACTACTCTGATATGTATTTTACACAAGTACATGTAGGCTCGTATTTAACCATTAGGTTAAATACCCCATTATAACTGACTGGGCCGACCCCCACATGGTGGGTCTAATAACCCTAGTTACCACACCCAACTCGGAGGAATAAACATCTCCGGATTTATAGTATAATCACATCGGAGGTATGGAACATCTCCGGAATAAATAATATACAAATATAATATTCTTTGAAGTTACAATATTTCAACATATCTCACATGGTATCTACTTCCCAAACATTAGTGTAATACCCGTTTGGAATGGTTATTAGCTCTTAACCATTTCCACCATGACACACTAACTCATAAATGAATCAAAAGATTGTAAGATATTTTTAACCCAAGGATTTATGCCTTTATCTCAATTATGTATCGATGACATACATGCATTCAAATGTCATCATGAACATATCAATGAATATGTCAAGGATGATTGAATGAATTATTAGTACCCAGTTCCCTTCAACACTCATGCAACATAGGCATGATCAATTCCATACATGTATGGTTTCCATCCACACCTCAGATGTTACCTGATCAGCTGGTGTTTCACGGGAAATCATGTGATTCCCTACATCAACTTCATGACAAGCTCTTTCCTTGTTCTCTTTCAATGTGGGACTGATCTCCACAAGCAGTTGCACCATCAACATATTAAACCAGGTTCTTAAACCTTCTTCTCCCTCTCCATTCCTCTTCATAGTATAGAATTCCATGGCTTAATTGATATCTTCCATGTCCTTTCTGCCAATTACATAGCAGTTCATTAGATGTGGTATTCTCACCCAAATAGAAATAATTAATTCATACTTAAGTTATACTTGTTGCTTCAAAAATATACAATTCTATCTTATAAACAAAATAGAGATTTATGGTGAGGAAATCTCCCTCGTTCATATTTCCGCATGTGCCCTTTATTGCTACACCCAATTCTTGGCATTCTTGCAACTTCTTTGATGCTTTGGGTCACCTTTGAATTGTACCCATTTCCAAGGTCTACTGCTCCAATTCTCTTAATCATTAATGAGGTTTTCCAAATTTGGGATATTAAGGCTAGCCATGAATAGTGGGTTGGGTTGGTTGGGTTTGGCGATTGTGAGATAGATAAGGTGGAGGTCGATGAAGGAAAGCTAGAAGAGAATTATTATATTAGTGTAGATTCATCAAGATGTGGATGAGATAGGGTTTGAAGAATATCCAACACACCTCGTTGGAGATACAGAAAGGGGAGGAAACCCTCCTATAAAAGGAGGGAGAGCCTAAGTGAATGTTAGGTAATTGGGGGTTCACTATAGTTCCTAACTATTTAAATCTCTCTAAGTTATCAAGTGATAGGTCAAAGGAACGATGCTATATGAAAAATGAAATACTTAAAGAAAATGTGCCTAAATTCAAATCATTGCACATGTCGTGCAACAATGTTTTATACATGTGTTTTAATATTAAGATGTAAAATGTAAAGTTTTTAGTTAAATGTTTTGCATAATGTTTTTGCAAAGTAAAAGCATGTTCCTATGACTCTAGCAATCCTCCACTAAATTGTAACTAGGCCTTCCAAAATATCAATGGATGTTGATGAAATCCACCAAAGCTGACTAAATTGAGGTACGATAGAAACAATTATAGTGAAGTATTTTTGGGGAAACTCCTAAAAGACCACCACTATCTATCTCAGTTGCTTCCACGATCCGATGAAAACCACCCCTTGCTAACCCTATGTTTAGCCACTAAGATACCTCTTTAGGAATCAAAAGTCAAGGGTTACTAGATTCCAATGATCAAGGGGTGATAATGTAGCTTGATTTAGTTTGATGACTCCATCAAAATACCAATCCCAACCTAAGCCTTGACAATCGAACAAGAGTGTGTCCCTTGTACTAGTTTTTGTCGCATCTATTAGAAAGGATTTTAAACCTCCCTATGAAAACAACTATGTTTCATATGAACAACTATTCAGTAATCTTATTTGGATATGTATCATTGCAATCCTAATTTGGACTATAAATTATTTACTTTATTTATAGAGAGCTAAGTTTGGTGTCATGAACCAAGCTATTTTGATTTAAGTTGTGATGACGAAGGTATTTCAGGATTCCAATCATTTCTAATTCACCAAGATAACTTATGAGAATGAGGTAAAAAATAGACTATAACAGAAGACTCTTTAGATCTTTCATTTGTGTGCATAAGTGAGTGATAGCAAAATCAACAAATACTTGAAGTAAATGCTACAAATAAAATTTGGAAATGAAATTGCCAAAAGGGAAAATAATCGCAAGTGACAAGTACCTAAACGAAGGAGTCTATTCTTTAAATTTGAATTTACACGTTGTAACCCAATGAAGGCAAGGTGTCTTTTTCTGTTAATTATCCAAATATTGGATTAAAAAAGAAACTAAGAGGATTGATTAGTGTATGTCAAGATCATGTGTTTTAACTTAATGAGGGTATTACAACATCAAGTGTGCATCAACCACTTCACAACAATTAGTTATAATGATGTGTACCTTGTCAACACCATGCAATAATTTATGTGAAGGCTACATTGGAAATATTCTTAATAATCAATAACCACATCCCACAAACCCAAAGCAAGTGAGGATAATTCCCTTCATGATTTGAAACTAGGTCATTGTACCACAACCCAACGATTTTTTTTTCCAAATAAATACTCTTAGGGAAACACAAGGGATTATTCCCCACATTTTTGGATCACATCCTTAGTAAACACATCGATGTAGACTAGTATTACTACCTTGTAGATTCGTATTAGGAAATTGGCAATATAAAACTAGGCAAATGACCAACAAACATTGGCAACAATCCATTAAATTAACCCCTTCAGCTTGTGCACAATATTTTATATCTTGTATATTTAGAAAACATTTCACAAATTGTTGATTTTATTGTTAGATAGGTATAGAAATCACAATAGCAAGAACTATTTATGTTGCTAATAAGAATCAAAATTCTAACATTTGATGTCACTAATATGTCAATATGGAAACATACACTAATGTTAGATTTCCTACATTTTTTGTCTCTAATATGTCAGTATTTTGACATACACTAACTTCAAAATTTCAACATTTTCCATTGCTAATATGTCACTACAACAAAACCCTATGATTAAATCCTTTTTAGCTCACTTTTTGGCATCTAATCACCTTATTAGTGTATTTTTCTTCATTCTCTAGGAAAAGGAAGCAGTATTCCCTGGGATGGTGATTTTTTGTATTTTTTAGATCCTTGTTTTACAAGTATGTGCTAAAGTCAATGCAAATTTTCACCGACTTTAGCACCCAATTTTTCTTCTATAATCATGCCTAGTTTAGCATCTAGTTTTGCTCCCAAAATAGTGCCTAGTTTTTCTCCTATAATTGCACCTAGTGCAACATCTAGTTTTTATCCAAAACCAATGCCTAGTTAATCCTAGAATTGTGCCTACTACAACATTTGATTTTGATCCCAAAATTGTTCCTGTTTTTTCTCCCTCAATAGCATCCAATTATCTTTTAGTATTGCAACTACTTTAGCTTCCTTTTTTGCACCTAGTTTAGCTTTGTTTGGTATCACTAAGTTTTTCTTCTCATTTTGCTTCTTATTTTTATCCTGATGAAAATGATGATTATGAAAACAATGGTGACGATGATGATTATGATGACACAAGATCCATCCTTGTTTCCCCTTATAAATGACATTAGGCCACTAAACCCATCCTCATTACCCCTGTCTATCACGTCACCATCCATCAATTTGACTAAAGGAGGCGGATAATTACATATTATAGGGTTCTAAACTTCTCCCCATGGGCATATCATGAATTCATAAATAATAAATTGCATTTGTAGATGCATAAATGGAAAACACAACATAAATAAACTCTATACACACACACACCATGCATAATTAGATGTATGCCTTACAGGAAGAAAATAAAATCTTTCCACCTTCAAATACAAGAGAATACTTATCTTTAAACAAAGAAATTACAAGTAATTGGTTGTGTAAGAGCAATTTTTCACCCAAGCGTAGGAACTCTATACAACATATACTCTTTATGTTGAGATAGCACATGGGCTATGAGGCCACTGTGGTGAAGGAAACACCTATAGGCTTCTCTCTCACAACTCACAACCCATTCAACTCTCAATGCTTAGCCAAATTCTCATCCAGAGATCTATAGGAGTCTCACTCATCCATCACAGTCGTGGCACTCCTTCCTACTGCCCCACAAAACACAAGGAATGCATTTCCCTTCATTGATCAACATTTGCCTCATGAAATTCAACCCTTAAATTGTTTACTAGTGTGGGCAGTAAGAGTCAAACCTATTGCATGTTGTTGGAGAACCTCTTGTAGCATTAATTCATGGATTCTCAAGCATTTGTGAGCAGAAAAACTCAACGGGTAAAGGCTCCAAGATTTCCAAACCTCTATGCTCTCCTACAACCATCTCTTTTCCCTCAAATTTGTAATTCTCCTTCACATTTTCAAATTTATGGTTATTTCCCAACCTGGTAATGGTGATGGTGATGAATAACATGAGAAAACTCTACCTAGTGTAAAATCTACATGAGAATGAGTGGTAGACTCGAAAGGATATGATAAAATGATGAAAAGACAAGTGACATAACTTCTAACCATAGAAGAAAGGACTCTTACAACTGTCATAGAAGTACATTCCCCCCATGTGTCCATAACTAAAGGAATTTCTCCACCAACCTCACACATGCATTCAATGATTGGATTTAATAGTAAAAAGGAAGTAATTAGTTCATTTAAGGCACATGGAAACAATTGGATGAGTTCTAACGTTGGCATTTCGCAATAGAGGATTTAATATCCCATAGGCACCATTTTCCTCTTCCCCTCTAATGGAACCATTGCTCCTCTAATTCTCTTTACATAGCTATGTTGGACCATTTTATTATTTTTCCAACATAATATTTACATAGTTTTCAAGTTAGCATGACAAGCCAACCACGTGGTCCATATAGAAATATTTACATTATACATGCTTATCTATTCACTAGTCAAACCTTGGCCTTAAGTTTCGCACTAGGAATCCATAGTGGAATATTTGCATCACTTACATAATTTTGATTAATACATTCCAAGTCAAAACTATGGGTATTACACTAACAAATCCTCCTAATGGTACCCATATCTCACTGTAAGGGCACCAAAATTCTCTCGAGAGATCATATGTGATATTTTACCATAGTGAGGGATGTTATTTTGTGGGTACCTTTGAATTTTATCATATATGTGGTGTTGATTTGAGGTCTCATTCGTGGTCATTGCACATTAAAATGTTCTTATAAGTCCTAAGACTCGTTGTTTCTCCCTCAATCCTGGTCAGTGCATAGAGTCAAGGCATAATGACCCAACCTTGGTGCTCATAACCTTCTAAGGGAACCCATATCCCCATTCGGACACCATATATTATTTCCATAATTTTTGAGTAATGGTTTGATACCTGATGACGTCAATCCATATAAACTTTATTGGGGCCATATACTACTCAAGTTTCTTCTCTCAAGCATGTCATAGGACATGTGACCCATCCTTAGTGCTCAAAACATACTAATGGTACCTAAGGATTTGGTAGACTCCCTTGACCATGGTCAATGCCTAAAGACCCATTCTTGGTGCTCAAAAACTTATAATGGTGCCTATATCCATACTCAAAGGCCAAAGGTCCCTTAAAGAGGTCTCCTATAGTGGTTAAGGGCCTTGTTCACAACCTTTAAACTATAAAATATTCCGTAATTAGGGACTACAATCTAGGTTTACCATATCTACCATTATGAAGGTCATGAGGCCCTCCCTTGATGCTCAAAACCTCCTCATGGTGATGATATCCCACTTGAAGGGCGAACTCCTAGTTCACAACCCTTCAACCCTAGAGGATTTAGTTAATTTCGAATGCCCTAGTTTAAAAAGGCCTCATTCATGACCCTTGAACTCTAGAGGATTTTATTAGTGTTGAATTCCTTAGTTCCCCAACCCCCCGCAACCTTTAGCACAAAATACCCATCCCTAGAACTCAAATCCTCCCAATAATTCCCATATCATGACCCAAAAGCAAAATATCCCATAGAGATGTCATGTGTGATGGTTTGAGGCCTTATGCATGGACCTAGAGTGCTAGAAACTTCCATTATGGCCTTGTCCCTATTTTCCTCCCCCAATTATGGTCAAGGATTTCCAGGGCATTCTTGGTGTTCAAAAAGCTCCTAACATGGTGTAGGCATAAGGATGATGACAATGATGATGATGACAACGATGATGACGATGACAACGATGATGACGATGCCAACGACAATGATGAGGAGGAGGAGGAGGAGGAGGAGGAGGATGCAAACGATGATGATTAGAATGAAAATGACAATGGAAATGATGATGTTGTTGATGATGACAATGATGATGATGATGATGATGATGATGACAATGGAAATGATGGCAATGAAAATGATCATGATGGTGACAATGAAAATAAATCATATATGAAATCAAATCAATTGATGATGATGATGATGATGATGATGACGATGACGATGAGGACCATGGTAATGATGATGATGATGATGATGATGATGATGGCAATGACAATGGCATTGATGATGATGTAATTATAAGATGACAACTATGACAATGATGACGATGATGATGATGACAAGTGCTTAAGACCTATCCATAGTGCTCAAAACATGTTAATGGTGCCTACATTCCCACTTAAAGGGCAAAGATCCTTTATAGAATTCATGTAAGGTAGTTGGATTCCTTTTTCACGACAATGATGACGATGATGATGATGACAATGACTATGATGATGACGATGATAATGACTATGATAACGATGATGATGGTGATGAAAATGGTGATGAAAACAATGATGATGATGCCAATGTCGATGAAAATAATGATGATGAGGATGATGTAGATGATAACGATTACAAATATACAACAAAAGCCTGCCATTTTCTTATGATTTAGCTCCCTTATTTGCTTCCATTCACTATTTCAATGTATTTTTCTCCATTATCTAGGAAAAGTCGACGTTATTTCATGGTTTGGCACAATTTCTTTCATTTTTAGCACCTAATTTTTTTAGGTTGACACTAAATCTAGTGCTAATTATCACCAAACTTAGTGCCAGGTTTTGCTTCCTTTTTAGCCTCGGTTTTTGCTTCCTTTTTAGCACCAGGTTTTGCTTCCTTTTTAGTGCCAGGTTTTTCTCTCATTTTAGTGCCAGGTTTTGCTTCCTTTTTAGCGCCAAGTTTTTTTCCCTTTTTAGTGTTGGGTTTTTCTCCCTTTTTAGCACTGGATTTAACACCATATTTCCTGAGTAAGCAAATGAAAATGAGGGTGACTTTTCAAAAAGAAATTTAAGAGGGAAACTTTTTAAAATGTAACTTAAGAGAAATCGTGGGCTAAAAATAAGCCACTTGTCTCAATTCTAATGAGTATGAGGTTATTTTTCTTATTTTAATTAAAATTTCTTTTTTCCCTCACTCTCTCATTCTTTTCTGATTTACTCTCTTTCTCTCTTCTTTTTCTCTCTTCCTTGTTGTTGCAGGTTTAGGTTTTCTTGAATGGAGGCTAAGATTTCATGGAGGAACCTAAGTGAAAATGGTAATGGATTCTCCCTTACCTTATCCTCCCTTCTTCTACTTTTCTTTATTTTATAGATTTGTTAATGTTTATTGTGTTTTTTCTTGTTGCGGGTTTAGGGTGTCGTGCATGGAGGATAGGTATTCATGGAGGAAACTCCGTGAGGAAGGTTATGGCTTCTCCATTTCCTTCTTTCCCCTTCCTTTCTCTTTTACTTTTGTTTTCCTTTATTGACTTATTGATTTTTATTGCAGTTTTGTTATTGCATATTTAATGGAGAAAGAAGAAGAAGAAGAAGAAAATGATATTTGGGGGTTTGTTTAATGTGCAAATATGATTCATGGATGTGGGCCAAGGAAGGAACTTGCATTCCTATAAGGATATCTAGGTTCAAATCCTAGTACCCATCTATCAATTATTACTTACTTTTCCCTTAATATTACATGCTAATATTTATCTCAGATATGCATTGTTCACTTGTTTGCATGCATAGGTTAGGCTAGTTTTAGTTCATATTTGCACTTTTAATGATATATTTTTGTGGGAATGTAGCTCAAGTAGAGTTCTTGCCTTTTGGAAAGTGATCTGGGTTCAAATCCCAACATTCCCTTACCATTTTCCATTTATGTTTTCATTTTTTTACCATTTCCCATTTCAGTTTTTGTAAATTTTAATTTGCACTAGGTTAATCTATTTTAGTGAATTTTTTTGTGGGAATGTAGATCAACTAGATCTCTTTCCTTTGGAAAATGATTTGTATCCAAATCCCAATATTACCTCACCATTTCTTGTTTGTTTTTTTTTTTAACCATTTTTCGGTTTTTATTTATGTAAATTTTAATTTATAGAGGCACTATTTTAGATGCTAAACTTGGCGCTAAAATGGGATCAAAACCTGGCGCTAAAAAGGAAGCAAAACCAGGTGCTAAAAAGGGAACAAAACCTGGATCTAAAAAGGGAGCAAAACCCAGCGCTAAAAAGGGAGCAAAACCTGGCGATAAACTAGGCCCTAACTAGACTAGGCGCAAAAATGGTGCTAAATGTTGCACTAAAGACGACACAAATCTGAAATGTAGCGAGGCACTGGATTTAGCATTTAAAGTTCAGTCCAAATCTAGGAAAAAAACACACTAAAAAATAAAGCAAATTTCGACGCTTTTGGCATCTTTTGTTGTAGTGCAATGACAACGATAATGAGGATGGTTGTGACAATGAGAAGAATGATGTATGTGATAACAATGATGATGATGACACTGGAAATGATGATTGTGTTAATGATGATGATCACAATGATGATGATGATGACAATGACAAAAAATTAGACATTAAATCAATTAAATATGATGATGATCAACAACAATGATGATGCATGATGAAAATGGTAATGACGTTGATGATGATTTGAATATAAGATGATAACGATGACAATTATAGTGCTCAAAGTGTGCTAATGGTAGTTGGATGGTGGTTGAAGCATGACAACGACAATGATGATGTCAATGTCAATGACAATGATGATGAGTATGCTGATGCAGATGATGATGGTAACAATGACAGTAACGACGATGATGATGATGATAATGAGTATGGTGGTGATAATGAGATGAATGATGCTAGTGATGACGACAATTGTGATAACGATGGAATTGATGATGATGTTGACAATGATGATGATGATGATGATGATGATGATGACGATGATCACAATGACTATCACAAAGATGATGGCGTTGACGATGACGATGATGATAATAACAATGATCATGATGATGGCAATGACAATAAATCATACATTAAATCAAATGAAATGATGACGATGAGGATGCATGATGACAATGATGATGGCGTTGATGATTATTTGATTATAAGATGATAACGATGAAAATTACTTAAGACCCTTATGTAGTGCTAAAAATGTGCTAATGGTGCCCATATTCCTGTTCATAGGCCAAAGCTCATTGAAGAAATTATTGTAAGGTAGTTGGATGCCTTTTTCATTACAATGATGATGACGATGACGATGGTAATGACTATGATGATATATAATGATGACAATGACGATAATGATGATGTCTATGACGATGACAATGATGATGATAATGAAAATGACTATGCCAATGTTGATGGCAATGATCATGATGAGGATGAAGTAGAACGATTATTACAATGACAATTATGGTGACAATGACAATGATAATGAGGATGGTGGTGACAATGAGATGAATGATGCCAGTGATAATGATGATGATGATGATGGAAATGATGTTGATGTTGATGTTGATGATGATGATGATGATGATGATGATCACAATGATGACAGTGATGATGATGATGATTATGATAATTACAATGATAATGATGATGACAATGACAATAAATTACACATTAGATCAAATGAATATGATGATGATGATGATGATGATGATGATGACGATGATGATGATGACGATGACGATGATGATGAGGATGACGATGACGATGACGACGACGATGACGATGATGATGATGATGTGTGTTGGAGAAAACTCACTATGTCTTGGGAAGACCACAACAGACAGATGACTACCAGAAATCAACTCAATTCTTAAAACAATGCTATTACAAATGACAATGTTAAGATAATGGAGAAATGTAACCAACCTCGATCCAAACGTTTGATGTAGATCCCCTTTGGAGCTTTCAATGCATGTACTTGAAATCTGCAAATTAGTCTTGACAGCCAATATCCAACAAGTACATATAATATATAAATGACATTAACATTATCAATAACAATGGTTCATAATATCACAAGCAAATGTAACCCAATGTATAATAAACAACATTTACAACATGAATGGATGAGAATATGAGTATTTATATTAATAAACAAGAAGTACAAAGTGATACGACCTCTTGCCGACAACCAATCTGAACCAAGATCTAGATCAATCCACTTGTGCCTCCACCACTTCAATCCTCCATGAATGGCAAACTCAAACTAGATAGGAGTTTGGAAGGTGAACATAAAGGGTTCACAACTACAAGGATCAATGAGTGTACACTCAAGATAGGGCAAAAATCCACTAGAGTTCTCTCGCTATTCTCTTCTTCCTCCCGTCCATAAGCCATATGTGCTCAATATATAGTCCTCTCAAAGGTAAGCGAAAGGACACATTGAGATGTTACTCGGGCAGATGGAGATCCAAAGGTCACCCAATGACTGCTTTTTGGGAGTAAAAAGTAATAAATAGTGATTTTTACCATTTTACTTGATACCCGCGGGCTATAGTGAGGCAACTCGTGGGTACGCATGCTATAGTGATGAAACATGCGGGTAGGAATAAAAATAGGGCAAACTAGTATCTCTGAAGGATATAAGTGGATCTGAGTCACTGAAATGGATCCTACAGGCCAAATAATGTTGATGCTCACAGGGTGGAAGATGATGATGACAACAATGATGATACATGATGACATTGATGACAATTTGAATATAAGATGATAACGATGAAAATGATAATAAAAATTACTTAAGACCCATACGTAGTGCTCAAAACATGCTAATGGTGATTGCATTCCCACTCAAAGGCCAAAGCTCCTTGACATAATTTATGTAAGGTAGTTGGATGCCTTTTTTGTGACAATGATGATGACGATGATGATTACAAGGACTATGATGATGATGATGATGATTACGGTGATGATGTCTATGACGATGATGATGACAATGATGATGTTGATGACAATGAATATCATGAGGATAATGTAAACAATGACTATTACAATGACAATGGAAATGATAATGAGGATGGTTGTGACAATGAGAAGAATGATGTTGGTGATGATGATGTTGACAATGATGATGATGATGATGACAATAAATCAAAAATTAAATCAATTGAATATGATGATGATGATGAGACGACAATGACGATATTCATGAATGATGGCGTTGTTGATGATTTGATTATAAGATTATGACGATGACAATGAAAATGATGATGATGATGAAACTAATGATGATTTGATCATAAGAGGATAAATATGACAATGACGATGATGATGATGATGACAAAACACTGCATGGATTAAATTTGTGTGTAGGTGAATCATATTTGTTTTAATGGTGATATTTGTTAATGTTGACCTAAAAATCAAAGTATTTGATCAAAATATTTGTGTTGTAGTATAGGTTATGTTGTGTTAATTAATTCCATTAACCACATGGGTTATATTTGTATGTGTATGCATATGACTACTTGTACGTACATTGCTTATTTAATTGTCTCTCAACCAATAACTTGATAACACCTCGAACCCATTATCAATCAATAGATGACCACTAACATGCTAGCTCTTATCCAACTAATCGATGCTATTTTCTACCATTGAGTTATTAAATATCAAACACTTTACAGATATTGCACTAGGTAGTGAGTATAGAGACATGAATCAAGTCATTAATTTATATTGCAACTTCTAACCATAGTAATTGGATAATTATTACAGCCAAATAATAATAAAGCATTTAAAAATTTTAGGCATAAAAATCATCATAATTTAATATGAATTACAAATCATGTAAATTAGAAGTCTTCATTTACATATTTGTTGCATCTATGCCATCCAATGCTTCCTTGTCAATGTTCACATGTTCTTGCAAGTTATTTATATTATTATTGCTACATCATCCCATTAAAGTGGTATTGTAATCATCTTCTTCTTCACCTTCATCATATTCATTATCAATAAAGTTGGTTTCAAAATTGGTTATATTGTTACTAGATCTATTTTGATCATTATTTTGTATATTAGGGATATTGTCTCGTTTTATAAGATCATCTAACTCTGGATCATGTCGATTATTATGATGAATATTGGTGTCATTTTGTGCTTGAACATATGCATCTTCACATTTTTGTGCCTAATCATATTCATCTTCAACAATATCATGGGTTTCCATTTCTTCTCTATTCCCTAACCCCCCATCTATATTTTGTTGGCTATCATTGTTTTGTTTCATATTCATTGAAGCATTATCAAATACTTTCCTTAATCTTGGGTCATAATGTATGACAAATATCCATTTCAGATCCTAGATATCTTCATAGAAAATACCTGTGCATGAACTAGATACATATATTAATTAGAACTAGATACATATATTAATTAGACTTTTGTTATTACATTTTTTAATTAATAAACACATTAATAAACTATAAATTAACATATCAAAGATGGCCACTATTTCTTACATTTATATTCATGTATGGGTGAAAGAAATACTTACTCATAATGAATTGGTAGAACATAAGGCTCCTTATCTTCTCATAAGTTTGAGGAATTTTTAGGAAACATTGGACTATGGGTATCATGTATTTGTGTCCTCTCAAGTGCTCATACCATCTACATTTAAAAATACAACAATTGAAAATCGATAATCCAACTTAATAATTTCTTAGATTTTTCCAACATATTGAAGATTCTCTTCAATAATATTTGTATCTTTTGAACTTGCTCGACTTGGTTGCTTGAAATCAACTATGAAGCCATAATCAAAGGATCATCTCTTTACATCTACACTTTTTACACGATGTTGACCATATGCCCACATTGCACGATATCTCCTCACTTGTGATAGACCATTTATTTTAATGCAAATGAATACAATTATGCATGATTAAATTGTCAATAGTGTCAACAATGTATTGAAATAATATTTTGTAATAATTCTAAATGTATCTTTCTTTCACATCATCTAGATGTGTTGATCTCATCTTCTGTTATGTTTGCATTTATATATTTCTCATCTATTTGATTTTGCATATGTTCATTAATCCATTATAGTGTGCAATATTAGCCCCATTCCTCGAACAAATCAGTGGAAAGTGGAGTATTCCCTGGATTTGATATTTTAAATTGTTTCCTTCTTCTAACACTTCTTCCCTTTCTATATCATAAAATTCAATCCATTTTTTCACATAATCCATGTGTTATAGAACGAACTTGTCAAACACAAAACTTTGATCAACACCTATTCAAAATCAACATGTATACTTGAAACTCTAAATGTCATTCTTTAAATTTGATAAAAAAAAACAATTTATAGAGTAAATGATTGTAAAAATAACCACAATGATCGTGATTTTACTTACCAACTTCTACTTGAACTCCATTAGATTCAACTTTTTCTCTATCTATAATAATTTATGCACGTTCTTCATCCCACAAGCATGAACCATGTTTAAAATCTTTACTAAGGAATTCACATAGGAAGACGAATGCTTCATTCAATACATACCCTTCAGCCATGCAACCCTCTAGATGTACTTTTTGTGGACACATAATTTTAGGGTTTTCATATGCCTCTTAAAAAAAACCATCCACCTTGTTGATACAACACATGCCATTTCAACTTCATCGACCAAGTATAGAAGTAAATGAACATGTAGGACCATGAAACTTGTAGGGAGCTCATTTTCAAATACACATGCAATTTCTGCAATTTCATTCTTCCACCTCAATACTTCATTCTCATGGTCAATCTCTTTGTAGGTCACCCACCTAATATAATAATACTAAATTAGTATGGACCTTTAGTGACATTTAAAATGCAATATAATATTTTTATCACATACATGAACATTTCATACCACATACCTCATAAATGCTTACAATCTACTCATGGCATTCCTTAAGTCAACGATAAAACATGAATCCCCCTTAATTTCCAATGGCATGATATGCTAACAAATTAACAAGTTTATTAGAGTTCATTAGTATTATTTTAATATAAAATTTCAAAATGTTTTTAGTAATTAAATGATATTAATGAGTTAATTGATGTTATTTTTTTCCCCATAGGAAATATAGTTTTATCATATGCTTTTGGAATAGGGATTGGCACAAATAATCAGACAGAGCGTTATGCTTTATTCATGGGATTGAAACAATCTATTGGACTAGGCATTTGATCTCTAGTGGTGACTGAAGATTCTCTTCTTATTCTTTCTCAAACTAGGCATCATCAAGATATAGTGGATCACATAGTCGGAAAACTACACAAACAAATCATTGGTATTCTCCCTCAAATTTTGTCTATATAGTTCTATCATATTCGAAGAGAACATAACTCTATAGCATATCGTCTAGAAAATTAAGCTTCACACCTTCCTCGAGGGGGTTTAATAGAAAATGGGGTCCAAATGCAAACTTGTCGGATCCCTTAATGATATACTTTCCCACTATAGAATTGTATACATGTAATCTCATGCATTTAATGACCAAATGCAACAACAGGTAGGTGTTATGTATTTGGCACTACTTATATCCATGTGGAGGATGAAAGGATTCTTGGTTAATTAAATCCCTCGAGCTTCAAAATATCGCACAATCCCTCGAGCTTCAAAATATCGCACAGATGGGATTAATGCAGAGGTCTGTTCGGTGGTACTTTCAGGCAGGGTATAATCCTAGGCATAAAGAAAATCTTGGGATTTCATCTCCAATTCGTATTCAGCAGCGGAAGGAGTGGTTTCAGCCAGAGAAGGAATTCTGGAATGGTGGATTAAATTTTCGTGGATTATGCCTCCTCCTCCTATGCACTGGGTGAGTGGTTGTTAATTATTTTCAGTGAAGACTTCAATTTTTGTTGGCAGGTAACTTTCATTGTTCATCGTTTAGTTTCTTCCCTTTCGCTTGTCTAGAGAGTTTGGGATTCAGGGTCAATTTCTGAAGCATACATTTTGGTTTTTGTCTCTGGTGATTGGTATTACTGTGAGGAAGTTCCTGAAAAAATAGTGGAAAGAAGTGGGCAGGAAGTTGAGTCTGTTTACCCCTTTGGAAATTGATTATCCTGTGTGGGCGTCGTTGAGAACTTGTGGAAAGTATTGGGCAGGTGGCAGAGATTTCCTCAATATTATTTGGGTTTTTCAAGTCTTAGGGCTTTCAAAACTTAATTGGATTTCTGGAAAAGTTAATTTGGGAGTAGCCATGGAAAAACAGATTGAGGAAATCTTTGCGAGAATTAGGGTTGTTCAAGTTGATATTCAAGATATATGACAACAAATGAGAATTAGGGTTGTTCAAGCTGATATTCAAGATATATGACAACAAATGAGAATTAGGGTTGTTCAAGCTGATATTCAAGATATATGACAACAAATGAGAATTAGGGTTATTCAAGCTGATATTCAAGATATATGACAACAAATGCAATGGATGAAATCCCAAATGGAAGGACTAATAGCAACAATTCTCCATATTACAGATCATGTTCCTATATTGGATAATCATGTGGATGAAGTAGAACAGGTCTCCCATCAGCTTAATGCGAATTTTTCTTTTTTCAATTCACGCTTCGAAGAAGCTGAAGGGATAGTTCGTGCTTGTGGTGCTCAAGTAAAATCAATTTCTTTAACTCTAGCTAAACATGAAGGTATTATAGCTGGAAAGAATTCCATAATGGTAGACAATTCAGATAGTGAGAACAAAGAGAACAATATTGGACAGCCAATTCGTCAACATCCCCATGTTGATATCACAAGCTCAAGCGAGGAGACCGAAGTAGAACCAAGAGAATATGTCAACATTTCTAGTGTCAATGTTAGTGAAGACAAAGAAGCAGAAGAGCAGGTTATGAAAAGTGGTAATAGTGCAGCATAATTTTCATTTTGCATGCTTCATTTTTGCCAAAATTACTAGGCCAATTTGTCAAAATATAGCAATATACTTATACTTAGTCATTTTGAAATAGTTTTTAGACTTTGGAGGACTGTAAAGGGTGTTAATAGCTCTATTGGAAACTCTATTAGACAAGTTCTGAACCACTGTTTTGTACCTTTTGAAACTAATTTTCTTAGTTTTTTATAATACAAATTAATCATTTTAGTTAAAGCAATAATTAATTGATATTAATACCTTTGTAATTATGGAAATCGTGTTTTAAATCCCATGATATGTCCATCAACTATAAATTCTATATTTACTGAAAATCCATAGCCAAAAGGTGTCATTATTGAAGGGATGACATTTTGCAGTTGATATAGCTCTTTCTTTTCACAAAATCCATGGAGCTTATGCATGTTTCATTTTCCTTATTTGACCACAAATGTCTTCAATCAAATGTGGTACACAAAAGAGCAATATGTCCTTGAAGATAAAGTGTCTTTATCTTTGCCTAATATATGTTGAAATATAGAATATTGAACATTTTTAAAAATGTGCATAGGATCTGATAGATAAGATATTAATAGATCCTTCCAATAAGATACATCATAAAATATGGATTTCCTATTCAGTCATTTTGGCACATCAGCTACAACTTGTTTTAGTTCTTCATTAAAGGAGCCTAGAAAAAAAATGTTCTCGGCATTTTAATTTAGCATCATCATACTTCTAAATCCAATATATTGGACCCATAAACTTATCAGGGCCTTTATTTTTAATTTTCTCATCAAATTGAATGCAATTTCTAAACGTATAATTTGGTGGTAAAAAAAACCATGTTGTTTGCATAAATAATTGTGTAGATCTTTAAAATAACACTCCTCAATTTGTTTTTCGCATATTGGACATGCAACATTCATATTTGTTTGAAGCCCTGCAATTCAATAACTAATGTTTATAACAATAAAAATAATAGTATATTAGATCTATACAAGTTGAAAATAATAGTATATTAGATCTATACAAGTTGAACCAAAAAATAAATTGTGATGTGTAAATATGTAAATTATTTTTCTTACTTACACAAATACCAAGCACCAAATCCTAGGAAACCATGAATTGTCCAACATAGTACACCATAAAACATAAAAGTACACCATAAAACATAAAAGACCTATTTAATAGAGGACATGATATGTCATACATTCTTATACCTTTCCATAACAATTGCATCTTACCAATAAAAGGTGCAATATAAACATCCATATTTTTACTTTATGTTTTTCTAGAACAATGAGAATTAACATAAGGTACTCATTTCTAACACTCATCCATGGGGAAATATTGTATTCTATCAAATCCAACTTTATCAAATCCAACTTGTCAAACACTATAATTGAGCTTGGGAAAAAAAGGGTGCACCCCATCCATTGCAAGACCTAACCTAATACCACGAGGTTCATCTTTGTTTCATTGCTTTGGACTCTGGAGTATATCTCTGTCGAAATCTGAGGTTCATCTTTGTTTCATTGCTTTGGACTCTGGAGTATATCTCTGTCGAAATCCGAGGTTCATCTTTGTTTCATTGCTTTGGACTCCAAAGTATATCTTTGTCGAAATCTGCATGAATCCATCTTTACTCATGTTATTTGCATGCACATCCATCTATTGTGTAAGTGACTTGCAAAGAAACATTCGTTAACTCTAGGTATAATTGACATGTGTTGTAAAAATTTATTTGGAATTATAGGACTTTGTACATATGTACAATATCTCTTCTCTTTACATACAGAACATTCTTCATTTTTTTGCTATTCATCTTTATAAAAAATACAATCACTTTTACTTGTATAAATTTGTTTAAATTAAATCACCAAATGGACCAACAATTGATGTTCTTCTCTACAAGTTGAAGGCGACACATTATCTTCAAGGATTTTTTTTTTTTGTAAGCTAGTACTCACGGAGTTTTGAACTAGTGACCTATCACAAGGAGTGCCTTAATACTACACCCATTCACCATCTATTCTATGCCCCATGGGAACCTTCAGGGAATATTTTATCTTTAAGTGCCTTGTGATATTGCCATACATTAAATCAATTAAATGTTTGACTTATGGTAAAAATGTTTGATGTTTCATTTGATGGCATTGTTTATACAACATATATCAATTTAAAATCCACTTACATAAATAAAAACAAAACTCATAAATATCTACTAATTAGGTATGCCAATTGACATCACGAATCTAGAAAAATAATTCAACTCACCTTAGTAGGGTAGTGAAGCTCTTGTCTGACCAACCAAATAATGACTTGATTTCTAGTAATATTAATGTACACGAAAGTTTTGATATTTTACTTACACCCGATTTGAACACAACTATCTATGTTGCTTACTTTACTATCATAATCATTACATTGGTGGTAATCTCTCTCTCTCTCTCTCTCTCTCTCTCTCTCACTCACTCACTCACACACACACACATCATTAGT
This sequence comes from Larix kaempferi, assembly GCA_027924585.1. NCBI lineage: Eukaryota > Viridiplantae > Streptophyta > Pinopsida > Pinales > Pinaceae > Larix > Larix kaempferi. The sequence continues at coordinate 7,987,109 of BSBM01000602.1, forward strand.
GTCAACCATAGAATCATCACCCTTATCATAGTTTCCATCCCCAAAGAAACTTGTGAAGATCCCATTCAATCAATTCATGCTAATTTCATCAATTCTTCGAATTTCTCACGTGTTAGTGTTCTCTTCAATGCTACTCTTCTTGCCCTAGTGTGGTTTAAATGATGTATTGGATCATCTCGTCCAAGTCTTAAGAACTTAGTTGGATCTTTAGTATTAGAAGGTGCATCATCTACATCATCAACCTATCATTAAATGTAGCAATTAGTTAATATTAGACAACAATTGGATAAAACATCACAATGACATTTAAAACATCCACAAACAATCATTGTCTCAAAGTATTCATCCCATGTAGTATCATCATGACCAACCTCATGTTCAGTGCACTCTTTGTATGGTGTATATGCATACTCCATTGTCATGTCCTCTTCCACCCACTGTAGTCAGCATGATTTAATAGTACGAGGTCCATGTCCACGTAAATATTTTCGTTGTTTTCTAATACAACATTTCTACTCTACATTTGCTCTAATTGCATTATCAACCTAAAATAATCAACAAAATGCATTAATTTTTTCCAAGATTGGATAATAAACTATATAATGTGCTTATATAATAAAAAATATCGGATGGGGCACTAAATTTCAACCTATTGATATTTCATAAGTTAAGGCAATATATGTGTATCTGATGTCCCACATCTTATCTTATGTCCTTATTTAATGAAATAACTTTGATCTGTGTCCATGACCTTCTTTGGCTCATGTAATAAACAATAATGATAACTATTATTAGTACATGAATTAAATTATCACCAAAAAAATAGCCAAATCTATCTTTGTACAATTTCCTATTTGAATTTTTCTTTCCACAAGATACAAAACATCCACAAACAACAATTGTCTTAGATTATTCATCCCATGTAGTATCATCATGACCAACCTTTTGTTCAGTGCACTCTTTTTTTTTTGTATTTGTAGACTCATTGACATATACTCTTCCACCCACTTTGTACTACGACATTCTTTAATAGTACAAAGTCCACCTCCACATATATATTTTTTCAGTGTTTTCCAGTATAAATATTCAACTCTGCATTTGCTCCAGTATCATTCTAAAATAATCAACAACGTGCATTAATTAAAGACAAAATTGGGTAATAAACTATATAAATTACTTGTATTTTGAAAAAAAATGGATGTAGCACGGAATTTCATCAAATTTTTACTCCACGCGTTAATGTGATATATGTATACTTGATTTCCCACTCACATCTTATGTCCTCATTGGAAATTACCTGATAGGTGTCCATGGCCTCCTCTGGCTCCTATAATACAGAACATAATACTGGAGTGAAACAATAACAATTTAAGTAATCCAAAAAAATGAAAAATTAGCTTAATATAACTCCAATACACTGAAACATTTCACTATAATCTTTTTGAAACAATGACCAAATTCTATACATTCTACATTAAGCAAAATCTATATTATTTTTTTATTGCATTGACAATTATCAATGCTCTCGATTAAATTACATTAATCTTTGCTAGAAGTTTGTGTGGATCAAAATATAATGAGTTGAGTTTGATCAATGAACCTACTATGATCATAGAACACACAATTTCTTCTATTATAAGTATTTATTCTTAGCATAATACAACTCCATTACATTAAAACATTAAAATGTGAAACATTTTGCTAAAATCTTTGAGAAACAATAATCAAATTATATAAATTATGTATTAAGCGGATTTTATGTTAATTTTTTATTGCATAAACAATAATCAATGTTCTCAATTACATTACATTAATCTTTTCTACAAGTTTGTGTAGATCAAAATATAATGAGCCTAGTATAATCAATGAGCCTAATATAACGAGCCTACTATAAGCACACACACTTCTTCTATTATAAGTGTTTATTCTTTGGTTGGAGAAGAGAAGGTTATAGCCAAAGGTTCACCTTCAATTGTTAGAATAATAAAGTGTGGACTTGAACCAGCATGGAAAGAGGGACTTGCTATAGGTGGCAAAGGATTAGTAACTTTTTCCTTGTGGGCATTCATGTAATGGTATGGAAGTAAGTTGGTGGTGATACTCAAAGTGAATGGCGAAAGGATTATTGGTGGAAGTTACTACATTAACCTTGGTATACTATAACAATTCCCACTACATATCCAATGTATGTAAGTGTGTTTCTTATATGTGCAAGTGCAATGATTATGTGTGTGACTATATTTCTTATGCATGTATAATCAATGTGTTCACACCTAACACATATAACTGATGCACTCACACCTAACTCAGACACTTACATAAGTCTTCACTTGCACATTTAAGTGCTACACTCGCATACATAAGCACCATACTAACAAATAAGCAATGGACTTGAACACATGAGTTGCATGCTTACACATAGACAATATTGTTGTCACCCACATAAGTGATGCCCTCACACATAAGCAACACATTCGTACACACACACACACATAATACATTAGTGGCATGCACCTAACGACATAACCACGTAAGTAATGCACTCACAAACATAAGAGATATAGTCACAATATAAGCGACACAAACTCTTAAAAAAATATTGGTGACACAATCATGAACTATTTTCCAAGCTCTTGATCAGAGTTGATGTCTCTATATATTACAAAATGTTACAGAAATGAAAAGACTAGAAGTTAGAATGACAAGTTCAAGAGAGTTGGGTTGGAAAAGAGGCATTCAACTTCTCATGACCATAACTCCTGCGCACAAACTCATGACAATAGAGACCCTTCAAGAATAGGATACTAAAGACACATGGTATGTGGAATTAAATGCACATGTAAATTAATTAAATTGAAATAATATGGAGTAATACATGTAAGGAAAATTGTAAATAATTATTGATAAATTGAATCATTTTTCACTCTAATCTATAAAATAAGGCCAATGAAAACTTTTTTTTTTTAACAGAAACGAGTAAGAAGCTTTTATATAAAAGTGAAACAGAGGTTACAAAATTCTGCAAGCAGACTGTTCCCAAAGGAGTAGGACTACCATGACGCCATGTTCATCTTTAACTAGTATGTAATGTTCATGATATATTCCTATTCTATTGAAACTATAGCTCCTTACAAATTTCCCTAGTAACAAAATACAGAAGCAAAACATTGCTGAAAAGTAGTAACGTCTATCCTTAGAGAAACTACACTACTACTGCTACAAGCAGAGACAAAATTACATCTCGAATATACTTCAGAAAAATCATAAAGTAAACCAAAATTGTTCCTAAAGAACCAGGAAAACCCCATGACCAGAGCTGAAGCGCAAACACTGGTGGCAGAGATCGAATTACTGATGAAGATTATCCACATTGGTCCCTTCTTTTCCTCCCTCCGAGCCTCCATCACCTTCTTGTAAACCCAGGGTTCTTCTTCTTATTTCAGCTCTCATGCTGTCAATCTTAGCTTCCACTATCCTGACAATGTTGTGAACTGCAATAATTTTGGTATCCAAGTTGATAGAGCAGGGGAAACCCTTTTCAAGGGTTTCTGCCAAGCTATCAACCTGCCCAGTAAGCTTACTGCTACTGCTTCGAATCTATGAATTCGTTGGTTGGACGAGTGAGTAAAGATGAGAAATGGCCCGCTTGAATTCAAAATTTTCATCCTGAAGCTTGCGGATTTGGATTTCCATATCCTTCATATAGGTTTGAACCTCATCCGAGAGGCTTTCAAACCCCAGCGCAGAGCCCTTGTTTCCACCGTCTTCGCCGACAAAAGAAGGGAACAAATTCTTACCCTGCCCAAAAAAATAAGCCTTACAGGAGTCATGCAGAACCTGCTGCACCTTATTCGAGCCATCGTGGGCCATGTCCTGGAAATATTCATTCGTGAACGAATATTCAAGGAACATGTGCTCGCAATTCCCCCAAAGGACGCTATCTTCTTCCTGCAGTGCAAGAACTGCAGCGAGGAGGGACCCGAAACGAAAGAAAGGGTAGCATCTCCCATATCAGCACGAAGAGATTTCACTCTGCCTCCTTTCTTGTGCTTCCTAACCAAGTTCACGCAACTGAAGATGTTGCTCCCCCAACCGGCATTTAAACCTGTTATGCCTCGATCTTCCATCGCCATAAATTTATGCATGGTAGCGATGGGCCCTATGTCGATCGAAGCTTCGTTGTGAATGAAGCCCATAGTAGTAGAGTGCAAGGGGGTGGGGATTTTTTCACTCCATATCAAGGAGATTTGCCTCTTCCAAATGCAAGAAGAGCTTCATTGTCTCTCCTTTATAATAAAAAATGCAAGAGTAAGGGACCCATATGTTCCCATAAACCTGTTGATTGCAAACCAAGACTCCATAGTCGAGGCCTAATCCTATGTTTGCCATTCTATCCGCTTGCTAATTATTAGATCTTAACAAATGAAGAAAGTTTATAGCTTTGTATTCATTGATGATTCATTTGAGGAGGTGATGCGTATTAGTGATAGGAGTCTTACAGTTCTTCGTTAGGTTTCTAGCTTCCCTAAAGACCAACATTGAGTCACCGAAGACCACCATGTCCTCAATTCCTTCTTTCCTTGCAAGTTCCAATCCTTTGATCAAGGCTAGCCATTTTGCACTATTGTTGGACCTCCTACCAATTCCCCAGAAAAAAGTATTTCAACTTGTTTCCCTCAGAGTCAAAGAGGAATCCTCCCGCACCTACCAACCCAGGGTTTCCTTTCGAAGCACCATCGAAGAACAATGAATTGCAGCCAATTTTCTTTTTCCATATTTGAAATTCTTCCACGCTCATTCTTAGGTGCCAGTTTTGAGAATTGGGTCTCTTGGGGGGTTGGGCCAAAAAAATAAAGGGATATGGAGTCAGAAAGTCACAAGCCCAAACTTTTTCCTCTGTTGTCAGGGGTTCTTTGTTGATATTATTCATTCCCCTTGTGCAAAGGCTTCCACCCAGAGAGCCTTTGCAGAGGAAAGAACGTTTCCCAGGGTGGATCTCTTTTCTTCGAAAATTTCCTTATTCCTAGTTGTCCAAATCTTCCAGCAGACGAATTTTGGGAGAGCTTCCCAAGCTCTTTTGAAGTCTGGTTTGCTGGAGAAATTACCGTGATAATAATATTTCCAGCAAGCAAAAAGGTCATTCCAGTTTGTTGGCAGGGTCAAACCGAAATGTAGATCCTGGATACGCTCTATTCCAAACTTCTTGGGAGAATTTACACTCTAGAAAAAGATGCTCAATTGTCTCTTAATATTCTTTGCAAATAATACATCTCGCAGGTCCTTCAATTCCCCTTTTCCCGAGGTTCTCTGTAGTGACCGTTTTACGGTGAGCAAGAGTCCAAGTGAAGGCATTAATTTTCGGGATCCCATCCTTATACCATACTTTTTTCCATTTTTTATCCTTATTTTTTATCCATCCACAACATGATATCCATCCTTGACAGAGTACAAACCTAACTTTCCCCATCCTCTTCTATCATTCAGATTTCGATGTACTAGAATCAAACTGTGAAGCAGAGAGAGGAAGGCGTTGAAATCTGAAATGAGATGGTCCAGGATCTCCAAGTCGATCCAACTGGCCCATCTTCCACGGATTGTCGAGGAGTATAGATCATATAATGTGAGAATGTTGCTTGATCCATCTAGTTCTTTAATTCTGAGAAGACCTGCAAAAAATTGGCAGGAGAGGTTGAGCCTAAGTTGTCATGCCAAATTTTAATTTGTTTTCCATTTCCAGGGATCTAGTAGAGGTTATATTGAGTGATGAATGACACCTTCTTACATAGGTCCCATATTGGGGTGCCACTTCTATCTTGATTGATTTCTTCCACACACCTTCTTCTGCCTCCAGTCATGTATTTTTTATGAAGCATATCCTTCCACCACGCTTTTTTCCCATAGACTGTTCTCCAAAGAATTTTGGCTCCAAAAGCTAAATTCATAATCATTGGGTCTCTTACTCCAGTGCCTCCATATATTCTAGGCCTGCAGACCATTTCCCAATTCACCAGGTGGAATTTTTTTGTGTTATTGGATTTTCCTCCTTGCCACAAAAACTGTCTGAATTCTTTTGAAACATCTTTCATTACTTTTTTGGGAGCTAAGTTAATCGAACTAGCATAGAGGGGGTATGCTGAGAGAATGGAATTGATGAGGACAAGCTTTCCTGCCAGATTGAGCCACTTGGATCCCCATGAGGTAATTTTATTTTTTATCTTTTCGATCAACCCTTGCCAATCAACGACCCTATTTTTCCCTTTGAAAATTAGGATCCTCGAGTAGTTGAAAGAGTTCCATGATGCATTTCCTTCAAAACCATAGATCCTTTCTATCCTAGCCAGAGTCCCTGGGGGCAATTCCATCCAAAAATTTTTGACTTAACAGAGTTTACTTTACCATTTGAAGCTTTTAGAAAGGTGTACAATGCGTAATTAAATCTTTCAGCAATGATAGAGGATGCACCCCCAAGCAGAATGATGTCATCGACGAACTGAGCATGATTGATAGCTTTGACTCCTCTAGTTATCTTCAATCATTTTAATTCACCGGAGTCTTGCAGATGTTGAAGCTTCCTACTCATCAATTCTTCCACCAACAGGTAAAGGAAAGGGGACATGGGGAAACCATCTAACAAATATTTTGGAGAAACCAAATTTAATCATAATTTCAAAGAGGAAAAAGTGGTTTACTCTATCAAAAGCATTAGCCATGTCCAATTTTATAGCCATACCTTGTTGTTTTTTGTCCATGCTGGAGTGGATAGCTTCCTGGACAATGAAGATGTTGTCAAGTATCCGACGTCCTGAAATGAAACCTCCTTGAGAGTCTGAGATGAGGCGGCTCATGATGCTTTTCATTCTGGTTGCAAGGATTTTTGAAAGGATCTTATAGGAGGTGTTGCAAAGAGAGATCAACCTCAAACGATCAATCGAGAGAGGGTTCTTTTCTTTTGGGATTAAGGCCAGGAAGGATGAGTTAGTGGCTCCACCGATTTTTTCTTTCTTTCTGGTCTAGTTAAGCATTATTTTCAGGTCATATTTTATAATTTCCCATGCATCTCTGTAGAAGTTGATAGTGAACCCATCTGGACTGGGCGCCTTGTCAGCGTGGAGGGACCAGATTGCATTTTTTATCTCAAACTCCATGATTGGATTAGATAGATCTCTATTTTCGATATCAGAGATGAGCAAAGGAATACCAGAGAGGAGATTGGCCTGTGCTTTCGTGTCTACTTCATCGTTGTCAGTGTAGAGGTCGTGGAAGTGGTTGAAAGCATGAATCTTCAACTCCTCTTGACCGAAAATATTGCTCCCATTGTTGTCTTTCAGTTCCTTGATAGCGTTGCGACTGAGTCGGGCCTTAGCTTGCTTGTGGAAGTACTTAGTGTTGTTGTCTCCTCCTTTTAACCACATTTGTATGGATTTCAATCTCCACACTTCTTCCTCTTGTCTGGAAGCGTTTAAAAATTTTAGATTCAACTCCTTTTCCTGGCACAAAGAGAAGGGCGTCATCGCGTCAACCTCCATTCTGGAATGGAGGGAATCTAGATCAGATTGGAGATTAATCTTGAGATGGTCAGGGTTCTTATAAGAAGTTTTGTCTCATCTCTTTAGCTCAGAGCACACGGATCTAAGCTTGGTATCCCAAATGTAGCTGGGAAACCCGAAGCAACAGAGATTCCATGCGTTTTGAACTAGATCAAAAAAATTAACATCTTGCAGCCAAAGCTGATTGAACTAGAAAGGAATGGGTCCAAGCTTAACCGAGGAAGAGAGGATCAGGGTGATGGGATTGTGATCGGAAACAGTAGAAGGAAGGACATGGGAGGCTGGGAGAAGGTATTTTTTAAGGAATGAAGAACTTACTAGAAATTTGTCCAAACTTTCCGCAATGTGCCCTATGCCCTTCTATTGTTCCAGGTACACTTCCCATTCTTCAAGGGAATATCCAGCATGTCCAAGTCAGAAATTAGATCCTCCATCTTTTCGCCAAAGGGATCCCTGACCTTTGTGCCTCCATGCTTTTCCTGCTACGATTTAGTAACATTGGAATCTCCTATAATGATAAGGTCTTTCCCATGCAGGTCCTCCTTTAACTTTGAGAGGTCTTTCCAAAAATAAGTCTTGTCCCTGTAATGCGTTGGCCCATAAACATTACAGATGAAGAGTGAATTAATACTATCCTTTTCCTGAATTTCAGTAAGGATCCAGTGATGGCCTTCCCTGATTGAATTTATGGAGAATTTGTTTGAAAAAAAGGTGGCGATACCTCCTGAGGCTCCTCTTGAGCTTAGGGCTTTTCCATGGCAATCTTTCCAGAAGAGGCGTGAGAGTGCCATAGTCTCCACATCCTGCATTTTTGTCTCTTGGATTAGAAACAAGTCTTGTCTCTCATATTTTATCATGTCTTTGATTGCTTCAACCTTGCTCGAGCCGCCCAAACCCCTGCAGTTCCAAGAGACAGCTTTCATTATTTCTTGATTGATTGGGATCCTGCTCGGGATCTGCTGTCTGTTTTTGCCCCTCTTAGATTTCTGGCTCTGTAGAGAAGTTTTGTTTCCTCTAGGATTTTCTACCTCCAACTCTCTATGATATCTTTGTGACTTTCTTCCTCTGGTATTCGATGATGGGGCTACATCATGAACTTCCATAGTTTCATGTGACGACGAGTTTTCTAGAGAAACATCTTGCGGTGTGATTTTGTTGTGTTTTACCATGTCTACCCAAGATCCTCCATGAGTAATGGAACCATCCAATGCATGAACGATCCGTTCCTCTCTGGGATAAGAGGTAGGAATACTAGTGAGTACGGGAACTTCTTTCACTTCTGTGTCCACTGGAATGGAGTCCGATGCTGGGATTTCTCCTTCTTCCATTGGTAAATCTTGGAATTGATTGTTGGTTGAGGCTTCCTTTCCTTCTTGAATCTTATCCTTACTTTTTTTGGATTGTGGCCCATTTGTTGAAGGCACTGTTGGAGGCATTTTCCTTCCTTTTTTTGCTTGCTGCCATCCTTCCTCTTGATTCTTTTCTATGACTTCTTGAGCTGCTTTTGGAAAATTTTTGACAAAGTGACCATATTCATGGCACTTCTTGCACTTAAAGGTTAGTTGTTCGTAATCTACCTTTTGCATATGCTCCTATCCGTCCATATACAGATTTACTACTTTAGGCAAGCCTTTTTCCAGATCTACTTCAACACAAATCCTTGCGCAGGAGAACAGGGGCCCCTTTGGCTCCGCTTTGTCGATGTATTTTCCAAGAGAGTTTCCAATAGCTTGTAGCATTTCATCATTCCAAGAATGCAATAGTAGATGGGGGAGGTGAACCCAAACCGGAACCGCTGGTGGCACATATTTCTCTTGGTCAAAAGATAAGCTCCAACAATTTAAGTATAGACCACAAGGACCCATGAAGTAGGGGCCGCTCCTGAAGATCAGGTCTCTGTCCACTTTGTTTTCGAACAGGAAGGTAAAAAACCCTTTTCCACAAAAGCAATGCTGCAAACCCCCAGAGATCAAGGGCATCCAGTTCTTGTTGATCCATGCATCCATAGTTTTTGGTGAATGCCAAATTCCAGTGAACTGTCCTATTAGACCTCTCTCGCTCAAGGCAAGAGCTTTCAACCTTCAAGCCGCAAACATGATCTGGATTCGAGCGGAAACTGCCCTCTTGACGAAATTCGCATCACTAGAAACCGAAGTTGAATGAGGAAGAGGAGGCGTGGATGCCACCAGGGCTCTAAACGCTTCATCCAGACGCCGTCGACGATCCTCCAGACTCAAATCCGAAGGAGAATCCATCCGAAAATCAACCCTCAGAGAGGGTCGAGGGAAACCCTAATGCAGTCGGCTTCCTGGGCATGGTTACCCCGTGGGTTCAGTTCAAGGACAATGACAACCTTATTATTCCATGTAATATATAATTTCATATAGATTAAGAGGAAAGGAATCAAGATAGTGGAGGTCGTGATTTTATGAATGTTATTTAGTTCGAGTAAGGAGGTAAGCCTACACATTCATCTAAATGTATTGAGCAAAGAATATATACTATATGACATTTATTCTAGATCATTCATGTGTTTCCCTATTCTCTAATGAGTTGTTATTATACAATTGGTTTGGTTTGTCTTGCACATGGTACCTCAAACTCGAGGTGTTTCATTTTTGGCAAGTGCAAGACTTTCAAGAATCTTAAAGTGGCAAGATAGCATCAAAATTTTGATTAAAAATGTTATTATTTTATGTACATTATTCGTAAAAAATAAAGAGCAAGTAGAAATCAAATTGAAATTGCTTATTATTGTTTAAACTAAAATACATTTCACTAATTTCTTAAAAAAAGAGAGATGGGTGTAGAAATTATCTCAATCATCCAATCACTTGAATGGCCACACCAAATGTGACTAGAACTCCATCATTGATTTAACTAGACCCTTTATGACTATATCTTAAGTACTTGCCATTGGTTGGTTATTAGGGACATTAAAAAAACTTCATTGTCTAAATATGAATTTCAAATTGAGTCACAAATTAATGGATGCTACCAAAGGGAATGGCTATGCTATATGCAAAAATAAATAGACTCGTAGAGTGGTAGAGCCCAATTTGCATGAAGGATGAAGACATTCCTAGGAGATCACTCCAAACACATGAGGGCCATTACACATATATGTTCATACCCTAAAGGGTTATGAATTTCGAATCAAGATTTCAAAGTAAAGTGAAATCCATACTCAAGCCCATCATTTATCAATTTGTGCTTATTTTCTTTAATAATATTTTAATCTGATTTTGGGATAGTCATTTCCAATATATTGATCAAATGCATTGCACCTTGGAAGTAAACTAATTATACGCTAATCCCAATGGAGTTTCAAATTAAAGTAGGTATAATATTTGGGCCATAGTGTAGCTAATGAGGGAGTTAAAGTAAAGCAGTGCCCGATTGAAACTATGATTGAGAAACTCTTAAGATATTAGGACTCTTGAAACCCTTATTTTGTAGTGTTGGTGGGATCATTTATCCATGGAATCCAGTAAAGAATTGCTCAAATCAATAGTTGAGATCTATTTTCATGGTGGTGGATAGATTAACTAAATATGCTAATTTTTGTGGGCTACAACATCCATTTATGCTAAGAAACATTGTAAAAACTTACAATTTGAGGACCTAGTTGCCCAACCCAGTGCATTTGCACCTAAAATTGCTTCCCAAATAAATCACTTATGTCTTAAACCATGGCCTTTTCCAAGATAACTATCCATGGTGTGCTAAACCTTTATACAACCATGATATATTGCCTAAGACCCTTGGTTTTGGAATTGGAACATGGAATGTACCTTAAGAACCATCTATGGTATTCTAAATAACGAAATGGCCACAAATCGCATTTGGATACCAAATACTATTTATGTAGGGCTTTTGCAATGGCCTATTTATGCTACCCCAGATGGGGTGACAAGCAATGTGACCAAGGAAGAAAGGACGGTCAAGGGAAGGAGGGAAAGGCTCGAGGAGTAAAGGCATTTAACGCCCATCCTCTCGGCCAGGAAGATCCCATGTGATCGAGTTCCGCCACCCTAGCTCGTGTAATACCGGCGTGATGGGTGTGGTTAATACAACATTCATTCTTAGTAGTGATCTAATGATCAAGAAGTAGCCAACTCCATTTCCTAAGAAGCTCATTCTTTCCACCATCTGCTTCGCCTCTCCTCTATATGTGCACGATCATAGTAAGGAAATCATGGTCCAGGAAAGGCAGAGAGGCACCAACCATCGTGATCATTATCAGAGGGGTCGCTCCTCGGCTCTGGCTAGAAGTGCATTGGTCGAATGCATCATAGCCATTATTGACGCGATGTTTGAATTACAATATGAGATTAAAGGGTTCGGGGAGGAGACTTAGAACGAAGTACGTAGCATCACCCTCAAAGTAAAGAGTGTAATTGACTGGTGCGTAGATGTTACAGAAGCAATGGGGATTCTGCTTCCATACTTTGAACCTGGGGAGTATTCTAGGCGAATTGTAGAAGGAGAGGAAATCAAAATTGAGGAGGATAATCCCACTCCTGAGACAAACACTTCAAGCCTGGTAGTGATTGAGTAAGATGGCAGCGCAAGGGTTAAGGATGAGAATCTTTTTGCAACGGTGTTGGAGTCTGAGATGAAGCAGGCATAATCTATCTCCTTGAGTAGCAGCGTAGATTTGGAACCTGGGGAGCATGGCACGAAGAGGGAGTTGAAGGAAGACCTTGACCCAACCTCAGGTTGTAAGCAATTGAAGGAAACCACAATTGCATATCATAGTCAATGAATATTCCTTCACACTCAATTACATTTTTGTAGTTGTTAATACGGTGGATAGCTCTATGTCCTTGGTTCAATGATTCCCTTGAATCTCATGAATGGTTGTTATATGTTCTTTGTTTCATATCTATGAAGAATTTGGATATGAAAGCAAAGTCTAGATTAGAGACATTGCCAATTTTGGCTACTGTTTTCTCCAATGATTTCCATACTATAGTTTATCAGTCTAATAGGATAGGCAGGATAGAAATAGAGTGTAGCCAATTTTTGAAAACATACATCATATGTGGAGAATGTAGCAACAATCTATTGTAATTTGCAGCACATGTTTTTGAACAGTGGTCTAGGGAAGTATGCTCCTTTTTGTACTCCCAGAACCATCTCAATCTTAGCCTCTGTAAATTTTGTATGATATAATATAATTGCTAACTTACAAAAAAAAATGGTGTATTTATGCTAGACTAACTAAATGTGTTAAGTTTTGAGGGTTACAATATTCATTTATGCTAACAAGTACTATAAAAATTTACAATTTGAGTACCTAGATGTCTAACCCAACGCACTTTGTGCCTAAAATTGTTTTCCAAATCAATTACATTTCTCCAACAAACAAGCATGACTAACTAGGGACTCAAGTCTACGCTAGACTAAGCACTAAACTTGACGCTAATCTTGGAGAAAAAGAAAGTGTTATTCATCAAGTAGGCATTAAAATCAATGTTAATTAACACTGACTTTAACACCTACTATGGGGTGAATTTGAAAACACAAAAAAAGAGCTACGAGTGGTAAAAGCAAAAAAAAATGGTGGAAAAAAAGTCATTTAAACCATTTGCAAGCTTGGAAGAGCCATTGTCTATACATTTTGACCATTCTTACCTTAAATTCCCTACTTTGCTAGCTAGAAACGCCTCTAAGTAATTCGACCCATATGTAATTCACCTTGAGGAAGACATCTTATAGTTTCCTTGAGGAATTCACCTTGAAGAAGAGGACTAGAATACAAATACAAAGAGGGTTGAGGAATTTTCCTTGGGGAAGAGGGCTTAGAATACAAATTCAAAGAGGGTTGAGGATTTCACCTTGAGCAATCAAATACAAAGTTTGAAGAAGATCAAACCCTAGGGTTTTGGAAAATGAAGGCACAAAAAACATTAAGCATTCGGCAATGGCAAACATATAAGAAGATACTAACAGGGGGGGATGTATGCTTAATATGTATTTATGTATTACTTGGCTTATATTTTTTTTGTTTTTATATTTTATTGTATAATGAGAGTTTTATAAATTTAGTATATTTATAACCACTAAAAAAACTATTTTACATTGGATAGAGAAACGATGTTGAGCCAGAGTCATTGTTGGCATCTTTGGGGATAGAGACACTACAATAACTTAAAAATATTCCTCATAAACCCTAAGAAAATACTTTCAAATAAAATCATCTAAAAGTATTCAACCCCCTCAAAGAAATGAACTGGTACTACAAAAATCAATAGATTATCCTTGTGAGTCTTGAATCAAAAGATCCAAGAGAAAATAATTAAATTACAAGCAAAGTTAGGAACTATGGTGTTGATACATCCACTGTGGTGGAAACACTTGGGACCAAAAGTTCTAATCCAACTTTAACAGCTTATGCATCATGTGTCGGTAATCTAAGTACAATGATAGAGTATGACTATGCTACGAGGGAAACCAAAAGAACAAATGCAGAGATAACCTTCATTTATCAATTCGGGCATTTTGGCCATAAAAGATTTAGAGGCCATCATTTACATTTCTCATTCTCCAAGATTCCACTTCATTTGAAAAATATGATCATATACGACATGGAATATATTATATGAATTTGGTGAAAGTTGGCCAATAAAGAAACTCAAATTTCAAATGTGTCAAAATTGCAAGAGGTTTCACTGCAACCAAATTCGAAAAATAAAAAAAACTTCATTTGGATCAAAGATTTAAAAAAAACCAATGGGCATACCTTAAAGTTGTGGAAAGAATTGGAAAATTCTTATGAAAAGTTGGATGCTCAAAAAAAGGCCAACAAGGAGAACATTCAATTATTGAATTTTATATTAAGCATCATTTCAAATTTCTCAATAAATATGGAAAACAATTATTATTAAATTTAATTATTTTATGTTCCAGGATAAAAACTTCGAAGGTGAGGCTAGCAAAGACAAGTGCTGCTAATCTTATTGTCCAAATAGGAATGAAAGCATTGGTTGCCAATTTTGTAAGTATCTTGATTATGTAAATTCATTTTTTAAGATTTTCCCAGCACTGCTCTTGCACGTCAGACAAACGAATGCAAGAAGGTGGTCAACCTTTCCAGCCACGAGTTGAACGATGCTAAGTCTACCATCCTGAAAAAGGGCCTCAACTTCGTTGTATCTCCCAAGACCATCCCCACCGAGTCTATCATCTGCAATATTGAAGATAGCATCCAAAACCTAAACGAAGTACACAAGGAAACCATTCGACAAGATTGCACTATGGTATTAAGAAAAGCCAAACCACCTAAACGTAATATCAACAAAGAAGAGGAGTTAGCCTTAAAGAACCTTAGAGAAAACGAGGACATCGTTATCCTGAAAGCGGACAAAGGGGGAGCCACAGTAGTCTTAGATAGGGAAGATTACAATAATAAAATGATTGATCATCTCACTACAAGTGGAAGCTACAGGAAATTAGGTAAAACCCCATTTCCAAAGTTATTAGAGAGGTTAAGAAAGCGATTATGCACTCTAATTTAGATGAAAGACTAAAAAAGCGCTTAATCCCTAACCAAGAGATCATACCCAAAATCCATAAAGAAGGAGTTCCTCTTCGACCTATTGTCAACACTATAGGATCCCCTACCTATGAACTTGAAAAATATGTAGCAAAAATCCTGAGTCCCCTAGTAGGCAATACGGATTCCTTCCTCAAAGACTCCAGTGACTTTGTGAAGCTAATCAAAGATGAGAAGATTGGACCTAAAGACATGATCCTTAGCTTTGATGTGGTTTCACTTTTCACGAAGATACCTTTGAATGAAGCCATCCAAGTCATTAAAGAGGCTACAGACCCTCACACAACTAGGTTAGCATAGGTTTTCCTTAGATAAATCATTTTTAGCTTCCAAGGTGAATTTTATGAACAAACTACAAGGGTAGCCATGGGATCCCCCCTATCACCCAGAGTGGCTAACCTTTTCATGAAATTTTTTGAGAAAGTAGCTCTAGACTCCTACCCATTGAAGCCAACAAGATGGAAGAGATATGTAGATGACACCAATGTGATCTGGCCACATGGTGAGGTTGAACTAAATAAGTTCTTTACACATCTTAACAATCTCTCCCCCAACATAAAGTTCACAATGGAACTAGAGGTGAATGGGAGCATTCCCTTTCTTGATGTCATTTTAATTAGAAAAGAAGATGGTACATTAGGACACAAAGTCTTCAGAAAAAGGACTCATACTGAGAGCTACCTTCACGCAAACTCTCACCACCACCCTTCCCAGAAGATAGGGGTTCTTAACACCTTAGCGATTAGGGCCTCAAGGATCTCGGATGTAGAACAACTTGAGAAAGAAATAGACCACCTCAAGGAGGTCTTCGTAAACATAGGTTAGAAGCCTATATATATCAATAAATCTATAGACAAAGCCCTCAATAAGAACCATGCCAGTAGGGAAACCTCTAATAACGCGACCACCAACCCAAGAGCTTACCTGCCTTACATTCAAGGGGTCACAGATAAGATCTCTAGAATTCTTAAGAAGAATGATATTACATCTTCCTTCAAACCCCTAGAGACCATTAGAAAAAAAATGAGATCCATTAAAGACCCGATTGATCTAAGAGACTTTAGGGGTGTTTATAAAGTCCCTTGTTCTTGTGATTTGGGCTATATAAGTGAGACAAGACGTTCCTTTCAGACCTGATTAAAAGAACATGGAATTGACATAAGGAATGATCGTACCTGAACCTCAGCCCTTGCGGAACACTGTGCCAAAACTAAACACCAAGTTTTCCTAGAAGACACCATAATCATCGCAAGAGAAGACCACTACTTCAAAAGAAAATTTAGGGAAGCAATAGAGATAATCAAACTTCCAAACAATCTAAATAGGGATGGAGGCTTTCAAGTTAATGCCAGTTAGCTTCCCTCTTTACTCAACCGCAAGTCATTAAGATAACCTTCTTATTCAAATTTAATAACCTTTAAGAACCTTAATATGAATCTAGACCTTTATTAATATTAATTTATCATTAATTTATATTATATATAAATAATTTAAATTAATATTTTAGTGTATTTGAATTAATATTTTAGTGTATTTGAGTTCCCTTCCCACCGAAAATTTACTTTAAGGATCCGAGACACAACCTTCCATACCTCCTTAATGAAGCTACAGTGGAGAAATAGGTGTAATACATTTTCCTCATGTTGAGAACACAGATAGCACCTGTTAGGACCCTAAAGGTTTCTTTTTTGCAGGAAATCCCAAGTAGGAATTCTGTTAGCCAAGATACACCACAAGAAAATGCGAGCTTTGAGAGGGCTCTGCAATCTCCAAATAGATTTCCACCACCACACTGGTTCCCTGTCCCAAAAGTTTGCGCTGATCCACTGATAGCCATATTTCGGAGTGTAAGATCCCGAGGGATCCCCGTCCCAAATCAAGGTGTCTTCTTCGTCTTTGAGAAAGATATGATCCCTGCTAAGAGCTCGCAAATAAGTTCTGAGTTCATTTTCCAAGTCCAAGTTTAAACCAAAGGTTTCAGCACGCCTCCAAACAGGCCTTCCCAGCCAGAAGTTATCCTCATCCGCCAAATGATGGAGGACAGTAATATGACGCAGCCGCAGCTCCATGATCAGTCCCTCTGACAGGAGATGCTGTGCATCGCAACCTACCCAAGGATCACAGCCAACCCTCAACCTACGCCCATTACCAACATCCCAAACAAGGTTCTGTTCGATAACATGGAAGGAGGATACAAGAGCTTTCCAAATGACAGACCCCCCTTTATGTGTCTTAAGCGGAAACCTAATCCAATCCTCCACCGAATCCGGTTCAATGTATTTGAGAGTCATAATTCGAGCCCAAAATCCTTCAGATGTGATTAACCTCCATCCACATTTGGTAGCCAAAGCCTGAGAGAAAAAGAATATGTTTTTTAGTCCCCAACCTCCCAGAGCTTTGGGGGTAGCAATTCGTTCCCATTTCACCCAAGGCGTCACATGAGCATCCTCCTTTCCATTCCACAAGAAACGAAAAAATATTTTCCTAGCAGCTTCCAGGATCCCCTTTGGTATCCAAGCAAGGGACATCCAATATACTGGGATGGCTTCCAGAACCGACTTCACCAATATCAATCTGCCCGCACGGGAGAGCCACCGGAAGCTCCAACATTTGAGTCTCTTTTCCAGCTTTTCCAAGAGCCAAGCCCAATCATGTTTCAGATAATTATTAGGCTTTAAGTGAAAACCCAGGTAACGTAACCCCTTGGAAAGGTTAAGGAGCTGGAATGGGAACAGGTCAGTAAAGGTGTGAATTTCCTCCACTTCTAGAAAAGAGACCGTAAGGGTAGATTTGTCAATGTTGATTTCCATTCCGGTTGCAGCGGAGAAGAGATCCAGGATTTCTTTAAATTTAACAGCCTCCCCTCTAGAGCCAGAGCAGAAGATCAGAATGTCATCCACAAAGTGAAAATGTGTGAGTGAGGTGCCTGGTGCCACCAGGATTCCTTCGATATCTCCCATGCGCTTAGCTTCCTTAATAGCCCTGCTCAAGCTTTCAGCCACCATTAAAAATAACAGAGGGAATAAAGGGCATCCCTGGCGTAGTCCACAGCCAGAGTGGAAGAAGGGAGTCGCTGCACCATTCATAAGTATCAAGAAAGAAATAGTGGAAATACAGCTCATGATCCAGCGAATGAAACCAATCTCGAAACCCAAATGTGTTAGCATAAGGCGGATATATAGCCAACTGACCTTGTCAAATGCTTTAGAGAGATCAATTTTGAGAATTACTCCTTTCTGCTTTCTGGATTTGATGCTGTGTAGACCTTCCTGCGCCAAGCCAATGGCTTTATGAATCTGTCATCCTTCAAGAAACCCGAACTGCTCCTCTGAGATGTGTGTGGATAATATAGGTTTGAGTCTACGAGCGATCACCTTAGTGACAATCTTATACACACAGTTGCAAAGAGAGATGGAACGAAAATCATTAAGCTTGGATGGGGTGTCCACTTTGGGAATAAGACCAATGAAAGTGGAGTTAATGCTAGCGGGAATTTTGCCTTCCCTCCTGGAATCCTCTACAAGCTGTAATAGGTCTTCACCAATAATATCAAGAAGAGCTATAAAGAACTCAATCGTCCATCCATCCGGCCCCGGACTTTTGTCCTTCTGAAAGCTGTGTAACACTTCCTTCAGTTCATCCATAGTAATGATATCCATTAGCATCCGGTTATCCGCCTCTTCAACAAAGCGAGGGAAGAGTTGAGCAACTCTGATAACCTCTTCAATATTCACCCTGTTGTTGGCTCTGAAAAGATCCTGAAAGTGATTTACCCCAATCCCATCCAAACCCTCAAAGGTGGCCTGGGAAATACCATCCGTGTCTTCAAGGCTCTAGATAGTGTTGACAGATCTTCTACCTTTAGCATAGGCATGGAAAAATTTTGTGTTTTCGTCTCCGCTCTCCAACCAAATGGCCCTGCTTTTAAGCCTCCAAGCCTCTTTGTTGTGTAGAAGAATCCTGTTCCTCTTGTCCATCAGCGAAACAAGATGTTCCTTAGCATCCTGTGAGTTAAACCCACCACCAGAGCCCCCCGAAATGTTGGAAATAGCCTCTTCAATGTCCTTAAGCTCCTTGTCCTCCCGATTTCTCTTGGCTGCAGCCCAAGTTTTGATAGGTTCCTTGAGTAATTTGATGTTCTCCGCAAAATGAAAGGCTGTAGTAAGATTGGATCCCGGATGAAAAGGTAACCAGTGCTGATGGATCAATTCAAAGAAGGTTGGGTCCTCCAGCCAAACCTTGTTGAATTTTATGGGAGTGGGAGGTTTGTTAGGCCCAGCCTTCAGTTCTAAATAAATCGGATCGTGATCTGAGCATCCCCCCGACCCAATCCATTGCCTAACATAGAAAAAAGTCTCCACAATATGTTCAGAAATAAGAAAGCTGTCCAACCTTTTAGCCACTCTATCCAAACCAGCTCTCATGTTTCGCCAGGATGGCTTCAGGGATACCGGTTCCACATCAATCCAGTTGCCATCATAGAGCTTCCGAATAAAAAACTTTGTAAGAGGGTCCACTTGAGCATGAGCCCCCCAAATCTCAGCATGCCCAAGAGAAAAATTAAGATCCCCTCCCAGAATCGTAGAGTTGCCTTTGAGCAGATCTTTATCCAGCAGAGCATTCCAAAATGGTTCACGTGTAAAATTAGTCATAGCAGATCTAATGAACAAGTAAATCAATCACAACAGATGAATATAGAAAATATGGTGTAAAACTGTGCAAAACATGCAGCAGTGCTCAATATCCCAATAAGGGTGAATAATTACAATACAATCTGACTATGTGAGTGAGCAATCCGAATTGACTAAGTAGGCCATTCGAATCACTGAATGGAGTAGCTTGACCCCAACTAGGAGTCCTCATCATCAATCGGTGGTGCTCATCAATGCACAAGAACCAGTCATCCAGGTGTCAATCTGAGTCTAACTGAGTGTAACAAGTGTAACTGAAGTGTGTAGCACTGATTAAGGGAAGGAGGCTCAGTGGGGGGCGCATGGGAGGCTAACTGAAGTCAGAACAATTCATCTAGTCAATCTGGAGGTCCAACGAAAGTGAAACAGTCAGTCGGGAGTGAAACTAGCCTCAAATCAGGGAGAATTGGAGCTAACTGAATGTAACTGAAGTGGAACTGCAGTGGTAGGTGAGAAAGTGCGCCCTTCTCTAGCAGTAGGTGAGAAGTGGGCGCCTTTCAGAATAGGAGGGCTAAAGAACTGAAGTAAGTGGCTCCCGGGTGCTAGAAAGAGGTGGATAAGGTGCTGGAGGCATCAACCTGGTGACTGGGATGCATGCAAAGTGCATGCAAACCCTAGAATTTGCATGCAAACCCTAATTGCATGCAAGATCCTGAAAAAGATGATGTGGATATCCGAACACCCCCCCTCAAGCTAGACTATGATGTGCAAAAAAAAATAATGTGGGGCCCTGGTAACTAAGACCAAAGGTCACCCCAATACAATAATCCAAAACTAACAGTCAATAAACCGAGGAAATGGGGAAAACCTCATGGGAAAAATACCCCCCCTCAAAATGAACTGTAACACACCAAAAGATTTAACTGCTCCAAACTCAAATAGATATGTCTGGAGGTATCTTACTCTTGGGAGTAAATGGATTATGCTCCAAGAACATGTGCTTGAATTCTCCATCAGTGGATGCAAGCAAATGTGGAGACTTTATGAACTTGCTCTTCATACCGAAAATGGTGAGAACAAATATGAAAATATGAGGATGATCCTGGAACCTGTGATTCAAACCAAGTGAGGTAGGAATAGCTCCAATCGGATCAAATAGATATTGAAACTTGAACTTCTTATCAATAGAATTTAAATCAGCTCCAAAAATAGATGAATGGTTTCTTGAGATCTCCTTTGAACCAACAAGGGTGAGATCAAAACCAAAATCAGCAAAAAGTGCATGAGATTTGAACTCAAGCGAATGGTAGTGCTCTTCATCTTCATTAAAAATCTGAGAAACTTTGCAAATGATAGAACATAAGTTTATAGAAGGCATGCAATCAAGGAGGGCGAATGATTCACCTCCAAAATCAGATTTTACCTCCAAAACATCAAGTAGATCATTATTCCGCATGCCGACAAACTCATGTGAAAGAGAGGATTCAAGAACCTCTTCGGAATCTAGAGTATGAGCTTGTTTATCTTGCTCAGAATTCGAAATAGAAGACTTTGAGAGAATGAGTGTTGAATCTACAGTTTCTTCTTCATCTTGAACAATTGTTGAGGCCAACACATGATCGGAAAGAACACATAAGGAGATCTCATTGGGCTTGTTCTCCAAAAGGCTAGCATGATCCTCTTCTTCCTGCTTTCCAAATTCTCTGTCAAGTTGGACCCATAGATCACTTGGATTTTCAGCAGTTTTACTGAGGTAGCGCATACAAGGAGACATAGCAAGACATATTGCTCCAAAAGCTCTGTCACAATCATTGAGCCAATCATTCTCCTCTTCATTGGAATCAAAAACTCTTGTATTACCAATGCACATATCAAAAAGACATTGTCTCTTCAAGAATGCAATCATCTTTGGTTTCCATTCATCATAGTTGAATGGAGTAAG
Source organism: Larix kaempferi (assembly GCA_027924585.1). Classification (NCBI taxonomy): domain Eukaryota; kingdom Viridiplantae; phylum Streptophyta; class Pinopsida; order Pinales; family Pinaceae; genus Larix; species Larix kaempferi. The sequence continues at coordinate 8,008,790 of BSBM01000602.1, forward strand.
AATATTTTGTGAAGAAGAAGTATCCATCTTTGCATTAGCGAATGCACATGGAGGAAGTAAGAAACCTGCAAATCACACACAAACAAACACTATGTTTTCATCCTTGCATGCACATGAGCGAATCCACATGAGATTTTGCATGCCGCTGCTGAAATATATTGGTGAGCAAAGATTGCTCTCTCTTCATGTAGAACACCTGTAGAAAATAAATCTTGTCCCTACCATGGCTCTGATACCATGTAAAATTAGTCACAGCAGATCTAATGAACAAGTAAATCAATCACAACAGATGAATATAGAAAATATGGTGTAAAACTGTGCAAAACATGCAGCAGTGCTCAATATCCCAATAAGGGTGAATAATTACAATACAATCTGACTATGTGAGTGAGCAATCCGAATTGACTTAGTAGGCCATTCGAATCACTGAATGGAGTAGCTTGACTCCAACTAGGAGTCCTCATCATCAATCGGTGGTGCTCATCAATGCACAAGAACCAGTCATCCAGGTGTCAATCTGAGTCTAACTGAGTGTAACAAGTGTAACTGAAGTGTGTAGCACTGATTAAGGGAAGGAGGCTCAGTGGGGGGCGCATGGGAGGCTAACTGAAGTCAGAACAAGTCATCTAGTCAATCTGGAGGTCCAACGAAAGTGAAACAGTCAGTCGGGAGTGAAACTAGCCTCAAATCAGGGAGAATCGGAGCTAACTGAATGTAACTGAAGTGGAACTGCAGTGGTAGATGAGAAAGTGCGCCCTTCTCTGGCAGTAGGTGAGAAGTGGGCGCCTTTCAGAATAGGAGGGCTAAAGAACTGAAGTAAGTGGCTCCCGGGTGCTAGAAAGAGGTGGCTAAGGTGCTGGAGGCATCAACCTGGTGACTGGGATGCATGCAAAGTGCATGCAAACCCTAGAATTTGCATGCAAACCCTAATTGCATGCAAGATCCTGAAAAAGATGATGTGGATATCCGAACATCACGGTCACAGTAAGGACCATAAGTGTTAACAATAGTAAAGTGTTCAACAAAATCCAAAGACTTACAAGTCATGCCTAACACAGAGTGCATTCCCCAAATGGTGGAAACACACACCTTAGCTTCATTCCAGCCAATCGCCAAGCCTCCTGAGCGTCCCCTGGCATCCAAGCCCTCAAAACCCCAACCAGGGAACCAAACCTTAAGTTTATTGACAGCATCAACCCCACTACACATAGTTTCTTGCAGCAGTAAAATATCAGGATGTTGCAGTTGTAGCATCCTTTGCAGAACTGGTCTTTTGGAGGGACCAGCAAGACCTCGGCAGTTGAGGGACATGATCTTCATCGGAGCCCTTCCTTGTGGGCATTCACCACTCTAAGTGCCCTTTCAATAGACAATTGTTTACCTTTCTTAAGGTCCGAACAGGCTCTGTTTTTAGCATGGTAAAGGAAATATTTCCTTCCTCTGGGATTGCGAGGTTTTGGTTTTACTTTCCCCAGCCCCCCCACGGGAATTCTGGTCAAGGATCTCAGGAAGTAACCCGATTTCGAGGAGCCAATGGGAGAAGCAGGTTCAGGAGAGGAAGTCTCCGAATCTGGGGTGAGTTCATGTCTAGTAACCGGGGAGCAATCAAGTAGTGGAGGATCCACAACATGGTGTGAATCTACAGGATTTAGAGGGGTCGGGAAAGAAGACAGCATCTGAGGGGAAATGTGCAAATTCTTAAATCCATCCACCCAATCCTGACCAGGAAAAGTAAAGTTTTTTAAAATAAGACAGAAGGAAGGGTTGGAAAAAGTAACAGAAGTAGCACCTGCAGCCATGTCTGGTGACCGAAGAAACGATAGCAAAGGACCCTCCAGTGCCGGATCCCGAGATTGTGTAGGGTGCGGTTCTTCAGCAACAACAGTGATACCTGCACCCGGGACCGAACCATCCTCAGCCTCATTTTCGGCAACCTCCTCTCCACCCGTGGGGACAACACCATCCGGCCGACTCACCAGTGGCGTCGCCAAATTTGAGGGTTCGTGACCCTGCAGACCCTCGGAATCCTCTGCCGATTCCAACCCATCCTCCTTGGCCACCACCTTGCGTTTCAATGTGTTACCAAACCGCATACGAACAGGAACAGAGCATTCGACAGCCGGATGCCCGTATTCATGACATCGCCTACACCTGAAAGGCACATTCTCATAGTCCAATGTCTGAACAAAGGTATAGGGTCCCCATTTCAGATCCATAGTCTCATATAGCCCATCTCTGACATTGATGCTCACCAGAATGCGCGCCACCTTCTGCATCGTCATTGCCACAAAAGAGAAGTCAGCATCCAGATAAGATCCCAAAATGTTTCCAATCCTTCTGAAGTGTTCCTCAGTCCAGTAGTGAAGAGGGAGTCCTGGTAGCCTAACCCAGAGCGGGATAACATCCATTCTTTCACGGCTAGCGTCAAATAGGGGGTTCCACGGCTTCAGCAAGAGTAGGACTTTCAGAATAGACCAGTTAAGGCTTAAGGCCCATTGTGCATGTGCATCCGATGAAAAGTGGAAGGCAAACCACCCACCCGAGAGCCCAACGACACGAGGGACGTACCCGCAATGTCCCAGCCATGCCCCGGAGGCCCACGAGATCACAGTCCTGTGACTAACAGGCTTACCATAGACTCTTCCAACCAACACCGATTTAACCATCCCGACAATCTAGTGCATGCCAATGTCTTCCCCCAGTGCGTAATTAGGTGCCTTACCCGAGTTCTTAATCCATTTCCTCCGGCTCTTCACGCGGGGATCCTTAGTTAAGAAACCTACTGATCCCCCTTCTCGTCCACTGACCCGCTGATCAGAGTCCCCAGATGGACTTGTAAATCCTCTCTGTTCAGCAAAATCCAAGTTGGCTACGACGAACCCACTGGGATGTAACGGTGAGCCTTCCCTATGCTCCTCAAAACCCTCCGCCTCGGCTCTGAGATCCTGCACTGAAGATGGAGGATTGTCACTGTCCGCGGAGATGAAGAAATCCGGCAGGTCGCCGATGCCTGTGCTCAACGGCTCCGATGAAGGTGAGGTGCAGAAACCCCTGACCCCCCAAATTTTCACAGCATGTGTCTCAGGTGATAGACGGGTGGCAGACCCTTCCCAGAACGGCGAGCTGGTTTGAAAAGGTTGTGAGACGGTCGCCGGGAGAGGTTGAGGTCCATCAGGGGGCCGCTTACCAGCAGAACCACTGAACCCTAAACCACCTGTCTCCTCCTGATACCGGAAAGCGCCAGGTGGCAAGCACCAGATATCCTGATGCTGCAAGTTGTCACTACCAAAGTCGACTTCCTCCATTGAAGCCCGAAACGGAACCCTAAACGGAACAGGTGCCGTCGCGAGGGTAAACAGTAAAGAGTAAAGATTAAACAACCCGGTAAAAGAATAAACCAAACCTTTTTACCAAGGTAGAAAGCCATCTGGGATAGCGTGCCGAGGTTCGTACAGGCTGACGCCCTGCGATCGTCTGCAGGTTGCCCCCCAAAGCCCATCGCTCTCCATCCGCAGGCCCTCCTTCATCTCAAATATCATATTAGGATTAATTTATTACTTTCTATAATTTAATTTAAAGTATTCAATTAAAATTAATTAGTATTTTATTGTAATTAATATTTTATTCAAATTAATACTTTGCATAATTTAGATTAAAGTATTCAATTAAAATTAAAACTAAGCTCACACATTAAAAACAATTGTAACATTTTATTAATTAATTGGCATCTTTCATCTATATTATCTAACCCTTTTTTTAATTAACCTAATCATAAACCCTAATTTCCCATAGCCGACTTTATATTATTAATTTTTTCTCTTTATCTCTACTCCTCACACTATTAATACCTTAGTTCTCATGCTCTCCACAAGATTGACTTTGCGTCCTGATGATGAATCCTTATATGGATTCGAAACGTCAACTTCGTAACTTTGAAACTGTGGATGCTCCGAGATCACCTAAAACAAACAACCATAGAAATCAAGCAACAAAAAATAAATCGTTGATATCTAATTTGTCCATGTGTCCTATTTTGACAAGAAGTGAAATATGGACGACATCCAAATAACTTACAGAAATAAATGATGCAACAAAAAAATGGATCAATTTTGTCATTTGGATGGACATTGAGGTATGACGTTTTGACAATAGTTAATAGGTAATACTTGCCTCTAAAGTATAGATCTACAAGGTATTGTTGAGTAGGTAAAATTGCTCACAAGCTAAATATTTTGTATACAGGACTTGATCGGTGGCATTGGGTCCCAGACATGGTCCATCATTCACATAGGCAATATTATGCCCTAGAACATGCTTTTGGATTTGGAACATGGACTATGCCTCAATAACCATTCATGGTGTGTTAAACTTAGAAATAAGCATAATATATTACTCAAAGGTAAAATAGTCCATATGAATGGCTTGTGTGGTAGCTTTGGGCCCGGCCCATGGTCAATTAAACTCATAGATAAATGTTATTGTTCTTTTGGCCCTCAAACATTAAATGGACCTCGAGAACTATTCATGGTGTGCGAAACAATGAAATTGCCATGATACCTCACTCATGGGACAAATATTTGTTATGCAAAGATTGCATAGGAGTGACATCCCTATGCATAATCCATCAATAATGTAGACAAATTGTATTCCCTAAGATACTCACTTTTGGCCTTGAACCATGGCCTTGCGCAAGAGAACTATCCATGGTGTGCTAAACCTATATACAACCATTATATATTGCCTTATAAAACCCTTGGTTTCGGCCTTGAAACATGGAATGGACCTTGAAAATCTTCTATGGTGTTATAAATAATGAAATAGCCACAAATCTCATTCATATACCAAATAAAGACCCTATATTTATGCCTTAGACCTCAAGAACTATCGATAGTGTGCTAAATATCCAAATGAACATAATATATCATTTAAATGATAAACATTCATTATGTAGGGTTTGAGTGGTGACCTCGAGCACTGCCCAAGGCCCATCAATCCCATCAATAAATGTCAGGGCCTCAAACCTTAGATTTTTTTCTTCAACAAGACCTGTGCCTTGAGAAATATCGATGGTATGTTAAACATTGAAATGGCCAAGATATGTTGCTCATAGGCCAAAGATTCTTTTGTAGGGATTGTGTGATGATTGTGAACCCTACACAAGGCCCATCAACTTCATGGAAAAATGTCAATGCCTAAGACCATAAAATTTGGCCTTACAACATGTTCTCAACCTAAAGAAACATCCATGGTGTGATAAGCGTATATAGTTCTATGATATCTTGCTAAACCATAAAGTTTGGCCTTACAACATGGCCTCAACCTAAAAAAACATCCATGGTGTGATAAACGTATATAGTTCCATGATATCTTGCTCATAGGCCAAAGATTACTTATGTAGGACTTGTGTAGTGACATTAAGGCCCACTCATAGCCAATAAACCCCTTCAAGAATTTATATGCCCTAAAATCATATATTTTATCCCTAGCACATGGCCTAGACATAGAGAACCATCTACAATGAGACAGACAATGAAATGGCCATGACATATCCATTGCTCACGATATATAGATTCCTTATGCATGGATTGAATCATCTATGTAGGTCTTGAACACCCCCCGCTAATGTTATAGACCATTATTAAGTCATAATATCTCCACTTTTACATCTAGAACATGGATTGGGCCTCAAAAACCATCCATGATGTGATAAACCTCTAAATGACCATGTCATATCACCCAAATGACAAAGACTCCTTATGCAAGGCTTGAGTTCTAATCCTCATCCCCACCCAAGGCAAGGATAACATTGGTCAAGATCGACCTTCATTTTGGCCTCCAAATCTGATATGGGACTCAAGAACCATACATGGGGTGCTAAACCTAGAAATTGCACAATATATCGTTCATAGGGCAAATATCTTGTATGTAGGGTTGGCTAATGATGTCTTCTATCAAGTGAGCACCTTGTGCATACTGGGTGGTAACAGGTTTGACATTGAAGAGGAATAATCATCCAATGATAGACAAAAATGCAAGTCAATAAAGAACCCACACCATTGCGTTTCCTAGTGACAATTCACAAGTTTAGAGCTATATGTTTAAACACACTAGTAAAAAATAATGTTAATTTTAATTTTATTCATTGCTATGTTGATACATTGCAAGAAATCTAAATAGTGATATGGGGTTATCCATCCCTACATTTTTTTCATCCAATACATTTTTTTCATCCAATAAACTTGTACAACTACATGTCATGAAGGGATTGCACAACCTAACACCTTACAAGCCTTCAAGGCATAAAGATTAACACAAGGATACTAGCACATTCTTAAAAATATAAAATAATGTGAATTACATAACTTGGGGTTGAGCCTACAAATGAGGACTACATATTTGGCTTTGTGTGTATCACAAATAATTAAAATGTGTACAAAGATGAAAACCAAATTCTATCCATAAAGAATATATTGGTCTGGAGACATATTGTCACATCAAACAAGTGAAACAGGAATGAACCAGGCATCGTAGATTATAGACTAATTCAAAACCATAAACAAAACATTTGAACATTTTAAGAACAAAAAATTCACATAATTCTTCACTGATATGCTTTATCATTATTTGGTTGTTGTGTTCCCAAGACAAGTACGCCTTTAGAGGCAACCCAGATTCTATTAACTAAAATAGTGAGTTGTTATATAAATGCAAGAGCTCTTGGTAGACAACAACAGATGTTAACAACAAAACAATCTATGGTACATTGATATCTAACTTTCTACTGACAAAAATGATGTGTGTTAAGGATGTTGTGTGTTGTGTGCAGAGGAAAATTCATGTTTCAAGTCCTAATGAACTCTCACAACTTTCGTGAATCTCTTTGATTTTGTCATAGTGTGTCACGTCCCCATCTTGACCCTATCACATTAAAAATGTAAATGATGTAATATTGTTATAAAATCATGGTGAAGAGCTCAAGGCCAAGGCCCCACCATCAATTTATTGATGCGTATGGTTCGCGTGCTAACCAGGCACGTTGGAAATTCAAACATCATGTAAATATGCATTTTTAATCAAATACCCACAACTAGCTATGCAATGCAACAAAGAGATGGGGGCATGATTTTACAAGGAATTGGGAGGGAAACATTCAAACCCTTGAGCCAATAGAGTCAAGCCAAGTGTCAATGAGAGAACCCATCAAACCCTCAACTACCCATGTCGACTTTTGTACCCAATCATTGATTTCTCCCAAGAATTGGTTGAGGTAGTTAATGCCTTGGGGAATGAGAGGTATGGCTGTCCAAATTCGAGTATGGGCAAGCCACCCTGCATGGGAAATCACGTTTTGCTTCTTGGGCAAGAAAAGAGCCATTAATTTATCCCCCAAGCCCTTATCCATCAACTAGTCTTCCTCCCTCACGATTTTGGAGCCACCTAGACGTTTTCCTCCATAGTTTTTGTGTGTTTACTTCTTTCTCACCTGAGAGAAGGGCGTTTTTGTGTTATATATCAGTTGGGAAGAAAGAGGAAATCAATTTGGGGGTGTATAGAGGCTCTTTGGCCCACTGAATGCTGTTATATTTGTGGGAGAAATCATTTTCTTCCCTATGGTCGAATTTCCTTCTCCCAATCCGTTTTTGGGGTGCCCACAATTTGGGGAAAACCCATGGCCATATTATTTGTAAATCCCATTGTTTAAAATGTGTATCCCTGCCCCATGTTTGTGCTTGTTGTGTGAGAGAAGAGTATGTTGGGTATGGGTTATGGGTATCCATGGCTTTGGCTTGAGCTTGAGTGTAAGCCTCCAGGGTTCAAATGTAGCCTGATAAACCCAGCTGTGAACTGGCTTGGCTCAGATGAAATGATTAATTGGTTGTGAATGAACGAATGTCCCATTTTCCTTGTAAGAATCATGCCCAGCTCGGAGGTAGCCTTCGGACGGACTCAGTATATGTCATCGAAGAGCCTACGGTTGGGTGGAACGTTGCAGCGACATAGCTAGTTGCTTGGGACAATTGCGAAAGGAAGATAAGTATCTGATGTGTATTTACTTCTGCAATGTTTAATTTTATGATTATTTTGATGTGATGGATGAGCATGAATTGTGTGTGGATGAGTCTTAATTCCGCTGTGCATACTTGCTTGATTTGCATCTGCACACTCTTGTTCTATTCATATGATTCTAATGAATATGGCTGAGATTATGTGAAAGCCCTAGAGATTGACTTCACGTTCCCTTCCTTGCCTTGGAGAGATGGGTGGGTACTTGACATAGTGGCAACATGTCTCCTTGTCAACGATCAACTTTTCAGCATTCCCACCACGGTATATATCCCGCAGAATTGAGGATCCAGCGTTCTCATTAACATATTTCTCGAAGAAGCATTTATCTATCAAATAAATAATTTGTGTATAAGGTATCTTGATTGTTGACAAGTGATTCCAAATGTAGTTTCCACTACCTTAAGAAATTTAGTCTCGGTTAAAGAAAGAACGCTAGTTGAAGAGAATCTTTAGACTGAGCTAAAAAAATATGCTTATCTTAATCATTCTAAAGTTCGTATTTATTATGGTGACTTTGAGTCAACTCTATTATCGTACTCAGATAATGTTTGGGAACATTTCCAAATAATTGTTCAAAGCCACTGATATTTCTAACAACTGTATAATTTGATCAACACACACTCCACAAATTTTACGTTTCTGCACGTCAATATTATGTCATCGATTGTAGCATCCCAGACTCCAGAGTAGAAAATTGTATTTTTGAAGTTGTGGATACATGTCCCACAAGTAGCATCATCCAATTAGTTGACATTTGGCAAACACAGTGGAACTGTAAAAACAAAGGTCATGTCAAGTAAAAACTCATGAAACGTGACTTTGGTATTGGAAGGAAACATCTTTGATTAAGTACCAAGCTCATGAAACGTGAATTTGGTGTTTGAAGAAAACTTCTTTTAACAAGTACCAATCTTGGGAATAATAAATTGCATAGCCACAGGACCATTTTTTTCATGAATATAGTCAAGTCAAACAGAAAAGTTTTAGCATAAATTTATGTCCTTTTACAAGAACATCCTTGAATAATCCTAAATTTACAAAATTTCAAGATGAAAGGCATTCCTCTGGTTGTTTGCAGGATTTTGATTTTAAATAATGCCACTCTCTCCAAAGTACAGGAACTCCAAATTTTTTCCCCACAAAATATTAATGAATAAAACAAAACAAAATGTTCCGACATAAACTAAGAAACATGTACCTAAAATCCAGTTGGAATAGTCAAGAACGCTCTCATTCCCCGGAAAAGGAAATGCCAAATCTTCCTCATCCTTAACAATTCCAGATTTTACAAACTTACTTGTTCGTAGACATCAAATTTCTAGCAGCTTTCACTCTCCTGGAGCATTGAATACAAAATCTACAGACGTAGGAGTTTGTCGAGGTTGCCCAATATTTTTTGCAAACTTCCTTCTCTATAGGTGTTTACATTAAAGCAACTGCCTAGAGGTTTTGATTCCCTGCAAGCATTTAGAGATATAAAGGTTGAACATGCCAAGAATGCAAGAACTTGTGAAGGTTACCTAAAATATTTGGCAATCTCAGCTGTAAGTTGAACCTCTTGGAATGCAGCATTTGGTAAAACTCCCTGAAGGTTTTGGTAAGTTTGGGTATTTGGAAGAGCAAGATCTATTAGGGTGCTCCCAAATAGAGGAACTCTCTATTAATTTCCATTTTCTTCAACATAAAAAATATTGAATGTGGAATGCGTTACACTGAGAGATTGAGAGATTGGATAGCATACACATGGAGTGTGTGGGGAACATATAGAATGGTGGTTTAACATTGAAGTGGAATAATTATCCAGCGATGGAAAAAACCGCAAGGCAATAAAGAACCCACACACTTGCCTTTGCCAATATGTCGTTCACAAGTTTAGAGCTATATCTTTAAATATACTAGTAGAAAATAATAATACTGGATATGCCTATGCCTACTACAATCATACAAAACTAAATAGTAAATTTTAATTTTATTCTTTGCCATGTTAATGTATTGCAGGAAGTCTGAACAATGATGTGAGGTCATCCATCCCTATATTTGTTCAACCAAGGAAACCTGTAAACTTGCATGGCACATGGCACAAGGGCGCAACTTGACACCTTACAAGCCTTCAAGGCACAAAGATCAACACAAGGATATACTACAACATTCTTATAAATATAGAAGTATTTAACTTGGCCTTAATTTCCTGCAAATGAGGACTACATATTTGACTATGTGCCCAATCATATAGAAAGAAAATGTGTACAAAGATGAAAATCAAAAAAATGTTTTCTATGCAGGAGACCCAACTGTCATATTAAACAAATGAATCAGGCATCGTAGATTGCAACTGGAGTCTGGACTACTCATTTAAAACATGAACAAAATCCTTGAACATTTTAGGAACAGCTAATTCACAAAATTCTTCATCGATATGAATTATCCGAATTTGGCTGTTTTTGCTGACAAGACAAGTATGCCTTTAGAGGCAGCCCAGATCCTGTTCACTAAAATAGTGAGTTGTTTAAATAAATGCAAGAGTTCTTGACAAGCAACAACAGAAGGCACTATGTTAATAACAAAACAATATATGTTATCTAACTTTCTACTGATATAAAAAGTCTAATTAAAGGCAATGATCAACAGAAAGGAGAGTGCGAGTTGTACCCCAAAATAAAAAAGAATGAACAAATGCTATAAAATTGCGCCTGTGTTTAAATCTGCTTCTCAAAAATGCTATCCGGCAGCATTATGACTTTGGCATTACAACTGTTCTTATTGGAATTTTTTTGTGCCAAGGAAGCCATAGAACTGTCATAAGGTGGAGCCTTCATGATCTCTAGCTGAACAAAATACTTCAAATAGTAAATTAGTGCAGAGGAAAATTCTTGTCTCAAGTCCTGCCGGACTCTCAGAACTTCCATGAGGAAAATTCTTGTTTCAAGTCCTGCCGAACTCTCAGAACTTCCATGAATCTCTTTGATTGAGTCAGTCACTGCATGTCTCATTGTCAATCATAAACTTTCCAGCTTTCCCGCCATGGTAAATATCCCGCAGAATTGAGGATTCAGCATTGTCGTTAACGTATTTTTCGAAGAAACGTTTATCTGTCAAATTAAAAATAACTGGAGAAGGTATCCCTTTCAACTCTTGCACTTGCATGGACTTCAACGCCTCCATGACTCTATACCGAGGAATTATCCTCTTCTCCAAGCTGTACATAAACAGATTTGGATACGTCATAAAAGTAGCCAATGGAAGTCCCACAGAATTGACCAAAAAATCTACCTTACGCTTCAACCTTTCCTCTTTTAATCCCAGAAACCGCAGATCCCGGCTGCATAATACCGAAATTTGTTTTTCAGAGAAACCTAAACAGTTCAAACAATGCAGTCTTCGTTCTACTGTTTCTTTCGCTCGTCCCAAAATTACTTGCACAGCAGCTGCAAACGGCTTTGATCCCTTCTTCAACCCGAGATTCTCGATCAGTTTAAATGAGTCCATAACTTTTTCCTCTGAAGTCCTCAGCAAACGGGGTGCATTCCACACTAAATGTGATAATGTTTCACCTTCAACGCCCAATCTTTGCAAAAGTGAAATTGCAGATTTGAGCGTATCTTCGCTGTTATTAAATATCATCGCATTCCTACAAACCAGTTTGAAGATATCTTCTTCCTTCATGAAAGTCCTAAGTAAGCTGAGCTTAGACTTTACGTTTCTTTCGGATCTAAGAAAGAGAAGCTTCGGGTTACAAAGGACCACCCTTCGAACCTGGGCAGGGATGGTCAAACCACAGCCCTTTAACAACTCCAAAACTTCTTCCATATTCTGGGTAGATTTTCCAAGAAGGTAGTTATTGCAATGTTTAAAGGCTTTTGTGATATCTTCCTGTGTTAAACCGCATTTGCTGATGAGAAATTCGGTGACAACACCCCTTTCTGGTGGAGTCGTGGATGGGGTTGTCATTTGGTTACAAAAATTGGCGACTTTTATGTGGGGTTTTGCATAAAATGGAAGAGAAGGAAGCAGAGATATCAGGATTGAAGAGCAATGGCCCGACAGTGGGAGTTGGTTGGAGATCAATCGTTTCCATATCTTCAACTGAGTAGACATCATCCTCTCTGAAATGAAAATACAAAGAGGGATAATTAATTTACCTGGAGAGGGCGAGCGGAATCGATAAGCGAAAACCTGTATCTGAAAGCTGGGCGCTTGTTTGAAGACGATAATATTGGTTACTGAGTAGGGTTTGACGAGTGCCAACTTGCTGCTGTCATACGGAGAGGGTTAGGATCAGGGTCAACACAGCTAAACATCTCTCCATTCCAAGGGTTAAAAAAGGGTAGAGTGGGTAAACTTCTAGAGAGTTGAACCATCGCCTATTTTATCTTCGTGTTCCCTAGAAATGGCTAGGAAAACACATCGCACCTTGTGGTCTAGTTCACCACATGGCTAGCGGTGTTGATCCTCCCATCTCCTCCCCATGTAATAAATAAGCTTAGTGGCAATGCTTAGGATGGCTTGACATCTCTTTAATAACCTTAGTGGCAATGCTTAGGATGGCTTGACATCTCTTTAATAACCTTAGTGGCAATGCTCGGGATGGCTTGACCTCTCTTTAAACACTTTTAAAGGCTTTTATGTTTCTTAATAGTGCAAATTTCTAGGGAACTATATGTTAGCACTTTATTATGTACCCGACATGTATAACTTGCTCGCAAGCATTAATTCGGTTTGATTTTTAGTGTTTGCTATAGTTTAGCTAAAGTTTTTGGGGGAGCTTTAAATGGAGGTGAGGTGTTGTTGTCGTCTGATTGGTTTGCAAGTGTTGACGTATGCCTGGGGAGTCCCTCCTTAGGCATCGGCGGCGCGATGTTGTTAGCATCCTATTAATGCATTTACTACCTTGCGGTAAGTTCATTGGGGACGCAAAGCTTTGTGCAGACCGCTTCTGCAGTCCATGCATTATGCAAACCACCACTGTTGCACTCGATGCATGTGGGTTGAGTGTGCGCCAGACTGCTTTTTGATGCACTGCATGCAGGTAGCGTGGCAACTTGCATTCCTCCTATGCCAGGTTGTGCATGTTGTCAAAAAGGATTTGAACTAGATTGAAATCAAGGATTATTGGTATTTTTTTACGATGGAGGGTGATTCTAAATCGCTTTGATTTATGGTTAAAATGTATTCTTAATTGGATGTTTTGTGTGCAGGCTTCGATTCTTCTTCCTCGTTGTTGAATCCCTATGGCTTTCTCCAGGTACGGTTAAATGCGGTGATGATAGGTCGTTGCTTTTGATGGGACTTGAATTTAAGGCCTTCCCTGCTAACGAATAAGAACTTGTTTCTTAACTATTATATAATAAAACTCAACATAAGAGTTTACGTCTGAGAAATTCTCTACCATTTTAATTGTTTTGTGTTTTCAGGTTAATAGGGGTGTGTTTTCCCCCACAGCGGGTGCACCATAACCTTGCCACGAGGACAGCCACCAATGCCATGAGCTCCACCTGCAGCAACCACCCCACTGCCAGCTCGACAACGGGTCCTGTTCCCAACTCTAACCCCCGCCACATGTCTTACAACATCCCCGACCACGCGCTTGATAACATGACCGCCCAGAATCTAGGCCATGCACCTACCCACGTGCTCGCCCCTGAGTCTACCAATGCCACCTCCGGGCCCTCTACCATCCACGTGCCCCATGCTCTGTTATAACTCCTTCATCATCTCGACTGTTCGGAGCCTCTGTCTGCTCCAGCTCCATGACCCTTCTGGCGTGTGTGAGATCCTGTCCTCTGCTCTTCATCTGCTTCAGGCTCCTTCTTTGATGACTCCCTTGCTGCGAATTGATTGGAGTTGTCCTTCCCTAATCATGATTTTAAATGGCCCTCAGGTTGATAATCAGTTCGCCTCAAACCTCCCCAGACATTCTGATGCTCGCATGAGAGCCCTGCTGCGTAAGGGTTCCACTGCAAATTCTCTCTGTGTTAACCCTTACTACTTTCCCTTCGGCTCTCATTACATCCTGCACCCTGATTCACAGTTAGTTTGGTTGCATATCACGTCTTGGTGGGCAGTTTAGGATACCCTCGTGCTCCGCTACACTGACGACTGGTTCATCTGCCTCCATTTCAGTTCCTTTCTCACTGCTATCATGTCGCCCAAGAAGCAGGCCCGCACCCGCAAATTCTCTCTGTGTTAACCCTTACTACTTTCCCTTCGGCTCTCATTACATCCTGCACCCTGATTCACAGTTAGTTTGGTTGCATATCACGTCTTGGTGGGCAGTTTAGGATACCCTCGTGCTCCACTACACTGACGACTGGTTCATCTGCCTCCATTTCAGTTCCTTTCTCACTGCTATCATGTCGCCCAAGAAGCAGGCCTGCACCCGCCAGGCCAATAGGCAGGTCACTAAGCAGGCCAACATGTAGCCGCAGAGCTCCTCCTCTTCTCCGCCCATCAGACTCATGCGGGGGGGGGGTGGACAAGGCGTATAAATATCATTCGGAAATCCCTGTCCAAGCTCAAGCGGAAATCACTGACACTGAAGATGACGCCCGCGTTTCTCGTAGATGCTTGACTGATGAGGAAATCAGGGAAGAATTTAAGGCTCTAATCCCTGATCCCGGCAACTCCAGAGGCCGTGCTACCCTCTACCAGAAACCCTCGACCTGCACTAGACTCATAAGCAAGTCTTGGGTAAGGCTCTCACTGATCGTAATGAGGCACAGGCAGAGATCCTGATGCAGCTTGATGAATTCAAAGATATGATGAAGCAGCTCCTGTTCAACCAACAAGAGTTTGCTCAGAGGTTCCTGATCACGTTTGCCAAAGACCCTACCACTCAGCCTGTTCAGAAGGACTACACTAGTAGCTAGGCCTCGCCGGCTATCCTGTTTTTTTTTTTTGGTTTTTCGACCACCTTGGTTTGCTACTCTATTATTTCACTTTTTAAGGCTTGATAGCTCTGAATACTGTTCTTAAGATTACTATGTTAAGAGACATCTCCTATATTTTTTTGAGGTCTGTTTTCTCTACCATGAGAAGACCTGTGGATTCTGATACTCTGTATATTTTGCTTCTAATAATATAAGGAACTACTACTAGCTTATAAAAAAAATAGGGGTGTGTTTTAGTATATCTCCCAACAAGACCATTGAATCAATCCGTAATAATATCTCACTGAACAATGGCAATGGATCTAACTTAACTTTGCTATGCTTCTTGCCTTTCTAAAGGTTCCATATACCACCAGTCGTCATTGTTGTCTCCAGTTGATTTAGTTTTTGATTTTTTTTAAACCTCGACTCTACAATATTTGAATGTGCTTCTGCATCTTACTTCCCCATCCTAGTAAGCAATCATTCCTTTTCTCTATTGTTAAAATTTAATATGCTAAGACAGAAAATAGCAGCATTACATTCCATTTCACAATAATAGCATATATAGGATCACTGAAGAAACAACAAGCATAGCATAAACACAAGAGACACAGATTTATCCTGGGAAACCCTCATGGGGTAGAAAACCCAGTAAAGCTTCCTCAATATAGATGACCAGCAATATACAAAGATGCAAACCAAAGACATGATCTCCTCCTCCACCATAGCAGACCTCTCCTCCACAAGTGCGCCTCTCTCAAGTGTGTGAGTGTATCAAATGAGGAATACACCTCCTCTATTTATACACTACTCTGACATATCTTTTACACAAGTACATGTAGGCTCATATTTAACCAATGGGTTAAATACCCCACTACAACTGACTGGGCCGACCCCTCTAGGGTGGTCTAATAACCCTTTGACCCACATAACACATACAGGGCCGACCTCCACTAGGGAAGTCTAATAACCCGAGTTACCACATTCCGACGGAGGAATAAACATATCCGGATATACAATAAGATCTTTACGGAGGAATGAAACATATCCGGAATAATAAAGTACAATTATGATATTCTTTGAAGTTATAATATCTCAACACTCCCCCTTAACGAGAAGGATATTATAACAGCATCTGCACGAGCAAGGAGTCATCAACATCATACATGATACATCTATAAATCATTGGAAGCTTTCTCAACATCATCAGTAACTCAACCAGTTACTGGAACATCTTCAATATTGGAACATCAACATCTTCAGTACTGAGTCTTTATCTTCTGTAGTACTCAAACAGCTACAGTAACATCAATATCTAAATCCTCACGATCGTTAGCATCGTCATCACACGATCATCAGCATCGTCATCACACGATCATCAACGTCGTCACATCATCTTGATCTACAACATCTGGTTCATCACGATCTACAGCATCGTCATCATACGATCATCAGCATCGTCATCATACGAACATCAGCATCGTCATCATACGATCAACAACATCGTCATCATACGATCAATCAGCATCGTCATCATACGATCAACAGCATCGTCATCAGCATCGTCATCATACGATCAACATTTTCCAGGGTGATCGATCCTGCTCTCTTTAGGACATACGTCCATGGATGATGTAATCCAGTCATGTACCTTTTGAACCGAAGTCCAGGGACGATCCAATCCTGTCATGTACCTTTTGAACCGAAGTCCAGGGACGATCCAGTCCTGTCATGTACCTTTTGAACCGAAGTCCAAGGACGATCCAGTCCTATCAATTCTCGGAGACCTCATGTCTACGGCTCAGTTCACAGGACCAAAGTCCAAGGATGATCCAATCCTTACTGTACATTTAGGACCACATCCAAGGATGACTTAATCCTCAACCGTACATTTAGGACTACGTCCAAGGATGACTTAATCCTCCACTGTACATTTAGGACTACGTCCAAGGATGACTTAATCCTCCATCGTACATTTAGGACCACGTCCAAGGATGACTTAATCCTCCACCGTACATTTAGGACCACATCCAAGGATGACTTAATCCTCCACCGTACATTTAGGACCACGTCCAAGGATGACTTAATCCTCCACCGTACATTTAGGAACACGTCCAAGGATGACTTAATCCTCCACCGTACATTTAGGACCACGTCCAAGGATGACTTAATCCTCCACCGTACCTTTAGGACCACGTACAAGGATGACTTAATCCTCAACCGTCCACCAAGGACTTCATTCTCGAAGACATATGTCTACGGCTCTTCTTTCGGACTGAAGTCCAGGGATGATCCAATCCCCTCACATGTTCACCAAGAACTTCATTCTCGAAGACATACGTCTACGGCTCTTCTTTCGGACTGAAGTCCAGGGATGATCCAATCCCCTCACATGTTCACCAAGAACTTCATTCTCGAAGACATACGTCTACGACTCTTCTTTCGGACTGAAGTCCAGGGATGATCCAATCCCCTCACATGTTCACCAAGAACTTCATTCTCGAAGACATACGTCTACGGCTCTTCTTTCGAACTGAAGTCCAGGGATGATCCAATCCCCTCACATGTTCACCAAGAACTTCATTCTCGAAGACATACGTCTACGGCTCTTCTTTCGGACTGAAGTCCAGGGATGATCCAATCCCCTCACATGTTTACCAAGAACTTCATCAAGACATGTGTCAATCATGTATCCTCATCATCAAAACATGTATAGCAAAACATGTATCCTCATCATCAAAACATGTATAACAAAACATGTATCCTCATGCATAACATCTATCATCAAAAGCATGTATACATCTATTATCAAAAGCATGTATATCTAACATCAAAAGCATGTATCCATCTATCATCAAAAGCATGTATACATCTATCATCAAAAGAAAAAAAATATAAGATTCCTAAATCTAAATAATTCTAAGTAACTAAGTGCAGTAAATAGGTAACCTCATCATTGATGAGACAGACTTGTTATCAGATACTATGCTACTCCCCCTTTCGAGGAGAGTTATTTTGAACTATACCAAGCTTGTCTCGAAAGTATTCAAACTTCACTCGAGACAGAGGTTTAGTCAAGATATCAGCAATCTGATCCTCAGTGCTTATATATACGAGCTTTATAGCTCCTCTTTGCACCATATCTCGTATATAGAAGTATCGGATCTCTATGTGTTTTGACTTATCGTGGAACACAGGATTTTCAGTCATCTTGATGCAGCTTTGATTGTCACACATAATCACAGTGGGATCCATTTCTAAGTCAAACACTCCATATAATAGCTTCTGAAGCCACACTGCTTCACAGCTAGCAGAGCAGATAGCCATATATTCTGCTTCAGCAGTACTGAGAGCCACACTAGATTGTTTCTTGCTGAACCATGAGATCATGGCAGATTCAAGACTATAACATCCACCTGATGTATTCTTTCTGTCTGAGACACTTCCTGCCCAATCAGAATCTGAGTAACCATGTAAACGGAGTTCATGACCTCCAAGATAATATAGACCAAAAAATCTAATGTACCTTTTAGGTACCTCACTACATGCTCTGTAGCTATTAAGTGAACCTTTCTAGGTTCTACTAGATACTGACTTAGGGTATTTGTAGCAAAGCATATATCTAGCCTAGTATGACCCAACGATTTGTCTATATAGGGTTAGGTCCACTAAATACGATGAGTCATTTACTAATAACTTCAAGTTGGAGTCCATTTAGTGGCCATGGCTTTATACTCCAACATATCAAATCTTTTTAGAAACTTTACAGCATACTTACCTTGATTTAAAAGATTCCTTTTGGATCTTGCCATACTTCTAGACCTAATAAGTAGTGCATTAATCCGAGATCTTTCATTTTCATTTCTGCAGCCATTTTCATGACCTGTTTCTCATTCCTTGTCAGAAAGAGATCATCGTCATACAATAATGGTATGATAGGTTCATCATCCACAACCTTAAGGTAAAGGTTAGGAACAGCTTTACTTCTGGTAAAGCCCAAGCTTTGTCATGAAGTTGTCAATTGTCCATTATTCACACTCTGCATTGAGTGATCTTCTACATATCTATCTGTGCCAT
This sequence comes from Larix kaempferi, assembly GCA_027924585.1. NCBI lineage: Eukaryota > Viridiplantae > Streptophyta > Pinopsida > Pinales > Pinaceae > Larix > Larix kaempferi. The sequence goes on from BSBM01000602.1 coordinate 8,027,803, forward strand.
CTCTCGTCAGATGGGTCTACTAATATGAGCCTCAAAATCATTCGAACTCTGTGGTGAGTTCTTTCTTGCATCCATGTCATATGTGTATAGAAGCCATATTCAACCTTGTAGCAAAGGTTGAGATCCACATCACCCATGATGATCATTAAGCTCATCAATTGACTACCGATCCTGGGTACCCATACAGAGCCTGATTCATACTTCTTCTTTAATTACATCATTAAGAGATTGGTCTTATCTAGTCCCTTGGAGTAAAAACATCTCATCATGATTCTCTTCCTCTTTCTAAGAGAATCTCTTAACCACAAGCTTTCTATAGTGTGTTTGATTTTTAAATCTTTTGTTGAACATCCATCGCTTGTTCAGAGTTCATCATTCATCATGATCTTTCCTACAAATCAAAATTAAGTACATGATTAGTAATACTTCATAATCATCAAATCATATTGACATGATAACCTAATATGCATACAGATATCATTTACATAGTTATGCAACTATTTTGACCAATACTTTGGCACAACACTTTCCCATATCCTGTATGCATACAGTGGCTATCTAGATGCCTTCCATCTCTACCAGAACATACTATCGAGAGTGTGCACAGCTCTCAACATGTCAGCAAAGAGGTTTCATTCTAGACAAGCAACAATGGAATGTTTGTCCAACTTACCAATCATATGCATATTAGCAGTATACTATTCAATGCTTTATGAATGTTTACACTAGGAATACAAATATGCATACAAGCAATATCATTTACTATTTCTAATAACAACTCAAATACTTATCTTTTATGTTTGTGTGGTTGCCTCCCACTTGATCTTCTGTATGTCTTCTGAACTTCTATTCATTCTGTACCACTGTGCATGCTCAAGTGTACACTAGTGTCATCCTCATGATCTCATACACAAACATACATAATATTATCAAAACATTCTAATTCTAAATAATCTTGAATATGTATAGTCATGATCATTAGTATTCAGGGTTTCAAGGAAGTCTTCTTTTACTCATGGATATTCTTGTTTGATCTAGTTAGTTAAATCATCAACCAAGATAAGAGACATAATATGCATAAACCCTTAATTACTAACCAATCATACCAATTATACTTACACAAGGTAAGATTCTAACATGACATAGGAAAACATACCTGGATTAGTATACCTGCTTAGTTATGTACAACATACCTAAACAATCTCTTCAATGATTTAGAGATCCTGAGCTAGAACCTGCATGTCTCATAGGTTAAACATAATATAACAAAGTCATACATACCTCGTGAGTCTTTGTCTTCATGTTGTCATGGTCATGGAACTTGATTTGTCTTTTGTGATGTACCTGTCTCTTGTTAGCAGACAACATCAACCTCACACAACACCATAATGCATAAGTACAATCATATAGCCCTAATCAATGAATGTCTTCGATCATTCACATGCATTCATATTGTTACTAGGGTGATAAGACAATTAATAACATTAATCAAGGTTGTGCTAATAAATAACATGAAGACAAACACATTATGAACTTAATCAAGAATCAGATTTCAAGGCATACCTGAACCTCCTTAAGTCATACCTGTCGAGACTTTTTGTAGTCTTCTTATGTAAGGCCTTAGCCTCAACTTCCCCTGAAACTTGATCTGGAGCTTGATTAGGGTTTGCTAGAGAAACCCTAAAAATTCAATCTTTGACTTTCACACTTCTGAATGGATGGAAGAATGTGTCTTGCTGAGCTGATCAAACTAGCATTCTTCAATTTTGAAATCTCCAAAATTTGACCCCTCAAAATTGCCTTCGAAACTTCTGGATCTTCTAGACAGGAACCCGAACTAGGGTTTGATGAAGCCCACCCTTCTGTCCAATCAAAAGGTTCAATCCAAGGCTCTAAATTTCAATTTTCCTGAGTAGCATTCAGCCGTGGACTCCGATTCCAAAAATTCTAACTTTCTCCCAAACCCTAAATTCCGGAAGCCATGAATAAAGGTGCTCCGAAAATAATTATGTTTTGACAGAAATATGTACCTGATTGTTTCTGTTATAACTCTGAAATTTTCACTCCACAGGGTCTGAAATTTTTTTTTGCAGTAGCCTGACCTGTCATCTTTCCATTCTGACAGGTCTGACCTCAATTGAATTTTCTGAGAGAGAGTTATGCCAAGTGTCGCAACGTGACCTGTTTATGGGATAATACAGGAGAGCGAACTTGTACGGCGTGCCACATGTCACTGTTTGAACTTCGGCCTCTGAAAACTTTTTCTGAGATAGCTCACTCTGTTATCTTTCCATCCTGACAGGTCTGACCTCAATTGGACTCTCTGAGAGAGAGTTATGCCAAGTGTTGTAACGTGACCTGTTTATGGGATAAAACAGGAGAGTGAACTTGTACGGAGTGCCACGTGTCACTGGTTCAGCTTCAGCCTCTGAAAATTTTTCTTGATATCGTACAGTTTGTGAACTACCTGTCACTTTTTACGAAATTTCATTTGGAGCTTCCTAGCCCAAGTTATGACCTTTTTTCCTAGGTCACCTGATTTTGACTGAGATCTGGAAGAGGCAGAAACCCTAACTTGTACTGATCATAACTTACAAAGTACAACGAATCTGAGGGTTCCCTTTGGAAACAAGATACCTGGAGATGTTTTCTACGACCTGTAAAGGTTTCAGATCATGAACCTTCGCCAAAATGGATTTATAGCGAAAGTTCCACGATGACTGGTTTTTTCTATATAAAACCCTAACCTTCAAATTGTCGTAAGTAAAGCAAGTGTCGTAAGTGCCATACCTTGCCTTCCTTTAGTTTAGCTCTGATACCATGTTAAAATTTAATATGCTAAGACAGAAAATAGCAGCATTACATTCCATTTCACAATAATAGCATATACAGGATCACTGAAGAAACAACAAGCATAGCATAAACACAAGAGACACAGATTTATCCTGGGAAACCCTCATGGGGTAGAAAACCCAGTAAAGCTTCCTCAATATAGATGACCAGCAATATACAAAGATGCAAACCAAAGACATGATCTCCTCCTCCACCATAGCAGACCTCTCCTCCACAAGTGCGCCTCTCTCGAGTGTGTGAGTGTATCAAATGAGTAATACACCTCCTCTATTTATACACTACTTTGACATATCTTTTACACAAGTACATGTAGGCTCGTATTTAACCAATGGGTTAAATACCCCACTACAACTGACTGGGCCGACCCCTCTAGGGTGGTCTAATAACCCTTTGACCCACATAACACATACAGGGCCGACCTCCACTAGGGAAGTCTAATAACCCGAGTTACCACATTCCGACGGAGGAATAAACATCTCCGGATATACAATAAGATCTTTACGGAGGAATAAACATCTCCGGATATACAATAAGATCTTTACGGAGGAATGAAACATCTCCGGAATAATAAAGTACAATTATAATATTCTTTGAAGTTATAATATCTCAACATCTATGAACTCTTTTTTTTAGATACTCCATATCCATACGACTTTGTTTGTTCAAGTAGAGGATATCCCGTGGTGCATTGTTAAAGAGTTTTGCAATATCGTTAGGATTTTCCAGTGTTCCATTATGTGGAGATAGAAATGGAGCCTAAATAGATGTTATATGAAGAATATATGCATTGTTCCCCTCAAACGTTATATATCCAAAAAATTCTCTACCATTTTCATCCTCCCTCGAGCATGAAACAACGAATATATATATATATATATATATATATATATATATATATATATATATATATATATATATATATATAACAAGGGCGATGGCATCACGAGCTTTCTCAAGGTTCCCATCACAGGCATATTCATGACCGCAGCAACACAACCTTATATTAAGCATATACTTTTACTAATTAATAATTGTTCAAGCAAAGCGAGCTTGCGGTTGCAACTCCTTTATATGTAGAAAAACAGTGTCAATAACAACCCCATATAGTAGATCCAATTCCTCACCAATCCCCAAATGAACAAATAAAGCGGTATATATATATCGGCCAGGGTGTTGTGAACCCAAAACAACCCGTTAGTAAGCCATAAGTGGTTGGTCCATCATTTTAGAGAAAATCCATCTCATGTCACCATTCAACCCTACAATTATTCTTTCTACATATGGAATTAGAGGGTGGATGGGATTCTAAGATAGCCATTCACCTTAATTCTTGAAAAATTTAGTGGATGCTCTCTACTCATTGAACTCTCTTGAAGCCAACCAACCAGCTAGCCAAATCTCACATTGAGTTTAGTGGTAAAATTCGGTAGAGAACAAAAAAGGATGTAAGTCTTTTGTTATCTTAACCTTAGTTCGCTATGAGGATAGAGTTGTCATAGCTTACCTCCTAATGCTCGGCCATGCTGGATTCCTGATCGATATTTTCAACGACCATTCCCCTACAATTTCATGGGTTGTTGCTAATTCCACACCACTTAGGTCGATAAAGCTACCCTACGAGTTCTCCCTTATGCTTTCTCTGTCTTTAGATTGGGGAAAAGACCCCAAGCATTTCACTTTGGCATATAACCCACCAAAAATATCACTGTGTTAAGTGATGTAAATAAACTCGTATGTTGGGTAATTGTTTATGTTGTTTAAAGTTTTTCTATATTTTTTAATTTATCATGATATCAATAGTTTATATTAACTCAAATCAATCAAGTAATGGGATCATCCATAGGCAAGAATGCGTAGTACTGCAGAAGATTATTTCTTACTAACTGTGAATTAATGTTGGATTTCAAAGTTGTTAATTGTACCATTAGTGCTGCTAGTAAGTCTTGCTCTATTGTTAAATTTAAATTTATATTATACATCTTTACAATTGTTTAAGACCATATATCCTTTATGGATAATTAATGATATTTTATTAAAAGGTAATGATGCCATTTACAAAAGTATGGGACATATTTATTATTCTCCACTAAAACGTAACTTCTATGTATCTCTTCTGTAAAGAGAATTGATTCATTCACACTCTATATATACACAATGTCAACTGAAATATATTTATGGAAAGAAAATATATTTTTTTGACTGTGGAGGGTAGAGCCTTTATCCGCGCGTTAGAGGATCTCTTGACACATGGAATTGGAGCCTTTTTGTGCTTGTAGCAATAATTTAAAACTGGTTAATTCCCTATAATAAAACTAAATATTACAACAATAATAAGATCATGTAATTTAAAACTAGTTAATTCATCCACTATATTACAACAATAAGATCATGTAATTTTAAACTGGTTAATTCCCTGTAATAAAACTAAATATTAATCTCTAATATATTTATTATATATTAATTATCATCATTATATTAATTTTTTTCAAAAACTAATAACACAACACTTCTCTAACAAAGCCATACACACTATCTCCATATATAATATCTATTACATTTATTATAACCCTATAATTTCAAAACACTTTTATTTCCTATATTTTTATATTATTTATAATATATTAATTAATCAATATTAAATTAAATATCACTAAAAAACGATTTTTTAATTTTCTTATTACTTATATAATTTTTTTCATAAAATATTAATTTTTTATTTATAATATAATTATTATATCTTCCATAAGGAAAATATCAATCACTCTAAATAAAGAATGATCATGAGCTCTCCTCTAGAGACTTACATTCCAAAATTCAAGAATCCCGTAATGTTACATATAAAACAATAATGCCTTCGTGCATCTTCATGTTCTTTATACATCTGCGTTCATATTATGTATATCTTTTTGCCCTCCCAAAATTACATAGGTGTAATACGCTCATGTCCAAATACATTCTGTTCAAGTAAAAAAAACTATCCAACAGTATCGCATTCTCTGTTTTGCCTTAAACAGTCTTCATTTATAGAGCCTTTGAAATGCTCAAACCACTGTGAAATACTCCATTGATTGACCGTTTCTGAACTCCTCCTCTATGAGAGCCCCAGGTTGTAAATCCAAAGCTATCTTGGATAACATATCTGCTTCTTCATTGAGTTCTCTGTAGATATGAGTGAAGGAGACAAATTCAAAGGAAGACATTACAAATTTAATTTATGTTAAAAGATATTGCAACTGAGGAGCTTTGATTTGAGACTTTCCATTTTCCCAATCTATCACCATTTTGGAGTCCCCATAGAGCTGAATCCTTAGTACATTCTTCCTTTGAGCAGCCTTGAGAACTTCCTAAAGTGCAGATAACTCTGCTTTCCTGTTAGTGGCCCTCCCAGGTGCAAATTTAATGCAAATTTTAAACGAATTTGGCAAGTATAAAAATCCTCCTGCTCCTCCTAGAGTCGGTGTCCCTTGGCTGGCTCCATCAAAGAAAGCCCATGGTTCGTTTTTATTGATGGTTGGGACTGAAATTACTCTCTTCTTTTTATATATATCAGAAGTTTTGTGTTCCTGAACTTTCTGCAAAAGGATGGCAATTGTAATGTCTGATGGGATACTTTTGTTCTTTAAAATAGCTTGATTTCCCGCTTCCCAAATACTTTAAACAAAAAGAGTTGGAAATGCTTTATAGTTATGTACCCCATCTGTCTTCCACCATTCCTGGGTACGCTGCTCCAAGGAAGCTTCCCTTTGCACTATCCTGGAATTGGAGAGTTTCTTTGTGGCTTTGTCCCAAACTTCTCCTGCATAAGGACATGAGCTGAACAAGTGAGAAGATTGTTCTTCATGGGCATTACATAAGACACAAATGCTAGGTCCATGAAATCCTCTTTTCTTTAAATTTTCCCATGTTAGAATTTTGTCATTCGGGGCCAACCAGAGAGTCAAAATAGCTTTCACAGGATTGTGGATTTTCCATAGGATGCTCCACCGCCATTTTTTCTCTCCTTGAAAAGAATTTTGGATTTTTGCTTCATATCCAAGCTTGGTTGAGAAATCCCAGTCAACTCCATTCTTTGTCTAGATTAAAAGATCTTGTTTTCCGTCTTCCAAGTGCACGAAGTTGGTCACTAGTTTACTTATAAAACAGTTCCATTCCCCTGCTAAATCGCCAGTCAAAGCTAGTTCCTGTGAATTTTTCCATCCACTTGTGCCTCTTAGCTGAGGATGTTGTGCTTGAGCGTCATCTAGCACCAAAATCTTTTGCGTTCTTAGTTTATTTTTTAATTCCTCTGATAAACGATAAATTTCTCCCGCTCCTACCCATGGATCCACACCTATTCTTACCTTCCTGCCATTACCAATCAACCATGCTGTCCAATTTCCTATCATTGGAAAAGCAAGTACAAGTGCTTTCCATCCTACAAACTCGTTTTTGTCGAATTTCGAAGAGTTTCAAAACCATTCGTCGATTGGGGAGTTATTGCAATATTTGGATCCCATAACCCTTCCCCACGAAGAGTCTGGGTGCTGAGTCAATCTCCAAAACGTCTTGGCTACTAAAGCTTTGCAAAAAAAATCAAGATTTTTTATGCCCCATCCTCCAAGATTTTTTGGGAGAGTTAGAGAAGTCCATCGCACTAGTGGAATTCCCTCTGTCTGTTTGCTTGCCGTCCAAAGAAAGGAGATGCATTTTTTTCTAATTTTTTTCAGAATTCCTTTGGGAATGTATGCAATTGAGGCACAGTATACTGGGATACTCTGTAAGACTGCTTTCAGTAGAACCAATATGCCTCCTCTCGACAGAAATATGTTTGTCCATAAAGATATCCGAGTCTCCACTTTCTTATAAAGCCAAATCCAATCTTGATAGGAATATCAATTTGGCTTGAGAGAGAAGCCTAGATATTTCACACCTTCTGAAAGAGGAGTTGTAGGGAAGGATAAAACCTCCTTTGCATTTTGCAAAATATCCTCAGGGAATTCATTATGAGCCAACACTGATTTTTCTAAGTTTATCATCATTCCTGTTGCCTTATGGTATAGAGCTAGAAATGACTCAAAAGCTTTGAGATTTAATATAGTGCCATTGCCAAACATGAGTACATCATCTATAAAGAGAGTGTGCGTTACTTCCTCCGTGGCGACTTTCACCCCTTCGATCTTTTTGCACAACTTAGCATGTTGTATTAGCCTACTTAAAGCATCTGCTACTAAAAGAAACAAGAATGGGGAAAGGGGACAACCTTGTCGAATTCCCATTGAAGGTCTAAAAAAAGAGGATGGGGCCCCATTGATCAATACTGCAAAGGAAGTGGACTGAACACATCCCAAAATCTAATCGACCACCTCTAACGAAATTCCGATCTAAATTAAGAGTAGCCTCAGAAAAGTCCAACTTACTTTGTCATATGCTTTGGATAGATCCAGCTTTAATGCAAATGCCTTCTACTTTTCCTTCTTCATAGAATGAAAAGCTTCTTGAGCTAGTGACACTATGTCATGTATTTGTTTGTTAAAAAGAAAACCAAATTGTTCTTCCGTTACAATCTCACTCAAAATTGGTTTGAGTCTTTGAGAAATTATCTTTGCAATTAATTTGTAAATCATATTACAACAGGAGATCGGTCTGTAGTCATCAAAGGAGATATTCCTTTGTTTCTTCAGAATCAACGTTGTGAATGTTGTATTTATACTTCCAAGATTTTTTCCTAATCTTTGAGACTCTTGTACCACTTTCAAAATGTCTACCTTGATATGGTCATAAAATCCCAAATAAAACTCTAAGGTAAAACCATCAAGTCCTGGAATCTTTCCTTTATGGAAGGAATGAAGGATGTGACTGACCTCTTCTTCAGAGATTTCTTCCTTTAATGCTTTGTTCATCTCTTCACTGGTTAGCTTTGGAAAAATATTTAACACCTCTAGTATCTCTGCTAAGCACACAACTCTGCTCTTAGCCTCCATAATTGCTCTTCTTTTGCCAGCGAAGATGCCAGTTTACCTTCCAGTTGTTTTAAGGTCTCCACTTCTTCCACAGAGAAAATGTCTTATTTTAATGAAGAGAATAAAGCCTCTATTTTGGATTCTACCCCCCTTAGTTCTTCCTGGTGCAGCTTCTTGTGCTTTGTCTCCCATTCTTTGGATAATTTCTTGATTCTAGCTAGATTATCCACGAATTGTTGCATATAGGAAGAACTAAGTGAATTGCTAAGAGGTTGCCATGAATTCAAGACCAAAGCTTTGTACTCTTCCTCTTCGAGCCAAGAGGGATTAAATTTGAATGGAGATGGCGACTTTTTGTCCGAATTTTGAACTGAAAGGAGTATTGGTCTATGATCTGAGATTAGCAAATTCTATAAATTATGTATTCAGCAGATCTTATGTTAATTTTTTATTGCATAAACAATAATCAATGTTCTCAATTAAATTACATTAATCTTTTATACAAGTTTGTGTAGATCAAAATATAATGATCCTAGTATAATCAATGAGCCTAATATAACGAGCCTACTATAAGCACACACACTTCTTCTATTCTAACTGTTTATTCTTTGGTTGGAGAAGAGAAGGTTATAGCCAAAGGTTCACCTTCAATTGTTAGAATAATAAAATGTGGACTTGAACAAGCATGGAAAGAGGGATTGCTATAGGTGGCAAAGGATTAGTAACTTTTTCCTTGTGGGCATTCATGTAATGGTATGGTAGTAAGTTGGTGGTGATACTCAAAGTGAATGGCGGAAGGATTATTGGTGGAAGCTACTACATTAACCTTGGTATACTATAAGAATTCCCACTACATATCCAATGTGTGCAAGTGTGTTGCTCAGATGTGCAAGTGCAATGATTATGTGTGCGACTATATTTCTTATGCATGTATAATCAATGTGTTCACACCTAACACATATAAGTGATGCACTCACACCTAACTCAGACACTTACATAAGTCTTCACTTGCACATTTAAGTGCTACACTCGCATACATAAGCACCATACTAAAAAATAAGCAATGGATTTGAACACATGAGTTGCATGCTTACACATAAATAATGTTGTCACCCACATAAGTGATGCCCTCACACATAAGCAACACATTCACACACACACACAATACATTATTGACATGCACCTAACGACATAACCACATAAGTAATGCACTCACAAACATAAGAGATATAGTCACAGATATAAGCGACACAAACTCTGAAAAAAATATATGTGACACAATCATGATCTATTTTCTAAGCTCTTGATTAGAGTTGATGTCTCTATATATTACAAAATGTTACATAAATGAAAAGATTAAGAAGTTAGAATGACAAGTTCAAAAGAGTTGGGTTGGAAAAGAGGCATTCAACTTCTCATGACCATAACCCCTGCGCACAAACTCATGACAATAGAGACCCTTCAAGAATAGGATACTAAAGACACATGGTACGTGGAATTAAATGCACATGTAAAATTAATTAAATTGAAATAATATGAAGGAATACATGTAAGGAAAATTGTAAATAATTATTGATAAATTGAATCATTTTTCACTCTAATCTATGAAATAAGGCCAACGACAACCCGTATTATTCCATGTAATATATAATTTCATATAGATCAAGAGCTAAGGATAGTGGAGGTCGTGATTTTATGAATGTTATTTAGTTCGGGTAAGGGGGGTAAGCCTACACATTCATCTAAATGTATTGAGCAAAGACGATATACTATATGACATTGATTCTAGATCATTCATGTGTTTCCCTATTCTCTAATTAGTTGTTATTATACAATTGGTTTAATTTTTCCTTACTTTTGGTTTGGTTTGTTTTACACATGGTACCTCAAACTCGAGGTGTTTCATTTTTGTAAAGTGCAAGACTTTCAAGAATCTTAAAGTGGCAAGATAGCATCAAATTTTGATTAAAAATGTTATTATTTTATGTACATTATTCTTAAAAAATAAAGAGCAAGTAGAAATCAAATTGAAATTGCTTATTATTGTTTAAACTAAAATACATTTCCCTAATTTCTAAAAAATAGAGAGATGGGTGTAGAAATTATCTCAATCATCCAATCACTTGAATGGCCACACCAAATGTGACTAGAACTCCATCATTGATTTAACTAGACCCTTTATGACTCTATCTTTAAGTACTTGACATTGGTTGGTTATTAGGGACATTACAAAAACTTCATCGTCTAAATATGAATTTCAAATTGAGTCACAAATTAATGGATGCTACCAAAGGGAATGGCTATGCTATATGCAAAAATAAATAGACTCAAAGAGTGGTCGAGGCCAATTTGCATGAAGGATGAAGACATTCCTAGGAGATCACTCCAAACACATGAGGGCCATTACACATCTATGTTCATACCCTAAAGGGTTATGAATGTCGAATCAAGATTTCAAAGTAAAGTGAACTCCATACTCAAGCCCATCACTTATCAATTTGTGCTTATTTTCTTTAATATTATTTTAATTTGATTTTGGGATAGTCATTTCCAATATATTGATAAAAAGCATTGCACCTTGGAAGTAAACTAATTATACGCTAATCCAAATGGAGTTTCAAATTAAAGTAGGTAGAATATTTGGGCCATAGTGTAGCTAATGAGAGAGTTAAAGTAAAGCAGTGCCCTATTGAAACTATGATTGAGAAACTCTTAAGATATTAGGACTCTTGAAACCCTTATTTTGTAGAGTTGGTAGGAGCATTTATCCATGGAATCCAGTAAATAATTGCTCAAATCAATAGTTGAGAGTTATTTTCATGGTGGTCGATAGATTAACTAAATATGCTAATTTTTGTGGGCTACAACATCCATTTATGCTAAGAAACATTGTAAAAACTTACAATTTTGAGGACCTAGTTGCCCAACCCGGTGCATTTTGCACCTCAAATTGCTTCCCAAATCAAATCACTTATGTATTAGACCATGGCCTTTCCCAAGATAACTATCCATGGTGTGCTAACCTTTATACAACCATAATATATTTCCTAAGACCCTTACTTTTGGCCTTGAAATATGGAATGTACCTTGAGAACCATCTATGGTATTCTAAATAACGAAATGGCCACAAATCTCATTTGTATACCAAATAATATTTATGTAGGGCTTGTGCAATGGCCTATTTATGCTTCCCCAGATGGGGTGACAAGCAATGTGACCAAGGAAGAAAGGACGTTCAAGGGAAGGGGGGAAAGGATCGAGGAGCAAAGGAATTTAACGCCCATCCTCTCAGCCAGGAAGATCCCATGTGATCGATTTCCGCCACCCTAGCTTGTGTAATACCAACATGATGGGTGTGTTTAATGCAGCATTCATTCTCAGTAGTGGTCTAATGATCAAGAATAATCCAACTCCATTTCCTAAGAAGCTCATTCTTTTCACCATCTGCTTCACCTCTCATCTGTATGTGCACAAGCGTAATAAGGAAATCATGGTCCAGGAAAGGCAGAGAGGCACCAGCCGTCGTGGTCGTTATCAGAGGGGTCGCTCCTCGGCTCTGGATGGAAGTGCATTGGTCGAATGCATCACATCCATTATTGACGCAATGTTTGAATTACAACAGGAGATTAAAGGGTTCGGGGAGGAGACTTAGAATGAAGTACGTAGCATCGCCCTCAAAGTAAAGAGTGTAATTGACTAGTGCATAGATGTTGTAGAAGCAATGGGGATTCCGCTTCCATACTTTGAACCTGGGGAGTATTCTAGGGGAATTGTAGAAGGAGAGGAAATCAAAATTGAGGAGGATAATCCCACTCCTGAGACAAACACTTAAAGCTTGGAAGTGATTGAGTAAGATGGCAGCGCAAGGGTTAAGGATGAGAGTCCTTCTGCAATGATGTTGGAGTCTGAGATGAAGCATCCATAAGCTATCTCCTCGAGTAGCAGCGTAGATTTGTAACCTGGGGAGCATGGCACGAAGAGGGAGCTGGAGGAATACCTTGACCCAACCTCAGGTCATAAGCGATTGAAGGCCACCACAATTGCATATCATAGTCAATGAATATGCCTTCACACTCAATTACACTTTTGTAGTTGTTAATACGGTGGATATCTCTCTGTCCCTGGTTCAGTGATTCCCTTGAAGCTCATGAATGGCTGTTATATGTTCTTTGTTTCAATTCTATGAAGAATTTGGATATGAAAGCAAAGTCTAGATTAGAGACATTGCGAATTTTGGATGTTATTTGCTCCAACGATTTCCATACTATAGTTTATCATTCTAATATAATAGGCAGGATAGAAATAGAGTGTATCCAATTTTTGAAAACTTACATCATGTGGAGAATGTGGCAACAATATATTGTAATCCGCAACACATCTTTCTGAGCTGTGGTCTAGGGAAGTCTGTTCCTTTTTGTACTCCCAGAACCATCTCAGTCTTAGCCTCTGTAAATTTTTGTATGACATAATATAATTGCTAACTTACAAAAAACAATGGCATATTTATGCTAGACTAACTCAATGTGCTAATTAGTTTTGAGGGTTACAATATTCATTTATGCTAACAAGTACTATAAAAATTTACAATTTGAGTACCTAGATGTCTAACCCGACGCACTTTGTGCCTAAAATTGTTTTCCAAATCAATTACATTTCTCCAACAAACAAGCATGACTAACTAGGGACTCAAGTCTATGCTAGACTAAGCGCTAAACTTGACGCTAATCTTGGAGAAAAAGAAAGTTTTATTCATCAAGTAGGCATTAAAATCGATGTTAATAAACACCGACTTTTACACCTACTATGGGGTGAATTTGAAAACACAAAAAATGAGGTACGAGTGGTAATAGCAAAAAAAAATGGTGGAAAAAAGTCATTTAAACCATTTGCAAGCTTGGAAGAGCCATTGTCTATACATTTTGACCATTCTTACCTTAAATTCTCTGCTTTGCTAGCTAGAAACGCCTCTACATTTGCACCATTTAAACCATTTGCAAGCTTGGAAGAGCCATTGTCTATACATTTTGACCATTCTTACCTTAAATTCTCTGCTTTGCTAGCTAGAAACGCCTCTAAGTAATTCGACCCATATGTAATTCACCTTGAGGAAGACATCTTATAGTTTCCTCGAGGAATTCACCTTGAAGAAGAGGACTAGAATACAAATGCAAAGAGGGTTGAGGAATTTTCCTTGGGGAAGAGGGCTTAGAATACAAATTCAAAGAGGGTTGAGGATTTCACGTTGAGCAATCAAATACAAAGTTTGAAGAAGATCAAACCCTAGGGGTTTGGTAAATGAAGGCACAAAAATCATTAAGCATTCGACAATGGCAGACAAATAAGAAGATACTAATGGGGGGAATGTATGCTTAATATGTATTTATATATTACTTGGCTTATATTTTTTTTTGTTTTTATATTTTATTGTATAATGAGAGTTTTATAAATTTAGTATATTCATAACCACTAAAAAAACTATTTTACATTGGATAGGGAAACGATGTTGAGCCAGAGTCATTGTTGGCATCTTTAGGGATAGAGACACTACAATAACTTAAAAATATTCCTCATAAAACCCTAAGAAAATACTTTCAAATACAATCATATAAAAGTCTTCAACCCCCTCAAAGAAATGCACTGGTACTACGAAAATCAATAGATTATCCATGCAGTCTTGAATCAAGCAAAAGATCCAGGAGAAAATAATTAAATTACAAGCAAAGTTAGGAAATATGGTGTTGATACATCCACTATGGTGGAAACACTTGGGACCAAAAGTTCTAATTCAACTTTAACATCTTATGCATCATGTGTCGGTCATCTAAGTACAATGATAGAGTATGATTATGTTACGAGGGAAACCAAAAGAACAAATTCAGAGATAACCTTCATTGATCAATTCGGGGATTTTGGCCTTAAAAGATTTAGAGGCTATCATTTACATTTCTCATTCTCCAAGATTCCACTTCATTTGAAAAATATGATCATATAGGACATCGAATATATTATATGAATTTGGTGAAAGTTGGTCAATAAAGAAAGTAAAATTTGAAATGTGCCAAAATTGCAAGAGGTTTCACTGCAACCAAATTCGAAAAATAAAAAAACTTCATTTGGATGAAAGATTAAAAAAAACCAATGGACGTAGCTTAAAGTTGTGGAAAGAATTGGTAAATTCTTATGAAAAGTTGGATGCTCAAAAAAAGGCCAACACAAAGAACATTCAATTATTGAATTTTATATTAAGCATCATTTCAAATCTCTCAATTAATATTGAAAAAATGTGTTATTAAATTTAATTATTTTATGTTTCACGATAAATCTTCTAAGGCGAGGCTAGCAGACAAGTGCTACTAATCTTAGTGGCCAAAGAGGAATGAAAGCATTGGTTGCCAATTTTGTAAATATCTTGATTATGTAAATTCATTTTTAAAGATTTTCTAGTAAAAAATAAATCGTTAATATCTAATTTGTCCATGTGTCCTATTTTGACAGGAAGTGAAATATGGACGACATCCAAATAACTTACATAAATAAATGATGCAACAAAAAAATGGATCAATTTTGTCATTTGGATGGACATTGAGGTATGTCGTTTTGACAATAGTTAATAGGTAATACTTGCCTCTAAAGTATAGATCTACAAGGTATTGTTGAGTAGGTAAACTTGCCCACAAGCTAAATATTTTGTATACAGGGCTTGATTGGTGGCATTGGGTCCCAGACATAGCCCATCATCCACGTAGGCAATATTATGCCCTAGAACATGCTTTTGGATTTGGAACGTGGACTATGCCTCAATAACCATTCATGGTGTGTTAAACTTATAAATAAGCATAATATATTACTCAAATGTAAAATAGTCCATATGAATGGCTTGTGTGCTAGCCTTGGGCCCGACCCATGGTCAATTAAACTCATAGATAAATGTTATTGTTCTTTTGGCCCTCAAACATTAAATGGACCTCGAAAACTATTCATGGTGTGCTAAACTATGAAATTGCCATGATACCTCACTCATGGGACAAATAATTGTTATGCAAAGATTGCATAGGAGTGACAACCCTATGCATAATCCATCAATAACGTAGACAAATTGTATTCCCTAAGATACTCACTTTTGGCCTTGAACCATGGCCTTGCACAAGAGAACTATCCATGGTGTGCTAAACCTATATACGACCATTATATATTGCCTTATAAAACCCTTGGTTTCGGCCTTGAAACATGGAATGGACCTTGAAAATCATCTATGGTGTTATAAATAATGAAATGGCCACAAATCTCATTCTTATGCCAAATAAAGACCCTAGATTTCTTCCGTAGACCTCAAGAACTATCGATAGTGTGCTAAATCTCCAAATGACCATAATATATCATTTAAATGATAAACATTCATTATGTAGGGTTTGAGTGGTGACCTCGAGCACCGCCCAAGGCCCATCAATCCCATCAATAAATGTCAAGGCCTCAAACCTTAGATTTTTTTCTTCAACAAGACCTGTGCCTTGAGAAATATCGATGGTATGTTAAACATTGAAATGGCCAAGATATGTTGCTCATAGGCCAAATATTCTTTTGTAGGGATTGTGTGATGATTGTGAACCCTACATAAGGCCCATCAACTTCATAGAAAAATGTCGATGCCGAAGACCATAAAGTTTGGCCTTACAACATGTTCTCAACCTAAAGAAACATCCATGGTGTGATAAGCATATATAGTTCTATGATATCTTGCTCAACCATAAAGTTTGGCCTTACAACATGGCCTCAACATAAAGAAACACCCATGGTGTGATAAACGTATATAGTTCCATGATATCTTGCTCATAGGCCAAAGATTCCTTATGTAGGACTTGTGTAGTGACATTAAGGTCCACACATAGCCAATAAACCCCTTCAAGAATTTATATGCCCTAAAATCATAGATTTTATCCCTAGCACATGGCCTAGTCATAGAGAACCATCTACAATGAGACGGACAATGAAATGGCCATGACATATCCATTGCTCGCGATATATAGATTCCTTATGCATGGATTGAATCGTCTATGTAGGTCTTGAACACCCCCCGCTAATGTTATAGACCATTATTAAGTCATAATATCTCCACTTTTACATCTAGAACATGGATTGGGCCTCAAAAACCATCCATGATGTGATAAATCTCTAAATGACCATGTCATATCACCCAAATGACAAAGACTCCTTATGCAAGGCTTGAGTTCTAACCCTCATCCCCACCCAGGGCAAGGATAACATGTCCAAGATCCCTCATTTTGGCCTCCAAATATGATATGGGCCACAAGAACCATACATGGGGTGCTAAACCTATAAATTGCACAATATATCGTTCATAGGGCAAATATCTCGTATGTAGGGTTGGCTGATTATGTCTTCTATCAAGTGAGCACCTTGTGCATAAAGGGTGGTAACAGGTTTGACATTGAAGAGGAATAATCATCCAACAATAGACAAAAATGCAAGTCAATAAAGAACCCACACCATTGCGTTTCCTAGTGACAATTCACAAGTTTAGAGCTATATGTTTAAACACACTAGTAAAAAATAATGTTAATTTTAATTTTATTCATTGCTATGTTAATATATTGCAAAAAATCTAAATACTAATAGTGATATGGGGTTATCCATCCCTACATTTTTTTCATCCAATAAACTTGTACAACAACATGTCACGAAGGGCTTCCACAACTTAACACCTTACAAGCCTTCGAGGCATAAAGATTAACACAAGGATGCTAGCACATTCTTCAAATATAAAATAATGTGAATTACATAACTTGGGGTTGAGCCTACAAATAAGGACTACATTTTTGACTTTGTGTGTATCACAAATAATTAAAATGTGTACAAAGATGAAAACCAAATTCTATCCATAAAAAATATATTGGTAAGGAGACATATTGTCACATCAAACAAGTGAAACAGGAATAAACCAGGCATCATAGATTATAGACTAATTCAAAACCATGAACAAGACATTTGAACATTTTAAGAACAAATAATTCACATAACTCTTCACTGATATGATTTATCATTATTTGGTTGTTGTGTTCCCAAGACAAGTACGCCTTTAGAGGCAGCACAGATTCTATTAACTAAAATTGTGAGTTGTTATATAAATGCAAGAGCTCTTGGTCGACAACAACAGATGTTAACAACAAAATAATCTATGCTACATTGCTATCTAACTTTCTACTGACATAATAAATGCAATTAAACAGATAAAGGCAGTGGAGGACAGAAAGGATGTTGTGTGTTGTGTGCAGAGGAAAATTCATGTTTCAAGTCCTAATGAACTCTCACAACTTTCTTGAATCTCTTTGATTGAGTCATAATGGCTACATGTCTCCGTTTTTTATGATCAACTTTCCAGCATTCCCACCACGGTATATATCCCGCAGAATTGAGGATCCAGCGTTCTCATTAACATATTTCTCGAAGAAGCATTTATCTATAAAATAAAAAAATTGTGTATAAGGTATCTTGATTGTTGACAAGTGATTCCAAATGTATTTTCCACTACCTTAAAAAAATTTAGTCTCGGTTAAAGAAAGAACGCTAGTTGAAGAGAAGTTTTAGACTGAGCTAAAAAAATATGCTTATCTCAATCATTCTAAAGTTCGTATTTATTATGGTGACTTTGAGTCAACTCTATTATCGATACTCAGATAATGTTTGGGAACATTTGCAAATAATTCTAACAAAGCACTCACTGATATTTCTAACTGTATAATTTGATCAACACAACCTCCACAAATTTTACATTTCTGCACGCACTCACTGATATTTCTAACAACTGTATAATTTGATCAACACAACCTCCACAAATTTTACATTTCTGCACGTCAATATTATGTCATCTATTGTGGCATCCCAGACTCCAGAGTAGAAAATTGTAGTTTTGAAGTTGTGGATACTTATTATGTCCCACAAGTAGCATCATCCAATTAGTTGACATATGGCAAGCACAGTGGAACTGTAAAAACAAAGGTCAGGTCAAGTAAAAACTCATGAAACGTGACTTTGGTATTGGAAGGAAACATCTTTAATCAGGTACCAAGCTCATGAAAAGTGAATTTGGTGTTAGAAGAAAACTTCTTTTAACAAGTACCAATCTTGGGAATAATAAATTGCATTGCCACAGGACCATTTTTTTCATGAATATAGTCCAAGTCAAACAGAAAAGTTTTAGCATAAATTTATGTCCTTTTACAAGAACATCCTTGAATAATCCTAAATTTACAAAATTTCAAGATGAAAGGCATTCTTCTGGTTGTTTGCAGGATTTTAATTTTAAATAATGCCACTCTCTCCAAAGTACAGGAACTCCAAATTTCTTCACCACAAAATATTAATGAATAAAACAAAACAAAATGTTCCAACATAAACTAAGAAAGATGTGTCTAAAATCCAGTTGGAATAGTCAAGACTCAAGAACACTCTCATTTCCCGGAAAAGGAAATGCCAAATCTTCCTAAAGAACGAACTTGTTCGTAGACATCAAATTTCTAGCAACTTTCATTCTCCCGAAGATTCTCCTGAAGCATTGAATACAAAATCTACAGACGTAGGAGTTTGTCGAGGTTGCCCAATATTTTTGGCAAACTTCCTTCTCTATAGGTGTTTACATTAGAGCAACTGCCTAGAGGTTTTGATTCCCTGCAAGCATTTAGAGATTTAAAGGTTGAACATGCCAAGAATGCAAGAACTTGTCAAGGTTACCTAAAATATTTGGTAATATCAGCTGTAAGTTGAACCTCTTGGAATGCAGCATTTGGTAAAACTTCCTGAAGGTTTTGGTAAGTTTGGGTATTTGGAAGAGCAAGATCTATTACGGTGCTCTCAAATAGAGGAACTCTCTAGCAATTTCCATTTTCTTCAACATAAAAAATATTGAATGTGGAATGCGTTACACGGAGAGATTGAGAGATTGGATAGCATACACATGGAGTGTGTGGGGAATATATAGAATGGTAGTTTAACATTGAAGTGGAATAATTATCCAGCGATGGAAAAAACCGCAAGGCAATAAAGGACCCACACACTTGCCTTTGCCAATATGTCGTTCACAAGTTTAGAGCTATATGTTTAAATATACTAGTAGAAAATAATAATACTGGATATGCCTATGCCTACTACAGTCATACAAAACTAAATAGTAAATTTTAATTTTATTCTTTGCCATGTTAATGCATTGCAGGAAGTCTGAACAATGATGTGAGGTCATCCATCCCTATATTTGTTCAACCAAGGAAACCTGTAAACTTGCATGGCACATGGCACAAGGGCGCAACTTGACACCTTAAAAGCCTTCAAGGCACAAAGATCAACACAAGGATATACTACAACATTCTTATAAATATAAAAGTATTTAACTTGGCCTTAATTTCCTGCAAATGAGGACTACATATTTGACTATGTGCCCAATCATATAGAAAGAAAATGTGTACAAAGATGAAAATCAAAAAAATGTTTTCTATGCAGGAGACCCAACTGTCATATTAAACAAATGAATCAGGCATCGTAGATTGCAACTGGACTACTCATTTAAAACATGAACAAAATCCTTGAACATTTTAGGAACAGCTAATTCACAAAATTCTTCATCGATGTGAATTATCCGAATTTGGCTGTTTTTGCTGACAAGACAAGTATGCCTTTAGAGGCAGCCCAGATCCTGTTCACTAAAATAGTGAGTTGTTTAAATAAATGCAAGAGTTCTTGACAAGCAACAACAGAAGGCACTATGTTAATAACAAAACAATATATGTTATCTAACTTTCTACTGATATAAAAAGTCTAATTAAAGGCAATGATCAACAGAAAGGAGAGTGCGAGTTGTACCCCAAAATAAAAAAGAATGAACAAATGCTATAAAATTGCGCCTGTGTTTAAATCTGCTTCTCAAAAATGCTATTCGGCAGCATTATGACTTTGGCATTACAACTGTTCTTATTGGAATTTTTTTGTGCCAAGGAAGCCATAGAACTGTCATAAGGTGGAGCCTTCATGATCTCTAGCTGAACAAAATACTTCAAATAGTAAATTAGTGCAGAGGAAAATTCTTGTCTCAAGTCCTGCCGGACTCTCAGAACTTCCATGACGAAAATTCTTGTTTCAAGTCCCGCCGAACTCTCAGAACTTCCATGAATCTCTTTGATTGAGTCAGTCACTGCATGTCTCATTGTCAATCATAAACTTTCCAGCTTTCCCGCCATGGTAAATATCCCGCAGAATTGAGGATTCAGCATTGTCGTTAACGTATTTTTCGAAGAAACGTTTATCTGTCAAATTAAAAATAACTGGAGAAGGTATCCCTTTCAACTCTTGCACTTGCATGGACTTCAACGCTTCCATGACTCTATACCGAGGAATTATCCTCTTCTCCAAGCTGCACGTAAACAGATTTGGATACGTCATAAAAGTAGCCAATGGAAGTCCCACAGAATTGACCAAAAAATCTACCTTACGCTTCAACCTTTCCTCTTTTAATGCCAGAAACCGCAGATCCCGGCTGCATAATACCGAAATTTGTTTTTCAGAGAAACCTAAACAGTTCAAACTATGCAGTCTTCGTTCTACTGTTTCTTTCGCTTGTCCCAAAATTACTTGCACAGCAGCTGCAAACGGCTTTGATCCCTTCTTCAACCCGAGATTCTCGATCAGTTTAAATGAGTCCATAACTTTTTCCTCTGAAGTCCTCAGCAAACGTGGTGCCTTCCACACTAAATGTGATAATGTTTCACCTTCAACGCCCAATCTTTGCAAAAGTGAAATTCTAGATTTGAGCGTCACTGAGTAGGGTTTCACGAGTTGGAACGTGCTGCTGTCATACGGGGAGGGTTAGAGTCAGGTCAGGATCAACACAGCTAAACTTCTACATGTTGAACCACCGCCTCTACAGGTAAAAGCAAATGTCTTAGCTTACTGACCAAGGTTTCATTCAGATACTTATATCATTAAGAAAGAAATCGATACTACATATGTGAATCAACAACTTCTACTCATATTTGTGTTTTATCCCCAATTTCAATATTTTCGAAAAAGAAGAGGAAGGAATCACATAATAATATGAAAGATAAAAGTAAGCGAGAGAATCGTAAATCGAGCCATACAATCATATATATTTGATTTGAATAATTAGTTTGAGTTGCTCAATAACATGGACGGGAATTTTGGATGTCTAGTTAGAAGACATCAATTGCAATTTGTGACCTTCACACTTCCAACTTCCAACCGCTCACTTGTCAAGAATTTTGCAGCAACGTTTGGTCAACTTGTCTACTGCATGTTATTTTGGAGGCATGGAAGCCTCGAAATTTGCCTATTGTGTGCCAATGAGGTTGACAGTGTTGAGTGTTGACGGTGGGAGTTCCCATAGATGAATTGTTGACCATGTTGATGCAGTAACGTTGTTGGGCATGCTCTTCGCTCTTCTCCATGCACATTGTGATGCAATGCCTATGGTCATGTAGCTGTAATTTTAGGTAGCACATTAATGGTTTTCATGTTAAATACTAAATTTTTTGTTGATGTCGATTCACCGAATTACGTATTTGTACAAAACACACAAGAAATTTTATTAAATTAACCTTGAGTATTTCAATCCTAGATCCCCAAGCTCTTAATTGCTTAGGCCTAGAACTTTCTCTCCAAACTTCCAATCTCGCCATTAGCAATTTTTTAAACTTATTTTGGAGTTATGGTTCTATTTAAAGGGTAGATTGTGGAGACGTAGACGCACAATGAGTTACAACTTTGCAAGGTTCCAGTTCATGGTGTGCATGGCATGCTCTTAGGATTGATGTCATTGCCTTGCCTTGCCCCTCCATCTCCCCTACACACCTGTAGTATGTCGTGACAACTGACAAGCATTCAACCATAAAACTTGATGCCCCAGTGAATCGATGTCGGATGATGCTACATTGTTAGACTACTAGGTGTTACCAACTATTTTGTACAATAGTTGAGCTTCCATTGAGTCGCCAGTGTTTGAACATGATCCATGTTCATTTCCAGAGTATCAGAGGTTCAGTTTTCAGACTTAGCCAATTTTGACTGGTCATTTTTATTTTTGTGTTGAAATGACCATACCCCATGGGGTTTTTGTAAAAAGTGTGCTAGTATGGGGTTTGAGTGGCTCGGTCCCCTAAGACTTGACAATCAACTAAGGTATTCGAGGGAGTTTTTTCACTTGTCGATTATGCTTTGCCTTTAGTCGAGTAATAATCGATGAGTTTTTATCCTGCTTCCTCCAAAGTTGGAATGCCCGATTTTGACAGCTAGGCCTTGGGGGGTTATTAGATCAAAGCTTCACACTTTGATCTACTTTTGGGTCTAGATCTATTTTCATAAATCCTAAATTACTAAGATCTAGGATCTAGTTTTGATTTCAAACTTGTAGATTCACTTTCTTTTCTACTTTTTCCATCTTTGCTTTTCTTTCCACTTTTCCTCTTTTTTTGCTTACAATCCTCATAGATCCATTTCCACTTATTTATCTTTGATTTTCTCATCAAGAAGAGTGCCAAAACACACTTAGGAAATGCTGTGAATATTTAATTAATGTTATTATTTATATATTAAATAGATTATTAGGTTAATAAGCGAAAGGGTGTAACCCTTCGCAATTCTTGCTCAAGCCCTATAAATGAGAGCTTATTGTATCTTTTATCCTATCATCTAATATATTATTCTTATCTATTATTCAATATGAGAGTCGGATTCGACTATTAAATTAGTGAACGGATACGTTCACTGCATTTGGTATCAGAGCACGGTTTCGGCTCTCCCTTCAAATCCAACCGGATACGGTTGCGGCAGTCTCGCTCCTCTGAGCTCGGTTTCGGCTCACCTCCAACTCAGAGCAGATTCGCTCCTTCGGCCTGAGCTCGGATTTGGCTCTTCTTCCACCACCCTTCTCTGCTTACATATCAGCTTCCCATATTCCATTCTCACACGCATATCCCTGCTCACACGTCTCTCTCCTTTCGCTGCACTCTACTCTCCCACATCTCACCTCCCATTTCCTACCTCTCCATCACGTGCCTCCACTCCAATCACACTCTCACACCTCACAGCTTCACACCCTCACAACTCCTCCACCGCGCAGCCACACCTCCTCCTTCCTGCCTCCAGCTCGCCGCGCTGCCCTCCTCCACGCAACCTCATCAACCGCATGTCCTTCCTCCCTGCTAACCCTCCTCTACACCAAACTCCTTCCCTGCCCCGCGCTGCTCCACGCAACTCCCTCATCACCTTCCCCCATGTTTCCCCTCTCCAGCACCACCACTCTGCTCCTCCACGGCCACACCCTTTTATTGCACCTGCGCCCTTCCTCCTACACGCCAAACTCCATTAAAACCCTACAAAAAAAAATTACTCCCGTCATTTTTTTTCAATAAAATAAATAAAATATAATATTATTATTATTATTATAATATTTATTTTAATATATATAAGTTTTTCAAAAAAACTATATACCAAACTATTTATATAGTTTATAAAAACAATAATAATATTAATTAATTAATTAATATTTATTATTATTCAAGAAAATTTGAAGATTTTGTATAAGACATTAATTGTCTTTTCCCTTATCCATAAACCAAAATAACTCCCAAATATTCACCTCCCCACACCAGGTCAAGAACCATGGCCGAGTTACGAGACCGACTAGAAAAATTAGAAAAAGACCAAATTTGAGATTTAAAAATCGTCGAAGGTCTAAACTCCTGAATGGACAAACTTGAGAAAATGTTTCAAGACGATTTAAAGGAAGAGATGAAAAATAACAATGTCGTGCTTAAAAAAGAAATCAAAGATGAAGTTGTTCTGGTACTAGAAAGAAGGTTGAGTGAAAAATTTGACACTCTGAATGAAAAACAAAAAGACTTGGATGACAAAATGAGTGTTATGACTCAAAACATAAACACCATAACCCAGAACTTGAGCACCATGACGCAGAACCATAATACATTAATGGAGGTGTTACAAAGACTAACGCTTAAGACAGACCAAGTCAGCAGTCCAGACATGCTAGATGCCTCATTTCATATTTTCACACAGGAAGCATTTGCCAAGAATCAAGAAGAATTGCAAAAAGAAATCAAGATTAACAATGCGACGCTTAAGCAAGAGATAGAAACAAAAATACTGCCAGATATGGAGGCACGATTAAACAACCAAATAGAAGCTATTAGTAAGATAGTAGAGAATAAAAAAGATAAAAATCACCGCCAACAACGAAGCAGTTCAAATATGTCACTTACGTCATCCAGTAGTTCCGATCCACCATCAAACCATAAAGCAAAAGGGAATCAATATCACCCTTACATAGTGTACCCACCTAAGGCAAAAATAGAGTTGTCGAAATACAATGGAAGTGAAGACCAATGCGTTGCTTGGCTAAACAAAGCAGAAGAATACTTCGACATTTACAATATTCAATCTGACGAGGAGAAGGTGAAATATGTGTCAATGCATATGGAAGGGTACGCCTATAATTGGTACTTATGGTGGAAGAGAGAGAATTTTGCCTACACCTGGAACTTGTTCAAAAATGATTTTTTTAATAGGTTTCAAGGTATCAAAGAAGATGAATTTTTCAGTAAACTTCCCAGATTACAACAGGTTGGAAGCGTTGAGGAATTCACACATCAGTGGGATTCCTTATCGACACGAGTATTTGGGTTGTCTGACAAACAAAGACTCGAAACCTATTTAGGAGGTCTTAAACTGTACCTCCAAAAAGAGTTAAAGTTACATGACATACCTAACGTAGAGGTAGCAAGACATAAAGCAAAAGCCACAGAACGCAAATTGGAAGGAATAAAAACAAGAGGTGATAACCATTATCGATAAGAAAAAGAGACACAATGTAGGTACTGTGCAGATACTTGGTCACCCGACCATCAATGCCACAAACCTCAATCATATGCCTATGAAATGGAAAATAGATCAAAGTCATCTAACAGTTACTCTGATAATAGAAAAAAGAAGAAAAACATATGTCGTCGATGCGGTGATGATTGGATCCCGAGCCATAAATGTAGGAACAATCAGACAATACAGTGCAAAATCATCAATGGAAAGGAAGTGCAAGTCTCTACACAAGAAATCATGTCCAATTCTAATACCGACACTGAATCTGAATGAAGGACGACATTAGGAAAATACTCAAGCTTTGAGGACAAAGCTTTCCAAAAGGGGAAGGCAACGCAGTGAATATTTAATTAATGTTATTATTTATATATTAAATAGATTATTAGGTTAATAAGCGAAAGGGTGTAACCCTTCGCTATTCTTGCTCAAGCCCTATAAAGGCGAGCTTATTGTATCTTTTATCCTATCATCTAATATATTATTCAATATGAGAGTTGGATTCGACTATTAAATTAGTGAACGGATACGTTCACTGCAGGAAAGTGCCCAAAATATTTTGATTTTTTGCCTTAAAATTTTACTTTTAATTTGCATTGGAAAGCGTGCCCTTTTTCGGTCATTTAGCTCATTGTTTTCTACTATTTTCCATGATTTTACAATTCTGGAAATTAGCTTAAAACAACAAAAAAAAATCTTCAAAAAAGTTTTTCAATTTTTCTCGATTTTCGTGCCCATTTAAGCTTGTTGTTTTTTCACTGTTTTTTGCTGATTTTCAGTTTTGGAAATTAGCCCAAAACAATAAAAAAAATTCACGAAATTTTAAAAAAAAAAATCAATTTTTTTTTCCAATTTTTTCAAATTGTCTCGAAAAACGTGTCATTTTCTGCCTATGTTTTTATTGTTGATTTTTACTTAATTACAGATCTGAAAATTAATTTGAAAATCAAAATTTTCCTCCAAATTTTTTTTCCAAAACAAATCTTGAAAAACGTGCAAAATTTCATTGAAAAGAGTGCATTTTCCAATTATTTTAAAGTGTTGATTTTGTTACTTAAAATCACTGTTTTTGTCATTTTTCTCGTTTTTGGCATTCCTCTCTTAGATCCATTCATCTTTCCACCTTTTTTATCTTCTTACTTGAGTTTGATTTTGTTTGATCATCTTTGGTCTTTTGCATCTTCTCTTTGAGTTTTTGCCTCTTTCACATCATAAATCAAAATCTTGGGTGTTTACTGACACTCTAAATAACCTTTGTTAAGAGCTCTTATCCACAGGTGAATAAGAAGACAAAACCACAAGCAAAGAGCCCAAAGACTAGCAAACCAAACCAATCAAGCAAAACCACCTTTTTTGACAAAGTTAAAAAACCAAAAAGATTGTAAAAAGTTGAATAAAAGCAAGTGGGATAACGACTCCCACACCCCCACTTCCCCCATTTGGGGGAAGCTTGTATTGTCCATTGTCTACTTTTCGCATTGTCTTTGCTTTATACCTGCAAATAGATTAGTCTTGAATCATTAGATTAATTTTCATTTGATATACTGCTAGAATAGTTCATTTTTGTTAAAAGCTAAGTTTTTGTTTACTTTGCTTAACTATTTTCATTTTTGATATAATTTGTCAAAAGGAACCCAAAATCTCTTGAATCGCACTCAAGAGTGCTCTCTATCGGAGAGTTTACTTGCTTTTTGTTTTAAGATTTCACTAACCCCCATGCTCTCCCGAGTATGGTCTTTGACTTGAAAAAGATTCTTGGGTAGTTTAGATTTTACATTCAAGTATTTTAATTATGTGCATCATAAATCTCTTGAATCTCGCCATAAGACGGATCAAGAGTGCTCTCTATCGAAGAGTTTTCTATTTGGTTCTCTTGTTTCAAACACATTTCCCCAGAATTGGAATTTATCATTTATATACTGCGTATTCTCTACCCTACCCTGGGATACACAGAAACAGTATAGACTATTTAATTTTTCACATTTAATCCAATTTTAACCATAATAAAATTTATACCCCCATAACCAACGAAAATCCGACGTTGATCGCAATACTCAAAAGTGGGAAAATTCTACCTGGGACATTGGATAATGTACCTTGACCTTGGGGGCACCGTTAGGCTACATACTTGTTTGGTGTAGTGTTGAACACGCTTTCAAGGCTTGGGTAGCCAACATGTTTCCGTACGGAGCCACTTAGAGTATTTTCCGGACATATCTCTTGTACCTTGCGTATATCTTGGAGATTTTTCTTATCCATAATAATAAAGATCACCTTTAAAATTTACAATAAAATTTACCAAGAACAATTGCAAAACAGTTCTAAAGCACACCTGAACTCTTGTATCAAGCAACCCAAGCACTCAAGACATTTGACTCCACAAGGCACTAGTCTTTGACATCATTTATTTGCTTATTAACTATCTGAAGCATTTATCTTGTTTTCCAAATTCATATATTATATTGTGGATGTATTGTGTTTAATTTATCAAGTGGTTGTCCATCTTAATCTTTTGCAAGTGTATCTTTGGATTATACAAATTATTATTGTGAATCAAAAACTCCTAAACAAAACCCATCCGCATCATACCATCCAAAAACATTTAAAACACAAGAGCCTTAGAAACTCTTTGTAGGGTCTACCCCCCTTGGATTCGTTAGGAGTTAGCCTAAACAAAGGAGTCGGGATCATGTGGCACCACCCGACTCTTTGCTTTCCCCCAAGGCCACACCTTTCCCACTTGGGAAACAACACTTTGAAAGATTTCTGTTGTCGGTGTGCATTCGGCGGACAACACTAGGTATGTTTTAAATAATTTTACCATTTTTTTGGGGGGGGGCAGGGAGGTGTTCTGTATTCTTGAGGCATCTAATGCCCATCACTCTTACATCTATCAAGCTTGGATGTGTGCACTCTCTATGGTTTGAATTTCATAGGCACCACATTGAACACTAACACATTTTTTAAATTTTTTTAAGTTTATGCAATAATTTCTTATGTTGCAAGAAAAAAGAAACTTGATTGTTACCTTGACTTGGCTTTATTATCTATTAGTGAATTTGGTATCTTATTCTTCGGTTAAATATGAAGGGTTTAGTTAATTTATACTTGTCAATTGAACTACAAATATTTATATTTCCCTTCATCTTTGGAGGGCTCAAAGAATATATGCCCTTCAAATTGAAATTAAGACCCACCCTTCAAATTTGATCACTGGTCTAGTTCACCACATAGCTAGTGGTGATGATGCTACAATCTCCTTGCCTTATTGGCAATGCTTTGGATGGAAACACTTTTAAAGTCCTATATGTTTCTTAATGGAGCAAACTTCCAAGGAAACTACGTGTGAGCATCCTATTTTACTACAAAACCAAAACCAAATAATATGTTTTATTGTCTATCCCTTGCAATAAAATGCACATATAGGCCAAGCCAACCCAGAATGATGAAGGTGCATGCCTACAAACAAGTGACACGCAAATCATATGGTCCTCTGTGTATAGAGTCCTCTAAATAAATCACAATCATATTAATGTAACCAATAGTAGAAGTCTTCAAAGTGAAATATGGTTTTTCTTAGCTCCAATCTAGTTTCACAAGTTGATTAAAGTTGATGGAGCCTATAGTTGAGTTTAAAATAAGTCTTCCAAAGTTTGTTAAACCACAGCTCAATCAACAAGGCCCAACAAAGACAACTATTGCCAACAACTACGTTATCCCTTGTGATAGGCTTATTTTGAAGTTGTATCAGAGCCTTCCATGAATTCTTTGGAGGCTTCACACCAAGCTTAAGCAGTAAACAGGGTAGAATAAGGATCAAGATATTATAATAAATGAATTTATCCAAGTTACTCAAATGAAAGTTTTGCTTCATCACTTTCCAATGAATCTAATCCTTACTTTTAAAGGAGAAGATGTCAAGAAGCAATTTGAAGCCTAAAAAACATATATATCGAAAATCATGAACTTTCATAAAAAGGTTTGTTTTCATCAAGAATGATGGGGCACTACAATAAGAAATGCTCATGCATATAAATAACAAACAAGAATGCTTTTCCATTTCAAATGAAGGAAGGATTCGGTGGCCTTATGGGATTTATGAATGAATGCTATTGGCAACAAAAGACCCATCAAATTGAATGGAGGTTGTAAGCTCCAATAATTCATGTCTTTCCACTGGCCTTTCTTCCCATAGCAAACTATAAATACATTTTGTTTGGCTAGAAAAACTTCCAATCTCTATCCGCTTCTAGCAAGGAACATCACATAAGGCAAGTCCATGTTCACAAATTTTGATGACTCCCAACCCGCCCTAAGCTTTAAGACTATAGTGAATACTCCAACCGGCCTTGTGAAATCCTTCTTTTCCCTTCCCAATTAACCTAGAGAAAGGCACATATAAGACCCTCAACATTAGTAGACATGGATGGTGAATATGTCCTAATTGGTGCAAGTTTGATATCACGAAACTAATTAAAGTGTCCTAGTGAGCACTTCTCCACCATTACAATCATAATCACAACAAAATCCCCCAAAGGTCCAAACTTGCTCTCCAATGCAGCCATGAGGATTGACATGCTACATGACATATCGACGAATTGTATTTCCAGCTTTGTAAATTGTCACTCATAATTGTTCATTGCTTATGCAACATACTCGTCTGACATGTATAGGGTGAAGACTTTTCCTTTATTCGGCTGATAGGTCCTACGATTTCTCACAAAACCCCAAAGAAAACTACTATGATACTAATATGATCCATAAACTACTATGGATATTCCACTAGAACAGTTCGTCACAACAGATCTTACAACTTATTTATTTTCATTAGCTTACTTCTATTGAATGCCAAACTAGCATAGGTCCATCTTAAACCCGAATCTATCAACCATCGAGAGGGATCCAATTTCTTGAGGTGTATTTTTTTTATCTTAAACTTAAGAAATTTGATTCCTCTCTTGCTTGGTAGATCCATGTTTAAGTTTTAATTTTCTATTTTGGAAATGGATTTTTTAATTACTTTTCATAATTTTTTTGTTTTATGAGCCAACATGGATTTTTTCAATTACTTTTCATAAAAAAAATAATTTTATGAGTCAACATGAATTTTTTTAATTATGGTAACGTTACGTTATGTTACAACATCTCCCCCATACTGAGCTATAGAGCACCTCACTCTTCTCGGTGCAATAAACTAGAATTGAAATAAGAATAACTAGAGAAAAGAAATACATAATCCACACAATAACATAAGATATACCTTGGGAAACCCATTGTGGGGAAAAACCCAATAAAAAAGAGGACCATGCCTTGCTCTTTTATATAGAATGCAAATACAATGGAAATGGTACTCTCTCTAGAGTTACCTATGACTATGTGTCCATAATGGTTACTACAAGATATCTTATATCCTTTTTTATGCTCTAATATCCACTCTCATGTCATTGCTCACCTATGGAACAATACAATAACATCATAATGATGGAACCCCTTGTTGAAATATTGTAACTTCCAAGAATATTATATTTGTACTTTATTATTCTGGAGATGTTACATTCCTCTGAGGTGACCCTATTGTATATCCGGAGATGTTTATTCCTCCGATGGATTGTGGTAACTAGGGTTATTAGATCTCCCATGTGAGGATCGGCCCTGGGTTTATTTATTAGGGGTTATTAGACCCTCTTAGGAGAGCTCGGCCACATAGAGGAGGATAAGTCAGTCGGAAAACAAGTATAAATAGAGGAGGATGCTACTCACTTATCTCACACTTCCAGCACTTGGAAAGTAGCGCACAAGTGAGAGAGAGGTATGCATAGGAGGTAGAGAAGGAACTCTAGTCTTGGACTACATCTTGTATTTGGTTGATCATCTTTATTGAGGAATGCTTTGCTGGGTTTTCTACCCCATGAGGGTTTCCCAGGGTAAAATCTATGTCTATCTTGTGATTATGTTTCTTTCAGTGATCTTGCTAGTCAAATTAGTATAAACTTAACACCCCTTCTTCTCTCAATGACTCGGTATTTGACATAGCTCAATGGTCGTCTAGGGTTAATTTTAGGGTTTTTGCATACCTCAAATCCCTATTAGGGTTAGGTTTTTGGACCTTCTAGAATATTCTTGAAAGTCCACACATGACTAGTCCCAAATATGTGAGAAATGAGAGCTAATGTGGAATCCACTTGGTACCATGGTGGTCAACTAGATAGGTCAACTTTTGGGAGGCATAACTTTTGCATACAAACTCCATTTGAGGCAGTTTTTGGATTGTTGGAGATATCTTAGAGTGTAGAATCGCAACAAGTGGCATGGCACAATCTATGAACTTTTGAACCCAAAAACATCATTTAGACCCTTAGACAGGCCCTAGAAGGTTTTGGACCCCAAATTTCCAAAACGAGACCTACCCCTAAAATGGGCCCTACAAGCCAATTCATCCAATATTTTGATCTTAAAAGCACCATAATAGATGAAAAAATATATATTGGTCCATTTAGGATCAGGATCTCTACATCTAACCCAAGGGAGGGTTCTTCTTCTCCTTTGATGCTCTATTCCCAACCAAGTGATGTGTGTGAAGTATCTCAAGTGGTGAAAGGAAAAATATGTATATGGATTTGTCTCTTTTCTGTAGGAAATCTGATAGAATAAACTTGTTATTATGTATATAGAATTTATTTTCGAATTCCCTTTAGGAATTTATTTAAAGGAAAAAATGTGGACAATTCTTAGATTTGGTTCCAATGTGAATAATACATTTTCATAAATTACTTAGTGGGATGAGGATAGGTATTGGAGACCAAATCAAGGAATTATTTTGGAAATAATGGTTTGGGAATGTCCACTTTTAGCCACCATACCTTTTTGGAAGGCACACACCATTTAAAGGTAGTAGAACTCTATTTCTAGGTCCCTAACACAATTTTCAAGACTTTTAGTGTAATAGGTTTGCCTGGATTTTTTGGGAAATTTTGCACAACCTTTTTATGGTCAATACATGACTTTAGTTCAGTTTTTTGTCATATTATTGAGGTCATATAGTGATGAAGGTGATGGAAATGGGATTAATACTATTGGAAATTATGTATAATGGTGATGATGCTAAAGGAAAGTATGCGAGAAAAATTAGGTTGTTAACAGTTCCCCCTCTCAGTCTATTGCCTAACTACATCATATGTCTTTTCTGTTTATATCCATAGGAAACCATGAACACCTTGGAAGGAGTGAGAGAAAGTAAAGAGAAAGACTCTTTCCCTCCAAGGGGGTCATAGAGGCAACACCTACAAACAATCCAACCAATGGGATCATAGAGGCCACACCTACAACCAATGGGGTCAAATGTATACGATCTCAAATATAAACAAGGTGGGCATCCCCTTGCTCCTAATATGGGATCAATACCAAGAGGGGTTTGATCAAAGTACATAAATAATTGTTGTGGATAATATATCATGATAATACAAGTCAAATAGGGACCCAATCTAAGTACATAAATGTGGTCCAACCCATAACTAATCTAAAATACATGAGTAGGAACAATGTCATTCTTGAGAAGATGGAAAATGAGAACAACTAAATCCTTGTTGAAAATTGGAGGGGCTCGATATATGGAAGGAGTGATGGTATGAAAAACTCCTCATGGGGGGCTCACATATTAAAATATTGATCCAAACAAGTCTAGGGAACTGCAACTAAAACTAGATCATTGTTGCCAATGTAGCTTCAACCTCACAAGAAGCTATAAAATTAAGGGCTTCCATAATAGACTAGGAACTTGAGGGATTTATAAGTTTGCAAGGTCTTCAACCAAACTAGGATAGGAAAATCACCACTATACCATTCTCATCAGTGTGATAATGTGTTGGATTCGAGCACGTGATAACCAACCAATCTGAGGGGAAATAAGGTCTCCCCTTAGTTGGTCCAAGGTAAACCATCAATTATGGTTATGGGCCCAAGGTACAAAATGATTATAGACATATCCTTTAGAATACAAGAGCTAAAGTCAATACAGAGAGGTCCATTGAAAACAAACTAATTAATAGGTCCATGTTTATTAGCATGATAAATGATACAAGGATGTGAAAGAAATTGGGACCAAGAAACAAAGGGGTATAGAGGGTTATAGAGTAATGGACTTAATACTTCCTTTGTTTAGAGCATGATGGTATGGTTTTCCTA
Organism: Larix kaempferi; assembly: GCA_027924585.1. Classification (NCBI taxonomy): domain Eukaryota; kingdom Viridiplantae; phylum Streptophyta; class Pinopsida; order Pinales; family Pinaceae; genus Larix; species Larix kaempferi. The sequence continues at coordinate 8,061,681 of BSBM01000602.1, forward strand.
GCAACATATGTACGACTCATGATAACATCAAGTGATGTAGCCAATAAACTTTAGTTCATTCACGAGATCTAAATATCATGCAAACACATGAGAGTGGAAAAATAACAATCTTTTATTCCTTCTCCATCCTAACTATTACAATGAGGGTTCAACCCCTTATAACTACTATATGAGATTTTCAAATTTGCTAATTTTAGAGAATTCTCCCATGAATCTAAAACTTACCATTATCTTAAAGCTAACTAGAGCTACACTAGTTGTCAAATCGTTTTTCTGATTAGGTGTATAAACTAATAGATAACTGATAATCACAAATATAAAAAAATCCTGCAAAAACACTAAAACCATAATTTAAGGCACTATATGAAGGAATTTGGACATGGAAAAGTGTCAAAAAAGGTCCCATCAAAAGTATGTTATTCAACACTACAGTGAACTCTTAAACATAACTTCCTGTTAAATTTGAGCCCAAACAAATAAACGAGACAAAATTTATGACCCTCGGAAATCCCTGCATTATTATTTTTTCTCTCTCTCTTTTTTTTTTAATTTCATCCCATGGAAATCCCTACATCATTCTCCTGTAGTTGAAAAGAACACAAATCCTGCAAGCTATTGTCTTGAAAATGCTTCCACTTAACGAGATCTAGATTCAACAAGTCCCCCTCTAATGTCCCCATTCAAATAAGTGCATAGTAAGACAATCCCATCAATCCTACTAGTTTCCTAGGTTGGATGGGCACATGTGGGATGGTAATAAGGAAGCTAATAAATGATATTTAGACATTAGAAGGGTTCAAGCATTTAATAAATATGGTGAATAAATAAATTCAAGAGAAATTCTAAGTGGCAAGTGGTTTTGGAAACATATGGAGGTGGTGGGACCCACACTAGCTTGATTTTTCAATGACATATGGCAGCTCTCTCTTGCCAATTCGAATTCATGGGAAGGTGAACACTCTTGGGTGAGTTGGTAAGTCATAACACATAGAATTGAGCATCTTAGGTCGAAATGGGATGGAATAGTAACCTCCATGGGAGAGGAAGCGTCAAATTGGAGACTAGTGGACACTTGGGCTAGATTCCCTAGTTTTATGACAACAATAATGAAGCATCTATGACATTCATGACAAAATTCAGACCTTACTTCTTACACCTGACCATTATGACATGGCAGCCCCAAAAATAGGCTCAAGGAAGGCGCTCATGGAGTTGGGGGAAGCTAAAGAGACTCAAATTCGAATTTGGGAGAAGATGGAAGGTTGGAACTAGGAGACAAGTGGCAAATGAGGAATATTTTCTAAATGGAAATTTATTGAATCTATTGAGAGGATTTCGACCCCTTTAAGGCTAATGTTGGTTATAAAATGTAGAAATCAAGTATGAGAATGGCTTTTGATGATTTGAGAAAAATTGCATTTGTGAAGAGAGAACTAGTAGATGATTAGTTTCTTGCCTTAGCCAATTTCGAGGGTGAAAGATTCCCATCCAAGTTGGTGTTTGGAGAGGCCACTTAGGTATTTCATGATGCGCTAATGGAGTTTTATTTGTAGGTATCAGCTACAGGAAGTTTCATGGTTTGGTTTAGTGCAGCACTTTCTCTCCGCCATTTCCAATTTTGAAGGCATATTCGGGCTCCTTGAGGGATTGCGCTTTGGGTGAGATCTTGCACTCATTGGGAGAGCTTCATATGATATTTTTCTGATTGTAATAGCTTCATATCCTCTTTTCTTCATATTCAGAAACTCTTAGGTCGAAATACCCATTGAATGTATGCAAAATTATTGATTAATGAACAAACAATGTCCATTTCCCCAATGCTTTGATGTATGACACTATAAGGTTGATTATTTCGAATGGATGGATGATTATCTGATATATTTGTGATTCATATACTTCCATGGATATATTCTACAAGTTTCATGTATTGTACTTGAGAATTTGAAGCATTTTTACTCAGTTTGTTTGTATTGAGAGGTGAAATAGTGCCATTTCCCCAAGGGTCGAATTGGGGGTTTTTGCTGTTGAATGTGAGAGAGTTAGAAAAGTAGTAAAAATAAATTAATGGTGCATATGAGACCTTAATCACATACTTAACACATTACATACCTCTGTTCATAAATTTGTGGGAGTTTGGAGGCATTTGGAAGGCCATTTGCAGTGTTACCTCGAGGGGATTTGATGCACAAATTACTAGTCAAAATTACATATATTGATCAGAATACAAATCAAGTTTGAAGCAGTATTTGGAGGGCCATAAAACATCCTTGAACCTAATATTCAAGTCTAAATACCATTCATACACTCCTACAGAATATTTGGGAGCATTTGGGTTTATTTGGAGGTCAAAACAGTAAAACTAGTCAAAGGTCGAAATTGGGGAAAAAGTGGAAAAAATGACATTTTAATAAAATTTTGAAAAAGGGTCATTACAAGTGGTATCAGAGCATGGTATTGGAACCTAATGGTATTAACAAGAAGCCAAAAAAATAAACTACCACCCTTTGAATCAGTAGTTGAAGATGTTTTGGTTGAAGAAGAGATAGTAGCAGAAAAAGAGTTTTTTTCTAAAACAATGGGTAGAGAGGAGGAGGAAAAATTAAGACATAAGGAGGAATTTATTGAAGCCTTAAAACCATGTTTTGAAGGAACTACCATGGTTATGCTAGATATGAATAAACAAATGATGAAATATTTCGAATTGTTGGGTAGCCAACTTTCAGGCAAAGGGATGATAGGAGATAATAGTGGTTCACACTCAGGGGAAAAGATGAAAGGGAATGAGCATATTTTCTCAAGTACATGACCTCATAATAGATCTGATGAATTTCAAAGCACACAAAGGCATACTGCACCTAAATTTCTCACACCCAAAGAAGAGACCAATCTTGAATTGGATTACAATAAACTAGTAAATGATTGGAATGATTTGAATCAAGAGTGTAAAAGAGGTGTACCACTCAGTGACTACATTGATGCTATGCAAAAGATTAAAAGGAAGGGAGACAATAGGAGTCCATTCCAAAACAAAGAATTGAATAGTGCTATTGGAAAAATTTCACTTCCTACTTTTGATGGTTCTTCTCAAAATTCTGCTAACACTTGGGTGCAAAAATTGGATGTATATTTTCAGCTGAATCCTATGTTGGAAGAGGATGCATTAAAAATGGCCATTTTGCATTTGGAAGGAGATGCCAATGAATGGTGGTTTCATGGGCTGAAAACCTTGGTTCATAATCAGGTTAAAACATATGGAGAATTTGTTGACAGGGTACTAGAAAGATTTGAATAAAAAGATCCAGAATTGCCTTTTAAAGAACTAGCTCAATTGAAGCAAACTGGGTCCCCTACCGAATATATGTTGGACTTTCAAAAATTATCAGTCAAGGTGGCTGATGTGTCTATGGGAAGATTAGTATTGTTGTTCACTGAAGGTTTGGCTGAACCCTTAAGAGGTTTGGTCAAAGCCCACAAGCCAACTACATTAAAAGATGCAATGAGCTTGACTAGGGATCTCCAAAATGTGCTTCCTAAAACGAGATTTCCTCCTAAGCCTAGCTACAAATTTGAAAAGAAACCTTGGAAAAGGGATGGATATGATAAGAAACCTTGGCAAAGAGAGTCATTTGAGAGGAATAAAAAAGAGGGACTAAACATGGATGAACTTAGAAAAAAGACACTGTGCTTCAGATGCTTCCAACCATGGACATCGGGGCACAAATGTACCAAAGGAAAGGCTCAATACATAGAAGTATTTTCTGATAATGAGGGGTATGATGGGGGCATGGATGAAGATGGACATATTTCAGATCAAGAAGAGGCATATGAGACAGCAGTAGAAGAGGAAAGACAAGAAGAAAATCAGCCTTCATTGGACAAAGCAAGAATGGCAGTGCTTTCAGCAGTAACTCGCTATCATACTATCCGATGCAAAGGTGTGGTACAAGGACAAAGAAATTCAGTTTTGGTAGATGGTGGAGCCACTCATAACTTCATTGATGCAGAGACGGTAGAGAAAAGAAAGATACATATTGAACCATTTGATGGCTTCACAGTTGTCATTCCCGGTCACAACACAATGAAATGCAAAACATGGGTTCCAAAGCTGCAAGTCACCGTAGGTAACTATACTTTTGTTGATAGTTTTTATGTGGTTGATGTTGCTGATATTAATGTGGTTTTCGGAGTGCAATGGCTGTAATTCCTGAAATGAAATTCCAAGATTCAAAAGGAGTACAAAGAATTGTGAGAGGGCAACACACTTATCCAAATCAAGTAGTAACTTGCAATAGTATGAGATCTATATTGAGGCATGGGGATATAGAATGGGCTGCTGAATGTCATATTACATCTCCCAAGACAACTATAAATATTGTCAAACACCCAAAGGAGAAAGAGAGACTTTTTCCAAAATATGAAAAGGTTTTTAGAGACCTTCCACATGGTAGGCCACGGATAGGGGGGTTGAGCACAGTATTATTTTGGAGGAGGGTACTTCACCCATTCAGATACCACCTTATAGACATCCTAAAAATTTCAGAGATGAGATTGAAAAATCTATCCGAGAACTCCTAGAGTTGGGACTCATTAGACCAAGCTCTAGCCCTTATGCTTCTTCAGTAGTGCTAGTGAAGAAAAAAGATGGAACATTGAGAATGTGAATAGATTTTAGAGCCTTGAACAAAAAGACTATCAAGAATAGGTATCCTATTCCTAGGATTGATGAGCTCATGGTTGAGCTACATGGGGCCAAATACTTCTCAAAAATTGACTTTAGATCGGGGTATCACCAAATTCGAATGAAAGATGAAGATGTGCAAAATACCGTTTTTCGATGTCATTTTGGCCACTTTGAATTTCTTGTCATGCCTTTTGGGTTAACTAATGCTCCAGCCACCTTTCAAGCATGTATGAATTGGATATTTTGCAAGTAACTAAGAAGGTTTGTTTTGGTTTTCTTTAATGATATTCTCATTTACAGTAAAACATGGGAAGAGCATTTGCAGTAGTTAGAGATTGTGTCGAAAATCTTGCAAGAAGAGTCCTTATTTGCTAAGATATCGAAATGTGAGTTTGGGATGAAACAACTACTGTATCTTGGGCACATTATTGGGCAAGAAGGAGTGAAGGTACACATGGAAAAAATTAGGGCTATTTTGGAATGGCCATCACCAAAAAATATTACCGAATTGAGAGGCTTTATTGGCATATGCACCTACTACAGAAAATTTGTGAAAGGGTTCTCCAAGTTGACTTCTCCACTCACTGATTTGACTAAGAAGGATGCTTTCAAGTGGGATGAAGAGGCTGAAAAGGCCTTCCAAAAAATGAAAGAGGTAATGAGTAGTTGTCCCATACTTGCACTTCCTGATTTTACTAAACCTTTTGTTGTGGAATGTGATGCTTCAGGTGGAGGAATAGGGTCTGTCCTAAAGCAAGGCCAACACCCCATAGCCTTTGAGAGAAGAAAGTTGAATCCGCATGAAAAACTTTACTCCATCTATGATAAAGAAATGTTGGTCATTATACATGCATTGGCCAAATTCAGACAATACTTAGTGGGCAGCAAGTTTGTGGTGAAAACTGACCACAATAGTCTAAGACACTTTCTCACCCAAAAAGATCTAAATGAAAGGCAACAAAAGTGGGTAAGCAAGATTCAAGCTTATGATTTTGATATTGAATATGTCAAAGGAAAGAATAATATAGTAGCAGATGCTTTGTCAAGAAGGCCTTCTTTTTCTCTCATGGATATTGCCAAGGATTGGAAAAACATGCTACTAGTTGAATATGCCAAAGACAAATTTGCTTGTGATGTGTTGGATGGAATCAAAGGGGATGATAATTATAGGATTTTGAATGGGCTGATATATTATAAGGGAAGAATTTATTTAGTTCATAACTCCAAGCTCAAGTACCGAATTTTGCAAGAAGCACATGATTCCCCACTAGCGGGCCATCCGGGGATATTCAAAACTTATAGACAGTTGAGGCAAAGATTTTTTTGGAAGGGGCTGAAGGAAGATGTTCAGAAGTATGTGAATGAATGTAAAGCATGTCAACAAAACAAATCAAAACTTACATGTCCAGCGGGCCTATTACAACCATTGCCCATTCCAAAGCAAAAATGGGACAATATTTCCATGGATTTCATCACCGGATTGCCTAAATCCTTGGGTAAGGATTGCATCTATGTGGTAGTTGATAGGTTGACAAAATTTTCTCATTTCTTTGCTATTACATCATCTTTTAGTGCTGCACAAGTGGCTGATATTTTTTTCAAAGAAATCTTCAGATTGCATGGGCTCCCCAAGAGCATTGTCAGTGATAGAGATAGTAGATTCATGGGTGCTTTTTGGAAAGAACTTTTTAGATTGGTAGGCACTCAATTGACTCCAAGTACCAGCTATCATCCACAAACTGATGGACAAACAGAGAGGGTAAACCAATGGTTGGAAGGATACCTAAGAAACTATGTGGGAGGGCAGCAAAAAGCATGGGAAAAATGGCTACACTTGGGTGAGTTTTGCTACAACACCACTTATCATATGTCAATAGGAATGTCTCCTTTCAAAGCATTATATGGTTATGATGCACTTACATTTGATGACATTATATTTGGTGATAGTAGATCCCCAAAGGCTAAAGATTGGGTGGAAGAGAGCTAAGAAATTTTAAAGCTCTTGAAAGACAATTTGCAGGTTGCTCAAAATCAGCAAAAACAATATGCTGATAGGCATAGAGAAGAAAGAACCTTTCAAGTCAATGATTTAGTATATTTAAGTTTGCAGCCTTATAAACAAACATCTCTTAAAAAGAATGGAGCAGAAAAATTAAAACCAAGGTACTATGGGCCATACAAGGTAGTGCGGATGGTTGGAGAAGTAGCATATGAACTAGAACTTCCGGAAGGGAGTAAAATATACAATGTATTTCATGTTTCTTGTCTCAAGAAAGCTCTTGGTCAGCAAATCATCACTTCAGAAATACTTCCTCCTTTGGATGATGAAGGTCAGCTCACACTTGTTCCAGAAAAGATTTTGAAGACACGGGAAAGAAGGTTGAGGAGTAGAATCATCAAAGAATATTTAGTGCAATGGAAGGACTTACCAAATGAAGATGCCACATGGGAAGAGGAGAATATTTTGCAGCATCCAAATCTGAAATTGCTTGAGGACAAGCAATCTTGGGTGGGGAGGACTGTAATGTCCCCATTCAAATAAGTGCATAGTAAGACAATCCCATCAATCCTACTAGTTTCCTAGGTTGGATGGGCACATGTGGGATGGTAATAATGAAGCTAATAAATGATATTTAGACATTAGAATGGTTCAAGAATTTAATAAATATGGTGAATAAATAAATTCAAGAGAAATTCTAAGTGGCAAGTGGTTTTGGAGACATATGGAGGTGGTGGGACCCACACTAGCTTGATTTTTCAATGACACATGGCAGCTCTCTCTTGCCAATTCAAATTCATGGGAAGGTGAACACTCTTGGGTGAGTTGGTAAGTCATAACACATGGCATTGAGCATCTTAGGTCGAAATGGAATGGAATAGTAACATCCATGGGAGAGGAAGAATCAAATTGGAGACTAGTGGACACTTGGGCTAGATTCCCTAGTTTTATGACAACAATAATGAAGCATCTATGACATTTATGACAAAATTCAGACCTGACTTCTTACACTTGACCATTATGACATGTCAGCCCCAAAAATAGGCTCAAGGAAGGTACTCATGGAGATGGGGGAAGCTAAAGAGACTCAAATTCGAATTTGGGAGAAGATGGAAGGTTGGAACTAGGAGACAAGTGGCAAATGAGGAATATTTTCTAAATGAAAATTTATTGAATCTATTGAGAGGATTTCGACCCCTTGAAGGCTAATGTTGGTTATAAAATGTAGAAATCAAGTATGAGAATGGATTTTGATGATTTGAGAAAAATTGCATTTGTGAAGAGAAAACTAGTGGATGACTAGTTTCTTGCCTTAGCCAATTTCGAGGGTGAAAGATTCCCATCCAAGTTGGTGTTTGGAGAGGCCACTCAAGTCTTTCATGGTGCTTTAATGGAGTTTTATTTGCAAGTAGAAGCTACAGGAATTTTCATGGTTTGGTTTAGTGCAGCACTTTCTTTCCACCATTTCCAATTTTGAAGGCATATTCGGGCTCCTTGAGGGATTGCGTTTTGGGTGAGATCTTGCACTCATTGGGAGAGCTTCATATGATATTTTTCTGATTGTAATAGCTTCATATCCTCTGTTCTTCATATTCAGAAACTCTCAGGTCGAAATACCCATTGAATGTATGCAAAATTATTGATTAATGAGCAAACAATGTCCATTTCCCCGATGCTTTGATGTATGACACTATAAGGTTGATTATTTCAAATGGATGGATGATTCTCTGATATATTTGTGATTCATATACTGCCATGGATATATTCTACAAGTTTCATGTACTGTACTTGAGCATTTGAAGCATTTTTACTCAGTTTGTTTGTATTGAGAGGTGAAATAGTGCCATTTCCCCAAGGGTCGAATTGGGGGTTTTTGCTGTTGAATGTGAGAGAGTTAGAACAGTATTAAAAATCAATTAATTGTGCATATGAGACCTTAATCACATACTTAACACATTACATGCCTCTGTTCATAAATTCGTGGGAGTTTGGAGGCATTTGGAAGGCCATTTGCAGTGTTACCCCGAGGGGATTTGATGCACAAATTACTAGTCAAAATTACATATATTGATCAGAATACAAATCAAGTTTGCAACAGTATTTGGAGGGCCATAAAACATCCCTGAACCTAATATTCAAGTCTACATACCATTCATACACTCCTACAGAAGATTTGGGAGCATTTGGGTTGATTTGGAAGTCAAAACAGTAAAACTAGTCAAAGGTCAAAATTGGGGAAAAAGTGGAAAAATTGGCATTTTAATAAAATTTTGAAAAAGGGTCATTACACCCCCTCTGTAATCCATGTAGTCTCTACTGGTGCTAAGCCTTCCCATTGGACCAAATATCAATTGTGTTGGCCTTGCTAAGTATGAAAGGTCTTCCTATCTAAAATATGTGCAATATTTTCCTTTTTCTTACTTAGAATGGCATGTTGCCAATCCACCTCTGCCTCACTATCATCACCTAGGTTGTCCCCATGGAAGATATATAAATAAAAAATGTTAAATATGGGGGAAATATCAAGATCATTTGGTTAATCGACCCTATAAGCATTGTCGTTAATTTTCTTGAGAATCTTGCAAGGACCAATTTTCTTATACTTCAATTTGTGGTAGGTTCCTCTAGGAAACCACTCTTTCCATAAATAAAACATCACCAAATCACCTTCATTGAATACCTGATGTCATTGGTGAGCATATTTTATAATTTTGTTCTGCTCGTTACTAGCATACAACTTTTGTCTCACTTGTTGCTGCAATTGTTGAATGTGTTCTACAAATGCTTCCCCATCATCATTGATTCTATCCCCAAGTGGTAGTTGCACCAAATCTAGGACATCCATAGGATTTCTACCATAAACAATATGAAATGGAGATTTACCTGTAGATCTATTCACTGAGCTATTGTAGGCAAATTATGCTTGAGGTAAATCCAAATCCCATTGTTTGGGATTCTCTCCAACAATGCTTTGTAATAGGATTCCTAAAATCTGATTTACTACCTTGGTTTTCCCATTTGTTTGGGGGTGATAGGCACTATTAAACTGTAATTTAGTCCCCATTTTCTTCCATAAATTCCCCCAAAAATGACCCATGAACCGAGTATCTCTATTGAAGTCAATAGTTTTTGGAACACCACACAATCTAACAATTTCTGGAAAAAAAAAAAAAACAATTATGCCACCTTTCATGCATCACTAGTTTTCTTGCAAGGAATGAAATGAGCCATTTTAGAGAACCTATCAACAACCAAAAAAATATAATCATTACCTCACTATGTGTTTAGGAGCCCCAACACAAAGTCCATGCTCATATATGTCCATGGGTCTGTGGGAATTGGTAGTGGCATGTACAACCATGTATTCTGTGAATGTCCTTTAGCCATTTGGCAAATCCTACATCGTGCCACATACTTGTTTATATCATTTTTCATCTTCGGCTAGTAATACTTATCTTCAATTAAGGCTAGCATATTATCCTTTCCAAAATGTCCTGCTAAGCCACTACTGTGAAGTTCTCTGATAATATTTTCTCTCATAGAACCAATTGGAATGCATAGTTGTTTTCCTTTGAAGAGGTAGCCATCTTGCATAAAATATTCACCTTGAATAAGATGCATGTTCCCAGCGACTAGATTCTTCAACTATGCTACAATCTCCCAAAAATTGTTATCAGACGCATAGAGATCCTTCAATGCAGCAAACCCATTTACTTGATTTTCCATGGTTGTCAAAAGAGCGATGCACTGACTCAAAGCATCTACAGCCTGATTCTGCCTTCCTGATTTGTGCTTTAGAACAAAGTTGTAGCCTTGTAAGCAAGAGACCCATTTTGCATGTCTATTGTTCAATTTACTTTGGGTGTTTACATACTTTAATGCAATGTGATCGGTAAATAACACAAACTCTTTTGGCACTAAATAATGCCTCGAATGTCACAATGCTTGCACAATTGCATAAAATTATACATCATATGTGGAGTAGTTCTTTCTTACCTCATTCAACTTTTTGCTAAAAAATACAATTGGTCTACCTACTTGGCTAAGTACAACTCTAATGCCTACATGTGAGGCATCACAACCTACCTCAAACACTTTATCAAAATCTGGTAAGGCTAATATAGGTGCCTCAGTTACCTTCTTCATTAGAAAATTAAAACTTTCCTCAGCTTCATTGGTCCACTTAAATGTCATGCCTTTGGTGCAATATGTTATGGGTGCTACAATACTGCTAAAATTTTGAATAAATTTTCGATAAGAGGTGGTCAACCCATGAAAACTTATTACCTTTGTTACACTCCTAGGACTAGGCCACTCCAAAATTGCTCTGACCTTCTCTGAATCCATCTTGACTCCTTCTACTATGATGACAAAACCCAGAAATAGCAAAATTTCTTGTAGGAACCTATATTTGTTCAGGTTTGCATAAAGCTGATGTTTTCTCAATGTATCCAATATAATCTTTAAATGTCGCAAGTGATCTTCTTTGTTGTTACTGAAAATTAGAATGTCATCAAAATAAACAACAACAAACTTACCAATATAAGGTCGAAGCATAGTATTCATCAACTGCATGAAGGTACTAGGTGCGTTGGACAAACCGAATGGCAATACCATCCATTCATATAGTCCCTCTATGGTCTTGAAGGCGGTTTTCCATTCATCCCCTTCATGAATCCAAATCTGGTGGTATCCACTTCACAAATCAATTTTACTAAAATACTTAGCTCCAAATAGTACATCCATCATGTCGTCCAAGCATGGAATAGGAAACCAATATTTGATGGTAATTTTATTGATTGATCTTCTATCGGTGCACATCCTCCATGTATTATCTTTTTTGGAGTCAACAATGCTAATAAATCACAAGGATTCATGCTTTCTATTACCATACCATTGTTTATAAGCTTTGTTACGTGACGATTGAGCTATGCATGTTGTGTAGGAATCATCCTGTAGGCTTCTTGATTAGGCAAATATGATCCTGGTTTTAGATCAATGTGATGTTAAATATCCCTCTTTGGTGGAAAACCATCAGGTAGTTCATTAGGGATAACATCAACATATTCTTTTAATACCTTGGCCACTTTAGTAGGTATTGGTATGTCTACCTCGGCTCCCTTTTGCACTATTAATGCATAGCATAATCCTGTTGCTTTCATTTCCTTAACAAGGTCTCTTTCTGACAACAAATTCTCAGCTTTCCCTTCATCCTTCAGGGGCCATAAGATAACTTTTGACCCATCCTTCCAAAAGTTGTAGGTCTTCTTTTCTCCATCATGCATGACTTTTATGTCATATTGCCAAGGCCTCCCCAATAACATATGACATGCATCCATCGGAATGACATCACACCAGACTGCATCTTTATAAGTCTTACCGATGGAAAACTTAATCAAACATCTTTTATTAATGGTGACTTCATTCCCTTTTTTGAACCATGCAATTCGGTAAGGGTGGGGATGTGTTTCATAGCATAATTTCAACTTATCTACCATCTCTTTGGAAACCATATTCTCACAACTACCACTATAAAAAATAACTTGACATACCTTTCCCCTGGAAGTGCACTTGGTTCGAAAAATATTTGTTCGAAGCCATGAATATTCATTTTCGCCACATTGTCTTTGCTCTTTTTCAAGAATCACCATTGACCGCCATATCACTAGATTCTCCCCCATATTGGGTGGGACTTCAGATTCAAACCCTTCTTCTTCATTCTCAACTTTGACCAAGTTTAAACTAAGATTGTTGTCCTTGATTCGGCTCTTGCATGTTATAAATTGAGCACTCAAATGCTTGATGACCCTCTACACCACACCTAAAACACATATAAGGTCTCCCTCTAGCACCACCATAACCTCTACCCCTCTGAAATCCTCTTCCTTGTATTTGATTTGAGTTATCTTATCGAGGATATTCTACTTTCCTAGATCCTTGGGATGATTTTCCTTTGGCATAGTTAAAACCACCCTGTGAGGTAGATGATGTACCCCTCCTTGATCCTCTATTCCTTTGAGAAAATTATCAGTTTTTTTTTTCCTCGACCTTTAAGTCTAATTGGTATGCTTCTTCCATGCCGCGAACCCTATGCATGCTCAATTCATCTTGAATAGAAAATTTCAAACAATTCACATACCTTGCAACCAATTGCTCATCAATTTCATGGTGATCCACACGAATGGAAAACTGATAAAACTCATGTGTGAGTTCCTCCACGACGGACAGGTTTTGCTTCAAATTCTAAAATCTGCAAAAAAGGGTTTGTGCATAGTCTAAAGGAAAAAAAACATTCTTGCAATTTTTTCCATTTCATTCCAAGTCTTAATTTTGTCTTTTCCTTTTTTGTTATGTCCTTCTGCACATGATCCCTTTAGATCATGGCATGTCCCTTCAACTTGGTGCATGCAAATTTCACCTTCTTTTCCTCTGTCATAGGATTCCATTAAAAAAAAATTCCATGGTGTTCAACCAATCTATTAACTCCTCTAGTTTAAGACTCCCTACATATTCTGAAACTTCCATTTTGATCCCATCGTTTCTCCCTTCTAGAGCCCTGAGCATCATTTCTTCAAAAGGCATGCGCTCTAATTGTTCTTCTTCATATTCTATATGTTGGTTCGCATATCCTTGGTTTGTCTCCTCATCAAACACTTCTCTTCGTATTATTCTCTAATTAGCCAGCACGTTTGTGAGATCCACTAATTGGCTTTAGAGGTTTTCAATATCTCTACGCATCTAAGCAAGACCTGCTCTTCCCCCTCTCCCAGCCATCTTCTTGCTCTGATATCGGATGATGTAACCAATAAAATTTAATTCATTCACAAGATCTAAAAACCATGCAAACACATGAGAGTGGAAAAAATAACAATCTTGTATTCCTTCTCCATCCTAACTTATTACAATAAGGGTTCAACCCCTTATAACTACTATATGATATTTTTGATAATTGCTAATTTTAGATAATTCTCACATGACTCTAAAACTGACCACTAACTTAAAGCTAACTAGAGCGACACTAGTTGTCAACTCGATTTTCTGATTAGGTGCATAAACTAACAGATAATTGATAATTATAAATCTAATTTTTTTTGCAAAAACACTGAAACACCAATGTGAGGCACTATATGAAGGAATTTGGCCCATGAAAAGTGTTAAAAAAAGGTCTGATCAGAAGGATCTTATCGATCATTGTAGTGAACTCTTTGAAACACAAGTTCCTGTTAAATTCTCTCTCTCTCTCTCTCTCTCTCTCTCTCTAAATTACATCCCATGGAAATCCATGCAACATCAAGGGAGGGATACAATGGTATGACCATAGGAGAAAAATCTCTCTCTCTCTCTCTCTCTCTCTCTCTCTCTCTCTCTCTCTCTTTAAATTACATCCCATGGAAATCCATGCAACATCAAGGGAGGGATACAATGGTATGACCATAGGAGAAAAATCTAATGGGAAGAATTTGAGGTCAAGAAATATGTGGAGGCTAAAATCATAAAGATTCCATGGATGACACATCACAAAATTCTTTGAACATAGACAACCAAATTTGCTACCATAATATATTATAAACAAGTTGAGGTAGTGTTGAGGAACACTTTTGAAATGGTTTTCCAACTAATAAATGTACTTGAAAAAAATAGGGCCAAGGAGATATGTCTCCAATATGAGGCCAATTGAATCAACAATGCATGTGATAAATATGGAAGAGACTAGGGATATGACACTAGTGGTAATATCCTTGGGGATAAAATAAGGTAACATTTTATAGTATGGATGAAGGGGTGATCTTAAGAAGTGTAAACATGAAACAAAAAATGCCATAACGTGGGAATGGGGGGGTAGGAAAATTAATGAAATTGAAGAAGCATATGAGGCTAAATTCTATGTCACAAACTAGATGGACTCCCATCCCTATGGGAAAAAGCAACACGGGTATTCTGTAATACCCTAGTTTTGATCCTTGATGTCATAATGTAAACTTTGATTATGTAATGCCTAAAAGGATCAACAAATTATATTTTTAATTATTAATATACAATATAGTTGGCTATGGTGAGGAAGACACTAAAGAGAATAGGGGACTATGAATTCATCAATGAGAAGGAGAGGGGACTGTAGATATCCTAGGGGCTTACAACATGACCCTAACCTAACCTCGAGTGCAAAAGTACCTTCATCTTATTTGAATCCTTAATACCTTTTTGATTAACTAGAATCCTAAGTTATGTGCAAAGAGGGAATTAATTCATCGGTTGGCATGAGTCTTTTTAAGAAAAGTAAACCATGCAATGTTAATGTATGGATTTTGACGTGGGCCTTTTAGAGGATCATGTGGGAAAATGTGGACATTAAACTAAAGTTGGCATGCAGGAAAAGTTGGTAGAACTCTCTGAGCACACGAGCTCTCTGACTCTCCCGCTAGTATAGATAGAGAAAAAGTCCTTTGTCTTTGACTTGTTAGTAAACCATTTTTTTTGTTGGGTGTACGAATTCTGAATCAATTCTCAATCCTGATACTATATTCTAAAATTTGCTAATTGTTGCTGGACGTTGATTGTCATTCTATTTTCCATAACAATACTACTAATGAAATGGCGAACTATGTATGAACTTTCCCTAATGGAATTCCTGACATTGAATTGGTGTGAGTACACTGTTGTGCGTATGCGAATGAAATCAAGGAGAGGAAATGCACTATTTGGTGTGAACTGGTTGGTGCTAGAATCCTGAATTATTGAGAAAATTAACCATGTTGATGTGTGGAAATTAATGAGTGCCAAAATTATGAAAGAAACTTGGTGAGGAATACCCTGTTCACATGTCTTAATCCTGTGACAAACTTGAGTGCTCTCCTGGTGAATTCAAAGTCCCAACTCGGGGGTGGCACCTTGTTGAGAGATTGATGAACAAGGAAGCTTGTAGTTGGGTGGAGTGTGCCTCACAAATAGCCAGTTGCATAGATTATCAAATATTCAGATAAATATTTGTGCTTGTATCAGTTCCATTATTTATTTTATGAATTTCTATGAATTTGAAGGAATAAAATATATATACTGAAGGAATTGAATCATTAATATTAGTATCAAAAAGGAAAATTTGTAAATTGAATGGTTTAAATCTGTTTGTGTTAGATTGTAGAATCATATTGGTACAATTTGGGTTAGAATTATGTGAATTGTTATATATATTGTGTTTCAGAATGAGTTACATTTTAATTGTCGGAATAACTAGTGGAATAGAATGGTTTTCAAAGGAATTGTGTTATGATTAGTGTTAAGTATGAAGTTTTTATATTTTACATGTTTATACTTGAATTCTACAAAACTATTCATGAATATTCCCTTGTATAAATGAAGAATGACTATGAAAACTATCATTGTATGTTGATGTTGTCCATGTTAATGATAGTTCCTTATAACATAAAAACAAGTAGTGGAATTCATGCATTTACGAATGCATGTTTCCGGTAGGAAGTTGTTTCTCCCTTGTGAAGCAGGATTGTTCCAGAATTTGATAAGGGTTGAGAACTGTTCATACCTGGGATGTTCTTTTACCAAGCAAATAATTTCTGAGCTACTATTTAACTAGTATTTCTTTACTTGGTGCAAATGTTGGTTTTATTCAAAGGTCGGAAGCTCTGTATAGGTTGTCCATTGAAGTTGAGCTTAAGATCGGAAGCCTTAAAATCCCGAGCTAAAATCAAAATTTGGATGGTTGGTTACCTTGTAAGTTCATAAAATTGATTGAGTTAAACTATTGGATTGGATGTAGGAAAATTGTATGTTTCTATCATCTTAATTTCCTATGCCTTAGTCGGTTTTAAAGAATTCTCTAATTTCCAAAGAATCAGAATAAATAGAGGCTGAGATACTCTATTTTTCCCTTTTCTACATTTAAATAAATTTATCTAAATTAAGTTGAAGAGCTGGTAAATGTCTTCCAAAATTTTAGAGCAGGAATAAGTGTTATCACCCGCATGTGAACATTGTTGGGTGTGCGTCAGTCTCGTAATGGGGTACGTTACAAAGTGGTATCAAAGTGAAGGTTTCAACCGTCAAATCTCATAGGCTATAAAATAGAGAATATTATCAAACTATATCTAAATTAAATTTATCATCCTCAAATCATCGAATGAAAACCCCTCCCGGAAAAGAAAATGTGCATGCATGACCTAGTTGAAAAATGTGTAATTGAATGTTTTTATGTCTAACAAGATTGGCAAATATTCAAATTGCCAGAATAAAAAGAAAGTGAAACCATGAAAATGGAAAATGAACCCATACTTTCCTTTCTCACTAGAGAAGTGGGGATGAATGCCCAAGGAACGAAATCAAGAGGTAGTAATGCCGAGGTCAGGGCAATGGAATTGCTCCAAACCTTAAAAGATATATAGGCTAGAAATAGAAGAATATTTCATAATCTATAGTAATAGAATCATGTGAATATCCATTTGTTGCAGAGGTTGATGCAGTTGCAAAATCAAGGGAAACATGTCTCTAGCCTTTTGAGAGGAGAAGAAGGAGATTCTCTGAGCAGATAATTTGATGACAGGCACCAACACTTGAGAAGTATATTTGTAATCAAAATGGGCCAGCATTCCGATGATGAATGAGTTGAAATCTATTATAGAAGGTGGGAACCTGAAATTAGATCAGATTTAGGGTATAAGAGATATTGGAAGAGGAAATATGAGGAGAACCCATTACATGGTGAACTTTTAAAAATTAAACCTCCTACTTTTGATGGAGAGAAATCAAGGGAAATCGTAGAAAGGTGGTTGCTAGAAATGAAGAAATATTTGTAGCGACATGATTACTTTGATAATCAAGACTCCCAAATTTCTATATATAATCTTCAAGGAAAATCTTATAAGTGGTGGGAACAATTGAAGCGGGTTGAAATTTTTAATGAAAAATAGATTCCATGGAGAAAGTTTTGGAAGTATTTTAAGCATGAGTACTTATCCTGATAGTATTATGACAAGCAAATGCAGGAATTCTTTGAACTCAAGTTGGGTAATATGACTATGGAGGAGTATGAGAGAAGGTTCCTGGTGTTATTAAGGTATGTTGATTTCATACAAGATGAAAAAATGAAAGTCTAGTGATTTCATAGTGGATTACCAGCATACTATCAGGACATAATCATTAATGATGAACATCATACTCTTAAGGAAGCTATAATGAAGGACAAATGCATGTATGAATAAGGTAAAGGAAGACAACATATGCATAGAGTTTTTAAAAGCAAACTAAAAGATAAACAAGACTAGAGGAAAAAGGGTTCCAAGCCTCTTGAGGTTAAAGGTAATCAAATTAAATTTTCCTTAGAGCAGATTCCTCCTAGTGAATCAAAGATGGTTGAGTCTACATGACCAAGGCATTCGTATCAAATTAAGTGTTGGAATTGTGGAGGCAATCACTATTTTAGGAAATGTCCAAAGAAAAGTAATAATGGGGCCCATATATATAAGGTTTAAGAAGCTACCATGGTAGTTGACGTAGCAAGGAGCATACCTTGGATTTATGCAACTCTAGATAATTGACAGGTAGATCATCAATCATACATGATGGAGATTGAAGGTAAAATTGCTAATGTACCAATTTCTATTTTACTTGGTTATCGATCCATCTACAATTACATTAATACTAATGTGATTGAAAGTGGTCACCTAGTAAGCAATAAATTACCATAGTCCAGAATGGTGCAATTAGCCACTGGTATGAAACGAAATATCACCTTCATGATCGAGGGATGTTGTTTCAATACGAATGGGTTTCAGACAAAGGGCAACATGGATATAATTCCTCTTGGTTTGTATGATGTTTTGATTGGAATGGATTGGCTAGAATCACATTTTTCCAATATGGATTGTCACCACAAAACCATTACATGTCTGGATGAGGACGATAATTCAATTCAAATAAAGGGAATTCCGAGGTCGATATTTGTCAGATAAATATTAGCCATGAAAATGAAGAAATGCATCGGGAAGGGTTGTCAGTTGTATTTGATCCATGCTGAGGAGATACCAACTGACAAAGAAACATCTATTACAGAGTATGTCATATTGCAGGAGTTTCAAGATGTTTTTTAGGATGTACTAATATTACCTCTTAGAAGAGATATCGATTTCACAATCGATTTGGTACCAGGAGGTGTTCTAGTATCCAAATATCCTTATATAATGAGCACACCTCAATTGAAGGAATTGTAGATGCATTTAGAAGAATTGTTCAAAAAGGGTTATATATGACCCAATGTATCACTGTGGGGAGCATCTGCCCTCTTCGTGAAAAATAAGGATGGTACCTTGAGATTATGCGTGGATCATAGATAGCTGGACAAAGCCACCATTAAAAATAGGTATCCATTACCAAGGATTGGTGATCTATTCGACCAGTTGCGAGGAGCAAGTGTCTTCTCTAAGATTGATTTGAGATCAAGTTACCATCAAGTGCACATTAAAGAGGAAGATATTAGTAAAACTGCTTCCAGGACCAAGTGTAGGAATTATGAATACATGATTATGCCTTTTGGACTGACAAATGCACCAACTACATTTATGTGCCTAATGAATGGTGTATTTAGAGAATTTATGGACAAGTTTATTATTGTATTCCTGTATGATATATTAATCTACTCCAAGATAGAGGAAGAACAACTGAGAGTAACAATGCAAATTCGGAGAGAGAATCAGTTGTATGTGTTAACTTTTCAGCAAATATGATGAGCTTTGAACTTTAAAACTTTAAGTGCAAAAATACTGAATACTTGAATCAATGAACCATTCAATCACATGAAACATTCAACCATAACATAATATGTACCCTGGGGAAAATCCTCAAAACAATGAGGATGAAAAACCCCATGAAATCTTCAAAGTATAATTATGATATATAGCAGATAATGTCTTTTACAAAATAGCAGAATGCTTTCGACACCCCAGGTGCTAGATAAGAGAGAATATTGAGCAATAGAGAATAGAGATCAACTGTATCAACTTTCCATCTACCCAACACATTAATAACAAGAAAGAATCACTATCATGCAAGCTATAGTGAATGGTTGCATGAGTAATGATGCATCACTTGCAAAAACTATGAATTTCCTTCTTGAATAATTATCCTGCACAAAGAGAAGCGCCTTTCCTTCAAGGGAGAAGATAATTCACTTCACATTGAATTCAACAATCTTGTATAACATATTTATATTCTTCACATGCATCAGCTTCTATTTTTATCTTCTGATTTCATGATGAACTCACCCTCCATCTGAATGTATCAATCTTGCATGAAGAAGAGCGCCCCACTTCCCATGCAGTGCATTAACTCACTGAACTGAGTCTTAGGATGAACTCGCCCCTTAACTGAAAGCTTCCCCACTTAGTTAATTGGCTAACTTAAGTGTCTTCATGCAAGTGTCACAACTCAAGTGCCATCTTTTAGTTTAACATAAGTGTCATATTTTAGTTTAACATAGGTGTCGTCATGCAATAACACTTAGTTAACTAGATCTTCTTTATTAACACTTAGTTAACTAGATCTTCTTTATTAACACTTAGTTAACTATTATTAACTGAAATCATGATGATTGATTTACTTGTAGTGACCATTGTGATTTCTTTAATTAAATGAGGCATACATTGTGACTTTAACTGAAGCTTAACAATTTGAGTCCACTTAGTCATCTCATGAGCAATTAGAATTCTCTTTTCCTCTATGCATTTATCTTTATCTCTTATCTTTACTACATGGTCAATATGCGTTAACTTTAATTATCTATCATATCAGATTATGCTCAAAAGATTTGTCATATTTTATGATCATATTATATTACTCTCGGACCAAATGATCATATGCTAAAGTAATTCACTCTAGAGGTGGTTGGTCTCTAAAGGAGACTTAATAACAATCAGTCACCCCATGGGTGCCTACTATAATTGGAGGTCCACATGAGAATCTGACTTGACACACAAGTCCTAAGCCTTGTCCAACGAGACTTTACAACATCATCACTTTGATACATCAAATAATTCACCTCAACACATGAGGAATAACCTTTGACAACTAAAGGCTTAGTCATCCTTGAGTCGAACTCAAGAATCTACTCCAAGTTCCTAAGTCCAAATCAGGCCCCCTACCTCAACACATGAGGCCCAATCCTGGTTGCACAAGATTGGATTGGATAATGACTCGTGATGTTGTACCTTTAACACTTCCTCTTAGTGAGGAAGGCATTCTCTGCCATACCAAGCTTGTCTCAGAAGTACCTGAACTTTGTCACTGACAGAAGCTTTGTTAACACATCTGCAATCTGCTCATCAGTAGCAATGTACTGAAGTTTCAGTGTACCTTTCTGGACCATGTCTTTGATGAAGTGATACTTCATTTCAATGTGCTTTGACTTATCATGAAACACGGGGTTTTCAGAAAGCTTGATGTAATTTTGATTGTCACACCAAATGACTATTGACTCAAGCTCCTCACTGAACAACCCAAAAAGTAGCTTCCTAAGCCACACTACTTCTCGGCAGGAAGTACTAGCAACAATATAATATGCTTATGTAGTACTCTAGGCTACAAATCCCTACTTCCTGCTGGACCAAGAGATCATAGCAGAACCTAAGCTAAAACAATAGTCGGATGTACTCTTTCGGTCCACAATGCTACCACCCCAATCAGAGTCAGTATAACCAAGTAACGACACCCCTCCACTGGAGGCATATATAAGTCCATAAGCAATCATACCTCAAAGGTATCTAAGCACATTCTTAGTAGCAACCCAATGTATGTGTCTCGGATCAAACATAAATTGACTCAGAGTACTCACAGCATAACATATATCTGGTCTCGAGTGTATCAAGTACATCAATGAACCAATAAGATGTCTATACAAAGTGGGTTCCACTGGATCTGATCCAGAATCTGAATCATGTAGTTTCCTCAAATTGGAAAACATTAGATTACTCATGGATTTGCAATCCATTATGACAAACCTATGCAATATATAAATAGTGTACTTCCCTTGAGAAAGAAATAACCCATCTTTTCTTTGCCAAATCTCAAGGCCAAAAAAGTAGTGCATCAGACCTAAGTCTTTCATCTCGAACTCAGAAGTGAGCTCCCTCTTGCACCAAGCAATCAATTTTTCCTCTCTAGTAAGGAACAAAACATCAACGTATAGATCCAATATCAAAGGTTGGTTCTTCACTACTTTGAAGTACAAATTTGCACACATGGGACTCCTTCCCATGAACCACAAACCCATCAGGATACTGGATATAAACCTCTTCCTCAACCTCACTATTGAGGAAGGTTGTATTCACATCCATCTAGTGAAGCTTCCATCCTACAACAGATTCAAGTGAGATCACAGCTCGAATAGTGGTATCCCTAGTCATATGAGCGAATGTCTTCTCATAGTCTATGCCTTCTTTCTGAGAGAAACCTCGGGCAACAAATCTGGATTTATACTTTTTAATACTTTCAGTAGCAACATGTTTGATCTTGTAAATCCATCTAAAAGTAACTATGGACTTCCCTTCAAGTTTATGAAAAAATTCCCTAACATCATTCTTCAGAATAGACTTGTATTCCTCTACCATTGCATCTTTCCATACTTGTTGTTTTGCAGCTTCTTCATAGGTGGAAGGCTCTGAATCACTGATGTGACTCATTTGTGCAACATATCCTGAATATATGTTAGATTTATTTCACTCTTTGGAATATCCTAATGGTGGTCCATGCCTCTCTACATCTTGTAGTATATATTGGTACCATGCAGACCTCCTCTTGGCAGAAGGTTCATTAACCGGTTCTACTGGTTCATCAGGAGCTAGCGAATCTAAGAACTTTGTTGGATTCTCCCTCTGAACATTTGAATGGGGAGAATCAGTATCTAGGTACTCCATCATAGAAGTCTCATGTGTCTCTTTGTATGTATCATACTAAAGCTCTTTCGATTGCTTCAATGCTGCCTCTTCATGGAAGGTCACATCTCGATTGACCTCAATGTGTTTTTCACCTGGCATGTATATTCTTTAGGATTTGGATGATTCACTATAAGCAATAAAGGTTCCCTTATTTCTTGATGGATCCATATTTTTCCTCTTTTATTTTGGCACATGAATGTATACAAGACTCCCAAAGATCCTCAAGTGTGAAATATCTAGTTTTTCACCAATGCACACTTCTTCAGGTGTCTTCTCATGCAGAATGGCATGAGGACTTCTATTATGTATATATATTACTATACTGGTGGCCTCTGCCCATAATGAGGTAGATAGGTCTTGATCATGCATCATGTCTTTTTCAACCTCACATATGGTTCTATTCTTCCTTTCGGCAACCCCATTTTGTCGAGGGTTGTAGGGTACAGTTAACTGTCTACAAATTCCTACATCACTACAGAACTCATTAAATGCATGTGAATCAAATTCACCTCCATGGTCAGATCTCAAAGCACGAATGTGCTTCCCTGTATAATTCTCAACTAGGGCTTTGAATTCCTGAAACTTGCTAAAGGTTTCACTCTTAGCCTTTAGGAAATAAATCCATGATTTTCTAAAGAAGTCATCTATAAATAGTACATAATATAAATAGCCACTCAGGGAAGGGGATGACATGGGACCACATACATCATAATGTATTAAATCTAAAATCCCTTTAGATCTAGTAGTACTTCTAGAGAAACTATTTTTAACATTCTTCCCAAGTGCACAACTCCTACATACACTATCATGCTCAAAATCAAATACGGGCATACCTTTCACCATCTACTGTAATGCTGGTAGTGCTTTGTAGTGGAGGTGACCAATCCTCCTATGCCATAGTTTGCATGGGTTGATATTGTTGTGAACCATAGCTTGAATTTACTTCCCGGGTACCTTGTAGAGACCTCCCTCTCTAACTCCAACCACTGTTGCATATTTCAAGTCTTTGTTCTTCGGCCATAATAGTGCTTGATTATCCATGAAGATAACTCGAAAGCGCTTATCTTCAAGAACCGAAACTGATAGGAGGTTCTTCTTTGATCCTAGAACATAAATAATGTCCTCCACATGTAAAATATCTCCTGAACTCAGCTGGAAGGAGGTGGATCGAACTCCTTGGATCGAATAGGTTGTGTTGTCTCCCAACTCTACCTTACATGCAAAATTTTTCTCCTTGATATTGGTGATGGTGCTCTTAAAACCAGTCATATGTTTGGATTTGCCACTGTCAACCAACCATGTGTTCTCACTTGTGATGACGGATCCCAAAAGTGTTGATACTAGGAAATATCCCCTCCTTGTCTCCTTTTCTCCGGGTGCATTCTTTTGAGTAGTTCCATCTTCTATAGTGGTAGAAGCATGAAACCTTCCTTTTCCTTTTTTCTTTGCTTCTCACTCCCTTGCATAATGGCCCTTCTTGTCACAGTGGTAGCATATAACCTTCAACTTTTCAAATTCCTTGTTGTATACCTTCTTCTTCGAATGGGAAAACTTCTTTTGAGAGACGTTCTTTGTGCCTTTCTTCATCCTTGCTGTCAGGGCAAGATTTTCTTCTTTGATGCACAATGAATTGCTATGGATTCACCCCTCCTATTGGAGCCAGTCATGCCACAAAATTTTGAATTTAGGTTTTACCTCTCATCCATTTACCACATCCAATAATGGCTCCCATGAGGATGGGATACCATCAATAGCGGTTTGGAGAAGATCATCTTCATCCACCACTACTCCAATACTAGCAAGTTGATCTCTTACCTGAGAGATCTTGGTGAAGAAGGAGGCCACTGTCTCATCCTTCTCCATATTTAAATTTCGAAGCTTATTCTTCAATGCCCTCTTTTGACTCAGCACCTTCTTCTCATATAGATTTGTCAAAGTATCAAAACACTCCTTTGTGGTCTTCAATGGAGTGATCACGAACATCAAATTGTCCTTTATCGAATCATAGATGATTTGTTTGGCTTTATCTTGGTTCTTCTTGAAGTTGATCTGCCTTGCATTAGATGTAGGGTCCTCCACCATAGTGGATACGGAGCCATCCAAGTCATGTTCCTTCAAGATGTTCAACACCCTTTCCTTCCAAGTGTTCAAATTCGAAGTGCCCTCAAGACGGTCTTCTGGTCGAACAGAGATCGATGCCATGGCTCTCAAGTATTGTGCTCAACTCCTCAAGATCTATGTAGGCTCACGTTTGCTTAACAAATATTAGCTCCTTCACACCCTGAGATCTGATACCACGTTGATTTTTGAGCAAATACAATGAGCTTTGAACTTTAAAACTTTAAGTGTGGAAATATTGAATACTTGAATCAATGAACCATTCAATCACATGAAACAGTCAACTATAACACAAGATGTACCCTGGGGAAAATAATCAAAACAATGAGGATGAAAAACCCCAGCAAATATTCAGAGTATAATTATGATAGATAGCAGAGAATATCTTTTACAAAATAGTAGATTGCTTTCGACACCCCAGGTGCTAGATAAGAGAGAATACTGAGCAATAAAGAATAGAGATCAACTGTATCAACTTGCCATGTTCCCAGCACAATAATAACAAGCAAGACTCACTAGCATGCAAGCTATAGTGAATGGTTGCATGGGTAATGGTGCATCGCATGCAAAAACTATGAATTGCCTTCTTGGAGAATTATCCTGCACAAAGAGAAGCGCCTTGCCTTCAAGGGAGAAGAGAATTCGCTACACATTGAATTCAACAATCTTGTATAACATATTTATATATTATTCACATGCATCAACTTCTATTTTTATCTTTTTACTTCATGATGAACTCGCCCTCCATCTGAATGTATCAATCTTGCATGAAGAAGAGCTCCCCACTTCTTATGCAGTGCATTAACTCACTAAACTAAGTTTTAGGATGAACTCGACCCTTCATTCAAATATTTCCCACTTAGTTAGGTGGCTAACTTAAGTGTCATCATGCAAGTGTCACAACTCAAGTGTCGTCTTTTAGTTTAACATAAGTGTCGTCATGCAATAACCCTTAGTTAACTAGATCTTCTTTATTAACACTTATTTAACTATTATTAATTGAAATCATGCTAATTGGTTTACTTTTAGTGACCATTGTGAGTTCTTTAATTAATTGAGGCATACATTGTGGCTTTAACTAAAGCTTAACAATTCGAGTTCACTTAGTCATCTCATGAGCCATTCGAATACTCTTTTCCTCTATGCATTTATCTTTATCTCTTATCTTTACTACATGCTCAATAAGTGTTAACTTTAATTATCTATCATATCATATTATACTCAGAATATTTTTCAGATGCTGTGATCATATTATATTACTCTCGGACCAAATGATCATATGCTAAAGTAATTCACTATAGAGGTGGCCAGTCTCTAAAGGAGACTTAATAGCAATTGGTGACTATGGTTAGTAATATATCACTCACAATTAATGCTTCAACATGAAAAGAATATACCTATATAACTAGAGGTCCACCCCATGGCAACCTACTATAACTGGAGGTCCACATGAGAATTTGACTTGACACACAAGTCCTAAGCCTTGTATAACAAGACTTTACAACATCATCGCTTTGATGCATCAAATCATTCACCTCAACACATGAGGAATAACCTTTTACAACTGAAGGCTTAGTCATCCTTGAGTCCAACTCAAGAATCTACTCCAAGTTCCTTAGTCCAAATCAGGCTCCCTACCTCAACACATGAGGCCCAATCCTGGCCGCACATGAATATTGGCTTGGAGAATGACTCGTAATGTTGTACATTTAACATTATGCAAAGTTGAGTAAGTGTAATTTCTATCAAAAGCAATTGTTATAACTGGGTCACATTATTTCAGGAGAAGGATTGGTCGTGGACCTTGCTAAAATTAAAGCTATACAAGAATGGCCCACTCCTAAAAATGTAATTGAGGTAAGATTGTTTATGGGGTTGGCTGGCTATTACAAGATATTTATAGAAGCTTTCTCTAGAATAGCCAATCCCATTACTTCTTTACATAAGAAAGGTGTGACTTTCATTTGGACTCGGAACTGTGAAGATAGTTTCAAACTTCTGAAGGAGTTGCTTACATGTGCACCAATTTTAAAGATTGTAGATCTAGATAAGGAATATGTGGTATGCATAGATGCATATTTGGATGGACTCGGTGGAGTTCTGACACAAGAAGGGCATGTGATTTGTTATGAACAATTGAAGGAAAATGAAAAGAAGTATGCAATGCATAATCTGGAGCTCGTTACCATAGTACACACCTTGGGTAGATAATAGATGTAAAGTGCAGGTGATCGACTATCTCGTAATGTAATTAATGGCGAGTTTTCATTCGAACGCGGACGGGCTAGGGTTTGACAGGATGGCGGCAGAGGATTGATCGCCACTATGGCATCAGCCAGGCTCTCGGCGGACGTCTGCGGGCCGTCAGAGATGGAAGGTGTGGGAACGGTTCCCCTTGGAGGTTTTGCATCGTTTTCTGGAAGCGGTTAGGAGTTTTTACCACTGGTAAGTTTTTTACTCTTTTCTGTTTACTCTTACCTTCCCCGGTGGCTGCCTCTCAAACCTTGCGGAGATGGAACCTCTTGATTTAGTGGACTACAGTAGCGACACGGTGCACCCCAACGATATTTGGAGCTCGCCACCTGGCGATGCCCGGTTTTCAAAAAGTTATGGTGGTTTCGGCGGGGGTTGTTCAGCAGACTCTCCTCTGAACGTCGGCTTGTTTACCTCCGTTGAACCAGCTCCTCTGGTTTTCTCTCCGGCACCTTCAGTTTTGGACTCTCCTCTTTGGGGTGGTAGCGGCGAAGTCTCTCCAGCAACGAACAGGGCAACATCCATTTGGGGAGTTTCGGTCCCACAGCAGCCCTCCCCGGAACCGGTTTGCGAGGCTATTGGTGACCTCCCTGAATTCCTGATCTCCTCGGAGGGTTCATTGGACTCTACGGTACAGGGTCTAAGTGGGGCGCCGCTCATTCAGGCAGTTATTCAGGGACCGACTGAGATTGGGGTTCGGCAAGGCGGTGTCTGCCCTACGACGCTGGATTGGGCGGAACATCGAGGTTTTTCTAGCCCGGGTGGGGCTTTGTATGGAAAAGTTCCTGGTTCTGGTGTTGATTCAGTGGGTACCCACAGCCCTCGGGCAAAGACGCGCAGGAAGTGGTTAAAGAATTCTGGTAGAGCTCCTAATTACGCTTTGGGGGAGGACATCGGATTCCAACAGATTTTAGAAATGGTAAATTCTGTTTTGGTGGGTAGGGTCTATGGCAGGGCTGTGAGTCTTCACTCGGTGATTCAGTGGGCCTCAAATGCTTGGTTGGACCACTGTGGATACGTTCCAAGGATTGTTGGACTCTCTGGAGGTTGGTTTGCTTTTCACTTTAAATCGGAAGCGCATGCAGCATGGGCGCTTAGCCTGAATTGGTCTATCTTCAAAGCGCCACTTCTTCTCAAGCCTTGGAACCCACTTTTTTATGCTAGCCGGGAGAGGTTGGATACTATCCCCCTCTGGGTTAGGCTTCCCGGGTTACCCCTGCATTACTGGACTGAAGACCATTTCAGGAGCATTGGAAACATTCTGGGGAACTTTTTGGAAGCTGACCTCTCATTCCAATCAACTGCTGTTCAGAAGGTGGCTCGGATTCTGGTTAGCATTAATGTCCGTGATGGATTATTTGAGTGTATCAATTTGAACTGGGGACCTTACTGTTTCACTCAAACTCTCGACTATGAAAATGTGTCGTTTCGTTGCCGAAGATGTCATGCGTATGGACATCCGGCAGTTGAATGCTCGCTTCCTGTTCGTATGAGGTTAGGACAGAATCTGAAGAGGAGGCCAGCCAGGGAGGAAGTTGGGGATTTAGGGCACCTTGATGAGCAGGATGGAAAAGACCCGGGACGCACTGATGAAGAGATTCCCACCTCCGTTGAGCAGGGTGTGGACACCCAGGAGAAGGCACTGGAAGTGGAGAGCACTCAGGAGACGGACAGCATTGTTCCAGAGCTGGACATTCCTCCTGGCGGAGCAGCATCTGAACAGGGTTTAACTGCTGGTCCGGCTCAGGAAGCCTCCCCGCTGGCTCTGGCAACTACCCCCTTATCGGCTGCTGGTACTTTTTCCGTTCCCTCCTTAAACCCTTCCTTCAGTCTTTTCTTTAATAATTTTGTTCATTCTGGTTTCGATTGGGTGGATGGTCTCAAGAATTTAAACATCTCTGCTAAGCCACTTGTGCTCCTACCCCCTATTTCGATTGATGTTGGCTCATCGACTGTGACGGAAATTATTCGAGCTCCTTGCCCTTCTACTTGCATGGTTGAGGATTCTCCAGTCTTAGTACAAGTGCTGGATGTGTCCCCCTCAAATTCAGGTTCCTCGGAGTCTGGGTATTACCTGCGCTCCATGAACAAAGCTAAGGGTGGAGGTTTAGGGCTAGAAAAACCAAAAAAACCCAAAACCAGGGGACGGAAGTCTTTCATCTCACAGGCCAAAACCAGGGCTCAGTCGGATCTTCGGAATGGTACTCAACTTTCAATTGAAAGGGCACTTAGAGCATCGAACGCCCACTTGGATGGGCTGTGATGAAGATTATGTCTTTTAACTGTCGAGGTCTGGCTGGTCCCTCCAAAAGACCAGCGCTGCGACGGGTGCTGCATCTGGAGCATCCGGATGTTCTTCTTTTACAAGAAACTATGTGTGGTGGTTCTGAGGCTATTGATAGGCTTAAGGCCTGGTTTCCTGGTTGGTGTTTTGAAGCTTTGGATGCTAGGGGCCGCTCTGGTGGAGTGGCAATTGGCTGGAATGAAGCTAGTGTTTGTGTTACTTCCAGCTGGGGGATGCAGTCGGTTCTGGGAATCTCCTGTAAATTCTTGGAGTCGGTCCGCACCTTCACCATTGTCAACATTTATGGACCTTACTGTGAGAGGGAGTTGTTTTGGAATTCACTACTGAGGAGGAACCAGCTCAGGGGGGACTCTGTGATATTGGGGGGGGACCTCAATTTTTCTTTGGGCCATACTGAGGTTTGGGGGCCAAATGCCAATGTTGATCCCCTTACCAATTTCTTTATTCGGAAGCTTACTGAGGGAAACTGGATTGATGTGGAACCTGTTCTGCTTAAGCCAACTTGGAGGAATAAGAGAATTGGTCAGGACAGTGTGGCTAAGAGATTAGATAGGTTTCTACTCTCTGAGCATCTTGTGGAGTCAACCTTCTTTGTACGACAATGGATTGGCTCAGGAGGCAACTCAGATCATGAACCAATTTTTCTGGAGTTGAAGGATGGTCCCAACAAACCTCCGGCTCCTCTTAAATTCAATAAAGTCTGGCTGGATGACCCGACTTTTTTGACTCTGATTCAACAACACTGGGTACCCTTCCATTCTGATTCGACCCACTCTGCTGCCTTCCATTTTGCTGAAAATCTTAGGACTCTTAAGGAACCCATCAAAGCCTGGGCAGCAGCGAAAAGGAGGAATGATGACAAGACTCTTCGTGATATTGAGGAGGAATTAGCCACCATTGCTGAGGAAGGGGGAGGAGGCTTCAGTTCCCTACAGTCTAAGGATCGCTTGGTACTTCTGGAGAATTTGCGGAACCGTTTGCTTCTCCAGTTAGAAGAAACATGGAGACTTAAAAGCCGTGCTATCTGGTTGGAGAGTGGGGATGAGAACTCCAAATTTTTCCACGCCTATGCCAAGGGAAGAAGGTCTGCCAATACCATCTGGAGTTTGGATGACTCTGAAGGTAACTCCTGGTCATCTTTTGAAGGTATGGCTTCGGTGGGGATCTCTCATTTCAAATATCTCTTCAAAGCAAGCGAGAGAGTAAATATTGGTGAAGTGATCCAGGTTGCCCAGCTCTTTCCCAGTTTTGTGGAGTTCGAGGATAACAGGAAATTGATGGCTCCCGTTACAGGGGAGGAATTAAAAAAGGTTTTGGCTAGCTTTCAGAAGGATAAAATCCCGGGGCCCGACGGATGGACAGTCGAATTTTTTATTGCTCTCTTTGACCTAATAGGGAATGACCTGCTTGAACTAGTGGAAGACTCGAGAAGAACTGGAAGGGTGCCAGCCAGCATTAACTCCACCTTCATTGCACTTATTCCCAAGGTGGATTCTCCTTCTACTTTAAATGACTTTCGGCCTATTTCCTTGTGCAACTGTGTGTACAAGATTGTCACCAAGATTATTGCTGGCAGACTCAAACCTATTCTCTCTTCTCACATCTCTGAAGAACAGTTCGGGTTTCTGGAGGGGCATCAAATTCATGAGGCTATTGGCATAGCACAGGAAGGGATGCATAGCATCAAGACTAAAAAATTGAAGGGGGCTATTCTCAAAATTGACCTATCCAAAGCCTTCGATAAGGTGAGCTGGCTTTATATCAGACTCATGCTTACCCACCTTGGATTTGAGATCGGCTTTGTTCGCTGGGTTATGAGCTGTATAACCACCGTCTCTTTCTCTGTCCTACTGAATGGAGCGGCTTCCCAGTTCTTTCACTCAGGACGAGGTTTAAGACAGGGATGTCCTCTCTCTCCTCTACTCTTCCTATTGGTGGCGGAAAGCTTGAGTAGAGCTATCCTGGACGCCAAACGGGCTGGCGATTTCTTGGGGATTTCGGTAGCTCCTGGGCTTTCCCTTACTCACTTACTTTTTGTGGATGATATCCTGATCTTCTGCTCTGGCTCTTATCCAGACGCTGCTAAGCTTAAAGAGATTTTGCAACTGTTCTCAGCAGCTGCGGGAATGGAGATTAATGATGGAAAATCAACACTTTCTGTCTCACTGTTGCAGGAGGAGGATCTCACTTTCTATACTTCTTCTTTTCCCTTCAGGACACTCAATCTCTCGGATGGGATAAAATACCTAGGTTTCAACTTAAAGCCTAATGACTACTTGAAAAGTGATTGGACCTGGTTGTTGGATAAACTGGAAAAGAGGCTGAGGAGCTGGAGCTTCAGGTGGCTCTCGCGTGCTGGGAGGCTTGTTCTTGTCAAATCGGTGCTGGAGGCCATCCCGGTCTACTGGATGTCACTTGCTTGGATTCCTAAAGGGACTCTGGAAGCAGCAAGGAAAATTTGCTTCAATTTTCTGTGGAACGGGAAGGACGATGCTCATGTCACCCCGTGGGTAAGGTGGGACAGAATCGCGGCTCCTAAAGCTCTGGGGGGTTGGGGCCTCAAGAATATTTTTCATTTCTCTAAGGCTCTGGCAGCCAAATGTGGCTGGCGGTTGATCAAGTCGGAAGGATTCTGGGCCAAGGTCATGCTGCGGAAATATGTGGAACCTGACACGGTGGAGGACTGGATTAGATCCCCTTACAAAAGGCATCATGGTGGCTCTATCATCTGGAAAGCACTGGTTAAATCTTTCGACATCATTGAGCACAATCTTGCCTGGGAGGTTGGCAATGGTCAAAGGGTTAGGATTGGACGCGACCCCTGGATCGGTTGCATTGATCAGCATATTCTGTCGGTGGATCTGATGGATGCACTGAGGCAACGTGGAATCTTAACCCTATGCCATTTAGCAGACTTTGAAAATCTTTGGATGGGCAGACCTCTTTGGAGGAGGCCGAACTCACTTGGCTTAAGAGCGGAGCTAGTGGAAGAATTAAGAACTTACTGTAGAGCTCTTTGTAGGGATCAGGTTTTTTTGAACGATGATGAAGATTCACTCATCTGGGATGGAGACCCTTCGGGACTTTACACCCCTAAAAGTGGTTATCTGTGGATTTCTGAAAACCTGGAGCCGCGTGATTTGGTATGGTGGTGGAGAACGGTTTGGAAGCTCCATTGCCCTCCGAAGGCCAGACTCTTCCTGTGGTGCACCCTGGCTAACCGAATTCCAACGTGGGAAATCCTGCAGAAGCGCAGCTTCCATGGGCCTAGTCGTTGCATTTTGTGCAAACTGTGGGAGGAATCGATTCCACATCTGTTCCTCCAGTGCCACTTCACCAAGGAGGTCTGGAATATATCTGCCCGTATACTTAAAACAGCGCTTCCTTGGATAGGGAACTCTATTGAGGAAGCATGGAGGATTTGGACTAACAATGTTGCACTGAAACCATTCAAAGATCTTCCTCCGGTGATTAACTGGGGACTCTGGCTCATGCGAAATAGTGGACTGTTTCAAGACAAACTGGGCACTCCGGCTCAAGTGGCATTACAGAGCTGTGGGATCTTTTTAGCACTCCGACGAGCCTGACAGCCATCCTCTCCCCGTACTATTCTCCCTGTTGACATTGATAGATCTCAACCCTAGGGATTCTTCGACGGGGCCTGTCAAAATAACATTTGTGGGGGAGGAGCTGTTCTTTTTTTATCCCCTGTGCATTTCTTTGTGATGGCCTTTGGTTTTGGTAGAGGAACCAACAACTGGGATGAAATACTCAGCCTCAAGCTGCTGCTCTCTTTTGCTTTGGAACGCTCTTTACTGAATTTGAATGTCTTTGGGGATTCATTGAATGTGGTTAACTGGATTAATGGCACCTTTCTCTGCAACAACCGGAGGATTGCCTCTGTTTTGGTTCAAATTCAGAATGCCACTCTTACTCTGGATACCTTTACTTGCAGGCACATTTATCGTGAGAACAACACAGAGGCGGACGAGGCCTCCAAGGCGGGCCTCACCTTGGGGGTTGGAACTTGGAAAATTACTGAATCACTGAACGGGCAAGAGCAGGTTTACTATCACCGTCCATTCATTGAATGAATGGGGATCAGGATCCTTGGTCATTGGCACTGTTTTCTGTTTTCTAAATGTCATTTCCATGTGGAAGACTGTATTGAACTTAATGCTAAGTTAAACGTTATGTTTTTAGGATTTGAAATTACTGTACTTGTATATAGGGCACCATTATAGCATACTCTCCGAGTTTTGTATAAGATGTATCTTCTCACACAGAGAGAGCATCTCAGCTTATTTTGGAAACTTTACTGGACACACTTTCAGCAGTACTATACTCCACTCTAGATGAGTGAGATGATCAATGTAATTTCGTACTCTTTGGATGAAATGAAATTATGCTTTTTTTTTGAGGAAAAAAAAAAAAAGTACACACCTTGAAGATGTGGAAGCATTACCTCATGGGTAACATATTTTAGTTGAAGTTAGATCATCATAGCTTAAAGTACTTGTTTGAACAACCCAACTTGAATGCTCATAAAGCTAGATGGATGGAATTCCTAAGAGAAATCAACTTTGAAATTAAGCATATTAAGGGCAAGGAAAATCAAGTTGCAGATGCACTAAGTAGAAGAAATCAGTTGATGAAAATTACAACCATTAGTAGTTAGAAAACGAATTTGAAGAGCGGACTATTGGAAGCATTAAATGTTGATAAGTTTCATCTCCAAATTCAAACAACCTTACAGTCAGATAATGTGCCACTAAAATATATACTTTATGAATTGCAGGAAGATGGAATTATGCTATTTAAAAATAAAATATATGTACTTGATAAAGATTATTTGAAGGAAACCATTCTGAAAGAGATGCATAATGTCCCTCATGTAGGGCATCCTGGCTGTCAAAAAACTCTTACAACTATAAAGGAGTATTGTTGGTCGAGCATGAAGAAAGAGATAGCAAGGTTCATTGCCAAGTGTCTTAAATGTCAAAGGGTGAAAGCAGAGCGTAAACATATTGCTGGTCTACTTCACCAATTTCCAATTCCATGATGGAAATGGGATGTAGTAACCATAGACTTTATTACTAAATTACCAAGGACATCGAAGCAACATGAATCCATTATGGTGGTGGTCGATAAATTTACAAAATCAATTCATTTTATACTTATCCAGTCAACATTTAAAGCATCAAATATTGAAGAAATTTATATGAAGGAAGTTTCCAGGTTACATGGGATTCCTAAGGCAATTGTTTCATATTGAGATTCCAAGTTAACACCGAAATTTTGGAAAGGTTTGTTCAAGGAGATTGGAACCAAACTCAATTTCATCACAACTTATCATCCACAAATAGATGGGTAGACTAAGCATGTTAATCAAGTCATTAAAGATATGTTGAGAATGTATGTAATGGACAGACCCACCAAATGGGAAGGTTACATATATTTGGTAGAATTTGCCTATAACAATGGATATCAAGCATCATAGAAAATGAGTCCATTTGAAGCATTATATGGTGGAAGCTATAATGTTCCAGTGAATTGGGATAAACCTGTGGATAGGTTGATAGTTGGACTTGAAATGTTACAGGACATAGAAGATCAGGTGGCCAAAATCAAACAGAATTTGAAAGTGGCCCAGGACATGCAGAAAAGTTATGTTGATAAAGGAAGAATGTATAGAGAGTTTCAAGTGGGAGACAAAGTATTATTGAAAGTCAAAAGAAAGAAAATTTCATTGAGTTTTGGAAACTATATGAAGTTGGAAACAAGGTTCTGTGGACCATTTGAGGTCCTAAGTAGAGTTGGACTAGTGGCATATGAGCTAGCCCTACCTCCCACTATTAAAACACATAATTATTTTCATGTTTCGTTATTGAAGAAATATGTACATGATTCTAATCATATTCTTGATTGGTCTGTGATATAAGAAGAACTATAGGGGGGAATTCAAGTTTAGCTAGTCTGCATACTAGACAGAAGGATCAACTCAGGAACAGGGCCATAGGATAGGTAAAGGTCCAATGGACCCATTATAGTTATGAAGAATCCACCTATGAAATGGAAGAAGCTATGCGGGATGAGTACCTGTATCTATTTTGATACTTTGAAAATTTTGAAATGTGAATATTTTGAACATGAATTTTGAAAAATTACATTTTGGACAATGAAACACAAAGGATTGTGATAAATCTAAGACGGGGGGAATGTAATACTCCATTTTTTATCCCTGATGTCATTATGTAATTTTTTATTACCTAATGCCTAAAAGGATGAACAAATTATATTTTGAATTATTGATATAAAATACAACTAGCTATGGTGGGGAAGATGCTAAAGAGAATAGGGGACTATGAATTCACCAATGAGAAAGAAAGGGGGATATAAATATCCTAGGGGGATTACAACATGACCCTAACATAACCTTGAGTGCAAAAGTACCTTCATCTTATTTTAATCGTTAATACTTTTTGATTAACTATAATCCCGAGTAGGGTGGAGACCATGAAATCAAGAATTATTTTCACTATTCACCATTCAAAGAGATTGTGAGACTTGGGACTTTGGGTGCTCATATATTCAATTCTAACCATTGAATTTTTATTCTGTGAGTTGTATATGTTGAGGGTCTCTCCCTCTTCAATTTTGCCCATTTTTTTTAGACTAAGGTGTCTTGGGCCTATGGGGATCCTCCAAAAAATATCATCAATTGTCGTGGATTTCAAGTAACTTTTTTTGCGATGCAGCTGCACAAAACCAATCAATAAGTGTGATGGGTCTCACATATTGAGGAAAATCCTAAGACCATCCATCATAATTGTTATAAGAAAAAATGCAATACGGTCACACTTTTTCCCCAAACAGGTGCGATATCTTGTTGCATGTTTTTTTGGGAAAGTTGTGACATCGAGTCACACTTTTGGGGGTAAAAAGCATACATTAAATTTTTATTTTTTTGGAAAAAATGTAGCCGCGAGGGTGAGATGGAGGGAGAGGGACTTTCCAATATTTCAAGAAAAAATTCATAATAGTGCAACCATGTGACATACACTTGCACAATGTAGACTTCTCAATTTCCTTGAGAACCCACTAATAAGGGTGGGCATTCTTCCACTAATGAAGATCATCAAATACTATGATGTAGAGATAAGATTGCTCATGTTGTAGGGTAATTGCATTGATCTCACCTTAATAGATATGTACTTCATTGCTATCCTACCCATGTATTGTGTGGTAGGTGACACTCAACCAATGTTTCCATGAGATGTGGCCATGGAGGACTATGTAGAGGCCCATTGCAACATGGGTTCATCACTACATGAATTCTCTATTTCGATGGAGGGAATAGATCTCCTAGAGACCCGTGTAGTGGTAGTAAGATATATTTGAGTACTAGGTTCAAGGGGACCCCATTAGATTACTGACAATTAGATAATGATCATCAAGCAAGTACTTGGAAGGACTTATTTTGGATGGGCCCAAATGTTTCTTACAACATTGCGGCACACATTGTCTTAGTGTAGATGCTCAGGAAGGGATATCTAGTTTGGTGCCTTAGTTTGTGCCTACTTCTTTGAGGAAGTGACTACATTGTGGTCCCATCATGTGATGGAGCCTTGTATGCAATGGTGGGAATATCTAATGCCGAGGGGTCAAGGCAGTGTCATGGGAAATGCCTTTCATCACAATATATTTAATCAATGGTCCCATCTCCCTCTGGTCATTAAGGATCACCCCTATGCGAGTATGGCCTACTAAGGGGACCCAGAGCTACCTCAACCACCAAGCTAGGAATAGGGTCTTAAGGGTACATAGGATCCCTCTTGGGTGTTGTATAGGAGATG
Organism: Larix kaempferi; assembly: GCA_027924585.1. Lineage (NCBI taxonomy): Eukaryota > Viridiplantae > Streptophyta > Pinopsida > Pinales > Pinaceae > Larix > Larix kaempferi. The sequence continues at coordinate 8,098,828 of BSBM01000602.1, forward strand.
ATAACATCAATGTCTAGGGTAGACTGAACTACCATGTTCTTGGTTTTGCTCCTATACTTATTTTTTCTAGGAGTTTGAGTGGAAGGGATGAACTCCTTATTAACTAGGCGAGGTGACACATTAGAAGTAACAATCGGTTGGATGGGGGTTAAAAACACTTGAGGAGTCCTAATATAGAACACATTCCCAACCAAGGTTATCCTAATATAGAAGAAAATTTTAATGGTTTCTACTGTGGAACATGAGTATTTCAGAAGTAATGTTGCATTACTCTAAAATACCCTCTTGGGTGGTCAAGGGAGAAGCCCTGAAAAGGTTCCAATTAACATGGCATCTTGGAATATTCTATACCCAAAGCTAGTGAACAAGGGAATATAAAGGTTACCCTTGATGGTAAGAAATACATTCTCTTGGTTATAAGAAGAAGACTTGGAAAAGTGGTATGTGAGTTGATCAAATGTAATGACCTTCTCGTTATGGGGGAACATCATGAGTCAAAATATTTTGGAAGTGGCCACTTTCATATCTCTCTCTCTATATATAGGATGTTGTAGTATGACTGAGCATCTACAACTTCAATATATATCGGGAAAATTTCATTTGCGAGTTCTATGGGAACATTCTAGAGGAGGCCTTCCAGTTGGTAATGTTGACCAATATACTCATGTAAATTCATAAGGGACAGGGTCATTTCGAGGATCCAAGCTTCTTCCAAATATGCATCGGCATGACACATGTGGAGGCACTTCGTCAATAATACTTCGATAGATAATCAAATTCTTGATGGAGATAGGAACCTGAAAGGATACTAAAGAATGAATTTGGGGTTCATTTCTATCAAATTCAAACATGATCAAACGAATGTTAGAAGGATCAACTACACCTAATGCAATTAGAAGGGTCTTATGTTTCACATGACAATTCTATAGATATTCCAAGGTAGAAATGGTAGTGGGGGACTAGGCCAAGTCATCCATGACACTATAATTATGGGAAGCTTTAGCATTTGGGTTATGGGTTGTGTGATGTAATGGAATATTAAGGACCTTTGGACTAAGACCAAAATTATGTCATGTGAAATGTAAAAGTTCTTCTAATCAAGTCGAATCCTTGTCATTGTCAGAATTGTCAGGTTCAACAAGCATACCATATTGATTACATCAATTTTTAAGATTGACATTAACTGAGGTCATGAAGACATTCTAGAAAGAAGATTCACCAAAATTTGTTGATATAGATGGATGGTTAGAGTGAGGCATCACTAGTTGTGCTATGACAAACCCCTATGTGGAAAGGGGTTTTGTAGTAGCATTGGTTACATTGTAGGAGCATGAGTAGGTGGAGTATGGGTTTGATCTTGTGGGTTGTTCACAATCTCATACTTGTTAGCCTCATCTGATATCGGAGATCCATTGCAAGGTGCAAACAATGTTGAGTATAAAATCCATAAATTCTAAGAAAGGAACACATATGGTTAGTCTATAACTAAGGGTTTTACCCTATTGGGTATGTTTGTTTGGATCCTGATTTGTAGGGTTATAATTTCCTCTAGTGTTAGCAGGAGGGTTAGGAGGTCGGCCTCCACCTTCCTTATTTTGATTATTTCCTTTATTCTTCCCATTATTATTATTCTTGTTGGTATTAGGATGCAAATTTTGATTGTTGGGTGAGGTTGGTTTGGCATGTTTTGTTAATAATAAACCTACCCTAGTGGAAAAGGGGGAGGTTAAGGAGGTTGTTTGGTTGGAGGTTCGAACGAAGGGCCAAGGAAATGTTAATAAGAGTTATGGGCTAGTGGAGCCACATATGTGGTAGAAGCAGCACTGCACATAGGACCATGGACATGGGGGTATGAAGAGGAACTGAGTATGAGGTACTTTATCCTACATGTGAGGATGAGTGCATAGGGATAGGAGGTAGGAAAAGAATAAGTGGTTGCCCCATATTAGAACACTCACCACTACATGGTATTCCCATACATATAATTTCCATTTGAAGTTGGCATTTTATTGTATGTACTAGGAGTGGATGTTACTACACCAATCACACAATCCATAGAATAAGAGGACTTCGACTGATATTTGTATGATGAGTCATTATGGGGTGCATTTGGGATGATAGAATACATAGATCAAGATTGTAATACCTCTAATTTTGACTTGGAATGTATGAAATGAAATTATATAAATGATGTAAATATGCTAGTATGGATTCCTAGTGTGGTGCTCAAGGCTAAGGCCTGACTAGTGAATGTGTAGGCCTATGGGAACATTCTAGATGAGGTGTTCAAGCTAGGATTGTTTACCATACTCATGTAAAGTCATAAGAGAAAGGGTCATTTTGAGGATCCAAGCTTCTTCCAAATATACATTGGCATGACACATGTGGAGGCCACTTCGTCATTAATGCATCGATAGATAATCAAATTCTTGGTATAGACATGAACTTGAAAGGCTACTGAAGAAGGCATTTGGGGTTCATCTATATCCAATTCAAAAATGATAAGATGTGTGTTAGAAGGATCAATTGCATGTAATGCAATTAGAAGAAATATATGTTGCACATGACAATTTTTTAGAACTTCAAAGGTAGAAATGGAAATGGGAGACTAGGCCAAGTCATCCACGAAACTATAGTTATGGGAAGCATTAGCATTTGGGTTATGGGTTGCATGACACAATGGAATATTGGGTACCTTAATAATAAGGCCAACATTATGTCATGTGAAATGTAAAGGTTCTTCTGATGAAGTTGAATCCTTGTCATTGTTGGAAATGACAAGTTCAACAAGCATACCATATTGATTACATCAATTTTTTAAGACTGATATCAACTCAGGTCATGAAGACATTCTAGAAAGAAGGTTCACCAAAATTGGTTGATGTAGATGGATGGTTAGGGTGAGGCATCACCAATTGTGGCATGACAAACCCCTGTGGTGGAAAGGGGTTTTTTTGTACCACTGGTTACTGTTGGAATATTCTCACCATCATTTTTATATTTTGCATGCTTGCATGCATCCAGTCATCATGCATGCATCATCATGCAAATGCATGCATCCAATCATCAGTATGGTAGTCTCCCAGCACCTAGTCCTCATTTTTTCATCCCCAGGAGCCTGTTTCTGCTCATTTCTAGCCCTCCTAGCCATATATGTTCCCTTTTTTTCATCACTGGAGTACAAGTGCTCCCTCTTCCCCCTATTTAGGAGATTCTTCAGTTAGTTCCTTGATTAGTGGATCCGCTCCTTGATCTAGGGACTAATTACTAGTTTAACTGATTGAACCACTTAGATAGACCTCCAGAGAGACTAGATCAGCTATACTGACTACTGAAAGCTCCTCACGAGCCCACATTGGAGTCTCTTCCCTACATTTGTGCCACATGCACCAGTTAGACTCAGTTAGACTCATTTGACTGATGTTTGACCACTTGTGACCACTATTACTGATTGGATGATGTCTCCAATGTCATCCAAGCCACATATTGAGGAGAATTCGAATGACCTTAGGAGGTGTTCAAATTCATTTGATTGTAATAAGTTATTATTCACTATTCAGAGTGACAGCTCACAGCTAATGTATGATACAATAGTTTTTGTCATTTCTTGTGTATGAGTGATTATTGAATCAACATTTCTTCTTCTTCTTTCTGCACTTCTTGAGTGCCTTTTAGTGAGTTCTTCTACATTTGAGTGATCCTACTTCTAAAATATCACATGGTATCAGAGCTGACAACAACTATTTGAATTGCAGCAACAGTAGTTGCAACAATTCTTTAAGCAGCTGTCTTTCATTGAGCACCAGAAGCCTCTAGGTTTCCACAACAAATCTTGGTGATATTTCCTTGAATTCACTGGAGCAATCCAGTGAGGTATATCCAGGTGTGAAGGACCCAGTCACATGTGCTCAGTGTCCTAAGGCAGTGTTCAATTCGAATTGCAGCAGATCTCCATTTCATAATTCTCATTTGTTTTGCAGGACTACCCCCTCTTCAACTTTGAATTCTTCAATATCATGGATCTCAAGTTGAATTCATTCAACCACTTCGAATGGAAGGAAAATATGCACATATTCTTGAATTCGAAGAGCCTTTCTAGAGTGGTGAATGGCTCTGCAGTTGAGCCCACTGGGGCAGTAGAGAAATCCAAGTACTTAGACAAGCTTGATGAAGCAGTAGGACTGCTGCTACTTAGCATTTCTGAAGACCTACACTTTCATGTTATCGATCTAAAGACTCCAAAGGAGGTTTGGGACAAGCTTGAATCTCTCCTTGGTTAGAAGGATGACTTGAAGGGTCATAAATTAGAAAATGAGCTCATCTCCTTGAGCCCAAATAGTTTCGAAACCATCACTGAGTTTCTCAATAAGTTCAAAAACTTGATTTCACAGTTGAAAAGTTATGGGATTGAGAAGGAAGAAAAACAACTCATTCTTGCCATTCTGTCGAAGCTAGGCCCTAATTATTCAGTGTTTGTTTCGACCTTCCAGTCAGCAAAGTTGTCCATTCCAAGATGGAAATTCCCTTCAATTGAATACTTCATCCAATCTCTCACACTTGAGGAGGTGAAGCTAGTGCACATGGGAGTGATAAAAACCAAATTGGATTCAGCTCTTGCAGCCACTGAGATGAGAAGAGCGAATGGTAAAGGAAAACAAAAAGTTTCTGATAGGAAGTCGAATGACCAAAAGCAGAAGGAGGCTCCAAACTAGTCAGATGGAGTTTCGAATCCTAAGAAGGACAAGACATCTCAAAATGGAAAATCCAAGTGCACATACTGTAACCGAGGATATCACCCTGAGAGCTCATGTATGAAGACGACCATTTATCTCATGGCTTCACTTCTTGAAAAAAATAATCTTCCAGTACTTGCATGTGCTATAAAGAAAGAGAGTGAACCATCTGGATCTGAGAAAAAGAGAGATGCTATGCCCTCATGGTAGGTGCATCAACTCAATCCTCCTTCATCATAGATTCAGGAGCATCAAGGCACATGTCTTCATCCAAGGATCTCTTCACTGGTTTTGAATCTACTGTTGGACCATCCATCATGTTGCGGAATGATTCTGAGGTCTCCTCTGAGGGGATTGGAAGAATCAAACTTGATCATGGGTACTTCTCAGATGTGCTCTATGTCCCCACACTCATTGCAAATCTACTTTCAGTATATCATATGACCCATACTGGAGATCCCAAGAGGGTGATCTTCTCTCCAAATGAGGTTGAACTTCAAGACATGGTATCAGGTTCTACCATTGCAAAAGGTGTTGCAAATCATAAGTCGAAACTCTATGATTTGTCCCATTTTCTACCTCTCTCTAAACAGTCTGCTCTTCACACTCATGGAAATGAAGAGAGTAGGCTATGGCATGAAATATTTGGGCACCTCAACTATCAATACTTGCAATACATGCATACTAAAGAGATGGTTGAAGGTATGCCCAAGATCAAGTTTGCCAAGGGAAACTGTCATGGTTGTTTGATTGGCAAGCATCCTGAAAAGAAATTTGAGAAGGGGAAGGCAAGGAGAGCCTCTCAACCTCTAGACCTGATTCATAGTGATGTTGCAGGGCCATTTCCAGATCTATCTTTGAACAAGGAAAGGTATATTCTTACTTTTATTGATGATTATTCAAGATTTACATGGGTATACTTTCTCATATTAAAGTCAGAAGTATTTGGATTCTTTAAGTTTTTCAAGTCTTCTGCAGAAAAGTTTTCAGATAGAAAGATCAAGTCCATTCACACTGATGATGGAGGAGAGTACATCAAGGGTGATTTTCAAACCTTTGTTGTTGAAGAAGGAATTGAGATGCAACATACTGTTCCCTATACACCACAATAGAATGGTGTTGTTGAAAGGAGGAACAGAACATTGAAAGAGATGGCCACCTGCATGCTAAATTTGAAAGGGTTGCACCCTAGTCTTTGGGCAGAAGCCATCAAATTTGCCACCTATCTTCAGAATAGAGTTCCTCACAAAGGAATCAAAGATATGACTCCTTTCGAAGCATGGATGGGATACAAACCCGATGTGTCTAATCTTAGAGTGTTTGGATCCAGAGCATGGGAAAGGATTCCAACTAAAAAAAGGAGAACCCTAGATCCACAAAGAAGAGAGTGTATTATGGTGGGTTATGCATTGAATGCAAAGGACTACAAGCTTCTTGATCCTTCTACTATGACAACATTCCTTGATAGGAGTGTATAGTTTGAGAAATGGCATCTACATGATGCTCATCCTGTTAAGAAAGAGAGATTTCCTACCACACCTCCATTGCTTGATGAGCTCCAAGAGAGTGAATCTTCATCACATGACAGTTCAGATTCAGAGTATAAGAGTGAAGATGATGAAGAGTGAATGCTAGATCCAGATCCACAAGAACTTGAAGATCTAGCACCAATTAGTGAAGATGCGCGAATGGAAGATCCAGATCCACAAGAACCTGATGATCTTGCACTTGATGATCCCCCTCTTCCTAGTTGGGCAACCACTACTCTTAAATCTATCGGAGATCTTGTTGGAGATCCACTTGATCCGAGGAGAACCAGATCTGATTTTTAGAATGGAAGGTTTCATCCTTCTCACATTACTGAATTTCTTGCCGATAGATATTTCTCCGGTCGAGAAGTTGTAACGAATATAAATGACATTAAATATAAAATAAATAACAATGTATATAATCACACAAATAAATTGTTAATTAGTGTAAATATTAGAGAGACGTGAATTTTGAGAGTCACTATCAATCCTATAAAAACTAGGCTATCTTATCATTGTAAATCATCTATCAATTAATTATTATACTATTCATATATATTTATTCTCAGCATGGAAGTCGGATTCGCTTCATAACTTCACAACCGAACACGGTTGTAGCATTTGATATCAGAGCCTGTTCGGCTCCTCGGCTTCTTTGATTCATCCTTCGCTCCCATCATCTCACTCCCTCACAGTTTCCTACCATCATTCCCTTCCTCCATCCCGCCATTCCTCCACCCCTCCTTAACATTGGCACACCTTTCCAGCCTCCTCTCCTCCTATACGTATCCCTCATCCCTCATGTTCCACACACCTCCCTGCACACTCCCTTCCCCGCGCTCCAACTTCCATCCTGCTCGTCCTCCACTTCCGCAACTCCACGCTCCCCCCGCTCTCCACCTCCGATACCCCCCCTCCTGCTGCATCCTCCACACTCCACCCTTGTCGCTGCCCTTTCTCCCATCCACAACCGCACAACACCTTCGCAGCTCCTCCAACTGCTGCACCCTCTCCACACTTCCCTCCACGCATACTCTACACAATCCCCCCCTCCATTCCAACTCCCTGCCATCACTCCTGCACCTCCCCACTTCCCCCATCCCATACTCCAACGCATCCACTCCCTTAAACTCCCCTCCCACCTTCCCTTCCATCCTCTTGCTCTACGCCAACCATCGCCTACGCCTCCCTCCCTGCCAACCACCTTCGCCTCCCTCCTCGCCAACCACCTCAGCCCTAACCTGCAACAAAACAAAAACAAAACAAAATAAACAAATAAATAAATAAAAATAAATTTTATAATATTTTTTTTTCCAAACTTTATAATAAAAATATTTAAATATAATATTATTATTTTTATTATAAACGCTATTAATTATAGTAATTAGCATTACTATAGTGATTATCACTTCTCCCTAAGACATTAATTGTCTTTTTCCTTACCCCATAAACCAAAATAACTCCCCCATATCCACCCCCCCATAGCAGATCGAGAACCATGACAAAAATGAAGGACCGACTGGAAAAATTAGAAAAAGACCAAATTAGAGATTTAAAAATCCTCGAAGGTATAAACACTAGAATGGACAAACTTGACAAAGAGTTTCAAGAATAAAAAGAAGAGTTTTTCGCGCAAGGTGAAATACGAAGTTGTCGGAGTAGTCTCATGGGAAATGAAAGCATACTTCGATGCAGGACTAGAAAATATCAAGCAGGTTTTTAAGGATAGAGATGACACTAGAAATGTCGAGTTGCCCAAGGGAGACCACTCATGTCGCAATAAAACCAATACCAATGATCATCAACCAAATTCCCCCAAAGTGGAGATCCCGGAATACCATAAAGACTACAATCATCATAAACCATATTGGGCCACAATGCAATCGGTAGGAGTATACTCAATGAAACCTAAATTGGAGTTACCCAAGTTCAATGGAGAATCAAAACAGAGCGTGGCATGGATCAACAAGGCCGAAGAATTCTTCGACATTCACAAAATCTTATCAGATGATGAGAAAATTAAATACGCCTCCATGCAGCTTGAAGGTTGGGCATACAATTGGTACATGTCGTGGAAGAAAACGACAAAAGTATGTGCCTACAGTTGGGACACATTCAAAAATGATTTTTTTAAAAGATTCGAAGATGTGACAAAGAAATAATTTTTCGCCAAACTAACTAGGCTATAGCAAGAAAGCAACGTGGAAGAATACACCTACGCATGGGAAGCATTAGCGACACGTGTGCCAGAATTAACAGAAGTTCGGCGACTCTAGACATATATATTTGGTCTTAAACCATACATAAGAGACGAATTAGAATTACATAACGTGTCCAATTTGGATAAGGCTAGGCGCAAAGCAAAACTTATTGAGGAGAAATTCAAGAACCCTAACAAGGGATATTTGTGACAACAAGAGACCCAGTGCAAGTATTGCGAAGATACATGCTCACCCGGTCATCAATGTAACAAATATCAGTCATATGGCTATGAAGTTGAAAAGAGCTCAAAAACATCGAGCAGTCGCACCGAACGACCGAAAAAACAAGAAGAATACTTATCGTCGTTGTGGAGAAGATTGGTTTCTAGGCCATAAATGCAAAACCAATCACACAGTACATTGCAAAATCATTAATGGGAAGCAAGTACAGGTATCAAGAGAGGCAGATACAGCTGATTCAAATACAGACACAAGCTCATCTAAATCATCAATTGTGACAATTACGTGTACTCAACAAGTTTGTAAGGAAGAAAAGGTAGAGACACCTAAGAAAGATTACACCAAACATAAGGGAGCCAAGCACTCACAAGAAAATATATTCCACCTCAGTTGAGAAATCATGACATCCCCAAAACGGAACAACTCATATTCTGAGTAACAAAATCAAGGAATTCAGGACCAAAAAGACTACAACTTAATGGGAAAATTAAAGATAGGGATGTCACAATTTTGTTCGATTTTGGAAGTACCCATAATTTGATCGACAACAATAAGGCAAAGGAACTTAATCTTTTTGTGTTTCCCGCAAAAGGGCTTAAAGCATCAACCATCGCTAATCAACGCATAGAAGAAGTAGGAAAATGTCATAAGGAGTCATTACACATACAAAACTTACACCTACAACTCAAGTGTATTGCTTTACCACTCAAGGAAGTAGACATGGTATTAGGTGCCGACTGGTTAGCATCACTAGGGATGTACTCTACCAATATACAAAAACAATACATGAGTTTTACATGGAATGGAAGTATCGATTGTATGGTCTAAAGAATTCGCCACCCAAGCAGAAAGAGTCGCAGCATAAGAAGGACCCAGCCCATCATCAAGATAGAGAGACCAGTCCAGATCACTTAACTCAAATCAAGCATCAACACAAATCAAGAATAAAAGACGATGTCCGCAAATACAGATTTGAGGACAAAGCTCCCTTTAAAGGGGGTGGAAATGTAACGAATATAAATGACATTAAATATAAAATAAATAACAATGTAGATAATCACAGAAATAAATAGTTAATTAGCGTAAATATTAGAGAGACGTGACTTTTGAGAGTCACGATCAAGCCTATAAAAACTAGGCTATCTTATCATTGTAAATCATCTATCAATTAGTTATTATACTATTCATATATATTTATTCTCAGCATGGAAGTCGGATTCGCTTCATAACTTCACAATCGGACACGGTTGTAGCAAAAGTCCACTTACCATTTGGGGTGAGTGATGTACATGATTGCTCATCCTACCACAATCTATCTTGAGGGGGGGATTTCTTCCCACTGGGTTTTCCCTCTTTCCTCACTTTATTTATTTAGATTGTTGTACGGGGTGACCTTTGGTCTCAGTTACCAAGGCCCTACCATTTCAGTTGTTCCTCATAGTTTGGCTTGCGGGGGGGTGTTGGAACATTCTCACCATCATTTTTATATTTTGCATGCATCCAACCATCATTTTTATATTTTGCATGCCTGCATGCATCCAACCATCATGCATGCATCCAGTCATCATGCATGCATCCAGTCATCAGTATGGTAGTCTCCCAGCACCTAGTCCTCCGTTTTTCAGCCCCAGAGCCTGTTTCTTCTCAGTTCTATCCCTCCTAGCCACAGATGCACCCTTGTTTTCATCACTGGAGTACAAGTGCGGCCTCTTCCACCTATTTAGGAGATTCTTTAGTTAGTTCCTTGATTAGTGGATATGTTCCTTGATCTGAGGACTGATTACTAGTTTAACTAATTGAACCACTTAGATAGACCTCCAGAGAGACTAGATCAGCTATACTGACTACTGACAGCTCCTCATACGCCCACATTGGAGTCTCCTTCCCTACATTTGTGCCACATGCACCAGTTAGACTCAGTTAGACTCATTTGACTGATGTTTGACCACTTGTGACCACTATTACTGATTGGATGATGTTTTCAATGTCATCCAAGCCACACATTGAGGAGAATTCGAATGACCTTAGGAGGTATTCTAATTCATTTGATTGTATTCATTTATTATTCACTATTCAGAGTGCCAGCTCACAGCTGATGTATGATACAACAATTTTTGTCATTTCTTGTGTATGAGTGATTATTGAATCAACATTTCTTCTTCTTCTTTTTGCACTTCTTGAGTGAGTTTTAGTGAGTTATGCTACAGCTGAGTGATCCTACTTCTAAAATATCACAATTACATTGTAGGAGGATGAGTAGGTGGAGTATTGGTTTGACCTTGTGGGTTGTTCGCAATCTCATACTTGTTGGCCTCATCTGATAGTTGGCGAGCCCTAACAAGGTGCAAAAAATGGTGAGTATAAAATTCATAAAATATAAGAAAAGAAGTTACACATATGGTTAGTCTATAACTAATGGTTTTACCCTATTGGGTATGTTTGTTTGGATCCTGATTTGCAGGGTTATAATTTCCTCTAGTGTTAGTAGGAGGGTTAAGAGGTTGACCTCCACCTTCCTTATTTTGATTATTTCCTTTATTCTTCCCATATTGATTACATCAATTTTTAAGCCTGATATCAACTCAGGTCAAGAAGACATTCTAGAAAGAAAGTTCACCAAAATTGGTTGATGTAGATGGATGGTTAGGGCGAGGCATCACCAATTGTGCTGTGACAAACCCCTGTGGTGGAAAGGGGTTTTGTTGTACCATTGGTTACATTGTATGAGGATGAGTAGGCAGAGTATTGGTTTGACCTTGTGGGTTGTTCACAATCTCATACTTGTTGGCCTCATCTAATAGTTGGCGAGCCCTAGCAAGGTGAAAATAATGGTGAGTATAAAATCCATAAAATATAAGAAAAGAAGTTACACATATGGTTAGTCTATAACTAAGGGTTTTACCCTATTGGGTATGTTTGTTTGGATCCTGATTTGCAGGGTTATAATTTCCTCTAGTGTTGGTAGGAGTGTTAGGAGGTTGACCTCCACCTTCCTTATTTTGATTATTTCCTTTATTCTTCCCATTATTATTCTTCTTATTGGTATTAGGTTGCAAATTTTGATTGTTGGGTGAGGCTAGTTTGACATATTTTGCTAATCATAAACCTACCCTAGTGGAAAAGGGGGAGGTTGAGGAGGTTGTTGGGTTGGAGGCCTTGACAGAGGGCTAGGGAAAGGTTAATAAGGGTTATGGCTAGTAGAGCCACTTATGTGGTGGAAGCAACGCTGCACATAGGACCATAGAAACGGGGGTATGACGAGGAATTGAGTATGAGGTACGTGTTCCGACATGCGAGGATGAGTGCATAAGGTTAGGAGGTAGGCAAGGCATAAGTGGTTGCCCCACATTAGAACACTCACCACTATAGGGTATTACTATACAAATAATTGTGAGTGGAAGGTGGCATTTGATTGTATGTACTAGGAGAAGATGTCACTACAATAATCATACCATCCACAAAATAAGAGGCCCTCGACTAGTATTTCCATGGTGAGTCACTATTGGGTGCATTTGGGATGATATAATACATATATCAAGATTGTAATACCCCCAATTTTGACATGGAATGTATTAAATCAAATGATGTAAATGATGTAAATATGCTAGTATGGATTCCTATAGCACAGTTCAAGGCCAAGGACTGACTAGTGAATGTCCAGACATGTATAATGTAAATATTATGTTGGAAAAATAATAAAATTGTCCAAGATGGTTATGTAAAGAGCACAAGAGGGGATATGATTCCATTAGAGGGGAAGAAGAAGAAAGGGGGCCTATGGGATATTAAATCCTCTATTTCCATTTGTTAACCTTGGAACTCATCCATTTGCTGCCATGTGCCTTAAATGAGCCAATTACCTCCTTTTGACCGTTAAATCCAATCATTGAATGCATGTGTGAGGTTGGTGGGGAAATGCTTCTCATGTAGTTATGGAAGCATGGGATGAACATACTTCTACAACCGTTGTAAGAGTCCTCTCTTCTATGGCTAGAAGTTATGTCAATTGTCGGTTCACCATTCTCTCATCTCCTTTGGATTATGCCAATTATTCACATGCATATTTTTGGACAATAGATTTTTCATCAGGAAGAGTTTTCCTTTTATTATTCATACCATTTCCATTACCGTTACCATACTGTGCAATAACCAGAAATTCAAATTTGGAAGGAGAATTGTAGAAATTAGAGAAAGGAGAATGGTTGTAGGTGAGAAAATATGTTGGAAATGATAGGAAACTTTACCCATTATGTTTTTCCTGCTTCTACATGCTTGAAAATCCATGAATTAAGGATTAAAGGAGGTTCTCCAACATCATACAACATATTAGACTCTTTCTGCACACACTAGTAAGCATTGTAAGGGTTAGATTTACTGAGGGAAGTGTGGAGTAGTGAAGGGAAATGCATTCCTTGTGATGTGTGGGGAAGTAAAAGAGAGTGGCATGGTTGGGATGACTGAGTGAGATCCCTGTAAATGCTCAAAGGTGGGAAGTTTGGCTAAGCATGAGAGAAAATGGGTTGTGGGCTGAGAGAAAAAATCCAGTAGGTGTTTGCTTCTCCCTGGTGGCCCCATATCCTAGCTTGGGGGTGGTATATACAACTAATACCTAAGGTTGGGTGGAAAATCATTCTTACATAGCAAGTTGCTTGTATCTTCTTAGTTAGAAGTTAAGTATTTTATTTGTATATGAACGTGAAATGATTTTATTTTATGTTGTGATGAATATGATTGATCATGCATGATGTGTGTGTGGATGGAGTTTTAGTTCCACCGTGTTTTACATTTATGCATATGCACATACAATTCTTATTTATGAATTCGTATTATGGTCCATGGAGCGAAATTAAGAAACCCACAATTTGTAAATATCCCATTTTCCTTGTCAGAATGGTGGATTGGGACATGACATAGACTGGGAATTGATCAAATCATATTGCTAATCCTTTAAAATAGATTCATAATCTATTTTTGGTGATTTAGAAGTAGTGTCCTTAACTATGATGGGTAGAATGGATTTCAAGAACTAAATTGTAAACAAGCAGTTGTCTAATGTTGGGGGTGACTTGATTAATCATTTCTTAATTATATTAAGATGGTATGAAAAGGGGGAAAGTGGTTTCCTCAAGAGGAACCACATGGAAAGTAAAAATCATGCATATATGATGTGAGAACTAAGTTAGAGAGTCTTCAATTCCTTCATTCCTCTTCCATACATTTTAGAGGGGATATGGTGGCTGGTACATTACTTGAGAAGGGAAAACCAAAGTTCATAATTTTTCCTACCAATAACCCTGGAAAATTGGTTATAATGGGCATGGTTCCCTTGTGAGAGGAACCTAGTCTATAGCTAAGGTCCCTTAGTAGAGTCCCATCACAGAGACTCCTTGGATGGAATTTGTTGGAGCATTGGAAGGGAACGGGGAAAACCTCAGGGACTGCGGTGTAGAGAAGGGGGTTCCATTTCTTGTGTTGTGTATATTGATGGGGGATTAGTGCTAGTGAATCAAGAACATTATGGAGGGATGTTCTACACCAGATGGTTGCATGAACTAAGTTTGGTACAAGATCTTGGTACTTCACCTCTTGTGGATTGATAGCCCCAGCTCGGGGTAAGCCTTTTTCATAGAAAGAATACATGTGATAGAGTGCCTTTAACTAGGAGGCACGCCCTTCACTTGCAAATAATCAGAGGACCATTTACCATAAAGATAAGTGTTAAATATGCATGAATTTCCTGGTTTATATTGCTATCATGAATTTAGTTGATTGTTGTTTATGAAAATGTTTGTGCATGGACTTAATGGTCATTCTATTTATGAATTCATGATAGGAATGCATGCATACTATAGAATGAGTAATTTAGAGGAATGATTTCTATATATTACTTCCACCCTAATATAAATGCATAGTGAGTCAATGGAAATTGGAATAAAACATTAGACATTAAGGGACTATAACCATATTGGATTACCCCATTACCTCAACAATGATAAAGGGGTGGTTGGGTATGTTACACCATTGTTGTTATCTATTGTAAGCTTCCCTTTCTCACATATTCAATTAGTAGTGCAAAAATCTCACTAATTTTTTTAATGAAGTTCTTGTAAAAGCTTGCTAAACCATGGAAGCTCCTTATATTGAATACAATATTTGGTATTGGCCATTGAACAATTGATTTGACCTTTTCTAGACCCATATTCAACACTTCTTTAAATATCACAAATCCCAAGTAGAGTATCTTACCATGCATGAACAAACCTTTATTTATATTTATTAGCATATTTTCCTTCCTTGGCTACTCCAACACTCACCTTAAGTGTGCCAAACGCTCCTCTTTGATCTTTCTAAACACTATTATATTATAGTATATTATCAAGATACACTATCACAAATCTACCCAAGAATGGTTTCATTACCTCATGCATCAATCTCATAAATGTGCTCGATGCATTTGTCAAACCAAATGGCATGACTAGGCTATTCATTGACAAATTCCATGACTAGGCTATTCATTCAACCCTTCTTTCTGTTTGAAACTAGTTTTCCACTCATCACCTTGATCCTAAATCCTAATTTGGTGATAGTCACTCTTCAAATAAATCTTTTTGAAATACTTAGCTCCACTCAAACAGTCCATCAAGTCATCCATTATGGGCAAAGGAAATCTATACTCAATGGTTATTTTTTCATGGCTCTCGAATCCATGCATATCCTCCATTCCCATCTTCCTTTAATTGGTGCAAGGAAAGGTAACACTGCACATGGAGTTAGGCCTTCCTTTATCAAATAATTATTCAACGGGTCTTGGACTTGCATTTTTATCTCTTCACTCTATTGGTGGCATTCTATGAGGAGCCTTATTCAACAAACTTGAACTAGGAATCAAATATATCTTATGAGACGTGTTCCTCATTGGTGGAAAACCAATTAGCAAGTTATTTGAAAGGACTACCTCATATTCTCCCCGTAGCTCCACTTTTCTTGGTACCCCATGCTTCAATTCAGAATCCTCTTCCCTTGGAATAATTGCATAGCAACATTTTCATATATTTACATCTTTCAATAAATCCTTCGTTGAAACCAGTATAACTCCATTGATGTTGTTTTCTTCTCCTTCCTCCATTAGCTACAACTCCAAATTCTTATCATCATTCACAAAGTGGTAAGTGTTCTTTCTACCATCGTATTTACCTTTGGTCATATTGATACATTCTCCCCAACAAGATATAGAATGCATCCATTAGCATGACATCACATTCGATTTCATCAGAGTATTCTCCAACATGAAATCTCATCTTGCATTGTTCTATCACATTTATTTGATGACGTTTGACTAGTGAAGATACTTTGTATGAATTGGGGTGTGGCATGCATTTCAAATTCATATTTTGAGCCATTTCCATACAGCAAATTGCATATGCTTCCTCCAAATATGATTTATTTATAACACTTTTCAACAAACTTGCATTTTATTCTTTTTTTTCTCAACTAAGGTCCTTCCTCTTTCTTCTCGAGTTTCAACATCGCCCTTTGGGTCATTAAGTTCTCTTCATGCTCAGGTTCTATTGCCACTATTTCTTCTTTGTCTAATCTTTCTTCTACATGCATTACTTGTGCTCTTGCATCTTGTCTTCTACCTTCATTTCTATGTTCTGGACATTCATATGCTCGAAACATGTGCTTGCAAAACCTCTATTGTTAATCCCTCTTTATTGTGACATTACATTTCTATTATTATATTAGTATGATTGATCAGCTAGGGCCTTAATTGTAACTGTATGATCAACTAGAATTGTAAATGTACCCGTTGTTTCCTATATATATATATATATATGCCAAGGAGACCTAGTTTTAGAATCATCTCATCTTGTCTTTGCATTTGATACATTGTATAAGGAGGTTTCCCCCTTGAAGAGGCTTCTTATTCATCTCTTTATTTCATTCTTAGGGCATTGGGATTACTCTTTCTTCCTATTTTTATGCTATTTTGGGAATTCTGTGCATAACATCTACCATGTCTTCTTCCATTGGATTTCCTACCTCTTTGGGGGGGGGATTTCTTTCTTTGGTTCCTCGGTAAGGGATGATGGTCTCTCCTTCTTTCCCGCTAGGTTTTTGGTACCTTCCATTACTATATTGTCCTCTTCCTCTATAAATTTTGACCTACGTCTTTTCTTAATTGTTGTTTTCTTGCTAGTTTCTCCTCTACTCTCAAGGCCAACTAATAGGCCTCCTCCACTGGCTGAAATCTCATTAAGTTGATTTCATCTTGAATGGCCAGCCTTAAACCATTAACATATCAAGAAATATTCTCAACGTTCTCCTCCATGTGATTAGATTTAACAGTCAATTTATAAAACTACTCACGTAGCCTTTCACACTCGTTTATTTTTGCCTTAGGTGTTGCAACCCCCTTAAGAAATTCAACAAATAATTATGGGACATAAATTTCCCTTCCAAATTGGCTACCATCCTATCGCATTCCTTAATTTTTTGTTTTCCTCTTCGATCCATATCAATCTAAACCCCTTTCAACTACAATGTAGTGTGTCCCTTCAATTTTGTACTAGCAAAATTAACCCTCTGAGGGTCTTCCACATGTTCACACTCAAAATATTATTTAATATCAATGATCTAATTGATCAAACAATCGGGATTTAAATTACATGAAAACATGGGAGCTATTTCAATTTTTGGCTTACTTCCCATTCTTGCAATGGCTTGCACAATTTTTTCCTCTGGTTGGGCTCCTCTTCCTCTTGATCTATTCATTGGGATTCATTTTATCTTTCTCATTCTTTCTCAACATAATTCTCACCATAATCAATCTTTACTCACCTTCTATTTGCTTCCAAGGCATTAAGTCTAGCCCATGTTACTTGCAACAATCTTGCATGTCGTCGACATCTCCTCCATGGGGTCTACACCTACTACATCCAGCAAGAACATCTCTATGTGCCATATTGTAGTCTTCTCTACGATATGCTTTTGTAGCTTCTTCATATTCCTCACAACTCTTCCTAGCGATTGCTTCCACTAATGTCTCCAAACAAATTTAAACCACAACTATACTTAAAATCATTCCACTAGTGTTGTCTCCAAATAGGAAGTAGAGGGGCGAGGAGAGAAAACAAGTAAACTCAAAGGAATATTCAAAGGCAAATGCAAAGGGACGATTCAAAGTCCAAAGTTTTGACTAAAGGAAAGAACCTATGGAGAAACCCATCTCTATTATACAAACTAAGCTAGCACCTTTAGTTTTATAGAGACAAGGTTGAGGATGTAGCTAATTCTAAAATCCAAGAAGAAGAAGAGAAAATGGTTGGCTTACATCCACATTTTTCATGTTTTTTATTCTTTTTAAAGACAAGGGAGCTCCTACTAAAGTTATCCACCCTTTTTTGGGACAAGGGCATTCTTAACTAGAGTAAACCCCCCATTATAGGGACAATAGAACTCCTAACTAGAGAAATACCCCTCTTTTAGAAAGGATGGTGTCCTCACAGCAGTTCTCCCCCTTTTCGGGGATCCTACTGCAATTTTACCATTGTTTAGGATGAATGCGCTCTACTTGGCTATGTTTTTCTAGTTAGACTTCAGTTAACTCATGCATGACTTAGTTAACTAACTACTTGGAGTTCTAGGTCCAGTTAACACTAGTTGCTCATTCATGGTTGATTTAGCTACCTCATGAGGTAGTTCTAAGGCTATTCATCCCTAGATGTTCATACATGGTCAAGCTCACTTCCTAAGAAGGGAAGACTTACCTATTATGGGCTAGTTAATTGTAGAGCACTCATGCATAGCTTAGTTAACTACCTCACATGGGTGCACTAGGTTGTTCATGTCTAGTTAAACATTAGACTGCTAATGGATGGCCAAGTTTACTTCCTAAGGAGGGAACACTTTGCTATTCAGGGTCATTGCTCTTGATTTTCACTAGATTTTATGCTTATGCACATAATTAAGCCTAGCTTGGTTATATATACATGAAGGATTTCATCTCATTGATCAAGCATCCATTCATGTATTCTATTGATCATTTAATTGATTAATAACATTGCATTGCTTGGATATTTACTTGAATTCTCTCTTATCTTCTATGGATTGCTTACTATTTTACTTCTCCATTTATCTTCTAGATCCATTGGTTCAAAACCTTATATGGTATTAGAATCTTGGTGATTCTAAAGAAGTTGTATACATGTTTACAAGTGGAAGAGAAGGACCGTGATTATAGATGGATTGGCTCATTGTACAAGAAAGGCAAATTCACATGATAAGATTTATTACCAATCATAGTAATTCCCACCACAATTTCCGCAATCACTCAAGGTTGGAGCTATTGGATTGCAAAGACTAGATTTTCTAGATATTACCTTGTCTTCAGGTGCTTTTTGAAGGTAAGAGAGGCAATGGCTAGTATGGTATCAAGTGAATCATGGAATATTTTGAAAGACAAGGCTACATCCGCATCTAACAAGCATGATTTTCAGGAGTTGGAGGACACCATTCTTGATGGTTAGTTTTGGGAAAGTGTTAGGTATGTGTTGCAATTCACCAAGCCCATTTATAACATTATTCGGTTTGCAAACACTGATCAACCAGTAATTGGGGAGGTGTATGAGCAAATGGATAACATGCTAGGCCAAATAAAAGATATTTTTTAACCAAAAGATGCCATCTTGCATGATCATATTCATAAGCATGTGGCCAAAAGGTGGGATAATATTAATGTTCCACTCCATGACTTAGCATACATCCTCACACCAAAATACTATTCTCCATCTTGGTTGGCCAAACCAACACCTGGGGTGGGATCAAGAAAAAATCCCACATAGATCCAGAGGTGCAGAATGGGTACATGCTAGCATTAGACAAGCTGGCCCCTGAAGAAGAAGAGTGTGCCATATTGCGTGGTGAATTGAGAAATTACCTTAGTCAACATGGAGTGTTTGCTAATTCGCATGCAAACAAAGATCGAGATAGGTTGGCTCCTATTGAGTGGTGGAACATGTATAGATTCTCAACCATACAATTGCATTAGAGTGCTTTCACGGGTGGTTAATAGTTCTTCTGTAGAGAGGTGTTGGAGCACATATAGCTACATCCACAATGTGAAAAGAAACAACCTTAATGAAAACCAAGCAGAAAGATTGGTTTTTGTGCGTTACAACTTGAGGTCGTTGTCTCATTATTGTGAGTGGACCAAAAGTGATAGAACATATATCACGTGGGATAACAACCCAGAGGAGAATAATTTGGAGGATGGAGCCTTGGATTTAGAGCGCTTGGAGGATGAAATTTTGGGTGATGATGATGGTGACCGTGTAGCAGTAGAGATGCCACCCCCATCTACTAGTAGTGTTCCAGATGCACCATCTTTTCCTTTAGCTTCACAACCTCCATAAGTGCATGGGGGTCGTGTAGCCGTTGGATGTGGTTCACGACCACTTCCACCTACTCAAGATGAGGAGACTCCTACTCCCACTACTTATAGATCACAAGAAAAAAATTACAAGTTTCTCGTGGCAAGAAATGTTTTTAGCACTTGTCTTTTTCTAGTTTTCAGTACTTTATAAATTGTAACTATTGACTCTTCAATATTTATTATGGTCTATTTTGTAATAATTATATGGAAACTTAAGTTTTATGTTTGAATTGAACCTACCTTTGAAGTTCATTGCTTTCAACTTTGCACTATTGATTGCATAATAGCATATTATAATTGTTTGGTAATTACTAATGAATACGTGCTTCATGAATCGTTTCATTTCATGGTTGATGTTCTCTATTATAGTTTCGTTACAAGTACAACTTTAGTGATGAGTTTGATGAGTCTTGACTCATGACAAATGTTATATATTGAAAATTTGAAACTTTAAGGTTGATTTTATGGTTGATCATTTGATGACAATGCTATAAGTTATAACTACCAGATGATTGATGTTATATAGTTTAATCCATGTTTAATTTATTTATTTTGCAACTAATTCAACATTCTACATGGTTTTGTTGACATATATGCATCAAAATATATAAAAATATATATTATATAAAAACGCTCCCACCCTGAAAGCTTTTGAAATTTTCGCTTTTCGCTCCGCTCCTACTCTCCACTCCCAACAATGTAGGGAGCAATGCAAGAAAGAATGCATTTTATTTAAACAAATAAATGATCAACAATGGTAGTGAAGTTGGACCTCTTTGATGCATATAAGAGAGAAAATTGGCTCTATTTAAGATTAGTGACCATTCACATTGGGTTCAGTGTGCACTTGGTCAATTGGATTTTGCATTGTCTCACCTCAATATCCTTTACAATCCTAATTAATGGTTCAACCTCTACCTTCTTCAATCCTTCTAGAGGTCTCAAGCAGAGATGCCCATTGGCTTCTCTACTATTTTTTATCATTGCTGAAGACCTTAACGGAGGTATAATTGAGGGGAAAAGCACCAAAATTTTAAGTATAAAAATTGGAAGATAACCTGACCCATTTAATTTTTGTTGATGATGTTTTACTTTTTAGTGATGGGACTAGGAGTGATGCTATCAAAACTTAAGGAAATTCTAGATCACTATTGTTTAGCCATAGGAATGACAATGAAGATGAACAAATCCTGCATATACTTTAATGGGCTAAAGGAGTCTCAGATCAAACACACCCTATAACTCTTACCATACGATTGTTCAGACCTCTATGTATGATTTAAATATCTATGTTTTTTTGTAAAACCTAATGATTATGGCATAAATGATTGGAAATGGCTACTAGCAAAGGTGGAAAAGAGGATAAATAACAAGTGCAATAGAGGGTTATCTAGAGGTGGAAGATTAATTCTTGTCAAATTAGTGTTAAAGGAAATCCTAGTATATTGGCTCACTCTGGTCAACATTCCAAAATGAAAACTTGAGAAAATCAAGAGAACAAGCTTCAAATTTATGTGGTCAGGGAATAGGGAGAAAGTGGGCATTCCCCTACTAAAGTGGCAAGCTATAGCAAAGCAAAACAAACTGGTTGGATGGAATCTAAAAAACATATATCAATTTAGGAAAGCAATGGTAGCTAAAAGCGTGTGGAGATTGATATCAAAGGATGGACTCTAGATTTAATTTGTTGTTCAAAAATCTATTCAACCTAATACAATAGAAGAATGAATTAAAATCCCAAACAGTCCACCTACAATGCCTCTATCATATGGAAAAAAATGGTATAGGCCTTCCCATTGATAGGGAAATGAGTAGCTTAGAGGATTGGAAATAGAGAAAAGATTAGGATTGAGATGGATCGTTGGGTGCGTAGTGGCATTGCATTCAAACTACTGGATCAGGGTAATTTTTAAGGGCGAAATTTCGCCAATTGGCTATTTTTCGGGGTCTTTTTTCAAAAAATAAATTCGCTAGTTGGTCATTTTTAGTCTCTAATATCGCCTATATTTACATAATATATGTTTTTTTATCATAATATTCGCCAAAATATATACATTTCAGTAGTAAATTGTATGTTTAATATTTAATATTCGCCTACCTATCTATATACATGTTTTTTTCAATCCAAAATAATTGCCTATGATACTATACTTAAGTATAATATTAGAATCATTAAAAAATACCCTAGATAACATCCATTGAAAGAGAAGGAATTATCAATCTAGCCCACCCAGCTTCTCTAGAGCCATATGACAACAAGGTTGGAAGAGAGCAGAACAGCTAAGCCTAGAAGGGCAAGAAGATACAATGAGAAACATATACAGAGAAACTAAAACTAAGCCACGTCCAAATAAAGAAACAGAAGATGAACTTGTCTAGTCCAACACTAGTGCTAAGAGTCTACACTCCAAAACTAAGATATAAAGCAATGCATACATCAGACAAACTAGAAGAGCCTCAATGGTGGTGCAAGGCATTATAGAAAATTAAAGCGGTATAAAGGCTGAAATCATTAAGTATTTGGCAATCAAGAACAAAGATTTTACATGAGAAGTACTTCAAAAATTGAATAGAGATGAGCCAAGTAGATGCAATCTATGACAAGAACAAAAAAGACAATTCATTTACTAATCTATTGCCCTACACACAAAGAAAGATAGAGATGAAATGGACTCTCTCGTAGGGATAAAGGACAACAGGGAAGGAGATGAGATAGTGTTATTGATTGCCTCGAGAAATGGATACAAAATCTAGAACTCGAGGAATCCAAAGGTCTTCCTTTAATTATCTCGTGGGGCATTTGGCTGAACACCGAAATTTTCGAGGATATGTATATCCCTCCCTTCCAATGTATTTCTCAAGCAAAATATATTTTCTCAAGTTTCAAATCTGATTCCGAAGCCATTATTCAAAGACAGCTAACACATGCTTCAATTGATAAATCTGTGGCTTGGGGTAGGTATTTTGACAAGCAAATAACATTAATCAACCAAAAAAGTCACGTTGGAGGTATAATTTTTCTAAAAGACTCCCACAACATCAAATTCAAGGCCAGAGTAGGGCAAGGGGGAAACAATTATGTTTAACTTTTTGCTCTAAAACCTTTTTTAAAATTGGTTGCTCAACTAGGAATATAAAAAATATAAGTTTTTGATGACTGAATAATTGTAATTAACGGGATGAATGGAAAAAAAAGCCCAGTATGAGGGAGATCTTGTAACATGTGAGTGTTTGTCAAGTTTGTCGAGTAACAAAATAATACAAAGTAAAAAGTAATAAATATTATGTCGGCCATAAACAAAAAAGAATAATACAAAGTAAAAAGTAAATATGAGACTTAAACTAGAGACTTTAGAGCTTAGGATTAGGTGGCTAAAGTATTGCACTCAAGGAGCTATTCAAGGAGAGGTTTGCACCTCGAGAGATTTGATCGCCTAGGATTTGGATCTATGTTGGTTTATAATAAAATTAAAGCATATTCATCCGAGTGAAACGAGGTGCATGGAGGAGATGTTGTAACGTGTGTGGATGTAACGTTACACACGAGTATGAGGGAGATGTTGTAACGTTACATTACACGAGTAAAAAGTAATAAATTATATTATGTCGGTCATTAATAAATTCATTTCGGCTCATAAAATAAAAAAATTAATGAAAGTCTTTAAAAATATCCATGTTGGCTCATAAAATAAAATATTATGAAAAGTAATTAAAAAATCGATGTTCGTTTATAAAATAAAAACTTAAAACTTAAACCCTAGTCTATCAATCAAGAGATATCAAATTTCTTGAGTTTAAATTAAAAAAAAGAAATACACCTCAAGAAATTGGATCCCTCTCAATGCTTGATAGATACGGGTTTAAGATAGATCTATGCTAATTTTTCTAAAAGACTCCCACAACATCAAATTCAAGGCCAAAGTAAAACAAGGGGCAAACAATTATGTTGAACTTCTTGCCCTAAAACTTTTTTTAAAATTGGTTGCTCAACAAGGAATATAAAAAATATAAGTTTTCGATGACTTAATGATTGTAATCAACTGGATGCATGGAAAAAAAAATCGGCAACCCTTGTTCTAATCCAATTTATAATAAAACTAAAGCATATTCATCCATGTTTAATTGAGTTTGCTTTGAACATGTTTACAAAGAACTTTGTCCAAGTAGGGGATTCAGTTGGCTACTGGTAAAGGGTTCTGGAGGGCAAACAAGGATTGTGACATCCTTCAAAAACACCATTTCACCGTCCTTGTCTGATGATTATACTGACAGCCAGCTTTCAGATCGACATATTGTTTTGATCTTGAGTCTGAAGAGGGGACCAAATTTATTGCAGGAAGTTTTTGTGTGCTGATGCATTTTACATATATTTGTATCAAAGGAAATATATTACTCACACAAACAATTAGCATGGAATATATTGCTGAAGATTTCCTCCATTACCTGAATTTTGCTATGCAGAAAACATGTAATGACAGTTCCTTGGTTATCATTGCATTGGCCATCTTTTTTGTTTTCTTATTGAGATGAGCAAAACAGTGACTCTTTCTTAAAGCTGTAGCTTGTAAGCATATACAAAATGTATTTTTCTTCCCACTCACGAAATATACAATACGATATCTTTTCTGGGAAAAAAAATATTACAAGAGGTGCCTGCAACAATGGTGCAAAACCAGATTGTAATTTATTCCTTGCTTTGTTGATACATCACAGGAAGTCTAAAACAGTAATGCTGGGACATCCATCCCTACATCTGTGCAGCTAGTGTGCGTGCATGGCACAAACGGCTTGCACAATTTGCCCCCTCACAAACCTGCTAGGTACAAAGCTCAACCCAAGGATACTTGGAGAATATATATAATATAATGTGAAATACTTGACTTGGAATTGAATCCTGCAAATGAAGCCTACATATTTGATTATCTGCCCATGTCATACAGAGAGAGAATGTGTACAAAGATGAAAAAGAAAGTAGTAAAAATTAAAAAAACATTGTCTTTCCAAAACGCATATATGGGTGAGGAGACCCAACTGTCACATCCAACAAATGAATTAAGCTAGTAAACTATAACTGGACTGTTCATTTTAAATCATGAACAAATTCTCTGAACCATTTTGAAAACAAATTATTCACAAAATCTTCATTGATAGGAGTCATCCAAATTTGTTGTGTTTGCAAATATGATGTCTTTGTTGACAAAATAAGTGTATTTCGAGGCAGCCTGGATTCTATATAAATGCAAAAGTTCATGACAAACAACAGAAGGCACTGTGTTAATAACAAAACAATATATGCTATCCGGCTTTCTGCTAGTATAAGAAGTCTAATTACGTAGTTAAAGGTAATAGAGGACAAAAAAGAAGGTGAGTTGTATTATAAGTGAAAAGAAAGAAGCAATCTGTCAAATTTAAATTTTCTTTTCAAATTGACTATTTGTATCTATTTTTTTGTTGATTTTTTCAACTAAAATCTTGTTGAAATTGTAGTTTTAAGTTGTTGAAATTGCATTTTTGGAATACCCAAGGGGTAATCAAAGATATTGAACTTATTTTTACAATCAAAATTACAATTTGAATAATGAAAATAATGATTACAGCAAAAGTTGTAAATCTTCTATAATTTAACTTACTTCTACTAACCGGCAACACTATGACTTTGACATTACAAAAATTCATAAGACTCTCATAAGGTGGAGCATTCATGTTCTGTGGCTGAAGAGAACAACTTTAAAAAATAAAATTAGTGAGGAAGAAAATTCATGTTGAAAGTCCTGACGAACTCTCAGAATTTCCGTGAATCTCTTTGATTGAGACACACTAACTGTGTGTCTCTTTGTTATCCGTGACATGTAGAATAGTCGGTGGCAGGTGATGGTTAAGACACCCCTAAGCGGAAAGGTTGCCCGTTCGAAACCCCGTGAATACTAAAATCCAACCATACTAAGGGTTGGTGCGGTCCAGATACCCTAATTAGTGATCAGCCAATTGAAGTTCCCCACAAAATTGACCACAAAGTCTGCATTACGCTTCAATTTTTCCAATGAGAACGCCAAAAGCTTTGGCTCTCGCCTCGATAATTCAGAACTTCGTTTTTCCAAGAAACCCAAACTTATCAAAGAGTGCAATTTTCGTTCTACTGTTTCTATCCCTAGTCCCGATAGGGATCCGCAGCAAAATTAGACAACCTTTTAGGGTTACGATGGACAACCCTTCGAAACTGGGCAGAGGTGGTCAAACCACAGCCATTTAACAACTCCAGAACTTCTTCCAGATTCTGGGTCGATATTACAGGAAGCAACCCGTTGTAATGTCACGACCGCATTTGCTGCTGAGAAAATAATCAACAACTAATTACAACCATTTCCATCATCGTGGAAAAAAATTAGATTGTTTTGTTACTTCAAACAAACTCTTTATTGAAGTATGATTCATTTTTAATTGTAAATTGTGCATGGAGGCTCGATAAAGATATACTAATTGTATACAGCTCTGTTTTTCTTCTGTAATTTTCATAGAGACAATGTGTTCAAATTTTTTAATGCTGCCAGGTTCTTTTGGAGATGTATTCAGATGATAAGAGTAATTTAAGCAAGTCTTTTTTGCACTTAAAGCATGTTTTTTATGCTTCAAAACCGCTGCAGAGATTTATGATAAAATCTTTTCTGTTGAATTCATGTAGAAGTTATTATAACTTTAATTATTTGGAAAAAAATAATAATTATGTATGTTCTCTTCTTCCATATAAGATTAATATTAACGCGGCAATGAGGCAGGTCAATTGAGGGTGGAACAATGTTTCCATCCCCACCATGGTTCAAAACCGGCTAGCGGTTGATTTTAATGTTGAATAAACCCCCTTGTTTATGGGACAAGGGCTTCACTCATAGGGGTTCACTTCATGAATTTGTTAGACCGTTTACAGGATATTAAATAATATCCCTAATTTAATATACCTTTCCAATTAAGAAAATCTCTAGTTTCACTAGATATTGTAGGTATCCATTTTTATCAACCCATTTTTAATACCCCTTTATATCATATTATCAATTTCTAACCAATAGGATCCCTAACACATCTTAGTATAAGAAAACAAGATGCTAAATAAAATTTAATACCCCTTTATATCATATTATCAATTTCTAACCAATAGGATCCCTAACACATCTTAGTATAAGAAAATAAGATGCTAAATAAAATAATAGTATAACGCTAATAATGATCCCACCGGGATTGCAGGGATGACTGATCAATTTGTAGTTGTATCTTTCAACCTCCTCCACCAATTTTTATAGAGTTAAAAATATATCCATAATATTAAAGATGCATGTTCTTTCATGTTAGCACACAAACTATCATATTAAGATTGAATTCCTTAAATCAATGATAGCTTATGGACAACTAAGAGGGAGGCCATTGCCACCACACCTAACCTTTTTTGTCTCTTCAGGCTATCTCTTCTCTAGCTTAAAGGTGGAGTCCCTATGGTAGGATTACTAGAGTTTAACAATGGAGTACATGTTTGAAATTGGAGAGTAACTTTAGAAAAACAAAGTGTTTTGGTTTTTGTAAAATATAAGAGTCATGAAGGAATTGGAGACTAGTGTTTTATACAATGGGAAAATGGGGTCAACCAAGGATTGCATGAGTCTTTCTTTAGGAAGATTTGAAAGGAAGAACGTCACAATACACAAACCTAGATGCTCAGGCTAGTGGATGGGATGATTTTAGAGACCACACAAAATGAATTTTCTAGAGCAAAACAAATTCAAATGGACTCAAGGAGAAAAGCTAAATTGAAAGGCATAAAAAAACACATGATTTCTAGACATTAAATATGCACATAAACTACGCTTCCAATTGATAAAAATCACATAAAATATAGAAAGCATGGTCCTTCATTACCTCAATTCCTTTAACAATTTGAAGATCCATTAACCAACCAAGCACATGAGCAACATGAAAACCCTTCAATAGAGCACTAACATCAACCATCCTACGTCTTGACCGAGTATCCCTTGTCCATCAAACTCAAAACCTTATGCCCTTGTCCCCTTATTTTTCCTTTGCCTCCCCTCCACCGCTTCTACACAAAATGTAATAAAATATACCCTAAATATTTGTATTTCCATATAACCTAATTAAGCCCCCTTGGCCCCTTAATACAAAGCAATATATATTTTCATTTACGTATGATAGTTTATTCCCCAATATGAATGGATATGATAGGAAATTTCCTACCAACAGAACCCCCGTGGCCCCACCTTCGCGCAACAATTTGACTGCTAAAGTCTATGAAGGCGTACATACCCTATGCCCCTCTGGATTTGAACCTATGACCTCTTTGGAGGAAACACATGTTCTTAACTATTAGGCCTACTCAAGTTGTACATGCCCACTCAGGCTATACATTAGAGTGAAACTAATGTGTTTCCCATCGTAGGTATATTGTGTTAATGTTGTCTTCATAAGAGGCAAGCACCTAAATTCCTTTGTTGCAAAGAATGTAAACTCAGTTACCCCCTAGTGACCTGGAAGTCACCGAGATCAATGATGGTTTAACTAACATATCTCTACACATATGGAAACTAAGTCTCTCCCACAACACCTATTGGGGAAATGTGGAAACCCTCCATGCTCTTAGACAACTTGATGATAAAATAAAAATCTTACTCTATGGGTTGTATCAAATATTGAGACCAACCCTAAATCTAGCTACCATGATCCCAACAATGGTGCAACTGTATCTATAAACATGTGGCTCCCTTGAGAAAGTTAAACTCCTCAAAAATTTGAGGAAGCCAACTTCCATAAAACATGACAAGTCTAAGTTGTAATAGGATGAGGTTGCAAATCCATCTCCCTCTGCTTCCAATGACTCACATACAAAAGTATATGCGTTGACCTGTTGCTATTGTGATCAGGGATCAAAATTGAGCACGTGACAGCATGTCAAAGGGATCCCAACATGTCCCAGAAGTGCTATTAAAAAATTGGCCATCATAAAACATGTTAGTTTTATGTTTTTTTTTTAAAAGTGCACAATTTCTATTAAAATTTCATAAAAAAGGTTATGTTAGAGATTGTTCATCAAAGATTAATCCCTAGTTTCTGGCTGAGTCACTTCCAATTTCTCGGCTTTATGTACATACTCCAATGTCTTCCATTAATTATGCCAGAAAGCTCATTCGCCAGACCTAGGTCTTATATATTATATATATGTCGATCTCATATAAATAGATACCACGTGATATTATATATATGCACGTTTCGGTTGTGAAAGTAATTGCTAGCTCTCTTTAACTGTATTTGAATTAATGGCCTCTACATTAATCTCATGCCACTCCATTGTCCATAATATCAATTGAATCTTCAACGCCTAGTTGAATTAAAAGGGGACATAGTTGCATTAGTGTTTTTTCTCAACATATGTCATGTAAATAATTATAGTTAACACCCTCATTGATACGACCATATTGAATTATTTCACATTGGTTTAAAATGTTTTAATGGACATGAAACCCCAAAATTTTAGATTGTTAGATTGCAATCAAGGTGATAATTTGGTAAGTGAAAATTTTATCCTAGGAAAATCCTATCAGTTTTACCGCTTCTACGTATAACCTTCCCCGGACCTAGAATCCCCACTGCGAGTGCCTATCCTACCTAATTCCCATTCCCTATTGCTAATTTTCTAGTGCCCGGGCCATCATTCGAATTTCTAGTGTTTGTAACAGTATGTTATAGCTGTAGAGTGTTTAGAATATTTGTATCTACTAGAGTCTACCCCCTCTTTGTTTTTCTTTTGGATTTTTTGGACCTTATGGTGCGTCTTTACTAGGCAAAAGTTTGATTGAAAATGTAATATTTTATTTAGCACATTTTTATGAAGTGTGTAGTTAATTTATTACTGTCAATTGAAATGTAGTTTTTTTCAAAGCTTTTCATCATGGAAGGGTTGCATGAATATATAACTTTCAACCCTTCAAATTTGATAACTGATTGTGATTGACTTGACCTTGAATCATGTACAACTTTCATTTAACACATATATCTATAAAATAAAATAAAATCTCTAATAAATTATCATTTGTAATATTGATTAAAAATAGAAGTTTAAAAAAAATTCATTACTAGTATGACTATTTTAACAAAATACAGCATAAATGGTTTTCTTACATCAACATCAAGAAAACCCACGAGATGTTTTTAATACCACATTGTTAATAGTTCTCATACATAAATGTTCATGCACCATTTAGTTGGACAAGTTTTATCAATATAATTGGAAATTGCAGCGTGATATATATACCAACACATTGCCAACGGGGTGATTATATATTTGTAACTGCACTAATAAATATGATGCACTTTGTTTGAGATCACCACCATCCCTTGGTGTTGTTATCAAGGGTGGGCAGCACAAATCTTTTTTGGGCACAAGGATTGTGCCTCCAACATTTTTTTGCAAATTGGAGAGTGCAGAAAATGAATATGCAAGGTTAAAATTTGTTGGTGCCCTGTAAATATTTGTGACACGCCATGAATAACACATCTATACATATATCGGTGCACCAAAGATCACACACAAATTTTATATGTTATAAACTCTTTGTTGTGCTAGTAGTATTATGGTGCACCACTTGTGGTGTGACCTCTAAAAGCACCGCACTTCAGTGCAATTAGAACTAGCATTTGCCCCTGGAGGGGCAAAGTGAACACCGGTAGGAAAAGAGGAAAGGTAGAAGAAACAAAGATAGGGGTAAATCTATGCTCAAGTATCACGCCAAGCAAAGATACGACATCTTGCATGTGCGGCAATAGAATCAAGCTCATCAAAGAACAAGATGCATGGTGCGGATTGTCGAGATTTGTCAAAAATCTCTTGTATATTAACCTAAGTTTCTCCAAACCACATTGTTAAGAATTTTAGGCCTTTTACACTGATGAAATCAGCTTGACACTCATTAGCAATGGCTTTTGCAAGCAGAGTCTTCCTACAACGAGGTGATCCATAAAACAACAGCCTACAAAACAACATTGAATCATTGGTGATTTACCGTTTGAAGGTTCCTCTTGACATTTTCCAAACATTGGGCACCTCAACAAACAATCGAACAATTCTTAACATGTTGTTATTTATACACTATTTACTATAAATAAACAAATAAAGATAGAAAGACAACATTGCACCATAGTGTTTATATACACAACTTAAACCTTCCAAACCTTCTAAGGGATGGGTCAATACTATTTGGCGGTTTGTTGCTCCAATCACAATAAAATAGACTCGAGTTTTTAGCTCATCCAAAGTAATGATCTCATGTGCAACTTGTTGGTTCGCTAGATGAGCTATGAATTTTGTTGCTACCAATAATAGAGGTTGCATAATCGTTAAACAAAAAATAAGCATATAATGCAAAAGATAGTTTCAAAATAAATAGGAATTGACAAGGCCAAAATGAGCTAATAAGATAAAAGCAAACCAACCTTGTCATTGCGTTTGAATGCCCTTTTAAGCTGGAAAATAATTATTCTCAAAAGCAAATTACCAACTTCTGGAAACTTTGTATTCACCAAGGCAACCAAGGCAGTGAAAAACATCAGTAAATCCAGGTGATGCCATTTGGGATTTCATACATGACCTGTAAGTATTTATCTTCTTTGGTTTGTAGGCCGTGGATGTAATGGAGTTAGCATTAACATACCTAATGAGTGGTAGCCCGAATTGTAAAGATAACATTTCCACTGTTGTCAAAACACATGTGAAGCCACATAAGGGATATGTATTGGAAGAGATGGAATCTCCAAGTACTTCACAATATATAAGAAAGGGAATTGAGCTTGAACAGGTACATATGGATTGATCTACTATTGGATTGTCTGATTCAAATCCATTTGTTCAAAGGTTTTGGAATACACATAAAATTCTTCCCTTCCTTAAGGGAGAATTGTGATTAAAATCATGGATTACTAGGGTTCTAACTGGATTTTTATGTTGTTTTCCTTGAAACTCTGATGAAGATTCTAAGCTCAAGTATTTTATGTCCCGTTTGCACAGTTCCCTCTAATGAATATCAGCTACTGCCCCAAATATGAAAGCGATCTAGGAGTTGGAAAGAGTCTGGTTAGCATCTCCATTACCAGTTCATCATGTTTTCTGTACTTTTCTATGCTAATGTTTTGGTTCTGAGTTTGTTGTCTTCTTTGATATGAATTCAGGTGTTTGTTATATATAACCATTTGGGATGGATACGCAAAGAATTTGTTAAGATCCCGATAATTTTTATTCCTGAAAAATATAACTTTTATTCCTTAAAAAAAGACAATATATCACGGATTTAATTGTTGGTCCAGCAAAGGTCATGCTCATTCTTCTTACAATTATTTCTGAAAGCAAGGAATTAAAATGGTGATTATGTATTACTGTAGTCTATTTTCCTTGGGAATAGGTTTGAATAGGCAAAGTACCTGGAACCTTTTTGCTCGTCATTGAATCACAACCCAAAAAATTAGCTTCCATAATTGGTGTCTTAGCATATTTAATTTTTTAAATGGTATCTAATCTAATATTGGATGCGGATATTCCGATATCATAAAGGAATATTTCACGTTATACTCTATCTGAAACAAATTTTTGTGGCCTTCTACTCAAAATAAAGCAACAAACAATATTACACCAAGTTCATCTAATTCTACTAGTTAGGATGTGTTATTTTTCTTTCTTTTGCATCTTCTAGCTGTCATATATTGTTTATGGTTGCAAATGTATGTTTGCAGCACTTCAACTTCTGCCATTTGCTCCTTCTCTTCTGTTGATTGCTCATCTTATCAATGTTACCTTTGCTCATTTAGACAAGCAAATGATGCAAACGCTGCTTCATGCATTGTTATGAATTCCATATTGGAGGGGATGCTTTATCTTTGATTGTCAGTTTTATCCAAATGTATTCTACTCTTCCCTATTGTAAAAATTCATTTGTTCATTTTTTGGGTTGATTGATGTCTTGAACCTTGTGATCTTGGTTAGGACACTTATTGATGACTTTACAGAGCCTAATAATGGATCTTACAAGCTGTGAGGAGATCAATAAATGTGCCTAGGCACTGGAAAGACCAAATAAGCCACTGAACTATTGTATCTTATCCCTAAATGTAGGGATGTGAAACTTTTTTAGAGCAAGTTAGTACATGTAATAAAAGATAGAGGACAACTCATTCAAGTGAATGGAGATTTCAGAATCTCTTGGGTTGATTTTGCCTTTGCAATGAGTTTAATGGTCGATTACATTTCTTGGGCTTTTCCTGAATCTTGTGATTTCGGTTAGGGACACTTATTGATGATTTCACAGAACCTAATGATGGATCTTACGGGTTATGTGGATATTAATAGATGTTCCAAGGCATTGGAATCCAAATAAGCCACTGAACTATGGCATCTTATCCCTAAGTGTAGAGTTGTGCAACTTATTTAGAGCAAGTAGGTACATTTAGTCAAAGCTAGAGGATCAGTCATTCAAGAGAATGAAGATATCATAATCTCTTTGGTTGATTTTTTCTCTGCAGTGAGTTTGATGGTTGGAATACCAAGCTTATGATACCATTTATTGAGTTGAGTTTTGTTATTTTTTCTAAGAAATTGCATTTTATTACCAACTTTTAAAATGAACTGAAATGAAATTTATATTAATTTCCTCGAAAGATCAAAATAGGTCAAAGGGACAAGAAAATTTCAATATACGGGAAGCATTATTGGCCAAATAAAAGGTGGAGAGTGCAAGAAGCATCCCCCTAAAAGAAGACAAAAATGAGTACAAAATAGCAACATGAAATGACATAAAACATACAAGTGGGTTAAACCAAAAAGGTAAACCCTAAAGGTGAATAACATCCAGTAAAGAGTAATAGTCCTGAGAATAATGATGATGAGTTATATAAGAGGCTTGCTTAAGTTTTCTAAAGTGAGATCTATAGGGCACAAAGTGCTATAGAAATGTTCAAATGTTGTACTTTTTGTTTTCCTGACATTAAACTTCACATGTGAATTGTTTGTTGTTTAACAGTTATGCACAATTATACAAAGAAGGTTGTTATTCACACCATTTGGTGCATATTATTTAACTTCCATTGTTGGATCAAGTAACAAGTTCATCTTTGGAAGTTCTCGATTCAGATGGAGGGAAAGTATAGGTGCAATTTTTCCCAATCGATCCTGCATCCCAAAGAGTTCATGATTACTATGCAGCAGCATTTAGAGAAACTTCAGTTCAAGCTAGACCTTTGTTCAATCTGTATTTTGAAGTTTCAGTTCCTGCTCTTGGTTATGCTATCTCTTTCATAAAACCTACAAAAAGTGAACCACAGTCAGCTTCAGCTTGACAATTAAAACGCACATAATTCTTGTCCTAGTACATCACCCTTAGGGTCCACGTCGTGTGTGCAAGTGAAATTTCTACCATAAATGAAACAAAAAAAATTACTTAGCAAACAACAATAGCAGATGCATATCAACAAACTCCAGTGCAATACTTAATAAGTAATAGCAAGCATGAGTAGGGAATGTCGGAATTCATGCACTAAACTCTCTAGATGCTTGTTTCATAGTTGGCATTGGATCTCAAACATCAACAATGCTACAGAAACAAAACAATATAACTCATAACTTCTAAGACAATAAAAACAGTAAACTTCATCAATATCAAATAAGGAGAGGATTACCTTGCGAGAACTCTAAAAACGATTATCCCTTTCAGTCCTTTCCTCCCATTAGCTGATAATTTTGTCCCTTCTGAATGGCTGCCTGCTGCAACCTCCATACGAGACTGGTTTTGAATGATGCCCAACTACATTCAACATCTAAATTCCAATGCATCTAGGAAGGTCAATTGCACTTCTGTAAAACCCCAAAGAATCAATTTTATAAATGAACAGGATAAACAACTAACTACCAATATTTACATTTAAAAATATAGGAACTGGAGCTCTACAAGATCAGAACTGGTGAGATTTTGCGAGCAAGATGAAAAAGCTAACGCAATTTCCTTGAAATTATTTAACTATAGAATCCAATTATATATTTCAAGGTTCGAAATTTCTAAAACCGATATAAGCATGGAGTTGAAAATTCTGGTGCAAGATACTTTTTGATGACCAAATACATAGAACATCTAAATTATGATGCATCTCAATTGCACTTCTGTAAAAAACCAAAGAATCAGTTCTATAAATAAACGGGATAAACAACTAAGTACCAATATTTATATTTAAAAAAATAGGAACTGGAGCTCAACAGGATCAGAACTGATGAGATGTTGCAAGCAAGATGAAAATGATAATGCACTTTCCTTGAAATTATTTAACTATAGAATCCATTTATATATTTTGTGGTTTGATTTCTAAAACCGATAGAAGCATGAAGGAATCGAAAATTTCGGTGGAAGATACTTTTTGAATTGCTAGCCATGATTACTAACAAGATGAAAATGTTACTGCAGTTCCCTTGAAGTTATTTAACTATAGAATCCATGTATGTATTTCGAGGTTTGATTGTTTATAGGAATTAGGAACTGATTTATGAGCCCGTCTCATGGATCTCATCCATTCTGGAGAGAGCTGAGTTTCTCTTCTTGTTCTCCATAACTGATTGCAAAAAGGTGTGGACCATTGGCTTATGAGTTATCTAAATTTGGTAGGTCAAGTTGAGTGTTTGATTGACAACAATCGACAATCGTAGGTTGCCATGATTTGGCCGACATTGGCATGATCGACAGACCTAGTTAATGATGTATAATTGTCTTGGATTCCAACCATCTTGAAGACTGTATAGTCAACTTGATTTCACATTTTTACCCATTACAATCCAACTGTCCAAATGTTTCGAGACTTGTATGCATAAGTTAGGTATAACTAATTTCATGTAGAAATAGATAATGTATTTAAATAATTGCGAGCAAGTAGAGCAAGTATGTTTTCTTTGTTCTATGTACTCTGCAAGAGTTTGGAACATAATCGAACAGTAATACCTATGGAAATGTTATTCCTAGCACATCGGAATACAATTTTTTGGTTTCCCTTTTGTTTTAGACTTGAATTGAATTTTTTTTGTTTATTTATGGCTCAGTGCAAGCCACTGACTGGATCATGTAAAGAAAATTTGAAGGTGCTGGCAGTGAAAGGGTAGACAATTGAGGCAGCCATCCCAACAGAAACAATAGTCTTTTGAAATCATGAAAATTTCCATTTTGTGAAGGATTTCGCCCAATTTTTAAATAAAAGTAAGGTTTACAGCTTTTCCAAGATTCATTTTGGTCAATATTTGCAATTATTTAGGCAAATTACATTTTGAGGTATTTTCGAGTAAAAGGTTTTTGATGTCCATTTCACTCCCAGCCCATATATATTAAGCCCACTGGGAATACCCCTTCCAAGTAGCTTTACATTGAATTTCAATTTTCATTGAATTTTGGGTTGTGCCATGGAGATCAATAACAAAAATGTGATTATGTTTGCTTTTGATCTCACCATAATAGATTGTTACAGTGATCCAGAGGTGATCAGACATCTCAGAGCCAATCAACTCTTCGAGTCTCTGCTTCCCACTCTTCCTTGGAATTATGTCATGTTAACTAATTATTATTGGTTTTCTAATTGTTGTGTCTAATCGTTGTGTATAGTAGGTTTAGTTACTGCAATTGCTCTGAGTATTTATTGCTATGTTGGTTGGAATTATGCGGGACCTGCGTGAGCAAGGTAAGACAATAAGCGACATTGAAGAGAGTTTGAAGACAATTCCTTTGTACCCATAAATGATAAGAGCAATCAAATTGGCCTTCTTTGGTGTGGGGGTTTGCGCTTCGAGAGATTTATTTGATCTCTCTCGGTGCTTGGCGCTTGGTAAATCCCCTTTAAGATGGATCTATACTGGTAATACCTTCTATAGATGTTGCTCTGGTAATACCTTCTATAAATGTTGCTCAGTATCCCTTGGATGACAAACCTTTAGAGATGTGCCATATAAATAAAAGAGAGTGTGAAAAAGTAAGGTAAAGTGATAACATTCCAAAGTTTTAAGATGTGCCATATAAATAAAAGAGAGTATGGAAAAGTAAAATAAACGGATAACATTACACAGTTTTAACTTTTATACCACAACGTAGATTCGGTAGCTTAATGTTTAGCACAGTGCAGGCTTTATGCCACATGTGAAATCCAATAGTTAAACAATACTCTTTGACAAGGAATTAACTCCATTGCAACTTTTCATCATGTTAAATTATATTTAAATATTATTTTTAATTTTTAATTTTATTAAAACAATACTCAGGGAATTAATTCCATTGCAACTTTACATCTTGTTAAATTATATTTAAAGATTATTCTTAATTTTTAATTTTATTAATTTTTTATTTCCACTTTGATCCACTACCAAATTAAGGTGTTAGTGTGAAATAAAGCTTAAACAAAATACCAACTAATTTGGAAAAAATGAGTTGGTTTTGTCCACGGATTAGATTACTCCTTTGTATTTGGTTTTTTTTACTCCGTTGTATTCTACCTCCACGGATTAAATTACTCTGTTTATTCTACCTCCATGGTTCCACCACATATCAGCCAAAATTGTGGTTGGTAGAAAGCTCTGCTCTACACACACGGGGCGAACACACTGGCGGATTTCTGTAAACTGATTGCAGGTAAAGTGGAGCAGCTGCCTCCAAGTGGCGGGCATGAATGCACGCGTGTGGATTTTCTGTGCAACAAGAGACGTCATGTCCAGGACCAAACCAGACATTATTTAATGTTGTCATCAACGTGGGATGCATGCAAATCGCCACCAAGACATACAACTAACGATCTTCTTCTCTCTCTTGGCTTTTCTTTTCACCGCGAGCAGAAAAATTCATGTGGATGAACCATCACATAAGATAAAAAAACAAAGGAGGGACGACTAAACGCCAAACGAATTCGATCAACAATGAACCAAAAAAATTGGAGCCGTGAAGAACAACGAGTTTACATGGATGGAAGAAGAGCAGTAGAAGGCTCTACCATGGTTTGCAAGAGCCTCTGCTGGTTGTGCACGGGGATCGATCAAATGCCCCCAGAAATAGAGATATAGAGATTGAATCTGGTCATGGCGGAGAAGGAAACAGCACTAATGGCAATGGCGACGCAGTGGCAGAGACAAGTAGACCTAAAATTCCATGGGGAGGAGAGTACGCAAAGAGCTTTGTGTATGGTGGACTCGATGCAATTGTCACTTGCTTCTCCCTCCTTTCTTCTATTTCCGCTGGACATTTATCATCAGGTATTACATTCCATTATGTAGCATGCACTATTTGTATAATATCTCATCACTATTAGTTTACACGGATATATCGAAAGCCGGGAATTATATATTAAGAACTTTGATATTTATTAGAGATAAAATGTATCTCTGTACATAAGTGATGAAGTAGACGGATCCAATGAATATGTTAAATTCTTATTTCAATTTGAAAATAGGCTAATGATTTGATGATATTTCAGGTTATTTCGTTACCTGATAGGTTTGGTTTCAAATTTCAATTCGGTGAATTGTGTTTCTTTGGCATAGTTCGTGATACTGCTCCTTGCGGTGATAAGGGCCAAAGCAGTTGCAGCACCACTTAATTCAGCCTATACAGAAGAGGAATTTGAGTTCTATCTAGAGGATTCCAGGTCCAAAATGCTTATCGTGTATATAACCCTTTTGCTATTAAGATTATGGGTGCACAAAGAAATATTGAGATAGTATTCATGGAAGTTATAAGATTTATATGGTGGAAGCCATTGAAAATACATAAGCATTTCGAATCCTAGGGAATAAGAGGCCCTCCGTTTAAACTGTTTCCTGGAAATGCCAATGAGATGGTGAAAGTGGCGCATCAAGTGAGTTTCCAAACTATGGGCTTTTCTCACGATATTCTTGGTTGAGTTCTGTCGTTCTACCATCAATGGAGAAATTCTTACGGTGATCAGATATTGCTGCTCCATATTTTGTCGATTTTGTCATATTTTCGAAGTTTTAGATTATAGTGGGGAGGGTTATCTTGATTGGGTTTCTATTGTTTTCTTTCTAGAGGTAGCACTTTTCTCGTATGGTTTGATCCGACTGCAAGACTAACAATTGCAGATCCTGAGCTAGTCAAGGAGATATTCTCATTCAAGCATGGTGATTACTAAAAACCAGAGCCTCATCCTACTATAAAGAAATTGGAAGGTGATGGACTCCCAAGTTTGCAAGGAGAGAAATGGATGCAGCACAGAAGAATCATAAATCCTGCTTAGTATAACTGATCTGGCATGCCGAGAATTTATAGAATCACGTAGTGGTAATGAAGCATTTTCAGACTATTTGCAGGTAACGTTGGTTCAGGAAATTTATGTTTCCGTTAATCAATTCTCTTGTCAATGGCTCCATCCTGTTAAATTTTCAGAATTTACTTCAATCTGATATAGGATCTTAACTGAGAGAACACCATGTACAGCAAATCTACAGCATATCAATCATGGACACAATAATGCAAGCACACAAGAGACACAAAGTTTACTAGGGGAAAACCATAAAGGTGAAAAACCTCAATAACTTCCTCAGAGATAGATAGAGCAATGATACAACCAGAATACAAGAGATAGTCTTCTCCTAGCAGTAGAGCCTCCTCCTCCACAAGTGCGCCACTCTCCCAAGTGTGAGTGAGAGAATAGAATGTGTAAAATGAGAGAGACACACTCTCTATTTATACACTAACTTGACTTGACCTTTACTCAACTAGGTCGGCTTCAACTTAACCACTTAACATAATGCTGACTGGGCCGACCCCCACTAGGGTGGTCTAATAACCCTTTGACCCACATGGCCGACCCCCAATAGGGTGGTCTAATAACCCTTTGACCCACATGACTTATACAAGGCCGACCCCAACAAGGTGGTCTAATAACCCATCAAGTATAAGTTACGACACTTACAATATAAAAGACGCCACTTCTGTATAGAGGAATAATAACATTTCTATAGGAATACAACCACTTCCGTATAGAGGAATAATAACATCTCTATAGGAATACAATATACATATATGTGAAATACATTCCGAAGTTACATATACATCAACACTCCCTCTTAACTAGGAAGGTATTTCTCAACACAGGTCTTCTAGCACAAGTCATCTTCTATGGATCATCGTCACTGCTGCTACTATCTCAATCAATATCTGAATCTACTCGTCATAGGAAGTTCTACAGAGCCAGTCCTTTTTCATACTGGATGTAGGCCCACCACTTGCAGGTCTTCATCATCACTGGCCATACTATGGAATCCTCAGGACTTATTACGTGCGTCACAAAACCTTGAAAGAGCATCTGCCAGATATCCTAGGGCACGAATTACATGCCATAGGAAAAACCTCGAAAGACTATCTGCAAATCTCCCAGGGCCATATTATATGTGACCTCACCACAAAACCTCGCAAGAGAATCCCAGGCTATTACGAGCACACAGCTCTACCTATAGGATCTCCCAGGGACAGATTATATGTGGTCACCACAAAACCTCGCAAGAGCATCCCAGGCTGTTACGAGCACACAGCTCTACCTATAGGATCTCCCAGGGCACGAATTACATGTGGTCATGGCAAAACCTCGCAAGAGCATCCCAAGACTGATTACGGGCACACAACCCAATCTATCGGATCTCCCAGGGACAGATTATATGCCATAGGACAAAACCTCGAAAGAGCATCTGCCAGATATTCCAGGGCACGAATTACATGCCATAGGCAAAACCTCGAAAGACTATCTGCAGATCTCCCAAGGCCAAATTATATGTCCTCCCAGAGCAAAACCTTGAAAGAGAATTTGCCAGATATCCCAGGGCACGAATTACATGCCATAGACAAAACCTCGAAAGACTATCTGCAAATCTCCCAGGGCCAAATTATATGCTCATCTGCACAACCTGATCCACGGCCATAGAGTATCAACCTGATACTCACCACCATACATCATCCTGATGTACACATGATCATCCTGATCATCATCACTGCAACATCCTGCTGCATGTCATATGGAGCAACATCCTAAAGCTCGTCATCCATTATCATCCTGATCATACAATGCATCTACCTGATGCATACCAATTATCTACCTGATACATATCATCATACATGATCCACCTGATCATACAATGTATCTACCTGATGCATACCAAGTATCTACCTGATACATATCATCATACATGATCCACCTGATCATACAGTGTATCCACTTGCTACAAATACAAATACATGATACATATCACCATACATGATCCACCTGATCATACAATGTATCCACCTGATACATATACAGATACATGGTCCAAGCATCCAACATGATGCATATACAAAAATACATACACATGATCCAACCGATCATATCCAGCATCCAACATGATGTGTACATACATACATAAAAATGATCCAACTGATCATATCCAGCATACATACATACATAAAAATGATCCAACTGATCATATCCAGCATCCAACAAGATGCATACATACATACATAAAAATGATCCAACTGATCATATCCAAGCAGAAACCAGAACATCATCCTGATGCTCGTCATCCAGCGCTTACATCCATAGCCATGTAAAGGATCCTCTTTCCAACATGCTTGGAATGGCTTCAGCAAATGTGTCCATCACTTCTTCCTCGAATTGTCCTCGATCTGAAGAACGCCAAGACTCTCTCTGAAGTACTCGAACTTCACCCTAGCTAGTGGCTTCGTCAGCACATCTGCAATCTGCTCGTCTGTCGCAACATACAGGAGCTTCACAGCTCCTCTCTGCACCATATCCCTGATATAGTGATATTTGATCTCTATGTGTTTCGACCTGTCATGAAACACTGGGTTCTCGGACAGCTTCACACAACTTTGGTTATCACAGAAGATACCAGCAGCATCCAACGGGAGATCAAATAACTCAGACAGTAGCTTCCGTAGCCATACTGCCTCACAACTAGCTGAATAGGCTGCAACATACTCTGCCTCAGCTATACTCAGTGCTACGTAGGACTGCTTCCTGCTAAACCAAGAGATCACACCTGATCCCATACTGAAGTAGCACCCATAAGTGCTCTTCCTATCTGCAGCACTGCCTGCCCAATCTGAATCAACATAACCCTGCAGGTTAAACTTTTGATTCTTCTCATACTTGAGCCCATAATCAACTGTACCCTTCAGGTACCTCAGAACATGCTTTACAGCAACCATATGAACACTCCTCGGATCTGTCAGGAACTGACTCAATGTGTTCACCGCAAAGCAAATATCTGGTCTCGTGTTCGTCAGGTACATCAAGGACCCAATCATCTAATGATACATAGAGACATCAACCGGCTCAGATGAAGCATCACATAGAAGCTTCAGATTTGATGCCATGGCCTCATAGTCCATCATCCCGAACCTCTTCAGGATCTCTACTGCATACTTCCCTTGTCCAAGGAAGATTCCATCTGCACTCTGCCACACCTCCATGCCAAAAACAAATAGTGCATCATCCCCAAGTTCTGCACATATATGACTCACTGTCATGTGTCTCAGAACCAAGTGGCTGCTCCACATACACTTCTTCTTCAACTACACCATTCAAGAAAGCTGTCTTGAAATCCATCTGGTGTATCTTCTATTTCATCACTTTTATATTTCTCTATGCTGCCATCTGCAGCATGCTTGATCTTGATAGATCCATATGGAAGTCATAACAAAATTCCCTTCAGGTCTTGGGACTACATCCCAAACATCATTCTTCATGATCGACAGATCATGGCATTCTTCCCATATCCTGGGAACTTCAATATCTTCAATAGATAATTTCGTTGCTGAACAAATGTTGTAGTTCTTCTTTTGTAGGTGATGGCATATGATCTTTCCTACACAACAAGTTAAATTGCATGATTAGAAAACATCTCTTAGTTTTCAGAACAAATTCTTACACATTAAGAAATATGTCATACAGTCATGCAATTATCTTAGCCAATGCTTCAATACAACATTTATCCATATCCCGTAACTTTCTAGATGCCTTCCAATCTCTACCAGAACATTGTTAAGAGTGTGCACAACTCCCAACATG
Source organism: Larix kaempferi (assembly GCA_027924585.1). Lineage (NCBI taxonomy): Eukaryota > Viridiplantae > Streptophyta > Pinopsida > Pinales > Pinaceae > Larix > Larix kaempferi. The sequence continues at coordinate 8,142,095 of BSBM01000602.1, forward strand.
TCAGCAAAGAGGTTTCATTCTAGATAAGTAGCAATGGAATGTTGTACAGTTCCATAGGCCACTTACCCATGTATATTAGTAGTATATTGTTCATCAATGCAACTATTCTAATATGCATAATACACAACCTAATTCTAGGAATATCAGTATATACATTATTGAACAATATTATTTAAACAATAAAATATGCAAGTAATGATAATTCAAATACTTATCTTTGTTTGTTTGTTGGGTGGACTCCCTCTGAATCTTTGCAACTCCATTCTGATGTGGATTGTGAGAAGTGGTTAACTCCCTCTGAATATCTGCATCCTTGTAGAAACTACTGGAGTGTGCTCTCTCTTGATCTTTGCTTCCTGGATTACCTATCCTTGAACTTATATACATTCTCGATCCCCACATAATGTCTTATGGTTCTCTTCAGTGACTTGTGCTGGTAACCTGTAAGCCATACCTGTCAAGATTGCTTGTAATCTTCTTATGGAAGGCCTTTGCCTCATCTCCCTTTGAGACAGGAACTTCTTCACTTATGCAGGTGACCAATCCATCTTCTTCTAGGATTAACCCAATCCACTTGATTTGCAGGAACTGGATCTGGAGCTGTAATAGGGTTTGTCAAAGAAACCCCAAAAATTCAAACTTTGAATTTCAAACTTCCGAAAGGATAGAAATATGCGCCTTGATGAGCTGATCAAGCTGGTATATTCAGAATTTGAAAACTGCAAAGTTTCACTCCTCAATTTTGCCTTTGAAACTTTCGGATTCACTAGACGTGACCTCGAACTAGGGTTTGATGAAGCCCACTCTTCTTCCCAATCAAAAGGTTTGATCCAAAGCTCTAAGCTTCTATTTTTATGAGGAGCTTCCAGCTGTGGTCACAGATTTCAAAAATTCCCATTTTTGCAGAAGCCCTAATTTTCCACTTTTCTGATCAAAGTCCCGAACTAGGGTCTGATCAAGCCCGGCCTTCTTCCCAACCAAAAATTCTGATCTTGCTCTCTAAATTTTGATCTTGATGGGTAGCATCCAACCGTGGTCTCTGATTACAAAAATTCCAACTTTCTCCGAAGCCCTAAATTCCGGAAGCCATGAATGAAGGTACTCAAAAATAATTCTGATTTGACAGAAATATGTACCTGATTGTTTCTAGTGTAACTCTGAACTTTTCAATCCACAGGGTCTGAAAAAGTTTCCTGAGATAGCCCGACCTGTTATCTTTCCATCCTGATAAGTCTGACCTCAATTGGATTCTTTGAGAGAGAGTTATGCCAAGTGTCGCAACGTGACCTGTTATGGGATAATACAGGAGAGAGAACTTGTACGGCGTTCCACGTATCACTATTTCAACTTCGGCCTCTAAACATTTTTTTTGAGATATTCCGACCTGTTATCTTTCCATCCCGACAGGTCTGACCTCAATTGGATTCTCTGAGAGAGAGTTATGCCAAGTGTCGTAACGTGACCTATTTATGGGATAATACAGGAGAGAGAACTTGTACGGAATTCCACGTGTCACTGGTTCAACTTCGGCCTCTGAATTTTCTTTTTTGAGATAGTACAGTCTGTGTACTACCTGTCACTTTTTACGAAATTTCATTTGGAGCTTCCTAGCCCAAGTTATGACCTTTTTCCCAAGGTCACCTGATTTTGACTCAGATCTGGAAGAGGCAGAAACCCTATATTGTACAGATCATAAATCACAAAGTACAATGAATTAGAGGTTGTCCTTTGGAAACAAGGTACATGGGGATGTTATCTTCGACTTGTAAAAGTTTCAGATTCCAAAACTTCGCCAAAACATATTTATAGCAAAAGTTCTACGATGACTGGTTTTTGCTATATCAAGCCATAGCATCGTAAGTGCAACTAGTGTCATACATGCCATATCATGCCTTCTTTCAAGCTAGCTCTGATACCATGTTAAATTTTTAGAATTTACTTCAATCTGATATAGGATCTTAACTGAGAGAACAACATGTACAGCAAATCTACAGCATATCAATCATGGACACAATAATGCAAGCACACAAGAGACACTGAGTTTACTTGGGGAAAATCATAAAAGTGAAAAACCCCAATAACTTCCTCAGAGATAGATAGAGCAATGATACAACCAGAATACAAGAGATATTCTTCTCCTAGCATCAGAGCCTCCTCCTCCACAAGTGCGCCACTCTCCCAAGTGTGAGTGAGAGAATAGAATGTGTAAAATGAGAGAGACACACTCTCTATTTATACACTAACTTGACTTGACCTTTACTCAACTAGGTCGGCCTCAACTTAACCACTTAACATAATGCTGACTGGGCCGACCCCCACTAGGGTGGTCTAATAACCCTTTAACCCACATGGCCGACCCCCAATAGGGTGGTCTAATAACCCTTTGACCCACATGACTTATACAGGGTCGACCCCAACAAGGTGGTCTAATAACCCATCAAGTATAAGTTACGACACTTACAATATAAAAGACGACACTTCCATATAGAGGAATAATAACATCTCTATAGGAATACAACCACTTCCGTATAGAGGAATAATAACATCTCTATAGGAATACAATATACATATATGTGAAATACATTCCGAAGTTACATATACATCAACACATCCTCAGTGGCAACATTTATTTAACAAATTGTCGTTAATCAATTCTCTTGTCAATGGCTCCATCCTCAGCGGCGGCATTTATTTAACAAATTGTTGGGTTTTGACAGGCAGCATGGAATGGCGGCGGTGGAGCTGGTGGAGAGGGAAGCGCTGGTAGGGTGAGGCCGAGCAAGTGGGAAGAAGAGGAGGGCTGGTAACGGTGGAATACTGGCCTGGACGTGGGCGGTGGGAGGAGGCAGCAACCGACGGAGGAGGTGGAGGAGTTTGGCGGCGGGAGGAGGTAGCAGGCGGCGGAGGAGGTCGAGGAGTTCGGCGGAGGAGGTCAAGGATTTCGGTGGTAGGAGGAGGTAGCAATGACGATGGAAGCATAACCTCCACGTGGCAGGATTCCATGAGCGAGGAATCTAGCTAACGTGGAGGTTATGCACCTCCGTGGTGAAACGCCTATGGCATAAATATATTGCCACACGATGCAAAAACAATATTAAAATTCAAAATGTAATTAACTTAGAGCCTAATTTTAAATTTCTATATGATGAAAATGAAAATTATAGAATGAGAATGAATTCACTTAGTCTCCATTGCGAAGGAGACATGGTTGCATGTAGAGAAAAGTGAAGTATTGTTTGCAATATTTCAAAATGAACACAAACGCATCTTGGAAATGAAGGAATTGAGAAATGTGGATATCTAGTAGCATTATATACCAAGGTGGTCCCTAGGGGGTTTTGAGCATCAATGCTTGTATGACTTGTAGCATTGAATGAAAGTAAGAATGAAATTCAATTCTATAAAAAAAATTCCCTCCAGCATAGTGCACTTTATACATCAACACACTGAAGCATGTATTGGTATTGGGTGCATCATACAAGAAAGTTTAAAAAACTTATATCAATACACATGTTGGTGTTATGCACCGATGTGGGTATATATATATCATGCACCAACAAATTTTTTTCTAAATGATGTTTTATTACAAAATATTATAGAATAGTGCGGTGTGTGTGTGATGATTATGCATCAGTTGGATTTATTCTATGGGATGCATGTAATTGACTGGGTGCACCAACAATGCTTGTTAATAATCAATATTCTTTATAAATATTTTAAACTATATAAATACTTGTGGAATATGTAATTTCACCAATGTGCCAATATTGTTAAGTACTTAAAAAAATCCACTAAAGCTTCTCGTCGTTCACCTCCGCTAGAAAGAAAGTCATTTGAGAAGCAATGAGTTGATGATATGGACAACAAAGTTATTAGCCCTGCCAATAAGTGACAATTGCAATAGGAGTTTCAACATTGAAAGTTGTTCAAAAAATCATGCATGGAGATGTTCCTCTAATGGACCTTTGAATGCTTGACATTGTGAACAACCCATGCCAAATCGTAATTTCCAAAGACACTAAAGGAGAAAGAAGTTTGGTTTGTTAACTTTAATGAGGAAACATATTTTCTCTTAAACAAGAAAAAGAATACGATAATAATTGTCGTTTCCATAACATTAGGGTAAAACCAACTTTCGTCTTAGAAAGCTCAAGAGGTAGAATAATTCATTTTGAAGTTGTCTTTTAATGGTACATCTTTATCAAAGAATTCTCTTCAAGGGAATACTAACGGCCTATTTTGAGTTATGTAGATGAATCATGCATCCCTTACTCTTGAGGAATGTTGTAGAGAATCAAAGTTTTCTATCTAGTGGTGTATTCAAATAGTGCTTGTTGGCTTAAGTATTGATCTAGAGGTTTCCAATGTAGACCCAGGTTCTTCGTGGTTTCAAGGAACCAACAAAACCCCTTCTCACCGGCCCTTTCGGAAACAACCTGCGAACATGCTGAGATCTCACCCAAGGTGTAGCTATGGGGGCACTGCGGAATCAGGTTTCCACAGTGGTGTGATGAGTTGTTCGGACAGGACTATTGCGCAACGCACTATTAGACTTGTGGTGCGAGATGAGGACTACGCGATGATAGACTCCGTCGCAGTCCGCACTTCTACGAACTAACCACTTGTGCAACCAGCGTATCCACGGACTGCACGGCTCAAGCGGGATACAAATAATAGGACAACGCAACTGACTTATACACTTCCTCTTCCACACTTAACCACTATGAAGACTTTACTTAATACTTAATCATTCATCTACTGCCTTAGAATATATGGCTTTATAACAATTGCAAGCTGACGAAACATGCAATGCTGCGCACACCCAGTGTTGTGCGTCAAAGAGTTATACAATCCAAACTTTACATAAACATGTGATTATTCGACGAAATGATACTTTCACAGACTTGGAATACTGAGCATTCAACATTCATTCATTCTCGCAATGCTTAACATATCATTCCCATCTTTCTCCTATGGCGAATACATATAAAAGCATTAACACATCAACTGATAAATGAGAATCCAAGCATCCAATGTAAGAAAATAAGCAAATGCAAACACACAAACAATCACACTGCACAGTATTTAATGTGGTTCACCCCCAAAAGTGAGGCTACGTCCACAAGAACTGTTGTTGTATTAGTCTTTGGGAAGGGTACAACAGTTCTTTGTCTGCACACTCAGCTTGCAGACTGTCTTCTCTCTCAATAGGCCTCTGCGCACACAGCTTGCAGAGCCTTTACAAAATGTTCCTTAACAGAGATTTATCAAATCAATACTGAGAACAATAACCCAACAACTCAACAACCCGAAATATAAACAATGAAGATTAACCCTTTCCCATACAAAAATGTGCCCTATTTATAGATCATGCCCGTAGGTCATGTCTTTACAGTTCGAAGAAAAAAACCCTTAGGTTTACAAAACTGTAACGGTTTTCTCTTAACCAGACTGCTGGCTTCTGGTAGCGAATATTCCATCGTGGCTTGCCCGTAGCGCATGCTCACGTCGCTATCGGCCTTCCTGTCGCATGCATGCCAATAGGTCGCTTTCACCGAGCCGTCTTCCTCTAACGGTCTCATGCAACTGGTTCAGGTAGTGGTTCTTTCGCATGTGCGACCAGTCGCTTTCTTCCACTTCTGCTCCTACCTGCCGCTTGGTACTCCTGGAGCATATTTACCAAAAATAGATCGCTAACAATCTAACTGGAATCTGTGTCATATTCTGTCCAACACTCTGCTCTGCCGGATCCACGTAGACTGGACATATCGCAACACTATCTCCTCGCAGCACTGATCTTCGCAGCTCTTCCGACGCTGCGCTGCGTGCAACTTCACAGCATCCCAAAAACTTATACAAAAGTATTCCAACTGAACTACGCTCAGCTCCGCAATTCCAAAATCCTTCTTGCTCAAAATGCCCCACTTGGGCCAGGCCCAACAGGCCCCTAACACTTACATGTGGCTCACCCCCGAGCCACCTGCAACTTATCCAAGTTGTTCCTCCGGCTGCGGAGCGAGCTTCGCAGCGAACTCATTGTATGTGGCAATCAGCTTTTGGACTGCGTCCTTCGTGTCCTTCTTGACTTGCTTGACTGTTTCCAACATATCAGGTGTTATCTCATCGTCGACCCGGCCTTCCACCTGTTCTTGATTTTCGCGCAACTCCTTTAACTTTTCCTCGATTACCTGCAAGATCGATTGGGTGTCCTCCAGTAAGGGTTGTGATTTATCTCCCATTTCAGTCTCCTTTTCTCTTAAGGCTTGCACTTATTTCTTCAGCGCGTTGATTTCCCTGTACTTCTGAAGCCTTTCTCTTGGTAGCAGGGATTTCACTTCTGCATCCAATTGTTCTAGTGTTGCTTGCTTATCTTTCATAGCGTTCTTTACTTGCAACAATCCTGGGTCCTCTTCAAGGGCGGTGAATGCCTTCGACGCCTCTTCTAATAAACTTTGGCACTAAGCCACCTCGATGGCTATGCTTTCTGCTGCGGCCTTCACTTCTTTTGCTCTCAACTGCTGTTGATCTGGTGGGGTATGTGGGTTGATCTGTGCTTCCAAGGCAGCAACCTTAGCTTCATGGATGATCTCCATGTCTTGCATCTCTGTCTTAAGATTGTTAACCAGCTCGCCAATCTTAACGACAGTGTCCGCAGGGTCTAGCTGTACTTCAAATTCTTCTATATCATCTGCGGAAGAGTTTACGTCTGAGAAATTCTCTACCATTTTAATTGTTTTGTGTTTTCAGGTTAATAGGGGTGTGTTTTAGTATATCTCCCAACAAGACCATTGAATCAATCCGTAATAATATCTCACTAAACAATGGCAATGGATGTAACTTAACCTTACTATGCTTCTTGCCTTTCTAAAGGTTCCATATACCACCAATCGTCATTGTTGTCTGAGTTTTTGATTTTTTTTAAACCTCGACTCTCCAATATTTGAATGTGCTTCTGCCTCTTGCTTCCCCATCCTAGTAAGCAATCATTATTTGTCTCCATGAACTCTTTTTTTTAGCTACTCCATAGCCATACGACGTTGTTTGTTCAAGTAGAGGATATCCCGTGGTGCATCATTATAGAGTTTTGCAATATCATTAGGATTTTCCAGTGTTCCATTATGTGGAGATAGAAATGGAGCCTAAATGGATGTTATATGAAGAATATATGCATTGTTCCCCTCAAACGTTATATATCCAAAAAAGTCTCTACCATTTTCATCCTCCCTCGAGCATGAAACAACGAATATATATATATAGGTTCAATTGCAAAAATAGTCGATCTCCTTTTTACATAACAAGGGCAATGGCATCACGAGCTTTCTCAAGGTTCCCATCACAGGCGCATTCATGACCGTGGTGACACAACCTTATATTAAGCATATACTCTTACTAATTAATAATCGTTCAAGCAAATCGAGCTTGTGGTTGCAACTCCTTCATATGTAGAAAATCAGTCTCAATAGCGACCCCATACAGTAGATCCAATTCCTCACCAATCCCTGAATGAACAAATAAATCGGTATATATATAGGCAAGGGTGTTGTGAACCCAAAACAACCCATTAGTAAGCCATAAGCGGTTGGTCCATCATTTTAGAGAAAATCCATCTCATGCCACCATTCAACCCTACAATTATTCTTTCTACATATGGAATTAGCGAGTGGATGGGATTCTAAGATAGCCATTCACCTTAATTCTTGAAAAATTCAATGGATGCTCTCTACTCATTCAACTCTCTTGAAGCCAACTAGCCAGCTAGCCAAATCTCACATTGAGTTTAGTGGTGAAATCTGGTAGAGAATAAAAAAGCATGTAATTTTTTTGTTATCTTAACCTTAGTTCACTATGAGGATAGAGTTGTCATAGCTTACCTCCTAATGGCCGGCCATGCTGGATTTTGTTGTAGGCACAACAGATCCCATGTTTTTATTAAACATGGGAGCCCAAATTTTTATTTGCTAAAGTAATGTTTAAATTCCTTATTCATTTTGGGGTTTCATGATGTTAATCATGCATTTCATTTCTTTGTCATGACTCAATCAAGTTAATAATTTTTCCCTTCAAAATTCATTGATTTTTGTGTGTTTTTTGTGAGTTGCAGAAAGCATAAATTTTCTCCAAAGTTTGTCATTTCCGCAACCCGCAATCCGCATTCCGCAATACGGATTGCGGATGCTTGGTTATTTGGATTTGAAATTTCTTCTTTCCGCAACTCGTAATCCACAATTGCGGATTGCGGATGTCGGAAATGACTTGGAATAAATTGGTTTTTGTTTTCCGCAACCCGCAATTGCGGATTGTGAAAAGAGTTTCAAAAATAAGTTTGCATTTTGTGTGTCTGCAACTCGCATTGCGGATTGCGGAAAGCGTTTGAAAACTAAATTTGCACTTTGCGTTTCTGCAATCTGCAACCCACAATTGCGGAAAGCGGAAAGAGCATCGTTTTTAATTGTCATTTACGTCTCCGTAACCCGCAATTGTGGATTGCAGGAACATTTGGTTCATTTATATTTAGAGTTGTGTTTCCGCAACCCGCAACCCGCATTGCAGATTGAGGATTGCGGAAAGGATGTACATTTTTGCAAAAATAAATTCCGCAACTCTTCTTCCGTATCTTGCATTTTAGATCTTAGCCGTTGATTTATTATGATCCTACGATCCAGATTTCATCCCACGAATTTGTTAAATATTTCGAATTTTTTGTTTTCTTTTACCATTTTCAATTTCGTGACTTTCACCTACGATAAGGATTTTACTGTCGGTTTTTACCAGGGTTGTTTTCCTGCCGTTTTCGTCAACACAAGTTGGTTTTCTTTCTTTTCCCATTGGTTGTTTACGGATTCTCCTCATCTTCAAACTATTTAATGATTGGTTTTTATTTATTTATCAGAATTTACCAGTCTCCCACCATGTCGAGAAATACTCGTTCCAAGATAGCCCAGAAAGACTTCATAAACAAAGACCCTAATTTTGGCATTCTCACTTATACCAGCGATAGAGTGTTTGAAACCTATAAGTTGGATGGGTCACGAATTTATGCTATCTTTGACAATGACGACCTGTCGGAAATTCAGGATAACCAGTCTAGTTATGAGAATATCATAGATTCTCAATTACATGCCATAGCAGCTAGAGTAGCCCTCCTCCCATACATAGATGCCGTAAAATGGATAATTGATCATGCAGACCCCAAAGACCGTTCATTCAACAACAATGCAAGGTCCCAATTGGCTTCTTTCCGCTCAGAAGTTTTTGTTAGAGCATATGCCCTTAGGCTGGCCACCCAATTTCTCAATGCATCTTTCTTAGACTTTGTAAAGACCTGGTTTAACTTTGATGATATGATAAAATCTAGGATGAATAACCCAGCCAGCTTCACCCCTAAAGCCGATAATTCCTACCCTATTTCATGGTTCAAGGAACCTTTTCTCTCCTAGCATCCATGCTCTGCAGGCTGTACGGCTTACCAAATTCTTCTGTGTTTAAAGTTGAATGGGCACATGTGGCTCATCATGTTATCACGAATGGGGAATCTTTTAATTGGGCTCAGATTCTTTCAGCCGAGTTGAAATAAGCAATTGAACATTACCAAAAAACATCGACCTCGAGGAAGCCTCCTTTTTTCTATTCGGCTTATGTTATTGATGTGTTTTGTTTAGCCTTCCAGTTCCCCTCCATGGGATGGAATTGGACCCTTTCAGCACCTCCGGTTCACATATATTGTTTTGCATTATGGGAAAATAACTATGTGCCTCTACTGTATGGCATCTGTGATGATTTCTTTGGAACAATTTATCACTAGATATTCAAAGAGGATGCACCTGCCTTCTCTGCTCATGCCAAAACAGGCATCCCCACTATTGGTGATTGGTATGTAGGAGAATCCTTCTCCTATATTAGGGTTTGGGGAAGTAACACAGTTCATTTGTTGCCAAGAATAGTCCCAGATAAGTTGTTGCTAGAAGAAATTGCTTACCAGACTGTTACTGATGGAGTGTTCTTGAAGTTAACTAGACCTAAAAGAAAAGTATGGCCCAAATTCCCATTGAACCTTGGGCCTCTGGTCATTCAAAACTCAACACATGCTGCAGTGTTGGGAAAGAAAATTGTTTCCCTAAAGCTGGGAAAAGCTCCCAAAAGGATGCATGATCCCAAGGCATTCCTGGCTAACCATTTTTCCCAGGAACATATGAAGACAACCTATGCTCATGAGACTGCCCCTAATGATTCTATTTACCAGGGAGTCAATTTGTTTTCAGAGGTCCTGATTAGGGATAAAACCAAAGAAGAACAAAGTTTCATTCTCCAATACCAACAGGATCTCAAGTCCAAGGTTTTGAGTTACAGGAAAATGGAACTATTACTTGAAGAATAGGTCAAAAGAGACAGGGAAGAGAAAGATGCACAAAAGGAAAACACTCCCTTGATGTTAACTTACCAGGATGAAGGCAAATGGAAAGGCCTTGTGGAGGATGTTCAACAAGCCAAGAAGATTTTAATTCAATCAGCTGATGAGCTGAAGAAGGAACTGGCACACATGACTGCAATGGTTGATACTCAGGTGATTGCTGCAAGTACCCCAACAAAAAGGCAGAAGATTCAAACCCCTGAGTCTCAGATACCCACATTAAACATTGAAGACAGTGGTGCAGAAGATGAAAGGCTTCCGTTCAAATCTCTTTTTCCTCATGTGCCTGTTATACAAGAGGTCACTGAAGTCTCTCAGGCTATTGCTGATTTGCTTGATAGTATTGTGATGAATGATACCACTCCAGAGGTTCATTTTCCTGAAGTCACCACCACTGTTGCTACATCAACTCCTACATCCCCACTCACTTCTATTGAGCTCCCTTTCACCTCGTCTGTTGATGTTACCCTTCCATCATCTACCATAGCTGAAATACTTGTTGATTCCACCATTACTTCTCTACCAACCTTCTTAACTCTACCTATCGCCTTACTGCCACAAATTACTGAGATGCAAGACCCAACTATTTCTCTTCAACCATCACTTACCATTGCCTCTACTTCCCTTCCCGAGTTTTTCACTTTAATTACTTCTCCTACTTCTATACCTTCAATTTCTACTACTGCCACCTCTTCTATATCTACCTCCCAAATCACCATGTCCATCCCAAATTCTACTGTCACCCAAACATCCCCACTAGTTGCAACATGTAATGTAGCCACATCTTCAACAGAGTTGATAGTTGACTGTGGAGATGATGTTGTGGTTTCCCTTGGGGAATACTTCTACAGTAGGTCAACCAAAGCAGTGGTGAAAAGAGGTAACAAGAGAAGCAGGGAACCAACTATACTACAAGCACCTATCCCCAATCAAATAATTTGGGCAAAACAGTCTGTTGACATCCAGCAGGAGGCATTAGACAATGCTGCAGCAATGGGGGCATTTGCTGGAGCTAATTATGATTCAATTACTTCACTGAATAAGGAGATTGATATCAAGAAAGAAGAGTTGAAGAATATCCACGAGCAGCAAATCAAAATTAATGAAGAACATGAATCTCAGATTCCTGAATTGAGAAATGAGTATGAAAGTCAGCTCAAGGATCTACAAGCACATAAAACTTCTCTCCATCTTCAACTGCAGGATACACAAGTCCAGAGCACTGGAAATGTTGAGAAGATAGCAGTATTGGAGCAGCAGTTGAAGGATGCAGTTGCCAATGCAACCACTTCTTCTTTCTCTAGATTCTCTGAGGAAGAGTTCAAGGATTTGGCCTTTAAAATAAATGAAGAGAATCACAAACTCTTGGATGAGTTATTTAGTTCCCTGAATGATATTCAGGAAACTCATAATGATTTTGAGTGACTTTCCATTATCCTTGAGCAGCACATTGAAAAAAGGAAACAAGATTCCAAGGGAATTGAAAACATTGTTGACTGGAAAAGGTATATTAAGGACAAACTTGAGGATATCCCAGTTTTGGATAGCTTCACGTTCAGGAGAATAAGAACATCTTTGGATGCCTGGAAAAATGCTTATGAGTTAGTTGAAGAAATGATTAAGAAGGCAGAAGCAATTTGTAGTAGAAGATGGTATGTTGTAGATAATATCATGGTCATGCTAGAGTTTCCCACTTCGGAACTTATTGAGAATGCTTGTCCACCGAAGCTGATGATTGGGAAAGTTGATAGTAGGCATGCGCAGGTCAAAGAGTAGATTCAACAACTCAAGTACATAAAGATTTTGGAAGTTGAGAAATTCATCAAGCAACCTTTCAATCTAGAGAACAGGATCCACATTTTTCTGTGTACTTGGCACAAGCTAAGAAAGAATGAGATTGAATCTTTCATGTGTGATGCCCAGTTGGGACTCGAATTTGCTACGTATCCTAATGTGGACGAGTTGTTGGAATTTTGGGCCAAGTGGCAAGGTGCCCTTGGTTATTCTTAGATTAGATTGATTTTGTAATCAATGTTTTATGGGAAGTCGATCCTTTGTATCTTTATGTAATTATTATTAAAGGGGTAGAGATCTCATAGGGAAAGGAGGGAGAAAATCACCGAAAGAGGACTGGAGATACTCTGTGTCATTGAGACTTTGTAATTTTTTCCAGGCCTAATGAAATACAGTTAGTTTTCTCTTGCTATCTCTTTTGTTCAATTTATCAAATTTGTTTGATGGATTCTGATTTTCGCTTCAGCTCATGAATGAACACTGTTTTGTTTTGCAATCATAATCAATACATCAATTTGTAAGGTTAGATTTGTCTTGACTTGCAATCCATGTGTCTCATGTGTTAAATGAATTTATTTATTTAACTCATTTATCTATTTCTGCAAATGATAAACAAATATTATTAAATTAATGCCAATATTTCAATTAGCATGATATAACAGGATAATCTTGCATGTGCTTCAACCCTTAAGCTACAATCATTCAATTTTCATTTTTTGACCGTGTCTCAAGCTAATAAGTTAAGATCCACTTCACATGTTTGTCAATTGGTGAAACACTTATTAATTTCCAAATCTGGTTATCCTGCACATCAAAACATATTCTTTAATGTAGATCTAACTTATCTTAGATTTCCTTTAAAGCAAACATTACTCACTTCTAGAGATATAACATATTTTGATCTTCCCTCACGGGAAGACAAATCCATCAGGATCAACCCACTTAAGTGCCAACGGAGGCCTAATATCCCTGGGAGTCAACTATACCAAACAGTATGGGGATAGAACTACTCTTGCGTAGAGTTGTTTGAAGCCTTTCAGATTGGGTTGTCACCCTCTGTTGCTAGCCTTGGAAAAACATTCCAGCAATTACATACTCGGGGCTTCAACAAATGGCGCTAGAAGGAGGGCCATCACTATTCATGCCTAGACAAAACACCATGAGACCTCCTCTAGCAAGAATACCGGTTGTTACAAGGAGCCAAACTCAAGCATCCATGTCCACAAAACAACCAGTACAAGATCCAACCATAGTACCTGTTACACCAGTAACAGGACTAGAAACCCCTAGAACTGAAATTATATTCTTCTCACCTACTAGGGGACCTCTGAACCTTGAGCAATTAGGAAAAAGTACACATGATAGTATTGCTAGGGTTAACTAGAGAATTGAAGAAAATCGGAGCCTGAGGCACAGGTTATCCCAACACGAACAGACCAGTAATTATGAGATTGTTACTAATTCTAACAATCCAAATTCTGATAATCAAAACACAGATAACTTGAACACAGCTCGACAGGAATTGTTTCCTGATATCCAAATCTCATCTTTATTTGAAGAAACAGATCAAGATCTGCAAATCCCACAACCCAACGTTGCAACATGTGGACCACCACCAACACTTGCTTCATCATCATCATCCTCATCTAAGGAATCATCAGACAATGAGACAACCTCTAGTTCTTCTTCATAGGATATACCCATGGCACGAGGCCAAAACAGGCCTTGGCTAGACCAAGATGTTGTATTTATTGTTGGGGATCAACATAGACTGCCAAAGAACCCTGAAAAGTGGCTCCCTAAGTTTAACCCAGATGATAAATCACCTGCACTGGACCATATTAAAACCTTTATGCAGGCCATCAGACTTAGGAGTGTCATACATGAGTATGTAGTTTGTAGGTTGTTCCCTTACATGTTTGAGGGGAAAGCATCTACCTGGTACTTTTCCCTAGAAGCCCGATCCATTTCTTCCTGGGATGATTTTGAAAAACTCTTTTTTTCTAGAAATTTGGAGATGACAAAACCCCAGAGGATCTGGTCATAGATTTGTCTTCAATGAAAATTAAGGGGATTTTGTCATAGATTTGTCTTCAATGAGATTTTCTTACCTAAATAATAAAATCCCTGCCACTGTTCTTCCTGCGGAGGAACTGTTGGTTGCATATTACGTTAAAGGTTTACCTATCCCCATTGCTATGTGGGTCAAAATAGCACACAAGGATAACTTGCAGGAGGCTTTTGCTGAATTCATCCAGGTAGACAAGGACATGTTCTACTTAAAAGATAACCCTGACACTTCATCTGAACAACCTTCTACCTCCCGCAAGTAACAAGATAATCCTCCTAAAACCACTGTGCAAAACAAGGATCCTTTTGAAATGAATGACATGAAAAAAATTCTTCAAAAGATCTCTAATGAAATGGTAGACTTAAAAAATACCAACACAGAAAACCAAAATAACAATAGAGGATTCAATAGACCACCTCTTAGGAGGCCTTATCAACCCCAATAGAATCAAGTCCCACCTAATCCTGATGAGGGGTTAAATTATGAAGAAATTCTTTCAATTTTTAAAGCTTTGGTTTCAAAATCTCATAATCCTCCTGATCATCCTGATGAAAATCCAAAAGAGAATCAAGATCCTAAACCACCAGATGAAGAAGAGGACCAGCAAGTCAACACTCAGTTACTTTTCATAACTCCCCATGGCTGAAGAGGAAGATGAGCTTGAGGTTGTTTTTAATGTCCAACATCCTTATAATACAAGAAGCAAAGGACAATCTACTCAGGAAGCTTCCCCTTCAACATCCACCCCAAACAGAAGCAAAGTAGCAACACAAAAAGAAACTGTCATTCCTGAAATAGAATATATTTTAATTGATGACTTGAAAAGGGTGAAAGCCAACATATCTCTTTTTGAACTTCTGAAAATCCCTACTATGAGAGACAGTCTACCTAAAAGCATGATTGCAATTGGTTTGAGATTTATTGGTTGTGGGTGGTTTTCAACCCATGGTTTTATATTCATTGTATTCTAATCCTACTTAGCAGATTAGAGTTGTGTAATGTTGTAAAACATTGATATATTATATTTAAATTGTTCTATTAGTACAATGAGAAAATTGCCATCTTTGTTTTGTTGTTATCTTGGTTCAAGGTAAATCTCTTATGTATTGTGTATATGTTATTTATGCTTTTCTTTAAAAAAATTGTTGTGTTTCTTTTCTATAGGTTTATTTGTGACTATTTTTCTAAGAAAATAATTTTAGTCTTATGCAATTCGAGCGGCAAAGTAACTATTTCAAAATTGTCTTTAGCTATCTACTACATATTTATTATAATTCACTTCAAGTGAATACTAAACATATTTCGAACTATGTGGATGAAACATGTGCCCTTGAATCTTGCAAAATATAGTATAAAATCCAAGTTTTCTATCTGGTGGAGTGTTGAGAGAGTGATAATGTACAATGAAGCCAAGCTTTAATTGGTGGCTAGGCAAAAGATCACCCTCATTCAAATGATAGTCTTTGTTCAACACAAACCCTGCTTTAGATGTATACACACAAAGAAGTTCTCAAAACAAGTTTACTATAAATAAAGGAATACATGTATAAATCTAAAAGTATCTCACTATGTTTGTGATTTGCTAGCAATGATGCATTTACACATATCAATTTATCTCATAACGTTTGTGATTTTCCTATTGGTGACAATGTATTACGACATTTTAACCCAAGACCAATGAAGATAAGGTGTGTTTTTTTTGTCAATTATCCAAATATTTGATTAAAATATAAACCAAGATGATCAATCAATGTATGTCATGTCAAGATCTTGTGTGTTTTACCTAAATGATGCCATTACAACATCAAATGTGCATCCACCACTTCACAACACTGAATTGTTGATGGGTGTTTGTAAGCAATATTTTATATTGTCTATATTTAAGAAAAAGTTGATGTTATTTTAAAGCTAGTCAAGGAGAAAAATCATGGTAGTAAGAACTATAGTTTTGCAATAGTTCCATCGAATAGCAAAGTGAAAAAAACTTCATTCCTTGTTAAATATAATCTAAATAAATTTAGCAAATTATCAATGTTTGATTAACACTAGTGTGTTATGTATTTTAAAGCCTATAGGGATCTTTGTTTTCAAATAATATTTCAAAGTAACAATGACAATAATGGTTGGAAAACAAATGAGCTTTTCTTTTAAAATAATGTGTTTGAAAATGGTGAAACATCAAAATGATAATAAAATGTTGACTAAAAATAATTAAAATGTTAAATGGAGTGGCTTTGCACCTCATTACTAGTTTGTTTTGATATCAAACTAATAAGAAAATAAAAAAATGAAAATCACAGAACCTCTAGTGACGATTAAATGTAACATGTCAAGATTGCTACTAGGGAGACAGGTGTGGGAGGGGTGTTATTTGACCCTAGAGGTAATATAAAATTTCTGCATGTGGATTAGGGACAAGAACTAATAATCAAGTGGAACACTTTCCTTTGTTCCCAGGATTAAAGTTGTCTATAGAGGAAGGAATTCAATCCTTAGTTTTGATCGGGGATTCTATGATCATTCTGTCTCAAACTAGAAAGCGGCATTCAATAGCAGATCCTATTGCTAGTCATCTTCATGATCGTATCATGGGAATTCTTCCTCAATTCCAACCAATCAAATTTTTTCATGTTAAAAGATCTCCGAATCAAGTACCATATAACTTTGCAAATAAAGCTTCTTGTCTCTCTCAAGGAAGCTTATCCATCAATGGAGGCCCTATACAAAAATTTTGGATTCCCTAAGGTTTTATGGATATTCATATGCTATTAAACTTCTCCTTAAGATTGGATATTATGCAAAGTCTCCTTGACATATGTCTTATCATGATGAGTGTTATGTGGAAGGTGTCTCTTTGTAATACTCCTGAAGGCAGTGATGGAAAAAATATTAATTGTGTTAGTGAGATCATGATGGTGAGTTGGTACATTGGGTTTGGCATTCATCAAATTCCTGCGTGTGGAGGCTCAGTGGTATTAATGAGTTTCTTCTCCATGAAGATTTGGCATTTGAAGAGATCTAAAGGTTTCTTTGCTTCAGTGTTCAAGATTCGCTCTTTTGGAATGGTGGCAAGGGATGCTGGTTCATTTTCCTTCTCCTTAGCTCGAGGAGTTAGGTGTCATGTTCAACCGGTCATTCTTCCTTTCCAAGTAATCCATTTCGTCTCTGCTCTTGCTTTCATTTGGTGAGTGTGGGATACTGGTCTTTCATTTTTTCTAGGAAACTCCAAGTTAGGGCTGGATGGGGCTGGAAATATCTTATGCTTGATTAGAGGGGAATATAAGGGGTTTCCTTTTTCTGTTTCTATCATTTTTGGTCTATTTGGGTGTAAATCCTCTACTATAGAGAATCCTTGCCTGTATTTTTTTGGGCTCTCCAGAAGGGGTTGGAATATTGGAAACATTAACAATATGGATATAGAGAAGTGGCTTGAGGCTCTCTCAAACCAATTTAATGCTGCAAATGCTAGTATTCATGACTTTAGATCCCACCTGAAATGGATGAAAGATAGGATGGAAGGGATGTTTGAAGTTGTCCACCGGTTGATAGTGCTTGCACTGATAAGAGACAATCGGTTGGATCAAATTGAACAGCTTTATCAAGAGATTAATAGCAATATGGAAGCTCGGTTTTCTAGTCTGCAAACAATGATTAAGGATTGTGAAAATAAAGTGGGTGAAATAACGGCTACAGTGTCAAAGCATGATGATTTAATAGGTGGGAATTTATCCAAAATTGATGAGAATTATATTGTTATAAATGTTGATGGTAACTTTGTTCTTCAACTAGTGAAAGAATACTCGGAGAATATGCATGCTAAATCTGACAAAAATAGTGGTGACGGGAACCTGTTTGTCCATATAACAAGTACCAACCAGGATACAGATTCTGAAGGTAATTATGTTCAAGAAGACAACTCTGACAAAGATGATGAGACTGATAAAGAGGATGAATCTGATGTAAATATGGAGGTCGAATCCTATGATGTAGAAGATGATAATGAAGATGAGGCTACAACAGATGAAGCTAATAGCTCTTGTAATGAAGAAGATGAAGAAGTTCTCTATGAGTAGAGAAAAAAAAGTGACTCCAGTAGTTAATTGTTCCTTTTATGTTTTGCTTTTGTATTTTGTTAGTTGGACAGTATGTGAAAATATATAGTAGTATAGGGTGTTCATTTTTTGGAAGATTGTGTTCTCCATTTGGATGACTATATATGTCACTTTAGTTTTATAGACTGTGTCTCTTGAACCTTTGAACTTTTAAAGAGGCATTTTCATAAGGCTCTGCTAAATTTATTCATCTTTTTCCAATACAAATATAACAATTTCTATTAAAAAAAACATGTCAAGATTACTAGATTGCTAAATAACGTTGCATTGTACTTCATTTATTTTCCATCTTAATATGAATGCATTTTAAAATAGAAACAACAAATGACACTGACCAATTATAAATGACCCTTGAACCAATCATTTATATTTCTCTTAACTTATTGGATTGTGACAAAAGTGACCTTAGTGACATGAGGACAAAGGCCACATACTGTAATAAAGAGTAGTATTTAGAATATTTCTCCATTACTTTGCTTAAGATGTAGATTAACCAAGGAATCAAATATACAAACTAGATATTTAGGTAATTGATTACACTTTTGTTTATAAATTATTATTACAATCATATGTTTTCCCCTCATTAGCAGAACCTGCAGTATTTTTTCCAAGACAACGCACACAAGTTCTTTTCACATGCCTCAAAATCAACAAGATATTCGACAACATACCCCTTTTCTTATTGACCTCTGAACAATTTTTTTTAAATAAGTAGCGAGCCCTCCAAATAGGGCATGATTGTTGACAAATGTATTGTCCATTGTACCTTAAGGAATTGAGTCTCAACCAAAGAAAGAACCTTAGTTGAAGAGAAGCTTTAAATTGAGATATGCTTATCTTATTCATTTTGAAGCTCATATTTATTATCACCAGTATAGATCCATTTTAAACCCGGATATACCAAGCACCGAGAGGGATCCAATTACTTCAGGTGTAATTTTTTTTAATCTTAAATCTTTTACACATCCAAAAAAATTTACACCTCAAAAAAATTGATCCCTCTTCGTGCTTGATAAATTCGGGTTTAAGATGGATCTATGTTGGTTTTATTTTTTTGATTTTATGAGCTTACATGGACTTTTTTACTTACATTTCATTTGGTTCTATTTTTTTATTTTGTAACCTGACGTGATATTTTTTAATTACTTTTTATTTTTATTTTTGGCAATATAATGTTACATTATATTAGAATCTCTCCCATATTGGGTTGTATAGCGCCATGGGCATCTCTCTCATATTGGGTTGTAGAACACCTCGCTACTCTTGGTGCAATGATCTCGTCAACTTACTTACTCTACTTAGATAATGTTTGGGTACATTTATAAATAATTGTTCAAAGCACTCACTCATATTTCTAATAATTAGATCAACACCACCTCCACCATTTTTACTTTCCATTTTAATATTATGTCATCTTAGTACACATATGTTTTTGGAGTTGTAGATATTTATCATGCCCACACAATATTTAGACATTCTAAAAAATGATAAAAGGAATGGAACTACAAGTAGCATCATCCAAAATTTGAAATAATGTCATAGGACAAGCACAAAGTAACTGTAAATAAAAGGTCAGGTCCAATAAAAACTCCTAAAACATGGCTTTGATGTTAAAAAGAAACATCTTTTATAAAGTAGCATACTTGGGATCATTAAAACTAATAAATTCCATACCCACGTGACCATTTTTTTTTTATGAATATTCAAGTCAAACAACGACTTTCTAGCACAAACTCGTGCCCTTTTACAACAACTTTCAACAATAATCCTAAATTTGCAAAATTTCAAGATGAAAAACATTCATGTGGTTGTTGGTATGCCAAAGTTCTTCCCGCAAATTACACAAATGAATAAAACAAAACAAAATGTTTCCAAGTGCCCTAAATCACTGCAAATTCTATCATAAGCTAAGAAATGTGTGCATTTATAATCCTTAGAGACGAGTTGGACTAGACAAGAACACTCACTTCCTTGAAAAAAGGAAATGTCAGGTCTTAATCATCCTTAACAATTCCAGGTTTTGGAAAACTTGCTCCTATGTGCACTAAGCCACTGCAAATTCTATCATAAGCTAAGATATGTGTACATTTATTATCTTTAAAAGTCCAAATTCTATCATAAGCTGAAAAATGTGTACATTTATTATCCCTAACACAAGAACACTCTCACTAACCTGAAAAAGGAAATGGCAAATCTTAGTCATCCTTAACCATTCTAGATTTTGGAAAACTTACTTGTTCAATTCAAAGACGTAAAATTTTAGGAACTTTTATTTACTTTTCAAAGACGTAAAATTTTAGGAACTTTTATTCACTAAAGTATTGAGATAACAAAAGTCCAGATATAGGAGCTTGCAAGGGTTGCCCAATTTTTCTGACAAGCTTCCTTCTTTGGAGGTGTTTACGGTGGAGCAACGGTGCAACCGACCCAACGGTCTTGATTCTAACGTTGAAAGATTTAAAATTTAAACACATCTTGATGCAAGAACTTGTCAAGGTTACCCAAAATAAATTTGGCAAACTAAATTGTTTTAGTTGAACCTATTGGAATGCAAGCATTTGGTAAAAGTCCCTAAAGGTTTTGGTAAGTTCGAGTGTTTGGAAGAGCAAGATCTATTAGATTCTCTCAACTGGAGGAACTCTATGGCAATTTCCATTGTCTTCAATACAAATAATATTGAATTTAGAATGTGTTACAATGAGAGATTGAAAGATTGGATAGTATATATAGATGCATGGTGGGTTATATATAAAATGGTGGGTTTGACATTGAAGTGGAATAATCATCTAGCGATGGACAAAAATGCAAGTGAATAAAGAACCCACACATTTGCCTCTACAATACAAAAATTTAGAGTTATGTGTTTAAACACATTAGTAAAAATTAATGTTAATTTTAATTTTATTCATTGCTATGTTGATATATGGCAAGAAATCGAAATAGTGATATGGGGTTATCCATCCCTACATTTTTTTCATCCAATGAACTTGTACAACATGTCATGAAGGACTTGCACAACTTCACACCGTAGAAACCTTCAAGGCATAAAGATTAACAGAGGGATGCTAGCAAATTCTTAAAAATATAATATAATGTGAATTACATAACTTGGGGTTGAGCCCTACAAATGAGAACTACAACAAATTTGACTTTGTGTCTATACCATAAATAATAAAAATTTGTACAAAGATGAGAACCCAAAAAATTGTTTTCTATCCAAAACGTATATACATATATATAGGTAAGGAGACATATCGTCACATCAAACAAGAGAATCAAGAATGAACCCATCACATATTATAATTGGACTATTCATTCAAAACCATAGTAGCATAATTCGGCCGTATTGACATTTCCCGCATGCAAATTTTAATTATTTAATAACTATAAAATATTAATAACATTCAATTTATTACTTTTTTATAAAAATAATTTCCAGTTAATTATAATTTTTTATTTTTTATTTTAAATATTAATTTTCGTTGTTTGCAAGTAATATGTCTAAAAATAAACAAATGGTTTTTAATGTACATTTATGCTATATTGGTTTATATATTTGATTTAAGAAGATCATGTACATTTATGCTATATTGGTTTATATATTTGATTTAAGAAGATCATGTACATTTATGCTATATTGGTTTATATATTTGATTAAAAGTATTATATACAAGAAGTTTGTATTGGATTTTTTTGTTATATATTTTTTCCATATCGAATCATATTTGTATATGTATTCGTACTCAAATTATGCTACTATGTTCAAAACCCTAAATAAAACCCTTGAACATTTTAAGAACAAATAATTCACAGAATTCTTCACTGATATGATTTATCATAATTTGGTTGTTTTGTTCCTAAGACAAGCACGCCTTTAGAGGTAGCTCAGATTCTATTAACTAAAATAGTGAGTTGTTTATATAAATGCAAAAGCTCTTGGTGTGTTAATGACAAAACAATCTATGTTATCTAACTTTCTATTGACATAATAAGTGCAATTAAACAGATAAAGGCAATGGATGACAGATAAGAGGTTGTGTGTTGTACCCACAATTAAAAAGAATGAAGCAATAGTATAAAATTGCACAAGTGTTTAAATTCACTTCTATCCTGCAGAATTGCCACTGTTTAAATTCATTTCTATCCTGCAGAATTGAGGATCCAGCGTTCTCATTAACATATTTCTCGAAGAAGCATTTACCTATCAAATAAAAAATTTGTGTATAATATATCTTGATTGTTGACAAGTGATTTCAAATGTATTGTCCACTACCTTAATAAATTTAGTCTCGGATAAAAAAAGATCGCTAGTTGAAAAAAAGCTTCAGACTGAGCTACAAAATATGCTTGTCTTAATCAGTTTGAAGTTCGTATTTATTATGGTGACTTAGAGTCAACTCTATTATCAATACTCAGATAATGTTTGGGAACATTTGCAAATAATTCTTAAAAGCATTCACTGACATTTCTAACAACTATATAATTTGATCAACACCACCTCCACAAATTTTACTTTTCTGCGCGGTGATATTATGCATCTATTGTGGCATCCCAGACTCCGGAGTAGAAAATTGCATTTTTGAAGTTGTGGATACTTATTATGCCCTACAAGTAGCATCATCCAATTAGTTGAAATATGGCAAGCACAGTGGAGCTGTAAAAACAAAGGTCAGGTCATTAAACGTGACTTTGGTGTTGGAAGGGAACATCTTTTATCAAGTAACAAGCTCATGAAACGTGAATCTGCTGTTTAGAAGGAAACTTCTTTTAGCAAGTACCAATCTTGGGAATAATAAATTGCATAGCCACAGAACCATTTTTTTCATGAATATACTAATATAGTCAAGTCAAACAGAAAAGTTCTAGCATAAATTTATGTCCTTTTACACAACATCCTTGAAAAATCCTAAATTTACAAAATTTCAAGTTGAAGGCATTCCTCTGGTTGTTGGCAGGATTTTGATTTTAAAAATTGCCACTCTCTCCTAAGTACAGGAACTCCAAATTTCTTCCCCACAAAATATAAATGAATAAAACAAAACAAAATGTTTCGTCATAAACTAAGAAACATGTACCTAAAATCCAGTTGGAGTATGTTATCACCTATTTTGTACCATAGTTGGATTATCTGAAGAGCTGCCATTTGACAAACATGATGAATGTTTGTACTCCAGTGTATCAGATGATCCAGCATTTATGTCTAGCATATTTTGGCTAGTCAGTTTTGTTTTTCAGTCAACATGACCATGGCCCCATGGGGTTTGTAATAAAGTGTGCTAGTAGGATTTTGAGTGTCTCAGTCCCCCATGACTTGATTAAGCAACTAAGGTATTCCAGGGAGTTTTTTCCCTTGTCAATTATACTTTGTCTATAGCCGAGCTATAATCGATGAGGTTTTCTCCCGCTTCCTCCAAAGCTGGAATGCCCGATTTTGAAAATTTTAGCCATGGGGGGTTATTAGAGTCCAACTGATGTATATAAGCCTACTAGACACTATTTGAATAAGTGTCAGTCATGTCCTAGGTCCCTAGAACCCTCAGAAAAATTTTCGAAAATTTTTGACCGGATCCTCTGGTTTTGGGTTTTTAATTATTTTTTTAATTTTAATAAATTTCTCTATAGTTTAAATAGAGAAATTTCAATTTGTAATATGTCAGTCATCCGGGATCCGAATTCAGTGATTGAGGGCTCCAGACATAAGCCAAAAATCATTCATGATCCCCGGACCAGTTTATCCTAAGTTTCGAATGTCAATTAGGCCTCATAATTAATAATTTCTCATAAAACCCAGTTACAAAGAAATTATTAATTAAAATAATAAAAATGATTATTTTGGAGATAATCCAAATCTCTCCAAAATAATCCAAATGGAATAAAGTAAAAGGCTAATTGACATGGCACTGAACATTAATGAAGATTCCAATCATCTCAGTCATCATTCAATTGAGTATACAGTCAGCACAAGCTTATCTTCACCAAGCAATTCGCCCTCCTTCACCAAGAATTCGATTTGATGTGTTGGCCCATGATTATTGGGTTGGTGGTTGCATTTAATAGATATGGTAGGTGCCATCCTTGATTGGTGTAATCACAAAGCATTGGATCCCTTCATAACTCATGTTACATCCACCCACTACACTCCAAGCTTATGTTATGTGGCATTCACGCCCTCCTTGATATCCTCACGTGATTATGGATTGGAGCTCGAGTTTACACATGGCACATGTCTAATTCGCATGGTGATGGTTCCAAAGTGGAGATGAGGGGCGCCTTGCCTAGGTGGAGGCCACCTCCTCATCTCAATCAATGAGATTCGATTTGTTTGGTGGAGTTAACTCCAAGCTTGGCTTAAACTTGGTGTTGATTGGGATTTTGACATAGAGTTCGATTTTGAGACTAGTGCCATTGGCTCCCTTAGTTGCCAATTCGAATTAGGGTAGAGGATGCTCTTGTTTTGTTATATAATGATGCTTTCTTTCCTCATTCCTCATGGAGATTTTGAGCATGAACACTCTGCCAAAATACTGTTGTAATATTTGTTTGAAGTATTGAAATAAAGTGAGACTTTGGAAGTCCATGCTGGAGCATTTGGGGTGTTCTTAACACTAATTGGTGATATCTCTTTCATCTTGTTTTTTTTGTTCATGCAAGTTCAATATTAAATGTATGTTCTAGCTTTGTTTAGAAATACATTTTTCGGTCTTTGTATGTTTCATAACAAGGTCTTTGTAGGGGTTTCATAAGGTGGAGAAAGGCTTAAAGACTAAGTCATTCTTTACTCAACAGTGGTTCTCAGCACCTAATCAATATTTCTTGCAGGTCTTTAAGGTTTTCTCCTCATTTCAAGAGAAGAATCACTTTCAAGGAGATTCGTCTCTTCCTCCATCAACAATCTCTCACTTTCTTGGTTACTGGTTACATGAGATCCACCTTCATACTTTGTGGAAAACCCTTGTCCATCTTGATCCAGAAGTTGAAGTTTTGTGTGCTAAGCCTAGATTAGTTTGCCCTTCCTACTTCTCCATTCATTTTCCTTCACTCTTAGCCTTTTTCTAGCCTTGTTTTTGCCCTACTTATCCCATTCGTTTTCCTCCTTTGAGGCCTCCCCTCTTGCTCTCGTTTTTCCCATCTTCATCCTCTCGTCTATCCCCTTCAAAACTTTCCCTTGTCCTCCATTCGTCCATCCTAAAAGAGCCCTAAAAACACTTTAAAAAACACAAAAAAACGATTTGCTTTGGTTAGTGTTAGTTTCATTCTTAGCTTACTTTTGCATTGTTAATCTAAGTAAATTTTGCATTTTATATCTTGCATTTGAAAGTTTATTAAGCATATAGGGTAGAGAAACATTGTATGTAGCTTGCATTTGTTTGATTTCTCTTTCCTCATTCAAAAGATAGATCTTTTACACAAAAATATTTCAAAAATTTCGTGTCTTAGATCTCTTTCCCATCACTTTTTAGGCGTTTGTTGTTCGCTGGTCCGTTTTACATTTCTCATAATTTAAAATTGAATCTCATGCTTTTTTACACTTTAAATCTCATTTTGCAAACCTAGACTTAGCTAGTTTTGAAGCTTATTTCATTTTTCTAATGCTAAAGGGTGCCTTGAGATTGAGCTTTCTTGTAGGTACTTTGGAAGTGTAAAGAGTTTGAAAAAGTTGAAGTGAAGAGATCCAAGCCAAAAGTAACAAGAACTTCAACAAAATACAAGGAGGATCCAATATACGAACCTACCATTCACTATCCTTTGTAATGGCTCTTAAGAGCTAGTTCAAATTTTTCAAGTTTCATTTTCACTTTAAAGACCTTTCAAGGAATTATCTCCAAAGGCAATTGTATCAAATTAATAAAAAGGTTAAGTGGAGGAGTCCTCCACTTTTTGGGTTTTCTTCCCCATTTGGGGAAGAGTGTTGTGCTTGGTTAGTTTAGATCTTTCTTTTCTATATGCTTTAGATTAACTTGTTATTTCATTTCTGTACTCCATTTTCAAGTTTTTACTAGAGTAAGTAAACTTTGGGATTGCATCCCAAAGACCACATAGTTTTGTGGTAGCTTCTCGTTCCCCATTAGCCTCCTTGCCGAAGTTCCAGCTAGCTGGAAAGTCTCAAGGACTAGTGGTTCTAAGTGATCAACCTTGTTCGGAGATAGATCCCACTTTTAGATTAATATATTTGGTAGAACACTAAGTTTGCTTTCAGTTATTTTCAAGCATCTTGTTATATCTTGATATCATCATATTATTTCCAGTCTTTTAAAGCTCCATTTCTTGTTCTTGAAGATTACATCTGCTCCCATTTTCATAAAAAGAACTAAAGTCTCTTGAACTTGGCCAAATCCAAGTCAAGAGCACTCTCTGTCAGAGAGCATTTAGTTGTTGCATTTCCCTTGCATTAGGCATTTTGATTAATTAAAGTCTCTTGAACTTTGGTCTCAAGACTAAGTCAAGAGCGCTCTCTATCGGAGAGTTGAACTGTGCTCTAATAATAAAATATTCCAACTCACACTCCCATAATTAATTTATCTTGGTTGCTAATCCAACACCCGTATGCTCTGCCAACCTGAAAGGGTTGGGCTAGTACTCAGAAAGGTGTTGGACTTGTTAATTTCCCAGGTGATAATCTAATAAAATTTTGCCCCAAAACAACAAACCGGCGTTGCCTTCGATAGTCACTGAGGAAGTTTCCTGAAACATGTGGTGCCGAAATCCCGCTGTCAGACTCGGGAGTGGTCAAGCCAATTGAACACTTACCCCTTTAGCAATCTGGGTGGCTTCGACCTATCATCTAAGAGGTTACCAGTACTATTTCCGGACTTTTGATATCCTTGTACTTAACCTAATAATCAAGACCATTAAAACTTATAATTTACCAAGATAATTTGCACAACGATCTCACAAACAATTACCTTTCAAGACCCACACATTCAGCATCATACACTTATTTTTGACTCCATAAGGCAGTGGTTCTCTTAATTCACTGTTTTGATCAGGACCATTTGTCCTTGTGGTTATTTTATCTTGTGAATGATTTATCTGATTATCAAGTCTTGAAGAAAATTGTAATCTTGTTATCTCATTTAGCAACGTGGATTGCTTTCTTATCTTGTGTTTATCTTATATGCAAATTGGTCTCATCATAATAACTCCTAAACAACACCCATCCGCATCACTTCACCACAAAATATTAAAACATAAGAGCCTTAGTGAAACTCTTTGTAGGGACTACCCCTCTTGGCTTCGTTAGGAGTTAGCTTAAACGGAGGAGCTGGGATTCAGGTGACAGTACTTGGCTCATTGCTTGCCTCCAAGGCCACACCTCTCCCCACTTCCAGTGAGGGAGACAGCTTTCGAAAGATTTCCGCTGCTAGTGTGCAATTTGGTGGACAACATCTTTGGCGCCGCTACCAGGGACAAATCTTTTTGTTCCTGGACGACGTTAGTTTTTTCTAGTTTGTTTTACCTTTTTGATAGATTTCATATCTATCTGGCGACTCCACTGCCCTTTTTTTAGTTTTTCTTTTTTGGTAGATTTTTAGTTTAATCACTTTCTGAAATTAGACTTGGATCCACCTGGCGACTCCACTGTCAGTTAACACCTCAAGGTATTCAACTAGAAGAAATTCTGAAGGCTTGCTTAGTTTTATCCCTGAGCCTGAAAAGGTTTATAGGAGAAGACTAAACAAGCTTGCTTCTCATAAAATCCTTAAAGAACTTAGATCTGAGTCTATTTTAGACATCCACTCTTTGTTTCCAGAAAGTTCAGAAAATCTTGAAAATATAATAAATTGTCCTTCCGATACAATGGGTGAGTATTTTACTCAACTCAATATTTTTCAGATAGTAGGTCAACCCCATCAACTTCCAAACAAAGCTGTTAAAAAACTTCCAACATATACTGGCACTGATGCCACTACTGCTGCTCAACATCTCAGAAACTTCTCCATATGTGTTAATGCCTATATCAGTGACCCTGCAAACCAGCATGACGATGTTTATATGAAACTGTTTGCTCTTTCCTTGGATGGAAAAGCTGGTGATTGGTATAGCAACTTACCAAACAACTCATTTGCCACCTTGGCTACCTTCAAAACTGCCTTCACCAACAAGTTTGGTGAGAAAAAGGAACCAAGGCATCAACTGAATGCTTTGACCAACATCAAGAAGAAGGACACTGAAACAATGGATAAATTCAACACTAGGTTCACCGAGTTATCAAATGCTATTCCTGTTACCTATGCACCACCTGCACCTTCCATTCTGGTTTACTACATTGAGGCACTTAGTGGCAAGATGCAGTATCAGATAAGAGATAAGGAACCCGCTACTTTGCTTTAAGCTTAAAATATGGCTCTCAAAATTGATTTAAACATGCAATCATCTGGTGAGTCCAACATTCAAGGTTACTCAAGATTTTCGATACCTTTGAAAAGTAATGAACAAAAAAATAAAGATCCTTTGTCAATTATGAAAGAAACTCATGAAAAACAAATGTTGGAAATGAGGAATGAAATGAAAAAGGAAATGAAGAGAAACATGGAAGAAGCTGAAGCAAAACACCTTGCACAACTAAAAGACATTCAAAATCGGGTCATCAATGTCGAAAGAACTCAACCTCAACCACCTCCTAGGGTCTTTGCTGCAAAACTGACTTGGCACAAAAAAATGCCCAACCATGAACAGAGGCCTCCTAACCAATTAGAGGCTGCTAACATGGTTGAAACATATAGGCCATTTTGTAGACCATGCAAAGATTTCCACGAGGAATCTCATTGCTACTATGCATGCTATATCCAAAAGCATGGTTTTCCTGAAGGTTGTGATCCTAATGCATCAACAAACGAGCCTGAATTCATTAATAATGTGGGTAACATCCATGGCATTCCCAGGATTGAACCTTACACACCATTCTGTAGGGCATGCCAAGAATTCCATAAAGAAGACACTTGTCATCTTGCATGTTATATTCAAAAGTATGGTTTTCCTGAAGGTTTTGTTAATCAGTCTTCATCAAGCGAGCCTGAGTGCATAAATTATGTAGGTGATACTTATGATATTCCTGAAGAAAGTTGGAATCAGTCGGATCAGCCTATTACAGAAAATATAACATTTTCTCATCAGATCCCTGATGATCCTATCGAAGAAATTTATCAAAGGCCAAATTTTATTGAAGACCATCCTCATGCCATCGAAACAAAAGACACTTTTGAGTGGGAAGTTTTTCAAGACTATTTCAGTGATGATGAACATTTATGTACTCCTAACCCATCTCTAGAAGAAACCATTACAAAGATTGACATTCATAAAGAAATCCATGAAGTTTGTAATATGTGTGATGACACTCCCATTTGCTCTCCACATGGTAGTGAATATTCGGAAAGATGGATCCCTTGTGATGACTTTGAAACCCATTTGCTTGAAAAGGATTTTCACGAAGTTGAGGAGGATAGGCATAGCTTAAAGGATGACATAAGTTATGATGAGTCCATCATGGATGACATAGACATTGGTAATGACGAATGGATCTTTTTAGAGAACCCTATCTATGCCATATCTGAAGAAGTTAATAATGAGCAAAATTCCTTTGGAAATTTTGTTAATAATCCCACTTATCAGACTGAGGACACATATAACCAGGAATATGACAGAGTGCATGAAGACTCCCCCATTTTCGATAGGAGTGTGGATTTTGAACAGTTGAGCATAGAGGAAGAGAAGGAGATTATTTCATATGAGTAGTCGGTTGAGCATATATCTCAACCATCGGAAACCCCTTGTATATTAGAACAGTTCAAGGCATGCACTTTCATGGAAAATTATTTTCAGAAGAGCCTCTTGGAGGAGTATGATAAGGTACCAGAACTGCCTTGTCATCCTGAATTTCATCACCCTATCTTGTTATGGATAAAGTGTGCCTACAGAAGGACTTATTACATTGGGAAGTATTTCAAATATCTATCATATGATTTCCCATCCGTCCCTCCCATTCAGAAGATCAAAACAGGTTTGCACTTTCTGATAAGCATGCCCTTGTCCTGGCTAGTAACCAGAGACAAGGTAAAAAATTGTTTTTACATTGATTACATGCTTAAATGGTTACATTGGATTTCTGATTATGCCTAACGTTCTCCTTTCTGTATTATATTAGAATAGGAAAAGATTAAATTTTGTCAAAAAGAAAAAAGCATCTACTTTCTGTATTTAGACTTCTTAGAATTTATTTACGAAAATAAAATATAGTTGATATTTCATTTTGGTTTTTTCATAACACATGTGCTACTGAAGGTTTTTTGTCAAGTTGAGATGTTTTTACAGGTTATATATATAAACTAGAGATTCTGGTGCTCTCGTATCCTCTCCTTGCATGATTTCCAGATCGAGCACACGTCCCGCAGTTGGAGCCAGATGTTATCACCTATTTTGTACCATAGTTAGATTATCTGAAGAGCCGCCATTTGACAAACATGATGAATGTTTATACTCCAGTGTATCAGATGATCCAGCATTTATGCCTAGCCAATTTTGGCTAGTCAGTTTTGTTTTTCAGTCAACATGACCATGGCCCCATGGGGTTTGTAATAAAGTGTGCTAGTAGGATTCTGAGTGTCTCGGTCCTCCATGACTTGATTAAGCAACTAAGGTATTCCAGGGAGTTTTTTCCCCTGTCAATTATA
Organism: Larix kaempferi; assembly: GCA_027924585.1. NCBI lineage: Eukaryota > Viridiplantae > Streptophyta > Pinopsida > Pinales > Pinaceae > Larix > Larix kaempferi. The sequence goes on from BSBM01000602.1 coordinate 8,173,148, forward strand.
CTTTGCCTATAGCCGAGCTATAATCGATGAGGTTTTCTCCCACTTCCTCCAAAGCTGGAATGCCCGATTTTGAAAATTTTAGCCATGGGGGGTTATTAGAGTCCAACTGGTGTATATAAGCCTACTAGACACTATTTGAATAAGTGTCGGTCATGTCCTAGGTCCCTAGAACCCTCAGAAAAATTTTCGAAAATTTTTTACCGAGTCCTCCGGTTTTGGGTTTTTAATTATTTTTTAAATTTTAATAAATTTCTCTATAGTTTAAATAGAGAAATTTCAATTTGTAATATGTCAGTCATCCGGGATCCGAATTCAGTGATTGACGGCTCCAGACTTAAGCCAAAAATCATTCATGATCCCCGGACCAGTTTATCCTAAGTTTCGGATGTCAATTAGGCCTCATAATTAATAATTTCTCATAAAACCCAGTTACAGAGAAATTATTAATTAAAATAATAAAAATGATTATTAATCCAAATCTCTCCAAAATAATCCAAATGGAATAAAGTAAAAGGTTAATTGACATGGCACTGGACATTAATGAAGATTCCAATCATCTCAGTCATCATTCAGTTGAGTATACAGTCAACACAAGCTTATTTTCACCAAGCAATTCGCCCTCCTTCACCAAGAATTCGATTTGATGTGTTGGCACATGATTATTGGGTTGGTGGTTGCATTTAATAGATATGGTAGGTGCCATCCTTGATTGGTATAATCACAAAGCATTGGCTCCCTTTATAACTCGTGTTACATCCACCCACTACACTCCAAGCTTATGTTATGTGGCATTCACGCCCTCCTTGATATCCTCACGTGATTATGAATTGGAGCTCGAGTTTACACATGGCACATGTCTATTCGCATGGTGATGGTTCCAAAGTGGAGATGAGGGGCGCCTTGCCTAGGTGGAGGCCACCTCCTCATCTCAATCAATGAGATTCGATTTATTTGGTGGAGTTAACTCCAAGCTTGGCTTAAACTTGGTGTTGATTGGGATTTTGACATAGAGTTTGATTTTGAGACTAGTGCCATTGGCTCCCTTAGTTGCCAATTCGAATTAGGGTAGAGGATGTTCTTGTTTTGTTATATAATGAGGCTTTCTTTCCTCATTCCTCATGGAGATTTTGAGCATGAACACTCTGCCAAAATACTGTTGTAATATTTGTTTGAAGTATTGAAATAAAGTGAGACTTTGGAGGTCCATGCTGGAGCATTTGGGGTGTTCTTCACACTAATTGGTGATATCTCTTTCATCTTGTTTTTTTTGTTCATGCAAGTTCAATATTAAATGTATGTTCTAGCTTTGTTTAGAAATACATTTTTCGATCTTTGTATGTTTCATAACAAGGTCTTTGCAGGGGTTTACCAAGGTGGAGAAAGACTTAAAGACTAAGTCATTATTTACTCAACAGTGGTTCTCGGCACCTAATCAATATCTCTTGCAAGTCTTCAAGGTTTTCTCCTCATTTCAAGAGAAGAAGCACTTTCAAGGAGATTCGTCTCTTCCTCCATCAACAATCTCTCACTTTCTTGGTTACTGGTTACATGAGATCCACCTTCATACTTTGTGGAAAACCCTTGTCCATCTTGATCCAGAAGTTGAAGTTTTGTGTGCTAAGCCTAGATTAGTTTGCCCTTCCTCCTTCTCCATTCATTTTCCTTCACTCTTAGCCTTCTTCTAGCCTTGTTTTTGCCCTATTTATCCCATTCGTTTTCCTCCTTTGAGGCCTCCCCTCTTGCTCTCGTTTTTCCCATCTTCATCCTCTCGTCTATCCCCTTCAAAACTTTCCCTTGTCCTCCATTCGTCCATCCTAAAAGAGCCCTAAAAACACTTTAAAAAACACAAAAAAACGATTTGCTTGGGTTAGTGTTAGTTTCATTCTTAGCTTACTTTTGCATTGTTAATCTAAATAAATTTTGCATTTTAGATCTTGCATTTGAAAGTTTATTAAGCATATAGGGTAGAGAAACATTGCATGTAGCTTGCATTTGTTTGATTTCTCTTTCCTCATTCAAAAGATAGATCTTTTACACAAAAATATTTCAAAAATTTCATGTCTTAGATCTCTTTCCCATCACTTTTTAGGCATTTGTTGTTCGCTTGTCCGTTTTACATTTCTCATAATTTAAAGTTGAATCTCATGCTTTTTTACACTTTAAATCTCATTTTGCAAACCTAGACTTAGTTAGTTTCGAAGTTTATTTCATTTTTCTAATGCTAAAGGGTGCCTTGAGATTGAGCTTTCTTGTAGGTACTTTGGAAGTGTAAAGAGTTTGAAAAAGTTGAATTGAAGAGATCCAAGCCAAAAGTAACAAGAACTTCAACAAAATACAAGGAGGATCCAATATACGAACCTATTGTTCACTATCCTTTGTAATGGCTCTTAAGAGCTAGTCCAAAATTTTCAAGTTTCATTTTCACTTTAAAGACCTTTCAAGGAATTATCTCCAAAGGCAATTGTATCAAATTAATAAAAAAGTTAAGTGGAGTCGTCCTCCACTTTTTGGGTTTTCTTCCCCATTTGGGGAAGAGTGTTGTGCTTGGTTAGTTTAGATCTTTTTTTTCTATATGCTTTAGATTAACTTGTTATTTCATTTCTGTACTCCATTTCCAAGTTTTGACTAGAGTAAGTAAACTTTGGGATTGCATCCCAAAGGCCACATAGCTTTGTGGTAGCTTCTCGTTCCCCATTAGCCTCCTTGCCGAAGTTCCAGCTAGCTGGAAAGTCTCAAGGACTAGTGGTTCTAAGTGATCAACCTTGTTCGGAGGTAGATCTCACTTTTAGATTAATATGTTTGGTAGAACACTAAGTTTACTTTCAGTTATTTTCAAGCATCTTGTTATATCTTGATATCGTCATATTATTTCCAGTCTTTTAAAGCTCCATTTCTTGTTCTTGAAGATTACATCTGCTCCCATTTTCATAAAAAGAACTAAAGTCTCTTGAACTTGGCCAAATCCAAGTCAAGAGCACTCTCTGTCGGAGAGCATTTAATTGTTGCATTTCCCTTGCATTAGACATTTAGATTAATTAAAGTCTCTTGAATTTTGGTCTCAAGACTAAGTCAAGAGCGCTCTCTATCGGAGAGTTGAACTAAGCTCTAATAATAAAATATTCCAACTCACACTCCCATAATTAATTTATCTTGGTTGTTAATCCAACACCCGTATGCTCTACCAACGTGAAAGGGTTGGGCTAGTACTCAGAAAGGTGTTGGACTTGTTCATTTCACAAGTGATAATCTAATAAAATTTTGCCCCAAAACAACAAACCGGCGTTGCCTTCGATAGTCACTGGGGAAGTTTCCTGAAACAGGTGGTGCCGAAATCTCTCTGTAAGACTCGGGGGTGGTCAAGCCAATTGAACACTTGCCCCTTTAGCAATCTGGGTGGCTTCGACCTATCATCTAAGAGGTTGTCAGTACTATTTCCGGACTTTTGATATCCTTGTTCTTGACCTAATAATCAAGACCATTAAAACTTATAATTTACCAAAATAATTTGCACAACGATCTCACAAACAGTTACCTTTCAAGACCCACACATTCAGCATCATACACTTATTTTTGACTCCATAAGGCACTGGTTCTCTTAATTCACTGTTTTGATCAGGACCATTTGTCCTTGTAGTTATTTTATCTTGTGAATGCTTTATCTGATTATCAAGTCTTGAAGAAAACTATAATCTTGTAATCTCATTTAGCAACGTGGATTGCTTTATTATCTTGTGCTTATCTTATCTGCAAATTGGTCTCATCATAATAACTCCTAAACAACACCCATCCGCATCACTTCACCAAAAATTATTAAAACATAAAAGCCTTAGTGAAACTCTTTGTAGGGACTACCCCCCTGGCTTCGTTAGGAGTTAGCCTAAACGGAGGAGCTAGGATTCAGGTGACAGTACCTAGCTCATTGCTTGCCCCCAAGGCCACACCTCTCCCCACTTCCAGTGAGAGAGACAGCTTTCAAAAGATTTCCGCTGCTGGTGTGCAATCTGGCGGACAACAAAGTAGACAAGAACACTCTCATTCCCCGGAAAAGGAAATGCCAAATTTCACTCATCCTTAAAAATTCCCAATTTTGGAAAACTTACTTGTTCGGTGACATCGAATTTCTAGCAACTTTCATTCTCCAAAAGCATTAAATACAAAATGTACATACGTAGGAATTTGTCAAGATTGCCCAATATTTTTAGCAAGCACTAGGCAGAGCAACTGCCTAGTAGTTTTGACTCCCTGCAAGCATTTAGAGATTTAAAAGTTGAACATGCCCGGACGCAGGAACTTGTCAAGGTTACCTAAAATATTTGGCAATCTCAGCTGTAAGATGAACCTGTTGGAATGGCAGCATTTGGTAAAACTCCCTGAAGGTTTTGGTAAGTTTGGGCATTTGGAAGAGCAAGATCTATTATGATGCTCTTAACTAGAGGAACTCCCTAGCAATTTCCATTTTCTTCAATAAAAAAAATATTGAATGTGAAATGTGTTACATTGAGAGATTGGATAGCATACACATGGAGTGTGTGGGGAATATACAGAATGGTGGTTTAACATTGAAGTGGAATAATTATCCAGTGATGAACAAAAACGCAAGACAATAAAGAACCCACACACTAGCCTTTGCCAATATGTGGTTCACAAGTTTAAAGCTATATGCTATTAGAAAATAATATTACTGGAGATGCCTATTTCCTACTACAATCATACAAAACTAAATTTTAATTTTATTCTTTGCCATGTTAATGCATTGCAGGAAGTCTGAACAATGATGTGAGGTCATCCATCCCTATATTTGTTCATAAAAGGAAACCTGTAAACTTGCATGGCACATGGTACAAGGGCTTGCGCAACTTGACACCTTACAAGCCTTTCAAGGCACAAAGATCAACACAGGGATATACTACAACATTCTTCTAAATATAATATAATGTGAAATATTTAACTTGGCCTTAATTTCCTGAAAATGAGGACTACATATTTGACCATGTGCCCAATCGTATAGAAAGAAAATGTGTACAAAGATGAAAATAAAAAACATTGTTTTCTATGCAGGAGACCCGACTGTCATATCAAACAAATGAACCAGGCATCGTAGACTGCAACTGGACTACTCATTTAAAACATGAACAAACTCCTTGAACATTTTCGGAACAGCTAATTCACAAAGTTCTTCATTGATATGAGTTAATCCGAATTTGATTGTTTTTGCTGACAAGACAAGTATGCCTTTAGAGGCAGCCCAGATCCTGTTCACTAAAATAGTGAGTTGTTTAAATAAATGCAAGAGCTCTTGACAGGCAACAACAGAAGGTACTACGTTAATAACAAAACAATATATGTTATCTAACTTTCTACTGATGTAAAAAGTCTAATTAAAGGCAATGGACAACAAAGGAGAGGGTGAGTTGTACCCCAAAATAAAAAAGAATGAACAAATGCTATAAAATTGTGCCTGTATTTAAATCTGCTTCTCAAAAGTGCTATCCGGCAGCATTATGACTTTGGCATTACAAAAGTTCTTGTGCCAAGGAAGCCATAGAACTGTCATAAGGTGGAGCCTTCATGATCTCTAGCTGAAGAAAATACTTCAAATAGGAAATTAGTGCAGAGGAAAATTCTTATCTCAAGTCCTGCCGAACTCTCAGAACTTCCATGAGGAAAATTCTTGTTTCAAGTCCTGCTGAACTCTCATAACTTCCATGAATCTCTTTGATTGAGTCAGTCACTGCATGTCTCGTTGTCAATCATAAACTTTCCAGCTTTCCCGCCATGGTAAATATCCCGCAGAATTGAGGATTCGGCATTGTCGTTAACATATTTTTCGAAGAAATGTTTATCTGTCAAAGAAAAAATAACTGGAGAAGGTATCCCTTTCAACTCTTGCACTTGCATGGACTTCAACGCCTCCATGACTCTATACCGAGGAATTATCCTCTTCTCCAAGCTGTACATAAACAGACTTGGATACGTCATAAAAGTAGCCAATGGAAGTCCCACAGAATTGACCAAAAAATCTACCTTACGCTTCAACCTTTCCTCTTTTAATCCCAGAAACCGCAGATCCCGGCTGCATAATACCGAAATTTGTTTTTCAGAGAAACCTAAACGGTTCAAACAATGCAGTCTTCGTTCTACTGTTTCTTTCGCTAGTCCCAAAATTGCTTGCACAGCAGCTGCAAACGGCTTTGATCCCTTCTTCAACCCGAGATTCTCGATCAGTTTAAATGAGTCCATAACTTTTTCCTCTGAAGTCCTCAGCAAACGGGGTGCCTTCCACATTAAATGTGATAATGTTTCACCTTCAACGCCCAATCTTTGCAAAAGTGAAATTGCAGATTTGAGCGTATCTTCGCTGGTATTAAATATCATCGCATGCCTATGAACCAGTTTGAAGATATCTTCTTCCTTCATGAAAGTCCTAAGTAAGGTGAGCTTAGACTTTACGTTTCTTTCGGATCTATAAAAGAGAAGCTTAGGGTTACAAAGGACCGCCCTTCGAACCTGGGCAGGGATGGTCAAACCACAGCCCTTTAACAACTCCAAAACTTCTTCCATATTCTGGGTAGATTTTCCACGAAGCCTGTATTTGCAATGTGTAAAAGCTTTTGGGATATCTTCCTGTGTTAAACCGCATTTGCTCATGAGAAAGTCAGTGACAACACTCCTTTCTGGTGGAGTCGTGGATGGGGTTGTCATTTGGTTACAGAAATTGGCGAGTTTTATGTGGGGTTTTGCATAAAATGGATGAGAAGAAAGCGGAGATATCAGGATTGAGGGGCAATGGCCTGACAGTGGGAGTTGGTTGGAGATCAATCGTTTCCATATCTTCAACCGAGTAGACATCATCCTACAAAATAGAAAGAGGGATAAATAATTTACCTGGAGAGGGCGACTGGAATCGATAAGCGAACACCTGTAGCTGAAAGCTGGGCGCTGGTTGGAAGACGATAATGTTGGTCACTGAGTAGGGTTTCACGAGTTGGAACGTGCTGCTGTCATACGGGGAGGGTAAGAGTCAGGTCAGGATCAACACAGCTAAACTTCTACATGTTGAACCATCACCTCTTTTATCTTCGTGTTCCCTAGCTCCCCTATAAATGGCTCGGAAAACACATCGCACCTTGTGGTCTAGTTCAGCATTCAAAATTGAACCCTTCCTAGCCCTTCCATAGTATTTTGCCCTCCGAGAAGTGCAAAATTAAAATTGCCCTTTGAAAAAAATTCAAAATCTTATTTTTATCCTTCCAATTAAGAAAGGACACAATTTATAACAACATTTCAAAAGAAAGGTAAGATTTTAAATTACTCGTAAATATAAATTTCATAGTGTGTTTAAATGAACCAAGACATCCATTCACCTCAAAGATTAGGCTCACTGTCCAAAATATTGGAATTTGGAAATATCATGATTCATCAGTCTTAAGAAGTTAGGTCGCTGTGCAAATGGAGGATGATGTAAGTTAGTCTATGTAGTACGCACTTGTTTGTAGTCAGATCAAAACCCCAAAAAAGTTGTATTAGGTATACATGAAAGTATATAAATTTCTCCTTATTTATGTGTATGTACTTATTTATCCAAAAGAGATAATCCGTTGAATATGATCAAATCGCCAATTTCGTCATTGAACTCCCGGTTTACCTGGTACCAAAGGAAGTACCTCCAATGTTATATACGTAATTTCTCCATAAAAAAGATGAGACAATTATCTTAAAATTTAGCATTTCATTATTACTGGCCTATGGCTCCTCACAAGTTGCCACTCACTCAGTTTTGATAGGCAACTTTCCTTCCTCAAACTCCACAGAGGGAGCTCCTTGTCTCTCTCTTCATCAATATTGTATTTTACTAGTATTCATTTCCACTGAAAGCTCCCAATGTCCTCATTTAGTATGAAGTCGGCCTAGCTAACAGAAGAAACTAGGTGGCTAGTGGGATTACCCGCAGTAAAAGCAAATGTCTTAGCTTACTGACCAAGGATTCATTCAGATACTTACATCATTAAGAAAGAAATCGATAGTACATATGTGAATCAACAACTTCTACTCATATTTGTATTTTATCCCCAATTTCAATATTTTCGAAGAAGAAGAGGAAGGAATCATATCATAATATGCAAGATAAAAGTAAGCCAGAGAATCGTAAATCGAGCCATACAATCATATCATAATATGAAAGATAAAAGTAAGCCAGAGAATCGTAAATCGAGCCATACAATCATATATAATTGGTTTGAATAATTGGTTGGAGTTCCTCAATAACATGGACGGGAATTTTGGATGTCTAGTTAGAAGACATCAATTGCAATTTGTGACCTCCACAGTTCCAACTTCCAACCGCTCACTTGTCAAGAATTTTGCAGCAACGTTTGGCCAACTTGTCTACTGCATGTTATTATGGAGGCATGGAAGCCTCAAAATTTGCCTATTGTGTGCCAATGAGGTTGACAGTGTTGACGGTGGCAATTCCCACAGATGAATTGTTGACCATGTTGATGCAGTAACGTTGTTGGGCATGCTCTTCACTCTTCTCCATGCACATTGTGATGCAATGCCTATGGTCATGTAGCTGTAATTTTAGGTAGCACATTAATGGTTTTCATGTTAAATACTAAATTTCTTGTCGATGTCGATTCACCGAATTGCGTATTTGTACAAAACACACAAGAAATTTTATTAAATTAACCTTGAGTATTTCAATCCTAGATCCCCAAGCTCTTAATTGCTCAGGCCTAGAACTTTCTCTCCAAACTTCCAATCCCGCCATTAGCAATTTTGCAAACTTATTTTGGGGTTCTGGTTCTATTTAAAGGGTAGATTGTGGAGACGTAGACGCACAATGAGTTACAACTTTGCAAGGTTCCAGTTCATGGTATGCATGGCATGTTCTTAGGATTGATGTCATTGCCTTGCCTTGCCCCTCCATCTCGCCTACACACCTGTAGTATGTCGTGACAACTGACAAACATTCAACCATAAAACTTGATGCCCCAGTGAATCGGTGTCCAATGATGCTACATTGTTAGACTACTAGGTGTTACCAACTATTTTGTACAATAGTTGAGCTTCCATTGAGTCCCCAGTGTTTGAACATGATCCATGTTCATTTCCAGAGTATCAGAGGTTCAGTTTCAGACTTAGCCAATTTTGACTGGCCATTTTTATTTTTGTGTTGAAATGACCATGCCCCATGGGGTTTTTGTAAAAAGTGTGCTAGTATGGGGGTTTGAGTGGCTCGGTCCCCTAAGACTTGACAATCAACTAAGGTATTCGAGGGAGTTTTTTCACTTGTCGATTATGCTTTGCCTTTAGTCGAGTAATAATCAATGAGTTTTTCTCATGCTTCCTCCAAAGCTGGAATGCCCGATTTTGACAGTTAGGCCTTGGGGGGTTATTAGAGTCCAACAGTTGAATATGAACCTACTAGGCAGTATTTGTATGTCCTATGGTCATTTCCTAGGTCCATAGGTACTTTTAAAAATTCGTCCAAAAAAATTTTACCAGACGCGTTGGATTTTTTAATTTTTATTATTTTATTATTAAAATTTTCAATTATTTTAATTGAAAATTTTCAATTTGTAATAATTAAGTGGTTTGGGGGTGGATTTAAATGATTGGAGGCTTAATTCCTGAGCCAAAAATCCTTGTTAAACCCCAAACCCACTTATCCTAAGTTTCAGACATTTATTTGGCCTCATAATTAATATTTTCTCAAAAAATCAATAAATGAGAAATATTAATTAAAATATTCATAAAATAATATTTTTGCGAAAAGTCAAATCTCTCAAAAAAAAGGCCAAATTGAATAAAGTAAAGGTCAAAATGACATGGCATAGAGCATTAAAGGTGATTCCAGTCAACTCCAAACAGATTCAGTTAACTATCAGAGCACTACAAGCTAGCTTGCATTGGGATTTGTGCCCTCTCTCCAAGGAGGGCGACTTTGATGTGTTGGCACTTAATGGTTGGCTTGGTGATTGCTACAATGGAGGAGTGAGGGCGCCTTGCCCATGTGGAGGCCACATCACCCTCTTTTCACCTTCCAAGAGTCAGTTAGCACCCAAATCAAGGCTTGGCTCTCTCTCTGCATGCCAAATTCGTTTTAGGGTTTTAGCACTCGATTTTTGTATAAATAAGAGGCCTCTTGGCTCTCTTAGAGGTGGATCATTTGTGCAAGAAACCTCTGGTGATTTACTGTGTAATATTTTTTCCTTTTGTGCAACATTGAATAAGATTGAGACTTTGGAGGTCAACTTGGTCCATGCATGGTACATTATGTCTTGTTGAGGTAATATTATTCAAGTTTTATGCATGCTTATCTATTTGAGATTGGATCTAGCTTAGAAGGTTTGTTATCAAGCACGTAGGGCAAATATTTGTAGGCTTCAAGTTATTTGTCTATGCTTAGTATTTAAAAAATCTTAGAGTAGCATGCTTTAGTCGGTTATAATACATGATCTTTAAAAAAAAATTGTACTAACATACTAAGATCCAACTCTCTTGTTTAAGTGTGTGGCTAATAATTTTCAGGTACATCTTGGAGTAAGGGATGAGCTAGGTTGCATCTCCCCCTTCTTCAAACTTCAAAGGCATCATTGGTCTTGAATGCTCAATGGCATCTACAAAGACTCTTCTTCATCCAACGATTTAAAAGTGCTTGGCTTCTTCTCATTTCCACCATCAAAAGTTCAAATCTCTCCTTGGTTATTACAAAACGGATCTCCAAATCTAAAGGTTTTTTTCTCTTTGATTTGTTTTTTTTAAATAGTGCATTTGTTTTAAAAGTTCATATTTCTAAATCTTGCACTTTTGTTGGCTAAGTAGATCAAAGCTTCACACTTTGATCTACTTTTGGGTCCAAATCTATTTTCATAAAGCCTAAATTATTAAGATCTAGGATCTAGTTTTGATTTCAAACTTGTAGATTCACTTTCTTTCCTACTTTTTCCATCTTTGCTTTTTTTTTTCCACTTTTCCTCTTTTTTGGCTTACAATCCTCATAGATCCATTTCCACTTATTTATCTTTGATTTTCTCATCAAGAAGAGTGCCAAAACACACTTAGGAAAGTGCCCAAAATACTTCGATTTTTTGCCTTAAAATTTCACTTTTAATTTGCATTGGAAAGCGTGCCCTTTTTCGGTCATTTAGCTCATTGTTTTCTGCTATTTTCCATGACTTTACAATTCTGGAAATTAGCTTAAAACAACAACAACAACAAAATCTTCAAAAAAGTTTTCAATTTTTTTTTCATTTTTTCTCGATTTTCGTGCCCATTTAAGCTTGTTGTTTTTTCACTGTTTTTTGCTGATTTTCAGTTTTGGAAATTAGCCCAAAACAATAAAAAAAAATTCAATTTTTTTTCCAATTTTTTCAAATTGTCTTGAAAAACATGTCATGTTCTGCCTATGTTTTTATTGTTGTTTTTTGTTGATTTTTACTTAATTACAGATCTGGAAATTAATTTGAAAATCAAAATTTTCCTCCTAAATATTTTTCCAAAACAAATCTTGAAAAATGTACAAAATTTCATTGAAAAGAGTGCATTTTCCAATTATTTTAAAGTGTTGATTTTGTTACTTAAAATAACTGTTTTTGTCATTTTTCTCGTTTTTGGCATTCCTCTCTTAGATCCATTCATCTTTCCACCTTTTTTATCTTCTTACTTGAGTTTGATTTTGTTTGACCATCTTTGGTCTTTTGCATCTTCTCTTTGAGTTTTTGCCTCTTTCACATCATAAGTCAAAATCTTGGGTTTTTACTAACACTCTAAATAACCTTTGTTAAGAGCTCTTATCCACAAGTGAACAAGAAGACAAAACCACAAGCAAAGAGCCCAAAGACTAACAAACCAAACCAAACAAGCAAAACCACCTTTTTTGACAAAGTTAAAAAACCAAAAAGATTGTAAAAAGTTGAATAAAAGCAAGTGGGATAACGACTCCCACACCCCCACTTCCCCCATTTGGGGGAAGCTTGTATTGTCCATTGTCTACTTTTCGCATTGTCTTTGCTTTATACCTGCAAGTAGATTAGTCTTGAATCATTAAATTAGTTTTTATTTGATATACTGCTAGAATAGTTCATTTTTGTTAAAAGCTAAGTTTTTGTTTACTTTGCTTAACTAGTTTCATTTTTGATATAATTTGTCAAAAGGAACCCAAAATCTCTTGAATCGCACTCAACAGTGGATCAAGAGTGCTCTCTATCGGAGAGTTTACTTGCTTTTTGTTTTAAGATTTCACTAACCACCATGCTCTCCCGAGTATGGTCTTTGACCTGAAAGAGATTCTTAGGTAGTTTAGATTTTACATTCAAGTACTTTAATTCTGTGCATCATAAATCTCTTGAATCTCGCCATAAGGCGGATCAAGAGTGCTCTCTATCGGAGAGTTTTCTATTTGGTTCTCTTGTTTCAAACACATTTCCCCAGAATTGGAATTTATCATTTATATACTGCATATGCTCTACCCTACCCTAGGATACACAGAAATAGTATAGACTATTTAATTTTTCACATTTAATCCAATTTTAACAATAATAAAATTTATACCCCCATAACCAACGAAAATCCGGGGTTGATCGCAATACTCGAAAGTGGGCAAATTCTACCTGGGACATTGGATAATGTACCTTGACCTTGGGGGCACCGTTAGGCTACATACTTGTTTGGTGTAGTGTTGAACACGCTTTCAGGGCTTGGGCAGCCAACATGTTTCCGTACGGAGCCACTTAGAGTATTTTCCGGACATATCTCTTGTACCTTGCGTATATCTTGGAGATTTTCCTTAGCCATAATAATAAAGATCACATTTAAAATTTACAATAAAATTTACCAAGAACAATTGCAAAATAGTTCTAAAGCACACCTGAACTCTTGTATCAAGCACTCAAGACATTTGACTCCACAAGGCATTGGTCTTTGACATCATTTATTTGCTTATTAACTATCTGAAGCATTTATCTTGTTTTCCAAATTCATATATTATATTGTGGATGTATTGTGTTTAATTTATCAAGTGGTTGTGCATCTTAATATTTTGCAAGTGTATCTTTGGATTATACAAATTATTATTGTGAATCAGAAACTCCTAAACAAAACCCATCCGCATCATACCATCCAAAAACATTTAAAACACAAGAGCCTTAGAAACTCTGGGTCTACCCCCCTTGGCTTCGTTAGGAGTTAGCCTAAACGAAGGAGTCAGGATCACGTGGCAGCACCCGACTCTTTGCTTTCCCCCAAGGCCACACCTTTCCCACTTGGGAAACAACACTTTGAAAGATTTCTGTTGACGGTGTGCATTCGGCGGACAACACTAGGTATGTTTTAAATAATTTTACCATTTTTTTTGGGGGGGGGCAGGGAGGTGTTCTGTATTCTTGAGGCATCTAATGCCCATCACTCTTACATCTATCAAGCTTGGATGCGTGCACTCTCTATGGTTTGAATTTCATAGGCACCACGTTGAACACTAACACATTTTTAAAAAAAAATTAAGTTTATGCAATAATTTCTTATGTTGCAAGAAAAAAGAAACTTGATTGCTACCTTGACTTGGCTTTATTATCTATTAGTGAATTTGGTATCTTACTCTTCGGTTAAATATGAAGGGTTTAGTTAATTTATACTTGTCAATTGAACTACAAATATTTATATTTCCCTTCATCTTTGGAGGGCTCAAAGAATATATGCCCTTCAAATTGAAATTAAGACCCACCCTTCAAATTTGATCACTGGTCTAGTTCACCACATAGCTAGTGATGATGATGCTACAATCTCCTTGCCTTATTGGCAATGCTTTGGATGGAAACAATTTTAAAGGCCTATATGTTTCTTAATGGAGCAAACTTCCAAGGAAACTACGTGTGAGCATCCTATTTATAAAGGCATTGCACCTATTTTACTACAAAACCAAAACCAAATAATATGTTTTATTGTCTATCCCTTGCAATAAAATGCACATATAGTCCAAGCCAACCCAGAATGATGAAGGTGCATGCCTACAAACAAGTGACACGCAAATCATATGGTCCTCTGTGTATAGAGTCCTCTGAATAAATCACAATCATATTAATGTAACCAATAGTAGAAGTCTTCAAAGTGAAATATGGTTTTTCTTAGCTCCAATCTAGTTTCACAAGTTGATTAAAGTTGATGGAGCCTATAGTTGAGTTTAAAATAAGTCTTCCAAAGTTTGTTAAACCACAACTCAATCAACAAGGCCCAACAAAGACAACTATTGCCAACAACTACGTTATCCCTTGTGATAGGCTTACTTTGAAGTTGTATCAGAGCCTTCCATGAATCTTTGGAGGCTTCACACCAAGCTTAAGTAGTAAACAGGGTAGAATAAGGATCAAGATATTATAATAAATGAATTTATCCAAGTTACTCAAATGAAAGTTTTGCTTCATCACTTTCCAATGAATCTAATCCTTACTTTTAAAGGAGAAGATGTCAAGAAGCAATTTGAAGCCTAAAAAACATATATATCGAAAATCATAAACTTTCATAAAAAGGTTTGTTTTCATCAAGAATGATGGGGCACTGCAATAAGAAGTGCTCATGCATATAAATAACAAACAAGAAGGATTTTCCATTTCAAATGAAGGAAGAATTCGGTGGCCTTATGGGATTTATGAATGAATGCTATTGGCAACAAAAGACCCATCAAATTGAATGGAGGTTGTAAGCTCCAATAATTCATGTCTTCCACTGGCCTTTCTTCCCATAGAAAACTATAAATACATTTTGTTTGGCTAGAAAAACTTCCAATCTCTATCCCCTTCTAGCAAGGAACATCACATAAGGCAAGTCCATGTTCACAAATTTTGATGACTCCCAACCCACCCTAAGCTTTAAGACTATAGTGAATACTCCAACCGGCCTTGTGAAAGCCTTCTTTTCCCTTCCCAATTAACCTAGAGAAAGGCACATATAAGACCCTCAACATTAGTAGACATGGATGGTGAATATGTCCTAATTGGTGCAAGTTTGATATCATGAAACTAATTAAAGTGTCCTAGTGAGCACTTCTCCACCATTACAATCATAATCACAACAAAATCCCCCAAAGGTCCAAACTTGCTCTCCAATGCAACCATGAGGATTCACATGCTGCATGACATATCGACGAATTGTATTTCCAGCTTTGTAAATTGTCACTCATAATTGTTCATTGCTTATGCAACATACTCGTTTGACATGTATAGGGTGAAGACTTTTCCTTTATTCAACCGATAGGTCCTGCGATTTCTCACAAAACCCCAAAGAAAACTACTATGATACTAATATGATCCATAAACTACTATGGATATTCCACTAGAATAGTTCGTCACAACAGATCTTACAACTTATTTATTTTCATTAGCTTACTTCTATTGAATGCCAAACTAGCATAGGTCCATCTTAAACCCGGATCTATCAACCATCGAGAGGGATCCAATTTCTTGAGGTGTATTTTTTTTATCTTAAACTTAAGAAATTTGATTCCTCTCTTGCTTGATAGATCTGTGTTTAAGTTTTAATTTTCTATTTTGGAAATGGATTATTTAATTACTTTTCATAATTTTTTTATTTTATGAGCCAACATGGATTTTTTCAATTACTTTTCATAAAAAAAATAATTTAGTCAACATGAATTTTTTTAATTATGGTAATGTTACGTTATGTTACAACATCTCCCCCATACTGGGCTATAGAGCACCTCGCTCTTCTCGGTGCAATAAACTGGAATTGAAATAAGAATAACTAGAGAAAAGAAATACATAATCCACACAATAACACAAGATATACCTTGGGAAACCCATTGTGGGGAAAAGCCCAATCAAAAAGAGGCCCATGCCTTGCTCTTTTATATAGAATGCAAATACAATGGAAATGGTACTCTCTCTAGAGTTACCTATGACTATGTGTCCATAATGGCTACTACAAGATATCTTATATCCTTTTTTATGCTCTAATATCCACTCTCGTGTCATTGCTCAACTATGGAACAATACAATAACATCATAATGATGGAACCACTTGTTGAAATATTGTAACTTCCAAGAATATTATATTTGTACTTTATTATTCTGGAGATGTTACATTCCTCCGAGGTGACCCTATTGTATATCCGGAGATGTTTATTCCTCCGATGGATTGTGGTAACTAGGGCTATTAGATATCCCATGTGGGGGTCGGCCCTGGGTTTATTTATTAGGGGTTATTAGACCCTCTTAGGAGAGGTCGGCCCCATAGGGTAAAAAGTCAGTCAGAAAACAAGTATAAATAGAGGAGGATGCTCCTCACTTATCTCACACTTCCATCACTTGGAAAGTAGCGCACAAGTGAGAGAGAGGTCTGCATAGGAGGTAGAGAAGGAGCTCTAGTCTTGGACTACATCTTGTATTTGGTTGATCATCTTTATTGAGGAAAGCTTTGCTGGGTTTTCTACCCCATGAGGGTTTCCCAGGGTAAAATCTCTGTCTATCTTATGATTATGTTTCTTTCAGTGATCTTGCTAGTCAAATTAGTATAAACTTAACACCCCTTCTTCTCTCAACGACTCGGTATTTGACATAGCTCGATGGTCATCTAGGGTTAATTTTAGCGTTTTTGCATACCTCAAATCCCTATTAGGGTTAGGTTTTTGGACCTTCTAGAATATTCTTGAAAGTCCACACATGACTAGTCCCAAATATGTGAGAAATGAGAGCTAATGTGGAATCCACTTGGTACCATGGTGGTCAACTAAATAGGTCAACTTTCGGGAGGCATAACTTTTGCATACAAACTCCATTTGAGGCAGTTTTTGGATTGTTGGAGATATCTTAGAGTGTAGAATCGCAACAAGGGGCATGGCACAATCTATGAACTTTTGAACCCAAAAACATCATTTAGACCCTTAGACATGCCCTAGAAGGTTTTGGACCCCAAATTTGCAAAAAGAGACCTACCCCTAAAATGGGCCCTACAAGCCAATTCATCCAATATTTTGATCTTAAAAGCACCATAATAGATGAAAAAATATATATTGGTCCATTTAGGATCAGGATCTCTACATCTAACCCAAGGGAGGGTTCTTCTTCTCCTTTGATGCTCTATTCCCAACCAAGTGATGTGTGTGAAGTATCTCAAGTGGTGAAAGGAAAAATATGTATATGGATCTGTCTCTTTTCTGTAGGAAATCTGATAGAATAAACTTGTTATTATGTATATAGAATTTATTTTCGAATTCCCTTTAGGAATTTATTTAAAGGAAAAAATGTGGACAATTCTTAGATCTAGTTCCAATGTGAATAATACATTTTCATAAATTACTTAGTGGGATGAGGATAGGTATTGGAGACCAAATCAAGGAATTATATTGGAAATAATGGTTTGGGAATGTCCACTTTTAGCCACCATACCTTTTTGGAAGGCACGCAACATTTAAAGGTAGTTGAACTCTATTTCTAGGTCCCTAACACAATTTTTGAGACTTTTAGTGTAATAGGTTTGCCTGGATTTTTTGGGAAATTTTGCACAACCTTTTTATGGTCAACACATGACTTTAGTTCAGTTTTTTGTCATATTATTGAGGTCATATAGTGATGAAGGTGATGGAAATGGGATTAATACTATTGGAAATTATGTATAATGGCGATGATGCTAAAGGAAAGTATGTGAGAAAAAATAGGTTGTTAACAGTTCCCCCTCTCAGTTTATTGCCTAAATACATCATATGTCTTTTCTGTTTATATCCATAGGAAACCATGAACACCTTGGAAGGAGTGAGAGAAAGTAAAGAGAAAGACTCTTTCCCTCCAAGGGGATCATAGAGGCAACACCTACAAACAATCCAACCAATGGGGCCATAGAGGCCACACCTACAACCAATGGGGTCAAATGTATATGATCTCAAATATAAACAAGGTGGGCATCCCCTTGTTCCTAATATGGGATCAATACCAAGAGGGGTTTGATCAAAGTACATAAATAATTGTTGTGGATAATATATCATGATAATACAAGTCAAATAGGGACCCAATCTAAGTACATAAATGTGGTCCAACCCATAACTAATCTAAAATACATGAGTAGGAACAATGTCATTCTTGAGAAGATGGAAAATCAGAACAACTAAATCCTTGTTGAAAATTGGAGGGGCTCAATATATGGAAGGAGTGATGGCATGAAAAACTCCTCATGGGGGGCTCACATATTAAAATATTGATCCAAACAAGTCTAGGGAACTACAACTAAAACTAGATCATTGTTGCCAATGTAGCTTCAACCTCACAAGAAGCTATAAAATTAAGGGCTTCCATAATAGACTAGGAACTTGAGGGATTTATAAGTTTGCAAGGTCTTCAACCAAACTAGGATAGGAAAACCACCACTATACCATTCTCATCAGTGTGATAATGTGTTGGATTCGAGCACGTGATAACCAACCAATCTGAGGGGAAATGAGGTCCCCCCTTAGTTGGTCCAAGGTAAACCATCAATTATGGTTATGGGCCCAAGGTACAAAATGATTATAGACATATCCTTTAGAATACAAGAGCTAAAGTCAATACAGAGAGGTCCATTGAAAACAAACTAATTAAGAGGTCCATGTTTATTAGCATGATAAATGATACAAGGATGTGAAAGAAATTGGGACCAAGAAACAAAAGGGTATAGAGGGTTATAGAGTAATGGACTTAATACTTCCTTTGTTTAGAGCATGCTGGTATGGTTGTCCTAGCAACATATGTACGACTCATGATAACATCAAGTGATGTAGCCAATAAACTTTAATTCATTCACAAGATCTAAATATCATGCAAACACATGAGAGTGGAAAAATAACAATCTTTTATTCCTTCTCCATCCTAACTATTACAATGAGGGTTCAACCCCTTATAACTACTATATGAGATTTTCAAAATTGCTAATTTTAGAGAATTCTCCCATGAATCTAAAACTTACCACTATCTTAAAGCTAACTAGAGCTACACTAGTTGTCAAATCGTTTTTCTGATTAGGTGTATAAACTAATAGATAACTGATAATCACAAATATAAAAAAATCCTGCAAAAACACTAAAACCATAATTTAAGGCACTATATGAAGGAATTTGGCCCCGAAAAAGTGTCAAAAAAGGTCCGATCAAAAGTATGTTATTCAACACTACAGTGAACTCTTAAACACAACTTCCTGTTAAATTTGAGCCCAAACAAATAAACGAGTCAAAATTTATGACCCTCGGAAATCCCTGCATTATTATTTTTTCTCTCTCTTTTTTTTTTTAAATTTCATCCCACGGAAATCCCTACATCATTCTCCTGTAGTTGAAAAGAACACAAATCCTGCAAGTTATTGTCTTGAAACTGCTTCCACTTAACGAGATCTAGATTCAACAAGTCCCCCTCTGTAATCCATGTACTCTCTATTGGTGCTAAGCCTTCCCATTGGACCAGATATCAGTTGTGTTGGCCTTGCTAAGTATGAAGGGTCTTCATATCTAAAATATGTGCAATATTTTCCTTTTTCTTACTCAAAATGGCATGTTGCCAATCCACCTCTGCCTCACTATCATCACCTAGGTCGTCCCCATGGAAGATATATAAATCAAAAATGTTAAATACTGGGGAAATATCAAGATCATTTGGTAAATTGACCCTATAAGCATTGTCATTAATTTTCTTGAGAATCTCGCAAGGACCAGTTTTCTTATACTTCAATTTGTGGTAGGTTCCTCTAGGAAACCACTCTTTCCATAAATAAAACATCACCAAATCACCTTCATTGAATACCTGATGTCATTGGTGAGCATATTTTATAATTTTGTTCTGCTCGTTACTAGCATACAGCTTTTGTCTCACTTGTTGCTGCAATTGTTGAATGTATTCTACAAATGCTTCCCCATCATCATTGATTCTATCCCCAAGTGGTAGTTGCACCAAATCTAGGACACCCATAGGATTTCTACCGTAAACAATCTGAAATGGAGATTTACCTGTAAATCTATTCACTGAGCTATTGTAGGCAAATTATGCTTGAGGTAAATCCAAATCCCATTGTTTGGGATTCTCTCCAACAATGCTTTGTAATAGGATTCCTAAAATATGATTTACTACCTTGGTTTTCCCATTTGTTTGGGGGTGATAGGCACTATTAAACTGTAATTTAGTCCCCATTTTCTTCCATAAAGTCCCCCAAAAATGACCCAGGAACCGAGTATCTCTATCGAAGTCAATAGTTTTTGGAACACCACGCAATCTAACAATTTCTGGAAAAAAAAAAAAAAAAACAATTATGCCACCTTTCATGCATCACTAGTTTTCTTACAAGGAATGAAATGAGCCATTTTAGAGAACCTATCAACAACCAAAAAAATATAATCATTACCTCACTATGTGTTTAGGAGCCCCAACACAAAGTCCATGCTCATATATGTCCATGGGTCTGTGGGAACTGGTAGTGGCATGTACAACCATGTATTCTGTGAATGTCCTTTATCCATTTGGCAAATCCTACATCGTGCCACATACTTGTTTATATCATTTTTCATCTTCGGTCAGTAATGCTTATCTTCAATTAAGGCTAGCATATTATCCTTTCCAAAATGTCCTGCTAAGCCACTACTGTGAAGTTCTCTGATAATATTTTCTCTCATAGAACCAATTGGAATGCATAGTTGTTTTCCTTTGAAGAGGTAGCCATCTTGCATAAAATATTCACCTTGAATAAGATGCATGTTCCCAGCGACTATATTCTTCAACTATGCTACAATCTCCCAAAAATTGTTATCAGACGCATAGAGATCCTTCAATGCAGCAAACCCATTTACTTGATTTTCCATGGTTGTCAAAAGAACGATGCACCAACTCAAAGCATCTGCAGCCTGATTCTGCCTTCTTGATTTGTGCTTTAGAACAAAGTTGTAGCCTTGTAAGCAAGAGACCCATTTTGCATGTCTATTGTTCAATTTACTTTGGGTGTTTACATACTTTAATGCAATGTGATCGGTAAATAACACAAACTCTTTTAGCACTAAATAATGCCTCGAATGTCACAATGCTTGCACAATTGTTATCAGACGCATAGAGATCCTTCAATGCAGCAAACCCATTTACTTGATTTTCCATGGTTGTCAAAAGAACGATGCACCAACTCAAAGCATCTGCAGCCTAATTCTGCCTTCTTGATTTGTGCTTTAGAACAAAGTTGTAGCCTTGTAAGCAAGAGACCCATTTTGCATGTCTATTGTTCAATTTACTTTGGGTGTTTACATACTTTAATGCAATGTGATCGGTAAATAACACAAACTCTTTTGGCACTAAATAATGCCTCGAATGTCACAATGCTTGCACAATTGTGTAAAATTATACATCATATGTGGAGTAGTTCTTTCTTACCTCATTCAACTTTTTGCTAAAAAATACAATTGGTCTACCTACTTGGCTAAGTACAGAGCTAATGCCTACATGTGAGGCATCACAACCTACCTCAAACACTTTATCAAAATCTGGTAAGGCTAATATAGGTGCCTCAGTTACCTTCTTCATTAGAAAATTAAAACTTTCCTCAGCTTCATTGGTCCACTTAAATGTCATTCCTTTGGTGCAATATGTTATGGGTGCTACAATACTGCTAAAATTTTGAATAAATTTTCGATAAGAGGTGGTCAACCCATGACAACTTATTACCTCTGTTACACTCCTAGGACTAGGCCACTCCAAAATTGCTCTGACCTTCTCTGAATCCATCTTGACTCCTTCTACTATGATGACAAAACCCAGAAATACCAAAATTTCTTGTAGGAACCTATATTTGTTCAGGTTTGCATAAAGCTGATGTTTTCTCAATGTATCCAATATAATCTTTAAATGTTGCAATTGATCTTCTTTGTTGTTACTGAAAATTAGAATGTCATCAAAATAAACAACAACAAACTTACCAATATAAGGTCGAAGCATAGTATTCATCAACTGCATGAAGGTACTAGGTGCGTTGGACAAACCGAATGGCATAACCATCCATTCATATAGTCCCTCTATGGTCGTGAAGGCGGTTTTCCATTCATCCCCTTCATGAATCCATATCTGGTGGTATCCACTTCGCAAATCAATTTTACTAAAATACTTAGCTCCAAATAGTACATCCATCATGTCATCCAAGCACGGAATAGGAAACCGATATTTGATGGTAATTTTATTGATTGATCTTCTATCGGTGCACATCCTCCATGTATTATCTTTTTTGGAGTCAACAATGCTAATACATCACAAGGATTCATGCTTTCTATTACCATACCATTGTTTATAAGCTTTGTTACTTGACGATTGAGCTCTGCATGTTGTGTAGGAATCATCCTGTAGGCTTCTTGATTAGGCAAATATGATCCTGGTATTAGATCAATGTGATGTTAAATATCCCTCTTTGGTGGAAAACCATCAGGTAGTTCATTAGGGATAACATAAACATATTCTTCTAGTACCTTGGCCACTTCAGTAGGTATTGGTATGTCTACCTCGGCTCCCTTTTGCACTATTAATGCATAGCAGAATCCCGTTGCCTTCATTTCCTTAACAAGGTCTCTTTCTGACAACAAATTCTCAGCTTTCCCTTCATCCTTCAGGGGCCATAAGATAACTTTTGACCCATCCTTCCAAAAGTTGTAGGTCTTCTTTTCTCCATCATTCATGACTTTTATGTCATATTTCCAAGGCCTCCCCAATAACATATGACATGCATCCATCGGAATGACATCACACCAGACTGCATCTTTATAAGTCTTACCGATGGAAAACTTAATCAAACATCTTTTATTAATGGTGACTTCATTCCCTTTTTTGAACCATGCAATTTGGTAAGGGTGGGGATGTGTTTCATAGCATAATTTCAACTTATCTACCATCTCTTTGGAAACCATATTCTCACAACTACCACTATAAAAAATAACTTGACATACCTTTCCCCTGGAAGTGCACCTGGTTCGAAAAATATTTGTTCGAAGCCATGAATATTCATTTCCGCCACATTGTCTTTGCTCTTTTTTGAGAATCACCATTGACCGCCATATCACTAGATTCTCCCCCATATTGGGTGGGACTTCAGATTCAAACCCTTCTTCTTCATTCTCAACTTGGACCAAGTTTAAACTAAGGTTGTTGTCCTTGATTCGGCTCTTGCATGTTATAACTTGAGCACTCAAATGCTTGATGACCCTCTACACCACACCTAAAACACATATAAGGTCTCCCTCTAACACCACCATAACCTCTACCCCTCTGAAATCCTCTTCCTTGTATTTGATTTGAGTTATCTTATCGAGGATATTCTACTTTCTTAGATCCTTGGGATGATTTTCCTCTGGCATAGTTAAAACCACCCTGTGAGGTAGATGATGTACCCCTCCTTGATCCTCTATTCCTTTGAGCAAATTATCGGTTTTTTTTTTCCTCGACCTTTAAGTCTAATTGGTATGCTTCTTCCTTGTCGCGAACCCTATGCATGCTCAATTCATCTTGAATAGAAAATTTCAAACAATTCACATACCTTGCAGCCAATTGCTCATCAATTTCATGGTGATCCACACGAATGGACAACTGATACAATTCATGTGTGAGTTCCTCCACGGTGGACAGGTTTTGCTTCAAATTCTAAAATCTGCAAAAAAGGGTCTGTGCATAGTCTAAAGGAAAAAAACATTCTTGCAATTTTTTCCATCTTATTCCAAGTCTTAATTTTGTCTTTTCCTTTTTTGTTATGTCCTTCTGCACATGATGCCTTTAGATCATGGCGTGTCCCTTCAACTTGGTGCATGCAAATTTCACCTTCTTTTCCTCTGTCATAGGATTCCATTAAAAAAAAATTCCATGGTGTTCAACCAATCTATTAACTCCTCTAGTTTAAGACTCCTTACATATTCTGAAACTTCCATTTTGATCCCATCATTTCTCCCTTCTAGAGCCCTGAGCATCATTTCTTCAAAAGGCATGCGCTCTAATTGTTCTTCTTCATGTTCTATATGTTGGTTCGCATATCCTTGGTTTGTCTCCTCATCAAACACTTCTCTTCGTATTATTCTCTAATTAGCCAGTACGTTTGTGAGATCCACTAATTGGCTTTGGAGGTTTTCAATATCTCTACGCATCTAAGCAAGACCTGCTCTTCCCCCTCTCCCAGCCATCTTCTTGCTCTGATATCGGATGATGTAACCAATAAAATTTAATTCATTCACAAGATCTAAAAACCATGCAAACACATGAGAGTGGAAAAAATAACAATCTTGTATTCCTTCTTCATCCTAACTTATTACAATAAGGGTTCAACCCCTTATAACTACTATATGAGATTTTCGATAATTGCTAATTTTAGATAATTCTCACATGACTCTAAAACTGACCACTAACTTAAAGCTAACTAGAGCGACACTAGTTGTCAACTCGATTTTTTGATTAGGTGCATAAACTAACAGATAATTGATAATTATAAATCTAATTTTTTTTGCAAAAACACTAAAACACCAATTTGAGGCACTATATGAAGGAATTTGGCCCATGAAAAGTGTTTAAAAAAGGTCCGATCAGAAGGATCTTATCGGTCATTGTAGTGAACTCTTTGAAACGCAAGTTCTTGTTAAATTCTCTCTCTCTCTCTCTCTCTCTCTCTAAATTACATCCCATGGAAATCCATGCAACATCAAGGGAGGGATACAATGGTATGACCATAGGAGGAAAATCTAATGGGAAGAATTTGAGGTCAAGAAATATGTGGAGGCTAAAATCATAAAGATTCCATGGGTGACACATCACAAAATTCTTTGAACATAGACAACCAAATTTGATACCATAATATATTATAAACAAGTTGAGGTAGTGTTGAGGAACACTTTTGAAATGGTTTTCCAACTAATAAATGTACTTGAAAAAAATAGGGCCAAGGAGATATGTCTCCAATATGAGGCCAATTGAATCAACAATGCATGTGATAAATATGGAAGAGACTAGGGATATGACACTAGTGGTAATATCCTTGGGGATAAAATAATGTAACATTTTATAGTATGGATGAAGGGGTGATCTTAAGAAGTGTAAACATGAAACAAAAAATGCCATAACGTGGGAATACGGGGGTAGGAAAATTAATGAAATTGAAGAAGCATATGAGGCTAAATTCTATGTCACAAACTAGATGGACTCCCATCCTTATGGGAAAACGCAACACGGGTATTCTGTAATACCCTAGTTTTGATCCTTGATGTCATAATGTAAACTTTGATTATGTAATGCCTAAAAGGATCAACAAATTATATTTTTAATTATTAATATACAATATAGTTGGCTATGGTGAGGAAGACACTAAAGAGAATAGGGGACTATGAATTCATCAATGAGAAGGAAAGGGGACTGTAGATATCCTAGGGGCTTACAACATGACCCTAACCTAACCTCGAGTGCAAAAGTACCTTCATCTTATTTTAATCCTTAATACCTTTTTGATTAACTAGAATCCTAAGTTATGTGCAAAGAGGGAATTAATTCATCGGTTGGCATGAGTCTTTTTAAGAAAAGTAAACCATGCAATGTTAATGTATGGATTTTGACGTGGGCCTTTTAGAGGATCATGTGGGAAAAGGTGGACATTAAACTAAAGTTGGCATGCAGGAAAAGTTGGTAGAACTCTCTGAGCACACGAGCTCTCTGACTCTCCCGCTAGTATAGATAGAGAAAAAGTTCTTTTGTCTTTGACTTGTCAGTAAACCATTTTTTTTGTTGGGTGTACAAATTCTGAATCAATTCTCAATCCTGATACTATATTCTAAAATTTGCTAATTGTTACTGGACGTTGATTGTCATTCTATTTTCCATAACAATACTACTAATGAAATGGCGAACTATGTATGAACTTTCCCTAATGGAATTCCTGACATTGAATTGGTGTGAGTACACTGTTGTGCGTATGAGAGTGAAATCAAGGAGAGGAAATGCACTATTTGGTGTGACCTGGTTGGTGCTAGAATCATGAATTATTGAGAAAATTAACCATGTTGATGTGTGGAAATTGATGAGTGCCAAAATTATGAAAGAAACGTGGTGAGGAATACCCTGTTCACATGTCTTAATCCTGTGACAACCTTGAGTGCTCTCCTGGTGAATTCAAAGTCCCAACTCGGGGGTGGCACCTTGTTGAGAGATTGATGAACAAGGAAGCTTGTAGTTGGGTGGAGTGTGCCTCACAAATAGCCAGTTGCATAGATTATCAAATATTCAGATAAATATTTGTGCTTGTATCAGTTCCATTATTTATTTTATGAATTTCTATGAATTTGAAGGAATAAAGTATTTACTGAAGGAATTGAATCATTAATATTAGTATCAAAAAGGAAAATTTGTAAATTGAATGGTTTAAATCTGTTTGTGTTAGATTGTAGAATCATATTGGTACAATTTGGGTTAGAATTATGTGAATTGTTATATATATTGTGTTTCAGAATGAGTTACATTTTAATTGTCGGAATAACTAGTGGAATAGAATGGTTTTCGAAGGAATTGTGTTATGATTAGTGTTAAGTATGAAGTTTTTATATTTTACATGTTTATACTTGAATTCTGCAAAACTATTCATGAATATTCCCTTGTATAAATGAAGAATGACTATGAAAACTATCATTGTATGTTGATGTTGTCCATGTTAATGATAGTTCCTTATAACATAAAAACAAGTAGTGGAATTCATGCATTTACGAATGCATGTTTCCTGTAGGAAGTTGTTTCTCCCTTGTGAAGCAGGATTGTTCCAGAATTTGATAAGGGTTGAGAACTGTTCATACCTGGGATGTTATTTTACCAAGCAAATAATTTCTGAGCTACTATTTAACTAGTATTTCTTTACCTGGTGCAAATGTTGGTTTTATTCAAAGGTCGGAAGCTCTGTATAGGTTGTCCATTGAAGTTGAGCTTAAGATCGGAAGCCTTAAAATCCCGAGCTAAAATCAAAATTTGGATGGTTGGTTACCTTGTAAGTTCATAAAATTGATTGAGTTAAACTATTGGATTGGATGTAGGAAAATTGTACGTTTCTATCATCTTAATTTCCTATGCCTTAGTCGGTTTTAAAGAATTGTCTAATTTCCAAAGAATTAGAATAAATAGAGGCTGAGATACTCTATTTTTCCCTTTTCTACATTTAAATAAATTTATCTAAATTAAGTTGAAGAGCTGGTAAATGTCTTCCAAAATTTTAGAGCAGGAATAAGTGTTATCACCTGCATGTGAACATTGTTGGGTCTGTGTCAGTCTCGTAATGGGGTACGTTACAAAGTGGTATCAAAGTGAAGGTTTCAACCGTCAAATCTCATAGGCTATAAAATAAAGAATATTATCAAACTATATCTAAATTAAATTTATCATCCTCAAATCATCGAATGAAAACCCCTCCCGGAAAATAAAATGTGCATGCATGACCTAGTTGAAAAATGTGTAATTGAATGTTTTTATGTCTAACAAGATTGGCATATATTCAAATTGCCAGAATAAAAAGAAAGTGAAACCGTGAAAATGGAAAATGAACCCATACTTTCCTTTCTCACTAGAGAAGTGGGGATGAGTGCCCAAGGAACGAAATCAAGAGGTCGTAATGCCGAGGTCAGGCAATGGAATTGCTCCAAACCTTAAAACATATATAGGCTAGAAATAGAAGAATATTTCATAATCTATAGCAATAGAATCATGTGAATATCCATTTGTTGCAGAGATTGATGCAGTTGCAAAATCAAGGGAAACATGTCTCTACCCTTTTGAGAGGAGAAGAAGGAGATTCTCTGAGCAGATAATTTGCTGACAGGCGCCAACACTTGAGAAGTATATTTGTAATCAAAATGGGGCAGCATTCCGATGATGAATGAGTTGAAATCCATCATAGAAGGTGGGAACCTGAAATTAGATCAGATTTAGGGTATAAGAGATATTGGAAGAGGAAATATGAGGAGAACCCATTACATGGTGAACTTTTAAAAATTAAACCTCCTACTTTTGATGGAGAGAAATCAAGGGAAATCGTAGAAAGGTGGTTTCTAGAAATGAAGAAATATTTGTAGCGACATGATTACTTTGATAATCAAGACTCCCAAATTTCTATACATAATCTTCAAGGAAAATCTTATAAGTGGTGGGAACAATTGAAGCGGGTTGAAATTTTTAATGAAAAATATATTCCATGGAGAAAGTTTTGGAAGTATTTTAAGCATGAGTACTTATCCCAACAGTATTATGACAAGCAAATGCAGGAATTCTTCGAACTCAAGTTGGGTAATATGACTATGGAGGAGTATGAGAGAAGGTTCCTGGCGTTATTAAGGTATGTTGATTTCATACAAGATGAAAAAATGAAAGTCTAGCGATTTCATAATGGATTACCAGCATACTATCAGGACATAATCATTAATGATGAACATCATACTCTTAAGGAAGCTATAATGAAGGATAAATGCATGTATGAATAAGGTAAAGGAAGACAACATATGCATAGAGTTTTTAAAAGCAAACTAAAAGATAAACAAGACTAGAGGAAAAAGGGTTCCAAGCCTCTTGAGGTTAAAGATAATAAAATTAAATTTTCCTTAGACCAGATTCCTCCTAGCGAATCAAAGATGGTTGAGTCTACATGACCAAGGCATTCGTATCAAATTAAGTGTTGGAATTGTGGAGGCGATCACTATTTTAGGAAATGTCCAAAGAAAAGTAATAATGGGGCCCATATATATAAGGTTCAATAAGCTACCATGGTAGATGACGTAGCAAGGAGCATACCTTGGATTTATGCAACTATAGATAATTGACAGGTAGATCATCAATCATACATGATGGAGATTGAAGGTAAAATTGCTAATGTACCAATTTCTATTTTAGTTGGTTATCGATCCATCTACAATTACATTAATACTAATGTGATTGAAAGTGGTCACCTAGTAAGCAATAAATTACCATAGTCCAGAATGGTGCAATTAGCCACTGGTATGAAACGAAATATCACCTTCATGATCGAGGGATGTTGTTTCAATATGAATGGATTTCAAACAAAGGCCAACATGGATATAATTCCTCTTGGTTTGTATGATGTTTTGATTGGAATGGATTGGCTAGAATCACATTTTTCCAATTTGGATTGTCACCACAAAACCATTACATGTCTGGATGAGGATGATAATTCAATTCAAATAAAGGGAATTCCGAGGTCGATATTTGTCAGACAAATCTTAGCCATGAAAATGAAGAAATGCATCGGGAAGGGTTGTCAGTTGTATTTGATCCATGCTGAGGAGATACCAACTGACAAAGAAACATCTATTACAGAGTATCTCATATTGCAGGAGTTTCAAGATGTTTTTTAGGATGTGCTAATATTACCTCCTAGAAGAGATATCGATTTCACAATCGATTTGGTACCAGGAGGTGTTCTAGTATCCAAATATCCTTATATAATGAGCACACCTCAATTGAAGGAATTGTAGATGCATTTAGAAGAATTGTTCAAAAAGGTTATATATGACCCAATGTATCACTGTGGGGAGCATTTTCCCTCTTCGTGAAAAATAAGGATGGTACCTTGAGATTATGCGTGGATCATTGATAGCTGGACAAAGCCACCATTAAAAATAGGTATCCATTACCGAGGATTGGTGATCTATTCGATCAGTTGCGAGGAGCAAGTGTCTTCTCCAAGATTGATTTGAGATCAAGTTACCATCAAGTGCACATTAAAGAGGAAGATATTAGTAAAGCTGCTTCCAGGACCAAGTATAGGAATTATGAATACATAATTATGCCTTTTGGACTGACAAATGCACCAACTACATTTATGTGCCTAATGAATGGTGTATTTAGAGAATTTATGGACAAGTTTATTATTGTATTCCTATATGATATATTAATCTACTCCAAGATAGAGGAAGAACAACTGAGAGTAACAATGCAAATTCGGAGAGAGAATCAGTTGTATGTGTTAATTTTTCAGCAAATATGATGATCTTTGAACCTTAAAACTTTAAGTGCGGAAATACTGAATACTTGAATCAATGAACCATTCAATCACATGAAACATTCAACCATAACATAATATGTATCCTAGGGAAAATCCTCAAAACAATGAGGATGAAAAACCCCATGAAATCTTCAAAGTATAATTATGATATATAGCAGATAATGTCTTTTACAAAATAGCAGATTTCTTTCGGCACCCCAGGTGCTAGATAAGAGAGAATATTGAGCAATAGAGAATAGAGATCAACTGTATCAACTTTCCATCTACCCAACACATTAATAACAAGAAAGAATCACTGTCATGCAAGTTGTAGTGAATGGTTGCATGAGTAATGATGCATCACTTGCAAAAACTACGAATTTCCTTCTTGAATAATTATCCTGCACAAAGAGAAGCGCCTTTCCTTCAAGGGAGAAGATAATTCACTTCACATTGAATTCAACAATCTTGTGTAACATATTTATATTCTTCACATGCATCAGCTTCTATTTTTATCTTTTGACTTCATGATGAACTCACCCTCCATCTGAATGTATCAATCTTGCATGAAGAAGAGCGCCCCACTTCCCATGCAGTGCATTAACTCACTGAACTGAGTCTTAGGATGAACTCGCCCCTTAACTGAAAGCTTCCACACTTAGTTAATTGGCTAACTTAAGTGTCTTCATGCAAGTGTCACAACTCAAGTGCCATCTTTTAGTTTAACATAAGTGTCATATTTTAGTTTAACATAAGTGTTGTCATGCAATAACACTTAGTTAACTAGATCTTCTTTATTAACACTTAGTTAATTATTATTAACTAAAATCATGATGATTGATTTACTTGTAGTGACCATTGTGATTTATTTAATTAAATGAGGCATACATTGTGACTTTAACTGAAGCTTAACAATTTGAGTCCACTTAGTCATCTCATGAGCAATTAGAATTCTCTTTTCCTCTATGCATTTATCTTTATCTCTTATCTTTACTACATGGTCAATATGCGTTAACTTTAATTATCTATCATATCAGATTATGCTCAGAAGATTTGTCATATTTTATGATCATATTATATTACTCTTGGACCAAATGATCATATGCTAAAGTAATTCACTCTAGAGGTGGTCAATCTCTAAAGGAGACTTAATAACAATCAGTCACCCCATGGGTACGTACTATAATTGGAGGTCCACATAGAATCTGACTTAACACACAAGTCCTAAGCCTTGTCCAACGAGACTTTACAACATCATCACTTTGATACATCAAATAATTCACCTCAACACATGAGGAATAACCTTTTACAACTAAAGTCTTAGTCATCCTTGAGTCGAACTCAAGAATCTACTCCAAGTTCCTGAGTCCAAATCAAGCTCCCTACCTCAACACATGAGGCCCAATCTTGGTTGCACAAGATTGGCTTGGATAATGACTTGTGATGTTGTACCTTTAACACTTCCTCTTAGTGAGGAAGGCATTCTCTGCCATACCAATCTTGTCTCAGAAGTACCTGAACTTCGTCACTGACAGAATTTTTGTTAACACATCTGCAATCTGCTCATCAGTACCAATGTACTGAAGTTTCAGTGTACCTTTCTGGACCATGTCTCTGATGAAGTGATACTTCATTTCAATGTGCTTTGACTTATCATGAAACACGGGGTTTTCAGAAAGCTTGATGCAATTTTGATTGTCACACCAAATGACTGTTTACTCAAGCTCCTCACTGAACAACCCAAAAAGTAGCTTCCTAAGCCACACTACTTCTCGGCAGGAAGTACTAGCAACAATATAATATGCCTATGTAGTACTCTAGGCTACAAATCCCTGCTTCCTGCTGGACCAAGAGATCATAGCAGAACCTAAGCTAAAACAATAGTCGGATGTACTCTTTCGATCCACAATGCTACCACCCCAATCAGAGTCAGTATAACCAAGTAACAACACCCCTCCACTGGAGGCATATCTAAGTCCATAAGCAATCATACCTCGAAGGTATCTAAGCACATGCTTAGTAGAAACCCAATGTATGTGTCTCGGATCAAACATAAATTGACTCGGAGTACTCACAGCATAACATATATCTGGTCTCAAGTGTATCAAGTACATCAACGAACCAATAAGATGTCTATACAAAGTGGGTTCCACTGGATCCGATCCAGAATCTGAATCATGTAGTTTCCTCAAATTGGAAAACATCAGATTACTCATGGATTTGCAATCCATTATGACAAACCTACGCAATATATAAACAGTGTACTTCCCTTGAGAAAGAAATAACCCATCTTTTCTTTGCCAAATCTCAAGGCCAAAAAAGTAGTGCATCAGACCTAAGTCTTTCATCTCGAACTCAGAAGTGAGCTCCCTCTTGCACCAAGCAATCAATTTTTCCTCTCTAGTAAGGAACAAAACATCAACATATAGATCCAATATCAAAGGTTGGTTCTTCACTACTTTGAAGTACAAATTTGCACACATGGGACTCCTTCCCATGAACCACAAACCCATCAGGATACTGGATATAAACCTCTTCCTCAACCTCACTATTGAGGAAGGTTGTATTCACATCCATCTGGTGAAGCTTCCATCCTACAACAGATTCAAGTGAAATCACAGCTCGAATAGTGGTGTCCCTAGCCATATGAGCGAATGTCTTCTCATAGTCTATGCCTTCTTTTTTAGAGAAACCTCGGGCAACAAATCTGGATTTATACTTTTTAATACTTTCAGCAACAACATGTTTGATCTTGTAAAGCCATCTAAAAGTAACTATGGACTTCCCTTCAGGTTTATGAAAAACTTCCCTAACATCATTCTTCAGAATAGACTTGTATTCCTCTACCATTGCATCTTTCCATACTTGTTGTTTTGCAGCTTCTTCATAGGTGGAAGGCTCTGAATCACTGATGTGACTCATCTATGCAACATATCTTGAATATATGTTAGATTTATTTTACTCTTTGGAATATCCTAATGGTGGTCCATGCCTCTCTACATCTTGTAGTATATATTGGTACCATGCAGACCTCCTCTTGGCAAAAGGTTCATTAACCGGTTCTACTGGTTCATCAGGAGCTAGTGAATCTAAGAACTCTGTTGGATTCTCCCTCTGAACATCTAAATGGGGAGAGTCAGTATCTAGGTACTCCATCATAGAAGTCTCATGCATCTCTTTGTCTGTATCATACTAAAGCTCTTTCGATTGCTTCGATGCTGCCTCTTCATGGAAGGTCACATCTTGATTGACCTCAATGTGTTTTTCACCTGGCATGTATATTCTGTAGGATTTGGATGATTCACTATAAACAATAAAGGTTCCCTTCTTTCCTGATGGCTCCATATTTTTCCTCTTTTATTTTGGCACATGAATGTATACAAGACTCCCAAAGATCCTCAGGTGTGAAATATCTAGTTTTTCACCAATGCACACTTCTTCAGGTGTCTTCTCATGCAAAATGGCATGAGGACTTCTATTCTGTATATATATTACTATACTAGTGGCCTCTGCCCATAATGAGGTAGATAGGTCTTGATCATGCATCATGTCTTTTTCAACCTCACATATGGTTCTATTCTTCCTTTCGGCAACCCCATTTTGTCGAGGGTTGTAGGGTACAGTTAACTGTCTACAAATTCCTACATCACTACAGAACTCATTAAATGCATGTGAATCAAATTCACCTCCATGGTCAGATCTCAAAGCACAAATGTGCTTCCCTGTATAATTCTCAACTAGGGCTTTGAATTCCTGAAACTTGCTAAAGGTTTCACTCTTAGCCTTTAGGAAATAAATCCATGATTTTCTAAAGAAGTCATCTATAAATAGTACATAATATAAATAGCCACTCAAGGAAGGGGATGACATGGGACCACATACATCATAATGTATTAAATCTAAAATCCCTTTAGATCTAGTAGTACTTCTAGAGAAACTATTTTTAACATTCTTCCCAAGTGCACAACTCCTACATACACTATCATGCTCAAAATCAAATACGGGCATACCTTTCACCATCTGCTGTAATACTGGTAGTGCTTTGTAGTGGAGGTGACCAATCCTCCTATGCCATAGTTTGCATGGGCTGATATTGTTGTGAACCATAGCTTGAATTTACTTCCTGGGTACCTTGTAGAGACCTCCCTCTCTAACTCCAACCACTGTTGCATATTTCAAGTCTTTGTTCTTCGGCCATAATAGTGCTTGATTATCCATGAAGATAACTTGAAAGCACTTATCTTCAAGAACCGAAACTGATAGGAGGTTCTTCTTTGATCCTGGAACATAAATAATGTCCTCCACATGTAAAATATCTCTTGAACTCAGCTGGAAGGAGGTGGATCCAACTCCTTGGATTGAACAGGTTGTGTTGTCTCCCAACTCTACCTTGCATGTTAAATTTTTCTCCTTGATATTGGTGATGGTGCTCTTAAAACCAGTCATATGTTTGGATTCGCCACTGTCAACCAACCATGTGTTCTCACTTGTGATGACAGATCCCAAAAGTGTTGAGACTAGGCAATATCCCCTCCTTGTATCCTTTTCTCCGGGTGCATTCTTTTGAGTAGTTCCATCTTCTATAGTGGTAGAAGCATGAAACCTTCCTTTTCCTTTTTTCTTTGCTTCTCACTCCCTTGCATAATGCCCCTTCTTGTCACAGTGGTAGCATATAACCTTCAACTTTTCAAATTCCTTGTTGTATACCTTCTTCTTCGAATGGGAAAACTTCTTTTGAGAGATGTTCTTCGTGCCTTTCTTCATCCTTGCTGTCAGGGCAAGGTTTTCTTCTTTGATGCATAATGAATTGCTATGGATTCACCCCTCCTATTGGAGCCAGTTGTGCCACAAAATTTTGAATTTAGGTTTTACCTCTCATCCATTTACCACATCCAATAATGGCTCCCATGAGGATGGGATACCATCAATAGCGGTTTGGAGAAGATCATCTTCATCCACCACTACTCCAATACTATCAAGTTGATCTCTTACCTGAGAGATCTTGGTGAAGAAGGAGGCCACTGTCTCATCCTTCTCCATATTTAGGTTTTGAAGCTTATTCTTCAATGCCCTCTTTTGACTCGGCACCTTCTTCTCATATAGGTTTGTCAAAGTAACAAAACACTCCTTTGTGGTCTTCAACGGAGTGATCACGGACATCAAATAGTCCTTTACCGAATCATAGATGATTTGTTTGGCTTTATCTTGGTTCTTCTTGAAGTTGATCCGCCCTGCATTAGAAGTAGGCTCCTCCACCATAGTGGATACTTAGCCATCCAAGTCATGTTCCTCCAAGATGTTCAACACCCTTGCCTTCCAAGTGTTCAAATTCGAAGTGCCCTCAAGACGGTCTTCTGGTCGAACAGAGATCGATGCCATGGCTCTCAAGTATTGTGCTCAACTCCTCAAGATCTATGTAGGCTCACGTTTGCTTAACAAATCTTAGCTCCTTCAAACCCTGAGATCTGATACCACGTTGATTTTTGAGCAAATACAATGAGCTTTGAACTTTAAAACTTTAAGTGTGGAAATATTGAATACTTGAATCAATGAACCATTCAATCACATGAAACAGTCAACTATAACACAAGATGTACCCTGGGGAAATAATCAAAACAATGAGGATGAAAAACCCCAGCAAATATTCAGAGTATAATTATGATGGATAGCAGAGAATATCTTTTACAAAATAGTAGATTGCTTTCGACACCCTAGGTGCTAGATAAGAGAGAATATTGAGCAATAGAGAATAGAGATCAACTGTATCAACTTTTCATGTTCCCAACACATTAATAACAAGCAAGACTCACTAGCATTCAAGCTATAGTGAATGGTTGCATGGGTAATGGTGCATCGCATGCAAAAACTGTGAATTTCCTTCTTGGAGAATTATCCCGCACAAAGAGAAGCGCCTTGCCTTCAAGGGAGAAGAGAATTCGCTACACATTGAATTCAACAATCTTGTATAACATATTTATATATTATTCACATGCATCAACTTCTATTTTTATCTTTTTACTTCATGATGAACTCGCCCTCCATCTGAATGTATCAATCTTGCATGAAGAAGAGCTCCCCACTTCTTATGCAGTGCATTAACTCACTAAACTGAGTCTTAGGATGAACTCGACCCTTCATTCAAATATTTCCCACTTAGTTAGGTGGCTAACTTAAGTGTCATCATGCAATTGTCGCAACTCAAGTGTCGTCTTTTAGTTTAACATAAGTGTCGTCATGCAATAACCCTTAGTTAACTAGATCTTCTTTATTAACACTTATTTAACTATTATTAATTGAAATCATGCTAATAGGTTTACTTTTAGTGACCATTGTGAGTTCTTTAATTAATTGAGGCATACATTGTGGCTTTAACTAAAGCTTAACAATTCGAGTTCACTTAGTCATCTCATCAGCCATTCGAATACTCTTTTCCTTTATGCATTTATCTGTATCTCTTATCTTTACTGCATGGTCAATAAGTGTTAACTTTAATTATCTATCATATCATATTATACTCAAAATATTTTTTAGATGTTGTGATCATATTATATTACTCTCGGACCAAATGATCATATGCTAAAGTAATTCACTATAGAGGTGGTCAATCTCTAAAGGAGACTTAATAGCAATTGATGACTATGGTTAGTAATATATCACTCAAAATTAATGCTTCAACATGAAAAGAATATACCTATATAACTGGAGGTTCACCCCATGGGAACCTACTATAACTAGAGGTCCACATGAGAATTTGACTTGACACACAAGTCCTAAGCCTTGTATAACAAGACTTTACAACATCATCACTTTGATACATCAAAGCATTCACCTCAACACATGAGGAATAACCTTTTACAACTGAAGGCTTAGTCATCCTTGAGTCCAACTCAAGAATCTACTCCAAGTTCCTGAGTCCAAATCAGGCTCCCTACCTCAACACATGAGGCCCAATCCTGGCCGCACATGAATATTGGCTTGGAGAATGACTCGTAATGTTGTACATTTAACATTATGCAAAGTTGAGTAAGTGTACTTTCTATCAAAAGCAATTGTTATAACTGGGTCACATTATTTTAGGAGAAGGATTGGTCGTGGACCTTGCTAAAATTAAAGCTATACAAGAATGGCCCACTCCTAAAAATGTAATTGAGGTAAGATTGTTTATGGGGTTGGCTGGCTATTACAAGATATTTATAGAAGCTTTCTCTAGAATAGCCAATCCCATTACTTCTTTACATAAGAAAGGTGTGACTTTCATTTGGACTCAGAAATGTGAAGATAGTTTCAAACTTCTGAAGTATTTGCTTACATGTGCACCGATTTTAAAAATTGTAGATCTAGATAAGGAATATGTGGTATGCATAGATGCATATTTGGATGGACTCGGTGGAGTTCTGACACAAGAAGGGCATGTGATTTGTTATGAACAATTGAAGGAAAATGAAAAGAAGTATGCAATGCATAATCTGGAGCTCGTTACCATAGTACACACCTTGAAGATGTGGAAGCATTACCTCATGGGTAACATTCTTTAGTTGAAGTCAGATCATCATAGCTTAAAGTACTTGTTTGAACAAGCCAACTTGAATGCTCATAAAGCTAGATGGATGGAATTCCTAAGAGAAATCAATTTTGAAATTAAGCATATTAAGGGCAAGGAAAATCAAGTTGCAGATGCATTAAGTAGAAGAAATCAATTGATGAAAATTACAGCCATTAGTAGTTAGAAAACGAATTTGAAGAGCGGACTATTGGAAGCATTAAATGTTGATAAGTTTCATCTCCAAATTAAAACAACCTTACAGTCAAATAATGTGCCATTAAAATATATACTTTATGAATTGCAGGAAGATGGAATTATGCTATTTAAAAATAAAATATATGTACCTGATAAAGATTATTTGAAGGAAACCATTCTGAAAGAGATGCATAATGTCCCTCATGTAGGCCATCCTGGCTGTCAAAAAACTCTTACAACTATAAAGAAGGAGTATTATTGGTTTAGCATAAAGAAAGAGATAGCAAGGTTCATTGCTAAGTGTCTTAAATGTCAAAGGGTGAAAGCAGAGCGTAGACATATTGCTGGTCTACTTCACTGATTTCCAATTCCATAATGGAAATGGGATGTAGTAACCATAGACTTTATCACTAAATTACCAAGGACATCGAAGCAACATGAATCCATTATGGTGGTAGTCGATAAATTTACAAAATCAACTCATTTTATACTTATCCAGTCAACATTTAAAGCATCAAATATTGAAGAAATTTATACGAAGGAAGTTTCCAGGTTACATGGGATTCCTAAGGCAATTGTTTCATATTGAGATTCCAAGTTAACATCGAAATTTTGGAAAGGTTTGTTCAAGGAGATTGGAACCAAACTCAATTTCATCACAACTTATCATCCACAAATAGATGGGTAGACTGAGCATGTTAATCAAGTCATTAAAGATATGTTGAGAATGTATGTAATGGACAAACCCACCAAATGGGAAGGTTACATATATTTGGTAGAATTTGCCTATAACAATGGATATCAAGCATCATAGAAAATGAGTCCATTTGAAGCATTATATGGTGGAAGCTGTAATGTTCCAGTGAATTGGGATAAACCTGTGGATAGGTTGATAGTTGGACTTGAAATGTTACAGGACATAGAAGATCAGGTGGCCAAAATCAAGCAGAATTTGAAAGTGGCCCAGGACATGCAGAAAAGTTATGTTGATAAAGGAAGAATGTATAGAGAGTTTCAAGTGGGAGACAAAGTATTATTGAAAGTCAAAAGAAAGAAAATTTCATTGAGTTTTGGAAACTATATGAAGTTGGAAACAAGGTTCTGTCGACCATTTGAGGTCCTAAGTAGAGTTGGACTAGTGGCATATGAGCTAGCCCTACCTCCCACTATTAAAATACATAATTATTTTCATGTTTCGTTATTGAAGAAATATGTACATGATTCTAATCATATTCTTGATTGGTCTGTGATATAAGAAGAACTATGGGGGGGAATTCAAGTTTAGCTAGTCTACATATTAGACAGAAGGATCAACTCAGGAACAGGGCCATAGGATAGGTAAAGGTCCAATGGGCCCATTATAGTTATGAAGAATCCACCTGTCAAATGGAAGAAGCTATGCGGGATGAGTACCTGTATCTATTTTGTTACTTTGAAAATTTTGAAATGTGAATATTTTGAACATGAATTTTGAAAAATTACATTTTGGACAATGAAACACAAAGGATTGTGATAAATCTAAGACGGGGGAATGTAATACTCCAGTTTTGATTCCTGATATCATTATGTAATTTTTGATTACCTAATGCCTGAAAGGATGAACAAATTATATTTTGAATTATTAATATAAAATACAGCTGGCTATGGTGGGGAAGACGCTAAAGAGAATAGGGGACTATGAATTCACCAATGAGAAAGAAAGGGGGATATAAATATCATAGGGGGAATTACAACATGACCCTAACATAACCTTGAGTGCAAAAGTACCTTCATCTTATTTTAATCGTTAATACTTTTTCATTAACTATAATACTGAGTAGGGTGGGGACCATGAAATCAAGAATTATTTTCACTATTCACCATTCAAAGAGATTGTGAGACTTGGGACTTTGGGTGCTCATATATTCCATTCTGACCATTGAATTTTTATTCTGTGAGTTGTATATGTTGAGGGTCTCTCCCTCTTCAATTTTGTCCCTTTTTTTTAGACTAAGGTGTCTTGGGCCTATGGGGATCCTCCAAAAAATATCATCAATTGTCATGGATTTTGAGTAACTTTTTTTGCGATGCAGCTGTACACAACCAATAAATAAGTGTGATGGGTCCCACATATTGAGGAAAATCCTAAGACCATCCATCATAATTGTTATAAGAAAAAATGCAATACGGTCACACTTTTTCCCCAAACAGGTGCGATATCTCATTGCATGTTTTTTTGGGAAAGTTGTGACGTCAAGTCACACTTTTGGGGGTTAAAAGCATACATTAAATTTTGTTTTTTTGGAAAAAATGTAGCCGCGAGGGTGAGATGGACGGAAAGGGACTTTCCAATATTTCAAGAAAAAATTCATAATAGTGCAACCATGTGACATACACTTACACAATGTAGACTTCTCAATTTCCTTGAGAACCCACTAATAAGGGTGGGCATTCTTCCACTAATGAAGATCATCAAATACTATGATGTAGAGATAAGATTGCTCATGTTGTAGGGTAATTGCATTGATCTCACCTTAATAGATATGTACTTCATTGCTATCCGACCCATGTATTGTGTGGTAGGTGACACTCAACCAATGTTTCCACGAGATGTGGCCATGGAGGACTACGTAGAGGCCCATTGCAACATGGGTTCATCACTACATGAATTCTCTATTTCGATGGAGGGAATAGATCTCCTAGAGACCCGTGTAGTGGTAGTAAGATATATTTCAGTACTAGGTTCAAGGGGACCCCATTAGATTACCGACAATTAGATAATGATCATCAAGCAGGTACTTGGAAGGACTTATTTTGGATGGGCCCAAATGTTTCTTACAACATTGCGGCACACATTGTCTTAGTGTAGATGCTCAGGAAGGGATATCTAGTTTGGTGCCTTAGTTTGTGCCTACTTCTTTGAGGAAGTGACTACACTGTGGTCCCATCATGTGATGGAGCCTTGTATGCAATGGTGGGAATATCTAATGCCGAGGGGTCGAGGCAGTGTCATGGGAAATGCCTTTCATCACAATATATTTTATCAATGGTCCCATCTCCCTCTGGTCATTAAGGATCACCCCTATACGAGTATGGCCTACTAAGGGGACCCAGAGCTACCTCAACCACCAATCTAGGAATAGGGTCTTAAGGGTACATAGGATCCCTCTTGGGTGTTGTAGAGGGGATGATAACATCAATGTCTAGGGTAGACTGAACTACCATGTTCTTGGTTTTGCTCCTATACTTATTTTTTCTAGGAGTTTGAATGGAAGGGATGAACTCCTTATTAACTACATGGGGTGATAAATTAGAAGTAACAATCGGTTGGATGGGGGTTAAAACCACTTGAGGAGTCTTAATATAGAACACATTCCCAACCAAGGTTATCCTAATATAGAAGAAAATTTTAATGGTTTCTACTGTGGAGCATGAGTATTTCATAAGTAATGTTGCATTACTCTAAAATACCCTCTAGGGTGGTCAAGGGAGAAGCCCTGAAAAGGTTCCAATTAACATGGCATCTTGGAATATTCTATACCCAAAGCTAGTGAACAAGGGCATATAAAGGTTACCCTTGATGGTAAGAAATACATTCTCTTGGTTATAAGAAGAAGACTTGGCAAAGTGGTATGTGAGTTGATCAAATGTAATGACCTTCTCGTTATGGGGGAACATCATGAGTCAAAATATTTTGGAAGCGGCCACTTTCATATCTCTCTCTCTATATATAGGATGTTGTAGTATGACTGAGCATCTACAACTTCAATATATATCGGGAAAATTTCATTTGCGAGTTCTATGGGAACATTCTAGAGGAGGCCTTCCAGTTGGTAATGTTGACCAATATACTCATGTAAATTCATAAGGGACAGGGTCATTTCGAGGATCCAAGCTTCTTCCAAATATGCATTGGCATGACACATGTGGAGGCACTTCGTCAATAATACTTCGATAGATAATCAAATTCTTGATGGAGATAGGAACCTGAAAGGATACTAAAGAATGAATTTGGGGTTCATTTCTATCAAATTCAAACATGATCAAACGAATGTTAGAAGGATCAACTACACCTAATGCAATTAGAAGGGTCTTATGTTTCACATGACAATTCTATAGATATTCCAAGGTAGAAATGGCAGTGGGGGACTAGGCCAAGTCATCCATGACACTATAATTATGGGAAGCTTTAGCATTTGGGTTATGGGTTGTGTGATGTAATGGAATATTAAGGACCTTCGGACTAAGACCAAAATTATGTCATGTGAAATGTAAAAGTTCTTCTAATCAAGTCGAATCCTTGTCATTGTCAGAATTGTCAAGTTCAACAAGCATACCATATTGATTACATCAATTTTTAAGATTGACATTAACTGAGGTCATGAAGACATTCTAGAAAGAAGATTCACCAAAATTTGTTGATATAGATGGATGGTTAGAGTGAGGCATCACTAGTTGTGCTATGACAAACCCCTATGTGGAAAGGGGTTTTGTAGTAGCATTTTTTACATTGTAGGAGCATGAGTAGGTGGAGTATGGGTTTGATCTTGTGGGTTGTTCACAATCTCATACTTGTTAGCCTCATCTGATATCGGAGATCCCTTGCAAGGTGCAAACAATGTTGAGTATAAAATCCATAAATTCTAAGAAAGGAACACATATGGTTAGTCTATAACTAAGGGTTTTACCCTATTGGGTATGTTTGTTTGGATCCTGATTTGTAGGGTTATAATTTCCTCTAGTGTTAGTAGGAGGGCTAGGAGGTCGGCCTCCACCTTCCTTATTTTGATTATTTCCTTTATTCTTCCCATTATTATTCTTCTTGTTGGTATTAGGATGCAAATTTTGATTGTTGGGTGAGGTTTGTTTGGCATGTTTTGTTAATAATAAACCTACCCTAGTGGAAAAGGGGGAGGTTAAGGAGGTTGTTTGGTCGGAGGTCCAAACGAAGGGTCGGGGAAATGTTAATAAGAGTTATGGGCTAGTGGAGCCACATATGTGGTAGAAGCAGCATTGCACATAGGACCATGGACATGGGGGTATGAAGAGGAACTGAGTATGAGGTACTTTATCCTACATGTGAGGATGAGTGCATAGGGATAGGAGGTAGGCAAAGAATAAGTGGTTGCCCCATATTAGAACACTCACCACTACATGGTATTCCCATACATATAATTTCCATTTGAAGTTGGCATTTTATTGTATGTACTAGGAGTGGATGTTACTACACCAATCACACAATCCATAGAATAAGAGGACTTTGACTGATATTTGTATGATGAGTCATTATGGGGTGCATTTGGGATGATAGAAGACATAGATCAAGATTGTAATACCTCTAATTTTGACTTGGAATGTATTAAATGAAATTATATAAATGATGTAAATATGCTAGTATGGATTCCTAGTGTGGTGCTCAAGGCTAAGGCCTGACTAGTGAATGTGTAGGCCTATGGGAACATTCTAGATGAGGTGTTCAAACTGGGATTGTTTACCATACTCATGTAAAGTCATAAGAGAAAGGGTCATTTTGAGGATCCAAGCTTCTTCCAAATATACATTGGCATGACACATGTGGAGGCCACTTCGTCATTAATGCATCGATAGATAATCAAATTCTTGGTATAGACATGAACTTGAAAGGCTACTGAAGAAGGCATTTGGGGTTCATCTATATCCAATTCAAAAATGATAAGATGTGTGTTAGAAGGATCAA
The DNA here is from genome assembly GCA_027924585.1 of Larix kaempferi. Classification (NCBI taxonomy): domain Eukaryota; kingdom Viridiplantae; phylum Streptophyta; class Pinopsida; order Pinales; family Pinaceae; genus Larix; species Larix kaempferi. The sequence continues at coordinate 8,216,566 of BSBM01000602.1, forward strand.
TTGCATGCAATGCAATTAGAAGAAATATATGTTGCACATGACCATTTTTTAGAACTTCAAAGGTAGAAATGGAAATGGGAGACTAGGCCAAGTCATCCACGACACTATAGTTATGGGAAGCATTAGCATTTGGGTTATGGGTTGCATGACACAATGGAATATTAGGTACCTTAATAATAAGGCCAACATTATGTCATGTGAAATGTAAAGTTCTTCTGATGAAGTTGAATCCTTGTCATTGTTGGAAATGACAGGTTCAACAAGCATACCATATTGATTACATCAATTTTTTAAGACTGATATCAACTCAGGTCATGAAGACATTCTAGAAAGAAGTTTCACCAAAATTGGTTGATGTAGATGGATGGTTAGGGTGAGGCATCACCAATTGTGCCATGACAAACCCCTGTGGTGGAAAGGGGTTTTGTTGTACCACTGGTTACTGTTGGAATATTCTCACCATCATTTTTATATTTTGCATGCTTGCATGCATCCAATCATCAATATGGTAGTCTCCCAGCACCTAGTCCTCAGTTTTTCATCCCCAGGAGCCTGTTTCTTCTCATTTCTATCCCTCCTAGCCATATATGCGCCCTTTTTTTCATCACTGGAGTACAAGTGCTCCCTCTTCCCCCTATTTAGGAGATTCTTCAGTTAGTTCCTTGAATAGTGGATCTATTCCTTGATCTAGGGACTAATTACTAGTTTAACTGACTGAACCACTTGCATAGACCTCCAGAGAGACTAGATCAGCTATACTGACTACTGAAAGCTCCTCACGAGCCCACATTGGAGTCTCCTTCCCTACATTTGTGCCACATGCACCAGTTAGACTCATTTGACTAATGTTTGACCACTTGTGACCACTATTACTGATTGGATGATGTCTCCAATGTCATCCAAGCCACATATTGAGGAGAATTCGAATGACCTTAGGAGGTGTTCAAATTCATTTGATTGTATTCAGTTATTATTCACTATTCAGAGTGACAGCTCACAGCTGATGTATGATACAATAGTTTTTGTCATTTCTTGTGTATGAGTGATTATTGAATCAACATTTCTTCTTCTTCTTTCTGCACTTCTTGAGTGCTTTTTAGTGAGGTCTGCTACATTTGAGTGATCCTACTTCTAAAATATCACATGGTATCAGAGCTGACAACAACTATTTGAATTGCAGCAACAATAGTTGCAGCAATTCTTTGAGCAGCTATCTTTCATTGAGCACCAGAAGCCTCTGGGTTTCCACAACAAATCCTGGTGCTATTTCCTTGAATTCACTGGAGCAATCCAGTGAGGTATAGCCAGGTGTGAAGGACCCAGTCACATGTGCTCAGTGTCCTAAGGCAGTGTTCAATTCGAATTGTAGCAGATCTCCATTTCATAATTCTCATTTGTTTTGCAAGACTACCCCCTCTTCAACTTTGAATTCTTCAATATCATGGATCTCAAGTTGAATTCATTCAACTACTTCGAATGGAAGGAAAATATGCACATATTCTTGAAGTCTAAGAGCCTTTCTAGAGTGGTGAATGGCTCTGCAGTTGAGCCCACTGGTGCAGTAGAAAAATCCAAGTACTTAGACAAGCTTGATGAAGCAGTAGGACTGCTGCTACTTAACATTTTTGAAGACCTACACTTTCATGTTATCAATCTGAAGACTCCAAAGGAGGTTTGGGACAAGCTTGAATCTCTCCTTGGTTAGAAGGATGACTTGAAGGGTCATAAATTAGAAAATGAGCTCATCTCCTTGAGCCCAAGCAGTTTCGAAACCATCACTGAGTTTCTCAATAAGTTCAAAAACTTGATTTCACAGTTGAAAAGTTATGGGATTGAGAAGGAAGAAAAACAACTCATTCTTGCCATTCTGTCGAAGCTAGGCCCTGATTATTCAGTGTTTGTTTTGACCTTCCAGTCAGCAAAGTTTTCCATTCCAAGATGGAAATTCCCTTCAATTAAAGACTTCATCCAATCTCTCACACTTGAGGAGGAGAAGCTAGTGCACATGGGAGTGATAAAAACCAAATTGGATTCAGCTCTTGCAGCCACTGAGATGAGAAGAGCGAATGGTAAAGGAAAACAAAAAGTTTCTGATAGGAAGTCGAATGACCAAAAGCAGAAGGAGGCTCCAAACTAGTCAGATGGAGTTTCGAATCCTGAGAAGGACAAGACATCTCAAAATGGAAAATCCAAGTGCACATACTGTAACCGAGGATATCACCCTGAGAGCTCATGTATGAAGAAGACCATATATCTCATGGCTTCAGTTCTTGAAAAAAATAATCTTCCAGTACTTGCATGTGCTAGAAAGAAAGAGAGTGAACCATTTGGATTTGAGAACAAAGAGAGATGCCATGCCCTCATGGTAGGTGCATCAACTCAATCCTCCTTCATCATAGATTCGGGAGCATCAAGGCACATGTCTTCATCCAAGGATCTCTTCACTGGTTTCGAATCTACTGTTGGACCATCCATCATGTTGGGGAATGATTATGGGGTCTCCTCTGGGGGGATTGGAAGAATCAAACTTGATCATGGGTACTTCTCAGATGTGCTTTATGCCTCCACACTCATTGCAAATCTACTTTCAGTATATCAAATGACCCATACTGGAGAGCCCAAGAGGGTGATCTTCTCTCCAAATGAGGTCGAACTTCAAGACATGGTATCAGGTTCTACCATTGCAAAAGGTGTTGCAAATCATAAGTCGAAACTCTATGATTTCTCCCATTTTCTACCTCTTTCTAAACAGTCTGCTCTTCACACTCATGCAAATGAAGAGAGTAGGCTATGGCATGAAATATTTGGGCATCTCAACTATCAATACTTGCAATACATGCATACTAAAGAGATGGTTGAAGGTATGCCCAAGATCAAGTTTTCCAAGGGAAACTATCATGGTTGTTTGATTGGCAAGCATCCTGAAAAGAAATTTGAGAAGGGGAAGGCAAGGAGAGCCTCTCAACCTCTAGACCTGATTCATAGTGATGTTGCAGGGCCATTTCTAGATCTATCTTTGAACAAGGAAAGGTATATTCTTACTTTTATTGATGATTATTCAAGATTTACATGGGTATACTTTCTCATATTAAAGTCAGAAGTATTTGGATTCTTTAAGTTTTTCAAGTCTTCTGCAGAAAAGTTTTCAGATAGAAAGATCAAGGCCATTCACACTGATAATGAAGGAGAGTACATCAAGGGTGATTTTAAAACCTTTGTTGTTGAAGAAGGAATTGAGATGCAACATACTGTTCCCTATACACCACAACAGAATGGTGTTGTTGAAAGGAGGAACAGAACATTGAAAGAGATGGCCACCTACATGCTAAATTCGAAAGGGTTGCACCCTAGTCTTTGGGCAGAAGCCATCAACTGTGCCACCTATCTTCAGAATAGAGTTCCTCACAGAGGACTCAAAGATATGACTCCTTTCGAAGCATGGATGGGGTACAAACCTGATGTGTCTCATCTTAGAGTGTTTGGATCCAGAGCATGGGAAAGGATTCCAACTGAGAAAAGGAGAGCCCTAGATCCACAAAGAAGAGAGTGTATTATGGTGGGTTATGCATTGAATGCAAAGGACTAAAAGCTTCTTGATCCTTCTACTATGAAAACATTCCTTGATAGGAGTGTATAGTTTGAGGAATGGCCTCTACATGATGCTCATCCTGTTAAGAAAGAGAGCTTTCCTACCACACCTCCACTGCTTGATGAGCTCCAAGAGAGTGAATCTTCATCACATGACAGTTCAGATTCAGAGTATGAGAGTGAAGATGATGAAGAGTGAATGCTAGATCCAGATCCACAAGAACCTGAAGATCTAGCACCTATTAGTGAAGATGAGCGAATGGAAGATCCAGATCCACAAGAACCTGATGATCTTGCACTTGATGATCCTCCTCTTCCTAGATGGGCAACCACTACTCTTAAATCTATCGGAGATCTTGTTGGAGATCCACTTGATCCGAGGAGAACCAGATCTGATTTTCAGAATGGAAGGTTTCATCCTTCTCACATTATTGAATTTCTTGCCGATAGATATTTCTCCGGTCGAGAAGTTGTAACGAATATAAATGACATTAAATATAAAATAAATAACAATGTATATAATCACACAAATAAATAGTTAATTAGCATAAATATTAGAGAGACATGACTTTTGAGAGTCACTATCAAGCCTATAAAAAGTAGGCTATCTTATCATTGTAAATTATCTATCAATTAATTATTATACTATTCATATATATTTATTCTCAGCATGGAAGTCGGATTCACTTCATAACTTCACAACCAGACACGGTTGTAGCATTTGGTATCAAAGCCTGTTCGGCTCCTCGGCTTCTTTGATTCATCCTTCGCTCCCATCATCTCACTCCCTCACAGTCGCCTACCATCATTCCCTTCCTCCATCCCGCCATTCCTCCACCCCTCCTTAACATTGGCACACCCTGCCAGCCTCCTCTCCTCCTATACGTATCCCTCATCCCTCACATTCCACACACCTCCCTGAACACTCCCTTCCCCGCGCTCCAACTTCCATCCTGCTCGTCCTCCACTTCCGCAACTCCATGCTCCCCCCGCTCTCCGCCTCCGCTACCCCCCCTGCTGCATCCTCCACGCTCCACCCTTGTCGCTTCCCTTTCTCCCATCCACCACTGCACAACACCTCCGCAGCTCCTCCAACTGCTGCACCCTCTCCACACTTCCATCCACGCATACTCTGCACAATCCCCCCCTCCATTCCAACTCCCTGCCATCACTCCTGCGCCTCCCCACTTCCCCTGTCCCATACTCCAATGCATCCACTCCCTTAAACTCCCCTCCCACATTCCCTTCCATCCTCCTGCTCTACGCCAACCACCGCCTACGCCTCCCTCCCTGCCAACCACCTCCGCCTCCCTCCTCGCCAACCACCTCAGCCCTAACCTGTAACAAAACAAAAACAAAACAAAATAAACAAAAAAATAAATATAAATAAATTTTATAATATTTTTTTTTTCTAAACTTTATAATAAAAATATTTAAATATAATATTATTATATTTATTATTATTTTTATTATAAACGCTATTAATTATAGTAATTAGCATTACTATAGTGATTATCACTTCTCCCTAAGACATTAATTGTCTTTTTCCTTACCCCATAAACCAAAATAACTCCCCCATATTCACCCCCCCATAGCAGATCGAGAACCATGACAGAAATGAAGGACCGACAGGAAAAATTAGAAAAAGACCAAATTAGAGATTTAAAAATCCTCGAAGGTATAAACACTAGAATGGACAAACTTGACAAAGAGTTTCAAGAATAAAAAGAAGAGTTTTTCCCGCAAGGTGAAATACAAAGTTGTCGGAGTAGTCTGATGGGAAATGAGGAAGGTACGAGAGGAAATGAAAGCATACTTTGATGTAGGACTAGAAAATATCAAGCAGGTTTTTAAGGATAGAGATGACACTAGAAATGTCGAGTTGCCCAAGGGAGACCACTCATGTCGCAATACAACCGATACCAATGATCATCAACCAAATTCCCCCAAAGTGGAGATCCTGGAAGACCATAAAGACTACAATCATCATAAACCATATTGGGCCACAATGCAATCAGTGGGAGGATACTCAATGATACCTAAATTGGAGTTACCCAAGTTCAATGGAGAATCAAAACAGAGCGTGGCATGGATCAACAAGGCCGAATAATTCTCCTACATTCACAAAATCTTATCAAATGATGAGAAAATTAAATATGCCTCCATGCAGCTTGAAGGTCGGGCATACAATTGGTACATGTTGTGGAAGAAAACGACAAAAGTATGTGCCTACAGTTGGGACATATTCAAAAATGATTTTTTTTAAAGATTCGAAGATGTGACAAAGAAAGAATTTTTCGCCAAACTAACTAGGCTACAGCAAGAAAGCAACGTGGAAGAATACACCTACGCATAGGAAGCATTAGCGACACGCGTGCCAGAATTAACAGAAGTTCGGAGACTCCAGACATATATCTCTGGTCTTAAACCATACATAAGAGATGAATTAGAATTACATAACGTGTCCAATTTGGATAAGGCTAGGCGCAAAGCAAAACTTATTGAGGAGAAATTCAAGAACCCTAACAAAGGATATTTGCGACAGCAAGAGACCCAGTGCAGGTATTGCGAAGATACATGCTCACCCGGTCATTAATGTAACAAATATCAGTCATATGGCTATGAAGTTGAAAAGAGCTCAAAAACATCGAGCAGTCGCACCGACAATGACCGAAAAAACAAGAAGAATACTTATCGTCGTTGTGGAGAAGATTGGTTTCTAGGCCATAAATGCAAAACCAATCACATAGTACATTGCAAAATCATTGATGGGAAGCAAGTACAGGTATCAAGAGAGGCAGATACAGCTGATTCAAATACAGACACAAGCTCATATGAATCATCAATTGTGACAATTACGTGTACTCAACAAGTTTGTGAGGAAGAAAAGGTAGAGACACCTAATAAAGATTACACCCAACAAAAGGGAGCCAAGCACTCGCAAGAAAATATATTCCACCTCAGTTGAGAAATCATGACATCCGCAAAACGGAACAACTCATATTCTGAGTAACAAAATCAAGGAATTCAGGACCAAAAAGACTACAACTTAATGGGAAAATTAAAGATAGGGATGTCACAATTTTGGTCGATTTTGGAAGTACCCATAATTTGATCGACAACAATAAGCCAAAGGAACTTAATCTTTTTGTGTTTCCCACAAAAGGGCTTAAAGCATCAACCATCGCTAATCAACGCATAGAAGAAGTAGGAAAATGTCATAAGGTGTCATTACACATACAAAACTTACACCTACAACTCAAGTGTATTGCTTTACCACTCAAGGAAGTAGACATGGTATTAGGCGCCGATTGGTTAGCATCACTAGGGACGTACTCTACCAATATACAAAAACAATACATGAGTTTTACATGGAATGGAAGTAAGTATCAATTGTATGGTCTAAAGAATTCGCCACCCAAGCAGAAAAAGTCGTAGCATAAGAAGGACCCATCCCATCATCAAGATAGAGAGACCAGTCCAGATCACTTAACTCAAATCAAGCATCAACACAAATCAAGAATAAAAGACGATGTCCGCAAATACAGCTTTGAAGACAAAGCTCCCTTTAAAGGGGGTGGAAATGTAACGAATATAAATGACATTAAATATAAAATAAATAACAATGTAGATAATCACACAAATAAATAGTTAATTAGCGTAAATATTAGAGAGACGTGACTTTTGAGAGTCACTATCAAGCCTATAAAAACTAGGCTATCTTATCATTGTAAATCATCTATAAATTAATTATTATACTATTCATATACATTTATTCTTAGCATGGAAGTCGGATTCGCTCCATAACTTCACAATCGGACACGGTTGTAGCAGAAGTCCACTTACCATTTGGGGTGAGTGATGTACATGATTGCTCATCCTACCACAATCTATCTTGAGGGGGGGATTTCTTCCCACTGGGTTTTCCCTCTTTCCTCACTTTATTTATTTAGATTGTTGTACGGGGTGACCTTTGGTCTCAGTTACCAGGGCCCTACCATTTCAGTTGTTCCTCATATTTTGGCTTGCGGGGGGGTGTTGGAATATTCTCACCATCATTTTTATATTTTGCATGCCTGCATGCATTCTACATGCATCCAACCATCATGCATGCATTCAGTCATCATGCATGCATCCAGTCATCAGTATGGTAGTCTCCCAGCACCTAGTCCTCAGTTTTTCAGCCCCAGAGCCTGTTTCTTCTCATTTCTATCCCTCCTAGCCACAGATGCACCCTTGTTTTCATCACTGGAGTACAAGTGCGACCTCTTCCACCTATTTAGGAGATTCTTTAGTTAATTCCTTGATTAGTGGATATGTTCCTTGATCTGAGGACTGATTACTAGTTTAACTGACTGAACCACTTAGATAGACCTCCAGAGAGACTAGATCAGCTATACTGACTACTAACAGCTCCTCAGACGCCCACATTGGAGCCTCCTTCCCTACATTTGTGCCACATGCACTAGTTAGACTCAGTTAGACTCATTTGACTGATGTTTGACCACTTGTGACCACTATTACTGATTGGATGATGTCTTCAATGTCATCCAAGCCACACATTGAGGAGAATTCGAATGACCTTAGGAGGTATTCTAATTCATTTGATTGTATTCATTTATTATTCACTATTCAGAGTGCCAGCTCACAGCTGATGTATGATACAACAGTTTTTGTCATTTCTTGTGTATGAGTGATTATTGAATCAACATTTCTTCTTCTTCTTTTTGCACTTCTTGAGTGAGTTTTAGTGAGGTATGCTACAGCTGAGTGATCCTACTTCTAAAATATCACAGTTACATTGTAGGAGGATGAGTAGGTGGAGTATTGGTTTGACCTTGTGGGTTGTTCGCAATCTCATACTTGCTGGCCTCATCTGATAGTTGGCGAGACCTAACAAGGTGCAAAAAATGGTGAGTATAAAATTCATAAAATATAAGAAAAGAAGTTACACATATGGTTAGTCTATAACTAAGGGTTTTACCCTATTGGGTATGTTTGTTTGGATCTTGATTTGCAGGGTTATAATTTCCTCTAGTGTTAGTAGGAGGGTTAGGAGGTTGACCTCCACCTTCCTTATTTTGATTATTTCCTTTATTCTTCCCATATTGATTACATCAATTTTTAAGCCTGATATCAACTCAGGTCATGAAGACATTCTAGAAAGAAGGTTCACCAAAATTGGTTGATGTAGATGGATGGTTAGGGTGAGGCATCACCAATTGTGCTGTGACAAACCCCTGTGGTGGAAAGGGGTTTTGTTGTACCATTGGTTACATTGTATGAGGATGAGTAGGCAGAGTATTGGTTTGACCTTGTGGGTTGTTCACAATCTCATACTTGTTGGCCTCATCTAATAGTTGGTGAGCCCTAGCAAGGTGCAAATAATGGTGAGTATAAAATCCATAAAATATAAGAAAAGAAGTTACACATATGGTTAGTCTATAACTAAGGGTTTTACCCTATTGGGTATGTTTGTTTGGATCCTAATTTGCAGGGTTATAATTTCCTCTAGTGTTAGTAGGAGGGTTAGGAGGTTGACCTCCACCTTCCTTATTTTGATTATTTCCTTTATTCTTCCCATTATTATTCTTCTTATTGGTATTAGGTTGCAAATTTTGATTGTTGGGTGAGGCTAGTTTGACATGTTTTGCTAAGCATAAACCTACCCTAGTGGAAAAGGGGGAGGTTGAGGAGGTTTTTGGGTTGGAGGCCTTGACAGAGGGTTAGGGAAAGGTTAATAAGGGTTATGGCTAGTAGAGCCACTTATGTGGTGGAAGCACTGCTGCACATAGGACCATAGAAACGGGGGTATGACGAGGAATTGAGTATGAGGTACGTGTTCCTACATGCGAGGATGAGTGCATAAGGCTAGGAGGTAGGCAAGGCATAAGTGGTTGCCCCACATTAGAACACTCACCACTATAGGGTATTACTATATAGATAATTGCGAGTGGAAGATGGCATTTGATTGTATGTACTAGGAGAAGATGTCACTACAATAATCACACCATCCGCAGAATAAGAGGCCCTCGACTAGTATTTCCATGGTGAGTCACTATTGGGTGCATTTGGGATGATATAATACATATGTCAAGATTGTAATACCCCCAATTTTGACATGGAATGTATTAAATCAAATGATGTAAATGATGTAAATATGCTAGTATGGATTCCTATAGCACAGTTCAAGGCCAAGGACTGACTAGTGAATGTCCAGACATGTATAATGTAAATATTATGTTGGAAAAATAATAAAATTGTCCAAGATGGTTGTGTAAAGAGCACAAGAGGGGATATGATTCCATTAGAGGGGAAGAAGAAGAAAGGGGGCCTATGGGATATTAAATCCTCTATTTCCATTTGTTAACCTTGGAACTCATCCATTTGCTGCCATGTGGCTTAAATGAGCCAATTACCTCCTTTTGACTGTTAAATCCAATCATTGAATGCATGTGTGAGGTTGGTGGGGAAATGCTTCTCATGTAGTTATGGAAGCATGGGATGAACATACTTCTACGACCGTTGTAAGAGTCCTCTCTTCTATGGCTAGAAGTTATGTCAATTGTCGGTTCACCATTCTCTCATCTCCTTTGGATTATGCCAATTATTCACATGCATATTTTTGGACAATAGATTTTTCATCAGGAAGAGTTTTCCTTTTGTTGTTCATACCATTTCCATTACCGTTACCATACTATGCAATAACCAGAAATTCAAATTTGGAAGGAGAATTGTAGAAATTAGAGAAAGGAGAATGGTTGTAGGTGAGAAAATATGTTGGAAATGATAGGAACCTTTACCCATTATGTTTTTCCTACTTCTACATGCTTGAAAATCCATGAATTAAGGATTAAAGGAGGTTCTCCAACATCATACAACATATTGGACTCTTTCTGCACACACTAGTAAGCATTGTAAGGGCTGGATTTACTGAGGGAAGTGTGGAGTAGTGAAGGGAAATGCATTCCTTGTGATGTGTTGGGAAGTAAAAGAGAGTGCCATGGCCGGGATGACTGAGTGAGATCCCTGTAAATGCTCAAAGGTGGGAAGTTTGGCTAAGCATGAAAGAAAATGGGTTGTGGGCTGAGAGAAAAAATCCAGTAGGTGTTTGCTTCTCCCTAGTGGCCCCATATCCTAGCTTGGGGGTGGTATCTACAACTAATACCTAAGGTTGGGTGGAAAATCATTCTTACATAGCAAGTTGCTTGTATCTTCTTGGTTAGAAGTTAAGTATTTTATTTGTATATGAACGTGAAATGATTTTATTTTATGTTGTGATGAATATGATTGATTATGCATGATGTGTGTGTGGATGGAGTTTTAGTTCCACCGTGTTTTACATTTATGCATATGCACATACAATTCTTATTTATGAATTCGTATTATGGTCCATGGAGTGAAATTAAGAAACCCACAATTTGTAAATATCCCATTTTCCTTGTTAGAATGGTGGATTGGGACATGACATAGACTAGGAATTGATCAAATCATATTGCTAATCCTTTAAAATAGATTCATAATCTATTTTTGGTGATTCAGAAGTAGTGTCCTTAACTATGATGGGTAGAATGGATTTCAAGAACTAAACTGTAAACAAGCAGTTGTCTAATGTTGGGGGTGACTTGATTAATCATTTCTTAATTATATTAGGATGGGATTAAAAGGGGGAAAGTGGTCTCCTCAAGAGGAGCCACATGGAAAGTAAAAATCATGCATATATGATGTGAGAACTAAGTTAGAGAGTCTTCAATTCCTTCATTCCTCTTCCATACATTTTAGAGGGGATATTGTGGCTGGTACATTACTTGAGAAGGGAAAACCAAAGTTCATAATTTTTCCTACCAATTACCCTGGAAAATTGGTTATAATGGGCATGGTTCCCTTGTGAGAGGAACCTAGTCTATAGCTAAGGTCCCTTAGTAGAGTCCCATCACAGAGACTCCTTGGATGGAATTTGTTGGAGCATTGGAAGGGAACGGGGAAAACCTCAAGGACTGCGGTGTAGAGAAGGGGGTTCCATTTCTTGTGTTATGTAGATTGATGGGGAATTAGTGCTAGTGAATCAAGAACATTATGGAGGGATGTTCTACACCAGATGGTTGCATGAACTAAGTTTGGTACAATATCTTGGTACTTCACCTTTTGTGGATTGATAGCCCCAACTCAGGGGTAGCCTTTTTCATAGAAAGAATACGTGTGATAGAGTGCCTTTAACTAGGAGGCACGCCCTTCACTTGCAAATAATCAGAGGACCATTTACCATAAAGATAAGTGTTAAATATGCATGAATTTCCTGGTTTATATTGCTATCATGAATTTAGTTTATTGTTGTTTATGAAAATGTTTGTGCATGGACTTAGTGGTCATTCTATTTATGAATTCATGATAGGAATGCATGCATACTATAGAATGAGTAATTTAGAGGAATGATTTCTATATATTACTTCCACTGTAATATAAATGCATAGTGAGTCAATGGAAATTGGAATAAAACATTAGACATTAAGGGACTATAACCATATTGGAGTACCCCATTACCTCAACAATGAAAAAGGGGTGGTTGGGTATGTTACACTATTGTTGTTATCTACTGTAAGCTTCCCTTTCTCACATATTCAATTAGTAGTGCAAAAATCTCACTAATTTTTTTAATGAAGTTCTTGTAAAAGCTTGCTAAACCATGGAAGCTCCTTATATTGAATACAATATTTGGTATTGGCCATTGAATAATTGATTTGACCTTTTCTAGACCCATCTTCAACACTTCTTTAAATATCACAAATCCCAAGTAGAGTATCTTACCATGCATGAACAAACCTTTATTTAGATTTATTAGCATCTTTTTCCTTCCTCGGCTACTCCAACACTCACCTTAAGTGTGCCAAACGCTCCTCTTTGATCTTTCTAAACACTATTATATTATAGTATATTATTAAGATACACTATCACAAATCTACCCAAGAATGGTTTCATTACCTCATGCATCAATCTCATAAATGTGCTCGATGCATTTGTCAAACCAAATGGCAGGACTAGGCTATTCATTGACAAATTCCATGACTAGGCTATTCATTCAACCCTTCTTTCAGTTTGAAACTAGTTTTCCACTCATCACCTTGATCCTAAATCCTAATTTGGTGATATTCACTCTTCAAATAAATCTTTTTGAAATACTTAGCTCCACTCAAACAGTCCATCAAGTCATCCATTATGGGCAAAGGAAATCTATACTCAATGGTTATTTTTTCATGGCTCTCGAATCCATGCATATCCTCCATTCCCATCTTCCTTTAATTGGTGCAAGGAAAGGTAACACTGCACATGGAGTTAGGCCTTCCTTTATCAAATAATTATTCAATGGGTCTTGGACTTGCATTTTTATCTCTTCACTCTATTGGTGGCATTCTATGAGGAGCCTTATTCAACAAACTTGAACTAGGAATCAAATCTATTTTATGAGACGTGTTCCTCATTGGTGGAAAACCAATTAGCAAGTTATTTGAAAGGACTACCTCATATTCTCCCCGTAGCTCCACTTTTCTTGGTACCCCATGCTTCAATTCAGAATCCTCTTCCCTTGGAATAATTGCATAGCAACATTTTCATATATTTACATCTTTCAATAAATCCTTCGTTGAAACCAGTATAACTTCATTGTTGTTGTTTTCTTCTCCTTCCTCCATTAGCCACAACTCCAAATTCTTATCATCATTCACAAAGTGGTAAGTGTTCTTTCTACCATCGTATTTACCTTTGGTCATATTGATACATTCTCCCCAACAAGATATAGAATGCATCCATTAGCATGACATCACATTCGATTTCATCAGAGTATTCTCCAACATGAAATCTCATCTTGCATTGTTCTATCACATTTATTTGATGACGTTTGACTAGTGAAGATACTTTGTATGAATTGGGGTGTGGCATGCATATCAAATTCATATTTTGAGCCATTTCCATACAGAAAATTGCATATGCTTCCTCCAAATATGATTTATTTATAACACTTTTCAACAAACTTGCATTTTATTCTTTTTTTTCTCAACTAAGGTCCTTCCTCTTTCTTCTCGAGTTTCAACATCGCCCTTCATAGGTTCTGCGAAGCAGGACTATCCCGATAGGGTTTTAGTCTGCTTCCATTAATTAGACTTGGCAAGTTATCTTCTGCTAATGTGGCTAACTAAACTGCGCCACCATTAGTAACATGCACAACAGTATATGGAGCAAGCCAATGCATTTTGAATTTTCTAGGAAACTTCATAAACTTGCTATCATACAGGAGGACTAGATCACCTACCTGGAAAGACTTGTTCTTGATGTGGTGATCATGCCATGCTTTTTCTCTTTCTTTCTGCACTTGTTGGTGAAATCCTGCGATGAAGCGATCCTCCTCCAGACCAACCAAATGTAGAAGCCTTTCTTCTAGCGCATCGCGATCTTCCATTCCTATAAACGCAGCTATTCTCAAGCTAGGAACAATGTATTCCATAGGCATAATGGCTTCCTGTCCATAGGCCAACCTAAACAGTGTATGTCCAATCAACTTCTTGCATGCAGTTCTGTATGCCCATAAAATAGCAGGAATGCGCAGGTCCCAGTCATCCCTATTCACATTGCATACCTTGGTCAGCGCATTCTCCAGTACTTTATTGAATGCTTCAACAGTTCCATTCGCCTACGGATGATATGGCGTACTTTGCTGATGATGAATGCGGAATTCTTCTGTCAACGCCCCAATGGTTCTATTCAAAAAGTGAGTGCCTTGATCACTCATCAAAATCTTTGGGCATCCAAACCTCGTAAGGATGTCTTCAAATATGAACTGCGCGGCAGTATCTGCACTACAGTCCTTTACCGGCTTCGCTTCTGCCCATCTGGTGAGGTAATCAGTTGCAGTAATAATGTACCTCATACCAGTTCTCTTTTACGGTGGGTTTATAGGTCCCACAAAATCAATTGCCCATTTTTCAAATGCCTGTAATGTCAACTGTGGATTCAATGGCATCTCATCTCTTCGCGATGGCCTTCCTGTCCTCTGACAAACATCGCAGCTCTGACAATGCTCCTTTGCATCTTTGTGAATCATAGCCCACCATAGCCCTGCCCACAATATCTTCTGCGCGGTGGCTCTTCCTGCGTAGTGACCTCCTACTGCTCCTGAGTGTGCATCAGCCAGTATGAATGGTTTCTCATGCTCTAACACACACCTACGCAGTACTTCATCCGATCCCAATTTATACAACCGACCTACGATAATGGTGAAGTCTGTTGCTCGCACTACTAGCTGCTTCTTTTGCTACATAGTGAACTCTATGGGTGCTAACCCAGTAGTGAGAAAGTCTATGATGTCTTTATAATAATCATCAGCTATCCGGATAGAAAACAACTACGCATCAGGTAGATTGTCTTCAAGATTCGTAGGCTCTTCTCCTGACTCGATCCTTGACAGATGATCAGGTCCCAAGTTCAATCTGCCAGGTTTAACTACTATTTCAAAATCATACTCCTGGAAGAGTAACAACCATCTGCAGATTCACCCCCCTAACACTGGCTTGTTGACCAGGTATTTCAAAGCAGAATGGTCAGTGAACATAGAGAAGTGCGCACCCAGAAGTAGTGCTTGAACTTCTGCAGTGCATAGACCATAGCTAGGCCTTCTCGTTCAATGGTGGTATAATTCTTCTTTGTAGATGAGAGCTTCCTGTTCGAAAATGTGATGGGATCCCTCTCCTGGTTGTGCTAGGACAACTCCCAATGCTATACATGACGCATCAACATGAACATGAAACGGCTTCTCCCAGTCTGGAAAAACTAGGATCGGCGCAGTGACCATTTTCTCTTTCAAGGTGTCAAAACCTTGTTCACACTCTGCGTTCCAAATGAATGACGCATCCTTCTTCAGCAGCTTCTCCATTGCTGCGGTTATCTACGCATACCCCTTTATAAACTTCTTGTAATAACCGGTATGCCCCAATGTAGTACACAACTGCTTTACTGAATTTGGTGTGGGTAGGTTTACAATGACTGCGATCTTCGCAGGATCAACCATCAAGCCCTGTTTGCACACAATATGTCCCAACATAATTCCATAGGGTACACAAAAAATACACTTCTTCAAGTTGAGTGACATCTGATGTTGTTTTCACTTTTCTAGCATAAGTCTCATATTTGCGCAATGGTCCTTCAGCAACCCGGACATTGTCCAATCGTCAAAATAAGCTTCTAAAAACTTATGCATGAAGTCTTTAAATGCTGCAACCACAACTCTAGAAAAGATGGCAGGCGCGTTCTTCAAGCCAAACGGCATTACTGTGTACTGGAACTACCCCCATTCGGTGGCAAAAGTGGTCTTGTGTCTATCCACGGGATCAATTCTTATCTGATGGTATCCCGAAAATCCATCAGTAAAGGAATAGGCCTCATTTCCTCCAACATTATCAAGCACCTCATCAGTGAAAGGAGTAGGAAATGGGTCGTGCATTGAAGCATCGTTCAACTTTCTGAGATCCACACAAATCCTGATCTCACCTTTTGTCTTCTTATCCTAGACAACCATAGGGCTTATCCGCTCAGAATCTTCGATTAGCTCGATGATCCCTGCGTTGATCATTTTATCAAGTTCTACCCTGACTCGTTCTTTATATCGCGGGTTCAGTCTATAGGGTCTCTGCTTAACAGGCTTCGCACCTGGATTCAGAGGTATCTTCATAACCCCTAAGTCTCCCAAAATGCCCTTCATCTCTATAAACTTTGTTGGGAACAACTCCTGATACTCATGGAACAGGTATGCGATCTTCCCCACGGTCTGATCATCCCAATAGTCTCCAATAGCTGTGAACTTCGACTCTTCGTTGGTACCAATGTTCACTTTTCTCGTTTTTACAGGTCCACTCATGTCTGGGATTTCCAGCGGAGGTCCCTTTACCTTACATGCACCTTCTGAATCAGGTATCTTAATGCTGCGCGGGTCCTCCTCATCACTGTCTTCTTTTTCTTCAGTTTCTTCAACAAAGTTATAACATTCCATGGCATGTTCTACCTATTCCTTCCATTCTGTCTGCAGGCATTCAAGTACGCTGTCGGCTCCAAAGAATTCCTATAATGTCATGTTCTTATGTGGACATTCTTGTCTGAATATTCTTTCCTTAATGATCTACAAAGCATCGTTTATGGTAGGGCTCTCGTCCTCAAAACTGACACTCTTCTAGAAGCTCGCAATGAGGGTAGGCCAATCTATAGTCTCCCTGCGCAACTCCATGTCTAAGTACCATTTATTTGGAATTTCTTCCTCCAATGTGTGCACAAATAGATGCACCCATTCTGTCTTTGGTCTCTTTTTCCATGCTTGTGAACAGACCTCAATATGTTGTCTTAGATCTATCTGTCCATTATATTTCTCAAATGGTAGGGTAACCTTGTCAGCAAACCTGATCTGCATCTTGATTCTGCATTGATCCCATGTGGTTAATGCCTGCTTATGTGCAGCCCACCATTTGGCAGGTGTCTCGCGCAGTGCCATATCTAATGCTCATAAGCGATGTTCATCTGCAATTGTTGCAGTATAATCTTTGATAAAGGAGTAAACATTAGCTAAACCATCATAAGTTGGGATTGGGCTTACCTCCTTTCCAATCCAACGCAATGACTTTGTAACCTGCGCACATCTCCTTGCAAATACTTCGTGCATGCGACTTTTCCAATTCTCCAATCCTGCATCAGAGTCTGAGATGCAAGAACTGCCGCATCTCCAGTTGAGTGTTCCATCCGCAGTAGGATTAATGTAGTCTTCCTGGTTCACGGTCATCTTATATAGTCGGTCCAAATCTTGAGCTTTGGATTCTTCTGGAATTGGCTCATTGTATCTGTCTCCTTCCACAGGATCCAGTGGTGCGATGACCCTGAGATGTTTTCCTTCGAAGATCATCTTCCTTGTCTTCAAGTTTATGATGGTGAGGTTATCGATGTCCCAGTCAATTCCCAACAGCACAGGAAAAGGCTGACTATCATCGACAATCTCGCTAACCTCAAAATCTGCGTGGCTCTATACTCCATCAATGTCAACAATCACGTTGGTTAACCGTCCAAAGGGTATTACTTTCTCCTGATTGGCCATTCTCAACTGGATAGGTGACCATAACAGCTTTGGTCTCCCCATCTGCTGCCATGTCTGCTTGGTTAAGACATTTACTTCTGATCCCAGATTAAGAATGATCTCATCCATTTCATAATCTCATATCTGTGCACTGAGTCTCATTTCTCTGCCCGTTCTCTTGTGTTTTCCAATGTGATGAACTGCGCTATCAGTAGTTTCATTTTCGTTGCGCGGTTCATACTGGTCTATCAACTTCTGCAACTCTGCTATAGCATTTGGACTCTTCAGCAACTTCATGCAGCTCCTGAGGAACTGCGCAACAGAGGTGCATGTCTCTGCTGCGATGCTCATTCTGTCATAAGCAGTCGGCATATCTTCCATATGCGGTATTTCGCTGCGCAGCGAGATTCTCGATGATCTAAGTGTTGATTCT
Organism: Larix kaempferi; assembly: GCA_027924585.1. Taxonomy (NCBI): domain Eukaryota; kingdom Viridiplantae; phylum Streptophyta; class Pinopsida; order Pinales; family Pinaceae; genus Larix; species Larix kaempferi. The sequence continues at coordinate 8,234,685 of BSBM01000602.1, forward strand.
TTGAAAATATCCCGTGCTTCTTCAAGGACTTCTCTGTGTTTCTTCAAGTCAAAAGTAGGTGCTTTCCCAGTAGCTTTCCTTATCCATATTGTTTCAAGAGGAGTCTGCTTAGTGTTGAAATCCCCAGAAGTCAAAGCTTCTGCTCCTCTATCTCTCCCTGTCGTAGCGTCACTACGTTGATACTTGGATCCGCAGGTCTCCTCTCTGTTGTGATCAACTGAATGTTTGGGTTCGGCGCCTCTGGCCGTTTTCTTTTCTACATTTCTACCTCTAACACTGGGCAGTCTTCAATAACATGATCAAATGATTGACAATAGTTGCATGTAGTGCATGGGTTGGTACAATCTCTAGATACATGGCCTGCTTGGCCACAATTATAACAGATTACTTGACCTCGGCCTCTTCCTTGTGTCGAGCCATTATTCCTTCCTCTCCCGCGGTATCCTCCGCGGCCTCTATACGCTCCCTGATCTTGCGGTGCATTTTCTTGTTTCTGTGGAGTCTCTCCTTGGACTCTGTACATTCCTCCATACATATGCTCAATATCTTCCTTTCTCTCTAGCATGAGCTCATATGCACGACAATTGGACTCATCATGCCCAACTAACTTACAAAAATTACAGTATAGGTCTTTAGGTGTTCTTACGTATTTTTGTATCAGGTGGCAGTCTTCTGGCCGGTGTCCTCTAGTTCTGCAAATTTCACACCATGGCCCTGGGTGTGGATTTAATGGGTTTGGTCCACCCATGCCAAGGAAATCTTGGAATAAAGGACAATGATACTTAGTGTGTCCTTCCCCTTTACAGCCTGTACACCAGACTTCCTGTCTCTCTTGCTTTCCTTTCTTGATATCTTGTAACTGTAGTGTCAGGGTAGCTAACTGGTTCTAAATCTGCAACATGCCAGTGCTAGCTTCTCCCATGGGTGAAGCTTCCAACTTCATCGCGATCTCCAGGGATTCTACCTGCGAAGCCACTTTCTGCTACATCAACGGTTGTCTGATATGGGGAAACAGCGCGGCTATAAACTACTCCTTGTGCTGATGCGGTGCTATGATGAAGCTTACTTGGTCCAACAACGTCTTAAACTTCTGGTCAAATTCCCAGACCGTTTCATTAGGTCTCTGTTTGATCTCTTTCAACTCTGTGATGCACTGTGACTCTGACTTTGGCTTCTTAGATTCTGCTAAGAGCGCAACCTTGATTTCTACCAGGGTTCTCGGCTATCCCTATGAATATTTCATGAACCAATGCAAGGCTCTATCTCCAAAGGTGGTGACGAGCTGTGCTTGCTTAACAGCATCGTCCTGTACTTGTTTAACACTCCAAATGGCTTCACATAGAAACCAGTGTTGATTAGGGTCTTCTAGACCCGTTCCTTTGAATATCGGCAGCTTAATATCCTCGGTCATGCTTCTTCTAGGTGGTGGAGGATTCTACGCAGGTTGTTGAGCAGAAAAGATAAACAGAATGGTCTAAGTGCTAGGGATATTTCAATAGGGGGGTTCTGGACTGGCTGAGTTATTGCAATGGAAGGCACGGTGCTCCCACCCGGTGGATTCTGTGGAGTAATAGGCTGATAGGTGGAAGATAGAGATGCGGCTTGGTTATTAGCTTCGTCTTCTGAATCAATGTCTACGCGGATTCCAGGTCCACTAGCAATCTTCTTAGGTGTATATTTATACATTTTCCCACTTCTTAGATTATGTGTCTCTTCGTCAAACTCACTAAAAATGCTATTGACCATTACAGATTCCAAAATTTTTACTGCATTCTAAAAACACATTTCTCGGCTAAAAGAATTTTAATTTATAAACTAAGGTTGTTCAGATACTTACCTCGGAATCCCTTGAAAAATTCTCTTTCGGTTGCGCTGTAGGACTTTAGCATGTCCACAGCGAACTCTGTCACAAAACTTTGTAATGTACCATCGACCCGGAAGTCGACTACTCGTACGAATGGACTATCTAGTGCTTTGAGCCTCTCAATAAGCTCCGATGTCCACTCGGTCGGTACGCTTCGCGGGATACAATTTATGTGTTCTACGAGCCTTGACAACCAATCGTGTAGCTCATTTCCAAAAGACGCCCAGAAAACTTTGTGAACGTCTTTCCACAAGTATTTATTCAACCACTGAATGTCAAAGAGATGTGGGTGTCTGTTTTCTTTCCTTGCGAAGTCTCTCTCTATCTTGTCACACCAAGCCCAGATTTCTTTCTTGTCTGCATACCAAAATTCGACGCCCAGCTCAACTTCTTCTACTTCGCACATCACGACTTCAACTCATCACGGATTCTTAACGCGGCAACGGAACCATTTGTTGGCTTAAGTACTGATCTAGAGGTTTCCAATGTAGACCCAAGTTCTTCGCGGTTTCAAGGAACCAACAAAACCCCTTCTCATCGGCCCTTTCGGCAACAGCCTGCGAACAGGCTGAGGTCTCACCCGAGGTGTAGCTATGGGGGCACTGCGGAATCAGGTTTCCACAGTGGTGTGATGAGTTGTTCGGACAGGACTACTGCGCAGCGCACTATCAGACTTGTACTGCGAGCTGAGGACTGCGCGACGATAGACTGCGTCGCGGTCCGCACTTCTACGAACTAACCGCTTGTGCAACCAGCGCATCCATGGACTGCACGGCTCAAGCGTGATACAAATAATAGGACATCACAACTGACTTATACGCTTCCTCTTCCACACTTAACCACTTTGAAGACTTTACTTAATACTTAATCATTCATCTACTGCCTTAGAATATCTGGCTTTATAACAATTGCAAGCCGACGAAACATGCAATGCTGCGCACACCCGGTGTTGTGCATCGAAGAGTTATACAATCCGAACTTTACATACACATGTGATTATTCGATGAACTGATACTTTCACAGACTTGGAATACTAAACATTCAACATTCATTCATTCCCGCAATGCTTAACATATCATTCCCATCTTTCTCCTATGGCGAATACATATAAAAGCATTAACACATCAACTGATAAATGAGAATCCAAGCATCCAATGTAAGCAAATAAGCAAATGCAAACACACAAACAATCACACTGCACAGTACTTAACGTGGTTCACCCCCAGGAGGGAGGCTACGTCCACAAGAATTGTTGTTGTATTAGTCTTTGGGAAGGGTACAACAGTTCTTTGTCTGCGCACTCAGCTTGCAGACTCTCTTCTCTCTCAATAAGCCTCTGCGCACACAGCTTGCAGAGCCTTTACAAAATGTTCCTTAACAGAGATTTATCAAATCAATACTGAGAACAATACAAAATGAAGAGTATTCAATAACCCAACAACTCAACAACCCGAAAGATCAACAATGAAGATTAACCCTTTCCCATACAAAAATGTGCCTTATTTATAGATCATGCCCGTAGGTCATGTCTTTGCAGTTCGAAGGAAAAAACCCTTAGGTTTACAAAATTGTCACGGTTTTCTCTTAACCGGACTGCTGGCTTCTGGTAGCAAATATTCCATCGTGGCCTGCCCGTAGCGCATGCTCATGTCGCTATCGGCCTTCTTGTCGCATGCATGCCAACAGGTCGCTTTCACCAAGTTGTCTTCCTCTAACGGTCTTGTGCGACTGGTTCAAGTAGTGGTTCTTTCGCATGTATGACCAGTCGCTTTCTTCCACTTCTGCTCCTACCCGCCGCTTAGTACTCCTGAAGCATCTTTACCAAAAATAGACTGTTGACAGTCTAACCGGAATCTGTGTCATCTTCCTTCCAACACTCTGCTCTGTCAGATCCACGTAGACTGAACACATCGCAGCACTGTCTCCTCGCAGCACTGATCTTCGCAGCTCTTCCGATGCTGCGCTGCGCGCAACTTCGCAGCATCCCAAAACTTATACAAAAATATTCCAACTGAACTACGCTCAGCTCTGCAGTTCCAAAATCCTTCTTGCTCAAAATGCCCCACTTGGGCCAGGCCCAACAGTGCTCATGTACAATGAGGAAAAGATTTAATTCCCCCCTTGCCAAAGGATAGTATTTGTTCAAAGCAAAACCTATTTTAAATATTTGCACACTATATGATTTGCTATAAAAATGGTATACATGTATGAATCTCAAAGTGTCTCAATATGTTCGTGATTTTATTATTGGTGACTATGCATTTACACATCTTAGAGTATTTCATTAAGTTTTTGGTTTGCTTGTTGTTGACTCTACATTTATATATTTTAACTTGATGAAGATAAGGTGTTACTTTTTTGTTAACTATTTGAATATTGGATTAAAATGGAAACTAAAAAAATTTATAAGTGCATGTCAAGATCATGCCTCTCTCAAGTGTGCATCAACCACTTAACAACATGTTTGTAGACAATGTTTCATTTTTGTTTTTAAAATAGGAATCCATATTTTTATAGACGAAGCTCAATCCACCATTACAATGTTAAGCAAAGAATATGTTGGTAGCTTGCCAATACCATATTATAATATGTCTGAAAGCCACATCAATAATATTTAATATAATCAATATCCACATCCTACAATCCCCAATCAAGGGAGGAGAGTGCTCATCAATATTTGAACCCAAGCCACTATCACAATAACTGCTCCAAGTACCACTAGACCGCAACCCAATAAAAGTTTTTTTTTTCTTCTTTTTTCTAAAGGAATATTTTCTTGGTGAAACCCGGGGTATGCTTCCCTATATTTGTGAATGCCATTCCTAGTAAACATGTTGATGTATACTAATGCTCCTACACGAGAGAATCAAGTTAGGACCCTCTTGACATGAAGCTAAGCAAATGCTCAACAACATTGGCAACATTGAGCTTACCCCCTAGGCTTGTGCACAATCATTTATATCTTCTAGATTTATAAAATATTTAAAAATTTGTTGATGTTAGTATTAAGGTAGATGGTGAGAGAAATCAAAGCAATAAGAACTACAATGTTGCAAGTGTCATTGAGTAATGCAATGAACAAAATTGAGTAATGCAATGAACGAAATTTCCTTCCCTGTTGAATATTATCTAAATAAACTCAACAAATTCCCAATGTTTGATTGATGCTAGTGTGCTCTACATTTAGATTTTACAGGGATCTTCATTGTGAAAGAATATTTATAATTATCAATAACCATAATGTCTGTGGTTGAACTTGATGAAAAAATAAGTTCCTATTTTCAAAATATTTTGTATTTGAAAATGGGGAAATATCTAGTGATAATGAAAAGTTGCCTAAAAATTGCTAAGATGTTAAATATTGTGGTACTATGTATCATTCCTTGTTTGTTCTCATATGAAACGAGTGAAAAAAGAAAAAGAAAAAATGAAAATTGCAAAATCTCTAATGACAATGAAATGTAGCATGTCATGAAGATTGTTAATTTGCTAAATATCATTGCATTGTACTTCACTTCTTGTCCATACTGATATGAAAACATTTTAAAACATAAAAGAAAATGGAATTCACCAATTGCACATGACCTTTGAGCCAATCATTTATATTGCTCTTATTTTATTACATTGTGACAAAGTAACATCAATGAACTCCATTCCTCATGTTTAATGATAATATGCATTGTTATTAATTTGATAGTTGCAATTAATTGAAGACAAAGACCACACCATAATTAACAATGGTATTCAAGATCATTTGCTTTCCTTGATACCTTGAATACTCTAGGTTGCTTGCCATGACCAAGACATCAAGAATACCAAACAAGGGTGCCTCAAAGAAGTTAGCCAAAAAATATTTTTTTCCAATATATAATCTAGAGATTGTCCTAATGCATGGAACTATGTGTTTGGGGAAAAAGTTATTGAAGACATTTATTTTCTTTTGAAGGGTTGGAATTTTTGTTCTTTGGGTGCTAAGGGCCTTTCAAGTGGTCGTGTCTTAGGTTGGAATGCTAATATTGATTCGATCTCTAGTGTTATATTGAATGTAGGTATCTAGGTAGAATATATATTAAAGAATTGGGAAAAGTGTTTAGAATTATAAATTTGTATGAGCCCTATATTGACATGATGGCATTATGGAAGAAACTAAAAGGTAAAGGTTCCATGGAAAATGATAATGTCATGATAGGAGGTGATTTAAATCTAACTCTAAACTTAGGGGAAATTTGGGGAGAACCTACTAGCCCATATCTTTTGGTTGATTATTTTAATCATATATTTGAAGATTTGAAGCTTATTGATGTTAAGTCAATCTAAGTAGTCCCTACTTGAAGAAATTTAGAAGAGGTAGAGAAAGCATTTCCAAAATGTTTGATACATTCATGATGGTTGAAAGTATTTTAGAAGAAGTTACCAAAATAAAGTCATGGGTAGGTTATGGGGGGTCTTCAAATAATTTACACATTCTATTTCAAAATGAGACGGGATAAAAAACACCCTAGCTTCTTTTAAGTTTAACAATTTATAGTTAAATGAGGAAGATTCCAAACAAATAATAGTGTTGAATTGAAAGAAGTATGATGGTACTTAGGAGACTTGGCAATGCAACAACATGCAGATAATACAAAAACAAATGAAGAAGATTGCAGTTGAGTGGGCAAGAAAAAAAAGAACAAAAGAAAATCAAAAGGAACTAATAAAGTTGAAGAATAAATTATAAGGTTTTTGAAATTAATTAAAAAGGTTTTTTTAGACAAGAAGTATCAAATTGTTATAGGTATTGAAGGAAAATATTTATCAAATAAATCAGAAATTGTGATAGGTATTGGAGAAAAATATTTATCAAATAAATCAGAAATAAGAATGAAGGATTAGAGTATATCAATATGGTTCACTTAAGGGGATGACAATAATAGTTTTTTCCAAAATTATCCTAAGCTCAAAAGTCATGTGAATATTATTCAGAAAATTGGGTTACAAGATGGTTTTAAGGTTAAATATTTTCTGGATATCGTTGAAGTGGGTAGAAAGCATTTACAATCTTTTTTTAAAGAGCCTACAAGGATTAATATAGCAGAAATTCAGAAAGTGACGGGGTTGTTTCCCAAGGTATTTACAATCTTTTTTTAAAGAGCCTACAAGGATTAATATAGCAGAAATTCAGAAAGTGACGGGGTTGTTTCCAAAGGTTACTGATGATAGAATGAATGATGAGTTGGATGCAGAAATATTATCAGATGAATTGAAAGTAGTGCTAAATGAATTCAAGAAAGCCAAAAGTCCAAACGCTAACGACTAAATAGTTGAGTTATGTTTGGGCTTTTATGATCTGTTGGAAGAAATTTTTAGAGTTTTAGAAATTATCTAGAGCCTGTAGAAAAGTGCTAGTGGACATAAATTTTATTTTTATAGCTTGTATTCCAAAGAAAGGACATTTTCTTTTGAAGAATTGAGACCCATTTCATTGTGTAATTTAATCTATAAGTTCATCTCTCATGTACTGTTTGTTGATGATGTCTTAATTGCTGGAATGGATAATTTGCTGGAATAGAGGCATTATTGTGATATTATCACATTATTTTGCAAAGCTTCTGGAATGTGTGTCAGTTTGAAAAAATCCTATTTTTATGGGAACCTTATTGCAAATGAACATATATTGGTTTATCAATCCATACTGCCATATAAGTATTGCATTATCATAGATGGTTTCACCTATCTTGGGTTTCATCTTAAACCGAATGGGTATTTGATTAAGGACTGGGAGTGGCTGCTTAAGAAATTTGAAAACAGGATATCTAATTGGACTTATCGCTTACTGTCAATTGGAGGGAAGCTTACCTTAGTTAAGTCTGTCTTGATGGGAACTCCAGTATACTGGTTTTCATTACTGCCTATCCCTTGTTCGGTTATAAATTCTCTGAGGAAACTTATGTTTAATTTTCTTTGGACAGGAGGGCTGCACAAATCCAGTCTTGTGATGATTAGTTGGGAGAGAATTTCATTACCTTTTGATGCTGGTGGTTGGGGCATTAGGGATCTATCAGTATTCAGTGAGGCATTACGGCTGAAAAGCTTATGGCGTGCCATTTTTGGCACTACTCTTTGGTCGAAGATTATACATCAAAAATACATTAAGATTGAGATCTCTCACTGGTTAAGGTCTTCGGATAAGAAAGCAAGGGGTGTATCACCGATTTGGAATGGCTTTATGAAAGTCTACAAATGGCTGGCATATAAGTTGTGTTGGCAGGTTGGCTCTGGGGCAGAAGTTTCTATAGGTGTGGATCCCATTCTGGGATTAAATGACTCTTACAGTTTATCATCCTCACTTCGGAATAAGCTCAATTCTGGAGGTTTCTATACTTTAAACTCTATTGCAAATTTCAGTAGGAATGGATACTGGGCTATGATGACTAATCTTCAATTGTCACCTAATCAGGCCGTGGAGTGGCAGGAATATATACATGGTCTCAATGCTGCAGGTATTCATCTGAAAATTGAAGCTGACAGAATTGTTTGGAATGGGAATGAAGCTAATGGGGTTGTGACTGTGAGATCGGCCTATAGTTGCATGATAAAACGTAGATGTATCTTCCCAAGACACTGGTGGTATGATAAAATCTGGAGATGGTATTTGCCACTTAAATTGAAATGTTTTTTTTAGTTTGTTCTTCAAGGCAGGCTGAAGACTTGGGAGAATCTTATATCTATGGGTTGGACCGGCCCCAGTCAATGTATATTATGTAAAAGGTATGCTGAATCTACTGTACATCTATTTTTAGAATGTGCCTTCACAGTGGAACTTTGGGAGAAGATATATCAGTTTTTTAATATTACTGTAAGGTGGGAAGGCTTGAATATTGTTAATACTTTGCAGCAGTGGATACTGAATTGCAAAACATATAATTGCAAAACATATAAGACATTGCCTATTTACATCTGCTGGGCAATCTGGGGGATGCGGAATAAAGCTATTTTTGAAGACACTACTCCATATATGGAAAAGGCTTTTAACACTGTTATTAGTCACTATATGAGTTGGCAGAAAGAAGTTAAATCTCGGGCACATAGAGACATTGGGAGATTTGTTCTTGAGGTCACTGACCCTGTACTGTTTTTTGATGGTGCTGCTAATTTGGGTATTTGTGGTGTAGGAGGGGTCATTTTCCTCAATCATGATCACTATTATACTTTAAAATTGAAGTGTGGTAAAGGTACGAACATGAAGGTCGAACTTGTAGCTTTATGGACTGTTGCTAGACTAGCAAACATTTTTGGCTTCACAAATGTGAAGATTTTTGGTGACTCCCAAGTTACCATCAAGTGGGCTAGGGGGGAATATGAGCTTAATGTTCTTAATTTAACTGGCTGGTGTAATAGGACTATGGAAGAACCACATAAGCTTGGAAGGATTACTTTGAAACATATATTTCGGGAACATAATGCTCAGGCTGATATACTTTCTAAACAGGCTCTGATGGGTGGTGATGATCTACTTTTTTGGGAGGAATTTTGTGAGAACCAGATGATAGATTCTGGTAGCTGTTATTTTCTGGGATGATGGATTCTAGTATCTGTTACTTTTTGGTTTGAATTATGCCAAGGACATCCTTTTGTCTGTTTTTTGGCTCATAATGTATATCATTTGTATGTCAGATATACTCTTCGGGGAGGATGATGTTTTGAACAGTTCTTTACTGATATCATGTACTATTTGATTCAAATATGAATATCAATAGTATGCCTTTTTTCACAGGAAAAAAAAGTTCATCTAAAAAATTATAACTAATCCCCTAAAATATATTTGATATGAACAGTTTGGTTTTGTTTTTAACAAACAAATTCATGATGCATTTGGGACAGTCCAAGAAGGGATACATAATTTTATAATGAAAACGGATCTAGTTAAATCATATGAAAAGGTTAACTAGCATTATCTTTAGGTGGTGGTTCTTTTAGATTAGTATGAATACTTAAACAGCGAGTTGGATAATAGGCTGTCTTTCATCGACTTCTTTTATTGTCTTATAAATGGATCCTCCTTCAAGGTTCTTTCATGCCTAAGAGAACTAAAATAAGGATTTCCATTGTCACCATTTCAGTTCTTATTAATGCCAGAGCAATTAGTAGATTGATCTCAAAGGTTAAAAGAGAAGGGCATGTCATAGGAAGTAGGATGGCAGGATCTGTCCCTATCTTTCATCTGAGATCTGTTGATGGCATCATGATATTTGGGCAGGTTTCTCCCAGGGAGATGAATCATTTCAGATGACATCATAATCTGTCAAGAATATGCATCTTCTCTTTACGTAGCAGGTGATTGGAATAAGGGATGGACATCTGTAGTAGACTTAAATCCGCAGGGTGATAAGGTAGCAGAATGGTCCCAGTTTGTAGGTTTGTTAAAAACTTAAAGCACAATGCTACATCACTTTCTGATCCGGATGATAATGTTAGGTGGTCAAAAAAATAAGGGATCAAAATGATATACAATCAAATTAAGATGTGCTACCAAAATGCAAGAAGACAGGGGAAAGTTGTGGTGATGGAAATTAGTTTAGAAACTCAATGGTCACTGAAGGAAATTCATCATTGACATCTAGCCAACCAATTATATTTTCTTATGGGGGTTCTAGAAGCCAGCAAAGGTTAAATCCCAAAGAATCATCTAAAGAGCATCTAATCAATTACTCAAAAGTTAGGCCTTTTTTTAACAAGGTCTGTCCAGCTCTTTAATCAATTACTCAAAAGTTAGGCCTTTTTTTAACAAGGTCTGTCCAGGAAATGTAGGTATGTGGTACAGGGGGTATTTTATTTTTAGATCAATCAAATTTCATTGCTTCGAAATTTGCAATAGGTCAAGGAACAAATAATAGAGCTAAGTTTTTTGCTCTATGGTTTCCCATGAAAACTGTTGTAAATAGAGGCGTTGTCCAATTACAGGTTTTGATAGATTCCAAGCTACTTGTGGATTGGGTAAACAAAAACAATAAGTCCCAGGTTGAAAATTTGATAGTTAATTTAATACGATAAGTCCTTTTTTTTGGGTGTTTTCTCTGATCATCTTTCTAAAGAATCTTTATCTTTGAAGTAGGGATCCTTTCTGGAGAAGAGTTTAGAGGAGGTGAACTATTTTTATAATCTATTTGGTCCTTATATTCATTATTTCCTTATGTTCATTTTTGGAAATAGTTCTACATAGTACTGGTCATGACATATTAGATTAAATGTGTGAACGTTTGGGAAGGTTGAAACTATGGCCTGAAAAAGTATTTTCTGTTTGTATATTTTTGATGCTATGAAGCACAACAGAAGCCATAACGCCTTGGATGACTGCAATAAGTAGTTGTAGTTATGGCTAAAACTCTTTCAGTTTATCGTTTTAATACCAATGTCATGTTTCATGAGATTTTTTTCCATGAATTTATTTACTTATTTTTTATATTTGACATTTCAAAGATGAAATCAAAATATACATTGTTTATCTTTATGGCATCAATATCATGTTTCATGAGTTTTTTCTCCATGAATTTATTTATTTACTCTATATTTGATATTTCAAGAATGAAACCAAATATACATTGCCTGACAATGTATATTTTGGTTTCAGCTTTGAAATATCAAAGTGAATAAAGAAATTCATGGGAAAAAAAGTAAAACTCATGAAACATTGGTGCGAAAAATAAATATCTTTTATCAAGTATAATGTTGGAAACGTGTACTTGAGTGTTGCTGATAGATTGCATAGCCCTGCAACCATTTTTTTCATAAAAAGTTATGTCAAACTGCTCCAAAGTTCTTCCCTGCACAATTACACAAATTAATAAAATAAAACAGAATGTTCACAAATGCATTTAAGCAACTGCAAATTCCATCATAAGCTAAGAAACATGTATGTTTATTATCCCTAAAAATCTAGTTGAATTAAAGAAGAATGATCTTATTTCCAGGAAAAGGAAATGCCAGATCTTACTCATCATTAACAATTCCAGACTTTGGATTGGGGTGGCAGGTGTGGGAGGGGTGCTTTATGACCCAGGAGGAATTACTACTCTCACGGTGGTTGGAGACTCTAAATTGATGAACAAACATGCAATATTCTCCTATGACCCATCTTCGATCCATCCTTAGCAGAATTCACAAGGAATCTTAGCTTTTTGACACAATCGAATTTTTCCATGTGTTAAGAGCCAATAACCAAGAAGCTAAGAGACAAAACAACTATGCCACTAGACTCCAGGAAGGAGTTTTTTCAATAAATAGAATTCAAACCCCATAAGTAATCCCATGACCTCTCAAATTCCATCAACTTTTTTGTCAAGAGGAAGACCTTGGCTCTCGTCTCCCTTGGATGGGCTAGGCTCCCCCGACTCCAATAGTTTTAAAAACCAAAAATTATTAAAATAAGGGGGGTCCCAAGAGCTCATCACACAACTCAGGTCCTTCAAATCAAGGAGCTACTAAAATAAGGGGGGTCCCAAGAGCTCATCACACAACTCATGTCCTTCAAATCAAGGAGCTATTAAAATAAGGGGGGTCCCAAGAGCTCATCACACAACTCAGGTCCTTCAAATCAATTTAATGCGAGCAGCTGTCAACCGGTTGACTCAAGCCCCTCGACGTGTACCCACGAGCCCCTGCCATGTGTACCCACGAGCTCATTGTACCATCACTCGACGGGATCCATCATTTCCTTAGCCTTGGTGTTGGTTTCCCCTGCAATGCGGGATGATCATAGGTGTCTACAGATTTTTCGTAGCCTCTAGCAATGATTTCAGAAGGTGGAGAGCAAGGGATGGGGACACAGCTCGTGTACGACAGGTTTTTTATGCCAGGCATGGTTTCTTTTCGGTTCAACTCTCTTGCTTGGATGAGGAAGATTTCCATTTGCTATGTTCCTCTTTATTGGTCATTTCGTCCCAAGTGCAGTTCCCGCTCGTGTATCCAAGTGAATTCTGCGACCGAGGCAAGGTATGGCAGCCAAGAATTCAGGGAAATGGGCCCAAAAGGTAGAGCAGCTAAAGGAGGAATTAGAAGACATCAGAAACACTATTTTTTCATTGCAAATCCGATATAATGGACTCTCGGCCCAAATGCTCATTGTGTTGGAAGAATCAATGAACCAAAGACAGACAATTTCGCAGCTACAAGATGAATGCACCGCCCTCCATCAACAACTGGAAGATGTTCGAGCCATACCCCAATAAATTTTAGAATCACCAACTGATATTTGAGCTTCAGGGAAATCCGACGCAGCTTCTACTCTAGAAGCAGCTCCAGTTCGAGTGGACTTGAAGCCCCAGTGCCAGACATAGGACAATGGCATCAATTTGGACCTACCAGTTAAGGTTTTTAAACAAATGTTTCAATTTTGTTTAATATATATTGGGCATATATTACAGACTGTACCTGAGTAAAAATCATGGACGTAAACACTCTGGGAAAATGGTACTGTTGTTATCAGTAGCTTTAGTGGCCCCTCAGCAAGGCCATTTTAATAGTTTAGTGTCAAATTTTGCACTGGATGTACTTCTCAAACGTTTCCCAACGTCATTTTCATTTCAATAAAATTTTCTCCCCCTTTCCGTATAAAAAAAACAATTCCAAACTTTGGATAACTTACTTTTTTGGAGCCATCAACTTTCAAACAACTTTCACTCTCCATAAGCATTGAGAGGCTAAAATGTCCCAATGTAGGTGCTTGTCAAGGTTGCCCAAAGTTTTTGGCAAACTTCCTTCTTTGAAGGTGTTTAATTTAGAGCAACTGCCTAATGGTTTCATTCCCTCGTAGCAATGAAAGATTTAAAAGTTGTAGCATGTCAAGATGGAAGAATTTGTCAAGGTTATCTCAAATATTTAACGAACTCAACGGTTTAAGTTGAACCTGTTGGAGTGCAAGCATTTGGTACAACTTCCTGAAAGTTTTGGTGAGTCTGGGTCTTTGGAAGAGCATGATCTATTCAGACTCTATCAACTAGAGGAAGTCTAGCAATTTCCATTGTTTTCAATACAAAAATATTGAATGTTTACACTGTCAAAGGTTGTATAAAGTATCGATGGACTGCAGGGGAATATTCAGAGTGATTTGACATAAGTGGAAATATTATCCAGCATTGGACAAAAACACAAGGCGATAAAGAACCCAAGGAGTGGCCTTTGCCTGTAAGAGGTTCACAGGCATAAGTTGCCATGTAATTAGAGGAAGTCCGACAATTTCAATTGTTTTCAATAGAAAAATATTGAATGTGTTACACTGTGAATGGTTGGATGATATATGAATGGAGTGCATGCTGAGATATGCAGAGTGATTTGACACTAAGTGGAAAAATTATCCAGCATTCTGATTGGACAAAAATGCAAGGCAATAAAGAACCCAAGGAGTGGCCTTTGCCTGTAACAGTTATAAGTTGCCATGTAGTTTTATGATTTAGAGCAACATTTTAAATACAGCAATAGAAAATAATATCAATGGAGATGCCTACTACAATGATGCAAAACTAAATTTTAATTTAAATAGTATTCCTGGCTATGTTGATGCATTGATGCATCATAAGAAATTTAAAACAGCAGTGTCAGGTCATCCATCCCTACATCTGTGCATCCAATGAAAACTTCTAGGCTTGCATGTCGCACAAAGTGCTTGCACATTTTGACCCCTTACAAGCCTAGAAGGCACAAAGATCAACCAAACTTCCAAGGATAATTGAACAATCATAAAAATATAATATAATATGAATTACTTGACTTCAAGTTGAGTCCTTCAAACAAAGACTACATATTTGACTTTTCGCCCAGACAATACAAAGATACAATGTGTACAAAATGAAAAGATACTAGTGAGAATCATAAACATTGGTTTCCATCCAAAATGCATAGACCCAACTTTCACATCAAAAAAAATGAATCAAGCATAGTAGACCACAACTGGATTACTCATTTAATACCATGAACAAAATCTTCACAAAATTCTTCATTGATGTAAGTTATCCAAATTTGGTTGTGTTTGCAAAAGATGATGCCTTTGTTGACAAGATACACATGACTTTGGAGGCAGCCAAAATTCTATATGACAGACGACAATGGAAGACACTGTGTTAATGACAAAACAATATCTGTTGTCTGACTTTCTGCTGATATAAAAAGTCTAAATATGCAGTTAAAGGAGAGCAGAAAGGAGGGTGAGTTGTACCCATAATTGAAGAGAATGAAGCAACACTGTCAAATTGCGCCTGTGTTCCAATCTGCTTTTCAAAAATGCTAGCTAGCAGCTGTATGATTTTGACATTACAAGAACTCTTTTTGGACTTTTCTCGTGCCAAGGAAACCGTAGAACTGTTTTGTTCTCTGTTGAAGAAAATAACTTTAAAAAGCAAATTAGTGACGCGTAAAATTCATGTCAAAACTCTCCAGAAACTCTCAGAACTTCCGTGAATCTCTTTGATTGGGACACAATCACTGCGTGTTCCTACCATGGTAAATATCCAACAGAATTGAGGATTCTGGATTATTATTGACAAATTTCTCCAAGAAACCTTTTTCTGTCAATTTAAAAATCCGTGGAAAACATATCTCTCTTTTCAGCTCTTGCACTTGCATGTACTTCAACGCCTCCATTACTCTATACCGAGGATTTATCCTCTTCTCCAAGCTAAAAGCAAAAATTTGTGGATACTTCACAAGATCAGCCAATGAAAATCCCACAGAATTAACCACAAAATCTACATTGCGCTTCAATTTTTCCTCTGAAAATGCCAGAACCCGCGGCCACCGCCTAGATAATTCCGAAATTTGTTTTTCCGAGATACCTAAGTCACTCAAACACTGCAGTTTTCGTTCTAATGTTTCTTTCCCTAGTCCCAAAAACACAGGCACTGCAGCTGCAAACGACTTTGATCCCCTCTTAAACCCGAGATTCTCGATCTGTTTAAATAACTCCAAAATTTTTTCCTCTGACCGCTTCAGCAGACGGGGTTTAATCGCCACTAGATGTGATAATGCATCGTTTCCGTCAAAGCCCACACTTCGCAGAAGTGAGGTTCAAGATTTAAGCCTCTTCTCTCCAACATTAAATACAGTTGCATCTCTAATAACTAGTTTCGAGATATCTTCTTCCTTCATGAAAGTCCTAAATAAGCTGAGCTTAGACTTTACGTATCTTTCGGATCTAAGAAAGAGAAGCCTAGGGTTACAAAGGACCGCCCTTCGAATCTGGGCAGGGATGGTCAAACCACAGCCCTTTAACAACTCCAAAACTTCTTCCATATTCTGGGTGGATTTTCGATGAAGGCGGTGATTGCAATGTTTAAAGGCTTTTGTGATATCTTCCTGTGTTAAACCGCATTTGGTGATGAGAAATTCGGTGACAACACCCCTTTCTGGTGGAGTCGTGGATGGGGTTGTCATTTGGTTACAAAAATTGGCGAGTTTTATGTGGGGTTTTGCATAAAATGGAAGAGAAGGAAGCAGAGATATCAGGATTGAGGAGCAATGGCCCGACAATGGGAGTTGGTTGGAGATCAATCGTTTCCAAATCTTCAACTGAGTAGACATCATCATCTGTGAAGTGAATACAAAGAGGGATCGACGAGGGAACTCCTGTAACTCAAAGCTCAAAGGTGGTATAGGAAAGGCAATTACTATTGGGTGCGAGAACCACCGAATAGGTTATACTGAGGGCTGGCATCATGACGAAGGGGGTTAGGGTTTTAGTAGTACAAATTTTGATAGGCATCAGTGTGTAAATACAAAATTTGATTGTGTAATAACTTTTTAAAAGGGACTGCATCCTTTGGTTTTATTTTTTATTAATTATATTTAATTAATCATTAACAATACAAGGTATTTTTTTTTTTTTTTTTTACTATTATGTCCGTGACATCTTGTAACGGATTTGGCCCTATTAGCTTGTCCATACAAGCTCAAATTTTTCTCCGGGCCAAAATTTTACTGGGTTTTGCAAAGTCGAGTTGGAAATTTTTCACCTCGTAATTTGGTGCGGGGGTTTCGCTTGCCGCGTGTCCCCACACCTGTCTCTGCGCGTACAGGTTTCGAGCTGGAGCTGAGGCCGGTTCATGCATACTGCTTTCGAATTAAAGTTCGCCTCGTTTTGGAGTTTGAGCTGGAGCCGAGGGCGTTGGGATAGGGCAACTTCATTTGCTGTGAATTAAAGCTCGGGAAGCTCGGGTCGTTTTGGGGTTTGAGCTGGAGCCGAGGGCGATGGGCGATGGCAGGTTCATCTGCTATGTGCCGCCGGAGAAACCTGTTGTGCTTGCCGCAATGGTCACTGAAAAATCAGGGAGCCTCGAGGGTGGTTTTTCTCTACCGGCCGGTGACTGGAGCGGGGGTTTTTCGGCGAGTTGTGGTTCTTGAGTCATTGGAGGAGTTATTGATCCGGAGATGGCCTTTAATGTTGCTTCGTGTTGGTTCTACTAGTGGGTTTCTTATTTAAGGAGGCTTGGGGGCTATTTGCCCGCTCTGCTTTGTTGGTTGCGGTCCCTGTGTGTTGATTCTCTCTGGTTGCGGTGTCTAGTGTCTGGTTTGACCAATCCTCTGCGGGGACAATTATATGTGGGTGAGGTTTCCTGGAAAGCAAAGCGGACTGCCGAACAGTGTTCCAACGACGACATTGTTGCTCGGGTAAGTTTTCATACCTTGATATCTTAATATTTAGGGAGCGGGCAAACTTACCCGCCACAATGGACGCCACATTTCTACATTGGTCGTTGCGTGAGTTCCGAGGGGGAAGCCCCATTTATTTTTGTTTCCACACAAACCTGCGTATTGACCTGCCGAGAATTCTCTTGTTCGTAGTTATTTTCATTAATGAATTTCAATGGTGTTTGGCTTGTTGTCGATATATACAGTCAATTTAATTTATTTTAGGAAAATGAATTTCCACAAAGTCCAGGTCTCTGTAATTGTTGTAATCAGTCGATGTTATGCAGAGTTAATTTATTTTATGAATTTGAATTGCTACAGAGTTTGAATTGCTGCAAAGTTAATTTATATATAAGAAACGGATTTCAAAATTTAGAAAGAATAAAACAAATGGCACCTAAAACTCTTCACATTATCGTGGAGTGCTCGGGCATAGAGGCTTCTGCTATGTTGGTTGTCATGGCTTGTTATGCCTGTTGTAGGATTTAATGCTGAGCCAACTGGTCTATTTTAGTATTTGCAAGATACTGAAATGTTTCACATGGGTAGTAGGAATTCTATTAGATATATGCTTTTTCAAGTGGGAAACAAGTAAAAACACCATCGAGCATAGATGACTGCTATATAAACTCCTTCCCTTGGCCTGCGTCTAGCGCAAAAAACTGGCTTTTCAAAGGTCCATAAAGTTCACAGGTTCAGAACTTGTTGTTTGGGGTATTCCCATAAAAAGACTACAGAAAAAAGTAACAGTTATATATCAAGCACTGTATTCCAAGTGAGTTAAGTAAATAGGAAAGTCATATTTAATTGAGGCATACTATATTAAGAGAAAACTCCATGGGTGCACTCCATCAAATGAAATGGACCAAGGTCTAGAGTTAGATCCTGTCCTTTAGAGTCCAGCCCTTTACTTAAGAAGTTTGCAATTTCATCGATAGTATAGGTCTCCATGATAAATTATTCGTTGACTTCATGGACAACTGCACCTTAAATAATGAAAGCAGTTGTAGCAATGGGTATCCTCTATGATTTGGATAACCATGTTTAGACCTGTACATAGTTGTCAAGTTGGTTTCACAAACAAAACCGTGCTTGCAATTAAATATTTCCCATGTCAGTTCTTCCTTTCAAAATTTTCATTTGAATTATGGAATAGATATTGTATTGGTTAATATGCGCATACAAAAGTTCTTGTTTCATTTGTTAGAGAAAACAATTTTCATTGTCATATGTTAGCCACTTGCTGCATCTCAGATACCCTTGCTACTGTGTTATTTGATGCCTTATGTTGTATGGTAGTAACATAGCTTATGCCATTTGACAGGGTTTGAAAATGTTGCACATTCATCATGGCATGTTAAGTACTAAATAGAGTTATAGGTTTCCAGTGTAAAAATCTGGATTGGAAATAAGATCAGAAAAAAATAATAATGGAAAATCATGTCAGCATTTGTCATTAACCAGACTCCTCCATTTATACAGCGTTGTCCAATTCCTTTTACAAAACTCTATGCTCCCTTTTTAACATAAAGGCATTGTTATGGTATTCTGATAAGTTCCGAAAAGCACATTGGCTCGTTGGTATATGATGTAAAAAAGTTTGATTTTCCATTATTATTTTTTCCTGATCTATGTTGTTCTCTATATTGTCGTTGTTTGAAATTGGCGTTACATAATTTATGCCTTTTCCTGTACAATTTTGTATTTTCCAAGTGCTTTTCATAATGCTCTAGCATACTTTCTTTTCCAATGCTAACTTATCCAAAGGCTATTAACTCATTGTGATTCCGCTTGGCATTGATAGGATATAAGTCTATATCTGTTATAATGGATTTTGTTCCTATGAACCTTTGTCTAGTCTCCTTTGCACAGTATATTCCTTGTTTGCAAAATCACGTTACTCTACTATTTTAATTATTCACCATCCTTTTGCCTTCTTCCTAGGAAAAAGTGCAAATGTTTTTGTTTTTTAGTTCTGCTTAGGTTTAACTAGCATTAAGAAAAAAATTGTTGTTTATTAAGAAGATTAAGGTATCTTAAGTTTGTACGATACCAAATTAACAGAATAAATAGGAGTCGTGTTTTGTTGATCATGGAATTGGTCATCATACTAGAGAGCCACTAGTATGCATCAACAAGTCCATACCATTGACAAATTGAAAAGACTTTGGATTTCCTTTGATGGGATTGTTACCATGTGTGGCTTCCCAAGTCACTAAACACACATCTGCTCATGTGCTATTTGCTAAGTCACCAAATACATATTGTCATCTGTGTTTAATATTTGTCTTCGAAACTCATATCATGGTTGATAGTTATCCTTTGCTGGAGTCCTTTTGGTCTATGGAGACAATATTAGGTGTGTGCTTTGTCAAGTGGAAAACAAGTAAAAAATCCACTAGGTATAGATGCTTGTTGCATAGAATGCTTTCCTTGGCCTATGTCTATCCCAAAGAAAGAGGGTTCTCAAAAGTTGTTAAAATTCAAATGTTCAGAACTTGGTGTTTGGCATATTGTCATGCAAAAACTATAAAAAACAAGAAAAATCTATATATCAAGTACTATATTCCAACTAAATTAACTAATTAGAAAATTCATCTTTAATTGAGGCATAGTATACTTAGAATTTCTGAAGCCTATTGGACAGATCATTATGCTATTTGTCTTTCTATCCCCCTCAAAATATTTACAGTCTGATGTTGCAAATGTTTATTGCTGGAAAAAAATGCATTTGATGCCTCAAGCAATTTCAATCATTCCATGCACAAAAACTAGACTAAAAAAAAATTGCATCTGCAGCCACTGCAAAAAATTGCCAGCTATAAGATGGCTGCAAAAACCGGTACTTCAAGCAATCCTGAAGTCAGAATGCCCAAGTTGCCTCCCGGTGATAGGTCAAAAAGGTGAGACCACTTTGAACTCACTATGCAGAAGCGGTTTTCCACTTTTCTCACATGAATAAATTATTTTCCCTCTATCTCTAAAAACCAAGTATCTAAACATAATTTCCAATATTTCCACTTGTTCCAGAGCAAAACAAATGCCAACCACTGCATGCACTATAATGGAACTATCTTTGCCAACACATTCGAATGTATTTGAAGGCGATGTGGTTGCCTTGTACGGACCAGCATGCAACAAGAATTCAAGCTCCCCAAACAAAGCTAAGTTAGTGCATGCTGATCTTGTCGACAGAGATGGTCAATTGACAGTCACAGTCAACATGAACAATACCCTTGTCTCATGTTTCATGAAGTATTTCTCACCCGGAAGTAGTGTGCGAATTTCAAATTTCATGACTAGAAACAAGGGAATCTATGATAGAGCAGATGCAAAACACTGCATTCTTCTGCATCAATAGACTGTTGTGGAAACAATTCCTCAGGTTTGTCAACAACGTAAACTGGCACCAGATACAACAATACATGCTTTGAAAATGTCGACAAATGCTTTCTCTGTTGGTTCTGTTGCGGCACTTGTTATTGCATGTGAACAAGACAACAAGAACTATGAGCTTTGTGTCAAAGATGGAGAAATGATACAGGATACTGCAAAGGTTTGATTTCATTTGATCTACTAGTTACTGTCAACTTCTGTTGCAGCAGCGAGCAATTGGAAAATGCATTTTCCTATTTCAATGGTTTTACTAACAAACAACAAATTTTATTATATTGCAGTTCTAGCTGCCTGGCAGCTACAGAGACCTTTTTTTTAAGATACAACAAGAATTGATATCAGAAATACCATCCATGTACCTACTTAAGAACATTGTAAGAAATGGTGCAACAGGTTCTCATCTTCTGCGTGTTTTGCAGGCAACATTTGTTGGCGTGCTAAATGACGATTATGCAAAGGCACACTTGCTAGCTCTAGTGCAATCAAAGACAAAGGCAAGTGCAGACTCCCTTCATTGCAATTTCCCTTGAATAGTTGATTGTTCTGGAAATGCATTTTGATATTTATGATCTAGCAACCTTGAACATAAATGGATTTTGGAATTTTATATAAAAAAAAATGAATAGTGGCCTCGCTTATATTGGATAGGTTCACAATTCAAATTCCTCCTGCTGCATAGGAAATTTTACATTAAACTCCTCGCATTTACATCATATCAAGTTTGAATTTGCAAAATTTTTATCGGTTCTATATGTCAAAATCATATGGTTAGAAATTGTCAAAAAAAAACAACTCAATAGTAACCTATGCATTAAACAAATAGCTTATTATTGACCCAACAAAATTGAGTCCAACAGCTTTGTCTATAGGAAATGGGAAACATCAAGTCTCCATGTCTTCTTTTTTGGCTGCATAGGCTTAGTCTATTTTTCAAAATCATGCCTAGGCATTGATCCAGTTCAATATAGAACTGTATCTATTCCAAATAATGCACAATATGCCTTCCATGCACAATCCAGGATCCATTTCATAGTACTTTCCATCGATTGGTGGTTTCCGTAACTAAAGGAAAACAGTGGCAACAGAACAAGTCATTGCAAACCAGCATCCAATTCCGTATCAAACTCAAGAATCTGTTTCGTTGGTGCCCAATTTAAGATAAATCAAGAATTTGTTCCATTAGGATCACATTTTCTTGTTCTTTAGCACATGTTGCAACCCATAGTTTCCTGAAGATCTCAATGCTACAGATATTTTCCACTTGTAATTTTTTTATTTCTTTTGCAACAATCCAAATAGATGCGTAGATTTCATGCCAAATAGAGCCTAAGGATTTTTAGTTTTGGTCCATTAGTATGGTTTGATCTCATCCAATTTTCCTATGTATATCTTGATTTTCTCCTTCAGTATCCCAAGAGCATCAACAAATCAATATAGCCATTATGAAGCTTCCTTTTTTATGATCACATAAACTGTCGTTCTGTACTTTTCTATTAGAATTGTTTGATTGCTTTGCTAGTTGTGATTTAAGAGAGGCAGATAGAAAAGGTTTCATTTCATTCATGCCTCATGTTCTCAGTGAAAGATAGTTTTGCTTCAAATGCCCTTATTGTTTAAGTTTTGCTTGCAATCGACTTAAAGAGGTAGCTTTTGTCTAAAAATTAAAATACATAATTCATAATATAAATGTTTCTAGATGTTTCTATGTAATGTCCCTTGTTAAGAATTTTATTAAAATGGCAATTTTTCACTTTTTTTCCCTTGTTCGACCTTTGACTAGTTTTGATCTCTAGGTCCCAAATTTGCCCCAAATGATCCCAAATCTTCTGAGAAGGTGTATGAATGATATTAGAACATAAATATGTATTTCAGGGATGCCTTTGGACCTTTAAAATACTTCTGCAAATCCTCTTTCAATTCTGATCAATGTAGGTAACGTTACTAGTGATTTTCCTTTGACTAGTATTGGTCTCTAGGTCTCAAATTGACTCCAAATGCCTTCAAATATTCAAGGAAGGTGTATGAATGATATTAGAACTTGAATATGATGTTTATGGATGACATATGGCCACCAAAAGACCTCTGCAAACTCTCTTAATATTCTGGAGCAATTATGCAATTTTACTAGTAATTTGGGGTTCAAATCCCCCTGGGGTAAACAATGAAAATGGCTTCCCAAATGCCTCCAAACCCACTCAAATTTATGAAAAGAGGTATTTAATGTGTTAAGTATGTTATTAAAGTCTCATATGCACCATTAATGGATTATTACAACTGTTCTCACCCTCTCCCATTCAACTGCAAAAATCCCCAATTCGACCCTTGGGGAAATGGCACTATTTCACCTCCCAATACAACTAAACTGAGTAAAAATGCTTCAAATGCTCAAGTACAGTACATGAAACTTGTAGAAGACATCCATGGCAGTATATTTATCACAAATATATCAGAGAATCATCCATTCATTCGAAATAATCATCAATACATTGGCTCACAACAAGGTAGTGGGGAAATGGCATTGTTCTTCCATTAAAAATGAGATTTATACATTTCTACTTGGAATTTCGACCTGAAACTTTTTGGAGATGAAGAACAGAGTATTTAATTCATATTAAAAAATAAACGGGGCATTAAAAGCTTCCCCAAAGAATACAATAGCTCACCAAAAACGCCCTCCCTCAAGGATCAAGAATATGCCATCAAAACTGGAAATGGTTGAAGGAGTGAGTTGCAATAGAAGAAACCATGAGCTGCCCTGTAGCTTACACCTGCTAATAAAGACTCCATTAAAGCTCCAAATGAAAGGTCTGAATGGCCTTTCCAATTACCAACTTGGATGGGAATCTTTCACCCTCGAAATTGGCTAAGGCAAGAAACTAGTCATCCACTAGCTCTCCCTCTTCACAAATGCAATTGCAAATTCTACAAATGATCAAAAGCTGGTTTCATTCTTTGTTATTGACATTTATAAACTTCTAATGTCCTCCATGGGTCGAATTCCTTCCAAGAGACTCATGCCAACTCATGTTGGGAAGAGATTCCAAAGAACGCCACTTGTACAACAATTACTAGTCTCCCACTTCCACCAAATCACATGTGGAAGCATCTTAGCTGCCCTAACACCCTTGAGCGCCCTCTTGGAGTCTATTTTTACACCTGACATGTCATATATGTCATATGTCAGCCTTCAGGTCTGATTTGTGTCATAGGTGTCATAGCATCTTCATCATTGTTGTCATAGAGCTAGGGAATCTAGCCCAAGTGTCTCACTAGCTCCAAATTGCCTCTTCCTCTTCCATGGGAGTTACTCTTCCTCTATATTTCGACCTTGGATGAGTCATGCAATGAATAATACCTTTTGGACTCCCCCAAGTATGTTACCATTCACCTTGAATTCGAATTGGTGAGAGAATGATGCCAAGTGTAGTGGGGAAATCTAGCCATATGTGGGTCCCACTTCCTCCATGTGTCTTCATGATGAAATGCCACTTTGATTTTCACTTGTATATATTTATTTAGCTCCTTTATTAAATATTTATTCCATTCTAATGTTCAAACATCATTTATTATCCCCATTATTCCAAATCCCAAAGCTTCCACCCCAAACCTAGGAAACTAGTAATTTTCCTCCTTGGCAATTATTTGACCTTTAGCATCAATTTGACAAACTCTAATGAATAGGGCCAATGTGATTAGGCCATTGTGACCCAATACCAAATTTGGGACATGAAAAATCCTCCCTTCCCAATATTGCTTGTCCTCAAGCAATTTTAAACATGGGTGTTGAAGAACCTGCTTTCTGTATAATTCTTTGAAGTTGCCATTGAATTGCCCAACCTTGAGTCTTTGAGTTTCCATGAAGATTTTAGAGAGGAACCACCATGCTTGCTGCTGCACTACTCTGATAAAAATCACTTTATTAAGTGGGGAAATCCATATCCCATACTGCTTGTTTCCCCAAAAAATTTGAAACCAATGAGATAAAAATTATTCCAGGGTCCCATTGCTTGTATTGCACCCCAATAATTAAGAGTGCTCTCCAACCCACACCATTAGTTAAGAGGATTCCTGGATCCCATTTTCTTGTATGCATCCTTCCAAACATCATGAGTACCAAATATATATCATCAAAGTACATAACAACATAATGAAAATGTACATCAAGGATATGCTTAATCAAAGAGTCATGAAGGTGCTTATACCTCCAAGCAAGTAGACCACCATTTTCCAAGTGCATACAAGCTTCAAGTGACCAATCAAATTTGCTCCAATGACATAGGTGAGGATCCCATGTCCTACAATGCTGCTCCAAAAGGATGTGATATGCATCAAAATATTCAACCATGTATTCTTTCATCCAAGAAGTGAATGAAGAATCTCCACTAAAATCTGAACCAAATAATGAGCGGAAAAAACAAGGAGACTTCAAATGACTCAAAGAAGTCTCACCCATACATCCATGAATGTGAGAATCATAAAGATGTAACAAAGTATGTGGCTGCCAACAAAAATGTTCTCCCATCATAAATCTATTCACCCAAGTGTTGGATGAAGTTCCTCTAACATAAAATGAACCCAGTGTTGAGCAAGAAAAACCATGAGTCTTCAAGTGACTCAAATCCATATCATAGGTACATCCATGTAGATGTGAATCATCATAAAGTGACAAATGATGCTGCTGCAAATGTGAATAAGAATGTGCTCCAACCATGTCATCATAAAAGTTAAATCTAGGAGTTCCATGCTCCTCATGTGGCACCATCAAAAAGAACCCTTTCACCCATACTTCATTGAGACTAATGTTGCAAAACATGGAATTGTAGGAAGTAGGAGAATGAACTAACTCACCCAAATGATCAAAAAGTGCAGAAGTTTCATCATGGGAAGGATCCATATGGGTAGTATCATGCAGCTCCTTCAAAAGTGTGAACTCTTTGTCATAGTTTGGTTCCAATGTAGAGGAATCATGCTCTTCTTTAAAAATTGCATAACCTTCATCAAGAGGCAATTCAAATTCCTCTTCCACCACATCAAGTGTTTGGATCTCTTCAAGTTCATATTCAAACACATCAAGAACATTCAAATTTTCACATTTCTCATGATCCACCATGTCATGAAAATCCTCCAAACAATCTACCATTTGACAATCTGAAACATAGGAGGAAAAACAAGTATCTTGCAACTTTTCAAGAAGTTGCTCATTTTGAATTGTGAGCTTATGAATATCCTCATTATTCTTCAAGTATGCATCATGTAACAATTCATTAAGCTCAAACAAATGGTTTCTATCAAAAAGCAAAGACATGAAATTACCTTTGATGTGGCACATTGCTCTTTGAATCTTCTCCATGTCTTCAAGGAAGGATGTTTCCTCCAATGAAGTAGCTCTCCAACAAGAATTTGACACCAAGGCTTGAGTGTCATGGAGAATGCTGAGGGAATCTTGGATCTTATTTTCATTCATCTTTAAGGACCCTTCAAGAAAATGAGGCTCTTGCAAATGAACCTCCTCATCTTCTTCAATTTTGCTTGGACCAACTTCATGAAGCTCAAGTGGTGATGGGGAAGTTGATCTTGGTTCTTCTTCAACTGCTACAAGGTCTTCATTATCATGCTTAATGGAACTTGGGCTTGCAACAACACTTTCAAAAGTTATCTCTATGTCACCAACATAGAGGTGTGAGCACCCATCAGTAGGTACTCCTTCATAGTTTAAGCATCCATCAGTAGATGCTCTTTGGTTCATGTCTAAGCTAGAAGGTATCTCGAAATGATCTTCCATATTTTCAATAGAATCTTCTTCATGCTCTTGTGATGTCTCTTCATTTTTATCCTTCAAGCAAGATGATGCATTTTTCCCCTTGTTTTCCTTATGATCAATATCTTTGGAATCTTTTTTTGAAAAAATCCCAAAAGCTCTCCTCAAGTGGGACATAATTTCATGCACACATGTATGATACTCACTCCAAGGTTCTTTACAAGAAGGGCATAAACCTTTCTTTACTAACTCCACATATTCATGTTTGGGCCTATTTTCAAAAACATGTTCAGCAAAGTACTCAAAAGACATGGAATTTTGTGTATTTTTGCTAAAAGCCAAATATTCTTGATATTTTTTATATTGTTGGGGCAAGGTTTTATATTTTGCTCTCCATCTTTGGAACTCAGTCATAGAATTATCTTTGGTTGGTATGACACACTCATATTCATCAGATTTAAAGTCATAAGAATAATCTTCATTTCTCTTGAAATTGTAAGAATTATTGCATGATGGCATCTCTTCCTCGTACCATTCACATTCTGCTTCATATTGCTCATAAGCATCTGCATATTCCTCATAAGAATTGTACTCATAGGATTCATCATAATAGTAAGACATGGCTGCCAATTATTCTTGAATGTATGTTCCTAATCCACAGGTGCAAGGACCATGCTCTGATACCACTGTAATGTCCCTTGTTAAGAATTTTATTAAAATGGCAATTTTTCACTTTTTTTCCCTTGTTCGACCTTTGACTAGTTTTGATCTCTAGGTCCCAAATTTGCCCCAAATGATCCCAAATCTTCTGAGAAGGTGTATGAATGATATTAGAACATAAATATGTATTTCAGGGATGCCTTTGGACCTTTAAAATACTTCTGCAAATCCTCTTTCAATTCTGATCAATGTAGGTAACTTTACTAGTGATTTTCCTTTGACTAGTATTGGTCTCTAGGTCTCAAATTGACTCCAAATGCCTTCAAATATTCAAGGAAGGTGTATGAATGATATTAGAACTTGAATATGATGTTTATGGATGAAATATGGCCACCAAAAGACCTCTGCAAACTCTCTTAATATTCTGGAGCAATTATGCAATTTTACTAGTAATTTGGGGTTCAAATCCCCCTGGGGTAAACAATGAAAATGGCATCCCAAATGCCTCCAAACCCACTCAAATTTATGAAAAGAGGTATTTAATGTGTTAAGTATGTTATTAAAGTCTCATATGCACCATTAATGGATTATTACAACTGTTCTCACCCTCTCCCATTCAACTGCAAAAATCCCCAATTCGACCCTTGGGGAAATGGCACTATTTCACCTCCCAATACAACTAAACTGAGTAAAAATGCTTCAAATGCTCAAGTACAGTACATGAAACTTGTAGAAGACATCCATGGTAGTATATTTATCACAAATATATCAGAGAATCATCCATTCATTCGAAATAATCATCAATACATTGGCTCACAACAAGGTAGTGGGGAAATGGCATTGTTCTTCCATTAAAAATGAGATTTATACATTTCTACTTGGAATTTCGACCTGAAACTTTTTGGAGATGAAGAACAGAGTATTTACTTCATATTAAAAAATAAATGGGGCATTAAAAGCTTCCCCAAAGAGTACAATAGCTCACCAAAAACGCCCTCCCTCAAGGATCAAGAATATGCCATCAAAACTGGAAATGGTTGAAGGAGTGAGTTGCAATAGAAGAAACCATGAGCTGCCCTATAGCTTACACCTGCAAATAAAGACTCCATTAAAGCTCCAAATGAAAGGTCTGAATGGCCTTTCCAATTACCAACTTGGATGGGAATCTTTCACCCTCGAAATTGGCTAAGGCAAGAAACTAGTCATCCACTAGCTCTCCCTCTTCACAAATGCAATTGCAAATTCTACAAATGATCAAAAGCTGGTTTCATTCTTTTTTATTGACATTTATAAACTTCTAATGTCCTCCATGGGTCGAATTCCTTCCAAGAGACTCATGCCAACTCATGTTGGGAAGAGATTCCAAAGAACGCCACTTGTACAACAATTACTAGTCTCCCACTTCCACCAAATCACATGTGGAAGCATCTTAGCTGCCCTAACACCCTTGAGCGCCCTCTTGGAGTCTATTTTTACACCTGACATGTCATATATGTCATATGTCAGCCTTCAGGTCTGATTTGTGTCATAGGTGTCATAGCATCTTCATCATTGTTGTCATAGAGCTAGGGAATCTAGCCCAAGTGTCTCACTAGCTCCAAATTGCCTCTTCCTCTTCCATGGGAGTTACTCTTCCTCTATATTTCGACCTTGGATGAGTCATGCAATGAATAATACCTTTTGGACTCCCCCAAGTATGTTACCATTCACCTTGAATTCGAATTGGTGAGAGAATGATGCCAAGTGTAGTGGGGAAATCTAGCCATATGTGGGTCCCACTTCCTCCATGTGTCTTCATGATGAAATGCCACTTTGATTTTCACTTGTATATATTTATTTAGCTCCTTTATTAAATATTTATTCCATTCTAATGTTCAAACATCATTTATTATCCCCATTATTCCAAATCCCAAAGCTTCCACCCCAAACCTAGGAAACTAGTAATTTTCCTCCTTGGCAATTATTTGACCTTTAGCATCAATTTGACAAACTCTAATGAATAGGGCCAATGTGATTAGGCCATTGTGACCCAATACCAAATTTGGGACATGAAAAATCCTCCCTTCCCAATATTGCTTGTCCTCAAGCAATTTTAAACATGGGTGTTGAAGAACCTGCTTTCTGTATAATTCTTTGAAGTTGCCATTGAATTGCCCAACCTTGAGTCTTTGAGTTTCCATGAAGATTTTAGAGAGGAACCACCATGCTTGCTGCTGCACTACTCTGATAAAAATCACTTTATTAAGTGGGGAAATCCATATCCCATACTGCTTGTTTCCCCAAAAAATTTGAAACCAATGAGATAAAAATTATTCCAGGGTCCCATTGCTTGTATTGCACCCCAATAATTAAGAGTGCTCTCCAACCCACACCATTAGTTAAGAGGATTCCTGGATCCCATTTTCTTGTATGCATCCTTCCAAACATCATGAGTACCAAATATATATCATCAAAGTACATAACAACATAATGAAAATGTACATCAAGGATATGCTTAATCAAAGAGTCATGAAGGTGCTTATACCTCCAAGCAAGTAGACCACCATTTTCCAAGTGCATACAAGCTTCAAGTGACCAATCAAATTTGCTCCAATGACATAGGTGAGGATCCCATGTCCTACAATGCTGCTCCAAAAGGATGTGATATGCATCAAAATATTCAACCATGTATTCTTTCATCCAAGAAGTGAATGAAGAATCTCCACTAAAATCTGAACCAAATAATGAGCGGAAAAAACAAGGAGACTTCAAATGACTCAAAGAAGTCTCACCCATACATCCATGAATGTGAGAATCATAAAGATGTAACAAAGTATGTGGCTGCCAACAAAAATGTTCTCCCATCATAAATCTATTCACCCAAGTGTTGGATGAAGTTCCTCTAACATAAAATGAACCCAGTGTTGAGCAAGAAAAACCACGAGTCTTCAAGTGACTCAAATCCATATCATAGGTACATCCATGTAGATGTGAATCATCATAAAGTGACAAATGATGCTGCTGCAAATGTGAATAAGAATGTGCTCCAACCATGTCATCATAAAAGTTAAATCTAGGAGTTCCATGCTCCTCATGTGGCACCATCAAAAAGAACCCTTTCACCCATACTTCATTGAGACTAATGTTGCAAAACATGGAATTGTAGGAAGTAGGAGAATGAACTAACTCACCCAAATGATCAAAAAGTGCAGAAGTTTCATCATGGGAAGGATCCATATGGGTAGTATCATGCAGCTCCTTCAAAAGTGTGAACTCTTTGTCATAGTTTGGTTCCAATGTAGAGGAATCATGCTCTTCTTTAAAAATTGCATAACCTTCATCAAGAGGCAATTCAAATTCCTCTTCCACCACATCAAGTGTTTGGATCTCTTCAAGTTCATATTCAAACACATCAAGAACATTCAAATTTTCACATTTCTCATGATCCACCATGTCATGAAAATCCTCCAAACAATCTACCATTTGACAATCTGAAACATAGGAGGAAAAACAAGTATCTTGCAACTTTTCAAGAAGTTGCTCATTTTGAATTGTGAGCTTATGAATATCCTCATTATTCTTCAAGTATGCATCATGTAACAATTCATTAAGCTCAAACAAATGGTTTCTATCAAAAAGCAAAGACATGAAATTACCTTTGATGTGGCACATTGCTCTTTGAATCTTCTCCATGTCTTCAAGGAAGGATGTTTCCTCCAATGAAGTAGCTCTCCAACAAGAATTTGACACCAAGGCTTGAGTGTCATGGAGAATGCTGAGGGAATCTTGGATCTTATTTTCATTCATCTTGAAGGACCCTTCAAGAAAATGAGGCTCTTGCAAATGAACCTCCTCATCTTCTTCAATTTTGCTTGGACCAACTTCATGAAGCTCAAGTGGTGATGGGGAAGTTGATCTTGGTTCTTCTTCAACTGCTACAAGGTCTTCATTATCATGCTTAATGGAACTTGGGCTTGTAGCAACACTTTCAAAAGTTATCTCTATGTCACCAACATAGAGGTGTGAGCACCCATCAGTAGGTACTCCTTCATAGTTTAAGCATCCATCAGTAGATGCTCTTTGGTTCATGTCTAAGCTAGAAGGTGTCTCGAAATGATCTTCCATATTTTCAATAGAATCTTCTTCATGCTCTTGTGATGTCTCTTCAGTTTTATCCTTCAAGCAAGATGATGCATTTTTCCCCTTGTTTTCCTTATGATCAATATCTTTGGAATCTTTTTTTGAAAAATTCCCAAAAGCTCTCCTCAAGTGGGACATAATTTCATGCACACATGTATGATACTCACTCCAAGGTTCTTTACAAGAAGGGCATAAACCTTTCTTTACTAACTCCACATCTTCATGTTTGGGCCTATTTTCAAAAACATGTTCAGCAAAGTACTCAAAAGACATGGAATTTTGTGTATTTTTGCTAAAAGCCAAATATTCTTGATATTTTTTATATTGTTGGGGCAAGGTTTTATATTTTGCTCTCCATCTTTGGAACTCAGTCATAGAATTATCTTTGGTTGGTGTGACACACTCATATTCATCAGATTTAAAGTCATAAGAATAATCTTCATTTCTCTTGAAATTGTAAGAATTATTGCATGATGGCATCTCTTCCTCGTACCATTCACATTCTGCTTCATATTGCTCATAAGCATCTGCATATTCCTCATAAGAATTGTACTCATAGGATTCATCATAATAGTAAGACATGGCTGCCAATTATTCTTGAATGTATGTTCCTAATCCACAGGTGCAAGGACCATGCTCTGATACCACTGTAATGTCCCTTGTTAAGAATTTTATTAAAATGGCAATTTTTCACTTTTTTTCCCTTGTTCGACCTTTGACTAGTTTTGATCTCTAGGTCCCAAATTTGCCCCAAATGATCCCAAATCTTCTGAGAAGGTGTATGAATGATATTAGAACATAAATATGTATTTCAGGGATGCCTTTGGACCTTTAAAATACTTCTGCAAATCCTCTTTCAATTCTGATCAATGTAGGTAACTTTACTAGTGATTTTCCTTTGACTAGTATTGGTCTCTAGGTCTCAAATTGACTCCAAATGCCTTCAAATATTCAAGGAAGGTGTATGAATGATATTAGAACTTGAATATGATGTTTATGGATGACATATGGCCACCAAAAGACCTCTGCAAACTCTCTTAATATTCTGGAGCAATTATGCAATTTTACTAGTAATTTGGGGTTCAAATCCCCCTGGGGTAAACAATGAAAATGGCTTCCCAAATGCCTCCAAACCCACTCAAATTTATGAAAAGAGGTATTTAATGTGTTAAGTATGTTATTAAAGTCTCATATGCACCATTAATGGATTATTACAACTGTTCTCACCCTCTCCCATTCAACTGCAAAAATCCCCAATTCGACCCTTGGGGAAATGGCACTATTTCACCTCCCAATACAACTAAACTGAGTAAAAATGCTTCAAATGCTCAAGTACAGTACATGAAACTTGTAGAAGACATCCATGGCAGTATATTTATCACAAATATATCAGAGAATCATCCATTCATTCGAAATAATCATCAATACATTGGCTCACAACAAGGTAGTGGGGAAATGGCATTGTTCTTCCATTAAAAATGAGATTTATACATTTCTACTTGGAATTTCGACCTGAAACTTTTTGGAGATGAAGAACAGAGTATTTAATTCATATTAAAAAATAAATGGGGCATTAAAAGCTTCCCCAAAGAGTACAATAGCTCACCAAAAACGCCCTCCCTCAAGGATCAAGAATATGCCATCAAAACTGGAAATGGTTGAAGGAGTGAGTTGCAATAGAAGAAACCATGAGCTGCCCTATAGATTACACCTGCAAATAAAGACTCCATTAAAGCTCCAAATGAAAGGTCTGAATGGCCTTTCCAATTACCAACTTGGATGGGAATCTTTCACCCTCGAAATTGGCTAAGGCAAGAAACTAGTCATCCACTAGCTCTCCCTCTTCACAAATGCAATTGCAAATTCTACAAATGATCAAAAGCTGGTTTCATTCTTTGTTATTGACATTTATAAACTTCTAATGTCCTCCATGGGTCGAATTCCTTCCAAGAGACTCATGCCAACTCATGTTGGGAAGAGATTCCAAAGAACGCCACTTGTACAACAATTACTAGTCTCCCACTTCCACCAAATCACATGTGGAAGCATCTTAGCTGCCCCAACACCCTTGAGCGCCCTCTTGGAGTCTATTTTTACACCTGACATGTCATATATGTCATATGTCAGCCTTCAGGTCTGATTTGTGTCATAGGTGTCATAGCATCTTCATCATTGTTGTCATAGAGCTAGGGAATCTAGCCCAAGTGTCTCACTAGCTCCAAATTGCCTCTTCCTCTTCCATGGGAGTTACTCTTCCTCTATATTTCGACCTTGGATGAGTCATGCAATGAATAATACCTTTTGGACTCCCCCAAGTATGTTACCATTCACCTTGAATTCGAATTGGTGAGAGAATGATGCCAAGTGTAGTGGGGAAATCTAGCCATATGTGGGTCCCACTTCCTCCATGTGTCTTCATGATGAAATGCCACTTTGATTTTCACTTGTATATATTTATTTAGCTCCTTTATTAAATATTTATTCCATTCTAATGTTCAAACATCATTTATTATCCCCATTATTCCAAATCCCAAAGCTTCCACCCCAAACCTAGGAAACTAGTAATTTTCCTCCTTGGCAATTATTTGACCTTTAGCATCAATTTGACAAACTCTAATGAATAGGGCCAATGTGATTAGGCCATTGTGACCCAATACCAAATTTGGGACATGACATTCTATGCAACTATTTTTTTCTCTATTGGAAGTTGCTCTATTTGCAACATTGAAGTTGTGATGCCAATGGCATCGTAGCTTCATTCTGCATGTACTGCTTGGTTGTTACAGCTCTTATTTCACAATTTGCAAATTTTTTCCAACAGTATAGATATATTGTTCAATGGTTTGGTGCTTAGATATCAGTTCTAAAAATATCATCTCGATTGCCTTTGTTTTATTTGGAAAAAAAATCAACTACATTCCTAAATGAAAATTGATAGAGGCATACATTGTAACTCTTGTCTCTTATAGCCTTCGTTGTTTCTAGTCTCCTTTCTGTAAAATACAGTTTGTCGAACTTGAACCAACACTGTTGTTCTCAAAGTTGCATAGCCTATATTTTCCCTAGTTGCTGTGTGTAAAGGTGTTATGCTGCATCAAAGGCATGGATTGATTTCCCTGGTAGCTACAGACAATAAATATTCATGGTCAAATATGCTGCTAGCTATAGAGAATTTCACAGTCCAATGATTTATGTGTTCAAACTGCAGCTTCTGAATAAAAAAATGTTGATTCTTGCATCTGTATCAGGTCAACTGCTTATGCTCACAGTCACAATTATAGTGCTTTTGACTTTAATTTTTCAAGTGCTTGGATGTCATTTTTTTATAGGTCCATCTGATTATAAGGTTATAAGATTCTTATAGTATTGTGCTCCACTAGATCATAATATTGTTATATTGGATTGTTATAGATGAATGCATTCATGTGTTGCTGTCTCTGTTCATGTTCTTGTTGAAAATTGCTAGAATGTTGTCATAGAAATGCTATAGTTTTCCAAATTTGTAAATATATTAGTATTGACTACCTGTAACATGCAGGTACATGGAACATTGAAAGCTAAAAATGCTTTCACACCGCCATTTCACAAAATCTGCACCAATTGCAACAAAGCACACCGTTCAGACCTTAACATTGTCTAGAATGCACAATTGAAACAGAAGATGGAGTGTTCAACTGCACAATGAAATTTCCACAACTGCAAGAATGTTGCCCAGCAGTTGCATTGACTACACAAGAGCAATACAGAAACATCATTTCATCAACAGTTTTTCATCTTCGAAGACTCTCTGTGCAAGGCGTTTTCATGCTCGATGCATACAACACCATAACAGAAATTACTATCAAACAGTGATAGCCTGCAAAACAGTGTTTTTGTTATTTTGGTTATAACTAGTTAACTCTTCATCCACTATGCTTCTCTAGATTTTGCAAACTTCGAATTCCAAATTTGATAAAATGTATAGAAGCAACTTTATATGGGTTTTACACTAACAACAGTTGTACAATTCCTCCAGTGTTCTCAAACCTTTTTCCTATACATTTCATCTGACATATATATATTGCTACTACACATGGTGATAGATATTTCAAAGTCTTTCATGCCATACTGTTATCTGTTATCTCATGCATTAAGTGCTAAGCTAGAAAATAGATGGAATTCATATTAAAGTTGTTGAAATCTTATATTGGTTCGTTGAATTTTCTTATTGGACTTGATATTAAAGTTCCTGAAATCTTGTATTGGTTCGTTGAATTTGCTTGTTTAATTTTCATTGAATTTTCTTCTTGAATTTTTTTGAATTCCAATTGTGCATTTACTTAATCTGGAAAATACAATTGAATGAAAAATAACTTTTCATGGTTGTCTTGATCTGGAAAATACAATTATACATTTGCTTAATGTGAAAAAAACGATTGAATGAAAAAATGTGAAAAATATAATTGAATGAAAAAAAAAACCCTGTTTATTGCCTTTCTGCTTGTTGGACTACTTTCAACTTCTACACGTCTTAGTTTCAGTTTTAATGGGCAAACAAATAAGATATCATTTTGCATTGATGTTTACAATTATGTATATTTTTTAATTATTTTATTTCCTAACATGTTTTTTATGTTTTTTTTTTAATAATTTTCTTTCTGATGAAAACTTTGGAGTTTGGACCTTTGCAGAAAAAAGGGTTTTTGAGATTCAACTCCATCCCTTATGATCAGGATTCCAATGACTCATCACCTAGTATTATCACCTGGTTTTTATTTGCTTGCTTGGTTGACATATCTAGTATAGAATGCTGCTCTAATTGTGATTGTGTGCATTATATAAACTGCATACTCTTAAGTATTCATGTGATAAGAGACTTGTTTATTTGAGCACTTTGATGGCCATTGTGTTCAAGTAACTAATGTGTTGGCAACATTTATTTATTGAGCAAGGTTCCTTTATAGGTGAATCCATTTCCTAAGCATTTTTCTTGTATATTGATCTTGATTTGATTTTCTTAGCAGATATAGTATAGAATGTTGCTTTGGTTCTGGTTGTGTGCATTTTTGGAGTTCTGTTGATTCCATAGTTTTCAAATGATGAACCTATTCTGATAAAGATATATTGCTAATCTGATAGCTTGTTTTAATTTGAATTGAAGATTACTAAATACAATATAATGCTGGAGTTTTAAGTTGAATCTTTGTTTGCAAGATCTAATAGAAGATGTTATCTTGGTTCTGATTATGTGCACTTTTCTTGTATATTGATCTTGATTTGATTTTCTTAACAGATATAGTATAGAATGTTGCTCTGGTTCTGATTGTGTGCATTTTCCTGGAATTGGAGTTCTGTTCATTGCATAGTTTTCACATGATGAACCTATTCTAATAAAGATATATTGCTAATCCGATAGCTTGTTTTAATTTGAATTGAAGATTAGTAATTACAATATAATGCTGGAGTTTTAAGTTGAATCTTTGTTTACAAGATCTAGTAGAAGATATTATCTTGCTTGTGATTATGTGCATTTTCTTGGGTTCACAGAAGACATTGTTATGTATGCAGGATGGACACAATATGTAGCCACATTCTAGGAATATATCATTTGCTTCGTTCAAAAAATTTATTAGAAGCTTTTGCATTGCATTATACTCTGAAATGCCCATAACTTGAGTGCATCTTATAAGTGTATGCCTTCTTTTTTCAATGTGTTCATGCCCTTCCTTAGCCCATTTAGGCACCTTCCCGTTTGCCTTTAGGGATTCTAGGGTTTTGCAAAACCACATTTTCTATGAAGTTTCGGTGCAAACTTGCTGGCCAGATGGCCATAGGCATGGCATCTAGTGCATCTAAATGGGATGTCTATGTATTCTAATGCTTGAGCATGTTCATGTCTTGCTTTTGCAAAACTATTTCCTCCACTAGATTGTTCCTTAGATCCACTGCCACGAAGATGTGGGCAATTGTGCATTTATTGGTTTTCTGGTAGCTATTATAGACTTCTAAGAATTGACCAATGCGCATAACCGAGCAAGGGCTACCATGCCTCTATCATCCACTTTGTTACCCCATTTCGCATGGGTGTCCAAATGTAAATTTTGTCACCTGCTCATCAAGCCAGCCTTACTTCTTGTATCATTTCAAATTGAACTTAAAGGACAGCGACCAACATTCTTGGCACAGTACTCATGGTGTTAAATCACCATTAAAAGAGAAGACTCCGAATGAAAGCTAAAGGGCTTTGAGGACCAATGTATCTTGCAGCAGGTAGTATTTTTACAGCGTGCACCTACATTCATCTCTAATCCTGTGACTTTAACTTGCAGTTTGAAGTTCTTTGGAGCAGCTATCATGGTACCATGAAGCAATAATAAATGCACCCTATTAGTGGTTGGAATGGTAAATGATCCGATTGGTGGTTTTGTTATGAATTCAAATCCATCTCAAGAAGAGGCATCACAACACTCACTAGCAGCTAATGTGACAAGTATATAGCAGCATTTTTTTTCTTTTAATATAAACTGCCTTTTTGGCTTATTAGGGCCATGGTTCTTCCTTCTCAAGTAGTTTGGAGAAGATTTATTTTTTCATGATCTTGATGATTGGGAACACGTCTTTCTGCACTACGACTCCTAGCAGCTTTGAACAAGAATCAAGACACTGGAACTAGAATCCTCCCGCTATAGCAAACCCCCGCTTTGGCATGTGCAACCTCTGTTTCCATGCCATGTCACGGACATTGCCGCATGCGGCTCTTGTTTTTTTCTTATTTTTATGTCTGAAGTGTTTTTATTTTATATGGAACCTCCCAAAAGGTTTTATCATGTGACACTTATTGAATGATATGATAGTTTTGAAATGATTCTGATTTGAATTCACCAATGGATATATAACTAGCATTTGTCCCTTGAGGGGCAAAAATGAATGCCGGTAGGAAAAGAGGAAAGTTAGAAGGAACAAAAACATAGGCACAGGAAACGAAGGATACTGGTAGGTAAAGAACAATGTTTGTAACAATCTCAAATTACAAAGACATAGGCACTCAACCCATAACAAAAAATAATGTTAAGTTCATCAACACAGTGAGCCAACTACAATTGTTTTTCTCACAATCTCTGTAGTAGTAATCTCAAAACTATAGATTACTACTATATCTGGAATATGTAAGCGATTTGAAAAAATATTTATGCAATAATATCAATGAAAACAATGATTATAATAGCTCCTAACTACACGAACTACTTGTGAACAAAAGTTTGTTTTCATGCCATGTGTTGTAGCAATAAATTTAGGAATCTCCATATACAAGTATAGGTATAGAACTCTTTCATGGACCAGCTCTTGATAGTGCCACAGTCTAAGTTGTAAATGAATCTTCGTTATGCTTGCTTCAAGAATGGAAGATACAGTGGGAAATCGAAATATGTTTCTTTCTTCTCATTGAGGATTTCAAGTCCAGAATAAAAACTTTACATCCTTCTCAACCATGTAAAGGTGAACGGACCTATCACTACATGAACTAATATTCTGAAAATTACTAATAAACCAAGGAAAGTAACTGGTTATCAATGGCTCTCACTGCATCAAGGATTCATACGTCTTCTGACAATATAGATAGTTCACAACAAAGCACAATAAAAATGCAGACTTACAACACAATAGGAGTGGTGAATCTTCGTTATGCTTTCTTCAAGAATGGAAGGTACAGTGGGAAACCTAGATATTTTTCTTTCTTCTCATTGAGGATTTCAAGTCTACAATAAAAACTTTACATGCTTCTCAACCATGTAAAGGCGAACAGACCTATCACTATATGAATTAATCTTCTGAAAATCACTAATAAACCATGGAAAGTAACTGGTTATCAATGACTCTCATCGCATCAACGATTCACACGTCTTCTAACAATATAGATAGTTCACAACAAAACACAATAAAATGCAGACTTACAACACAATAGGAGTGGTCATAGCTCTCAATATAAAGGTTGTATTTATTCAACGTGGAGGTAGATGAGGAGAGGTCGCTTTGCTTGGCTGCTTTGTTTTTATGAATGTAAAAGAGAGTACACAGTTTACAAATTAGTTGAGATTAATATTTATATCACTACTGCTTGGGATAATCCATTATGATCTTAGCTTGAAAAGCCATTGCCGACAAGGAAATTGAAGAGCATTGAACTAAAAAAGTAGTAAAATATAGCATTGTTACAAAAATATGAACAAGCATTTAAGTTTTTTAGAGAAAATGAATACCAATAATATCCATTGAAAAGTACACATTACATATAACATTTCTACAATAGTTTCTCAAGAAGGGAAATTTGTTTCCATTGACAAAGAAGAATAGATAAACAACAAAAAGGGTTGGTTCACCACTATATAGCCTTGGAAGAGTTTGTTATCTGGTGAAATTACAAAAATGAGAATAGTAGGCAAAGTTTTCATTGAGTGTTGTATATATGAGAAGATACAAATGATATTTACAATTAAAATTAGTTGGACGCTTCTAAATTGGAAATATAGTCTGCCCATGCAGTAGCTTCTTCAATTATGATATTATATTCGTCAGGCTTTAATAGTTTTAGAGACACTTCATAATAAGACAATTTTGTTTCTATATTTGCAAGTTTTGTTGGTGCAGCCTTGTTGGAGCATAGGCCACAGCTATGGAAAAGCTGCTAATTTTGGGGAAAAGCACTAAGTTTTGAAGGAGAAGTGCTAATTTTGAGGAAAAGCTCCATTTTTTACGGAAGTGAACAGTGCGTGGTATGGCGCCAGATGGATGAGCTCACCGCAAAGTGCGGACCAGAAATCGCGGAGCTCGTGTGCACGTCAAGGGAAAGAGTAAACAAGGTGGCCGAGTAGAAAGCTCAACCACCACAGTAAATGAAGGAAGCGACGGAATAGAGGGCTCAGCTACCCTCATTTAAGGCAGAGTACAGAAGTTATGGTTGCTCGGACCAAGGAAGAGCAACGGGCCGAAGCATTGAAGGCAAAGGACGAGGAGCAGAGAACAATGAAGCGGCGCCCATACCCACGATCTGCGCCGGAAATCACGGAACCTACAGGAAGCTGCGACACGACTGCAAGAGGCGTCTAAAGTACACCTAGCCGTCAGTGGTTAGGGTTTTTGGGGATCACTGTTGGGAAAGGCCCACAGTTTTGTAAAGGTGCGACCCTCAGGGCCACCTATATATGTGTGTAATTGTAAAGGGAAAAGGGTTAGATGGGTCAGAGATAGATTGGTTAGAAGGTTAAGGAGTTAGAGAGTTGGATAGCTGTAGAGCTAGTCATTAAGTTTGCAGACAGTCTAAGTGGATGTCTGAGTCATTGTAATCTCTGTAGAAGAAGAGAGTAGATCTAAGAGAAGGGCTCCCAGCTGTGTGCGTGGAGTTTCCCAGAAAGATCTAAGGCTGCAGCTGTGTGCGCAATGGAACTGTGTAATTCCCATCCCAAGATAATATAAGATACAATTTCCGTGGACGTGATTTCCCTGTGGAGGCGAACCACCTAATTCTTGTTGTTATGGTGATGTGTTGTGTGAATGCATGTTTATGTTTCACTATCTATGTTTACATGAATGCTTCGTTATCTTTATGAATGAGTATGTAAAGTAAGTCCTAGAAGCTCCCTTAGAAGTTATACTCATGCACTGTCGAAGGAGTCTGTAAGAGCACTATCGCCGCAGCGCTTAAGGAGTGTGTTACTGCGCTGTGGCACGAGAGCAGAGACGATACATAGTGTATCGGACGTAGCGGGTAAACGCCTCGTGCGCAGGTGCGGAGATACCGCGCAGCTGGCTAAGGCGAGTAAGCTCCAGCGTTGTTGCGCTGTATGACCAGTGAAAGAATCAGCCTCTCTGTTCAGAAGTTACTACGTAAGAAGAGAAGAGAGAAGACTGTGGATTCCACCACCCCGGTTAAGGAAACCTGATTCCTTATCCCCCCCATAGCCACTTCGGGTGAGACCTCGGGCTGCTGCGCAGTCCGTTTCCGAAAGGGCCAGTGTGCCAATGGGTGTTTGTTGTTGCGCCTCCTGAAAACCCGGGTCTGTCCAAAAGCAGCCAACAAATGGTTCCATTGCCTTGAGACTTGTTAGGCCAAAAATTGCCTAGTTGCCTTGAGACTTGTTAAGCCAACAATTGGTTCTGTTGCCTTGAGACTTTTTAAGCCAACAAATGGTTCCACCGCCGGCTTTAACCCTATTATTTTGAAGGCAATGTGGTGCTGGAATCCTACAGCTAAAGAAATTCAAGAGTGGTTTGATTCAAAGGCGAGAGAGTTCTCTAAACGTGAAAATAGAAGCCCTAGGCTTCAGGCAGAGGATTGGTTGCAGAAGCATATTTATACTGACCTTCACGAAATCTTCTTTGTAACATTTGCACTCGAGTTGCATGAGTGGGTATCTAAGCTAGCAGATACTCAACCCACTGTGCATGTTGATCGACCTATCGTTTGGACGCCTGAGCTAGTTAGCACTGTGAAGCGGGTAGACAATCCTGTGTCTCGCGCAGTAGACTTTTGGTTGAACAGTCTGCTGGAAGGCTTCATCACCGAGTTTGCGGTAGATACGAGAAAGAGCTTCAGCGAGGCTGAGAGGAGCTTCTTCAAAGCATACAGGGGTAAGTTCTTAAATTCTCTGAACCTGTCGATTAAAATGCTCTTATATGAAAAAGGAAAACTATGCATAGCTTTCGATGAATAGCATAGACAAGTAATGTCCGCAGATTCTGATAGTGATTTTGAAGCTATTGGTTGCACTCATAGTGGAAAACGATATAAAGTAGGCCTCGACCAGCATTCTTTAGAGTCGAGCCCAGAAGATAGTCGAGCTCGTAGAGCGAGCCATATAGAGAGACAAGGGAGTGTTCATATCCCTTATCACCCTTTTACACCACAAAAGCCAGACGGGGCTCAGCATAACCCCGCAGTAACACCCTCTAGTAGCCTGCACGGTGATGACATGAAGCTACCAACCTTTAGAGGAACAGGGCTAGAAGACCCTGAGCAGCAATGGTTTCTATGTGAAGCCATTTGGACGATTAAGCAAATTAATGATGATGATGTTAAGCTGGTTCAGTTAGCAAACACACTAAGAGAGAGAGCCTTAACCTGGTTTATGAAATACTCAGCAGCACAGAATAGGACACTTGCTGATGTAAGAAGTGTTATGCTTAAAGAATTCAAGAAACCTAAATCAGAGTCACAGTGTATAACAAAACTCAAAGACATAAAACAGTTACCTACAGAATCAGTATGGGACTTTGACCAGAAGTTCAAAGCCTTGATAAATCAAGTAAGCTTTGAGTTTGCACCGCAGCAGCATAAGGAATGGTTCATTGCTGCGCTGCTTCCTCACATTAGACTTCCTCTTATGCAACAAAATCTCACTACACAAGAACAAGCTCTAGAGATGGCTATGAAACTAGAAGCTTCACCAATTGCTGGAACAAGCAACGATGTTGCGCAATTGCAGAACCAAATAGCAAACCTAACCTTGCAAGTGCATGACATTAAGAAAGGAAAGGATGTCAAAGAAGAAATTTGGTGTACAAAGTGTAGAGCACAAGGACATTCAAAGGACCATTGTCCTGTTTTCATAGATTATATTGCAACTGGAGCACCTAACCCTTTACCACAGGCACAGGGGCCTTGGTGTGAAATCTGTAGAACTAGAGGCCACAGACCACAAGAGTGTCACTTGTTACAGAAATATGTACAAACTCCAAAGAATCTATATTGCAATTTCTGTAAATCAGTAGGCCATGATGAGAACAATTGTAGAGAATATGAGCTTATGATAGAAAGAAAACATGATGTTTATAGAGTACAGTCAGAACCACAGGGACCCACAGTAGGTCCGCAGTATGACCAAGCTCGCGAAGGCAGAGGAGGAAATTACAGGGGCCGTGGATGCGCAACAGGTTTTGGTCGAGGAAGAGGACAGATCACTTGTTATAACTGCGGAGCTCAAGGCCATTATGCAAGGGATTGCCAAAATCCTACAACCATCTGCAGATACTGTAAATCTTATGATCATGTCATTGAAGAATGCCCTCAGTTGATGGCCAAGATGCAAGAAAAGAAGCCACAGGTTAACCAGAATATCCAGTTGATTGGAGCAAAA
Source organism: Larix kaempferi (assembly GCA_027924585.1). Classification (NCBI taxonomy): domain Eukaryota; kingdom Viridiplantae; phylum Streptophyta; class Pinopsida; order Pinales; family Pinaceae; genus Larix; species Larix kaempferi. Next base: position 8,278,249 of record BSBM01000602.1, read on the forward strand.
AAAAAAGAACCAGATCCTACAGTTAATATAGTGACGCGCAGTGGAGCAACCACTGGTGCGCCAGAGTCGGGAACTGGAAAGCCAGCGACGCAATGGGTGTGCCACGCTAATATTAAAACATCCTCGCTTGACCTACAGAAGCAAAAAGAAGCATTCATGCAAGCTCAAGAGTATTTCTCAGATCCGCGAGCTTCAAGCTCTGTCGCAATTCCGCATAACGATATCAGACCGCATGTGCTGCATCAAGAGAACTGGGTACAAGACCAGGCCACTACATCTGGAAGGCCTGATGAGGAGGATGCACTAGGCAGTGTTCATGCTTTCTTGAGAAACTGCTTAAAGTTGTTGCGCAATGAAAAAGCAACTATGGAACTCTAACACCTGTTGGATCAGTGTCAGCAATCTGCTTTGATGAGTACACCGCAGCGTGCTGTTCATCAGATTGGGAGTCATGCTAGAACTAGAAGAGAGATGAGACTCACAGCGCAGATTGGAGCATTTGAGATGGACGAAGTCATTTTGGATTTAGGCTTAGAAGTTAATGTTCTCACCATGCAGACATGGGAACAGATGGGTAGCCCTCAGCTTACCAGATCTCCTATCCAGCTAAGACTTGCAAATCAGTAACGAGTTTCTCCATTGGGCAGATTACCCAATGTACCCATTGATATTGAGGGAGTAAGAAGTTCTGCAAACTTCGAAGTAATCAAAATTTTGGATAACAGTAGACCTTACCCAGCACTTTTAGGCATAGACTGGGCATGTGATAATTTGGCTGTCATTAATTTGAAGAAAAGACAGATGACCTTTGAGGATGAGCAGATCAGGGTCATTGCACCGCTCGATCCCCTGTAAGGACCACGGTATATTGAACCCATTCGAGCAGAAGAAGAAGCACGCCACATGGAAATTTTGTACCAGATGACTGTTAGTCATAATGATTATGTCAATCCCACAGCAGATGGCCATATCAATTGGCGATGCGATAGCTCGTGCGCATCAGATTCGGAAGCAGGATTGGAAAACTGGCAGAATCGCTTACATGAAGTTTCTGCAAGGCGTTGCGCCATGATGACTAAATCCATTCGATGGATTGGCACAGAATTGAATAACACCCCAATCTTTGATGGTTCAACTGGAGTAAGTGAATTCATACATGCATATGAACAAGAAATCCCAGATGAGCAGCGCATACAAGCATTGGATGTAGCACTGCGCGCTACACCTGCGAGATGGTGGGGTGCGCACAAAGAAAATATCGACACATGGCAAGACTGTCGCAGGTTGATACTGCGCAGATTTCAAGAGACTATAGTAGGAGTTTTGCGCAAATATGATGGACAGAGTGACCCCAGGACACACGTGAAAGTATGTATTCAGCAATGGTCAAATATTCCAGAGGATGAGTGGGCTCACCTATTCATCCACACGTTGGATATAGTTCCAAGGAACTGGTACACTGAAGCAGAATTGCGCAGAGGCACTATCACTTGGCCTCTCATGATCAAAAGTTTTCAACTCACTTTCAGCTTTGAGTCAGAACATCCAAGCATCGATCAGGCTTTAAAGTGTATTAGAAAGAAGGTATTTGAACAATGTCCGTTACCAGAGTATTCTCAACCAGACTGGGCTGTCCAGATGGAACATGCCCTGGAATGCTATAATTTCGCCGCTGGAGAAGAGGATGATGATCCTCGCAACATCAATATTCTAGAGTCAGAAGGGACGCGCAAAGTCGAAGGCCCTCAGCTTGGTATCCCTGCCATTACAGAACACATCAAGCTCAAGAAAATTAACATTGGTACAGAAGCCGAACCCAAGGTTGCCTCTATAGGAGATTATTGGGATGATGAAACTGTTGACCACATTGCAGATTTACTACATGAGTACCAAGACATCTTTCCTACCAAGTTTACAGAAATGAAAGGCATCCTAGGAGATTTAGGAGTTATGCACATACCTTTGAAAGCGGATGCTAAGCCAGTAAAACAGCGCCCGTACAGGTTGAACCCGCCATATAAAGAAAAGGTCAGAGAAGAAATTGATAAGATGCTCGCAGCTGGTATCATTGAGCCAGTAGAGGAAAGTGATTGGATTAGTCCTATGGTGGTACAAGAGAAAAAGGCAAAAGGTGAAATAAGAATCTGCGTGGACCTGCGCAAGCTCAACAACGCATCAGCACATGATCCATTTCCTACGCCCTTTACAGATGAAGTGCTTGACAATGTTGGAGGACAAGAGGCTTACTCCTTCACTGATGGCTTTTCAAGATACCATGAGATCAGAATCCATCCAGAGGACCACCATAAGACCACTTTTTCAACTGAATGGGGCTCATTCCAGTATACGGTAATGCCCTTTGGTCTTAAAAACGCTCCTGCTATCTTCTCTAGAGTCGTTGTTGTTGTTTTTAAAGAATTCATTCATAAGTTTCTAGAAGTCTATTTTGATGACTGGACTGTGTTTGGTTTACTAAAGAACCATATAGGGAATCTAAGGATGATGTTAGAAAAATGTAGACAGTATTAGATTTCCCTAAACTTGAAAAAATGTATCTTTTGTGCTCCTTTTGGTATTTTGTTGGGTCACATTGTATGCAGACAAGGACTCATGATGGATCCTGCGAAGGTTGCCATCATCGCTAACTTGCCTGCGCCCAACTCAGTCTAACAATTGCGCACTACATTGGGACATACAGGATACTACAGGAAATTTATCAAGGGTTATGCAAAGATTACTGCGCCTATGGAAAGACTGTTGAAAAAGGACTCGAAATTCCAATGGACAGAAGAATGCCAACAGAGCTTGGACACACTTAAAGAAAAGATGATCACAACGCCTATTCTAGTTTTCCCAGACTGGACAAAACCCTTTCATGTTCATGTAGATGCTTCTTCCGTAGCATTGGGGGTTGTACTTACACAACCGGGAGAAGGAGGTATCGACCACCCCATTGCTTACTCTAGCAGAAAGCTATCCACAGCTGAGAAGAACTACACCACTACAGAAAGAGAAGGACTAGCTATGGTGTATGCCTTACAGAAGTTCAGACACTATCTGTTGGGTGCTCATTTTAAAATGTATACTGACCATTCTGCTTTGAAATACTTGGTCAATAAGCCAGTGTTAGGGGGAAGAATTTGCAGATGGCTACTCCTCTTCCAGGAGTATGATTTTGAGATTATTGTGAAGCCAGGAAGATTGAACGCAGGACCTGACCATTTATCTAGGATAGAGTCAGGGGAGGAACCTACAAATTTGGAGGACAATCTGCTTGATGCGCAGCTGTTCTCTATTCAAGCAACAGATGGATATTATTCCGATATTCTTGAGTTTCTCACTACAGGGCAAGCACCAGTTGAGTTCACAATACAGCAGAAGAAACAACTTGTTGTCAAAGCTGCAGACTTCACTTTGATAGCAGGCCAGCTCTATAAGTTGGGCCCTGATGAAGTGTTGCGCATATGCATTTTACCGCATGAGAAGAACTCCATAATCGCAGAAGCGCACTCAGGAACCGCAAGAGGCCATTTTGCAAGAAAGCCGACTACGCAGAAAATCTTAGCTGCAGGTCTTTGGTGGCCAACATTGCACAAGGATACTAAGGAATTCTGCAAGTGTTGCGGTGTGTGCCAGCGAATAGGAAAACCTTCAACAAGAGATGAAATGCCGCTCAGACCCCAGATAACAGTACGTGCTTTTGATAAGTGGGCCATTGATTTCATGGGACCTATCAACCCACCAGGAAAGAGAACCGACGCAAGATACATCATCACAGCTACTGAATACCTCACCAGATGGGCTGAGGCGAAGCCAGTCAAGAATTGCGACGCTGTCACTGCCGCGCAGTTCATTTTTGAGAATATTGTCACTAGATTTGGATGTCCACTCATTCTAATGAGTGATCAGGGCACACATTTCCTAAACAAGACTATAGAGGCCCTTACTGAAGAATTCCACATCAGTCACCACAAGAGTACACCCTACCACCCTCAAGCTAATGGTACGGTGGAGGCATTCAATAAGATTCTGGAGAATGCCCTGACCAAGATCTGTAACCAACAAAGAGATGATTGGGACCTTAGAGTCACAGCTGTGTTATGGGCTTACAGAACCACATGCAAGAAACTAACAGGTCACACACCTTTCAGTTTGGTATATGGACAAGAAGCAGTTATGCCCATGGAATACATTGTTCCCAGTCTCAAAATTGCTCAAATTACAGAAATGGCAGATACTGATACTATGAGTGAAAGGCTGTCACAATTGGTTGCCTTAGAAGAAGATAGGATTTTAGCTGGATTCCATCAACAAGTGCAGAAGGCAAGACAGAAGGCTTGGCATGATAGGCATATTAAGAATAAAGTCTTTCAAGAAGGAGACTTGGTACTCCTCTACGATAGTAAATTCATCAAGTTTCCAGGCAAGTTTCGTATACATTGGTTAGGCCCTTTCCAAGTAATGAAGATTACTGAAGGAGGAGCAGTTCAGCTTGCGAAGCTTAATGGAGAATTGCTGCCCACAATGATCAACGGGAGTCGGCTCAAGCTTTACTGCGACGGCCACTCCGCCCTGTCGACCTAATCAGCTGCTAAAGTAGTGCAGATGTCCATTGTAGTTGAAAGAGGCATCGCACTTATCAGTCTACACGAAAGTCATGAGACATTTTCAGTCTCTGGCTTCCCGCGCAGTTCCTCGAACCATCCGCGCAAGTGAGTAAAGTCTGTTCTGAGCGAGCCTGTTTTCGCTCTTGCGGAGTTCCCCCAGGTTGTCGAACCTTCGCTCTTGCGGAGTGCCCTGTTGTCTAGTTGTCGCTTGAGGAGTTCTCATTGTGGACCCCTCTATATGCACAATTACCCATGCTGAAGTAACCCGCCGAAAATTTGAATTACGAAAGTTCTGTAGCCGCGTCTGAGTCTTAATGAAGGATGAGACTGCCATTTAATTGTATTTGATCTGACAGATTTGGCTTGATTTCCCGAAGATCCGCATTTAATTAAGGAGCCGAAGGCCTTGGCTTATCTCTCGAAAGGCTGTCAGAACCCGTCCATCACATTTAATGCACCACAGAGGCGCGAGGGTAGGGGGGTTGTCAACTCATATGCATAGGAGCCTACGGTTATTAGCCCCACTTGTTCGCATCTACTACCACCTTTAGCTATAAATACCCCTCATTCGTATATGTTTGGGTTACTTTCCTCGAGTTGTATAAGTTGTCTTGTTTGAGTCTAAGTCATTGTTTTTAGAGCCGTGTCGTGCAGACTGCTCCCTTTGCTTTCAAAGTTCGTATCCTACACTGTTCCGCCCTTCTCTGGTCAGTGTTAAGTCGTGTATGTAAGTTCATGATGGAGAACCTGTCAACTGAAGAATTCATCCGACAGTTTAGACGTAGAGGTTTATATTTCGGTATGGGTACCCCGATCAAGATTGTCGAGCTCCCTGATCCCAGATAGTCTCCGGGCATAAGGGCGTCTCAACCGCACCAGCCAGAGGAACCCGTTCCAGAGCCCTTGGCCACTATGGTTAACTACATTCCTCCGCGGCTGGATGATGCACCCGAGGTGCGTATTCCCAAGAATTCCAAGTATCCAATTCCGTTGCCACCAATGGTGGAAATCGTGCATGAAGAAGGATCCCTGCTCGGACATCTTCCGCTTGTTAAGTTTTCCGACTATAATTTGGGAGATTATAGAACGTATCCACAGTTCGCGCCGGATCACTATCTGACAGTGGTCCATAACCCTGTTAAGAAAGTTGATGAATTCGTCCCGCAGCAATTTGCAGTAAATCTGGAGAGGCCTGGCCTATTGAACCTGTTGAAGCTACTGCACTTCGGGCGTAGCAATGAAGTTAATGCGGTTGTCAAGGTCTTTTTATCTTGTGTTCATGGTGGTTATCTTTGGCTAGGGAGTCCAATTGATTTGAATGTGGATCTGATTCATCGAATTACCGGCCTATCTAAGGTTGGTAAGGACCCCAACGTCCACTTCGTTGGTAAAGACAAGGATCGAAAGCTGGCTGCACAGGTGGTGCAGAAATACAACTTGTCGCGAGGAGGTCGGGCCTATGACCTCACTATAGTTGAAGATGAAGCACTCAGATTCACAGGCAGTCTGCTCGCAGGCAGACTTTTAACGAAGTGCCGACCTAAAGAAGTCCCTGGAGCTGTTGTAGAGCTCGCAGTCGCAGCTGCGGAAGGAGAACAGTATAACTAGTCTCTCTTCCTCCTCAATACATTCTTGGATGAATGCTGCAACGTTCAGGACATCACCAATCAGTTGTTCCATTTTTCTTGGCTCCTGATATTGTGTGCCTTTGTCGGGTGGAAGGAGCCGCCCAACACTCAGTTTCTTCCGCGCCGTTCAGGAGAGGGTACAGGGATGCGTTATGTCAACCTCTGGGATTCTAATAATCCCGTGAAGCACAAGATGAACCGCGCCATATTCTTTGAGTACTACAATCTCCTCAGGGATACCATCTTGCAGATGCCGAGGCTTACTGAGGAGACGGCAGAAATCTATGGAAAGAAGTTGGTCTTTTCTGCCAACTTGCACGAAATCTATTTCCGCCCTCGCGGAATTCACTCGAAAGAATGGGTCGTGGGGCTCTACCGAATGACTACCCAGGATGTGGAAGACACTATGAAGTCATGGCCAGATGAATGGAAGCAGGCCGCTGACATCGCTGTCGCGATGCCACCCCCTGCGGCGCCAGAAAAAGATAAGGGAAAGGAAAAGGCCGCGCAGAAGAATGATGAAGGTCCGTCAGGACCGCCTCCAAAGAAGCAGAAGCTGTTGCACCCCGCAGAAGCGACTGGAGATCCCTCTGTGACCCTTGCCGGGGGTTCAACCAGTACTTGAAGGAACAATTTCGTGAGCTTCGGACCTCTCAGGCCAAGATCAGAAGTGCTCTGGACCTGCAGCTCGTGGAGTTGAAAGGTCTCACAGGACGAGTTGCGCAGACCCATGCGCCAGCATCCGGCTCACAGGCACCGCAAGCGTCTACAAGCACCGAACGGGTTGAAGTACCTGCTGACAGGCATATTGTTGTACATATCCCGCCTGCAAGCATGACACTCCCGGATCCTTTAGCTGCACTACAGGTAAGCGCGGTTGGCGCTGTTGAAATAAATTTGTCACTTATTCCGTTGGAAACTCTCCATTTGGTTCAGGAGCAGGTTTCTACTGAGCTGACAGCTAGGGATCTCTCCACATTCCACGCCAATCAAAGATTGCAGACGCAGGAAGCAAAGCTAAGGGCAAACTACAAGGAGATCTCTGCGCAGCTTGAACTTCATGAAGCGCAAGATACTAGGTTATGGAATGTCGTAGATGAAATCGCCCAGGAGCTGCCAGCCTGCCAGATTCAACCAGACCTTCCGTTAGTTGAGAAAGTGTAACGCATCGGCAGAAGGGCGCAAGCCCTAGAACAACAAGTAGTTGCTATGGCTGAGGACCATAGAAAAAAGCTCACTGAGTTGGAAGCTCGTGTCGCAGTGCCTCCCGTGGATGAGACGCAAGAACGACTGGAAGCACTGCGCATAGCTTCTATCCAGATGCAGCACAAAATAGATGAAGCCCAGCAGCTAATGACGCAATCTATGGAAGCTTGGACGGAGCTTGAGAAGCTCCCTTCTAAAGTTGCTCTTGTAGAACAGGTCGAAGCAGCAGAATAGTCCCTAACTGTTCTGAATGAAGAAGCCAAGTCCTTGGAAGGCTTAGCCAAAATGAGGAAGATGAGCGAAGTCCGCAAAGTCCAGCAAGAACTGCACAGGCTCAGAAACAAAGATGCTACTCTCGCCAACATCATTCAGCTGTTTATGGATGAGTATGCTGAACTTGCTGCCCAAGCAGAGGCCAAGGTCAAAGCATTTGCTGAGTCTCACGAGTTGGTCGACGGCATAGAAGGAGAAGAAGCTACTGTAGACATGGTGCAGACAACTGCGAAGTGCGTCGAAGACATGGACTCCGCTATTGCGCAGTGGAAGCAAGACTTCGCTGCGACCCAAGCCAAGTCAGATGCACAACTAAAACGACCGCAAGCTAGTGCGGGTGGCTCGGGGACGAGCCACAAGTAAGTGTTAGGGGCCTGTTGGAGCATAGGCCGCAGCTATGGCAAAGCTGCTAATTTTGGGGAAAAGCACTAAGTTTTGAAGGAGAAGTGCTAATTTTGAGGAAAAGCACCATTTTTTATGGAAGTGAACAGTGTGCGGTACGGCGCCAGATGGACGAGCTCAGCGCAAAGTGCGGACTGAAAATCACGGAGCTCGTGTGCACGTCAAGGGAAAGAGTAAACAAGGTGGCCGAGTAGAAAGCTCAACCACCACAGTAAATGAAGGAAGCGACGGAATAGAGGGCTCAGCTACCCTCATTTAAGGCAGAGTACAGAAGTTATGGTTGCTCGGACCAAGGAAGAGCAACGGGCCGAAGCATTGAAGGCAAAGGACGAGGAGCAGAGAACGATGAAGCGGCGCCCATACCCGCGATCTGCGCCGAAAATCACGGAACCTGCAGGAAGCTGCGATGCGACTGTAAGAGGCGTCTAAAGTACACCTAGCCGTCAGTGGTTAGGGTTTTTGGGGATCACTGTTGAGAAAGGCCCACAGTTTTGTAAAGGTGTGACCCTCAGGGCCACCTATATATATGTGTAATTGTAAAGGGAAAAGGGTTAGATGGGTCAGAGATAGATTGGTTAGAAGGTTAAGGAGTTAGAGAGTTGGATAGCTGTAGAGCTAGTCATTGAGTTTGCAGACAGTCTAAGTGGATGTCTGAGTCATTGTAATCTCTGTAGAAGAAGAGAGTAGATCTAAGAGAAGGGCTCCCAGCTGTGTGCGTGGAGTTTCCCAGAAAGATCTAAAGTTGCAGCTGTGTGCCAGAACTGTGTAATTCCCATCCCAAGATAATATAAGATACAATTTCCGTGGACGCGATTTCCCCGTGGAGGCGAACCACCTAATTCTTGTTGTTATGGTGATGTGTTGTGTGAATGCATGTTTATGTTTCACTATCTATGTTTACATGAATGCTTCGTTATCTTTATGAATGAGTATGTAAAGTAAGTCCTAGAAGCTCCCTTAGAAGTTATACTCATGCACTGTCGAAGGAGTCTGTAAGGGCACTATCGCCGCAGCGCTTAAGGAGTGTGTTACTGCGCTGTGGCGCGAGAGCAGAGACGATACATAGTGTATCGGACGTAGCGGGTAAACGCCTCATGCGCAGGTGCGGAGATACCGCACAGCTGGCTAAGGCGAGTAAGCTCCAGCGCTGTTGCGCTGTATGACCAGTGAAAGAATCAGCCGCTCTGTTCAGAAGTTACTGCGTAAGAAGAGAAAAGAGAAGACTATGGATTCCACCACCCCGGTTAAGGAAACCTGATTCCTTAGCCCCCCCATAGCCACTTCGGGTGAGACCTCGGGCTGCTGCACAGTCCGTTGTCGAAAGGGCCAGTGTGCCAATGGGTGTTTGTTGCTGTGCCTCCTAAAAACCCGAGTCTGTCCAAAAGCATCCAACAAGCCTTGCAGGTATCCTCAAGGAAAATGAGATGTGTAGGTGTTTGCCTCACATAGAAGTCGATGTCTTCTTCTGTTAGAGCATCAATTTTCTTGATGTAGTCTAGGCTTGATTGCAACACTTGCTGGAGTTCTGCCATCTGCTGATCCTTGGGGGGGAGCTCATCGATATTGGCGGCCATAGGGAGCTGACATTTACAGTGAACCTGATGGATTTCCTCATAGAAGTTTGTGCACTTTTCAAGATTTTTATCAATCTTGGCATTTAGTCGATTAGTGACTTTCCTACAAAATTCAAGGAGTGCAATATCCAGCTTTAGGGTCGCTAGTGTTTTTTGAGGGAGGTGAGGAGGAAATACTGGGCTATTTTCTCTCCAAGTTAACTGTTTGTTAAGCTTGTTGCCAGTAGTAATCAAATGTTGATGCATTTCTATTGAGCTTGCAGCAATTTCCTGCATCCTTGCCATGAATTGTTTGATATTGTAGATTTGTTGAAAGAGTGTTTTTTGACAGTTTGAGACTTGCTCTTGAAGCTTGCATGCTTGTGCCCAGAATGGTTCCATGAGTGATTCCTTATCTCTCTACAACTTATCTACTTGAGTCTTCAATTCATTGGCCTTGTCGTTCGCCACTGATGCACATGTTTCAAAGTCTGTAAGCTTTGCTTGAAAATCATTTGTCTCCCCTTCCATTATCATTGACTGAACAGTCAATGCTTCCTTTTCTGTGTTAAGGTTGTTGTACGCAGCTAGTAAATTGTCTTTCTCAAATAATGTGGCCTATAATTTTGTGTTTAACTCAATGGTCTCTCCACGTTTCTTTACCAAGGTGGCCTTGAGTTTCAACATTTTTTCTTTGTTTCACTCAATAATGGTAAGCAGCTTGTCGACATTGTCAGCACTTGGTTGTGCAGCTGCGACATTCACAGAGGCTGTGAATTTGGGGTCCTTTTGGGTGCCTTCTACAAGTGTGTTTTCTGTGACGGTGACAATATCTGGTTGAGCGGTCATTTTCATTCTTTTTTCTGACTGTCGTGTTATGGTCTTTCTCTTTGAATAAAAAAAATCGTGTCCAATCGGGCCACTATATGTTCTTTGGATGGGGTAAATGGCGTAAGATCAAGCTCTGGAAATGGCAAGTGGCCTCTAGTTAGTGGGATTGGCATGTTTGTGTCCATGGGTTCTAGACTATTGACTTGTGGACTTGTTGGCTCCCTGTGCATAGCTGGTTGGATCTTTTCTTGCGCTTCTTTGTTGATTTGTTCTTCCAGAGCTTCATTTTCTTTGGTTTCTCTTGCACGGTGGGCTTCTTCGTTTTGCAATTTTTCCATTTCCTCTCTTTGATGTTGTTTGATTGCTAGTCTTTCTTCTTCCTCTTTATCTTGTTTTTCTTGTACCCTTTTGGCATGTTCACTTTGGCTATGTATTTCTGCTTCCTCTTTCTTTTGTTGCTTTGCTGATTCTTCCCTTTGTATATGTATTTTTGCTTCATTTTCCTGGGTTGTAATTTTGATAGAAGTAGGTGCATGGTTGCCCTTTATTTTTTTGTGCAGCTCTTTCACATTGTTGACCCTTTTATATATTTCCTCATTTGCCAGGAAATGATCTGAGTATTCAAAAGTGATTTTGCAAGAAGCACAATGTTTAGCCACTTTACCTTTCTTGTCATTTCTTACAAAAAGTATAGTCCCGAAGTGAAAAGCTTCCAAGTCGGAAACGAAGGCTTCAACAACTCTAATTTTTTGGACCTTGTATGCACCAATGTTGAATGGTAGAGGTTGGTAAGATGCTTTTTTTAGATGGAGAAAGTCACCAATTCCATTGATGAAGACTTGTCTTATGGCTTCTTTATGCACAATGAAATCTGTAGCATACTTGGGCATTAGATAAGGAGGTTTAGTGCCCCCATACACCCTTATGTATGTGCTTTCTAATGAGAAGTAGTAGTCATCGTACGCACCTATTACAGCCAAGGAATTGTCTTACAAACAATTTGGTTCTTTATTGAAGAGCAACCAATAAAGGGGCATGATTAGTTCTTCGCATAGTAGTTTGTAATACCCTTGATATCAATGAGCCCAAGTTATTTGGTATGCTACATGAAGGGGAGTCTCAGTCCGTTTCCAAGTACATCCCAACTTAGGGAAAGGATTCTCGACTAATATACAATCAATGAGGTAAGAACACATGAACAATTTTGCTTTCCGTTATGAAAGGCCGGTTTGAGCTGTAGCAATGTTGGAGGCCATACTATCGGATATTATATTTTCCCAATTGAAGACTGTTCCATTTGTGGCAACATGGTAGATCAATGGAACCCAACTAAGTTTATAGTTGTTTCCGTTTGATAGGTCGAAGATTTTGTTCAACATTAGGACTATGATTCGATAGGGGGTCCTTAAGTGTTGGTTGTCATATTCCCCGCTACCTTTGGGTCTTAGTTGCTTGTCTAGTACCATCATCTTCTTTGCATATTCAAAATTATCTATATTGGCATGCCTTGACCAATCATAAGTAAGCATAAATTTGGATGAAGGAAGCTTGTATGCCGCTGAAAGGTGTCCTGGTTGAAAGGAGACGAGTCCTTCTCCATTGGCATTTGAAATGATCCTGGTGGTTGTATCTATATGGGGCAGAATCCACCCAATCACCTCTGAGCAAGGAAACAATTATGGCCGGGTTGCTGCCTTGTGAAGGGCAAACCTCTTGATGTTTTGTTAAACCATTGATTCCTCGAGGTTTGCATCTGGTATTTTTCCATCTCTGATAGCTATGTATAGGTCACCCCATTTGAATTTTGGAGTGGCCCTTGTGATGGGTTTGTTGTCTTCAAACATTGTTTCAATTGGTATAATTGGAGTTGTTTCTACGTTAGGCTCAATCTAATTGCCCTTCTTCTTGTCGGATTTTTTAATCATACCTGATGTGAAAACATAAAGGGTGAATAGTGAGGAACTTGACATGTGTATAAGGGATATAATATTGAAGATTGAGCAGCTAAGAAGTGGTTAAACAACAATTGAAAGTTGATGTTGTTTTGCATAGGTATGGCGTGCAAGGCAAGGCACATGGCCCTTGGTAGGTTCTATTAGTGTTATATAAATGTCTATGCTAGAATCTTCTTTACATAACATAGAAAAAGCAAGTTGAGAAGATTGAATGCCAAATACAATTTGGCCTACACTTAAGTGTTTGCATTGTTGAATTGCCTAAACTTTTGTTATTGTTCTAACTATTTTTTGCTTGCACTCCTAATCACTCTTATTTATTCAATTGGAATTAATTCAGGTTGTATTGGACAACCTGAATCACTGTATCGGCACAAAGTTGCCATAGTGCCAATGCGTCACGGCGTTTTGGCGAGTTTGTGCTGATCATGATCGACACAAACGAGAATCAGGAACTCGTAAAGCTTAAATCATTGATCATTAGTTTTTATTTTCATTTACTGCAGAGAGGCATTAATATCATATCCTCAGCTCGAATTCCGCGGCCTCTTATGGGTTTGGAGTAGCTAGTTGTAGTTATATTCCTAGATAGCTACCTATAAATCTCGCAAAATGTCTTCATTCTGGTTCACTACAAACTGACACTTAGGTTCACTTAGAATGCTTGCAATGTGTTCTCTTTTGCAGGAAATTGCCCTTAACCATGTTTGGCTTTTTGGGCTAGCTGGGGATGGATTCGGTGCTACATGTGTCATGCTCGAAGGCAATGTCATAAGATTTGGCATTCAATCTTATGGGTTGTGGCTTGCACTCTTATTTATTCAATGTCTATTAATTCATGTTGTATTGGAGAGAAATGAAGTGGCACAACAATTTACTTGAAAGACATGTATAAAGTGTGTGTTATGTTAAGCAGTTTAAAGTTGAATTTTTGTGTGTTATGTTACAACTTACAACAAAATTGTGTGTTATGCTTCTAGGACTAAAATGCATCTCTACCAATATTAAGTATATGAAAGTGGAGAATTTGATAACTACTGTATGTTTTTGGAGAGTTGCCAAATGAGCATGCGTCAAGCATGCTTGATATCTGTCGCATATTTGTGGCAAGAATTTGATATGTCTCCAATATTAAATCCAACTCGCGAATATTAAATATATGTGTATGTTATGTTGCACACTAACATTATTTTCTTCACATGAGATAAGAATCTCATGTGCAGTTAGTTAACTTAGGTTGATGGTGAAGTTACTTAACTTATCCTCTGGTTTAGTGAAGCGTGTAAAAGAGATGGACAGTTGGAGTACTCTGTTACTCATGGGAGCTAAAAAAGATACTGAACCGGCATCAGAGAAATGTGACCATGCAATTTCTATGCAATTTGTCGTGATCAATAGAGAGTTTGTCTATGCAATTTCTGCATACCGATCTCCGCCTTAAGAGACAGTATCTCTGCAATGGGTGTTAATACCAATCTCTGCGATCTCATAATCATTGGGTTAAGTTGTTTTTTATAAGGTTTATTTGAACAAATATTGAACTTATTCTAGTTTAGCCTGAATATAATCAATTCAAACTGAACACGTTTTTTCACTTATTCTAGGTTTTCTTGAAGAAAACCTATTCAAAGTGAACATGTTTTTCTAATTTTGTCTGTCATAATTTGACAAATTAAATTACAATAAAACAAACCAAATATTTCAGGACATACTAGCATAAGCAGAGAAAGAATTTAGACTCTAGGTTTTTGGTTTGTTTTATTGTAATTTAATTTGTCAAATTATGACAGACAAAATTAGAAAAACATGTTCACTTTGAATAGGTTTTCTTCAAGAAAACCTAGAATAAGTGAAAAAACGTGTTCAGTTTGAATTGATTATATTCAGGCTAAACTAGAATAAGTTCAATATTTGTTCAAATAAACCTTATAAAAAACAACTTAACCCAATGATTATGAGATCGCAGAGATTGGTATTAACACCCAAGCTTATGGTTTTTATCCAGGTATTTGAGCGATTAGTTAGTGTAGGAGAAGCCAGAGAAGTTGGAGCGAGTAGTTAGTGTAGGAAAAGCCAGAGAAGTTGGAGAAATCCCGTAACTCTTAAAAGTTGAAATGACTCTTCGTGATTCCAATTATGAAAATGTGGTTTTCACCATGCGAAAAAAGTTTTGCTAGCATACTGCCTTCCCCACAAAGTATAATTAACATTTCTAGAAATGAGAGAGATCTAGATTCTTCAATTGAACCATGAGTAAATAGCAGTTGGATTGGTGCATTGTAGAAATTGGGAAACGAAAGTTACAAGAAATATTTTTACTATGAAATATATTTCGAAACTGATTTACATTTACTCTTAATTATAAGTGTCTTTATAAAGATTTTTTATACAGTTCATTCATTCTTTATATTAAAGAGGAAAACGTAAATTCGTTTATGTATTTCATGATTGTCAATGAAAAAGATACCACCTACAAAGTTATTCATATTAAATTTATAAAAAAAAAACAATTTATTGCCTTGGAAGAATTTTATACTCTCCCAAACCTGTTGGAATTAGTCTTACTTTTAGTGGGTATATGACGTTGAGAGTTGAGAGTTTCGGGGCATGCGGAAAAATAGAAGATAATATGCGAAATAACAGAACAAAATATTGCATTAATATGGGATGCCTCATTGGAAACCTCTAGAGGTATAATGAGCACTACTGACAAACCTATTGATCCATAACCAGCATCTATTTAAGGTTGAGTGTTTGCATCCATTAAACCACCTATATCTTGTTGAGGGCGCTATTGTACTACTCCCTTGGTACCTTATCTAAATTCTTTTGTTATGTTAATTGATAGGTACAGAAGACGTGTTGATGTATTTGTAACTTCGAAAGATATTCTTCTATGTATATTACATTTGTACTTTATTGTATATCCAACAGAGATGTACTATTCCTCTGATTGAAAGTGTCGTCATATGTATTTGAAAGTGTCGCAAGTTACATTGTAAGTGTCGTCATTTGTATTGATGGGTTATTAGACCACCAGTGAGGGGTCGGCCCTAGTTAGGTCATGTGGTTGGGTTATTAGACTTGAGTAGCAAGTCGGCCCCAATGATTTATTGGCAGGTCAAGTCAGTGTATAAATAGAGAGGTTGAAAGTGGCGCATTAGTGGAGGAGGAGGAGCATCTGCTAGAGACATCTTATTGGGTTTGATCCTTGTGATCTTGGTTTGTGGCTTATCTTATCTCTGAGGAAGTTGCAGGGTTTTTCACCTTCTTGGTTTTCCCTGGTGAAACTTTGTGTCTCTTGTGTGATTGATTTTGTGTCTATGATTGATATGCTGTACATGTTATTCTCTTAGTGATCCTGAATGATAATGGAATGAAATTATCGAAAATTTAACATGGTATCAAAGTTGACCTAAGAAGAAGGCACTCTGCAGGTGTGGAAGCTAGGGCTTCTTAATATTTGGGTTTCTCTCAATAGATCATCAAAGGAAGGAGGCTAGATTGACTCTCCTAACAAGGGCGCATCTTTCTGTCGAAACAAAATTCAATTCTGAGCATTTTCAGTTTTTGACCTAAAAATTAGGGTTTCTGCAAAAATTGAAATTTCTGAAATCCGAGACCAGGGCTGAAAGATCCTCTGAAAAATCAAAGTTTAGAGCTTTCGATCGAACTTTTTGGTTGGGTGAAGCTTCGAGAAAAGCAAACCCTAATTCAGGGTCCTGTCTAGTGAATCTGGAAGTTTCAAAAGCAATTTTGAGGGGTGAAAAATTGCAGATTGAAAAATTATGAGTATACCAACTTGACCAGATCAACAAGGTGCATCTTTCTATCCTTTCAAAATTTTGAAATTCAAATTTTGAATTTTTAGGGTTTCTCTGACAAACCCTAATCCAGCTCCAGATCCAGTTTTCAGCAAAACAAGTGGTAAGACCTAATAACTTTTCTATTTCCATTGGGAGTCATATGTGTGCAGGTTGAAGAAAGCCTTGTATGGCTTGAAGCAAGCTCCTAGGACTTGGTATGTAGGATAGACAACTTCCTATCCAGTTTGGGCTTTACCAAGAGTAAAGCGGATTCCAACCTTTACTACAAGGTTGAGGAAGGAAATCCAGTGATACTCTTATTGTATGTGGATGATCTGTTTGTGACAAGTGAGGATAGATTGATTGCCAACACAAAGAGGAAGCTTGCTGCCGAGTTCGAGTTGATGCATTACTTTCTAGGTATGGAGTTGTGGCAGAGTGCAGATGGAATCTTCCTTGGACAAAGGAAGTATGCAGTAGAGATCCTAAAGTAGTTTAGGATGATGGACTGCAAGGCCATGGCCACACCTATGGCATCGAACCTGAAGCTTCTGTGTGATGCTTGATCTGATCCGGTTGATGTCACGGTGTATCGTCAGATGATTGGGTCCTTTATGTACCTGATGAACACAAGACCAGATATTTGCTTTGCGGTGAACACATTGAGACAGTTCCTGATGGATCCAAGAGGTGTTCACCTGGTTGTTGTAAAGCATATTCTGAGGTACCTGAAGGGTAAAATTGATTATGGGATCAAGTATGATGCGAATCAAAAGTTTAACCTGCAAGGCTATGTTGATTTAGATTGGGCAGGCAGTGTTGCAGATAGGAAGAGCACTTTGGGGTGCTGCTTCAGTATGGGATCGGGTGTGATCTCTTAGTTTAGCAGGAAGCAGTCCTGCATAGCACTAAGCACAACCGAAGCAGAGTATGTTGCAGCTTGTTCGTCCAGTTGTGAGGCAGTATGGCTTAGGAAGCTACTGTCTGAATTATTTGATCTCCCGTTGGATGCCACCTGTATCTATTGTGACAACCAGAGTTGTGTAAAGTTGTCTGAGAACCCGGTGTTTCATGACAAGTCAAAGCATATTGAGATCAAATATCTCTATATCAGGTATATGGTGCAGAAATGAGCAGTGAAGCTCCTGTATGTTGCGACGGATGAGCAGGTTGCAGATGTGTTGACGAAACCACTAGCCAGGGTGAAGTTTGAGTACTTCAGATTGAAGATACTTCAAGGAAGAAGTGATGGGACACATTTGTAGGAGCCATTCCAAGCATGGTGGTAGGAGGATCCTTCCCATGGCTGTGGATGTAAGCACTGTGTGATGAACATTAGGACGATGCTCCGGATGATGTTCTGTATGATGATGATCAGTTGGATCATGTATGATATGCATCAGTTGGATGCTTTGTATGATCAGTTGGATCATGTATGATGATATGCATCAGTTGGATGCTTTGTATGATCAGTTGGATCATGTATGATGATATGCATTAGTTGGATGCTTTGTATGATCAGTTGGATCATGTATGATGATATGCATCAGTTGGATGCTTTGTATGATCAGTTGGATCATATGTGATGATACGTATCAGGTGGATACATTGTATGATCAGTTTGATCATGTGTGATGAGTATCAGGACGATGCTCTGGATGACATGCATCAGGACGATGCTCTGGATGACATGCATCAGGACGATGTAGTGACGATGATCAAGATGATCATGTGTGACGAGCATCAGGACGATGCTCTGGATGATAAGCATCAGGACGATGCTGTGATGATGATCAGGATGATCATGTACATCATGATGATGTATGGTGAGTATCAGGTTGATACTCCGTGGTCGTGGACAGGTTGTGCATGTAGCATAGAAAAGATCCTGGGAGATCCGAATAGGTAGAGTTGTGTGCTCGTAAAAACCTGGGATGCTCTTTCGAGGTTTTGCTACAGTCTCGAATAGAAAAGATTCTGGAGGTCCGGAGAGATAGAGCTGTGTGCTCGTAACAGCCTGGGATGCTCTATAGAGATCTTGTAGGTTGCAAGATGCTCTTTAAAGGTTTTGCGAAAGTTAACATAGAAAAGATCCTGGAGATTCGGACAGGTAGAGCTGTGTGCTCGTAACAGCTGGGATGCTCTATAGAGAGCTTGCAGGTTGCAAGATGCTCTTTAAAGGTTTTGTGAAGGTCACATGTAAAAGATCCTAGGATATCCAGACAGGTAGAGCTGTGTGCTCGTAGCAGCCTGGGATGCTCTTTCGAGGTTTTGTTGATGCACGTAATTAGTCCTGGGATCCACAGTATGGCCAGTGATGATGAAGACCTACAGGTGGTGGGCCTACATCCAGCATGAAAAAGGGCTAGCTCTATAGAACTTCCTATGACGAGAAGATTTCAGAGATAGCCCAGTGATCGAGATGTCGAGTACACCAGTAGTGATGATGATGATGCTCTGTGATCCAGTGATGATGATCCAGCTCCAGAATTGAAGACTTGCGCCAATATGTATTAATGACCTGTGTTCAGAATACCTTCCTAGTTAAGAGGGAGTGTTGATGTATTTGTAAATTCAGAAGATATTATTCTATGTATTACATTTGTACTTTATTGTATATCCAACAGAGATGTATTGTTCCTCTGATTGAAAGTGTCGTCATTTGTATTTGTAAGTGTCGCAAGTTACATTGTAAGTGTTGTCATTTGTATTGATGGGTTATTAGACCACCAGTGAGGGGTCGACCCTAGTTAGGTCATCTGGTTGGGTTATTAGACTTGAGTAGCAAGTCGGCCCCAGTGATTTATTGGCAGGTCAAGTCAGTGTATAAATAGAGAGGTTGTGTCTCTCATTTGATTCATTCACTCACTTCTCAAGATTGCATAGCTAAGAGAGAGAGTGGCGCACTAGTGGAGGAGGAGGAGCATCTGCTAGAGACATCTTATTGGGTTTGATCCTTGTGATCTTGGTTTGTGGCTTATCTTATCTCTGAGGAAGTTGCGGGGTTTTTCACCTTCTTAGTTTTCCTCGGTGAAACTCTGTGTCTCTTGTGTGATTGCTTTTGTGTCTATGATTGATATGCTGTACATGTTATTCTCTTAGTGATCCTGAATGATAAAGGAATGAAATTATCGAAAATTTAACAAGACATTAATTGTTACTTGAAGTCTTTAATAAGTGGACTGTAATACTACTTTCACTTTTTGAACTTTAGTTCTACAGTTGCAATCGTTTTAGTTGTTCTTGAGCTATAGTTAAAGTAGTAACATAAAATCAAAGACTTTAATTAGTAGTATAGGTAAGCAGAAAACTAAGGTTAAGGTTAAGCAAGGTTGGGCTTGATGTCATGCCTTGTTAATTCAATAATATTTTTAAGGGCCTAGCATTTTGTCTATTGAAATTGCATTCAATGAAGCAGATCCAACCTAAGTACAAAGTTATGTATGAGTGTACAGCTGAGAGTTCCGAGAAAACCACTCGCCATGTTTGTCACAAATGCATAGATAGTTCTAAAAAAATAGTTTTCATGCACGTCGACAAATGTCAAATTTATTACATGCATTATCAACTCGATTGGCGAAAGGATTCCGCAAACGTCTGAAAGGAAGGAACTCAACGACTAAATATTTTAAAGAGTTAGCGAAGCTCTCTCCCTGTGTCCATCCAAGTGAGTTGTTTTATGGGGACATTCATCTGTTTGGTTGCTCGATTGATGACCTGTTATGGATGTCGATCATGGAGTTACACGCTCCCATTCCAGAGACACTTTAAGTAGCTTTACCAAAAGGGGCAATCCTTTAGCCTTAATTAGCATAATGATCCCATAAGAACAACAGGTATTGGCATTGGATGCAACCTTGTTCGTAGCTTCCGTGCTTCTATATGATTCTATAGAGCAGAATGCAATATGGTTGCTCCAATCCGCTCCACTTCTAGCAAGCTGAAGAGACTATGGCCTTCCCTGCAAGGAGTTTGGTCCCATTGTCTGCCCTGCAAGAGGTGCAAAGGCCAAAGGTTTCCCACTAGCCATTGAATGCTCTGATATAGAAGGAGCATTGATACCTTGTGTTCTTAATGTGTGGACCTTCAACACCCTCTCTTCAGTCACTTCCAATAAAAAGGACACAACATCCGTGTGCACTTGGAAAATTTGCATCATCATTCTGCAGTTGTTAGAATCTCGCGCCAGTTGCTCCAGTTGCGCCATGAGGGAGAGGCACTATAATGCAAATGTACAAATTGCAGAGGTCGAATAAAAATTCTATTGTCGCACAAGTAAGGGTTTAACGGTGTTCACTGAAAACGACATATTCTTAAGCATTAGAACCCAAATAGAAGATTAGTTGATAGAGAAATTTTGCTCAACTAACATATGCATATTTTTATCACAGCATGAATTCAAACCTGAGAATGGAGATACAGAGAGGATCTAATTCTTCGTATTCGACTCCATCCTCACCGGGAAAGTCCAATTTGACATCAACGCTATGTTGTTTCTTCTCGTTTCTATGGTGGAATATAGGAAGCAGCGATCTCCTCAGTCTTAGGTAGTGTCTCGGGTGGTAGATGTTGGACAGTAGATTAAGCATTTTATTTCCAATAGTTAACAACCCGAGTACACTAGTCGAGCCTCGAAATTTGTCTGCATGTGACAAAGAACTAAGAACTAGAGAAAATGAGCTAGCCTGACAAATTCCAGGAAAGATCCATGCAAAAGCAATGAGTCAATTAGTGTCATGGCAGCTAATCAATTACTGTGGCAGCAACTGGAGCCAAAAATGTTTGCAAAGTTACTTAAATTGGTATTGAAATGATGTGATTCACAAACATTAAATGTTTGTGAACTAATGTTAGATCTAGTTGAGCATTAGTTCTAGTTTAACATGGCCTTCCACCTTAGATAAGATATAAGATAGGAAATCTTCACAAGTTCCTTTCTTCGAAGATGAGTAATAGTCGTATCAAGCAATGTTGCCTCATTATGAGGCCAAATAAGATGTCAATCCATTTGATTGGTAAAACTGAACATCAATACGAATCCATATGTATGAATGGGTTAAAACTTAGGCTAAATGGCATTTATATATGTGCAAGGTAATTGAAAAACCGACAAACCGGTTACTATAGTCCTTGCAGGCAAAGGCAAGGACTAATAAGGGATAAGGTAGTACTATGGAAACCAACAAGGTTGTACCATGGAAAGAAATGAATTAATGCATATGCATGTATTTAGAAATTTATCAAAATATATGTGAATTGCAATGTTAAGTTATGAGGCAATATATAAAGCAACTTTCATTGAATATTTTATTGCTACATTTAAATGACTAATCAAACCCACTAATGTGATTATGGATCTATGACATCTTTATTATGTTTGATTACATAAATATGGATCTATGGGAATGTTGTTTTTTGGTCTGCAGTAAACCCTAGGTTTTGTTATTTTCTACAAATCACTTGGAGTCCATCTTCTGTGAAGAAGACTTAGTACCAACCAAGTAAAAAAATGGGAATTTTTTCTACCTTTGATCATTTTCATTTGGTGGTTTGCATGTGACTCCTCTGATGGGACGAAACACCTGTCTGTTGTTAGAACTTTGAACGAAGGGGTTGAAGTGGATTTTCTTTCTCTGTGGAAGTATTTTGATGTTTCCACATCCCGTAATGAAAATAGGGTTTGGTTGAACCCTAGGGTTTATGTTGATTTTTTAGCCTTTGGTGGTAAGGGTATCCCTAGTTGCTCTCCCTTTCCTCAACACTATTATGCCGACCCAAAGATTTATCTACCTGATGGGATTTCCCATCATCTGAATGTTTCTAGGACATATAGTTTTCGACCTTCTTCACGAGGAGGCATTGCAGATCAGGTTCCATCTGAGGGTACGGGTGCTTGTTGTGTTGAACCTGTGATACCTAGCATTCCTTTTCAAGATCTCCCATTGGTGAACATTGTGGGGGATCAGTTTTGACCCAGAGATGGCGATGGTTCTTGTAGATTTAATAAGATGCATTATAAGGGGTAGCCAACCAAGAGGAGAAGACAGTTAAAATATGAGAAAGTGAAGAAAGGGAGATCACTGTGTGTACTAGGGAAGGATATAACTTTTGATAGGGTGATGGGTTTATCTACTCGGGCACTTATTGGGTTTTTTTAGTATATAAAATTAAATAGGTTGGAAATCATAAATTGGATTTCGAAAAAATGGAAACCAATTATTAACTATACGCCAAGGGTTATTACGCTAATGAATGGGCTGGGTCTATTTTCAATTTCTTTCAGAGGAGAGTATGTAGAAGATTCAAGCACAACTCTGGGTCATCGATATTGGCTCTTTGGTTCTTTTCAACTGGAAATCGGGTTTTGATCCATGGAAGGAGAAACTTAAGAGGCGCCATTTATGGGTATTATTTCCTGGTTTTCCATTGCATTGATGGTATTTTGAGGCATTTATGGCGATGGTAATTCCATTGGAAGGTTCATTATGGTGGAAGAAGAAACGTTACTAGCGACTAATAAAAGGATCCCTAGGGTATTGGTGGAAATGGAAATGGGGGAAGGGCTTCCTAAGGAGGTTGAAGTTGTCTCAGGAGACGGGTCCTTTATTTAGCGTATCGACTGTTGGGAAATACAATTTTAGAATCGTCCTTGCCAACAAATTGACCATCTTCGAAGTAGATGCCTGAAACTTACTTTTTTTGCTCCTTTTAAGTCCTCGATATCTACTTCCTCGGTGGGGGAACCTAAAGAAATGGATTAGGAAATTCATCTTCCCTTGCCTTTGGATTTGGATTCCGCTTCTCTTTTCATGGGTAAGTTAAAATCTATGCTTCCTATTCTATTAAAATTTCTTACTCCGGACGAAGTTCTAGGGTTTATGAAGCTTCATGTTCATGTGGACAATCAGTCATGTATTGAAGTGTCATTAGGGATAGATACAATCTTTCTAGTCCTAAAAGGTCGACTTCTTGTCCATTGGGGAATTGTATTGTGGAATCGGAGGATCTAATTACCACGATTCCTTTTCCAGGGGGAGGGATTGATTCCCATGTTATTTTGCCATTGTCTTCTTTTAATCTGGATGATGTTGAGTATAACCATAGGGTTTGAAATAGACAGTTGAGAGATCCAACTATGGTCCAGGAAAACGATTCTACCCCTTTAATCTCTCCTCCCATATATCTTGGTAGTATTCTGAATCTACCCATTACTCTTACTCCTTCTCCTTTGTCAAACAAGGAGGATGATTTATCTTTTACTACGCCAACATCTAGTGAAAAAAAATATCTAACTTCGGGAGTTTTGATTAAAGACCCTATCTCTATTTTCTCTAGGAAACCTTCTGAAAAGCAGGATGCTATCCCTATTTCATTGATTCGATGTCCAAATGTGACTAACCGTAAGAAAAAAAGGAAAAATAGGCAAGGTTTTAGTTGATGATGGGATTCCCACAAGGAGCCCATTTTTTTACTAACCCAGTTGTTTCTACTCTCACTTCCATTGGTTTTTACATTGACAATTGGTCTCCCTCTCAATCTTTTGGGTTTCTTAGAGCAGGAACACCCCATGATCAGGTTCCTTAATGATACTCTTATCCTTCAATATCAAGGGGGTGGGAAGCTCCCCAAAAGAAGATGCTTTAAAGCGTCTCTTAGAGGTGGTGAATCCTGACATTATTTTTCTACAGGAGACTATGACTTTGTATAATAAGGCCTGTGAATTTTTTTTAAAATTTAATCCCGCTTGGAATTGTTCTGGTATAGATGCATGTGGTCAGTATGTAGGTTTTCTTGCGGCATGGAACCCATCCAACGCTGATTTCAAGCCTTTTGTTATTGTGGCAAGATTAATTTTAGAAGGAAATTTTTGGGGCCTCGACGAAGTTATTAAACTATTGAACTGTTATGGACCATATCAACATCATAAGGTGTTTTGGGATAACATTGTCGCTTCTGGTCTGCTAAATGATCCTGCTTTGATTCTCTCAGGGGATCTAAATTTCACTTTGTCATCAACAGAAATTTGGGGTTCGGGTAAGGGGATTGACCCTATTGTTGATCATCTCAGAGATATTTTTGAAAGTGCAAACCTTATTGTTGCGGTTCCATGTGTATTAAAGCCTATGTGGTCAAATGGGAGAACTGGGAAGGTGGGTATAGTGAATAGGTTAGATAGTTTCTTTCTTGTGGATGACCTCCGGAAGGAGATGGCCAGATTGAGGTCGTGGTCGGTTGTTGCTGGGGTCTCTAAGCACATGGCTATTGTTCTTTAGTTGGATTTTGAGAACAAAGGTGTTAGTTTTCCATTCAAATTTAACCATACCTGGTTAGAGGATCCTGAATTTTGTCATATGGTAAAGACAAATTGGCTTTCTTTCAATCAGATTGATTATGTTTCTCCTATGCAAAGACTAGTCCGGAAGCTGAAATTATTAAAGAAAGAAGTCTTTATTTGGGAAAAGAAAAATAAGGCTTTGGGAAAATAAAAAGAATGCAACAAACACTGAAGATTTTTGATCCAAATCAAAGCAGAGATTGAGTCTTTGTCTGTAATGCTTGATGAAGATTTCTTTTCCACTTCTCGGAAAGAAAAATTGATTTACTTGGAAACAGAAAAGGCAAAAATTCTTAAGCAGGAGGAAGAATCTTGGAGGTTAAAGAGTAGGGCAATTTGGTTATCTAAGGGTGATAATAATACAAAAAGATTTCACAAATTTGCAAATCAAAGGAGAATTAACAATGCCATATGGGAATTAAAGGACAAGAATGGTAATTTGATAAATGATCCGAAATATTTAGAAGCGGTTGTAGTTGGTCATTTCCAAGAGATTTATAAGCAAGGAAAGAATGTAAATTTAGAAGCCCAATTATAAGTATTGAGACACTTTCCGAGGATGTTCAGTGAAGAAGAAGGAATCAAGATTGGAGAAATGGTCACTATCGAAGAGGTAAGAGGGGTCCTTAAAAAATTTGCCAAGGTTAAGATCCCAAGACCAAATGGTTGGGCAGTTAATTTTTTTTACATTTCTTTGATCTAGTTGGGCAAGATATTGTTGGTGTTGTGGAAGAATCTAGAATCAAAGGATATGTGCCAGGGAACTGTAAATGTAATAATATATAAATATTTGAATTAGAAAATTAATAATTTAGGATAATATTTCATATTTAGTATTGTAATTAATGATAGTTGTACATTTTCCGAAGGTCATGACTTATCATCTTTTACATGTATTTATATGTATGGTCAGTGTATCACAAGACATGAATTATTAATAAACAATAAATATTTATTACTTGAGGAATTATATGGATTTATCCTTACTCTAATGGATTCCAGTGTGAAGTAACACATTGGGTTCACTTTAGTTGGTATCAAAGCGGTTGTTGACCATGGTTTATTTTGCTAGTGGTGGTTTGTGGCCCATTTTTTATTTTCGCTGGTGGCAATATATCTCAGAGAAAGTTATTTGGAAAATAAATTACATAGTGGAAAATAAAATTTAGGCTTGTGACTTATAGTTCCCTAGCTTGTGGATTTTTTTTGGGAAGGAAACAAATAAAATAAAAATAAAAAATAAAAAAAAAAGAAGCAAAAAAGAAAAAAAATATATAAAACCAACACATGGTTTGATAAAACCAACCTATGGTTTTATAAAACCAACCCATGGTTTTTATCTCCCATCTCTAGGCTGAGGCTTCCATTCTTACTCAGCTTCATGCTCCCATCCACCATCCCTTAAGTTCAAAAACCCTAATTTCATCCAATCTTAACCAAAAAATATAATAATAATATTATTAATAATTATTATTATTACTATAATATTTAAAACCCCTAATTCCCCTACCATATAAAAAAATTATAGTAGTATTTTTATTAATAATAATTATTACTATAATATTTAAACCCCCGCATCCCCCTACCATATAAAAAATATAAATATTATAGATAATATTATTATTATTATTGATAATAATTATAATTATAATATTTTAAATTTTGACCATAAAACTATATAGTAATAATATTATTATTTAATAATAAGTATTATTATTATAATATTATTATTATCATTATAACTATTATTTTTAATAGTTAAAATCTACAAAAACCTTCACCATTTCCTTGATACCTTGACCTCATAGTGCACCCAAAATGAAGTACACAAAAAATTTCTTTATGTGGAAATATCCATATTGTGCAGATGAAAATAAATGGAAATTGGAGGCTAAAAATATAAATCAACCTTGCCTCAACCGCGAAAAAGTCTTTACTCTAATAGAACAAGTAGATGTCACGCAAATGCAGTTGTAGATTAAAGAACTAGAAGATGAACTAGAAAAACAATGAGAAAAGTGTAGAGGTCTCGAAGAAAAAGAAGATGAAAATTTATGCTTAAAAATTCGTGAAGAGAAATCAAGAAATTAAAGGATACGAGGTAGGACATTCATGTACTTGAACAGGAGAATCAAGAGCTCAACAAGAAGTTATCAAAAAGGGAGAAGAAGCTTCTACCCTAAAGGACCTTAATCAGAAATTGTTAGAAGAAATCAGAAGTTTAGGAGAAGAAAAACCAAAGAATTGTGACTAACAAGTAAAGGATCAAAATTCGAGTTACCAAGATGTCGCAATTCAGTGCAATAGAGAATCTCAAAAGAAGGAGTATAAGAAGAAAGATATTGACAAAATCTTGTAAGAAAAAAACAAAGAGATTAACCATTTAAAGAATCGTAGTCCAATTCTGCTCATAGAAATAAAGAAATTAAAACATAAGGATATACACGTATTTAAGGTCGATAAGGTGACCTTAACTAATCCAGTGGAACCACATAAGTTCTCAGAAGTTGAATTTGAAGATAAAGGAACCTCAATAGAAGGACTCAAAATGCAAAATCAGAGCGACATTACAAAGGAAGTTTTGTCACAGATTGAACATCCATAAATTAAGTTGAAGCCACAATTAAATGACATGTCGACATCATCAAAATTTAAGCCACAATTAAGAGACATGTCGACATCATCAAATTTAGTTCTATCACTCACTTCTAACGAAGACATCGTCTCGCAGTCAATACAAGAATGTCAAATTTCAAGATGTCATCTCATGTTCATCATGGATAGTTTAAACCAAAGTTCATGAAGAATCAATGTACCAGGATATCACATCGGCCTCCTAATTACAAAAAATGGAGTACACAAGAATCAATATATTGTTCTGACATATCGCAACAACAGAACACTTATACAGCTCAAGGAATATCAAATTCATATTGTTATCATCAAAAAGTTCTAGAAAGAATCCATTTAGGATGGATTGATTCTTTTTCGATGCACCAATATTGTTATAGTCTTCGAGCATCATATCTACACAAGTCTTCAACCATATTACGTAACTGACAGTTATAGAAGACGCTTTGAGGACAAAGCATTTTGAAAGAGGGGAGACTTGTAATATACCTAAAGTATAGTAGATATATATATATATATATATATATATATATATATAGATATAGATATATATATATATATATATAAATTATAAAATTAATAATTTAGGATAATATTTCATATTTACTATTGTAATTAATGATAGTTGTACATTTTCCCAAAGTTCATGACTTATCATCTTTTACATGTATTTATATGCATGCCCAATGTATCACAAGACATGAATTATTAATAAACAATAAATATTTATTTTGTGAGGAATTATATGGATTTATCCTTGCTCTAATGGATTCCAATGTGAAGTAACCCATTGGGTTCACTTTAGGAATTTGAATGCTACATTTATTGCCCTTATACCTAAAAACGATAAGCCTAAAACTTTCAAAGACTACATACCTATCTCTTTATGTAATCTGATTTATAAGGTAATTACTAAGATTCTCTCCAACATGATTAATCCCATCTTGGATAAAAAATATCTCTAAGGAGCAGTTTGTATTTTTATCCAATAGACAAATGCTTGATGTAGGGGGGGTGGCTCAGGAATACTTGCATTCTATCAAAACAAAAAATATGCAGGAAACTATCCTAAAAATGGATTTGATCAAAGCATATGATCGTGTCGACTGGACCTTTCTGAGGTTTGTTCTTATACAGATTAGTCTTACTGTGGAAGTGACCAATTGGATTATGGCTTGTATTACTTCAACAAATTTTGTCGTATTGATTAATGGTTCTCCTTCTTCATTCTTCAAAGACAGTAGGGGGCTTAGGAAGGGATACCCCTTGTCACCTTTATTGTTTCTCTTGGTAATTAAAGGCCTCAGCCAACTAATTGATGATGTTAAAAAGGAGAAGAAATTGCAAGGTATCAAAATTACTAATTCCCTTTACATTAGCCATTTGTTGTTTTTGGACGATGTTTTAATTTTTGGTAAGGGTACAACTACTGAATGGGACTTCGGGGAGACTTTTCTGTCTATCATCAATCTTTTTTGTGATGCATTTGGTATGGCAGTCAATGAGCAAAAAAAAAAATATTCATAATATCAATGAACAAGATATTTGTGATCAAATCTCTCAACTGTTACCATTTCAAATGGAAACTTTGGACTCAGGGTTCAAATATTGAGGTTATTTTATGAAACCAAATTGCTACAGAACAGCAGATTGGAATTGGCTGATATAAAAAGTGGAGAAAAGGATTAGCAACTGGACTTATACATGGTTGTCAATAGGGGGAAGGCTTACTTTACCTAAAAAACAAGGTTGATGGGGTCTTAAGAACTTAGACTAGTTCAACTCTACATTGAGTCCCAGGAGCCTATGGAGAGGTATTTTGGGTGATGGCCTATGGAGTAATGTGTTAAAAGAGAAATACTTAAAGAAGAATTATGTGGTTGAATTGATTAGGAAACCACTTAAGATTTTCTCTAATGCCTCTATCAACTCGCGGGGGATTATTAAATCTTATCCGAAATTGGGGGAATGGATTGGTTGGTAGGTTGGGAATGGCTCTCAGGTGGCTATTGGAGTTGTTCTGTTTATAGGAGCAGATGATAATTATAAGTTGTCAGACTCCTTATTATCAAACCTATGCCATCTTAATATTCAATTCCTTGACCATATTTGGAGAAATTCAGACTCGGATTTTTCCAGTCCACATTGGTATCGGGAAAATGAGTTGGGTTTATCTAATAATGTAGCCGAGGAATGGAATTCCTATGTTAGTATGTTGTATAAAACTGGAATAAGAGTAGTAGATAAGGAGCATGTTTTGGTTTGGGACCGAGTGGTGAGAAAGGAATTCCTACGGCAAAGAAAGCATATGATGTCATTTCCGGGGAACATTCAAAGGTCCATTCAAAATGGTGGACTAAGATTTTATGGAAATGGAGGATACCTACCAAATTAAAATGTTTCATGTGGCTCATCCTCGAGAATAAGATCCTCACTTGGGATAACCTTCTTCGGAAAGGGTACTCAGGTCCTGGTATATGTGTTCTTTGCTGAGAAAATTCTTAATTGGTCTCTCACATCTTTGTCAACTGTTCATTTTTCAAAGTGGTGTTGTCATAGTTGTGTAGATTTCTTAATATTCTGGTGGATTGGGAGGGAATCTCTTTTCAGGATTGCATGGAATTGTGGTTCACAAAAAAGAAAAATATGAAAGAGATTCCACTTTTTGTTGTATGGGAGGTCTGGAAATCTAGGAACAGATCCATCTTTGAGGACATTTACCTATTTGTATATGAGGTGTCGTAAATCTATTAGTCTTTATCAGGAATTCCATTTGGATAAGAACATGAAGCATGTGATATATTTACACCAGACTATATTTGATGAAAGCATGTCCATTGGCTATTTTGATGGGGGTGAGAAGGATGGTTACTGTGGGGGTGGTATTTTCCTTAAGATGAAAAGACAACACATTATATACTTGTGGATGGGGGTGGGACAAGGAACAAACACGAAGGTTAAGCTCTTATCTATGTGGGGTCTTATGTGGATTGTTAAAAGAAGAGGCTTACTCAATTTGTGTATTACAAAAGATTCAAAAGTTTTGATTGACTGGGTGGTTGGGTGAACCAAATTGGATTTTCTTCATCTTCAACATTGGGCTAATAGAGTTCTAGAGCTCAAAGAGTATTTATGCTCTTTATCTTTCTATCATATCTACAAAGAATTTAACAATGAAGCTGACTATCTTTCCAAAAAGGCAATAGGAATCATGGATGGATTGATGCATTTTGAGGAATTTGTGGATGGTCTTTTGGTTGATAAAGGCTTTGTTGCTTTTTTTAAGAAAGTCTGTTTTTTATTTTTTCACTAGTTGTAGCTCTAGAAAGTGATATACTAGACTGATGGTAAAGTTGGATTTACCTGCAAGAGTGTTTTTGTTTGTAAGACTAGGGAAGGATTGCATAGTCTTTGCCTTAATGATCATTAGATCTTTTTGGATATTTTGTAAATTTTTTGTAACTTTGAATCTCTAATTGATGAATAACAAGTTACAGTTTTTTTTTGTTTTGAAAAAAATATAACAAGGGATACTTTGGGTTAGAAAAGAAATTCCATATCCTCAAATTCACCTTATATGTTGTTATGACATTTTATAATAAATAGTTATATTAGCAATTGCCCCAAAAGGTGCAAAGGAATGTTGATAGGAAAAAAACGAGAAGTAAAGTAGAGTTGATGAAGTGAGATAGAGAAATAGCTAAATCATCATGGAAAACATAGAGTAAATAGCTTAAAATGAAGTGAATTTGGATATATTTTTTAAATTTATAACCATCGAAAAAACCCAAAGACAAACCTCATGTATGAAAAATAGTTGTAGTTTTATATTTCCAAAATGAAAGAAAAGTGTTAAGGTAGTCGAAGCTAGCTTTGTGAAAATCCTCATAGTGGATCCAAAGAGATGATGTAAGCCTCACAATGAAAGAATTTAGGAAAATAGAAGAGAATAGAGCAGCAGAACATAGATCCAATGAAAATCAGATAGGAGCAAAATATTCACACATGTTTCATTAATCTGAATAGTAAAACATAATGATACAATGCACAAGATTCGAATACCAAGGGTGTAATTCGAATTAGCCTGCATGGAGAGATCAAAAGATCACTGGAGTGTCATCAAAGCACAACTAGAATTCTATCTCATCATCGGTGGAGTCATCAATGCACAAGTAACTGTCAACCATCAGTCAAACTGAGTCTAATTGAGTGTGGTAGGTGTAATTGGCACATGGAGGCACTAACTGAATGAAGGAGGCTCAGTGGAGGGTGCATGAGGAGCTTACTGGAGTCAGAATGGGCAGTCTAGTCTCATTGGAGGTCCATCGGAGTGATACAGTCAGTTGAGAGTCAGTCTAGCCTTAAATCAAAGAAAGAACTGAAGATAACTCAACTTAACTGAAGTACAACTGAATGGTAGGTGAGAGAGGGCGCATGAGATGCATGTAACTGCATGCAGGGCACACTAAGTACTAGGAGGGCTAAAACTGATCAGTGAGAAGCTCCCAGGGCTATCTAACTAAGGGCTAGGTGCTGGGACTGATGACTGGGATGCATGCAATTGAATGCATGCATGTTGCATGCAAAAATGCATGTAAGACTGAAAATGCTGGTAGGACTAGGATGGAGTATAGGAATATCCTAACAAGCTTAACCCCCACGACATGTGTCATCATAATACCGACATGCAAAGGGGCCATGTGCGGGCAGCTTAAAGACAGGTGGGAGGGGGCATGCGGGTTGATAGGTGGCCAATCCCATTTACCACATCCCCATGGAACTGACCTTGCCATAATAACCCATTTATGGGCTTGGTACTATCTCCCAGATAGCTACTGGTTAGTTGTACTGATCTTTGAGTAGTCCCTTGTGCTAGCATTCATGGCTTTTCAAGCTAGTTTAGTCCATGATGGGAAGGATGTTTGCGTGGTTATGAGGCTTCTATTTGGGAGGCGCCATAGTCAACGTCCTCATCGATCTATTGTTGATAATACTAGGAAACAATGACTTTCATGGCTTGATATCTTCCCCGTGGAACTAATTTTTCTTATCCTCGTGTGCAGTGGGTGACCTTCGTATTGGCCCCTAAGCTAATCAGGGTTTAGTATGGTGCGCACCAAGGTTACAAAGTGTAAGACTGTGAAAGACCCATGGTGCTCCCACATGCTGAGGGCCCTCAAGGAAATGGAAAACATGAAGGGTTTCTTTGAAACCAAAATCAGCAGGCAAGCCAGAGAAGTTTGCAAAGTGGAAATTCATGCCTAGAGGCTCAGAATTTGGTGGATGAATTTGGGGGTCTGGTAAAAGACTATGGATCTACCAGAACTCGAGAAACACGACATACAAGAACTTTAGGCATGTCCCAGAGCATGAAATATTTGTTTATTCTAGATCTAGAGGACTACATGGAGGGCAGACTACAGGATGATATGTGCAGCCCCTCTATGGTTGCCCGAATCACGAGTTTGGAGGAAGGAATGCAAAAGCTAGATCGTAATCAGGTCATTGCTTATGAACATATCAACAACAAATTCGACGCTTTAGCCAAGGAACTTACTGGGAAACGGTTCAACAAGCTATCTTTTGCTTGTCCTAATAACAACAAATAGTGTAGGGACTTGTCTACTCTATTTTAGCTATTTTACTAAGAAGTGGTGAGCCTCTATGTTAGCATATTAAAATGATTATCACAAGTCATTAATCATATCTACATTCATTCATCAATTAAAATAAGCAAAGCTAAGATCTAATGCCACTTTAAACATCTAAATCATGCAAGATAAGCAACATTCAAATGGAACAAACTTGAATCATTTCATATTAAAACAATGAAGAGATACATTCCTACCATGAATCTTGGTGTGAATCCCTCCTCCATTTCCATAAGCTTTCATTTCTCCACCCTTGCTTTTGAAAAAATTGAGCTTCTCCTCCTTCAGAATCTTTTCAACATGCCTTTGCTCTTCCTTTGTGTCCTTTACAATGCCTCCCATGCCTTTCTTATATAGCATTGGGAAATGAGCCTCAAGCTTTTCTTCTAAACGTGGGATTACTCCTTTTCCTCATTTTAGATAATTTTAACCTGAAAACACACTTTTCCATAGTTTTTTAGGCTTTTTTCACAACTTGACATACTTTTAGCGCAATTAATGCACTTTAATGCATTCTTCTTCACTTTTTGATTGATGTAGCTTAGTTTTGGACCTTTGGTGAGTGGTTCATTTACTGAACTTGGTCTCTTAAGTTCCGACTTTCTTCACCTAATCCTTCCATTTATGGGAGAAATGATTAGATCAGAGAGAATTTGTCTCTGAATGTACTTGTGTTTTGTCTTCATGTTGTGGGTGCATAGTAAAAATGTGCTTCTTTTGTCACATGACTAGGGGTGTTAATTTGATTGTTAACAGATGCCCCCTAATGTGTGAGGTCCGAAGCAAAGCTAAGGGCCGAAATACATTACTGAAATTTATACTCTGTATACTGATACTCTTTATCGTTCAAAGCAAGGATGAGGAAAGGAAAACTCACGGGCGCAGGATTGAGGATCACACCTGCAAAACATAGCAATTTCTCAAATATGTAATATCTTACTGAGGCAGGCATACCCATGCTCAGCATTAAACAAGCATGGCCACGAACAATACACAGTGGATCCATGTCAAAAGTAAATTTTTCAGAAGTGTAAACATGCACTTTGATGAGTGCAAGAACAAAGTCTTTATCGAACTTCTGACATGGCAGTCTAATCTTGCGCAGCTCGGGCAGTGCATCTATGAGTGATACAACTATTTTTCCCAAGGTCTTCAATACAAACTGACGATAGTACGAGTTTATATCATGCAAATAAATTATCTGATGTCGAGCATAATAAAACACCATTTGATTACCGGTCATTGATGTATACTGTTAACAGATGTGAAGAGACCCACCGATAATGATGATGGACTCTAAGGTACTGAGTACAAACTAGCAAGTGTGAATAGATGTTCTGAAGTCGAACACATTTAGAATCAAACAATCAGGGGTCATTGATGTATACCCACTGTCATTTGCGAGGAAACCTACCACTAATGACTGCAAGATCCAAGGTACTTTTGGGTTTCTAGATCCATGTCGTAGATGATGATTTGATGTCGATAGGAATAGATCCATCGGAAGGAGGGCATTAATGGATCCCACATCAACCGATACGAAATAAAGATCAATAGTCTGATATAATTTGGTAGAACTGTAAGATCCAACACTGTACACTGACACAAGGAAGGCCGACATGATTGGTCAGGAATATTTGAGAATGGTCGACTCGGTTTGAACTTCCCTTGAACACATAACATGACGCAGAATGGACACTTGGCAACATAGGACTTTCAGTAACCGGCCTTAATGAAATAAGCTAATGCCAGATGCATTAACGAAAGCTCCATTGGTGACGGGAAGGATAACCCATCGGTGGAGATCTGTTCAAAATACTGGTACATTTTCCTAAGGCAAATGCAGATGGTGTACTGACAGTGGATACAATATTATGTGCCGTGTTCAAGGGCGACAAGGACTGACTGTTGCAGTTTTCTTCGAAGTTTATAATATGAAGTGATTCAAGTCTCTCCCTTTTTGGATTTTTGTGTTTTTTAATTTTTATGCTTTTTCATTTTTTTAAATAGAATAAAGAATGTTATGATACATAGGAGGGAATGAGTGTTGCATGGGCGTACACCTATTCTCAAGAGCACGGGTTAGGCCAAGGCAAAGATCCATATTACAAACAAGGGCCAAGCTAGTTGTGCACACTCTTACAGTTGTTCCCTCCCAGGGTAGGCTATCTAAAGCAGGATTATGTGTCGACGGACGGTGAAGTAATACCATGTGACTGAAGTTATCCAATTTGGGGAAATGGCCAAGTAGGAATGGTTCAATGAGGTTTACTTCAACTTGAGTCTTGTGAAAAATGCCAAAATCATAGATCATCATGAATCATGGTCTATCTCAACTACCTGAGTCAAATAGTTCGAACTTTCAAAGTCTTCAAGTCTTGAAATCAAAACCATTCACTACCCAACAGTTCAGTTAGAAACTGGTTCAAATGTGCATTTAATATCTAAAAAGATAGCTAAAATTGAGGAATTATGCATCTTTCTATCATTCAAAAGGATATTGTATGTATGAATAAAAGATAAGAAATACTCATGATTTACCATATGCGTTTGTAGTGTAGCCGATGTATGAGAGGAGGCATCCTGAATTTCTAGAAGTTGTGAACCTTTAGTCTTTGATCTGCCAGTTGTGGGTTAGTTTTGATGTCGGACTAGAAAATTTTGAAACAACTTCTCATGTTTTCGAATTTTTCCAATTTTTTTCATTTTTTTTTATGAATTATTTTGGGTGTTATCTGTAAGAAAAATAATAAAAAAGGAGAAATAGTATTTACACTATTCTTTTTGGTGTGTGCAAAATTTACACACTTTTTGGGTTATGATGTAAGCTAGGTTATTTTGGTTTTACTTATGTCCTTAAATGATGTGTTCAATTAAATTGGCCATGAAATAATGTACATGCTTTCTTTTTGGTATGATGTTAATGACTTAGATGCCAATCAAATACATAGTTGGCCAAAGAATCAACCAAACTATTCAAACTTCTAGGAACGTGTATATATTCAATAAACTCGAAATGACGCTCTAAAAGATGTACTCGTAGAAACTTTCTAAACAGTGTAGGATGTCGAACCTTATACTGACCATTTAACTGGGATAGAACTAATTCTGAGTCCAGTTTGACGATCATTCGTTGGATGCCAAGGGTGATAGCCTTGACAAGAAGCTCAATGACTGCGCTATATTCTGCAACATTGTTGGTTGCAGATCCGAGAAAAATGCCTCCTAAACTAAGAACTTCATTATTAGGTGTGAAAACGACCCATGCGGCGGAAGCAATGTTTCGAGAACTACGATTGGCGCCATCCGCATATCCCAAATATGTGAAAGATTCTTCTACCATCTGCCAAAGTGACAATGCCAAGCAAGATAAGTGTGTGCCCTAAATAACTAATGTACAAAAGTTTATACAAAGAATACAACATAATACAACAAATGGTGCGAGGCATCAATGCCTACGCGAAGTATTTCTTCATAAGCTCCCTTTTTTAACACAGTTTTGACAACAAGTGAGCCAAACCATTTAGCTACAAATTTCCCTTCTCCTATTTTATCTTGGTTTTGGTCATAAACTAAACCACATCGCCTTTAGAAAAGACTCGGGGATGGGTAGACTTGTCATATTGTGTTTTAACCCTCTTCTTGTGTGCTTCTACATTTAGAGAAGCTTCCCTTCTAGTTTTATCCAAAGAATGGAGATGGAGAAGCCTTTATTCTTCTGCAGAAGTGTTGGGTAGGAGTTCGACTGCTATATTTAATGATGGCATTCCACATTCAATTGGCAACATTGCTTCCTCTCCATAAACCAGTTGGAAGGGAGTGAATCCGGTTGCGGTTTAGTGGTCGTTCGGTAGGCCCAAAGAGTAGTAAAAAACATCAAGTGCCAGTTATTCTTGTTTTTATTAATCGTCCTCTGTAACATATTTTTTAAAACCTTGTTGATGGCTTCTACTTGTCCGTTAGCTTGAGGGTAATATGGCGAGGAAAAGTCCTGCCGCAATCCTATCCGGTCTGTAAGTTCATCCATACAGGAATTCCTAAAATGACTTTCGTTGTCGGTAGTGATCTCTTTGGGTACACCAAACCTTGTTATTACATGATTGAATAGAAAGCATGCTGCAGTTTTACCCATGCAATTGAATGTAGGCATCGCCTCAGCCTACTTGGTGAAGTAGTCCACTTCTACGATGATGTAGTGGTGGCCATCGGCTGAAGGTGGGTTGACCCTCATAAAATCAATGGCCCATTTTGAAAATGGACCCATGGTTACTACGGGGTGTAAAGGAGCAGGATGTGCGTGCATTTTTCTTGTGTAAATTTGGCAAGGATGACACTTTTTGTCAGCATTCATGCAATCTTTGAAAATTGTAGGCCAAAAGTATCCTGCACGCAAAATTTTCAGGGCAGTTGCCAACCCAGAAAGATGACCGCCACATGCCCCAACATGGAAATCATTCAACACTTGTTCAACTTCCTCATGTACTAAACAACGTCTTAATATCATGTCTATTCCTCGACGGTACAAAGTATCCCCGATGATGAGGTATCTTTGGGCTCGATGTCAAATGTGGTGTCGTTAAATACTAGGAAATTGAGGATCAATCCTTTGGGTTTGGAGATATATGATGAATGTTCGATACCAAGGATCATAAGTTGCAATGAGCAATACATGTTCATCTGCCCAAGATTCAACAGATACAGTATCCTCCTCAATGGGTAACTCAAACATTAACTCAGCAAATGCTAATAATCTCTTGGCTTTGGCATTTTTGAATTCGAGGTCGAATTCTTGTAAAATTACTATCCATTTTGAGTATTTGCCACCAATGATATGGCGGGACAAAATGTGTCTCATGGGGTTCATTTCAGCCACTATGGTTGTTTTCCTTGGAAGTATGTAATGTCTAAGTCGTTGGACAACATGGACTGCTGCCAAGGCCAACTTCTCGACCTGAGAATACCTCAATTCGGGACCTGCAAAGCCCTTACTAAGATAGTAAATAACATGTTCTTGAGATGATTCATCCTCTTGTGCTAAGACCATTCCAATGGTGGAAGGAGATGCAACCAAATATAGTAGAAAGTCTCTATTATAGTTCGGTGGACTAAGCACCGGGGCGGAGACCAAAGCTTTCTTTATTTCATCAAATGAACGTTGAGCTTGGTCATCCCATATGAATATTGCATCTTGTTTTAACAGACGCATGAAACCTTTAGCTTTTTCAACAAAATTCTCGACAAATCTCCTCAAGTAGTTAGCTTTCGCTTGAAGGCTTTAAAGTTGAGTGATTGTTCTCGGGGAAGGCAACTGAAGTATTGCCGCAACATTGATGGGATCAACCATGATCCCCTTTTGGGACACTATGAACCCAAGTAACCTCCCAGAGTCCACACAAAACATGCATTTATATGGATTTAACCTAATGTTGTACTTGTGGCAGCGCTCGAAGATGGCTCGTAAATGGGCACTATGCTCAGCTCTCCTTTTAGATTTAGCTGCTAAGTCATCGAGATAAACCTCAACAATTTTCTTAATGTCGTGAAATGCGTATGACATAGCTCTTTGAAAAGTAGCTCCGGCGTTTTTAAGGCCGAATGGCATTTTTCGATAAGCGAAGGTCCCCCAAAAGCATATGAAAGCTGTCTTATGTTGGTCTTCCTTTTTTATCTGGATTTGGTTATAACCGGAGAAGCCGACCATAAACGAAAAGATTTCATTCCTGGCACATTCATCGATGATTTGATCAATGAAGGGTGTGGGATAGTTATCCTTGGGACAAGCTAAGTTTAGATCTCTAAAATCAGTACAAACCCGGATAGTTCCTTGTTTTTTGTTAACGGGAACAGGATTGGATACCCAATCAGTCAAAGGAATGGGATAGATGAATCCATCTTTTAATAGCTTTTCGACCTCGGCTTTAATGGCAACGGACTTCTTAGGGTTCACTGGACATAGTTTTTGCCGCACAGGTTTAACATTGGGATAGGTTTTGATCTCATGTTCCATGATACTGGGATCGATGCCTGGCATTTCTTCATAAGACCATGAGAACACATCACAAAACTCTTTAAATAAATCAGTATAAAGTGTTATTTCCTCAAGAGAACAATCCGCACCTATGTTGATGTTCTCAACAATGCCAGGTTTTACAGATATGTCAATTGGGATGGTTTTCGAAATGTTCGCCAAGTTTCCCTCCGAACTCACATTGTGTGTTTGAATAAGGCATTGGTATTTGGTCATATCATCATCAAAGTAAAGATTTTCAGGCTTGACTTCTAATGAATAAATTTTGGGAAGAAATGAGGATTTGTGGTGCATATCCTCCTAGGGTCGTTCCGAGATGTTCATGACCTCTAGGATGGCTTCATCCAAAGAGAAAGTCTGATCCAGGAGATCATGGGTACTATGAGAGTTCAAGGCCCAAACAGGTGAAGTATAGGGATCATATTCCTCCATCTTGGGAGGATTTTGATCTGGTTCTACCGAAGCCATTTGAATAGCTTGATAAGAGAGCTCTATGGCAGAAAAGGGAACACTACTCTCTATTTCATGGTGTGCAGAAGTATGTGTATTTCCATCATTCTTTTCATCTAATATGTTTTCTTTGGAGGTTCCAACTGATGAGGTGGAACCAACCTCCAATGTGGAGTTAGAAAAAACTCTTAATGGAAAGTACACTTCCGATGTAATGGTGAAAATCGGAGCAGTGTTAGGGGTCAATATTGGTGGTGGGATTGTGAAAGTTCCCATAAGGGATGAGTCTTTAAACATTCCTACCCCAATTTCTTGAAACATCGTCGTTGAATCCCCTACAAAAGGTACATTCGAGTGGAGACCAGTTTCAGGTGTGTAGTAATCTACTTGATTGATTGTAACAATCTTCCCTTGGTGGGGGAACTGAATGACTCAGAATATAGAAGATACTACAGCCGTCATTTTATGTATCCAACTGCGGCCCAATAGAAAATTGTAGTCTATGGGTGCATCCACTACCTCAACATCTACTTGAACTGTTTTTCCCCCCAGTTCAACTGGGCAAGCCATGATAAGTCCATGAGGTGGGAACGAATGACCATCAAATGCCTTGAGAATTGTGTGGGATGGTACTAAGGTGGGTGATCCCAAAGCTTTCCAACAAGCTAGTGACATGACACAAGTGGAGGCTCCTTCATCCACAACGGTTCAGCAAATATTCTGACCATGTGAAGTTACTTTAATTTGGAATGCAATTTGTGAGGGAAGCCTACATGTGGACTGTTCTAAGTCAAATGTGATCAAATTAGTGTCTGGTGGATCAATAGCGTCGATGGCAGACAATAGTGCTTTCCGTTGAGCGGGACAACTTTGCAACACTTCCAAGGCAGACATTGCACAAGGAGCTTGAGCTAAATCTTCAACCACATTGTCGTTTTGAGCAGCTCGCGCATTGGGGTTGTGTGTTGTTTTGCGGAGGACCCCTATTGGAGGTCGAGGAACCATGTCTATGGTTGGTTTCTCAATATTTAGAAAACCACTAGGTTGGGATCCAATTGTTTTAGCATCTTTTGAAGGCATGTCATAAGAACAAGCCCTTGTTTGAATATGGATGTCATGTTCACCAATTGTGAAGATATTAGCGTTGGGTGGATTGCCCCCTTGTGGGGGGTTTGCCTGGTTTCCTCCTGGTGGAGGTACTGGCGCTGCAACAACCATCTGTTGTTGTTGGGGGAAGGGTTGAGTTAGGACAGTAGGTTGTGGTTTTTGCCCTCCTCATTGTGCCAACATGCAATGAATATCATCCATATGAGGACAAAGATGAGTAGGATGATCCTCTTGGAAAATTTTGCAAGGGTACTTGTTTTTCCTACCTTCATGATTTCCTCCAGTAGGATTATTCACCTTAGTGCATCTCCTGTCCTTCGATTAGCATTGGGCTTCTTCTTCTGTTTCTTCTTTTTCCCTTTTGGGTTCGCAGTTTGAACCGTAAGTACTTCAGAAGTTTGGGTAGGAGTTGCAGTTTGCTGTGTTGCCTGGCCAGCTGTAGGTTGCGAATTTTGAATTGATATTTGTCCCAATTGTTGGGTAATCTATTCAAGTTGGTTAACGGATCCAATCACACCATCGGTATGAGGTCCTTTTGGCGGCCTAGCTGGGTCAGATGCAGGTCTTACAGCATGAGGTATCAAATCATAAAGTGTGCCCGGTTGGGAATATACTAAATCCATATGGTGAGCACTCTGAATGAGTTGTTCTTCAGTCATGGATCCTGACATGGATACATCTTTGGCAAGAGTAGGCAATAGTGATTTGATGAACCAATCTGCTAAGAATTTATTAGGGATTTCAGATTTGATAAGCCTTCGACATCTCCTCCACTCGTGGATATGGTCTGATATGTGAGTGGCGGTGGATTTCCTAAGTGAAGTTAAAAGTTCAGTTCCCGTATCATAGCAGATAGGTAATTGAAAATGTGTCAAAAATGCCATAGCTAAAGATTAAAATTCTGTGAATGTATTGTGGGGCAACTCAATGTGCCATTTTGCAGCATTTCCCATTAGGGCCCGCTGAAACAACCTCAACCTAATACTATCATCGACTAGGGAATTGGATGAACACCACAAATGGAATGTCATCACATGATTTGATGGATCTTCCCCTGGTTTTCCGTCAAACTTGGGTATGTCTGAGGGTATTTTGGTTGGTATGGTTGGACACCCATTCAAATGAAGAACAGGGTCATTAGTCAGCCGGGATAAATCCGGTAGATTCAATGTGGCTAGAAATGGTGCCGAAGCAAATGTTTGATATCCAGGTGAAGCTTGATGGCTCCACTGTTGTGGTCCTTGGGCTTGAAAAGCATTCCAAGCAGGATTACCTCCTTGCAGAGATTGCATCCAAAAAGGTGGGTTACTTCCTGAATGTTGTCCATTCCATTGTGGAATAAGATGCATGTATGGATTTCCCCCTTGTGGAGGTATGTTCCATTGAGATTGGTTACTTGGTGGAACATTACCACTCCATTGTGGCATAGGATTAATGGGTGGATTGCCCCCTTGCAGGGTTATGTTCCATTGAGATTGGTTACTTGGTGGAACATTACCACTCCATTGTTGGTTAGGATTCATGGGTGGATTGCTCCCTTGCGGGGGTATGTTCCATTGAGTTTGGTTACTTGGTGGAACATTACCACTCCATTGAATGTTTCCTTGGTTTGGATAAGCATTCCAAGGTTGATTTCCCCCTTGCGGGGGTGGTGCCCAAGAAGATGGGGTACTTCATGGAATCTTCCCACTCCATGTTGGAATGGGGTTGGTGGACGGGTTACCTCCTGGTGTGCTACCTGTTGGGGATATGGGATTGCCCCCGGGATTTATGCTAGGAAAGTTTAGATAATGGCTTCCAAAGGCACTTCCACTAACTTGTAGAGTATTACCCCAATTGGAATTATTGTTCCATGGTCCATTAATTCCACTATGGATATTGAGATTCCAAAGTGAAGGATTCCCCCCAGGGGTAGAACATGGAAGACTGTTTCGTATGC
This sequence comes from Larix kaempferi, assembly GCA_027924585.1. Classification (NCBI taxonomy): domain Eukaryota; kingdom Viridiplantae; phylum Streptophyta; class Pinopsida; order Pinales; family Pinaceae; genus Larix; species Larix kaempferi. The sequence goes on from BSBM01000602.1 coordinate 8,320,651, forward strand.
CAATAGGATTTTGGTTTACTCCTGGGTTGTTTTGACCTTGAGTAGCCAAACCATATGGGAAACCCAAGTTTGGTAAGGCACTCCCTCCAGTAGGGATTCCTGTAGGCAAAGTGGATGTACTTCCGGGATTGGAACCCGAAACTGTACCAATTGGCACTGAAGTGCCAATTGAACTTATGGTAGCGGCAAGTAAACTAACTGTTGGAGTTGTAGTAGAGGTCAAGTTGGAAGTGTTTCTACCTCCAGCAACCGTTTGAGGTTGTCATGATGTGGTCCCTTGTGGTCCTGATGAAGCCACAGGGATGTTGGAAGTATTGCTACCTCCAGCACTCGTTTGAGATGGTGCTGATGTGGTCCCTTGTGCTTCTGATGAAGCCATAGGGTTAGGTGTTGAATTTTGCATGTGTGCCAAACTTGCCAAAAGAGGATTGTTGGTGTGCAATGGTTCACTGATGTGGAGTACCACTGGGTCTGAAATATTTGTCAAAGGTGGATTTACGTGAGTTGCAATGTTGTCTTCTAATATTTCAACTTCAAATGGAGCAAGAGGATCAACAATTTCTGTGTTTTCCTGGGTAGGTGATGTTGCAGTATTTGTTTGATGTGTTTATGCTCTATTGTTGTTAATTGATGTTAGAAGTGTTTCAGTTTCAAAGTCAATATATTTTGTATTTTGTATCCGTCTCCACGATGTAGTGGAGCCTTCAATTTCTGGTGACTCACCTCTATGCCACCGTGATTGGCGGATTGGGAGAGAAGCCACTTTGAAGAAATTTAATAAAAGGATATGTTTAAATTTTTTTTTGAAAAAAGAATCAAACAATCATATGGCTTTCTAGACTCAACAAAATAAAAAGTGTCCACACAGTAAAAATTCCTAGAGATTTCAAGCAAGCAAACTTACTCTTCCAAAGAACCGAAGCTCAGTGAAAATTTGGATTGGAGGGCCTTCCGAAACTAGTAGCTGCTAAGGGAAGTCAAGTCCCCATACAATTGCTAGAAGCAAAAGTGTGAGAAACAGTTACAATAAACTTTAATTGCCAGGGGTGCAAGCGTTGGTTCCTGACCAATCACCCTCCCAAGGAGTAAAAGTTCCAAAGTCTGTCTCAAGTATTGCAAGTGTGTCCCACTCACAATAGCCTATGTGATATCTTAGGAATAGCCACTAAAGTTACCACTTCACAATCGACGGTTGGGCGGAACAGTTGTAAGTCGAGGACAACTCTCATAACCAGGAACTCTAGAAACAGTGATGTCACCCCCAGGACTTGTCACTGAACATAGAATCCCCTCGATAAGCTCATGTCCCACTAAATAATCAAAAGGGGGGAACCACCCTTTACTTATCCAGATTGACCTCGTGCTTGACTCATGTTTCAGAAGCGCTTTCCCGACATGCGTTTTTGCTACTAATGGATTTACTCTCTTTAATCAATGCTAGTTTCAAAGTTTTACAGCCCAGGAGTGTTAACTCTCCAAACCTAATCCGGGGCACTAACCTAAACTTGTTGGTGATATGAAAATCAAAAGTTTGTCAATTTTAGATTAAGCGCCAATTTTAAGGGTAGTTTGCTCAGTTTCAGGAGTGGAAGTGAAACTGGTGGTGTTTTGACTCGAAAACACAATGAACCACACAATGCAAGATGCTCACTATGCTACCTTTCAATTCGATGAATATTCTAAATTAAGGAAGAGTTAGAGGTTCATGAGTTTCTTTCAGACATGCAAAATTTATGGTAGATTTCATATGTTCATGCACAGTTTTTTCTGAAATATGGATAATGATTGATGTGTAAAGACCAATGTAACCCAAACAGATATCTCAAGTAAACATGAATCTAATTCTATTACTTGGGGGATCCCTGTTTCTCATTCACAAGATCGCCATAAGGCCCAAGTGAAGAGGATACGCAGAGCCCTTTGGAATGCTTATGAATTAAATTCTAAACTATTACAAGTGAGATCCACTTGCTCATTCACAAGATCACCATAAGGCCCAAGTGAAGAGGATACGGTGGCTCAAAAAACTGTATGCGAAAATTAAATCTACTCTGTTACAAGTGAGATCCATTTTCTCATTCACAAGGTCACCATAAGGTGCGAGTGAAGAGGATACGGTGACTCGATATAAGATGCTTTGAAAAAATCAACTACTAAACTATTACAAGCAAGATACACTTTCTCATTCACAAGATCACCATAAGGTGCGAGTGAAGAGGATACAGTGCCTCATACACAATATATCAAGAAAACTGGACTCTAAAGGTGCAACTCTCTCTAATTGTGCATGCAAATTATGAAGAAAATTCCAATTGCGAAACAAAATGTAAATAAATGAAAGTTTATTTATGTTTTTCGGAAAGAAATTATCTTCAACTTATCTCACAATGTGATGTTCAAGGTTTGTTTGTCAATGCAAATGTGATTAGATGATCCTTTCAATATGGTTTTGATTGGTTTTTGGTTTAATGTTTCCAAGAAGCATGTGCATGAGGGTCTTAAGCAAAAAGATCTATTACACATTTAAAGAAAAATTTAAAAAGAAATTGCAACTTGGATTACTTTTAAAGGTTCATGAAAACGAATTTAATCCAATTTAAGCAAAACTTTTCAAAAGAATTCCTAAACTTTTTCAAAAAGAAAAATTAACTAATTCCTTTTAAACTAAAATCAAAAGATTGTCACTCCAACTATGCAAAACTTTTTTAATCCAGATTATGCAAACTATGCAAACTTTGAATTCTTTTTTAATCCAAATTATGCAAACTTTGAATTTTTTAAAGCTTTGTCAAAAGGATTAATACATGTTTGGAATTGTATTCCTTATTGCGCGGTTTTTAAATGGAGATTTTGTTTGTGAACATGATTTCATGTAAACTTTAAACCAGCTTTCAACACTATTGGCATTTTATGCAGCATATTCCAACATTAAACGCTACAGCATTCCATGCAGAGTTTTAAGGATGACAGAGCTTCAATGGCAGAGGTTGAAGATTTGTGGTTTTCAAAGTTTAATACCCTGAGATTTAACACAGAGCTAGAAGAAGTTTAACACGCAGAGTTTGAAGCTTTCACGCAGGGGGTATCTACAAGATCTAGTACTGGTAACACAAGAGTGGATTCGAACCTGCAATCTATGCTGAGATTCATACTGGTTTTAACGCAGAGAGTAATGATGGTCTTCAAAGTTCAATGCAGAGTTTCAAGATCTTCCAAATCATTGCAGGGTTTCAAGAATTTCAAGGCAGAACTTTAAGATACTTCATCGTGGAGCTTTGAAAAGCTTTAACACGCAGTTTAAAGAAGTTTGAAAAAGCTTTCACAAGCAGAGCTGAGCTTAACACGTAGGGTATGAAGAGCTACTAACAATGCCTTCACAAGAAAACACGCAGAGGTAGAAGTTGTACGGTATTCAACGTTTAATACCCTGAGATTTACAATTCAAGTAGAGTTTTGATAGTGAATTTAGTAAGTTCGAAGATCAACGATACACATTCCAGGTTTAATGGCAGAGTGTTAAAGAAATCACGCAGAGCTTTAACGTTTCAAGATCTATGCAGGGTTTAAGAAGACACACAAAGTTATGAAGATCTTTAACGCTTATTGCTGAGATTTAAAAGCTTTCATGCATAGCTGGAAAAGGCTTTAACACGCAGAGTTGGAGACAGTTGAACAGCAATAGCTTGAAGTTAAACATGCAGAACTGCTAAGAAGGACAGTGCGACCAACTCTCAAACATCAAGAAACTCAGATTTGAATGCAATTTGAGGTTATTTGATGAATTAGAGGTGTAGTTAGGCTAGTCTTAAGCTTCTTAAGCTGGATCTTAGGGTCTTTTAGTGATCTTTAAGCCATAAAGGAGTAAATCTGAAGAAAGAACACCACAAAAATTGAAGAAAAATCAAGAAATTTCAACAAAATGTATGGTCGCCAATCTCATAACAGCAAATAGTGTGGGGACTTGTCTACTATATTTTATCTATTTTACTAAGAAGTGTTGAGCCTCTATGTTAGCATATTAAAATGATTATTACAAGTCATTAATCAGATCTACATTCATTCATCGATTAAGATAAGCAAAGCTAAGATCTAATGCCACTTTAAACATCTAAATCATGCAAGATAAGCAACATTCAAACATTCAAATGGAACAAACTTGAATCATTTCATATTAAAACAATGAAGAGATACATTCCTACCATGGATCTTGGTGTGAATCCCTCCTCCATTGCCATAATTTTCCTTTCTCCACCCTTGCTTTTGAAGAAATTGAGCTTCTCCTCCTTCAGAATCTTTTCAGCATGCCTTTGCTCTTCCTTTGTGTCTTTTACAATGCCTCCCATGCCTTTCTTATATAGCATTGGGAAATAAGCCTTAATCTTTTCTTCTAAATGTGGGATTACTCATTTCCCCATTTTAGATTATTTTAACCTGAAAACCCACTTTTCCATAGTCTTTTAGGCTTTTTGCACAACTTGACATACTTTTAGCACAATTAATGTACTTTAATGCATTCTTCTTCACTTTTTGATTGATGTAGCTTAGTTTCGGACCTTTGGTGAGCGGTTCATTTACTGAACTTGGTCTCTTAAGTTCCGACTTTCTTCACCTAATCCTTCCATTTATGGGAGAAATGATTAGATCAGAGAGGATTTGTCTCTGAATGTACTTGTGTTTTGTCTTCATGTTGTGGGCGCATAGTAAAAATGTGCTTCTTTTGTCACATGACTAGGGGTGTTAATTTGATTGTTAACATGTCCCTAGACCACTCACATGGTGTATCAACATTATCTAAATGTTGGTCTTCTTGAAGCCAAGAAAGAAGCCCTAGGTTTGGGCCCTTCCTTAGTAATTGTTTCTGATGATGATTAGGCCTAGTTCATTTTTATGGTTAGTTTGAGGGCCTGTTTGCACAACCTCTATTTTAATTTTTCTAGTCATAACCCTTGCCTTGTGGGGGAATCCTCTATTAAACTAATTTCCAGACTATTTCTTCTTAGTTTAGTTAGCTATGCTTCTCATACTTTTTCATTTTTGGGACAAATGTTCTACCTCTAACATTTGGACACACCATGCAACTAGATGCTCTAGTCTTGACATGTACAACTCTTTTCTCTAGATTAATAGAAATTCGAACCTTACAAAAAGAGAAAAAATCAAAGCTAGCTTAAACTCAAGCACAAGGAAAAACAAATGATTGGCCACAATAGATGAAGTCCTCTTTTGACATTGAAGTAATTAACACCTCATCTATGTGTTGATGTTCTCCATGGTTCCAGCATCGGGCATACATTCTGCAGATCATTCTCCTGGATGGGTTCACGACCCATAGAGAATGGCCCCTTCATATCCCTTAACTATGTATCTTATGGCTAGGATTCTTAGCCTCATCTAGTCATGTGTTGACTAGAGTGGTAGTAGGCTAGAGGTCACATTGCGTACTCCATGTGGGAATGCTCTGTAGCAGGAGTGATCTATTCTTATAGATTGAGATGACTTGTCTATGTTACAAGGATATCTTATCTCTTTGTATATTAGACAAAGTCTAATCTAATGTTGAATTTGACAATTGGCTCTAAGAAGTGTCCAAGACTTCTTAAAGTATGGTCAAATCAACATTAGAGCTCTAGTGAAAGAATGTGACCGCATGTGAGGAGATATCAACGAGGATAACTTTTATATGATGAATAAATAACCAAGGAGTCAATACAATCCATTGAAGAAGTCCCAGAAAAAGTGGAAAACAAGAAAGAGCACAACTACCCCAGTAAAAGGGGTAAATTGACCCTAGAAGACAAAATGAAAAGTCAGATTGAAAGATAAATAAAGAATAAATAAAGGTACAAGTCGGCCTCAAGAGTAAAAATCAAGTCAACTAAAGAATATAAATAGAAGTATTCTCACACTTCATTTGACACAGTCAAGTAAGCTTGTCTCTCTCAATTGGTGCACACTTCTCAAGGAAGACAAGGGAAGTTCACTAGAAGCATATTTTGGGGGTTATCTTATTCTCTTATTCTCTTGGAAGATTATCTACCCTCGCTAGCGTTTATTGTGAAGGAGGTCGAACCTATCTTGTGCTAGGGTTCAACTTCATGATTGGTATTGTTCTTGTATTGGATTAATTTATTCTGAGAAAATTTTGTTGGGTAAATCCACATGGCCATAACTCATGTAAATCCACATTGACTTAAAAGTTAAAACTCAAAACACTTTGATTGCAATAAATTAGAAATCAAGTACTCCCAGTTCAAGCAACGTCAATTGGCAAAATCAACAAGACAAACTAGGACAGTTCAAGGTTGTTACAGGGCAGCAATTGGATGGCAGATTAGTGAAAATCAAGCTAAAGAATGCAATGATGAGTGGACCCTCATCTCAAGAGGGAAAATTGGGTGGACAATTTCTGAACACATGGGAAACCTTTTTATGGTTGGAGAGATAATCCAAACAATGAACATGTTCCCATACCTAATGTGGAACCTAATGAGGACATGAACTTTCATGCAAATGTTGTGAATCAATACATAGAGGATATATCACCAAACCATCAAGCTAAAAATAAGAATTCCCTCAATAGCAAGAAAAAATATAGTATTGCTACCATAAATTTAAATAAATTAATTGCTACCATGTGCATCACTCGAAACAATCATTTTGGCAAGAAAACAAACATCTAAGAAAGAGGTACAAGGAACTAACTTGACCATAGGTAAGTACAACAAGATCTTGGAAATTGAAATTTTTGTTTTTTCCAAAGGATGAAGCTATGATTTAAGACAAATATAGTTATGATCTAAGATTCACACAAAAAATTTCCAAAGAGTGAAATCTTAGCCAATGATAGAATCTTGTATTCAAATCTAGGAAATTCTAGGGAAGTATGAAGTAGGAATAAGGATGGTAGCACATGTTGTGCCACACATAACACTTTTATTGTCAATCAGAGTCTAATTCACTATTGGCCATATTCAAAATAGTGATGTAGGTCAAAAAATACAAGTGTTCAACTAATATGAAGCTTATAATCGATGGAGTGTTTAAGGGCTCTTTTAGGATTAATGCCACTTGGAGGAACCCTAAGGGAAATGATATCTATAAGAAGAGCTATCCCCCATTCTAAAACACATCTAATATGCTTGAAAGATTCAGTCAATGAGGGTTATATTCTAATCATGTCGGTTGTTTCACTATTAGTATTCTCATAGTGTTTTTGTTGACCACTTTTCATGATGTTTATTGTATGTATGCATATGGGATGAATGAAAAAAAGAGAAAAATAGAACTGGAATTGAACCAAACCCTCATCAACAACCAACTTTTAAATTATGTTTACAAAGTCATGTGTTGGAGTGTTATTTAAAAGTCTTTAAGCAACAAAATCGTATATAAATCCATTTAACTCAACTCTAAGACATATAATTTTTTAAACACAATATAGGTCCCAAATAAATTATGTATGGAAACCAAAAGCTTCGTTTTGTTGGGTTACAAAGTTATGAACTCCACCGAGCCAAACTAGCATTGGTGAACAAATAATAATACCTAATATCAATAAGTCAACCACACGGGGAATTTAAAAATAAATAAAAAAACACAAGTCTAACCAACACTAAAGGCCACTTTTGCAAACTTAATTTAACCAATTTAAAATAATTTAAAAAATAGAACTCTAAGGTAAAGATTGAAATGTAAAAATAAATGGATATGCTATACACATATGTAGGTCCAACTACTCCACCTCAACAATGAACTTTGTTAACACAACTAGCAATATTGTTACTCAGTGATGTAAACTAGATGTAAACCAAATGGTTAGTTAATTTTAAAATGGTTTTAGTATGTTTTTTCTTTGTCAAATCAATGGTGTGATCCACACATTTTGGTTTAGCAATTTTGAAAGCTTGAAATATAGTTTATGTGGAGCTCTTAACAAAAGAAAAGATAAAAACCATAGTAATATCAAAGCAATTGTTTTCCAAACATTTGAAGCAAACGTACCAACATAAAGAAGAAATATAGAAAGAGGCTTGGTGGAAACAGTTTTGAAAACAATGGAATGAAATATGTGACAATACTCCAATATATAAGAAAATATCAATGAAACATTTATCAGAAATAAAAGATGCACCAATACAATCTATGTACTTTTTCATTGTAAAAAACTATGTCAAAATTGAATAGTTAACAATGAAAAAAGCGTCGTAAAAAAACACGGGTTTCTAAAAAAATGACAAAAATAGACACCTAGATTCATGGTTTTACCCAAGAACAAATACATGGAGTGACTTGGAACTTCCAAAGAAGTTCAAGTTGTAATGGTAAATATATACGCAAACAAAAGAACCCTTTTGTTTTTGTGGAAGAGGTCTAGATCAAACTGAAAGAAGAGGTTTAGAAACAAAAAGAAGATAGCTTCCCAAATGATTGTTGTCCCATTTCAAAATAGGCCATATTTGGTTTAATTGTTGGCACCAATTCTTGGGTCATTTCCTGATTTTCAAGAAATAACTTCCTGCTTCCCCTAGGAGAAGATGTTTATTAACATTTTTAGCAAAAATCCCAAAAAAACTAATGAGGGTAAAGAAAAAAAATCAATGACATTGTCCTTGTGCAAAAAATGATGCTCTTAAAATGTGGACCTTCTTGAAAGCAAAATTGAGTTATGCTATTTTTTGTCATCATTTCTTTATGCATCCATCTAATTTTACTCTAATATATAGTTGTTTATGATCATCACATATACATTTAATGCCATCTTACTCTATAGTAGAGGCTATTTGTAGTCATTTACAAAATTGTTTAGACTTACTAAACTAAAACCATTATACTTGTTATCTCATAAGTTGATATTATTTAAACAAATATGATGTTTGACCAATGTTTGAACATGGTTATACCAATGTATAAAATGAATAGTATACATAATGAAAGATTACAATACATAGGTTACTTTTGTATTTTATTGTTGAACTTGATTGATGTAATAATTCACAATTTGACTTAAGTTTATGTTAGCTTTAATAATAATAAACTACATTAAATGTATAGTATGTAAGCTTGAGTGAAAATTTTCAATTAATATATGTTATGACTCATGATTAATGTAGACTCATAAATTTAAACTCACTAAACTCAAATTAAACAATAACTTGAAAGCTATGTCACATTTCAAAGTATGAATAAAAGACTAATTCTTTGGATTCATAGCGTTGTGGGATCCTTATGTATCACACACAACATTTCACCATGGTAGTGGACGTTGGAAATCTTCTTAGTTTGCAACTTTATGCATGACATAGTCGTGACATAGTCATTGCCCATCCTATGGCGCAATCGAGCAAAATAAACTTGAAAATGTAGCCATGTAATGAATAATCTTCGTGTTTAGTCAATAAACACAAAAATAACTTGTTACCACCCAGTTAGCACATGATGATTAGCAAACAGAAGATGGCAAAGACCTAGGAAACCTTCAATTCCATGATCCAGCTCAAGCACTCTTCTAGTCCTTGTTTTTTTATCTTGTGCATCTCTTTTTCCCATGGTCAAAAGATTATGATTGTAAAATGGCATGACATCCTATTATATGTGTGAAAGGTCTAGCCCAAATGGATTACCTATCTTAGTACTGCTTTGGAGTGTTTTTTTCACCTGTATGAACTTAGATCCTAGTGATCAAAGTTTATCTAGCTTTCTTCACTCAATCCTCTTGTTAGGAACCCATGTCAACCCTTCTCTTTACGTTGTTAGTATATTGTTGTTGGACACATATTCTTTGTAAGTCGTCCCGTGAGTATATTTTATTATCCCACATTGTTAGTATATTGTTGTTGGACGCATATGCATTGTAAGTCGTCCCGTGAGTATATTGTATTATCCCACATTCATGGGGAGTAATAGTTGTTTAGCTTAGACTTAGTATATAATACATGTTGAGGCCAATGAAGGCATCCACGAGTTATTTGTATTGAGCTTGCTCAAAGGAGGTTGCCCCCTCGAAGTGGCCTACGATCAATAAATTCCTTCTGTGTTCTGCTATTTCTGATATATCATGCATTTTCATTATTTAATTGCTGGAGGTTCCTCACATCTGGTATCATAGCACTTTCTTTGGCTCGCTGGGTGGAATTTCTGCCAAAAAAAAATTTCGCATCTGTATTGTTCCTTTCAATTTCAGGTTTAGATCCAGGAATAATTCCTATCCGCTTAACTGTGGGAAGTACTTGGGCATATCCCTAAAAATCATTATGAGGAGTATCACAGGAACCCTGAAGTAGCTGACCCATTAAGAGGACCTGCTAGCGAAAAGGGAAACAACCCCTACCTGATTGTCTAGTTCCCAGTCGTGAGGTAAACCAAGAGTTGTCGTTTATGGCAAAGCAGTTATCAGTTTTACCTGAGTCGTGGAGTGAGGGGTATTGCCCCAATACGCAAGTCGTTAGACAACATTTGTAGTTGAGTGAATCCCCTGAACCTTTAGGAAGCCAAGCATACCAAGGGTCCATATCTATTGACAACTGATAAATATTAGATTGCATCTATCAAGAGCAGTTACAGATCGATTCCGAGCCATTGCAGATCAATTCCGAAAGAAAAAAAAGGTATAATTTTTTGTTTTTTCACCATATCTTCTTTGCTTTAACTCCATTTCCCTTGAAAAATCGTTGGCACCCTTACAATTCCATTATGCATATTTCCTTCCTAAGGACCCTATCCCAAATTCCACTTCCCAAAGCCAGAAATCCCACATCTGTCTATTTTTAGGGTTTGCCATAACTTCTTCGTTTTTCACTCAATCGCCTTCAAATTTTACCACGGCGTTCATTTCCAATTTCAACTTCTTTGTCCTCACTTCAATGGTGATGATCCAATTGGATGGATATACCAGGAAGAACAATATTTCAGTTTGCATAATACTTTTGATGTCAACAAATTTCCACTTGCATCCTTTCATTTGGAACATGAATCCCTTCAATGGTACTGCGGGTACATCAAGGCTCATGAAGAGCCAACATGGACATATTTTTGCCAACTGCTTTTGCAACAATTTGGTCCTAGTGATTTTGATGACTTCACAGGAGGACTCACTAAACTTCACCAAATTGGCATTGTGCGAGAGTATCAAACATAATTTGAGAAACTGGCCAATCACACAGAAGGATTGCCTGTTGAATTTTACAGGAGTTGTTTTGTCAGTGATCTGAAGGATGCAATCCGATCTGAGGTTAAAATGTTATGTCCCAGCACAATGATGGAAGCCCTAGGGTTGGATAAGTTGGCGGAGGACAATATCACAACCCAACAACACTCCAAATCCACTTTTGTTCCATTAAGAAATATGGTTTCCCAATGACCTCCCATCACGTCATCTCCTATAGCAACTCCTATCAATCATTTGTCTGAAGTAGAGATGCGGGCACGTTGAGAAAAAGTGCTTTGTTATAATTGTGATGAGAAATTCACTCAGGGACATAGATGTGTTGAGCAAAAGCTCTATCTCTTGTATGTGGATTCTCCGCCTGCAACTGAAATTGGTGAAGAAGCTCTAGATACAGTAGATGATCAGGTCGACATTCAACAGCCGCCTATTGACCCTCCTTCTCAGGACGACCACCCAGAGATATATTTCCATGCTTTAGCCGTAGTCACCACCCCACAAACAATGCGGGTCAAGGGTTACTTCAAGAAGCTCCCTCTTACAATACTCATTGATTTTGGTAGCACTCATAAATTTATTGACCCTCAGATCACCAAATAGGCAGATTTTTTTGTCTATCCTTGCTCCAACTTTGAAGTCATGATTTCCAATGCGGGCACCTTACCTTGCGAGGGGAAGTGTCGCAATGTGCATATCTCTATTGGAGAATATTATAACCTGCACTCCGACATGTTTTCCTTGCCCTTAGGTGGATGTGATGTGGTTTTGGGCGTTCAATGGTTATGCACACTTGGCCCCATCTTATGGTATTTTGTTGAACTTTGGATGCAGTTTTCAGTCAATGGGAAAAAACACACATTGAAGGGATTACAACTAGGGTCTCTCAGCATCATCAGTTCACATCGCATGGAAAATATCCTTAAGAAGAATTCACATGGTGTCATCGCTTAGCTCCATTCTATTAGATGCACCCATCAACGGTCTCCACTACTCCTTTGGATCTACAACAAATTTTGGATAGATATGCATGTGTTTTTCCTGAACTAGTGGGATTTACACCTTCCAGACCAGAGGACCATCGTATTCATCTCATTCCTGGAATCGTTCCTCCCAACATCATGCCCTATTGCTACCCATTTCACCAAAAGACAGAGATTGAAATGCTCATTTGGGACTTACTGAAGCAAGGTATTATTCGTCCTAGTACCATATCCTTTTCTTCACTAGTTCTTCTTGTCACGAAAAAAAGATGGGTCATGGCGCCTTTGCATTGACTTCCGAGCACTTAATCACGTCACAATCAAGGATAAGTTTCCAATTCATGTTGTTGATGAGCTTCATGGTGCTCATTTTTTCTCCAAGTTGGATCTTCGTTCTGGGTATCATCAAATTCGGGTTCATGAGGATGATATCCCTAAAACAGCTTTCCGCACACATGATGGCCACTATGAGTTTTTGGTCATGCCATTTGGCGTCACTAATGATCCTTCCACATTCCAGGCATTGATGAATAAAATATTCCGGCCTTACTTGCGGAAATTCATTATGGTCTTCTTTGATGATATCCTCATCTATAGTAAAACATGGGTTGAGCATCTCCAGCATTTGGATCTTGCATTGCAACTTTTCTCTGATCATCATCTCCATGCCAAACAGTCTAAATTTGTTTTTGGATAGGAGGAAGTAGAATATCCTGGGCATATTATTTCAGCACAAGGGGTTCGCGTGGATCCTACCAAAATACATGTCATGAAAAATTGGCTGCACCCTCAGACACTCAAGACCCTTCGTGGTTTTTTGGGATTGACTAGCTACTATCGCAAGTTTGTCAAGGATTACGGGAATATTGCAGCTCCATTAACCGCTCTATTGAAAAATGATGCTTTTACATGGACACATGCTACTGAGTTTGCATTTGATAAACTGAAACAAGCTATGTTTACTACACCTATTCTAGTTATGCCCGATTTTTCCAAGCCCTTCACTATTGAGAGTGATGCTTGCGACAATGGACTTGGTGCTATTCTCCTTCAAGATGAACATCCCATTGCGTTCACCAGCAAAGCCCTTTCCGGTAAGAATTTAGTCGCCTCTACATATGAGAAGGAAACGATGGCTATTTTGCATGCAGTACAAAAGTGGTGGCCATACCTACTAGGGAATCCTTTCTACATCAAGACTGATCACCAGAGTCTGAAATATTTCCTGGAACAATGGGTCTCCTCCCCAGCACAATAGAAATGGGTTAACAAAATCATGGGTTATGACTATGAGATCACTTACAAGAAGGGTAAGGACAATCTTGTGGCAGATGCTCTTTCTCGCACATTTGATGACCAAGTTTCTCTTTAAGCTATTTCTATGCATGTTCCCAATTGGTTGCAATCTGTTCAACAGGGCTATGTCAATGACTCCTCATTATCTCAAATTATCCAATGGTTGGCCAACAACCCTTTTGTTGTACCGCATTACTCTTGGGATGGTGCTTCCTTGAGATACAAGGGTCGTCTGGTGCTTCCTCAGAGCACAGATCTTCAACAGGATGTCTTCTATGAACTCCTTACTTCTCCATCGGTAGGGCACTCTGGGTTCCTCAAAATGTATGAACGGGCATGGCGTAACTTATTTTGGAAGGGAATGAAAAGGAAAATTCAACAGATGGTGGCTAAATGTGACACCTGCCGTCACAACAAGGGTGAAATGACACTCCTTCCAGGATTGCTCGAACCCTTTCCCATCCCTACACGGATTTGGATAGATATTTGTATGGATTTCATTGAAGGGCTCCCTAAATCTGGAGGGAAGACACTGATTTTGGTTGTAGTTTATCACCTCTCCAAATATAGTCATTTTTGTGCCCTCAGCCATCCCTATACCGCCTCCTCAGTCGCACATATTTTCCTGGACCAGAACTTTCGTCTTGATGGAATCCCTTCTTCTATTGTCTCAGATCATGATGCAACTTTCACCAGTCATTTTTGGACAAAATTTTTTCACCACACTGGCACCAAACTACAGATGAGTTCAGGGTATCACCCACAAACAGATGGTCATACTAAATTTATCAACAAATGTTTGGAAACTTATCTTCGTTGCTTCACCTTTGAACAACAACATCAATGGGAAAAGTGGATCCCTCTCGCAGAATGGTAGTACAATACCTCCTACCACAATGCATATAAAATGACTCCATATGAATCAGTCTATGGTCAGGCACCGCCAGTGATTCTTCCATACACCCCTAGCAATTCACTAGTTCAGGCAGTTGACACGGTTCTTCGAACCCGCAAGCAGATTCTTCTCATTTTGCAGGACAATCTTCAGATGGCAAGAAATCGAATGAAACAATAGGTCGATCAACACCGTTCTGAGTGCACTTTTCAAGCAGGTGATATGGTTTTTCTTCGTCTACAGCCTTACAAGCAATCCTCCCTGAAACTCAAAGGGTGTCATAAGATCGCTCCAAAGTTCTATGGGCCATATAAGGTTCTTCAGAATATTGGGTTCATTGCTTATAAATTGGAACTTCCTCCTTCCCGCATTCATCCAGTATTTCATGTCTCTTGTCTAAAGAAAGTTCTTGGCACCAACATCAGAGCACAGACTGTTTTACCATAACTGGATAATGAAGTATCCATCATTTTGGAGCCGGAGACCATCCTCAATAGGCGCACTCGTCAACTTCTTTGTCGATTCATCACATAGGTATTAATTCAGTGGCACGGAATGCAACCAGAGGATGCTACATGGGAACCACTCCTTCATATTAAACAACAATTTCCACATCTAAAGCTTTGAGGACAAATCTTTTTCTAAGGGGGAGGGGATTATAGGAACCCATGTCAACCCTTATCTTTACTTTGTTAGTATATTGTTGTTGGACGTATATTATTTGTAAGTCATCCCGTGAGTATATTGTATTATCCCACATTGTTAGTATATTGTTGTTGGACGCATATGCTTTGTAAGTCATCCCGTGAGTATATTGTATTATCCCACATTCATGGGGAGTAATAGTTGTTTAACTTAGACTTAGTATATAAGTACATGTTGAGACCAATGAAGGCATCCACGAGTTATTTGTATTGAGCTTGCTCAAAGGAGTTTTCTTCCTCGAAGTGTCATGCGATCAATAAATTCCTTCCGTGTTCTTCTATTTATGATATATCGTGCATTTTCATTATTTAATTTTTGGAGGTTCCTCACACCTACAAATCCATGAGTATGTACTAATGCATCTATCTCAGGATGATATCTCAATCCTTATTTCTATTGCCATTAATTAGTGTGTCACCATGTTTTTCCTTGTAAAAAGTGTCTTTTTACATCCCTATGGGGGTAAATATGTAATAATGTTGTAAAATGTTCTCAAGGGGGGTGTCAAACACCTTAATACATCTCTTAAACCCCTTTAGATACACATGAGAAGACTAGTGCACCTTTTCTAGGAAAAATTTACATAAATTATGGTGTCAGAGACCTTTTCCTTGATTTAAGAAAAATGAAAACTCCTTTTGGGGGCGCACTCTCCTAGAGATCTAGTTCACTACAAGAGCATTGCATGTCAATTCAGTCAAGTGAAGTTGACCCCTCATCTCTCCACAGTTCACTCCAGAGGTGGCGCATGAGGGCCTTCTTAGTCTTAGTTCACCCTAGAGGTGGCGCATGAAGTCCTATTCAATGCTAGTTCAATCTAGAGGTGGTGCATGAGGGCCTACTTAGTCTCAATTCATTCTAGAGATGTCATTTTAAGTCTCCTAGAGGTGATGCATTGGGTCCCAGTGAGATCCAGTCAATCACTAGAGTTGGTGCACTCCCTCCTACATGCATGGGACATCTAAGGAGGGCACATTCTCTCCATTCTTGATATAAAGGCAACATACCCCTCTCATTATATTGTGGGTTGAAGCTCAGAGCTCATTTGTAATACTCTTTGGAGATCAAGTACTATGTTAATAAACAAAGGATTTGGAGGCTATATCAAGACCATCTTCTCATATGTGTGGATGTTGAACTTGCCATGTGTTTATGAGGTAAACTATTTTATTGTGGTTGTTAATTCATCTATCTTATATTAGGCCTTTGAAAGAGTACTACTACTCAGTAGGGTAAGGTTATTTCTCAAGTGCATGCTTAGTTAAAACCTTATTTTAATTTGCTTGTTACATGGATAGGTGTTTGTTGGAAGGGGATATTGGCCCTCTTATGTCATTAATAAACTAATGTATTATGTTCTAATTAAGGAGCAGTTGGAGCAGGTGCAACCGATCCAACCATATCCAATATGTATAAAACACCTTCAAGATGAATAATATGATTGACCGAACGTTCAGTCCAATACTTGTTCTCTTGATGGTGGTTGTGTATGCTTATTCTCTGCTTGAATGTCTGTGCAATCCCTTAGATTACAACAATGGCGTTTTTGCCTCCTTTACTCAGTCTGGGTGACAGAAGCAGCGAGTGAGGGTGATTCGAACCTGAAACGCAATCGTGAGATGTTGGAAAGAACCTGCAAGAAAGAGTGATTGTGTGTACATAAAGAATTTTGCCAGAAATATTGCTCGTGTGTTCACACAAAAATGTCTCCTGCAAAAAGAAAGGGTTACTGAATTAGATGAGCACCCGTCGACCAATGCATCCCACTGATTGAGCACTAGTGCTGCAAAATACATACACTAGCCTGGATTCATTGTTCATGTGGTGAGCACCATTTAATATATTAAAGCTATAATATATTTATCATCTTAGATGTTGTTTTCACTTATCAAATTGGTCAACCAGAAAGCCTTTTATTATACAAACAAGATTGCACTTGTGGATTTGATCTAGTCGATAATCGTTCACATATGTTGATAATGAGAAGCTTGTGCTATAATGAGAGTTGTTCAACTTGCATATTTTGTAATCCATTCCATTTTATTGAAGGATAGCGGTCAATATTGTTGTTATTAAATTTGGATGAGGGTGGTGCTTGAGCAGTAAAAAGGGAACAGTCAGCTGTCTAGATGATCTAGCAATCCCATAAGTTAAAAATTGATCATCTTGCACGTTATGTTCTTTGGTAGTGAACCATTGATTGAACTGTCGATTATACCAAGAACACTGTCCGTCGATTTGTTGCACCGACTAAATACATTCATTCCATGATTCGCCCGTCAATCGCCGTTCTATTGTTCGTTATGCTACTATGTTTTTTTTTGTAGGAATCGAATTTAACACTGTATATCTTCTCGACCAGAAGACTCCATGCAACTCTTATCATGAATTGTGTATGACAGTCATTGAATTTATTAATTATCAAACATCTATTGATTTGTTTTGGTGTGGAGTTGCGTGATGTGTAATTCTAAGAAACAGCCCCACCACCAATTGATGTGGAAGTATAATCGACTGCTCAATATGTGTTATTGGTGAATGAGTGGAGCATGTTCCAGTTATGACATTGACAAAATATGCCAAGCAACCGACTATAACCGTCCCATCAGCTAGTATGATGTTGGATAAATTCAACCAATGTAATTGACTAGTGCAGTCGATCAGATTACATAAATGTTGAAGTGGAGTAATGACAACAAATTCATGCCAGTAACCGCTCAGAAAAATTCTATCGACCGCTCACTCCTGCCACTTTTCCAAAGCTATAAATCAATGACTTCTGAGGTATTAATGAGTTGGTTGAAAAGTCCATTATATGGTTTTTTTTTGTAACTAAGGGAATGAGCAACTTGGAAGGGGCTGGTACTCACGTGACATGGGGTCAGGGATCCAATCCTATCCGCTACCACTATACCTCGCAAGCATGGGGTACAGGTAAGCCAGGGTGATTTGAACTCATGACCTCCATTTACAACATTTCCTTCATATCAAGCGAATCGTCGATTGAGCTACACCCCTGTGGGCGACAAGTCCATTATATGCTGTGCAAGTGTTTTATATGCTAATTGATGGTTGCTACAATGAGTGTTATTTATATATGGATGATTTTAATAATATGAGTATGGTCGACAAAAGTTTTTAAATTGGTCAAGTAATAGGTATGGTTAAAACTTCATACTATATCAATTGTCTGTCTTAAAGGGTGATATAATTGTTATTAGTTTGGTCGATGTCCCACTTTTGTAAAATGTGGTCGATGTGATTTAAACATATGGTAGGATCACTTTATTACATTATGTTGTGTTCGAGGCTTTAAGTTGACCCCTTTTATGGTCTATGTTGACTAAGTCTACATTGAGTTTATCAAATCATGAATCTTTATAAGTGACTCTTCATTAAAAAGTCAAGAGAGGATTAAATGTGAGTCTCCTTTGAGGCAGGTGATCTCCTCCCTTCTATGTAAATCAAGTTGGTTCCTCATCGATCATTGTCAATTGAGTCGAGTCAGTCAGGTCCATCGTAGTTAATCATGACCAATATCATGTACAGTAGTTGGTCCCGACCATTATCAACAGTACATATACCGAGCATCCATATTTTAAATTTGCAGGAATCCCCATGACATAAGACATCAAGGAAGACCACATTCAAGAAGAATCTATTTTACATTGCACATCGAATGCGCTTAACTCCAAACGATGACACAAATAACCCTTGAACTGATCGAACCCCCCCGGTGCTGAAATGTAGATGTATCTTTTGGATTGTGATTGCGGAAGTTGATGGCAGAAAAATGATATGGAAAGAAGAGCCAAAAGACCTCCACGTTGAGCTGTTGAAGATGAGTCCGACTAACTAATGAAAGGGTGAGGCTTCACCGACTATTACCTGATTGAAGAAAGATACTGAAGAATCACATATCCAGGCTGTTTCTGCATAGTTGTTGTCTTCGGGACGAAGAATCATTTTGTTGGTGGGGGAGATGTTGGAAGGGGCTATTGGCCCTCTCATGTCATTAATAAACTAATGTATTATGTGCTAATTAAGGAGCAGTTGGAGCGGGTGAAACCACTCCAAGGCTATTGGCCCTCTTATGTCATTAATAAACTAATGTATTATGTGCTAATTAAGGAGCAGTTGGAGCGGGTGCAACTGCTCCAACCATATCCACTATGTATAAAACACCTTCAAGATGAATAATATAATCGACCAAACGTTCAGTCCAATACTTGTTCTCGTGATGGTTGTTTCATATGCTTATTCTTTGCTTGAATGTTTGTGTAATCCCTTAGATTACAACAATGTTTATATCTTAGAATTTGGGGTTGACTAGCACCTATGCTTTTCCTAGATTGCATGAGGATGAGACAAGTGTACTGTCAAGATTTATTTTATGGCAGTCGTTCCAAATTTGCAATAAACAATTAAAAAAAAAGAATATAAAAAATAGTTGGTAGCTGATGCACAGATAACATGTAGCTAATGCATGGATAACTCTTAGTCGATGCATGGATAATGGGGGCTTCGTGGCAAACAACCCTTTTAACTAGAAGAAGGGTACCAATGATAAGATGTAGCTGAGGCATAGACAACTGGTGATTACAACTACGTATGGAGAACAAGTAACATGTAACTTGTTTGTGGCACTTAACTTATGACCTATCAATGTTCACCAATCAAAAGTTAAGTGGATGCATGCTAAAGAAGTGTCGTTTCACTGGATTATGATCAAGTTTTGGATGTTGTCAAGGAAGGTACACATGATTTGATTAATGAGATCATTATATTTTAATTAATGAGATCATTATATATTAATTAATATTGATTGATATATATTGAATTGTGTCTTTGTAGGCGATGTATTTGTTATCATTGCACCACATGACAATGCAAAGAATGTGGCCTACTATCTGATGCAATGCACCCAAATAAAAAGCAAGTTGGTGTGACCATACCAAGATAAAAATTAATTTCACATACTAGATTGGTGACATGGTTCTAATGGGTAAATTTTGTGAAAAAAGTGAAAAAATACAATGATTATATTATCTATAGGGATTTCATGCTTCAATATATTTTTTTTTTCATAGAAAAAAAAGCGTAATTTCATTCATCATTAGAGATCAAAATTACATTCTGTATTCACTGTGACAGTGAATTATCAAAGGCCTATAGTTCATAGGTATCATGATGAGACTCTTACGTCTGCTTTCAATCAAAAAACATTTCTGTTTTCCACAAAAAAAGAAGTACAGTCCCACTGGACTATTTTGCTGTTACAATTTCAGCTATAAATGCCGAAACAGTGACATTAATTTCATATAAATATAAAAAGCATACTGTTATATATCAAGTATTCTAGATCAATCTATAAAAGTTCTGTGGTAATATGCAGAGCTCTGTCCATCCCTTAATTCAATATTTATCCAGTTACCGTTTGCCAAGTCGCATCCCATCTTTGGATAAACAGCAATGTTATGTAATGAAAGGTCTGAGCATGCTCTCAGTTTTCTGTCCATCCAGTTCTTCAACTACATTGCTTCAATATATATCTTGCTAGTATAGTGATTTGGTGATAGTAGCTTGGATACAAATCACGTAAATCAAAGTGAAGAGAGGTGAACCAAGTGTGGGTATGTGTCACTATTCTCTACAGGCTACTCCCATTCCGATGGGGGTTTGGGGGTTGTCTTCGTTTTTTTATTGTTTTTCGTCAAATAGTTTATTGTCACATTGTAATCTAATCCCAATTTGGGAATTAGGATTTCAAAAGTTGTAACATTATATAACAGGGTGGTCTTAAGGGGATTTTGAGCATCTATGCTTGTATGATTTGTAGCATTGAATGAAAGTAACAAATGCAATTCAATTCTATGATTTTTTTTACTTTAACACAAGGCACTTTATACATCAATGCACCAGTGCATGTATTGGTATTGGATGCATCAAACATAATTTTTTAAAAACTTATATTAATACACATGTTGGTGTTATGCACCAATGTGGGTTTATATATATATATATGATGCACCAAAAGGCCTTTTTGAAAAAAAGCAATGTTTTATTACAAAATTTTAGAGAATAACTTAGTGTGTCGTCATTATGCATTGATTGGATTAATTCTATGTGATGCATGTAATTGATTGGGTGCATCAATAGGGCTTTTTAATCGTCGATATTCTTTTATAAAAGATTTGAAACTATCTAAATACTTTTGGTATGAATACACACCAATTGTGTTATGTGTAAGTTCACCAATGTGCTAATATTGTTAAGCACTTAAAAAAAACATCGACTAAATATTCTTGTCACTCACCTCCACTTAGAAGGCCTTTTTGAGAATAACTTAATCTATGTCTTCATTACGTGTCGATTGACATTTTTCTATGGGATGCATGTAACTGATTGGGTGCATCAACATGGTTTTTTAATTGTTGATATTCCTTTATAAAATAGTTATGGGATGCATGTAACTGATTGGGTGCATCAACATGGTTTTTTAATTGTCGATATTCCTTTAGAAAATAGTTTAAACTATCTAAATACTTCTGGTATGAATACACACCAATTGTTCTTTGTGTCAGTGTGCCAATAATGATTGAGCACTTAAAAAAGCATCCGCTAAAGCTTCTTGTCACTCACCTCCACTAGAAAGAAAGTCATTTGAAGAGCCATGAGTTAATGAAATGAAAAACAAAGTTGTTGGTGCTACCAATAAGTGACAATTGCAATAGGATTCACAACAGTGAAAGTTGTTCAAAAAAGCATGCATGGAGATGTTTCTCTGATAAACCTTTGAATGATTGACTTTGTGAACAACCCATGACAAATGAATTTCCAAAGACACCAAAGGAAAAAGAAGTTTGGTTTGTTAACTTAAATAAGGAAACATATTTTCTCTTAAACAAGAAAAAACATATGATGATAATTTGCAATTTCATAACACTTGGGTAAAACCAACTTTCACCGTACAAAACTCAAGTGATAGAATAATTCATTTTGATGTTGTCTTTTAATGATACATCTTTATCAAAGAATTCTCTTCAAGTGAATAATAACAACCTATTTTGAATTATGTGGATGGAACATGCATCATTGACTCTTAAGGAATGTTGTAGAGAATCAAAGTTTTATATCCACTGGTGTATTCAATTAGTGCCCATGTACAATTAAGCGGATATTTAATTGTTGGCTAGGCAAAATATTTCCCCATGACAAAGGATAGTATTTGTTCAAAGCAATGCCTATTTTAAATATTTACACATTAGATGATTTGTTATAAAATCTTGAAGTATCTCACTATGCTCATGATTTGATTTGATTATTGGTTATAAAATCTTGAAGTATCTCACTATGCTCATGATTTGATTTGATTATTGGTTATAAAATCTTGAAGTATCTCACTATGCTCATGATTTGATTATTGGTGACTACGCATTTACACATCTCAAAATATTTCATTAAGTTTGTGGTTTGCTTGTTGGTGACTCTACATTTACAAATTGTAACATGGTGAACAAAAGGAGTTAGGTTTTTGTTAATTATCTTAGTATTGGATTAAATGTAATGTCCCTTTCCCATTGATCACCCTAGGAGGACTTAAGCCTATTTAATTCCTGAAGGCTATAGTCAGTGCAAGGGAATTAATTAATTTGATTATTTAATGTCATTTGAGCAAAAAAGCAACATTAATGGTGACATTTAATAATTAAATTAAAAGACGAGAAAAGTGAATTTGGGAGAAATATTAAATAAATACTTTATAAGGTCACTTTATATGATTTGAGTGAGCGGAAAAAGACAAGGAGTATATAAAGTGAAGTTGGAGCTCATTTTCTCATTAGTCATGATTATTTTTCTCAATTGGATTTTGGAGATCCCTCGTAGCTTTTTTACTCTAGGGACTGAAACCCTTGAGCAATTGGGTTTGGTGGTGAGACTAATCCACCCTAGCCAGCCTAGATTGGAGAGATCACAGAGATATTTCACGGGGATTCAATGATGAAGACGGCAATGCATCATTTTTGTTAGATTGTGTGGATTTTTGGAGGTGGTGGGAGCTTTTTGGGAGGGCACATTGACCCTCAAAGGACGAGTTTGATTGGGGAAGGCGCAAGGAATTAATATGATATCTTGATTACTTGTTGTCACTGCCATAACTGCCAAAGAAGGGTTTGATTGACTGTTGGGTGTTTGTTTACTATGAAGGGGTTGTTTTGACCAAATCGTGGGCATCATTAGAGAGTGTGGGGGCTCAAGGAGGACACAAAGCCCAATCTATCTCCTTACATCGTGTTATCACTTTCATAGAATGTTGATAAGGGGATATTTGACTATTGGCACAAGTTCTGAAGAGCATTTCCTTGGGTGTAGCCTTTTACATCCTATTAAGGGGTTTAAAGAGAGGGTCGTTGCCATATAAAGAAAGTTGCCTCCATTCAGTCATCTATAGGTCGAAAAAGTATTTAAATAAGATTTTAATTTCCCAAAGTATGTTGCTGTAATATCTAATGTGAAATTGATGTCATCTACATTATTTGTAATGGCTGCTTTTTGTATTGGATGATGAAAAATCCATTTTCTGCACAAAAATCCATTCACTGATGATTTGAGGCAATATCAGACTCTTGGTGAGGAGTTTCATGTAGCTATGTCTTTACAGGATTTACATACCATCAAGTATAGGACTGAGCGAAGGGACTACAACAGGGGCCCACAAAATATATACCTTCAGTGAAAGGTTGGGAAATTGTTTATCCCTTCCTTTAACGGCTCTAACAAATGCACTACTAGAGCTTGGGTTCAAAAGTTGGACACATATTTCCAACTCAACCACATGAGGGAGGTAAAGGCCATCATATTTGGTACGCTGCATTTGGAGGCAGAGGCTCATGAGTGGTGGTACCATGGGCTATTCCCATTGGGGCATTCCAGCATTACCTCGTACTTGGACTTCACATAGAGGATTATTGATAGATTTGATAAGACGGACCCATAGTTGCATTTCAAAGAGTTGGCGCATCTCAAGAAGATACGTGTAATAGATGCTTACATTTCATAGATACGGAGGATTGCAGTCATGGTGACAGATGTTTTGGAGCATATGCTAATTATTCTTTTCATCGAGGAACTATATGAACCCTTGCACGGTTGGGTTAAGGCCTTCAAACCAATCTCTCTACAAGATACTATCATCATAGCACGAGACATGGAGGATGCAATCCAAAGAATAATTTTCTGTCCAAACCTTTCATTCCTCATAAAAGCAAATACAAAAACCCTTCCAGAAGGAATGGTCCAGAAAGATAGGTTGGGTGATGAGGCTCGGAAAGAATTGGGAAGAAAGAAGCTCTATTTCAGCTACAAGGAGCCTTGGGAACCAGGTCACATGTGCATGGGCAAGGGTAAGGTCCATTACATAGAAGTGCTTTTAGATAATGATGGGGAGAAAAAAGTAGGACATGCCTAGGGTAGTGAGCATAGCAGTACAGATGATGAGCAACCAAAGCAGTCACGTGTGGAGGCTAAGGGTGGGACTATCGCTACTCTAACATGTGTTCCTAGATATTACACCTTCAAGACCAGGAGAGTATAACAGGGACAACGTGTCAAGGCCTTAGTTGATGGTGGCGAAACCCACAACTTCATAGACATGGATTTGGTGTCCAGGAGAGGCATTCCTACATAGGACTTCAAGGTATTCAGTGTTGTGGTAGTTGATCATGGGTGCAATCTAACAGACACAAAAATGGTTCCATGGTTGGATGTGGCGTTGGGTAACTATAGTTTGACAGATGAATTCTATGTGGTTGAACTAGCAGACACTAATGTCGTCTTGGGTGTTCAGTGGCTTTACTCTCTAGGGGAATTCTCGATGAACTACAAAATAATGGAGATGAAATTTAATGCAGCAAATGGTAAGAAGGTAGTTATGAGGGGCATGTCCAATGGTTCTCCTAGGATGGTTTCAACTCATCGGATGGAAATCATATTCAAGCATGTAGATTTAGCTCGGGAAATGAAGTGTCTAATTACGATTTAGAAACCCTTAGACAGAAACCAACATTATCATGTAGACATTCAGTCATTATTAAGAAAACATGACCGTGTTTTTGGAGAGATCCCTCCATGCAGACCTATTGACAGATTATTTTAGCACACTGTTGAGTTAGAAGAAGGGGTCAAACCAGTGATCAATAATCCTTATAGGCACCCGAAGAAGTTCAAAGATGAAATTGAGAAGGCCATCAAGGTGTTGTTAGATTTGGGGCATACCTGACCTAGTTCCAATCTATTCACTTCTTCAGTGGTCTTGGTCAAGAAGAAGGATGGAACTTTGAGGATGTGCATTAACTATCGGGCCCTGAATAAGAAAATAATCAAAAACATATATCATATTCCCAAAATCGATGGGATTTTGGATAAGTTTCATGGGGTAGTATGTTTCTCGAAGATTGATATTTGATCAAGATATCACCAGATCCAGGTCAGGGAGCAAGATATTCACAAGACTGCTTTTAGGTGCCATTATGGGCACTACAAGTTCTTGGTCATGCCATTTGGGTTGAGAAACGCACCCGCCACTTTTCAGTACTACATGAACCACATCTTCAACAAGCAACTGCAGAAGTTTCCGTTAGTGTTCTTTCATAATCTCCTTATATACAACAAGACATGGGATGACAATTTGAGGAAGTTATATGACACATTGGGAATTATGGGGGAGCAGTCATTGTATGCCAAGGCATCAAAATGTGAATTCAGCATGACAAAGATTTTGTATTTGGGCCATGTGATCAATGCGTAGGGTGTTCAGGTACATCAGGAGAAGATCCAGTCCATATTGGATTGGACACCGCTCAAGACCCTTACATAGTTGCATGGATTTTATGGATTATGTTGAAATTTGGTGTTGTCATTGATGTCAAAGAGATTGTTGGACTTGGTGATGACATTAAAGGCTTAAAGCCTATTTGAAGAAGTATATAGAAAATATGTGTGCAAGTCCCTGCAAGTCAAAGGAAATCTTAAAACCAAGTTACAGAACAAGGTTGTCTATGCATGATGCTCTAATCCCACCTAGTAATGGAACTCCTATGCGGAAGCCCCACCAAGATATGGAACTAGTGTACACAAGATCCACAAAATCATGACACTTCATCCGTGCAAGATAAGACAAGTGGCAAATGTTTGGGTAAGCTTGACCAAAAAGAAAGGAAGAAGGGGTGTTACCGACTTAGAGAAGCCCCAACTTGTGGACACATCAATTGAGCAAGTTGAGTATAAATAAGAGTTAGGTTGATGAATAAAATGTAAGCTTGGAAGAACAAATGGAGTAATATTATGAATTTACAAGCTTCGGGTTAGATGAAATGCCCATGTAAATCAGAGGCAAATTGAATTGAAGAAGTGCATGAGGTTACAAGACATGCATAAGAACAAGGAGCAATCGCGCAGATATAAGGAGCATTTGTGAAAAGTCCAAAGAGCATGTGAATGAGTATGTGCATAGAACCATAATATCATGCATGATTGAAGAAGAGCACATCAATAGTGCACGCAGTAGAAAGTGAAGCGGAGTACAGAATATAGTGTGAACTATGCACGCAGATCTGAATACAGTGTGACAGAAGTACAACAACATCTTTATCTTAGGGCAGTAGGATGGGGCAAGGAAAGGAGATTGCAGTCTCCTCTCAAGTTGGTTCCTGAACACATCAATTCAGTGCTTGCGCAGAGGATTGGTGTCCTCACAGGTTGAAGCCTGCATCAACAAGTTGGTGCTTGTGCGGAGGATTGGTGTCCTCATAGGTTGGAACCCATATTCTGCGATTTGGTGCTTGCATGTGGGATTAGTGTCCCAATCAGATTGGTGTTTGAGTGAGTTGGTTCTCACATCATTCGAGATTGGTGTCTCCTGTCTATCCATGTAAATTTCATTTTCATACATATATATACAATTTTCTTTAAACATTTTTTGCACAGTTGGTTTTTATTGATGTGTTTTTAAATAACAATTGGTGCATGTTTTTTAAAAGTAAAAATTGCTTAATCTGTGCATGATATTGATTCACCCCCCCTCTTAGTATCATTAAGAATTCTAACATATTATGCAGTTACTACATGCACTTTTTAAATGGATTTTCGCAGTTGGGTGCTCCCATGTTAGATCTCATGAAGAAGGGGACATTTAGGTGGATAGGGGAATCTCAGAGGGAATTTGATAGGTTCAAGGAGGTGATGAGAACTTGTCCATTTTTGGCACTTCCCGATTTCACTGAACCCTTTGTGCTTGAGTGTGAAGCTTTAGGTGAGGGTATATGAACAATATTGATGCAGAATATACATCCAATAACATTTGAGAGTCAAAAGCTCAAGGATACAGAGAGACTCTATTCCATCTATGACAAGGAAATGATTTCCATTATGCATGCTTTGGAGAAGTTCAGACAGTATTTGGTAGGTGGAAGATTTGTTATTAAGACCGACCAAAACAGTTTGCGGTATTTCTTGAAACATAAGGACTTGAATGAGGGGCAACAGAATTGGGTCAGCAAGATATAGGATTGTGATTTTGACATTGAGTATGTAAAGGGAAAGAAAAATATTGTTGTGGATTCCCTTTCCATAAAACTGGTTGTATGTTCCATGACAGAGGTGTCAATTGATTGGAAGTCCCACCTTCTAGTGGAGTATTCCAAGAACAAGTTTGATCACAAATTGATGGATCGTCACATTCGAGATGACAGGTGCATAGTGGTGGATAATATAATCTTCTATAAGGATTGTATATACTTCGTTTCTGAGTCCAAGCTTAAGGAGAGGATTACGAGAGCCATTCATGACATACCATTGGCAGGGAACCCTGACTCCTACAAAAATTACAAGAATATTAGAGAGAGTTTCTCATGGAAGGGACTCAAAGATGATGTGTTGCAACATGTGAGGGAATGCATGATTTGTCAACAGAAGAATTCAGAGCATACTGATCTGGTTGGATTATTGTAGCCTCTTTCCATTCCATATAAAAATGGGAGAGTGTCCCTTCGGATTTCATCACAGGTCTACTGCAAGTGCATCACATGGATTGCATTTATGTAGTTGTTGATAGGTTGGCCAAGTTCGCACACGTAACCGTGATTTCATCGAAGTATAAACCACCACAGGTGGCATAGTTGTTTTTCAGGGAGTTGTTTAGACTCCATGGGCTTCCTAAGTATATTGTTAGTGATTGAGACAACATATTTCTTAGTGCATTTTGGCAGGAGCTATTTAGATTAGCAAGCACAAAGTTGACTACTGATACCAGTTATCACCCTTGGAAGGATGGATAAACAAATATTGTGAACAAATGGGTTGAGGGTTATCTATGTAACTATGTGTCATGGAAACAAAATGCATGGATTAAGTGGTTGCATCTAGGAGAGCATTGCTACAACACCACTTACCCTATGTCCATTGGTATGGCCCTGTTCTAAGCATTGCATGGCTATGATGCTCCTTCATTTGTGGATTTGGAATTTGGGGATAACATGGCTCCCAAAGCCAAGGATTGGATACATGAGAGTCAGGATATCCTTGAGACTCTTAATGATAACTTGCAAGTTGCCCAGAATCACCAGAAGATTTATGCAGACAAGCACAAGATTGAATGTAGTTTTGAGGTTGGAGACTTGATTTTCTTGAGGTTACAACCATACAGATAGAATTCACTAAAGAAAAGTGGTGCAGAGAAGTTAAAACCACATTTTTATGGTCCCTACAGGATAATCCAGAGAGTTGGGTAAGTGGCTTACAAGCTTGAGCTACTAGAAGGGAGCAAGATTCACAACAATGTTCATGTGTCATTCCTTAAGAAGGCATTGGGACAATAGGTCACCACTTCAATAGAGTTACCCCAAATATATGAGGAGGGGAAATTGGTACTGATTCTTGAAGAGATCATGGATTTCAAGGAGAGGAGATTGAGGAGCAGGGTGATCAGAGAGTATCTTATCGGGTGGAGATATTTACTAGTGGAGAACGCCATGTGGGAAATCAAATTTTGCATCATCCTAATTTGTAGTTGCTTGAGGACAAGCAATCTCAGGAAGTGAGGACTGTAATGTCCCTTTCCAACTAATAAACTCAAGGGACTTAATAGCTTATTTAATTCCTGTAGTCTATAGTCGATGCAAAGGAATTAATTAATTTGATTATTTAATGTCATTTGAGCATAAAAACAACATTAATGGTGACATTTAATAATTAAATTAAAAGACAAGAAAAGTGACTTTGGGGAAATATTAAATAAATACTTTATAAGGTCACTTTATATTATTTAAGAGAGCGGAAAAAAACGAGTATATAAAGTGAATTTGGAGCTCATTTTCTTATTATTCATGATTATTTTTCTCAATTGGATTTTGGAGAGCTCTCATAGATTTTTGGCTCTGGGGACTGAATCCCTTGAGCGATTGGGTTCAAGGGTGAGACTAATCCACCCTAGCCAATCTAGATTGGAGAGACCACACAAATATTTTACAAGGATTCATTGATGAAGACGATGATGCATCATATTTGTTAAATCGTGTGGATTTTTGGAGGTTGTGGGAGATTTTTGAGAGGGCATATTGATCCTTGAAGGATGAGTTTACTTAGGGAAGGCGCAAGGAATTGATTTGATCTCTTCATCACCTATTTCCGCTACCATAATTGTTAAAGAAGGGTTCGATTAACTGTTGGGTGTTTGTTTACCATGAAGGGGCTATTGTAATGCTCCAACTTGCAACTTAATTATAATCTCTATCTCACACACACACACACATTAGGACAATAAAGTAATGATTAAGTGAATATTTAATGTTAAAATGGAATTTATTAAGTTATAGTGGTATTAGTGCATGGATGACAAGTGTCATCCATGCAAATGAAATTTATTTTAATAATATGGAAAATGGGTTTTTAAGGGAGAGGGATGACTTCATATGGGCTTCTGGTTGACCTCCGGGGTTCGAGGAATTTTGGAGGATCATATAGTTGCATGGGAATGGTTGATTGCCAGAGTATGTTGGGAGGATTACTTGATGGTGGTGAGGAGTTGAGGGGGAACTAACGTTGTCTCTAGTTGTTTCTGAGGGGGGAATGAAGATTATATCTACATAGTTTTACTGATTGAGGGCTCGGGGATTCTTAGTCATTGACTGAGGGGTAGGTTGGGTGGAGATCCCCCCCCACACTTTGTTTCCCATCCATGTTATTGTCGCTGCTGGTGGGTATTTGCGGTACACACTCCTGTAAGTCAAGTTTTTTTTTACTTCATTTCCATGTATGTTCCTTTAACTTCTCTATTTCAGATAGTTTAAGTAATTTAAGTTTTAAATAAAAAAAATATGTTTTGTGAATTATTAAAGAAGCAATTGTTAGTTATATTTTGTTTTAAGAAGACTTTTAGAATGTCCACTACATCTGGTCAGACCTAAGGTACCAACCTTAGAGCCTTTGGGATCTTGACATTTTCGAAAAAGTTTGAGATGCAACAACCCTTGTATTCTATGTTGTACATCATAATGGCCTACTACTCTTTCTCAACCCGTGATGAAAGAATTAAGGTTAGAAAGCAATTTAATGTAATGCATCCAGTGAAAATGACATGCAATTTTGCTAGTTATTTTTGTGTTGGGTAGTAGTCATGGAACCTGACATCGAACGTCCATCACAGTGTCCTGGTATGAGCCTCGCTTGGTGTTTCATTAGCATGGGTTATGGTTTTTGTCAGTTTTAACGGGGTTACGAATTTGGGTTCTCTGTGTTCAGGGTTGTGGGTCTACTGGTCGTTGACGCTGACATGTCAGTGGTGGGTTTCCAGCATTGTACAACTTTTCAATACTTGAGTGTTTGTGGATTTCGGTTTCTTGGAATCAAGTTTGTCAATCCCTCACAAACCCAGTACCAACCAGGTTAAAAAAGTGGGAAATGTTGTTGTTTCTTTGTTTATTTTACTTTATTTGTGGTATTTCTATTTTGGGTTGTTATTCTGGGGTTTTATGTACCAGTTTGTGATGGCGGGTTTCTAGGGTTTGACCCATTCACAGTTTTTAGGTATGGTTGGGGGGTATGTGATTAGTAACCGGGGGGGACCTGGGGAGACCTTCACTCCCCCACTTACCTCGTTTTCTACTCACCCTTCACGTGATTCTTGCCTGGGAATGCGATCCCCTTCCATTGTAATGTCCCCATTTTGACCCCCTTTGTATTAAACCGTAAATGATGTAAATATTGTAATTAATCATGGTGAGGAGCTCAAGGCCAAGGCCCCACCATTGATTTAGCGTTTCATGAATCGGAAATTAAAAATAGATGCCCATGGTTCTTGTGCAAGATGGGCACAATGTAAATAAGACACCATGTAAATACGAATTTTAATGGAAAAACCCACAACCGGCTATGCAATGCAACAAAAGAGATGGGGCATGACTCTACAAGGAAAAGGGAGGGAAATTATTCAAACCTTGAGCCAATGGTATTAATCCATGTGTCAATGGGGAAACCCATAAACCACCAACTACCCATTTTGTCTCATGTACCCAATCATTTAATTTTTCCAAGAAATTGGTTAAGGCAGTTAATGCCTTGGGAATGAAAGAGTATGGGCAAGCCATTTTCGTGCATGGGCAAGCCATCAACTTGGAAAATCGTGTTTTTGCTTGTGGGGCAAGAAACCACCCACGAAATGGTGCCCAAAGCCATGGGGAATGGGCAGTCTTCATTCATTCACGCAGTTGGAGTTAGCTGGGCTCTTTCCATTTACGTTTTTCATCTAAATACTGCATTTTTCCATGCCTGGGAGTCGTTTTTGCAGTATATAACAGTTGGGAGAGGGAGGGCCACGTTTTGAGGACTGTAGGGAGGTCGTTTTTGCCCCTGAATGTCCAAGGACGTTTTTCTAAAAACGGATTTGGCTTCCTGGGTTGTTCACCAACTTCCCATTTCGTTTTTGTGGGTTCCCACGTTTTTCTGGGTTAGTTGAAACCCCAACTCATGCATTCCACTGTGGAAAACGTTTTCCTCATGCCCAGCAAGTGGGGTTCTGCAGTTATGTGCATCCTTGTTCTTGGTTGAGCCTGTGAGCTGAAGTGTTGGAGTGGTAGTGGATAGAAGTGGCTTGATAAACCTAGTGGGGGAGACAACCTCTCAAAAAGATCAAGAGGGCTTTGGTTACTCTTCTATGCATACCCTGAGAGCACTAGATAGGGAAGGTATGGCTTGAGGGACTGCACAGCAGTGAAAAGAATACTTCCTTGTGCTGGGTGTGTAGGTAATGTGGGTGCCAAGCTAGATAGATCTTGCAAGGTTATCCCTGGCTCTGTGCTGGAGCTCACTAGCTTAGCAACTCTTCCTTTCCATCTCCTAGTAGCCTGATAAACCCAATTGTAGATTGGCTTGGCTCATCTTGGTGTATGCTTGGCTATGTGTGAGTCTGCTGTTCCCTGGTTCCTTGTAGAGATCATGCCCAGCTCGGGGGTGGCAGTGGTGCTGAGAGATTAAGGAGCACACTGGCCTATGGTTGGGTGGAACGTTGCAGTTGCATAGCCAGTTGCTTGGGACTGCCTTATTGAGATAAGTATTCTCTTGTGTAAATTGGCAATTATCATTTGATGAATGTTATGAATGTATGTGGATGTATTAAACGAATTTGCTTCTGCTGTGTTTTTAAAAGTTTAGGCATTTCCATATGATCTTGTATAATTCTGCACAGATCTTTAGTTCATGGCTTCCACAGAATCTTGAATGTGTATTAGAGATCAACAACATTTATTTGATTACCGTCGTTTTTCCATAGTATGCACAGATACAGTTCTTGCATCAATGATTTTAATTCAAACGTTTGGGGCTAATTGCCCGGATTGAGCACCACGTCCTCCCTATCTCGTTGGTATGGTAGGAGGGGACACTACATCCATCCCCTGAGGTGGGACTATTCCTACTACTATGCATTCTAACCCATCTACATTGGTTATTTCTGAGCCTCGCTCTTGTCCACTGGAAGCGGTAGAGTCTGGGTGGTTGGATTTGACTTGGAAAGGCGCCTAGACTGCATCCCATTATAAAAATCCTGTGAAAGGTGCCATGGGTCATAAGGAAGGGAGTAAACTTACTTTTGAAAGAGAAAAAAAGGGGAGACCATTATGCATGTTGAGGCATGATGTAACCTTTGATATGGTACAGGCATTATCGCAGAGGGCGTTGGTTGGGAAATTCAAATACCTTAAACCTTCTCGTCAGGAAATTTTGGGGTGGATTCGGAAACAATGGAAACCTTTCCTTGTCAACATTCCTTGGCTAATTACTCTGGTTAACGGGTGGTACATCTTTCATTTTCTCTCGAAGGAGGACCGAAGGAATATCGAATATCATTTTTGGGTCTTAGGAATGGGCTCTCTGGTACTAACGCGTTGGCACCGCTCTTTTGACCCTCGCTCTGAAAAGCTCCCTTGTCGCCATTTATGGGTTATCCTTCCACACTTCCCTGTATTCTGTTGGAATCTTCAAGGTTTCATGTCAATGGAAAATTCTATCGGGAGGTTTATCCTTATTGAGGACGATTATCTCTTGGGTTCGGACCGAAGGGCCCCCTGCATGCTTGTGGAGATGGATACGAGTGATGGCCTTCCTAGAGATCTTGAAGTCATTTGGGATGGGGGTTCTTTTTTCCAGTGTCTTGATTATTGGAAGGTGCCATTTTGTTGTATCCTCTGCAGGGAGGTTGGGCATTCCCATGACACTTGTATGGCTCAGTCTGATAGACTCGCACAATTACATGACTTTCCTTTACCACTGGAACAAGTCTCTTCGGAAGATGGACATCTCTTTCACCTACTACTGGATAAGAGTTCGGCTACAAAATTTGTGAGTAAGTTTAATGATACTTTACCTGTATTACTCAATTTTTTATCAGTTGAAGATGTATCTCTTTCTCTTCCAGCATTGAAAGATAGGCTCTTGGGGAGTGGCTCTATGGAGGGTTTGGATTGCTCTAAGGTGGGTGCTTTGGGGTTGGGTTCTTCCCAGGAGATTTCCATGGATGCCGAGAATGGTGGGGGGGCATACATTTCTCTTCTTGGTAAGCCCCTGGTCTCTGATTGTGGAGGTGAAATGGTTGCATTGGAAAATGCTCCCGATGTTTTGCACCCAGGAGTGGCGAACTCTGATACTCTAGGTATTGAAATGTTGTCTTCTCCACTATCTGATTATCCTCCTCCTATTACTGGAGTGACTCGTTCCCCTCTCACTACTTATGCTTCAGGGATCTCTAATGATCCTTCTATCATTCTTATTTCCTCCATTTTTAATGGAAACATAACTATAAGAAAACCTAGAAAGCCCAAAAAATGTAAAAACGCCACGGCTTCTGGGGTGGACTCTTTACCTGTGGTCAAGTCTAACACAAATCCTAGGGTTTCATCTTTTTTTGACAAGGGTTTGCCTAGAAACTCTTCTCGAACTGTTCTGCATTCTGACGGGGCTCTTAGAAATTTTGCGGCCCTTAAGGAGGTTAAGCAATGAATATTGTCTCTTTCAATATACGAGGACTGGGTAGCGGTCCGAAAAGAGCTGCATTCAAGAAATTTCTGGAGGTTGTTCATCCGAGTGTGGTCCTTCAACAAGAGACTATGTCTAAGGTGGCTGAAGCATGTAATTTTTTTCTTAATATTAAACCTGACTGGAGAGTTTGTGCGTTGGATTCCACAGGTTTATCGGGCGGTACCCTGGTTGCTTGGAACCCTATGGATGCGGAGCTAAATGCATACCATATTCCAGATAGTACCGTAATGCAAGGCCGATTAAGAGGCTTTTGAAATCCCCTCCGCATTATGAATGTGTATGGGCCTTACGAGAACATAAAGGTATTTTGGGAGCAAATGGTGGATGGAGGTTATTTATAAGATGCTAGTTTGATTATGGGAGGTGATTTAAACTTTACTCTGTCAGCCGATGAGACGTGGGGGTCTGGTAATATTGTTGATCCTTTGGCGGATTTTCTTAACTCGATTTTTGACGCAACCAGTTTGGTAGATGCGGTCCCTAGCCATCTATGCCCTACTTGGTCTAATGGCCGCTGTGGACAGGCTGGTATTCCGAAGAGACTTGACCGTTTCTTTATTGCTGAAAATTTGGTGGATGTTTTGGGCAGATATCGGTCCCAGGATTACTCTGTTGGCATCTCAAATCACAAAGCTATCATACTTGAATTGGATTGGATTTAAATTCAATCCGAGATGGTTGGTTGACAATTCCTTCTGTGACTTGGTGTGAGATCACTGGATTTCCTCTTCTCTAAATGGAGGCTCTTTTCCTTTTCATAATTTAAGCTTGAAGCTTTCAAAGATGCGGGAAGTGGTGATCAAGTGGGAAAGAGATGAGAAAAAGGAGAACTTTAAACTATTGGCAGCTATTAAATCAGAAAATCAAGCTATTTCAAGTACTATGGATGATGCTTTCTTCTTGGAGGAACATAAGGTCCATCTCATTGAACTTGAAGCCAAAAGACAGAATATACTTCTTTAGATCGAAGAGTCCTGGTGGCAAAAAAGTGGGGCCATCTAGTTTAAATTTGGGGACAACAACACACGATTCTTTCATAGGTATGCTAATCAACGGAGATTGGTAAACTATATTTGGGACATCCGAGACGATAGGGATGAGGTGATCTCAGATTCGAACTCACTTAAAGGTGTTGCTGTGGATCATTTCAAAAATGTTTACTCTACAGATTTTGCTACTTTCCTGGAAAGTCAGTTGGCCACCATAAAGAATTTTCCCCGCTTTTTTACTGAAGATGATTGTTTGGAGGTTGGAAAAACAGTCTCTGTGGAGGAAGTTTTCAAAGTTTTGAAATTATTTGCATCTAACAAGAGCCCCGGCCCAGACGTGTGGACGGTAGAGCTTTATCTACATTTTTTTGATATTATGGGGGAGGGAATTAGTGTTGTTGTCAATGAGTCCAGAATTAGTGGTATGGTTCCATAAACTCTAAATTCAACATACATCACCCTCATTCCCAAGAAATATAATCCTACTGGGTTCAATGATTTTCGGTCGATTTCATTATGTAATCTCCTCTACAAGATCATATCCAAAATTATTGCTGAGAGGATTAAACCTTTTTTCGCTAATTCTATTTTTGATGAGCAATTTGGTTTCCTTAATGGTCGTCAGATCCTAGATGCGGTGGCGGTGGCTCAGGAAGGAATGCATTCAGTGAAGAGAAGAAAAAAAACTAGTTCTTTTATCATGAAGATGGATCTGGAAAAAGCCTATGACAAGGTATACTCGGTCTATATCCAGTTTATACTTATACTTAGTTTTATGAAGACTTTGACATATATAAGACCACTTGATTGCAGAAGAAACTGAATTTAATTCTTTACAAAGTGTTTCTTGTTTTATTATCACAATTTATGACATGTGCGATTAACTTTTCAGGAATCATGGAAAAATTGTATAAAAGGTGAACTGATTTTTTTATAGTTGCAACATCCACATCACGAGCAAGAGATAAATGCACAAGTGGACAAATTAAATGCCATGCAAAGATAAGGCTCCAATACACTATATCTTGGAAAATTTTAATTATACCATATCGCAAAGTTTCATGAGGGAGAATACCAAAGTCTTTGCCACAACGTCGTATTTTTAAGGGAACGCCAGCTCAAAGAGTAAAATTATGAACCCTATATTTCCATCGAGATAGCAACTTCCACCGTTGCAAACGCCAAGACAAGGAGATAATTCCACGCTATCAAGATTTCACATCAGGGAAATCACCAAAGCATATCTGGCCACTTCTTCGTAGAGATTTTTTTTTTTTCCACAGAAAAATTTAACTTGCTATTAATATACGAAATAGTAGATATGTCCAATTGTCATAAGAGTACATAGAAATACCAGACCAAACAAACTTATGGTTATTCGTGTTGCCAAGTTGCGGTGGAAAAGTGAAAGGCATAGTTGGAAAGTTAAGGTGATGAAGAGGTGGACGCCATTTGCATTTTGGATCAAAGGTATGCGTCCGCCAACAATTGAAGAAAAATGCAATAAAAAAGATAGTTGGTACACAGATATTCGTTGCACTTTTGTTGTGAATCAAAATTACGTATCAAGCATGGGGTCATACTAAAAATTTATTGAATCGTTGCAAAGAAGGCACCTCCAATTTTTGGTCCACATTGGTTGGTAGAGTACATATCATTGGTCTTAATGAAATCATTGACTACATCGAGTCATCATTGGATACTACATGGAGAATTAAATGCCTAAGATCGCTAAGCAAGATCGCAACACTAAATGAACTGATTTCCACTTCTCATTAAATCTTCAATGAATCGGAGATGGAGGCGTTGCCTACAGTTTATGGATCAAGTTTTTCATGTAGCAACGGCATGCGGGAATATGTAAAAGAAAAAATCCTACTCTGTATGAATGTCTTTTACAACAGTAATAAAACCATATTTTATTTTTTGGTTCATCATTATTTCCAGCGAGGTTTGCATAAACATGGACTTTGTTTTCATTTGTTTTACTCAAATTCTTTAAGAATTGTAGTCTTTTTTTAACTATGTTTTGAAAATATTATAATTATTTCATTTAATCCATTTACTATAAATCAGTTCAGTTTTGCATAATTATAAGTCTTTTTTGTGATTCTTTAGTACTGTCTTCTATGGTTTTGCAATAAACTTTTAAATTACATAAATGTGGAATGGTTGAATAATAGAATGGTTTATGTGATTTTAATCAATACATGTTTTGGATGCAAGTTGAATTGATTAGCTAAAATCGTTTTGCTCCCATGGGATAGGAAATAGATAGTTTCATTAACTTAATTAGTTAATATCTAACTTTACATTTGCATTCTGTAGCTATTAGGTTATGATTATGTAGTTGTCTATATTGTAGTTATGGGGTCATGTTGTACATTGCATTAGATTATAATTCATTGTTTTCATTCAAAGCCTCCTTTCGAGGAGCAAATCCACTTAGCAGGCAACGGAGCAATAAAACCCGTAAGAATTAGTCATCCTAAATGACTAGGAGTAGATTGAACACTCTTGGCTTGGGCTAATTCTGATTGTTGGTGAGCATGTCAAATATGCACACAAACAATTTTTTATAATGGATGTGTTGTCTCATGCCAAGAGTTTTGATGGCATCATGCATATCGTTTTCTTTCGTGGCACCTATATGAAAGTCATGGGCATAATTGTGTGCATCGTGAACACCATATCTAGTATCCAACTGTTACAGTGCTTCGACGCTTTCTTTTGCCCCATCTATTTCCTCTTGATGGATCCTTACACAATCAGTGGGGAACTCGTGCTCTGTGCATATGTCGCCTATGCATATTGTAATGATCAATGTTGGTTGATGGTTGTAAATACATTATGCCACTTATTGAAAATTTTGGTTTCCTGTTTTTATAATTTAAATGAAATGAATCCAATTAGCATGAGAATTATAGTTCATGAAGAACATAGAGATCGAACCATGGCTCTATAGAAGGCTTTGAAGGCTCTATGCTCGACCTGCATCAAATATGGCATCGAGGCAGTTCTTTTTGACCACACCTAACCTTGTGGTGGAAATGCTCAAAGAAAAAGAAGTGGCACCATTTTTTAAATGGGAAATTGAATTGCTCAAGATTATATTTGACCCACGATTTAAATCCATTCCAAGTTACACAAAACAAAGATCGATATTTGAGCACTATGTACACACTTGAGTAGATGAGGAGCTAAAGGAAAATAGAGCTTTTGATAAGGATGTTATCGATCGCTTTAAACAACTTTTAGATGAAGCATCATAAGATATAATTGTCTAATCTTTCAATAAGAGCAATGTAACCAAAAATGTCCTTGAAATTCATTTTTTTATGGGATAGAAGGGGGACTTCTTGTATTCCAATCCAAGGAATCGATGCACCATAGTTTCAACTATAAGTGTTACACCTGAATTCAAAACCATAGTATCGAAGAAAAGTAAGATAATAGTGATTGGCAATAAAATTAGGAAGATATATGCTTTGAGGTTTATTGAAGGAGATCCGATGTCATCAATGGATTGAAAAGGCACCGACTAGTGAGAGAGATCTCGAGCAGACGAGGTGGAGACGGCTCGCAGATGAGGGTGATCACGGCCTTTCAAAGCTATCCTAGGGAAGCCTTCATTTTCCCGTATGTTGTGCACAAGGGTTTTTCCCTATGTGTGGGGCTTCAGTCTACGACCATGGGCCCACGTGGAGGGGGGCTCCTCCCCCCCACTCAGCAGCATCCTCCCAACCATAATAGTGGATCTGCAAGATCGAAATCAATTCATTGTAGGGAAGGGGAGGGGTGAGGATCTAGATCCAAAGCCCCTTATGGTCCCAATCGCAGGCCTGGAGGTTACATCCCCATATCTGCAGAGATTCCAGCCCTCTAGATCATATCTAATAAATTACGGGAAAGACTAGAACTCTGGAAGGAGAAGGCCCTAATTGGTCATTTTATTGGGATCTGGCCCAAAGAGAAGGATCTGCTTAGATGGATCAAAACAACCTAGAACCCTAAAGGACATTATGATTTGCATCTTGGATCTAAGGGTTTTTTCACGATCATCTTCTCCAATCAAGAAGATAGAGATCGGATCATGGAGGGAGGCTCATACTCCTTCTCAGCTGGGCTATACCTAATACCCTGGAAAGAAATATCTACCCAAAAAAGAGGATATGAGTATAGCACCAGTCTGGATCTGGCTTTACTCACTCCCCTGTGAATACTAGGAACTAGAAATTTTGAGAGACATAGGCAACACTCTTGGAGAATTTGTGAAAGTTGCAGAACAAACCAAACAACAACGATATACTTCTTTTTCCCAGATATGTGTCTATATGAACCTTTCTCGCCAAATCCCGAAAGCTATCAACCTTTACTGGGAAGATGAGGAGTGGATCCAGCCTCTAGACTATGAAAATGTCTCATTTAGATGTAGACAATGCCACGAGCACGGTCACTTCAATAGGAATTTCCCTTGTAATTCTCATGTCCCCACCCCCAAGGTTCCTACCGATGACGACCGTGACAGTGAAAGCTTCACCCAAGCCAAAAGCATAAGAAAGCATGGTAGGGGTAAACCCCTCAAACCACCCACCCGACCGCCAACTGTCACCTCCAATAAGTTCAAAACCCTAGAATCCATGGAAGATGACCCAGAAAACATGGAAAAATGCCTCACGAAAGAGAATCCCCCGAGGGAGGCAACATCCCTAGCCGAGGAAAAAATTGTAGAAGATCAAAGGGATAAAACTGAGATCATGGAAGAGGACCAATTGGATGAGGTCGAAGACATGGACCTTGGAGAATTAGATCTCGATGAAATTGAGAAAGAATGCAATAAAAAAGGAAAGGGTGACGTTTCGAAAAGATAGCTTGAGCTCCTGAAGGAAGCCATCCTGAAAACTAGGGCTACTCCTCAACTAGGAGTTGCTAAGGAACCCTAGAGAAGCAGCAAAAGAAAGTAGTTGGAAGAGGGGGAAAGGAGAGGAAGAAAAACGAATAAGCAAAGAATAGAAGAGGTTGGAACCAAATTGATAGAATCAAGTCAATACCCGACAATTCGGGCGACCTTCTTTGAAGTAAATAAGGTTCCCTAGTGAAGGTGTTAACATGGAATATTCGCGGGGTGAATCATCCCTGCAAAATCAAGACTCTGAAAAATAAGGTGAGAAAGGAAAATCCTATGATAATCTATTTACAGGAAACCAAGTGTGGATCTGAAACAATGAAGGCGATAGGGAAAAAAGTGTGGAAAGGATGTGAAATGATGAATATTGATGCCCATGGAATGACAGGTGGTATGGCCTTTCTGTGGGATCTGGAAGAAGTAACTCTTTCAAATTTACGGGCTATGAAAGGACTACTCACAGTTGATTTTTGAATATGCAATACCGAGACCATTGGTACCATTACCTATGTCTATGGTCCTAGTATCTATCCACACAAGCTTGCTTTCTTGGAATCCCTATCCTGAGCCGCTCATTGGATTGGTAATAAACCTTGGGTCATTGGGGGTGATTTCAACTTAATCACTTCCCTCTAAGAAAATAAGGGGGGAAGAAGAACTTTGGGAATAGTAAATGAGGCTTTCAAAAAATTTATTGAAGACAATAATCCGGTCGATGTAGAAACTGGAAATGGTCAGTTCACCTAGAACAACAAAAGAGGGGGGGACCACCACGGGGCCTCTCATCTATATCGATTCCTGGTCATAGAAGGGATTGTCAATAGCAACGGAGACCTTTCTACATTGGTTCTCCCATCCGCCGGCTCCGATCATTGGTCAGTTTGTTTGCAATGGGATGGATAGGGGTCGCCAATCAAGTGCCCCTTCCACTTTGAACAATTCTGTTTGGAGAACAACGACTTCAAATCATTAGTCACTCAATGGTGGTAGGACTCCCCACCCTCAGAGGGGACCAGGATGTACCAATTTCAACAAAAATTGAAATACCTTAAATCCAAGATCCGTACTTGGAACAAAGAAGAAATTGGCAACATTTTTTAATACAAAAAGAGACTACTAGAACACCTGGAGGAGATACAACACAAAGTAATGAATACAGGCTATCATGAGGAGCTAAGACGTTTAGAAGAGTCCACCCTCCAACTCCTAAATGATTGTGAGCGACAGGAGGAAATTTATTGGCAACAAAAGTCCAGGAATCAATGGCTTCAGGAAGGAGAGCGCAACACCAAGTTCTTCCACCAATCTGTTATCCAGAACAGACAAAAGAATAGAATCCATCGCTTAAAATTACAAGGTGGTCTTAAATTGAAAAAAGGGAGGACCTGGAAGAAGAATTGGTGGGATATTTTGAGAACATCCTGACAGAGGATAGGGTCGACCGATCCTTGGACATTACTAATATAACCCAGAACATTCCCTATCTAGCTACTCTAGACCAAAATACGCTCCTAACAAAACTAGTTGAGATGTTAGAAGTCGAGGATGCAATCAATCAAATGGCCAATTGAAAAGCCCCAGGCCCTGATGGGTTCACCACCAACTTCTTTCATTACTTCTGAGATCTTATAAAGAAGGAAGACGGGTTAACTGTGGAGGACTCCAGACGAACTAGAACAATTCTCAAGGTGTTCAATGCTACCTTCCTTACCCTCATTCCTAAAAACGAAGGCGCAGAATATCTAGGTAAGTTCAGACCTATAACTCTTTGCAATTTTATCTACAAGATCATTACCAAGGTTATGGCCAATCGATTCAAACCCATTCTCCCATGCCTGATCTCCCCGGAACAATCAGGATTTTTGGAGGGGAGACAAAACATGGATGGAGTGATTCTGGTTCATGAGGTAATTCATTCCTTAAAATCCACCAAGAATTCGGGTATGCTCCTCAAATTAGATATCTCAAAATCCTATGATAAACTAAGATGGAAATTCATGCGCAAAATTCTCAAAGCCTTTGGTTTCTGCTAGGAGTGCATTGACTGGACGATGAATCTCACCTCCTCCACTTTCTTCTATATTCTTCTAAATGGAACTCCCACCCATACTTTTAATTCATCGAGAGATATCAGACAAGGGGACCCCTTATCTCCTTTCCTTTTTATCTTAATGGCAGAAGGATTGGGGAGGATGATCAAAGCCATGACAGAATAGGGGGAGATCAAAGGAACAATTCTCCACCTTAGTGTTGATACACAAACCCACCAGCAATTTGTTGATGGAATGATGCTAATCAGCCACCCTTCAGTCCAAGAAGCAAGAGCTCTCAGGAAAATTCTTACTACCTTTGTGAAAGCCTCGGACCTGGAAGTTAACATAGAAAAATCTCAAATATTTTTCTTCAAATATTACTCAAATAAATATCAACCGCATCATGGGCTTCCAAGGGAGCTCCCTTTTGTCCAAATACCTTGGAGCGCCTCTTGCGGCCGGAGTCATAAGGCTAGTGTCATGGGAGGACCTTTTGGACTGTATAAAAAGAAGACTATCCAATTGGACTCTGAGGCCTCTTAATCTTTCCATCAAAGTCACGCCAATAAAATCAGTTGTGCAAGCCTTGCCTATCTATCTCTTTTCTGCCATGGTTGCCCCTAAGTCTGTTCTCAAAGGCCTAAGGGCTAGGCCCTAGTTAGTTGGGACAATATCTATCATCCAAAATCAAATGGCGGTCTTGGGATACGAGACCTGGAGAAAAACAACGATGTGTTGGGTGATCAAATATGGTGGAATTGGGTCTCACACACTTCGAAACCTTGGGCAAAGTTGTGGCATGTAAAATATGCCCCCAACCACTTAAAAGAAGACCTAATTCATTATGATGAAGAAAAACTAGGCTCATTTATCTGGAAGACTGCCTTCCATGGTAGAAGTATTATTGAAGATCATAGCTTTTGGGAAGTTAGAAACGGTGACTCGGTAAAATTTTGGGAAGATTTGTGGCAGTAGATGCCAACATTGGCTAATATTGAGAACATGGAAACCTATCAGGCTAACTGCAAAGCGCTTGGTTTAACCAAGGTTAACCAATACTGGAAACATGATTCAGATATTAATGGCTATAAGGAATGGCAACCACCTGAGTGGTGGGTTAAAAGGGTCTCAAACAAAGAGTGGACGAGGATCCGAGACAATATCCAAGGAAGATGCATCCAGTCCCAAGAGGGTCCTGATAAACTGTGTTGGGGGTACTCCACCCGCAACACTTTCAATACTAAAGAACCCTATGACCTCTGGACCAACAATCACGAGGATCAACCGGATGGAATCTGGAAAAAAATATGGAAAATGAATCCATGGCCAAAGGTTGCCACCTTCATATGGCTTGTCACTCATAGGAAAATCTTGACAGGTGAAAACCTCCAAAAAAGTGGTGTACCAGGCCTCACACAATGCACTTTGTGTTACCAGAACGAGGAATGCTTAGATCACCTTCTCGACTCCTGTCCCTTTGTCTCTGATGTCTGGGACAAAGGCACAAAAATATTTAGAAAATAAAATCGCTCCAGAGGAAACCCTACCCTTACAATCAAAGATTGGGATCTTCTTTCCTTCTTGAACCCAATTGTGAAATCCATTTAGACCTCCTTCCCAGGGTTCATGATATGGGAAATCTGGAAAGAACACAACAGGAGGATCTTCCAAGACTCAACCTTCATGCCAAAATCCAAGAGACCATCAGAGTCACCCCTTGGAATGAAAAGTACTAGGAAGCCAATGACATTGCACGTAGAATCCTAATGAAATGGGGTATGATCAAAGCCAATCAAACTAGTACGCAGAGGAAGGAAAAGCATACCATAGTGAGCATCCCAAACCATTGGACGCCTCCCCCACCTGGAACGTTCAAATTAAACTTTGATGGAGCCTCGAAAGGCAATCCGAGTCCAGCTGGGTTTGGTAGTGTTATTTGAAATGCACGAGGTGAAATTCTACAAGTCTACCTTGCAAGCATAGGTGAGGACACCAATAATGCCACAAAAATAGACAGACTCCTTGCTAGTCTAAACTTGGTTCTCCAACTAGGTTTGACACCAACAACCATCAAGGGTGACTCCCGCCTAATCATCTAGATGGCACGCAATCTCCAAAATGGCAAGAAACCATCCAAGGTGGCGGACAGTTGGAGGCTTGCTTATAGGGTTGAAAAATTGGCTATGTTAACTCACAACCCCCATGCATGGTCCTTTGAGCATGTCCGCAGAAATGGAAACAAGGTTGCTTACCACCTGGCTAATTTGGGATTGGATACCCTGCATTGCTTCCGGGTGGGCCAGCTGGAAGATCTCGCGGACCTAGAAGGAACCACTAACTGAGCCAAGATGGCAGCAGAAGACACATGAGCTAGATGGTACAACGAGAGTGACATATGGACCGCATTC
Organism: Larix kaempferi; assembly: GCA_027924585.1. Lineage (NCBI taxonomy): Eukaryota > Viridiplantae > Streptophyta > Pinopsida > Pinales > Pinaceae > Larix > Larix kaempferi. The sequence continues at coordinate 8,365,608 of BSBM01000602.1, forward strand.
AGTTCTCACAGCAAGCCACACATGGAGCAACTAATCGACAGTTGGAATAAGCATAATCCCCAGCGTGTGGAAGATGAAAGTACGAACCGATTAAACCTCCACAATAATGAACCTTTAGGGACCTTGGAAAACTATCATGACCAAACCATATAATTGATCCCCAGTATAGAGGATGACCTCGACAACCCTATGGCTCGCATAAGGCATGGGGAAGGACGAAATCAGGTGGATGAATGCTACTAATGTCACCATTATTTCGGCATTCAATGAAGGAAAGACAATAATTACTATAAGACGTAGGTGGAAATTCGTGCTTTTTTCGCATAAATCCTGGGTATATCCTGCTCCTGATAACAAAAAGCTCCAGGTTGCACCTCATGAGTAAGCAAAGGATCTATAGACAAACGCCTAGGGGAAGGATGGCCCCCAGGAAGCAAACTGGGAAGAAGGCCCTGCACGACACGAAAAAGGGCAAAGCTCTGGTCAAGAAGGAGTAGAAGAAAGCCCTTGAAGCGACCCGGTTCTTCAGGGACCGAATCCCTGCTATCATCAAGGACGAAATTGAACGAGTGGAAAAAGACCTATGGGAGAAGGTTAAATCCATGACCTTGGATGAGTTAAGGGAGGAAGTGGGTGATTGGGTCCTAGACCCGGGAACGACTGCTGGCCACCTCTCAGCTTATGACTGGATGATGGCCTCCTTCTGGGTCATGAAAGGACTCCTGGCACATGTCCTCATGAAGCGCGAAAATAAGGTTGTTGGCGAAGAGGAACCAGTCCACGCCTAGAAAGGTCACTACTAGGATGACAAGCTCATGCACCACAAAATCGACCTCATAGCTGGTAAATTTGGCATACTGATCCATCCTGCCTCTGTTTCGAATTTGGAAGGTGGTATGGTGAGAGTTTAGGTTCTCGACGATGATGCGGAACCCTCCTCAAGCCGAACTCGCTTCCCTCTCCACCACTCTGGCCCGAAGCCGATGATAGGAATCTGAAGGTTCTTCTTGGGGATCTATGCTCCAGTCTAGGTCGAAAGTATTTTGTTTTGTTGCATTCTAGATTTAGTTTCTCTCTCAGCACTGGTTTCCATTACAAATGTATAAGACCCACAATCCTACAGAAGAGACTTTTGGTTTAGTAATAGGTGAATTTGTCATAGTTATATTGAGTCTTAGTCTGTGTTGCACTCTTGATGTTTTGATTCGGTGTAATTGTAGTGTCCCTTTTTAAGAATTTGCAAAAACTAGGAAAAATTGCCAATTTTGACCAATTCAACCCTTAAACTAGTCTTGACTTAACTGCTTCCAAATGGTTCCGAATTGGGTCTGAATGGGTTTGGAAGGTATTCAAACATGTAAATGAGGCTGATGGATGCTTGAGGCTGATGGATGCTTGAAAACTCTTAAAACACTTCTGAAACATTCATTTCTAATAAGGGGAAAATGATGAACTTTACTAGTCAAATCGAGGTTCACAATCCCCAAGGGTAGGAGACAAATATGGATTCCCAAACACTGTAAAACTTTCCCAAATTTCAAAGCAGAGACATGGTACTGATAAAGGACTTCAATAGGATCCCCAATTAATCATGAATAAGTTTCTATAAGCTTCTGCAACTCCCATAAATCAGATGTTTGTATACTATCTTTGACATAGGGGGAAATGATAGTAAATCTTCAAAAATTGTTATGAAACTTAAGAATATTGCTCCAAATGCTTGTCTAATGAATATGATACTTCTTCAGCATATTAATGGAACTCCATACAATATTAATATATCAGATATTGATTGAACCATTCGAATTTGATACCACTTCAAGTGCAAATAACAAGGTATTGGGGAAATGACTCCATCTATTCATAGTTTAGCATTTTTACATCAAATATCTTGGAGTTTCGACCTGGAAGTCTTCTGAGCAGTAAATACAGAGTATACATATCATATTACTAAGATATGGGGCCTCAATATCTATCCCAAAGAGTTCATCACCTCATCAAGTGCGCCTCTCCTCAAGGAGCAAGAATATGCCAAGAAATGGAAGAATTTTTGTAGAAGCAAGTTGAAAGAAATGTGACCACGAGCTGCCCTATAGCTTCAACCTATAACAAAATACTCCATTGTATCTCTAAATGAAAGGTCTGAATGGCCTCTCCAATTTCCAAATAGGATGGGAATCTTTCACCCTCGAAATTGGTGCTAAGGCAAGTAGAATAGCACTCTACTAGCTCTCCTCTCCAAATGCAAAATATCAAATGATCGAAAGCTACTCTCCTTCTTTGTTATTGAATTTTATAAACTTCCAAATACCTCCTTAGCTCGAATTCCATCCATGAGATTCATGCCAACTCAAATTAGGAAGAGATTCCAATGTATGTCACTTGTCCCTCCATTCCTAGCCTCCTCCTTCACTCAATTTGAATGGGTGACTCTTTGGCTGCCCTAACTCCCTTGTGAGTCCTCTTGGAGGCTGTTTTTAGCCCTGACATGTCATATATGTCAGATGTCAGCCATCAGGTCTGATTTGTGTCATAGGTGTCATAGCATCTTCATCATTGTTATCGTAGAAGCTAGGGAATCTAGCCCAAGTGTCTCAATATCTCTCAAATGCCTCTTCCTCTCCCATGGGAGTTACTCTTCCAGTCCAATTTGACCTTCATTGAGTCATGCCAATTATATTGACCTTCTAACTCCCCAAGAACATTAGACTCCACCTTGGATTCGAGTGGGTGAGAATAGGATGCCATGTGGCATGAGGAATCTAGCTTTGTGTGGTTCCCACACCACCAATGTGTCTCCATGACCAAGTGCCACCTTATTTTCCTATAATAACTATTTATTTAACCCCTTTTAATATATTTATGTCAATCTAATGTCTATTTGTGGTTTATTAGTTCCCTTACTCCAAATCTAATGTTTCCACCCCAACCTAACAAACTAGTAGATTGGTGGAATTTTCCCTTCTTGAGAACGCAGACTATTCAGCCAGTTCACAAGCCTTTGGCCATCCCCAAAGTCCACCGAACATTGGGTGCAGAAAAACTGGAGACCCTTAATCACTGAAGGCATCAAATCCTTCTCCCTGGGAAAAGGTTTCTTTGCCTTCATTTTCGAATGTAAACAGGATCGCGAGCTTATCTTCAGGAACGGACCCAATTTTATGGGTCCACAAGGACTCTAAATGAACAAGTGCACCCCGAGTTTTGATCCAACCCATGATATTCCTTCTGCTGTCCATGTTTGGGTGAGACTCCCTCACCTTCCTCTTCATTGTTGGAATATCGAATCGCTAAAAGCCATCCGGAACGCATTGGGAAAATACATTGACAAAGTTGATTCGAAAGACCAATATTATTGCGCGAGAATCTGCGTTGAAGTAGATCTAGAACACAGACTCCCAGAAGCAATAAATCTAACCGTAGCAGATTGGACACATATTCAAGAGCTCGAATACGAACAAATCCCATTCAAATGCAAGTTCTTCCATGAATACAGCCATTTCGCTCAATCATCCAAAAAGAAGCCAACGAACCTAGAATCAGACGGAAGAAGAAAAAAAAAAGAACAATGGACAGCCATTCAAAAAAATAGCAAATCAAGCACGAAACTTCAGCCAAAAAGCTCCAATACACTGAAAGAAGATCAACAATATCAAGATCTGACGGCCTCGAACAACAGGAAAAGATTCAAAGTCCTAGAAACAATCGAAATCCAAGACATCCCTGAGGTTGAAGAAGAAGGTGAACTGCGTGAAGAACAAGACTCTCAAGCAACTCCTCTTGCCCATGAAATCCTGAAGATCCCCTAGCCTTAGAACTACCCCAGCCCTACCAAATCTACTATAATCAGTGATGCTCCATCCTACGCTGAAATCACTAAAGCAAAACCCCCTAATTCCCTCTCTTCCTCCAAAGAACCCATTGACAAATACTGGTCGAAAATCCATCAAAAAGTTGAGGGAAGAAGAATCTGAGCACGAGAAAGTACAAGGATCCCAAGCCACAATAGATATGTTTTCTAGCAGAAATACTAGGGCCAGAGATGCAGGTAAGAAAAATGGAGATCTAGCAAGAGGAACCCCCTCCTCCATCAACAATCTCAAATGTTGAAACTGGTCTCTTGGAACTGCAGAGGTTTAGGCAATCCATGCAAATTGATGTAGTAAAAGACCTCCAAAGAAGGGATATGCCTGATCTTCTTCTACTCCAAGAGACCAAGCTTGATGATAGTACAGTCTTATCAATCGGAAATGAAAAATGGAAAAAAACACAGGGTATGCAGTTAGCGCTATAGGAGCATCTGGTGGACTGGCAACTCTATGGACATCTGAAAAATTCCATCTCCACAACTCCTTCGCTACGCAGCACTGGATTTACACCGATCTCACCCATATTCAGAGCAACAAGCACATCGCTCTCTTCAATATGTACGTACCTAACCTCTTTTCTGAAAAGAAAGATTGCTGGAATATGCTTGAAGGATTCTTGGAAGTTTACAGCCCCAAGATATCATTCTAGCTGGTGATATGAATATCACCCTCACCAAAGCCGAAATAAAAGGTGGCCTCACTGGTAATGACTTCTTCAAAACCCAGGTCGAATCTCTCATTCAAACAAGAAACCTAATCGACATCAAGCCCCAAAAAGGGAAATACACCTGGTCGAATAAGCGACTCGGCAAGGGAAACATCATGGCTAGATTAGACAGATTTCTTGTTCATAGCAGCCTCCTATCCGACACCCAAACCATTTCCTCCAGCATCCTAGCCAACCTCGCCTCTGATCATAAACCCATTCAGCTTCTATTTCAAAATATCGAGAACCTCGGCCCAATCCCCTTCAGGTTTAGCCCCTAATGGCTCAACCTTACAAGCTTCTGGGGCATTCTCGAAAAAGCCTAGAGTATCCCCATTTCCAGTTCCCCCTGCTACGTCTGGGAACATAAACTCAAAAATACCAAATTCGCACTAAAAAATTGGGCCAAATCCATCAACCCTGCACCTGCCAATTCCAGAAATTCTGCAGTGAATACACTCGAAAATATCCAATTCGAAATGGAAAATCACTCCGTTGAAATCTCTACACTCTAGGAAGAAGTCGCACAACAAAACAAAGTATATCAAGCATTTCGATCTGAAGAGGAGTATTGGAGATTGAAGTCACAGAGTATCTGGCTTAAAAATGGTGACAAGAACACCAACTATTTTCACAAGCAATTCATGGTCAAGAAATCAACCAATCACATCGTTGAAATCAAGATAGAGAACGGAACAATAGTGACTAGAAATATGAGCATTAAAAACGCAGCATACATGTCTAATATATACGCAGAAGATGACAAAGCTGCAAACAATAATGCTGAAGGTGAAAACGAGGCCACTCTGTTGGAGTACATCCCAAAGAGCATCACGCTGGAGGAAAATCTCAGCATCCACATACCATTTACAGAGCAGGAGGTTCTCAACGCAATTCACTCATTTGAATCTGATAAAGCATCGAGCCCCGACGGATTCTCAATGCACTTCTACAAAGCGTGTTGGATTTACATCAAAAAATATTTTATGAGAATGATCAAGAACTTCCACTCAAAGGCAAAAATCGGTGGCTACACAAACACCACATTCCTGTCTCTCATCCCAAAGGACACGAATCCAAGCTCATTCAGTAGATTCAGACCGATCTCACTTTGCAACCCCTCCTACAAAATCATCTCCAAGATGCTTGCAACCAGGCTGAAGCCTCTTCTCACCAAAATCATCTCTAACAATCAAGGTAGCTTCCTAGAAGGGATGCAAATTCTTGACAATGGCATACTCATACAAGAAGCAATCCACTCCAACAGACTACGAAAGAAAAAAGGTATGTTAATCAATCTTGACATGGCCAATGCATTTGACTGCGTCAAGCACTCCGTCCTTTTTAAAATTATGCATTGCTTTGGTTTCAATGACACTTTCATTAGTTGGATCTCAGCCTGCATAAGCAAACCCTAGACCTCCCCCTTAATTAATGGTCGCCCAACAGACTTCTTCCAAGCATCGCGTGGTATCAGGCAAGGCTATCCACTCTCATCTTTCATGTACATAATCTTGGCAGACTCGCTCAGTCGAAAGCTGAATCATGAAATGACTACTAGTTCCCTACCTGGTCTTCGCCTCACCCCTAACTTCCATCCCCTCAATCACACCCTTTTTGCCAATGACTCTCTTTTATTGGGTGGAGCCTCCTCCATCATAGCCCGAAAGTTCAAGCGCAATCTAAACCTCTATTGCATTGCATCCGGTGGCAAGATTAACTTGCATAAAAGTGTTGTTTATTGTTGGAATATAAACAACATCATGGCAACAAAGATTAGCAGAATTCTCGGCATCAAAGTACACAACCATTGGGACAAATTCAATTATCTGGGACTTCCAATCACTTTTGGCAACACAAACAGTGGAAATTGGGATGACACGATCAACAAAATAAAAAACAGAATTAGAAGATGGGGAGGGCATTGGCTCAGCAAAGCTAGAAAACTAATCTTAGTAAATTCCATACTCTCCGCACTACTCATCTATCAATCTTCCATACTCCTAGCCCCGAAAGGAGCTTCTAATCAAATAAGCAAGCTATTGAGAGATTTTCTTTGGTCCGGCTGAAGAAACAATGAAAACAAAATACACCTTGTGAATTGGGAAACCATCAAACAGTCTAAATCCTCGGGGGGCCTGCATATTCGAGATCCACTCCATGCTAACTTGGCATTGGGCGGTAAGCTTCTTTGGAAAATCCTACATAAAAAGCACCATCAAGTCAGTCAGGTACTTAGAAATAAATATTTATATGCAACCAGTTTAAGATGTCTCGATCAAAAACCAATCACCAAAGGCTCCAGCATTTGGACATTATGTAAAGAATCTTGGCATTTTTTTCAGAAGGTCTCTACTGGGTACCCGACAATGGTAGCAAAATTGATATATTCAAGGATAAGATAATGGATAGCAAAGCACTTCAGAACAACCATTAGTTACACAACATTGCAAAATGGCTCAGACAACATGGAATTAATACTCTAAAAGAATTCAACACCTGGGACTTCTATGGCAATTGGAAAAGTTGGAAAATCACAGACATTCCTTTACATCTCAAGCCTGCCAAAAACACACTCATTGACAACCTGAAAGGATGTGCTCCCCTACACCTTATAGCCAAAAATGAGCGAGGATGGGGTCCCACAGGTTCTTATACCTCTGTTCTCGGCAAAAAGCACTTCAATCCCATGATGAAGCAAGAAGAGACTTATGGAAAATCACTTGGGATCCGTTTGGACTCCCTAAAATCAATTTCTTTACGTGGACTTTAATCCATTCCAAAGTCCTCACTGGCGACAACCTCAACAAGAGAGGATTTTACGGGCCTTTTTGGTGCCCTCTTTGTCACTGCAATCTCGAAACACTTAATCACCTCTTTCTGGAATGTCATTTCACCAAAATTGTTTGGAAACTCATCCTCCTTGACCTCATTATCACCCAGCCTTCCTTCACCTCTGTCACCCAGCTCTTCCAAGATTGGAGTTCCATTTATCCTAATCCCATACCCATAAAGAATCTCTGGCATCAGATTTGGATTTCCATCCCTAAATTTACATGCTAGAAAATCTGGACTGCGAGAAACAATGCCATTTTCAATGAAAGGCACTACACCCCTGTGCAAATTGTTGACCAAGCCAAGGGATTATTGATCGAATGTTTAAACAACTCCAATCACAAGGATGGCACAACTCTCAGCACGAATGAAATGAATTGGATAGGAGTCATCCTCCCTAGCTCGAGTAAAGACCTCCGACTTCGACACCAACCTGCATGGCAAATCAAACTCACTAGCTCTGACTTTCATAAATGGAGAACCAATCAAGATACTGACAATCTACAGTTCAATGGTGCCTCGAAGAACAATCCCGGCAAAGCTGGTGCGGGGGGAGTTCTGTGGACAAGTGATGGAACAATAAGACTGAAATATAGTTGGGGTTTGGGGATCTGCTCAAACAATACAACAGAAGCCTTGGCACTATTGAAGGGTTTCAAGATTGCCAAAGAACATTTGATCAACAAATTATATGTGTTCGACGATTCTTTACTTATTATCAGAGCCCTAAATACAAACAATGATCTCAACAACCTCACCCTAAATCGAATATTGCAGCGTATAAGGCAAATTTCGAGCACATTCACTCAGTTCAAAGCTTTTCACATTTTAAGGAATTTAAATGAAGAAGCCGACATCGAAGCAAATCTTGGAGCTAATCTCAATAATGGAATACTAAATCTAACCAACAATAACAGTGAGCTACATCAAATCCCTTGAACAGAGCATTCAGACTTTCACTATTCAAAATTCCTTTCTCATAAACGTGCTCTTCAGCCTTCAGGAATTAGAAGAAAGTCTACATATGACACTTAAGAATGTAAAATCACTGTTCGGTTTAGTGAATGACCCTCAAACAATACTTGAAGACTTAACGATATCATTTGTAAAGAAAGAGGAATGGTGTGGGCATGACAGATGGATCAAAACGCCGGTCACAGGCTCGCAGTTTAGAGTTCGAAGATGGTTCATATGTTCAAATTAATGCTTTGATAAATTGGGAATGACAGATGGAACAAAACACTGGTTACAGATTGTAAGAGCCTCAACTCTCAATGTTAGACACACGATGATAACTCTGACATCTGCAGGTTTTTTAAATGTTATTTTCAAAACATTTGTCCATTTTCACTCTTTTTCCACGTTGATTGTACTAAATCATCTTATATTTGTATAATTTATCCATATACATTGTATAAATTATATTTATATAATTTAAGCTTTTACACTTCCGCTATGTTACATAAAGTAGCCAACTCATGCCTATAGAAAGACCTTAGGAATTTTCTTTAGGCCGAGCTTGACAAAAGGAAAGGGTTTCATTATGTTAACTAAGAATTGTTTGCACCCCAGGGAACTTTAGGGGACTAATCATTATTCGAACCAAGGTCCAAGCCCAAGCATTGTGTTTAAAATGGGTCATCTGGGCTATATAAAGAAAATAAGCATGGAAAGTTGTCCTGAAGTATTGAATCTATCAAAGGTAGGTTCTTGAGTTTGAGAAAGCCTATGACTTGGTTGAATGACTCTTCATCTTGGCAATGCTTTAGGTATTAGGGTTTGGTCCAACCTTCATTAATAATGTTGAAACCCTTTTTGTATATGGATTGATTTGTCTTCCCATCAACACAACCTCTTCTTAAGAGATTGGGTTTTCTGGTCTTTTTTGGCATAAATAAAAATATAATCTTTGTTCATATACATAAAAAATATTACATGCTTCATGTGCATAAAGCACTTCAAAAGAGGTCTTCCCCTTAGTCAAACTTGTCCCAAAAGTTTCTCAAAATTGCAAACCGATAGATAATATCCCCTATAAATCATATTAACTATGTGGGAAAAGAAACCTCTCTTCTAGATATAGATTATCCAATCAAAATTTTACATCAAGAAGGAAAATCGACATTCTATTTTGATCCTCTAGCAAAATTCTAGAACTGATATACCTTGATAAAATAACATATATAGAGCAAATAAATAATGGCTTTAGATCGATTAATACAAGCCCATAGAAAATCCATTCCTGGACACAATCGAAATATCCAGCCTTCCTGAATCTGGAGACCCTCTTTACATAGTATGTCAACCACTATATTGAGTTTCTTGTATACGCAAGTGATTGAAAAGTGATCAAATCTGACACTGATATCCTTAACACTATCACACAAAGGCCTAATCATGACATTTTGGATATGTGAAGATCCGATAATCCAATTAATTAATAAAGAATAATCACCATAAATCTACAAATTTGAAGTATTACTTTCCAAATAACTTTTTATTAGTAACTTTAATGTCATAAGTTTTGTTGGTTGTTTGATTAAACCCCAAGACCAGCTTTGAATTCTATAAAATGATCCTCTTAGAAAGATAAGACCCCTCTAACACTAGCCCCACACTCTGGAGACCTTATGACCTTCTTGAATCAGGAGACCATCTTTACATAGTCTATCAACCATTGTATTGAGTTTCCTGTTGTTGACGCCCGGAAATGTCCTTGCGTTGACAGTAGGGGTTCTCCTTAGTAGAAAGTCCCAATTATACCTTAAACCATTTGGAATGGGGAACTCGTATGGATTCTATCCCGACTACCATTCACTGGTTTGGGTTTCATCGGTTGTGGCCACATCCACCATTTAGGGTTTTATTTCAAGAAAATGCAATGTAATATGAAATAATCTAAGATGTAGTCCTAAGTTACACGAACCCATCCTCTCTAGGAGAAAGATTAAAAATACAAGCAATGAGATAGCATTGATACACATATTATGAAACCAAATAGTTGTAAATTAGACATGTCTAACAATAACATAATGATTGTGAATGTTAAAACAGTCACAACATCATAATATTATGCAGCCAAAACTCGTAGAAAGCAAAGATAGCACAAAAATACCTATATGGTAAAAAACAGAAGAGTACGGGAATAATCCACTAGAAATCAAGAACAAACATATTGCATATAGGCATGACACAAAGAGATAAACAATACCACAACATTCATCCACCTCGTATCCATAATATTGTGCAAACTTGGGCCCATTAGCTTCTCCATTCAATAACGTAAACAGTTCTTACAAAATGAGCAATGAAATCTCTAGCCAAAAGTCCAGTTCTCTTCCTTCCCTTTCTTTTGTGATCTTTACATAAGTAACTCCCAAAGTGACCATTTAGATTCCTCATAGTCGATTATGACTTTTGGGTTTCCAAGGAACTTGTCACTTTGGAGTTTTGTTTCTCTCCTAAAAGAAATAAAAGTTAATTTTCAAGGGGGGACGTTCCCTTGTGACTTTATGAATTGATCCCAAATTAGTTCAAAATCATATGTAATGATATTTAATTGTTGGGGCCTAAGTAATCGTAGGGAGAGTTCATGTGCAGTTGTCTCCTTGGTGGTGGAGGAGTGGCATATTGTCATCAAGTGTACCTTGCATGTGGGGATTTCAACTTAGTCCCGCGACACTTGTGAAGTCACTTGTGAGATCTTTCTGATATATTCAATTTCCTCATCCTTGATCTTTCTCGGCTCTTACATTCGTTGTTCCTTTGGTGTAGGCTCTTCGAAGGTACCTGGGGGTGGTAACTGAAATTTATCAAATACTCTTTCTATTCCTGCATGCACATTCTTGCATTTACTCGATGAAGTGGTGGATTATTTTTGCAAGGTTAATCCAGCTTTCCGACAATTATCAATGGTTGCACGATCCAACTCTATTTAATGTAAATTTCTCTTTGGCAATTCAAGGTGGATCTCAGCTATTTGTCTCTATCAGGTTACCATACAATTTAGATTTTCTTTAACTCTGTTGATGTTGCGATCATGCTCCTGGGTACCTTTGATCACAACCTTTTGCCTAACAACAACAATTTGTACCTGTCGGAGCTACCATGTGACTAGTTCCTATGCATGGAAATATCCGTGCTGCAATGCAATGGCGCAGGTGTGAAATTCTGCTAAAATTTGTTTCTCTTCTTTAAATGCTTTTGCCTCCCTTGCTAGTGCATCTTTTTCATTTTGTAGGTTTTCTATTTGAGTCATCATAGCCTCGTTCTTACTTTCAAGGCCCTCTACCCAAGAAATTAATGCATCTTTGTCACTTAGCAAATCCTCTACTAATATTTCGAATGTTCCTTTTTCTGGTAGCAAGGCATCGAATGCATGTTTCAACTCAACTCCTTCTTTTATGGCTTCTAGAAGGCGGTCTTCTAAGAGGCTAGTCTTCTTCCAAGCCTAATCTTAATCCTTGGTTAGCTTTTGTATGTTTAACTCACTTGCCAAAGTAGTAGCCATGTTAGTTAAGGCTATAAGTGTAGGTTCTTTATCGATACACTTAATGATTGTAGTTTCAAGAGTAATCTCCATCTTTGGCTACGTAAATAGTTTGAGCTCTTTGTGTGTTTTTTTTGCACAATCTGTCTCTTCTACTTATCAAAGATGAAAGTATCTATCTTGGTCACGGAATCCTCCTTGGAAGACATATATAATCCTATTCCAAGCTCCTTTAACGGGAAGTTCCTTCCAGTGACTGGAATGGTGGAATCGGTAGCGAGCACTTCTATTTCCATATCTTGAGGACCGTTATTTTGTGCCTCCTCTTGTAGATTTTATTCTTCCTATACTTTCTATTGATCTTCTTCATGTGCTTTTATATCTTCCTCAGCTTTTCTCTGAGCCTCTTCTTGTTGTTGTTGCTCCTCAGCTTTCTTATGAGCTTCCTCTTATTGTCTTTACTCTTCAGCTCTTCGCTGCAATTCTTTCTATTTATCCTTTTGTTCTTGTTTCTTTCTTATGTGGGATTCCCCTTCAACATTCTTTTGTTCTTCCAATTGTCTAGATTTTGCCTCGACTTTTCTTCTCTCTTCTTCCTCGATAATATTTTGGGCCTTTTTTGCTATTTGTTTATGGGCCTCTTATGCTTCTTGTTGTGCCTTCTCTCGGGCTGCCTCTGCTGCTTGTTTTTCTTTTTGCATGCAAGCAGAGTCTGCCATTGAACTCTTACCCTTCTTAATAATCCCGGATAAACCTTCAAGAGACAGAGCTCACCTATAGATTTCTTCCTCCATGAAGAACTCATCAACGTATGACCTCGGTGAATTTCACTATTACACAGTGGTTTGCTACCTTCTTATGGATATCATTTCTCCGGAACTTTTCCTCACCAAAGTGGAAGATGTTCAGATCTTTAGTTATCTACTCAAATTTTTTTACCTTAGTCATCCAATATGCTCCAATGACTATCGATAGAGGTGGCCAAGATGGTTTTTTGGCCTTGGCTAAAGTGGATGCAATCCTCTTCATGAATGTCTTCCTTACTATTTCCCTCAAGAACATATTATCTGTGACATATTTGGGTATAATGTATGGGGGTTGTGAACCTCAATAGATACACAAGTGTGTTCATCATTTGGTTAGGAACCAATCCCCTAAATTTGTCACCTTATCAATAGTGTGATCTATCATGCATTTGGTTGTTTGCCCATGTATAATTGTGTAAAGAGGCATGATGAACTCCTCACAAATTTGTTTGTAATCACTAGCATGCTTTTGTGCCCATAAATATTGATAATAAACATGCACGGGTGGTTCTGAGGGATTGCAGCTCCATCCTATGACAAGAAAATGATTCAAATTGTAGACTAGATGTAATAGGTATGAAGACACGTGGAAGCTAGACTGTTGCATGAGTAGACTTGCTTGTGCACTCATGACTGCATCCTCCATATTGGAGGTGGAATCTAGACTGTTGCATGAGTAGACTTACTTGTGCACTCATGAATGCATCCTCCATATTGGAGGAGAGGATTGTTGCCTAGGTGAATCTTTTATCGAGCAAGGTGATATGATAGAATAAGGGGATCCAGTCTATATTGAAGTGAGAAGATTCTAATTCCCTATCTAATATGCACAAGAGGGTGGATTCTATTCGGTATGGATGCTTTAGCCATTTAGTTTCATATACACCACTCTCTTTGCTGCAAAAATTCTTGCTTGGACCCCATGCTAGTTTGAGGACATTGTATAGTTGATTTTGAGTGACTCAACCCATTCATTTGTCATGTTGATATCCGGTGCTGGGAATTTGTAATAATCAGTCATGTTGGATGGTTGAAATGAGGTGAGGGCTCCACCAATGGCATCTTTGTTAATACACCTTTTAGGACATATGCGAGGAAGTATCCAACCTATTACTTCGGCACAGGGGAAGAATTATGATATGGTTGTTGCCTTATGTAGTCTCGTCCTCTTGATATTTTGATAAATCAATATTTCTCCTTGGTTTTATGCGCATAACACATGGTACACTTCTGCCTTAAATAACTGATATATTTCACCCCAATGGTATTCAAGCTCTGACCCTAAGGTTCTCTAGGTATCATCATACTGAAGTGTGAGAGATGGGTTACATGTTTCCTCTACCGTTTCGTCTCTGGGGATACTTCTTGGATAAATTTGGATTGCTACCTGGTTCTTAGGTGCGACATGGAATTACCCTGTGATACAACACACCCAATATCATGTTCGATGGAGGAAAAATTATAGTACTTACAGAGGAGAGCAAAGAAGCACCAAGATTTAAGACTTTGTTAACACCCTCGATCATTATTATCTTAAGCAAAACCCTGTATAGAATTAGTTTCTATCAACAATGCATAGATGTTCAGAGATGTTACATATATGAAATAGTATTCATGATTTTCATTTAAAACTCAATGCTCAGGCATAAATACATTGGCGGATTTAAATAATTCTTGATTTACAAATTTCTTTATGACGCACGTCTATCTTAACATGGCCATGGGAAACTTATTCAAAAATATATGGGTCAGCTTAACATAAGCAAATCTTTGATAGAGTGTGGTTATGTTTGTTAATTTGTTTTATTCTCTTGGCATATGGTTTTGCGATGTTAAACAGATGTTTACCTAGCAGGGGCAATGGGGTTTAAGCGTCTAAACTCAAGGCCAGTGCAATTCCTAGATTTTGAGAGGAAATATACATATGTATCTCTCTTACCTTATGGATACTCCGCTAGCACCATTTGGAGTAAAAAAATGAAAATTCCTCCTAGGTTCCGTGGTGTAACCCCGTAGGTCAAAAGGTAATGGGCATGCTTGAGGGATTTGCCTAAAAGGGCTTCAATGTCCACTCCTATCTTTTAAACTTCCAACTAAAAAATGGTTGAGGAGGTTCTCTTATCATCGGCCCATCATCAACAATGGGAATGGAGAACCATATTATATTCATCCTACAAGCTTACCAAATACTAAGGGGAAACGACAAGAGGTATTTACCTAGAATAGGGTTTTGTTCAAGGTTGGGATACCTACTATTTTGATCGTGCTTCCTACTTTGTTGGCTTCGCTAGCTTACTGCACCAAATGGTATCCTGTTGATGCGCAACGGAAAAATGACTATCTTAGTGGAGGGGTTTTATTTTTATATTATGAGCTCCATCAATCCCTTTTCCAGCACATTGGTGGGCTTTCAAATTTCCCAACGAAGACCTATCGACGAGAAACTTTAATCTCCTTGCGTCAACTATCATCAAGATTTTTGACTTTCTTGTCAGCCAAATTTCATTTTTGGGATGTATAGAACTTTCTCATATACATTTTCTATGTAGGCCTATATAAAGAAAGAAAACAATTTCGCCAAAAATTATGGTGCAGATTCATTTTCATTATGGATGTCTCCCATGTCTTCAATGAAAGTTCGATGGTAGTATTGGAAAAAGTTCCCATTATGTGCCTCTGTGATCTTCCACTGGCCAAAATTTAATTGAAGCCCTTCCTTTGAAAGCTTATCAGCTTCAACATTCCTTTCCCTTGGACATGACGACATGAGAATGAATCAAAGCTTTCTACAAGGCGATGAACTTCCTCAACCAAAGGAAGTAAGAGATTATTGTGGCATTTTTTTTATTTGTTTGTCAAGTTTATAACATTCATCCAGTCTCCAAATAATTGAATATTGTTGCATCCCTTTTCCTTTGCAAAACATAGAAGGAGTTTCAAAGCGATGATTTCTGCATAATTATTGGTTCCACACCCCCCAATTGATAGTTACTTACAAATTGTTCTATTAACCCTTGACACCCCAACATATAATCACAAACCTTACTTAATACAATGTCAATCAAATGATCGGATGACTATTCACTGCATGTTAGAGCCTGTTATGAAACAACCATGTACGATTTTAAATTAATTAAGCTATAAAAATCACATGAAATATGAAATATGAAGCAAACCACAAGTACTCACAAACTTTGCAATCAACCCTTTTTTGCCTTATTGTCTCGTCTTATGCGATGAATGGGTGTCATTTTCTTTTCTTTCTACAACAACAAAACAATTGAAAATCAGTGTTTTATGCAATGCATCCTTGTGAACTGATGCCTATGGCTAATGAGTAAATGCACCAACTATCATACAATTAGGATAGGGTGTTGCATTTCAAACAAACTCAATATTGAACAACCATTACATTCCATCAATGATTCAATCAATGCATTACAATTTTGCATGAATATATAATTTAATGAGAACTTGCACATTATCTCACAATTGAAACAATCAACAAAACTGAAGCAGACAAGGAATTCACACATCTATTAATCACAATGAACACATATAGTTTACACTCAAAACCCAAATGAGAGACTAACTTTGAATAGTTGCTCAATCTTTATTTTTTGACAATTGCAAGGAACTATAATGCAACTTGTGGATCTCTGGACCATTAGGCAAATTACCTGCCTCCTCTTCCCCTTTGCTAAAATACCCTTCTTAATTCAAATTGCAAGAAGATATAGGTAGAGTTGGGGTAATGGAAAGACCAAGCATCCTCATGCTTTTGTTTCCCATTCCTCGTTTTTTTCTCTCCTATTTTGGTTTTTCTCGTTTTCTTTCACTTAATTTACTTATTTCTAATGCTTGCACCGTCTTTTCTTTTTCTTCAACCCTCATTAATTATTGAATTGCTTGAGGACATCGAGTCTTACAACCATTAATTTTTTGTTCAAATTCATTTTAGATCATAAGACATTATAATGTAAATAATTAATAGATTCATTTGTCAAAAATAACCCTCTCCATAGTCCATAATAGCATCTAAGCTAACTCTTGTTTTTTCTTCGGAACCTATGGTCCATGCTAGAAGCTCACTTATCTTTCGAAATTATACAACTAAAGCTTTCCATTTGTTAGATGCATTTCTTATGGATTTTTTTGGATTTCTTATCCAATCCATAGAAGAACCCAAAGCGATATATTTTTGTTCTAAAACATCTCTCCAAAAACCCCTTTAGTGTGATACCTTCCAAATATTATTTAATGCTAAAGACTGACCAAAGAAATGCACATCTTTAAGACCCCAACCCCCATATTCCTTTGCTATTGCAATTATCTTCTATTTAACTAACGCGATGCAATAATTTTTACAATTTGAAGACCATAGAAATTATCCACACCTTGCCTATGGCCTTTAAAACACCTTTGAGAATAAATTTGAGTGAATGCCACAAAACCAAGATAGCATCTAGCACATATTTAACCATAGTCAACCAATCACCAATTGCAAACCATTTATACTCCAATGATTTATGGGTTCCAATTAACTAACCTTGATACCTTTTGCCACAACTGCTGGTTTTTATTAAAAAACTTAAATATTTAACTCCTTGCTAGATTTATCTATTTGAATGGAAAGTCCAACAATAGTATTTGAACAACCCTTACCTCCAAACCATTAAAACATATGTTGATTTTTGCAAATCTATCTCCATTTTTGTGGCTTTTCCATCTAGATATAAAATTTACTTCAACTTAGCAGATTATCCGAATGTCCCATTTATAAATAATAAGATATTATCAACAAACAAAAGGTGGGTAAGATTACAAGAACGACCTATCCTCACTGCTATAATAATACCAATTGTTTTTTCATCCCTACTACCTTGTTTAGGTCCTCTACCACCAAAAGGAACAACAATGAAGATAAAGGACAACCTTGGTGAAGACTTCATGGTGGATGAAAGGATTTCCCAACTAAGCCATTAATGAGAAGAACAAAATATGTTGAAGAGACACACTCCATAATACACGTCACCATAAGGAAAGTGAATGCCAAAAGCAAAAGTATTTAGTATAGCTAACTAGTTTAATCACGTGCTTTTGACAACTCCAATTTAAAAATCGATGTGGGAGATTTTTAACTTTGATGGAATGTGTACCCTCTTATGTTTCATGCCAAAAACCCCAAATTGTTCATGTGATTTAACATCTAAGAAAATACTTTTGACCCTGATAGCCATGACCTTTGAGATAATTTTATACAAAAATGCATGGGGAAATAGGCCCATATTTGTCCAATGACTATGGCTTTTCCTTTTTCGATATTAAATCCATTATTATTGTCTTTAGGGAACTTTTAACCATTCCAAAACCTTTAACCTTTGCGATCACTCTGAGCAAATCATTCTCCAATAACTCATCGAAACCAATAAAGAACTCAACAATCCATCCATCTAACCTTGGACTTTATATTTTCAAAGGACATTAAAATAGTATGTAACTCTTCTGACTGTCGGATCAATAGCCATAAAATCAATGCTCAACATTGTGTCACATAAATTTGCAGGAGTGAAACATGCCATGATCACAAGTGCCATTTCAATCTACATGAAAAACCAGATATATCTGTGCAATTCCATTTTTCACTGATTTGTGTGAGAGTCTTTGCACAATAAATCTTGATGATTGATCCTTGATGCTGTGAACGGTCCAATTTACCGAGTGGAAATTTTATTAGGTATAGGTCGATCATGTTGGTTTTGCGCAATGGATTCTCCACCCATCACTCCTCTTCACATCTTATGGCTATATTTTATTGGGGGGTTAACTTTCGAAGAGGTCACGTCCATATTTAACTTGCAATCTAACAATTAATTGTGCTTTCAAGGGTGTAATCATGGTTTTAATACCTGTGATTTTTTACATTGATTGTGGGGAGGATACATTGGACTATTTTTTGAAGCCACCCCTTCACTTTAATGAATCATTAAATTGCTCCTTGAATTATTAAATGGCATTATTTCTTGGAATGAGGAAGAAAAGGTCATAAATAGGTAAAACACCAAGGTAAAAAAAAAGAAAAGAGGTGGAGGTCTGATTGTGTGGGAGAGGGGGCCACGTAAAAGAGAGGAGATCGAGGTAAGAAGAAGGGGGATTTCTGCATGAAAAAATGTGCGGTGGCATATAGACAAGAGGTGTGCAAGAAGGTACGAGGGGAGATAGGAAACCGAAAGACAAGGAGAGGGTCTGCATGAAGAGAGGAAGCCATGGTAAGTTTTAGTACCTAAGTCTGCACCTAGGGTTGCTATATTTAGACCTTACATTTTTTGAACCTAGACCAATCCCAGGTCATTTTTAACTGTTAGTCCTGGGTAAACTTTTACCGAATACTTACTCTTCCTATGCTACTATGCTTTATTCTATGCTTTTGCCTCAAATTTTGATTGTTAGTTAGTGAAATATGATAAGATGGCACAATGTGCATAGAGCTTGCTATGTTAATTAATTCCTGTAGGTGTTTATTTTCTTGGTCAAATGATCTTTGCATTTTAAAAGTGAAACTTAGCAGCACAATAGAGTTTTCCTTGGGAAAAGCAATGCACACCGGAACGGTGGAATGGAAATGCTACAAAACTAAGCGCCACAAAATTGTCAAATAGCAGCGCTACCAAACTTGTTCGCCAACGCTACAAAATTTGTCAAAACAATAATTTCAAGACCACCTTTAGTCATATCAAGTTTCTAAGGTTCCTCAATCATAACAGATGGTGTAAGGTTAGTGGGTGATGATGAATTTATATGGTGGTAAGGTTTCTCAAATCCCTCACATACTCTTTATGACAAGCTAACTCATGAATTTTGATGATGCCTGGTACAGTCGAGAAAATTAGAACTGTTAGTTATATATTTTCACTGAAATGTTATTTGCTTTCACTGCTCATAGTTTGTTGATGTGAATGTGAAATTATGAGTAGCATTTTAGCTTTTTCTTTGCAATATTCAAACATATCTAATATGCCTTCACACAAAAGTGGGCATGTGGTTCGATATGAACTAGAGGGAGATGAACTTCTTGAGGCTTACCCTGAGTTTGGAGTAAAATCCAGAAGAGCGGGTTGGTTTCGCTTATGCAAGAAGCTTCAAGGGCATCACACAACAATGGCTCAATCATTTGTAGACATTTTTGATGGAAATAAAGTCATAATGGGATATTTAACCTTTCCAGTGACAAAAAAATCAATAGCTATAGCAGGGGGATTGCCACGAGATGGAGAATGTTGGTTTAAGATTGCCAACAGTGTCAATGCTGGTGACTGGAATCGTTTTCTTAAGAAGGAGTTCCAAAACCCATAATGGCGAAAGGGCATTCCTCGAACGTGGATGACAGAAGAATATAGCTATCTATTGAAATCAGTTCAGAGATATGTCATGGGAGAAGGAAGGTATGTAACCATTTATCTGTATCATATGAGGTTCCTCCTGCATTTAGATGGGGTATCTAAAATGAATCCACCCTTTTATTTCTTGAAGAGCTTTACCAAAATGACAGCTAGGGTTAGGCATTTCCCTAAAAGCCAACATAGTATCTTCCACGAGGCTTTCATAAAAGTGCTTATAATAGAGGAAATAAACAAATTTGGCAAATATTGGAACCATTTCTTGCTATTCTATAGTTTCGAAACCCTTAATGCTAAGTCTCAGCAAAATATAATAAACAGTCTCTATGATAATTATAGGCTTTTTGAAATATTTGAATATATAGAAATTGATGATTCTGCTTCAGAACTGAGTATTAAAGAAAAAGCTTAGAAAGTTTGGGTTGGGAAACGAAAATTCGAGCTAGAACATAAAAACCCTAATCTTGAGGCAATAGAAGAAAATATAAAGGGTAAGAAAGATGAGGCAGTAAAATCGAGAATGAGAGGAGCTTATAAATGACCAAGCCTAGAAGAGTATAGTTTACAGAAAATAAAAGGCTCAAATAATCTTTTAGATGACAGAGGCTGGGGTAAGAATCAGGAAGAGAAACGATGTGTGTCGAATCCCTATTCTCTCAGGGGACCACATACAAAGCCCACAAACAAATTTAGACTCAATTCTAAAGCCATATTTGATCCTACTCTAAAGGAACAAAAGGTTATCGATCTTTAAAGTATACCAAAGGAAACACAAACAATATTAAAGAAACAAGAATTTAAGGCCTTGACTCCAAAGTATGTATAGACTAGAAACAACTCTATAGCTAACAAGGAGAAGGAAATGGTTGAACCTTGTAAAGAGTCTAAGCCTTGAAAGTCTAAGGTTAACAAATAGTCTTAAAATCCCAAAGGTACCCAAGTAACTATTAAAGAAGAATCAGACTTGTCAATGGAAAAAGAAAGAAAAGTAGTTGAACTCTTAACTAGTTTGGAGTAGACCATAAATGCCATTCCTTGTTCACCTGAGGCTCAACCATTTGTTCCAACTGTTTATGAAGAAGAACAAGAGATGCAATGCTTGGACTACATTGACCATGCTAGACCATAAGTTGAAAGTTCTGTTGTGCAAACGAAAACACTAGAAGTTGATAGTCAGCCTCAACTTGAAGGTAACGGGTATAAAACTAGTCAAAAACTCAAGAAGAAGTTGAAGAAATTTAAACATTTGGTTAAAGAGCTTAAACATGAAAACAAGCAGATGTACAATAGGATGAATACAACTAGCAAGAAATGGGGTAAAGTGGGTAAAGTGGTCATAAAATACAATAAGTTATGCAAATTTTCTCATAAACTGAAGAAAAGTCATGGAAAACTCTTGAAACAGAGAAAATATTGGAAGAAGTAGTGTCTAGAGGAAAGGAAAAAGAACAAGGCCAGTAATAATAAATTGGGAATCTCGATAGAGTTAGGCACACATAATCTTCATGATACACTTTAGAGCCGTTCTGCTGAGACTAGATAGAGACATGAACTTTGTCAAAGACACATTTAGAAGAATACAATCTCTAGTTCGGACAACTCGAGTTTCTACAGTTGCACAAGTGCTACAGAACTTTCATTTACATCGTTTTGATATTTTAAAATTGGTATTAGTATTTTCTAAGTTTTGTAAGGTCTCAAACTTGAATTTTATTTCGTATATTTTGTAAAGACAGACATGTAATATGTATTATAGACTTGAATTAGTTGTGTTGATATAGTTAGTTAACATGTCCTTAAAAAGTAGGATCTTGAACTAATTTTGGTCTTGAATCATCTATTTTTGTTTGTAAATATATTATTAGCAAATATATGACTATTGAAACCCCTTTAGTAGGATCTAAATATGGAATCAATTCCATTTAATGTTGTAAAAGAAGGAATAGGAAGAGAGGGAGGGGTTCGAATTTTGAGAAAGCCAGAGAAGGGTTGGTGAATACTTGTAAGCTCTTTTTCAATATAGTAATCTGTGCATGTTTAAAGATCGTTTGAGTTATGAATGGGATTGTGCCTCTTATCTATTTTGCTTCTAGTATTATATTTTGAACACAAAAGTCATTTATGTGCTGCGTAGTTAGTTGATTCCAGAATTAATGACATTTATGCTATAAATGTACATTGCCTGTAATCTTTGTTATATTTTCAATTATTATTCTTGATTGTAACACTGTTATGATATGGAATTCCTATGTAAATCTATGAAATATGAACCTTGCTTTTCATATGTTTGCATCCTAGCATTGTGTTAAATTTGAGCTCATATTTGATCCATGATTGTAAAGCCTTTAAACCAGTGTTTTGTTACTGTCATTTTGCCATGTGTTGTTGATTGTTCCACCTAGGCCCTGCATGGCTCATTAATTATGCAACCACTTGAATATAAACCTAAAATACTTCACATCTGTATATAAGTTCCCTAGCTTTGCCCTTAGCAGTCTAGGTGCATACCACAGGGATAACAGTAATAATAGAGGGGTCATGCATGAGGGATCTTGTTATAGTTTTAAAGGAGGACACATCACAAAAGGAAAGGGGTCGATATAAAACAAACAAAGGAGGTCGTGTATGAGGAGAAGCAAAATGAGAGGGTAGAATGAGAAGAGAGCGGGTGGATGGCTCAAGAAGGCAACAGGAAGATAACAAAAGGGTGTAAAGAAAAACAAAGCAGGTGAAATTGAGAGGAGATACAAAGAAGAATGTGGTTAAGGATAAGGAGAAGAAGAAGAAGGATAAGGATAATAAGAAGAAGATTAGAGGAAGATTGAGATGATTCAGAAGAAAATTGTAGCAGCCACAAGTAAAAAGATTTGCTTTCAATTTTTTTGAGAAAATCATTGTAATGCCTAAATGAGACTTAGACCAATAGGCTTGAAGTTTTAGTTACGAAGAATTGAAATGTCATTGAGCCCTTGTGATTATCGAGAAGGAGAGTCCTTTGAGGCCAATTATGTGTATTGTATAAATTTCCTTAAGATTAATAGAAGGCAAATGAGACCATAATTTTAATTCAAGTTCTTGTGTTTGGATGGCTACTTGAATTCCTATTTGTTTGTGAGTTTGAATGGTGGTGCCTTTGAGCAATGGTTTAAGAAAAAAAACCCTGATGTGTCCTTTGTTGTGTGTGTTTTCATTTGAGCTATGGCCTCTATGAATATTATAGCATGTTGTCCTTTCACGTATTGTCAGTTTGTGGGTTGAATTGCTAATTTATTATAGCATGTTGTGCTCTAATGTATTGTCAGTTTGTGGGTTAAATTGCTAACTATAGGTGAAGCCAGTTTTAGGGTGTGTGTCTTTTGAATATTTGCAGAAGGCATGGAGGCACCATTTGTTGTCAAGTTGGTATCAAAGTAGGAGTATCGTGTAGATTAGATTTATCCTATTGGAGAAGGCAACTCTACAATTGAGGTTGTGTATAGAGTTGCAAGGGAAGAAGAACACCTCCAACTTGGATGGGTAGATGTTGTTGAAAAAGTTTGAAATTGTGGGCAATTGTAGAGGAAAAATCCCATTGTGAGTTTGAATATTTACAGGCAAATTTAATTATACAAGAAGGTTGAGAGGACAATAGTTCCAACAAAAGGAGGTTGGGTAGAATTGTTGTACAAAGGTTAATTGGAGAAGTTCATAGGTGGGTATCTGTGAAGTCAACTCCAACAGTGAGATTGGATAGAGCCATAAAATCTAAGAATAAACTGTACATTGAGGAGGTATAGGGATGGCTTACAAAAGAAGAATTATGATTAGGAGCTTCAATAGAAGAAGGTCCTATGAGAAAGAGCCATTGGATGAGACAATGAATGCATGAAGAAAATAAAGGCTAAGTTTGAAGCTTTGGGGTAGCTCAAGAGTTGAAGACATGAAGAGAGAGGCCACCCATAAGGGCTCTTGTTATTTTTAGAAGAGGCCACATGCCAAAAGGAAAGGGAGAGAGGTAAAATGAATAGAGGATGCTGCACATGAGGAGAAGTAGAAGGAGAGGGCAGAATGAGAAGAGAGTAGGTGGTTGGTTTGAGAAGGCAACATGAAGATAAAATAAAGTTGTAGATAAGAACAAAGTAGAGGAAAATGAGACGAGATACAAAGAAGAATGAGGAAAAGGATAGGGATAAGAAGAAGGAGAAGGAAAAGAAGAAGAAAATGATAGAAAGATTGAGAAGACCCAAAAGAAAACTGTAGCAACCACATGTTTTTGGAAAAATCATTCTAATGCCTAGTTGAGACTTAGACTAGCAGCCTTGGAGTTTTAGTGATGAAGAATTGGAATGTATTTGAGCCCTTGTGATTACTAAGGAGAATATCCCTTATGTGTATTATATAATTTTTATGAAGATTAATAGAAGGCTAACGAGACCAGAGTTTTAATTAAAGTTCTTGTGTTTGGATGGCTACTTAAATTCCTGCGTGTTCGTGAGTTTGAATGGTGATGCCTTTGAGTAGTAGTTTAAAAAATAAAAAAAATTCAGGACCTGTTGTGTCCTTTGTTGTGTGCATTTTCATTTTTGTTGTAGCCCTTATAAATATTAGAGCCTATCATGTTCTCATGTATTGTCAGTCCGAGGGTTGAATTGTTGGTTACAGGTGAAGCCAATTTGAGGGTGTGCGTCTTTTGAATATTTATAGAGGG
Source organism: Larix kaempferi (assembly GCA_027924585.1). Taxonomy (NCBI): domain Eukaryota; kingdom Viridiplantae; phylum Streptophyta; class Pinopsida; order Pinales; family Pinaceae; genus Larix; species Larix kaempferi. The sequence goes on from BSBM01000602.1 coordinate 8,390,397, forward strand.
GATTGAGGCCCCCTATGTCATCATTGTGTCCCTTCTCTAAAATCTCCGTTAGATATCCCTCCATCTTGTAAATTCTATTTTATGTGCCACACCTTTATAATGAAATGTTTTAGGCATTCCTTAACCATGTGTCCATACAAGTCACATTGGACATTGTGGAAAGAGACTTTGCTATACTCCAAAAGCTGAGGAAAACTCTTGTCTCCCACCACAATCTTTAAAGAATTTGCCAAACCCTTGACCATATAAACCTCGTAAAACTTGAGCAACCATCCAACAAGGGTTAGTCCAAAAGGAGTGATCCACCTCCAAAATTCTTCCTAAAGAATCCCTTAAAGTAGTGTAACTTTCTCCAACCAAAACACAATAGGTAGTTTTGACAATTTGATGTTGACTGGGCTTTTCTAGTCTATCTAGCAAGGATGCCTTTTAGATCCAGTGCTCTATGTGTGGGTTGTTGGAGCCCTTTGCCATCTTCCTAGTTCCAAAGTCGATCTAGAGCTAATTTGAGGGATCCCTCTCCTAGAGCCTAACATTGGGTAGTTGGTCAATCCCCATTTCATCGACGACTCTTTCTCAACAATATTTGAAGACCAAACCTCATAGAGTTAAACAATGGGTTGTTTGGACACCTTTTGTATAACATAAAGGTTGAGAATTCAATGGCCAAAACCTGATTCTATTGATAGAGCCAATGGCCTATATTAGCTTTGTTAGCCTCCCAAAATTGGTTGTGAATTCAACTGAACCAGGTCTCAAAGTTTTTGAGCATTTCTTTTGCCTTCCTGGCTTCTCCTTGAAATCTTGGGGAGGTTATAGTCTAGAGGGTGGAGAAAAAGATAGATAATGGATCACCAAACTAGAAGGTTGTCTTAAGGCATTTAATGTAGCAAGGGTTGTTGATTCACAAAGGATATATGTTCACTCTATTTTATTAAAGAGGCAATAGTTTGTAAAACGGATCACCCTCCTTCATATATGTTAGGGGTCCATTAATGAAAAGCAATTGGAAAGATCCAATTACATCCTCCTTCTTTATTCTTTTAGTGTCAAGATCTATGGTATTTTTGTTGTCCAAAGCATTTGGAGGCTCAGGAGGCCATTAAGACCTTCCTCTCTTGAAGGAGGCTTTTATTTGTTTTGACTATCTTTTAATGATTATTTGTCTCTTCCTCTTATTCTTCCTTTTCGAGGGGAGGGGAAGTTGTTGGCCAAGTCTCTATGGTTTTGGACCATATGGTTCTACACATGGAGTGTTTGGTCGATCATTCTTATGATAGATGGCATTTTCAAGACTTAGGTCCCTTAGGCCAAGGTCCAAAGAACCCAATGAAAATTATATTTCCCAGAAAAAATAAATTAAATTTAAGGCACATTAGACCATTCCTATGATAGATGACATTTTCAAAACTTAGGTCCCTTAAGCCAAGGTCCAAAATACCTAGTGAAAATTATATTTCCAAAAAAAAAAAAAAAAATTTAAAGCAAATCATTTTTTATGATAGATTGCATTTATAATAAATGGCATTTTCAAGACTTGGCTCCCTTAAACCAAGATCCAGAGAACCCAGTCAAAATTATATTTCCAAAAAAACAAATTAAATTTATGACAAATCAGACCGTTGGAGAAGTTTCATTTCACGGTCTCGTTTTTCGCAGTGCGGAGACATACAAAGGTTTTCACTGCACAAATCCGTCTCATTTTGCGGTTGAGCAATGGCGCGATTTCAGCACAGAGAAATCTGTTTTTGTCCATTTCATCTTGTGGTAGGGCAATGGAGCGATTTTGTCCATCTCATCTTGTGGTAGGCAATCGAGCGATTTCAACACAGAGGAATCCGTTTTTGTCCTTCTCATCTTGTGGTAGGGGAATGGAGCGATTTCAGCACAGGGAAATCTGTATGATTTTCGTTGTGCGGAGACATACAAAGTCTTCAAAATCACGACGACACGACAGCATTGAAAATTGTCGGAAATTGTTTATCAAGAAAGGGGTTGTTCTCTGCCCTTCATTTCCACTTCTCAGCCGGAGAAACCCTGAAGAAGCAGTACTCTCGTGGTAGGGAAATGTAGCGATTTCAGCACATAGAATTTCTTCAAAATCATGACGGCATGGCATCATTGGAAAGTGTGGGAAATTGTTTATCAAGTGAGGGTTTGTGGTAGGGCAATGTAGCGATTTTTGCACAGAGAATGTTTTCAAAATCACGACGGTACGACATCATTGAAAATCGTCGAAAATTGTTTATCAAGAAAGGGTTTATTCTCTGCCCCTCGTTTCCACTTCTCAGCCGGAGAAACCCTGAAGAAGTGGCACACCGAGGGTTGTTTCCAAATCTACGTAAGTTACATTCACGACCTCGTTGAAATCGAAAATCTGGGGTTTTCTCTTATAGAGTATACGATTTTCTTTTTATTTATTTTTCTTTATAAATTTATCGGCAAAACGAAATTATAGATTTCGGGTATTTGCCGCATTCTTTTTTTGTTGCCGAAATTCGGGTTCTGTGGACCAGAATCCCTTGGAACAAAGCTCAGCTGATTCGCTCGATTACTCCCGAGTCAAACTTGCTAGTTTGCAGTGAGTATGACCCACAAGTAGTTTCTTAGGCTTTCACAGGTTAGTGAGTTTGACTTGTGAACCACACTTTATTAAGCTACATAACCCAGACAGGAAAAATAATTGCCATTCGGTTCAGAAAAAATAGCGAAAATTTTCCTAAGTTTTTGCCACGCCCTAGTCTAAATCTTACGCTCAAGCCTTCCCGAGTTTTTAGTTGAGCCAAATTTTATAACACGTTATCAGACTAATCATTATCTAGCATTTGTATTCTACTCCCTTTCACAGTCATAGGTCCTATTATTTCTGTGGCGCAAAATGTTAGAAATCCTAACAAAGTAGGAGTGGTCAGCAATAAAAGTGCAATAGAGAGCCCCACCTTTCGTTGTCATTTTCATTGGCCTGGTCAGGTCTGTATGACCCACATTGAACAATCCTGCAGTTCCATTGCCTGGTTTTTTTGATCAATGATTTTTTTTGTCATATAATTGTTGCCCTCTCACGAGGTGACAGTCATTTTGCAGACATTATTAGGTTTGTGAGTAAACTAGAACTATTTTTTTGATTGTAGATTGATTAATTATATTTATGAATTTTCTTTTTTTGTTTGTTATTCATGTCTTTGCGTTAGGTTATTTTTCAATAAATTTTACATTGCAGGTCAAGATGTATTGTAATTGTGATTTCAGCTTGGCATGTTTGGTACGTTTAGGGTTCCTTGTAACTACTGAATTAAACTGAGTTTGGGTTGGAAAGCACATTACTTGCAGCTAATAGCTTGAGTTTCTTTCAAACATGAAAAAACTAATATATCAGGCTCTTCTGATACAATTAGTAGAAATGATGCGTCAGGGGATGCGAGAAACCGTTGGAACAACTATTGTGGGTTCTTTAGGTTCTCCTGAGGTGATGTACCAAAGGATATAGAGGTTTACCTCGATTCCAAAGAAATCATTGGAATAGCTCTTGTGGGTGTTTCATATCCTCTGGAATTAAAAAATTCTAGATACTGATCTCTCTTTTTTTTCCATGAAAAAAGGTTTATATCCGATATTTCGTAGGACAAATAAGAATGTAACTCATCTTGTCTTGCCGACACATTCAAGTGTTTGTTTCCTTTTTACAAAAAAGCCCCAGGAGGGTTTCCTATGCGACATATAGCATTCATCCAATGGCTAGCCTTCCTCAACCTATGCTTTATAGCATAAAAAATCGCTCAGAACTATCCTATTTTGTATGAAATTCATACCCATAAAACGTTGACATCCAGTTGAATTGGATAAAACTGTTAACAGAGATTTACATTCTGACATTCAATATAAAGATTGAACAAATTCTGGAACATAGACTCCTTCCTTAAATTCCTGTTCAGACAATAAACCTTCCTGCATAGAAAAAACTTCTATCTGCTTACTCATTGAAATTTCTGTATATATGGGACAAGGAAATTTCAGAAAACTTTACTTTTACCTCTGAATTTTTGTTCATGATTTGCAAAAGGACCCAAGTTTTTAATGTGCCATCTACCATTTGCCCAGGCTAGGACCAGTATTGAGTCTCCCATGACCTAGAGGCTTTCTATTTTTCTCTCCACAACAATTTTCTTAAGAAACCACAGAGCGTAAAATTCAGCTTAATTATAACCTGCTGCAAATTTTAAAGAAATAAAATGATTTTCATATATAAATAAAATACCTCAAGCTCCACAAATACCTAGGGTTCCTTAACTAGGCCTTTTTATTGATTTCTGGATCGTTCAGGATTCTTGGAGGTTTAGGATTTTCAGGTTTACATGAACCTTCATAGGCACATCTTATTTGGTGGCACATGTGCTTAAGTGAAATCTCACTTCCTTGGAATATCATACTATTTCTGGTGAGCCAACCCTCGTATTAGTTATTAGAAAGTTTGCCAAAGACTTATTAGTTGCCACTATCTTATCCTTGTGCTAGTGTTCAAACCACTCTTAGAGAGATTCCCCTTTCCATTCATTCTTCCTATTTGACAAATTTAATGCTTCTCTGGAGGCTTTCTATTCTTCTCTCGACTGCAATTTTCATAAGCAACCATAGAGCATAAAACTTAGCTCTATTATCTGTGCCTGAACCTGCTGCAAATTTGAAAGAAATGAATGATTTTCCCATTTCAATAAAATGCCTCAGGCTCCACAAATACCTATGGTTCTTTGACATTCACAGTCGAAGAATCCCCAGGACTTGTTTTTATTGCTTTCTGGTTCCTTCAGGATTCTTGGAGGTTTAGGATTTTCATGTTTCCATGACCCTTCATAAGCATATCTTATATTTGGTGGCACATGTGTTCAGGAGAAATCTCACTTCCTTGGAATATCATACTATTTCTGGTGGGCCCAACCCCCGTATTAGTTGTTACAAAGCTTGGCAAAGCCTTATGAGTTGCCACTGTCTTATCCTTGTACCAGTTTTCAAACTATGTTAATAGAGATTCCCCTTTCCATTCATTCTTTCCATTTGACAAATTTAGTGCTGCTATCTAGATTCCAAACCTCCCTAGAATATGTTTTTGCATAAAATGTATATTGCTGCAAAACCATGCGGATTTCTCTTGTGCCATTATCCCAGGTTAGAATTATGTTTGACAGGGCCAACCAAAGGAAAATTCTAGTTTCGCGAGTGTTACCCCTCAAAATTCCTTTGATTTTGAGCTTTATTTCCAGATGTATGAAGGTTACTCTCTAGGAGTTATTCTTAGGATTTCAAACAACAGATTTTGAATATGCCTCCTGCAGACATTTCCGTCAGGGTTGAGGGTATCTAGTTTTTCCAGAAATGATCAGCTCAAGGATGTGAGTTTAAGGAGTGAACTTGAAAAAGATTTCTATTCTGTGGACTGCCAGCCCATTAGAAAGTTATGGAAGGATCATTGCTATGGCAAGTAAATCATTCTGGACTGAGGACTGTGCGTGTTTTGCAGGTGAAGCAAAGGGGGCAATGCAAATTTTTGAAGTTGTTGAATTTGGATGTTCTAAAGAGGTTTGCATCACATTATTTCCAGAAGCATCTAGGTTTAAAAATTTAATTGTGTTGTCGGAGTTAGCCAAACAATTAGTCCTAAAAGAGCTAGTTCAAGTAAGGGGTTGAGGGTGGCTCTTCCAGTAGATAAGGGCTCCGTACAACAGCCTATCAAGCACTGGCAATTTTTCAGATGAGAGCATATGTATACTGAGGATCCAGGGCCTATAGAAGATGACATACCATCTTACTAGTCAAGTGAAGGCAAGAGCAGTGATGAGGTTCCCTAGACATTGGCTTCCAAGTTGAGTTCAAGATTATAACGAAGTCGAGATATGCCCATTGCAAGGTTACTTTCAGTTGGGCCTTCCTATAGATTTGTCAAAGGCAGTTCGTTTCAAGTTCGGTCCTTCTAGATCATCTACTGAGCTTACCTATCAAATGATTGATAGGCTTATGCCAAGTGATTGATCTACAAATGAAGATTATGTTTGGGCATATGTATTACCTAAGTTCATGACATAGCAGGAGCATAGATTACAAACATTGAAACTTCCAAGGCCAGCTTTGTGCATTGGGGGAATATTGCAGATTGAACTGCTGGGTAGAGTTTAGAAGCAGCGCCACGATTGGTGTAAGAATTTGGCAAAGTTTTTGAGAAGCATAAAGTTGAGGGCATGAAGGATCATTGCTGCCGGAACTTGGCTGTAGGTATGGATCTAAGAGTTGAAGCTAGCCTTATAGCACTCTTCTTCCTACTAAACAATTTCCAGATCTACAAGTTTTCTTTGTGGTTCCTCTAGCATCTTTCCGTTTGTTTGGCTCTAATTTAGTCATTTAAGTAAGTTCTTTTTTGACCTTTGTAAGCAGGCCTATAATCATTGTGCTTCTGAAAACAACACGTACAATCTGTAGAACTCAGGAGTTATAACCATCAGTAAGGGGAAGATTATTGAGTTGCATAGTGGGTCAGCCAGACATTGTAGCACCATTCTAAGCCAACAGAGAATCACTTTCAGCAGCGAAGAGGGTAGTTTGTATGCTTTCCCAGTTCATTATCAGCTTTTGATGCACTCAGATCTGACACCTATATTTGACAGTGTATGTACAAGTCTAGTCAAGGCCTGTATAAGGAATGCCCTGCCCCCAAATAATGATGAATAACATACATAAATTTTAAGAATGAGTCAAACATTCAATATTTGAAGAGTGCTCCACCTACTTGGTCTTTAATACTTGTTTGAGAATAGCATAAGGAAGAGCATTGCCCTATGAAGTGTCATTCAAAGCATATTTGTGAACCATGTCACCCCTTTATTGAGAAGGGTCCCACCTTGAAGAGATGGAAGCCTATCTTGATGAGCGATAGGATGAATTAATGAACCCTTGCACATATATCTATGAGATCCACTTCGTGGGAGGTTGTTGTGACAACTCTTTGAACCACCTTTGCACAGTTCTATGGAGACCCTCCTAAGTTGCACTGAAGCAGATATGGAAACAGATACGAAGGGGGGGGGGAACGATTACAATTTTTTTCAAAAAGGTCAGATATGATGTGGCGGGGAAACATATATACAATGATAATATATATATATATACACTTGTGTGTGTGGGTATATATATATACACACACATACCCACACACACAAGTGTATATATATATATATTATCATTGTCATCATAATCATCATTAAATTATCATTGTACATCATCATCATCACTTGACACTACTATCTAATATGATCAATCATACATGTCATATATATATACACACAATATATATATTTTTTCCAAATGGAAAAAATCTCTTTATTCTTATCGAATAAATGTGAACTGCCCACTAGGAGGTTACATCATAGAGTTTAGCCATCTAGGCTACATATACAAAACTGCTCATTAGAGAGCATACATCATAGTTTCTTGCCTTCCAAATTTGATATCCTTACAAAATCCTATACAATTTTAATTACATTAGCATAAACTGCTCTTCTAGCTGATCATTCCTTCGCCCCTCAACCTCAATTAGACCTGGAGGAAGAGAGGGAGCTAATTTGGATAACTTATCGGCTTCCATGTTCAGTTCTCTATAAATGTGTACAAAGGAAATCTTTTCAAAGGTATCTATCTGTTCTTTGATTGATTTCAGTAAATGTTGAAGATGAGGAGCCTTGATCTGAATATTTCCATTGGCCCAATCTATTACCATTTTGGAGTCTCCAAACAGTTGTATAAATTTCACTTGTTTGAGTAAGGCCAACCTTAGAATTGCCCATAATGCTAAAAGTTCTGCTTTGTTATTTGAAGCTCGACCTCGAGCAAATTTTATGAAATGTTTTGTCTTCTGTTAAATGCAACACTCCTCCTGCTCCTCCAAGCGGTGGCTCGCCTTGACTAGCTCCATCGAAAAAAGCCCACAGGAAGTTTTTGTTGATCGAAGGGCTCTTTAGGATTCTTTGGGGGATTGAACTGGGTTCAGATCGGTGTTCCATAACTTTCTGCATAAGAATAGTTACCGTTATGTCTGAAGGGATCTGAGAATTGTGAAAAACTACCTTATTCCTTGCTTCCCAAATGCTGTAGACAAATAAAGCAGGGAAAGCTTCAAAGCTACGTACCCCGACATCTTGCCACCATACGGAGACTCGTTGTTCCAGTGAAGACTCAGAGTTGGGATTCATTCTGAAGTTTAATCTTTTGGTAGTCTTCTCCTAGACATATCCTGCATAAGGACAAAAACTGAATAAACGAGAAGACGTTTCATCTGCAAAATTGCACGACACGCACACACTCGGTCCTTGAAACCCTCACTTCTTTAGATTTTCCCAAGTTAATAATTTGTTGCTTAAAGCCAACCACAGAGTGATAATTGTTTTTAGAGGGCCAGGGATCGTCCGAATTGTTTTCCACCACCAACATTGTTCTCCTGTCACCAGAGGAACTGTGGCTGCCTCATAACCAAGTTTTGCCGAGAAGCTTCCATCTTTCCCATTTTTAGAGCAGATCAGTTTATTAGGTTCGTCCTCTTCCAGATGGATGAAGCAATTTACTAGTTTAGTTACATAACAGTTCCAGGCTTTCACTTGATCTCCTGCTAAGCCTAGATCCTGTGCCGATTTCCAGCCGGTTCTCTCTCTTGCCTGCAGATGTTGTGCTTGGGTGTCCGCCAGAATAACAATTTTCTTTGCTCTTAAATGTGACAATAGGTGATCTGGGAGCTTGTAATCCTCGCCTACACCTGCCCAAGGGTCCTCTCCTAGCCGAACTCTTTTGCCATCACCGATCCTCCAGGTAGCCCAATTTTCGACCAGGGGAAAAGCTAGAACAAGGGCCTTCCACCCTATGGAGTCATTTTTATGAATTTTGTTGGGTTGTCTAAACCATTCCTCCATAGAGGATGTTAGACAGTACTTGGAGATCAAAGTACTCCCCCATAGGGAGTTTGGAAATTCTGCCAACCTCCAAAGCGATTTAGCTGCCAGATATTTGCAGAAAAGGTCTGGATTTTTGATTCCCCACCCTCCCATATACTTGGGAAGAGTTACAGTAGACCATTTGACCAGCAAAATGCCCTCTGCTTGTTTGCTTGCCGTCCAAAGGAAGGAAAAACATTTTTTTTTTTTTGATTTTGACCAAGATACCCTTGGGATGTATGCTATCGATGCCCAGTAGACAGGAATGCTTTGGAGAACTGCTTTAAGCAGAACTAATCTACCTCCTCTGGAAAGAAACCGGTTTGCCCAGAGTGAGATCCTTGTTTCTATGTTTTACACACACAATATATATATTTCGAAGAAAAAACTTTTTATTCATATCGAATAAAACATAGACTGTCTATTTTTGGACTTACATCATAAAAGCTATTAAAGCTTTGCTTTACTGCCTCAGTGCTTTACTGTCCCTTAATGGACTTACATCAAAAAGCATTCGGAGCTTTACATTACATCCATTTTTGCCTACATTCAAAGTTTCCAGCAGCATTAGATCTGCACTATAGCATCAAAATCTATTCCATCCCTGCTCTCCTGAACCTCTAATACACCTGGGACCACTGCCAACGCTAATTTTGTCAGCTTGTCTGCTTCGGCATTAAGTTCCCTGTACACATGCGCAAAAAGGCATCTCTGAACTGAAGGAGAAGGGATTGAATTGTAGAAAAAATGTTTTGTAAATGTGGAGCTGCAATTTGGATTTTGTTTGTTGCCTAATCTATCGCCTTTTTGGAGTCACCAAAAAGTTGTAATTGCTCAATGTTCTTTGATCTAGCAACCTTTAAAACTGCCCAAAGAGCTGTCAATTCTGCCTTATTGTTTGAACACTGTCCTGGAGCAAATTTGATGTTAAGTTTGTGATTGTCAGAAAGATGCAGAACTGCTCCAAATCCTCCTAATGGTGGTTCACCTTGACTTGCACCATCAAAAAAGGCCCATGGAATTGATTTGTCAATATGAGGATCCACCACCATCCTTCCTTTGGCCTTCTTGGGTGAGACTTTATGTTCCATGGTCTACTGCAAAATAAGTGAGGCTGTGACTTCAGGAGGGATCCAATGGTTTTGAAAAATGGCCGAATTTCGAGCCGACCACACTCCATAAACAAAAGAGGGAGGAAGGGCTGCGAAATCACTCACCAAAGGGTTGTGCCACCATTTGTTAAATCTCTGCTCCATATGAGTGTCCTCTCTGTCATGGTGAAAGTGGAGCCTTCCTGCTACATCGTGCCATACCTTATTTGCATAAGAGAAAGAAAAGAATAGATAAGAAACCGTCTCATAGTCCCCTTTGCACATATAACAAAGACTTGGGTCTTGCCATTTTCGTTTCTACAAATTATCCCATGTTAGGATTTTATTGCTGAATATTAGCCAAAGAGTTAGCTTTGCTTTCAGAGATCTTGTTGATTTCCACACAGAACGCCACCACCACCTCTTTTCTCTTCCAAAGGACTCATTTAAGTGAGACTCGTACCCTGCTTTGGCTGAGTATTCACCATTTGCTGAATTCTTGGTCAATACTAGTCTATCAGGGGTTGAGTTATCTAGATACACAAACCCTGTTGCTAGCTTGTTAACATATCTAGACCAATCTGCTGCAATATCACCCCTCATCCCTAGCGCTTGCGGTGAAATCCATCCTCTTCTTCCCCATTCTTGCAGAGTTTGAGCTTGTGCATATGCCAAACTCTCAATATTATGCTGTTTCAAATGAGATATCGTTGCTTCTGAGAACCTAAATTTGTTGCTTGACCCTGCCCATGGGTCCTTTCCAATTCTTACCTGTTTTCTGTCGCCTACCTTCCAAGCGATCCAATTCTCATCTGTTTTCCATTGCCTACCTTCCAAGCGATCCATCTTATTGATCCATTCTTGAATGTCTTGACTGGACTTCTGAACCATTCAGCAATAGACACACCTTGGCAGTATTTGGAGCTCATAACATTCCCCCATAAAGAGGATGGAAACTGTGCCAATCTCTAGAGCAATCGAGCTGCTAATGATTTGCATATATATATATGGAGACCCTCCTAAGTTGCACTGAAGCAGATATGGAAACAAATACAAAGTGGGGGGGGGGTGATTACAATTTAAAAAAAGGCCAGATATGTATGATGTGGCAGGGAAACGTATATACAATAATAATATATATACACACACACACACACACACACACATATATATATATATTTTGTGTGTGTGTGTGTGTATATATTATCATTGTCATCATAATCATCATAATATTATCATTGTACATCATCATCACCACTTGACACTACTATGATACTATCTAATATGATCAATCATACATGTCACATGATACTATGCAAACTTCTAAGTTTTTTAGAAAGGTTAGTGTACTATCATATTCATGATTCAATATTCATTGTTCATAAGTTAAACTTAAAACATCATTACAAATTAAATTCATAGAATCACATATTATTAAAAAAGTTTTTCTCCATGTAATGAGGCTCAACATCATCATGTTCATCCTTTCCAAAATTAGGAACATAGTTGTCATGTCCACTTGAAGATGCAATTCTTGGTTTCTCCTCATCAAACAAATTAAGATGAGACATGGTACTCAAATGCCATATCCAAGTCAACCAACTATGGTTCTAAATCCCATAGCTTAGTGGGCCTTGATTTGTATTCATCCTTCTGGGAATCTGGTGCGATAGAAGGTGAAGGTTAGAGTGAACACACACAAGCTCCTCAACCTTCTTGGAGCTTTAAGTTAAGATCATCTCTTCTCCACAAGATAAAAGTATGTCATCAACAAAGAGAAGATGAGACAAAAATAGAGATTTCCATAACTTAACACCTTTAAAGGTTTCGATCTTTCTTGCCTCTAGGAGCGTCTTGCTCAATTCCTTTGCTACACTTAGGAACAAGAGTGGGGATAAAGGTCACCCATACTCGTGATCCCTACTTGGTATTAAAAAATCAAAATTTGAACCATTGATAAGAACAATGAAGGACACTATTGATACTTGATACACAACATATCACCCATTTTACAAAATGAACACAAACTCCAAGTGGATAAGCATCAATCTCAAATACAACCAACTTACTCGGTCATAAGCCTTATACATGTTCGATTTCACCACCATAACTAATAGTTTTTTAGTGTGGATAAAATGTAGCACTTCTTGAGGTACCCTCGTTGCCTCAAGAATTTCGCTCCCTTGTAGGAACCCAAACTACTCTTTTGATATAGACTTAGATAGTAGCTTTTCACTTGTAGTGCTCTTATCTCAGTTGTAATCTTATATATACAAATGCATTAAGAAATGTCTCTGTACTTCTCGAAAGAGCTTGGATTATCAATCTTTGGAACGAGAGCATTGGAAGTGGAGTTAAAAGCAGCTAGCAAGTTGATCGAGACTCTTCAATAACCCTTAGCAAATCATCCTCGATAACCATAAAACATCCTAGAAAATTTTAGTTCTCCACCCATTCAACGCAAAACATTTGTCCTCCTAGAAACTATGCTTCACTTGTAGGAGCTCATCTTTTGAGACTTCTTTTAATAGTCTCACATTATCCTCTTCTTCCTCAAAACTAGAAAAAATGAAGTCATTCTTACCAACTTAGCTATTGAAGCCCTAACTATCTTTTTTATAAATGCCTTCAAAGTAATCCACCCCGTGCTTAGTAATATCTTGAAAACATGTAGTTGAAGAACCATCATCCCTTCTGATCTCCCATTTAGCATTCATTCACATTTTTTTGGTGATTAGCATATTGATGTAAAAATTTGGTATTCTCGTCACCTTTTGAGAGCCATAAAGCCCTACTCTAAAGTCTCCATGTTTTCTCCATGTCAGCTATGAATTTCCTTTTTTGTTGTTTGAAACCCTCACTTGGAATTTAAAGCCTTCATCAAAATATCTTGTAGTCTCCTTGTTATTTAGAGCCTCTAGTTGGCTTTCTAAAGATATAATATACTACTCATCCTTAACTGTCTTTTGGTGAGCCCGTTTTGCAATTGCTTGTTTTATCCTTTACAAATTTGATTCAAATTGAATATTGGTAGATTCCCTAAGTGAGCCATCAAAAGGAACCCACTTCTCTTAATTAATGGAATAAAATTCTCCTCCAACCGAGCTAGATTGAATTTGGAAGGCCTAGGGTGTTTTCTTCCTTTCTTTGCCAACTCCATAAAAACCAACAAATGATCAAAATATTCCCCTAGTGCTTAAAATTGATATGATTGGTCATAATAGATTTAGAAAGCAAAATGCTATCAATTCTCTTAGCAATTCTATCAACACCTACATCAATTTTTTCATAGGAAATAGTTTGATAAGTTCCACATCTCTAAATAGGTCCCCAAATTTTCCAATTTTTTAAAGAAATAGTTTTACAAAGTGTCTTGAGTTTTAGGTCCCTAGATCGTAGCTTTACTCATGGTGAAATTTAGATTCCCTCCCAATATAATATTCCCTTTTCTCAACAAATCCATTGTAAAGATTTTGTCCCAATATCTTACTATGTTTGCATAAGGTTCATAAATATTTAGAACTCCAAATTCCTCTCCTAGTCCCTTGGAAAATAAGACTAACACCTTTACTTGATGCAAAATACATAGAATTAGAACATTTAAATTTTTTGTAATTAGACCTCCAGATTCCAAATTGACACACAGAGTCAATTGAAGTAAACTCCTAATCCCCTAAAATTTTTCCCAATTCACCAATAAAGTTTGAGCCCTCTCCATGGTTTCTTGAAGCAAGATAACTATTTTCTTGTGGATATCCACAAGCCTTTTTGGGTATGTTTTTTTCGATGTGCTAGCCAACTCTCTTATTTCAAATATGTACAAACCATGGCCTACCCTCCTCAGGGGTTTGGTCCACTCGAAGAACCCCCTTGATTGAATTTTGCTCCCTTGACTTAATTTTCTTCTTTAGCTTTGTTCGAGCAATAGCCAAATGAGATTTCCTTCCTCTACTTTGTCCTAAATCGCCCTTGAGATCACCCATACTCGATCAATAGGCTTGAAAGCAACTTGGTCAGACCTTAAAGGGTACTTAGAATGGCCCTGTGAAGTAGTATCCCCTCATTTGTGGAAGTACTCTGTTCATTCAAAGAGATCCTATTATCCTTGTTGTCTAGGGGTAGATTTGAACAAGACCCACCTCCTAAACCCTTCCCACATGCAAGGCTTAAATGAGACCCCCTAAGAACTCCTTGGCCTTCACTTTTTCCCCATAGACTCTCTAAACTTATAGATACCTAGATCTAGTCATTTCCTAAGAACCCCTTGGCCTTCACTTTTTTCCCATAGACTCTCCAAACTTATAGACACCTAGATCTAGTCTTTTCCCTAGTTCTCAATATTGAGAAACCTCATTTTGTGTAATCAAAGAATGAGATTCAACATCAGACTTACCCTTTTCTGCCATAACTTAAAGCTGATGAGGTTCATCCTCCTTGGATTCCAGGCTTTGCCTGGATCCTCCATCACCTTTTTCAATATGGTTGACCTTTGGATGTAGAGAAGAAGTCCTAACATTAGACAAAGCTTCCCACCAAACCACACTTCCATAACCACCCTACTTTTCCTTGTCACCAGCTTTAACCTTGCCTTATTGGGTTTCACCTTGAATCCCTTTGTCCTACATTTTCTTTTCTGGATTTCTAACCCATATTTTCTTGCTAAATTTGGGCTTACAATGTTGATGTTTTGTAGCTCGAACAAGAACTTCCGTATAGGTTTTGTGTCAAACATTCGTAAAGTCATCCATGTCAAATCTATTTTGTAATTCACTTTATTAAAGTGAAAGTCTTATATTTTGGCGTAGAGTCTAATAAAGTGCATTTTTAATGCATTAGTGATTTAGACTAATCTCAATTGTTGATCTCATCGAGAGACTAGGGTTTTGGTAGATTACGGTTACAGTTAAAGTATAAAGGCAGGTCGGAGTAGAGGGTAAGGACACATTCATTATTCACAAGAAGACAATTTTGGTTGGAAGGTGAATAAATTCATCTGAAGAGTGAATTAGAGGACCAAAGGGGAGCCCAGTCAACAACCAGGCAGATTTCAGCAAGCAGGCAGCAGCAGGGACAGATCTGTACAGTTGTATGGAATCATGGATCCGTACAGCAAGTCCATACAGTCGTACATATTTATATGGACAGGTCACTACAGGTGTGCAGACAGTCTGTACCACAGTTGGCAAGCTTCAGCTGGCTTTCTTGGTTGATTGAGGGCAGTTTTCCTCATTAAGTTTGCTGTTTATTGCAGCTGTGGAGGTTTCCTTGTAAACCTAGATCTATTAATGAAATGCTGATTTAAAGGTGTAAATCGTCTGTATTGTGTTTTTGCTTCCGCTGTTCATTTCCAGCTATATGTGTGATTGCTGCATGTTCAGAAATATTCATTTCTGTGATTAGATATGATTAGATAAGTTCAGATTTGATTTATTTAATTAAGAGAAACATAGGACATCAGTCACCTAGGGCCTGAAAAATTTACATACAATCCATTGCTAGTTTTCCGTACACGTGACATCTAGCACAATGAAAAGGCACACCAACATAATCTGGAATATAGCAATGAGAAAAAGGGCACTTCTCTAGAATTCTCTACAACTAAATCATATCAAAGATAATGGCCACCACAATTCGAGCAATGGATAAAGCATTGGATTCTAGAAAAATCATATCCACTTCAAAATCAGCAATTTCCTTAAAAACTTTAAACATCTAGAATTCAAGGGGAAGATCGAGGAGTTCTATGGGAAGATCGAGGAGTTCTACCCACACCAAAATCTGGAATCTAGCAATGAGAAAAAGGGCACTTCTCTAGAATTCTCTGCAACTAAATCATATCAAAGATAATGGCCACCACAATTCGAGCAATGGATAAAGCATTGGATTCTAGAAAAACCAGCAATTTCCTTAAAAACTTTAAACGTCTAGAATTCAAGGGGAAGATCGAGGAGTTCTACCCACACCAAATGCACATTGGTCCGTTCCATCTTCAATTAAAAATGGACTCCAACCCTTAATGGATAAGAGTGAAGAACCCCACTTCCAGTGAAAGTTCAAGGCTTTGTTTGCATCTATCTCTATCCTATACATAGATGGCATCCACACCTTGGAGAAAATGTTGAAGACAGGAGTATATCCAATCAAAGACTCCCACTCAACATGCAAGCCTGAGTCACTAACTCAACAACTTGGTGCATTTTCACATCATCACCAAGCACTGGTTTGACTTGTTTTTTTTTAAGCTCCATGGACTACATTGAACAACCTCCTGAATCTAGCACTTTCCCTCCAATTTACCAATCTCACTCAACTAACTTATATACTCAGGAGGAAAGCATTCACCACCCTGAATTAGAGGATATTCAACATGCTACCTAAAAATATTCATGTGGAATCTTAGCTGAAATCCAATGTTCCCCCAAGTTTCCGGGACGTGGGAGCTGGGAAACGCACATTGGGGACTCATGGAGACACCCCCAATTTTTTGGGAAATTCATGGGGGATAGGGGGACGTCTCTAAAATTATAAAAATAAAATCAAAATACCAAAAATAATAATTCATTTGATGTATATTCATATGATTGTGCAATGTAAATACTAAATACATTGATTTATTTTCGAAGTAATACTAAGTAGGGATTGTAAAAAGTAAAAATAATGGAAAAATAAAAAAAATCTTGGGGGGGCAGGGGGGGGGGGGGGATGTTTCGCCAGGAGTCCCCCCATCTCTGGAACGTGTGGAGCGTGGGGGACGCATCCCCGACCCTGCAGGACCCGTCCCTGTGGAACACTGCTGAAATCTCTTATAGACTGGAGAACGCAATGATTTGAGAAAGGCTGACGATCCTTTTGGATTGAGAGATGACCTTCATGACCCCCAAAAGTTGTGTTTAGTGTGCTTTTACTACCTTTGGCCCTTTGAACTAATGAACTTGTACCACTCTCGATCTGTTGACGTTCCCAATCTGGTCACATCGCCTTTTCCCTTGTACATCCTGCCAAGCTGGCCCTTGCACCTGTAGCAACACTATCCCCCACATGTAGAAGGTCTCGAGTCTACTAGTCTGTGAAGATTTGGATTCCCTCTGGGGGTCAGCCGAATAGTCTACAACATCTTTGTACATTGTCAGGTACTGTCACAAATCCCCACCTTCCTTTTGTCATATCTTAATTGAAAATAGTAAATTTGACTGCTAGTTCTCTTCTTTTATCTGGAAAGAAAGAAGGGATTTTTATCATCTGCACTTGTCAAATGTTCCTCACGTCGAAAGATAGTGAGTGCATCTTTATTACAAACATAGCAAGAGGTAGATAATTTGGCTAAGAGGAGGCAAAACATCACTTCCTACGAGGTGAGTTCAAGTTGCATTATTCCTGTTCTTTTTAATAAATCTGAACATTGCTGATTTAATCTGCTGTTTTCTTCTCAACATTAGGATCCAAGACAAAACGAACTGCCAGTCTGCATGATTAAAAACACCAACCATGGTTAGTTTGAGTTTTGAAATGTGAGTTTGAGGCTTCCTTTTGGGTCATCAGCTTTTCCCAGAATCGTACATATCAGGGTTATTGCCACTCATGAGATAATAGATCCTAAATGTAACATTATCTGCATTGTAAAATACTCTATCTTATGAGGCATTTTAGAGATTGTTCTATTCTCTAGCAGTTCAACTGAAGCAAAGTTGTTCTATCTTATAAAACATTTTGGATTATATCATGTTGTTCCATCATTTCTATTTAAGCAAATTAAATTATATTCTCTTCCCAGTATTTCAGTCCTATGTTGTGTTGACTCAGTGAGATGAGAACACGGACACTTATGAAGCATTTTGGAGATTATTCTATTCTCTAGCAGTTCAACTGAAGCAAAGTAGTTCTATCTTATAAAACATTTTGGATTATATCATGTTGTTCCATCATTTCTATTTAAGCAAATTAAATTATATTCTCTTCCCAGTATTTCAGTCCTATGTTATGTTGACTCAGTGAGATGAGAACACAGATGCTCAATTGGGGATTGGAATATGTTTGCAGCTAGTTTTATCTAAGAAATGCACTTTCCTTCTTCTCAATTCCTTTGGAACCGCATGTGTGATCATATCTCCAAACTGAGGACAGGGTAGAATTCTTCTTCTAAGGTTGCCTTTGCAGCAGAAGTCCAGTACCTGGTGTTACTATTGGTTAGAGTTTTTTAATAACAAATTAAATTTTTTTTCAATGGATCTTATATTGAGACAGAATTGCTCCCATCTATCTTGGTAAAAAAATTCATCTGATGCTATGTGGAATTTATTACAACCAAAATCTTTAGTGGAATTTATTTTTAGATCTAGAATCCGTCCATTTGTCCCTGTATCTATTTTTTGCCTAATACCTTTAGAATTGAGAAGTAACACTATTCTGTTTTCTAGTTTGCTTTAGAGAAGTATGCCCTGTTTGAAACTTAAAACATCAACAAAAAATATAATTGTGACTTACCTTTTTGCTATTGCAATGAGCATTGTGTTCTGGAAATTGAATTGATATAAGCCACTTGAAATATTCAATCCTTCATATAATGTTCCAGTTTTTGGTACTAATGTCGAGGCCAGCTTATGTCATTGGTAACATATCAATTGTCATATGAACAGGCTATCTTGGTCAGGGCAGATCATCTGGAAGTTGGTCAGGGCAGATCATCTGGAAGTACATTCATATGCTCTTTAGTCAATGGCTTCAGTATTTCAGGTATACAATTTAATTGGCTTGCATCAGCAGATTTTTCACAACCATTGGTCATGGACAACAACAGGTTCTTCTTTGTCATTGACCTCAATATATTCTTATATTACCATGACATGGGTGTACTACTATTTCTTTTTTGTGGGTTACATGTTGCACTCCAAGTATGTGAAGTTAAATCATAGTTTGAGCTTCGACTACAGTGCAATTGCATAAAAAACATGCTCTTTGTGCACTTGTATCTTGTTCTCTGCGAATCTTGGGGCTGCAATATTCTGCCAAGAACAATATCTAAAAATGGATTTGATCTCAAGGTTGTGCTGAAAGAGGTGCCCAGATTCTGTCCTCACTGTCGTTCAAAATTCCAATATTATTTCTTCTGGGTGCATCTAATCTCTTCAATTATCAAGATGGGTCATAGTCCAGGTGGGGTGCATCAGTTAAGTCATCATTTCCATGAACTGCAGAAGTTTCCTCACACATGAACTTGTGTTCTGGGTATTTTTGGCTTCAAGAATTTGAACACAAGTTCCTCACTTGCCAGTTTCTGTCACTAAATCTACCCCAATCATGTTAGTTGACATAACCTCTTTGATGATATGGTTGTTTGCTTCTTAATGTTGGTGGACATGCTCAGACTAGTCTTCACTGTTGTTAATACCTTAAAGAACCCTCCAAAACCAGCAGAAAGGTCTGCCATAAGTGTGGGTGCATGATGAAGAGGTAATAGTTGTCCAAATATATCTCTAAAACGTGCTGCTATGCATCAAAGTGCTAGAAATGTTGATTATTGCTGACCTAGAAATACAGTGCCACAACTCAAATTTCCATAGGTTCAGTTTCAGTCTGTTATGCCCCAGATTCTCTATAGTGCACCTTACCAGATGTGCCAAAGAGGGGGTCTTTTTTGCCATTGTAAAAGTTAAAATTGGGTCTTGTTTATGTAGAAGTGTTGGTCTAGCGGGGCTCATGACCCTTGGTTTGGTCATGGGAGGTCCTCTTGGTTCTCATTTCGAGGAGTGCTTGACTTGTGGCTTTGCTAACTACCGCTTGATGGATGGAAGTCCCTAATCATGTTGGGCATTTATGCCCTAGGTGGGTGTTTTGGTGTACCTTGGGATGAATCCCATGGTTTGGAGCTTCTAACTACACTTGTTGAGAGCAAAAAACAAATGTTGGGGTTAGATGGGGCATGATGTTCTCTTTCCAAGCTGAACTCATCCTCAAGTTGAAACATTTCATCATTTTTTATCATTATTTTATTTTTTATGAGGTTTAGTCCTTGGATTGTGGGTGACAAACCCTAGAAAAACATTAAAAGTAATTTTAAAGACAAATTTTAGGTAGGTCAACTTAGAGGAGGGAAAAGTTGTCTTTTTTGAAAAGGCATGTCTTTTTTCATATAAATAAGACATCCTCCTCTCATTTGTAAGCAATATCATGGGATCAATATGACTAAAACAAAGCATGCACCTCATAGACCAAATAAATAATAATAATAAAAAAACTTTAATAAAAAAAGTGTTTATGATTTAATCAAGTGGTGTGCACCTCCTTGGCAATTTCTAGGGTTTTTAAGGAGCAAACTTTGATGTTTAAGGCTTCTTAACAATCTTTCAAGGCTAATCCAAGGTGAAAGAATTCTCAAGGCATTTTTCTCTTTTTCTTTCTCTCTCAATTCTGGTAAGTTCTCAAATCTCTTGTCTGGCACTATGAAAGGCATCCAAGTAGGGGTTATTTAAGGTTTTATGCATAATCTTAGGTTTTAGTCTTGTTAGTGAGACATCCCTCTTGAAGGGTCTCTCCTGTTTGGGCCTTGGCATCTTGTTTGCCTTAATTATGTCAAAGGTTGACACAACCTAGGGTTTCTTAGCCTGCACTAGTTTTTTCAAATATTGAATCGCCAATTCTTGGAGAAACATTGACCTTGATTTCTCATTGCTTGGTGGAATAATATGTAGATGTATTTTCCATCTCTTCAATATTGCAATTTTTTACAAAATTCCTTGTATTATATTGTTGGAAAAAAAAAACCCTAAAAAATAAATATTTTGAGAAATCCTAAAAACATTTATTTTGTGCCATTGCAATTCTTGTTCAATTCTGAAATAGTTACTGCTGTTGTAAATTTTTGAAGTTGTTATATTGTCGAAAAATCCATAAAAAGTAAAAAAATTCCATAAAAAATGTTATTTTGTAGTTCAAAGCCTCAAAAAGGCCCTTAAAAGGGGTGATGTCAGCTCTAGTGAGCGTGATGTCATCTTTTAAAGGCTTCTACATTCTTGTTGTAGGTTTAGTATAATTGTTTTGTTTTGTAGGTCCATCTGACAGGAAGATCAAACCCTAGTGGTTGTAAGGAGTTCCTACTTTATCTCCAAGTCTTGGTGGTTGACCTCTAGGAGGTTTTGAAGTGCCAATTCAAGCCTTTCATCCATTATTGCAGGTTATTACAGATCTGGAGGCGAAATTAGTTTGGAATCCCCTGACCCATCCGTCAAAACAAATGTGCCCTAGAGGGGGAGTTAGTCTCGAATCTCTCAAATCTCCTCATCCATCCGTTAGAACAAGTGTGACCTAGGAGGGATTGAGTCTCCTTTGGTTGGTGATCGTCGAGAGGTACCTTTTTTGGTGTTTCCATGGTCTAATTTGGGTTTTCTTGCAAGTTTATGTTTTTATTGCAAAAAATTGATTCATCTTATTGTCCAACTAGTACCAAGTTTTATTGCTCATAAACCTTCCTACTCATTAAGTATTTATTCAATATCTTGTTGACTCCATCAAGGCATTGATCTACTAACTTAGTGGGAAGGGATGGGAAGGTCTTGTAGAGATAGAGTTGTTCTTATTGCATATCTTACATGTCTATTTCTACCTGTATTTGGGAAGCCTCTTGTGGCCTAAAGAGAGGAGGGTGTTTTAATGTGACAGTGGGTGCATCTCCTGAAAAGTTGTCAGTCTTAGCACCGTCCTTTGTGAAATACTCTAAAGGGTGCTAATTTGTGAGGTAAAAGGATGTGAATTTGCTAGATATGCCCTAACAACCCTAATGTATTGAGACCTCTTTCTAACAGTCCACTGCTCAGGTGCTTGCCCCCAAGCAATGAAGATGACAACCCAACAAAGCCAGGCCCACACTAAGGTGGCAAAACAAGACCACAACTCAGTTGTTAACCCCACACATAAGTCATGACTAGCTCTTTGCAGGTCACGACAGGCTCAACAAACCTCAACAAAGTCACGACTTCCACAAGCAATCCCACGGTAGGCTATTCAGATGTCAATAGACTCATGGCTTCCACATATAGGCTCACTGTAGGCTTGATCAGACCAACAAGGCAACACAAACAAGTTACAAGGGTAGCGGCCCTAGCAGCCCTATCGCAAAACAGTCAATTTTGTCCTCAAAGGTCACGGATCAGTCACAAAGGTAGCAAGGAGCAATAACAAACTCTAATGGCAACATAAAACCATTGACATCAACCTTAAATGTGTGCCACAAACCCTAGAACTGTCCCAATCAGATAAGATCTGAGATGTAGGATTACGATGATCTTTAATGAAGAAATAAACTTTATTTTATAGGTTCTTGGTGGCTTCTAGAAGGGTCACACTTTAATTCTTTAATGACTTAGGGTTTCTTAAAATAAGATTAAGACACCATACATTAATAAAGGTCACCACTTATAAAATATAAAATAAAATTAAGGTGTCTTTAAGTGGTGGGTACTAGGGTCATAACAAAGGGTCTTAGGAACCACATTAAAAGAAGGGTGCTAGTACAAGGACCAACAAGTGGTCAACACAAGACCATAAATCAAGGAATGGTACAAGACCCATCTAACCATAGGACCAAGGGTGTAACAACAAGGTGGGTAAACAACCCTTCTACCCATAAGACCAAAAACAACAAAAATGATAATGACAACTCAAGGTGGGTAGACAACCCTTCTAACCACAAGACAAGGTGGTAAACAAGACCTAACCAGAAGACCTAGAACAATAAGGTGGGGAGATCAAGGGTAGACAAGCAAGGTGGGGATACAACCGATTCATCTCTCTCTTAAATGTACAAGTGTTCCATACACTAACTGAAAGTTCATCATCACTGTATAAGGAATGTCCACATTGGATGATGTGATCTCGTGGTCCTCCTGACTGCTCCTGAGGTCAAGTGCTAGTGACTCCATCAAGGGGTAGCCAGTCCCTTGAGAAGACATCTTAGCTCAACCATCTCGAAGACATAGGAGAGGGTATCACACATCATTATCTTGGTTAACTGACCATGATCCACTTGGTTAATTGACTAGGTATGTACCTGCAGGAACTGCTTGGTCCTAGACCATGATGTCTCTGCCTCAACCTGCAAAGTTTGCTTGGTCCTCATGACCAAGAAACTATCTGGTTCCAAACCAGAATACCTTAGAGACAGATAGGGGCCCTAGCCACATGTTAGGGACTTTGCCATGGCATCATCCTGCTTGGTCCCCGACCAAGAACCCTAGTAGATTGTTGGGGGCCCTAAGGTACCTTCTAGGGACTTACTTTGCTTGCTTAACTGACCAGGAACCCTAGTTAATTGACTAGGGTACCATCCTCCTTGAGAATGGGTCTCGCAGTTGCATTAACTTTAACAATAGGACTTATAAGTTGGCATCTGAAGGACTCCATTGGAATCCCTGCTAAACTAAGTACCTATCAATCTTGATGTACCATGACCTGGCTGCTTGCTTCAGGCCATATATAACCTTCTTTAACTTGCAAACAAAGTGCTCTTTCCCTGAAATCTCAAATCCCCGCGGTTGATACATATAGACTTCTTCCTCCAAATCTTCGTTGACGATATGGACGGGATCTCAAATGCCCTCTTGCTTTGAGAACCCTTTAACTACCGATTGTGCTTTGTTCTTGTCAAGTGATCCATCTGCCTTGTACTTGACCTTGTACACCCATTTGCAACCCTTGTACACTCATTTGCACCAATGGGCTTCTTACCTAGTGGAAGTGCTTTGAGATCCCAAGTTCAATTTTTTATCAAACTTTCATGTTTAACAGTCATGGCCTTCTCCCATTCAGGTTTCCCTTAAGCTTCATCGAACACTTGTGGCTTGAATACTTCTTGGTCATTGGCCATAAGTGCAAAGTTGTTTGCGTTTTCTTTTTGTTTGCTCTTTCCCAACTAGGGAGACATCAAGCAACCACCCAAGTGGTGGCTCAACACCATCGGAGATGTTCGAGCAACATGAATGATCGAGGGATGATCATCGCGAGGAAGCTATAACAAGAATGATGTTGCTCATATTTGTTGTAGGGGCAAAGGTCTCCTCAGTCAATGCCCTCTTGCTGAGAGAACCCTTTAGCTACGAACATTGCTTTGTGCTTGTCAAGTGATTGAACTTCCTTGTACTTGACCTTGTACACCCTTTTGCAGTTAATGGGATTCTTCCTTGGTGGATTCCCGTGAGATCCCAAGTCCGATTTTTCATCAAGCTTTCATGTTCAACAGTCATGGCCTTCTCCCATTTAGGTCTCCCTTTAGCTTCATCGAACACTTGTGGCTCGAATACTTCTTGAACATTGGACATAAGAGCAAAGTCGACCATGTTGGGTTTTTGTTTGTTCTTTCCTCATAATGATCGTCCCTTGATCATTTCTGTGGATCAAAGATCTTTGATGGTGTTGAGCCACCACTTGGGTGGTTGCTTGTTGTCTTCATGGTTGGGAACCTCCCCATTATTAATAGGATATAAACTTGTGTCCTCGAATGTTGATTTCGGCTATGTGGATAAGAAATTTTTGGACGAGTCTGGGAGACTCCTTAGAAGAATCAAAATCTTCCTCCCTTTCAGGTGGGGCTAACTGAAGTTGAACACCTGAATCTTGAGCCATGATGGGTGGCTCCATGGTAGTTTTGAACTCTGATGAAGAAGAATGGAATGGTCCAACTTCCTCATCAACTACATCTCTACTATAGGTCACCTGATTGGTTTCCACATCAATCAACATGTAGTCTTATTGTTGTTGTACCCAACAAGCATCAATTTCCTGCTCTTAGGTTGTAGTTTGGTTCTCTTCTCATACAGAATCCAAGCTTATGGAGTCGAACCAAAAACCTTATGATGGTTGACTTTGGGCTTTGTCCTAGACCATGCTTCCTAAGATCTTCTCCTTCATTGCCATCATGAGAGATCTATTTAACAAATATACTACTATGAATATTGCTTCAGCCCAAAACCTATCGGGAATTAACATGTTTTACATAATGCATCTAGCCATTTCTTTGACTGTGTGTTTTTGTCTCTCAACCACTCCATTCTATTGTGGAGTGTAGAGTGTGTGTTAAATTTCATACAATCATAACATAATAATATAAATGCATAACCAAGATCTCTAGAAGCAAGAGAAAGCACAAAACAACAACACAGAGTTTACCCTGGGAAACCCAATTGGGAAAAACCCAGCAACCTTCGCATAGAGATGATAATCCCGAGATCAGAGTACAAAATAAGAAAAGAGAAAAATGTGAAAGTGTCTTCCACAAGTAGAAACCCCAGAAATCAACTTCCTCCTTCAAGTGATGCGAAATCAGCCTCTCCCAAGTGATGCGCACTTGTTAAGTGAGTGAATAAGGACAAGGAGGTGCACTAGCCTCTTATTTATACAAGTGCAAAAACCAGAAATTCCCTAACTGGGCGGACTTCACCTGGGGGCAATAAATAATTTATTTTTAATAATTTTCTTTTGTTTATTTGCACCCTAAGGTTTACATTGACTCTTTCATGTGATTACATAAATAATTACATCCAGTTCATCTCCCTTAGGAGGTACAATCAAGTACAATAAAAGTACAATAAAATACAATGAATAATATCTTTCGAAGTTGCACAAAATCCAACACTCCCTCTCAATGAGGAAGGTATTCTTCGGTCTTCATCAGCATAACGATCATCTGGGTTTCATCTTGTACTCTACACTGTCTCCATCATCTCTATGCATACTGAAGGTTGTTCACACAGTCTTAGTGTATCATTTTCACCAGTCCTTCCGAGAGTCCAGGAGAATCACTCGATCTTGGATCCAGGAGAATCACTCAATCCTGGATATCTGAGATAATTAGCTGTGCCATCTCTACTATACCATTTGCTACCTGTCTGTCTCATCTGCCGATGGGGTCCTCCCATACCTGGCTGAGATCTTAGACGAGCAAATGAGCACGACCATCTACTGACTGTCTGACTCATCTGCCTATGGGATTTCTCCCATATCTGGCTGAGTACCAGGACTGTAGAGGTACTGTGCAATCACACGACCAACTGCTGATTGTCCTACTCATCTGCCTATGGGATTTCTCCCATATCTGGCTGAGTAACTGGACTGTAGAGGCACCAGTGTGAACCCGACCAACTGTTGACCGTCCTACTCATCTGCCTATGGGATTTCTCCCATATCTGGTTGAGTAAGTGGATTGCAGAAGGTACCAGGGTGAGCCCGACCAATTGCTGACTGTCCTACTCATATGCCTATGGGATTTCTCCCATATATGGTTGAGTAACTGGACTGCAGAAGGCACCAGGGCAAGCATCTCAATGTTATCTTTCCCTCTCAAGGAGGGACACATTCTCTTCGACTCCAAGTCTTCCGCGAAAGCATTCAAACTTCACTCTGGGAAGTGCCTTGGTGAGAACATCTGTAGTCTGGTCGTCTGTCGACACGTACTGTAACTTGACCGCACCTTTCTGCACCACTGCACCATATCATGAATGAAGTATATCGAATCTCGATATGCTTCGACCTGTTGTGAAATACAGGATTCACTGACATCTTCACACAACTTTGGTTATCATAGTGAATCACGGTCGGCTTTGAAAACTGGCCGAACAATCCTGCCAGGAGTTTACGAAGCCAAACTGCTTCTCAAGTTGCTGTGCTAGTAGCCATGTACTCGACCTCTGCAGTACTGAGTGCTACCGAGTTTTGCTTCCTGCTGCACCAGGAAATAATTGCAGAACCCAAACTGAAGCAACATCCGGAAGTACTCTTTTGATCTGCAACACATCCGGCCCAATCTAAGTCTGTAAACCCCTGCAATCTCAGGTCACTATCTGAAGCATATTTCAAACCATATCCCACAGTGCCACGTAAGTATTTGAGCACATGTTTTGCAGCAATCCAGTGAATCTGCCTTGGTTCGCACATGAACTGACTGAGGGCATTCACAGCAAAACATATATCTGGTCTAGTGTTGGTCAGATACATCAATGACCCAATCAACTGGAGATACATGGTGGGATCAATCAAATCATAATCTGAAGTAGAATCTCTCAACTTCTTCCAATTTGCATCCATCGGAGTAGCCCGGGATGACCCTATTGTTTGGTGGGACATCCATGGGGATGATGCTCCAGAGATCCAACATCTTGCTACTGGCTTGTTATCTCAAATTGCTAGTTCCCTTGTTGCTGAGAGGAATTGGTCCACCAATAGCTTCATCCACTCTATCAAGAGGAATAGACTTACCTCTAGGAGAGCAGAGAAGTTAGTTGTAGTGCATAATGGCCTTCGTCTTGCGCACAGGAAGACAACAAAGTATTGGATGGGACCAACTGTACAATGGGATGTGGATCCAGAGGATGATGCATAGATAGACGAGGAGGATGGACCAGATGAGATGCAACATGGTTTGGTTGGTGTGCCATTAGTTACACATGAGAGTGACTCAGACTCAGATGATGGCATTCCCATTGATGGTCTCGATGCATTCATGTAGCAGATGGATGCAGAAGACCAATTAATGGAGTTGACTCCTTCATGCTCATTTTGTGTTGATTACTTTCAGCTACTTTTAGGTTTTAGTGTCCATTGTTACTTGTTAGTTTTGACTCTAGATATTGATCAGTGATGACTAAGTCTTTGACTCTTTGAGCAATCTTAATTTACTATTGATGTTTCATTGTTTTAGTCTCTATTTCAGACTTAGTATTTGGTATTTGGTATTTACTATTTGCATGCAATATCATTGATTTAATTTTTAAATTAGAATGACTGAAATATCAAATATGAATATCAAAATTCAAATGACAAATTGTACAATTTGAAAATGATCATGATGAATTGTCACATTGTGTGACGTGCTTGTATTATTAATTTCATAATTTGCTAGTTTTTGATTTACATTGCACAATGTTGAATTGTATTAGTAATTTGTTAGATTTAATTTACATTGTTAGGATTTATCATTTATGGTTTTTATATTTTTTTATAATTTTTTGAGCCCGATGCTCTCCGTCCCTCGTGGATTTCCCTAAAATTTGGGGGTGGTCTCCAAATGTCCCCAACGTGCCTTTCCCTGTTCCTGTGTCCTGAAAACTTGGGGGAACATTGGTTTCAGTTTCTGATCCAAACTAGTCGTGCATACACCCTAGCA
This sequence comes from Larix kaempferi, assembly GCA_027924585.1. Taxonomy (NCBI): domain Eukaryota; kingdom Viridiplantae; phylum Streptophyta; class Pinopsida; order Pinales; family Pinaceae; genus Larix; species Larix kaempferi. Next base: position 8,418,596 of record BSBM01000602.1, read on the forward strand.
CATACTCCTCTACGCTGAGGATATCATTGAAGAACATGGGATTTTATTTTATTCTCTATTGGTTGTCTTGCATTTCTAACAAGTTTTTGAATAATGGGCATTCTAGCTAGATGTTATGAGGAATTAATTGGTTTAGATGGATCCTAACGATATCAGGTGATTATTAAATCAATCACTTTGCCTTTCCATTTTTTTTGGAAAGGGAATAAAGAGATCAAATTACAGTTTATAGTTCATTTGAAAAATCAATTTAAAAGAGGTTCTTTTGCTATGAGATCTGCCTTTCGCTATGGCATCAACAATGCAATATGCTTGGGCTTCTATTGCTGACATAAAACCATCTTTGTTAAGGTCTCGTTGAATGACCTTTTCGGGGTTGCCCATTCTTTCTATATAACTTTTTGTTATGTAATCGCAAAGCATCATTATGTGTTTCGATTTGTTATGAAAATTTGCGGTCGATCCGCCATAATAGGAACTAGCAGGTTGGTGGACCATAACCCTAGTAGCAGGATGGTGGACCATAACCCTAGAGTGCGGTAATGCTATATGTTTAGTAATTTCTCCCCTATTAGAATGAAAGATTTCATTGAAGCAACTACCCCCATGTATATTGTATGTACATCTAGTACTATAATTTGCATAACATAGAAAAGACCTACTCCTGGTATTATTGATCCATTGTGACATTTGAGAAATAGAACATATCTTTATTTGCATCTTTTGCACTCAAATATACCATGAGACCCATGAGTTGATTTGCAATCTCGTGATTGATATCTTGAGACAACAGTCACATAGTAGTTGGAGAACTTTCAGCTAAGTGTGTTGGGCAGGATTTGAGGCTTGGATCAAGGGGCAGTGAGACTTAGTAACCAGCAAGATCGAAGGATTGGTCTTGAGGTTTGATAGCTTTTGTCATTGTATTTTCCTCAGTGAACCATTTTCCCAGGAAGAGAGCCCAAGGGTTCAGTTGGGGGTTTCCAGGGTAAATCCAGTGTTAAATGTGATTGGTTTCTTGAGTTTTTTTGATGCATTTTCGTTGTAGATCTAGCATATTTTTCAGTAATAATTGCATATATTATTCCAACTGATAAATTGGGTCTACATCTAAGAAAATTAACATTGTATCGGAGCCAGCTTCGCTCTGGGGGAAATCACATTTGATGGGTTTACAAGATTTATGTGAAGAAGAAAAATAATAGAGAAGTACAGTATGAACAGGGGTACAAACGTCCTACCATTATACGACCGAGGTATTTGTTGAGGCAGAGCCGCACTATTTGGGTGCAAGCGGAAGTTGTGGCCGTGGTTTCAACAGGGAAGGGTTCGAGAGGCCATTGGATCGGGCTCGCAAGGAGATCATTGGAGATTGTGGAGTTGTCGGCACCAGATGTGAGGTATAGTGTTGTCACTAGAAAGGAGGAGATTGGGCTGTGTAAGCTGGGGAGAGGTGGCATGGATCAACAATAGATTGCGTAGGCACGACCAGTGGCGGTTAGGAGGACTCAGGCGAGGGTTGAACGAGCTAGGCCATGGTTGCGGCCCTGATGACCATTGAAATAGATATTGCAAATTTGCATGTCAATTGATTTGAAGATTGTTGTCTTCTAGTTGTCGAACCACTCCCTGAAGTTTATGATAATAACACTTGTATGAACTTTTTTCTTTCTTTCAATTGATAGAACCTGTGATTACTTAGTTGATTCTTTATTTCAAAAGAGTGCTTCCTTGGGGGTTTGTCTTCATTGCTTACTTTTGTTGATAAACCATGCGTGACTTGACAACCTCCAGAGATAGAAACATGAACCCTATATAGAGGCATCTTAAATATCATCTTATCTTTACACATGGGTACAATGAATGGACTCCTATCAAGATCAACATGAACATGTTGTCGAAAGGTCCATGTGTAAGATGCTTTGTTTCTTATAGTTTCTTATCTTATTCCTATCACATTGGTAGAGGTATTCAATTGTTAAGCTATAAATGTACGAGTAGGAAGGAAATTCTTTCTGTATAGTTTTTATATAGATCTGCAATGTACCTTTTCTTAGTCACAGGAATGCCTTAGGCATTCATAGATAAGGAGCAAGGCCATACCTAATTTAAGAAATAAATTGATGAAATTATCTGTTATAGTTCAGGAATAACATTTCAATATTGGAACAAGCTGGGAAACATTTCCTAGATGTTTTCATTTTTCTCCTTGGGAAAAGTTGTAATTTTATTGCTTAAAAGATAAAATTACATGCCATAGATGCATACTAGCATTTCTAAAAACATCAAATGAGGTGCAAATACACCACTCTTCAGTGAAAAAAACTGATCTGACAAGTCCTAAAAACTACATCACTCTGCTTCTTCAAAAAGCATCAAAACATTTCCACAGACTTCTTCACATATAGATCCAGAATTAAACCTATTAGTAGCTTATATGTTGTCCTACATAGAGCTGATGAAAAACCTTCAACAGATCGCCCCCTAGGGCTCTTAAACAACATAAAATTAGTATGACAAAAAGTTGAAAGTCCCAAAGATCCCAGATCAGAAAAAAGATGAATGCAAATATTCAGAAGTTTGATCATTTTTGCATTCATGGACATGGCATGAACCTCGTTCTAGCTGCAGACTTTCCTTAGAGAGATCATCCACCTCTTCATTCTTTTCGCTATAAATGTGATGAAAAGAAATTGAATTAAAATTGGTTTTGAGCATTTGTATCTTTTTTATTTTATTTTATTTATTTGGTATTTGGTGGAATCAGTAACTAGGCCGTGCTTATATCCGTGAGATGTAGAACAGTCGGTGGCGGGTGATGGTTAAGACACCCCTAAGCAGAAAGGTCGCCAGTTTGAAACCTCGTGGATACTAAAACCCAACCATGCTAAGGGTTGGTGCGGTCCGGGTGCGATCCCTGGGTGATTTTGACGGCTTGGATGCCCCTGGTTCGTGGTCTCTTAGCCAATGGCGAACCCTGCTAGTCAGGAGGTACTACCACTTGCCAACAAAAAAACTAAGCTGTGCTTATATTTGTGTGACATGGTGTTGAGTCCGGTTTGTTACCACTATAATGTTAACTTGTTAGCTTGGGAGGCACTCCGCATATTTGTCTTGTATGCGGAAGTGACCGTACTTTTACATTACCTAGGCACTTGACTTTTATAAAGTTGTAATAAAGTGGCTCTTTAATAAAGTGACTTTTTATGTAATGTTCCTAGCTTGCTTTTTATAAAGTGACTTTATGAAATAAAAGTGCATGTATTTCATAAAGTGAAATTACTTTATTAAAAAGTGTAACCAATTCATTTTTTGAGGTCTTTTGCCAAAGTGTATTCCCCTACACTTTATTTGACTGAACTTGGAAGTCCATCCATGAGAAACTTCAAGGCGGTTGTGTTGTCCTTCTTGGTTTCTTTCTGTGCGACTGACTTGGACTTCTTATTGGAAGGAACAGGTGGATTGATCACAATCTCCCAAACACCAAACTTCTTCAAGTAGGATTTCATCTTGCTTCAACATCCAAAATAATTTGTCACGTCAAATACTTGAACATCATTGGTGGACTCTGCTTTTGCATCCATTGTGTATCCACGGATCTCCTTCAAGCTGGCAAGTAATTCTGTTGAAGGCCGGCTCTGATACCAATTGTTCGGGCACACTGAGAGGGGGGGGGGGGTGAATCAGTGTGTAGGCAATTTAAACCCCTTTTCAACTTCTATTAATCAAGCAGAGTTCATCAATGCATTATGCTAACAATTACATCATCATTGCATAAGCATCCATCAACTAATCAACAATGAATCATTAGCATGTTTATCAACTAGATCATTGAATCATAAGAAGTAACACAACACAAAAGAACATAACGTTTGTTTGATAAACTTGTTTTATGTATTGTACATGGAAGACTTCAATCTTCGCGATTACATAAGCACCAACTGATAAGAAGAGCACCAACTCCTAATCCAAGATCTAGTTTGGTCTTCTCAGGTCCAACTGAGAGGGTTGAGGAGTCCAATCCCCAAGGTTGCAAGGCTTAGCTTGCAAGTCTGATGTCAAGTAGAAGATCTTCTGTAATGCATTAGTCACAACTCTTGTCACCCCAGTCAACTGCTGCTCAACCAACTGCTCAATCACTGTCAAGTCAACCGATCATCTGTCAAGGATATCCAAGAGTCCTGCTATAGTCACATTTGCCTTATCATTTGGTCAAATCTCTGTCACCTGTCAGAGTGTTGTTGCTGCTGCTATCATTGTCCTGCTCACATGCCCTTGGCACGGTTAAGATGTGCCCTCAAACTACATCTACAACCAAGAGCACAACCAGATTGCCCTTACCATTGACCATATTAGCAAATACTGTCATCTACTTCATCAAAATACTATACCAAAACAATTGCTAAACAAAGTATTTATTCTCTGCTACTAGGTCACTGTTTATGCACAGTTTCAGGCTTGTGTTTAGCAATGAGAACCCCCTGTGCTGCAAACTTGCCTCATCTCAGCATGAATGTGCTCTGCCATTGTGAATGTGTTCTGCCACAACATCGTGGAACTGATCAGTTTTCACTTTTTCACTTTGACATCCAATGCACCCTGCAATTTATAGAGGTACACACCCAACATTGTCAAACATGCATTGTGTGGATGATTATATTCAGTTACATCATCAGTCTCGGTATGGGAGATGCGCTGAAATGTGCTCAACAACTTTCTGCAATTGCAAAAATCAAACACCCAGATTTTCTGTCAACAAGCTTCATTTGTGATTGATTGTAAGTAGACTATTCGCTCAAAGGGTTGTATGCTGTATCAATCCACTCGTCAAATTTCCAATCGACGATGGCTATCTTCCAAAAAAAACGGGCGACTTCCGAACAGATTATGAGTGGATTTCCTCCTTTCAAATCGTGGGTAAAATACTTAGTAAAATACGCCTTATAAAATCGATGACACAATTCGAGTTGTTGGTTTCTTTACTAGTTAGGCACACGATTCAATATTCAAACTTGCAAGCGGCCGATTCTTCAACACGAAGTTACAGTCCCTTGAACGCAGGTTGTCTGCTTTACGGTTTGATTTCTCCCTTTGTGTAACTCTGTTGCAGTATAGACTCGAGTTTTGAGTTGCAGACTCTTAAACGCGAGATTCTGCTCTCGATTTGTAGTTTTATAATTCGTCTGGCGAGTGCGTATCCCTTCTTTACCAGCGGCTAAAAAATTTGATGGTGGTGGTTTATTTCAGTGGTTTGGCTTTATTCCTTCTCTTGTTAATTTCTTTAACGCAGTTTCCTTCAATTTTGAACATGATACTTTAGTTTTTCTTCAAAATTCTGAACTCGATGCGCTCTTGAACTAGGGGTTTTAGTTCGTGGCTATCTCACGCTTCACATTAATCCTCTTCACGCACCTTGATTATCTGACGACTGGTTTTCTGTTGCAGAAATCTCGTGGCAAACTTTGACTTGGAAGCAAATCTGAAACTCCAGAGGCCACTGAAAAAGGATCACAAATGTTAAGCATGTTGCTGCCTTACTTCACCTTCACTGCTGCTACGAATTTTCTTCAGAGACAGCCGAAAATTCCAGAGATGGAGATCATCTTGTTGCTATCTTAAAATGAGAAATTTTAAGGTGTATTTATACATGTTTCAACGTGGAATTTAACTGGGCCGACCTGTCCTCAATTAAATTTTTAATTTTAAAAACTCTTTTGGAGTATTTTATGGAGCTGGCGTATAAGTTAATGAAATCCTTTCCTTCTTTAGGGGCAGTTTTACCCCTTTCCTTTTTATTTAACTTATTCTTCCTTGTGTGTGGGCTTAGGAGGGCTGCCATCATAGCACAAGAGTATCAAGGACCCCAAGAGTAAGGGTAACAAGGACCACTATCACATGACCAATCAAGAGACCTCAAACAACCACTCATATCCAAAGGTTCCATGACCCCATCAAGCCACAAAAGACCCCTTCACCAAATGACCACAAAATGGGTCATTTGTACCATCATGTGCTACAAAGCACACATGACTAGCGAATGGGCTTCAAAGCCCAAGCTACCACTTGTGTGGGTATGTCCAAGCAATCAACCATCAAGCTATCATCCAGCTGGGCACTTTGTGTGGGTAAAGGGTGATCAAACCCATTCATCAGGCTTTTTCACTGTAGGAGATCTTGGTGGCATCAATGACAACCTGAGGGGCCATTGCAAGTACCATGTTGGCATTGTAAATTTTAATCCAGAGATCACTACTCTCTTTGGATAGCCCTGAGATCTCAAGCGGTTTGGGTCTCATATATCAATAATACTCGTAAAGACATAAACTCAACAACTAGATCTCTTTACAACATTAACATACATGCAATCACACATCGAACACTACATATACCCTGGAAACCCCAACCGGGGAAAACTAGCAATCCTGTGGGGCTATCTTCTCTCTCGAGCCCAGAGTATGTATATAAAATAAGCAAATGCAACAAAGTTACCTCAGATGTAACTCAATCCCTGAACAGGTCAAACCCTAGATTTGCATGCATCATCTGATGCACGCATTGGGAGAATGTGCCCTAATTGTCAGTCTGTATTTGAGACTCTTTGTAGGTGGCCTTGACTGTACTGCCTCTCTCAATCCTCTGCTCTGATCTGCTCTGCAACGGAAGACAACCAACTGCTCAACTGAAGAATGCGCCCTTCCTCTGCATGGAGAAGTGCGCCCTCCCCTCTGGATGTCTGATGCTCATACTGGGCGAGATCTCAACAGATCTGAGCTCTGATCATCACAGACCTTCCTCAAACACTGAGGCAGGCCTACCTTGAACTTCTCAGACACTAAATTGATCGATCAGTCTCTGAATGATCTCCTCTCTCCTCAGGTAATGCGCCCCTCCTCCTATGGAACACGTCCTCCTCTATCTCAACAGAAACCACACTGATAGACTATCTCAGTCTACAGATCTGGGCGCCTAGTGCCTCTGGAGCTATTGATCACCGATCCAACTCAGATCTGACCACTCTCCCTCCTGCAGCTGCTCCTCTCTCTCTTAGAAAGTCGCCCTGCATGCACTGGTGCACCCTCCTCACTCTTGATCTATCCATCTCTTATAAGCCAACTGAGTAACCTCATCCGGGCACCCCCTGCCTCTATATATAATCTCACTGATGAATTAGGTTTACCAAAAACCTAATCTTGGTGCATGCAAAAAGTCACTTTTGCATGCATCTCACAATAACTGACTGGCCATGCAAAACTTATGCATGCAGGGGGAAAACACCCCAAAAGGTCTGCATGCAGCCACCAATGGACTCATGCCACTGAGTAGAGTGTATCTCACCCTCTACTCCATATTGATGCCTATACAACTGTTGTACCTCCATGCAAGGCATCTGAATCATGGAGGACATCCCGAGATACCATAAAAATTAACACTCCCTCTTAATGACGGAAATCCTACCACTAATGCCTGGATCCAACAAGTCCCCTGCTGCTGACACTAGCCCAACTGTCCTTCCCGTCACTGCTGCCCTTTGACCTGAAGTACCCTGATCAACATCCATAAATGTGGCTCCAGAAGAAGCCCTCTGATCAAACACTGACTCTGTCACTGATCTCTGATTCAGACTCCCTCTAAATCTCTGCTGTAACCAATCCCGAAGACTGTTGTCAAGTGGATCTACTGGTCTGTAAGTGGACTCCCTCTATCTCTGAGCTGACTCAACTCTCTCCTGAGCTAAGTCCATCTCTACCATTTCATAGCAGCTCAATCTCCTATTGGTGCCTATATGAGCAGCATGCTCATCCGTCTGATTTGAGTCCAAGGGCTCAATCTCCTGGGACTCATCAATATCATGAGCATCTCGCTCATCCATTTGATCTGAGTCCAAGGGCTCAATCTCCTGGGACTCATCAATATCATGATCATCTCGCTCATCTATCTGATCTCCAGAATCATGGTGAGCATCTCGCTCACCCATCTGCTGACTGGACTCACTCCTCCTGGCATCATCTCTGCTGTGAGCATCTCGCTCACCATCCCCCTCTGACTCTGAAGAGGATGCACTCAGCCATCTTGATGTGCCAGTAGTGGGTTGTCCCTGAATCAAGTATTCACCATCGATCTTGTGACCCATCAAGACTGGGTCTACTCCTCTATGATAGGTGAAAATCAGATCCCGCTGAAACACCACTGTGTAGCCAGCAACTCCCAAAGCTGCCACTGAGAGGATTCTCCCTCCGAGTCCTCGAATAAATAACACTCCTGAAACCTCTAGGACCTCTCCAAGGTCAAGTAGAAACAAGATTCTACCCACTCCTGTGACCAAGTGATCAGTCCCCTGCACATCCCGAACCATCTGCATAGGTGTGTGCTATAGGATGAGGAATGCATCTCGCATCCCTGTCATGTGACTGCTTTGCATGCAGTCAACTCTCCATCTCTGATCAACTTGGACCTCTGGCTGACTACTATAATGCCCTGACTGAAATGAAGCTAATGAGAACTCCCTCTCAAATCGAGAAGTAAACTCATCCACCTCCTCTGTTGCTGCCAACTGCTCATCCTGCATCTCGGTCTTCATGCACATGCACATGCATATCTCATGCACATGTAGCATGCATATCTCACGCACATGCATCATGCAAGACCTCATGCACATCTCTGCAGTAACACTCCCTCTTAACGAGGAAGGTACCGCTGGAGAAGCAACCACTAGGATCAAACACATCATATGCTGTTGCTGCTGCTACTCCCTTTGAATTGGAAGGCTTCCTAGCTGCATCTGCTGCACTCTGATATGCATATCTGCGCTCCTCCTCTATCAATGTCATCTTGAGAGAAGCATCATGCTCTCCCTTTGTCACTAATACTGAAACTGTATCCAAGGTCTCCCTGGACCCACATACAGGCTTGCCCAACAACTTGTACTCTACTCTCAGGCTAGTGGCCATTACTCTGCAAAATTGATAACACTGTTGATTCAAAATCTCTGAATCAGAACCAACCTGTAAATCTATGCCTTGGTGAACAAGCTAACCCTCTCTTTCTTAGATCTAGGGTTCGCTCTCCCAAATCTGATCTCTGTTCTCACAGATCTGATAGATTTGGTATCTATCCTAATAGATCTGATGTATACATTCACAGATTTGAACTCTGCTCTTCAGATCTGGACTCTGCTCTCACAGATTTGAACACTACGCTTCGGATTTGACATATCTGCCACAGATCTGGACTCTGCTCATGCCAGATCTGAAAGATCTATCTTAGATCTCACCTCCAAACTCACAAATCTGATAGATCTGACCTATACAACCTCAGATCTGAGCTACGCTCTTTAGATTTGGTAGATCCGGTCTCTATCTTCACTGATCTAGTAGATCTATCTCAGATCTAGTCTCCAATACCACATATCTGATAGATCTAGTCTCCTGTACTCTACTCTCAGGCTAGTGGCCATTACTTTGCAAAATTGATAACACTGCTGATTCAAAATCTCTGAATCAGAACCAACCTGTAAATCTATGCCTTGGTGAACAAGCTAACCCTCTCTCTCTTAGATCTAGGGTTCGCTCTCCCAAATCTGATCTCTGTTCTCACAGATCTGATAGATCTGGTATCTATCCTAATAGATTTGATGTCTGCACTCACAGATCTGAACTCTGCCCTCACAGATCTGAACACTACGCTTTAGATCTGATATGTCTGCCACAGATCTGGACTTTGCTCATGCCAGCTCTGAAAGATCTATCTTAGATCTCACCTCCAAACTCATAGATCTGACTTATACAACCTCAGATCTGAGCTGCGCTCTTTAGATCTGGTAGATCCGGTCTCTCTCTTCACTGATCTGGTACATCTATCTCAGATCTAGTCTCCAATACCACGTATCTGATATATCTGAGCTCTACACTTCATATTTGGTAGATTTGGTCACTATCTTCACTGATCTCTGTGTGATTGCCCTTCCTAACCCTTACCAGGGCTCTGATACCATGTAAATTTTAGTCCAGAGATCACTATTCCCTCTGGATAGCCCTGAGATCTCAAGCGGTTTGAGTCTCGTATATCAATAATACTCATGAAGACATAAACTCAACAACTAGATCTCTTTACAACATTAACACACATGCAATCACACATAGAACATTGCATATACCCTGGAAACCCCAAATGGGGAAAACCAATAATCCTGTGGGGCTATCTTCTCTCTCGAGCCCAGAGCATGTATATAAAATAAGCAAATACAACAAAGTTACCTTAGATGTAACTCAATCCCTGAACAGGTCAAACCTAGATCTGCATGCATCAGCTGATGCATGCAGTGGGAGAATGTGCCCTAATTGTCAATCTGGATCTCAGACTCTCTGCAGGTGGCCCTGACTGTACTGCCTCTCTCAATCCTCTGCTCTGATATGCTTTACAACTGAAGACAACTAACTGCTCAATTGAAGAATGCGCCCTTCCTCTACATAGAGAAGTGCGCCCTCCACTCTAGTTGTTTGATGCTTGTACTGGGCCAGATCTCAACAGATCTGAGCTCTGATCGTCACACTGAGGCAAGGCTACCTTGAACATCTCAGATTCTGAATCGGTTGATCGGACTCTGAATGAGCTCCTCTCTCCTCAGGTAATGCGCCCCTCCTCCTCTGGAACACGTCCTCCTCTATCTCAACAGAAACCACACTGATAGACTATCTCAGTCTACAGATCTGGGCGCCGAGTGCCTCTGGAGCTAGTGGTCACTGATCCAACTCAGATCTTACCACTCTCCCTCCTGCAGCAGAGAGCAGCTCCTCTCTCTCAGAAAGTCGCCCTGCATGCATTGGTGCACCCTCCTCACTCCTGATCTATCAATCTCTGATAAGCCAATCGAGTAACCTCATCCGGGGACCCCCTGCCTCTATATATAATCTCATTGATGAATCAGGTTTACGAAAATCCTAATTTCGGTGCATGCAAAAAGTCACTTTTGCATGCATCTCATAATAACTGACTGGCCATGCAAAACTCATGCACGCAGGGGGCAAAACACCCTGGAAGGTCTGCATGCAGCCACCAATGGACTCATGCCGCTGAGTAGAGTCAATACTGCTCAGTCCAGTCCTCAAAGGATCTGCTCATATATCTCAATGATATACTTCAGAGCACTCCACTGTTCAATTGACTGTATCTTCTACAAAGTCTGCTACAATTGGTCAAAAATTAGTTCCAAACATGACTGCTTTTGATTACTCATACACTTCTGCTTCAAGTGATGATGCTATGCTGCAAGTGATGATGCTATGCTGCTCCAAGTTCACTCCCAAGTTATTGTGACAATATAGTAGCCCTTTATACAATTTGCTGTAGCTTCTTCAACAAACTCTTAAAATTCTTCTTCTAAGTAGCCATTAATCCTTTAAATAGATCTCCAATAATAATGCAAGTAATTTGTAATAATGGTTCTATTCAACTAATCAAATCATACCTTCCTTTGGATGGACCTTAAACTCCTTTTAATGCTGCTATACTGCCTGAAGATCAGAGCTATACACCATGAACTCAGAGCTTAAACTCTTTTTATACAAACTGTAATAAATATGTGCAAAAAGGATTCTACCAATCAGATCATATATACTGATGGCTAGATCAAATGTTTGACCAAGATTAGACCCTGAATCTTCTTTTTAATGTTTCCAAAATCAGTACTCCTTACATAACCTTCGGATGACTTAAATTTTGTTATCCTTTGTGCACAGTAGTAACCGAAATCAGACAAGATCAGAATTTGCTTTCAAACCTTGTGTTATGGATGAGTGAGAGGTCTACAATCATCGTGAGAAATAAGCTTGATAGAGTTCAATCTTTGGGTGCCTGAGCTAGTCTTTGAAAAGTATGATTCTTTCACAACATAGATGTCTTCTGCTGCCCAAAAAAAAGTGTTGAAATTCTTCAATCATCTGCTGTTGCCAGCATCCGGATCAGTCCAAGGATTCAACCATGATATATGATGCCTCATGAACAGAGCTTGATTTTCAGATGTCTAAGCTTGAAGAGATACACTTTTCTGAAGCTACCTTAACTGTGAGTTGGATTCAATGCATTGATTTACTCCTGGGATGTTCTTCTTAAAATGTCATTGGATGCCTTAAAGTATTGACAGGACAAGCTTAAAAACTCTTCAAATGTGCTTCAATTGCATTTTGGCTTCCTGAGGGTATAGTTACTTTACTAGAGATCAGACCTTCGTGTAACTTTGGCTGTCTTTGTAAGGGTTTGGGCACATAAACAATTAACTCAGGAAGACATAAGAGATAGGCGTGAAAGTGCACTATATTTCTTATTAACCAAATGTACATATATATACAATGAGAATTGTCCCTTGGGTTTCATGTTCCCAAGTGGACTCTTGGACTCCTGAGTGACTCTTGGTCTCCCTTTTACATTAATATTCCTCACTCCGAGGATTAGACTCCAACAAATCCCCCCTTAATCTGAAGGGTGTATATGAGTCCAAGAAAAAGAAGAGAGCTGAATAAGTGGAAGTGGACAGCTACCACCAGTTGAACATTCCTATCTCCGACATCCTTTACTAAGAAGGTTAGCTAGAAGCTTGCACATGCTTCTGCTAAATACAATGGCTCTCTGAAGGGATGGTTTTTAGGCTGACCATCAACTGAAATAGGCTAGTAGAAGGCTGAAATCTTCTACTGTGTGTGTGGTTCAATGCAGACCACAGACTCTCGAACTTGGCGACAACACTCGCTCAGAGGTTCTGTGGAACTTGGCTCGAAGGCTCAGAGGTTCTGTGGAATGGTTGGTATGGGTCGACACCAAACCAAATGGAGAGCTGAAAATAGGAAGTGAACAACTGCAATTTGCTGAACATTTCCATCTTGACAACTGTTTGCCAAGTTAGCTAGAAGCTTGCACATGCTTCTGCTAAATGAAGGTGCTCTCGATACTGGTGGTTTTAGGATGACCACCAACTTTGGAGCTTAGTCGAACATAGCTCTTCACAGGCTCGCTTGTTCCGGCTCACTTGCTTTCACTCGCTTGTTACTAACTTCTTCATTCCCCCTTGTCAGGAACAATGTGAGGAGAGGAGAGTCTCATGGTGTCACAACTAGACACAAAACACATGGGTACTCTATGCCAAGTATATCTCTTTTGTCTTTATAATACATGCATATCAGAACCAAACAACTCTGAATTTGATGGCTGTCCAAACTCACTGTGGATTAGACTTGCTTGTTATGACTTACTTGAGGAAGGATGTAACTGGTTGTTGTTAGAAGGACAAGGCTTCGAAACTTGAAGCCTGACATCATGTTCCCCCGTGTCAGGTACAAAGTAAGAAGCAGTACACTAATCTGTGGCAAGTTTCACTCTTGCAGGTTTATTCAGCTTCACACACCGATCTGAAGAATGGTTTCCCACAATGGCAACAAGTATGAAGATCAAAGTACTGATCTTTCACATGGCCAACTCGATCACAATGTTGGCATTTGGAACACTGAATAGGTTGTACATCTGACATGATTTCATTGTTTTTTGGCAGCTGATAGGAATCATCTTCAAACAAGGGGTTATTCTGAACAAGCACTAGTTTAGAATGTTGATTCCTGTGATGTGCATCTTCCTTAATGGCTTTCAAATTCTGCAGCTGATTAATAACTATTTGTAGTGTGTCTTTGCTGATTGTGATTGAGTCATCTGTAGTTGAATGTACTAGAGTGTTCAACAACTCTAATGTTTCTTCTGTAGAATGGTTGCATTTCCCACAGTGGCGACAAGTATGAAGATCAAAGCACTGATCTTTCACATGGCCAACTTGATCACAATGTTGGCATCTGGAACACTGAATAGGTTGTACATCTGACATGATTTCATTGTTTTCTGGCAGCTGATAGGAATCATCTTCAAACAAGGGGTTATTCTGAACAAGCACTAGTTTAGAATGTTGATTCCTGTGATGTGCATCTTCCTCAATGGCTTTCAAATTCTGCAGCTGATTAATAACTATTTGTAGTGTGTCTTTGCTGATTGTGATTGAGTCATCTGCAGTTGAATGTACTAGAGTGTTCAACAACTCTAATGTTTCTTCTGTATTAGACATAGTGAAGACAACTTGAGGCCTCCTTGTGCAGGTAGGACCAAATACAAGGACTCAATCAGAGTGAGGGCTTCTTGCAAATCCACCCTTTACAAGCAAAGTTTCAGCAAATTCAAACTTAAAAGAAAAAGGTGCCGGGTTCAGCCGAGAATGCACCCACATACAATACAATTCAACTTTTCCTCAGTTTTGTTATTGTACAAAAACACACATGCAAGTACTAAAAACATACTAGAACTTACAAATAAACACTAGTTGCAAGTTACACTTTTGACGGTTGAATTGAATAATCTGCTATACCTGAGTTCTTTGATGATCTGCTTCTCCAGTTTCTTCTTTTGGAGCAGCTGTAGCAACAGGCTACAAACTTCAAATATTCTCTGGAGGTTCAGCTGTAACTTTTCATAATGCCTCTCACCATACAATCGTAGGAAGCCAAGGAACAATATTCAAACATGAGATGTAGTTTATGCACTTCACAATAGTTACATTGATGAGAGCGTTTTTTACCTTTAGTCGAGCATTTAACCACAACCTGCTTCAAACTTCACGCACCAATGCTCTTCACACAAAAATTGATACGCAACTCTAAAAAATGAGACCTAATGCAGCTCTTATCTTCATGAGATATGATGTAAAGCACAAGCTTCCACAATACACATGTTTCCACAGTGCACCATCATCCGCAATGCAGCTCTCAACAAAGAGTAGGCCAATTCGCCACTCCCAACTGTGGTCACAGCAACTTCAAGGCATAGATTGAGGTCACAATTCTTCCTTAAAAGATGAGAACAAAGCTCCATTGTAGAGAGGGAGGCGCAAGCCAATGTCCAGGTCCAACGTGCAGTTCAAGTCTCAATCTCACACTTCAACAATCTCAACTCCATGAAGTCAATCTTCAACAATGCACTCAACAGAGAGGAGGTCGCAACAATCTTGGCACCACACCTAGAGAGATGGAGAGGGCTCACGATCAAGATAGCTCCACGCAGCAGCCTCCAAAACACCATCCGTGGACAACATTTTCTTTAAAGGTCCAACGCACAAAGCATCAATGTGCTCAATGCATCTTCAATTAATAGAGCACGTCCATCATCTCTCAAAGCTACCCTTATGCTTTTCTCTGTTTTAATAACTCCAGCAAGGCCTCTATTGTGGCCTCCAATAACCATTACAACATACCATCATCAAACTTGATGAACTTCTTGATCATGCCATTATCTAAGTCAATCTTGAGTGAATGAAGCCAACAAAAAGTTCAAGGTACAGTAGTATCGCGCAGGTTGATCAGACCAACAAGAATGATCATCATGTCCATGCTTCACATAACAATTTCTCTTGAAGGTAGCCTGCGATATTGGAGCCTCAGGATACACAATTAAGAAAAGAATACTACTCAATGTTCAACTTACATAGGATCTATGGGGATTATACATGCATATATATGCTTCCACATAGACATATCTATGACCGTCGCACACAAGGCTTCATGAGATCTTGGATTTCGAACTTCAAACCCTTATGAAAGGTAGAGCAGGATTTGCACACCGTGTTCCATGAAGGAAGTCTTTTAGCTGAAAAGAAGCACCTTAGGGAAGATTGCAGGTCACTAGAGAAGGTGTATGGTTGCATTGGAGAAACTACCACACGTACTGCAATTTAAATTTGTTGCTTGCCTCCTTCAATAGGTCAAACACCTACTAATATATTTATGTTGGATAGCTGCATCTTTCTACTGCACTTTATCTAGATGGATACACACATCCTTCAATGCTTATGAGTGTTTCTTCTTCTATCATGGCAGAGAACTCTTCATGCAAATTTTCACTCTCCACGCATTCAATGAGTAACGAGAGTCCACATAACATTGGTACTTCTGGTAACAGTTATCCAATCACTTAGCAGTGAAGGTTGTGGTGTAGGAGGCAATATTCACACCTCTATCTTTGGCTCCAAGTCTTCACAAAATATAGAAGACGACTACTATGATACATACCTCCAACATAGCAATACCAATAAGCTTAACCTCTTCAAATCTCTTCTCCTCAGTCCACCACGTTCATAGGTCACCGTCACACATAGGAGAGAGGTGATTCTCACAAAGGTGGGAAGACTCGTAGCAACAATTGGTAGTCAATCTTCACATTTCTCTCCTTGAAATGCAATTCATAGTCTTCAAGCAATCTTCAAACACGAATTGCAGCAATAAAAAATACGTAGCATTCCATGCATGAACTAGGGTTCAACATCAAGAGAGAAGGCATTCACCCAAGAGAGAGCCCAAGTCTCCACTTCATAAGAACGTGCAACAGTTCATGAAAATTCAGATGGAGAGTGGCTTCAAGAATTTGAGGCTTCACCGTCCGTGGCAGCTTCAATAGCGAGATCGTAACACCCGGGGGGCTCCTCGTTCTGCACATATCTCCTCCACAAATCGCAACTGGTGGAGAGAGACCCCAACACTGGTAGTCTTCAAGAACACGCAGCTTCTACGCACCACAATGAGATATTTTCTTAGCAGGTCGTATCAGTTTCAATCTTCAGATTCATGTGAGGTTCACCTTTGCAACACACAACCACAATATGCAGCCACTATCTCTTCAATTCATCGTGGATGGTGAGGTAGGAGTGACTCACAACCCTCCAAGATAGACCACAAGACGCAGCTCAAAATCACAAATGGAGGAGGTTCTCAACACCGCGCACATGCAGAATGAGAGCACACTGGAGAGATTAGGTTTTGGCATAGAGACTAAAACAAAACGTCAGGTTGAACGATTCATTCCAAGCCAAGAGTTGAGGAAGTAACAGGTGATGGAAAGGATAACACACATGGGCACTCAACGGTCCTCAATACTGTGGAGGAGTGTAGGTCTGAATTCAACCAGGAAGAAAGGAATAATGCATAAAATGATGGTAGGCAATTGGCGACTAGAAGGCATGCACAGAATAATTTTGCAAAGGGCAGAATGGATACACTAGCAAGAAGAATGTTAGGACTAAGACGCAGTAGTGCGGACTTATGGCAGGTTCATTTAGCATAATGGAGAGTAACGTCCAACGAGAAGATATGTATGTATTTTAAGTTGAATAATGCAAGCCATAATTAAGGTTTCTGGCAGAGCGTAGAATTGAGGGCGCAAAGGACAATAATAATATCTGGCAGACTGGAATGCAGCAGAATTAGTAGAGGAATCACAGGCCACGAGTTTAGAATAGGCTCTGATACCATTGTAAGGTGCCCAAACGGGCACATAAACAATTAACTCAGGAAGAAATAAGAGATAGGCGTGAAAGCGCACTATATTTCTCATTAATCAAATGTACATATATATACAATGAGAATTGTCCCTTGGGTTTCATATTCCCAAGTGGACTCTTGGACTCCCTGGTGACTCTCGGTCTCCTTTTCACATTAATATTCCTCACTCCAAGGATTAGACTTCAATAGTGTTCAACAAGGCTTGAAAAGTGCTGCTTCTAAACTTTGAGTGCCTTAACAAAACCAGAGATAAAATCATGTGCTGCTCATGCCAATCATATGTCAATCATCAAGAGGTCTCCTCATGTCGAGTTCTGATCATAACCAACAATATTCCAATATAAGTCATACAATCAGATACCAACACCAAGTGTTTCTTGAAGACATCCCATATTGCTCCCCTTATCAACATGCCAATTGTAGCTACGATCCTTGGACCTGTTCCACTGCTTGGAGCAACCATCATTTACCCTTGAGTCCATCCTCCAAACTCCATGAACTCAAGGTGTGCTAAGGTCTTTGAAAGATCTCAAGCTTGGCTTGCCACATGGCAGGCATCTTCTTTGCACTGATCAACTTCATTCATATTCAACAAAACATTATTTTTCACCCTTACCTGAGAGTGTCCTTGCCTTTGATCACATGTCTTTTGGGCTTCAATTCTTCGTGCATTATTCTTCTTCCATGTTTCATAGGTTCTTGCTAACGTGTATGAGGCATTTCTCATAGGTTGTTTTCTTGAATTCACGCAATCTTGAGCTTTGTACCCAAAGCCACTGCAACTATAACATCTCATAGTACGACAATGTGACCAACATGGTTGCATGTCCAGCATCTAACTGTGTTGTTGGGACTTCCAACACTTCTTCTTTCATAGAATGTACAATCCATAGCCTTGTGACCAAAATCATTACATAAATAGCAATAACCATTAAAACCATCTTCATACCTAAATGCTTGATTCCATCTTGAAGTTGTTTCTCTTCTGAATCTTCTTTGAGGAGTGGGACCAACTTCTTGATGTCTTTCTGATGTTTTGAAGTCTTCTTTATGTTGTGCAGGTTCTTGACAAGGAGCTTTGCTTTCATTCTTGGACATTGAAGGGCTTGCTTCATGAGTCTTAGGAGACCATGTGCCAACTTTAGATTTTTCTTCTTCCTTGTTGTAGCCAAGACTGGATTTGTCAAATGGAGATCTTTGACAATTCAAAATCTCATCCAAGATGACTGAACTGTTGTTATATGCATTATATTTCTTGTCATTCTTTTTGAGACCCTACTACTTCCATCTCCTTCTTTTGACAAGTCTTCTCTTTTTCATCCAACTGGTGTTTCAAGACTTCTTCTATCCTTTTGGTTTCTTCCAACTGAGTCTTCAAATCGAGATTAGCCTTTCTTGTTTCTTCAGGCTCTTCCGAGTCTTCACTAGGCTCTTCTTGTTCTTTTGCTTGACTGATCAATTCAGTCTTTAGTCTTTCAACTTCATCTTCTTGGTCTTCCAGCTGATCTTGCAACAATGCTTCCTTATGCTTAAGTTTCTTAAGCAACTCTTTTAGTGCCATGTTCTTCTTTTGGTACTTGTCCAAACATTCAAAGGTTACCTTTTTAAACCTCATGAAATCAGATTGGTTTAAATTGACAGTGTTATGGAACCAATCAGCTCTGAGATCAATGTTTAATATAGTGTGTGTAATTTCCTTTTTGGCTTTCAACAAGTCTTCATCATCATCTGTAATAGCATTTTCAATTTCATCACATATAGGACTACTGCAATCAAAAGAATCCATACCTTTACTAGAGTCTAATTCTTCCTTTTCTTCATGCTTGACATCTTCAGTAGGCTTGACTTTTGTTTCCTGGTTTTCCTTTTCAGTGTATTGTCTTCCTCTTTGGTATTCACTTTCCAACTTGAACCATAGATCTTTTGCTGAACTGTATTCCCCTATACTTTCTTTGACTGAACTTGGAAGTCCATCCATGAGAAACTTCAAGGCAGTTGTGTTGTCCTTCTTGGCTTCTTTCTGTGCAGCTGACTTGGACTTCTTATTGGAAGGAACGGGTGGATTGATCACAATCTCCCAAACACCATACTTCTTCAAGTAGGCTTTCATCTTGCTTTAACATCCAAAATAATCTGTCACGTCAAATACTGGAACATCATTGGTGGACTCTGCTTTTGCATCCATTGTGTATCCACAGATCTCCTTCAAGCTGGAGGGAACATCATTGGTGGACTTTGCTTTTGGCAGTGTTTTGCATCCATTGTGTATCCACGGATTTCCTTCAAGCCGGCAAGGCTTCTGTTGAAGGCCGGCTCTGATACCAATTGTTGGACACACCAGGCACACAGACAGGGGGAGGTGAATCAGTGTGTAGGCAATTTAAACCCTTTTTCAACTTCAATTAATCAAGTAGAGTTCATCAATGCATTGTGCTAACAATTACATCATCATTGCATAAGCATCCATCAACTAATTAACAATGAATCATAAGCATGTTTATCAACTAGATCACTGAATCGTAAGAAGTAACACAACACAAAAGAACATAACATCTGTTTGATAAACTTGTTTTATGTATTGTACATGAAAGACTTCAATCTTCGCGATTACATCAGCACCAACTGATAAGAAGAGCACCAACTCCTAATCCAAGACCCAGCTTGGTCTTCTCAGGTCCAACTGAGAAAGGGTTGAGGAACCGAATCCCCAAGGTTGCAAGGCTTAGCTTGCAAGTATGATGTCAAGTAGAAGATCTTCTGTAATGCATTAGTCACAACTCTTGTCACCCCAGTCAACTGCTGCTCAACCAACTGCTCAATCACTGTCAAGTCAACTGATCATCTGTCAAGGATATCCAAGAGTCCTGCTATAGTCACATTTGCCTTATCATTAGGTCAAATCTCTGTCACCTGTCAGAGTGTTGCTGCTGCTGCTATCACTGTCCTGCTCACATGCCCTGGGCACAGTTGAGATGTGCCCTCAAACTACATCTACAACCAAGAGCACAACCAGATTGCCCTTACCATTGACCATATTAGCAAATACTGTCATCTACTTCATCAAAATACTATCCCAAAACAACTGCTAAGCAAAGTATTTATTCTCTGCTACTAGGTCACTGTTTATGCACAGTTTCAGACTTGTGTTTAGCTTAGCAATGAGAAGCCCCTGTGCTGCAAACTTGCATGAATGTGCTCTGCCACTGTGAATGTGGTCTGCCACACCATCATGGAACTGATCAGTTTTCACCACTTTTTCACTTTGACATCCAATGCACCCTGCAATTTATAGAGGTACAAACCCAACATTGTCAAACATGCATTGTGTGCATGATTATGTTCAGTTACATCATCAATCTTGGTATGGGAGATGTGCTGAAATGTGCTCAACAACTTTCTGCAATTGCAAAAATCAAACGGCCAGATTTTCTGTCAACAAGCTTCATTTGTGATTGATTGTAAGTAGACTATTCACCAAAGGGCTGTATGCTGTATCAATCCACTCGTCAAATTTCCAATCGACGGTGGCCTATCTTCCAAAAAAAAAATGGGTGACTTCTGAACAGATTCTGAGCGGATTTCCTCCTTTCAAATCGTGGGTAAAATACTGAGCAAAATACATCTTATAAAATCTATGACACAATTCGAGTTGTTGGTTTCTTTACTCCTCAGGCACACGATTCAATATTCAAACTTGCAAGCAGCCGATTCTTCAACACGAAGTTACAGTCCCTCAAGCGCGGGCTGTCTGCTTTACGGTTCGATTTCTTCCTTTGTGTAACTCTGTTGCAGTATAGACTCGAGTTTTGAGTTGCAGACTCTTAAACACGAGATTCTGCTCTTTCGATTTGTAGTTTGATAATTCGTCTGGCGAGTGCGAATCCCTTCTTTACCAGCGGCTCGAAAATTTGATGGCGGCGGTTTGGCTTTATTCCTCCTCTGCGAAATTTCTTTAACGCAGTTTCCTTCAATTTTGAACACGATGCTTAAGTTTTTCTTCAAAATTCTGAATTCGCTGCGCTCTTGAACTAGGGGTTTCAGTTCGCGGCTATCTCACGCTTCACATTAATCCTCTTCACGCACCTTGATTCTCTGACGACTGGTTTTCTGTTGCAGAAATCTCGTGTCAAACTTTGACTTGGCAGCAACTCTGAAACTCCAGAGGTCACTGAAAAAGGATCACAAATGTTAAGCATGTTGCTGCTTTACTTCACCTTCACTGCTGCTACGAATTTTCATCAGAGACAGCTGAAAATTTCAGAGATAGAGATCATCTTGTTGCTATCTTAAAATGAGAAATTTTAAGGTGTATTTATACATGTTTCAACGTGGAATTTAACTGGGCCGACCTGTCATCAATTAAATTTTTAATTTTAAAAAGTCTTTTGGAGTATTTTATGGAGCCGGCCTATAAGTTAATGAAATCCTTTCCTTCTTTTGGGGCAGTTTTACCCCTTTCCTTTTTATTAAACTTATTCTTCCTTGTGTGTGGGCTTAGGAGGGCTGCCATCATAGCACAAGAGTATCAAGGACCCCAAGAGTAAGGGTAACAAGGACCACTATCACATGACCAATCAAGAGACCTCAAACAACCACTCGTATCCAAAGGTTCCATGACCCCATCAAGCCACAAAAGACCCCTTCAACAAATGACCACAGAATGGGTCATTTGTACCATCATGTGCTACAAAGCACACATGACCAGCGAATGGGCTTCAAAGCCCAAGCTACCACATGTGTGGGTATGTCCAAGCAATCAACCATCAAGCTATCATCCAGCTGGGCACTTTGTGTGGGTAAAGGGTGATCAAACCCATTCATCAGGCTTGCCCACTGTAGGAGATCTGGGTCGCATCAATGACAACCTGAGGGGCCACTGCAAGTCCCATGTTGGCATCAATGACAACTTAATCAACAATCTCCCCCCTTTTCATTGATGACAACTCATGCTCCCCCTACGATCATGCTCTCCCTTTCATCTTCATCTCTCCCCCTTTGGCATCAATGGCAAAGGGTGACCACATATGAACTTCTCTCCTCATGAAGTCACTTGTCAAATCACAACTCAAATCAAAGGCTGTCACTTGTCAGTTCAAAGACTGTCTCAAATAGTTTGTCACTGTCAATTCAAGTCACAAGTTCGTTCAAATGCTATCACTGTATAGTCACAAGTCACTGTCATGTCAAAGGCCACTTCATAGACTGTTACTGTTTAAGTCAAGGCTGTCATTATCAAGCTGTCAATATCAAGTCAATACTGCTCAGTCCAATCCTCAAAGGATCTGCTCATATATCTCAATGATATACTTCAGAGCACTCCACTGTTCAATTGACTGTATCTTCTACAAAGTCTGCTACAATTGGGCAAAAATTAGTTCCAAACAGGACTGCTTTTGATTACTCATACACTTCTGCTTCAAGTGATGATGCTATGCTGCTCCAAGTTCACTCTCAAGTTATTGTGACAATATACTAGTCCTTTATACAATTTGCTGTTGCTTCTTCAACAAACTCTTAAAATTCTTCTTCTAAGTAGCCATTAATCCTTCAAATAGATCTCCAATAATAATGCAAGTAATTTGTAATAATGGTTCTATTCAACTAATCAAATCATACCTTCCTTTGGATGGACCTTAAACTCCTTTTAATGCTGCTATAATGCCTGAAGATCAGAGCTATACACCACGAACTCAGAGCTTAAACTCTTTTTATACAAACTGTAATAAATATGTGCAAAAAGGTTTCTACCAATCAGATCATATATACTGATGGCTAGATCAAATGTTTGACCAAGATTAGACCCTGAATCTTCTTTTTAATGTTTCCAAAATCAGTCCTCCTTACATAACCTTCGGATGACTTAATTTTTGTTATCCTTTGTGCAAAGTAGTAACCGAAATCAGGCAAGATCAGAATTTGCTTTCAAACCTTGTGTTATGGATGAGTGAGAGGTCTACAATCATCGTGAGAAATAAGCTTGATAGAGTTCAATCTTTGGGTGCCCGAGCTAGTCTTTGAAAAGTATGATTCTTTCACAACATAGATGTCTTCTGCTGCCCAAAAAAAGTGTTGAAAATCTTCAATCATCTGCTGTAGCCAGCATCCTGATCAGTCCAAGGCTTCAACCATGATATATGATTCCTCATGAACAGAGCTTGATTTTCAGATGTCTAAGCTTGAAGAGATACACTTTTCTGAAGCTACCTTAACTGTGAGTTAGATTCAATGCATTGATTTACTCCTGGGATGTTCTTCTTAAAATGTCATTGGATTCCTTAAAGTATTGACAGGACAAGCTTAAAAACTCTTCAACTGTGCTTCAATTGCATTTTGGCTTCCTGAGGGTATAGTTACTTTACTAGAGATCAGACCTTCGTGTAACTTTGGCCATCTTTTTAAGGGTTTGGGAACATAAACAATTAACTCAGGAAGACATAAGAGATAGGCGTGAAAGCGCACTATAGTTCTCATTAACCAAATGTACATATATATACAATGAGAATTGTCCCTTGGGTTTCATGTTCCCAAGTGGACTCTTGGACTCCCGGGTGACTCTTTGTCTCCCTTTCACATTAATATTCCTCACTCCGAGGATTAGACTCCAACAAATCCCCCCTTAATCTGAAGGGTGTATATGAGTCCAAGAAAAAGAAGTGAGTTGAATAAGTGGAAGTGGATAGCTACCACCAGCTGAACATTCCCATCTCCAACATCCTTTACTAAGTGTTATCACATCCATGTTAGCTGGAGCTACCATGCTGCAGATTGTGTGGTCGGGGACCATACTACATTTTTTTTCCAGATCAGAGATAAGATGCTTTCAGAGGATGCATACGTTTTTGTTCAGATTCCCCCGAGTAGAGATATCAGTGGGAATAGATGGCTTATTCATGAGTCCAGACATGTACACATCATTGTCTACAGAGGCACCCTTCTTGCCAGGCTTTGAATAAGCCCATTGAGACAGTTGCCTAGCCATATTTTTGATTGAGAGTACAGAGTATTGTTGGTTTACTACTTGGTGCCCGGATTCAGCAGAGATCCAGTTCAGAGTTAGCTTCAGCAGCAGGTATATGGTGCGGCAGGTATAGCATTTCATGTTTTATTGCTTATGTTGTTGATTAGACTTGTTTATACATGGTAGTACACTGACTTTACATATTATGTTGATGTGGTGATCTAGTTGTTATGATGTGTTTGGCCCTTGGTGATGTCAGTCCACCCCTTTAAGTAGGCTCCTGTCTATGCACACTGGATCATATCCCCACTATTGGTATAGACTTGGTTATCTAGTTCCCCTAGGCAGCTAACTTTGGATCCACCTTCACGTTCTCCGCTCATCCGACTCATTCATGCTAGTCTTTCCCGACTTGGACTTTGATTTGTGATCTTGAGGATTCCCTTCCCCACTGATCTCTGAGTATGCCATGATTCCCTATCTTTTGTGCCTCGGCTCTTTAGTGTGTGAGATGCAATCTCAAATCTGGGATTTGCTCCTGTCGGTTGCCCCCGATGTTGCAATGCAGTATAGGATTGTGTAGCCTCACCGAGTGTTCCCCATTGGTCATCGAAGCATGTATGCTCACCCCCATTACTCTGCAGTATGAGCACCTTGATTATATCTATTGAGATATGTATGTAGCCCAAAAGGGCCTTGATGTAAAAAGAAATGAAGAAATGTAAAGCAAGCCAAAAAAGGCTGTTGTAAATGTAAAATCAAGCCAAAAAGGCTAAATGAAAGTCATTGTAAAATCCATGCAATGTGTTTGTAAACACACATGGACACAGGTTAGTCGTACATATCAACTTTGTAGTGGTTATTTTCTCACCCAGTATTGCGGGGCAAGGAGGTGAGAGGGAGCAAGGGACAAGCTCAAGATTGTCCCCTAGAGTCTCAAGTTACGGTTTGCCGGACACCTAGTTTGGTGGCTCTAGAAAAGATCCTCACGGAGTCTTATTAAGGCACGGATGTGAGTTGTGAGGTATTTGTTAGATGACCAGTGGCGGTTTCCTTGCACTATACCCATTTGTGAGGCATCGCCCTTCCCAGTGTTTTGTCATGGTATGCTCATCTCAGTGGGCCCCGCTTTCCCGATTCATCCGGTCTCATGATCTTTGTCCTTGTCATCCCTCATCCTTCACCTTGTGTTCCACATCACCCAAAGTCAGCTAGGTGGTCAAGTCTATAGGTTGTGCATAGCAGTTTGAGTCTTTTGGATGTGGTGGGCCCACCTCACCAGGGGTCTCGTACTTTTGAGATATTATGTATTTCTGATCACCATATTGGCATCGTATTGTTTAGTAATGTACTAACATGTATAAGGAAGCCTATCGCTTCATATTGCATACAGGTATTCAACCAACACCATTTTGACCAGATTTGACTTGGTCAAACCAGGTTGACTAGGCCAAAATGGGCCAAAAAAAAAATATTGCGATCAAGATTTTGATTTTGGTCATTTGTTATCTCTTGGGGTCCCATATGTGCCTCCAAGCATCAGAATTTCAAAAGGTTGAGGCAGCGATGAGATTTTTAATTATTATTGGTCATTATTGACCTGTTTTAATTAAAAATCATGGATTTTGGGCAAACAGTCCCTAAGTGATGAATCATGGTCGTTCAAGTTACCATGTCTACTATTTTCGGGGTCCACGATCGCATTGCAACAGACGGTTCGACAATCTGGGCACTATAAGTGGGTCAAAAGCCCAATTTACACCTTCAGCAATAAAAACTAGCAATAAATTACATGGAAAATCAAAATTTGGCAAAGGCAACTATGGCAAATGGAAAAATCAAAGGTTGGCTAATATAAGGGTGACTTCTAAGGTAATTTCATGATGTTTGGACACTATATTTGTGAGGTGGCGCCCTCATGTTGGACAACTCACTATGGAGGTTGAATTTGCCCATGGGGGCGTTTTTCTCCACCTTGGCAAATTCGATTTGGATGTTGTATTGTATGTGGGACCTTGATGTATTGGTTAGGGGGCTAAAACATCATATAGACACCCCCTAACTTGTCATTTGATTGTTGTATGGGCCCCACAAGGGGCCCCTCTCTCCACATGTGCGCTATAGATGGGCAATTCGCACCTCCTTCATAGGCCCATCTCCACCATTCGTTTGGGTTGGGAGAGAGTCAATCCCAGCCTTCCATTTTGGAGGGAATAGGGTTTTGAGAGTGGTCTTTCTCTATAAGAGAAGACACTCACCCATTGTATCCCTCTCTTGGCACATTGTACACTTGAATTTGAATGATATAGAGCCATTTTTCACCGAGTTTCTTGAGAGTTTATGGATGGATATGTATTGTTTGACTGATATCTAGTTTTCCTTAACCTTGTTGAGTTGTTAGTGCATTGTTTCCATCTTTTCCTTGGCCAACAATTTGCAGGTGAAGAGCACAGCTGGAGGAGGGCGCAATTTTTGGAGTGGGAACTCCACAATTGCTCATTTTCTTCAGAGTATCAACAAAGGGAGTTGGTATTGCCTTTTGCCTTTCAATTCCTTTCATTTTCAGTCATTTACTTGCTGGTTTTACTTGCTATTTGCTGCATACACCGACTTCTTCTTGTTTGTGGTAGGTGGCTAGGGTGCACTTGGCCATTAGGAGCTCACAATGCCAAAGGGAACACACTGCTGCTCAACAACTGAGTTTGGAAGGCTAGTCTTCGGCAATCTCATCCATTCATTCATTCTCAAGTAGGTTCTTCTTGCTGGTCTCGTAGATTTTAAATTTCACTGTGTGTGTTGAGCATAAATTTCACATAAAAACCATAAAAATCAAAATATTTAAATTTCATCGTTAGAATTTGTTTTCCTTTAAAACCCGCTAATGAAACACTATCAAACCTCCATATCTTAAGTTTCATTTAATTCCGACTCCATTTACCCATAGAACTAGCACTGGTCTTTTTGCCAAAAACGCCCCACTTGGGCGTTTTTCTCTATTTGCTTGGTTGGGTCACTTTGGGGTTCTGGGTAGTTTATATTTGGTTTTAAAACGTCTTTTTACCTTAAGAAATCAAGCTACCAATTTCTAGAAGTGTGTTAAAACATCATTTTCTCGCTGCCCTAGATCCATTTAAGTCATTGTTTAATCCTCATTCTTGGGCAGTTTTACTTCATCCCATCACTTCTAGCTTACTATTGATCCCTTGTTTATTTCCATCCATTTAATCGCCTATCTAATCTATTTTATTCATCATGATCGAATGCTGGTCACATTTCATTTACATGTTTATTTCACATTTTTGTCCAACCATTGGCTGAAATTGAGCTTAGGATCCATTTTACACTCATCTCTCGTCTTTATCTCTTTATATTTTGGGATTTGGGTGTATTTTTGTCTCTCAACCATCACTGGTTGAGCGGGGTCTCCCCCCTGACTTGGCTTTGTGCCTTGTCTGAAGTGACAGTAGCCTTGTCTGGTGTGACTTCCGTTCCTTGAACGAAGGACCTGGCTATTGCTGGTTACACCTTGCTAGCTGCTCTCCCTCTGCCATCCCTATTGGGACATTCATCATCATCAGCTAGAGATAGTGTGATAACACTAAGAAGGTTAGCTAGAAGCTTGCACATGCTTTTGCTAAATGCAATGGCTCTCTGAAGGGATGGTTTTTAGGTTGACCATCAACTGAAATAGGCTAGCAGAAGGCTGAAATCTTTTACTATGTGTGTGGTTCAATGTGGACCATAAACTGTCGAACTTGGCGACAACACTCGCTCAAAGGTTTTGTGGAACTTGGCTCGAAGGCTCAGAGGTTCTGTGGAATGGTTGGTATGGGCTGACACCAAACCAACTGGAGAGCTGAAAACAGGAAGTGATCAACTGCAATTTGCTGAACATTTCCATCTTGACAACTGTTTGCCAAGTTAGCTAGAAGCTTGCACATGCTTCTGCTAAATGAAGGTGCCCTCGATATTGGTGGTTTTAGGATGAACACCAACTCTGGAGCTCAGTTGAACATAACTCTTCACAGGCTCGCTTGTTCCAGCTCGCTTGTTCTCACTAGCTTGTTACTAACGGTCTTCATTCCCCCTTGTCAGGAACAATGTGAGGAGCGGAGAGTCTCATGGTGTCACAACTAGACACAAAACACATGAGTACTCTATGTCAAGTATATCTCTTCTATCTTTAGAATACATGCATATCAAAACCAAACAACTTTGAATCTGATGGCTGTCCAAACTCACCGTGGATCAGGCTCGCTTGATATGACTTACTTGAGGAAAGCTGTAACAGGTTGTTGTCAGAAGGACAAGGCTTCGAAACTTGAAGCCTGACATCATGTTCCTGTTAATGTAATTGTAACTTCGGAAGATATTCTATTATATTTTATATTGTTATTATTATTGTATTTTATTTGTACCTCGGACGGAGATTTTTATTCCTTTGGTCGGAGATGTCATTATTACATTTGGTCATGTAAAGTCATTGAGGTAAATCCTCCTTTGTAAGTCGGGGCATTAGATCCCCCTAGAGTCAATGTAATAGGGTTATTGAGTCTTCTTAGAGGAGTCGGCCCAATCAGATTTATGTCGGGCCGATTTATGTGGGGCTTGCTCTCTCATTTATCATAACACTCACTCACTCAAGTTCACATAAGTGAGAGAGAGGACAACTTCGCACACGTGGAGAAGAGAGAAGCTACAGAATACCATCTTTGTTTTGGGGTTTTACTTTTGTGATATTGTATTGGGGACTATTCTATCTCTGAGGAAGTTGCGGGGTTTTCTCCTTTATGGTTTCCCTGAGGAAATTCTTTGTGTCTATTGTGTTATGCTATGCATGTTATCCTTTCAGTTAAGATCCTAGATAAATATTGATTAAAAGTAGAAAATCTAACATGGTATTAGAGCTAACCTGAAAAGAAGACATTGTGCAGCTGCGGAAGCCATGGCTTCTTAATTTTTGGAATTCTCTCCACAGATAATCAATGAAAAGAGGCTAGGCTAACTCGCCTAAGGAGGGCGCATCTTTCTGTTGAAGCAGAAATTGATTCTAAGAATTTTCATTTTTTGGCCCGTCACTACTGTCAGAGGAAAACTAGGGCATCAAATATTTTGGGTTACTGTTCACTGATTTGGGGAAGTGAGTACATTGGACAACTCACCTTGAGGAGGCGCATCTATCTGTCCAATCAGAAGTTCCAAATTCCAACTTTGGAAAATTAGGGTTTCTCTGACAAACCCTAGGCCAACTAGGTCTAGATCTAGCTCAGACATCTCAAATTGGTAAGATCTAAATCTTTTATATTTCCATTTGAGGTTCTCATTAAAGATGTCTCACCACACCAAGCTTGAAGGGGCTGATAACTTCCGAGCATGGAAGTATAGGATTACACTTGTCCTTGAAGAAAATGAATTGGACACATATGTGAATGAAGAGGTTCCAACACCAAAGGGAGATGAGGCTAAAGCCCTGCACAAGAAAAACTTGGTTAAGGCCAAGAGGATCATTGCAGATTCTATTAAAGATCATCTCATTCCACATGTGTCATCCTTGAAGACACCTGAAGAGATGTTTGATGCCTTGCCCAAGCTATTTGAAGGGAAGAATATAAATCAAAAGATGACCTTGAGGAACCAGTTGAAGAATGTGAAGATACAAAATGTAGAGACCATGCAGTCTTACTTTACAAGGGTCTCACAAATCAAGGAGCAACTCGAAGCTGTTGAAGAAAAGGTAGAAGAAGGAGAAATTGTTATGACCACCTTGAATGGTCTCCCAAGATCATGGGATTCATTCATTCAAGGGATATGTGCCAGAAAGAAATTAATTACATTCAGTAGACTGTGGGAAGAATGCACACAAGAAGAAGCTCGACTTGTGGCTCGAGAAGAGAAGATGGGAGCAAATGATGATCAAGCTCTCACAACACACACCAGAAGGAATCATAACAAGAAGGAGCACCACCATTACAAGAAAGAGAAACACGACCACCAAAGTCAGAGGGAGAACTATGATAGAAGATTTGGGAGAGATCTATCTAATGTTAGATGCTATACTTGTGATGAGAAGGGACACTACTCCAGAAATTGTCCCATAAATAAAAGTGGCTCCCACAACAAGAAGAACAACAAGAAGAGGCGCCATGCTCATGCTGCAGAAGATGATGAACCTCCAAGGAAGAGAGCCAGAGGGAGGTTTGTACAAATTGAAGGGCCAACCTGAACAAGCCTTGGTCCATGACTCCATGGAGCCAAGTGAACTATGGCACAAAAGGCTTGCACATGTGCACTATAGAGCACTACCCATTGCAAGCAAAGTAGTTGAAGGACTTCCAGAAATCTAGTGGAAGCATGAAGGCTTTTGTAAAGGATGTGCGAAGGGAAAGAACGTGGAGAAGGTATTTCCAAGTAGCGAGAGCAAAGCAAAAGGAATCTCGGAAATCATCCACTCCGATGTCTGCGGTCCTATGTCATCCAGTTCATTGAGTGGGTATGTATATTATGTTTCATTTATTGATGACTTTTCCCGTAAGACTTGGATATATTTCTTGAAGAGTAAGGATGAAGTATTCAGCAAGTTCAAGGAATTCAAAGCCTTGATCGAGAACCACACGGAGAAAAAGGATAAAGACATTTCGATCAGATAATGGCGGAGAGTTCACATCGAAAGATTTCAAGAACCTATGTAGAGAATTTGGGATTAAGAGGGAGTTGACCACTCCATACAATCTACAACGGAATGACGTTGCAGAAAGAAAGAATAGAACAATAATGGAAGCAACAAGAGCAATGCTTCATGACCAGGATCTTTCGATGTACCTATGGGCAGAGGCTGCGAGGACAACTGTGTATGTACAGAACCGTACTCCTCAGAGTACTGGACAACAAGACTCCAGAAGAAGTGTTCTCCGGTGAGAAACCACAAGTCAGCCATCTCAGAATATTTGGCTGCCCTATATATATACACATTCCGAAGGAAAAGAGGACGAAGCTAGATCCTTCAGGAAAGAAGGGTATATTTGTAGGATACAATGAAAGCTCGAAGGCCTACCGAATATACTTCCCAGGATTCAAGAAGATCGACATTAGCAGAGACGTAACATTCGACGAAGACTCGACTTATAACAAATCAAGAAGATGACCTATTGAAGACATTGAAGAACCTGAAGTTACCAGGATCAAAGATTCAGTAATGGAAGAAGCAGTTCCAGAAGACCATGAAGATCGAGAAGGAGAAGAACCACAAGAACTTGTAGATCCAGCTAGTGAGAAGAACTCCCACAAGAGGAAGCCTGCATGGGTTCGAGAGTCAATATAAGATGCAGAGAAGTATGGCGCTCCAGAGGGGATGCACGGAGAAAGCAAGAGACCTAGGCCATACTCCAGCTATGTAGCCCTGCTGTGTGGCATCATTGTCAAAGAACCTTCCAACTATGAGGAAGCGACATAAAAGAAAGAGTGGAAGGATGCCGTGATCGAGGAGTAGTCGATTATGAAGAATGATGTCTGGGAGGTAGTTTCGAGACTAGAAGGGAAGTCTATTGTGACTTTGAAGTGGATCTACAAGATCAAGCATGCTGTAGATGGTAGCATTGAGAAACACAAGGCAAGGTTTGTAGCACGTGGCTTCTCCCAGAAGGAAGGCATAAACTATGAGGAGAGATTCACACCTGTTGCGAGATACACTCCCATCAGATCAATACTAGCACTGGCTGTAGTGATGAAACGGAAGGTACACGAGATGGATGTCAACACAATGTTCTTGAATGGTGTAGTAGAGGAGGAAGTATACGTGGAGCAGCCACTCAGATTTGAGACACGACATTCAGACTCGTGTGCAAATTGAAGAAAGCCTTGTATGGATTGAAATAGGCACCCAGGACATGGTACAACAGGATGGATAGTTTCCCGATGAGCTTGGGCTTTACCAAGAGTAAAGCAGATTCCAACCTTTACTACAAGGTTGAAGTAGGAAATCTAGTGATACTACTACTTTATGTAGATGACTTGTTTGTGAGAGGAGAGGATGGGCTCATTGCAGGTACTAAGAGGAAGCTTGCCACAGAGTTCGAGATGAAGGACCTGGGTATGATGCACTATTTTCTAGTCGTGGAGGTGTGGTAGAGTAAGGATGGAATCTTCCTTGGACAAGGGAAGTATGCAGTGGAGATTCTGAAGAGGTTCGGAATGATGGACTGCAAGGCAATGGCCACACCCATGGCATCGAACTTGAAGCTACTATGTGATGCTTCATCAGAGTCAGTTGATGCCACGATGTATCGTCAAATGATTGGGTCATTGATGTACCCGACGAACACAAGACCAGACATATGCTTCGCTGTGAACACATTGAGCCAGTTCCTAACGGATCCGAGACAAGTTCACTTGGTTGCTGCCAAGCATATATTGAGGTACCTAAAGGGTACAAGTTGATTATGGGCTCAGATATGATGCGAATCAGAGGATTAACCTACAGGGTTATGTTGATTCAAATTGGGCAGGCAGTGCCACTGATAGGAAGAGCACCTCGGGATGCTGCTTCAATATGGGATCCGGTATGATCTCCTGGTTTAGTAGGAAGTAGTCGTGCGTGGCACAGAGTACAGCCGAAGCAGAGTATGTCACAGCTTGTTCGGCTAGTTGTGAGCCAGTGTGGCTTAGGAAGCTACTGTCTGATTTGTTTGATCTCCAGTTAGAGGCAACTTGTATCTTTTGTGACAACCAGAGTTGTATGAAGTTGTCCGAGAACCCAATGTTCGATGACAAGTCGAAACACTTTGAGATCAAGTACCACTATATCAGGGATATGGTGTAGAGAGGAGCAGTGAAGCTCCAGTATGTTGCGATGGATGAGCAAATAACCGACGTGTTGACCAAACTACTAGTGAGAGTGAAGTTCGAGTACTTCAGAGAGAAGCTTGGTGTTCTCCAGATCGAGGTTCCTCCTAAGAGGGAGAGATGATTCCGGAAGATGCAGATGCACATGGGCCATTCTCGCATAGTGTGTAGGTTCGTGCTTCCTATGTTAGTAGATGTAAGGGTCGGGCCATTCTTACGTAGTGGTAGGTTCATGCCTCCTACGTTGGTAGAGGTAAGGGCCGGTCCATTCTCGTGTAGTGGTAGGTTTGTGCCTCCTACGTTGGTAGATGTAAGGGCCAAGTCATTCTAGCGTAGTGGTAAGTTCGTGCCTCCTACGTTGGTAGATGTAAGGGTCGGGCCATTCTCGCGTAGTGGTAGGTTCGTGCCTCCTACGTTGGTAGATGTAAGGGTCGGGACATTCTCACGTAGTGGTAGGTTCGTGCCTCCTACGTTGGTAGATGTAAGGATCGGGCCATTCTCGCATAATGGTAGGTTTGTGCCTCCTATGTTGGTAGATGTAAGGGCCGAGCCATTCTCACATGGTGGTAGGTTCGTGCCTCCCATGTTGGTAGATGTAAGGGTTG
The DNA here is from genome assembly GCA_027924585.1 of Larix kaempferi. NCBI lineage: Eukaryota > Viridiplantae > Streptophyta > Pinopsida > Pinales > Pinaceae > Larix > Larix kaempferi. The sequence continues at coordinate 8,452,351 of BSBM01000602.1, forward strand.
AGTCATTCTCGCATGGTGGTAGGTTCGCGCCTCCCATGTTGGCAGATGTAAGGGCTGTGTCTCGCATGGTGGTCGGTTCGTGCCTCCCATGTTGGTAGACAAGGTCTCGTATGGTGGTAGGTTCGTGCCTCCCATACTGGAGACGTCCACCGATCCTAAGACACTGTGTGTGCGCCTAGGTAGGATCTCGTATGGCGGCAGGTTTGTCCTCCCATACTGGTAGACGCGGGATGACCGTTGTGGGACATGTGATGTGCATCTGGGCCGTGCTCCGTGTGACGATGAGATGATCTTAAGACGATGAGGCGACAATAGGAGACACAGGTGATTGCTATGGCAATGCAATGATTGGTCCTGCTCTGTACCTACTTGATGGCTTGCTCGCATAGATGATGAAGACCTACAGGAGAGCTAGGCCTACATCCAGCATGAAAAAGGGTTGGCTCTATAGAACTTCCTATGACGAGTAGAATCGAGAGATGTCACCAATCAATGATCGACATGATGAGGATTGCAGCAGCAACGACGACGATGATCCAACGATGATGACTTATGTCCAGATGTGTTGATGATTGTGTCTAGAGAATACATTCCTAGTTAAGAGGGAGTTTTAATGTAATTGTAACTTCAGAATATATTCTATTGTATTTTATAGTGTTATTATTGTATTTTATTTGTACCTCCGACGAAGATGTTTATTCCTCTAGTCGGAGATGTCATTATTACATTTGGTCATGTAAAGTCATTGAGGTAAATCCTCCTTTGTAAGTCGGGGCATTAGATCCCCCTAGAGTCAATGTAATAGGGTTATTGAGTCTTCTTAGAGGAGTCGGCCCAGTCAGATTTAGTTGGGGCCGACCTAACAAGTGAAAAAGGTAAAGTGAAAGTAAAGTATAAATAGAGAGGCTTGCTCTCTCATTTATCATAACACTCACTCACTCAAGTTTGCATAAGTGAGAGAGAGGACAAGTTTGCACAAGTGGAGAAGAGAGAAGTTGCAAAAGAACATCTTTGTTGTGGGGTTTTACTTTTGTGATATTGTATTGTTGACTATTCTATCTCTGAGGAAGTTGTGGGGTTTTCTCCTTTATGGTTTCCCCGAGGAAATTCTGTGTCTATTGTGTTATGCTATGCATGTTATTCTTTCAGTTAAGATCCTAGATAAATATTGATTAAAAGTAGAAAATCTAACAGTTCCCCCCCGTCAGGTACAAAGTAAGAAGCAGTACACTAATATGCTGCAAGTTTCACTCTTGCAGGTTTCTTCAACTTCGCACATCCATCTGAAGAATGGATGTGCTTCCCACAATGGTGACAAGAATGAAGATCAAAACACTGATCTTTCACATGGCCAACTCGATCACAATGTTGTCATCTGGAACACTGAATAGGTTGTACATATGACATGATTTCATTGTTTTCTGGTAGCTGATAGGAATCATCTTCAAACAAGGGGTTATTCTGAACAAGCACTAGTTCATAATGTTGATTCCTGTGATGTGCATCTTCCTCAATGGCTTTCAAATTCTGCAGCTGATTAATTACTATTTGTAGTGTCTTTGCTTATTGTGATTGAGTCATCTGCAGCTGAATGTACTAGAGTGTTCAACAACTCTAATGTTTCTTCTGTAGTAGACATAGTGAAGACAACTTGAGGCCTCCTTGTGCAGGTAGGACCAAATACAAGGACTCAATCAGAGTGAGGGCTTCTTGCAAATCCACCCTTTACAAGCAAATTTTTAGTAGATTCAAACTTAAAAGAAAAGGGTGTCGGACTCAGTCGAGAATGCGCCCACATACAATACAATTCAACTTTTCCTCAGTTTTGGTACAGTACAAAAACACACATGCAAGTACCAAAAACATACTAGAACTTACAAACAAACACTAGTTGCAAGTTACACTTTTGATGGTTGAATTGAATGATCTGCTATACCTGAGTTCTTTGATGATTTGCTTCTCCAGTTTCTTCTTTTGGAGCAGCTGTAGCAATAGGCTACAAACTTCAAATATTCTCTGGAGGTTCAGCTACAACTTTTCATAATGCCTCTCACCATACAATCACAGGAAGCCAACGAACAATCTTCAAACATGTGATGTAGTTTATGCACTTCACAATAGTTACATTGATGAGAGCGTTTTTCACCTTCAGTCGAGCATTTAACCACAAGTTGCTTCAAACTTCACGCACCAACGCTCTTCACACAAAAACTGATATGCAACTCTAAAAAATGAGACCCATTGCAGCTATTATCTTCATGAGATATGATGTAAAGCACAAGCTTCCACAATACACATGTTTCCATAGTGCACCAACATCCTCAACGCAGCTCTCAACAAAGAGTAGGCCAATTCGCAGCTCCCAACTGTGGTCACAGCAACTTCAAGGCATAGATTGAGGTCGCAATTCTTCCTTAAAAGATGAGAACGAAGATCCACTGTAGAGAGGGAGGCGCAAGCCAATGTCTAGGTCCAACGTGTAGTTCCAAGTCTCAATATCACACTTCAACAATCTCAACTCCATGAAGTCAATCTTCAACAATGCACTCAACAGAGAGGTTGCAGCAATCTTGGCACCACACCCGGAGAGATGGAGAGGGCTCACGATCGAGATAGCTCCACGCAGCAGCCTCCAATACAGCATCCGAGGACAACATTTTCTTTAATGGTCCAACGCACAAAACATCAATGTGTTCAATGCATCTTCAATGAATAGAACACGTCCATCATCTCTCAAAGCTACCCTTATGCTTTTCTTTGTTTTAATAACTCCAACAAGGCTTCTATTGCGGCCTCCAATAACCATTACAACATACCATCATCGAACTTGATGAACTTCTTGATCATGCCATTATCTAAGTCAATCTTGAGTGAATGAAGCCAACAAAAAGTTCAAGGTGCAGTAGTACCGCGCAGGTTGATCAGACCAACAAGAATGATCATCATGTCCATGCTTCACGTAACAATTTCTATTGAAGGTAGCCTGCGATATTGGAGCCTCAGGAGACAATTAAAAAAAGAATACTGCTCAATGTTCAACTTACACAGGATCTATGGGGATTATACATGCATATATATGCTTCCACATCTATGATCGTCGCACACAAGGCTTCATGAGATCTTGGATTCCAAACTTCAAACCCTTATGAAAGGTAGAGCAGGATTTGCACACCGTGTTCCACGAAGGAAGTCTTTCAGTTGAAAAGAAGCACCTTAGGGAAGATCGTAGGTCACTAAGAAGCTGTATGGTCGAATTGGAGAAACTACCACACGTACTGCAATTTAAATTTGTTCCATGCCTCGTTCAATAGGTCAAACACCTACTGATATATTTATGTTGGATAGCTACATCTTTCTATTGCACTTTATCTGGATGGATAGACAAATCCTCGCAATGCTTGTGAGTGTTTCTTCTTCTATCATGGCAGAGAACTCTTCATGCAAATTTTCACTCTCCACGCATTCAATGAGTAACGAGAGTCCATAGAACGCTGGTACTTTTGGTGACAGTTCTCCAGTCACATAGCAATGAAGGTTGTGGTGCAGGAGGCAATACTCACACCAACATGTTTTGCCATGTTTCCTCGATTTTATCACCGTCTTTTTGTGTCATTTTCTGTAATTTTTGGCATTTTTGTCATTTTGTTGCCTCTTTAAGAAAAAATGCCATAAGTGATAATTTAATCACCCGAAACCTAGGAAAAGTGGGTCCTAGGAAAAAGAGGACGCTCTGAGTATTAAAACCAGCATCCCCACGCTAAATTCCGCCTTCAAACGATACTTTTATTACAATTTGAAATTTCCTATTTAAACTATTAAAAAAAAGCTTAAGTTTTGCAGGAAAAATGATTTTTGCCGGAATTGACTCAAACTCTTAGGGGACCTAGTGTAGTAATGATTGATGGCTAGCATGTAAAAATTACATAGACACTTAGGCTTTAATAACCTCCTAAGGTTCGACCACCATAGTAAATACTCCAGCTTTGGAGGTGTGAGTGAAAAACTTAGGAATTATACGCCACTGAAGCGCAACGCACAATTCCTAAGGAAAAAACACTCTAGAGTTTATCCTTGATAGATAAACCTAAGCTAAGCCAAGTCTGTTACAAAAAGACCATGCTTAGACCAACTTATTACAATTCCCCATGGGGGTATGGACATGCAAGTTTTGAAAAACGGGCCAAAACCGGCCGGTTGAATTTCCGAATGCTGGCAATGAAAAAGTACACTGCTCCAATCTACGCTGGCTCACTTGGCAACCAACTAAGTACAACTTGGGTGGTAACAGGTTCCTGACCCACACTCTGATTTGAATTTCATATAATGGTTTTTGACAAATGACACCTGCCATATCATAAACTCCTTGAGATCCTTGACTTTCCCTGTCAAAGTATCCCCATGCCCTTGAATGATCAATATATGGATCTTTAAGAACTCCAGGGTTCTTCTGAATCTTAGGCTTCCAAAAACCTTCATATAAATAACTGATCACATGACAGACCTGAATATGGAAGACATCTTTACGTTGGAGTAGAATATCATTTATTTTGAGCCATATCGCCCATACAATTGTGCATGGAAGTACTTATCAAATCTGTTGTGTAAAACAGTTCAAATCTTTGTGAAAATTTGCATTTAAAAGAACCGAAAACAAGAAGCCTAAAATCTGGAAGTTAATATATGTGAATGTAGTGTCTTGAATTTAGTGGGGAATTAATTAAGCGGGAGTAATTCCCAATGTCAATCGATTCAGAAAATTCAAGTAAAGTAAGAAAACACATCAAAGGCTTGAGATTTAGCTACAAAACAAGATGATAATTTTATTACAAAGGTGTGCAAGTACTAAGTTTGGTTATGTTGGTTTTACTTCAAAGTACTCCAGTGGATGTCAAATGCTTCAAAAGCAGCAAGTGCAAGGATAATTTCACATGAACAGGATGAGAGTGACCTCTAACTCTTACGGATTAATATGTTGTCTTACACACTCAAACTTGTTACTCCTCATATGTATGGGGTGACTTGCTCATTATTTCCTGTGTGATCTTCCATCACATCCAGCAGTTCCATAGATGAGATCTATAGTTTGCCCATAGACATTTGACAAAGACACTTTCAGCCTACTCGGCCTGCCTTGCTATATGCCAGAGACAGATGGGGACATCCAGTTGATCCTCCCTACTTGACCTATGGTAAATGCTTTCTTATTCTTCAATGAAAAGCCTCCAAGGTGCTGCTCTGAACCAGTCACTACAGGAGGACTGACCAGGGAGCTCACTATGTCAAAACAACAGGACTGCAAGTTTTGGCTGCCATAATTTTCTGTGATCTCATCCTTGCCTGCTGTGAGATGCCTCAGGGTATAGAGTGATGTTCACTGCTGTGATGAGATCAGGAACAGGGCTGCGATTGATTTTCTTTGTCCACAATGCACATGCTGCCCAGAACTAGCCCAGAACAGTCTCAAATGCTGCTTTCATGCCATTCCTTTACGCACAGATTGCCTAGAAGTGTATTTCAGGACGCTTTCATTTCCATAATACTTTCTTACTGTTGCTTGATGGCCTAAAGTGCCCAGAACTGATGCCAAACCTTCTTTGCTACATTCAAAGACACCCATGTGAAAATGGGGGGGGGGGGGTAGGGGGGTAACAGGGTGGAAACACTTTTACGAAGACAATGTAGTTTTAGCCTGTAGTTACTCTAATTGATAAGGGAACAATAATAAAATTCATCCACATTCAAGATATCATTATGATGCATTAGAGAGATGTTAAGCCCTGGGAAACATCTGAATAATGAGGATTGTATCTTAAGCCTGAAAATACGACATCATTGGATTTTAGCCATAGAGAAGTTTTTCTGATCAAGGGAAAGTGCAATTTATTAAACCTCAAACAAGAAGTGGATACATGATGTAAAATGTACTCTACTAGATTGACTAACAAGGAACAAGTTTACCCCACAACATGGTTGAAGACAAGGAGGTAGCGGTCCAATAATTGCCCTTTTGTACTGTTGATAAAGGTTGTAAGTTGTAGATGTGCCTTTTAAACACAAGACTAATTGTAGACAAGCAGCAAGAAGAAATGATTTTCATTTTGAATAAAAGAAAATTGAACATGAAAAGAAGTGCATAACCTTAAAAATGGAGAAAAACATGATGCTTCGAAGAATCTATTGAACTCAAGATAAAAAGATAGGTTTGAGGCTATGAAAGAGCATCCTTCCTACTAAAAGAATGGAAAATATTAAATATATGATATGCACCTTAGGCAATGGTTCAAGTAGTCCATTTGGTGGTTCATTGCACCTTTCCCGAGGGGTAGAGTGTTCTTTTTCAAAGGCCCTTCTGACCATTCCCGTAGATCCCAGTACCCATGGCAATCATGCTCTCTGTCCACCAAATAATATATTTGGTTTATCACTAGTATATTTTACTGTTGTTTATCTTAACAGATTAACCACTATTGATTTGAGTCCTAGAAGGCATTTTTCTCTATTGTTAAAGATAGTGTCATTTTTGAAGAGCCATGCTTTTGAACAAACTATTCTATGTAGTCCCAGATTTTCTTAAGTAAAGGTTTTTCCTGAGAGTTTTAGGGTAATCTTTATTACAAGAGCTGAAGGTTTGCTTCCAGCGTGATTGGTCATGGAGTAGTGTTGTTCTTGTCTCACGAAGGAGAATTTTCCAGACCTGTTTATGAACTTAAACTCAATTGCAGAGGGACGGTCCTTTACTTTCTTTACACAACACACATTTGGAAAGTGTATTTTTTTGTTACTGTAAGTAGTTTGTGTTGTGTGCTATCATCCAAAAAAATGAATTGATCTTTCGACATTGATTCTTTAAAAAAATTCTAGTTTCAGTCATATCCATTTATTCTAATTTTATCTTGGGGTTATATAAAAATCAGATCTGAAATCTGTGTAAATAAATCTGGACAACAAGCATTTTTCTTTTCCAAGGAAAAAATAATATATTTGGTATTTCAAAGATAAATCAAAATTTACATGCTAGGTACAATCTCGGCACATCGGAGACATAGGTCTCTTGCCTTTTGCCCAGTGAATTATAAGTTTGGTGTAACCCAAGAATTGAAGATTATATTGATGACTCTGTCCAAAACAAATTTTAATAGAAACCAAACTGCAAATAACTTTGTATTGTTGATTCCAGACCCACACGTTGATTTGAATTTCATATAATGGTTTTTGACAAAATAAAGGACGGCTCCCATATCAGACTCCTTGAGATCCTTGACTTGCTCTGTCAAAGAATCCCCATGCCCTTGAATGATCAATTGATTCAAAAAATCAAGTAAGAAAACATATCAAACAATTGAGATTTAGCTACAAAACAAGAGGCACCTTTATTTTGAAGGTCTGGAAGTACAAAGTTTGGAGAAATTCGGTTCAACTTCGAAGTACTCCAGTGGATGTCAAATGCTTCCAAAGCAGTAAATGCAAGGATAAATTCACATGAACATGATGAGAGTGACCTCAAATTCTCACTTTATAATATGTTGTCTTACACTCGCTCAAACTTGTTACCCCTCATATGTATGGGGTGACTTGATCATTATTTCTTTGATGATCTTCCATCACATCCAATAGTTCCACAGATAAGATCTGCCTATAGACACTTGACAAAGACACCCTTGCCATATGCCATATGCATAGAGGTAGATGGGGACATCTAATTGATACCAATATTATGACACGTTGTCCCTACTCTATAATGATTCATGTATCCTCAAATATTGTTTCAATAGCTTAGGGAGCATCATGGTGTGGTTATACTTCTTCCTTCCCCATTAGATTAAATGTAATGACCTTATTAGGGGTTAGGTGTGCCCCTAGGGATCTAAGCAAGTGTAACCCTCATTTCATGTCATTCACAACATATTATCTAGCCATCTTTCTTTTCGTGTCATTTCACTAGCCACTTCACTCACTTCAATCATATCCCCTTTTTGCAATTAATTAATTATATGTCATGTTATAAGGTCTTTGTATACCATTCCTATTTCTCGTGCATAAATCGAAGTCAAAAGAGTCAAATTACTACTCAAAGGGAAATGAAATCAAATGATGAGTCTGAGCTATGCGCCCTAAGCTAGGTTCCCTATGTCCAAGGTTATCAAATCCTAAGCCGAAAAAAGTTAAAAACAAAAAGAAGAAAACAAATTAAAATAAAAATGAATCACAAAAATGAAAGTGAACGGTAACTCAAGAAAAATGATTTCCTTCTAAGCTCCACATATGGATGAAAAATCACTAACCATAATAGCTCTTGAAAACCAAGGGTTGAAAACTAAGGGGAAGACTCGGAACTTAGACACCCTCTTATGATAGTTAATTGGTGAACCCTTTTATCTTTACCTTGTTTTCATTACATTACATTCAAATTCATTATCCTTACCTTGTTTAGCAACTTCGCAAGTTCACTTAGCCTTAAGGGTGTAATATGAAAATTTGGATCAATTTGTTTGAACCATGGTAGGTTTAAGGTCATTGGTATAACGTGCACATATTAGCATTTCATGTTAATGCTTACATATCATTAAGTTGTTTTCCTATGCTGTATTTTATTAATGTCTAACACTTGGTGATGGATTTACACACATGGTCAAGGTTGAAGATGGATTTACATTGTGTCTTAAGGTTGGAAAGCTACATTACCCACTTTAAGGGGCTCTCACATAATATGTGCCATATTTTGGACACACGAGATAGCAAAAAACAACTTCTCAAAGATTTGACTCACATTAGAGGGACTCTTTGAAGTGAAGAAATAACATCATTTTATTACTCATTTCAAGGAAATAACATCATTTTATTACTCATTTCAAGGAAATACCATTGTTTTATTACTCATCCATGTTATAAAAAAGGGTGTTTTTTTTTAAAATTATAGGAACCAATGGGATAACAGGAAGGCAATGAATTAATGCATTTGCATAAAAAACTATTTTATTTGGAGTGTTATTACTTATGGACTAAATCATAACTATTGAATGATATGTTTATTGATGCTATTTCGAGGCCTCCTCATGAAAGTTCACGAATTAAATTAAAAGTGGAGTGTTTTTATTTGGAGTGTTATTACTTATGGACTAAATCATAACTATTGAATGATATGTTTATTGATGCTATTTCGAGGCCTCCTCATGAAAGTTCACGAATTAAATTAAAAGTGGAGTGTTATTACTCACGACTCTCATGAGTATGTATGGAAATTGGAAATGTTGCATGTTATGAGTGGAGGATTGGTTAGATGTGGTTGAACATGTATGACAAACTATCTAATATATAAATATTATGAGATGGTTGAGACATTTTTGAATTTATAAGTACTCCAAATCCCCCTTAATAATATAATATAGCCTTAAAGAATCTAGTTTATAATGGGTATACCCAATCGATAATTGCATTGAGGAGGTCTAGGGTGTGGGCCATAAACTCCAAGCATACCTCATGTTGCCCCACCTTGTATAGAGTTAGTTGAGGTTTGAATCAACAATGTTGCATAAGTATACCTTACTTTTGGGTGAAATTTGTAAATTTTTTAAAAATATTAATAAAATGATTGTATTAACATTAAAAAATAAATAATTAAAAAAATTAAATGGGTAAAATTTGTAATTTTTATTAAAATATTAATAAAATGAATATTTTATTAACATTAAAAAAATAAAAAATTAGTAAATTAAATGTAGTTACAATTTTGCAAAGATTAGGAAATATCATGTATACAATTTTAAATGAATATTTTATTAATATTAAAAAATAAATAATTAAAAAAATTAAAAAACTTAAATGGGTGAAATTTGTAATTTTTCAAAAAATATTAATAAAATAAATATTTAATTAACATTAAAAAAGTAAATAATTAAAAAAATTAAGAATTATTAAATTAAATATAATTACAATTTTGTTTTAAAGATTAGGATATATATGCTTAATAAAATGAATATTTTATTAAAATCCAAAAATAAATAATTAAAAAAAAAGTTTAAATGGGTGAAATTTGTAATTTTTAAAAAAATATTAATAAAAAATGAAAATTTTATTAACATTAAAAAGGAAATAATTAAATAAACCAAGAATTATTAAATTAAATATAGTTACAATTTGCTTTAAAGATTAGGATATATATACTTTGATTTATATCATGTACAGAAGGCAATGAGGAAACATATCAATTATGGATTATGGATTTTCTTTAAGATGTATTATGTAAGATGTATTATGTAAGGAAATAAATCATTTATATATTTGTAAATATTTTTAAAATATAATATAATGAATATCTTATTAACATTAAAAAGTAGATGAATAAAAATTTAAGTTTAAATATTTTTAAAATATATATAATAGGTATTTTATTAATAGTAATTTATTAATTTTAAAATATATAGAAGTATATTTAGTTTAGTTTATTATATGTATTAAAAAATATATTAAAAAATTAAAATATGTAAATATATTAATATATTGATATGTTAAATATGTAAATAATTTTATTAATTTTAAAATATTAATATATCGGATTGAATATTTTATTATTTTATTTTTACGTAAGTTGCAAGTAGGAATATGTAAAGGGCCTCATTCAATCTCTCCGTTAATGTTAGATATATAATCTTCAAACAAAATAAAATATATAAATAAATTTAAAATTTAAAATTATTTTAAAAATATTAATATTATGAATGTTTTATTAAAATTTATTTATTTATTTTTTAAATTAAACATTTAAAATTTAATTTTGATTAAATATATTTAATGGGTATTTTATTTAGAATTTTTAAATTAAAATTGTTTCAATTTTTTTTCTAAACAATCAAATTTGCTTTTATATGGAAGAATAAAAATTATAGAAAAAAACATAATGAAATTTTAATTTTATAAATATTTTATTAAAATTAAATAATTAAAAAAATTAAAATGAGTATTATTTTTGAAATGGAAAATAAATAAATATTTTAAAAAATATTAAATTTTGTAAATGTTTTTTAAAATAGGAATAGAATGATTTTTTTTTAAATTAAAAAATAAATAATTAAAAAAATAGTTTTAAAATTTTTATAGTTTGATTAAGAGAACTATATTTAACGAGGGGGTAGAATGATTTTTTAAATTAAAAAATAAAGTAGTTTTAAAATTTTAATAGTTTGACTAAGAGAAATATATTTAAGGGGTAGGATTGTAGTTATTTTAAAAAATATTAAATTTTGTAAATGTTTTTTAAATAAGAATAAATGATTTTTTTTTTTAAATTAAAAAGTAAATAATTAAAAAGATAGTTTTAAAATTTATATAGTTTAACTAAGAGAAAGATATTTTGCTGTGTAGAAGGGGTCCCTTATCCCACAAACAAAGGAGTTTACAAGGGGCTCATACATCAAATTGGTGATGACTTTAAAAATAAATTATTATTATATATTTGTATTTTTTTTGAAAGAAATCAATTTTTTTTTCAAAAATATAATAAGTTTTCTCAACTATTAATATGATGAATATTTTATTAAAATTTAAAAATGAATAATTTAAAAAAATTCTAAGATTTACATAAATATTTCATTAGGAATTATGAAATTAATGTTTTTGCAAAAATATAATAAGCTTATCAATAAGAAATATATTTTAAATTACTTTATGAAAATATAATTTCTTTACAAATAAAAAAATAAAATAAAAAAAATGTTTCAAATTATTATCATATTTTTCTACCTTAATAAATATAGATATATTTATTAATTAAATAAGTATAAATATATTTATAAATAACAATACAAATTTATAATTGACAATATATTTATAATTGAAAATACAAAACAACAAATAAGTTAATCATAAATTCACATCAAATATTATACAAATATTACATTTCAATTCTTTTACTAAAAATAATAAATTTCTTAAATATTGAAAAAAAGTTTAGTTTAGTTTTGGGAATCATAAATTAGTTACTAACAAAACCAACAACAAATTCATTTGCCCACTTCACTTTTAACTTATAAATGTTCATTTACTTTATCCACAATTTTTTATTTTATTTTAAAACATATTATATCATATATTATAATCGTAAATATATATACATAAATGAAATCAAAATAAGAAATATTGATATACATTATTATGAATGCACATCAATTTTAATAATACACAAATTTATTGGAAAAAAATAAGCTTAAGGGAAATGTTGTCCTTGCAAATTCCTTTCGTGATGTAATACACAAACATACAATCATTAATCACCAAATATTCATCATTACATTGACAAATTGTAAGTACAACAATATGCAAACATTTTGTATTTCAATCATTACAAACAAAGAAATTGTAAATACACACAAATAAATGTTCCATTTGAAATTTTTGTTAACATAAGCATCATCAAATGAAATATACACATTTCAACATGTCATACACAATCATTTTAAGTAAACTCAATAAAAAATCCTAAATACACATCAAAATTAGTAAATATATAAACAAATATTATGGTATTTGGGTCATTATACAAAAATACAAACATTGCACTTCAAATTTTTATTGCTACCCATTACCTTATCATTTAATTTATTTTAAAATACATATCGACATAACATATATGAATGCATATCAAATTTGATCAAACGAATGTATGTCTATCATAATTTTGATTATATTTTAGGTTATTCCACAAAAATACAAACATTGCATTTCACACCATAAATGAATGTATCCGTTTGTAATGGTTATGTATTTACAATTTGTTCGTGTAAGAAAAAATAAATAAAAATGATTATTCTTTTTAAATTCATTCAAAGAATTTCGTATAAGAAAAAATATATAAAAATGATTATTCTTTTCAAATTAATTCAAAGAATATTTTAAATTCATTCAAAGAATATTTTAAATTTATTCAAAGAATTTCGTATAAGAAAAAATATATAAAAATATTATTCTTTTCAAATTAATTCAAAGAATATTTTATTAAAATTAAACAATAAATAATTAAAAAAAATCTAAAATTTATATATTTATATTCAATAAATATTTTATTAAGAACTATGTGATGGTTATGTAGTGTAAGAAAAAAACATATAAAAATGATTATTCTTTTTAAATTAGTACAAAGAATATTTTATTAAAATTAAAAAAATCAAATCTAAAATTTATATATTTTTTATTTTGAAAAATATATTTAATAAATATTTTATTAAAAATTATGAAATTAAATTCTTTGCAATAATATAATAAGTTTTCAAAACTTTTTTTTTCTTAGAATGATTATGAATTATTCGGAAATTCATTTAGCCATATATTTATATTAATGTATAATATTTGTATTTTATAAAATTTGATGTATATTTATAATTGTTATTTAATAGTTATGTATTTACAATTTGTTAGTGTAAAAAAGATAAAAAAATATTATTACATTGCATATTTTTTTAAAATTAAAAAATAAATAATTCTAAAATTTATATATATTTTATTTAAAAAAATTTATATTCAATAAATATTATATTAAGAACCTTTTTAAAAAATATATTTAAAGTATTTTAATTAAAATATAATATTTTAAATAAGTTTTTTTCCAAATTATAAATATAGATATTTTTATCAATCAATGATATAGGTTTAAAAAGTAAAAGTTCATTTTTCCATTCCACATTTAACACATAAATGTACATCTACTCTAACCACATTGTTTATTTTATTTTAAAGCACATATCAACATGCCATATATAATCATTGTAAATATATATAGAAATGAAATCTAAATAATTAACTTTGTTATAGATTTATAAATTCACGTCAATTTTTAATCAATATTTTTGTAAATATATAAACATTAGATGCCCAAAGAAATTGTAAATCATAAATGTACATCAAATTTGTATTAATACTAAAAAAAATATTGTAATACACAACAATACAAACATTAGGTATCTATTATTAATCATTACACAAACACATTATAAACACACAACCATAAATATCAAAATTTGTAAATATATAAAGATCATACACAAAGAAATTGTAAATACACAAACATATTACACAAGCAAAGTGTAGACACAACCATATATATGAAATTTAAACAATCAGGAGTACACACATCATACATATAAAATTCAAACAACAATCATGAATACACAACAAATTTTGTAAATATATAAACATTAAACACACACAAAGAAATTGTAAATACACAAACATAAAAAATGAAATGAAACTCAAATAACAATCATTGTTATACCAATCATTAATATATATCAAATTTTGATCAATACACAAAAATATTGCAATACCCACATACAAGCATTAGATGTCGAATATTAATCATTACACAAACAAACATGATAAACTTTAGATAGAAAAATTGTAAATACGCAAACATACAAACATTATATTTCAAAATTCTACGATTCTCAAAGTTAAGAGAAATCACAATTCTTACAAGCTCATCCCCATAGCAAAATAATATAAAATAATACATCAAATTGGTGATGTGACCTTAAAAATAGATTATTATTATTATATATTTGTTTTTTAAAAGTTGAATCAAATGTTTTTTTCAAATTGGTGATGTGATCTTAAAAATAGATTATTATTATTATATATTTGTTTTTTAAAAGTTGAATTAAATGTTTTTTTTTTCAAAAATATAATAAGTTTTCCTAATGTTAGAAGAAAAAAAAATCTATTAAAAAATTTAAATAAAAGAGTTTATAAATTTTAGAAGAAATTTTTTTTTATTGAAAAATTAAAATAAAAGAGTTTATTATTTTTAAATATTAACTTGATGAATATTTTATTAAAATTTAAAAATGAATAATTTTAGAAAAGAGTCTAAGATTTATAATAAGTTAATTTATCAATAAAAAATATATTTTAAATTACTTTGTGAAAACATAATTTCTTTAAGAATATATATAAATTCTTTTAATTAAAAAAAATAAAATAAAAAATATTTCAAATTATTATCATATTTTTCTAACTAAGTTAATTGATCAATAAAAAATATATTTTAAATTACTTTGTGAAAACATAATTTCTTTAAAAACAAATATAAATTCCTTTAATTAAAAATAAAAATAAAAAATGTTTCAAATTATTATCATATTTTTCTACCTTAATAAGTATAGATATATTTATTAATTAATAATATAAATTTTGCATGGTTTTTATATTTTTTAATATTAAATTGAAAATACACAACAACACAAATAAGTTAAATATAAATACACATCAACTATATACAAATATTAACATAAATACACATAACTATTATACAAATATTACATTTCAATTTTTTGTTACTAAAAATAATAAATTTCTTAAATATTTGAAAAGAGTTTAGTTTTGAGAATCATAAATTAGCTACTAACAAAACCAACAACAAAATTCATTTGCCCACTTCACTTTTAACTTATAAATGTTCTTTTACTTTATCCACAATTTTATTATTATTATTTTAAAACATATTATATCATATATTATCATTGTAAATATATATACATAAATGAAATCAAAATAATAAATATTGATACACACTATCATGAATGCATATCAATTTTAATCAATACACAAGTATATTGGAAAAAAATAAGCTTAAGGGAGATGTTCTTGATAAGCCCTTGCAAATTCCTTTGGTGGTGTAATACACAAACATACAATCATTAAGCACCAAATATTCATCATTAAATTGACAAATTGTAAGTGCGCATCAATACACAAACATTTTGCATTTCAATCATTACAAACAAAGAAATTGTAAATACACACAAATAAATGTTCCATTTGAAATTTTTGTTAACATAAGCATCATCAAATGAAATGCACATTTCAACATGTCATACACAATCATTTTAAGTACACAAGTCTACAAAAGAAACTCAATCAACAATCCTAAATACACATCAAAATTAATAAATACATAAACAAATATTATACATTGTATTTGGGTCATTCTACAAAAATACAAACATTGCAGTTCAAATTTTTATTACTACCCATTACCATATGTTATGTATTTATGATTTGTTAGTACAGGCAAAAAAATAAAAAAAATATTATTACAATACATATTTTATTAAAATTAAAAAATAAATAATTATAAAAGTCTAAAATTTATATATATTTTATTTAAAAAAAATTATATTCAATAAATATTATATTAAGAATTATGAAATTGAATTCATTGCAATAACCTCTTTTAAAAATATATTTAAAGTATTTTAATTAAAATATAATATTTTAAATAATGTTTTTTCCAAATTATAAATATAGATATTTTTATTAATTAATGATATAGGTTTTGCATAGTTTTTAATATTAAATTGTAAATACACAATGAATTAAATACCATACAAATATTATATTTCAATTGTTTATCACTACTACAAAATAATAAATAGTATATGTATATTTGAAAAAAGTTTTGCTCAATTCCAAAATTATAATTTTTCTATTCTATTAATAAGATCAACTACAAAAAGGTAAAAGTTCATTTGTCCACTCCACATTTAATACATAAATGTACATTTACTCTAACCACATTGTTTATTTTATTTTAAAGCACATATCAACATGTCATATATAATCATTGTAAATATATATTGAAATGAAATCCAAATAACAAACATTGTTATGATTTATGAATTCACATCAATTTTTAACCAATATTAAAAAACATATTGTAATACACAAATATACAATCATTAAGCATCAAATGTGTTCATTACACAAACAAATTTTAAATACATAAACATACAAACATTTTGCATTTCAATCATTACAAACAAATAACTTGTAAATGTTCCACTTGAAATTTTTATCAAAATATGTAGTTATTAAGCTTCATCAAATGGAATTTACACATTAAACACAAATAAATTGTAAATACACGAACATAAAAATGAAATCCAAATAACAAACATTGTTATACACAATCATAAACGCACATCGAATTTGTATCAATACTAAAAAAATATTGTAATACATGACCATACAATAATTAGGTATCAAATATTAATCATTACACAAACAAATTATAAACACACAACAGTACATATGAAATTCAAAGAACAATTATGAATATCAAATTTTGTAAATATATAAACATTAGATACCCAAAAAAATTGTAAATCATAAATGAACATCAAATTTGTATTAATATTAAGAAAATATTGTAATACACAACAATACAAGCATTAGTTATAATATTAATCATTACACAAACAAATTATAAACAGATAACCATACATATGAAATTCAAAGAATAATCATGAATATCAAATTTTGTAAATATATAAACATTAGATACACAAAGAAATTGTAAATACACAAACATATATTGATCATTACACAAGCAATGTAGACACAACCATATATATGAAATTTAAACAATCTTAAGTACACATGAAATTTGATAAATATACAAACACACATCCATACATGTGAAATTCAAACAACAATCATGAATACACAACAAATTTTGTAAATATATAAACATTAAACACACACAAAGAAATTGTAAATACACAAACATAAAAATGAAATGAAACTCAGATAGAAAACATTACTATACACAATCATGAATACACATCAATTTTTGATCAACACACAAAAATATTGCAATACTCAAACATACAAGCATTAGATGTCAAATATTAATCATTACACAAACAAATTATAAACACAACCATACATATGAAATTAAAACAATCATGAGTACACATGATATTTTGCAAATACACAAACACAAACTTTAGAGACAAAAATTGTAAATACACAAACATACAAACATTGCATTCCAAAACTTTATAATTCTCAAAGTTAAGAGAAATTATTTCTGTTAAATTTGAGAATCATAAATTCTCTACTAATGAGGTCAACCACGAGAAACTTGAAACTCGTTTGACCACCTCGTGCACGTCCCTTCCCTCCCCCTTCCCACCCAATGAAAGAAACAAACATTACATTTCAAATTTTTATAACTACCCCAAAATAATAAATTACATAAATATATATATTTGAAAAGAGCTTCTCTTAGCTTCGAGAATCACACATTCTCTACTAACGAGGCCAACCACGGGAAGGTGGAAGCTCATTTGGCCCCCCCCCTCACTTCTAACCTATAATTACACTACACTCATCACTCCCCCAACCCATCCATACAAATGGAACTCAAACAATAAACATATCATCAATTACAGAGTACAAAATATCATGAATACCCAAACACAAACACAAACATGTCATCAAACAACAAACATATTATCATCATTATCAATCACAAACATAGTACAAAATATTAGGAAGACACAAACACAAACAAGTCATCAAAGAACAAACACATTGAGTACAAAATATCATGAATACACAAACACATAACCATCATTATCAATCACAAACATAGTACAAAATATCATGAATATACAAACACAAACATGCCATCAAACAACAAACACATCATCATGATTATCAATCACAAACATAGTACAAAATAACATGAATCTAGAAACACAAACATGCCATCAAACAACAAACATATCACCACCATTTTCAATCATAAATATAGTACAAATATTAGGAAGGTCCACAAACATGTTATCAAAGAACAAACACTCATAATCATTATCAATCACAAATTGAGTACAAAATATCATGAATACACAAATGCATAACCATCATTATCAATAAAAAACATAGTACAAAATATTATGAATATACAAACACAAACATGTCATCAAACAACAAACACATCATTATCATTATCAATCACAAACATAATACATAATATCATGAATACTCAAACACAAACATGTCATCAAACAACAAACACATTATTATGATTATCGATCACAAACATAGTACAAAATAACATGAATACACAAACACAAACATGTCATCAAATGACAAACACATCATCATCATCATATCAATGACAATCACAAACAAAATACAAAATATCATGAATACACAAACAAAAACATATCATCATTATCAAATTATCATCAATTATCAAAATATAGTGAATACAAAAACGCACACATGTCATCAAACAACAAACCTATCATCATCACCAATCACAAACAAAATACAAAATACCATCAATAATTAAAATATCATGAATACACAAACACAAACCATTTTAAATACACTTTTAAACATACAAATATTAAGAAAATTAATATATTTGAAGCCAATTAACAAGTTGATTTATATTTTTTTCAATTATATTTCATAATTTATATTAATGTATTATTAAATAGTTTTAATTTAAGATTTATCAAGTTTAAAAAAACTACTTTTAATTGCTTAAAAAAACTACTTTCAAACATTGAAAAAAAGAAAAAAAAAGAAAAAAAAAGTGGAGAAAAGAGAGTGCACATACCCTTAAGAATGACCATGGTTCATTCCTAAGGGCATTGAGAAGGGGCTAAAAAGCCCCTTCAAACAAAATAATAATTTTTTTATTATGATATTTTTGAGAGTAATTACATAATAAATAAACAAATGTTACAATCATTTATTGTCTTCTGTCACGAACATGTAGATACTTCATATGTCATGGCCATGCATGTATATTCCTTTTGTCCTCTGCAAAAATAATATCTTCAAAATTCAGTGACAATCCATGCTTAATGTAACAAAACTTGCATAATTTAAATTCACGATTTAAATAAGTGACAAAGATAATTTGACAATTAAAATAATCTTCACACCTAAATTTGGCTCAAGAGAAACTTTGGTCTATAAGGAGAATCAAAGTTGGAGCTTGCGCTTTAACTAAAACCAAAAGAAACATAGTCACTCGTTACACTTGTAAGAGCTTATGAGAACACAAAATACCATTTAGGTGTTAATAGATAATTGAAAAATGCAAATCTTGAATTGTGCATAATAATGCAAACCTAATGAGATAAAATAGCACTTATTTTACGTAATTGGATAATTATAATGCTTACTATGCAATTTTAATAGAATTAAGAACATTGAGATATGGACATGACAAAAATTAATATAGAACCTGAAGTATGTATGAAGTGTGTGTGTGTGTGTGAGAGAGAGAGGGATTTGGATACAATGAATAGGTTGAAGGTTGATTTCAAGAGTCTCTCAACTTAGTTAGGGAATGTTCAAAGAACTTATGATTATTTTGTACATATATTTGATAACTCATGTCAAAAGGATTAAAATAATTGATAGAAGTGAAAGACAATTTAATGATAACTATAGTGGAGGTTGTTGCAAGGAGAAAAATGACTTAATGTGGAAGTGGATATAGAGAAAAACAAAAAATATTGTACAAAAATGCAGTCTTTTAAAATGGTAACAATTAATCCTTTGAACACAATTTAAGCTTGCAAAAACTCAACAAAGAATAGCTAAACTAGTGGGTCTTACAAATGAAAAATGACACTCTATTTTATTAGATATCACAAGGAGATTGAAGTAGCATGGCGTTTGCATATTCAAGTGAGTATCATTATTTGTTGTAGTATGGACAATGTAGTATCATGAATAAGGCGTCTTCATTTTGGAGTAATAGTGATCGATGTTCATGATGACCATGTCATTGCCTTTTTTGACTTTCATGATAACAATTAATCGAGGTTTGTTGGCACTAGACATCCAAGTTCACCTAGAGTGCCCCTATAAAACCTTTTGATAGGTCCACACTAGAGCATATTTTTGAATAGGTGTACTGACAAGCCTTCCACCCTATGCCTTCCTAGAAATTTCCAATGTTGTTATCAATGAACTAGAAGGTCTAATCATGCCAAAAAATTAGTGGAAGATGTGGGAGTAGACCCATACTAAAACGACTTTGGAATTTTTTTCCTTTGGGTTAAAATCAATCGTCCATCTATTCAAGTAAAGGTCCTTTGTCCCCATCAAATAAGGATCACCTTGGAAAATGAGAACTTGATCTTACTTTAGTTGGAAGAGTAAGGGTATGTCTTCTCTTCCACACATGAATAAATTGATTGGACCCTTCATTAGAGGGTACACAAATTATTCTAGATACTTGTAGACAGACTAGTTGTCCCATAAAATTTCTAATCAATTCTTTTTCTAAAAAAATGAATTCTTTATGCCTTGGGGTTGCGGTGGAGATTTTGTCTTTGGGATCTTAGAAACTTTCTTCATAAACAATATGCTCGAGATTTTGTCTTTGGGATCTTAGAAACTTTCTTCATAAACAATATGCTCGAGATTTTGTCTAAGGACCTTTCTTTGTTGTAGACTCAATGCCAATTTAAAACATTTCCCCGTAGGGTTCACCATGATTTCCCCAACATGCGTCCTTTACATATAAGATAATAACTCAATAGTTGCATGGCATTAGAGGAAAGTAAATAGTTTGAAAAAGTGAATATTGTGTCTCAACACTCCCTATACAAGCAACTTCTTCACCGATTCCACAACAAAATCCAAGTGGCACAATATGGTTGAGCTAGGGGAATGACAAAGTCAATGTTACAAAGAATGTCTTCATAAAAAATGCATTGAGTTCCTATGTATAATTCAAGACGTTTTAAAAAAGGTTAAAAGTAATATTGTCTAATTCTAAGTTTCAAAGGTTAACTATAGGAATGATGGGGTTTGTTTTGTGAGTACGGTTGAGAAGGTTGAGGTTGGTGATTGCATCGAGAAGTGCATGCTACAACTGTTAGACAAATAACGTGCTAGAAGTAGTGAAATATTAATACTAATAATATAAATGAATTAAGAAAAAGTTAATTCTAGATCCATATTAACCCTATTCTATTAAGGGTAGAGAGGGATGTAGATCTCTCATTTTTGAATCCTAAAAAATGTTTGTATCTAAAGGAATTTGATCCTCTTAACACTTATAGATTTGTGGATGCAAACCAAATGTCTTGAAACTCAAGAAAGAGTTCTATTTCGAGGGATTTGATCATTCCTTATGCTTGATTGATGTAGGTTCAAGGTAGATATACTTTATTAATTTTCAAGAAAGCCAAAAACATTAGTGGAGAGATTTCATTGAAGAAAAAAGGCGGTGATTAATAATATATATATATTTTCGTAACCAAGAGGAACGCCACTTGATCGTCCAACCAATACCGTGAAGTGTGCCACCAGGTGAATAAACCTCTTGCTCTCAAGCCTGACTAGCCTAAATGTTAGACATGACATAATCAACGAGAGTATAGTTTTGTCTTAACTCAAATATTCTTCTTTGTCTTTTGTTTGGATCAATTTCCTACAATTCAACCAAGGGTTTCTTCTCTTTTATTACTCTTTCACTTCTCTTTCTATGTTTCTTCTTCTAATGTATATTGTCTTTGTCTCTTAGTCATTGTGTTCTTTCTTCCAGTCTCTGCTTGCTTTCAGTTTGCATTGGTCTCTTTCTTTTTAGAATGAGTTGACTAAAGTTTTATAGGCATCTCATGAGTGGCCACCCCTCTAATGCTGACCCCAAGTCTACTTTTGGTTGATGAGGGTGATCACAACAATCATGCACCCCAAGTCTACATTTGGTTGATGAGGGTGATCACAATAATCATGCTCATTTTCTTAGGAAATATTTCCACTCTTCTTTCCTTTTCTTACAATTGGTGCATATATATGTTCTCCTGTGAGGTTATGCTTCAACAATGTGCCCAACTCCTTTGTCAAATAAAAATTATGCAACTGGAAAATATAAGAGAATTTTTCCATATAGCTCAGTGAAGAATCTCCTCTTTACGTCATCCAAAGATGTCTTCTTCTCGATTGCTTGTTCTTCACAGTAATCTTCTTGACCCACTCAAATAAGTTTGTCTGGCCCTTTTTAATCCTTTATTAAGTTATTCATGTGCTAAGTCTTTTGATTGGCTGAACTTTATTTCCATGGAAACAACTAAACTTTATTTCCATAAAAACTGATACTAGAAACTTCTCATCAAATTTTGTAAATCATCATGCCCTAACTTATCAAAGGGTTATTTGATTTTTTTTTAATGATGGATGAATAATGAACGCACTCAATGGAAGGGGAAGTAGGTGGAGTACAGGAAACAACCGAGGCAGAGGGGTATGATAACATAGGCAAAGATCCCCCGTAGAGGAAACACTTGGCATATGACAGGAAAAAACGTGTAGGAGGCTGAGAGATTCGAAATTTAAATTAAAAATGTATCGTAGGGTTTAGCCAGTGGATGGAAGGGGGAAAGTATAGTCGTTCCAACCATTCAAAAAAGCCATGGAACATTGCAGAAGGCGACAAGAACGGCAATCCACCACGAAAATTAAAATATCCCCCAATACGCCGCCGATGAAGGAGGTCATTACTCCAAAGAAGTTTTGACAGAGAATTATGAAAATATCCCCCAAATACTCCCTCCATCGATTTCTTCAAGCTGTATCGATCTGCAAGCACGATCCACAAATAACTCGTCGAATACAAGTCTAAGGGGCTGTTCAAAGGGATTGAGTAACCTGATTCAGATTGAACATAATTCAATTTGACCAAAGCGCTAGGATTTCAATCTTAGAAGAAAACGAATAGCTATGCGTGCTAGATGGTCTTTTTATTGAGTTTCAAGGCATGAGAAAAGCCATCAATGAATGTCTGATAGGCTATCTCAATTAAAACCATCAGATCAGTGATATACAATGGGAACAGGTGATGGGCCTCGAACATCCATATATACGCAGGTAACAAAACTCAGGAGTTAGATACCGATCGTTAATATCCTCTAGCAAATGGCAAGTTGCCTCTGATATACAAGGAGGGGCCTTCTGAAGATCAATCTGTACCTGTGCTCCCACAAAATACTGCAGTAGCTGTACACTGCTGGATGTTCATAAAGGATCCACATCCAGGTTATTCCAGGGAAAGGGTTCCCGGCACAAACAATGTCAAGCATACATCGGGTATCTTCCAGGTATACTTGGTAAAGTAAAGGCTTTGATTTTATTGATTACGGGCAGTGCATATTTAGAATGCACTGGAAATGGGAATAGGGCCCATATAATATAATAACCCAGATTGCCCAAAACAGTGCCCGCCCCAATCTCCGTACCTAACAGGCTGGATAAGGATAATAAGGCATGGGTTCGGTTGCTTTGTTCGACCAGTGAAGGCTTGAATAGTTGGGTTAATATCTGTCTAAACTATGTCTCCTAGAACAGTAAAGGTGGGCATCGCTCGGATGGTTACCATGGATTCAGGGCTGGTTCAGAATCTTGGAATTTGTTCTGTGTCACTTTGGTGACGAGGGTAAGCAAAAAATCAAATTGGAGGAAGAAATGGTCAAGCGTTTGTGGGCTAAATTCTTATCGTGACTATGTTTGTACAATTTCAGAATTTTAGAAATATCAATTATCCTACCATTAGACTATTATCAGACTCAGTTTGATCAAATTTCAGAATTTAAAATAAAATCATTTTAATCGGACGAAATACATATAAAAATGAACTACAAGTTGGTGCTAGGTACTTCAGCAAGGGTTTGCTTTTCCAGTTGGAACGAGTGGTTCTGATGGTAAAACTACATTTTATAGAGGAGGCGGAGAGATCATAATTTACAGGCGACCGACTAAATTGCTCCCAAGAGCCCTGGAAATCATGAGGCAGAGGGATGAAGTGCCAAGTTCTTCTGGGGAAGGTCTAATTTTCCTGTTTCATTTGTATTTGTTGTTCTTTTACTTCCAGAAATGCAATCTAGCAGATGTTGGCTCCAGTGCTGGACTTTGCATTGTCCTATGAACCCATTAGGGCTCATTAATACTTGAATGTACACCCAAACCTGAACTAGAAAAGTGGGGAAGTACAAAATTGGGTACTGCTGTTACTTACAGAGTAAGAATGCAACAAAGCGATACAACAACTCACATCCTACTATTCCCCATACGGAGGTTTTAAACAGACAGCTAAAACTCTCTACTAAAGAAAGCTGCACAGATACGTCCTTGAGGAAAGACAAAGCTTGGAATGATGACAAGGTCAATGCATGGTGGGAGATGAGAGTCTACCTGAACCAAAGACATGTTGCATATGATACCTGAAGATGAAAAGATCTAGAATCACATGTATTTTGTTGAAAATGTTGCATATATTAGTCTATAAATCACGATACATGTACACCAAGATTGTGGTATCCTGGGGCCAAAAGGTGGTCAAATAGGGTTGGGTGATAGTGGATCTCAGGACTCATAATGAATATCGAGTTTAATAAGGGATCCCAGAGCATCCAAGGCAAAGATTTTAAAGGCATCACTCAACCCACAATATGCTCTTAACGAGGAACATGAAATTGGTTTAGTGCATAGGATCCAGGGAGGAACACTAAGCTTCTAATATGGAAATTCAATGCAATTTATTTCCCATTTCTCTCACTTGTGGATCAACTTCGACCTTATCATCATCAAATTAATCTCATCATCATATTTTTATTTCCATGTCTTGGAAATGCACTTCTCTAGGTATTATGCAGGTGCTTTGATGATTCTATAAGAGAAAATTTCATCACACTTCGAAATTTTATCTAATTTAATAAGAGAATTTTCAGAATCCCAGAATATGTTCTGCAACATTCCAAGTAAAGAGGGTAAGGGCTTTCCCACATGGTGTGGTCCCTTGGCAAACTGTGTGAATCCACATATTTCAGTAACTTGGGGCAGACTTCCTCAATGGCTATCACCATCCAAATGACATGAGTTTTGATGCAGTAGCATTCTCTCAAATCTACATTGTTGATCAACACAAGGAGGGGTCTTCACATTTGTTAAGGAATTTTATTCCTTTAATGAAAATATTGTATTTTCCTAAGTTATTAAACCGTTTCTAGAAGAGACGAATCATTGTAAGAGGATTTTTCCTCAAAGACACCTATTCGAAGGCTTAAATATAGCTGGCAGATAAGGTTAGGATTTATTTATTCAGTTATTAGAGAGAGGGTGAGGTGTCTCAAATTAGACAGATGTTATAGCTTTATAGCATTTTGTTAAGGAGGCTATTTATGTAGTCAGTTGCAGAGGCATAGGGTTTAAGAGTTTTCTGTATAGGGGATTAGATGGAATACAATCTTTTTCAGTATGTTGTGCCTCCACCTGGTATATGAATACCTCTCTAAGAATTGCCAATGGATGCATTGAATGGTTATAGCAGCCTGCGTTTAGATGATATGTGAAACCCTGTTGGACTAATAATGATGATTGATCAATGCCAAAACTGAAGGAGTTTGCAGTTGTGTTTTATTGATTTCGCCCTTGAGGGAAGCAAAACCCTGCGCGCACCTGTGTATGGCATTTTCTAGGTATTAAGAATGGTTCTTATTTGTAGACTCTATTGTTAAGAGATTTCAGTGCGAAATTTTGGTTGGATCGCTACTGAGACAAGCTTAAAACCAATATCAGATGTTGGATGAATCGAGTTCTGTTATAATATAGAATGTTGGGTCATTGAGGAGCCTCGTATCAAGAAGATTCATTGAATGCAGTAAAATTTATATAATCAGTTATATAGCCCGGAGTTTTGTTGGGCGCTTTCAGTCCAGGAATTGGATCTTAAAAAAAATATTTGGACAGAGGCCTTAGGGAGTCTCTTTGTGAGCTTGAAGGATCTCAAAGTAATTGCGTGTAGTACCATAGAGTTTAGACTCTAATTTGAGGTATATTTTGACCAAGGCGGTCATCAAGTTTAAGCAATGTTGTCAAGGATATTTTGGAGGGAAATTTTATTCAATCCGGATTTGCCGGAAAGAAACCAAAGGGGAATTTTTGCTTGGAAGCTGGTTCATGAGATCTAGGAATCTGGTCTGTGGCATTTTAGGTGAAGATGGTAAAGTCACAGATCGGTTGGGTTTACTAAGAAAATTGTATGGATTCTATTGGTTTTCTTCTGAGTGAGGAAAGGTCATAGATGAACACCATTCCAATGCATGGTTTGCTAATGAATGGGGGAGAAACACCCTTCATGGCTTGAGAAATAGTGCTGGGATTCATGGGAGCGTTTGCTCTCTGCCTTTTGTCAGAGCATATAAGCTTCATCGATGCTCTCTACTGTGCTATCCCTGCATCATCTGCCTCTTCACTTCTTTGTTGCCTCTTTATGCAAGACTTGGCTTGTAGGAGGATTCTTAGTAATTAGGTTAAGAAGAACATGTGGAGGAGGTTAGAGTGTTTTCTAAGTAGTTTGAAAATCTATCAAATTGATATACAAAAGAAAATGGATTAAGAATTGCTGCTTTAGAATCTACAGAGGCAGTTGGCAAGCTGATAAGGTCAATGATGAATAGAAAAGAAACCCGCAAACATGGTCAAATGTTTTGAAGGCTGTTTGGAAGATAACCATTCAACATATAGATTACATAACTGTTCTGTCACAAAAGAAACCTATGCTGCCATTCCGGTTGAAGAGGTAAGTCAATATTGATGTAAGGTTTAGTGGTGGGTACCTGTAATGTGGAGTCCACTGTGACTGTGGGCAGAAGATCATTAGCACTCTTGGGCAGAAGATAACGGAAATAATCGCAGTGAATAAATGTGGTCAGACCACGGCCAGACCACCTGCTGAGCAACCAGTAAGAATATCCTGCAACAAATCAATTGATAGATCACATTCCATTTTCATAGCTTCCAATACTTTTATGATACATGTATGCATCATATATATAATTAGGTCAACCTACCTGTTCGTCTTTGTTCATCCCCTGTGCCAAAATATCTTCCATATCCTTTGTTCTCTCAAATGGAATTTGCTACCCTGAAATGCTGCTCATAATTAGGTACACAAATTTCAACTGATATCAAATTGCAAAATGCTTAGTTGATAGATTTTTACAATCCTGTTAGCTGGGTATTCAAACCAACATACCAACATCTCCAGTGAATGACAACCTGTCACAATATCGAACCACGGATCCAGCTATAGAAATCTTCAGTGAATGAGGACCCGTCACAATATCCAACCATAACACGGTTCCAGTTATTGAAATCTGTTGAACAGTTTTCAGTGGTCGAACCATAACACGGTTCCAGTTATTGAAATCTGTTGAACAGTTTTCAGTGGTTTCAGTGGCAGGATATATTAGACTACATCAATCTAATCTTGAATCCTATTAAGAACAAATTATAATAAGATGTCTTAGAGTGTAGCTTTGATATACCTGGATTTTGTGATTGAACATGACATAAAACGCCTGTAAATGAAGCCCCCTGGTACGATCGAGGATGCTCTGCATCTATCAATTCTCTCATGCCTTGGAGTGCAAAACACGGCCACTGACAGTCTTGAGCGATCCTTGTGCACCATGCCCCTGTGTTCAATGCTTTTGTATTTCCCGTTACTCAATATCTGCTCATCAACAATATACAACTTACTAACCTACAGCAGTAACAGCAATCTTCTTGCCTAAAGCATTGGATCTAAGCTATACTTGGTACACTGAATATGGTTGGTAGCCTAGTCTTGAGAGATCCTTGTGCACCATGCCCCTGTGTTCAATGCTTTTGTATTTCCTGTTACTCAATATCTGCTCATCAACAATATACAACTTATTAACCTACAACAGTCACAGCAATCTTCTTGCCTAAAGCATTGGATCTAAGCTATACTTGGTACACTGAATATGGTTGGTAGCCTAGTCCGGTCAAGCCACATGCTCTGTAATTATACTGGAATTTCAGGAATGGAGATGCATATCAAACCAAGGTTTAGATAGGTCGTTATTATGAACCTACCTGCATCTGATCAGCTATGTTCACAATCAGAGCACCTGGAACGCATTCGACATCAATCCAACCTCCATCTATGCAAATTTGCAGCCCCGGGGTTTGGTCATGAAGAAGAATCATCAGCACGTTGGGATCAGAATGGGAAGCCAGTCCTAACACCAGAATGGGATAGTAATTCATTCTCATATACAGCACCTTCCTCTCCCCTCCCACGCTCTCGTTCAGAGAGTTTTCATTCTCTAGGCCCAGATCACGCGACAATGCCTTCATCAACACTTCGAATAACTTGGAGAACTCTCTGCTGTATTCATCCATAGCTTCACTGCAACCACAAAATTACCCATTAGACCTTAAAGGGCGCTTCCCCCGTCTCCACACAAATACAGTATACAGAGATAAATATTTTGAAAGAAAATGAGGTTGTACGTGAAATCAGAGACTTGGATGGGCCATTTGCTCATGTCCCTCATATCAGGAGGCCAAATAGCGTCTCCCCAATCCAACTTTGCCTCTGAATCGACCGAATATCCGATTCTGCTGCGCATAGCCGGTGATATTCTGTGCTGTGAATGGGAAGTTGGAAGAAGGCCTTGCTCGCTGCTTGCACTTGAGCAATAAGAGAGTCGGGGATGCCATGATTTATGATCTGGAAAAAAACCCAAGTCTCTGCAGCCCTTGAAATTTGTGCGGCAATTGTTTCAGATTGATCACCCGTCTCACGTACTCCGGTGGAACCGTTTGGATTCCAGTGTCTGCCAAGGTCTTCACTCGGCTAAATACCCAATTCTCCATAGCCATCCCCTCTCAGCATACAA
This sequence comes from Larix kaempferi, assembly GCA_027924585.1. Lineage (NCBI taxonomy): Eukaryota > Viridiplantae > Streptophyta > Pinopsida > Pinales > Pinaceae > Larix > Larix kaempferi. Next base: position 8,481,867 of record BSBM01000602.1, read on the forward strand.
TTTTATGCGGAATGTGAAATTCAAGTCTTCTACTGCACATATAAGAGGGCATATGCTGTTGAATAAAGGAAAATTTGGTACAGTCATAGCCATCTTGACCTTCACATGGTAGAGAATGTGCTGCCTGCCTCTGCCTCTGCCTCTGCATCCACCTCTCAGAGTACATACACACCAAACACAGACCACAACAACACACGATCACAGACCACAACAACACACAATCACAGACCAGACTAGACTCCAGACACATACAGACCAGACTAGACTCCAGACACATACAGACCATGGAGCTCCAGAACAGACTCATACAGACCAGAACGCAGACAGCCTGAGAGGTGGAGGAGAAGCCGGGGCATGCCAATGCCAATGGGAGTTCGGACAACCAAAAGTATCAAGAAGGCTGGACCGTGTGCAATTGATCCCAAGAAGGCTGGACCGTTGCAATAATCCAGAGCCACTTACCGAGTTTGACAAGCAGTGCAAATTATCTCTAAAACAGTGTAAATTGATCCCAAGAAGGCTGAACCGTTGCAATAATCCAGAGCCCAGAGCAAATTGAAATTGATTGGTTGGAGACTGACAATTCTGTTACGAAAAGATTCCAACTAAGGATACTTTTCTTGACACATCTGGATTCAAATTTCCAACATGTAAATGAATGTAAAGGATGCTTTTCTGACACAGACACATCTGGATTCAAATTTGGGATATACTAAATTTTAGATATATATCAAATTTAATATTCTATAAAAGTTAAAAATATAATCAATTTTAAAATTCTATAAAATTTAAAAATATAATCCAATCGAATATTTTATGTTTAATTTAATAAATTAAAAATTAAAAATATATGTAATATGGTGATGTGTGGATATAAATATTTGATAGAAAATACAAATTTAATTATAAATATTAGTTTAATATATAGTTATTTAGATCAGTGTTGTTTGAGATTTTTCCATATAATTTTTTTTTTAATTATTTGATTATTGAATTTATAAATATTAGTTTAATATATAGTTATTTAGATCAGTGTTGTTTGAGATTTTTCCATATAATTTTTTTTTAATTATTTGATTATTGAATTTAAGGTATACCATTTATATTACTTCTAATATTAACATTATTTTAATATTAATCTTAATAAATGAAAATATAATACAAAATTTTGATATGAACAAGATGAAGGCGGATTCGTGCTCCAAGAAAATGGAGATCCCTGGGAGTTCATTAATCACTGGTGTCTTCTGTATTTGGAGTTAAATCCCTGATGCGGAAGGAAGTGGCAGTTATTTCAGATGAGGATGGTTCAGAAAGATGGACGGGTGCATCTGCATGGGAGCCGAGCACCATTGATTACTGAGAGGAGCACCATTGATAACTGATATTGGCATTACTGATAACTGAATATTGGCATTCTTGAAAACTGAGAGGAGCCGTTGAGCAATCTTCTACATTCTGCAGACCCGTCTCCTACTAATCCATTCACCCTAATCATCTGGATTATTGGCATATGGCATTGGCTGGGGGCGTGAGGACCGATCTTAGCATGATGATGTGCGTTACTTCATAGATTTGTGAATTCTGATTGAATTTGGGTGGATTCAAGCTGGTGATCGGATGAGCAACCTGAGGTGCTCGAATACAAGATTCATCAACTATTGGCTCTGAATTGATGTTGGCCGTAAGCAGGATAACAGGGGATCTGTGGATTGCTGTAGTTGATGTTCTGTTTGGAGGTGATTATCACTGAGAATTTTAAGGCAACTGTGGATGATTTCTTGGACGTCTCTGGGCTTGGATTTTACCACCTGATCTATATCCTTTTTCTTGGCCATTTTCCATGTGGATTACCCAGCCATGGTTACTGTATAACATACCATTTCTGCATGTGTTGCATAATCCGATTCATCTGGTCGGCCCATTTACAGGTTGACGGCTCGTGGGGTTGTGAGCTTTGATTGAGTGATTCTGGATTCGGGTGCTTTTGGATTGTACAGCTGCTTCTTGGTTTGATTCTTGGTTTTGGGTGGAGATTTGATGGCTACCCCGGGTGGAGGAGAATTTTTGCCAGATGACGAATCCCTGATTAGCCCACGAACAGGGACTTCTGCTAAGGCTGACTCACTTAAAAAACCTGTTAAGACGATTAAAGATCGGCAGAGACAGGACCTGTTGGTGCTGGGGGTGGATGTTTCGATGGAAGAGGCGGAGGATTTCTCTCACACTGCTGTGGTGGGACATGTACGGGGCAGAAGATTTGGCCGAGGGTTTCTTCAGCGCTGGATGGCTGAGACGTGGAAACACTTTGTGTCATCTATTCCTGAAGTCCGTGTGTTGACGAAAGGATGGTTTTCCTTTATCTTAAGGAACAAGGGAGAGGTCAATGTTGTTTTAGGCCGACAATGGTCGATGTTGGGAGTCCCTCTTGTTCTGAAAAGATGGTCCCCCTTCTTCGACTCGAAAAAGGAGAAAGTAGATAAAGAACCGCTGTGGGTGAAGCTACCTGGATTTCCCATGCATTTGTGGAATGAAACTCGGTTTGCTGAGATTGGGAATTATCTTGGTGATTATGTGTGTTCAGATTCCTCCCATCTTCAGACTGGTATCTACACGGTAGCTAAGATATTGGTAAATATCGATCTTCGGATGGGACTTTCTGCTGAGATTAAAGTTCATTCCAAGAATGGGGACTTTGTTCAATTACTGGATTATGTGGGTGTGCCGTTTAGGTGTCATCGCTGCCACGCTCTTGGACATATGGTAGCCTGTTGCCCTCTACCGTTTCGGTATAGTAAGCCTTTGTTTGATGAGGCAGCTGCAGCAGACGTTGATCCACCGACGATGGTGAACTCTCAGGCGGTGGTGGATGATGAGAGTGGGCCTACTATTGAAGGGGGGGTGATCTTAGAATCTGTGGTTCCATCCGATTTATGTGGGAGGATTGGATCAGAGGATTTGCTGCCACCTTTGGTGAACATCGGCAAGGTGCATATTGGGAGTGCGCCTCCAGATGCTGAGGGGGCTCCCTTGTGTTCGGTGACTTCTAATACCGGGGCTACCTCCAAATTGCTACAGGAGCTGTCCATTCGACGGGGCTCACCTGCGAATCCTTTGGGTTTGTCTCATTTCCTTTCTCCTGCTGTTTCCTTATTTGATGACACTTTTGTTTTGGGGGGGGGTAGCCTTGGGTCTCCTCCTCGTCCGGATGCTCCTTGTCTGTTGCCTGATGTGGATAGTGTTGTCACGCCGTCCATTGTTTCCACCACTCACTCCATCTGCTCTGAGGGTAGAAGTATCAGATATGCTCTTCGTAGTAGGGAGATACCTGATGAGGGTTCGGGGGGCAAGGGACTTCCTGCATTGGCCTCTAGTGTTGGGGGGAGAGGTCGGGGCCGCAAATCCCATTTGTCTAAAGCACAGGAACGGGCTAAGGTGGATTTAGTGATGGGTACACAATCTTCTATTGAGTGGGCACTTAGAGCAATGAATGCCCCGGAAAGGGGTATATTATGAAACTTATGTCCTTCAACTGTCGTGGGTTGGCGAGTCCCATTAAAAAATCGTCGCTTAGGAGGCTGGTAGACTTAGATCAACCGGATGTTTTACTGTTGCAAGAAACTTTGGGTGGCAGTGAGGATGTTGTACGAGCTTTAGAATCTTTGCTTCTTGGTTGGAAGTTTGTTGGAGTGGATTCCCGGGGGTGCTCTGGAGGGATGGCCTCGGGGTGGAAGGTTAAGAGTTGCCGATGTGATTGTTCCCGGGGAATCTCTTCTGGTATCGGATTGGAAGTTTGGGATACTGAGATTGGTCGGATGATCACGATTCTCAATATATAAGGGCCCTATTTAAATAGGGTTGGATACTGGGACTCTTTGCTTGGTATGGATCTATTTGATGGCAGGGATGTGATTCTGGGTGGGGATTTAAATCTTACTCTGGGATCTTCTGAAGTGTGGGGGCCTCGGGCTGCTCCGGATACATTAGCAAATTATTTCATTCAAGCCTTTGTCAGGAAGGATCTTATTGATATTTCACCATCCAAGTTATCTCCAACTTGGAGGAATAAGAGAGCTGGGGAACAACGGGTGGCTAAAAGACTGGATAGGTTTCTGGTGGCTGAAGTGTTGGCACTGGGTGTTGATGTTGTCAGACAGTGGGTAGGGTCAGGTGGGATATCTGACCACTGCCCCATCTTCCTGGAATTACGAGGTAGCAGGCATAAACCTCCAAGCCTTTTCAAATTCAATCCTAGCTGGCTGAAGGAGGAGGCTTTTATTAAGCTGGTTCAGGAGCAGTGGGATCATCGACCACTTGACTCTCAGATGCATGCAGGTGCACACTTTCATCACAATCTTAAGAGAATTAAAATGGCCACTATTTCCTGGGCACGTGAAAAAAGGGTGACTGATGATCAGACTTTGCAGACTGCTGAGCTGAATATTGATAGGATTCTGAATAGTCTGGGCATGGGATTTTTGGATGATCAGCAGAAAGGGGAGCTGTTGGAGTGGGAGAGACGCAGGAATGTGATTTTGTGCGAGCGAGAAGAGCTGTGGAGAATGAAAAGTAGGGCGATCTGGCTTTAGTGCGGTGACGAGAATACCAAATTTTTTCAAACGTATGCTAAGGGGAGAAAATTCACAAACTCAATTTGGGAATTATCTTCTGAAGCAGGGGAACAGGTTTCCAGCTTTGATGGATTAGCGGATTTGGGTGTTAGACATTTTGGAGATTTATTCACAGCACAACCTGGAGTCTCCATTGCTGAGATTATGCGGGTGACTCAGCTTTTTCCTCGTTTTGTGGGGGAGGAAGATAATAGACTGTTGATGGAGGAGGTGACGCCGAACGAGCTCTCGTTGGTAATGCAATCCTTTCAAAAGGATAAAAGCCCGGGGCCAGATGGCTGGCCTATAGAATTCTTCTTAGGATTCTTTGATTTCTTCGGGGAGGAATTATTGAATGTGGCGGAAGAATCGAGAAAGGCTGGATTTATCCATGGACCGTTCAACTCCACCTTTTTAGCTCTTATACCGAAGAAGGACAAGCCTGATAGCTTTGATGAATTCAGACCTATTTCTCTCTGCAATTGTATTTATAAGATCATCTCTAAGGTTATGGCAAGGAGACTTAAGAATATTCTGTCTAAGCATATTTCTTGTGAGCAATTTGGATTCTTGGAAGGCCGCCAAATACATGAGGCCATTGGCGTTGCACAGGAAGGATTACACACTCTGAAAGTGCAGAAGCAGAAGGGTGTTGTGATTAAGATTGATCTTTCCAAAGAATTTGATAGGGTTAGCTGGCTTTATATTCGAATGCTTCTAACTCATCTGGGGTTCTGCTACGAATTTATTAGATGGATTATGGCCTGTCTCACTACGGTTAGCTTTGCTGTTCTGATCAATGGTTCTACTAGTCCATTCTTCCAGGCGGGCAGGGGGCTACGACAGGGATGTCCCCTCTCTCCGCTGCTGTTTCTCCTTGTTGCTGAAGGACTCAGTCGTTTTATTCTGCATGCAAAAGCTGATGGTTCCTTTCGGGGCATATCCATTTCTCAGGTATTGTTTATTACACATCTCCTTTTTGTCGATGACATTCTGATATTTTGTGATGGCTCGCGACTGGCTATTGATAAGGTGGTAGAAGGTCTCCAATTAGTGCAAGTTGCAGTGGGTATGCTCGTGAATATTGATAAATCCACTATCACATGCTCGAATTTAACCGAGCAGGAGATTCATTGTATGGCTAACAAACTACCATTTAGGACTTTGGATATTGATGATGGATTAAAGTACCTTGGCTTTCACTTGAAACCGAATGCTTACCTGAAGGCTGACTGGCACTGGTTAATAGCAAAATTAGAACAACGTCTACATGGATGGAGTCATAAATGGCTCTCTCGGGCTGGGAGGCTTGTCCTGGTTAAATCTGTTTTGGAAGCAATTCCGGTGTATTGGATGTCTCTTGCTTGGATACCCATAGGAGTACTGGAGCAAATCCGGAGATTGTGTTTTGCCTTTCTTTGGAAGGGATTGAGTGAGCATCGAGCTTTGGTGTGGGTCAGATGGGAAAAAATTGCTATCCCAAAAGCATTGGGAGGCTGGGGGTTAAAGAATATTTTTCTGTTTGCAAAAGCCTTGGGGGCCAAAGTGTCATGGCGACTTATACATACACAGAGTCTCTGGACAAGAGTGGTATATCATAAATATATTGCCCCTCTTACTCTTCTCGAATGGATTAGGCTGGGCAATAAGTCGAGGGCAAATTGCTCTGTGGTCTGGAAAGCAGTGGTGCAACATTTCTCTTTGGTCGGTTCTGGATTAGTGTGGCGGATTGGCAATGGGCGTCTACTTCGTATTGGACTGGACCCTTGGGTTGGCTGTAGGGGAGGTCATGTCCTTTCTGTGGAATTGAGGAATTTTTTGGCTGCTAGAGGTTGTCATTTTCTGGCTAACATAGAGGATCCGGGATCATCTACTCTATGGCAACAGGGGTGGATCCATGCACAGCAACTTGAGATCTCTGGTGATCTGTAGGGGGCTTGGGAGGATTATCTGCGGATTTTAAGAATTTCTAATATTCGACTGACTAATAGGGAGGATGAACTTATCTGGGATCACCATCCCTCGGGATTATACACACCTAAAAATGGATATATCCAGCTAAATGTGGAAGCACATAACAGAAATTTGGTGTGGTGGTGGAAATATTTGTGGAAGTTAAGGTGCCCGGGTAAAGCAAAATTACTCTTCTGGGCAATACTAGAAAATAAGGCTCCTACCTAGGACATTTTGCAAAAACGTTTCCTACAGGGTCCGGGGATCTGTCCTCTTTGTAGGGAAGCGGAAGAGACCATAGCTCATCTTTTTGTTCAATGTCGGTTTTCACAGGTAGTTTGGGATGAAATCAGCAGATCTTTGGATTTTCAGGTGAGATGGAGGGGAGAGAGCGTACTGGAAGCGTTCCAGCTGTGGTGGTCTTTTCAAAAATCCTCTTCCATTCGGGCAGTCCCGTGTATTTTTGCATGGGGCATTTGGATTACCAGAAACGTGCTGATTTTTCAAGAACGAAGGGTTCCGTTGGCGTCTGTTGTGGCTCAAGCGCTGGCGGTTATACATCAATACGAGGCTCCTGTCCTGATGAGTTGCACACGACCTGTGCGGATTGAACAGATTGACACTACTATGCCGTGGGCATTTTTTGATGGTGCCTCTTTGGACCATCAATCGGTGTGTGGTGGGGGAGGTGTCCTCTACAAAATAGCGTCCCATTACTTCCATCTCGTGGCTGGTCTGGGGAGAGGATCAAATAACTATGCAGAACTTATGTCACTTAAACTGCTGATGTTATTTGCACTTGAACAAGGATGTATATCTCTACAGATTTTCGGCGACTCCCTGTTAGTAATCAACTGGGCAAAGGAGATCTCATTTTGTCATGTGATGGTACTATTACCCATCTTGGAGGAGGTGATCCGGTTAAAGCAGTCCTTTAACCACATTTCTTTTACACACGTTTACAGGGAGAGGAATGGGCTGGCAGATCAGCTCTCCAAGGAAGCTACGCAGCAGGATATAGCATTTGGCACTTGGAGGATTACTAATCATTCACCGGGCGGCACTTTCAGCTATTACCACAGATCTTTTCTTGATGATATTGAGGCACAGCATTGAGCAACAGCAGAGCTTTTGTTGATCAATGATTTCTTCCATTTCTGTTACAATATTCGATCTTTTGTAATAGGATATATGTGTGTTGTATGGACAGTAGTAGCAGTTTTTTGTATGGGACATCAGATATGATGATAATATGGGACAGTAAATATGTGACAATGTAGGGATCTCAGTGATTCTACTACATGTGCAGAATGTAATTTTATTCATCTATTTGAAATAAAATTACGATTTTTTCCGAGGAAAAAAAAATGAAAATATAATATATAATACAAGTGATATTATATAATTTATATGTGAAATATTTAATTTTCAATTATTTATATTATAACTTAATTAAATAGGATATTTAAGTTTTAATGATTTAATTATTTTTAAGTAGTGTGTTATTATTAAATAAATTTTAGTTTACATAAACAATAATTATGGTGAAATTTTCATTAGAAAATTTGTTATAAAACAAAGTATCTTTATCCCACACCACAATTATATAAAGAAATGTATACAATAACATATTCTTAATCTACTAAAAAAAATCATCTAATTAATCTAAATCTTTCATATATAGTATCCATCCATATTAGGTTACTCAAAATGCTATTAACCCTCTTTATTAAAGCATAGTTAATAAGAGAAACAAATCTAAAATTTAGAGAATATTGATTGAATTCTTTAAAATATATATAATTTTTATATGTAAAATGTTAATTTTAAATATTTTATAGATGGTTTGAAAATTGTGATCTTTCACCATGTGGTATGATTGTATTGTATTTTCAGCCAACAATCAATATGACCTTGTTGATATTGTCTTTTTCAACATGAAGAACAAGGAATCTACAAAATAATATCTTCTTAAACAAGTCTGATCGAGTAAAAAAATCATCAAAATTGATTATGATGTTCCAAATATATCATCATTAATAGGTTATTCAGTGCACCAAAAGGTCACCAACGCCTTTTATTAAAGCATAGTTAATAAGATAACAAATCTAAAAGTTGGCTAGCACATGCAGATTACAAGAAGGGGGGGGGGGGAGCGTTGCTAGGAGGTACCATCCTCTGTTAAGGAAACACATTTAAGAGGTGTCAAGAAAAAGGCATGGGGGAGATTTGTTGTGTTCAACACTCTTGACAATGCCAAGGAGGTTGCGATGTAAGCCCTTTCATTTCTATAATGCTAAATGTAGTTGTATGTGACATCCAAAATTTTGATGGATTCCATATCATGACCATCCACAACACTTATGTTCCATGATCCTTGACAATGTGAGATGAGGGGCACATGCTTTTGCTCAAGGATGTTTATCTAGTCATGGATGATAAGATCCACATTGAAAGATGCTTGAGTAATGCATAGTTGATTAGCGACACCCACAATTAAATCTAGTAGGAAAGAGATGGCAATGATGTTAATTTGAATTGTTGCATTGGCCTTTCCATCCAATCCCAATGCCAATCCTTGTGTTTAATAAAAATTCTTAGTTTATTCTTCAAACAATACTAGTGGTGATTCTAATGGAGAGATGGGATTGGACAATGTGAAGATATTCATCTTCCAAAGGAGGAGGATGAAGTGAGCTTTTACATTTAGATACCAAAAACACAATTCACATAATCTTACTATTATTAGCATAGGAATATAACCTATGTCATCCTAGTTTACTCATAGGGACGTAGAATCAATTAGAATTCAAATAAGGGCAAAAAAGCATATTTCTTAAGAATAGTTAATAAAAATGATGGTGTGCATTTGTTAAATTTATTTGAATAAATCTAAAGGAGGAGATGATAGGAGATTTTTAAATTTGTAGAAACTATTTTATTATGCAAGAGCATTAGAGGTACAGGCTAGCAATATTCAGTTTGAGAACACCAAGGATGGCATGGGCATGCAAACCAAGAATGGTTTGGAGTCCAAGACAAATGATAAATGTGAGAGGATCACTGATAGATAACTCAAAGAATGGTAAATTCACAAAGGGTATGAAAATAGTTTCAAAGAGAGAAGGTCTGAATATATCAAGTATCGAGAATACAAGGAGTCTTCTACATATTAATAGGTTGTCAAAATGAAGGATGCATGCATCAAAGGTAACATTAATTTGGATGTCACCGCATAAGAATGAAGATATTAGAATCATATAAGACAAAGTACGTGTTGTGAAAGGCATTAAGGATTGGTGGACTAAAGAGAATCTAATAGAGGTAGTTTGCATGTTGAATGGCTTCAAAATAAAGGAATCATCGAGATGATGAAAATAGGCACATGATAGATCATAGGACAATGATGGTTAAGTGAATGATCACTAAAGTGGATTGGGATCTAAGGAAATATGGCAATAGAAAAGGGCTATGAAGATAAGTGATATTGTAGGACATGAGTAGTGGCCAAAAAGAAAATAATGCATGGTAAGAAGAGGACACCTAGTAAAAATGAAAAGTTCAAGAGTTTCAGAGATTTCATGGAGTATGAAAAAGGAAACTTCTTGAAATATGCTAGATCATAACACATGCATGAAATGGAAGTGAATTGTTAATCCCAATGGAAGATGTTGGTCTTGACAACACTAAGGATGCATGCAAATTTTTCATTAGAAAATGTTATTGAAGGATGAAGAAAGGACGAGCATTGAAACAATAGACACACAGATTAGGAATGACCATCAAGATAATGACAAATATGAAGATTCATGGGGAGAAGGTGGATCATTTTAAGTAGCAAAAAAACAAGAGGAAAGAATTAAGGAAGCAAATAGCCACAAGGAATTGTTACATATAAGCAAAGTTAATTAATAGAAGGCACAAAGAGATAGAGGTCAACAAGCTCAAAACCAAAGAAGGACCGTAGAGCCTTTGTAAGCTACCATGGCATTTTCCATGGCATCAATGAGTGGTGGTAGTGGTAGATGGAACCCACAACTATATTAGAATATTGGAAGTTAGTCTACTAAATAAAATTTAAATGGTCGATTTTAAGGGATAAGTTCCCAATGTATGTAATTTGTAATTGTATCCATGTATTAATGAAACAACGGGAGATGATCTCCATATTCTTGTGAATTTGCATGTGTTCGCAAGTCCAATTATGAATGCCTTGAGCATTAAATGAAAGTGAAGAGATGTTTTATTATGTGTATGGGTAACTTTGCTATTGAATTAACCTTTGAATGCCAACTATATTTTTTAAAGAGTAATAATCATTGAATCCCATGGTTGAAAAATTGTTTTAAATACCCTTGGGTAGTATTCCAAGAGAAATATTGATGCCTTTAAGGTTTTGAAGGTGTGTTGCAGGGAAGCGTTGTTTATATGAGAGTTTGTTCATCATCAATTGAGTTGGTATGAGTTTTTGGCTTGCCATGATCTCTTGCATAAGTGATATCATAAATGGTAACAACTATGGGACAAGGAAGATAAGCCTTGCAGAATGAGATGTTGAAAGAGGAGAATGTTGCAAAGAGAATGAATATGAGAAAGGTGGGAGAAATATGAACGAGATGACAAAGGTTGCGAAAGAGTGAAGACTACAAGAAAACAATGGTGAATTTCATTGAGTGAGTGAAGACTCTATATCTCATCCCGTGATTTAATTTTGCTTTTTATCTCAGAGAAATGAGGTCTTGTAGTCTTCATCAAATGTTCACAAATGCAATAGAACTATAAAATAATTTACAGGCTTGTGGAAAATTAACTAGTCAAAGGGTTAACAAAGATCAAATACTGAAGAAGTAGAGAGATGTACAACAACAAATAAATGCAAACACTATTCTATCCTCTGATCTCAAAAGCATAATTATGTTGAAGTTTTCAAAGATGTTGAAGGCATCTTATTGTATTCCTTTTCAATTTCATTTGAATCACAACAAAATGTGTTTGGTATCATCCAAGAAGCACAAATAATACAAACTCAACTCACACATCTTGATCAATACGAAGAGCTTGATGTTAATGAGAAATTGTTCTTTCACAATTTTTATGATCATGTAGAGCCTACAATACTTTTTGTTAGAGAATTGGATCAAAGAACAATGGCATAAAATAAGACGCATAATAAAATACATAAACACAATACAAGAGAGGGACTAATATACATGGTTCACCCAATATGGGCTACATCCATGAAGAAATTGCTAGTTCTTTTATTATTCCATATAGTAAATGAAGGAATACAACCCGCATCACATCCACTGCAACTTCCTCTTCACTCTCACACAATTATAGAGATATTTACAATACTACAATACACAACCGTATTACAATGCCCTTTTGAGAATTGGTTGTCATTGCTGTCAACTAAAGATGATGTCAAGTGTTTGACCATCATCCAATGTCAAAGAGGATGTCAACTAATTTAGTATGAGGCATGGATATTAGCACGAGTCAAAGTGGATACAGAAGTCCAACATAAATATGAGGAAGCCACTTTGAGGAAGTCTATTGCGCATGATGTAGAAAGCTTGAACATTATAAGCATATGTGCAAGAAGTGAAGGTGACAGATATGCACCTTTGGATTATATCCAAAATCATAAACATCTGAAGAGGACAAGAAGCATATATGTGCAAGATGATTGATCAGACATGGATGCCAATATGAAAAAAGTATATCTAGTTACTGCATCCATTCTGTTTGAAGATGTTTACAATGTCTTGAAGCTTATCTATAAGAAAAGATGTCAATTAAGGATGCATTAAGCATGTAACTTTGGAATATATCTAAGAGGTGTATTCATGTATAAGATATCAAGGATACAGTGTACATGAGCTAGTCTGAAGAAGTACATAAGATGAGACTTCATATAGATCCAAAAGGTACTCCATGATGATACAGTTCAAGAAGGAACACAAACAATGTACTCTACATCATGAAGTCCTTGCATAGACATCGAGTCCACCAAGTCGTACTCTACCATGTCAGAAAATTCAAAGGAGTTGGTTTCTCATTCCATAAGAGGGAATGAAACTCTAGATCAAAAGCGAAAACATAATCCAATACAACACCTCTTTGTTGGAATGATGGATGAATCTTATACAATGCATGATGTGCACATTTTTCCCACGGAAAATCGTTTCTATTGCAACACTTGTGCATTGCTATAGCGACAAACATGACCCCATTTTTTGTGGAAAAATTTTCGTTGTTGTAGCAACACTTTAAAAGGTTTGTCGCTATGGCGACATGAAAGATATGAAACGTGGCGTGTGTGGATTATGTTTAAAAAATCAAACAACGTCGCTATAGAGACCTTAAACCGTTGTTATAGCAACAAATTCTCGTCACTATAGTGACAAAACACACTTACTATTTGTTTACCCGACAACGCTTTGTCGTGGCTATAGGAATGAGTAACTGTCGCTATAGCCACAGTTACTCGTCGTTATATCAACAGCTACTCGTCCCTATAGCGACGGTAAGCAATTAATACTAGTTCATCCAATACGGAGTTTCCATGGCTATAGCAACGGAATGTTCATTGCTATAGCCAAGCAACCATTGCTATAGAGATGGTTGCTTGGAGCACCAAACGATGGATTTTCTATGCAAGCGACGAACATTCCATCGCTTGTATTGCAAATCCATAAGTAAGTGCTTGACAGAACATCGCTATAGCGACGAACATTCCATCGCTATTGCCATGGAAAAGCATTAACGAATGAACCAATATTAAGTGCTTTCCATCGCTATAGCGACGAGTATGAGTTAAAAAAAAAAATCAAATGGTGGGAGGGCGTTTGAATAAGGGTATAATTCGTAGTCTATTTCGAAACTACAAGAGAATCTTCTCAGATACCGCTAGCATATAAGACAAAACTTCATCGCATAGAATCCATTTGGATCATTAGGAGCAGGGTTGGAATTTAACTGGAATCTTACCTGTGCTACTATTTCTTTTTAGGTTTTGAGGTTTACCATTTCCCTTCATTGAACGTTTTACTTAAATATATACCTGTCAATAATAATGTTTTAATGTTGTAATTTGGAAGTATAAAATGACCTAAATAGGGATCAAGGACAACCAACCATGTGTATTCATATTTCTTTTTGCAAATATACTCAAGAAATAGAAGCATAACGTGCAACTTATGTTTAGGGAATTTAAACAAACTCATGTATTGTCTAGCCAACAAGAGAATTGAAAATCAAACAAATTAAATGACTACAGGAATACAGGAATATTTGATGAAGGAGAAGATGAGAATCTTGTGTTGAAAGCAATGAAAATATGTGCTTAGCTTTGGTAGTTACTATTCAGCTGCTAAGTATTGGAGATATCTTTGGTAAATGCATTCCATATCAAGCAACATCTTTGGCTGGTTAATTAGAGAGACGTGAAGGTCATCACAAGCAACCATTACAGGGAAGTGCATTTGGTGACAGTTGCTCAGTCCCTCACTCTAGCATGAATCCAAGCGTGGCTTTAACATTTCAAACTGAGCACAACCCTCTTTAATCACCCACCTCCAAAAAAAATAGCTACTCTCTTCCCAAAAAGGCTTCTCAGATAAGATAAATGGAATCCCAAAGGCAAAAGGCAATGTCGTTGATCCAAATCCTTGATAGTGGAAACAAGATTGCCAAAGGATTTCCAAGTGGAAGTGAGAAATTTGTTGGCTTCTTTGATAGTTATCAAAGGTGGAGGTCATGCAAAAGAAACTGAAACAAGGACCTGAGTTGACTCCTCGATTGTGTGCTTAGGAACATGAATGCTAAAGTGAGACGCTGCTTCATCTAAATTCTCTTACCCTCTATTTATTTCCTTCAACTATCAATCAACATAATTTGTTGAAGTACTTCAGAAATAGCCTTTGATTAGATGACAGTGGCCGACTAATCCTAGGGTAAAGTGTTAGCTCTGGCTAGAAGGCCCTCTATTTGATATTATTCAGAATGTCTAAAGATCTGGTAACTCGTTCTATGTTTACAGGTTGAAGGGCATATTTCAAAGAAAACAATTGGCCTCCGAATATAATTATTTTGTCACTTTTTAATTGTTATAAAAGAGAGTTTTTTTACTGGAAACTAAAAAAAATCATGTAAAAACATAAAAAAGATTCTATTCGGTTTCACTATAGTTGTAGTTACAAGATTATTCCCAGCTTGACTGTATTTGTATGCCACTGCAAAAGATACTCAAATGCTTTAATTTAATACCATTTAAACTAAATAATTGACTGACCTCCCTGTTGATCCAAACGTTTTGGTGTAGTGTGTCAAAGCTCGAGTATTGTCCTTTGAGGGCACAACCATACAAATTCATAAGCTATATGAGTTTACATCCTTGCATGCAGTCACCTGCAACATATCATGCCATTCCCTGGATGCATGGTCATGATCATCACAGCAAGTATGGTACCCATTGCTAAGAGGCTCATGTGGATTCACTCACCCACCCATTTCCATTTGAGAATTTAACCACATTACTTATAAAGCTAATTACATCGGCCTTCCACTAGCTCATGAAGATTCCAATCAATATGACTCGGTTTTAGCTTAGCTGAGATTGTTGAAAACGTTCAAGCTCAGCTCAGAGGATTTTTTTGGTATGAAATTGGACCATGCAAGGAAAGGAACCCCCATATGGAGATAACACTATCTTAAATCTCACCTGGTTTATAGCTCTGAATAGAAGGCCCTCTGTTTGATATTATTCAGAATGTCTAAAGATCTGGTAACCCGTTCCATCTTTATAGGTTGAAGGGCATATTTCAAAGAATACAATTGGCCTCCGAATATAACTATTTTGTCACTTTTTAATTGTTATAAAAGAGAGATTTTTTACTACAAACTAAAACAAATCAGGTAAAAACATAAAAAAATCTTCTATTCGGTTTCACTATAGTTGTAGTTACAAGATTATTCTCAGCTTGACTGTATTTTTAATCCACTGCAAAAGATACTCAAATGCTTTAATTTAATACCATTTAAACTAAATAATTGACTGACCTCCCTATCGATCCAAATGTTTTGGTGTAGTGTGTCAAATCTTGAGTACTGTCCTTTGAGGGCACATCCATAACAATGCATAATCTATATGAGTTTACATCCTCGCCTACAGTCACCTGCAGCATATCATGCCATTCCCTGGATGCATGGTCATGATCAACACAGCAAGTATGGTACCCATTGCTAAGAGGCTCATGTGGATTCACTCACCCACCCATTTCCATTTGTGAATTTAACCACATTACTTATAAAGCTAATTACCTCGGCCTTCCACTAGCTCATGAAGATTCCAATCAATATGACTTGGTTTTAGCTTTAGCCGAGATTGTTGAAAACGTTCAAGCTCAGCTCAGAGGATTTTTTTGGTATGAAACTGGACCGTGCAAGGAAAGGAACCCCCATATGGAGATAACATTATCTTAAATCTCGCCTGGTTTTAGTTCTGTTATATGCTACAGACAAAAACACACACTTGGAAGTTATCTGGCGTTGCCGTGGAGATGACCGTGACTGTGACCGTAAACGCGAACCCGTATGTGTTTGTGCATGTACATGTAGCAGAAGAGGAAATTGAGTGGAGAATGTGACGACGATTCAGCGAAGAGATATGATCAGAATTTCCAGATCTCTTTATCATTAATGATATGATCTAACCAATGAATGCATACGTACACAATATATTTCTGCCCCCGCCCTACTCCTACTCCTGCTAGCATATATAATGACGTTTTCATAAAATCCTAAACCGTCACAACGACGTCAAATAAAAAAATTTAATTGTCTTGCAAAACATGTTTAGTAATTTTTTCCCCGTATTTGACGGGAAAAATGTCTGAAAACGGGAAAATGTCAGTCAAATTCCATCTCTGATTAGGAGACACAAGAAAATAATCCAAGCAACAAAATAAATATATTTAAGGTTAAATTAAAATATGTCCAACTTTTTATATTTTTCTGCTTCATGGCTTTGCTCCATATTATTTTAGTATGTCCAACTTTTTTTTTTAAGACTTACTCTTGAAACTTCATCTTGAACCTCTGCTCCATAGCCTTAACAATCCTAAGAAGAGTCAACCTAAAGTGGGAGGAAGAACTACTGAAGTTACAATGGACAACCTTCCTAAATTACATAAATCTATCACCTTGATGCTTGGGATTTTATACTTTTGTGTGTGCTAGATTTTGTTATAACATGCCCATTCTATCATTACAATGTACAATTCTTAGCCATATTATTTCTCATGGAGACAAGTGTTTCATTTTCCCTATGTGATAGACAATGGCTTATAATATCAATAGCATTGGAATCTTGTTTCAAAAGAACCTATCTAGTTGGTGCCAAATAAAAACAACATAATGAGCAAGCTTATTAGCATGTATCATCAAGACAGAGGTCCAATCTATCATTTCCGACTTGTTATAGTAGTAAGAAGCCTGCATTGAAGGCTCAATGCAAACTAACATAAATAACACAGGCCATCTCTTCAACTATTGGATTCCAAACAAAAATATATGTAGGTTGGAAAGCTTGAAGCTTCCTACATTGACATAAATTGCCTTCATCTCAACAACACCTACCTACAACCTACCAAATTGTATGGGATAACTCTTGATTCCTCATGGAAGCCCATTCATGCCTTAAAGACATTCATTAAAAATAAACGAAAACACATTAACAATAATTCATGACACCCATGGTAGAGAAAATTAAGTAAAAATATAAAAATTATAATATTACATGTTTATATATGCTACATATACAATTTGCATACCTGGACGATTTCTGTTATATTCCAACTTCCATAGGTGAGGTGTCATCCTTCATGGTTTCTTTCCATTCTCTTCTTTACCATTGAATTTTTTTTTTTCGGTAGTTCGATACCTATGGTTCTTAGGGAGGAAGTGCCTGTACTCATTGAACACCTCCTTTGCTAAAATTCTTGAATGACGATATTTTATCCTAGGACCACATATTGGACATGCAAATTTTCCCTTTGTTTGAAGACATGCAAGATATATGTATTAATGTTATAGCATCAAAAGATTTTTTTTTTTTTAAATGCATGTTTTTTACCTTAAAAACATATA
This sequence comes from Larix kaempferi, assembly GCA_027924585.1. Lineage (NCBI taxonomy): Eukaryota > Viridiplantae > Streptophyta > Pinopsida > Pinales > Pinaceae > Larix > Larix kaempferi. Next base: position 8,499,581 of record BSBM01000602.1, read on the forward strand.
GTTTAACGACATGCAATAGAAAGTTACATACCACAAAAATGTGTTAACCCGGGAGCATCATGAATTTCCATGCAAGTATTCCATGGAACAAAAATTGTTTATGCCCTATTGGTTTGGAGATGTCATACATAGTGATTCCAACCCATAACTTCAATAGTTCATTGATAAGAGGCTCAATATATACATTCATATCTTTAACTTGGTACTTATCTAATTGATCATTCACATACAATATTGCTATTTAGTTATGTGTCCCAATATATAAAAGGTGTTCTCATGCAACAATTAAACAAATAAATTAATGAAATAATATAATTACTTTCAAAAACATACCTGGAATAATCATTGCCAACATTGTGTGCTCTCTCTTTATCGTCATCCAAGGAGGTAGGTTATTGTTTATGACGAAAACAGGCCACACTGAGTAAGTAGAAAAAGCTTACCAAATGGATTGAAACCATTAGTTTCCAATGAAATTCTAACATTACGAGGTTCATCTTTAAAAATTGACCATTTTTCTTCGATGTTCTTCAATGCAGAACCATCTGTAGGCATTCGAAGAACACCATCTTCACTTTTTTTCTTCGCATGGTAATCCATAAACTATGCTATACTTTGGCACCTGAATAGTCATTGGAAACGTGGAATTATGGGAATATAACGAAGAAATTTGCGAGGCACCTCTTTTGTTATTTGATCAGTTCAATATCTACTAATTTCACAGTGTGGGAATTTGTTTTCTGATGCATATTGTCCATAATATATAATATGATCATTAGGACATGCATCAATAGCTTGATACTCCATTCCAATTTCTTTCATAATCAAGAATACCTCTCGACATGTGTGTGGACAAGAAGAGGACAAGAAGCATATATGTGCAAGATGATTGAACAAACATGGATGCCAATCTGAAAAATTATATCTAGTTACTGCATCCATTAGGTCTGAAGATGTTTACAATGTCTTGAAGCTTATCTATAAGGAAAGATGTGAATCAAGGATGCATTAAGCATGTAACTTTGGAGTATATCTAAGAGGTGTATTCATGTAGAAGATATCAAGGAGATAGTCTACATGAGCCAGTCTGAAGAAGAACATAAGATGACACTTCATACAGATCCAAAAGGATACTCCATGATGATACAATTCAAGAAGGAACACAAACAATGTACTCTACACCATGAAGTCCTTGCGCAGACATTGAGTCCACCAAGTCATACTCTACCATGTCAGAAAATGAAAAGGAGTTGGTTTCTCATTCCATAAGAGGGAGTGAAACTCTAGATCAAAAGCGAAAACATAATCCAATACAACACCTCTTTGTTGGAATGATGGAAGAATATTATACAGTGCATGGATAAATTTACCATGAAAATTAGATATAGTCTCATCTTCTCTTTTCTTAATGTGAGAGAGCTCCACCATCAAGGATTCATATCTTGCATCCATTGTATGTACTCAATATCCATTAACAATCATGATCCATCCACATATGGAGTTGCTAGGGAAGACTCGGGTGGTCTACCGTTGTGTTCCAAAATAGATATCCAAGTTTATCAAGGCCTAAAATTGTGCCTTGTGCAGGTTCAACTCATGGATATATTCATTGTTTGTTTGGTGTGATAAAACCCTACATCAATGGAGTTTCCAAGTGAGATAAGAAAAATATAAAGTAGATAAAGAAAACCTCACCAATGTCATTTTGATTTCCTAGAATTGACAAAGTCCTCGGCAATAACACCAATTTGTTATAACACAAATCTGCACTAGTAAGCCCAGTACATAAAAAACATTCAAGTCACCCACCCATGTCACCACTAGATGCCTCTCTGTTTAAACTAGTGGTTTTCACAAGGGGATGTCCCTAAAAGGTGCATGCTACCATCTAATCAATAAATCTACACAAAATCCAAGATGATCAACACAAAAGAAACACTCTCTTGGGTTGTCCCTAAACAATCAAGAGTGAGGGTAACTTTCAAATGGTTGGGATTAAATTCTAAAGATAGTTGCAAAAACGAATTGAAGGAAATGAGTGGAATGAATGTGTTCCTTGGGTGAAAGAAATTCAAAATAAGTGCATTGTTAGCTACCAAAACACTGTAAACAACTTAATCTATAACAACTTAGAGATTCAAAGAGTTAGAACAAATAATAATTGTACCAAATCACACATAACCCAATATATTGATTGCATCATAGTGATTCATGGGTGACAAGTTGCCATGGATCTCCTTGCTTGCAATTTAGGTAGCAGTCTAAAGCTGTGGAGATGGACAAGTGAAGAGTTGTCCACTACCACAAATTGTCTAGAGAAATTAATATACCACCCTTCCTCTTGTTCTTAAATATGTATATATAGAACCTCAATTCATACTAGTTGCTTTCGAAAGAGGAAATAAACTCATTAAGGAAAAATCTCAACATGTAGACTAGGCAAGATCTCCTTTTTTGCTTTTGGAATGTTTTTCCCTTGTTGTTTGACCTTTTTATTGTTTTAGGATGTTTTTTCTACTTTCTTTGTAACATCTTTATACCTCACTATTTCTTTGCATGCAAGGATAATATTCAAAAGTTAAAATCAAGCTTTTAGATTTTTAACAAACGATGAAAAATGCGAAATATACCCAAGACGTCAAACTAGGTTTTGGAGTGGTCAAATTTAGCATATGGAATAAAGGTTTGGAAATTAGCTTGGTAAGAATGGCCACCGGGGAAAATTTTAAGGATCCATAATTTTCTCAAAGTGTAGAAACCTTGGCGAATCTTACTAATTCTTAAATTTGCAGCCATAAAATGTTTGGCAATTTTCTTTAAAAAATATTCAAATTTCTAAGGATTTTATATAGTTTTTTGGATAATTTTGGCGATTTTTAGAGGAAAAAAATATTGTCCCATGGAATTTTGGTGAATCATCTTTGAAAAAAAGGCAGATTGGAGATTTTTGTTTTGGAAAAAAGTTTGAAAAATAGCCCATGGACTAAATTTCACCCCTAAAATTTTCGTTGATGGCCACTACACATAACAATTCAAATTAGTGTTTTGGAAATCATTTTACTGGGTTTTGGCATAACATAATTTTGTAACCTCATTCAAATGGAAACCTTTCAACAAGTTGTTGCTTGACTCTTTTTTTTAAGGATACTTTTTTTGCTTTCTTTTTAATAACAACATCTTTATACCTTTTACCATTTCTTTGCATGAAAGGACAATATTCAAAATTCAAAATCAATCTTTTAAGCTTTTAACAAACAATGAAAAATGCCAAATATACCCAAGAGGTCAAACTAGATTTTGGAGTGGTCAAATTTAGAATATGGGATCAACGTTTGGAAAGTCAAGCTTTGTAAAAATGGCCACTAAACGTAACAATTCAAATTAGGGTTTTGAAAAATAGTTTTAGGGTTTTAGAATAACTTAATTTAATAACCTCATTCAAATAGAAACCTTCCAACAAGATGCCATGTGTCACACTAAGGAACCATCCACCCACTCAAGTCTATTATTGACTCATCACTCTTTCACCATCGAGACCTTGAACCATGCCATCATTGCTTGCTTGGAACCATTTCATTTAACCTGTAACTTCCCAACATATAAAATGTTTATTATAGATGTGCCCAAAAATAGACTTTATCAAAAACCAAAAACCAAAAAATCAAGAAAGAGTGATTTTGAAGGAAATAGTGTCAATCTAGATTCTTGCAAAAAAGGAAAAAAAAAATGAAAAAAGAAAAATCAGTCTCACTGGACTTGCATTTTTACAAGAAGCATGAATGTATGGATATCAATGTCACATTTCCCCCTTGATCTAGGGGTCTTGGGAAAAGAAACTACTAAAGTTAGTAGTCTTCGACTTAGTTGGATGTGGAAAGAACTATGAGCAACACGTCCTTATTTTAAATTTAATTTCTCTCTATCTCCCTTGGATCAATAAACTACAAAGACATGCATTTTTTTATTTAACCCTAATTGGATGATGGATTGTGCTTTGAATTCTCAACCCATCATGCTCCCCCATCATTGATGAGAAATCATTTTACATTGTGAAATCCCTTTAATGGATGCATAGCTGACGATTTTTTAGACATCCAGAGATAGTGTGCTTATCCAAATATAGAATTAGCACTGGCATTTGATGGATTTTATGCAATTCAATGTGATGGATCATCATTTAATGCTAAAAAATAACATGATTATTGAATCGAGTTGAGTTCAAGTAGAATATCATATTTATTTCCATTACTTGTTTCAATCCATGCCTTGTGCATTCCCTCACCTCCTCCTTATCTCAAGGTTGTTTGTTTTGTGACTTAAGGTTGGTCTATATGAGTAAGTTTTGAGCACTTTATGTCAAGTTTCGTTATGCATGTATGTGTCTATGAGTCATGTGTTTTTCCTCTATGTGTTATCCATAATGGATTTGTGTTGTTTGGCATTGAGAGGTGGAGGCATGCCACTGCAAAATGCTCCATCTCCCTCATCTCTCTTCATCTTTGCAACTAACTTTTTAGTAATTCCTCACCAATGTGTTATTTTTGCAATGATCTCCCTATCTCTATCCTCTAATAGCATTCTCTAATTGAATAATTTGTACCCATTGTGCTATATGGGCCATCCTCTTCAGTTGATATTTTAACGCTTCACTTCCATTTCATCCACATGTTTTGATCTAGTGGTTCAGAAATTTCTTTACCTTCTTCCATGATCTCTCTAAAAGTCCCAAATTCCAATCCTTTTATGCCATGTGTCATCGACCTGTGATCTACATTATGCCCCTTCTCATCAACTCAATGAGATCTTTACTTTTATGCCCACCATGCATTATGCATCTATTAGGATCACTTTGGTCCATCGATACTTGACACCTCTCAAACCCATACTTTGTCATATATTGTTCCAATTCCTTTGTGCTTATGTGGTGAGATTCAAGGAGATTTTATCCTTAATGCATCATCCACTTCACCATCCTATAAATATGTTGAATCCCCCTTATTTTCTCAAATCTATCTATACGTTAAGCCTTCTTTCTTTGAAACTATTCATGAGTTCACCATTCTTGGATATATCTCTCGGCAATCCTCTCACACTTATAATTTGTCTTGGAGTCCAAACCATCCTCAATATGTACACTCATGTCATCCTTGGTGTTCTCAAACTCGGTATCAAAGTAACTTCATGATCTTGCATTATAGTCCCTAAGTTAATTAAGAAGCATGTCTTCATTCTTAAGTGGCATACCCTCATCTCAATTGCCACTATGATTCCTCATGTTTATTGTGATAATCTCTTCTTGGACCAATGCTCTTCGATGATCATCACTTCTACCTATCTTTCTACTTGCCAAGTTAGTCTTCACAACATCTTCTTTATACTAGAGTTTCCAATCACTCTTGCAACATCTACCCAAGTCACCATTATTGGTTTCATCTACACTTATTTTCCTTTATATAGTCTTCACTCACTCAATGAAATTCACCATTGTTTTCTTGTAGTCTTCACTCTTCCGCAATCTTTGTCATCTAGTTCATATTTCTCCACCTTTCTCATATTCATTCTCTTTGCAACATTCTCCTTTCTCAACATCTCGTTCTGCAAGGTTTATCTTCCTTGTCCCATAGTTGTTACCATTTATGATATCACTTATGAAAGAGATCATGGCAAGCCCAAAACTCATACCAACTCAATTGATGATGAACAAACTCTCATATAAACAACGCTTCCCTACAACACACCTTCAAAACCTTCAAGGCATCAATATTTCTCTTGGAATACTATCCAAGGGTATTTAAAACAATTTTTCAACCATGGGATTCAATGATTATTACTCTTTAAAAAATATAAGTGGCATTCAAAGGTTAATTCAATAGAAAAATTACCCATACACATAATAAAACATCTCTTCACTTTCATTTAATGCTCAAGGCATTCATAATTGGACTTGCAAACACATGCAAATTAACAAGAATATGGAGATCATCTCCCCTTGTTTCATTAATACATGGATACAATTACAAATTACATACATTGGGAACTTATCCCTTAATATCGACCATTTAAATTTTATTTAGTAGACTAACTTCCAATATTCTAATATAGTTGTGGGTTCCATCTACCACTACCACCACTCATTGATGCCAGGGAAAATGCCATGGTAGCTTACAAAGGCTCTGCGGTCATTCTTTGGTTTTGAGCTTGTTGACCTCTATCTCTTTGTGCCTTCTATTAATTAACTTTGCTTATATGTAACAATTCCTTGTGGCTATTTGCTTCCCTAATTATTTCCTCTTGTTTTTTTGCTACTTAAAATGATCCACCTTCTTCCCATGAATCTTCATATTTGTCATTATCTTGATGGTCATTCCTAATCCATGTGTCTATTGTTTCAATGCTCATCCTTTCTTCCTCCTTCAATAACATTTTCTAATGAAAAATTTGCATGCATCCTTAGTGTTATCAAGACCAACATCTTCCATTGGGATTAACAATTCACTTCCATTTCGTGCATGTGTTATGATCTAGCATATTTCAAGAAGCTTCCTTTTTCATACTCCATGAAATCTCTGAAAGTCTTGAACTCTTCATTTTTACTAGGTGTCCTCTTCTTACCGTGCATTATTTTCTTTTGGCCACTACTCATGTCCTACAATATCACTTATCTTCATAGCCCTTTTCTATTTCCATATTTACTTAGATCCCAATCCACTTCAGTGGTCGTTCACTTAACCATCATAGTCCTATGATCTGCCATGTGCATATTTTCATAATCTCAATGATTCCTTTATTTTGAAGCCATTCAACATGCAAACTACCTCTATTAGATTCTCTTTAGTCCACCAATCCTTAATGCCTTTCACAACATGTACTTTGTCTTATATGATTTTAATATCTTCATTCTTATGTGGTGACATCCAAATTAATGTTACCTTTGATGCATGCATCCTTCATTTTGACAACCTATTAATATGTAGAAGACTCCTTGTATTCTCGATACTTGATATATTCAGGCCTTCTCTCTTTGAAACTTTTTCATACCCTTTGTGAATTTACCATTCTTTGAGTTATCTATCAGTGATCCTCTCACATTTATCATTTGTCTTGGACTCCAAACCATTCTTGGTTTGCATGTTCATGTCATCCTTGGTGTTCTCAAATTGAATATCACTAGCATGTACCTCTAATGCTCTTGCATAATAAAATAGTTTCTACAAATTTAAAAATCTCCTATCATCTCCTCCTCTAGATTTATTCAAATAAATTTAACAAATGCACACCATCATTTTTATTAACTATTCTTAAGAAAAATGTTGTTTTGCCCTTATTTGAATTCTAATTGATTCTACATCCCTATGAGTAAACTAGGATGACATAGGTTATATTCCTATGCTGATAATAGTAAGATTATGTGAATTGTGTTTTTGGTATCTAAATGTAAAAGCTCACTTCATCCTCCTCCTTTGGAAGATGAATATTTTCACATCGTCCAATCCCATCTCTCCATTAGGATCACCACTAGCATTGTTTGAAAAATTAACTAAGAATTTATATTAAACACAAGGATTGGCATTGGGATTGGATGGAAAGGTCAATGCAACAATTCAAATTAACATCATTGCCATCTCTTTCCTACTAGATTTAATTGTGGGTGTCGCTAATCAACTATGCATTACTCAAGCATCTTTCAATGTGGATCTTATCATCCATGACTTGATAAACATCCTTGAGCAAAAGCACGTGCCCCTCATCTCACATTCTCAAGGATCATGGATCATAAGTGTTGTGGATGGTCATGATATGGAATCCAACAAAATGATTTTGGATGTCGCATACAACTACGTTTAGCATTATAGAAATGAAAGGGCTTACATGGCAACCTCCTTGGCATTGTCAAGAGTGTTGAACACAACAAATCTCCCTCGTGCCTTTTTCTTGACACCTCTTAAATGTGTTTCCTTAACAAAGGATGGTACCTCCTAGCAACGTTCACCCCCATCTGTAGATCCCCCCATTCTTGTAATCTGCATGTGCTATTAAATCATTAAAACTTAAATATCCTATTTAAGTAAATTATAACATAAATAATTGAAAATAAAATATTTCACATATAAATTATATAATATCACTTGTATTATATATTATATTTTCATTTCTTAATGTTAATATTAAAAGTATTATAGATTGTATACCTCAAACTCAATAATCAAATAATTTAAAAAAAAAATTATATGAAAAAATTTCAAACAACACTGATGTAGATAACTATATATTAAATTAATCTTTATAATTAAATTTGTATTTTCTATCAAATAGTTATGTCCTCTACCTATATACACAATCATATTACATATATTTTTAATTTTTAATTTATTAAATTAAACCTAAAATATTAGATTGGATTATATTTTTAAATTTTATAGAATTTTAGATTTGATTATATTTTTAAATTTTATAGAATATTAAATTTGAATTATATCCAAAATTTAGTATATCCCAAATTTGAATCCAGATGTGTGAGAGAGATCTTACCTTCATTTACACGTTGGAAATAGTGTCAAGAAAAGCATCCTTAGTTGGGATCTTTTCGTAACAGATCAATTTCAAGAAAAGCATCCAGATGTGTCTCCAACAAATCAATTTCAAGATAATTCGTAGTGCTTATCAAACGGAGAGTGGCTCTAGGCTCTGGATTATTGCAACGGTCCAGCCTTCTTGGGATCAATTTACACTGTTTTAGAGATAATTTGCACTGGTTGTCAAACTCGGTAAGTGGCTCTGGATTATTGCAACGGTCCAGCCTTCTTGGGATCAATTGCACACGGTCCAGCCTTCTTGATACTTTTGGTTGTCCGAACTCCCATTGGCATTGGCATGCCCCGGCTTCTCCTCCACCTCTCAGGCTGTCTGCGTTCTGGTCTGTATGAGTCTGTTCTGGAGCTCCATGGTCTGTATGTGTCTGGAGTCTAGTCTGGTCTCTATGTATCTGGAGTCTAGTCTGGTCTGTGATTGTGTGTTGTTGTGGTCTGTGATTGTGTGTTGTTGTGGTCTGTGTTTGGTGTGTATGTACTCTGAGAGGTGGATGCAGAGGCAGAGGCAGAGGCAGGCAGCACATTCTCTACCATGTGAAGGTCAAGATGGCTATGACTGTACCAAATTTTCCTTTATTCAACAGCATATGCCCTCTTATATGTGCAGTAGAAGACCTGAATTTCACATTCCGCATAAAATTGTATGCTGAGAGGCGATGGCTATGGAGAATTGGGTATTTAGCCGAGTGAAGACCTTGGCAGACACTGGAATCCAAACGGTTCCACTGGAGTACGTGAGACCGGTGGAGAAAACCCATGATGATCCAAACAGCTACGATCAAGCCCCCTGCAAGGATCAATCTGAACCAATTGCCGCACAAATTTCAAGGGCTGCAGAGACTTGGGGTTTTTTCCAGATCATAAATCATGGCATCCCCGACTCTCTTATTGCTCGAGTGCAAGCAGTGAGCAAGGCCTTCTTCCAACTTCCCATTCACAGCACAGAATATCACCGGCTATGCGCAGCAGAATCGGATATTCGGTCGATTCAGAGGCAAAGTTGGATTGGGGAGACGCTATTTGGCCTCCTGATATGAGGGACATGAGCAAATGGCCCATACAAGTCTCCGATTTCACGTACATCCTCGTTTTCTTTCAAAATATTTATCTCTGTATACTGTATTTGTGTGGAGATGGGGGAAACGCCCTTTAAGGTCTAATGGGTAATTTTGTGGTTGCAGTGAAGCTATGGATGAATACAGCAGAGAGTTCTCCAAGTTATTCGAAGTGTTGATGAAGGCATTGTCGCGTGATCTGGGCCTAGAGAATGAAAACTCTCTGAACGAGAGCGTGGGAGGGTAGAGGAAGGTGCTGTATATGAGAATGAATTACTATCCACCATGTCCTGAACCAGATCTGGTGTTAGGACTGGCTTCCCATTCTGATCCCAACGTGCTGATAATTCTTCTTCATGACTGATAATTCTTCTTCATGACCAAACCCCGGGGCTGCAAATTTGCAAAGTTGGAGGTTGGATTGATGTCGAGTGCGTTCCAGGTGCTCTGATTGTGAACATAGCTGATCGGATGCAGGTAGGTTCATAATAACGACCTATCTAAACCTTGGTTTGATATGCATCTCCATTCCTGAAATTCCAGTATAATTACAGAGCATGTGGCTTGACCGGACTAGGTTACCAACCATATTCAGTGTACCAAGTATAGCTTAGATCCAATGCTTTAGGCAAGAAGATTGCTGTTACTGCTGTAGGTTAATAAGTTGTATATTGTTGATGAGCAGATATTGAGTGACGGAAAATACAAAAGCATTGAACACAGGGGCATGGTGCACAAGGATCGCTCAAGACTGTCAGTGGTCGTGTTTTGCACTCCAAGGCATGAGCTGGTGGTGTCACCCAGGAGAGAATTGATAGACGCAGAGCATCCTCGATCGTACCAGGGGGCTTCATGTACAGGTGTTTTATGTCACGTTCAATCACAAAATCCAGGTATATCAAAGCTACACTCTAAGACATCTTATTATAATTTGTTCTTAATAGGATTCAAGATTAGATAGATATAGTCTAATATATCCTGCCACTGAAACCACTGAAAACTATTCAACAGATTTCAATAACTGGAACCGTGTTATGGTTGGATATTGTGACGGGTCGTCATTCACTGGAGATTTCTATAGCTGGATCCGTGGTTCGATATTGTGACGGGTTGTCATTCACTGGAGATGTTGGTATGTTGGTTTGAATACCCAGCTGGATTATGTTGGTTTGAATACCCAGCTGGATTAGCTGGATCTATCAACTAAGCATTTTGCAATTTGATATCAGTTGAAATTTGTGTACCTAATTATGAGCAGCATTTCAGGGTAGCAAATTCCATTTGTGAGGACAAAGGATATGGAAGATATTTTGGCACAGGGGATGAACAAAGCCGAACAGGTAGGTTGACCTAATTATATATGATGCATACATGTATCATAAAAGTATTGGAAGCTATGAAAATGGAATGTGATCTATCAATTGATTTGCTGCAGGATATTCTTACTGGTTGCTCAGCAGGTGGTCTGGCCACATTTATTCACTGCGATTATTTCCGTCATCTTCTGCCCAAGAGTGCTAATGATCTTCTTCCCACAGTCACAGTGGACTCCACATTACAGGTACCCACCGCTAAACCTTACATCAATATTGCCTTACCCTCTTCAACCAGAATGGCAGCATAGGTTTATTTTGTGACAGAACAGTTATGTAATCTATATGTTGAATGGTTATCTTCCAAACAGCCTTCAAAACATTTGACCATGTTTGCGGGTTTTCTTTTCTATACATCATTGACCTTAATCCAACTGCCTCTGTAGATTCTAAAGCAGCAATTCTTAATCCATTTTCTTTTGTATACCGATTTGATAGATTTTCAAACTACTTAGAAATGGAGTTAGAAATCACTCTAACCTCCTCCACATGTTCTCCTTAACCTAATTACTAAGAATCCTCCTATAAGCCAAGTCTTGCATAAAGAGGCAACAAAGAAGTGAAGAAGTCTTGCATAAAGAGGCAACAAAGAAGTGAAGAGGCAGTTGATGCAGGGATAGCCTTGCATAAAGATGCAACCAAAAAGTGAAGAGGCAGTTGATGCAGGGACAGCACAATAGAGAGCATCGATGAAGCTTATATGCTCTGACAAAAGGCAGAGAGCAAACGCTCCCATGAATCCCAGCACTATTTCTCAAGCCATGAAGGGTGTTTCTCCCCCATTCATTAGCAAACCATGCATTGGAATAGTGTTCATCTATGACCTTTCCTCAATCAGAAGAAAACCAATAGAATCCATACAATTTTCTTAGTAAACCCAACCGATCTGTGACCTTACCCTCTTCACCTAAAATGACACAGACCAGATTCCTAGATCTCAAGAACCAGCTTCCAAGCAAAAATTCCCCTTTGGTTTCTTTCCGGCAAATCCGGATTGAATAAAATTTCCCTCCAAAATATCCTTGACAACATTGCTTAAACTTGATGACCGCCTTGGTCAAAATATACCTCAAATTAGAGTCTAAACTCTATGGTACTACACGCAATTACTTTGAGATCCTTCAAACTCACAAAGAGACTCCCTAAGGCCTCTGTCCAAATATTTTTTTTAAGATCCAATTCCTGGACTGAAAGCGCCCAACAGAACTCCTGGCTATATAACTGATTATATAAATTTTACTGCATTCAATGAATCTTCTTGATACGAGGCTCCTCAATGACCCAACATTCTATATTATAACAGAACTCGATTCATCCGACATCTGAGATTGGTTTTAAGCTTGTCTCGGTAGCGATCCAACCAAAATTTCGCACTGAAATCTCTTAACAATAGAGTCTACAAATAAGAACCATTCTTAATACCTGGAAAATGCCATACACAAGTGCGCGCAGGGTTTTGCTTCCCTCAAGGGCGAAATCAATCAAACACAACTGCAAACTCCTTTTAGTTTTGGCATTGATCAATCATCATTATTAGTCCAACAGGGTTTCAGATATCATCTAAATGCAGGCTGCTATATTCGATCAAAAGAATGATAGTCTTCTTTGAAATTACACCTGCCATTATTACATATATGAACATATATGAATATAGGATAGAATATATAACAAGAGACATTACTTCTTTCACTCCTCTGAGATCTTCAAATGCAATTAAAGAAATCATAAACAGAGCATCAACTCAATAACCATTCAATGCATCCATTGGCAATTCTTAGAGAGGTATTCATATACCAGGTGGAGGCACAAGAAACTGAAAAAGATTGTATTCCATCTAATCCCCTGTACAGAAAACTCTACAGAAAACTCTTAAACCCTATGCCTCTGCAACTGATTACATAAATAGCCTCCTTAACGAAATGCTATAAAGCTGTAACAGCTGTCTAATTTGAGACACCTCACCCTATCTCTAATAACTGAATAAATAAATCCTAACCTTATCTGCCAGCTATCATTAAGCCTTCGAATAGGTGTCTTTGAGGAAAAATCCTCTTACAATGATTCGTCTCTTCTAGAAACGGTTTAATAACTTAGGAAAATACAATATTTTCATTAAAGGAATAAAATTCCTTAACAAATGTGAAGACCCCTCCTTGTGGGGATCAACAATGTAGATTTGAGAGAATGCTACTGCATCAAAACTCATGTCATTTGGATGGTGATAGCCATTGAGGAAGTCTGCCCCAAGTTACTGAAATATGTGGATTCACACAGTTTGCCAATGAACCACACCATGTGGGGAAGTCCTTACCCTCTTTACTTGGAATGTTGCAGAACATATTCTGGGATTCTGAAAATTCTCTTATTAAATTAGATAAAATTTCGAAGTGTGATGAAATTTTCTCTTATGGAATCATGAAAGCATCCTGCATAATACCTAGAGAAGTGCATTTCCAAGATGTGGAAATAAAAATATTATGATGAGATTAGTGGAAATAAAAATATTATGATGAGATTAATTTGATGATGATAAAGTCGAAGTTGATCCACAAGTGAGAGAAATGGGAAAAAAATTGCATTGAATTTCCATGTTAGAAGCCTCGTGTTCCTCCCTGGATCCTATGCACTAAACCAATTTCATGTTCCTCGTTAAGAGCATATTGTGGGTTGAGTGGGTTGAGTGATGCCTTTAAAATCCCTTATTAAACTCGATATTCATTATGACTCCTGAGATCCACTATCACCCAACCCTGTTTGACCACCTTTTGGCCCCAGGATACCACAATCTTGGTGTACATGTATCATGATTTATAGACTAATATATGCAACATTTTCAACAAAATACATGTGATTCTAGATATTTTCATCTTCAGGTATCATATGCAACATGTCTTTGGTTCAGGTAGACTCTCATCTCCCACCATGCATTGACCTTGTCATCATTCCAAGCTTTGTCTCACATGTTTCCTCAAGGACGTATCTGTGCAGCTTTCTTTAGCTGAGAGTTTCAGCTGTCTGTTCAAAACCTTTGTATGGGGAATAGTAGGATGTGAGTTGTTGTATCGCTTTGTTGCATTCTTACCCTGTAAGTAACAGCAGTACCCAATTTTTTACTTCCCCACTTTTCTAGTTCAGGTTGGGGTGTACATTCAAGTATTAATGAGCCCTAATGGGTCCATAGGACAATGCAAAGTCCAGCACTGGAGTCAACATCTGCTAGATTGCATTTCTGGAAGTAAAAGAACAACAAATACAAATGGAACAGGAAAATTAGACCTTCCCCAGAAGAACTTAGCACTTCATCCATCTGCCTCATGATTTCCAGGGCTCTTGGGAGCAATTTAGTAGGTCGCATGTAAACTATGATCTCTCCACCTCCTCTATAAAATGTAGTTTTACTATCAAAACCACTCGTTCCAACTGGAAAAGCAAACCCTTGTTGAAGTACCTAGCACCAACTTGTAGTTCATTTTTATATGTATTTCGTTCGATTGAAATGATTTTATAAGGATTTTATTTTAAATTCTGAAATTTGATCAAACTGAGTCTGATAATAGTCTAGTGGTAGGATAATTGATATTTCTAAAATTCTGAAATTGTACAAACATAGTCACGATAAGAATTTAGCCCACAAACGCTTGACCATTTCTTCCTCCAATTTGATTTTTTGCTTACCCTCGTCACCAAAGTGACACAGAACAAATTCCAAGATTCTGAACCAGCCCTGAATCCATGGTAACCATTGGAGCGATGCCCACCTTTACTGTTCTAAGAGACATAGTTTAGACAGATATTAACCCAACTAATCAAGCCTTCACTGGTCGAACAAAGCAACCGAACCCATGCCTTATTATCCTTATCCAGCCTGTTAGGTACGGAGATTGGGGCGGGCACTGTTATGGGCAATCTGGGTTATTATATTATATGGGCCCTATTCCCATTTCCAGTGCATTCTAAATATGCAGTGCCCGTAATCAATAAAATCAAAGCCCTTACTTTACCAAGTACACCTGGAAGATACCCGATGTATGCTTGACATTGTTTGTACCGGGAACCCTTTCCCTGGAATAACCTGGATGTGGATCCTTTATGAACATCCAGCAGTGTACAGCTACTGCAGTATTTTGTGGGAGCACGGGTATAGCAAATATGCGATCATTTTTTCATGCCTTTATATAGATTGATCTTCCGAAGGCCCCTCCTTGTATGTCAGAGGCAACTTGCCATTTGCTAGAGGATATTAACGATCAGTATCTAACTCCTGAGTTTTGTTACCTGCGTATATATGGATGTTCGAGGCCCCATCACCTGTTCCCATTGTATATCACTGATCTGATGGTTTTAATTGAGATAGCCTATCAGACATTCATTGATGGCTTTTCTCATGCCTTGAAACTCAATAAAAAGACCATCTAGCCCGCATAGCTATTCGTTTTCTTCTAAGATTGAAATCCTAGCGCTTTGGTCAAATTGAATCATGTTCAATCTGAATCAGGTTACTCAATCCCTTTGAATAGCCCCTTAGACTTGTATTCGAGGAGTTATTTGTGGATCGTGCTTGCAGACCGATATTGAAGAAATCGATGGATATTTTCATAATTCTCTGTCAAAACAGTCCGCGTGGTGGAGTAATGACCTCCTTCATCGGCGGCGTATTTTAATTTAATGGTTGGAACGACTCTACTTTCCCCCTTCCATCCACTGACTAAACCCTACGATACACGTTTTTCCTGTCATATGCCAAGTGTTTCCTCTACGGGGGATCTTTGCCCATGTTATCATACCCCTCTGCCTCGGTTGTTTCCGGGGGTTTGCATAGGAGTTATCACATATCCTTTTATTCACATGTACTCCACCTACTTCCCCTTCCATTCGGTGCGTTCATTATTCATACATCACAAAAAAAATCAAATAACCCTTTGATAAGTTAGGGCATGATGATTTACAAAATTTGAAGAGAAGTTTCTAGTATCAGTGTTTATGGAAATAAAGTTTAGTTGTTTCCATGGAAATAAAGTTCAGCCAATCAAAAGACTTAGCACATGAATAACTTAATAAAGGATTAAAAAGGGCAAGACAAACTTATTTGAGTGGGTCAAAAAGATTACTGTGAAGAACAAGCAATCAAGAAGAAGACATCTTTGGATGACGTAAAGAGCAGATTCTTCACTGAGCTATATGGAAAAATTCTCTTATATTTTCCAGTTGCATAATTTTTATTTGACAAAGGAGTTGGGCACATTGTTGAAGCATAACCTCACAGGAGAACATATATATGCACCAATTGTAAGAAAAAGAAAGAAGAGTGGGAATATTTCCTAAGAAAATGAGCATGATTATTGTGATCACCCTCATCAACCAAATGTAGACTTGGGGTGCATGATTGTTGTGATCACCCTCATCAACCAAAAGTAGACTTGGGGTCAACATTAGAGGGGTGGCCACTCATGAGATGCCTATAAAACATTAGTCAACTCATTCTAAAAAGAAAGAGACCAATGCAAACTTAAAGCAAGCAGAGAGTGGAAGAAAGAACACAATGACTAAGAGACAAAGACAATATACATTAGAAGAAGAAACATAGAAAAAGAAGTGAAAGAGTAATAAAAGAGAAGAAACCCTTGGTTGAATTGTAGGAAATTGATCCAAACAAAAGACAAAGAAGAATATTTGAGTTAAGACAAAACTGTACTCTCGTTGATTATGTCATGTCTAACATTTAGGCTAGTCAGGATTGAGGGCAAGAGGTTTATTCACCTGGTGGCACACTTCACGGTGTTGGTTGGACGATCAAGTGGCGTTCCTCTTGGTTACGAAAATATATATATATTATTAATCACCTCCTCTTTTCTTCAATGAAATCTCTCCACTAATGTTTTTGGCTTTCTTGAAAATTAATAAAGTAGATCTACCTTGAACCTACATCAATCAAGCATAAGGAATGATCAAATCCCTCGAAATAGAACTCTTTCTTGAGTTTCAAGACATTTGGTTTGCATCCACAAATCTATAAGTGTTTAGAGGATCAAATCCCTTTAGATAAAAACATTTTTTAGGATTCAAAAATGAGAGATCTACATCCCTCTCTACCCTTAATAGAATAGGGTTAATATGGATCTAGAATTAACTTTTTCTTAATTCATTTATATTATTAGTATTAATATTTCACTACTTCTGGCACGTTATTTGTCTAACAGTTGTAGCATGCACTTCTCGATGCAATCACCAACCTCAACCTTCTCAACCGTACTCACAAAACAAACCCCATCATTCCTATAGTTAACCTTTGAAACTTAGAATTAGACAATATTACTTTTAACCTTTTTTAAAACGTCTTGAATTATACATAGGAACTCAATGCATTTTTTATGAAGACATTCTTTGTAACATTGACTTTGTCATTCCCCTAGCTCAACCATATTGTGCCACTTGGATTTTGTTGTGGAATCGATGAAGAAGTTGCTTGTATAGGGAGTGTTGAGACACAATATTCACTTTTTCAAACTATTTACTTTCCTCTAATGCCATGCAACTATTGAGTTATTATCTTATATGTAAAGGACGCATGTTGGGGAAATCATGGTGAACCCTACGGGGAAAATGTTTTAAATTGGCATTGAGTCTACAACAAAGAAAGGTCCTTAGACAAAATCTCGAGCATATTGTTTATGAAGAAAGTTTCTAAGATCCCAAAGACAAAATCTCCACCGTAACCCCAAGGCAGAAAGAATTCATTTTTTTAGAAAAAGAATTGATTAGAAATTTTATGGGACAACTAGTCTATCTACAATTATCTAGAATAATTTGTGTACCCTCTAATGAAGGGTCCAATCAATTTACTCATGTGTGGAAGAGAAGACATACCCTTACTCTTCCAACTAAAGTAAGATCAAGTTCTCATTTTCCAAGGTGATCCTTATTTGATGGGAACAAAGGACCTTTACTTGAATAGATGGACAATTGAATTTAACCCAAAGGAAAAAAATTCCAAAGTTGTTTTAGTATGGGTCTACTCCCACATCTTCCACTAATTTTTTGGCATGATTAGACCTTCTAGTTCATTGATAACAACATTGGAAATTTCTAGGAAGGCGTAGGGTGGAAGGCTTGTCAATACACCTATTCAAAAATATACTCTAGTGTGGACCTATCAAAAGGTTTTATAGGGGCACTCTAGGTGAACTTGGATGTCTAGTGCCAACAAACCTTGATTAATTGTTATCATGAAAGTCAAAAAAGGCAATGACATGGTCATCATGAACATCGATCACTATTACTCCAAAATGAAGACGCCTTATTCATGATACTACATTGTCCATACTACAACAAATAATGATACTCACTTGAATATGCAAACGCCATGCTACTTCAATCTCCCTGTGATATCTAATAAAAGAGAGTGTCATTTTTCATTTGTAGGACCCACTAGTTTAGCTATTCTTTGTTGAGTTTTTGCAAGCTTAAATTGTGTTCAGAGGATTAATTGTTACCATTTTAAAAGACTGCATTTTTGTACAATATTTTTTGTTTTTCTCTATATCCACTTCCACATTAAGTTATTTTTCTCCTTGCAACAACCTCCACTATAGTTATCATTAAATTGTATTTCACTTCTATCAATTGTTTTAATCCTTTTGACATGAGTTATCAAATATATGTACAAAATAATCATAAGTTCTTTGAACATTCCCTAACTAAGTTGAGAGACTCTTGAAATCGTGTTGAAATCACCCTTCAACCTATTCATTGTATCCAAATCCCTCTCTCTCTCTCTCTCTCACACACACACTTCATACATACTTCAGGTTCTATATTAATTTTTGTCATGTCCATATCTCAATGTTCTTAATTCTATTAAAATTGCATAGTAAGCATTATAATTATCCAATTACGTAAAATAAGTACTATTTTATCTCATTAGGTTTGCATTATTATGCACAATTCAAGATTTGCATTTTTCAATTATCTATTAACACCTAAATGGTATTTTGTGTTCTCATAAGCTCTTACAAGTGTAACGAGTGACTATGTTTCTTTTGGTTTTAGTTAAAGTGCAAGCTCCAACTTTGATTCTCCTTATAGACCAGAGTTTCTCTTCAGCCAAATTTAGGTGTGAAGATTATTTTAATTGTCAAATTATCTTTGTCACTTATTTAAATCGTGCATTTAAATTATGCAAGTTTTGTTACATTAAGCATGGATTGTCACTGAATTTTGAAAGATATTATTTTTGCAGAGGACAAAAGGAATATACATGCATGGCCATGACATATGAAGTATCTACATGTTTGTGACAGAAGACAATAAATGATTGTAACATTTGTTTATTTATTATGTAATTACTCTCAAAAATATCATAATAAAAAAATTATTATTTTGTTTGAAGGGGCTTTTTAGCCCCTTCTCAATGCCCTTAGGAATGAACCATGGTCATTCTTAAGGGTATGTGCACTCTCTTTTCTCCACTTTTTTTTTCTTTTTTTTTCAATGTTTGAAAGTAGTTTTTTTCAAGCAATTAAAAGTAGTTTTTTTAAACTTGATAAATCTTAAATTAAAACTATTTAATAATACATTAATATAAATTATGAAATATAATTGAAAAAAATATAAATCAACTTGTTAATTGGCTTCAAATATATTAATTTTCTTAGTATTTGTATGTTTAAAAGTGTATTTAAAATGGTTTGTGTTTGTGTATTCATGATATTTTAATTATTGATGGTATTTTGTATTTTGTTTGTGATTGGTGATGATGATAGGTTTGTTGTTTGATGACATGTGTGCGTTTGTGTATTCACTATATTTTGATAATTGATGATAATTTGATAATGATGATATGTTTTTGTTTGTGTATTCATGATATTTTGTATTTTGTTTGTGATTGTGATTGATATGATGATGATGATGTGTTTGTCATTTGATGACATGTTTGTGTTTGTGTATTCATGTTATTTTGTACTATGTTTGTGATCGATAATCATAATGATGTGTTTGTTGTTTGATGACATGTTTGTGTTTGAGTATTCATGATATTATGTATTATGTTTGTGATTGATAATGATAATGATGTGTTTGTTGTTTGATGACATGTTTGTGTTTGTATATTCATAATATTTTGTACTATGTTTTTTATTGATAGTGATGGTTATGCATTTGTGTATTCATGATATTTTGTACTCAATTTGTGATTGATAATGATTATGAGTGTTTTTTCTTTGATAACATGTTTGTGGGCCTTCCTAATATTTGTACTATATTTATGATTGAAAATGGCGGTGATATGTTTGTTGTTTGATGGCATGTTTGTGTTTCTAGATTCATGTTATTTTGTACTATGTTTGTGATTGATAATCATGATGATGTGTTTGTTGTTTGATGACATGTTTGTGTTTGTGTATTCATGATATTTTGTACTATGTTTGTGATTGATAATGATGGTTATGTGTTTGTGTATTCATGATATTTTGTACTCAATGTGTTTGTTCTTTGATGACTTGTTTGTGTTTGTGTCTTCCTAATATTTTGTACTATGTTTGTGATTGATAATGATGATAATATGTTTGTTTTTTGATGACATGTTTGTGTTTGTGTTTGGGTATTCATGATATTTTGTACTCTGTAATTGATGATATGTTTATTGTTTGAGTTCCATTTGTATGGATGGGTTGGGGGAGTGATGAGTGTAGTGTAATTATAGGTTAGAAGTGAGGGGGGGGGGCCAAATGAGCTTCCACCTTCCCGTGGTTGGCCTCGTTAGTAGAGAATGTGTGATTCTCGAAGCTAAGAGAAGCTCTTTTCAAATATATATATATATATATATATGGGGTAGTTATAAAAATTTGAAATGTAATGTTTGTTTCTTTCATTGGGTGGGAAGGGGGAGGGAAGGGACGAGCACGAGGTTGTCAAACGAGTTTCAAGTTTCTCGTGGTTGACCTCATTAGTAGAGAATTTATTATTCTCAAATTTAAGAGAAATAATTTCTCTTAACTTTGAGAATTATAAAGTTTTGGAATGCAATGTTTGTATGTTTGTGTATTTACAATTTTTGTCTCTAAAGTTTGTGTTTGTGTATTTGCAAAATATCATGTGTACTCATGATTGTTTTAATTTCATATGTATGGCTGTGTTTATAATTTGTTTGTGTAATGATTAATATTTGACATCTAATGCTTGTATGTTTGAGTATTGCAATATTTTTGTGTATTGATCAAAATTTGATGTGTATTCATGATTGTGTATAACAATGTTTTCTATCTGAGTTTCATTTCATTTTTATGTTTGTGTATTTACAATTTCTTTGTGTGTGTTTAATGTTTATATATTTACAAAATTTGTTGTGTATTCATGATTGTTGTTTGAATTTCATATGTATGGATGTGTGTTTGTATATTTATCAAATTTCGTGTGTACTCATGATTGTTTAAATTTCATAAATATGGTTGTGTCTACATTGCTTGTGTAATGATCAATATATGTTTGTGTATTTACAATTTCTTTGTGTATGTAATGTTTATATATTTACAAAATTTGATATTCATGATTATTCTTTGAATTTCATATGTATGGTTATCTGTTTATAATTTGTTTGTGTAATGATTAATATTATAACTAATGCTTGTATTGTTGTGTATTACAATATTTTCTTAGTATTAATACAAATTTGATGTTCATTTATGATTTACAATTTTTTTAGGTATCTAATGTTTATATATTTACAAAATTTGATATTCATGATTGTTCTTTGAATTTCATATGTATTGTTGTGTGTTTATAATTTGTTTGTGTAATGATTAATATTCGATACCTAATTATTGTATGGTTGTGTATTACAATATTTTTTTAGTATTGATACAAATTTGATGTGCGTGTATGATTGTGTATAACAATGTTTGTTATTTGGATTTCATTTTTATGTTCGTGTATTTACAATTTCTTTGTGTTTAATGTGTAAATTCCATTTGATGAAACTTAATAACTACATATTTTGATAAAAATTTCAAGTGGAATATTTACAGTTTATTTGTTTGTAATGATTGAAATGCAAAATGTTTGTATGTTTATGTACTTAAAATTTGTTTGTGTAATGAACACATTTGATGCTTAATGATTGTATATTTGTGTATTACAATATGTTTTTTAATATTGGTTAAAAATTGATGTGAATTCATAATCATAACAATGTTTGTTATTTGGATTTCATTTCTATATATATTTACAATGATTATATATGACATGTTGATATGTGCTTTAAAATAAAATAAACAATGTGGTTAGAGTAAATGTACATTTATGTGTTAAATGTGGAGTGGACAAAGGAACTTCTACCTTTTTGTAGTTGATCTTATTAATAGAAAAATTATAATTTTGGAATTAAGCAAAACTTTTTTCAAATATACATATACTATTTATTATTTTGTAGTAGTGATAAACAATTGAAATATAATATTTGTATGGTATTTAATTCATTGTGTATTTACAATTTAATATTAATAACTATAAGAACTATGTAAAACCTATATCATTAATTAATAAAAATATCTATATTTATAATTTGGAAAAAAAATTATTAAAATATTATATTTTAATTAAAATACTTTAAATATATTTTTAAAAGAGGTTATTGCAATGAATTCAATTTCATAATTCTTAATATATTATTTATTGAATATAATTTTTTTTAAATAAAATATATATAAATTTTAGAGTTTTATAAAAAAAAAATTTAAAATTTTAATAAAATATGCATTGTAATAATATATTTTTTTTTAATTTTCTGCTTGTACTAACAAATCGTAAATACATAACATTGGTAATGGGTAGTAATAAAAATTTGAACTGCAATGTTTGTATTTTTGTAGAATGACCCAAATACAATGTATAATATTTGTTTATGTATTTACTAATTTTGATGTGTATTTAGGATTGTTGATTGAGTTTCTTTTGTAAACTTGTGTACTTAAAATGATTGTGTATGACATGTTGAAATGCAAAATGAAATGTGCATTTCATTTGATGATGCTTATGTTAACAAAATTTTCAAATGGAACATTTATTTGTGTGTATTTACAATTTCTTTGTTTGTAATGATTGAAATGCAAAATGTTTGTATATTGGTGCGCACTTACAATTTGTCAATTTAATGATGAATATTTGGTGCTTAATGATTGTATGTTTGTGCATTACATCACCAAAGGAATTTGCAAGGGCTTATCAAGAACATCTCCCTTAAGCTTATTTTTTTCCAATATACTTATATATTGATTAAAATTGATGTGCATTCATGATAGTGTATATCAATATTTATTATTTTGATTTCATTTATGTATATATATTTACAATGATAATATATGATATAATATGTTTTAAAATAATAATAATAAAATTGTGGATAAAGTAAAGGAACATTTATAAGTTAAAAGTGAAGTGGGCGGATGAATTTTGTTGTTGGTTTTGTTAGTAGCTAATTTATGATTCCCAAAACTAAACTCTTTTCAAATATTTAAGAAATTAATTATTTTTAGTAACAAAAAATTGAAATGTAACATTTGTATAATAGTTATGTGTATTTATGTTAATATTTATATATAGTTGATGTGTAATATTTAACTTATTTATGTTGTTGTGTATTTTCAATTTAATATTAAAAAATATAAGAATCATGTAAAATTTATATTATTAATTAATAAATATATCTATACTTATTAAGGTAGAAAAATATGATAATAATTTGAAACATTTTTTATTTTATTTTTTTAATTAAAAGAATTTATATATGTTCTTAAAGAAATTATGTTTTCACAAAGTAATTTAAAATATATTTCTTATTGATTAATTAACTTAGTTAGAAAAATATGATAATAATTTGAAACATTTTTTATTTTATTTTTTTTAATTAAAAGAATTTATATATATTCTTAAAGAAATTATGTTTTCACAAAGTAATTTAAAATATATTTCTTATTGATAAATTAACTTATTATAAATCCTAGATTCTTTTCTAAAATTATTTATTTTTAAATTTTAATAAAATATTCATCGGGTTAATATTTAAAAATAATAAACTCTTTTATTTTAATTTTTTAATGAATTTTTTTTCTTCTAAAATTTATAAACTCTTTTATTTAAATTTTTTAATAGTTTTTTTTTTTCTTCTTAGGAAAACTTACTATATTTTTGAAAAAAAAAAATTTGATTCAACTTTTAAAAAATAAATATATAATAATAATAACCTTAATAATAATAATCTATTTTTAAGGTCACGTCACCAATTTGATGTATTATTTTATATTATTGTACCATGGGGATGAGCTTGTAAGGATTGTGATTTCTCTTAACTTCGAGAAATGTGTTTGTGTATTTACAATTTTTCTATCTAAAGTTTATCATGTTTGTTTGTGTAATGATTAATATTCGACATCTAATGCTTGTATGTGGGTATTGCAATATTTTTGTGTGTTGATCAAAATTTGATATATATTAATGATTGTTATTTGAGTTTCATTTCATTTTTTATGTTTGTGTATTTACAATTTCTTTGTGTGTGTTTAATGTTTATATATTTACAAAATTTGTTGTGTATTCATGATTGTTGTTTGAATTTTATATGTATGATGTGTGTACTCATGATTGTTTAAATTTCATATATATGGTTGTGTCTACACTTTGCTGTGTAATATGTTTGTGTATTTACAATTTCTTTGTGTATCTGATCTTTGTATATTTACAAATTTTGAGATTTATGGTTGTGTGTTTATAATGTGTTTGTGTAATGATTAATAATAGATACCTAATGCTTATATTGTTGTGTATTACAATATTTTTTTAGTATTAATACAAATTTGATGTACATTTATGATTTACAATTTTTTTGGGCATCTAATGTTTATATATTTACAAAAATATTAATTAAAAATTGACGTGAATTTATAAATCTATAACAATGTTAATTATTTAGATTTCATTTCTATATATATTTACAATGATTATATATGACATGTTGATATGTGCTTTAAAATAAAATAAACAATGTGGTTGGAGTGTACATTTATGTGTTAAATGTGGAGTGGACTAATGAACTTCTATTTTTTTGTAGTTGATCTTATTAATAGAAAAATTATAATTTTGGAATTAACCAAAACTCTTTTCAAATATACATATACAATTTATTATTTTGTAGAAATGATAAACAATTGAAATATAATATTTGTATGATATTTAATTCATTGTATTTACAAATTAATATTAAAAAATATAAGAACCATGCAAAACCTATATCATTGATTAATATATATATATATATATATATATATAATTTGGAGAAAAAATCTATTTAAAATATTATATTTTAATTAAAATACTTTAAATATATTTTTAAAAAAGGTTATTGAAATTAATTTAATTTCATAATTCTTAATACAATATTTATTGAATATAATTTTTTTTAAATAAAATATATATAAATTTTAGATTTTTTATAATTATTTATTTTTTAATTTTAATAAAATATGCATTGTAATAATATTTTTTATTTTTTATTTATACTAACAAATTGTATATTTTTTTTTTTCCTCGGAAAAAATCGTAATTTTATTGCAAATAGATGAACAAAATTACACTCTGCACATGTAGTAGATTCAGTTCCCTACATTGTCCCATATTTACTGTCCCATATTGACATCATAGCTAATTATTCCATACAAACAAGTCTCTGCTGACCATATAGCAAAATACTTATAACTGAAAACAAAACCATCATTTGTCATCCAAAACTGAGCTATTGCTCAATTCTGTTCCTCAATAACCTCATGAAAAGGTCTATGATAATAGCTGAAAGTATCTCCAGGAGAATGAATTGTAATCCTCCAAATACCAATATCTAATTCCTGCTGCGTTGCATCCTTTGAGAGCTGGTCAGCCTTCCCATTCCTCTCCCGGTAAATATGAGTAAATGAAATGTGATTAAAAGACTGCTTCAATCGAATCACCTCCTCCAGGATAGGTGATAGTACCATCACATGGCAAGCTGTGATCTCCTTAGCCCAGTTAATAACAACCATGGAATCTCCAAAAATCCGAAGTGAAAGGCAGCCTTGCTCGAGTGCAAATAACATCAGTAGTTTAAGTGACATGAGTTCAGCGTAGTTATTTGATCCTCTCCCCAATCCGGCCACCAGATGAAAATAGTGATCCTCAGCTTTGTAAAGAATCCCCCCCCCTCCACAAACCGATCCATGGTCCAATGATGATCCATCAAAATAAGCCCATGGGAATGTTTTATCAATCAGTTCCTCACACACAGCACGTGTTCTAATCACCTGAGCAGGGACCATGTAGTGTTGTATCACCGCTACAGCTTGTGCCCCGACAGTCTCGATCGGTACCCTGCGCTCATGGAAAATGTGATGATTTCTGGTAATCCAGATCCCCCAGGCGAGTATACACGGTATGGCACGTAATGAATTTGTGTTGTGTAACGTCCACCATTCCTGGAAAGCCGCAAGGACGCTCTCGCCCCTCCACCACATCTGTAAATGCAAATGATTGCGAATATCCTCCCAGACTGCCTGTGTAAATCGACAATGAACGAATAAATGTGCAATCGTTTCTTCTGCTTCCCGACATAGAGGGCAGATCCCCGGGCCCTGGAGAAATCGGTTTTGCAATATGTCCCAGGTAGGTGCCTTATTTTCCAGAATGGCCCAGAAGAGTAATTTCGCCTTACTCGGACATCTTAACTTCCACAAATCTTTCCACCACCACACCAATTCCCTGTTATGTACTGTCACATTTAACTGGATATATCCATTTTTTGGTGTGTAAATACCCGAGGGATGATGATCCCAGATCAGTTCATCAGCCCTATTAGTCAGTCGAATATTTGTAATTCTTAAGAGCCTCAGATAATCCTCCCAAACCCCCTGCAGATCTGCAATGATCTCCAGTCGCTGTGCAGAGATCCACCCCTGATGCCAATGAGTAGATGATCCCGAATCCGCTATGTCAGCCAGAAAATGACAGCCTCTAGTAGCCAAATATGTCCGCAAGTCCACAGGGAGGACATGTGCACCCCTACTGCCAACCCAGGGGTCCAGCCCAATGCGGATGAAACGTCCATTGCCAATCCTCCACACTAATCCAGATCCGACCAATGAGAAATGCTGCACCACCGCCTTCCAGATCACAGAGCAATTTACCCGCCTCTTATTGCCCAGCCTGATCCATTCGAGCAGAGTAAGAGGAGCAATATATTTATGATATACAACTCTGTTCCAGAGACCCTGTGTATGGATTAGTCTCCACGACACTTTGGCCCCCAAAGCTTTTGCAAACATAAAAATATTCTTTAAACCCCATCCTCCAAGAGCTTTTGGAACAGCAATTCTTTCCCATCTTACCCACACCAATGCTCGATGCTCGCTCTTCCCCTTCCAAAGAAAAGCAAAACACAATCGTCGGATCTGCTCCAGGACACCTTTGGGGATCCAAGCAAGAGACAACCAATACACCGGTATTGCTTCCAAAACGGATCTGACCAGAACCAGCCTCCCCGCCCGAGAGAGCCATTTGTGGCTCCATCCATGTAGTCGCTGATCCAATTTTGCTAATAACCAGTGCCAATCAGCCTTCAGATAAGCATTCGGTTTCAAGTGAAATCCAAGATACTTTAATCCATCATTAATATCCAATGTCTGATAAGGTAGTTTGTTAGCCAGTCGTTGAATTTCCAGCTCAGTTAAATTCGAGCATGTGATAGTAGATTTATCTATATTTACTAACATATCCGCTGCCACTTGCAATAATTGTAGACCATCCACCACTTTATCTATATCCTGTTGCGAGCCATCACAGAATATCAGAATGTCATCAACAAAAAGTAGGTGTGTAATATACAATACCTGAGAAATGGATATTCCCCGAAAGGAACCATCAGCTTTTGCATGCAGTATAAAACGACTGAGACCTTCAGCAACAAGAAGAAACAGCAGCGGAGAAAGTGGACATCCCTGTCGTAGGCCCCTGCCCGCATGGAAGAAAGGACTAGCCGAACCATTGATCAGTACAGAGAAGCTAACCGTAGTGATGCAGGCCATAATCCAACGAATAAATTCGTAGCAGAACCCCAGGTGAGTAAGAAGCATCCGGATATATAGCCAGCTAACCCTGTCAAATGCTTTAGAGAGATCTATCTTAATCACAGCACCCTTCTGTTTCTGCACTTTTAGTGTGTGTAAACCTTCCTGAGCCACTCCAATGGCCTCATGTATTTGGCGACCTTCCAAAAAGCCAAATTGCTCGCAAGAAATATGCTGTGACAATATATTCTTGAGTCTCCGCGCCATAACCTTTGATATGATCTTATATATACAATTGCAGAGAGAGATAGGTCTGAATTCATCAAAGCAGTCAGGCTTATCCTTCTTCGGAATGAGAGCTAAGAAGGTGGAGTTGAAGGGGCCATGGACAAACCCAGCCTTTCGCGATTCTTCCACCACATTCAATAATTCCTCCCCGAATAAGTCATAGAATCCTAAGAAGAATTCTATTGGCCAGCCATCTGGCCCCGGACTTTTATCTTTATGAAAGGATTGCATGACCAGCGAGAGCTCAATCGGCAACACCTCCTGCATTAACTGTCTATTTTCTTCATCCCCCACAAAGCTAGGGAAAAGCTGAGTCACCTTAATAATCTCAGCAATGGAAGCTCCAGGTTGAGCAGTGTATAGATCACCAAAATGTTTAACACCCAAATTCGCTAAGCCATCAAAGCTGGAGACCTGTTCCCCTTCGTCAGTTAGTTCCCATATAGTGTTGGTGAATTTCCTCCCCTTAGCATATGCTTGAAAAAATTTTGTATTCTCATCACCACACTGAAGCCATATTGCCCTGCTCTTCATCCTCCACAACTCTTCTCTCTCACACAGAACCACGTTCCTGCTGTTCTCCCACTCCACCAACTCACCTTTCTGCTGTTCATCCAGATATCCCAATCCCCTACTGTTAAGAATCCGATCTATATTCTGCTCAGCAGCCCTCAAAGTCTGATCATCAATCGCCCTTCTATCATGTGCCCAGGATATAGTGGCCTCTTTGATTCGCTTAAGGTTGTTTTGAAAGTGTGCACCTGCATGAATCAAAGAATCATGTGGTTGATGAACCCACAGATCCTGAACCATCTTAATATAATCCGCCTCCTTCAGCCAACTAGGATTGAATTTGAAAGGGCTGGGAGGTTTATTCCTACCTCCACGTAACTCCAGGAAGATGGGGCAGTGGTCAGATATCCCACCTGACCCTACCCACTGTCTGACAAGATCAACACCCAGTGCCAACCCATCGGCCACCAGAAACCTATCCAGTCTTTTAGCCACCCGATGTTCCCCAGCTCTCTTATTCCTCCAAGTAGGAGTTAACTTGGATGGTAAAATGTCGAGCAGATCCTTACGTGCAAAAGCATGAATGAAATAATTTGCTAATGTATCCGGCACAGCCCGAGGTCCCCATACTTCAGAAGTCCCCAGTGAAAGATTTAAGTCCCCACCCAAAATCACTTCCCTTCCATCAAATAGATCCATAGATAACAAGGCGTCCCAGAATCCAACCCTATTTAAATAGGGCCCGTAGATATTGAGAACCGTGATCATCCTCCCAATCTCAGCATCCCAGACTTCCAAACCTATACCAGAAGATATGCCCCAAGAGCAATCACATCTGCAGCACTTAACTTTCCACCCTGAGGCCAGCCCTCCAGAGCGCCCCCGAGCATCCACTCCAACAAACTTCCATCCAGGAAGCAAAGTTTCTAATGCCCGAACAACATCCTCGCTGCCACCCAGGGTTTCTTGCAGCAGTAAAACATCCGGTTGATTAATTTCTACCAGCCTCCTAAGCGACGATCTTTTGATGGGACTCGCCAACCCACGACAATTGAAGGACATAATCTTCATATCAAACCCCCATCCTGGGTTTTCACTGCTCTAAGTGCCCACTCAATAGAAGATTGTTTACCCATTACTAAATCCACCTTTGCCCGGTCTTGTGCTTTAGACAATAGGGATTTACGGCCCCGACCTTTCCCCCCAACACTATTGGCCAATTCAGGGAGCCCCTTCCCCCCCATACCAGCAACAGGGATCTCCCTACTGCGAAGAGCATAACGTATACCACGGCCCTCAGAGCAGGTAGAGTGTTTGGTAGATACAATGGGCGTCGAGAAATCACAATCCACATCAGTCAGCACACAAGGTGCTACCGGACAAGGAATGACCGAATGGGCAACAGAAGGATACCCAATCCCATCGTCCCCCAGAGCAACAGAAACATCAGAAACATCAGTAGATAAATGTGACATACCTGTGGACCGCTCAGCTGAACGCTGTCGTGGTATTGGAATCTGCTGTTGCAAACAGGTGGTAGTCAAAATAGTAGGAGTCGCTGATCCCAAGGGAGCCCCCTCATCAAAATGTTCCTCACTCCGAATGTGTACCTTACCTATGTTCGCCGAAGTTGGCTGCATAACCTCAGATCCCTGCCTCCCACTGAATTTCTCTGGCACTACAGATTCGTAGATGACTCCCCTGTTAAATGCAGGCCCACACCCATCTTCCACCACTGCCTGTGAGTATTCCTTCGACCCTGGATCTGTACCTACGTCAGCTACCTCATCGGTCAGTGGCTTGCAATTCCGAAACGGTAAAGGACATCTGGCAACCATATGTCCAAGTGAGTGGCAGCGGTGGCACCTAAACGGCACACCCACATAATCCAGGGTTTGAACAAAGTCCCCCTCCTTGGATTGTACTTTGATCTCAGCAGAGAGTCCCAGCCGAATCTCAATATTTACCAATATCTTTGCCACCGTGTACTTGCCAGTCACGAGATGGGAGGAATCTGAACACACATATTCACCAAGAAAATTCCCCATCGCAGCAAAGCGAGATTCATTCCACAGATGCATTGGAAAACCAGGAAGCTTCACCCATATCGGTTCTTTATCTACCTTCTCCGTTGTTGAGTCGAAGAATGGGGTCCAACTTCGCAGGACTAGAGGAACTCCCAACATCGACCAATGGCCACTCAAAACAGCGTCGACCGCCCCTTTGTTCAAGAAAGTGAAGGAAAACCAACTAACAAATTGTATATACATAACCATCAAATAACAATTATGAATATACATCAAATTTTATAATATACAAATATTATACATAAATAATTGTAAATACACAAACATAGAAATGAGGATAGGATTGGTTAAATAAATTTCCAAATAATTATGGTTAGCCAACATTGATACATAATATATGCATTCATTCATTCATTCGAAAAAAAGAGTTTGGAGAATTTATTATATTGTTGCAAAGAATTTAATTTCATATTTATTAAATATATTTTTCAAAATAAAAAATATATAAATTTTAGATTTGTTTTTTTTAATTATTCATTGTTTAATTTTAATAAAATACTCTTTAACAATTATGATGTATTCATTTATGGTGTATATTGATATGTATTTTAAAATAAATTAAATTGTAGTGATAAAAAATTGAAATGCAATGTTTATAATTTTGTGTAATGACCCAAAATATAATCAAATTTATGATAGGCATACATTTGTTTGTTTCGTTTGTAGTGTATATTGAATAAATTTTTGTATTGATCAAATTTGATATGCATTCATGCATTTATATGTGTTGCATATCGATATGTATTTTAAAATAAATTAAATGATAAGGTAATGGGTAGCAATCAAAATTTGAACTGTAATGTTTGTATTTTTGTATAATGACCCAAATACAATGTATAATATTTGTTTATGTGTTTACTAATTTTGATATGTATTTAGAATTGTTGTTTGTAATGAAAAATAAACAAAATATGCATTCATGCATTTATATGTGTTGCATATCGATATGTATTTTAAAATAAATTAAATGATAAGGTAATGGGTAGCAATCAAAATTTGAACTGTAATGTTTGTATTTTTGTATAATGACCCAAATACAATGTATAATATTTGTTTATGTGTTTACTAATTTTGATATGTATTTAGAATTGTTGTTTGTAATGAAAAATAAACAAAAAAAACCTCTTTTCAAATATTTAAGAAATTTATTATTTTTAGTAACAAAAAATTGAAATGTAATATTTATTATTTGATGTGTAGTTATGATTAATTTATTTGTGTTGTTGTGTATTTTCAATTTAATATTAAAAAATATAAAAACCATGCAAAATTTATATCATTAATTAATAAATATATCTATACATATTAAGGTAGAGAAATATGATAATAATTTGAAATTTTTATTTTTATTTTTTTTAATTAAAAGACTTTAAATATGTTTTTAAAGAAATTATGTTTTCACAAAGTAATTTAAAATATAATTTTAATTGATAAATTAACTTATTATGTTTTTTATAAATATAAACTCTTTTATTTAAAATTTTCAATGAATTTTTTTTTTCTAAAGTTAAAAAAATTATTATATTTTTGAAAAAAAAAACATTTAATTTCACTTTTAAAAAAATATATATATATAATAATAATAATAACCTTAATAATAATAATCTATTTTTAAGGATGGTGCCCAAGATATTACTATATTAATATTTTTAAATTATTTACATATTTTAATTTTTTAATATATTTATTTATAGATAAAACATATTTCAAACCACTCACACTTGTCAATTTCAATTTCAAAAAGGTAATAGTCATAATAAACTAAACTAAATATACTTAATTAAATATATTTGTATATATTTTAAACTTTGTCAATTTCGATTTCAAAAGATAATGCCCATAATAAACTAAACTAAATATACTTGATTAAATATATTTGTATATATTTTAAACTTAAAAGTTTAATATTAATAAAATACCCATTATATTAATATTTTAAAATATTTACAAATATATAAAATTAATTTTTTAATCATTTATTTTTAATGTTAATAAAATATACATTGTATTAATATTTTATAAAAGCATTTACAAATATATAAACATGATTTATTTCCTTACAAAACACATCTCAAAGAAAATTCCTATTTCAATGTGCTTCCTCATTTCATTATTGAAATGGTATACATAATATAAATACAAAAATATTTACAAATATATATACTTAATTAAATATATTTGTATATATTTTAAACTTAAAAGTTTAATATTAATAAAATACCCATTATATTAATATTTTAAATATTTACAAATATATAAACTTAATATTTTAATCATATACTTAATTAAATATATTTGTATATATTTTAAACTTAAAAGTTTAATATTAATAAAATACCCATTATATTAATATTTTAAATATTTACAAATATATAAACTTAATATTTTAATCATTTATTTTTAATGTTAATAAAATATTCATTGTCTTAATATTTTAAAAATATTTATAAATATATAAATATGATTTATTTCCTTACAAAATACATCTCAAAGAAAATCGATGTGCTTCCTCATTTCATTATTGAAATTGTATACATGATATAGATGAAAGCATATATATATCCTAATCTTTAAAGCAAAATTGTAACTATATTTAATTTAATAATTCTTAATATTTTTAATTATTTACTTGTTTAATGTTAATAATATTCATTTTATTAATATTTTTAAAAAAATTACAAATTTCACACATTTAATTTTTTTAATTTTTAATTTTTTAATGTTAATAAAATATTCATTTTATTAATATTTTTAAAATTTCACACAAAGTAGGGTGCATTGTTAAGACACTTATGCAACATTGTTGATTCAAACATCAACTAGCTCTATGTGACGTGGGGCAACATGAAGTATGCTTAGAGTTTATGGTGGGCCAAAATCAACCCTAGACCACAATACAATTAGATTCTTTAAGGCTCAAAGCCTTACTATGTTTTAATTTTAAAAAATTTAAAATATTATATTATTAAGGAGGATTTGGAGAAATTATAAATTCAAAAATGTCTCATGACCATGACTCAACCATCTCATAATATTTATATATGAGAGTCAAACCACATCTAACCAATCCTCCACCCATGTGAATATGGTTAACCAAGACTACCCAAAGATCTAAAACACTCAATAGAGGAAAAAAAATAACACCAATAAACATATCATGCAATAGTTACAATTTCCATATAATGAACGAGTCCAAGTATAGTGAACTGAGTTCATCCATGCTCTGAGAGTCATGAGTAATAACACTCCACTTTTAATTTCATACGTGAGCTTTTCATCCATTCTCTGAGAGTCATGAGTAATAACACTCCACTTTTAATTTCAAACGTGAGCTTTCATGAGGGGGCCTCGACCTTCATAATAAAATAAAATATATCTTTTTATGCAATGAAGGAAATAGCATCAATAAACATATCATTCAATAGTTATGATACCGAGTCCATAAGTATAATGAACTGAGTCCATCCATGCTTTGAGAGTTGTGAGTAATAACACTCCACTTTTAATTTCATACGTAAGCTTTTCATCCATGCTCTGAGAGACGTGAGTAATAACACTCCACTTTTAATTTCATACGTGAGCTTGAGGGGGCCTCGACCTTCATAATAAAATAAAATATATCGTTTTATGCAAGGAAGGAAATAGCATCAATAAACATAGCATTCAATAGTTATGATTTCCATATAAGTAGTATGAAGTACCGAGTCCATAAGTAATAACACTCCACTTTTAATTCCATAAGTGAGCTTTCATGAGGGGGCCTCATCATAATAAAATAAAATATATATTTGATGTAAATGGAGAATTCCTAATTGTTGAAATTTGTGCAACTTCAGAAGATATTATTATTGAATTTTATTGTACCTCCTAAGGGAGTTGAACTTAATGTAATTAATCATGTAAACCCTAGAAAGATCAATGTAAACCTCGGGGGAAAAGCAAACAAAAGAAAAGATTAAAATTAAATTACTTATTGTCCCCAAGAGAAGTTGGCCCAGTTAGGGAAATAGCCAATTTGGCAATTGTATAAATAGAGGGAAAGTTCACCTCATTATTTACTCATCCACTCAAGTGTAGTTCGCATCACCAGAGAGATTCGCACCAGCAGCTAGGAGAAGACTATTTTGGGGGTTTCTACTTGGAAAGTGTTTCCTTTCCTTCTCTATCATTATTGTACTCTGATCTCGGAATTATCATCTCTATACGAAGGTTGCTGGGTTTTCTCCCGTTTGGGATTCCCAGGATAAACTCTTGTGTTATTGTTCTGTGCTTTGTCTTTCTTCTAGTGATCCTATTGAATTTATGCAAGTAAATTATTATGTTATGAATGTATGTAAAATCTAACACTAATAAAATAAAATAGTTTTTATGCACATGCATTAATTCATTCCCTTCATGTTATCCCATTGGTTCCCTATAATTTAAAAAAAAAAACTTTTTTATAACATGGATGAGTAATAAAATAATGTTATTTCCTTGAAATGAGTAATAAAATAATGTTATTTCCTTGAAATGAGTAATAAAATAATGTTATTTCTTCATTTCAAAGAGTCCCTCTAATGTGGGTCAAATCTTTGAGAAGCAAAACAATAAGCATTCCCTTAATAAAAATTGCATGAAACGTTTATATTTAACTCGTTGATCCATTCAACAACGTCTCTTTTCATTATTGGCCAAAGGTATTTTTTGCTCACCACTCCACTTGTTTTTTTTGCTAACATAAGAGGGTGTCTAAGTTCCTAGTCTTCCCCTTAGTTTTCAAGAGCTACTATGGTTAGTAATTTTTCATCCATATATGTTGGCCCTTAGAAGGAAATCATTTTTTTTTCTTCTTTTTAATTTTTTTTTAACTTTTTTCGGCTTAATCTCTTTGCTTTAGATTTGGCTTTGATAACCTTGGACATAGGGAACCTAGCTTTTGCAAGGGTGCATAGCTCACACTCATCATTTGATTTCATTTCCCTTTGAGTACTTTGACTCTTTTGACTTCGATTTGTGCACGAGAAATAGGAATGGTGTACAGAGACCTTAGAACATGACATATAATTAATTAATTGCAAAAAGGGGATATGATTGAAGTGGGTGAAGTGGCTAGTGAAATGACACGATAAGAAAGATGGCTAGATTATATGTTGTGAATGACATGAAATGAGGGTTACACTTGCTTAGATCCCTAGGGGCACACCTAACCCCTAAGGTCATACATTTAATCTAATGGGGAAGGAAGAAGTATAACCACACCATGATGCTCCCTAAGCTATTGAAACAATATTTGAGGATACATGAATCATTACAAAGTAACACCTTTGAACCCCTAATGTTATGTCCACACATAAAGTAGGGACGACATGTCATAATATCGGTATCAATTGGATGTCCCCATCTATGTCTATGCATATGGAAAGGGTGTCTTCATCAAGTGTGTATAGGCAAACCATACATCTCATCTGTGGAACTATTGGATGTGATGGAAGATCATCAAAGAAATAATGATCAAGTCACCCCATACATACGAGGGGTAACAAGTTTGAGCGGGTGTAAGACAACATATTATAAAGTGAGTATTTGAGGTCACTCTCATCATGTTTATGCGAATTTATCCTTTTATTTACTGCTTTGAAAGCATTCGACATCCACTTGAGTACTTCAAAGTTGAACCCAATATCTCCAAACTTTGTACTTGCACACCTTCAAAATAAAGTTGCCTCTTGTTTTGTAGCTAAATCTCAAATGTTTGATATGTTTTCTTACTTTACTTGATTTTTTTTAATCAATCGATCATTCAAGGGCATGGGGATTCTTTGACAGAGTAAGTCAAGGATCTCAAGGAGTCTGATATGGGAGACGTCCTTTATTTGTCAAAAACCATTATATGAAATTCAAATCAACATGTGGGTCTGGAATCAACAATACAAAGTTATTTGCTGTTTGGTTTCTATTAAAATTTGTTTTGAACAGAGTCATCAATAATCTTCAATTGTTGGGTGACACCAAACTTATAATTCACTGGGCAAAAGGCAAGAGTAGCATCGAAAATCTATTACTTCAAGAGCTTATGGAAAATTTCAGTGAGGTTAAAAAATCAGTCAGAGTTGGTTTCTTTTCAACATGTGTACAGTGAACTGAATGAAATAGCATATTAGCTTTCCAAGGAAGCCCTTACTCTTCATGAAGGCTAAATGATTACATCAAATTGAATGGAAGGAAACGGCTTCTCTCGAAGAAGTCATAATCATGTATTTACAGCCTGTTGAGTAAGATAGATTCTGTTATTGTTCAGAAATCAATGTTTGATCTCAGAATAGTGGATCTTTTTTATACAATCTTGTTGTCTTTTCAGGGATGTAGGAAAACTATGGGCATCTTTTAGAAGTCAATAGGTCTGCTTTTGTTTCGAAAAGTAGAGACCTATGTCTCCGATGTACCGAGATTGTACCTAGCATGTAAATTTTGATTTATCTTTGATATACCAAATATATTATTTTTTCCTTGGAAAAGAAAAATGCTTGTTGTCCAAATTTATTTACACAGATTTCAGATCTGATTTTTATATAACCCCAAGATAAAATTTGAATAAGTGGATATGACTGAAACTAGAATTTTTTTTTAAGAATCAATGTCGAAAGATCAATTCATTTTTTTGGATGATGGCACACAACAAACTACTTACAGTGGAGAATTTTATAACAAAAAAAATACACTTTCCAAATGTGTGTTGTGTAAAGAAAGTAAAGGACCGTCCCTCCACAATTGAGTTTAAGTTCATAAACAGGTCTGGAAAATTCTCCTTCATGAGACAAGAACAGCACTACTCCACGGCCACTCACGTTGGAAGCAAACCTTCAGCTCTTGGAATAAAGATTACCCTCAAACTCTCAGGAAAAACCTTTACTTAAGAAAATCTGGGACTACATAGAATAGTTTGTTCAAAATCATGGCTCTTCAAAAATGACACTATCTTTAACAATAGAGAAAACTGCCTTCTAGTACTCAAATCAATAGTGGTTAATCTGTTAAGATAAACAACAGTAAAATATACTAGTGATAAAGCAAATATATTATTTGGTGGACAAAGAGCATGATTGGCATGGGTACTGGGATCTACGGGAATGGTCAGAAGGGCCTTTGAAAAAGAACACTCTACCCCTCCGGAAAGGTGCAATGAACCACCAAATGGACTACTTGAACCATTGCCTAAGGTGCATATCATATATTTTCCATTCTTTTTGTAGGAAAGATGCTCTTTCATAGCCTCAAACCTATCTTTTTTTCTTGAGTTCAATAGATTCTTCGAAACATCATGTTTTTCTCCATTTTCAAGTTTATGCACTTCTTTTCATGTTCAATTTTCTTTTATTCAAAATGAAAATCATTTCTTCTTGTTGCTTGTTTACAATTAGTCTTATGTTTAAAAGGCACATCTACAACTTATAACCTTTATCAACAGCACAAAAGGGCAATTATTGGACCGCTACCTCCTTGTCTTCAACCATGTTGTGGGGTAAACGTATTCCTTTTTAGTCAATCTAGTACAGTACATTTTACATCATGTATCCACTTCTTGTTTGAGGTTTAATAAATTGCACTTTCCCTTGATCAGAAAAACTTCTCTATGGCTAAAATCCAATGATGTCGGATATTCAGGCTTAAGATACAATCCTCATTATTCAGATGTTTCCCAGGGCTTAACATCTCTCTAATGCATCATAATGATATCTTGAAAGTGGATGAATTTTATTATTGTTCCCTTATCAATTAGAGTAACAACAGGCTAAAACTACATTGTCTT
Source organism: Larix kaempferi (assembly GCA_027924585.1). NCBI lineage: Eukaryota > Viridiplantae > Streptophyta > Pinopsida > Pinales > Pinaceae > Larix > Larix kaempferi. The sequence continues at coordinate 8,538,349 of BSBM01000602.1, forward strand.
CGTAAAAGTGTTTCCAGCCTGTTACCCTTTGCCAGGGCTTAACATCTCTCTAATGCATCATAATGATATCTTGAATGTGGATGAATTTTATTATTGTTCCCTTATCAATTAGAGTAACTACAGGCTAAAACTACATTGTCTTCGCAGAAGTGTTTCCACCCTGTTACCCCCCCCCCCCATTTTCACATGGGTGTCTTTGAATGTAGTAAAGAAGGTTTGGCATCAGTTCTGGGCACTTTAGGCCATCAAGCAACAGTAAGAAAGTATTATGCAAATGAAAGCATCCTGAAATACACTTCTAGGCAATCTGTGCATAAAGGAATGGCATGAAAGCAGCATTTGAGACTGTTCTGGGCTAGTTCTGGGCAGCATGTGGACAAAGAAAATCAATCACGGCCCTGTTCCTGACCTCATCACAGCAGTGAACATCACTCTATACCTCGATGCATCTCGCAGCAAAGGCTAGGATGAGATCACAGAAAATTATGGCAGCCAAAACTTGCAGTCCTGTTTTGACATAGTGAGCTCCCTGGTCAGTCCTCCTGTAGTGACTGGTTCAGAGCAGCACCTTGGAGGCTTTTCATTCAAGAATAAGAAAGCATTTACCATAGGTCAAGTAGGGAGGATCAACTGGACGTCCCCATCTGTCTCTGGCAGATAGCAAGGCAGGCCGAGTAGGCTGAAAGTGTCTTTGTCAAATGTCAAACCATAGATCTCATCTATGGAACTGCTGGAAGTGATGCAAGATCACACAGGAAATAATGATTAAGTCACCCCATACATATGAGGAGTAACAAGTTTGATTGTGAAAGACAACATATTAATCAGTGAAAGTTAGAGGTCACTCTCATCCTGTTCATGTGAAATTATCCTTGCACTTGCTGCTTTTGAAGCATTTGACATCCACTGGAGTACTTTGAAGTTGAACCAACATAACCAAACTTGGTACTTGCACACCTTTGGAATAAAATTACCATCTTGTTTTGTAGCTAAATCTCAAGCTTTTGATGTGTTTTCTTACTCTACTTGAATTTTCTGAATCGATTGACATTGGGAATTACTCCTGATTAATTAATTTCCCACTAAATTCAAGACACTACATTCACATATATTCTTGTATTTGGTTCTTTTAAATGCAAATTTCACATTCAAGATTTGAAGTGTTTTACACAACAGATTTGATAAGTACTTCCATGCACAATTGTATGGGCGATATGGCTCACGATAAATGATATTCTACTCCAAGGTAAAGATGTCTTCCCTATTCGGGTATGTCTTGTGATCAGTTATTTATATGAAGGTTTCTGGAAGCCTAAGATTCAGAAGAACCCTGGAGTTCTTAAAGATCCATATATTGATCATTCAAGGGCGTGGGGATACTTTGACAGGGAAAGTCAAGGATCTCAAGGAGTTTATGACATGGCAGGTGTCCTTCATTTGTCGAAAACCATTATATGAAATTCAAATCAGCGTGTGGGTCTGAAACCTGTTACCACCCAAGTTGTACTTAGCTGGTTTCCAAGTGAGCCAGCGAAGATTGGAGCAGTGTACTTTTTCATTGCCAGCATTCAGAAGTTCAGCCAGCCAGTTTTGGCCCGTTTTTCAAAACTTGCATGTCCATACCCCCGTGGGGAATTGTAATAAGTTGGTCCAAGTATGGTCTTTTTGTAACAGGCTTGGCTTACCTTATAGGTTTATCTATCAAGGGGATACACTCTAGAGTGTTTTTTCCTTAGGAATTATGAGTTGCGCTTCAGTGGCGTATAATTCCTAAGTTTTTCACTCACACCTCCAAAGCTGGAGTATTTATCATGGTGGTCGAACCTTAGGAGGCTATTAAAGCCTAAGTGTCTATGTATTTTTTACATGCTAGCCATCAATAATGAATGCACTAGGTCCCCTAAGAGTTTGAGTCAATTCCAGCAAAAATAAATTTTCCCACAAATCTTAAGCTTTTTTTAATAGTTTAAATGGGAAATTTCAAATTGTAATAAAAGTATGGTCTAAAGGCGGAATTTGGTGTGGGGATGCTCGTTTTCATACTCAAAGCATCATGTTTTTCCTTGGACCCACTTTTCCTAGGTTTCGGGTGATTAAATTATCACTTATGCATTTTTTCTTAAAGAGGCAACAAAATGACAAAAAATGCCAAAAATTACAGAAAATGACACAAAAAGACAAGTAAGAAAATCGAGGAAACATGGCAATCTTGTCTCCCATGGAGGGCGAGTTAAACTAAAGTCAAAAGCATGTGATTTAAGAGAGACTTGGAAGGTAATGAATCATTCCATGTTAAGATATGCGCCATCTTTCATGAGCTCGCGTGTGGGATATGTGGCAGCAAGTTTATGGATGGTGGAGTTTACAAGGGAGAGATGCACCGCTCTTGTGAGGTGACTGCCATCTCATCCCTCTCCACTTGAGTTATGGCTTGATCAAGGAGTAATCAACTCCTCTTTTTTAGAGATGCACCCCCCTCATGATCTCCTCTTGAGTGCGCCCCCACTCTTTCTTCATTTGCTATTTCAACAAGGCATTGGGCTCTCATTTGAACATGGTCAAAGAGGACCGAAAGGCTAGTGAAGTTTGTACTCTTCTATTGTAATATTTTTTGTTGGAATAAAGAAGGCTTTGGAGGCAAATCTTTTGTGTCAGGCATCATTGTGTGTGGATGAACATTGCATATTCTTATGAGGCGATCGGTATTGCTTTAATTTCTTGCATTTTGTGGATGAATGTTGGCCTTTGAAGGGGAGGTATCTCCCGGTAGGTAGGAGAATTTCTAGTTTGATTATTCTCTTTGTTAGTTTACTTTAGATCTCTTAGACGTGCATGTGTATTCTAGTTTGATTTCCATGCTTTCTGAGTTTCCATTGTAGGTGGCACCAATATTCGTTTTAACCATTTGTAAGAAAGAAGTTATTAGTTGATGCAATTATCTAACTCGAATGTTTGGCAGATCTAGTTTGACTCCTCCAATCTTCGAACAATTTTGGCATAGTCCCTACGCTTTCCACTTGTAGGCTCCACAGCTCAGATATTCCCAAGATTCTGGCTTTTATGAGTTTCGCTTGGTTACGGTTACTAACATGCTTAAGTAAATTAGTTTCATTTGAAAAGAATATTTTAGTAGGCTAATTTATTTAAGTATGTTGTTAGATCTAGGATTTTAAAGCCCTATTTTGAGTAGATCTAACTTGATTAAGTACTTGTGCATATTTTCTATCTTTCAATACTCAATATTTTTATGCTTCTAAGGCATTATTTGGCACATTTGGTGCATTTTAGGTGGCTGGTTTCTTATTTTTATCGCCATAACAAGAGGAAGTGTTGTCGGAAAATCAAAGATCTAAAGCCATCCAAGGCTTCCCAAAGAAATATTTTTCCATCTTGTATCGTTTCCGAAACCTTGTAAGCCTTTGGATCCGGATTCATAAGGACCAAAGGCATCCACCTTCAAAAGTTTGTAAATTGTAATTAATAAAAGCAGGTGGGCTACCTAGAGCCCACAGAACCGCCTGGGGGGTCCGTGTCAATTTTTTTTTTGTGTTTGATTTTTAGCTTAGTTCCCTTTTCCTAGTTTTGTTAAAGTATATTAATTGCTTCATTTCTAACTTTTCTTTACTTTCTTAAATCAACACATGCACACAATCTGCCCCGATAGCACTGTATAGTTAGTTTTGTTTTTTACTGCTACAATCTTGCTTTCACAATTTTTGTACTTTATTTCGAAGTTAACAATATCAAAAAACTAAATCCGGCTGTGCATTACCGAAGTACCGAAAGGGGAAAGAGATTCTCAGCCGCCAATAATCTTTTGTTGTTATTTCTTTTTTGTAAATTATTAACAAATAAAATTAAGGCTGTGTATTCCCGAAGTAAACTCAAAAGGGTTTATCCCCGGTAGGTGAAAAGAGATTCTCAACTGCATAATAAAGCTTCAATCTAATTGTTAAAATTAACCAAGGCTTAGCCTCCCCGTATGATTTGGATCTCTACGGTTCGTCTGACCAGTTGATCACTTCAGAAAGGAAGTTAAGTGACTAGCTTAATAGGGCAATCCAACAAAAACTTGATCACTAGAACTCGAGAGGTCGTGTGAAACTAACTACAGAGTCAATGGGCTACTTTAAGCAAGTTATGCCTCGCCCAATTGGACACTTGGCATAGTTGTCACTACGCTCAATTCGAAGGACTATGTAACAACTTCTAGATCTGTGTTTCCTTCATTCTCAACATTTAGAAATTATTCAAAAATGGACACACTTACCAATACAATCACTGCTAACAGGAAGCAAGGGAATCGAGATTTTGAGTCCCATCAAAATGACCAGATTCTGATCTCCAGGTCATGCCACGTTATCACTCCTAGCGTATATCTTCAGCTTTGCTCACAGATTTGGGGTTTAATGGATTCACTCCCCTTCAACAAGGGACGTGTGGCAATTTGCACTCCAAATATCCATTATTTTAACCCTGTAGCCATCAAGAAGACCAATAGACGTACAAAGATTCCTCCTTTAGAACTTACGATCTTCTCGGCCCACACAAGGCGTGAAACCCTAAATAAGCGGAGAGAGAAACATGTCCACAGGAGAAATATAATGCACATCCACGAAGTCATGGGCCGTTACATGGCAGACACTGGGGAGAATGATAATGAAAAGCCAACACACACCTCCATACAATGTTTAATGGTAGAGATAGGTGGAACACTGCCAAAGACAAATAATTTAAAAAAAACTCCAACTGGTCATGGAAAACACCCACAGGGCCTTCCCACCAGAACAAACACAGAAAATACTGCCAACTCGGGAGCGTTACTAGAGACACGCACAAGTGAGTTGGAAGAAACCTATCACAACAGGTAGACAAAATGGCAGAGATCATATTTTTATGATGCCCAAATACCTACATAAAAGAAAACGCAAATACAGGCCCGTTAGGGCACACGTTGTAGAGATGAGAATGTTGGAAGAAATAATATTGAGGAAAATGAAAGAAAATGATATTCAGAACTACATTGCATGAGAAGAATGATGCAAACGATCCATTCACAGATTTACATCTAGTGAAAATGAGGGCCAAGAATGTCACAATGAAATCCTGAGAACATTAAGGAAAAGGAAAGCAGATCCGAAAGAACTCTACTCACATTGTGATGGGGAGGGATGACTCCGATCTTCTTTTGCGACACCCTTCAAACTGCGTAGGAGCTCACCATGGAAAGAACACAAATCAACTGCTTGGACTCTGTATTTCTTCCTTAAAACCCTACCTAAATCTTTAACCTTTTTTTATATTTGACATGGATTTATTAGCAAGTTCTTAGGGTTTACATTATCTTTAAGCTGAGCCATGGGTGTAGCCTAAGTAAGGCTCCTGTTGTGCCAGGAGATCTGGGTTCAAATCCCAGCACCCATTAACCTAATTTTAATCTTAGTCTTTAAATTTAACAGAGATTTAGTTTTTTTTTTTTTTGTAATCTACCCATTTATTTTTTGTCTCAACTCAAGCTTTTTCCTTTGTACAAGCTAGCAGATTTAACATGCAGACCTGCAGATACTAAAAGAGTTCTAGATTTGACATAAGCACCAGATCTAAAGGTACATCCATAGATTTTACCAGTTTGAACCACTATAACATTTCACCTTATTAATTAAGATTAACTGGGAAAAGCCCATAGGTCTTGAGGGTTTGAACCCTGCTCTATTACCAAATGTAAAGACCTCAAATACATAAAACCAGTAAACAACAAGAACCAACATGCAAAGGAGATCTGAATAAAAAACAGTGGATCTAGTAACCTCAAAATGATAAAAACCAGTAAACAACAAAGAACTAGCATGCAAAGGGGATCTGAATACAAATAGTGGATCCATCAATAGTAAATAATATTCTATGAAAAGTTAAAGAGCCTTACCTAATTACATGACCTGGTAGTTACCTTGACAGCTCCAATGCTGCAACTGAAGGTGGGGGGACGACTCTCCACCCAACCAACCCCTAGCCAATGGCTGAGGTCCCCGAGCCCCCAACAATTAACCCTATGCCAGAGCTTGCTTGCTTTCCTCTTTCTGTCAGCCTCTTTCTTCCTCCTTGGCTCCTCCAAAGCTCTCATTCCAAAATGCCGAAATGACCAAAAAAAAATTCTCCTCTATTCTTCTGCTCCTCCTTTTATCTCCCCTTTCTCACCTTTTTCTTAATTTCTTTTAATGCAATTTGTTTTCCTTCATTTTTCTTTCATATTCCCCTTTCTTTTATAAATTTACATTTTCTTATAAATATTTCACAAATATGCATATATGAGGGTTGTTACAGACTAAGTTGGAATTTGGCCAAACCAAGAACTAATCCACTCATCATAATAAATCAGTTAAAATTGACCAACGAGACTCTTGCAACAATTTCACAACACAACAACACTCCAAACTTTGTGACTCCATTTGGCACTAGTAATATTGGGACCAATCAAACAATAAGTGAATCAATGTGTTAGATGGATGTATTTTTACTCGTGATGTTGTTTTAATTCATAGTTGCATTTCCTGGTTCAGTATTAATTCATATTCAAACTCCTAGAATCTTGCTTCTTTCTCTAACTTAGCTTAAAGGCCATAGTTTGTTTTCATAGGGACCACCCCTCTTGGCTTCGCTAAGAGTTGGCCTATATGGAGGAGTTGTGTGTTGAGTGACAGTATCTCGACTCTTTGCTTGCCCCCAAGGACGCACACAATGGCTTGAAGATTTCTACCACACTAACCCCTTTCCCCCAAGGTGCGTATCTGGCGACAACAAAACCAACAATACAACAAAGTTATTTGTTGCTTGGCTTCTATTAAAATTTGTTGTAAACAAAGTCATCAGTAATCTTCAAGTGCTGGGTGACTCCAAATTTTTAATTCACTGGGCAAAAGGCACGAGTAGCATGGAAAATCTATTACTTTAGGAGCTTATGGAAAAGTTCAGTGAGGTCAAAAAATCAGTTCAAGTTGGTTTCTTTTCAACATGTGTACAGTGAACTAAATGAAATAGCAAATTAGCTTTGCAAGAAACCCCTTACTCTTAATGTAGGCCATGAGATTACATTAGATTGAATGGAAGAAAAAGGCTTTTAATGAAGTCATAATCATGTATTCAAGACCTGTTGACTAGGATAGATTCTGTTATTGTTCAAAAATCAATGTTTGATCTGAGAATGAAAGGTTGCATACCTAATGTTGTTGTCTTTTTGATACAATGTTGTTGTCTTTTTGGGGATGTCTGAAAAGTATGGGCATCCTTTAGAAGTCAATAGATCTGCTTTTGTTTTAAAAAGAAGAGACCTATCTCTGTGATGTGCCGAGATTGTACCTAGCATGCATATTTTGACTTATCATTTTTTTAAAGAATCGATGTCGAAAGATCCGTTCATTTTTTTGGATGATGGCACACAACAAACTCCTTACGATTGTCCCTCTGCATTCTTATTGAGTGTAAGTTCATAAACAGCTCTAGCAAATTCTCCTTCATGAGACAAGAACAACACTACTCCAAGGCCACAAGACCACTCATCCTGGAAGCAAGCCTTCAGCTCTTGGAATACAGATTACACTAGAACTCTCGGGAAAAAACTTACCTTGAGAAAATCTGGGACTACCTAGAATAGTTTGTTCAAAAACATGCCTCTTCAAAAATGACACTATCTTTAACAATAGAGAAAAATGCTTTCTCGTATTCAAATCAATAGTGGTTAATCTGTTATCAGAAACAACAGTTAAATATACTAGAGATAAAGGAGTATATTACTTGGAGGACAGAGAGCATTCCTGGGATCTACGGGAATGGGCAGAAGGCCCTTTGAAAATGAACACTTTACCCCTCAGGAAAGGTGCAATGAACCACCAAATCATTCCTACGACTTGAAGGACAGAGTATATTCCTGGGATCTACTGGAATGGACAGAAGGCCCTTTGAAAATGAACACTTTACCACTCAGGAAAGGTGCAATGAACCACCAAATCAAGACATTTTCCAAGGGGCTACCTAAACCAATGCCTAAAGTGCAAATCATATCTTTTCCATTCTTTTTGTAGGAAGTATGCTCTTTCCTAGGCTCAAACCTATCTTTTTTTCTTGAGTTCAATAGATTCTTAGAAGCATCATGTTTTCTCCATTTTCAAGTTTATGCACATCTTTTCATGTTCAGTTTTCTGTTATTCATAATGAGAATCGTTTCTTCTTGCCCTTTGTCTGCAATTAGTCTTATGTTTAGAAGTGAAGAAATTTGACTTAGAAAATGAAATTGCTCATTTACACATTCTGTCAAACACTTTCAGAACCTAGGGTTTTAACTTGAATTTTAAAAGTAATACCACACTTCTAGAAATGACTTCAAAAATTCTGCCAATTACTGAAACAAACTTTAAGCACATGAACACAATAATTTTTCGTCAAAGACCGGGGAAAACCCCACTGCTTGGGGAAAACCCTAGAAGAAAATTTTTCTTTAAGAGCAAAAACTCGGAAACTTCTTACAATAAATTTATGTTCCTTTTAAACCCTTACTGACAGAATTTCACAAAACAGAACAGCAGCAAAATCTACCTCGATTTCAGTGCCAGAAAAGTACTGTACGACTGCCCACACGTGCGTATGGACTGCACACTTTTCTCTCTCGAAATCTGTGCCCACATGTGCCAGAAATTAATTCTGCTGTACGGTTCTGTCAGTCTGCTATCAATGCACCAGCATTTGACTTGGGAACTGTGCCCACACGTGTTGTTGTATTGATCTGACAGAATGCTGTACGAATTTCTTAATGGCTGTCTTGGGAAGCGTGTTGCTCCCTTCTCTTGGGAAATTGTGCCCTTTCTCTACTAGGGACCTCTTCTTGATCTTCAATCTTCTTCTCTTCTTCTCTTGATGGTGAGACTGTGAGTGTATCAAAAGTCCCTCTCACTTTGTTTTTATACTTTGTCTTTGGCAACTAACTTCTCCAACTACCTAATCTAGGGTTGAGAATTAATTACAAGATCAATGGTTCACATTATAACTCACTTTTTAATAATTAAAAACTTTAATTATTAAATACATCATTTAAGTGTGACCCACTTTTCTAAAGTATAAAATCACATTGACTTTATTTATATACACGTCACTTTGTTACATAAATACATAAAGGACAACTTTTCTGGTCCTTCTCATCACACCCACACCAAAAATATGGGAGGACCTTCAGAGTTAACTTTTCAACACTCCCTCCTAACGAGGGAGGTCCTTCCGACGCCATGCAAATCTCTGCCTCTAACTCCTGATGCAGTGCCCTCCTGCTCTAGAAAGTCTCTCGGAGAAGAGTGCCCACCAAGAAAAACTCTGACTCCTGAGATTTAACCTGAACCTCGTCAACCTGCTCATCACCATCATCTGCCTGGCTGAGTCTTCTGCCAGTGCTTTGAAGAGAATCACTCTCCTCATCAAAAGGAATGTAAACAACATGCCGATCAACTGTATCTTTTGCTCCATCCTCTGTCTCTGACAGCCATCCACCTGTCCATGGACGTACAACATGTCCTCTCAAAATATATAGTCTGTCCCTGCGATCACTAATCAAGATAGTAGTCCTGATAGGATCATCTCTCCGATAAATGAAAATATGACCGTCCCTGACCAACATCCCATAACCATCATCTTCAAGAGATGACATTGGGAGTTTGCTAACTCTCATCCCAAGTACAAAGAGGACTCCATGTATTTCCAAGACCTCTCCAAGGTCTAGTTGGAACCTGACTGTTCCAACCCCTCGAATAGCTATCTGCGGACTGTCAATGTCTGTCTGAATGAAATGTCCTAGTCCCAACTCTGTGATGATCTGGAATGCATCATACATTCCAGTCATATGTCTGGTTGACCCACTGTCAACTATCCAAACACGCTCGAAAACTGAGCTACCTACACTACAATCAAAAGAGGCTAGAGAAAATTCACCTGCAAACTCATCTGCAAATTCTTCCATTGCAGTAGCTGCTGAATCTTTCTCTTACTTTCCTTTCTTCTTCTCAGGACATTTCGTGGCATAGTGTCCTAACTGACCACAATGACAACATTTGATCTGACTCAGATCTTTCTTCTTCTTGTTCTTCGCTTTGGCTGCAAGTGCCACATCCTGCTCAGCATCCTCACTAGTTTGGCCAATCTGTGACCCATCTCGGATTTCCTCTTGGGTAAAATCATCCCATAATCTGGACCAATTTGGAAGTTTTTCTCTGCCCACAATGCATTTCACAAAAACCTCCCACTTCTTGGTGAAGCCCTTCAGGGCTATCCTCACCAATTCTGAATTAGGAATGGTTTCTCCTACTGCTACCAACTCGTCCTTTACTTGTGTGACACGAGTCAAGTAGGAGGCTACACCCTCATCACTTTTCATTTTAATGCAGTGTAGCTTGTCTTTGAGGGCCATCTTTTGGTTCTCGTTCTTTGCTTCGAACAACTTGGTCAATGTGTCCCACATCTCTTTAGCAGTTTTCTTTTCTGCTAAGTGTGGGATGAGATGGTCTTTAACCCCATCCAGTATAATTCTCTGGGCTCTGGCTTCAAGAGCTTCAAACTCCAAAAGGTCATCAATATCTAATGGCTTAGTCATGACACTGGTAATAAAACTCCAAACCCTAAGTTCTTTCAATACAACAGTAATTCTTCATCAATATCTAATGGCTTAGTCATGACACTGGTAATAAAACTCCAAACCCTAAGTTCTTTCAATACAACAGTAATTCTTACTTTCCATGGGATGAAGTTGGACACTCCATCCAACCGATCGTCATACCTAATGCTCATCATGGAAAAGATAACTTGCAACCAAAAAATAACTGAAAGACCAAATATAACACTCTTCTGAAACTTCAAAAAACACCTGCTAAATTTCTTTTTCAGTATGGCTCTGATAAACTGTGATTTGACACCATGAAGAAATTTGACTTAGAAAATGAAATTGTTCATTTACACATTCTGTCAAACAATTTCAGAACCTAGGGTTTTAACTTGAATTTTAAAAGTAAAACCACACTTCTAGAAATGACTTCAAAAATTCTGCCAATTACTGAAACAAACTTTAAGCACATGAACACAATAATTTTTGGTCAAAGACCGGGGAAAACCCTAGAAGAAAATTTTTCTTTAAGAAGAGTAAAAACTCAGAAACTTCTTACAATAAATTTATGTTTCCTTTTACCCTTACTGACAGAATTTCACAAAACAGAACAGCAGCAAAATCTACCTTGATTTCAGTGCCAGAAAAGCACTGTACGGCTGCCCACACGTGTTGTATGGACTGCACACTTTTTTCTCTCAAAATCTGTGCCCACATGTGCCAGAAATTAATTCTGCTGTACGGTTCTGTCAGTCTGCTATCAATGCACCAGCAATTGCCTTGGGAACTGTGCCCACACGTGCTGCTGTACGGATCTGACAGAATGCTGTACGAATTTCTTAATGGTTGTCTTGGGAAGCGTGCTGCTCCTTCTTGATCTTCAATCTTCTTCTCTTAATGGTGAGTGTATCAAATGTCCCTCTCACTTTGTTGTTATACTTCGTCTTTGGCAACTAACTTCTCCAACTACCTAATCTAGGGTTGAGAATTAATTACAAGATCAATGGTTCACATTATAACTCACTTTTTAATAATTAAAAACTTTAATTATTAAATACATCATTTAAGTGTGACCCACTTTTCTAAAGTATAAAATCACATTGACTTTATTTATATACATGTCACTTTGTTACATAAATACATAAAGGACAACTTTTCTAGTCCTCCTCATCACACCCACACCAAAAATATGGGAGGACCTTCAGAGTAACTTTTCAACAAGAAGCCTATAGCTTATAACCTTTATCAACAGCACAAGTGAGAAATTATTGGACCACTACCTCCTTGTCTTGAACCATTTTGTGGGGTAAACTTATACCTTGTTAGTCAATCTAGTAGAGTAAATTTTACATCATCTATCCACTTCTTTTTTGAGGTTTAATATATTAAATTGCACTTCCCTTGATATTTTTATATTTTTAATAAAGTGAGTGTGAGAAAGTATAAATAGACTTCTCCTCACTTCATTTTAAGACAACAACTTATGGGATAAAACTTTCTATGATAATTTTTGCCCTCACTAGGGCCCTTGGTTGATGTGCACCTCTTGAAGAGGGATTTACTTGTAGTTTGGAGCATTTCTTTGGAGTATCTTTCTTCATGCTTCTTGCTAAGGTGATGCTAGAGTTGTTAGTCTAACACATGCACAAGGAGGTATCTATGTTTTCTTTGATGTCTCTTTGTTAATTGTTGGAGAATGATGCTTGTTTAGGGTTGAATGGTAGCCATTAATACTGCATTTTGTCTTAACTAGGTCATTTTATGCCTTTAGTCACCATAGCATTGTTAGGACCTCCTCCATAGGAGTCCTTCTTAGGCTTGAGCTTTAGGTCTTCAAGTTTTGCCATAACTAAGTCTCCTTTAACCAATCTTTGAGGTTGTTAAGGAAGGCCCTAGTTTCCAAACTTGCCAAGTACCTTCTCAAGAGGAAGGCCATTCTCCTTGATGCCCTGGGGATAAGGTTAAACTTTTAAAAACCCTAACTTGCCCTACTTTTTACATCTTTTAAACCCTACATTGTATTTTTGTAATTATTAGATTGTTCTTGGTTAGTTAGCATTGTATTATTATTTTTATGTCTTTATGAAATAAAATTAAAATAAGGAAGCCCTAATTTCTGTTTTAAACCCTAACTGCAGACTTTTCTTGGCCCTAGCGGCCCCCCTTCACCTCCTCTCCTACCATCGCTCAACCTATTTTCTAGCTTGCACTCCATGCTCCTTCCACCCTAGACCCTCGCCTCTCTTATTTTCCTCCTTCGCCTTCCCTCTCTACCTTGGCCAGAACTCTCCAAGGCCTTGGCCTTCCCTTCCACCTTCCTCCCTAGCCTCGGCCACTATCTACAGCCCGCCCCTAACCCTCGGTCTATCCATAAACCCTCGCTCAAGCCTTCCCTTTCTCCATTTCAGACCTCGGTCTGTCCTCCTTATCCTCGCCCAGCCCTTCCTCCTCTATCATTTCACCTACCTTCCTTTCTTCCCCTTCTCCTCTTACCTTTCCTCCTCCATCAACCCTCGGTCCCTTATTTTGACTGCTCATTCAGGTTCAAACACTCCCTTTTGACACCACTACTGCTGCATATGATTACCATTACACAGTTGCAAACTCCAAGTATCATACCTGTGATCACAAGCAATTAAAAGGAGTTAATTTTATATGTTGTCGGTGCCCTAACTGAAACATTTCTGCTATACAAGATAATCTGAAACTTGCAAACTGGTTATTATCTTTTTCTCCATTATAAGCTTTTCTATTGTTTGTGTTATTGTAAGGTTTCCTACTAACAAGGATATCTACTCTTGTATTTATGCTTCTATGACATACTGAGTACCTCATCATACTGCTGATATACTGCAGAAAATATCTTTATTACAGACCAGATACCATTATTTCTGGGTGTTTTTCTAAGATGATGACATATCAGATCTTGCATTTGTAATTGGTTGGGTATGTTCATCATTAGTATCATTGACTTTGTATTTTTGGCAATCTATATTACTCTATCGAATGATAAACACTGATAATTCTATGACCATCTTATGATATGCAAGTGCAAGTTTGATATTATTAGAATCTTGATATTATTGGTAATAATGAGTATACTGTTGATATATTTGCAAAACAAAATCTGATATAAGGTGTCACCTTACAGTCATAGAGATGCTAGGATTCCAGAAGTGATTACACATGTTTGCATGATAAATGCTTATACATGATTCTTTGGATGTCAACGGTATAAGTGGATTGGTTTTAATACTTATATAGATGTTCTTTGATGATCTGAGGCTAATTCATTGATTATCACTCTACCATATATGATAGAAGCAATCAATGGTGTCTTATACTAACCATTTACGTTGATGAGACAGATATTTGCTTTGATATACTTTGTCACTAGCACTAAACCTGAGTAGTATGTCTTTTTATTCACTTAAATTCTTTGTCTAAGGCACTCGTCACTAATACTTTTGTCAAAGAGAGACATAGCTTTTCTTGTGTTTAGGTTTTTACAGGCCACATAAGGGCTCTTCCCCTTGGAGGTCCCGACTCTCCGAAGAAGTTAGGGAATTGGCTAAGATGACAGTGGCCTTTTCTCTCATATTTGTCATCGGAAACTAGTCCTGCTAGTTCATCCGGTAACACTACAGAAATGACAAATCTGACCAAAAATTAGCATCAGAATACCTGTGGAAAAGCTCGACAATATGCTCCTCGATGAGTCAGAAAGAACTCTTCCGTATGAAAATGGAACTTTGGTGGAACTTTGGCTAGAGGAATATTTCTAGAATTGCATACCTGCAAAGCAGATGGATAAGATTAATTAATTAATGACAAATGTCCAACAAATGACCAAAAGGTAAGTCAACAGGACTGCTCTAATGTACAACAAATGACCAAAAGTATGTCAACAGGACTGCTCAATACATAAGAATACATAATGAAATTGCAAAGGCCACTCCTATAAAAATCTATATCATCTAAGCACAACTATCACAACCTAGCAGCACAAAAACATGCAAACAATATAAAGTATTCTGCATATTTTGCAAACCTTTAAAGAACGAGTTCTACATGAGATCATTGAGAGCGAATCCACAATACCATTATAATAAAGCCATGGATCTGTCGGCGCGGTCACCGTTGTGCCGGTTAACTCCCACGACCTATTCTCCGTGAGAACTAACTTGACCCACGCTTCCCAAGTGCTGTAGCTGGAGGCCCTTCTGAAACCTCTCTTCATAACGAACTACTACAGCCATTTCTTAATTGTTGTTGTTGTTGCCTATTGCCCAAATCTGCAGTTTACTATTGCCCGGATTGTTGTTGTTGCCCGAACTCCTTCCTAAGCTTCCCAAGTTCCTTTATGGGCAATTTCAATCGTTGCCCGAAAACGTTTTGGGGCTGCCCAAAGTTTTCAGGCCTACCCAGAATTTTATTGTCCCCCCTGCCCAGAGGCCTTCTCGTAGCTTTTTTGGGCACTTTTTCCCTTGCCTAGTGCTACCCTATGGTTGTGTTGACTCACCTAATGGCTTGCACAAATCTACCCTAGCGGCTCGCTAGTCTGGTGGTTGAGCGGCTACTAGCAGCCACTGCAGCCACTTCTTTTTCCTTCCGACGGCCGCATCTTTCTACCAACATTGAGCCTGTCCCATCCATCACAGTAACGGCTACTTCCCACTCTGTTGGCGGTTGCTTGGGAACGCTCACGTCGACGACTATGCAACAATCCCATTCTGCTTAGTTCCCAACGTCATCTCTTTTGCGAGCTCAATCCACAAGCTTCGTGCATTCTGTCGCGCCTCTGCAATTATTCTCTACTACCTATCTATTGATCTGTGCTTCTAATTCCTTCACATGCATGCAACCCCCTACTGGTTACCTAGCCTCCACGTCTAGCTCACGGCTTATCTGTAGCCTGATCTACCTTCGACTACCCAGCTCCGACCTGTCCCCTGATCTGCTTGCCGCGTCGCCGTCTCAACAACCTCCCGACACGACTTTCACGCAACTACTAAATCCATGAGCAGCTACATACTCCCGCAACCATGGCCTAGCTCGTGCAACCCTCACCTAAGTCCTCTTGACTGCCACTGGTCGTGCCCAAGCAATCAAATGTTGATCCATGCCACCTCTCCCCAACTTACACAGCCCAATCTCCTCCTTTCCAATAGCCAAGACTATACCTCACGTTTGGTGCCGATAGCTCCACGATCTCCAACGATCTCCTTGCGAGCCCGATTCAGTGACCTCTCGACCCCTTCCATGCTGAAACCACGGCCACAACTTCCGCTTCCACCCAAATAGTGCAGCTCTGCCTCAACAGATACCTCGGTCATATAACGGTAGGACGTTTGTACCCTATTCGTACGGTACTTCTCTATTATTTTTCTTCATCAAATAAATCTTGCAAACCCATCAAATGTGATTTCCCCAGAGCGAAGCTGGCTCTAATACCATGTTGATTTTCTTACATGTAGACCCAATTTATTAGCTCGAATAATATATGCAATTATTATTGAAAACTACGCTAGATCTACAACAAAAATGCAGCAAAAAAACTCAAGAAACCAATCACACATTTAACACTAGATTTACCCTGGAAACCCCCAACTGGGGAAAACCCAGCTAACTAAACCCTTGGGCTCTCTTCCTGGGAAAATGGCCCACTTAGGAAAATACAATGACAAAAACGATCAAACCTCAAGATCAGTCCTTCGATCTTGCTGGTTACTAACTCTCACTGCCATCCAAGCCTCGAATCATGCCCAGCACACTTAGCTGAAAGTTCTCCAACTACTATGTGACTGTTCTCTCAAGATATCAATCATGAGATTGCAAATCAACTCATGGGTCTCATAGTATATTTGAGTGCAAAAGATGCAAATAAAGATATGTTCTATTTCTCAAATGTCACGATGGATCAATAATACTAGGAGTAGGTCTTTTCTATGTTATGCAAATTATAGTACCAGATGTACATACAATATACATGGGGGTAGTTGCTTCAATGAAATCTTTCATTCTAATAGGGGAGAAATTACTAAACATGTAGCATTACCTCACTCTAGGGTTATGATCCACCAACCTGCTAGTTCCTATTATGGCGGATCACTTGCAAAGTTTCATGACGAATTGAAACACATAATGATGCTTCGCGATTACATAACAAAAAGTTATATAGAAAGAATGGGCAACCCTGAAGAGGTCATTCAACAAGACCTTAACAAAGATGGTTTTATGTCAACAATAGAAGCCCAAGCATATTGCATTGTTGATTCCATAGAGAAAGGTTGATCTCGTAGCAGAAGATCCTCTTTTCAATTGATTTTTCAAATGAACTATAAACTGTAATTTGATCTCTTTATTCCCTTTCCAAAAAAAATGGAAAGGCAAAGTGATTGATTTAATAATCACCTGATATGGTTAGGATCAATCTAAACCAATTGATTCATCATAACATCTAGCTAGAATGCCCATTATTCAAAAACTTGTTAGAAATGCAAGACAACCAATAGAGAATAGAAAAAAATCCCATGTTCTTCATTGATATACTCAGCGTAGAGGAGTATGTGCTAGGGTGTATGCATGACTCGTTTGGATCAAAAACTTAAACCAATGTTCCCCCAAGTTTTCTGGACGCAGGAACGCGAGAGCAGGGAAACGCACGTTGGGGACGTTTGGAGACCACCCCCAAATTTTAGGGAAATTTGCAGGGGACGGAGAGCGTCGGGGTCAAAAATTATTAAAAAAATATAAAAACCATAAATGATAAATCCTAACAATGTAAATTAAATCTAACAAATTACTAATACAATTCAGCATTGTGCAATGTAAATCAAAAACTAGCAAATTATGAAATTAATAATACAAGCACGTCACACAATGTGACAATTCATCATGATCATTTTCAAATTGTACAATTTTTCATTTGAATTTTGATATTCTTATTTGATATTTCAGTCATTCTAATTTAAAAATTAAATCAATGATATTGCATGCAAATAGTAAATACAAAATACCAAACACTAAATACTAAATCTGAAACAGTGAAACGTCAATAGTAAATTAAGATTGACTCGTTTGGATCAAAAACTGAAACCAATGTTCCCCCAAGTTTTCTGGACGCAGGAACGCGAGAGCAGGGAAACGCAAGTTGGGGACGTTTGGAGACCACCCCCAAATTTTAGGGAAATTTGCAGGGGACGGAGAGCGTCGAGGTCAAAAAATTATTAAAAAAATATATAAACCATAAATGATAAATCCTAACAATGTAAATTAAATCTAACAAATTACTAATACAATTCAGCATTGTGCAATGTAAATCAAAAACTAGCAAATTATGAAATTAATAATACAAGCACGTCACACAATGTGACAATTCATCATGATCATTTTCAAATTGTACAATTTTTCATTTGAATTTTGATATTCCTATTTGATATTTCAGTCATTCTAATTTAAAAATGAAATCAATGATATTGCATGCAAATAGTAAATACAAAATACCAAACACTAAATACTAAATCTGAAACAATGAAACGTCAATAGTAAATTAAGATTGCTCAAAGAGTCAAAGACTCAGTCATCACTGATCAATATCTAGAGTCAAAAACTAACAAGTAACAATGGACACTAAAACCTAAAAGTAGTTGAAAGTAATCAACACAAAATGAGCATCGAGGAGTCAACTCCATTAATTGGTCCTCTTCATCCATATGCTGCATGAATGCATCGAGACCATCAATGGGAATGCCATCATCTGAGTCCGAGTCACTCTCATGAGTAACTAATGGCACACCAACCAAACCATGTTGCATCTCATCCGGTCCATCCTCCTCGTCTATCTATGCATCATCCTCTAGATCCACATCCCATTGTACAGTTGGTCCCATCCGATACATTGGTGTCTTCCAATGCGCAAGACGAAGGGCACTATGCACTACAACTAACTTCTCTGCTCTCCTAGAGGTAAGTCTATTCCTCTTGATAGAGTGGATGAAGCTATTGGTGGACCAATTCCTCTCAACAACGAGGGAACTAGCAATCTGAGACAACAAGCCAGTAGCAAGATGTTTGATCTCTGGAGCATCATCCCCATGGATGTCCCACCAAACAATAGGGTCATACCAGGCGAAGTCGTCACAGTCTACCTTGGCATCAGGCTTATTGAAGGGACCTCTAAGACCTGCAAACTGAATCCACTATCTCTGAAGTGTTTGCCCCTCCTCTTCACTGTACATCTTTGTAATGGGCAGCTCAAAAACCCATCTTGATGTCTGGATCCTCAAAGGGAGGAATTCTACCAGGCCTAGAAATGTACAAAATGTCACAAGTTCAAATCATGTAATCCCTACCTTTCCCTTCTTTCCTATGGAAAGAGAGACGAACGAAAGATCATTTGATATCGATTCAAATGGAACATCAAATAATTGAATCGTATCAGATGGAAAAGTGTTTTACTCTAAGAGTATAAACAAAAGGTATGTTCCCTTCCCTTTATCTTCGGATGTTCAAGAAAGCGCTCTTAGTTCAATTCCGTAGAACATAGGTCTTCAAAACCTGATGGCGTTGTTAAAGAAATGTAACTGCGGAAGATATTCTAAATATATTTGTTTATTGTATCATTGTATTCCTCCTTCGGGAGATGTCATTGATGTAATTAATAATGTAAGAATCATTGAAAGAGTCAATGTAAACCCTAGGTCTTGTGTCGGCCTAGAAGAACCCAGAAAAGATTATTATATTATGTAATTGACATGTCGGCCCAGCCAGTTAGGAGAAGTTGGGCCAATTGGGGAAAAGTCACCCCAACAGAAGAATATAAATAGAGGATGAGTTGCTCATTTGTATTCACTCATCTCACTCACTCAAGCTCGCACAGGAGAGAGAGAGATGCTCGCACAAGGAGAGAAGTTGATTTTGTCTTGGGGTTTTATCTTGTACTTTGTGAATTCTATATTGAGGAAGTTTTGTCAAGGTTTTCTCCCTTGTGGTTTCCCCGAGAGAAATATTGTGTTCATTGTGTATGTTGTGCTTGTCTTTCTTTCAGTGATAGATTGTTTAATGTTATAATGTTAAACAAATTGAAAAACTAACATGGTATCAAAGTAGGCATGAAAGAAAACATTGTGCAGCCTCCGCAACTGCAGAAACTAGCGCTTCTTATTCCGGGAGCTCTCTCCACAGATCATCTGAAAAAGAGGGTGGATCTAACTCGCCTCACTAGGGCACATCTTTATATTGAAGCAGAATTCAATTCTGAGAATTTTCATTTCTGGGTACCCCACTGCAGCCCGGAGAAACTAGGGCATCAAGTTTTTGGATCATCTACTCACAAAATCAGGAGAAGGAGTACTTTGCTCAACTCGCCCTATGGAGGCGAATTTACTCATCCAAATAGTTTTCCAAAACTCCGAAGTTGAAAAATTAGGGTTTCTCTAACAAACCCTAGGTCAAGGTAGAAGCAGTTTTCAGAAAGACAACTTTGCTAGTAAGTCCTACATCTATTCTATTTCCATTTGAGGTTCTCATTCTATCACAATGACACTCAATACCAAGCTTGATGAGAAGCTTGAAGGAGCTGAGAACTTCAGGGCATGAAAGTATTGGGTCATGCTCATTCTTGAAGAACATGACCTAGAAGGGTTTATAAAGGAAGGACTTACAGAACCAGAAGGAGATGAGGCCAAAGCATTACACAAAAAGAATATGATCAAGTCTAAGAGGATCATAGTTGATTCTATCAAAGATCACTCAATCCCTCAAGTATCCTCAAAGAAGACCCCAAAAGAAATGTTTGATGCTTCAACCAGCCTATTTGAAGGAAAGAATATCAATAGGAAGATGACCTTGAGAAATCAACTCAAGGGAGTGAAGATCCAGAAGTCTGAGACCATGCACTCATACTTCTCCAGAGTGTCCCAGATCAAAGAACAATTAGAAGCTATTAGAGATATGGTGGAAGATGTTGAAGTTGTGATGACCACTCTGAATGGTCTCCCCAGAGATTGGAAACCCTTTGTTCGTGGAATATGTGCTAGGAAGATCCAATTCAGACAATTATGGGAAGAATGTGTACAGGAGGAAGAAAGAATAGCAGTAAGAGAGGAGAAACTGAATGACAATGAAGATCAAGCTTTGGCAACTCATGCCAAAGGTGGAAGGAAAAGGAAGAGTGATGTACGTACCCGTAACCACTCTCCCAACAGATCTCAAGGATCTCAAAAGAACAAGAGGTTCAAGAAAGACCTCTCCTCTAATGAATGTTACTCTTGTCACAAGACAAGACATCTAGCAAGAAACTGTCCATCCAAATATGGAAGACCTAAGAAGCAAATGAGAAATTTCATGCTCATGTAGCGGAAGATAGTGAGTATGATGACGAAGACAAATCCAAAGAAGATGAAGACTCCAGTGAAGAATATGTGCTAATCTCAGCACTCACTGGTTCAGTATCTCATGGGAGTGATACTTGGCTAGTGGATAGTGGAGCCTCAAAACATACGACGGGATACAAAGAATCTCTTGTTCATCTCATCCATAAAGATTCTGCACATAAAGTAAAGCTTGGAGATGACTACCAATATCCTATCAAAGGAATGGGAGAGACCACTTACAAATTGGACTCTGGAAAGTCCATGACCATGAAGGAAGTGCTATATGTTCCAGGTTTGAAGAATAACCTTCTATCTATTTCAGCATTAGATAAGAAAGGTCTTAGAATTGCATTTGTAGATGGTGAAGTTCTTATGTGGCCAAAGGGGAAGACTATCAATGATGCAGTTGTCATTGGAGTAGAAGGAGGATTTTATAAGCTTAAGGGTCATGCAGATTCAGCACTGGTGACCAATAACATGAGCCCCTGTGAACTATGGCATAGAAGACTAGCTCATATACACTACGAAGTCTTACCAATAGTAAGTAAGGTGGTGACTGGATTACCAGAAATCCAAGTTGATCATGAAGGAGTGTGCAAAGGATGTGCACAAGGAAAAAGTACAAAGAATCCATTTCCAAGCAGTGACAGCAAAGCTAAAGGTATATTGGGCATTGTTCATTCCGACATTTGTGGACGTATGTCTACCACTTCAGTAAGCAGGTATGTGTATTATGCTTCCTTTATTGATGATTACTCCCGCAAAACATGGATTTATTTTTTAAAGCGTAAAGATGAAGTTTTTGGAAAGTTTAAAGAGTTCAAGGCCCTTGTAGAAAACCTCTCTGATAAGAGGATAAAGATTCTAAGGACAGATAATGGAGGGGAATACACTTCAGGTGATTTCAAAGATTTCTGTAAACAAGCAGGGATTAAGAGGGAGCTCACTATTCCCTATAATCCACAACAGAATGGTGTAACTAAAAGAAAGAACAGAACTATCGTGGAAGCAGTAAAGGCCATGATCCATGATCAAGACCTACCCATGCATCTATGGGATGAAGTAGCTAGAATCGCAGTCTATGAACAGAATAGGACCTCTCACAGTGCTCTTGGAAACAAGACCCCAGAAGAGATGTTCACCGGTACGAAACTTGAAGTTAGTCATCTAAAGATATTTGGATGTCCAGTATTTATTCACATTCCAAAGGAGAAGAGATCGAAATTGGAACCTTCAGGGAAGAAAGGAATACTTGTGGGTTACAATGAGCAATCAAAGGCTTACTGTATCTACATCCCAAGATTTTGCCAGATCAAGCTCAGTCGGGATGTTACATTTGATGAAGAGACGGCTTTCAACAAGTCTAAGAAGACTCATGAGGATGCAGAGGAGCATGAAGCTCCTAGAGTTGCAGATACTAATAAAGTACCAGACAGAAACATTGAAGAGGAACCTATTCCTAGGGATCACGACATGGCAGAACCTCGGAGACCTGAAGAGACACCTCATGAGGAGAATTCTCGAAAGAGAAGACCAGCTTGGGCATGAGAATTGATACAAGATGCAGGAAGATATGGTGCCCCAGAAGGAACCAGTAGAGAAAGCAAAATACCAAGGCCATACTCCAACTATGTAGCCTTGATGTGTAACCTTGATGAAGAAGAACCTACATGTTTTGAAGATGCAGTAAAGAAGAAGGATTGGTTGGATGCCATGAATGAAGAATACCAATCCATCATCAAGAATGATGTTTGGGGTGTGGTACCAAGACCAAAGGATAAATCAGTTGTATCGTTAAAAATGGATCTTCAAAACAAAACACTCAGCAGACGGAAGTATTGAAAATTACAAGGCAAGGTTCAGAGCCCGGGGATTCTCTTAGAAGGAAGGAATTGATTACGAGGAGACTTTTGCTCCTGTGGCCAGATATACCTCAATTAGAACCATCCTTTCCTTGGCAACTAAAATGAAATGGAAGTTACATCAGATGGATGTAAAGACGGCTTTCATGAATGGAAAGATAGAAGAAGAAGTATACATCAAACAACCAAACGCATTCAAAACAGAAAACAGAAAGACACATGTATGCAAACTGAAGAAAGCATTGTATGGGTTGAAGCAAGCACCCAAAGCACTGTATGGAAGAATTGATAGCTTCCTGATGAGCTTGGGATTTACCAAGAGTAAAGCAAATTCAAATCTTTACTATAAGATCATGAATGATGAACCTATGATATTACTATTGTATGCGGATGACTTGTTCCTGACAGGAGAAGATGAGCCCATCACTAAATGTAAGAAGAAGCTTGCTGCAGAATTTGAGATGAAAGACCTTGGGATGATGCATTATTTTCTAGGTCTTTAAGTATGGCAATTTCAAGATGAGATTTTCCTAAGTCAAGGAAAATACACAGTTGAGATCCTAAAAAGATTTGGGATGTTGGATTGTAAGGCCATGACTACTCCGATGGTGACAAATTTGAAGCTCCTAAATGATGCTTCATCAGAGATAGTGGATGTCACGATGTACGGACAGATTATTGGGTCATTGATGTACTTGACCAATACCAGACCAGACATATGTTTTGCTGTGAACACCTTGAGTCAGTATATGGTGGAGCCCAGGAATGTTCACCTGATTGTAGCAAAACATGTGATTAGGTACCTAAAAGGTACGATAGAATTTGGACTTAGATATGCTTCTGATAGTAAGTTCAGAGTGTACGGATACACAGACTCTGATTGGGCTGGAAGTGTCGAAGATAGAAAAAGCACTTCAGGATGTTGCTTTAGTTTGGGATCAGGTATGATCTCATGGCTCAGTAGAACGCAGCTCTGTGTTTCTCTCAGCACAGCAGAAGTTGAATACGTAGCAGCATGTTCAGCTTGTAGCAAAGCAGTGTGGCTTCGCAAGATGTTGGCTGGATTGTTCGATGCAGAGATAGATGTGACTGATATTCTCTGTGATAACCAGAGTTGCATCAAGATGAAAGAGAATCCAGTGTTCCACGACAGATCGAAACACATCGAGATCAAGTTGCACTATATCCGAGATATCGTGCAGAAGGGAGTTGTAAAGCTCAAGTATGTTCCTACAGAGAAACAAGTTGTTGATGTGTTGACTAAGCCTCTGTCTCACAGAAAGTTTGAATACTTTCGAGACAAGCTTAGTGTGGTCCGAAAGGACATCCCTCGAAAGATGGAGTGATGATGATGATGATTTCAGTCCTTAGGGACTGCTGCCAATCCTTGGTGACTGAAGATCAATACTGGCTGACTGATAGAGTTCCAGTCCTTAGGGACTGATGCCAGTCCTTGGTGACTGAAGATCAGTACTGGCTGACTGATAGAGTTCCTGTCCTTAGGGACTGATGCCAATCCTTGGTGACTAAAGATCAGTACTGGCTGACTAAAAGAGTTCCAGTCCTTAGGGACTAACGCTAGTCCTTGGTGACTGAAGATCAGTACTGGCTGACAAATAGAGTTCCAATCCTTAGGGACTAACACCAGTCCTTGGTGACTAAAGATCAGACTGGCTGACTGATAGAGTTCCAATCCTTAGGGACTGATGCCAGTCCTTGGTGACTAAAGATCAGTACTGGCTAACTGATAGAGTTCCAGTCCTTAGGGACCGATGCCAGTCCTAGGCGACTGAAGATCAGTACTGGCTGACTGATAGAGTTCCAGTCCTTAGGGACTAATGCCAATCCTGGGCGACTGAAGATCAGTACTGGCTGACTGATAGAGTTCCAGTCCTTAGGGACTGATGCCAGTCCTGGGCGACTGAAGATCAATACTGGCTAACTGATAGAGTTCCAGTCCTTAGGGACTGATGCCAGTCATGGGTGACTAAAGATCAATATCGGCTGATTGATAGAGTTCCAGCAGATGATGTTGTTGACAATGATGTTCCAGCAGAGGATGATGATGATGATCCAACAGAGGATGTTGCCGACGATGATGTTCCAGCAGATGATGTTGCTGATGATGTTCCAGCAGAGGATGTTGCTGATGCTGATGTTCCAGCAAATGATGTTGCTGATGATGATCCAGCAGAGGATGTTGTTGAGGATGATTATCAGCAGATGATGTTGCTGATGATGATCTAGCAGAGGATATTGTTGACGATGATGTTCCAACAGAGGATGTTGTTGATGGTGATATTCCAGCAGATGATGATGCTGATGCTGATGAGGATATTCCAACAGATGATACCCCAGACATATGATGATACAAAAACTTCCTACGACATATAGAGATTCACAAGTCAGTTGTGCAGTTGTTGATGTTACCCGCATAATACCTTCCTAGTTAAGAGGGAGTGTTAAAGAAATGTAACTACGGAAGATATTCTATTTATACTTGTCTATTGTATTATTGTATTCCTCCTTCGGGAGATGTCATTGATGTAATTAATAATGTAAGAGTCATTGAAAGAGTCAATGTAAACCCTAGGTCTTGTGTCGGCCTAGAAGCTAAGTCACACGGTTCGGGTTCGGGTTCGGGTTCGGCAAGGATTAGGTTCGGTTCGGGTTCGAATTTTTCGATGAGGTTCGGATGAGGTTCGACATAAGGTTCGACTATATATATATATATATAATTTCTTGATATTATATAGCAAAAACAAATGATGCAGAAACATGATCAATAAGTTTAATGAAATGATCAATAAGTTTATAGAATCTTTTTCCTCGTGAAATGCAAGCGAGGGAAGGTTATGTCGAGCGGTTTTGCCTATGAAAAAATCTGAAACTCAGCCAAAAAAACGAACCTTAAGCAAAAAAATCGAACCTCAACCAAAAATTCGCCTTCAGGTTCGCCTTTAGGTTCGGGTTCGATTAGGTTCGGGTTCGTTATTAGGTTCGGCATTAGGTTCGTCATTCAGGTTCGCCGAACCTGAACGAATTTCAAATTTTTTTTTAGGTTCGCCGAACCTCGAACCTCAAGGATTAGGTTCAGCGAACCCTGTGACTTAGCCTAGAAGAACCCAGAAAAGATTATTATATTATGTAATTGGTATGTCGGCCCAGTTGGGGAAAAGTCACCCCAACGGAAGAATATAAATAGAGGATGAGATGCGGAAGAATATAAATAGAGGATGAGTTGCTCATTTGTATTCACTCATCTCACTCACTCAAGCTCGCATAGGAGAGAGAGAGAAGCTCGCACAAGAAGGAGAGAAGTTGATTTTGTCTTGGGGTTTTATCTTGTACTTTGTGTATTCTATATTGAGGAAGTTTTGTCGAGGTTTTCTCCCTTGTGGTTTCACCAAGAGAAATATTGTGTTCATTGTGTATGTTGAGCTTGTCTTTCTTTCAGTGATAGATTGTTTAATGTTATTATGTTAAACAAATTGAAAAACTAACAGCCATAGATTCAAATCCTACAAAGCATGATTATGTTCCTATCAAATCTAACCCTCCAGATTATCCAGAATTCATTCCAACTGCAACGAGCAATGGAATCTAACCTCCCACGAAAAGTAGGAGGCCAATGAAATAGAAAGATATTACTGGATCAAATATTCAATTGATCACCACATCGGTATTGTGAATATGCAGTTACGAATAAACCGACCAAAGTTATAGGAATTAAACCTAACACAATTCGGATGGCAAAGCCTCAAACATTTTGCTTCAGTGGAATAAGTAGGGATAATAGCTACCCCAAATAGTACCCTGAACTTGCTATGAATCTCAATGATTAAAAATTTAATATAGAGAGAATCAACGAAATTATTGAAATTCAAATAGTGAACTGAGAGGTTTTCCCCTTCATTTCAAATAAGTTGTATCTTGCTCAAGCTAATGAATAGGGCTAGAGTGAAAATGATAGAAGCAAATAAGAAACCGAAATAACTAATTAATAATTATAGTTATAGTAGGCATGGAAGGACTGAATGAAATAAGGTTTATAGATATCTTCATGAGACAATTACCTAAATTTTTCTTTTTGTAACCTTGAGATCAGAATACAAAAGATCAAATGTCCCAATTCGTACCAATAAAGGATACTATATCTACTATAGGATATTTATGAACAAACATGAGAGGAAATCTATGGTAGAAATCTCTTCAATATCCTAGAAATAGAGCAACTCATGAATAGCACCTGCAAACCTCTTCACAACTTGTCGAACATAATATTCTTACAAGGTGAATAAATTCTTAGTCAGTACAATTAGATCACCCGGCATTATCTTCTTTACCAATGGCTATCGATCCAGAGACTAGACCAAAAGAAACCTCTTCTACAGACATTGTGAATGTCACATTTAGGTGTAAGAATATGAATATCCAGAGTCCTTTAATTTCTAGATCTTATTTATCCAATCATTCGACCCTTTAGATGGATTAGGATTTTTCAATATTCATTCTTAGAGCCAATAGAGCCCGATCTTACATGAATTCCACCTATTGCAAGGAGTAACTCATAATTTCACATTAAATAGACTAGGTTCTATTGCACTACACACTTGGTTTTATCTAATTAGTAACAAGGTACAAGGTACTATATAATAAGTCAGTGGGATCACACCACCTGCACCGAAAACTATTTGAAGAGCAGCATACATATGCGTAGCACCAATGATCTCCGTGCAATTTGAATTACAGGGATCATCTACACAGACATAATGTCATGCTGGAATGAGAAAGGAAGGGATAAATGTATCATATTATGGATGAGTTGTATTGATAGAGATTAATAGCCTTTGCGAGTGGCACTCATCCTCTTTTAAGATTCTACAACCACCTGTATGTAGAAGCTAATTCCAATAAAAGATTTCCATAGTCTATGCAATTGTTACACATTGATTGAGAGGATTCCTTACGTCTGGACCTCGGAGCATGCAATATTCTCTTATTTTTGTTGGAATTCAGTCGACCAAACATACATGGAATAACTATTGGCAAGAACATAATTATGCTATCTTGTTCCTTCTCGATACTCATCAAAATAGCATTGTTGTGTCAGAAGATGGCTAGTTATAATAGTCCAATAGACTTCAAAGATACCCTTGAAACTGGAAATTCAGCATTATTTCTATTACTACTGCAGTCATATACATGTATAAGTTTTCGGATAATATTTTTCCCTGCTTTTAGGTAATTGACATTGTCCCTATTTAAATATAACCAATGCAGACCCATATAACTCCGATTATACAAAGCGCCGAGAGGAATCAAATCCCCAATCCTTTCACCTATAAACTACAACACACATCCCTCTCACCACTATGCTACAACACATTGAAGCATGCATTCTTGTTTTTTTTTGTTTTTGTTTTTTTTTAATGGGACAAACGAACACTCCCCCCCACCCAGGCTCCACTATGCTACAACACCTTCATGCATTCATTCTCATTTTTTAATTTTTTTTTTTTTTTTTTTAAATAGGACACGGAAACTTCTCCCCCACCTGGGCTGTAGAAATGCACCTTCTTTGCGCAACAAAAAAAACTTGAAAGTATGAACACATTATGATAAAGAAATATAAAGGAAAAAAAAACATGGCAACTTCAACAATATAAACCTGGCTAAGTGTCACTTCAACATATTTGCACAGGATGTTCAACGAGACTTTCATGAAGGTTTGGGCTAATTCGTGAGATTGTTGGGCATGAAAATGAAACAAAGACACCAGTTCTTGATACAATTTAGGAACAGTCTCACCTTCTCAACAACAACAGATAGTAATAAACCAGATATTATGAATAGACCTGTGGATAGAAACAACAATAAGTCTCCTCGTCACAAAGTCTAGATATATTCTGAGCACTGCATGAAGTTCTATGTATTTTGAGCATTGCATGAAGTTCTTTTCCTGTAGCATTCAACATACTCCACCCTTCCATAGCAGTTATCGGATGTTAAAGTATAACTTACTTTATGTAATAGTCAAATAAATATTAAACTTTGACTTTAAGAAAAGTCACTTATGACTTTAGCTTATTCCATGTTTTTATTTTTAAGTTGTTTTATTACTTTTATCAGTCTATACCACATTCATAAAGTGGATTGAGTCAACCTCATTGTAAACCTTTATAAGAAAGCTTCCGCTTTCATATGAAATATATTACGATAGCTCTTTCAAGCTATTACTTGGTCTCTTTGTATGTATGATTTTCGTGATATGGTATCGGAGCTCAGCTAGAGCCTTCTGAGACGTGGAGAACAAGAAGACCTAGGGACTGCCATAGGCAGGGACGAATCAAGGAATCGTCAATATAGCACATGAAAGAGTCGAACGGGTTTCACTGAAAACCAGGTATTATTTCATTTTTTAATTACGAAGCAAAGTCAAAAAAAATTCGAAACCTTGCTGCTTGAAGGTACACTAAGAAAATTATTTTTTTAGGTACGGATTATTTTCTGTACAAATTTTTTTTATTGACAAAAAGAGGAGGCAACTGCAGCACATCAGTCACTAGCCACCAACAATTGTTGTACACCAGTCACCAAACACCAACAACCGTCGTACAGCAACTGCCAGTCACCCAACAGTCGCCAACCACCAACAGCCACTATACAACAGCTGCCAACCACCCAGCAGCATCGTATAACAACTGCCACCACTGTACAGTGATGTACGATCGCCATTGTACAACAGTCGCCATGGCAAAGGAAATGTTCAAATTTCCTTTGAAGGAAACAAACATGTTTTCCTCAATGTGCATTATGTGCCAAGAATGGAGCTTAATCTGCTCTCTGTTAGTCAAAATATGAGGCACTGTCCCCAACTTTCTGTCAACTTAAGTAATCACAAATGCTAAATAGTTAACAAAGAGACCCAGCAGACCATTGTGCATGGTGTGTGGACGACCATGGATTATTTCAATTAGTCAACAGTGGACAATTCAAGGAGCATGCCTTAGCAGCTAAGAGTGGATCAGACATCAGTACACTCTGGCATCAACGGTATGGGCATCTCAACCTCACCTACCTCTCTCAATTGGTTCAAAAGAATCTGGTAGATGGACTTCCAAATATCCAAAAGAAGATCCACGAAGTATACGAACCTTGCCAGGAAAGGAAGCAGCATAGGATGCCAATTAACAGAGGAAAGGCTTGGAGAGTAAGAAAAGTCCTTCAACTGGATCATGCAGACACTTGTGGACCAATGAACACATCAACCACCGATGACAGGTATTTTCTACTACTTGTTGATGAAAACAGTAGAAAGATGTGGATGTCTTTTCTGAAGTTAAAAGCCAAAGTGTTTGCTAAGTTTCTAAATTTCAAAGCATTAGTGGAAAAAGAGTCTAGTTATTCAATAACCACTCTTTGATCTAATAATGGAGGGGAGTTTTGCTCCAAAGACCTTAAAAGTTTTTCTGCTAAGTATGGGATACAAAGAC
This sequence comes from Larix kaempferi, assembly GCA_027924585.1. Lineage (NCBI taxonomy): Eukaryota > Viridiplantae > Streptophyta > Pinopsida > Pinales > Pinaceae > Larix > Larix kaempferi. The sequence continues at coordinate 8,568,713 of BSBM01000602.1, forward strand.
AATTCACCACACTCTACACTCCACAATAGAATGGAGTGGAAAAAGAGTCTAGTTATTCAATAGCCACTCCTTGATCTAATAATGGAGGGGAGTTTTGCTCCAAAGACCTTAAAAGTTTTTGCGCTAAGTATGGGATACAAAGACAATACACCACACTCTACACTCCACAATGGAATGGAGTGGTTGAGAGACAAAAACACACAGTCATAGAGATGGCTAGATGTATTATGCAGAACATGTTAGTTCCCAGTAGGTTTTGGGCTGAAGCAATATTCACAGTAGTATATTTGTTAAATAGATCTCTCATGATGGCAATGAAGGAGAAGATCTGAGGAAGCATGGTCTAGGAGGAAGCCCAAAGTCAACCATCATAAGGTTTTTGGTTCGATTCCATATTCTTGGATTCCGTATGAGAAGAGAACCAAACTAGAACCTAAGGGCGGGAAATTGATGCTTGCTGGGTACAATGACAATAAGACTACATGTTGATTGATGTGGAAACCAATCAGGTGACCTATAGTAGAGATGTAGTTGATGAGGAAGTTGGACCATTCCATTCTTCTCCATCAGAGTTCAAAACTACCATGGAGCCACCCATCATGGCTCAAGATTCAGGTGTTCAACTTCAGTTAGCCCCACCTGAAAGGGAGGAAGATTTTGATTCTTCTAAGGAGTCTCCCAGACTCGTCCAAAATTTCTTATCCACATAGCCTAAATCAGCATTCAAGGACACAAGTGCAAGTTTATATCCTATTAATAATGGGGAGGTTCCCAACCATGAAGACAACAAACAACCACCCAAGTGGTGGCTCAACACCATCGAAGATCTTCGAGCCACATAAATGATCAAGGGACGATCATTACGAGGAAAGAACAAACAAAAACCCAACATGGTCAACTTTGCTCTTATGGCTAATGTTCAAGAAGTATTCGAGCCACAAGTGTTCGATGAAGCTAAAGGGAGACATAAATGGGAGAAGTCCATGACTGTTGAACATGAAAGCTTGATGAAATCCACCAAGGAAGAATCCCATTACCTGCAAAAGGGTGTACAAGGTCAAGTACAAGGAAGATAAATCACTTGACAAGTACAAAGCATTGTTCGTAGCTAAAGGGTTCTCTCAGCAAGAGGGCATTGATTGAGGAGACCTTTGCCCCTACAACAAATATGAGCACCATCATTCTTGTTATAGCTTCCTCGCGATGATCATCCCTCAATCATTCCTGTTGCTTGAACATCTCCGATGGTGTTGAGCCACCACTTGGGTGGTTGCTTGATGTCTCCCTAATTGGGAAAGAGCAAACAGAAAGAAAACGCAAACAACTTTGCACTTATGGCCAATGATCAAGAAGTATTTAAGCCACAAGTGTTCAATGAAGCTTAAGGAAAACCTGAATGGGAGAAGGCAATGACTGTTAAACATGAAAGCTTGATAAAAATCAAACTTGGGATCTCAAAGCACTTCCACTAGGTAAGAAGCCCATTGGTGCAAATGGGTGTACAAGGGTTGCAAATGCGTGTACAAGGCCAAGTACAAGGCAGATGGATCACTTGAGAAGTACAAAGCACGATCGGTAGCTAAAGGGTTCTCAAAGCAAGAGGGCATTGATTATGAGGAGACCTTTGCTCCTACATCATATTGAGCACCATCCATCTTGTTATAGCCATGGCAGCACAATGTAGATGGAAGGTCCATCAAATGGACATGAAGAGTGACTTCATCAACGAAGATTTGGAGGAAGAAGTCTATATGTATCAACCGCAGGGATTTGAGATTTCAGGGAAAGAGCACTTTGTTTGCAGGTTAAAGAAGGTGTTATATGGCCTGAAGCAAGCAGCCAGGGCATGGTACATCAAGATTGATAGGTACTTAGTTTAGCGGGGATTCCAATTAAGTCCTTCGGATGCTAACTTATAAGTCCTACTATAAAAGTTAATGCAACTGCGAGACCCATTCTGTGGTTCTCAAGCACTCTCTCCCTTAGAGCACTTGTCCCAGCTGGAGCCTGGTGTTATCACATCTATGTTAGCTGGAGCTACCATACTGCAGACTGTGCGGTCGAGGACCGCACAGTACTTTTTTTTCCCAGATCAGAGATCAGCCGCCTTCAAACGAGGCAATCTTGTTCAGACTTCCCCTAGCAGATATATCAGAGGGGACAGACAGTTGTACAGTGCTACACACATTGTTACTTACCATCTACCATAGGGTCACCTTCCCTTGCCAGGCTTTGACACAAGCCCATTTGAGACAGTTGCCTAGTCTTGTTCTGATCAAGACTATCACAGTACATTGTTGGTTTATTATGATTGCCCGAGTGCTCAACAACTGAATTTGGGAGCTAGTCTTCAGCAATTTCATCCAACTCATTCATTCTCAAGTAGGTTTCTCTTGCTGGTCTCTTATTTCCAGAATTTCACTCTGTGTGTGTTGAGCAGAAATCACATGTAAAAACCCCTAAAAATACAAAACTGAATTTTTCACCGTTAGAATTAGTTTTAATTTAAAACCCACTAATGATATATGCTTAAACCTCCATATCTGAAATTTCATTTAATTCCGACCCCGTTTACCCTTTAGAACTAGGCACTGGTCCCCCACTGATTTCGCCCTCCTTGGGCATTTTAGCCAGTCACACTGTTGGGTCATTTTCCGGGTTGTGGGTATTCTTGATTTGAGTCCAGAACGTAATTTTATCATAAGAAATCAAGTTTCGTCGGTTGGAAGTGAGCATAAGCGCTAATTTTTCTCTGCCCTAGGTCCATTTGACTCACTGCTTTAACCATTTCCTTGGGCAGTTTTATTTCAGCACTTCACTTCCATCTTAGGTAACTCCCTAGACTGTTTCAGCCATTACATCACTAAGCTCATCCTATCTTATAATCATACTTGATTGCTGGTCACTCATTACATCACTCTTATTTCACCATTTGTGTCCACCAGTTGGCTGAATTTAGAATTAGGAGTTTACCTACACTCATCCCTTCTCTTCATCTCTTATTCTTTTGGGTTTGGGTGTATTTTTGTCTCTCAACCATCACTGGTTGAGCAGGGACTCCCCCTCGACTTGGCTAAGTGCCTCGTTGAAAGTGACAATAGCCTTGTCTGGTGTGACTTCCATTCATTGAACGGAGGACTTGGCCGTTGCTGGTTACACCTTCCTAACTGTCCATCCTCTACCATCCCTATTGGGCCACCTCATTTAAACAGCTAGAATTTGTGTGATAACAGTCTTCTAGATTGATCCGGATTTATGTGGGAACGAAACAAAAGATAGCATATATAGAATCATATACAGAGATATATTGCAAATAACACAGTGATACAGTAAACACATATTCTATTAAATAGCGGAAATAGAACAGACTGTAAAATACAATAGCTGGAATGGTGGTAGCTATCTCTGAGAAGAGATGTGGCCGCTATGCTCATTCGTGCCAAGATGAATACAAAGAGAGGCCGAAAGGGCCTATTTATCATAAGCATGAGGGAAAGAATCCCAATCATCCAAAAACCTAACCCTAGAAGATGAACCGTCATAAAGTTTGCGGCCCCAAGGTGGTTAGTTGAACAGTCAACTTCCCGGGGTCATAACTTTTGCATACGATCTCTGTTTAGGGCGCTCGGTAGCCCGTTGGAAAGGTCTAACTGAGATCTACAACTTTCGACTGGGCCCAAATGGATGCCGTTGGCAACCATTTGGTCCCCCAAATCGCCAAAAAATGTCGTTTAGGGCCTCAAAATGGCTCCGGAAGTTCAGGACCCGAAAAACTGCTAAAAATAGTAATTTGCCAAAATTGCCAGAAGACTGTTTTGAGCCAGTTGGAAGAGGTGGGCTGCCACCGATATCCACCTGGATCAATCCTCCCTCCTTAGGAAGCAATGGTCTCCATTGCGTTAAATCCCTTATCATATGTCGAGCTGTGTGTCGAATTGAGCTCTTGGTGCGACATTTGCTGAAGTGGAAAGGTTGCCTTACTTTGACATCTTCAGAGGGCTGTAATTGTTGTTGCTGGCTGCGCTGGAGCTGTTCAACAGTTTTGGTTGTTGTGGTATTTTGCATTGGTGTTGATGGTTTCTTTTTGGAGGGGCCCCTTGAATGCATGGCCTTGCACTGTAGAGGTACCCGAATAGGCGATGCTGCACTAACTTTGTGTTTTTCTTGTTTCTGCTGAGTAGCAGGATAATCTGCAGAGGCTGTGGATGTCTCCGCGATCTGATGTTCACCTTTAGTGGCAATTGCGAATAGGGAAAATTTCCCAGTGTGGGAGATTATCTTCCTTCCCTGCTCGTTTGGGGTAGGTGCAACTATCTCTGGTATCCGATAGAGTTGTCCTCCCAAAGTGACAATGACACTGCGAGGACGTGATTCATATACAGCATGACGCTTCCACATATATGGTTGTCCTAAAAGAACATCACATACTTCAAGTGGGGCCACATCACATAATACCTCATCTTTGAAGGGCTTGATGCCATATGGTAGGCGACATTGGTGACTGACACGGATCCTTCCTCCTTGGCTTAGCCATCCAATGGTGTATGGTTGTGGGTGTGGCGTTATTGGTAGCTCCAATCTCTTGATGACTTCTTCTGAGATCAGGTTCTTCTGGCTGCCGCTGTCCACAACAAAGTGTAGGGGAATTCCCTTCACCCACATCTGTGAGTGGAAAAGGCGCTCCTCTGCCTCGAACTCTTCAGGCTCCTCTGGCTGAATCTGTGTGGTGACAACAACGGCACTGGGTTCTACATCAATGATTTGCTTCCCTTTTTGCGCGGCTGTGAAATTAGGTTCCGAGTCAGAATCAGAACTGGGATCTGATTCTGAAGCTTTGATCTCAGCCACCAATCACTGTTTTGAGCGACATTCATCAATGTTGTGCCAGGGGCTTTTGTGGAACTCGCACCACTTCCCGGTGTCCTTTGTCTTTTCTTTGCCCTTCTTCGCTTGTGGTTGGGACTGGTTGTCCTTTTCCTGCCCTGTGTTCTGCGAGCCAGAGTTTCCCTTGCCCTGCTTCTGCGCAGGTCCGAAGTCACGCTTGTTCTTTTGCTGAAATTTCTGCTCAATTTTGACAGCATATCGATAGGCGGATCCGAGTGAAGAGATTTCCAGGAAATCCATCTCTGTTCGGATGTACCGATGTAGGCCACTGCGATATTTCAGTACTAGGTGCCGCTTGGAGTCCTTGATACCTAGCTTTGTGCGCAAGGTATGGAATTTGTTGGTGTACTCCGACACCGTTTGGTCCCTCTCTTGATGCAGAATGGTCCATTTTGTGTACTGGTCATCATAATTTCCAACAGGGTAATATTGTTCCTTGACGGCATCTATAAAAGAGGCCCAAGTGGGATTGGAATATTCAAACAATCCAGACTCGTCTGATGAGTTTTGCTCACAAAAAGTTTCCCACCAATTTTTGACATGGGGGACGGCCTTAAGGAGCGCAAAGATGATCTTTTCCCTGTCGGAAAATTGGTGGACAGAGAAATACCCTTCTAGTAGATTCAACCATTTATCTAGAGCATCGGCATCGATTTGGCCTTCAAATAAAGGGATATCAAAATTAACTTGTACCTTGAAGGGAGTCGTATCTCCGAAATGGCTGCTCGTTGAGGGTGCATTTGCCGCTGTTGGCATGCGTTGAAGGATTTGGGCGAAATTATCCATCATCTCGTTCCTCTGTCGCGCAAGGGCTTCCTCGAGCAACAACTTGATAGGATCTACTGCTCCGTTGTCTCTCTTTTCTTCCGCCATGGGAGGCCGTTTGGGGCGGCGAGAGTGGTCTTCCCCAAGTGAAACTAGTTCGAGACCCAACTCTCTGTATCCTGACCTCGTCGGGGACATGCACCGAGAAACAATCAAAGAGCAGACCGCTCTGATACCACTGATCCGGATTTATGTGGGAACGAAACAAAAGATAGCATATATAGAATCATATACAGAGATATATTGCAAATAACACAGTGATACAGTAAACACATATTCTATTAAATAGCGGAAATAGAACAGACTGTAAAATACAATAGCTGGAATGGTGGTAGCTATCTCTGAGAAGAGATGTGGCCGCTATGCTCATTCGTGCCAAGATGAATACAAAGAGAGGCCGAAAGGGCCTATTTATCATAAGCATGAGGGAAAGAATCCCAATCATCCAAAAACCTAACCCTAGAAGATGAACCGTCATAAAGTTTGCGGCCCCAAGGTGGTTAGTTGAACAGTCAACTTCCCGGGGTCATAACTTTTGCATACGATCTCCGTTTAGGGCGCTCGGTAGCCCGTTGGAAAGGTCTAACTGAGATTTACAACCGGATGCTGTTGGCAACCATTTGGTCCCCCAAATCGCCAAAAAATGTCGTTTAGGGCCTCAAAATGGCTCCGGAAGTTCAGGACCCGAAAAACTGCTAAAAATAGTAATTTGCCAAAATTGCCAGAAGACTGTTTTGAGCCAGTTGGAAGAGGTGGGCTGCCACCGATATCCACCTGGATCATAGATGGTTGAGCTAAGATGTCTTCTCAAGGGATTGGGTACCACTTGATGGAGTCACTAGCACTTGACCTCAGGAGCAGTCAGGAGGACCACAAGATTACATCATTCAATGTGGGCATTCCTTATACAGTGATGATGAACTTTCAGTTAGTGTATGGAACACTTGTACATTTGAGAGAGAGATGAATAGGTTGTATCCCCACCTTGCTTGTCTACCCTTGATCTTCCCACCTTATTGTTCTAGGTCTTCTAGTTAGAAGGTCTTGTTTACCACCGTGTCTTGCGGTTAGAAGGGTTGTCTACCCACCTTGAGTTGTCATTATCATTTTTGTTGTTTTTGGTCTTATGGGTAGAAGGGTTGTTTACCCACCTAATTGTTACACCCTTCGTCCTATGGTTAGATGGGTCTTGTACCATTCCTTGATTTATGGTTTGACTTGTGGTATTGTGTTGACCACTTGTTGGTCCTTGTACTAGCACCCTTCTTTTAATGTGGTTCCTAAGACCCTTTGCTATGACCCTAGTACCCACCACTTAAAGACACCTTAATTTTATTTTATATTTTATAAGTGGTGACCTTTATTAATGTATGGTGTCTTAACCTTATTTTATGAAACCCTAAGTCATTAAAGAATTAAAGTGTGACCCTTCTAGAAGCCACTAAGAACCTAAAAAATAAAGTATATTTCTTCATTAGAGATCATCGTAATCCTACATCTCGGATCTGATCTGATTGGGACAGTTCTAGGGTTTGTGGCACACGTTTAAGGTTGATGTCAATGGTTTTATGTTGTTGTTAGGGGTCTATTATTGCTCGTTGCTACCTTTATGACTGATCTGTGGCCTTTGAGTACTGACTTGACTGCTTTGGGATAGGACTGCTAGGGTTGTTTTCCTTGTAACTTGGTTTTGTTGCCTTGTTGGTCTAATCAAGCCTGCAGTGAGCCTGTTTGCGGAAGTTGTGAGTCTGTTGACGTCTAAATGGCCTGTCATGGGCTTGCTTGTGGAAGCTGTGAACTTGTTGAGGTTTGTTGAGCCTGTCGTGACCTGCAGAGAGCTAGTCATGACTTATGTTTGGGGTTAACAACTGAGTTGTGGTCTTGTTTTGTCACATTAGCGTGGGCCTGGCTTTGTTGGGTTGTCATCTTGGTTGCTTAGGGGCAGGCGCTTGAGCAGTGGATTGTTAGAAAGAGGTCTCAATACATTAGTGGGTTGTTAGGGCAGACCACTGCATGTTTGTGACTGTTTGGTGAGGTCACTATTGAATATGAGCTGCTACAAGAGAGTTTCTACCTTTTGAAACCTTGCATGGTTCAAACCTATTGTGTTCAGAGTTGCTTGAAGAGATTGCAAACTTGTTTAAGGTCAGATCTACTTTGTCAATGCTTGCTCAAGTTAGATCTACTTGTTTAGGACTGTCTTATGGTCACCTGTGAAGTTTCTTCCTGTTGGAAATTTGTTTAGGTCAGATTTGAAGTCTGATATGTTTTACTGCCTGGGCTAGGACCTACCTGTTGGTAACTGTCACTTACTTTGTTGAGATCTGTTTGGGTCTTTGAGTTTGCTACTGCCTTGGAGCTTCCATTTAACTATTGGGTACCTGTTGATTGTCCTAAGCCCTTCCTTACCTATAGCACATCATCTCTCTCTCTCAAGTATGTACTAACCCTCAAGTAGGGGCCAGATTGTTCCTATTGGTTTACTTGCCTCTGAGAGGCACAGTATGTTCTGAAAGTTAGTTTTGAGTACAAAGGAAGGTCTCAACATGCCAAGTAAGTAATCATACTTGTTCCTTTTATTGTGAGTTAGAAATGTTACTGCTATTATAACTATGCTTAAATTAGTTATACTACTATTGGTGATTACATGTTAGTGAAGGTTTCAACTTTAACACAGGGACCTCCTTGGGAGTGTTAAAATTGAAAGAGATGAAACTTATGTTTTAATTTATCTTGCCTTGTTACAGTCGTACTATTCTACTTCCAGTACTAGTTTGTTAAATTTATTTTTTGCGCTAAAGTTTAAAAATTTAATTTTCTACCTCAAACCCTAACTTAACCCTAAATTTAACACCTACTAGTCATTTATGTAGATGACATCGTCATCACAGGTAGCGAGGTAAATGTGATTCAACAGATAAAAATAAAATATGAGTAAAGCTTTTGATATGACTAATCTAGGCCTCCTACAATAATGTCTAGGTGTAGAAGTTAGGCAAATAGGTAGCAGCATTTTTGCCTCAAAAACAAAATATGCCAAGAGTTTGCTTGATAAATTTAGAATGACGGATTGCAAAATCTCATCTAGCTATCTAATATCAATGCCCTCTCCCCCTTTTACGAGAAAAGGTCATGGGTCGTTTGTCATGACTGACCCTAGCACTGCACTTATAGTATTAGACCCCGGCTATGCATCTAATATTTGACGGTGATTAATGGGTGGAGGACTAGCTACATCAATCGATGTAGAAGGTGATGTCGTTGCTAGCATATCACCCTCCATGATGTCTCTGACCTGCTCCTCCTTTGGCTCTAATCATGCAGGTGCCTCCTCCATGATAGGCATCTCAATCTCCACCCTCCACTTAGAAAATATATCAATATACCGTGGACAAGTATACCGTAGATGATATATCATGATTTTTTTAAAATTCGTCGATTTTATCTACATTGGGAGCTAAAACTAGCCAAGAATCCAATCTTCCAAGAGCACACCAAGCATATTGAGATACATTGCCACTTCATCCAACAACTTGTAGAAGATGGAACTATTGAACTACAAAATGTCCCACAGTGGACCAAACTGCAGACATTTTTACCAAGTCATTGGGTTTGGAAAAACATGTAAATTTCAACAAAAACCAGGTGTAGTCAGTGGATTGACCATTAAGGGAGGCTATCAAATTAAAACTTACTTACGCTTTAATAAAGTCACGTATGACTTTAGTTTATTTCATGCTTTTATGTTTAAGTTGCTTTATTACTTTTATCTGTCTATCCCACATGCATAAAGTGGATTGACTCGACCTCATTGTAAACCTTTGTAAGAAAGCTTACGCTTTCTCATCTATATGATATATATTACAATAGCTCTTTCAAAGCTATTACTTGGTGTCTTTGTGTGTTTGATTTTCGTGATATGGGATAATATGATCATTAAGACGACAGTGCAAGAATTCTATGATTCTGACCTCACTCTAGTGATACTAGCATTTTGGAAAAATATAATTGATAGTTGGTTGGTCAGATGATGTTTATCCATGGCAAAGATGACTTGTTTTTCACCTGAAGTAGAAACAGTAAGTAATATGATATCTAGCAAATTCACGTCCTATTACCTCACAAATTAGCACCCTTTAGAGTATGTCACAAAGGACGGTGCTAAGACTGACAACTTTTCAGGAGATGCACCCACTGTCACATTAAAGCACTCTCCTCTCTCTTTAGGCCACAAGAGGCTTCCCAAATATAGGTAGAAATAGACATGTATGATATGCAATCAGAACAACTCTATCTCTACAAGACCTTCCCATCCCTTCCCACTAAGTTAGTAGATCAATGCCTTGATGGAGTCGACAAGATATTCAATAAATACTTAATGAGTAGCAAGGTTTAGAAGCAATAAAACTTGGTACTGGTTGGACAATAAGATGAATCAATTTTTTGCAATAAAAACATAAACTTGCAAGAAACCCCAAATTCGACCATGGAAACGCCACAAAAGGTACCTCTCGACGATCACCAACCAAAGGAGACTCAATTCCCCCCTAGGTCGCACTTGTTCTGACGAATGGATGATGAGATTTGAGAGATTCGAGACTAACTCCCCCTCTAGGGCGCATTTGTTTTGACAGATGGATCAAGGGATTCCAGACTAATTTCGCCTCCAGATCTGTAATAACCTGCAATAATGGCTGAAAGGATTGAATTGGCACTTCAAAACCCCCTAGGGATCAACCACCAAGACTTGGAGATAAAGTAGGAACTCCTTACAACCACTAGGGTTTGATCTTTCCTGTCAGATGGACCTACAAAACAATTTTACCAAACCTACAACAAGAATGTCGAAGCCTTTAAAAGATGACATCATGCTCACTAGAGCTGACATCACCCCTTTCAAGGAACTTTTTTAGGCTTTGAGCTACAAAATAACTTTTTTATGGAATTTTTTTACTTTTTATGGATTTTTCGACAATATAACAACTTCAAAAATTTACAACAGCAGTAACTATTTCAGAATTGAAGAAGAATTGCAATGGCACAAAATAAATGTTTTTTGGATTTCTCAGTATATTTATTTTTTAGGGTTTTTATTTTTTTTATTTTTTCTAATAATATAATACAAGGAATTTTGTAAAAATTTGCAATATTGAAGAGATGGAAAATACATCTACATATTATTCCACTAAGCAATGAGAAATCAGGGTCAATGTTTCTCCAAGAATTGGCAATTCAATATTTTAAAAAACTAGTGCAGGCTAAGAAACCCTAGGTTGTGTCAACCTTTGACATAACTAAGGAAAACAAGATGCCAAGGCCCAAACAGGAGAGACCCTTCAAGAGGGATGTCTCACTAACAAGACTAAAACCTTAGATTATGCATAAAACCTTAAATAACCCCTACTTGGATGCCTTTGATAGTGCCAGACAAGAGATTTGAGACCTTACCAGAACTGAGAGAGAATGATGAAGAGAAAAATGCCTCGAGAATTATTTCACCTTGGATTAGCCTTGAAAGATTGTTAAGAAACCTTAAACATCAAAGTTTGGTCCTTAAAAACCCTAGAAATTGCCAAGGAGGTGCACACCACTTGATTAAATCATAAACACTTCTATTAAAGTTTTTTTATTATTATTATTTATTTGGTCTATGCTTAGCATGCTTTGTTTTAGTCATATTGATCCCATGATATTGCTTACAAATGAGAGGCGGATGTCTTATTTATATGAAAAAAGACAAGCCTTTTCAAAAAAGACAACTTTTCCCTCCTCTAAGTTGACCTACCTAAATTTGTCTTTAAAATGACTTTCAATGTTTTTCTAGGGTTTGTCACCCACAATCCAAGAACTAAACGTCATAAAAAATAAAATAATGATAAAAAATGATGAAATGTTTCAACTTGAGGATGAGTTCAGCTTGGAAAGAGAACATCATGCCCCATCTAACCCCAACATTTGTTTTTTGCTCTCAACAAGTGTAGTTAGAAGCTCCAAACCATCGGATTCATCCCAAGGTGCACCAAAACACCCACCTAGGGCATAAATGCCCAACATCATTAGGGACTTCCATCCATCAAGGGGTAGTTAGCAAATCCACAAGGCAAGCACTCCTTCAAATGAGAACCAAGAGGACCTCCCATGACCAAACCAAGGGTCCTGAGCCCCGCTAGACCAACACTTTTACATAAACAAGACCCAATTTGGACTTTTATGATGGCAAAAAGACCCCCTCTTTGGCACATCTGGTAAGGTGCACTATAGAGAATCTGGGGCATAACAGACTGAAACTGAACTTATGGAAATTTGAGTTGTGGCACTGTATTTCTAGGTCAGCAATAATCAACATTTCTAGCACTTTGATGCACAGCAGCACGTTTTAGAGATGCAACAAGCAAAAATATTTGGACAACTATTACCTCTTCACATCATGCAACCACACTTATGGCAGACCTTTCTGCTGGTTTTGGAGGGTTCTTTAAGGTATTAACAACAGTGAAGACTAGTCTGAGCATGTCCACCAACATTAAGAAGCAAACAACCATATCATCAAAGAGGTTATGTCAACTAACATGATTGGGGTAGATTTAGTGACAGAAACTGGCAAGTGAGGAACTTGTGTTCAAATTCTTGAAGCTAAAAATACCCAGAACACAAGTTCATGTGTGAGGAAACTTCTGCAGTTCATGGAACTGATGACTTAACTGATGCACCCCACCTGGACGTCGGGACAATGACCCAGCTTGATAATTGAAGAGATTAGATGCACCCAGAAGAAATAATATTGGAACTTTGAACAACAGTGAGGACATTTGTCAAATCTGGGCACCTCTTTCAGCACAACCTTCAGATCAAATCCATTTTTAGATATTCTTCTTGGCAGAATATTGCAGCCCCAAGATTCGCAAAGAACAAGATAAATGTGCACACAGAGCATGTTTTTTATGCAATTCCACTACAGTCGAAGCTCAAACTATGATTTAACATCACATACTTGGAGTGCAACATGTAACCCACAAAAAAGAAATAGTAGTACACCCATGTCATGGCAATATAAGAATATATTGAGGTCAATGACAAAGAAGAACCTGTTGTTGTCCATGACCAATGGTTGTGAAAAATCTGCTGATGCAAGCCAATTAAGTTCTGTACCTGAAATACTGAAGCCATTGACTAAAGAGCATATGAATGTACTTCCAGATGATCTGCCCTGACCAATTCCAGATGATCTGCCCTGACCAAGATAGCCTGTTCATAAGACAATTGATATGTTACCAATGACATAAGCTGGCCTCAACATTAGTACCAAAAACTGGAACATCATATGAAGGATTCAATATTTCAAGTGGCTTATATCAATTCAATTTCCAGAACACAGTGCTCATTGCAATAGAAAAAAGGTAAGTCACAATTATATTTTTGGTTGATGTTTTAAGTTTCAAACAGGGCATACTTCTCTAAAGCAAACTAGAAAACAGAATAGTCTTACTTCTCAATTCTAAAGGTATTAGGCAAAAATTAGATAGAGCAAAAGATAGCTACAGGGACAGATGGATGGATTCTAGATCTAAAAATAAATTCCACTAAAGATTTTGGTTGTAATAAATTCCACATAGCATCAGATTGAATATCCTTACCAAGATAGATGGGAACAATTCTGTCTCAATATAAGATCCATTGAATATTTTTTTAATTTGTTATTGAAAAACTGTAACCAACAGTAACACCAGGTACTGGACTTCTGCTGCTAAGGCAATCTTTAAAAGAAGAATTCTACCGTGTCCTCAGTTTGGAGATATGATCACACATGCGGAATTCTACCATGTCCTCAGTTTGGAGATATGATCACACATGCGGAATTCTACCGTGTCCTCGGTTTGGAGATATGATCACACATGCGGTTCCAAAGGATTTGAGAAGAAGGAAAGTGACTTCCTTAGAGAAAACTGGCTGCAAACATATTCCAATCCCCAATTGAGTATCTGTGTTCTCATCTCACTGAGTCAACATAACATAGGACTGAAATACTGGGAAGAGAATATAATTTAATTTGCTTAAATACAAATGATGGAACAACATGATATAATCCAAAATGTTCTATAAGATAGAACTACTTTGCTTCAGTTGAACTGCTAGAGAATAGAATAATCTCCAAAATGCTTCATAAGTATCCGTGTTCTCATCTCACTGAGTCAACATAACATAGGACTGAAATACTGGGAAGAGAATATAATTTAATTTGCTTAAATAGAAATGATGGAACAACATGATATAATCCAAAATGTTTTATAAGATAGAACAACTTTGCTTCAGTTGAACTGCTAGAGAATAGAATAATCTCCAAAATGCCTCATAAGATAGAGTATTTTACAATGCAGATAATGTTACATTTAGGATCTATTATCTCATGAATGGCAATAACCCTGATATGTAAGATTCTGGGAAAAGCTGATGACCCAAAAGGAAGCCTCAAACTCACATTTCAAAACTCTACCTAACCATGGTTGGTGTTTTTAATCATGCAGACTGGAGGTTCGTTTTGTCTTGGATCCTAATGTTAAAAAGAAAACAGCAGATTAAATCAGCAATAACCCTGATATGTAAGATTCTGGAAAAAGCTAATGACCCAAAAGGAAACCTCAAACTCACATTTCAAAACTCTACCTAACCATCGTTGGTGTTTTTAATCATGCAGACTGGAGGTTCGTTTTGTCTTGGATCCTAATGTTAAAAAGAAAACAGCAGATTAAATCAGCAATGTTCAGATTTATTAAAAAGAACAGGAATAATGCAACTTGAACTCACCTCGTAGGAAGTGATGTTTTGCCTCCTCTTAGCCAAATTATCTACCTCTTGCTATGTTTGTAATAAAGATGCACTCACTATCTTTCGACGTGAGGAACATTTGACAAGTGCAGATGATAAAAATCCCTTCTTTCTTTCCAGATAAAAGAAGAGAACTAGCAGTCAAATTTACTATTTTCAATTAAGATATGACAAAAGGAAGGTGGGGATTTGTGACAGTACCTGACAATGTACAAAGATGTTGTAGACTATTCGGCTGACCCCCAGAGGGAATCCAAATCTTCACAGACTAGTAGACTCAAGACCTTCTACATGTGGGGGATAGTGTTGCTACAGGTGCAAGGGCAAGCTTGGCAGGAGGTACAAGGGAAAAGGCGATGTGACCAGATTGGGAACGTCAACAGATCGAGAGTGGTACAAGTTCATTAGTTCAAAGGTCCAAAGGTAGTAAAAGCACACTAAACAAAACTTTTGGGGGTCATGAAGGTCATGTCTCAATCCAAAAGGATCGACAGCCTTTCTCAAATCATTGCCTTCTCCAGTCTATAAGAGATTTCAGCAGTGTTCCACAGGGACGGGTCCTGCAGGGTCGGGGATGCGTCCCCCACACTCCACACGTTCCAGAGATGGAGGGACTCCTGACGAAACATTCCCCCTCCTGCCCCACCCCGAGATTTTTTTTTATTTTTCCATTATTTTTACTTTTTACAATCCCTACTTAGTATTACTTCAAAAATAAATCAATGTGTTTAGTATTTACATTGCACAATCATATGAATATGCATCAAATGAATTATTATTTTTGGTATTTTGATTTTATTTTTATAATTTTAGAGACGTCACCCTATCCCCCATGAATTTCCCCAAAAATTGGGTATGTCTCCACGCGTCCCCAAAGTGCATTTCCCAGCTTCCGTGCTCCCACATCCCAGAAACTTGGGGGAACATTGGATTTCAGCTAAGATTCCACTATGAAGATTTTTTGGTAGCATGTTGAATATCCTCTAATTCAGGGTGGTGAATGCTTTCCTCCAGAGTATATAAGTTAGTTGAGTGAGATTGGTAAATTGAAGGACGGAAAGTGCTAGATTCAGGAGGTGGGTGTTCAATGTAGTCCATGGAGCTTAAAAAAAACAAGTCAAACCAGTGCTTGGTGATGATGTGAAAATGCACCAAGTTGTTGAGTTAGTGACTCGAGCTTTGGAAGTGAGGTTTCATGGCAGAGCAATTTGTGAAGAAACCCTGAAAGACTGCTTGCATGTTGAGTGGGAGTCTTTGATAGGATATACTCCTGTCTTCAACATTTTCTCCAAGGGGTGGATGGCATCTATGTATAGGATAGAGATAGATGCAAACAAAGCCTTGAACCTTCACTGGAAGTGGGATTCTTCACCCTTATCCATTAAGGGTTGGAGTCCATTTTTAATTGAGGATGGAACGGACCCATGTGCATTTGATGTGGGTAGAACTCCTCGATCTTCCCCTTGAATTCTAGACGTTTAAAGTTTTTAAGGAAATTGCTGATTTTGAAGTGGATATGATTTTTCTAGAATCCAATGCTTTATCCATTGCTCGAATTGTGGTGGCCATTATCTTTGATATGATTTAGTTGCAGAGAATTCTAGAGGAGGGCCCTTTTTCTCATTGCTAGATTCCAAATTATGTTGGTGTGCCTTCTCATTGTGCTCGATGTCACATGTACGGAAACCTAGCAATGGATTGTATGTAAATTTTTCAGGCCCTAGGTTTCTGCTGTCCTACGTTTCTCTTAATTAAATAAATCAGATCTGAACTTATCTAATCATATCTAATCACAGAGATGAATATTTCTGAACATGCAGCAATCACGCATATAGCTGGAAATGAACAGCGGAAGCAAAAACACAATACAGACGATATACACCTTTAAATCAGCATTTCATTAATAGATCTAGGTTTACAAGGAAACCTCCACAGCTGCAATAAACAGCAAACTTAATGAGGAGAACTGCCCTCAATCAACCAAGAAATCCAGCTGAAGCTTGCCGACTGTGGTACAGACTGTCTGCACACCTGTACTGACCTGTCTGTATAAATACGTGCGATTGTCTGGACTTGCTGTATGGATCCATACAACTGTACAGATCTGTCCCTGCTGCTACCTGCTTGCTGAAATCTGCCTGGTTGTTGACTGGGCTCCCCTTTGGTCCTCTAATTTCACTCTTCAGATGAGTTTCTTCACCTTCCAACCAAAATTGTCTTGTTGTGAATAATGAATGTGTCTTTACCCTCTACTTTAACTGTAACCGTAATCTACCAAAACCCTAGTCTCTCGATGAGATCAACAATTGAGATTAGCCTAAATCACTAATGCATTAAAAATGCACTTGATTAAACTCAACGGCAAAATATAAGACTCACTTTAATAAAGTGAATTACAAAATAGATTTGACATGGATGACATTACGGATGTTTGACACAAAACCTACACGGAAGTTCTTGTTCGAGCTACAAAACATCAACATTGTAAGCCCAAATTTAGCAAGAAAATATGGGTTAGAAATCCAGAATAGAAAATGTAGGACAAAGGGATTCAAGGTGAAACCCAATAAGGCAAGGGTAAAGCTGCTGACAAGGAAAAGGAGGGGTGTTATGGAAGTGTGGTTTGGGGGGAAGCTTTGAAAAAGGTGATGAAGGATCCAGGCAAAGCCTGGAATCCAAGGAGGCTGAACCTCATCAGCTTTAAGTTATGGCAGAAAAGGGTAAGTCTGATGTTGAATCTCATTCTTTGATTACACATAATGAGGTTTCTCAATATTGTGAACTAGGGAAAAGACTAGATCTAGGTATCTATAAGTTTGGAGAGTCTATGGGGAAAAAGTGAATGCCAAAGGGGTTCTTAGGAAATGACTAGATCTAGGTATCTATAAGTTTGGAGAGTCTATGGGGAAAAAGTGAAGGCCAAGGGGTTCTTCAGGGGTCTCCATTAAGCCTTGCATGTGGGAAGGGTTTAGGAGGTGGGTTTTGTTCAAACCTACCCCTAGGCAACAAGTGTCAAGGATAATTGGATCTCTTTGAATGAACAGAGTACTTCCACGAATGAGGGGATACTACTTCACAGGGCCATTCTAGGTACCCTTTAAGGTCTAACCAAGTTACTTTCGATCCTATTAAGCCTATTGATCGAGTATGGTTGATCTCAAGGGGGATTTAGGACAAAGTAGAGGAAGGAAATCTCATTTGCCTATTGCTCGAACAAAGCTAAAGAAGAAAATTAAGTCAAGGAAGCAAAATTCAATCAAGGGGGTTCTTCGAGTGGACCACACCCCTGAGGAGGGTACATCATGGTTTGTACATATTTGAAAATAAGAGATTTGGCTAGCACCTTGGATATCCACAAGAAAATAGTTATCTTGCTTCAAGAAACCATGGTGAGGGCTCAAACTTTATTGGTGAATTGGGAAAACTTTTAGGGAATTAGGAGTTTACTTCAATTGACTCTGTGTGTCAATTTGGAATTTGGAGGTCTAATTACAAAAAATTTAAATGTTGTAATTCTATGTATTTTGCATCAAGTAAAGGTGTTGTCGTATTTTCTCAGGGACTAAGAGAGGAATTTGCAGTTCTAAATATTTATCAACCTTATGCAAACATAGTAAGATACTGGGACAAAATCTTTACAATGGATTTGTTGAGGAAAAGGAATATTATATTGGGAGGGAATCTAAATTTCACCATGAGTAAAGCTACGATCTAGGGACCTAAAACTCAAGACACTTTGTAAAACTATTTCTTTAAAAAATTGGAAAATTTGGGGACCTATTAGATGTGGAACCTATAAAACTTTTTCCTATGAAAAATTTGATGAAGGTGTTGATAGAATTGCTAAGAGAATTGATAGCATTTTGCTTTCTAAATCTATTATGACCAATCATATCAATTTTAAGCACTAGGGGAATATTTTGATCATTTGTTGGTTTTTATGGAGTTGGCAAAGAAAGGAAGAAAACACCCTAGGCCTTCCAAATTCAATCTAGCTCGGTTGGAGGAGAATTTTATTCCATTAATTAAGAGAAGTGGGTCCCTTTTAATGGCTCACTTAGGGAATCTACCAATATTCAATTTGAATCAAATTTGTAAAGGATAAAACAAGCAATTGCAAAATGGGCTCACCAAAAGAGAGTTAAGGATGATTAGTATCTTATCTCTTTAGAAAGCCAACTAGAGGCTTTAAATAACAAAGAGACTACAAGATATTTTGATGAAGCCTTTAAATTCCAAGTGAGGGTTTCAAACAACAAAAAAGGAAATGCATAGCTGACATGAAGAAAACATGGAGACTTTAGAGTAGGGCTTTATGGCTCTCAAAACGTGACGAGAATACCAAATTTTTACATCAATATGCTAATCATCAAAAAAAATATGAATGAATGCTAAATGGGTGATCAAAAGGGATGATGGTTCTTCAACTACATGTTTTCAAGATATTACTTAGCACGGGGTGGATTACTTTGAAGGCATTTATAAAAAAAATAGTAGGGCTTCAATAGCTAAGTTGGTAAGAATGACTTCATTTTTCCTAGTTTTGAGGAAGAAGAGGATAATGTGAGACTATTGAAATAAGTCTCAAAAGATGAGCTCCTACAAGTGAAGCATAGTTTCTAGAAGGACAAATGTTTTGGGTTGAATGGGTGGAGAACTAAAATTTTCTAGGATGTTCTATGGTTATCGAGGATGATTTGCTAAGGGTTATTGAAGAGTCTCGATCAACTAGGAAGATGCTAGCTACTTTTAACTCCACTTCCAATGCTCTCGTTCCAAAGATTGATAATCCAAGCTCTTTCGAGAAGTACAAAGACATTTCTTAATGCATTTGTATATATAAGATTACAGCTAAGATAAGAGCACTACAAGTGAAAAGCTACTATCTAAGTCTATATCAAAAGAGTAGTTTGGGTTCCTACTAGGGAGGGAAATTCTTGAGGCAACAAGGGTACCTCAAGAAGTGCTACATTTTATCCACACCAAAAAACCATTAGTTATGGTGGTGAAATTGGACATGTATAAGGCTTATGACCGAGTAAGTTCGTTGTATTTGAGATTGATGCTTATCCACTTGGAGTTCGTGTTCATTTTGTAAAATGGGTGATATGTTGTGTATCAACAGTGTCTTCATTGTTCTTATCAATGGTTCAAATTTTGATTTTTTAAGACCAAGTAGGGATCATGAGTATGGGTGACCTTTATCCCCACTCTTGTTCCTAAGTGTAGCAAAGGAATTGAGCAAGACGCTACTAGAGGCAAGAAAGATCGAAACCTTTAAAGGTGTCAAGTTAGGGAAATCTCTATTTTTGTCTCATCTTCTCTTTGTCAATGACATACTTTTATCTTGTGATGGGTAGAGAAGAGATGCTCTTAAGTTAAAGCTCCAAGAAGGGTGAGGAACTTGTGTGTGTTAACTCTAACCTTCACCTTCTATCACACCAAAAGGATGAATACAAATCAAGGCCCACCAAGCTATGGGATCTAAAACCACAGTTGGTTGACTTGGATATGGCTTTGACTACCATGTCTCATCTTAATTTGTTTGATGAGAAGGAACCAACAATTGCATCTTCAAGTGGACATGACAGTTATGTTCCTAGTTTTGGAAAGGATGAACATGATGATGTTGAGCTTCATTACATGGACAAACACTTTTTTGATGATATGTGATTCTATGAATTTAATTTGTAATGATGTTTTAAGTTTAACTTATGAACAATGAACATTGAATCATGAATATGATAGTACACTGCCCTTTCTAAAAAACTTAGAAGTTTGCATAGTATCATGTGACATGTATGACTGATCATATTAGATAGTAGTGTCAAGTGGTGATGTTTCAAAAAAATCGTAATTGTTCCCCCCCACCTTCGTATTTGTTTCCATATCTGCTTCAGTGCAACTTAGGAGGGTCTCCATATATATATATGAAAATCATTGGCAGCTTGATCGCTCTGGAGATTGGCTTCCATCCTCTTTATGGGGGAAAGTTATGAGCTCCAAATACTGCCAAGGTGTGTTTATTGCATAATGGTTCAGGAGTTCAGTCAATACATTCAAGAATGGACAATAGGATGGAAAGCTTTGGTTCTTTCATTCCCATTAGTAGGGCATTGGATCGCTTGGAAGGTAGGCGACGGAAAACAGGTAAGAATTGGAAAGGACCCGTGGGTAGGCTCAGGCAACAATTTTAGGCTCTAAGAAGCAACGATATCCCATTTGAAACAACATAATTTTGAGAGTCTGGCGGATGCACAAGCTCAAACTCTGCAAGAATGGGGAAGAAGAGGAAGGATTTCACCGCAAGTGCTAGGGATGAGGGGTGATATTGCAACAGATTGGTCTAGATATGTAAACAAGCTAGTAGCAGGGTTTGTGTATCTAGATAACTCAACCCCTGATAGAATAGTATTGACCAAGAATTCTGCAAATGGTGAATACTCGGCCAAAGCAGAGTACAAGGCTCACTTAAATGAGTCCTTTGCAAGAGAAAAGAGGTGGTGGTGGCGTTCTTTGTGGAAATCAACAAGGTCTATGAAAGCAAAGCTAACTCTTTGGCTAATATTCAGCAATAAAACCCTAACATGGGATAATCTGCAGAAACGAGGATGGCAAGGCCCAAGTCTTTGTTATATGTGCAAAGGGGACTGTGAGACGGTTTCTCATCTATTATTTTCTTGCTCTTATGCAGATTAATTATGGCACGATGTAGCAGGAAGGCTCCACTTTCACCACGACAGAGAGGACACTCATATGGAGCAGAGATTTCACAAATGGTGGCACAACCCTTTGGTGAGTGATTTCGCAACCCTTCCTCCCTCTTTTGTTTATGGAGTGTGGTGGGCTCAAAATTCAGCCATTTTGCAAAACCAATGGATCCCTCCTGAAGTCATGGCCTCACTTATTTTGCAGTGAACCATGGAACATAAAGTCTCACCCAAGAAGGCCAAAGGAAGGATGGCGGTGGATCCTCATATTGACAAATCAATTCCATGGGCCTTTTTTGATGGTGCAAGTCAAGGTGAACCACCATTAAGATGATTTGGAGCAGTTCTGCATCTTTCTAACAATCACAAACTTAACATCAAATTTGCTCCAGGACGGTGTTCAAACAGTAAGGCAGAATTGACAACTCTTTGGGCAGTTTTAAAGGTTTCTAAATCAAAGAACATTGAGCAGTTACAGCTTTTTGGTGACTCCAAAATGGTGACAGATTAGGCAACAAACAAAATCCAAATTGCAGCTCCACATTTACAAAACATTTTGTCTACAATTCGATCCCTTCTTTAGTTCAGAGATGCCTTTTTGCGCATGTGTACAGGGAACTTAATGCCGAAGAAGACAAGTTGTCAAAATTAGCGTTGGCAGTGGTCCCAAGTGTATTAGAGGTTCAGGAGAGCAGGGATGGAATAGATTTTGATGCTATAGTGCAGATCTAATGCTACTAGAAACTTTGAATGTAGGAAAAAATGGATGTAATGTAAAGCTCTGAATGATTTTTAATGTAAGTCCATTAAGGGACAGTAAAGCACTAAGGCAGTAAAGCAAAGCTTTAATAACTTTTATGATGTGAGTGTTAAATTTCATACATTCATAGCATAATATTTCAATTGCATAAACAGGATCACTAGAAGAAAGACAAAGCACAAAACAACAACGCAGAGTTTAACCAGGGAAACCCAAATGGGAGAAAACCCAACAACCTTCGTATAGAGATCATAATCCCGAGATCAGAGTACAAAGATAAAAGAGAAAAATGGAAAATGTCTTCCAAAAGCAGAAACCCCAAAAACTGCTTCCTTCTCCAGCTGGTGCGAACTTCTCTCTCTCCCAAGTAATGCGAACTTGTGAAGTGAGTGAATGAGATAATGAGGTGCACTTTACCTCTTATTTATACAAGTGCAAACATGAAAAATCCCTTGCTGGGCCGACTTCACCTGGGGACAATTAATAATTTTATTTTTAATATTTTTCTTTTGCTTGTTTGCACCCCAAGGTTTACATTGATTCGTTCATGTGTTTACATAAGTAATTACATCAGGTTCATCTCCCTTAGGAGGTATAATCAAGTACAATAAAATACAATGAATAATATCTTCCGAAGTTGCAAAAAATCCAACACTCCCTCTCAACGAGGAATATATTCTTCGGTCTTCATCTGCATCACGATCATCTGGGTTTCATCTTGTACATCCATGTTATCTCCATCATCTCTATACATATTGAAGGTTGTCCACACAGTCTCAGTGTATCATCTTCACCAGTCCTTCGGTGAGTCTAGTAGAATCACTCAATCCTGGATCCAGGAGAATCACTCAATCCTGGATATCTGAGATTATCAGCTATACCATTTCTGCTATATCATTTGCTACCTGTCTGTCTCATCTGCCAATGGGGTCCTCCCATACCTGGTTGAGATCCCAAACGAACAAATGGGCACGGCCAACTACTGACTGTCTGACTCACCTGCCAATGGGATTTCTCCCATACCTGGCTGAGTACCTGGACTATAGAGGCACTTGTGCATCCACAAGGCCAACAGCTGACTGTCCTACTCATCTACTGATGGGATTTCTCCCATACCTGGCTGAGTAACTAGACTGCAGAGGCACCTGTGTGAACTCGACCAGCTGCTGACTGTCCTACTCATCTGCCTATGGGATTTCTCCCATATTTGGCTGAGTAACTAGGAATCCGTCTATCCGTCCATACCAAGCACGGGGTGCTTGCTTGAGTCCATACAGTGCCTTTTGCAATCTGCATACATGAGACTCATTTCCTTGGACAACAAACCCATCTGGTTGTTCGATGTGTTATCACCTATTTTGTACCATAGTTGGATTATCTGAAGAGCCGCCATTTGACAAACATGATGAATGTTTGTACTCCAGTGTATGAGATGATCCATCATTTGTGCCTAGCCAATTTTGGCTAGTCAGTTTTGTTTTTCAGTCGACATGACAATGGCCCCACGGGGTTTGTAATAAAGTGTGCTAGTAGGATTCTGAGTGGCTCGGTTCCCCATGACTTGGTTAAGCAACTAAGGTATTCCAGGGAGCTTTTTCCCTTGTCAATTATACTTTGCCTATAGTCGAGCTATAATCGATGAGGTTTTCTCCCGCTTCCTCCAAAGCTGGAATGCCCGATTTTGAAAATTTTAGCCATGGGGGGTTATTAGAGTCCAACTGATGTATATAAGCCTACTAGGCACTATTAGAATAGGTTTTGGTCATGTTCTAGGTCACTAGGACCCTCAGAAAAAATTTCAAAAAAATTTTACCAGTTTTGGGTTTTTAATTATTTTTTAATTTTTAATAAATTTTTCCATAGTTTAAATGGAAAAATTTCAATTTGTAATATGTCAGTCATCCGGGATCCGAATTCAGTGATTGAAGGCTCCAACCTTAAGCCAAAAATCATTCATGATCCCTGGACCAGTTTACCCTAAGTTTAGGATGTCAATTCAGCCTCATAATTAATAATTTCTCAAAAAAGTCATTTACAGAGAAATTATTAATTAAAATATTAAAAATTGAATATTTGGAGATAATCCAAATCTCTCCAAAATAATCCAAATGGATTAAAATAAAAAACTAATTGACATGGCACTGGGCATTAATGAAGATTCCAATCATCTTAGTCATCATCCAGTCAAGCATCCAGTCACTACAAGAGATCTCCTTCAAGAGAATTCGCCCTCCTTCACCAAGAATTCGATTTGATGATGTGTTAAGTGATTAATGGGTTGGTTCGTATGCATTAAAGCCTTTGGTAGGCGCCTCCCTAAAATTGTGCAAACACATGGCATTGGCTTCATTCAAGAGCGAGTTAGCATTCATTACATATCAAGGATGAGATCTCCCATTAGCTCACGTCAACCTCTACTTGGAGCTCGAGTTTACACATGGCACATTGTTATTTGAGGGGTGATTATTCCAATGAAAGATGAGGGGTGCCTTGCCGAGGTGGAGGCCACCTCCTCATCTCCTTAAATACAACTCGAGCTTGTTGGTGGAGTTAGAACTCCAAACCTTAGCTTGACATGGATGTGATAGGGATTTGATGGCAATTCGAATTTGTGTTAGGTGCTATTGGCTCCATTCATGCCAATTCGAATTAGGGTAAGCTAGTCTCTAGTTTTTGTTATATAATGAGGCCTTTTCTCCTCATTCCTCATGGATCTTTTAGCAAAGAAACTCTGGAGGATTTTTGTAACCTGTTAATCATTGAATAAAGTTGTGACTTCGGAGGTCAAATTGTGGAGGCTCTTGGTGGCCATACTTCATCTTGTAGCAAGGTGATATTGTGTATTGCTTATGTACTTAGGATTTTTAAGCATAGATTTATATTTCAAGAGGGCTAACAATCTAGCACAAGTAACTATATATCTATGTTTTTCGCTTGAGTATATTGGTTTTGCAGGTATCTTCCGAAGTACGAGGTTTTTTTTGTAGGTTCATCTTCACTCTACAGGTTGCCAAAGAAGTTCAAGCTTTTCAAAATCAAGAAACAAGGAGTTCTTGCTTCCTTCATCAATCTTTCAACAATTATTTAAATCGGTTACTAGATCTACCTATCTAAACTGTGGAAATCCAAGGCCTTATTCTTCTCCAAGTTTGGTTATTGTCTAGCTTGCTTTTAGTTTGTAGCTTGCTTGACTTTTTTCCTTCTCGTTTTCCTTTTCCATCCATCTTTTTCTCCTCCTTCAACTCTCCATTTCTCCTTTTCGCTCCTCCTCCATTTTCTTCCACCCTAGTTTTCCTCCTCTCTACCCTGCTCTCGCCCTTCCTCATTCCAAAACCCTCCACCTAGCTCTCGTCCTCTCTTCTCCTTCCTCTCGTTTCCTTACTCCTCCCCTCCTTCCATTCATCTCTCCTCTCCATCTCCTCTCATCTTCCCTTCCCTTTCTTCCTTTCGTCTACCTACAAAAACACAAACAGAGACGAAGTATAAACTTGTTAGTGTTAGAATTATTTCATAGTTTAGATCTTACATTTGCAATAGCTTAGATCTCTAAAGTTTTTGTTAAGTAGCTTCTAGTTTCATGCTTTGAAAAGTAGCATATAGGCATCTTAGATCTCATTGAAAAGTAAAAACTTGCATTGTCTTTTGAAGCATCTAGCCATTTGCATATTAGAATCTCTTTTACATACTATCATAGCTTGCTTTTAGCTTTAGATATCATTGAGTCTTTTGACTTACTAGTTTCAAGTTTATTTGATTTTCATTAACTTTTAATGGGTGCCTTGTTGAGGATTGACTAAGCTTGTGTAGGTTTCTTGAAAAGAGAAGAAATACTTGTGAAGACAAGTTTCAAAGAGGATCAAAGTTATATTCAAGGAGAAGACTTAAACCAAATCAAAGAATCATTTACATTCTCCTTTGTAAAAGCCATTTAAGGGCTCATAAAGTTTTGTTTCCATAGTTGTTTATTTTCTTGAAAAGACCTTTCAAGGGTTTAATTCCCAAAGGCAATTGTAACTCAGTTAATAAAAAGGCTAGGTGGGATAAGGCCTCCCACACATTGTTTCTCCTTCCCCATTTGGGGAAGATTGTTTCATGCATGCTTTAGTTAGTTTTGCTTCAAGCTTTCTAGATTAATGTTTGTTTTCTGTACTTAGATTAACTCTCTTCCAAGTCTTGACTTGAGATAGTAACCTTGGGAATTCATCCCAAGTGCCACATAGTTTTGTGGCTACTTCTCTTTCCCCGTTAGCATCCTTGTGGACATCCAGCTAGCTGGAAGGTTTTCGGGACTAGCGGTTCTAGTGGTCACCTTGTTCGGAGGTTGATCCCACCTTGTGGTTTATTTCATGGTTAGTTGTTAGTTTTGGCCTTAGAAAGTGTGTACTTTTTATTTTCTTTCATCATTTGTTTACTTTAGAAAGTGTGCTTTCCTTTATGTAAGCTGCTTCTATTCTAATAAAGAACAAATCCTCTTGAACTTGCAATAACCCAAGCCAAGAGCACTCTTTGTCGGAGAGCATATTAAGTTTGCATTTCTCCTGCATTAGGCATATAGATTAAATAAGTCTCTTGAACCTTGTCATAAGACAAAGTCAAGAGCACTCTCTATCGGAGAGCTGAACTATGTGCTTCAATAATCCTAAAACATTTCCACTCACACCCCCATTAATAATTTACCTTGGTTGCTATCCGACACCCGTATGCTCTGCCAACCTGAAAAGGTTGGGCTAGTACCCAGAAAGGTGTTGGATTTGATAAATTTCTATAACATAATAAAATCTTTACCCCTGCAACCAACGAACCGGCATTGCTTTCGATAAATACTTAAAGTGCTATTCTGGGAGGTGGAGCCGGAGTGTCGTTGTTCAGACTTCGAGGGTGGTTTAAACATTGGACACTTATCCTCTTGATAGCTGGACGGTCCGTCAGATCACTGTGAATAGCCACTAAAAGTATTTCTTTCGGTTGGACGTTTTATCCTTGTTTCTTGCCAACCTAATAATCAAGATCATTTAAAACTTTCAAATAAACCAAGATAATTTGCGAAACGTTCTCACGAACATATCTTTCGAACTCTTGTATCAAGCAACCCAAGCACTCAGGCAATTTTTGACTCCATAAGGCACTGGTCCTTGACATCATATTTTAATTTGCTTATTATCTATCTGGAGTACTTGTGTTAATTTTCCATATGTGAGAGACTTGTACTTAAAGTTCTTCAAGTGGTTGTGCATCAAGTTATCTCGCATCTTGCATCTGCAACGTGGATTGCTCATTTATCTCGTGTTTATTTTTCAAATTACAAAGTTGTGATCTTTTCATCATTTAAAAAAATCCTAAACAACACCCATCCGCATCACCATACATCTTAAAACATTAAAACACATTGAGCCATAGTAAACTCTTTGTAGGGACTACCCCCCTTGGCTTCGTTAGGAGTTAGCCTAAACGGAGGAACTGGGATTCAGGTGACAGTACCTGGCTTATTGCTTGCCCCCAAGGCCACACCTTCCCCACTTGTAGTGAGGGAACAACTTTCAAAAGATTTCTACTGCTGGTGTGCATCTCGGCGGACAACACGATGTAAACCTCTTCCTCAATAACACCATTGAGAAAGGTTGTCTTCACATCCATCTGATGCAACTTCCATCCCATAGCTGAAGCAATGGCAATAATGGATCTGATGCAAGTATCAGGCCACAGGAGCAAATGTCTCATCATAATCGACTCCCTCATTCTGAGAGAATCCTCTAGCTACAAATCTGGCCTTGTATTTCTCAACGCCATCTGCTCCATGCTTAATCTTGTATAGCCATTTAGAAGTCACTACTGACTTCTCCTCAGGTCTCGGCACAACCTCCCACACATCATTCTTCATGATGGATTGATATTCTTCCATCATGGCATCCTTCCAAACTTGATGTTTGGACGCTTCTTCGTAAGTGGTGGGTTCTGAATCAATAATGTTGCTCATCAGTTCCACATAACTAAAGAACCTATGAGGTCTTTTGCTTTCTCTGAAAGCGCCATGTGGAGCATCATGCCCCGCTGCATCCTGCAATGTCTATTGTGCCCATCTAGGTCTTTTCCAACCTGCAACATCTCTGGAGATATCCACTGGATCTATGGGATCGATAGGTTCATCATTTTCTGCTGACTCCCTCTGAACCGGAGGGGGAGATGATCTCATCTCCTTTGGTTCTAGCATTTCCTCATCATTGATCTCCATATATGATCCTCTACCTTTCCTGACAGCCATCTCTTTTTCAAAGGTCACATCCCTACTGACTTCAATCTGTCTGGATCCTGGAATGTAAATTACGTAAGCCTTTGAAGACTCACTGTATCCCACAAAGGTTCCCTTCTTGCCTGAAGGTTCTAACTTTGATCTTTTCTGTTTGGGCACATGTATGTAGATTGGACAACCAAAGATTCGGAGATGGCCCACTTCTGGTTTCACTCTTGCGAAAGCCTCTTTCGGAGTTATGTTCTTCAATATCTTGCGTGGACATATATTTTGTACATATACAGCGGTTATGGATGCTTCTGCCCACAAGAACATTTTAAGACTCTGGTCATCTATCATAAGCTTTGGCTGCCCCCACAATTGTACGATTCTTTCTTTTTGCAACCCCATTTTGTTGAGGGTTGTAGGGAACTGTGAGCTCCATCTTAATTCCTGCTTCATTGCATAAATCATTGAATTCTATCAAGAGGTATATTCTCCACCATTATCGAATCTCAAAATCTTGATCCTCTTTCCTGACAGATTCTCAACTTGTGCTTTAAACTCTTCGAACTTGCTAAGCACTTCCTCGGATTCTTTTGACTTGAGAAAGTATATCCAAGTCTTCCGTGAGTAATCATCAATAAATGTGATATTGTAATGATATCCACCCAATGACACAACTATCATTGGTCCGCACAAGTCAGAGTGTACTAGATCCAAAATCCCTTTGCATCTACTCTCGCTATCTGGAAAAGATTTCTTAGCATTCTTGCCAAGTGCACATCCTCTACATGTCCCATCATGGTCTACCTGGAGCCCTGGAAAACCTGTCACAATATTCTTCAGAACTAGGAGAGCTCGATAATTCAGATGAGCTAACTTTTTGTGCCATTATTCGCCCATACTTGCAGCATCGTGTATTAGGGCTTGGACTGGTGGAGTGTTTAATCTATACAAGCTTTCTTCTCTTATGCCAATAACTTTGGCTGTGCTTATGCTTGAATTCTTGTGCCAAGCAAGGACTTTCCCTTCTGAGAAAGCTACTTTATATCCCTTGTCCTAAAAGCTGAGATGGAGACAAGGTTTCTTTTCATTCCAAGTACATAGAGCACATCACTCAAACACAATGTATCATTTGATTCTAGTTGAAGGTTGGTGGCTCCAGATCCCTTCACAGTGTAATTTGCGTCATCTCCAAGTACAACACGGAGATGTGAATCTTTCTCAACTAGCTCTGAAAGATTCTCTTTATAACCTGTCATGTGTCTAGATGCACCACTATCTATGAGCCAAGTGTCACTAATGGTGGGAATAGTACCTGATAAAGCTGATATGAATAGGTATTCTATGTGATCTTCATTCTTTTGCTTCTTGTGCTGGTGATCTTCCTCCACATCAGTGGTGGATGCTTCATGCTTCCTTTTGACTTGGCTTCAACAACTACTGGCGTAATGTCCATACTTTCTGCACCTATAGCATTGAACTTGAGACATATCCCTTTTCTTCTTTGGTTCTTGGCGGGGACTTGATCTCCTTTCTTGGTGCTTGAATTTATGGAACTTCTTACCTTTTCCCTTACCCTTGCTAGCATGGGAAACAAAAGCTTGGTTCTCCTCAAGTTGAGTGCCATGGAGTCTTTGACGTGCTGCAATCCTTGTCTCCTACTGAACGCAATCTGCCCAAAGCTTGTCAAACTTTGGTAGTTTGGATGTACCACTTATGATTTGGATAAAGGACTCCCAAGATGGTGGAAGGCCATTCAGAGTGGTGATGACAAGCTCCTTATCATTAATAAGATCTCCACTGGTGCTAAGCTTGTCCCTGAGTTCTATGATCCTCATAAAGTATGAGGCAATGGATTCTGACTTGGCTATCTTCATATTTGAGAGCTGGTTTCTCAAACTCATGGATACATTGAGGCTAGTGTGTTCAAAAAGCTTCATAATGGTCTTTAACATTTTCCTAGCATTCTTCTTTCCTGATATTTGTGGGACCAAGTGGTCTCTTACTGAATCCACAAGAATCCTTCTTGCTTTAGCATCATTCTTCCTCCCTCGGGATTTATCTTCTTCGGCTTCTGGTTCAGGGACCTTCTCATTTACATATAGTAAGAGGTCATTTTCTTCTAAGAGTAGAAGAACCCTAGACTTCCAAGAGATAAAATTGGAAGCTCCTTCCAAACGATCTTCAACCTTCATGCCAATCATCTTGTCTGCAAATTTGGTCCAGAAACCCTAGCAAGAGCTAGGTCAAAAATGAAAGTTGATAATTTGAAAAACTAAAACCACTGATAAATGCGCCTTGCCAAGGCGAGTTGAGTTGAGGTAGGGCTGATCCAAATCTATGGAGAAAAGTGGGTTAAAACTGAAACCCTAATTCTGTTGCAGCCACAAAGTTGGGTCAAAAATTGAAAATTCTCGGAATTGAATTTCGTCTTCACCAAAAGAAGCGCCTTGCCAAAAACGAAATTCCTATGGCTCTTTTTCTCCAAAATGATGGGTGAAGACTTCACAAAATGAAACCCTAATTCCGGCAGGGTTCCGACAATGTTCTGGCAATGGCTTCTTCTAGAACTGCTCTAATACCATGTTAAATTTCATACATTCATAGCATAATATTTCAATTGCATAAACAGGATCACTAGAAGAAAGACAAAGCACAAAACAACACAGAGTTTAACCTGGGAAACCCAAATGGGAAAAAACCCAGCAACCTTCGTATAGAGATGATAATCCCGAGATCAGAGTACAAAGATAAAAGAGAAAAATGGAAAATGTCTTCCAAAAGTAGAAACCCCAAAAACTGTTTCCTTCTCCAGCTAGTGTGAACTTCTCTCTCTCCCAAGTGAATGAGATAATGAGGTGCACTTAACCTCTTATTTATACAAGTGCAAACATGAAAAATCCCTAATTGGGCCGACTTCACCTGGGGGCAATTAATAATTTTATTTTTAATATTTTTCTTTTGCTTGTTTGCACCCCAAGGTTTACATTTATTCTTTCATGTGTTTACATAAGTAATTGCACCGAGTGAAACGAGGTGCTCTACAACCCAGTATGGGGCAAATGTTGTAACATGTGCGAGTGTGTGATGTAACGTTACATCGTGATTACAACCCAGTATGGGGCAAATGTTGTAACATGTGCGAGTGTGTGATGTAACGTTACATCGTGATGTTGCTAACAAAATAATTAAAAAAATTCATGTCGGCTCATAAAATAAAAAATTAAATTATGGAAAGTATTTAAAAAAAATCCATTTTTGTTCATAAAATAAAACATTATGAAAAGTAAATAAAAAATAGATGTTCGTTTATAAAATAAAAATTTAAAACTTAAACCCGGATCTATCAATCAAGAAAGATAAAATTTCTTGAGTTTAAATTTTTTAAAAGAAATACACCTCAAGAAATTGGATCCCTCTCGGTGCTTGATAGATACGGGTTTAAGATGGATCTATGCTAGTTACATCAAGTTCATCTCCCTTAAGAGGTATAATCAAGTACAATGAAAGTACAATAAAATACAATGACTAATATCTTCTGAAGTTGCACAAAATCCAACAGTAAGTCTAGAAATAGACAGTCTATGTTTTATTCGATATGAATAAAAAGTTTTTCCTTTGAATATATATATATATATATTGCGTATATATATATGACATATATGATTGATCATATTAGATAGTAGTGTCAAGTGATGATGATGATGTACAATGATAATATTATGATGATTATGATGGCAATGACAATATATATACACACTTGTGTGTGTCTATGAGTGTGTGTATATATATACACACACAAGTGTGTATATATATATATATTATCATTGTATATACGTTTCCCTGCCACATCATATCTGGCCTTTTTGAAAAAAAGGCATAATCAATGAATAAAAAGTTTTTTCTTCAAAAATATATATATATTGTGTGTGTATATATATATGACCTGTATGATTGATCATATTAGATAGTAGTGTCAAGTGATGATGATGATGTACAATGATAATATTATGATGATTATAACGACATTGATAATATATATATACACACTTGTGTGTGTGTATATATATACACACACAAGTGTGTGTGTGTGTGTGTGTGTGTGTGTATTATCATTGTATATACGTTTCCCCACCACATCATATCAGGCCTTTTTGAAAGAAAAAAATCGTAATCGTTCCCCCCCATTCGTATTTGTTTCCATATCTGCTTCAGTGCAACTTAGGAGGGTCTCCATAGAACTATGTGCAAAGGTGGTTCAAAGAGTTGTCACAACAACCTCCCAGGCGTAATCAATGAATAAAAAGTTTTTTCTTCAGAAATATATATATATATATATTGTGTGTATATATATATGACATGTATGATTGATAATATTAGATAGTAGTGTCAAGTGATGATGATGATGTACAATGATAATAGTATGATGATTATAATGACAATGCTAATATATATATATACACACTTCTGTGTGTGTATATATATACACACACAAGTGTGTGTGTGTGTGTGTGTATTATCGTTGTATATACGTTTCCCCACCATATCATATCTGGCCTTTTTGAAAAAAAAATTGTAATCGTTCCCCCCCATTCGTATTTGTTTCCATATCTGCTTTAGTGCAACTTAGGAGGGTCTCCATAGAACTATGTGAAAAGGTGGTTCAAAGAGTTGTCACAACAACCTCCCACAAAGTGGATCTCATAGATATCTATGCAAGGGTTCATTAATTCATCCTATCGCTCATCAAGATAGGCTTCCATCTCTTCAAGGTGGGACCCTTCTCAATAAAGGGGTGACATGGTTCACAAATATACTTTAAATGACACTGCATAGAGTAATGTTATTCCTTATGCTATTCTCAAACAAGTATTAAAGACCAAGTAGGTGGAGCACTCTTCAAATATTGAATGTTTGACTCATTCTTAAAATTTATGTATGTTATTCATCATTATTTGGGGCAAGGCATTCCTTATACAGGCCTTGACTAGACTTGTACATACACCGTCAAATATAGGTGTCAGATCTGAGTGCATTAAAAAGCTGATAATGAACTGGGAAAGCATACAAACTATGGAAAGCTGAAAGTAATTCTCTGCTGGCTTAGAATGGTGCTACAATCTCTGGCTAACCCACTATGCAACTCAATAATCTTCCCCTTACTGATAGTTATGACTCCTGAGTTCTGCAGATTGTACGTGTTGTTTTCAGAAGCAGAATGATTATTAAAACGCTGATAATGAACTGGGAAAGCATACAAACTATGGAAAGCTGAAAGTAATTCTCTGTTGGCTCAGAATGGTGCTATAATCTCTGGCTGACCCACTATGCAACTCAATAATCTTCCCCTTACTGATGGTTATGACTCCTGAGTTCTGTAGATTGTACGTGTTGTTTTCAGAAGCAGAATGATTATAGGCCTGCTTACAGAGAGGTCAAGAAAAGAACTTACTTAAATGACTAACTTGGAGCCAAACAAATGGAAAGATGCTAGAGGAACCACAAAGAAGACTTGTAGATCTGGAAATTGTTTGGCAGAAAGAAGAATGCTATAAGGCTAGCTTCAAGTCTTAGGCCCATACCTACAGCCAAGTTCCAGCAACAATGATCCTTCATGCCCTCAACTTTATGCTTCTCAAAAACTTTTCCAAATTCTTACACCAACCGTGGCACTGCTTCTAAACTCTACCCAGCAGTTCAATCTGCAATATTCCCCCAGTGCACAAAACTGGCCTTGGAAGTTTCAATGTTTGTAATCTATGCTCCTGCTGTGTCATGAGCTTAGGTAATACATATGCCCAAACATAATCTTCATTTGTAGATCAATCACTTGATAGGTAAGCTTAGTAGATGACCTAAAAGGACCGAACTTGAAACGAACTAGGAAAGCCCAACTGGAAGTAGCCTTGCAATGGGCATATCTCGACTTCATGTATAATCTTGAACTCAACTTGGAAGCCAATGTCTAGGGAACCTCATCACTGCTCTTGCCTTCACTTGACTAGTAACATGGTCTGTCATCTTCTATAGGCCCTGGATCCTCAATATACATATGCTCTCATCTGAAAAATTGTCAGTGTTGGATGCACTGATAAGCTATTGTACGGAGCCCTTATCTACCGAAAGAGCCACCCGCAACCCCTTACTTGAACTAGCTCTTTCAGGACTGATTGTTTGGCCAACTCCGACAACATAATTAAACCTAGATTCTTCTGGAAATAATGTGATGCAAACCTCTTTAGAACATCCAAATTCAACAACTTCAAAAATTTACATTACACCCT
Organism: Larix kaempferi; assembly: GCA_027924585.1. Taxonomy (NCBI): domain Eukaryota; kingdom Viridiplantae; phylum Streptophyta; class Pinopsida; order Pinales; family Pinaceae; genus Larix; species Larix kaempferi. Next base: position 8,603,231 of record BSBM01000602.1, read on the forward strand.
TTGCTTCACCTACAAAATACGCACAGTCCTCAATCCAGAATGATTTACCTGCCATAGCAATGATCCTTCCATAACTTTCTAGTGGGTCGGCAGTCCGCAGAATAGACATCTATTTCAAGTTCACTCCTTAAACTCACATCCTTGAGCTGATCATTTCTAGAACAACTAGACACACTCAACCCTGACGGAAATGTCTGCAGGAGGCATATTCGAAATCTGCTGTTTGAAATCCTGAGGATAACTCCTAGAGAGTAACCTTTATACAGCTGGAAATAAAACTAAAAATCAGAGGAATTTTGAGGGGTAACACTCACAAAACTAGAATTTTCCTTTGGTTGGCCCTGTCAAACATAACTCTAACTTAGGATAATGGGCATCAAAGAAATCCGCATGGTCCTACAGCAAGATACATTTTATGCAAAAGCATATTCTAGGGAGGTTTGGAATCTGGATAGCAGCACTAAATTTGTCAAATGGAAAGAATGAATGGAAAGGGGAATCTCTATTAACATAGTTTGAAAACTGGTACAAGGATAAGACAATGGCAACTCATAAGGCTTTGCCAAGCTTCGTAACAACTAATACGGGGGTTGGGCTCATCAGAAATAGTAATGATATTCCAAGGAACAGAGATTTCTCCTGTACACATGTGCCACCAAATAAGATATGCTTGTGAAGGGTCATGGAAACCTGAAAATCCTAAACCTCCAAGAATCCTGAAGGAACCAGAAAGCAATAAAAACAAGTCATAGGGTTTCTTCAACGATGCATGTCAAAGAACCATAGGTATTTGTGGAGCCTGAGGCATTTTATTTAAATGGGAAAATCATTCATTTCTTTCAAATTTGCAGCAGGTTCAAGCACATATAATAGAGCTGAGTTTTATGCTCTATGGTTGCTTATGAAAATTGCAGTCGAGAGAAGAATAGAAAGCCTCCAAAGAAGCATTAAATTTGTCAAATAGGAAGAATGAATGGAAAGGGGAATCTCTCTAAGAGTGGTTTGAAAACTAGCACAAGGATAAGATAGTGGCAACTAATAAGTCTTTGGCAAACTTGCTAATAACTAATACGAGGGTTGGCTCACCAGAAATAGTATGATATTCCAAGGAAGTGAGATTTCACTTAAGCACATGTGGCACCAAATAAGATGTGCCTATTAAGGTTCATGTAAACCTGAAAATCCTAAACCTCCAAGAATCCTGAACGATCTAGAAATCAATAAAAACAAGGCCTGGTCAAGGAACCCTAGGTATTTGTGGAGCTTGAGATACTTTATTTATATATGAAAATCATTTTATTTCTTTAAAATTTGCAGCAGGTTATAATAGAGCTGAGTTTTACGCTTTGTGGTTTCTTAAGAAAATTGTAGTGGAGAGAAAAATAGAAAGCCTCTAGGTCATGGGAGACTCAATACTGGTCCTGGACTGGGCAAATGGTAGATGGCACATTAAAAACCTGGGTCCTTTTGCAAATCATGAACAAAAATTCAGAGGTAAAAGTAAAGTTTTTTGAAATTTCCTTGTCCCAAATATACAGAAATTTCAATGAGTAAGCAGATAGAAGCTTTTTCTATGCAGGAAGGTTTATTGTCTAAACAGGAATTTAAGGAAGGAGTCTATGTTCCAGAATTTGTTCAATCTTTATATTGAATGTCAGAATGTAAATCTCTGTTAACAGTTTTATCCAGTTCAACTGGAACATTTTATGAGTATAAATTTCATACAAAATAGGATAGTTCTGAACGATTTTTTATGCTATAAAGCACAGGTTGAGGAAGGCTAGCCATTGGATGAATGTTATATGTAGCATAGGAAACCCTCCTGGGGCTTTTTTGTAAAAAGGAAGCAAAGACCTATGGCTTTGAATGTGTCGGCAAGACAAGATGAGGTACATTCTGATTTGTCCTGTGAAATATCGAATATAAAGCTTTTTCATGGAAAAAAAAGAGAGATCAAAACTGGAATTTTTTAATTCCAAAAGATATGAAACACCCACAAGAGCTATTCCAATGATTTCTTTGGAAACGAGGTAAATCTCTGTATCCTTTGGTACATCACCTCAGGAGAACCTAAAGAACCCACAAATTACAATAGTTTCTCCCAATTCAAAGGAAATATGGGCATCCCCTAACGCATCATTTCTACTAATTGTATCAGAAGAGCCTGATATATTAGATTTTTCATGTTTGAAAGAAACTCGAGCTATTAGCTGCAAGTAATATGCTTTCCAACTCAAACTCAGTTTAATTCCGTAGTTACAAGGAACCCTAAACGTACCAAACATGCCACGCTGAAATCACAATCACAATACATCTTGACTTGCAATGTAAAATTTATTGAAAAACAACCTAACACAAAGACATGAATAACAAAAAAAAAAAAAAAAATCAGAAATATAATTAATCAATCTACAATCAAAAAAATAGTTCTAGTTTACTCACAAACCTAAAAATGTCTGCAAAATAACTGTCACCTTGTGAGAGGGCAACAATTATATGAAAAAAAACTCACTGATCGAATAAACCAGGCAATGGAACTGCAGGCGTGCTCGATGTGGGTCATACAGACCTGACCAGGTCAGTGAAAACGACAACGAAGGGTGGGGCTCTCTATTGACACTTTTATTGCTGGCCACTCCTACTTTGTTAGGATTTCTAACATTTTGCGCCACAGAAATAATAGGACCTATCATTGTGAAAGGGAGTAGAATACAAATCATTATCTAGCATTTGTATTCTACTCCCTTTCACAATGATAGGTCCTATTATTTCTGTGGCGCAAAATGTTAGAAATCCTAACAAAGTAGGAGTGGCCAGCAATAAAAGTGTCAATAGAGAGCCCCACCCTTCGTTGTCGTTTTCACTGACCTGGTCAGGTCTGTATGACCCACATCGAGCAATCCTGCAGTTCCATTGCCTGGTTTATTCGATCAGTGAGTTTTTTATCATATAATTGTTGCCCTCTCACAAGGTGACAGTTATTTTGCAGACGTTTTTAGGTTTGTGAGTAAACTAGAACTATTTTTTTGATTGCAAATTGATTAATTATATTTATGAATTTTCTTTTTTTTGTTATTCATGTCTTTGCGTTAGGTTGTTTTTCAATAAATTTTACATTGCAAGTCAAGATGTATTGTGACTGTGATTTCAGCGTGGCATGTTTGGTACGTTTAGGGTTCCTTGTAACTACGAAATTAAACTGAGTTTGAGTTGGAAAGCACATTACTTGCAGTTAATAGCTCGAGTTTCTTTCAAACATGAAAAATCTAATATATCAGGCTTTTCTGATACAATTAGTAGAAACGATGCGTCAGGGGATGCCTGGATTTCCTTTGAATTGGGAGAAACTATTGGAACAACTATTGTAATTTGTGGGTTCTTTAGGTTCTCCTGAGGTGATGTACCAAAGGATACAGAGATTTACCTCGATTCCAAAGAAATCATTGGAATAGCTCTTGTGGGTGTTTCATATCTTCCGGAATTAAAAAATTCCAGATACTGATCTCTCTTTTTTTTCCATGAAAAAAGCTTTATATTCGATATTTCATAGGACAAATCAGAATGTACATCATCTTGTCTTGCCGACACATTCAAAGCCATAGGTCTTTGCTTCCTTTTTACAAAAAAGCCCCAGGAGGGTTTCCTATGCTACATATAGCATTCATCCAATGGGTAGCCTTCCTCAACATGTGCTTTATAGCATAAAAAATTGTTTAGAACTATCCTATTTTGTATGAAATTCATACTCATAAAATGTTGACATCCAGTTGAACTGGATAAAACTGTTAACAGAGATTTACATTCTGACATTCAATATAAAGATTGAACAAATTCTAGAACATAGACTCCTTCCTTAAATTCTTGTTCAGACAATAAACCTTCCTGCATAGAAAAAGCTTCTATCTACTTACTCATTGAAATTTCTGTATAGACAAGGAAATTTTAGAAAACTTTACTTTTACCTCTGAATTTTTGTTCATGATTTGCAAAAAGACCCAAGTTTTTAATGTGCCATCTACCATTTGCCCAGTCCAGGACCAATATTGAGTCTCCCATGACCTAGAGGCTTTCTATTTTTCTCTCCACTACAATTTTCTTAAGAAACCACAGAGCGTAAAACTCAGCTCTATTATAAACTGCTGCAAATTTTAAAGAAATAAAATGATTTTCATGTATAAGTAAAGTACCTCAAGCTCCACAAATACCTAGGGTTCCTTGACCAGGCCTTGTTTTTATTGATTTCTAGATCGTTCAGGATTCTTCGAGGTTTAGGATTTTCAGGTTTACATGAACCTTAATAGGCACATCTTATTTGGTGCCACATGTGCTTAAGTGAAATCTCACTTCCTTGGAATATCATACTATTTCTGGTGAGCCAACCCTCGTATTAGTTATTAGCAAGTTTGCCAAAGACTTATTAGTTGCCACTATCTTATCCTTGTGCTAGTTTTCAAACCACTCTTAGAGAGATTCCCCTTTCCATTCATTCTTCCTATTTGACAAATTTAATGCTTCTCTGGAGACTTTCTATTCTTCTCTCGACTGCAATTTTCATAAGCAACCATAGAGCATAAAACTCAGCTCTATTATCTGTGCCCGAACCTGCTACAAATTTGAAAGAAATGAATGATTTTCCCATTTAAATAAAATGCCTCAGGCTCCACAAATAACTATGGTTCTTTGACATGCACCGTCGAAGAAACCCCAGGACTTGTTTTTATTGCTTTCTGGTTCCTTCAGGATTCTTGGAGGTTTAGGATTTTCAGGTTTCCATGACCCTTCATAAGCATATCTTATTTGGTGGCAAATGTGTACAGGAGAAATCTCACTTCCTTGGAATATCATACTATTTCTGGTGAGCCCAACCCCCGTATTAGTTGTTATGAAGCTTGGCAAAGCCTTATGAGTTACCATTGTCTTATCCTTGTACCAGTTTTCAAACTATGTTAATAGAGATTCCCCTTTCCATTCAGGGAGTCTAAGACTCTAAACAATGATGTGGGTTCATCTATCCCTACATTTGGTGTCAGTTATCCCTACATCTGTTCATCCAAGGAAACACGTACACTTGCATGGCATAAAGGGCTTGCACAACTTGACACCTTTTAAAGCTATATGTTTAAATATACTAGTAGAAAATAATACTACTGGAGATGCCTATGCCTACTACAATCATACAAAAACTAAATTTTAATTTTATTTCTTGCTATGTTGATGCATTTCAGGGAGTCTAAACAGTGATGTGGGTTCATCTATCCCTACATTTTGGGTCAGTTATCCCTACATCTGTTTATCCAAGGAAACATGTACGCTTGCATGGCACAAAGTGCTTGCACAACTTGACACCTTTTAGAGCTATATGTTTAAATATACTAGTAGAAAATAATACTACTGGAGACGCCTATACCTACTACAATCATACAAAAACTAAATTTTAATTTTAGTTCTTGCTATGTTGATGCATTGCAGGGAGTCTAAACAGTGATGTGGGTTCATCTATCCCTACATTTGGGTCAGTTATCCCTACATTTGTTCATCCAAGGAAACACGTTCACTTGCATGGCACAAAGGGCTTGCACACCTTGACACCTTAGAAGCTTCAAGGCGCAAAGATCAACACAGGAATATACTAGAACATTCTTAAAAAGATAATATAATGCGAACTATTTGAGTTGGCGTTGGGTGCTGCAAATGAGGACTACATATTTGACGATGTGCCCATATCATACAGAAGAAAATGTGTACAAAGAAGAAACTAGAAAAAATTGTTTTCTATCCAAAATGCATATATTGGTAACTACACATTTAAAAGTTTAGAACCATGAACAAAACCCATGGGCTTTTTAAGAACAGCTAATTCACAAAAAAATAATTAATACGAGTTATAAGAATTTGGTCATTTTTGCTGACAAGACAAGTAGGCCTTTAGAGGAAGCCGTTAACTAAAACAGTGAGTTGTTTACATAAATGCAAGTTGACGGACAACAACAGAAGGTGCTATGTTGATAACAAAAATTAATGTTTTCACACTTCTGCTGACATAAAAAGTCTAATTACACAGATAACAACAACGGAGAACATAAAGGAAGGTGTGAGTTGTATCCATAATTAAACCGATTGAAGAAAGGCTGTAAAACTGCACCTGTGATTAAATATGCTTATATCCTAGCTGGTAGCTGTATGACTTCGACATTACAACAGTTCTTTTGGAGTTTTCTTATGCCAAGGAAGCCATAGAACTGTCGTAAGCTGGAGTCTTAATGATATCTGGCTGAAAAGAATAACTTGAAAAAGAAAATTAGTGCAGAGGAAAATTGATGCTTCAAGTCCTGACGGTCAGAACTTCTGTGAATATCTTTGATGTAATCAATCACTGCGTGTCTTCTTGTCAATCATCAACTTTCCAGCTTTCCCACCATGCTAAATATCCTGCAAAATTGAGGATTTAGCATTCTCATTCACATATTTTTCGAAGAAATGTTTATCTGTCAACTTAAAAATCCGTGTATAAGGCATCTTTATTTTCAATTCTTGTCCTTGCATGGACTTCAATGCCTCGATTACTCTATACCGAGGAATTATCCTGTTCTCCAAGCTGACTACAGAAACGGATGGGTCACAAAAGTAGCCAATGCAAGTCCCACAGTATTTGACCATAAAATCTACTTTACGCTTCAAGGTTTCCTCTGTTAGCGACAGAATCTCCGGATGCCGAACAGATAATACCGAAATTTGTTTTTCGGAGAAACCTAAACAGCTCAAGCAATGCAGTTTTCGTTCTATTTTTTTTCCCTACTCCCAAAATCGAGCGCAGAGCAACTGCAAACAACTTTGATCCCTTCTTAAACCCGATATTCTCCGTCACTTCAAATGACTCTATAACTTTTTCCTCTGTAGTCATCAGTAGACGGGGTTGCTTAGCCACAAGATGTGATAATACTTCACCCTCAACGCCCAATCTATGCAAAAGTGAAATTGCAGATTTAAGCTTATCCTCTGCAGTACGAAATATGATTGCATCTCTTAAAACTAGTTTGCGCATATCCTCTTCCTTCATGAAAATCCTAAGGAAGCTGAGCTTCGGCTTTACGTTTCTTTCGGATCTATGAAAGAGAAGCTCAGGGTTACGAAGGACCATCGTTCGAACCTGGGCAGGGGTGGTCAAACCACAACCCTTTAACAACTCCAAAACTTCTTCCAAATTCTGGGTAGATTTTCCACGGAGCCTGCAATTGCGATGTCAAAAGGCTTTTGTGATATCTTCCAGTGTTAAACCGCATTTGCTGATGAGAAATTCAGTGACAACGCCCCTGTCTAGTGGAGTCGTGGATGGGGTTTCTATTTGGTTACAGAAATTGGCAAATTTTGTGTGGGAATTTGCATAAAGTGGAAGAGAAGGAAGCATAGAAATCGCGATTGAGGGGCGATGGCATGATAATGGGAGTTGGTTGGTGATCAATCGTTTCCATATCTTCAACTGAATAGACATCATCCTCTGTGAAATAGAAAATGCAGAGTCTCGTATGAATGAGGGTTTTGAAAGAGGGATAATCAATTTACCTGGAGTGGACGAGCAGAATCGATTAGTGAACACCTGTAGCTCAAAGTTGGGCGCTGGTTGAAAGACGAGAATTGCCGCGTAGGTTTTAATGAGAGTGAATCCTGGACGGATCACCGAGTAGGGTTTAATGAGCGTGGAGTCCGGAGGGATAACCGAGTAGGGTTTGGAGGATGCCTGATGTTTCCTACGGTTTTATTTAACGTCAAAAGTGAGTCCCCTCCGGTCATGTGGTGGGGTCTGTACAGAAAGGGTCATCACCGGTAAACTTCTATAGATAAACCACTTCAGCGTCCTTCAAGAAACTTAGTTTCTCCAAACTTGTATGCATAAATTCCCATGGGGTGATCCATCCAAATTTAGGCTGGCCCGGGTCAGGTTATATACCCATCATTTGGGGGTGGGGGAATTCCTGGATTTAAAAAAAAACTTGTATACATAAACGACTTTTAAAATTATCTCATTTTGAAGTACCAATAACATAATCAAAACATTAATATTGAGATTTATAATGTAATAGCTTTGGTACACCTCATCGCAATACAAATTGGGTCATCATCCTTTGGGATATGGCAAGCAAACGCTAGAGCTAGATCATCAATTACTAATAATGTCAAACTGTGGTCTCTTTTTCCTCGTGCTTTTTTTTTCAAGCCGAAAAAATGTAATTTGATATTCTTGGGGAATCAAAGTTACAGCAAGATGAGATTAAGAAAATGGATACACAAGAGTCTATCCACTTTTTACAACAATGTACCAGTGAGCAAGTTCACCATAAACATATTAAATACTATATGCATCTATATCTAGTAGACATTAAGCAAGGAAAAAACGTTCAATACTATTACTTAGTACAAAAAGGTCCTCAGTTATGGAGTAATCAAAAAGCAAAAAAAAAACGAGAAGGAACCAGGATAGAAAAAACTGTAGGTTCCTGAATCCAGACAGACATTGTTCAAAGATTCTTCAAAGAGAATGAGGCCATCCATCTGCCCCACTGCGTCCTTTGAAAGCCGGTCTGCATCCATGTTGTACTCCCGAAAGATGTGTGTGAAGGTAATTTGCTCAAAAGCTTCCTTCAACTCCCTCACTGGAGCCATCCACTGCTGAAGGTGCAAGACATTTAAAGAAGAATGACCCTTGATCCAACTAATGATGCAAAAATAATCACCTGCCACTTAAGAGCCGAAATTCCTCTCCTTCTTGCAACCCATAGGAGACCCCATAGCGCCATCAACTCGGCTTGAGTATTTGTGCCAGCTCCCACCTTCATACGCAGAAAGATAAAATGACCAGCCTTGATGCGCAGGACCATCCCAGCCCCACACCAACCATTGGATTGTGCCCCATCAAAACACCCAACAGAGAGTTCAGGTTCAAAAACAGGAGGAATAAGAACACAAATAGAGGGAGGAGTCTTCAGCGTGCAGAAAGTTCGGAACAATGCAAAAGCACGACAAGCTGTGTGAGTGTATGACGGTCGTCTTCCCTCAAAAATAGCACCAATACGTTGTTTCCAAACCTCCCATATAATGAAAAGCGGTAACTCAAGAAAAACCGGCTTAGAATGAAACCAGTGATGCATAGAATCCATAAAATTACCCCCCGACCATCGAGCCTGAAAGTGAAGAAAACGTTGACAAGTATTCCACACATCATGAAAAGAGGGGCAATCTACAAATAAATGAGACATCGTCTCCTCCTGACCAGCACATAGAATACAAAATCCCAAACCAACGAATCCCCTCCTGAGCAGGTTATCCCACGTAAGAACTCTATTTTCCATATAGAGCCAAATAAAACAACAAATTTTAAGAGGGATTTTCCAGAGCCAAAGTTTGGTGTACCACCAACAAGCCCCTCCGATCACTCGATCCTGAACCAAAAAATCATAGGCATTCTGTGCCGAAATGTCTCCATTGGAATCGCCCCCATCCCAAACCAATCAATCGGGTTCCTTAAACAAGCATATACCTGCAGCCTGAAGCCGTAGAACAAAGCAGTCCCACTCACTGGCCTCCCTGCCAACAAGACCAAGATCAATCGCCTGCTTCCACCGCGATGAAGCACCAGAAACACCCTCAATAAAGACCTAAGGTAGGACCTCAATATTTTTTGAGTGGAGGGAGCAAATCAAAATGGCAAAATGGCAAGGAATATCTTTTTCCTCATGCTTCTTAGCAAAATGGCAAGGAAAACACATGGAAAACACAACCCCTCAATCTTCCTTCAACGTCATCAAATATTTATTTTCTTAGATACATCCAAATTCTACATGAGTGTTGACTCTTTGATCCTAGATTACTTACTTAGTAGTATTAACATTTCCTCCCTATCCTACATATTAATCAATGATCTCAATCTCAATTGAAACATCAACCCTATAGGAACCTCATGATCATTGATGTTACTATAGTTGTTTATCTTTCATCCAATGCCTTACACTTTATAGGTTCAATTCTTGGGGAACAATGAATTCCCATGGGTTGTTTGTCTCATGGTGCTTCTGTTGGAATATTGGTCAATACTGAGAGGGGGTGTGAATCAGTATTGTTTACTTTTTACTATTTTAAACCACTTATTTAAACTTAATCAAAACATGGAATCAACAAGATACACAGAACACAGATTTTTATCGTGGAAGCCCAATTGGGTAAACCACCAATTCTTTCTATACTGCAAAATTATATTTACAATAAGTTTATGTCTGCTACTACAGACATGGATGCTACTACACCCTGGTTGTTGCCTGCTACTATAGACAAGGATGCTACTACACCCTATTTTCAACTACTACTGGAAGGAGGCTACGACCCCCTGGTTTTATCAGCTACTACTGAAATGATGCTTCGACACCCTTATTTACCAGCTACCACTGGAAGGAGGCTAGGACCCCCTCACAGGCATGTAGCCTACCTTAGCACCACCCTACCTCCCTAATCTGACTTCTTCAGATCATCTAGAACATCCTTTCTTCAGTCCTGGAAGTTCATTGGTCTCGGCTTGTTCTTGCTGTTGCTTTAACTCAGACACTGAAGACACACTTACCTTCTAATTCGAATCTTCTTTTAAATACGTTAATCATGCCTCTTCAAATCTTCATACCCTCTCAACTCGTATCTCTTCAAACTGGATAGACACATCTCATAAACACGCCTTTTCAAAACAGGCTCATACCTTTCTCCTACATGCCCCTTCAAATCTTTGTTTTAATAAACTTGTAATTCATAACTCTGTTTATGTTTATCAGTCATGACTTCCCGCAACAAAAATATTTCCGCAATTGCCTTTCCACAACGATCTTTCCGCAATTACCTTTCCACGGTGACATTTCTACAATTTCCTTTCCACAACAACTTTTCCGCAATCTCATTTCCGCAGTGATCGTGGACCGTCTGATCTTGATCTACAGTGGATTCTCTTTTCGTAGCTTGCCGATTGCGAAACTATATTTCAATTTTTACAAACTAGCTTCCACAATTTGTCTCCCGCAAGACTTCTTCCGCAAGTCTCTTTCTGCAGTGATCGTGGACCATCGGATCTTGATCAACGGTGGATACTCTTTCTGTAGCTTGCGGATTGCAAAACTGTATTTCAACTTTTACAAATTGTCTTCCACAATTCTCTTTCTGCAGTCGGGTTGCGGATTGCGGACGTGCCTTCAACTTTTCCCGAAATGGGCTTCCGCAATTTCCCTCTTGCAATTCCTTTTCCGCAACTTTTTACAACCATCGATTTCTTGTGGATTCTTTCCTGATCGTCGATTTGAGATCAGATGCGGATCTCACCTTGTCTTTGTGGATCCGTTATCTTCCTTACACCTTTCTCTTGTGGAATTTCTCCAGGGTGTTAGATTTCTTGCGGCTTTGATCTCGTCCATCGATTTGCTGTCTCCGACGGGACTTCACTTAATCTTGCGGATTTCTTATCTTCCGTTCACGTTCACCTCGTGATCTCTTTCCCATCGTTGATCCATCTTTTCTCCTTTAATCTGGATCATCCAAATCTCTACAAACTTCAATCTTTGCAACTCTACGATTCTACATTGATTGATCAGAGAATCAATCAATCATCACCGAACTTGATTCCCTTGGTGGATCTGCATATCGACTCCGTGGTTTTACACCACACACAGATCATTCATACATCCGCTGCAACATTCAATCCTCGAGATCCCTTACTTCAGGCTACACATACAGGTAGTGATTAATCAAGCATTCACACAAATATCCCAAACTATCAATTGATTCATTGATACAGAGATACACAAATATTCAACTGTTAACACTTTAGACATAGATTCATGCGTACACACAGAGACAACTTAATTAGCTTTCTTTATTCACATAGGAACATAATACAAACAGGGTCACTTCATAATAGCACTAAAACGCCACCATGTGTCTTTTACATGCCACATCATCATACATGCCATTTCATCACCTCCTTTGTCTTTCACTGAGTTCACCTTGCCATCATGTCCTTGGTTATTCCTTTGTCATTACTGAACTCCTTTGACATCAATGACAACCATATCCAACATTCGACCCCTTTGGCATCGATGACAAAGCTGAACCTATTATGCCCTTTACTGTAATCATCTTGATATAGAATTTCCAATCAACACTTAAACATTCTCCCCCTTTGACAACAATGACAAAGCTGAACCTATTATGCCCTTTACTGTAATCATCTTGATATAGAATTTCCAATCATTCTCCTTTTAGACAATTGCCCTTCTTTTTCTTCTCTTCCTCCAGTTAACTTGGTCTTGGTGTTGATCATCTAATTAACATCCTTCTTTACCTTCTTGTAGTGAGTCTTTGATAAGTTCATGGACTCCCCCTATCACACTGCTCCTTCTCTCGCCAACACATTCTTCTTTTGTGACAAATTTTACACTTATTGGTTTATTTTTGAGTTCTTTCATTCAACCCTTATTTTTCTTCCATAGATTTCTCTTTAAAGATACATCATATAACTTGTTCTTTCTTTTAAGGAGTCTTCAATGCCATACAAGAAACTTCTTAACTTTATGTTTTTGCTCCCCTTTTTGACCAAATATCAAAATGATATGCACTAGCTTCATTCCCACTTATACGCTTCTTCCAACACTTTCTTTTATGGCCTTCACCATGATTCCTCAGTCTTTGCTACAACTTCAAAAACAAATTCAGAGAGAACTTCATCAAACCGATATGTGTCTGAATACCAATTGTTCCTTCGCAATCTTTAACTGTTAAAGCTCTAACTGAAGTTCCACATAATCTGCAAATTTTGAATTTGCAGCCTTCTCCTCTTGATTTCTAGGATGTAATCTTACTGCTACTTTTACTCATCGTGGCACTTTCCAGTAAAAAGAATGACTGTTTATAATTGCCCCATCAGACAGTCCTTAAAATTGTCTAAATCTGCTCTTGTATTAATCTTTACATGTGCTCATCGACTATGAAGATAGGCTTATCGTATTTTCCAAGTGTAGAATGTGGAAGGTTATCCCAAACCAATGTAATCAAATGAGTACTAGAGAAAGTTTTCAACTAATGTGTCATGGCTTCATATTTTGTAGAATCATATAGCACCAACAAATTGCGACAATTCATCATTCTAGAGAACTGTAGATGAACTTTCATGAACCAACTGACCTGAATAATAGGATAATCTTCATCTTGGTTTACATATTTTATGGTATTCATGTATCTCATGGATCACACATTTTAATATTCCATGTTACTTACACTATCTTCTTTTCCAACCATATACTAGTCATACAATCATTTCTTGTCTTTTTGGAATATAGCTTTTTACCAAGTACTCTTATGATTCTTCTTCTCCTTGTTTTGATGTCAACCTCAAAACATTCTTTTCTTCTCACCAAAATATATTTTCAAGTACCAATTGCAATTTTCTGATATTAACTCCCCCTGAGTACATGATACTTTCTAATGCTTCATTTTAGGGTTCTCTTCTAAGTCATGAGGTTTTTAGAAAAGACATCCATCTTCAATTCCACCATCATCACTAACTTCTTCTTCATCATCTTTATCTCCATCAATGTGTTCTTTTACACCTTCATCTTGATTCCCATCATAATGGATGTCATTCTTATCTACAACACTATTATGATTAACATCATCTTTGGAAACTTCATTGTGGCTTGGGGTCTTTGTTTCCTCTGACTCCTTGTAGTCTTCCTTTCTTCTCCACATCTTTCCATGCAGTACCCTGCTTACTGGCCTTGATTGTTTCTTGGATTCCCTGCTTAGATCTTTTCTCTTGGTTTTGCAATCAATAGCCTTGTGACCAAGCTTGTTACAGTAGTGACAGTATCCATAGAATCTTCCTTTGAGGAATATTTTATCTTCCTACTTCATATCTTCTATCTTTTTCTATCTCTTCCTTTGTTCTTGACTTTTTATTGAAGCATTCTTCCGCAGCTTACATTCTCTAGCCATATGTCCAAAATTATAACATATGTAGCATTGACCAAAAAATATATGTTGGACTCTACTTGTCATTAGTCCTTTAGGTGTCATATTAGTTCTGTCTTTATTATGAGATGATGGAGCAGAATTCTGACCATCCTTCTTAATCGGGCTTTTGAGTGCAGTAGCATGGCTTCTTTCATTTCTATCTATTCTTAGAAGATATTCTGCAATATTTTGTTCCTCTTTCATTTTTAGTCTTTCAAATTGTCCCTTGTATGTTTGAAGTTTTGATTGTTTGACTTTGGATGTTCCTTCATAGACAACTTTTAATTTATCCCAAGCCTCCTTGGCTGTCTTGCATTGCATGATTTTCACGAACACTGAGTTTGTTAACCCATTCAAGATTGCATTCAGGGATTTTGCACTGCCCTCATATTGGTCAAGTTCTTCTTTGTCTGTAGGTAGATTGTCTTCTATTTTATACTTCTTTTCAACTGCTCTCCAAACCTTCCATCCAAGACACATTAGATGACACTTCATTCTTGCACTCCAATATGCATAGTTAATTCCTGTGAACAGTGGAGGTCTGTTGGTAGCTAATCCTTCTTGCTGATCCATTGTGGTCTTTAACTAGGATCTTCCTTCCAGTGGTTAGACTATAGTGAAGAAACTTGCTCCGATACCAATTGTTGGAATATTGGTTAATACTGAGAGGGGGGGGGTGAATCAGTATTGTTAATTTTTTACTATTTTAGACCACTTATTTAAACTTAATCAAAACATGGAATCAACAAGATACACAGAACACAGATTTTTATAAACTACCAATTCTTTCTATACTGCAAAATTCTATTTACAATAAGTTTATGCATGTTACTACAGACATGGATGCTACTACACCCTGGTTTATGCCTGCTACTACAGACAAGGATGCTACTACACCTTATTTTCAACTACTACTTGAAGGAGGCTACGACCCCCTGGTTTTATCAGCTACTACTGAAAGGATGCTTCGACACCCTTATTTACCAACTACCACTGGAAGGAGGCTACAACCCCCTCATAGGCATGTAGCCTGCCCTAGCACCACCCTACGTCCCTAATCTGACTTCTTCAGATCATTCAGAACATCCTTTCTTCAGTCCTGGAAGTTCATTGGTCTCGGCCTGTTCTTTCTACTGCTTCAACTCAGACACCGAAGACACACTTACCTTCTAATTTGAATCTTCTTTTAAATGCATTATTCATGCCTCTTCAAATATTCATACCCTCTCAACTCGTACCTCTTCGAACTGGACAGACACATCTCATAAACACGCATTTTCAAAACAAGCTCATACCTTTCTCCTTCACGCCCCTTCAAATCTCTGTTTTAATAAACTTGTAATTCATAACTCTGTTTATGTTTATCAGTCATGACTTTCCGCAACAAAAATCTTTCCGCAATTGCCTTTCCGCAACGATCTTTCCGCAATTGCCTTTCCGCAACGATCTTTCCGCAATTACCTTTCCACAGTGACCTTTCCACAATTTCCTTTCTACAGTGGCTTTTCTGCAATTTCCTTTCCGCAACAACTTTTCCACAATCTCCTTTCCGCAGTGATCGTGGACCGTCTAATCTTGATCAACAGTGGATTCTCTTTCCGCAGCTTGCGGATTGCGGAACTATATTTCGATTTATACAAACTAGCTTCCGCAATTTGTCTCCCGCAAGACTTCTTCTATGAGTCTCTTTCCGCAAGGTTCTTTCCGTAGTGATCGTGGACCGTTGGATCTTGATCAACGATGGATTCTCTTTCCGCAGTTTGTGGATTGCAGATTGCGGAACTGTATTTTGACTTTTACAAATTGTCTTCCGCAATTTATTTTTCCGTAATTCTCTTTCCGCAGTCGGGTTGCGAATTGCGGACGTGCCTTCAACTTTTCCCGAAATGGGCTTCCGTAATTTCCCTCCCACAATTCCTTGTCCGCAACTTTTTACAACCGTCGATTTCTTGCGGGTTCTTTCCTGACTGTCGATCCGAGATTAGATGCGGATCTCACCTTGTCTTTGCGGATCTGTTATCTTCCTTACACCTTTCTCTTGCGAAATTTCTTTGGGGTGTCAGATTTCTTGCGGCTTTGATCTCGTCCGTTAATTTGTTGTCTGTGGCAGGACTTCACTTAATCTTGCGGATTTCTTATCTTCCGTTCACGTTCACCTCGTGATATCTTTCCCATCGTTGATCCATCTTTTCTCATTTAATATGGATCGTCCAAATCTCTGCAGACTTCAATCTTTGCAACTCTACAATTCTACATTGATTGATCAGAGAATCAATCAATCACTCAATCGATCATCACCGGACTTGATTCCTTTGTTGGATCTGCACATCAACTCTGTGGTTTTACACACACACAGATCATTCATACATCTGCTGCAACATTCAATCCTCTAGATCCCTTACTTCAGGCTAAGCATACACGTAGTGATTAATCAAGCATTTGCACAGATATCCCAAATTGTCAATTGATTCATTGATAAAAAGATACACAAATATTCAATTGTTAACACTTCAGACATAGATTCATGCGTACCTGATACAAACAAGGTCGCTTCATAATAGCACTAAAACGCCACCATGTGTCTTTTACATGCCCCATCATCATACATGCCATGTCATCACCTCCTTTGTCTTTCACTGAGTTCACCTTGCCATCATGTCCTTGGTTATTCCTTTGTCATTACTGAACTCCTTTGACATCAATGACAACCATATTCAACATTATCCCATTTTGAAGTACCAATAACATAATCAAAACATTAATATTGAGATTTATATCGTAGTAACTTTGGTACACCTCATCAAAATACAAATTGGGTCATCATCCTTTGGGATATGGCAAGCAAATGCTAGAGCTAGATCATCAATTATTGATAATGTCAAACTGTGGTCTCTTTTTCCTCGTGCTTCTTAGCAAAATGGCAAGGAAAACACATGGAAAACACAACTCCTCAATTTCCTTCAACGTCATCAAATATTTGTTTTCTTAGATACTTCCAAATTCTACATGAGTGTTGACTCTTTGATCCTAGATTACTTACTAGTATTCGCATTTCCTCCCTCTCCTACATATTAATCAATGATCTCAATCTCAATGGAAACATCAACCCCATAGGAACCTCATGATCATTGATGCTACTACAGTTGTGTCTCTTTCATCCAATGCCTTGCACTTTATAGGTTCAATTCTTGGGGAACAATGAATTCCCATGGGTTGTTTGTCTCATGGTGCTTCATCTTTTATCTTCCTCTCAACATTTTTGTTAGGTTGCTCGCAACTTTTGTCTTCACCTTTACATGTTTGCAAATCATATTTTATGGCCTTCTTTTTCTTTTCTTTGGCCTCAATTTGAATTTTCTACTTCTTATATAACTACTACAATGTTCTTATTAAAGATTTATTAATCTCCTTTTGAGATTAACACATGGAATTATCAGTCTTCATTGGTTTTTCTTTTTTTTTGGCATCTTTTGTAGGTGTGACCTCAACTATTCACCATTTCTTCTCATTTTTTTCTTAGTAGACATCTTGCTGCAAATACATGTGCAAAGAAAATGAACAACCAATGTTCTATTTTAATGAACAACCACTCAACTATGGATAAATAGTTGGTTCCACTCTTTCATAAATTTACAATCATGGACATGATAAAACCACTTAACTTCCTTTCAAGGAAGGATGAGCAATGACTTAATGATCCTTACAAATTCAAGTGATTTTTACCCAAACTATTTTACAAAATTTTTAAGGGCGCTTGTATGGAGCATCTCACCCCACACAATAACTTAAAAATCTTAATAAAAATATATCTACATAGGAGTGTCTCAACCTTCCTTTTATTATGTGTATCCCTTTGAAATGGATTCAATCTCAAACGAATATAGAGGAGGCTACAATAGACATATATCCATTCAAATCGCCCTCAGACATACTTCACAATAGCAATACATGATCCTATGACTAAGGATTAAAGAGTTTGATAAATGTAATCTTAAAATAGAAAGAACTAATGGCACATATTCACAACATGCACAAAAAACCACATTGGAAAGCCTTTACTGGGAAAACCAACAAACTTAGAGTTGCACATCTTCCTCGTTGTATTAATAAAACAATTTATGATACAATATCTAGGAATTATATGGCACCATTCAATTCTAATATGCCAAGTGGTGTAGATTACAATGGGTATAAATCCATGGATTGAAACCACACACAACCCATAAATACACCCATAATGGCCACCACAAAATAGGGAGCCATAAATGATCTCAAGGGACCTTGCCCTTAAACCCCCCAACTAGTGCAATGACCTTAGGCCCTACAAAAACATGTCAAGGTGCATAGCCTGTACTTGCAAAGAATACAACATAAGCAAGGATCTCCCACTTGTTCAATACTTCACATAATCACAAAATTAGTTGCTTGGGGCAAGGAATCCCGTTGATTACCCTCACCAAGAAAACTTCTCAATACTTGCAAACTTCATTAATGAATTTGTAACATTTTTCAAGGCATTGACATTATCTATAAACACCTTCTTGTCTTCCACCATGTCTCTAATAAAATGGTGTTGCACTACGATATGCTTTATCATATAATGATAAGTATGGCTCTCCGCTACAAAGATTGCACTTTCATTGTTGCAAAGTATCATTACAACTCTCTATAGGAACTCAACATCTGAGCACAATCTCTATATCTCTACCACATCCTTACTTGCATGAGTAACTTCCATTTACTCAACTTCTATAGTGGAGAGTGCAATTATAGATTGCCTCTTACTCATCCAATTCTCAGCTCCACCAAACATGTTAAAAACATAAACACTTGGGGATCCTCAATGATCAAGATATCTAGCCCAATCTCCATCAACAAAATCTTGTTCATTCAATATTTTGTTTTGTCCAGGCCTTCCTTGGTAGAAAATTGCATAATCTAGCATGCCATGCAAATATTAAAAAAATACTCTTTACAATAGTTGAATGTTCTTTCCCTAGTTTTGACCTATATCTTCTCAAAACTCCCAATGCATGGGCAATGTAGTATGGTACAAACAATGGAATGCATCAAACTTCCAACAATACTTGTATAGGGAACATAAGACATATACTCATCCTCTTTTTATGTCTTCAAACACTATTTAATGATAACTTTACACCCATTGGAATAGGAGTCTTGATTGGTTTACATTTCTTCATCTTAAACCTCTACAATATTGTCTCAATGTTTTTCAATTGATTCAACCATAGTGTCCCATTTAATTGGTCCCTCTTAATTTCCATGCCCAAAATAAAATCCATATCACCAAGATCTTTCATATAAAACTAAGACAACAATTGAGACTTAACATCCTTGATGATTTCCATGCTACTTTCAAGTAACAACATATCATTGGCATACAACACCACAATAAAAAAGTGATCACCAAATAGTTTGGTGTACACATAGTGACCATCTTTTCTTTGTGAAAAAAAAAGTCCCGAAACATACATGTCAAAGTTATAGTACCATATCCTTGGGGATTGCCCCAAAAAGGGATTTCTTCAACTTTCACACAAACTCCTCCTTTCCTTCCATTGTAAAATCTCACAAACCTTCTTGGTTCAACATATATATTTCTTCTTCCATGTCCCCTTGTAGGAATGCCATCTTTGCATCCATTTTCTCTATTGCAAGGTCAGATCCAACAAGGATAGAAAAAATAAATCTACCAGAATCTAGCTTAGTAATAGGGGAGATAATTTCACAAAAATCAATTCCAGTCACATGGGAATACCCTTTCACTACTAATTGAGCTTTCTACTTATCCACTTTACCCTCTACAATTAACTTCTTCTCGAATACCTATTTGCTAGCAAATTTCTTTCTTCTAGCACGCAACTTAATCAAATCTCATGTCGCATTTTTCCCAAGGCATCCATTTCTTCAACCATGGCCTTCTTATAGAATTTAGCTTCCTTTGCTTCAATCGCCTCTCTAACAGTTCATGAGAATATCTTACATCTTAAGTATCCATAACTCTAAGCTTTGGCTGTTAATTTTTTTTTATCTCCATCCTTGAATTTCTTGTCATTTCCTTCAAACAAGATTCATCGATGTGAATCTCCCACTCAAGAATAGGTTTATCACCTACCCAAAATACCCTTTCCTTCAAATAACAAGTTAAACCCTAGCAAAAAAGGCATCCCCTTGAAACAAATAACCTTGTTATAATACCAAACGAATAGTTTGATAAACCTATTAAATAAAGGCAATGATAATAGAATCTTAAAACAAAAATAAACAATGGCATGTATACATAGTATACACAAAGATTTACCTTGGAAATCGTTAATTGAGAAAACCAACAACCTAAGAGAAACACCTCTTTCTCATTATATTAACAAAAGTAGTTTAAAATACAATATATATAGGCATTCAAGAGCATCTTTCAACATTAATTCACTAAGCAACAATAGAATAAAATGGGTAAAAAACCATGAGTTGAAAGCACCCAAAACCACATGAAACCCATAAATACACCTCGGGCCCCATAAAAACAAGTTGGGTTGCACAATGTATACCTGTAGTGATGGGGCTTGTCAATGAAACCTGGGTAAGTGTGGTGTTAGGGGCATCCTTCATCTAAGTAATCATCATTACTTCGCTTTTAAATATGGATCTAGCTTGAGAGCCAACAATAGAGCAAATATTTATGCCTTGTGGATTTTGATGAAAGCAATTGAAGAAAAAGGTCTAAAAAATCTACAAGTCTTTGTGGAATCCAAACTTATGATGGACCGGGAAAATGACAAATTCGATATCACAAATTTGACTCTAGAGCCATATTGGCATTTGTGTCTAGCACTCCTCGTGGGTTTCGCGACATGGGTTAACCCCTCTCATGGATCTTAACGTTGGAGATTGTAGCGGAGATTAAAGCCCATGGGTTTTGGTCTAATCGCAATCGTGCTCCAACAAATGGTATTAGAGCGACAGGTCTCGAGTTCAAAACTCACCTAGGTAAAATTGGGGGGGGGGGATTGTTGGCATTTGCATCCAGCGCTCGTGATTTTTGTGACATGGGTTAACCCCCTCTCATGGATCCTAACTTTGGCGATTGTAGCAGAGATTAATGCTTGTGAGTACTGGTCTAACGGAAATCGTGCTCTAATAGGCCTATCATGGATAGGGTTCTAGAGGTGAAAATTTACTTTCATTCAATCTCTTTTACTCATATCTATAGGGTGTTCCCATAAAGGCATATTCACTTTCTAAAGTAGCTCTTGTTGTGGAAGAAGGATTCTTGTCAATTAAAAAATGCAAGGAGGGAATCCTCTCCTCGTAATCATACATGTCTATCTTTTGATTTCTTCTTGGTGGTTTTCATTTCAGATGTAAGGGGAGCCAAGTTTAATCTTGGTTGATATTTGTTTTATGGGCACTGATTTTAGTCTAGGGTTTTCATAGATAAAGACAACAAGTCACCTAGACCCTTTCTAATTTTTGGAAGATTATATGAAGTATTTAAGGAGGAATATTTCATATTTTTCATGAACTCTTGATATAGGTTGAAAGGCCAAATTAATGTATATTTTGATTTCAAACTTGAAATAATAGATATAAAGTTTTTTTATTGGATAAACAAAAAAGAGAATAGATCACATCCAACAAGGAACTCTCAAGGAGTGACCCTCTTACTACAACAACCTTTCAACTTCAAAATCACAATATACTCTAAATCTCTACTTGATTATTACAACATTGAACATGCATAGAACCTCCATTTGAATCTTACAAAACTCAATATAATTTTGCTCAAAAAATATGATTCAATAGTCATCTCAATGATTCATACCCATAAGCGTCCAAAAATTGAGCCTTTCTCTGGTAAAAAATTATGCAAGGCTATGTAATACACCCAAAATTAATCAAATTCTAAGGACACACAACTTTCAAATTTATTTGATGACATAATATTCATCAACAATCATAATATAGAAGCTAATGGTGATTCAAATTAAAATCCACTTTACAATAAAGAAATGAAAATTAGAAGATGTATTCCCTTTCAATTAGCAAACCCAACCCTTCCAAGCCTCAAAGTTTTGTTCTCAATTGTTAGGTTAACCTTGACTCGTACATGAGTCATTGAGCAAATCTTGGTTTAGGTCAAAGCAGGTGGTTTTTGGGCCCATGGTATTGGTATCCCATGGTAATTGCCCATTGTATTGGTATCCGATGGTATTGCATGGGATGAAGCATGTTTAAGGGATTGAGGAACTCCATTGTAATTTTCCTAAATTGGTTAGTGATGGCCTGCATGGCCATGCCTTGGTTGGAGTGGTCAAGCGTAATATATCTATTAGTGGTGGTTTTCCTGATTTTGGGTTTCCACCTAAAAATATTCTTCTCCATTGTGTGGGCTTGCTTATTATAATTATCATGCATTTTGTTTTAATCCTATCAATTGGTATCAGAGCAAGGTTGAAGGAAAATGCAAATGGCTTGGAATCAATGGTTGTTTGCATTGAGATGGTTCAAGGGTATGTGAGCCATGGTAAATAAAGGTATGGTAAAACTAAGGGTGAGTACATGGAATATGCGGATGAAGAAGTGATCGGCTCACTATATTGTAATATTTTATGGAATTGTAATTTTGATCATAATGTAAATGGGCATATGGTTGTAAGACCTGGTTAGGCATGTGTACCCTGGTAACTCACCGGTAAAGTTATATGTAGACCTAGGTGATAGGGGAGGGCACCCCTCGTAACTAAAGTCATGTAAACCTAGGCAATAAGGTGGGGCATGTGAGATTCCTTGGTTAAAACTTGAGAGGGATTGGTGATTACTCCAAGTCAAGTTTAAAGGGGGGATTGTTAGGTTAACCTTGACTCGATAAATGATTCATTGAGCTAATATTAGTTTAATTCAAAGCAAGGCGATTTTTGGGCCCATGGTATTTTCCCATGGTATTGAATGTGATGAAGCCTATTTAAGAGCTTGAGGAACTCCATTGTAATTTGCCTAAAGTGGTCGGCGATGGTCGGATTGGCCATGTATTGGCCAGAGTGGTCATGGGTAATAGATCTATTGGTGGTGTTTTTCTCGATTTTGGATTTCTGTGTAAAAATATTCTTCTCCATTATGTGTGCTTGCTTATTATAATTATTATGCATTTTGTTTTAATCCTATCATTATTTTTTCCTATGAAATCCAACTACTTATACTTGTTAGCAATATTTTCCCCAGCTTATAAATTAAAATCATAGCCACTCGATCCCCTCTGCCATGTCAACTCAGTATCCGCTAGTAGGCCCCAACTCTTACACACAATCTTCTTCTTAGATTCACCCTTTTGTCTTTCCCTATTCTCATCCACAAGTTCCTCCCATGGCGTTGATGGCATCTATGTTTGTTGTCTTTGTGCCTTCATATGCTAAGATGACTATTCCAAGTTCCATGTTTTCTCATTGGTTCCTTCTGTAATATTGTTAAGCAAGGTGACATATATAGTAATCCCCATCCAAATATTTAATGGTTCATGAGACCCCAACCCTATCTATCCCTATGGTTCAAGACGCTAAAAATCAAACGCTTTTCTTTAAGTCAAATGCTCTTATGTGTCATTTCAATGAATTGTGGCCTCAATTAGTGGATTTACACAATTAGATTTCTTGTACTTGAAAGATTGATTTAAATGAATATACCTTTATCTATTCTTATTAGAAGGGGGTTTTTATTATAGTGTTTGATATTATAGAAGACAAGAATTTTATTCTAAACTTGGGGCCTTGGTTTTGGGATAATTCGGGTTTATGCATGAAACCCTGTTCTCCTTCCTTTGATCCCATGACTAGTTATTTTACTTCAACTCCAGTGTTGGTCAATATTTCGTACTTATATCTGCATTTAAGGGGATTTTACTCTCTTTGAACAATTGGGAAAGCCCTTGGCAAGTTATATTTTAGAAGTCCAGAAATGAAAAATCATAGAATCACAACATATGCTTGTATCTATGTGGAAATGGATTTTAGAAAAGAGTTTTTGACAGAAATAAACTTAGTTGGAAATAACTACTCTTAGACATGGCATTGACCTTTATGTCCACTCTCCATTGGTTTAGTGAATTCCACAAAGGGGAAAAGATTTGGAAAGAACAATTGATCATGGCACCCTCAAAGGTTAAAGGATCCATAATGATGAGGGTAAAATAATGTGAAGGTGTGCGCGGCCAATCAAGATGAACCGAGCAATTCCGTGGAATTCAATTGGGGTCATTTGTGCTCATAGAAAAAGGCACAGGATAAAAAGGTAAGATGTGTGTGAACGGACATGATTAATGGAGTAGGTTGGTGAGCTTTAATCACAACCATTCACGTCGAAGCAATAACACAATATATAATAGAGGGATACCTCACGCAAATGGATGAGATCAATCGAGCACCTTTTCATTGTTCCATTTGGTCCATTCACGTTAAAGTAGGTTTTTTTTTCAAGACGAAAAAAGCACCTTTTATTAAAAGCAAAAGATGTAACAAAATATTACATATAATATGATCACAGTTGAAATCTCCTCCTCATCATAAACACCGATAGATCGGATGAAAAAAACCAGAGGTTATAAGACTGCTTTAGACTCAGCAAGTCGTTACAGCTAATAAGCTCAGAGAAAAATGATCCAAATATGCACAACATATATCACAATAGCAAAATAGCTAGGAATAATAGCCACAACTGGAGATCCTGAATGCCATACGCCATCTAGCAAAACTCTAAGAAGTGTTCACAAGACAGTGCTCCATCTAGGTATTCTTTATAGTAAATCCTACCATCCATCATGCCCAGGGATAGATTATAAAGTTTGTCTTCCTCCTCATTGAAACAACGAAAAATATGTGAGAAAGCTAAATCCTTGAACCGAAGGATCAATACACGAACTCTCACCATCCAATGCTTAAGTAGAAGTGGTCTCAAAATCGACTTCCCCAAAGCCCAATCGATAATGCATTGAGAGTCTCCGAAAATGTGTGTGAGTGAAATATCCTTCGCCTCTTCAAACCAAATGATCCCCCACAGGGCCACAAGTTCTGCCCTGGTGTTCGAACCGCAACCAGCTTTTAGTTGAAGTTGAAAATAATGGATCCTTGAAAGTTTAATGATCATACCAACTCCACAAATGCCATGTTGAGCCGTGTCGTCGAAGAAACCAAAAGGATAAGTAAAATGATCTTCCACAAAAGGGGACACACAAATAAGATAACAAACAAGGGCCTTGTCAAGTAAGAATTCCAAGCAAAAATCCATGCAACAATCAGGTCCTCACGTGGTTTGTAATCATGAAAAAGTAGTCCATTTTGCACTCTCCAAACTTCCCACAGGGTAAGAAAAGCGATGAGGGCATCAACCGTCGAATTCTCGTAGCAGATAGATAGATTATCCTTTACAGTCGTCCTCTCCCAAGCAGGAAGCATCCTCCATCTACTTCGAATTAATACCCACGCCTTTTGAAAAAAATCACATCCTCCAAATAAATGAACAATGTCTTCCGAGTCGCACTTGCACAATACACACATCCCTGGTCCACAAAATCCACAGCGCTGTATATTCGACCATGTCATGATCTTATTCTGCAAACAGATCCAAATGAAACAGCTGACCTTCAGTGGAATTTTGTTACTCCAAATCAACTTACCTACACCGGTCACCACACCATCGTCTGAGTCTTCCAATAGACAATCATAAGCCAAGCTTGTTGTAACAGATCCCTGCATCAAATTATCTACCCACACCAATTTGTCTGACACCTCCAACAAATGAATCCCAGCTTCAATCAGCATAATCATGTAATCATCCCACTCCTTTCATAATGCCAAGGATAGGTCTAAATCAACAGTCGACGCCCACCTAACCACATAGTCAGTAGGGGAAAACACATTTGTTTCAGAACAAATAAACCCTTGTCATGTAACACCCATATAAGGTCCTCGGATAACCTGTAATGATCCATGAGTCTAAGAATCGGGTCGATACCAACAAAGATTTGTATCCCACGTCCCACCTCCCAACATAAAGAATGATTGATAATGGGGAGGGATTTCAAAAGGCTACGCCAAATCCCCAAGCAGTTACCAGTAGGGAGAACATGTGAACAGAGCCACAGCCCGGGCTCCAGGCCCTTCATGTATTTCTCCTGAATGGTAGATACCCAAAGACCCTTATCAAAAATTCCTCGCAATAAACTCTTAGCACAAAGGGATTTATTGAATTCTTTCAAACTTTTGACTCCCCACCCACCCAGGTGCCACGGATGGGACAAGCTCCTCCAACAGGCCAGGTGAATTTGATAGGACCCTAGCCGACCACCCCACAGAAATCAAAAGATAAGTTGCCTCATTCTGCTCATGATACCCGCAGGAATGTCAAATAAGGTGAACCAATATACCGAGATAGAGAGCAACACAAATTTAGTCAAAATGAGTCTACCCCCCAACGTCAACCACCTTGTCGCCCAAGAATTAATCTGTCTAGCAACCTTCTGCACCATCTAAAGCCAATCAGTTGTCGCATAAGAATTTGGCTTAATAGAGAAACTAAGGTACAAAAAACCTTCCGCCAAGTCAATCTGCTTATAAGGGAACAACTCCGCTATATAAGAAGAGGTGGTGATATCATCGCAGTGGCAAGAAAAAGAGGACTTTGTAGCATTAATACTCAAACCAAAAGCATCACAAAATATTTTTAAAATAGCATGATACTGATATCATTCCGCTTTCGATCCCGCCCCAAAGAGCAGCACATCATCAACAAATAACAGATGCAAAATAAATAAAGTTCTGGCAACTCTAATGCTAGTGATCAACCCACTATCTTTAGCCTTTATAATCAAATGACTAAGGCCTTCCATCGCCATAATAAACATATAAGGGGATAATGGACATCCCTACCGCAACCCCCTGTTTCCATGAAAAAAATCAGAGGGTGACCCATTAATAAGAACAACAAAGCTAGCAGATGAATAAGAAGCATAAATCCATTTAACCAATCCGTCGAGAGGCCAATCTGTATAAGAATGAGACACAGAAAATCCCAATCTACACAATCATAGGCTTTTTGAAGATCGAGTTTTAGAATAAAAGCACTCAACCTCTTCATCTTTATGGTGTGTAAGCACTCTTGCGCCACTCCCACCACATCGGATATCTGGCGGTTAGGTAAAAAAGCAAATTGCTCTCTGGAAACAAACCTGCCCAGAACCAGTTTAAGCCTCTTAGCAATAATCTTGGAGATAAAGTTGCATAGTGAGATAGGTCTGTACTCGTCAAAAGAACCCGACTTTTCCACCTTAGAGATCAAAGTGATATGTGTACGATTCAGGTGATGGGGAATCCAAGATTTGGATCTTGATTCCTTAATAGCAACCGTCAATTCCTCCCCCAATAAATCAAAGAAAAAAAGATAAAACTCCATCGTCCAACCATCGAGCCCCAGGCTCTTATCACTACTGAACAACTTTAGAGTTTTATGCACTTCCTCCATCGTAACAGGTCTTTCAATCTCCTTAGCATCCTCGCTAGTGAAGTACCGTGGGAAGTTACCTATAGTTTCGAGTTATTAAAAGCACACCAGCTCCTTCTACTTGGAATACATCCCCGTCAAATGTTTTATTGTCGCCCCTTTAATCGAGCAGTCATCAAATACCAAAGTATCCTCATCCACATTAACATCCCATATAGCATTCATCAATCGTCGTTGATTATCAAAACGCTGAAAAAATTTAGTATTCCGGTCACCAGCTTTGGGCCAGATGGCTCGAATTTTCTGCCGCCATTCCTCCTCAACTTGCACCAAAATCCTCTCCTTAGCTTGAAACAATGCAGACAAGTGAGCACATTGCTCCTCCGATATAGGAGACAATTCCAAATATGATTGAAACGATTGGATTTCTTCCTCAATACCCACCAACTCCTTTTGATCCTCCAATTTCTTAGCCTTCACCCAGGCCTTTACCAAAACCTTTAACAAATGAATTTTGCGGGGAACCCCACTGAAGGGGAAGCCCGAACCTTTTGTTTCAAATCCACCCAAGTCGCCCGATTTCAATTACAGAAATTGGAATCCATCAATAAACCCAGATTAAACTCGAAAGGATAAGAGATAGGTCGCGCACCAAAATCCAACTGGAGAATCACCGCCTTATGGTCCGATATACCCACCGCATATGACTAGGATCGAAATTTCCCAAAATGATCACATAGGTCTTTAGCCATCATAAGCCGATCCTGGCGCTTGCTAATGTGATCTGAACCACACCGCCCATTAGACCAAGTTGGGTACAAAATATGAGGGACCACATCCACCATATTAGCCTCTTCAAACAAACCAGAAAAATAGTCAGCCAGTGGATCCACAACCTTACCGAACCCCCAAATTTCATGTGGACACAATGTTAGGTTGAGATCACCTGCCAAAATGAGAGAACTGTCGTTAAGAACTCTTGTCTCAGCAATCCTCCCCAAGAAAATCTTGCGCGAATTATAGGGCCCGTACACATTCAAGATTCAGATCTTTCTCTCAAACCCCTAAAAGTGACTTCCACCAATATACCCGGACAAGACGAAAATGACTTAAAATATGCCACCATAGGATCCCAAGCCACCAGGGTACCACCAGAATGACCACACACATCCAAAGCACACACGATCCACGAGGGATTCAACTTCAGAAAATAGGAACATGCATCAACATCGCTCACCATAGTCTCCTGTATAAGAATCATAACAGGATGAACCACCTCCAAAAATCTTTTCAGGGCAACTCTTTTTGGGCCCCTTCCTAGCCCCCGAACGTTGAAAGAGACTAAAAGCATTAGAGAACACGGCCTAGGTTTGTCAAATCTCTAAGAGCCCGGGGAGGGGAAGACCAACAAATACCTTTATCAAACAAAGAGGACACAGTTGGTTTAACAAAACAAGCTGACAGAATAGTTGGGGAGGTCCCTCCCGCAGAGCCTGTAGAATCCTTCTTCTTCTTTTGGGATTTCCTAATGGTCACATTCCCTTTATAGATGGGGGGGATTGGGCACACCAGGGAGTCCATCAAAGGATTAGAGGAATAGGTTTTCAACGGAACTAATTCCACCCGACGCTTTGGGGAAAGATCGGGGAAATCAAGGATGGGAGAGTGGGAAAGGGAAATGCCCAAATCAACCGGAGGAGACACACCATCAGAAGGATCAATAGGGGGGGGTAGGAGGGACCTAGAAGAAGTAATCAGACTCAGAGAGTCAGACAAAACCGCATGAGACTCAACAGGGGGGGGGGGGGGGTTGACACCGTCCAAAAATAGACTCAGCTCCGCCACAGAGGGAGACACCACAACCGGGCTCAAAGGTAACTCCGACATCCTCGACACCGAAATATCACCTGAGTTAGCAGCACTGAAATTAAAAGGTAGGGCCTTAACAATATCATCCAAAGAAAGAAACTTAAGAAGGACCGGGACAGTCTGAACGAACTTCCCCAAAATAGCCGAGGTCGATGAATGGTCCAATGGAAGGGAATCCCAGATACCATCATCAGAAGCTCCAATCTTGACATCTTCACCAGACCTAAGATCATTCACAGCAATAGAGGAAGCCCAACAATCTTTTGAGTGACCAACTTTTCGGCAGCTATGGGATCGAAAGGGGACCTTCCAGTAGTCTAACTGCTAGACAAAAGAGCCCCCTTCCCACACCACCTCCAGTTCACCAGGAAAACCCTCAGCAGAGTCGATTTCCACAAGCACCTCCAGTTCACCAGGAAAACCCTCAGCAGAGTCGATTTCCACAAGCATACTCGGAGACCTTCGCTCATCCCCCGTAAGTTGTTCCTCTTCCATCAGAATAAATCGCCCAAAGGAGTTGGCTACAACCATGAAACCCCCAATATTCCAGCAGTGAAGGGGAAAACCGGGTAACATAATCCACATATGTCACTTTTGCAGTTTCTTCGAGCGGGGATCAAAACCACTATGCCACCGCAACAAGACCAAAGAACCGATGCCAAATAGCTAGAATCGCTTCTCAATACAAGCCTTGTCATCTTCGGTAAGGAACTGGAACATAAGCCAACCATTGGCTAAGACAAACACCCATGGGATATTGGAGATGAAGGGCTTCTATTTTTTATGAATCTACGTCAAAATATCAGGCCTGGTAAGCCGAATATATTCAAATCTACCCACCAACGCTCGTTGGCTCAAGGCGAAAACTATATCCATCATTATGTCCTTGCCCAACATGCATATAGGCCTACCCTTCTTTTCTTTTTCAAAGGACATCTTTGAAGGGGGTTTTCGACCACCGCCTTCCCTAAAAACCCCTGAAACCTTCCTCCGGGCAGCTTCTTCGAACTTCTACCCCGACAAAATCGGTACATCAACCCCCAATGCATCAGAAACATGCGACAGAGGACCAAGCTCATAGGACACGAAAGCTAATGGATTTGACAAAACCCCCTTAACCGAAAGAGCCCGAGAAACCAAATCCCTTGCCACCTCACCCGATCCCATACCAGAAGGCATGTCTGACACCGACATACAGAAAAAGAAGATAACCCAAGAAAAAACGGGTACATCCCGAGACAAAAAACACCACCAGAACACCCCCTTGGCAGAAGGGAGCCAAAAATACGAAAGACAATACAAAACCCCAAAGTCAACCCTCGTCACGTGAAACAGACCGCAACAAAATAGGCCACTGAATAAAATAAGAAGAAACTTCCCACTTGTTTTACCTGGTTGGTACTAGGTTCAACATTGCATGTTGAACGGACTCCAGGGCCCTCTAAAACGCTACAGCGCTAGGGCAGGACAAAAACAAAGGTCAGAGTAGTCGCGGAACAGAAAAAAGAATAGTCAAACCAAGACATACCGACCAACATAAGCAAAAAACAAATCAAAACAGAGAACCCGAAGAATTGAAAGAACCTATCCCGACCACAGAGAAAACGCCTAGCCCCTGTCTTGCAAGGCCAACACACCCCTCGCGACGCCAGGGTTACACTAGCCTACATTAGGGTTTCACCAGAGCCCCAAATTCAAGTGTCTTCTGTATAAACTCATCTTCATAGAGAGAGGCCATCTAGATGGTTTCATTATCGAAAACAAAAGAGCGTGACCAAAAGGAAGTTCTGCTTATGAATGTATCTAAAGTAGGTACACATGAGATAAAAGAGAGGGGTCTTGCATGAATGGATGAGATCAATTGAGCACCTTTTCATCATCCCATCTCGGATCTATAGCAAGCAGAAACATCTTCCCAACATCCACATGGTGACGCCTCAGGGAAATGTAAGAGATAAAATAATATGTGCCTAGGAAACTTGGATATTTTAAAATTCTACTAGCAAAGAGCTTAATTTGAAAAATGCTAGCTCAACGTACGGTATATTATCATTTCAACATGACAACGCACCAAATATTTCTCACAAAGAGAAAATTCAGCATTCGGGTAAAAAGGATATAAAAGGAATGATGGAAGCAAAGACATAGGAGGTTCATTATTGTATATCCAAAAGGATGCTGAAATTTTGGGGAAATTGCATAGGGTTCTGCAACATTAGTTTTCTTTTTCTTCTCTCTCTTTCTTCATTGTAATGGGATCACGAAAATTCTTCTCATAGATAACGACAATAATATTAGGGATGAGACCAATGGGTCCCCCTTGTTGTAATTGTTGTGATAAATAATATTGTTATTGATTTAAAGCCAGAACCGAGGCGATTTTACACTAGTGTTTGAAGGAATTATGTCTCATATATGTTTTTTATTTTTATTTTTTATCTCTATTGATTATTGTCTTTAATCTGTTATTTGAATATGTGGATCTACAATTATCATGCCCACATGATTTTTTGTATGTGTTATGAATGCATTATGCTTTACTATTGAATATGTTTATGGTACTACACTTTCTTTCAAAGGAATAAACTATGATTAAGTCACCCCTGTTGTATTTTTTCCACTAAATCTAATACTCAAAGATAGCTTTGCTCCTTCGCATCAAAATAATGTTTCAAGTTACTTTTCAACAGCCGATATTAATTTCATGCACCATTGATCTTGGTTATAAATCTAGTCAATAAATTGCAATTAAATCTATAGGCACCTAAGGTGATAGACTAGGAATTTTTGCCTCCTAATATCAAGGTACCCTCCCTTGGCCCAAGGATTAGCTCAATGACCTAAAGTAGTGCAGGAGGGTGCATCTTGCGTAGCTCTCCTTGGCCTTGTAACCCTCCTAAGCATCAATTGTTACATACCGTGAAATCCAGTTGCATCTTAAAGAGAAAATATACCCTAGTAGCTTAAGGGGTACAACTTGAGGGACAATAGGGTAGACTGGTGTCGTTGCTAGGGATGACTTGTTTCATAACAAAGAAGCTTGAATAGCATTCTCTTTCTTAGTTAGAGAAGAAAGAGGGTCATAAAGGAAGTATTCCTTCTTGTTTTTCATGCTAACTATTATGAGTGTTGTTTGAAGTCATATTGCATAAGATATTTGTTAAATACTTGGATACTTGAGACTAGAAGAGCCTCATTCTCAAAAAATCCAAAGAAATAACCTCTAATTGGAGAATCCAATCCTTGTATAGACTCCACTAGGGAACATTATCCATTTGTTGAGAAAGATGGATCCTAGATCCATTGTTACTAGGTCTCAAGCCAAAGGAAGACTCACTTCCCCCTAGCAAACCCTAACCAAGTCTAGAAGAAGAAAAGGGTAACCCATACCCTAACTAATAGAATATATCTAGACCTTCATACCCCATCACCACCCATTGTTAAGGATACAAAGCGTCCTTTAATAAGAAATCAACCAAAGTGTGCCTCTCCTTCTTTTCAAACTTCATACATGCATCCTGGTCAAGATTCATCGATGGTAGATATTCCTCATTGCCCCATCTCTTTTAATCATCTTGTAAATATAAAAACCCCATACGCACATCATTTTTCCTAAGAGGCACAGATCCTTTCTCTTGTTTACCTTATTCCACCAAACCTTCCACCTCTACTCAAATATTGGTCATCCCTACCTTGCAATTAGAGAAATTTTGAGGTAAAAAATGGGCCTCAAAACAAAAGAAATGTACTATAAAAATCAACCAATAGGATTCAAGGTGTTGATTTCAACCATGGGGGATGAATCACCATTTTTTGGGTAAAAAGGTAAAAAGATAAAAAGGTCAAAGTGGAAAA
The DNA here is from genome assembly GCA_027924585.1 of Larix kaempferi. Lineage (NCBI taxonomy): Eukaryota > Viridiplantae > Streptophyta > Pinopsida > Pinales > Pinaceae > Larix > Larix kaempferi. The sequence goes on from BSBM01000602.1 coordinate 8,636,489, forward strand.
ATTACTTCTTCAACTCGTATTTTCAACTTATCTCCATTTATATTCACTCAAATTTCGCTCAGGAGCAGTTGTTGGATGGGGAATTCAATTCCGCACCCAATGAGTACCCACTTGACATAATTTTGATGGACCTCGCTGCCCCAAAAACAAGAAATACATGAAAAAATGTGATGATGATACTTTTGACGGACCCCGCTGCCCCAAAAACAAGAAATAAAACGTTTTTTCATGTATTTCTTGTTTTTGGGGCAACGGGGTCCAAAAAGTATCATCATCATGTTTTTTCATGTATTTCTTGTTTTTGGGGGTAGCGAGGTCCATCAAAAGTATGCCGAGTGTGTACTCGTTGGGTGCGGAATTGAATTCCCCATCCAACGACTGCTCCTGAGCGAAATTTGAGTGAATATACATGGAGATAAGTTGAAAATACGAGTTTAAGAAGTAGTTTTTTATTTTTTCCTCCAAAATTTGATGAGGTATGCTAATATTATTTTATTATTTCCACTATTATTTTATAATTTCCTTAGGAGGCCCATTTTAGACCTCAAAATTACTCTAATGCAAGTCTTTGTGCATCATATTGCCTAGACTTATACAACCTAGTGCACTTTTCAGTTCAAAACCCTATCATGGTTGGTCCAAAACCTCATGATCCTTGGTTAGCAGCCAATTTCAAGCCATTGGTCCCGCCTCCAAAAAACCAACTTGGAGACTTACTTGATGGATACCTTAAAGTGCTACCTAAGTTCAACAAAAATAATGGGGTTGATTGTTGAGGATCATCTCACCGCCTTCCAAGATTGCACTTATAACTTCTCATTTGAAGCCAGTGATGTGAAGGAGAGGCCACAAAGTGGTTCATAAATATTCCCAATAACTCCATAAATTATTGGGTACAATTCATAGAAAAGTTCACAAAGAAATGGGGAATACAGAAAGATAATAGATATTATCTAACATAGTTCAACTTCCTGAAGAGAAACAATGGGGAAACCATCCCATATTTTACCATTTGATTTTGCAAGTTATACCATCAAATCCCAGATGTGATCAAACCCTCAGAAGCTGCAAAATGCTTGCTTATTCTTCCTCCTTTAATGATGAGTTTTCCCTTCACCTAAGAGAAATAAAGTCTATTGACTTGGAAACCCTCTTTAATGATATTAAAAATTTGGAGGGAAACATGAAAGATGTTGGTATTCCACCAAATACTAGGCTAGACCCACCTTATGGTAGATAATACCCAAAATTTAGAAGAGGAAAAGAACCTAAGACACCCTAAGGGAAAATAATAGACCTGCACAGTAGGGGAGGAGGGATACAGTGTTAAAAGCAACAAATTTCAAGCAACCTGTGGTCCCTATTAATCCAAATGTAAAGGGACAAGAACCCAACAAGGATCAAAATGTACCTATTCAGGTGCCCACAAAACCACCACCGGTCACTAAAGCTACATAATCATATCTTACTCTAATCCCTACTTTTGATATAATCAAGCATGAATTAAGAAAAATCAAGATTCTAATGCATCCATCTAGAGTCTTGAAACACCCATCCCATAAGAAAGAAAACTCAGCCTACTTAGGTATTAGAGAATCCAATCATGCCTCAAATCTAAATCATCCCTCCTCTCAATATAAGCCTGCTACCTCATCATCAAACATTATGATACTAAAGGATGAGGCCCCTTTACAAGTCGAGTTGATAAATACGTAAGATGGTGCCAATAAAATTGTGTTGGGAAACCTGCTCGATGGGATAGACCAACTTAACCCTCCCTTTTACATCACATTGCAACTCTAGAACCTACATGTCCATAATTGTCTATACCATTCCGGTGCCTCTCACTCATTAATGCCTCTAGATTTCATGGAAAATCTAGGATTGGACATTACAAGGACCTACAAAGATTTATTCTTCGTTGAATCCAAGAGGGTATAGTGTTTAGGGATGATTAAATACCTAGTGGTCGGGATGGTTCAGATACCCAAAAAATATGTCATGATGGACGTGGTAATAGTTGATGTACCTCCATCGTATGGCATGTTGCTAACTAGACACTAGGGAACTTCTGTTGGAGAAACATTCAATTCAATCTATCTTATGCTACTATCCTAATATTTTTCGGGGGGGATCCCATAGATTACATAGAGATCCCAAAATGACCTATGTCATCAGTGATCCCCAAAACCCTACCAATTTTATAGCCTATATTATTGATGACCTAGGAATCGTTCTCCTCACCCATGATCCTCCTAATCAAGGTTAGAGAGAAGGTTTGTGCACAACAGAGGAATAGAAAATCAACCTTATGGGTATATGGGGTATGTACTTTGATGGTGCCTATAACAAAGGAGGAAATGGGATCGGCGTGTTGCTAAAGTCTCCTTTGGGAAAATATTTACCTTATGCTTTCAAGTTAACTTCGAATGCACAAATAATGTGGCAAAATACAATGTGCTTATAATGGGATTAGAGACAACAAGGAAAATTGGGATCAAGTAACTAAAGATTTTTGGGGACTTTGACCTAATAGTGAATCAAATAAGAAAGGAATGTCAATCTAGACACACCATAATGAGACAATATAAGCACGTGGTCTGGCATCTCTTCAATATTTCTGCAATACCCAGGGAATTAAATCACATAGTAGATATTTTAGCAAAGAAAACAAAGGATTTTACCCCCCAGATTTAAGCCACCTCTCTTACTCTATAAAAGTGATGTATAGGGTTTCTATTCCTGATAATGTTAAGCAATGGCAAGTATTTGATAATAAAATCAAGAACTTCTTGAACCTTATGGAGGAATATACCTATATACATATATATTTGGATGAAGAACAAGAAGAGGAGGGAGAGGAGAGTGTTGATGTGAAGACATATGAAAAGGGAAAGTTGCCCAAAATGATAAGAGGATAGAAGGCCATATAGATTAGGACAAATTACATACCAAAAGGATTGGTCCCATTAGAAGATCATTTGTCTTAGATGAGGTCCCAACTAAGCCAACCATTAACCTAATTAATTTGGAGATGAAGAATACAACCTGGGAGATGCCTCAAATCCAAAAGTCGTCAAACTTTCCAAGACTTTGTCTACTAAATAAAATGATCATATACAAAACTTTTAAAGAAATCTCAAGATGTCTTTGCTTGGAAGTATGAGGACCTGAAGACCTATGATCCTAATACTTTTCAACATTAGATTCCCCTCAGAGAAGATTCCAAACCTTTCGTAAAGAAGCAACGACAAGTAAACCATGTGCTATGCACCTTAATCGAAAAATAAATTACAAATTTATTTCAAGCTAAGATCATTATACATGTCAGGTATTATGAAAGGGTAGTAAACTTGATCCTAGTAAGGAAGAAAAATGGGGAAATTAGATTATGTGTGGATTTTAGGAACTTGAATCGAGCCTCCTTGAAAGACAATTATCCCTTACATAAGATGGACTAGATGCTTCAAAGAGTGGTTGGATCAAAGAAAATGTCCATGTTGGATGTATTTTTAGGGTATAATCAAGTAATAATGGACACAATTGGCATTTTGAAGACTACATTTACCACTATGTGGGCATTTTTGCTTATTAAAGAATGCCTTTTTGCATGATAAATGAAAGGTCTACTTTCCAGTGGGCCATGGAATTTGCAGTTGCTGATATCAAGGACCATTTTATGGTGATTTATCTAGATGACTTGACAGTCTATTCTAAGAAGGTAGAAGATCATGTACAACATTTGAGGAAAGTTTTTTAAAAGTGCAGGAAATTTGGAATATCGCTCAATTCCAATAAATCCTTCTTTTAGATGGAGGAAGGGAAACTTTTGGGTCACACTGTATCAACAAATGGAGTAAAGATAGCTCATTATAGAGTGGAGGCCATAAATACAATTCCTCTCCATAGACATAAGAAAGCACTACAATCCTTCTTTGGTAAGAATAACTTTCCAAGGAGATTCAACCTTAACTTTGTTGAGTTAACTAAAGACATGACTCAGATGTTGAAAAAAGATGCAAATATCAGGTGGGATGATGAATCCAAAGGGAAATTTGTTGCAATTAAAAGATATTTAGGAGAATCTCCAGTATTAATCAGTCTAGATTAGAGGAAGGATTCCCTGATTTTCTAGTTGCTTCATATCATACAATAGATGTGATCTTATTGTAGAAGAATGAGGATGGTTTTGAACAACCTATTGCATTCTTTAGTAAGGCTTTGAGAGATGGGAAATCGAAATATAATATAATGGAAAAATGAGCTTGTTGCGCTGAAGAGGCGCATTATATAGCCCAATAGGGGGGATGTGTAACTCCTTCCGTGCTCATCCTGGAGCTTACTGAATCATTTAAAAAAAAAAAAATTATAAAAAATAACATGTCGACTCAAATTAGATTTAAAACATTTTACAACATATATAAAACTACACAATTTAGATAAATTAAAACCCTTCCTCAACATTTGCACTCTAAAAAGGGGTTTGTCCCTGGAGAAATTTGATCCCTCTTAGCGCTTGGCAGATCCCCTTTTAAGATGGATCTATGTTGGTGTATTAGTTAAAGCCCTCAAATCTTTTAGATAATATGTGTTGTAGGCACAAATCACTACTTTCATTCCACATGTAGAAGTCAAGGAGATTCTGTGTCAACCTCAAGCAGATGGGAGATGGAGTAAGTGGATCACTAAAATACAGGAGTTTGATTTATTCATTAAGCCTACCAAGCTAGTAAAGGGTCAAGGTCTGGATAAATTAATGGTAGAAGATAATTTACAAGTAATGGGGGGTAATATGGTGTACATAGATCAGGCGAGAGTTTTTGACTTTCACATGAGCTTCGCCTGCAAGTCTTTTCTTCTAAGATGAAATGCAAAGATTCCATCGAGATGGTCAATTCTTTTTGTTCCCATACATTGTCTAATTTAACCACAAAAATCTTCACTCTCATTCTTTTCTTTGATTATTTTCTCTTTTCCACACATGGATTCAAATGTATCATATTAACCTAGTTTTAATAGTTGCAAAATTACTTTAATATTTAAAAAAATAAGATTTAGGGCTAAGAGTACATCCCTCTAGTTGTGAGCTGGAAGCATAGACACATGTCGGATATCCTTTACATGGATATGGTATCAATGACCAACAATAGCACCATCTGTTGATCATTTGTAATGAATACCACGTTGCCCCTTCCTTGACGCTTTGACATGTCTTTCTAATTTCCAGTGATGTAATCCTATGTCTCGTTAGATCCCTCAAAATTAAATGACCTATTTTTGTGGATCCATGCCCATCTAATGGATTTGGTTGCATCCCTTGGATATGTCTTTGAAAGTTTAGAATAACACCCCCTTTATAAGCAAACATCCACTTTATGTGAATAATATAATAATAATTCACCTTGTAAACTTTTTAAATCCAATCATCAAGTTTTCCATGCTCCTCACTAAGGAGCATGGAATGGGATCTTTACTAATGAAAAGGTTTATTTGTGGGTATCATGTCATTTAAAGCGTTATGGTAATGTACCCACTTAATGTATCCCCAACATTTTGGCTTCATGTGCCATGAAGGCACGCTGGTCCCCACATAGTTATGACATAACATGCCCCCTCACCTAAACTTTATTCATGCACTCCTTTATTTTGGATTGCATGCGCTCTTTAGACCATAGCAAAGCACTCTTTTAGAATCTAACTATGTGCTAGACTCAAATTTAAGTCACCGTTAGCTTGCATTCAAATATGCACTATATTAAATTTTTACTATCATACCCTCTATACCCCTAAGTTGGGGAAATGAAATGTTGAAGAGAACTTTGATATGTTGCAAAATGAGAGAACGTTGTCTATATGTAGATAATATAATTTTATGTGTTGAAAACAAGGTGTGAGTGTAATCCATCATTATTGTTATTGTTATGCTTTTGAGTCATCATTATTGTTATTGTTGCCTAGATGTGTAGGTGTAATCCCTTACACATTCTTGTTCGTGGATAATCTTTACTTGCAATTTGTTCCTTTTCTTTTACATAATTTTGAATCACAATTTTGCATTGAAATGCTTGAATAAATTTCAAATCTCATTGGTAAAATCAAGAACATATATTGGAAAATGACTATTATAACTAAACTACCATTGAATTTGATATCCTCCATCACAACATTATAAAATGGTATCTACTAGACACTATAGGAGCATTCATGTTATTTTGGAGTAAAGCATTGCATGTTATTTTGTCCAGAACATAGCTGAAATTGTAGTCAATATCAAAAGTTTCTTTGAAATGAAATAGTTGAATTTAAAGTTTTAAAATAGGATTAGTGATAAAGGTTGGTGTTTTTTGCACAACCATATTAATGTTTTTGGATCACTTTGTCACTATTTAAAAATTTAACAGGGGAGGCAGGTGCAGGAGGGGTCATCTTTGACCCTAGAGGAAAAAAAGATACAATCCTTTGCTTGGGTCTTTGTTATAGCTTGAAATGACACCTCTCCGTCCGTGACGACACTTGCTTCCCTTGGTTGCATGACGACACTTCTTGAGATCAAGTTCAGTCACACAACAGGACACTTGTGGATGGAGGAGTCATTTGGGACACTAAAAATGGTTGAAATTACCTCATTCTTGACCCATTTGATGACTACAACGCTTGGGAACATTTTTCCAGACCAAACCATCTCCTGAAAATGAGCAAAAAAGCCTGTTTTTGGCCATTTTTTCACATGGACGCTGGTACATAGGCATGATAGTAGCGTATATACCCTACTCTGCTTCATTAAAGTAGCGCCCACCTCCACATGTACGCTAGTTTGTCTACTATAGAGTAGAGTACATTCCTGTACAAGTCAAAATCTCGAAATTTTGGGAAGTTAAGTTGGTTGGGGAACCTCCTACTCGGTTATAACTTCTTTTCCTCTCCTTTACTGACTATCTTGTGTCTCAGTTTTGATAAACCCTAGCACAGTTGATTAGAGGCTGGGATCCTTGGAGAACGGAAGCAGGAGACCTTGAATCTAGATTTCGTGAAGTGCCAAGCTTGAAGGAAGGTATAATATTATGTACTTGCTTTCATTCATTAATAAAGATCAGACGTTCTTCTCTTTCCAAATATGACCTATTAATGTGTCTTAGATTTGATTATAGTTTGCTTATAATCTGATGTCTTCTTCTATCATGAATATCAGTCTTATGTATGTAGTCAAATGTATTTGAGAAAGGTATCGAGTTGTTTTGCAGGTCTGGGCATTGCGACACTGGATAAGCATTGAAGAGCGAGGGAGGCAAAGCTAGGATCAACCTTATGAATAAGGTGCATACATCTCTAAACCCTAATCTCTTCACTTATTTGTTGTACTTGCAGAATGCTTGTAAGTCTATCTTTATCACCGTAAGTTGGTAGTTTCTCCCCTGAACTATAGGTGCATTTTCCTCACAACAGAATGGCGACTCCGCTGGGGAAAGCCTAACTGCTTAGGGGTATCCAAGGTCATTTGTTCAGTCTTGTTTGATGGTCTTTGTTCATTTTCTTGATTAGAATCAGTTAGTAGGCTCTGTTTGACCCTCCTTGGCTCTTACAGACCTTTCCCAGCCCTTGCAAACCCTTGTGGACCCAGGTGTGGGGGGGTTTAACCCCATTTTTTCAACTTTTCCAACCTATACGCTACTATTGTGCAACACAATAGCGTTTTCCCCTGTTTGGACGCTACTCTATAGCCATATAGTAACGTTTACCTTAAAAAATACTCTACTTTACCTACTCGACAGTAGCATACACAATTTGGGTTTGAAATTTTTGAGTTTTTGGGTTGTGGACCCAAATTTGGAGGGTTGTTACTGCATTTTTTGGGGTCCCTGATGACCCTAGGTCTGTGTTAAACCACTATAAGTGGTCTCCTATCCTTGTACTAATCCTATGTTCATGATTTGGACCTCTTTTGAGTTTTGGGCTTGTTTGGAAAGTTTTGGGGCTTGTGGACCCAAGTTGGGGGGTTGTGGACCAGTTTGGTGTTTTGTACCCTAATTTGAGTCTGACTGAACCTGCTTGCTCCATTTCCACTGGATTTGAAACCTACTGAGTCTTCTTGACCCTGTTTGTACCTATTTGAGTGAAATTTCTCTTTTAGATTGGTTTCTTATCCTCCCTTATGCTTTTAGTTTTCTTTTGTAGTGAAAGCTCAAGTGTTTTGGCTGTTGTTCAAGACCTTGTTTGCATTGTTTATGTGTAGACCTGACTTTACCAAACCATACTTCTTTGTAGGTCATTTGCTTTGTTTGGGTCTAAAAGTAGTTTTCGTACTCTTTTCCCAATGGTTGGCATGCTTACATTTTTAAGTATCTGAAAGTCATATTTGGTAGCTTTTACTGTTTCAATAAAGAAGACTTGAAAGTTTCTTTGCTTTGCTTTGATAGTAGGTTAGTTTCAGTTTTGTTTCTTACCTTTGGAAAGCATAAAGAATTTTGATTCATTTTCTGAATAGAGTACCTTACAAGTGGCTTAAAAGATTTTAGAGTGCTTTGCATAAAAAAGAACAAGTTTTCTTTTGCATACCTATTTGCTTGAGTAGCTGCATTCTTAGGTTTTGAGTTTAATTTTGTACATTTAGACTTTATTTTTACCCTTTTTGCATTCGAAAGATTAAAAATTGCATTTGCATATGCATTCTAGATCGTAATTTTAAGACTTGCATTGAAAAGAAAAGATTTTGTTTAGTGGTGAACATTTCATTTTTAGTACTCTATCTCTATTACAACCACTCTCACACACCCACTACCTTTTTGAGTAAGCAAGTAACCTTTAAAATGAACCCTAATAAAATGTACTAGTAACATTTTCTTTTCTAGGTTACACTACACCAACTAGTCTTGGTTAGGATCTTGGGTTTAAAATACCTTAAACCACCCAAGATCACACATCACGCAAAAATCGTAGTTTGACTAGCGCAGGTAAACCCACCTCATTCAAAGTTTGCATGGGATCTATGCAGTAGGTCTTGTGAGATCAAATTGTTGGGAATACACCTCCTACTTTCTGTTTCGAGCATATACTAGGATTGGATCACGTTTGGGGACTCTTTTGAGTTTCGGGCTCAGCTACCCTGCCCACGCCTTCTGATTCGACCAGAGACTGTTCCCCCATGAGTTTTCGGTGTGGTGGTATCCTTAGTATCTGACCATAGGTTCATACACAGGTGACGATGGAGCGTTATATCTGTTGTACCTAGGATAGACGTGGGAGGAAATCCCTTGCAGGTCTTTGGGAGGGCGGTTGGGTGATTCCAGCGCTTGCACCCTCATTCATTGTATTGTGGACCCTGGGTAACTGTTCTTCATCCTTCGTTGATCTGTTATGGGCCCCCATCATCCCAGACTCTTCTTCGGAAGGCATCTGTTTGCCTGGTTTGATTTACCTAGGACCTTTTTAGTGGTGTGCTCTTTGTGCTACTGGTCTTAGTTTGCCTTAGAGAACTTCTTGCTCATTTGAGCAGGAAAGTATGTCTAGCATTCCGGCGAGTGCCAATCAAGGTACCCCTATTCCAGGGGATCCTTGTGTTGTTCCATTCATTGGAAACATTGGTGCTCCCTTAATGGCTACTCTGAATCTTCCTGGATTCACTATTGGGCTACCGATTTGGTTGTTTTCCACTTCGAATGCCTTGCATGCTCCTGATGTTTCTTTTGTGAGCACCTCAAATCAAGAGCATCAGAACCTTGGGCCTTCTTTGCCAGTAAAATCTTCTCCTCCTCCTTCTAACTCATGTGGCGAAAGTAGCAATACTAGGAACCAGCAGTCTAAAAGGAATAGACGGGGGAAGAATAGGAAGAAGATGCCAAAACAAGGGGGCAACAACCTAGCCTCTGCAAGTCATGCTGGGGGCAAGCACCCTGCCTCTGCAAGTCATGCAAGGGGCACCTACCCAGCCTCTAGAGGTCATGCTGGGAGAAAAATTTTAGTCACTGAAAATCACACTGAAAGTTTGTCTTCAACCACTGTCAGTGATGTTGGGGACACATCATTGATCACTGCTAGTCATATTAATGACAAGTCACCAGTTCCTATGAGTCATACTGGAGACACCAGATCAACCACTGAAGGTCATGCTAAGGGAGTTGACATTGTCGACAAACCAAACAAACAGAAGCTTAAGTTCCCTTGCAAGTTTTGTGAGGGAGACCACCTTACTTACGTGTGCCCTGTACTTCCAGAAGTGCAAAAAGTGTGGTCCTTAGTTCAAAAGTCTGATGCTTCTGAGCAACTAGCCTCTGTGAGTCATGCTGGGGGTAAGCTGTCAGCCAATGCTAGTCATGCTGAGAGTACTGACGTTGTAAAGGAGTCTCAACCTATAGGACGGAAACCAAAGTTTCCTTGTAAACTTTGTAAGGGAGATCACCTTACTCACCGATGCCTTGCCATTCCAGAAGCACGAAGAGTGTGGTCCATGTCTGAAGGAACCTATGTTCCTGAGTTGTCTATAGATTCCCTACAGTCAGATCAACCTTTGGTTGATAAAGTGGTTGAACGAATGCAATCTTTGGTCGACCCCACTCTTCCTTCGGAGAGTGAAGTGATCGAATCGATGCAATCTTCGACCGATCCCATCAGTCTTGCAAAGATTGATGCACTTACTGTGAAAGTCTTCTGCATTACCAGTTTGGATGTTCCTGAAAAAGGGGGTGCTTCATTTGTGCCATGTGAACCCCTACCAAGCCCTAGGACAGTTTCCTTTGATTGGAATAGTCTAGCTGAGCCTCGTCTTCCTTCTTCAACACCTTTCCAGATAAAGGTTGATATTGGGAACCATACGGTTGACCGATGCATTGTTGATGAAGGAGCTTCTGTTAGTATCTTATCCGCTTATGCTTAGAGAGATTTGGGTTTCCCTAATGTTATTCCAGCTATTAATTGGCTGTTGACCTTCGATAGAAGACCTAGTGAACCGATCGGATTCCTCCGTCAGGCACTTGTTACTTTGGGTGGAAAAACAGTCTTAGTTGATTTTATTGTTTTAAAGGACCCTATGGACTTTGATATGATCCTCGGGCATGATTACGTTTATGTTATGCATGCTATGGTGTCTACGCTCTTTCGTGTGATGCATTTTCCTTATAACGAAAGCATCGTCACTATCGACCAGCTTGCATTCGTTGATCCTCCTTATTACCCAACTGTAGACCAGTCAGATCCCTCGTCATTAGGCACTACTATGTCACATGGAGCTTATGTGGCATATTGTTCCTTGAGTTCAATTGCTACTGAGAAGAAGTCTTTGAGTTCATGCTTACCTTCTCGGGACTTGGTCCCAACTTTTGACCAAGTGACACCTCCATCTGAATGTTTACATATGTGTTCTATCTAGGACGATATACTTCCTCCTGATGAAGTTTTCCTAGAGTCCATAATACAGTCTGCCATCCATTTGGATGTCGATCCAGTCGCAGTTATGTCCAGCCTCGGTTTGACCTTAAAGTATGATCTTCCTACTGTTGAGTCTTTAGACTCTCCTATAGATCCGCAAATCGGTGTTCCTGCTGAGTTTGATTCTGCTTCTAGAATTTTCAACTCCCGTGATGATGAACTTGTTTCTGCAGATTCCATAATGTCCTTCAACTTTGATCTTCATCCTAAAATCGATCTTGTTGATTGTAAGTCCTCGGGCTTGGGTACCGTAAAGTCTTCATTTGAAAACTCTGCCTTGTTTATGCCTGTTGTTGATGATAGTGAAGTTGAAAGTATTTCTACCATAGTGACTTGTATCAGGTCCTTCTTTACTTATGTTTTAGATATGATCTTGGTACTGATGTTTCTTAGAGACATGATTCTTAGTTGGATTTATACTTGCTTACTTGTCTTTTTCGACACCTTGTGCGACCATGTCAGGTTTATTCGGAACCTTGCATATAGGTTTAGGCTTCCCCGCTATTATGTTGCATTTAAACCTTTTGACGTCTGAATTCGCCATAGGGTCGAACCTGTTGGATATTGGTGTATTAGCCATCTCTTTATGCATTGTGCACCAGTCCGACAATAGAGCCTACCTAACATGGGTCACCCTAGTCAGCACCCTTATGCCATTTTGGTGCCCATGCTGAGTTTTTCTCATAGGCTCGGGAGCCTTTTTAGATTTACCATGACTTTGAGAAGAAGCCTCATATCTTTCTTTCTCATATATTTCTGGCCATCCCTGATAAGGCTCCCATCTTTGTGTTCAAGTTGCATATGCATCTGTTATGATCCCGCTTGCGCTAATGAGCTTGATGCCAGCTTCCACGCTTTTAGTTCGTTGTATAAGCCTCCACCTCTGATCTCATTTCCGCTAAGCCCTGTATCATTTTGCCTTCGCAGTTTGACACCTTTTACCTGGAGGAGACACACCTTGAGTGTCCTTATCTTGCTCATGTTCCTTGCATTAAGCATAGCTTTGTTCCATGCGCTTGGAGCTAGTTTCGCATGTCCCTGACACTCGTCTCCTCCCATTTCGAGCATTATTCTTTTACTTCGAGATCGTTAAAAACAATAAGTAGGTTTCGAGCATTCTTCCACCTTTACTTTGAGCTCGTTAAAAATAGTAAGTAGGTTTCGAGCATTCTTCCACCTTTACTTCGAGCTCGTTAAAAACAGTAAGTAGGTTTCGAGCATTCTTCCACCTTTACTTCGAGCTCGTTAAAAACAGTAAGTAGGTTTCGAGCATTCTTCCACCTTCACTTTGAGCTTGTTAAAAACATTAAGGAGGCTATTAGCATTTCTTTCATCTTCACTTCGAGCTCATTAAAAACACTAAGGAAGTTGTGAGCATTTTTCTGTATCTCCTTTGAGCTCGTTAAAAACAGTAAGGAGGTCATGAGTTTACTTTTTCGGACTCGTTAAACCTTTATGGAAAAAATCCCTATGGAGTTCTTTTAAGCCCTTTTCAGACTCCTTAAATAGGAAAAGTTTGCCGAGCATAGTTGTCTTTTCGGGCTCGTTAAAATAACTGAACTGACATCCACTTAGGTATAGAATTACCCCTTTTCCGGGCCTTGGTGGATAATTTACAGAAAAGGTATTCTCTAGGTATACTCTGGTATGCGCTAGAAGAGTTCTTCTTCCATTATTTTACACTTTTTCGGGGAAGGAGACTAACTTTATGAAAAAGGACCTTTGGAGTCGTCTTTAGGGTTTTCAGACTCTCGAAATGTGAAAACACCAAGTGAGCATTTACCTACTCGGGCTCGATGTGAAATCCACGAGATGGTTGATAGAGGACTGTTTAAGTTTTTCAACTCTATAAGCAAGAAAACACCAGCGAGCATTAACCTACTTGGGCTCTATATTAAAATCCACGAGTAGGTGTATAGAGGACTGTTTAAGTTTTTCAACTCTATAAGCAAGAAAACACCGCCGAGCATAGACCAATCCGGGCTCGATATAAAATCCACGGATAGGTGTATGGAGTTTTCTTCTAGGTTTTTCAGACTCTTTAAATATGAAAATACCATCGAGCATGCTTTAGTTCTTTGTCAAGCTCGTTAAAAAATGAAAAAGGAAAGGGAAGGGAAGAATGTTAAAATATATTTCAATATGATGGCAGCAAGTCAACTATTTCCTTGAACAAAGCCCCTGTTTTGAGTCTATCAAATAAGTTGGGTTCTAGTGTTGGCCTTGGGGTAAACCTGATCTCAGAGTTCTTACTCCTCCGCTTGGTTAGTCTTCCAATCATATGGAGAATCTGTTAATGTCTCCTACATCGCAGATTTGCATCGTGGTCTCTTTGTGTTAAACGCTGCCTAAGTCACTCTTGTGTTGTGCTCACTGTTCAAGGATATAACCTGTGTCGACCATTCTGCAGTTTCCTTGACCTCATGTGTCGGCCATTCCTTGGTGTCAGTATGTCTCATCATGTATTCAGTCCTACTCCAAATCAGCTCATACCTGTTGAGTGTCCTTCGTGTTGGATGATGGAGGATGCCTTAAGGCCTCCCTTCCAACGGACTTCTTCCCATCGAATTCAACTCATTGTGCTCTGGGAATGAAGTTTAGAGTTTCGGTTAGTACCTTGGGGATTGTAGTCATTAGTGGCAATTTCCCTCACTATTGGATATATGGGAATACATCAATGTCTCCTATCCGATGGATTCTTCAAGTGTTCGACGGCAAGACCATTTATTCGCACTTGCTTGAATGTACTAAGTACCTTGGGTTCCATTTTCATTATCGGTGGACACCCTCGTGTTTGTTAATGGTATACATCAATGACCGGTAATCAAACGATACCTCCCATGTTCGACATCAACTCATTTATTCGCATGGATAGGTTTGTACCTTGGGTTGTTTTTGGATGAAGACATTGGGATCCTCGATAGTATCACCTCATTTATGTTATCGTCCAAGTTGCGCAAGACTGAGCCACACTCTTTTTGGGATCTTGATGAGACATAGATCCAGCTTGTTCTCTATGGCTATGTTCTCCAGTTTTGACATAGATCCACCTTGTATTTATGTGGCTATGTTTACACTTATGTTCCTCATGGATCCACGCTTGTATTTTAGTGGCCATGATATATGTATCAGTATTTGGATCATTATTGTATCCTCTTGGAGGTCATGTTCCACCATTTGAACATGGACAGTTACCCCAAGGATAAGTTTGTCTGACATTGCCTTTGCTTTCAGGTACTTCATTTGAGCCTATGATTCTTGGTTTCTTCGTTCCTCCATGATTCAACTCTTTATTATTTATAATGTATTTCGGCCATCGTTTTTCGCACTCCCTCTGACCTCATACATTAGGCGGCATCTGTTATAGCTTGAAATGACACCTCTCCGTCCATGACGACACTTGCTTCCCTTGGTCGCATGATGACACTTCTTGAGATCAAGTTCAGTCACACAACATGACACTTGTGGATGGAGGAGTCATTTGGGACACTAAAAATGGTTGAAATTACCTCATTCTTGACCCATTTGATGATTACAACCCTTGGGAACATTTTTCCAGACCAAACTATCTCCTGAAAATGAGCAGAAAAGCCTGTTTTTGGCCATTTTTTCACATGGACGCTAGTACATAGGCACGATAGTAGTGTATATACCCTACTCTGCTTCATTAAAGTAGCGCCCACCTCCACATGTATGCTATTTTGTCTACTGTAGAGTAGAGTACATTCTTGTACAAGTCAAAATATCGAAATTTTGGGAAGTTAAGTTGGTTGGGGAACCTCCTACTCGGTTATAACTTCTTTTCCTCTCCTTTACTGACTATATAAGGAGGGTAGAAGGGCCATGTGAGGGGAACAAGCCTATAACAAAGTTATGCTGGAGGAATGGAGACCCTCATCGCCCTCTCTTGTGCCTCAGTTTCAATAAACCCTACCACAGTTGATTAGAGGCTGGGATCCTTGGAGAACAGAAGCAGGAGACCTTGAATCTAGGTTTTGTGAAGTGCCAAGCTTGAAGGAAGGTATAATCTTATGTACTTGCTTTCATTCATTAATAAAGATCAGACGTTCTTCTCTTTCCAAATATGACCTATTAATGTGTCTTAGATTTGATTACAGTTTGCTT
Organism: Larix kaempferi; assembly: GCA_027924585.1. Lineage (NCBI taxonomy): Eukaryota > Viridiplantae > Streptophyta > Pinopsida > Pinales > Pinaceae > Larix > Larix kaempferi. The sequence continues at coordinate 8,652,032 of BSBM01000602.1, forward strand.
ATAATCTGATGTCTTCTTCTATCATGAATATCAGTCTTATGTATGTAGTCAAATGTATTTGAGAAAGGTATCGAGTTGTTTTGCAGGTCTGGGCATTGCGACACTGGATAAGCATTAAAGAGCGAGGGAGGCAAAGCTAGGATCAACCTTCTGAATAAGGTGCATACATCTCTAAACCCTAATCTCTTCACTTATTTGTTGTACTTGCAGAATGCTTGTAAGTCTATCTTTATCACCGTAAGTTGTTAGTTTCTCCCCTGAACTATAGGTGCATTTTCCTTACAACAGTCTTGGTCAAGAGGACGAATAATCAAGCGGAGTGAGCATCCTTAATGCAAGGTATAGAAATGATGGCAGAATTAAACATTGGAACTTTCCAAGTCTTTGGACACTCTCATATTTTTATTCATAAGATGCAAAACATTTGCTCTGGCAAAGGGGTAGAGGTTGGGAGTCCAAAAGAGAATCACGACTTTTATTTATGATATATCTAAGGTCCAATTTTTCATGTTAAATGCCATAATAACAAGGATGCCGACGGACTAGCCAACATAGGGTTGAAGTTAAAGCAAGGTGAAATAAGGGTGAACAAATCTACCCCCATCATTAAGTGGATTTCATGTTTTCATTGCTAAGAAGTCGGGCCTTTCTCCCATGCATTGGGGAACCTTGGCCTCAAAATTCTCTTGGGGGGGTCCAAGCCAACCTGGCCTTCCATTTAAGAATATGGGATGGAAACGACTACCATGGCAAAGGGATGATGTTATGGAGGACAGGTGGTACACAGATTGGGAGGGTGGTTATGATCCTTTATTGCTCCTTCTAGGTCTTATTTCTATCCACCACACATGTTCAAATGAATTGCTATGGTTCCCACCTGAAAATATGGCACCTAGATATGGGAAATCCCTCGCCTGCCCTCAAGCCTATCATTATAGGAAGAGACGCGAAGCTTTTAAGCAACATGTATTTGGTCGGGAGGAGAATTAATGTTATTGTTTTAAATGGGCAAGAAGATTGTGAGTCTGTAGTTTGTAGCAGTTATTTGTTCGCTTCCATGGAGGTAAGCAGAATGGAGAGGGTGCTAGGAGAGTTAGTGGAGCTGAAAAATACAATGGTTGATTACAAGATGTTAAGATGTGTCTTTGAGGTTTCCATGATGGTTTTGGAGGAGAATAGGATAATGTTGGTTGATATCACTTGTATTGATTCCCGCATTGATGATATAGAGGGTAGCTCTTGGGTTCAGACTGGAGAGGTTGAGGACATCAGGCGTAGGCTGTCGGAAATGGAAAGGAACCAAACTGACATGCATGAAGAGATTCAAATTTCTATGGTCAATATGAAAAACAGATTTAAGGAGCAGTGCATGAATGCCAATGAAAGAAATGAGACTCGCTTCATTCATCTAAAGGAAATTCTCGATGAGGTCCAGGCTAACTTGGATGGGCTTTGCATAGGTATCAACGGTCCTTCGTGTAAGCAGGAGGCAACCTCTACGTTGGAAGAAGTATCCACTGTGCAGCTGGATGAAGCGGGAAAACAATCCCAGGAATGAATTGTGTAGCCCCTCCCTAAATATTTTGTAATGTTTTTTTGCCTTTGCTTATGTAGTCAGTTTGTTAGAATCTATAGTGTTAGAGGAAGTAGTATAGGATTCGGAAAGCATTGTAATTTTGCATATCCAAAAGAGAAAATAGTAGCAGGAAAACTCTTGGACATACCTTGTATAGCTATGATTATGGACTCTCCTATGATGGACTGAAGGCGTTTTGTACTTTTTGTTTATATATATAAACACAATTTCATGTTTCTGTTAAGAAAAACTATTTTTATTTTATTTTAAATTATAGATCATTGTTTAAAGTAGGCAAATTATAGATGACTCTTTAAAATAGGAAACATTAATGCTAAGAACAGACAAAAAAAAAATATAGCACGAGTACATATTTGGTTTTATATTTCATTTTATTCTCTAGATGGCACCCTTTTGGTCATTAATACACGTTGCAATATTGTTGAACCTCTTCATTTCTTGGCAGAAATAAAGAGAGAACATGATGGATGATATAATATATAATAACTTTTATATATTATGGAGAGAACAAAAATTAAAACAATCACCGCCTTAACCACCTCCACTTTACCTTGTAACCCTGTCTTCATGCATTTTCATTTCGACGGCCTGGTGGCATGAGAATCCATACCTGTCGCATCTAGATTTTTCCCTCAGTTTTTTTGGTGTGTGATTTTTTTCTTTTATTACAAGGATTTCTGCAAGAACATGGCTTCTTCTCTTCTCCTGTGAGGGTTGGCTAGGCTTGGATTCTCCTCGCCTAAATGCTTGCAACCTCTCTTTCCTTCTCGCATGAGGACTTTCTAGGTCATCCCATGACCTCCTATCTTCTCACGTGAGGGCTGGCCATGTCTCTCTCATGACCTCTTCTCTTCTCACACAAGGATTGGCCAGGTCTCTCATCACCTGCACGTGAAAACCTCTGCATCCTCGTTTCTTCTCGCATGAGAGTTGGCCAGATCTCTTCTCACCTGTGCAAGCGAACCCCGTGAGATATTCTCATTTAAGATTGAAGAGAAATTTGAGGGCGCAACCCTCCTTCCTTGGTGGCTAGGCTAAGTGAGGTAATTTCCTAGAGCTTCCATGGATGGGAATGATGGTAACTTTGGAGGATTTCGAGCAGACAAAAATGGAGACTGATAGGATGGTACCTTTGGAGGAGTTCAAACAAACGAATATGGGAACTGAGAGACATGCACCCTATTGAGTATAATGGCCTAGCAAGGAAAATGTGGAATTTGAGTAGCAAGCAGATGACAACCCTAGCGTGGGTTCAATTTATAGAGCATCTGAATTGAAGAGGTTATGGGAGCAAGGTGTTTCGTTTTAAAGGATTGATGGTACCTCAAGATCTTAACATAGAGGGAATATATGCATTTATTGAGTTCACAACCTTCAGTTTTGCTAAGGACCATATTGAAATCTCAAAATTTAAAGCAAGTTGATTTACTAAGGATTCTGGTTGGAGTCTTATCATCTCTCAAGCTTTACCCAAGAAACTCCTAGGTGCATACATTTGTAATACCCTCTAGTTTATCCCTTGGACATGTTATTATTATTTTGATGTTGTGACATTATGGCACGAGGTGTCGGGACTATGGTTTTCACATTATTATTATTATTTAATAAAATAAAATATTTGATATCGACCGATGCCACATAAAAGAGTATGAGGAACCATGATGTTATGAGCAAAGGGTTGTGGGAAAAGTGTTACCTTTGTTTTTGTGTCTATGTTAATGTTATACACCCTTCTTGTGGACTTGGTGGACCCTCTTGGCTATGTACTCTCACATGTTATGTTATTCCTTCGTTTCATTTATTCCGGGATTAATTTTTTATTAGTGTTAGACTCTCTCTCTCTCTCTCTCTCTCTCTCCCAATTCGAATTGCTCTTGAGGAATTCAATTTTTGTTTATGTTGGGGGGCTAGTCTCTCTCGAGATGGATTGTTCATGCTCTTGGTTCTTGTTTTGCCTTGGTACATGTGAATTCAGTTTTTCTACTCCTGGTATGAGATTTTGGTGGTTGATGCACCCATGTTGAGCCTGTGCCCAAGTTGAGTTACTTTGGAGTCATTGGTAATTGTCTTGGAACCGCCTCTGGAGATCCTGGATAGGAAGTGATGTGGAATCCATTGGATTTGAGGTTGGACTGTTATATAGCTAATTTTTTTTCCTAGAGCCACTAGAATTTCCTTGGAGTGGAATTCAAGGAGGACTTTCCATTGGGTTGTGGTTGGACTAATTTCTTGAAAACTTTCCACTGGAGATCCTGGATTGGAAGTGATGTGGAATCCACTTGCCAAAGGATTTGTGGTTGGAATTATGTTGTAGGGTTGTGGTTGAGTGTGCTCTTGCTTGTGGCATCATGGTTCTGTATTGGGGGTGACCATTGTAAAGTGAGACTTTGGCTTGCATTGTGTCTACGACTGGGTGGAACTTGGCATGGTCAATTTTGATTGCGTGTTTTGCAAGACAAGTGCTCTATTTCATGTCTGTTTCATTTCTTTTGGTTTAGATCTGATTTTTATATGGTTTCATATGAAATTTTTGAAAAAACGTATGAGCTAAATGTGGAAGAAATCTCTTAGGAATTTTAGTTAAATTGTGCTACTAGTTTTGGAGAAAGATTAAATATCTAGTTTTTGTAATTTGTGAGCAAGTTGTTCAAGTAAAATTTTATTTAGTACCTCTGCTACAAATCTGATATTTTTGTCCCTGTTATTTATATTATATGTATCTCGAATGTACATTAGCATTGGAAGGATCGAAAACACCTCTCTACTGTGTTTCTAGCCTTTATTCGAATACTATCTTACTAGTTGAGTTGTTTTATCTAGTTTTGAGACTTGGAATGAGAAGGGTTTGGGAAAATGCCTAAGTGAGATATTAAATCTCAAATATTATAACTACACTTTAAATGTATCAAGAAGTGTGTGGAATAATTCCTAGATATTCCTTGGATTTGCTTATTGAAATTCTAGTTTAATTTTTAATCGCTAGTTCCTTCGAAATAATTGTTTTTAGATGGATTTATGACAAGTGTTTGATGAAATGTATGCATGATATGTAATTTTGATAAGACTGAAAATACATGGTATTTAGAGTTGTAATGGCTTATGAATGATTCTACGAATAGTGTATACATTTATCTTACTTATTTCCTCAATTTCTAGTCAATTCAGAGAAGTAGATCTAGCTAGTTGGTGAATTAATAAGAGGACTATTTATGAGAATAAATAATTTTATAGTCATCTAACTGTATGTGACATTGTATATGCTTTCCATAAGCTACAACAATCATTACTTTCTTATTGTTTGCATTCGGAAACTAAGCTTCAATTCGGTGAAAATTGGTAACTAGTTCATAGATTTAAACCTATGTTTTGTAGTTTATGGAATGTGCAGCCATATGCTCTATTATTAACATTTTATTTGTGTTGTAGGTGGCTACTTTTTAGGTGTGATACTTTACTTATGAATGCTTGAGTTTTGATTTAGTCGATTTGATTCAATTCCTTGAGATAAATGCGAACTAGTTGAATTGGAATTTGGTTGGAAGAATTATCGTTTATGAGAAATGATCTAACCTGCAAATATAACTTATTTTGTTGTACACGCATGCTTAAATATGTGTATAATTTCTGTAGGTTCACTTTTTGGTTCATTGGCATGGTTGTGTGTCGAATTTGTGCAAGACTAGTTGTTTGTATTGAGCAACTAGTTAACTAGTTTTTGTGGAATCATTTTCGTAATTATTATGTTTAATTAACTGGAAAATGGTAATTAGGCCTAATTTACATGTTTTTAGGTGTTAATTAGCCATTGGTCTTGACAAAATAATGATTATATGATGAACAAGTGAAATTATGTTAAGTATCATCAATTGTGCACTAAGTGTTGTAACCAGAACACTATTTACTAGTTAATCAAGATTAAGTGAAAATGGTCTTCAGAGGTGGAAATTATTTCGTATTTTTCTTGGAATAGATATGTGATGTTGTTAAATATTGTTAGTAAGCTTTCCCGACCCTTGGATTAGTTGTTAGAATAGTTATTGAATTTATTGGAAATTAAAGGGATTTTATGGTAATTAAATCATGAAAAATGAAATTAAATATTTATTTGACTAATCTGTTGTGCTAAAATTATCTAATTATCCTTAGAGAGCTAATGATATGTCCCCGATACCCTTTGATAGTCACGGGGAACATTATAGATGGTATCAAAGCTTCGGTTCCAACTTTGCGGCTGTTGGGCCTATTATGAATTCACAACTCTGTTTATATGCAATTAGAATTTATAAATGTGCTATGTGAAAGAATTTTAACCTCTCTTATGTTAATGGAAGAATAAGAAACCTCAGTTTAGAGATCAGTTTGTTGTATGCTTTAGAAATAATTAATATTGCATATTTATTGTTCAATAGATTGATTGGTAAGTACTATGTGGTGCATATCTAATAATTGAGTAGATTGATTGGTTGATGCATGTTCACCTTGCATTGCCTCTTTTATTGTTCAGTGATTTGATTGGTTGATGCTTCTACATTGTCTCTTTTACTGCTAATTCAATTGTTAATATTGAAATGCTTATTGTGGTATGATTTATTTACTGGTACATTATGATTATTAATTGATAAGTACATAATTGTCATTATAATAGTATGTACTATGTACCATTATACTATTAATTTAATGCTAATTTATTAAGATGATATAGTTTTATTATTATTAAATATTAATATCATTTATTAAGTGGCATTATACCCTATATGGATTTTGGATTTTCTATTGATGGTATACTTTTATAGGCTTATTGCACCGACTGAAACGAGGTGCTCTACAACCTAGTATGGGGGAGATGTTGTAACGTTTGTTACTAACAAAATAATTAAAAAAATTCATGTCGGCTCATAAAATAAAAAATTATGGAAAGTGTTTAAAAAAAATCCATGTTCATTCATAAAATAAAATATTATGAAAAGTAATTAAAAATAGATGTTCGTTTATAAAATAAAAACTTAAAACTTAAACCTAGATCTATCAATCAAGAGAGATCAAATTTCTTGAGTTTAAATTTAAAAAAAGAAATACGCCTCAAGAAATTGGATCCCTCTCGGTGCTTGATAGATACAGGTTTAAGATGGATCTATGCGCATTTATGCCACTTAGATGGTGGTGGTTACATTGATGAGTAACTCCTTGTCTATTTATGGAGGAAATGAGCCACTTGTCTTTAATTGTTTATATTCTCTTTTATTTTATTTATGGGGATGTAACTCCTTGTCTATTTTTGGAGGAAATGGGCCACTTGTCTTTAATGGTTCATATTCTCTTAATTTTATTTGATTTATTTTATATGTGTAAGTAGCTAGTATAGTAGTGTATGATAATATTATTATATATATATGACATAAATTTAAATATGCATAACATAATATGTGATGTAAGATACATGACGGGTAATGATATTGAATATAGCATAATATAAATGTTATATATAGTATATATAATATATAATTATATATATATATATCGTAATATGTATTTTAAAATATGCAATAATTATTAGTATTACGTGTATATGGTATTGTTTATATACTATATGCATAGATGTGAACATATGTAATGAACTAAGTGTAGAATATTGTTACACCTAAATCTTGCTACCCTGAGACTCAGTGTGTACATCCTTGAAGTTTCCCATGACTGGAGGGCTTAGCTGACCTACTTTTCAAGGTCGTCGCAGTTCACCCTTGTGCAACCTGCGATGTCGCAGGTTGTCCTAATGCAGCCTGCGACGATGTCAGTTAGTTGGATAAAAGAGCATCTTCGAGCCCATTCTCGAAGGAGAGTGAGGTGGATCCCTATCCATAACCTATAGGGGAACTGGCATTCGGTTCCCTAGCCCTTGGATGAGATCCCCTATCTCTCTCCTACCATATCTCAACCTATCCTATCCTCCTAGTCCTATATAAGTGAAGCTCATTCTCATTCCAAGGGGAGGAAGTCTATGGTATCTACATGGTGGTCAAATTGGCTTAGGAGAGATATCTACTCTTCCCTTGAGAGATCCATCATCCCTTTGGAGGCTTTGGCATTGGATTGGTTGGAGAAGGATTACTACGTTAAGTCATTGGTTGTAATCACTTCCTTCTATGTACTTTCCCTTTTATACAGTAATATAAATGCTTTCCACCAAATCTCATTGCATTGATGATGTTTTGTGTAGTTTGCCTACTTAACTGCTTACTTAGATCTATTATTGTTTAGGTGCATTTTACTACTTGTTTTGTTTCTGTGTTGTCTTGACAGGTTTTGCAGTTGAGATCTGAAGACCATCAAGCTTGGAGCAAACATCAAGGAGAAAGGATCAACGATCTGAAAGGTAAAGCATCTATCTACTTGATCTCTAATTAGATTTAGGAAAGTATTCTATGTTCTGTCCTATTTGTTCTAGACTTATGTTGAGCTAGGGAGATCAGGCCTTGAGTCCGCTCTTGGTAGATTGTACGTCAAACAAATATTGGAAGTGTTTGGAACTATTTGGAAGTATTTGGAAGTGTTTGGAAGTATTTGAAAGTTTTTGGAAGTATTGGGAAGTATAGTGTGACCATACGTATTATGTCAGTATATATGTTATAATGTGTATCTAATATCATATTATTAGATTACATAATTATACTGTTGTAATTATATGGATATTATGGTATAACATAATAATTATATGGATGTATAAAATATGGGATATATAGGTTATATGACTAATAAGTTGTGTATATGATTAATAATAATATGATATTGAAGACTTATAATATGTATGTAGACAAATGGGCGTATGTATAGAAATAATACATAGTAATAGTAAGTATGGTGTATGGTATGAGTGTATGATGGTGTGTTGTATAACTAGTAATTATTTTATTGTAAATTATTAGAAGATTTTGGTGGTAGGATGTTTGGTTGTTTGAGGTGACTATGTATTTACTTTGGTTGATAGTATAAGTAGTGTGTCACGTGTAAATAATTAGTAACATAATGTATGGTTAGTATATGTGTATTAGATGGGATTGATGTCAATGTATAACATTGCTATTGATAGAGTATGTATGTAGGCAAGATGTATGATTGTGTATGTGTTGAATGTTTACATAAGTGCAGCATTAGTAATATTTATGTGATGTTGTTGATTGTATACATGTATTATTAATGTATGGATATTATATATATATTTTCATGTGCTAATAATTATATATAATGTTATGATAAATAGTTATTTGATATGATTGTTGTGGACGATGTATGTTATTTGACACTATTGGTTGTTATTGATTGACATTGGCTGATCAATGGTTGATACATGTATGGTATTGTCATTATTGTATGTATGGCTATTATTGGTTGTTCTTGGTTATTATGGTTGTTGTGTGTATGATTGATGAATGATGGTTGATGTTGAGTGGATGATGTATGGATGATATTGTTATTCATATGGTTTCTATTGGTTTTTATTTGGCGTCATTGGTTGATATTGGTATGATTAATGTGCTTGGGTGATGCTAATGAGGAACGAATCGATGCTTATCAAATGTGGGGTATATGTGATTATTAAAAATTAATGTAGTTTGATTAATGTATTCTGATTGATGTACCCTGATTTGATCGATGTATTCTGATTGATGTATATTGGTATGATTAATGTGCTTGGGTGATGCTAATGAGGAACGAATCGATGCTTATCAAATGTGGGGTATATGTGATTATTAAAAATTAATGTAGTTTGATTAATGTATTCTGATTGATGTACCCTGATTTGATTGATGTATTCTGATTGATGTATCTTGGTTTGATTGATGTATTATGAATTGATGTATTATGGACTGGTCCCTGTATGAATGATATTGGTTGATACTAATTGTTATTAGTGGTTGTATAATGGCTTTTTGGATGTTCTCTAAAAAATAATTATGCTTTGTGTGGAGATAAAACGTAGTATGTTTAACTACTAGTGTTATGGTCTTTTTTTTGGTTTCTCACTTAGATTGGAATTGTCGCATATAAGTTTGCTTACCTGTTACATTAAGTGCATAAAATTTTCAGGTGATCTTTGCAATCTTTGCTAGAAAAATATCTTTTTGATCTCTATCTTTGTGATCTTTGTTGAAAGGTATTTTGGTGGTATCTTGGTGACATTTCATGTGTAGGTATCCTGGTAATATCCTGATGGTATTTCATATATATTGTTGAAAAGTATGTACTAACCGTGTGATTGATTAAAGCATGATTCAGGTACCTTTGTTGAATATGTACTTCATGCATCCTTACATATCCAATATTAATACAAGTATCCTTCTTAGAAAAATATCCTTGTGATATTTGCTGAAAGTATCTTGTTAGGGTATTCTTGTGGTATATCAAATACCTTTGTTGAAAGGCAGCTTTGTAAAGTATCATGGTAAATCTTATGCATCCTTGTAGGGAAAGTATTTGGGTGATAAATCATGTAAAAGCATCTTGGTAATGCATCTCATGTGATTAACTGATTGGAATGAATTTCATATATCTTAGATGCATTTCATGCATCTTGTTGATATAGCATATGCATGATGTATCTGTAGGTAAAGTATATGCATTTCATGTGATTGATTGATTGGAATGCATTTCATGAAGAAATAGTACACACTTGATGCACTTCATGAGATTGAATGGTATACTTGATGCCCTTCATGAAATTGATTGATACACCTGATGCATTTCATATGATTGTATTGATTAGAATAAGATTTAGGTAGATGCATTTCAAGTATTTTGTTGAGGAAGTATCTATATCTCATGTACCTTGTATATACTAATGTATTTCGTGTGATTTATTTCATGTATCATGTATCTCGAAAATGTATTTTATGTATCTAGATGAACAATATATATACATGTTTGTTGTTGATCGTGTGTTTGTTGGAACGTAAAAGGTATCTTTGTAGAAGAATATCTTTATATCATGTATCACATATTATATACCTGATGTTAATCATATGAGTGATTGAAATATGGTTTTCAGGTGCATGTATCTTTGTTGAAGATTTGAAGGCCTTGTAAAGAGGATTGAAGACCCTGTGTTGGGGATTGAAGATCGACCCTTGCTTCCTTGAGTCCACTCTACTAGTCTCGGTTCTCCCATGGGAAATGGAGACAAACATGAAAGTAGGTGGTAGTGGGAAGTATTGTGGTTAGAAAGATGTTATATTTCTGAGGCATGTATGGGCATGTCTCCTATCCTTTCGTAAAGGCATGTATGTAATATGCATCGAGGAGGATGCATGGTTTAAGGGGAGGGGGATGTAATACCCTCTGGTTTAGCCCTTGGACATGTTATTATTATTTTGATGTTGTGACATTATGGCACGAGGTGTCGAGACTATGGTTTTCACATTATTATTATTAATTAATAAAATAAAATAACTAATATCGACCGATGCCACATAAAAGAGTATGAGGAACCATGATGTTACGAGCAAGGGGTTGTGGGAAAAGTGTTATCTTTGTGGTTGTGTCTATGTTGATGCTATGCACCCTTCTTGTGGACTTGGTGGACCCTCTTTATTGTGTACCCTCACGTGTTTTTTTTTTCCCAAGAAAAAAGCGTAATTTTATTCATCAGAGGTGAAAAATTACATTCTGTATATGCGTATAGCATGCGTTCATCCATTGCAGGACGTTACATTAGTAGAAAAAAAGTTTCAGTTTTGCAGTCCAAAGAGTTTCTTCAAAAAACCAATATATGGCCAAATAGTTACAGTATAAGACCTACATATCAAAATATGGCATAAGAACCAAAATAAAAAAACAGTTGGATCCCCGATCCTCCTGTTTTCCAAAAAAGGACCATAATCTAAAGAGTATGAAAGGGCACAGCCTTTCTAGAGTATCCAAAAAAATAAGAAACCCTCCATAGTATATAGTGCCATCAACAGAAAAAACTGTACCGGCAGCTAATCCTGTAAAACTGTGTCCATAAAGGGTCGATGATCTTCTCCCGCTGCTTCGGCGACCAGAAAGCAATTCACAGATATCCAAAAAATCCCAAATCCACTTCTATTCTCTCCTCGTCCCGGCTCGGCTCTGCTCCGGGTCGGCTCTCCTCTGCCCTGCACGGCTCTGCCTCCGCTCGGCTCTGTCCCCACTCGGCTCAGCCCCTTCTCCATCCACGGTCAAGAAGATCTTGAAAATCGTCCACTCAAAGCCTGTTCAGATCGTTCTGGACATCCTCGTGCACTGCATTGAAACATAAACTTGAGACGCCCATAACGGCTCTGCAATTGCCAACATTAGCCGTGTAAAGCATCCGATCATGGGTATAATCCGACCGCACAGACCGCGCCTATCGGCTTTTCTGTGTGCTGGAAAAACCCGTCTCCGTCTCATGGACTGATCTTCTAATCGCGCCAAGAATGGGCAACGCTGGAGAGGGGTCGATTTGTAGTAACATACAACCCGTGTATATAAAAACAGAGACAGGCCTTCTGTTCTCCATTACAAAAGCCAAAGCTAGCTGTGCTGTGTACCCATTCATGTGGGCATCAAGATCTTGATCAAGAATAAGAACTTGAACTTCTTGATGTGGCGGTGGACGATGACGCAGAAACAGCAGCAGCAACAGATGAAGAAGAAGAAGAGAACCGATTTGGAGCAGATCGGATGCATCCGCGTGAAGGTTTGTATAGATCCGCCCTTTCCTTCGTAGCAGATCTGCCCCGCCGCCGCTCTGCACGAGCTATTCTTGATCGCGCCTATCCAATGAAGGCTCAGGGTCGACGATTCAAGAACAAGATAGCAGCCCGTTGTTGAGGAGATCTGGATACGCGACACCCTGTTAATGAGCAGTGGATATGGGGCATCTCCGGGAGCGCCACCACAGAGGGAGAAACGCCGCCGCCTCCACTGATGCAGGACCGCTAAGACCAGGAACCTAGAGGGGAAAAAGGGTTGGCAGCCATGGAAGGAACCATGGCCGCCGAGATCTTCAAGTCGACCCTCTTACTAGTTGCAGAGCGCCCGTCTGTAATTCCTCCGTACCCTCACGTGTTATCTTACTCATTGGTTTCATTTATTTCAGGATTAATTTTTTTATTAGTGTTAGAGTCTCTCTCTCTCTCTCTCTCTCTCTCTATCACCTAGTGTGCCCTCTTGAGTTGGGATAATGTGTCTCTTGGTGTATCCTCATGATGTGTAACTCATGTTTTCTTTTTTTGGAATGTAACTCATCCCTTATGTCTTTCTCTCCCCCAATTCGAATTGCTCTTGAGGAATTCGATTTTTGCTTGCGTTGGGGGGGCTAGTCTCTCTCGGGATGGATTGTTCATGCTCTTGGCTCTTGTTTTTCCTTGGTACCCGTGAATTCGATTTTTCTACTCCTGGTATGAGATTTTGCTGGTTGATGTGCCATTTCTAAGCATGTTCCCAAGCTAAGTTATTCTGGACCCACTGGTAATTGTCCTGGAATTACCACTGGATATCTTGGATTGGAAGTGATGTGGGATCCACTTGCCATTGGATTTGAGGTTGGACTATTATATACCTGAAGTTTTTGTCTTGGATCCACTGGAATTTCCCTGGAGTGGAAGTCGAGGAGGACTTTCCATTGGGTTGTGGTTGGACTAATTCCTGAAAACGTTGTCCTGGTATTGCCACTAGAGATCCTGGATTGGACGCGATGTGGAATTCCCTTGCTAATGGATTTGTGGTTGGACTTATGTTGTAGGGTTGTGGTTGAGTGCGCTCTTTCTTGTGGCACCATGGTTTCAGATCGAGGTTGACCATTGCAAAGTGAGACTTTGGCTTGCATTGTGTCTACGGTTAGGTGGAACGTGGCACAATTAATTTCAGTTGCATGTTTTGCAAGATAAGTGCTATATTTCATGTCTATTTCGTTTCTTTGGGTTCTTATATGATTTTTATATGGTTTCATATCAAAATTTTGACAAAATGTATGAGCTAAATGTGGAAGAAATCTCTCAGGAATTTTAGTTAAACTGTGCTACTAGTTTTGGAGAAAGATTAGATGGCTAGTTTTTGTAATTTGTGAGCAAGTTGTTCAAGTAAACGTTTATTTAGTACCTCTACTACAAATATGATATTTTTGTCTCTGTTATTTATATTATATGTATCTCAAATGTACAGTAAAATTGGAAGGATAAAAAACACCTTTCTACAGTGTTTATCTCTTTTATTCGAATACTAGCTTACTGGTTGAGTTGTTTTATCTAGTTTCGAGACTTGGCATGAGAAGTGTTTGTGAAAATGATCGAGTGAGATATTCAATCTAAGATATGATAATTACACTTTAAATGTATGAAGGAGTGTGTGGAATATGTTAGTTTTTCATTATTTAATTCAATATGAACTAGGATCTTAACTGAGAGAACAACATATACAACATATCAAACACAAGAGACAAGAGACACAAAGCATTTCACCGGAGAAAACCAAGAAGGTGAAAAACCCCACAACTTCCTCAGAGATAGAATAAGCACCAATACAAAGATCACCAAGATGAAACCCCAAGAGATAGATGTCTTCAACACCTACTCCTCCTCCACTTGTGCGCACTCCTCTTTCTCAACTATGCGAGTTGGATGACTGAGTGAATGAGCAAATAGAGTTGTGCAACCACTCTATTTATACTTTAACTTGACCTACCTTTTACCCTAACTGGGCCGACCCCTTAGTGGAGTCTAATAACCCTTCCACTTAACTCATATAGGGCAGACCCCACTAAGGTGGTCTAATAACCCATCAAATATAAGTTACGACACTTGCAAATACAAATGACGACACTTCCAATCGGAGGAATAATACATCTCCATTGGGGATACAATAAAGTACAAACGTAATACATATAATATACAAGTGAATATATTTCGAAGTTACAAATACATCAACACTCCCTCTTAACTAGGAAAGTATTCTCTTGACACCGGTCATCAATACATATAGGCACAAGTCTTCAATACTGGAGCTGGATCATCGTCACTGGATCACTGGAGGATCATCGTCACTCTTGCTGTACTCGTCATCTCGATCACTGGTGATATCTCTCAATTCTTCTCATCATAGGAAGTTCTACAGAGCCAACCCTTTTTCATGTTGGATGTAGGCCTAGCCTCCATGTAGGTCTTCATCATCTCTGCGAGTGGCCATTCGGTGGAATCTCAGGACTGATTATGTGCATCTTGCAAAACCTCAAAAGAGCATCCCAGGATTGATTACGTGCTAAGCACAACCTGCAAGATCTCCTAGGGAGCTATTATATGCAAGCAGGAAAAACCTTGAAAGAGCATCCCAGGATTGATTACGTGCTAAGCACAACCTGCAAGATCTCCCAGGGCGCTATTATATGCCACGGACAAAACCTCGAAAGAGCATCCCAGGACTGATTACGTGCTAAGCACAACCTGCAAGATCTCCCAGGGAGCTATTATATGTCACCTCCAAGCAAAACCTCGAAAGAGCATCTACCAGATCTCCCAGGGAGCTATTATATGCCATAGGCAAAACCTCGAAAGATCATCTGCAAGATCTCCTAGGGAACTATTACATGCTATTGCACAACCTAACAAGATATCCACGGTCACGGCCTCGGAGCATCACCCGAATGCTCATCATCATACGGAACATCATACGGATGTTCATGATCATACAGATCATCATCACATGGAGCATCATACGGATGTTCGTCACACAACACTTACATCCACAACCATGGGAAGGACTCGCCCACCACCATGCCTGGAAGGGCTCCTACATCTGTGTCCCATCACTTCCTCTTGGAAGTATCTTCGATTTGAAGAACACCAAGCCTTTCTCTGAAGTACTCGAACTCCACCTTGTCTAGTGGCTTGGTCAACACATCTGCAATCTGCTCATCCGTCACAACATACAGGAGCTTCACTGCTCCTCTCTGCACCATATCCCTGATATAGTGATACTTGATCTCGATAAGCTTCGACTTGTCATGGAACACTGGGTTCTTGGACAACTTCACACAACTCTAGTTGTCACAGAAGATACAAGTAGCATCCAACTGGAGATCAAATAAATCAGACAGTAGCTTGCTAAGCCATACTGCCTCACAACTGGCCGAACAAGTTGCGACATACTCTGCTTCAATTGTACTTAGTGCTACGCAGGATTGCTTCCTGCTAAACTAAGAGATCACCCCAGATCCCATACTGAAGCAGGACCCCGAGGTGCTCTTCCTATCTGCAGCATTGCCTGCCCAATATGAATCAACATAACCCTCCAAGTTAATCTTTTGATTCACATCATACTTGAGCCCATAATCAATCGTACCCTTCAGGTACCTCAGAATATGCTTTACAACAATCAAGTGAACATGTCTAGGATCCGTTAGGAACAGACTCAATGTGATCACAGCAAAGCAAATATCTGGTCTCATGTTCGTCAAGTACATCAAGGACCCAATCACCTGACGATACATCGTGGCATCAATTGACTGTAATGAAGCATCACTCAATAGCTTCAGGTTCGATGCCATAGGTGTGGCCATGGCCTTACAGTCCATCATCCCGAAACGCTTCAGGATCTCTACTGCATACTTCCCTTGTCCAAGGAAGATTCCATCTGCACTCTACCACACCTCCATGCCTAGAAAGTAATGCATCATACCCAAGTCCTTCATCTTGAACTCAGAAGCAAGCTTCCTCTTCGTATCAACAATCAACCCATTCTCACCTGTCGCAAACAGGTCATCCACATACAGTAGGAGTATCACTGGATTTCCTTCCTCAACCTTGTAGTAAAGGTTGGAATCCGCTTTACTCTTGGTAAAACCCAAACTAGTCAGGAAGCTATCTATCCTGTCGTGCCATGTCATGGGTGCTTGTTTCAAATCGTACAAGGCTTTCTTCAATTTGCACACATTTGACTCCCTGTCATGTGTCTCAAAACCGAGTGGATGCTCCACATACACTTCCTCTTCGACTACACCATTCAAGAAAGCTGTCTTGACATCCATCTGGTGTATCTTCCACTTCATCATTGCATCCAGAGCAAGTACTATTCTGATGGAAGTGTATCTGGCTACAAGTGCAAAAGTTTCTTCATAATCTATCCCTTCTTTCTGGGAGAAGCCACAAGCCACAAACCTTGCCTTGTATTTCTCTATGCTACCATTTGCAACATGCTTGATCTTGCATATCCATTTGGAAGTCACAACAGACTTCCCTACTGGTCTCGGGACCACATCCCAGACATCATTCTTCATGATCGACTGGTACTCCTCGATCATGGCATCCTTCCATTACTGCATCCCGGATCCTGGGAAGTTCAGATTCTTCAATATCTCCAATAGGTAATTTTCTTGAACTTCGTTGCTGGAACAAATGTCGTTGTCCTTCTTTTGTAGGTGATTGTACACGATCTTTCCTACAAGTCAAATTCAATTGCATGATTAGAAACATCTCATAGTTTTCATAACAAAATCTTACACATAAGGACATATGTCATACAGTCATGCAATTATCTTAGCCAATGCTTCAATACAACATTCATCCATATCCCGTATTCATACGATAACTTTCTAGATGCCTTCCATCTCTACCAGAACATTGTTAAGAGTGTGCACTACTCCAACATGTCAGCAAAGAGGTTTCATTCTAGATAAGTAGAAATGGAATGTTGTACAGTACCATAGGCCACTTACCAATTACTTGCATATTAGTAGTATCTTGTTCATTAATGCAACTTTTCTAAAATGCTAAATCTAGGAACATAAGTATGTACATGACTGAACAATATCATTTAAGTAATCATATATACAGGAAATAACAATTCAAATACTTATCTTTGTTTGGTTGTTGGGTGGACTCCCTCTCAATCTTTGCTTCCTTGCAGGAACTACTCGATTCTCTGATAGTGTGCACCTTAACCAATGCTGAAAATGGATGAGAGATTCTTCATAGATTATTTGTCTTCCGGAGTCCAACTCTGTAGTAGCTTCTTCTTCATTACAATACATATTCTTCATCACTTGAAGAATCTTCATTGTCTTCTCTGGTTCTCTTCCTTGGAGGTTCATCATCCTCTACAGTGTGAACATGATGTCTTTTCTTGTTGTTCTTCTTCTTGTGGGAGCTGCTTTTGTTCCTGGGACAATCTCTGGAATAGTGTCCCTTCTCATCACAAGTATAACATCGAAAGTGAGAAGGATCTTTCTTGGATCCTCCAAGGTTCTCCCTCTGATTCTGGAAGTGGTGTTTACCCTTCTTGTGATGAGGATGCTCCCTCTTGTTGTTATTCTTCTTGGTGTGTGCTGTGAGAGCCTGGTCTTCGTTATCCATCTTTTCTTCTCGAGCTACAAGTCTAGTTTCTTCTTGTGAGCATTCCTCCCATAGTCTACTTGGAAGAAATCAATTTCTTTCTTGCACAAATTCCTTGGATGAAGGAGTTCCATGACCTAGGTAGGCCATTCAAAGTGGTCATCACAATTTCTCCATTCTCCACCACTTCATTCACAGCTTAAATTTGTTCTTTGATTTGAGAGACCCTAGTAAAGTAGGATTGGATGGTCTCTCCATTCTGGATCTTCATACTCTTCTTATGTAAGGCCTTAGCCTCATCTCCTTCTGAAACTGGAACCTCTTCACTTATGTAGGTGTCCAATTCATTCTCTTCTAGGATTAACCCAATCCGATACTTCCATGCTCGGAAGTTATCAGCCCCTTCAAGCTTATCCTCAAGCTTGGTGTGGTGAGACATCTTAATGAGAAACTCAAATGGAAATAAAGGATTTAGGTCTTACCACTTGATTTGCTGAATCTAGATTTGGAGCTGGCTAGGGTTTGACAGAGAAACCCTAAAAATCCAAACTTGGAATTTCGAACTTCTGTCTGGACAAGGAGATGCAATTGACTGAGGCGAGCAAGATGGTGTGCTCAGATTTTGAAAACTCCAAAAATTGACCCTCCAAAAATGACCTATGAATTTCAGATATGCAACTTTTGTCAAATTCTGGTTTTTCTGGTCCAAAAACCGAACTAGGGTTTGATAGATCCCGGGGTTCTACCAACCAAAAACTTCGATCTTGTTCTCTAAATTTCGATTTTGCTGAGGAGAGCAATCCTATGCTAAGATCAATCCAAAATTCCACTTCTTTCAATAGCCCTAATTTCTCGCAGCAGTGACAAGCCAAAAATGAAAATGCTCAGAATCCAATTTTGTTTTGACAGAAATATATGCCATATTGTTTCTGGTGCATCTCTGAAATTTCGGATCCTCAGGGTCTGAAAATTCGACCTGTGGTATATTGACCTGTCATCTTTCCAACCCCATAGATCTTCTCTCCAATGGATTCTCCATGAGAGAGATATGCTAAGTGTCGCAACATGACCTGTTTATGGGATGAAACAACATAGTGAACTTGTACGGAGTTCCACGTGTCACTGCTTCAACTTCGGCCTCTGAAAATCAGACCTGTGAAACTACAGTCCGTGCCCTAACTGCCACTTTTTACGAAATTCCATTTGGAGCTTCCTATCCCGAGATATGACCTTTGTGCCTAGGTCACTGATCCGGATTTTATGAGCAGAACGAAATGAATACAGATTATTACAAGATGCTTAACACAAAATAACAGAGTACAGTAAAACTGGTTTTCTATTCAATAAGGAAATAAGCTAAAACTGTAAAATGCAACAGAAAACAAGCTTGCTGGAATGGTGGCGGCTTATCTCTGAGAAGAGATGTGACGGCTACGCTCATTTGGAACAAGATCGTTACAATGAGGCTCTCAAGTCCTTTTACAATAAATAGGAATGTCAAAAACCCTAGACATCGAAAAACCTAACCCTAGGAGACGAAGCACCAAAAGTCATGTGGGCCCCATTTGGGTAAGTTAGTACATCAACTTCCCGGGGTCGTAACTTTTGCATGCAATCTTCGTTTGGGGCGCACGATAGCTCGTTGGAAAGATTTATTCGAGGACTACATCAATCTTCGTTTAGGGCCTCAAAACAACTCCAGAAGTTCAGGACCCGAAAAACTGCTAAAAATAGTAAATTACCAAAATTGCTAGAAGACTGTTTTGAGCCAGTTGGAAGAGGTGGGACGCCACCAATATCCACCTGGATCAATCACCTGTTTAGGGCTGCATTCTAGAAGAGGCAGAAACCCTACTTGTACGAATCATATCTCTCAAAGTAAAACGAATCTAAGGCTAAAATTTTTACACAGGGTACATCTGTGTCTCATATCCGTTCTGTAAAAAATTCAGATCCTGAACCTTTGCCAAAACTGATTTATAGCGAATGTTCCACAATGACTAGTTTTTACTATACCAAGCCCTAGCTTCCAATTTGTCGCAAGTGCAACAAGTGTCATAAAATGCCATACAATGCCTTCCTTCAGGCTAGCTCTGA
The DNA here is from genome assembly GCA_027924585.1 of Larix kaempferi. NCBI lineage: Eukaryota > Viridiplantae > Streptophyta > Pinopsida > Pinales > Pinaceae > Larix > Larix kaempferi. The sequence continues at coordinate 8,672,045 of BSBM01000602.1, forward strand.
TACCATGTTAGTTTTTCATCATTTAATTCAATATGATCTAGGATCTTAACTGAGAGAACAACATATACAACATATCAAACACAAGAGACAAGAGACACAAAGCATTTCACCATGGAAAACCTAGAAGGTGAAAAACCCCGCAACTTCCTTAGAGATAGAATAAGCACCAATACAAATATCACCAAGATGAAACCCCACTATATATATATGTCTTCAGCAGCTACTCCTCCTCCACTTGTGCGCACTCCTCTTTCTCAACTATGCGAGTTGGATGAGTGAGTGAATGAGCAAATAGAGTGGTGCAACCACTCTATTTATACTTTAACTTGACCTGCCTTTTACCCTAACTGGGCCGACCCCTTAGTGGAGTCTAATAACCCTTCCACTTAACTCATACAGGGACGACCCCACTAAGGTGGTCTAATAACCCATCAAATATAAGTTACGACACTTACAATATAACTTGCGACACTTGCAAATACAAATGATGACACTTCCAATCGAAGGAATAATACATCCCCATTGGGGATACAATAAAGTACAAATGCAATACATATAATATACAAGTGAACATGTTCTGAAGTTACAAATACATCAATAGAATATTTCCTATATAATCCTTGGATTTGCTTATTGAAATTCTAATTAATTTTCAGTCGCTAGTTCCTTCAAAAGAATTGTTTTTAAATGGATTTAATACTTTACTTGAGAAGCGTTTGATGAAATGTCTACATGAGATGTAATTTTTATAAGACTGACAATACATGGTATTTATAGTTGGAATGGCTTATGAATGATTCTACGAATAGTCTATACATTTATCTTACTTATTTCCTCAATTTCTAGTCAATTCAAAGAAGCAGATCTAGCTAGTTGGTGAATTCATAAGAGGATTGTTTATGAGAAGAAAGCTATAGACATTTAACTATTAGTGACCTTGGCTACACTGTTCATGAGCTACAATAATCTATAATTTCTTGTTGTTTGCATTCAGAAACTAGCTTCAATTCGGTGAAAATTGGTAAGTAGTTCGTAAATTTAAACCTATGTTTCGTAATTTATGGAATGTGCAGTGATATGATCTGTTCAATATTTTATTTGTGCTGTAGGTGGATACTTTTCAGGTGTGATCCTTTAATTATGAATTCTTGAGTTTTGATTCAGTCGATTTGATTCAATACCTTGCGATAAATGTTAACTACTTGAATTGGAATTTGGTTAGAAGAATCACTGTTTATGTGAAAGGATTTGACCTGAAAATATAAATTTATTTTGTTGCACGTGCATGCTTAAATATGTGTATAATGGCTTTAGGTTCACTTTTTGGTTCATTGGCATGGTTGCATGTCGAATTTGTGCAAGACTAATTGTTTGTATTGAGCAACTAGTTAACTAGTTTTTGTGCAATCATTTTCGTAATCATTATGTTTAATTAACTGGAAAATGGTAATTAGGCCTTATTTACATGTTATTAGGTGTTAATTATCCTTTGGTATTTATAAATAATGATTATATGATGAACAAGTGAAATTATGTTAAGTATCATCAATTGTGCACTAAGTGTTGTAACCATAACATTATTTACTAGTTAATCATGATTAAGTGAAAATGGCCTTCAAAGGTGGAAATTAATTCTGATTTGGCTTGGAATGGATATGAGATGTTGTTAATTAGTGTTAGTAAGCTTTCCCATCCCTTGGATCAGTTGTTGGAATAGTTATTGAATTTATTTTATTTTATTGGAAATTAAAGGGATTTTGTCGTAATTAAATCATGAAAAATGAAATTAAATATTTATTTGACTAATCTGTTGTGCTAAAATTATCTAATTAGCCTTATATAGCTAATGATATGTCTCTTAGACCCTTTTATAGCCTCGGGGAACATTACAACATTTTATATCATTGTGCTCCCCTTTTCATTAACCTCCAAGGTAATTTTCTGGTGCTTTGTTTTGATTTTGTTTTTGCCACTCGTTTATCTCTGCGTTTGTGGCTGGGTTTTCTTTTAGGTATCTTTACCTTTTGATTTTCTTTAAGGTATCTTACAGTGCTCATTGGAAGAGCTGCTACATATGGAAACATTGGTATGTTTGAGTGTGTTTTGGGCACCGAAACCCCAACGCCAATCTCGGTGTTCAGGCATGACATTTACTTGATAGCATCACTATTTATTGTGTGATGGTTTTAAGCCTTGGCCATTCGTATTTCTGTATTTTTTGCCCATGTATCTATGCAGGTAACGCATTTGTTCAGTTTGTCTGCCATTTTTTTTTGTGTAGCTAGTCTGGTTGGCTCCTAAATGAAAGAAGTACACAAGCCCAACTAGACAACTACAATTATTGGTTTCTACATTTCTCATCATATAGGCATGGGATAGTTCAATATCTACACATTAGATAGTGCTATACCTATGCACTGAATACTCTAAGGTATGCACATGGTCTTGATACAAGGTTTACATTGATATAGGAGTAATATGAGAAGATGTGCACGCCGCAGAGAGAACATTGAAATAAATGAACATCAAATATGTAAAATGAATCGTGGAGGAAGCAGGGATCTACGTGGAGGAAGCTTCCAAAATTTCTCAATTGTGGTGGTCACTATTAATATGAATGGACGGTTGCCAAACCTGCTTAGGCTCAAATATAGAAATTGATAGGGGTGGATCCTCATAGGCCATTGACAAATGACGAAACCACTAAAGGAACCGAACCCTTAAATAATGCCTTCGGTATGGTAACTAAGCACCAGATTAAAATGAGGTTAAGCGCTATGATAAGTTTTAGGTGAGCAACATATTTACAAGCTTATGGCGAATATGCACTCTATTAAATTTTAAATCAAAATTTAACTCAACACCATATTAAAATGAGGTTAAGTGCTATGATAAGTTTTAGGTCGATGATGTATTTACAAGCTTGTGGAGAATAAGCACTATATTAAATTTTATCTCATCGCCAAATTAAAATGAGGTTAAGCACTATGATACGTTTTAGGTGAGCAATGTATTTACAATATTGAAGTCTGCAACTTGATCATCAGTAGGGAAAAAGGGCACTTTGAGAACATGACCCTAAACAAGCTTTTTGGTGAAGTGCATATGTTGCTCAATATGTTTTCTACGCTGATGTTGAACCGAATCTTTGGTGATCTTGATGGAATTATGATCGTCACACTAAAGGGTAGTCGAATGCTACTACTCGAATCCAAAAATACGAAAGGATCTACGAAAGCCACAAGGCTTCCTAACTTGCAATAACCATAGATCAATACTCTACTTCTACTAAAGAAAGAGAAAGAGTTTGTTGTTTCTTACAAGCCCAAGTGATAGGCCTGAAACTAAGACTGAAAACAAAACCTACAATGGACTTATCATCAGGGTTTCCAACCCAATCTAAATCAATGAAACCAACAAACAAAGGAGTCCCCCCCTGAACTATAATGAATCCCAAATTGAATTGTACCTTGGATATATAGACATATCCTTTTTGTTGTTTTCCAATGTCTTCCAAGGGGCATCTGCATATACTAAGAAATGAGACCAACATCAAAGGAAATATCAAGATGGGTATGATTCAAGTACAAGAGACTACCGATGAGCTGATAATGCAATATGGCATATACTTCGGGTGAAGTGCAAGTGGAAGTAAGTTTCACTCCATACTAGAAATGATATGGGGCTAGTTTACAATCATCCATGTCAAGTTGACGAAGCTCACATGCATACTTAGACTAAGAAAGAAAAATCCATTATTTGGTTTGTGGGACTTAGAGGCCAAGAAAATAATGCGAATTTCCTATGTCTATGATTTCAAATTTCTTTTTAAGGTTGGATTCCATATGGGTTAAAAATTTATGGTCACTACTAGTAAGAAACTAACATTGCATCAACTCTTTTAACACTTCCATCTTATGCATACTTAGTTATATAAACCCATTTGCATTTGGAAATTTTTCTTCCTTTCGAAAGAGGTACAAGATCTCAAGTATTATTCACCATTAAGGAACCATATTCTTCATCCATAGTTGCATCCCAATATAGATGGCCTAAAGATTCTACAAATGTCTCTGGATCATGATTCTATGAAACTTGATCCAAAAGAGAAGAGGCTCGCCAGAATCGTGAACATGTCTGTCGTTGATATATGGGATCATCGACTATTGATGGTATAGCTATGTGAGACATACTCACTAGCCCAACTAACACAAAGAAGAAGAATAAATAATAAATGTAATTTTATATTGTAAAAGGACAAGTCGACCCAGTAAAGTAATTTTGTGAAAAGTAATGTATAAATAGAAGTGCTATTCCCTCATTTCATCATTCTCACCAAGTAAGTTTGCTCAACTAAATGAGTTCGCATTTTCTGGGTACTAGAAGACTTGTGGAGCACATTTCTTGAGCATTAACTCATTTTGTACTTTTTATCTTCTTTGTACTAAATATCAGAGTAAGAAAGGGTTGTTGGGTTTTTCCCGAATTTGGGTTTTCCCATGGTAAACTATGGTGTCTCTTGTTTATGTGCATAGTTGTTCTTTCAGTGATCCTTTTATTGCTTATATGTTTATTATGCTGCTATAAGTAAAAACACTAACATGGTATCAGAGCTATGTTGAAAGTGACTATTGCCGGGAACTAGGGTTTGAAGTTTCTCCAACTTCCAACCATCAATTTGGTTCGATCTTATCATCATTGAGCTCTCCTCAGGAAGGAAAATTTTTCAGTCCAAGAAGAATTTCATTTTGAAAATTTTCAATTTTGACCTAATTTCTGAGGTTGCTGCAGAATTAGGGTTTGCTGGTTCTCAGTGTTATGATCACAGATTTGGAAGAAAAGAAGACTCATTCAACTTGCCTTAGGAGGGATAATACATCTGTGGATGTGGTTTTATCAAAATCCAAAATTCATTTTTGACCTAGCTCCTGCTAGGGTTTCTGCAAATCCAGTACCCAGTCAAGATGTCAAGCATCGAGGTTGGAGATAGGCTTGATGGAGCTTCAAACTACTACTCATGGAAGTCTAGGGTGCTTATTTCTCTAGAAGAAAATGACCTACTAAACTTTGCTACAGAAGGAGTGACAGAACCAGCTGAAGTTTTAGAGAAGACTCAATGGAAGAAGAATGATTCCAAAGAAAGGAGGATACTAATAGATTTAGTTAAGGATCATTTGATTCCTCAGATTTCTCAAAAGAAGACAACAAAGTAAATGTTTGATTCATTAAATAAGTTCTTTGAGAACACAAACATTAATAGGGATCTTTCCCTAAGGCAACAACTCTCAAGCATCAAGATGTCTAGATCAGACACCATAGCTTCATACTTCATGAAGATCACATAAGTAAAAGACAAATTGGAAACAATAGGTGAAGTTATTACAGACAGAGAATTGGTCATGATTACCTTGAATGGTCTCCCTCAATCTTGGGAACCCTTCATCCGAAGTATATCGGGAAGATCAAAACTACCCAATTTTGAAAGAATATGGGTAGACTGTACATAAAAAAAACAAGACTTGTGATGAGAGGCAAGATTCAAGAACCTCATGAAGAAGATTAAGCTCTCATCGCACATACCAAGAAGAAAGGAAAGAGGAACTTTGGACGAAAAGACAAGGGTAGAAGGCCAACTCCTAATCCCGATCATAGGAAGAAGGACATGTCGAAGCTGCAATGCTATAAATGCAGAAAGTTTGGCCACTTTAAGAGCCAATGTAATTCACATAAGAGGAAAGAACACGCCTCTGCAACTGATGTGGATTAAGAAACTCAACCAAACAAATTGAAGAAGATAGAAGAATTCTTCTTCATCTCAGCTTTATCAGGTACTGTTCCTACTGATAATAATGTTTGGTTGTTGGATAGTGGTGCCTCTAAACACATGACAAGTTACAAGGAGTTTCTCTCAAACCTAGATGAGAGAGAATCACATCTAAGAGTGGTCCTTGGAGACGATGCTAGATATGTAGTAAAAGGAACTGGGACAACCTCCTTTCAGCTAGATTCTGGTGATTCTCTACATTTGGGAGAAGTACTATATGTGCCAGGGATGAAAAGAAATCTTGTCTCTATCTCAACACTAGAAGACAAGGGTTATAAAATTGCATTCTCAGATGGGAAGGTTCTTACATGGCACAAGAATTCCACTATTGATTCTGCAAGAGTAATTGGTGTTCATGAAGAAAGTTTATACATATTGACGGTACAGCCAGTTCAGGCTCTAGTACACGACTCTATCAGTATGAGTGAGCTATGGCATAGGAGACTTGATCACCTACACTATAGAGCTCTTCCTTCTCTCAAGAAGATGGTTACAAGACTTCCCGAACTATAAGTGGAACACGATGGCATTTGCAAAGGATGTGCACTTGGAAAGAATGCCAAGGGATCTTTTCCTAATAGTGACACCAGGTCCAAAGGAATATTGGAGTTGGTGCACTCAAACTTGTGTGGACCTATGTCAGTCACATCATTGGGACGATTGTTGTACTATGTGACTTTCATAGATGATTACTCCCAGAATACATGGATCTACTTCTTAAAGTCTAAAGAATCCAAAGAAGTTCTGAACAAGTTCAAAGAATTCAAGGCCCGGGTTGAGAACCTATATGGGAAAAGGATCAAGGTTCTAAGGTCAGATAATGGAGGAGAATACACCTCCTCATAATTTAATACTTTATGCAAGGAAGCAGGAATCAAGAAGGAATACATAGTTCCTTACAATCCTCAACAAAATGAGGTTGCAGAAAGGAATAACATATCCATAATTGAGGCAGTGAAATCCATGATCCATGATCAAAATCTATTGATGTTCTTATGGGTTGAGGCTTCCAACACTGTAGTATATGTTCAGAACAAAAGTCCACACAGAATATTGAAGAATATGACTCCAGAAGAGGCCTTCACAGGTGTGAAGCCAGAAGTTAGTCATCTACGAATATTTGGTTGTCCAGTGTACATTCATGTACCCAAAGAAAAGAGAACAAATCTAGAACCTTCAGGAAAGAAGGGTACATTTGTTGGGTACAGTGAATCCTCGAAGTCATATCGAATCTACATCCCAGGTCAGAGATAGATTGAGATTAGTAGAGATGTTTCCTTCGAAGAGGAGTTTTCCTTTAGAAAGGCTAGGAGATCATCCTTGGACAAAGAGGAGAAAGAAGCTCCAAGAGAAATGGAGTCATTACATACTCCCCCTTTAGAATTTCAGAGGGAGCCGACAGATCCAGTAGGTTCTGTAGATCCAATGGATCTAGTTGATCCAGTAGAGCCCACAGATGTTCCCATAGATCTTGCTATTGGCAGGAAGAGGCCCATTTGGGCTCGTCAGACTTTAGAGGATGCAGAAAAGCATGCTTATCCCCTAGGTACATTTAGGGAGAGCAAGAAGCCTCGAAGATACTTAGGATACGTAGCACTGATGTCCCACATTATTGATTCTGAGCCATCCAGTTACGAGGAGGCCGCAAACCAGCAAGTTTGGAAAGATGGTATGATGGAAGAATAGAAATCCATCATCAAGAATGACGTATGGGAAGTGGTGCCAAGACCTGAAGGGAAGTCAGTTGTGACTTCCAAGTGGATCTACAAGATTAAACATGCAGCAGATGGGAGCATTGAGAGGCACAAAGCGAGATAGAGGGTTCTCCCAGAAAGAGCAAGTTGATTATGACAAGACATTTGCACCGGTTGCATGGTACGCAAACATCAGATCAATCATAACTCGAGCTTCACCTATGGGATGGAAGCTACATCAGATGGATGTTAAAACAACCTTCGTCAATGGAGTCATTGAGGAAGAAGTCTACATTGAACAACTAGAGGGTTTCGAGATTCATGGGAAGGAGTCCCATGTGCGCAGACTGAAGAAGGCCCTGTATGGCCTCAAGCAAGCACCACGAGCATGGTGTGCCAGGATTGATGGATACTTGGTGAGCCTGGGATTCACCAAGAGCGAGGCAGACTCCAACCTTTACTACAAGGTTGAGGATGGCATACCATTGATACTAGTACCGTATGTTGATGATTTGTTTCTCACAGGAGATGAGAAACTTACCGAATGGTACAAGAAGATGCCAGCCTCCGAGTTCGAGATGAAGGATATTGGTCCAATGCATTACTTCCTAGGTTTGAAAGTGTGGCAGAGATAGGATGAGATTTTCTTGAGCCAAGGAAAATATACCATTGATATCTTGAAGAGATTTGGCATGATGGACTACAAGTCCATGAATACACCTATGGAGATAAACCTTAATAAGTTGAGTGAATCAGCTTCCGAGTCAGAGTTGATAGATCCTACCATGTACAGACAGCTGATAAGTTCACTGATGTATCTAGTTAATACTATACCAGATATCTACTTTGCAATGAGTGCTCTCATTCAGTTTATGTGTGAACCGAGACAGGTACATTGGGTTGCTGCGAATCATGTGCTAAGATATTTTCATGGCACTATGAAATACGGGTTGAGATATGCTTCCAGGAGTGATATGAGACTGCATGGATATGTAGATTTAGACTGGGTAGGAAGTGTCATGGACAGAAAGAGAACCTCAGGGTGTTACTTCATTTTGAGGTCTGTAATGATTTCCTAGTGTAGCAGGAAGCAGTCCTCAGTAGCATTGAGCACTACAGAAGCAGAGTATATTGCAGCAAGTGTGGTGACACGAGAAGTGGTATGGCTTTGGAAGCTCTTTGCGGGATTGTCCGGGTAGATACTTGAGCCTGCTATGATTCACTGTGACAATCAAAGTTGTGTGAACATTTCAGTGAATCGTTTATCTCATGACAGATTGAAGCATGTGGAAATCAAGTACCACTATATCAAAGATATGGTATAGAGAGGAGCAGTTCAACTCTAGTACATTCTGACGAATGAACAAATTGTAGACATTCTCACCAAGCCTCTTTCCAGAGTGAAGTTTGCATACTTCTGTGAAATACTTGGAGTATTAGAGAATGGTTTCCTCAGTGAGAGGGAGTGCTCATAGTCCCGGAAAGAAATGAACTCAGTCCAATTTGGACAGGTGGTCCTTGTAGAACGATAATGAGTTCAGTCCAAATTGGGACAGGTGGTCCTTGTAGACCATAGTGAGCGTAGCTCTGGTAGGACATAAATGAAATTTGTTCAGGACAGAAATGAACTCAATCCAGTTTGGACAGGCGGTCCTCGTAGATCAATAATGAGTTCAGTTTAGTATTGAATAGGTGGTCCTTGTAGACCGATAAGGTGTCTAGTCCAGTTGACCATGAGCTCAGTCCAGTTAGGACTGGTGTTCCTGTGTGTAACTTTCTCCAGATTGGAGAGGAATATTGTATAGAGTATATTTGAATCCATGTATGGGATATCATCCTGAATAGACGATGTCGACCCTTTCTTATGATGAAGAGATGTACGGGTCCAGATGATGCTAGTCTAGCCATGACAATCAGAAGATGTACGAGTCTAGATGATGCCAAGATGTATGAAGTCAAGTCATGACGTTCATATGATTATTAGATGCATAAGTCCAGTTATGATGACCAGATGATGCTTGACGAGTTCTAGTGTGATGATACCCCTATAGCTAAGAGGGAGTGTTCATGTTATAGCTATGTGAGGTATCCTCACTATCCCAACCGACATAAAGAAGAAGAATAAGTAATAAATGTAATTTTATATTGTAAAAGGACAAGTCGACCCAATACAGTAATTTTGTGAAAAGTAATGTATAAATAGAAGTGCTACTTCCCTCATTTCATCATTCTCACCAAGCAAGTTCTCTCAACTAAAGGAGTTCGCATTTTCTGGGTACTAGAAGACTTGTGGTGCAGATTTCTTGAGCATTGACTCATTTTGTACTTTTTATCTTCTTTGTACTAAATCTAAAAGTAAGAAAGGGTTGCTGGGTTTTTCCCGAGTTTGGGTTTTCCTAGGTTAAACTATTATGTCTCTAATTTCTGTGCATAGTTTTTCTTTCAATGATCCTTTTATTGCTTATATGTTTATTATGCTGCTATAAGTAAAAACACTAACATCGACAATGTCACAAATTGCTTTTCATGTTGTATGGACCCATCGAGGAAGAAGTTGTGTTGGTGCAACTGGAGGAAAATGAGCAGGTGAAGGTGGATTTTCATCCTCATTGTCATCATCAAAAGAAGGAGCTAGAGAGGAACACTATCAAATAAATTGGGAGTAGAGGCAGAAGCGCCGAAGATGGCATATACACCGAATTGATCTTGTAGGCCGAGATATTTTCATCAAATTCAACATCTCCTAATAACCATGTCATTGGATTTTGGTTAAAGAAGTCTATAACATTTTACGTCTTCAAAATATCCTTTAAATATGAATTTTTCACTCTTAGGATGCAATGCCTTCTATATTTCATCAGGAATATAAGCCCATGCTTCATTGCCAAATGCATGGAAGTGGCTAACATCTAGTTTAATGTTAATATGTGCTTCTTTCGATGTTATATCTTTTAGAGCCTTGGTGGGAGTGTGATTGACTATGTAAATGGTACAATTAATGGCTTCATCCCAAAATTAAAGATTTAATCCCTTAGATTGGATCATACAATTAGCCATTTCTTTGAATGTGCAATTATTTCTCTTAGCAACACCATTTTGTTGTGGTGTATATACAGAACAATATGTTGCCTTTGAATTCCCTATGTAGTGCATTAATTAATAAAAAAACTGTTTACATATTCACCTCCAATTTATGTTCTTAACTTGTGTATTTGATGTCCAAATTGTTTCTCTACAAGGGCCTTGTAGGCGAAAAACTTGTAAAAAATTTCACTCTTAAGTTTTAAGAAGTACACCCAAGTGCATATGAAGAAGTCATCAATGAAACTTAAGAAATACTTGAAGTACAAAAAGAAGTAGAAGGAAGCGAACCACACAACTCACTGTAAACAAGACGCAAGGGGATTGAGGCATGCCAAGAGGCACATTTTTCAAAACTATATCATTGATGTTTGTCAATAACACACCCTAGACAAACACCAACTATGCAAGAGACAAGAGGAAGACCAATCACCATTTTTTTATTACATAGTTGTTGCAATGAGCGATAGTTTAAATGAAAAAAATTGCTCATTCTAAAGTTTGCTCAAGTTATCGGTGTTAGTTATAAAAACTAATGGAGAAGGTGATGACCCAAAGTTGTTGAATATTTACAACCTGGTAATATCATCGACAATTATGGTTTCTAGGACAAGCTTAGGATCTTTGAAATTCTTGATTACAACTTGGTGAGGTGTAAACTCTATAGTGTTACCTTCACCGGAATGAGTGATTTGATAAACTAATAACAAACTTCAGGAAATTCTTGGAATGCATTATAGATCATTGAATTGACCATCATGTAGTTGAATTGTTCTAGATCCTGCAGCATTAAGAGATTTATCATCACCAACACATATATGTTTGGTGTTATATTCATTTAGAGTAGAAAACATGGCTTTATCCTTAGACATATGATAAGATGCACTAGAATCAATGAGTCACTCATTAGAATAAGAAGAAGAAGGATATGCCTTGAAAGAAAAACCGAAAGAAGAAAGTGCATGTCCATGATTTGTAGAGTTAGAAGGTGAATCAAGATTGAGGTTGTTTGTTTTTCCATTGTCGCTTCCAAGACTGCCATCTTCTTGAAACACTTGGATTCCACATGACCATCTTTCCCGCAAGAATTGCAATGACGCCCAATCTTCTTACATTTTGATTTGGTTCGCTTTTCATCATTGGAAGGATGAGTTGGATGAAAGGATTTGGGACCCTTGTTTTGCTTATTGTTGCTAGGATTTTTCATCTTTGGATGCTTGGACTGATCCTTTTGTTGTGCCACTAGGGCCTTCCTAGAAGTATCGTCATTGATAATTACTCCAAGATGTATGAGATTATCTTTCTCTCTAATCAAAGAATCAAAAAAAGATTCAAGTCTATATAGTTAGCCCCCAACAATGATTTCACGGAGTAAAAGGTAGATACAAAAATAGAATAGGCAGGACCAAGCTTGGAAAGAATAGCATAAATACATTTATTTTCTGGCTTAGTTATTTTGCATTCTTCAACTAGTAAGGTCTTAAGGGTTTTGAATTTAGACAGATAATCTTGAATGCAAGAAAAATCACATGGAATTAAAAAAGCCAAATCATTTTCAAGCCGATGACCTTGAATCTCATTGTGTTTACCAAACATAGTTTCCATTTTTTCCTAAGCCTTATATGGTTCATCAATTCCTTGAAGGTGGAATCGTAACTCATTAGAAATTGACATCCCGATTAATCCATGGGCTTCATCACATTTATTGGCCCGTTTTATTTTCTTATTGTCATCAGTGGGTCTATTTCTTTTCCCAAGGTAATCTGGTAAAGTCCCCTACTTCATAGGACATCCTCCATATGGGATTTCCATGAGAAGTAGTTGGTATTGGTAAAAAAAATATCACATGGAGTGACCATATTGTAGTATGCAGGTAATATGGCTTCAAAATCAGAAACTGATAATCTATATGCGAAGATCTCAAAAAAATATGTAGTTAAAAAAAAGGATTGAAAACATACTCTGAATGCCAAAGTTATGCAATTTTGAAGAAAGGCATAAAAAGAGCCAAGGAGACATGTGGTAGGAAAAGGTTGATCCACATGGTGATGGGAGAAAAAAATGCAATAAAGAATCACACCCTTACTAACTTTGCCTATAAGCTCACTTTTACAAATAAGTTGTATTAAAATAATTGACCCGCTTTTATAAAACAAGTGGGAAGCGCTTTTACAATGTAGTTGCTTATAAATTAAAGTTACATGAACTTTTGCAAAAAGTAAAAAAATGACTTGAACCTAAGACTTGTTGTTATTATTGTGGGAGAGTGTGCCTACCTAGAAAACCTTGATTTTGACCTCCAAGACACTTTACACAACCACACTAAAACAAAAAAGGAAATTCGAAAACTGAAATTTCTCATATTTAGGGTTAGTTCTTGGTTAGTTTACTTAAAAAATGTAAGTTTTCTGACTATTTATGGTTTACTAAGTTCACGCACGGAACACGGCAAATATCACGTGCAATCAAGAAAACCCTTTTTGCTCTATTTTTTTATTTTTCGAGTTCAAACAAAGCGCATGGAAAAGAACATACACAAATAAAAAAGGTAGCAATTGGGAATAAAATAGAAAACCAAGGTAAAATATGAAAGAATATGAGAGATTTTTTTTAAAATGGGTAATTATAAACAATAACCTCTGGATCTAGTAAAATGGTTGTATCTTGGGCAAAGATAAACCTTTTTCAGTGAAACAAAAAGTGTTTCGTAATGAAAGAAGTGTTATAGATGCAATGGAACATCTCTCTCATCCCAAAAATAGACATATTTATTAGAAACCATAAATCCTTTGATGCATATGACAACATCGATTCAAGATACCGATCATTAAAAGTGGAACTTCATAAGAGATAGATATAATGTTCAACTAACACGGGATATTTCCAAAAATCGAACACCTTGAGCAACTGCTCACACAAGCTAATCACTGATCAACACACAAGGATTTTACATGGTTAAAATTCTCAAAGAGGGAAACAACCCATAGCCCCATCCAAATAGCTACTTGAGGAAATATATTATGAAAAATAAAAGGAATGTTACATATGAATTTCTCATAATCAATCATCATGCAAATGACCCTGCATTCTCTTTAAATAGAGATCATGGATGAATTGGGCGTTAAGCCACAAATCAATAATCATTAAGATCGAGGTGAAGATAGATCTTTGGATCACTCTATCTCTAGAACATATTGTGATTGTCGGATTACATAAGTACAAATTCATACTAATGTATATTAAGGAAACACACTTTACGCAAAGAAACATTATACCAAGTTGATCTTAACTAACTCCTAAGAGTTAAAATATCCTAATAGGTATTTGGTGCATGCCACATGGAGAGTTGTACACATTTATGGTAGTAGTATCACAAATATAATTGAATACCTTGGGGATGTGTGTTTCTTTTCATTTTTTTAAGCCTCTACTGTGAGCTTCCCTCTTACTAGTATGCTAGATATTCTACCCCTACTTTCCAGTGGAGCTCCTTTTGCTCCAATGCTTCATCCCCGTGGGTGACATTTTTCCCTCACATGTATTAGGAAGAAGAAATGTTCATTTTTAGATGTAATTTAATTTGGATCCTCTTAGCATGATCCCATATTGTGTTTTGCATGGACTATTTCACAGATATTGGAATGCTTGCCTTGTTTGCAAAAAAATTGTGTGTGTGCGTGCGTAGTTTTTTTCAAAAGGTGGCCTTCGTTATCTTTTTGTTTGAGATTCTTCCTTCATGAATAGCTACTTCTTTCTGTATCTTTTGGAAAGAAACGCGTGATGTGTTTAGGATATATGATGTGCTCTCAACCCCTATCATAAAGGGGCATCTATTATGACCCAAATTTCTCTCACCGGCAACATTTAAGTGGTTGTGCCTATAAACATCACAAGTTAGCATATACATCGCATAAGGAAGTTAAGTGCATGATTCATAGGAAATTTATACACCAAAGAGAAAGTTCAAACAATTAATGGACTATTTTTAGATTTGCACAAGATATCCCTCTAAACTCATACCATTACAACTAGAAAAACCTTGATAATTACACAACCCTTATAAACCAGTGATTCAATGGTTTTCATGACCCATAGATGGTTGGATCATACAATGATATCAAGAGGGAGGGTGAATCGGTATCATGCACGATTTAGTCTCTTTTCTCTTATTAATACTTCAAAAAACTTCATCAATCATTTATGACAAGATCTTATCAATATGTCTGCAATCAAGTATCATCAATAAGAGAAGACAATATGTATATGGAAAAATCAATATAGTTTATTGATAAAAAAACCATAAGAATGATTAAACCAAATGGATGAGACAACAATCTCCAAGTTTCTTTAGCTCCAACTGAAGGCTGGATGCACCAACACCACAATTTTTCAGCTCCAACTGGAAGGAGGCTCCAACCCCCTAAAGGTTTATGTCAGCTCCAACTGACAAGGATGCTTCAATACCCTATTATAATTTGTTCTCTTTTCAAATCATAGTGAATACCTCTTCACTATCTAGGTGCCACTTTCTTTTACACTTCCTTCATCAAACTATCATTTAACTATCTCTATTGTTGTAAATTCTCTACTCTACGTAGCTGTCATTTACACTCAATCTCAAACTATCCTTAAGCAATCTAATGATTGCTTAACTCTATGAACTCAACTCAACAATTGATTTCACTGTTCTTATCATAACTTAATATGTCTCATAGACAGACTTAAGATATGGCCCAACACCTTATACAAATACTTCAAAACTTCCAAGACTTCCAAAACAAAGTACTCTCATAATTAACCCTTACAGAATTGACATTTACAAACCTAAACAAATATTAGTCAAATATTGATCAACATACCTTAGATACTCTTAGAAAATTATCTATTCATCATCCCAAATATCTTCTTTTGCTATGGAAGACACCTTCAGACTTTACTTAAGATTATCAACCACTGTTTAGTCCTTAAAATCCATATCATCAACTACTTCTGATATGCTCATAGGTACAGAGATAACAATCCCAGGAAATATCATTTTCCACAGCTCATTTCCAGATCAATGAGTAGTTGATCTCTTGGTTTCTAATCGTTTCCCCTTCTCTTCTCTCAAATATTAGACCTGGTCCTTCATTTCTCCAGTGATCTCCTCCACTACACTACTCAAATGACATGAGTTCTTTTATTTATACAACAATTTTTTCTCATCAAGTTACTGTGACGACTTCTAAATCAATAAGTTGTATAATATAGCACCATTTTTTATTAGGCTAACTTGTAGATTTTAAATGAAATACTTCAAGGATTCTAAAGGCACTTAAAGGAGGTTTGTTCAATGTCTAGGACACTTCACATGGGATGCTATATTTCATTATTCAAGGACACTTTAATTTCTCCTTAATTTGCTCTCAACAAATTCCCTCAAACTTGCCCATAATGATGACCCCAACAACAATGTCCACCTCGTCATCACTTCAATGGTCCACTTTTCATCCATCTTGATTCTTTCTTCATGTTGACATCAATGCCAACACTACATTTCCATCAACACCCCCCTTTGGAATTGATTCCAACATGTAGTAAAACAAATTGCTCCCCCTTCCAATGAGATCTTCCAAGTCTTTGCTTCAAATTTGATTTGTTTTACTGCTCTTTTCTCCCCTTTGACATCAATGTCAAAGTCCTTCAAAGTTCTACCTATCATCGTGGCTTCTACCATTCTCTCTATTGCTGGTTGTTGTTGTGGCTGTTGTTCATGCTTCCAAGTGCCTTCTTTTCTATTGAACCTGCTCCCCCTATCAAGACCGCTCTTAATGCTAATGTCAAACTACTTCAAATATGTTATAAGATCATCTCAAGTCTGCTACAGGATTTGTCCTCTTCCAACTCTGCTCAATCTGGTCATATTCAAGAGGTTTCCAATGACACCCATCTTCAACAACAACAATGAGACATCCTTGCTCTCTCTACACACTAACATCCATTAGCGACACTTCTCTTTGTGACAACTCCCCCTGTCACTTTTATCTCTACTTGTTGCAAGTTCTTTTCTTTACTGTAGGGAGATAACTCCTGGTTTTTTGCTTAGGTTCTCAAATGATTCTTTCAGCAACGGTTTAGTAAATATGTCCACTATCTGCTCTTTTGAGTTTACATACTCCAGCCTGGCCTTTTTGTCACCAACTTTCACTCTCAAGAAGTGATATTTGATGGGTATATGTTTGGTATTTGAGTGCATGACTAGATTCTTGGAGATGTTGATGGTACTTGTGTTGTCACAATAAATTGGTATTGATTGATCAAATTCCACTTTAATATACTCCAAGGTTTGTATCATCCACAAGATTTGAGTGCTACACTCAGCAGCTATAATATATTCAGCCTTTGTTTTAGGTAGTGAAATTGATGACTGTTTTCTACTTACCATGAGACTAGACATTCTCCTAGCAAGTATTCACTACCACTAGTGCTCCTTTTGTCATCCATACTACCAGGCTCCATCCTAATCAACATATGCGTAAGCAATTAGATCAAATCCTTTATTCCTTGTGTACCATCAGCCAAAATCTGATGTGCCCTTGAGATATCTAAAAATTCTTTTGACAACCATCACATGTGATTCCTTGGGAGATGATTGAAATCTTGCCACAATTACTGCTGCTTGCATGATATCAGGTCTGGAAGCAATTAAATATAGAAGGCTCCCAATGATAGATCTGTAGAGAGTTGAATCTACAGGAGGAGACTCATTATTTGTTAGACATAATGGCTCACTGAGAGGGAGGGTGAATCAATGAGCTAGGACTTAATTCAATTTCAACTTCTTCTTCTTATCTTATATCATCATTCACTTCAATATCATATTCGTCAATGAATTATATTTCAGTAATCAACTAAACACATGTCATTCAGCAAGTAAAACACATTAATCGTCAACACATTGCAAGAGACACAAGATATAGTTTTGTAATCTTTTGTATTTGTTCAATCGGCTACAACCATGAGGTAAATAAGCACCAACTAAATCAGAAGCACCAACTTCCATTCGAAGACTCTGCTTGGTCTTTTCTTCGATCCTACTAAGAAAATAGTTACAAGGCCCTGCTTGTGTTTGACATACACATTTATCACATTACATTTCATCAATCATATCACCAAACACTCATTCTGCCCATAAACATATTTCATCAATAACATCAGTGCTTGTCTCTTGTCCACATCAACACTTGTCTCTGTCTTGTCCAAAATCAGCATTCATCAGCACATCTTCATTCAATAGCATTCATCAGCATTATGTCCTTAAGTACAGTACATCATTCTACCTGTAGGTTCCTCTTTATTTTGTTTATCATCAAACATTATCATTTTGTCCATAAACACCACCAACATGTCCACAGTCATGTCTTCATTATGTCTTCATCCTGTCCATCAAAAGGCTGCCTCAGTTTGACCCAAAATTAAAGATAAAAGGAAAGATTGTTTCACTGCTGCACTTACTTCTGCTGCTATATCATGCTCCAAACATAATGTCTTTATCAACCAGCTGTTGCCAATTTTAACCCAGAAAATCAGAGATAAAAGAATAATTCTTTTTGCTGCTCATACTGATCCTCTGCTGCATCCACTGAACCTTCCTCAGATATCTTGACCCCCGAAATCAGAACTAATTCTCTATCCAAAATATTCCACACCAAAAAAGCACATTACAAATCAAAGAGTTGATCTTAATTTATATTGTTCCTTTCCATGTATTTTGGGGGCCAACTTGTCTCCTTTTTTATTTTAATTTTATCAATTAATATTTAATTTCCATGTTGTCCTCTTCAAATATATATATATATATATATATATATATATATGATCTTTTTGCCACCTCATCAAAGGTTTTTCCAAATGCCCACATTAGCTTCTACGTTATGCACGCAAGGGCCTCCCATTATCTCTACATGCCTCTATAAAGATGCCCGCAAGGGCCATAAAATATGCACGTAGAGCCTTTTAATTTATGCCCGCAAGGGATTTCTTTATCCCTTCTAAATATGCTTGCAACTCTTCTAGATAAATGCCCACATATGTGACTTAATATGCCCGCAGGATGGTTTAAGGATGCCCGCAAGGGCTCTCTTCACATGCCTTCAAATGCCCGCATGGGATTTCAAAGGATGCCCACAAGGGCTCTTTCTCCCATTCCCGCAGGGCATGTAGCATATGCCCACAAGGATCATTGTGAATGCCCGCAACACTCCATATCAAATGCCCGCAATGGGGCTTTAGAGATGCCCGCAAGGGCTCTTTAAAATTCTCGCAAAGGCACTTTACAAAATGCCCGCAGGGATATACTGAAATTCCCTCAGGGACATTTAAAAGCCCTCATATCTTGTCTTTTTCCATGTCATGCTGCTTTGTCATCTTTAACCTATGCCTTCATTGTCCTTGTCCATCTTGTCATTTTGTCATTTCCATGTCATTCATCCTTGTCATCTTGTCCTCCATGTCACCAAGCCATATCACCAATTCAACCTCCATGTCAACATCCTTCATGTCATTGTTTTGTGCTTGCCAAGTCACTGCTTCTCCTTGTCCATTTGCCATATCATCATCAAGCGATGTCCACAACCTCTTGAACTTTGTCATGTCATCATGCTTAACCTTTGTCATTAATGTTGTCATTGATGATAACCATATTCATCAATCTCCCCCTTTGTCATTGATGGCAACCAATCTTTCTCTCCCCCTTTGACATTAATGACAAAGGGTCGACCATTTAGCCATTAAAGGCTTCACAATTCCCAAAAATAAATTGTATCTTTAAGTACTTCACAAGATTATCTGTTGAGTTTGATCTTCCATCATTTGCCAATTTCAAATTTTTATAAGTGTATGTAGATACTCCCCCTTTCAAATAGACTGCTAAGATTATACTTCAAAAATATTGAGCACCTTGCTTTACTAAGGCTTCCTTTCACCAAGAGTAATAAGCCCAAGCTTGTCCATTTAAGCCTTACCAAAACTGATCTGACCTTCTGTAACTTCGGATGCCTTATGAACTCTATGAAGACAACCAATTGCTGAAGGTGATTTGCGAATCTTGTAGCCTTCACTAAACTCCATGTCACTCATTTCCAAACTGTCATGCAATTTTTTTGTTCATCAACTTTGATTTACTAGACTTGTCCCAGATGTCAATTCATGATTGCTGGTCCAGTATTCAGGAATGGTCCTCAACTAATTCAATGGGTGCCTTGATAATTGCTTAATATGCTCCCCCTATGACAACTTCTTTACATGACTCTTGCAGCTTCATGTTGCCTCATTCGTTTGCCAATCATACTCCCTCTATCAATATTCCATCAAGCTCTTTTCCGAATTTGGATGAACAATATTTTCATCAATATAGTTGTTTCAAGTTTTCGAAAAAAAAAAACTCCCCCTGAGTTTATGCTACTGTCATCATCAAAAGATCTATCAAACTGATCATGTCTTCAGGATACCAAAATCACCATCAAGGTCATTACCATAGTAACCAATATCAACACAAGTATGTCATCAATCCACCATCAACCTTTGCTACATGTGTATACATTGTGGAAAGGCATCATCACTTATGTATGTACTGTATATTTTCCAAGATACTTCTACACTTCACTGTATATGTACATCGTTATGAGGTCTGAATCTAGTTCTACATAGGAAATTCATAATAGGTAAGAATGCATCAAATCATCATTTCATATACCACTGTATGCACCATTGTTGTACATTGATCATTGTTTATCTATCACTGGAGTTGCAAATCACTTTTATTCAATGCGGTTTCCTCAATCCTTCACCTATACCCGAATTTCAGAGTTACAAGGACTAGAACATGCATCTCCTGCGTCTGTCTAGGTTACTGCTTGACCTTGTTGAACATGGATGAGATCAAGTTTCCACTTCAAATTTCAGATGGCTTTAACTTCAAATGTCTAGAGAGAAAGCTTTCTCTGCTGCAACCTTTGTCATCTTCATCAACAAGAGTTGCGACCTGTTTTAGATCAGATCCACCTTGACTGCGGATACACTTCAGATGCCTCTCACCCAAGGCAACATGATCTTTGGAGTTCTTTAAGCAAGCCTGAGCTTGTCCATATTTACTTCCTGTTGCTGCAGCCATTAAGACTTCCCACTCCAATATAGGACTCCAAGGTATTTTTAGTCTTTTGCATAAAAAATATTTCACTTCAATTTGCATACTACTCTCCACGATCCTAGGATCTGATTTGTTCTTCATGCCTTCAGACTTTAACCTTTTCTAGAACTCATCCTTGCTGCTGTAGAGGTTTACTTCTTTTGCTCCCCCTATCACCATGCCACGATCCTTGGACCTGTCTCTATGCTTGGAGAAACCAACATTTTCCTTTGATTCCATCCTCCAATAATGAACTCAAGGTGTACTTAACGTCTTCAAGAGACCTCAAGAATGGATTTCCACATGGAAGCCATCTCCACTTGTGTACTTATCATCTACTTCATTTAGATCTAGCAAAATATTTTTCTTCACCCACACTTGCTTCTTGACATCCGTCTTTTCATCATTTTCTCCATTGGTTTTCTTAGCTGAGTTGCATGTTAGTCTTCTCATGGTATTCCGACAGTATTGAGATTTGTGCCCAAAGCCATTGCAATCATTACATTTCTTAGTCCGACAAAATGCAGCAATGTGACCAAACCGATTGCATGTCCAGCACCTAACTGAGTTGTTGGAGCTTCCAACACTTCTTTGATCTAATTCTTTTCTCCATCCTTCTGACTGTAGGTTCTTGTCTTTTTCTCTTCAAATCATATTGCATTGGTCTTATTCCAAGGTTCACTTGTTCTTCTTGTCGATGTGTATAAAAGGCGACTCCTTGATTGATTTCTTTGACTTGCACATTCTTGACCTTTATGGCCAACTCCACCACAGTTATAACATTTCATAGTGTGACAGTTTGCAACAATGTGCCCAATAAGGTCACAAGTCCAACATCTAATGGTGTGACTGGGACTTCCACCACTTCGTCTTCCATAGGATCTACAATCCATAGCCTTGTGACCAAAATCGGAACAAGAAAAAAAATAGCCATTAAATCTAACTTTATACCTAGGACTTTGGTTCCATCTTGGAGTTGTTTCTTTTCTTAGCTTGCTTTGATGACTGGGCCTAGCTTCTTGATGCATACTTGATCCTTCAAATGTTTTGTTGTCTTGTACAGGTGCATGGGGATCTTTTCTTTCTCCTTTGAGAGATGTGGATCCACTTCAAAAGTCTTGGGGGACCTCATGTCTTCTTCAAGTTTGTCTTCTGCATTTTTGTACCCAAGGCCAGATTTGTCAAATGGGGACCTGTCACAATCTAATATTTCACCTAGGATAGCTGAGCTGTGTTTGAACTTGCCATATGCATCAGACTTCTCATTTTTCTTCTTGAGTCTAACTACTTCCATTTCAAGGTGCTCACAAATCTTCTCCTTTTCATCCAAGTGATTTTTCAAGACCTCTTCCATTCTTTTGGCTTCTTCAAGTTGAGTCTTCAGATTTACACTGTCCCTTCTTTTTTATTCAAGCTCTTTTGAGTCAACCACTCTTTGATTGATAAGTTCAGACTTTAGTCCTTCAAATTCATTATCCTTGTCTTCTAGCCCTGATTGTAAGCTTGTATTGAGAAGGTCCATACTCTTCTCTTTATCTTCTAGCTGGATCTTCATAGTTTCTTCTCTTCTTTTAGCTTCCTCCAACTGGATTTTTAGATCAAAATTAACCCATCTTGTTTCTTCAAGTTCTTTAGGATCTACACCAATCTCTTCTTGTTCTTTTGCTAATCCAATCTTCAATTCTTTGATTTCATCATTTTGATCTTCCAGCTTATCTTGCAAATCTTTGTTCTTGAGTTTCAATTTCATGAACAACGCCTTTGTCTCCTTTTGGTATTTTTCAAATCTCCCATAATCTTCTTTCTAAGACCTGAATTGGATTTGACATCCCTATCCAATAGGGTACATGCAAATCCCTCTTTGACTTTCAATAAGTCTTCCTCCTCATCTTCTGTAAGTAAAGTTTCAACATTGTCACATTTAGAATTATCACTGACAGAAGTGTCCTTACCTTCACTTACATTTGAAGCTTGTTCCTTCTTTTCTCCTAGCTTCTCATATTCATATATCTTGATTTTTGTTTCTATGTCTTGAAATTTCCTTTAATACTCACCTTCCAACTTGAACTAGAGATGTTTGGCAGAGGTGTATTTTCCTACACTTTCTTTGCTAGGGCTTGAGAGTCCTTCCATTAGAAACTTCAAAGCAATATTGTTGTCTTTCTTAGCTGTTGTCTTTGTCTTCTTGCAGGGATGGACAGGTGGGTTAACCACAATTTCCCAAACACCAAATTTCTTCAAATAATCTTTCATTTTACTTCTCCAACCAAAGTAATATGATATTTCTAAAATTGGAACTTCATGGTTGACTTTTGCTGGTCCTTCCATATTGTGTCCACGAATCCCTTCAAGCTTGTTAGGATTATGATGAAGGCTTGCTCTGATACCAATTGTTAGACACATGGCTCACTAAGAGGGGGGGGGGTGAATCAGTGAGCTAGGACTTAATTCAATTTCAACTTCTTCTTCTTATCTTATATCATCATTCACTTCAATATCATATTCATCAATGAATTATGTTTCAGTAATCAACTAAACACATGTCATTCAACAAGTAAAATACATTAATCATCAACACATTGCAAGAGACACATGCTATATTTTTGTAATCTTTT
The DNA here is from genome assembly GCA_027924585.1 of Larix kaempferi. Classification (NCBI taxonomy): domain Eukaryota; kingdom Viridiplantae; phylum Streptophyta; class Pinopsida; order Pinales; family Pinaceae; genus Larix; species Larix kaempferi. The sequence continues at coordinate 8,695,424 of BSBM01000602.1, forward strand.
GTATTTGTTCAACCGACTACAACCACGAGGTAAATCAACACCAACTGAATCAGGAGCATCAACTTCTATTCCAAGACTTTGCTTGGTCTTTTCTTAGATCCTACTAAGAAAATAGTTACAAGGCCCTGCTTGTGTTTGAAATACACATTTATCACATTACATTTCATCAATCATATCACCAAACACTCACTCTACCCATAAACATATTTCATCAATAACACCAGTACTTGTCTCTTGTCCACATCAACACTTGTCTCTGTCTTGTCCAAAATCAGCATTCATCAGCACATCTTCATTCAATAGCATTCATCAGCATTATGTCCTTAAGTACAGCACATCATTCTGCTTGTAGGTTCCTCTTTATTCTGTTTATAATCAAACATTATCATTTTGTCCATAAACACCACCAACATGTCCACAATCATGTCTTCATTATGTCTTCATTTTGTCCATCAAAAGGCTACCTTAGTTTGACCCAAAATTAAAGATAAAAGGAAAGATTGTTTCACTACTGCGCTTGCTTCTTCTACTATATCATGTTCCAAGCATCGTGTCTTTATCAACTAGCTGCTGCCAAGTTTAACCCAGAAAATCAGAGATAAAAGAATAATTCTTCTTGCTTCTCATACTGATCCTCTGCTGCAGCCACTGAACCTTCCTTAGATCTCCTGACCCTCGAAATCAGAACTAATTCTCTACCCAAAATATTCCACACCAAAAAAGCACATTACAAATCAACGAGTTGATCTTAATTTATACTAGTCCTTTCCATGTATTTTGGGGTCCGACTTGTCTCCTTTTATTTTATTTTATTTTATCACTTAATATTTAATTTCCATGTTGTCCTCTTCAAATATATTTATATATATTTATTTGATCTTTTTGCCACCTCATCAAAGGTTTGTCCAAATGCCCACATTAGCTTCAAAGTTATGCACGTAAGGGCCTTCTATTATCTCTACATGCCTCCACAAAGATGCCCACAAGGGCCATAAAATATGCACGCAGAGCCTTTTAATTTATGCCCACAAGGGATTTCTTTATCCCTTCTAAATATTCCCACAGCTCTTCTAGATCAATGCCCGTAGATGTGACTTAATATTCCCGCAGGCTGGTTTAAGGATGCCCGCAAGGCTCTCTTCACATGCCTTCAAATGCCCACGCGACCTTTCAAAGGATGCCCGCAGGGCATGTAGCGTATTCCCACAAGGATCATTGTGAATTCCTAGAACACTCCATATCAAATTCCCGCAATGGGGCTTTAGAGATGCTCTCTAAAATTCCCACAAATTCCCACAAAGGCACTTTACAAAATGTTCGCAAGGACATTTAAAAGCCCTCATATCTTGTCTTTTGCCATGTCATGTTTCTTTGTCATCTTTTCCTTATGCATTCATTTTCCTTGTCCATCTTGTCATTTTTTCATTTCCATGTCATTCATCCTTGTCATCTTTTCCTCCATGTCACCAAGCCATATCACCAATTCAATCTCCATGTCAACATCATTCATGTCATTGTTTTGTGCTTGCCAAGTCACTGTTTCTCCTTGTCTGTTTGCCATATCATCATCAATCCATGTCCACAACCTATTGACCTTTGTCATGTCATCATGCTTAACCTTTGTCATTAATGTTGTCATCAATGACAATTATATTCATCATTATCCTTGCTAAGTTTGCAACGAGTTGTCATTCGAGTGCTAACAGGTGCACTTTTAGCCATTCCAAACTTCTGAAGCATCTCTTTCAAGTTTTGGATTGAGTAATGAATATTCCTTTCGCTGATTGAGTTATTTGAAGTCCAAGGAAGAAATATAACTCTCCAATCATAGACATCTCGAACTCTTTTAACATATCTTGAGCCAATTTATGACTCAATGTGTCATTGTTGTAGCCAAATATAATGTCATCCATGTAAACTACTGTAACTAACAAACTGTCTTCTTCTATTTTGAATCCTTGTTGCAGAAGGTACTTGTCCAATCTTGCATACCATGCTCTGGGTGCTTGTTTAAGGCTATATAGTTTCTTCTTCATTCTATACATGTGTTCTTCATTCCCTGACTTTTCAAATCCTTTTGGTTGCTTTGTGTAGACCTCTTCTTTTAGGTCTTCATTCAAAAACGCAGATTTTACATCCATCTGATATACCTTAAAAATTTAAAGCATGAGTAAGCTAGAAATAACATGATGGCTTCCATTCTAGAAACTGGAGTAAAGGTTTCTTCAAAATATTCTCCTTCTATTTGAGCATACCCCTTGCACACTAATTGGGCCTTATTTATCACAATTTCTCCATTTTCATTTAGTTTGTTCTTGAACACCCATTTGGGTCCAATCATGTTCTTGTTCAATGGTATTGGTACAAGCTCCCAAATCCCACTTTTCTCGACTTGATTCAGTTCTTCCTTCATAGCATTGACCTAGTTTTCTTATGTACTAGCTTGACTGAAAGTCTCAGGTTTGATCATTGAAAAAAGATATATTTATGTATTGTGTGTGTGCTTCCTTCTAGTTTGCATCCCTAATTCAATAATTCCAATGATCTGACTTTCTAGATGATCTCTTTGGACAACTCTAGATGGAGTTTTGGTGATTAGTGGATTAGTTTCCTCACGATCCTCTTGTTTCTTTGCTTCTCCTTCTTCTTGATCCTCTGTTGCTTGGCTTTCTTCATCTAGATTTTTTTGTTTCACATTCTATTTCCTACATTTGGGCTCATCTCTGCCTACAATTGTTCATCTAAGGAAACATGTACACTTGCATGGCACAAAGAGCTTGCACAATTTGACACCTTACAAGCTTCAAGGCACAAAGATCAACACAAGGATATACTAAAACATTCTTAAAAGGTAATATAATGTGAACTACAAAAACTAAATTTAAATTTTAATTTCTTGCTATGTTGATGCATTGCAGGAAGTCTCTAAATAGTGATGTGGGATCATCTATCCCTACATTTGGGCTCATCTATGCCTACAATTGTTCATCCATGGAAACATGTACACTTGCATGGCACAAAGAGCTTGCACAATTTGACACCTTACAAGCTTCAAGGCACAAAGATCAACACAAGGATATACTAGAACATTCTTAAAAGGTAATTTAATGTGAACTACAAAAACTAAATTTTAATTTTATTTCTTGCTATGTTGATGCATTTGAGCCGAACACTTAGTTCGCTCATGCAAATAATTTACCAAAACACTTGATAAATTAGATAAGCCATAAATATGTATATGAATATTGAATATAAGATAGATAATAGATGATAGATATATACATGAGGTGTTAGCCTTAAATAATCTTGGTACACTCGATGATGAGGAGACACATCCTTTAATTAACCTAACTATATTTAATTATTTATCTTATTTATGTTTGTTACATTGCCACTCTCTTAGAAAGGCTTTGTCCTCAAAGCCTTATAATGTTGTCGTATCGTTCTTTGCGATGTCGTGGCTGACGAAACGTATCGATACGAACTTCCAAGTGTAGAGCATAACTTCTGATATGTGGAAGGGTTAATCCATCCCAAATTGATTCGTTGTCGCTGATTGTTGTGATTCCATATTGATATGTCGTCAGGAGTTTTTATCACATTAGCACCATTATCTTTCGTTATTTCCCACTTTTTTGGATATCAGTTTTTATGGTTGGGATGTCGATAGGGAATTTTCAAATCTTTTTCTTTTACGAGCCTCACCTTTTGAGCATTGTTCTGAGTTGGAATTTGTATTCTCACCCCTTGAGGTTTTAAGGTGTTGTTTTGTATCTTTTCCAACTTGTTTTCTAACTGCATGTTATCATTTTGAAACTTTTTAATCAATTCTACTTGCGATTTTCTGTCATCTTCGGACTTCTTAAGTTGTTCCTTGAGATCTTCGTTATGATTTCTAATGCAGCTATTTTCTTCCTATTTGTCTAGAAGTTTTCCTTCAATGTCTTCCGTAGATTGTTCCGTCTTCCAACTATTTTTCAAATTCTTAATTTTTGTGACTAGTGTCTTGTTATGATTTCTTAATCTGAAAATTTCTTCAGAATTGTTGGATAGTGCTTTATTACTCTTAGTGATCTCCAACTTGTGTGTCTTTTTAGATTCGTCATTTTGTTGTTGAAGAACTTTTATCTGTTGTTGATACCGGTCGACCACTGATTCTTGATCTTCTAATTTTTGTCGTATATGCGTCAGATCTTCATCCTTGTTGTTAAAGATTTTGTTCAAGCGTATTATTTCTGCTTCGTAATCGTTTATTTCTTTCTTTATATCTTGATTTTTTAATCTTTGATTGAAATCACTTTCGTCTTTTAATTCCTCAATTTGAGCAGACAATTTTTCTATATGATTTTTCTCGTCGGAAATTTTTTGTTCCTTGAACTCTTTTTGACTCTCATGTGTTTTAATCATTACGTTTGATTTTGTATTCATGTCGCGTAAATCTTTATTCTCTCTTTGATAGCGCTTTAACTTGGCTTCTAGTTTCTCTATTTGTAGTTGAAAACCGGTTTCCATGGTCTCTGATTTCTTCGACAGTAGATGGTGGTCTGGACTATAGATGGTCTTCGATTTTTTTATTATTTTGTCTTCCTTTGACTACTTCTTCGGCGATAATTGGTCTTCTTCCCTTTGATAATAGGTGGATGAAAAAAGTATAATAACTGTTAATGTGGTTCTTCTTGTGCCAAACCTTCCTTGTGCAATTGTAATAATTACAATGGTTAAATAATAATAAGTGTTATTATTATTATTAAAATTTAATAACAATAATAATATTAATAAATATAATATATTATTAAATATAATAATAATAATATATTATAATATTATATATATATAAATGAGAGGAATTAGGGTTTTGAATTAATGGAAAAAATTGTGTGGAGGTAGAAGAGATAGTGGACAGTGATATGGACGGTGGAGAGAAAGATGAATGGTGTTGGGAGGGTGCACATGTGGAAGATGGCGTGGTGGATGAGAGGAGGAGAAAGGAGGGGAGGGCAGAAGTTGTAGGTTGGAGTGGAGGGAATTTGTCAAAACCCGAAAATTTCAAAAAAATTTAAAATTTTTATGATAGCAATAAATGTTGTGTAAAAGCAGTCCTTTAACCGTCTGTTTAACTTACTTGGTTGTAAGTGTGTATGAAGGATCTTTATTGTACTTAAGTGTTATTATGGTTGTATATATATGTATGTATTTTTTTTTTTTTAGTTGTATTGTGTCGTAAACTCCAGGGGAACTTGCCATAACAGGCTGGCTTACTTAGCTTACGAGCTAACGTATCAAATTGTTTTCCTCTTTACAGATCTACAAGTAAGGTGCGGTCGCGACAATTATAATTTAAAATGTTATTCTCAAACTAGTTGTACAAAAAGTGATTCAATTAAAAGGTCCTGCTCATTCAGTTTTCAAGTGTTTGAAGGTAGCATTCTGTCTACCAACTTCTCAATTCTTTCTTTTGTTGAAATTGTACTTTTAGCGACAAGGATAGCTATATTTCTGAAGTGTCCAAGCACTAAACAGGTTTGTAGATACATTTGTCACTGATGATGATTCTGTACTGTAAATGCACCTCATAATTAGCATGGTATAATAAATCTCTTATTGGTTGTCAGCATTTAACTAGATATTCTACAATTCTTCGTCTAACCATCTCAGGCTTGTATTAATTGATCAAGTTATCTTTATATCGATGATTCTAGGCTTATCCGAAGTAATTTGTTTAAATGTTTATAAGGAAATTGAGGTAGTTGAGAACTTGCTATGATAAATCTGGAAATGTCGATGCATCCCTACTTTATTGATATATCTCCATTAGGTGTAGACTACTTCCAAGATTGGGTTTCTCATATGATATTCACAATCAACTTATGCAATTATAAATAGCCATATCACCGAACAATAATTTGTTTTATGCTTACTATGATTTGTTTGGTCTCAAGGTGTTATTCCCATAACATGTTAAATGTTTGAACAATTGTTTTGAATTATGGGTCGTAGACAAAGTGTTGTTGTTCAATGTACAACGTTTGATTGCAATAATAAAATCGTGGATTTCAATCATATGGTAAGACGACCCTATAGAATATCTATATCATTCCTTTTGATTGGCAAAATGATGGTATTGTTGTCGTAGACAAACTATGTAAAGGTGATCCATTGCATGGGAATAAATTAAGGGATACGTGGCTCACTCATAACCAAGTACTCATCACCTAAAAGGTTGACAAACCCTACCATTCTACATTCCTTCCCTCGCCTTCGGGCTCGGCCGCTCTGTGGGTTTCTCCTGTCCAAACTTGCCGAAACCATGGTGGAATCTTCCTTCCCCACTGTTGAGCTCTTGCTGCGCTAGTTCCTTGCTAAGGTTTAGGAGTTGTATATGTTTTGTTAACCTTCCAACAGTTATAGAATTTTTTTGTGAGAACCCTAAGGTTCTATCCTTTCTGTTACAAGCTTCCTACCAGTTGTGGCCTCCAGTATTTCCTTCCCTTGACCTATTTCTGTAACCACCTTCGTCGAGGAATGCATCTTTGAGTCTGCCATTGCTTCTTTGGTGGCCAGGGTTATGGTTCAAACTCCATTGTTCGTGGTTTCCAGACCTGTCACAGTGTGGTCGCTTCATTCCAAAATTTGGTGAGTAAATCTTGTGGGTTTCGTAGTATTATTTTGATACTTAAAATCAAAAGTTTGTGGGTTTTGTTTATTGAAAATAATATAATTGATAATTGGTTTGTGGTTTCCAAATCTCAGCAGGTATTGAACACTCCATAAGGCGTACAGGACACAGCTCTCGGCACCTGGCTCCTCCGGGTAAGCCTGGTCCTTACCATGGCATTTTCTCCTTGGGGTTTTGTTGTGTGGACGAATAGGGTTTGGTCTTCAAAGGGCATGATTCTACTGCTATCGCCGTTCTGTTGAGTCTTTTAATAGCTTAACCCTGCGTGAACTCGACAGGTGTTATCCCTATCATAGGATAGAATCATTATGGCTTCGGCTGATTGTAAAATTAATGGTTTTCCTTATAGTGTTGTATGGTTTCCACCAATGTTGTGTTATATGTTTAAGACGTAGAGAACCAGGCTAGAACTAGTTCTGAAAATGGGTTTACGACCCTATGGTTCTGCCTCCATTACTGTACTCATGAAGGGTTTTGGGTGTACTACCCAGGTTTTTATTTGAATTTATCTCAATATAAAGTTGCTCGTGGACTTGGCTTGTTAAAAGTAATTGTTACTCCGTTGTTCTGTGCTATGTTTTATTTTTACAAAAACTTCTACAGGAGTTGTGCATTCGGGGGTTAGTAAAACAATGTATTTAACTTAAACTGTTAAAACCTACATCTTCGTCGGTAATTTGTGATTGGACAAGACTTGGTACAGTCGAGTTAGTGTGTGTCAAGGGTTTTGATTTTCTACAACAAGCTTCTGTCAGTGGCAAGGCTACGGCCGTAGATAAAATATGTGGTAAGGATTGGAAAGTTTTACAACATGTCTGCGTTCTCTGTTTGTATTCGATACTGTGTATTATAATAAATATAGTTACGTTTTCATACTTCTTATTTAAGTGAAAAGATGACACGGCCGTGAGTGAATACCAAATCTTACTTCTCAGCGTTTTTGTTTTTAAGTATTTAAATGGTAACGATGGAAATTTTGTTGTTAAATGACTGTCAAGATGGGGTTTTCTTCCCAGGTTTGGATAATATAATTTATGAATTTAAACTATTGTTTTCATGGTGGTTTTAATACACACCAGAATAAGTTCCGCGTGTTAAAAGCTACGACGTTCTGAGAGGAGCTACGTCTGCGGTCGAGTCAATGTAATACTAATAAAAAATTAAACACTGGAAATAAATTTCTTAAATAAATAAGTGATAGAGTTTTGAATTTCGAATTTACAATCAACGGTCTGGTTTAAATGCTAACTCTGTGGATATAAGTTTTAATCTATTGTTAAGATAGGTTTCTAATGACTCTGTGTATTAGCATGAAGGAAACAAATGAGCTCAAGACTGAGCAAAGGAAAATACTGTGATAATAAAGAGATTCGGACTCGAGCTAGATAGTGGATTTGTCTCTAATTTCCTTCTGCCTTCAGGTTAATAGCTCGGTCAAACTCTGCTGTGAGTTTCTTGGTGGTAACAACGATAGAGATAGGTTTTTAAATAGAACTTCTTCGTCGCGAGCTTTGTTTATAAATTCAATTGTTTTGTTTTGGCTACGATTTTTATCGAATAAGATTGTAGGGAAAAAGTTTAAAGATGTGGTCATACTGCTATTCGAAATCTATGAAGAGTTAATAACAGCTCAGCTGTGTTCTGTATATAAATAAACTTACTGATATAAAATTTGTTCACCTAATCTTGGTACAGATAATAACCTGTATTCTTGTTTAACTAAGCACGAGACAGATATAGAATGGTATACTTATTCAGCTAGGGTTTATACCTGTTAAACTCTCTATGAAATAACTCACTATAATTATAAGGTTGTCTATGATTCTGTCCCTCTAATTGTTTTAGCAAGTATATCTCCAGGAATATTTACGGTGATAATAGTCTATACTTGTCTATTTAACTATTGAAAATAAACAAGGGAAAAATTACAATAACATTCTATTATTTATAATACTAACAAAACATATTATGCATACAACATTTATTCGACTGGAAGTTGATAATGATAGTAGGAAATTTCTAAAACATAATAGTTCTGCAGATTCTATCATCTAACAATACAGAGATGCTAACTTTACTGAATGAAATTCTGTTCAAACCTAAATGAGATAGCCATATTCTATATTTAAATTTACTCAATAAACGGCAGGAATCAGTGGCAGAACCTGTGTCAATAGTAGACAACAACAGCAATGGGAGGCTGTTCCTCCCTACCAACTCCTGGAGAGTGCCCAAACAGCACTTCTCAGGACCCCCGAGCTTGCTCTGGTCTAACTGACTAGAACTAGGTACAGCCAACAATTCCCTCAGCCAAAGTAGCTAAACTGGAACCAAGTTACTGCAGCTTCCTGACTTAAAACACTTCCTTACTGTTTTTCCCTCTTCCTCAATGGGACTCCTGAATAGCATTCACCTGAATGTATTCTCCCTCCAGAACTATCTTCCCCCCAGCTCAGTTCATTGAGTACTATTTAAAAGATTGCCTAGGTCTTAGTTGGGTTAACTGTCATTAATGAGCCACCTGCTCAGATTCCACTTTCTTGGGGAATCATGACCCCAAAATATAGGGAAGTTGCCACCTGCAACTTAGGAAGTGTTTGAGGATGCTGCCACTTGTCTTTTGCCTTTCCACCTAGTTCCACCCACCAGTTAGACCAGTAACCTCTTTTAACAGCTCTCCCATGCTGTTGTCTCCATAATTTATTTATTAATAATAAAATATTCAGAATTTACATTCCATTTCTGGTGACTCTGCTGAGTCATCAATTCCTTCTTAGCATTAAATTTAACATAATATCTCAGGAATATTAATAAAATAATTACATTATTTTTGCAAAATTGGGGTATGTGACATACACACCCCCTTAAAATGTAACATCGTCCTCGATGTTACTTATTCTTCATCTTCAGCCACCTGCTGGAATAGATGGGGGTATGCTTCCCGCATTTTACTTTCCAGTTCCCAGGTAGCTTCTTCAGGACTAAGGTGCTTCCATTGCACCTTCAGCTGTCCAATTATGCGGTTCCGCAGAGTAATTTCCCTCCTCCCGAGGATACAATTCGGTTCCACCAGAACTTCCCCTTCTGGTTCTACCTGTACAATGTTCCAGTCAATAACATGAGTAGCATCATGAACATACTTTTTCAGAACAGAGATATGAAAAACATTGTGTACTTTTAAATTAGGTGGTAATGCTAACTGATAAGCAACTTGACTGATTCTAGATAAAATTTCAAACGGACCACAGTAACGTGGTGCTAATTTTGCACAACTTCCCAGTCTTAGAGAGCTCTTCTTTGGCCTTACCTTGATGAACACATGTTCACCTATCTGGAACTCTTTAGGAGTTCTTTTCAAATCTGCTTGACTCTTTTGCCGATCCTGGGCAATCTTCAAATTTACCTGCACTTGTTTCACAATCTGTTCCATCTCTTTTAATAAATCAGGTCCTAACACTAACCTGTCTACTGGATTACTCCAGGAGATAGGAGTGTTACATTTACGTCCATACAAAATTTCAAAAGGACTAAACTTAGCTGACGATTGATAACTGTTATTGTATGCAAATTCTGCTAAATGTAAATAATCTTCCCATTTACCTGGTTGATCTTTAACATACATCCTTAGCAGATCTTCCAATACCTGATTAACCCTTTCAGTTTGTCCGTCCGTCTGAGGATGGAAGGAAGTGCTGAAATTTAGTGTGGTGTTTAATCCTTTAAACAAAGATCTCCAAAAATTTCCTGTGAATTTAGGATCCCTGTCTGAAATAATGACTTTTGGGACACCATGTAACTGAAAAATCTGTTTCAGAAATATATCAGCTATGTTTGCAGCCTTGTAAGTGGTTTTAACAGGAATAAAGTGTGCTGATTTACTTAATTTATCTACCACTACCATAATTGAATCATTCTGATGTTGATTTTTGGGTAATCCCGTAATGAAATCTAAACTAATTATCTCCCACTTCCAGTTAGGAATAGGTAAAGGTTGCAGCAATCCAGCTGGATGTTGGTGTTCTGTTTTCACTTGTTGGCAGTCCAAACATCTAGCTATATACTCAGCTGTTTCAGATTTCATATTGGGCCAAAAATATTCTTTTCTCAACATGGTGACAGTTTTCTGGTAGCCTGGATGCCCTGAGTAAGGGGTTTTATGAGCTTCGTCCAGAATTAACAGTTTAACTTTGGGTACATTTGGAACATACAGCCTGTCTTTAAACAATAAAAATCCGTCTTTATTTAAACTATATCCTTTTATTATACTTTCTGTAGGTTGTTCTTTGGCTGTAGCTTGTAAATGTTGATAATTTTCATCCGATTTTATCCCTTCAGCCAACTGTTCATTCAAATCAGAGGTATAAGTGCTGCTAGTTGATACAAAGTTCAGTCTTGCATTTCTGCTCAAAGCATCAGCCACCTTATTTTCCTTTCCTTTTATGTGCTGAATTTCGAAATCGTATTCACTTAAGAAGGCCAACCACCTGGCTTGTCTTGCATTTAAGTTAGGCTGATCTAAAAGGTATTTCAGACACTTATTATCAGTCATTAAGGTAAACTTTCTGCCTATTAAGTGGTGTCGCCACATCTTTAAAGCATGGATAACAACAGCCAGTTCCAAATCATAAGTGGCATAATTCTTTTCATGAATTTTCAGTTTCCTAGATTCGTAGGCAATGACATGTCCATCCTGAGTCAACACTCCGCCTAAACCGTCATTACAAGCATCGGTGCAAACCACGAAATCTTTATTAGGGTCTGCTATTCTGAGAATAGGCGCAGTTGTCAATAGAGTCTTAAGTTTCTTAAAGCTTTCTTCACACTTCACGTTCCAATCAAACTTCTTGCCTTTCTTTTGCAAGGAAGTAATTGGGTTGGCTATTTTTGAAAAACCTTCAATAAATCTCCGGTAGTAACCGGTAATTCCCATGAAGGATCTAACATCTATTACATCTTTTGGTACCGGCCAATCTTCAATTGCCCGAATCTTTTCAGGATCAACTGAAATCCCTTCCTTGGTGACTACATGTCCTAAGTACTGGATTTCGTCTTTAAAGAAATCACACTTACTGAACTTCGCAAAGAGCTGCTGCTCTCTTAGTTCTTGTAAGACTATACGTAAGTGTTCTTTATGCTCCTCTTCATTCTTAGAATAAACTAAAATGTCATCGATGAATACGACAACAAATTTATCTAAGTACTTATGCATTATGTTATTCATTAAGCACATAAAGACAGCTGGGGCATTAGTAAGCCCAAATGGCATTACGACAAATTCGTAATGTCCGTACCTTGTTCTAAAAGCTGTTTTGAAAATATCTTCTTCTTTAATCCTCACCTGATGATAACCCGATCTCAGGTCGATCTTAGAGAACACCGTAGCTCCACGTAGCTGATCAAACAGGTCATCTATGCGAGGCAACGGATATTTGTTTTTAATCGTCATTTTGTTCAGTTGACGGTAATCTATGCAAAGTCGCATAGTTCCGTCCTTCTTTTTAACAAAATTACTGGTGCCCCCCAAGGGGATACACTGGGTCGAATGTAATTCTTGTCTATTAACTCCTTTAACTGAGTTTTCAATTCGTTAAGCTCCAAAATATTCATACGATACGGGGCTTTTGAACTGGGTACAGCACCTGGTATCAGCTCAATTGTAAAGTCTAGCTCCCTCTTGGGAGGTAATTCTGGGATTTCCTCAGGAAAAACATCTATAAATTCATTTACTACAGGGATGTCCTCTACTGTTATCTTGCTGCCCTCAGACTTATCTGTTTCATCGGTAATAGTTACAGCATAGGCTTTACATCCTTTTCTGACTGCCCTTTTAAGTTGTAAAGCAGAAATCTGCCTGACTACTGTTTTCCTAGGAATACCCCTAACAGTTACAAGCTGTCCATTACTGTTTACACATCTAAAAGTTTTGTCAAAACAGTTTAAAACTACCCTATGCTGTTCCAACCAGTCCATTCCGATAAGTATGTCATAAGAGCCGAGTGGAAAGACATTTAATTTAACTGTAGTCTTAAAATCATTCATATCTAAGATACACTCCTTAACATAACAATTTACTTTCCTTTTTGCCCCAGTAGCTAGTTGTACAGACCAAGAATTATCAAATCTTTCAACAGTCAAATTACATTTTTCTACTAGCTGGGGTGAAATGTAACTAAGACTAGCACCTGGATCTATTAAAATAGTTACAGGGGTTTTGTTAATCATACATCCTACTTCCACCATGGAAGTTTGATAGTCAACTTGGCGGTTTTCCAACACTGCATTGATTCGGGGCATAGTCCCTGCAAAGTCTCCAACAGTCATTTCATCTTGAACAGTATGAATATTGCTGATCTGTTTCTTTCTATTTGGGCAAACTGAAGCATAATGTGGGCCATTACACTCCCAGCACTTAACAGGTTCCTTTCGCTCAAAATTCTTGGTGTAGTTTCCATGATGGTTAGGAGCCTCCTTGCTGCTTTTGAAATTGTTGGAATGACTGGCAGCTCCATTTTTGTTTCCCTGGAAGCTTTTACCATTAAAGTGGTTTCCGTTTTTGCTATTCTTGAAACTTTTATGGGGGACAAACTCCTTTTTCCTGTACTCAAGCTGATTACTGTTCTTTTTGGATTTCCAGCTGGCTATACCCTCTTTCTTTTTATTCTGTTCATAACAGAAATTAGCTTTTCGCATAGCTTCTTCCAGTGTTTTGGGGTTGTCATATTCAATTTTGTCCTTGGTATGATATGGCAGACAGCTAAGAAACCGCTGTATTTTTGGTTTCTCTTCGACAAAATATGGCACATACCGTAACAGACTTAAGAACTTACTGTTTAAGTCCTTCATTGTCATAGATCCTAGCTTCAGTTCATAAAATTCCTTGGCCCTCTCTTCATAGTACTGTTCAGACAGAAATTTCTTCTTGAAGTATCTTTTAAAAGTACTCCAATTAACTTCTTTTTCTTTAATCCCCTTGACCCTTTTCAGATCTTGCCACCATATGTCCGCCTTTCCAGAAAGGTTGTAGATGGCCATTCGTGCCTTCAGCTGATTTGAATAGTTATGAATCTGGAAATATTTTCTGATCCCGGATAACCAGGATTCTGCTTCTTCTCCTGTTTCAGATTCTCCATTGAAAGTTGGGGGTTTTATCTTCTTAAACTCCCCGGAAATCTCTTCATAAGGCCTGTAATTTTTCCTTCTGTTGTGCAGCTCAGCTTCACTGCTGTCACTAGTAGTGCGGTAACTGTGTTGTTCCCTTCTTTCTTCAGATGATGAACTGCTGTCAGATTTAGCTGGTTTCATCCTTTTAGGCCCTCTTTGATGACTAGTTTCTTCTGAGTCAGCTTGTTTGCTCCTTCCTTCTGTCTGAAATTTTTCTATCAATAGTTGATTTAGCTGCTCTTGAGTTTTCAGAATCCTTTCATTATCCTTCTTGACTGTTTCTATCTCTGTCTTTAAACCTTTTATGGTCTGCATCAGTTCAGTGGTGTGAGTGATTACCTCCTCTGTCTCAGGTTCTCTCGACATCTGTCTTGTCACAGTGTTTGGGGAATCCTGTTCAGCATATTCTTCTAGCTTTTCCATACCTGCCTGTCGGATTCAGAAAAGAAATTTTCTGCTCTGTCTTTATGAAACAGAAATTATAAGTTAGTACACAACATAATTTAAAATTTTATTGTCATTTGCACTGTTCTGCGGAAACTAGTGGAGCCATAAGAAGGCCTAGTGTCTGAACCATGCTCTGATACCACATGTCAAAACCCGAAAATTTCAAAAAAATTTAAATTTTTTATGATAGCAATAAATGTTGTGTAAAAGCAGTCCTTTAACCGTCTGTTTAACTTACTTGGTTGTAAGTGTGTATGAAGGATCTTTATTGTACTTAAGTGTTATTATGGTTGTATATATATGTATGTATTTTTTTTTTTTTAGTTGTATTGTGTCGTAAACTCCAGGGGAACTTGCCATAACAGGCTGGCTTACTTAGCTTACGAGCTAACGTATCAAATTGTTTTCCTCTTTACAGATCTACAGGTAAGGTGCGGTCGCGACAATTATAATTTAAAATGTTATTCTCAAACTAGTTGTACAAAAAGTGATTCAATTAAAAGGTCCTGCTCATTCGGTTTTCAAGTGTTTGAAGGTAGCATTCTGTCTACCAACTTCTCAATTCTTTCTTTTGTTGAAATTGTACTTTTAGCGACAAGGATAGCTATATTTCTGAAGTGTCCAAGCATTAAACAGGTCTGTAGATACATTTGTCACTGATGATGATTCTGTACTGTAAATGCACCTCATAATTAGCATGGTATAATAACTCTCTTATTGGTTGTCAGCATTTAACTAGATATTCTACAATTCTCCGTCTAACCATCTCAGGCTTGTATTAATTGATCAAGTTATCTTTATTTCGATGATTCTAGGCTTATCCGGAGTAATTTGTTTAAATGTTTATAAGGAAATTGAGGTAGTTGAGAACTTGCTATGATAAATCTGGAAATGTCGATGCATCCCTACTTTATTGATATATCTCCATTAGGTGTAGACTACTTCCAAGATTGGGTTTCTCATATGATATTCACAATCAACTTATGCAATTATAAATAGCCATATCACCGAACAATAATTTGTTTTATGCTTACTATGATTTGTTTGGTCTCAAGGTGTTATTCCCATAACATGTTAAATGTTTGAACAATTGTTTTGAATTATGGGTCGTAGACAAAGTGTTGTTGTTCAATGTACAACGTTTGATTGCAATAATAAAACCGTGGATTTCAATCATATGGTAAGACGACCCTATAGAATATCTATATCATTCCTTTTGATTGGCAAAATGATGGTATTGTTGTCGTAGACAAACTATGTAAAGGTGATCCATTGCATGGGAATAAATTAAGGGATACGTGGCTCACTCATAACCAAGTACTCATCACCTAAAAGGTTGACAAACCCTACCATTCTACATTCCTTCCCTCGCCTTCGGGCTCGGCCGCTCTGTGGGTTTCTCCTGTCCAAACTTGCCGAAACCATGGTGGAATCTTCCTTCCCCACTGTTGATCTCTTGCTGCGCTAGTTCCTTGCTAAGGTTTAGGAGTTGTATATGTTTTGTTAACCTTCCAACAGTTATAGAATTTTTTTGTGAGAACCCTAAGGTTCTATCCTTTCTGTTACAAGCTTCCTACCAGTCGTGGCCTCCAGTATTGCCTTCCCTTGACCTATTTCTGTAACCACCTTCGTCGAGGAATGCATCTTTGAGTCTGCCATTGCTTCTTTGGTGGCCAGGGTTATGGTTCAAACTCCATTGTTCGTGGTTTCCAGACCTGTCACAGTGTGGTCGCTTCATTCCAAAATCTGGTGAGTAAATCTTGTGGGTTTCGTAGTATTATTTCGATACTTAAAATCAAAAGTTTGTGGGTTTTTTTTATTGAAAATAATATAATTGATAATTGGTTTGTGGTTTCCAAATCTCAGCAGGTATTGAACACTCCATAAGGCGTACAGGACACAGCTCTCGGCATCTGGCTCCTCCGGGTAAGCCTGGTCCTTACCATGGCATTTTCTCCTTGGGGTTTTGTTGTGTGGACGAATAGGGTTTGGTCTTCAAAGGGCATGATTCTACTGCTATCGCCGTTCTGTTGAGTCTTTTAATAGCTTAACCCTGCGTGACCTCGACAGGTGTTATCCCTGTCATAGGATAGAATCATTATGGCTTCGGCTGATTGTAAAATTAATGGTTTTCCTTATAGTGTTGTATGGTTTCCACCAATGTTGTGTTATATGTTTAAGACGTAGAGAACCAGGCTAGAATTGGTTCTGAAAATGGGTTTACGACCCTATGGTTCTGCCTCCATTACTGTACTCATGAAGGGTTTTGGGTGTACTACCCAGGTTTTTATTTGAATTTATCTCAATATAAAGTTGCTCGTGGACTTGGCTTGTTAAAAGTAATTGTTACTCCGTTGTTCTGTGCTATGTTTTATTTTTACAAAAACTTCTACAAGAGTTGTGCATTCGGGGGTTAGTAAAACAATGTATTTAACTTAAACTGTTAAAACCTACATCTTCGTCGGTAATTTGTGATTGGACAAGACTTGGTACAGTCGAGTTAGTGTGTGTCAAGGGTTTTGATTTTCTACAACAAGCTTCTGTCAGTGGCAAGGCTACGGCCGTAGATAAAATATGTGGTAAGGATTGGAAAGTTTTACAACATGTTTGCGTTCTCTGTTTGTATTCGATACTGTGTATTATAATAAATATAGTTACATTTTCATACTTCTTATTTAAGTGAAAAGATGACACAGCCGTGAGTGAATACCAAATCTTACTTCTCAGCGTTTTTGTTTTTAAGTATTTAAATGGTAACGATGGAAATTTTGTTGTTAAATGACTGTCAAGATGGGGTTTTCTTCCCAGGTTTGGATAATATAATTTATGAATTTAAACTATTGTTTTCATGGTGGTTTTAATACACACCAGAATAAGTTCTGCGTGTTAAAAGCTACGACGTTCTGAGAGGAGCTACGTCTGTGGTCGAGTCAATGTAATACTAATAAAAAATTAAACACTGGAAATAAATTTCTTAAATAAATAAGTGATAGGGTTTTGAATTTCGAATTTACAATCAACGGTCTGGTTTAAATGCTAACTCTGTGGATATAAGTTTTAATTTATTGTTAAGATAGGTTTCTAATGACTCTGTGTATTAGCATGAAGGAAACAAATGAGCTCAAGACTGAGCAAAGGAAAATACTGTGATAATAAAGAGATTCGGACTCGAGCTAGATAGTGGATTTATCTCTAATTTCCTTCTGCCTTCAGGTTAATAGCTCGGTCAAACTCTGCTGTGAGTTTCTTGGTGGTAACAACGATAGAGATAGGTTTTTAAATAGAACTTCTTCGTCGCGAGCTTTGTTTATAAATTCAATTGTTTTGTTTTGGCTACGATTTTTATCGAATAAGATTGTAGGGAAAAAGTTTAAAGATGTGGTCATACTGCTATTCGAAATCTATGAAGAGTCAATAACAGCTCAGCTGTGTTCTGTATATAAATAAACTTACTGATATAAAATTTGTTCACCTAATCTTGGTACAGATAATAACTTGTACTC
Source organism: Larix kaempferi (assembly GCA_027924585.1). NCBI lineage: Eukaryota > Viridiplantae > Streptophyta > Pinopsida > Pinales > Pinaceae > Larix > Larix kaempferi. The sequence goes on from BSBM01000602.1 coordinate 8,713,211, forward strand.
TTGTTTAACTAAGCACGAGACAGATATATAATGGTATACTTATTCAGCTAGGGTTTATACCTGTTAAACTCTCTATGAAATAACTCACTATAATTATAAGGTTGTCTATGATTCTGTCCCTCTAATTGTTTTAACAAGTATATCTCCAGGAATATTTACGGTGATAATAGTCTATACTTGTCTATTTAACTATTGAAAATAAACAAGGGAAAAATTACAATAACATTCTATTATTTATAATACTAACAAAACATATTATGCATACAACATTTATTCGACTGGAAGTTGATACTGATAGTAGGAAATTTCTAAAACATAATAGTTTTGCAGATTCTATCATCTAACAATACAGAGATGCTAACTTTACTGAATGAAATTCTGTTCAAACCTAAATGAGATAGCCATATTCTATATTTAAATTTACTCAATAAACGGTAGGAATCAGTGGCAGAACCTGTGTCAATAGTAGACAACAACAACAATGGGAGGCTGTTCCTCCCTACCAACTCCTGGAGAGTGCCCAAACAACACTTCTTAGGACCCCCGAGCTTGCTTTGGTCTAACTGACTGGAACTAGGTACAGCCAACAATTCCCTCAGCCAAAGTAGCTAAACTGGAACCAAGTTATTGCAGCTTCCTGACTTAAAACACTTCCTTACTGTTTTTCCCTCTTCCTCAATGGGACTCCTGAATAGCATTCACCTGAATGTATTCTCCCTCCAGAACTATCTTCCCCCCAGCTCAGTTCATTGAGTACTATTTAAAAGATTGCCTAGGTCTTAGTTGGGTTAACTGTCATTAATGAGCCACCTGCTCAGATTCCACTTTCTTGGGGAATCATGACCCCAAAATATAGGGAAGTTGCCACCTGCAACTTAGGAAGTGTTTGAGGATGCTGCCACTTGTCTTTTGCCTTTCCACCTAGTTCCACCCACCAGTTAGACCAGTAACCTCTTTTAACAGCTCTCCCATGCTGTTGTCTCCATAATTGATTTATTAATAATAAAATATTCAGAATTTACATTCCATTTCTGGTGACTCTGCTGAGTCATCAATTCCTTCTTAGCATTAAATTTAACATAATATCTCAGGAATATTAATAAAATAATTACATTATTTTTGCAAAATTGGGGTATGTGACAGAATTGCAGGTTGATAGGAGGGGGGGAGGTCGGGATGACGCACAGGGAGGAGGTGTATGGAGGGAGTAGGTGCATGGGAGCAGGATGCGGCTGGGAGGAGGGAGAGGGTGCTGGTGCCGAAAGATGGAGGGGGTGGCCTGCGTGTTGGGTGGAGGCGTGAAGCAGGAAGGTGAAGTGAGGGAGATGGAGAGGTGGGCGTTGGATGGCGGGTGGAGTGAAGGGCACGTGAAGGAGGTGGAGAGGTGGCTTGAAGGGAGTGCAATGGATTCACTTGGAAGGGAGGGACGTAAAGATGGGAGATCGAGGGGGCGCATAGGTGTGAGGTATGCAGGGGAGAAGGATGTCAAGCGTAGAGCGTAGCTGGTGGGTGTGCAGGTGGAGCTGGGGCAGAGGGATGATGTGAGTGCGCAGTAGAGGAGGATGGGCGTAGGGAGAGACGGGGATGAGTTATTGGAAGTGGAGCTGGAGCTGGAGGACAATGACGCGAGGACACAAGAGGATGATGGTGCAGCGAGCAGCCGAGAGGATGATGGATGGAGTGGGAGAAGAGTGTTGTGGCCAAAGGCCACTTATCGGTTAAAAACCTTGATCCAGAGAAACTCCGATGAAGTGTGGCCAGTATCCGGAACCAGTAATATGCCCAAGCAGGGCTCTGATACCAAATGAGCCGAACACTTAGTTCGCTCATGCAAATAATTTACCAGAACACTTGATAAATTAGATAAGCCATAATATATATATATATATGAATATTGAATATAAGATAGATAATAGATAATAGATAGATACATGAGGTCTTGTCCTTAAATAATATTGGTACACTCGATGATGAGGAGACACATCCTTTAATTAATCTAACTATATTTAATTATTTATCTTATTTATGTTTGTTACAACATTGCAGGAAGTCTAAACAGTGATGTGGGATCATCTATCCCTACATTTGGCCTCATCTATGCCTACAATTGTTCATCCAAGGAAACATGTACACTTGCATGGCACAAAGAGCTTGCACAATTTGACACCTTATGAGCTTCAAAGCACAAAGATCAACACACTAGAACATTCTTAAAAGGTAATATAATGTGAACTATTTGACTTGGCGTTGGGTACTGCAAATGAGGACCACATATTTGACGATGTGCCCATATCATACATAAGAATATGTGTATAAAGAGGAAACTAGAAAAAAATGTTTTCTATCCAAAATGCATATATTCGTAACTACACATTTAAAATTTTAGAACCATGAACAAAATCCATGGGCATTTTAAGAACATCTAATTCACAAAATTCTTATTAATATGAGTTATTGGACTGGTTGTTTTTCCAGACAAGACAAGTAGGCCTTTAGAGGCAGCTCAGATTATGTTAACTAAAATAGTGAGTTGTTTACATAAATGCAAGAGTTCTTGACGGACAACAACAGAAGGTGCTTTGTTGATAACAAAAAAAAAAATGTTTTCTCACTTCTGCTGTGATAAAAAGTCTAATTACACAGATAAAAAGAACGAAGAATAGAAAGGAAGGTGTGAGTTCTATCCATAATTAATCAGAATGAAGAAATGTTGTAAAACTACACTTGTGTTGAAATATGCTTAAATGCTAGCTGGTAGTTGTATGAATTCGACATTACAACAGTTCTTTTGGAGTTTTCTTGTGCCAAGGAAGCCATAGAATAGTCATAAACTGGAGTCTTAATGATATCTGGCTGAAAAGAATAACTTCAAAAAGAAAATTAGTGAAGAGGAAAATTCATGTTTCAAGTCCTGACGAACTCTCAGAACTTCTGTGAATCTTTTTGATGTAATCAATCACTGCATGTCTCCTTGTCAATCATTAACTTTCCAGCTTTCCCACCATGGTAAATATCCTGCAGAATTGAGGATTTAGCATTCTCATTTGTTAAAGTTTGCAAAGACACAAAACAAGAGCAGAAACACAAAGGGCATATTGATTGCCTTCTCATTATTAAACTCAGATATATGTAGTGTTATATAGGACCAAAACCACCAGTTAATACTATGGACCAGTGAATACCATGGGATGTCTAATGTCCTAGTCAACAACTAACTCAACTAACTTAACCAACAAAGACACATGATATTACAACTTTTAACACACCCCCTTAATCTCAAGTGGGATGGTGTGGTCAGCACCATCAATGCCTAAGTGCTGCCTCTGAAACTCAAATGCAGATGTACCCAAAGGTTTGGTAAACATATAAGCTTATTGCATGGGTCCACATAGGTCTGTGTGAACTAGTTCAAGGTGTTCTTTGGCTCTAGATGTGGAAGTGGGGAAGCTGTCCCTTTGGTGTTTCCCTAAAATACAGTCTTCACAAGAACTTGACTGTTAATTCATGACTGGTAATCCTTTGACCATGGATTGTTTTTGCAGATGACAGAGACTCTGAAAGGGTAGATTACCATACCTACAATGCCACAACCATGTTCTGTCTTGACTGGAGATAGTAGGAGCATATGACTGTGACAGGATAGCACTCCTCAAGCTGAGTGGGAAAATTCTATTCTTGGTCATTTCTATTTTGGCTAGGAGTCTTCTACTAGGGGCTTTATCTTAGACATCATAGTAGGAATCAATGAAGCTAATATCATACTTATTCTGAATCAGTTGACCCACACTGATCAGATTGACCTTGGTATTTGGAACATAGAATACATAATTTATGTACTTCTTCTCATTCTATTTGGTAAGTATAGGTACAATACCTTTTCCTTGAGCAAGAACGAGATAATGATCACCCAGTTTGATCTTTGAATTAACAGATGGATCTAGATAAGAGAATAATGATTTGTTACCTGTCATATGATTGCTGCATCCACTGTCTAGCAACCGTACATCTGATTGATGTTCTTCTTCAGTCGCTTGGTATGACAAACATAACTTCTGACGAGTGTTCTTCAACATTGGAGACATTTTCTCTGCCACTGTTATGATCTTCTTGCTTCTTTCTGCAGTCACATTCATAGTGGCCATATTTCTTACAATAGTTACATTGGACATTTGACCTGTTAGTCCATCTCTTGCCTCCTCTTCCTCTTTGGTTTTGAGGGTTATGACTGTGCTCACAGTGATCTATGTGTTCATGGGAAGTTCTATCCTCTGTGGAATTAGAACTCCTTACTCTTCTGCTTTGTCCTCTGCCTCCTCTACCGCGACCTTTGTTGAAAGAAGTCTAAGTGTTGAATGCATGTGACATAGACTCTTCTTCCTGACTAAGTCTAGCTTCGTGAGACAAAAGGGACCCTGTTAACTCTTCTAAGGTAAACTTTGACATATCCTTAGATTATTCTATGGTAGTAACTACCATAGAGAATTTCTTAGTGAGGCATCTAAGTACCTTTTCAACAACAACCTTCTGCTCTAGGGATTCGTCATAGGTTTGGAATTGCGTGACAATCCCCGAAACCCTAGTCATGAACTGATTGACAGTCTTGGTTTCCTTCATCTTAAGACTTTCAAATTGGAGTCGATGGGTTTGGAGTCTTACCGTTTTGACTCTATCTGTACCTTTGTATGCATTTTCCAGGATATTCCATGATTGATATGCAGTGGTATCACCTGATATATGTGGGAAGATGGACTCCTCAATGCAGCTTTGGATCAACCATTTTACTGTGAGATCTCGAGCTCGGATTTCTTCAAGGGCTTTCTTGTTTTTGTTTGACATAGCAGCGATAACAGTTGTCGTCGGTTCTGTGAATTCGTTTTGAACCATATCCCAACATTTGTTGAGTTGGAGAAACGTCTTCATCTTGATTGACCAAAACTCGTAGTTGGTGCCGGTTAGCATCGGTTTGGAGATCTGCTTCACGCTTTCCATTTCGTATGACGATCTTGAAATAGAGTAGCCCAACTTTCTAGCCAACACAGTGCGACTTCGGGGTGCGCCGGGAAGGAATTTACAGAGTTAAGGGAGCCTGGCGCACTTTGCCCTAACAACTTGTGTGCTGAAAAAATAAAAAAAATAAAATTTTTGATGCGTTCTGATATGTTCCCCAAGGCTGTGAAGCTTCTCCTCCACGTTGATGTGCTCCAGACGATCTGTGATCTGTGATCGGATCGTGCTCTCCACTTTGTGAAAAGGCTTATAGGTATGGATCAGGCCATACACTCTAAAACCATGTTAAATTTTGCAAAGACACAGAACAAGAGCGACAACACAAAGGGCATATTGATTGCCTTCTCATTATTAAACTCAGATATATAGTGTTATATAGGACCAAAACCACCGGCTAATACTATGGGCCAGTGAATACCATGGGACATATAATGTCCTAGTCAACTGTTGGTTGTGGAGCATGATCTTCCAGTCTCATAGATGATGTTGTTTCAGCCCTGTTGTACCCCAGGTTTGGTTTTGATACCGGCACGCGCCCCACGGGGTCTGGGGGAGTGAAATTTTTGGGGTTGTTTTACGGGCCCATGGTTTTGGGTAACCCGTGGTATTTTCCCATGGTATTCCCCTTTATAAGAAAGACATTGTAATACGTCTAGGGTTGATGTATTAGGTATTATGCATTGTAAAGATCTCTGATATTGTGAAGAGAGACTGTGAGACAGTGAAGAGGAAGTGCAGCAGATGTGATGCAGGTTATATCCCTTCATTTGCTGGATGGTAATAATAAGGACTGGCAATTTCAGTGTGGACGTAGCCCATCTTGGGTGAACCACGATATATTGGTGTCTCTCTTATAATGTGTTTGTGTGATTATATTTGTATTTCTGTTTATTGTTATTGCTATACGATCCTGTTTTTCTAACAATTGGTATCAGAGCCAAAGGATTATTTGGCATATAAACTCGCAGGAAACTAGGGTTTCTGGTCCGAGTGGGAGCAATGGCAAAAGAAGGAAAGTTTAAGGCCGAGAAATTTAATGTCCAAAACTACCAGTTATGGAAGTTGCAAATGGAGGACTATCTGTACTAGAAGGATCTATTCCTACCGCTGGGAGGAAGAACAAAGCAACCGACGACTATGAAGGACAAAGAATGGAAGGTTCTTGATAGAAAGGAACTGGGAACAATATGGCTGTCCCTGGCTTCATCTATAATATCCTGGGAAAGATCTGACCCAGATATTAACTCCACTTTAAAAACTGTTACAATTTTCACTAGTAAAATTTTCTTGCAATTCCTTCGTACTGAGCAGGAGGTAAGTGAAGGGTATTGATGTAAGAATTGAGGATGGTGGGATGGATACTCAATTCTAGAAAATGTATGAGGTTAGGTGCAGCAGCAGACCAAGGAGGACAAATCAGATTGCCTTATGCACAAGGTACCAACACCATTCACTTTTCAGCATAGAACAAGTCCATGCCTACTTCGAGGCTTCCTGGGTGTCTGGCATATGCATACAGAACAGGGAGGGGTCACTGGGGGTTAATAAAAGAGTTTATATTAGTCACATATATGCTGGATAAGTTCAGTAAGATAAATTTGCAAACCTATGAAAATATGGGAAGAATTTGGGTTTCTGGGCTCTCCCGGGATTGCTGAGCTAGTAATTTTCTTATCTTTACAAAACGAGGCTAAAATAATTCAAATTCTGGTTTTGTGGACTGATATGGTTAATATAACATGTTATTATCCTACTTCAAAATACGGGAGGTCAAATGGTTGCACAGATTGCATTTTACAGTAAATTCAGTAAAACTAGTTTAGAAAGAACACCCAAATAGCTAGTCTTGCATTGTAATTCATCAAACTGCTCCAAAACTTCAAATACTTGGTTCTGATATTAGATAATGCTCTGATATATTATATTCAACACATATAAGTCAAAATATAGGTTCAGAACACTTTCTTTCTCATTATTAGATTGCCTTCCAAAGTACATGCCTCACAGGCTAGATTTTCATTACAATAGTGGGAGAAATGGAGAGAAGAATGAGAATATTAATGTGGATCTGCTCTCGAGCTATGATCAGGTCACCTACAGGTCATGTGACTGTCATTGGCTGCATACTCAACTTCTGGACTTGATTGGGGCGCATTCATTGAGCCAACCCTCTCCTCCAAGGAAAGCTCCTCTAGATTTAGTTGTGAATGGGAGAAGAATGTAAGAAGAGAGTGAGGATCATATATGAATCTGATCTCTGGACATATAACTCTCTGATATGCTGCAAATAATGACATATTGAACTTCTTGGAGATTCTGGGCGCAAATCCTGAGAACTAGCTCCTCCTTCTGGTTATTTTCCTTCAAATCTAGTTGCTAATCCACTGTAGAATTGTCCTCCTCTTCAAGCTGACTATAGATATTCATGGCTGGATTGATATAAATGTTATTGGCTGCAATAACATATTCTTGACCTGCATAACACTCTTAGATAACTCACAAAGTCTTGGGGCACATCACCCAAGCAAACTTGTTGAGGCACAACACTCAACTAGAGAGGCTCAGAGCTCTCAAACCAAAATTGCAAATGACAAAAGTTCTTCATTGGAGTTGGTTGGATTCTTTTATAAACTTTATGATGACCTGCTGAGTAAGTTACTTAGCTTTGGTGACTTGTGAGAGTAGGTTACCACTTTTCCATCCTACTCCAAGTCATATAGGCGCCTTCTTGAAATAATTAGCAAGTTTGGTCTTAGAAAAACTTGCCAACTTTTGTCTCTCTTCACCCAGATTAGAAGCTGCGCCTTAGTTAGCTTTCTGGATGTTGCTAAATCTTTACTTACAACTTTTCTTGTTCTTTCCACTTTATTTACTTTCCACTTTTCTACTTTTGCCAGTTTCTAATTTGTTTGCCTTGTCTTCTTTCCTCCTTTGGACTCCTTGCTTTTCCTGAGATTTGCCACTAAGGCAAGAGTGGTCCACATGACCAAATTCGACCTCCTAGCCATATTATCACCACTTGCCAATATTTATTAATAAAAATATTCCAACTCAGAATTAATTCCAAATTCAACATTTAAGCAATTAATTAATAATTAATTAATTCATGTGGTATAATTGCCTCAAAATTAACCCCTACTCCAATTTGGCAACATCTTCCACATGGGTGCCCTCTTGGCCCACTTGCTCATTATCCATTAATTTTATTTATCAAAATTACCTTTAATAAATAAATTTGCCAACTTGGGAGACTTAGGCCAAAATTAATTCTAAGCAAATAGAACTAATACCATTTAATTCCCTTAGGGGTTGATTTTGTCCCCTTTCACCCATGGTACTAGATGAACCAAAATTGGGGACATGACAGTCCTCCCTTCCCAAGATTGCTTGTCCTCAAGCAATGTTAGGATTCCACCAAGCTTTTGCTGCACCACTCTGATTTTATTTGTGCCCGTCCACTGAACAATCTGAAAATTAAACTTGGGGCCTTCAAAAAATCTAAGTAAAATGTAATATGACTAAACTGCACTGTAAACTCTATTTGCACTAAATCATGAACAAAAATCTTAACCCAGTTAATATAACTGAGTAGAATTCCTGGATCCCACTGCTTCCTCCGCAGGGACCCATAATTTTTTGTCACCTCTAGAAAGTTATCACTCCAAGGAATTCTCGGATCCCAAAGTATCAACTACATTTTTCCAATCTCCAAGCATGTGGATTCCCTCCACACAGGCCAACTTCTGCAAGTAATCATTAATTTATCTTGGCAACTTTCCTGCTTAGCTGCCTTCCCTAGACCATAAGCAAAAAAAAATTTGCAAGGAGATTTCATGTCTGTCAAGCAATCTTTCACCCAATCCATATGTGGATGAGTGACATCAGATGGCTGCAAATTATGCCTTTTCTGCTGCTTGCAAATCATATAAAAATTAGCAATGATGAAAACAATTTTCTTGCAACAAAACATAAGATTCTTACCTTCTAGGTTTTCCCTTTCAGTGATGCCTCTATCCATCCAACCAATGGATGGAAAAACACCTTATTTGCTGAATCATATGGAATGTGATCAACCATATGTCTGTCCTCTTCAGATAAAGAGAACTCATGATTTCTACGGAACTCCACAGGTGTTCCCCTCTTCATCCAATGGCTCAACTCTCTGCGATTGATCCAAGGGTGCCAAACTCCATCACATGAACCACATGTTGAAAGTAAGTGTGGATATGATGCCTCCTTGTCAAAAGTGGCTGCACACACATGCATGGGCTGCCTCCACTACTGCAGGTTAAGGAACATGTCATCTGACTCAAATTTAGGATCTTTCTGCTCATCATGTGACACAAAAAAATAGAATCCTTTTATCCAATTTTCATTCCCAAGGTTTGTGGCTGAATGTGAAGTGGGGAATGAAGGGTGGTGAGCCATGCTTATGAACATTTCATCTACTAAAGTTGAGGATGTATACTCTCTATTGATGGCTGAGCCATCTATGGTGAAATCAACTGCACCTTCCTTGGAAGAAAGACCTTCTTCAATGATCCTCTCATGTTCATTTTGGAAAAAATCATGCACTTGCTTTTCACCCACTTTTTCTGCACATTCTTCAAGCACATACTGCATAGACTGCTCCTCATGGTCCACCCACTCATGAGGTTCCTTCATGTAATATTTTATGTCATTGACCCAAAAGGGATGACTCTTAGGCAAAATTGAGGATTCAGTTAATTCTTTCCACTCTTGCTGGAATTGTTCTATCTTCATTTGGGATTCTGAGAGAGCACTTTGAGTGTATCTCAAAGAATCTTGGGTGGCCGACAACTCACTTTTGAGCTTGTAGTTCTCTTCTTCATATCTGCAAATATTTTCTTCATCATGCAATGATGCATCCCGCAACAATTCAACAAGCTCACACATGTAATTTTTATCTAAAAGCAACTGTGAGAAATTACCTTTGATTGTGGACATTGCTTTTTGGATATTCTCCATGGCTGCAAAGAAATATTGATCTTCCCTTAAAGAAGCTTCCCAACACAACCTCGACACTGAAGAATGAGTGTCATGGAGAATTTTGAGGGCCTCTTGGATCTTTTGTTCATCCATCTTCAATGACCCTGCAAGAAGATGAGGTTCTTGCAGATGTTCCTCCTCTTCATTTCCCATCACCGGATTGATTTCAAGCAGTGCACTTGAGGTTTCAAAATCTGATCCATATGTTGCTGCTGCAATATATTCATCTTTTAGGTCCTCAAAAACATAATTTGGGCTGCAACATAAGTGCTTATTCATCCTTGGTGCAACAGAAATATCTTCACTCAAAGTTTCGGCCTTCACACTGCTTTCATTTTTTACACTAGAATTCTGAACCTCATCACTAGGGGGCTCAAACATTCTGAAATTTTCAATGGACGTGGTTGGCATCTCAGTTTGACATAATGACACATAAAAATCAGAAATTAATAATTCACCATGTGTCATGTTCTCCTCCTTATGTGGTGGAATTATGATGGCTTGTTCATCCACCCATTTCTTTGCTTCACACCCTACTGAGATGTGCTCAATTTCTGCTTCTTGGTGAGGCTCAAGGGGTGATTGTAAATCTGAATTATGTTCCTCTTTTGGATCAAATCCAAAAGATGTCTCACCTTCATCATTCTGTCCCATTTCATCTACACTTATTTTGAAATCGACCATCAAAAGATCGAGAGTGATTTTACCTCCCTCATCTCCAACAATCAAATGTTTGACTGCTGGATCTTCCACTGTGCATTAACCTTCTTCATCCACTTCTTGGAGTAATGGGGCACCAGCTAGGTCTTCTTGGTCATTTCTTTCCAAGAAAATTAATGTCTCTCCACATTGTGTGGTGCTCAGATCACAACCTTTGGACTTCCTTCCTGAAGGAAAACCAAACAGTCTCAAAATGCTTGGCCCTGCCAATGGCCTTGATGAAACTTCCTTCTTGATTACTTTTCCCTAAGATTGGGATGGATCCATGTGTAGGGATGCAACTTAATGTCTCTCCACATTGTGTGGTGCTCAGATCACAACCTTTGGACTTCCTTCCTGAAGGAAAACCAAACAGTCTCAAAATGCTTGGCCCTGCCAATGGCCTTGATGAAACTTCCTTCTTGATTCCTTTTCCCTAAGATTGGGATGGATCCATGTGTAGGGCTGCAACTTCATTTTTATTTTTCCTACTTCTTCTCCACCCAAAGAACTAGGTGGCTCTTGGTTTCCTCCCTTGATTTTTCCTGGTTGTGAGGACACATCTTTATCCCTCCTATCCATCTTAGCTCCTAGGGTAAAAATCTTGGCTCGACTTCCTTGCACACACCATCAACCATATGTGCAATCCTTCTTCTACTATCACTATTGTAGGGGTATTTGAATAAAATCTGAATCTCTAAAGGTCGGGGACTTCTGAACCTCCTTCTTCAAGGCAGAGTACTCCATGAAGTACTCATAGGATTTCTTAGGGTTCCCTCCTTTGAGTATTCCTTCATAATCCCAGTTAGCCATAGGTAGGTCTTTTCCTATGCCCTCTTCAAACATATGTTCAACAAGGGAATCATATTCAACTTTCTGCAAATAGAAATTTTCAACAGGGGTCGAATCCTCTTCATATGGTTCAACATATTCATCATCATATTGCACATAAAAAACATCATCTGAGTAAGAGTCTTCTTCATTGAATATTGACATGACTGCAAATTCATTAAATTAAGAGTATTCTTTCCACAGGAGTAGAGGAAAGAGCTCTGATACCACTATAATATCCTAGGAAAGATCTGACCCAGATATTAACTCCACTTTAAAAACTGTTACAATTTTCACTAGTAAAATTTTCTTGCAATTCCTTCGTACCGGGCAGGAGGTAAGTGAGGGGTACTAATGTAAGGATTGAGGATGGTGGGATGGATATTTAATTCTGGAAAATGTATGATTTTAGGTGCAGCAGTAGACCAAGGAGGACAAATCGGATTGCCTTATGCACAAGGTACCAACACCATTCACTTTTCAGCATAGAACAAGTCCATGCCTACTTCGAGGCTTCCTGGGTGTCTGGCATATGCATATAGGACAGGGAGGGGTCACTGGGGGTTAATAACAGAGTTTATATTAGTCACATATATGCTATATAAGTTCAGTAAGATAAATTTTCAGACTTATGAAAATATGGGAAGAATTTGGGTTTCTGGGCTCTCCCGGGATTGCTGAGCTAGTAATTTTCTTATCTTTACAAAACGAGGCTAAAAGCATTCAAATTCTGGTTTTGTAGACTGATATGGTTAATATAACATGTCATTAGCCTACTGCAAAAGACAGGAGGTCAAATGGTTGCACAGATTGCATTTTACAGTAAATTCAGTAAAACTAGTCTAGAAAGAACACCCAAATAGCTAGTCTTGCATTGTAATTCATCAAACTGCTCCAAAACTTCAAATACTTGGTTCTGATATTAGATAATGCTCTGATATAGGATATTCAACACATATAAGTCAAAATATAGGTTCATAACACTTTCTTTCTCATTATTAGATTGCCTTCCAAAGTACATGCCTCACAGGCTAGATTTTCATTACAATACTGGGAGAAATGGAGAGAAGAATGAGAATATTACTATGGATATGCTCCCGAGCTATGATCAGATCACCTACAGGTCATGTTACTGTCATTGGCTGCATACTGAACTTCTGGACTTGATTGGGGCGCATTCACTGAGCCAACCGCTCCTTCAGGGAAAGCTCCTCTAGATTTAGTTGTGAATGGGAGAAGAATGTAAGAAGAGAGTGAGGATCATATATGAATATGATATCTGGACATATAACTCTCTGATATGTTGCAAATCATGGCATACTGAACTTCCTGGAGATTCTGGGCACAACTCCTGAGAACTAGCTCCTCCTTCTGGTTATTTTCCTTCAAATCTAGCTGCTAATCCACTGTAGAATTGTCTTCCTCTTCAAGCTGACTATAGATATTCATGGCTGGATTGATATGAATTTTATTGGCTGAAATAACATATTCTAAACCTGCATAACACTCTTAGATAACTCACAAATTCTTTGGGCACATCACCCAAGCAAACTTGTTGAGGCACAACACTCAACTAGAGAGGCTCAGAGCTCTCAAACCAAAATTGCAAATGACAAAAGTTCTTCATTGGAGTTGGTTGGCTTCTTTTATAAAATTTATGATGACCTGCTGAGTAAGTTATTTAGCTTTGGTGAATTATGAGAGTAGGTTACCACTTTCCCATCCTACTCCAAGTCATTTAGGCGCCTTCTTGAAATAATTAGCAAGTTTGGTCTTAGAAAAACTTGCCAACTTTTGTCTCTCTTCACCCAGATTAGCAACTGCGCCTTAGTTAGCTTTCTGGATGTTGCTAAATCTTTACTTACAGCTTTTATTGTTCTTTCCACTTTATTTACTTTCCACTTTTCTGCTTTTGCCAGCTTTTTTGTTTGCTTTTGCCAGTTTCTAATTTGTTTGCCTTGTCTTCTTTCCTCCTTTGGATTCCTTGCTTTTCCTGAGATTTGCCACTAAGACAAGAGTGGTCCACATGACCAAATTTGACCTCCTAGCCATATTATCACCACTTGCCAATATTTATTAGCAATATTTATTAATAAAAATATTCCAATTCAGAATAAATTCCAAATTCAACATTTAAGCAATTAATTAATAATTAATTAATTCATGTGGTATAATTGCCTCAAAATTAACCCCTACTCCAATTTGGAAACATCTTCCACATGGGTGCCCTCTTGGCCCACTTGTTCATTATCCATTAATTTTATTTATCAAAATTACCTTTAATAAATAAATTTGACAACTTGGGAGACTTAGGCCAAAATTAATTCTAAGCAAATAGAATTAATACCATTTAATTCCCTTAGGGGTTGATTTTGTCCCCTTTCACCCATGGTACTGGATGAACCAAAATTGGGGACATGACATCGTCGGTGGCTTTCAATATCTCAAAAGAAAAGACAACGGAGGGTTTGATGAGCGCATTGGGTAAGCTATATGAAAAAACCTTGGCCTCCAACAAGGTATTTCTAATGAAGCATTTATTTAATATGAAGATGTCTGAAGGTGGATCTGTTGCCGATCATTTAAATGAATTTAATACGGTTACAAATCAACTAAGTTCTGTAAGTGTGAACTTTGATGATGAGGTTAAGGCTCTTCTAATCTTGTGTTCATTTCTAGAAAGTTGGAATAGCTTGGTCATCGCTGTAAGTAACTCTGTCTTTGGTTCAAGCACCTTGAAATTTGATGATGTTATTGGTGTTATTCTTAGCAAGGAAATGCGAAGAAAAAGCACAAGTGAGACATCAGGTAATGTGTTGACCATGGAGAGTAGGGGAAGACAAAGGGAGAAAGGAAAGAGCCAAGGTAATCGTGGCAAGTCTAAAACGAGCAGATCCAAGTCCAGCATGGGAAAAATAGAGTGCTGGAACCGTGGAAAGAAATGACATCTGAAGAAAGACTGCAGATCTCTAAAGAAGAAAGAAAACGGACAGCAGGAAACTACCCAGGAAGCAAATGTAGCAGGTGATGTGTTACAAGATGCTTTGATTCTTGCATTAGATAATACTAGTGATTATTGGGTAGTAGATTTAGGGGCTTCATGTCATGCTACACCCCATAGGAAATATTTTCATGATTATGTTCCAGGTGATTTTGGACATGTCTTATTGGGTGATGATGGGCCATGTAAAATTGTTGGAATGGGTAAGGTATGGATAGAATTTAAGAATGGAACTGAATGGCTGCTAAAAGATGTTAGGCATATCCCTGCTATGAAAAGAAATCTGATATCAACAGGGCAGTTGGGAGATGACGGCTATCTATTTACGTTTGGAGAAATGTGGTGGAAGATCACTAAAGGATCAATGATGATAGCAAAATGAGACAGGGTAGGTACGTTGTATTTATGTCCTCATAATACCGACCATTCTATCTCTTTAGCTTCCACATAAAGATATACAACATTTTGGCATCATAGGCTTGGCCACATGAGTGAGAAGGGGATGCAGATTCTCCACTCAAGGAAGTTGCTGCCAGATTTGAAGTAGGTTAGTTTGGAATTCTGTGAGAACCGTGTTTATGGAAAATAGAAGAGAGTCAGATTTCTCAAGGTTGGGAAACAAAAGAAGAATGAAAAGTTAGAGCTCGTGCATACAAATGTATGGGGACTGGCTCAGGTACAATCTCTTGGTGGCTCTCATTATTATGTTACATTTATTGATGATGCAACTAGAAAAACTTGGGTTTATTGCATTAGACATAAATCTGATGTGTTTGCTACTTTTAAGAAGTGGAAAGCTTTGGTTGAGAATGAGACAGGAAAAAGGTTGAAGTGTCTCAGATCTGATAATGGAGGTGAGTACTACGACAAGGAGTTTTATAGTTATTGTTCATACCATGGAATTCGTAGAGAGAAGACAGCCCCAGGAACACCACAAGAAAATGGTGTGTCAGAAAGGATGAATAGAACGATCATGGAACGTGTAAGGTGTATGAGATTGCATGCAGGATTGCGCTTACAGTTTTGGGCAGATGCTGTAAATACTACTGTTTATTTAATAAACAAAGGGCCTTCAAGTGCTTTGGATGGTGGTATTCCATAGAAGACATGGACAGGTAAAAATGTAAGCTAGTCATTTTTGAGAATGTTTGGTTGTGAAGCATTTGTCCATATTGATAAAGAAAATAGAACAAAGCTTGAAGCTAAATCCAAGAAATGTACCTTTATTGGATATGGGGTTGATGATTTTGGTTATCGCTTATGGGATTATGAAAATAACAAAATCATTAGGAGTAGATATGTGATATTCAATGAAAAGGTCATGTATAAAGATCAATTGCAGGGAAAGAAACAAGAAAAGGAAAACACATAGTACACAGTACTTGATGAACTTGAAGAAAATGAAGTTCCAAAGGTGCCAGGAAATCAAGAACAACAGCAAGTACCTGAAACTCCTGCAAGTGTAAGACGATCTACCAGGTTAATTAGACTCCCTAAACGATACTCTCCTTCAATGTATTTTTTATTGATGACTAATGCTGGTGAACCAGAAGGTTATGAAGAAGCAATGCAAGTGGAAAATAGAAAGAAGTGGGAGCAAGGCATGAATGAGGAGATGGACTCATTGGTAGGAAACCAGACTTGGGATTTGGTTCATTTTCCTGCTGGTAAAAGAGCATTGCAGAACAAATGGATTTATAGGTTGAAGGAAGAAGAAGGAGGTAAGAAGCAGTACAAGGCCAGACTTGTTGTAAAGGGGTTTGCACAGAAGAAAGGTATAGATTTTGATGAAATATTTTCTCCTATTGTTAAGATGACTTCAATTAGGACTATCTTAAGTCTAGTGGCAGTAGAAGATTTGCAACTTGAATAGTTAGATGTAAAAACAACCTTTCTCCATGGGTATTTGGAGAAAGAGATATATATGCAACAACCACAAGGGTATGAGGTCAAAAGGAAGGAAAATTTGGTATATAGGTTGAAGAAGAGATTGTATGGTTTGAAGCAAGCTCCAAGGCAGTGGTATTTAAATTTTGACAGGTTTATGATAGAACAAGGTTATAATAGATGTCATTCTGACCACTGTGTTTATTTCAAGAGGCTAGATAATGGAAGTTATATTATCTTGTTATTGTATGTGGATGACATGCTTGTTGCAGGGTCTAACATGCAGGAAATAAATGTGCTAAAAAGGAAGTTATCAAATTCATTTGCGATGAAGGATTTGGGTGCTAAAAAGCAATTCCTTGGTATGAGAATAACAAGAGACAGGAAAAATCTCAAATTGACATTGTCTCAGGGTGAGTACATACAAAAGGTGTTGGAGAGGTTCAGAATGTAGAATGCAAAACCAGTTAGTACACCTTTGGCCAGCCATTTCAATCTAAGTAAGGAAATGTGTCCCAAGACACAGGAAGAGACAGATTACATGTCCAAGACTCCCTATTCATCAACAGTTGGCAGCTTGATGTATGCCATGGTGTGCACAAGACCAAATATTGCACATGCAGTGGGAGTTGTGAGCAGATATATGAACAATCCAGGTAAAGAACATTGGAAGGTAGTACACTGGATTCTCAGGTATTTGGGAGGTACTACCACTCAGGCATTATGTTTTGGAGGTTCAAACACTGTTCTACAGGGATATGTTGATGCAGATATGGCAGGTGATAAGGATAGTAGGAGGAGCACCACAGGGTATGTGCTTACTGTACGTGGAACAGTAGTAAGTTGGATTTCGAAACTGCAAAAGGTTGTTGCAATTTCAACAACGGAAGCAGAGTATGTTGCTGTTACAAAGGCTAGTAAAGAGATGATTTGGTTACAGAGGTTTATGGAGGAATTGGGTAAGAAGCAGAAGGATAGAAGGTTGTATGGTGACAACCAGAGTGCCATTCATCTTGCAAAGAACTCAACATTCCATTCCAGAACTAAACATATACAGCTCAAGTACCATTCATACACTCTGTTCTGGAAGATGAAATGTTGAAGCTGGAAAAGATACATACTAGCCAGAATCCTGCAGACATGTTCACAAAGGTAGTGACTAGAGAGAAACTGATTTCTTGCTCGATTTCAGTTGGCCTTCTAGCGTGAAGGAGAAGATGATAAATTTTCCAAGTCCAAGTACATCAGTGGTGGAGTTGTTGTGATCAATCTCCAAGTGGGATATTGTTGGTTGTGGAGCCTGATCTTCCAGTCTCATAGATGATGTTGTTTCAGCCATGTTGTACCCCAGGTTTGGTTATGATCCTAGCACGCGCCCCAGGGGGTCCAAGGGAGTGAAATTTTTGGGGTTGTTTTACAGGCCCACGGTTTTGGGTAACCCGTGGTATTTTCCCATGGTATTCCCCTTTATAAGAAAGACATTGCAATACGGCTAGGGTTGATGTATTAGGTATTATGCATTGTAAATATCTATGAGATCGTGAAGAGAGACTGTGAGACAGTGAAGAGGAAGTGCAACGAATGTGCTGTAGGTTGTATCCCTTGATTTGCTGGATGGTATAATAATAAGGACTGAAAATTTCAGTGTGGATGTATCCCATCTTGGGTGAACCACGATATATTATGTCTCTCTTGTAATGTGTTTGTGTGATTATATTTGCATTTATGTTTATTGTTATTACTCAACGATCCTGTTTTTCTAACATCAACAACTAACTCAACTAACTTAACCAACAAAGGCACATGAGAATACAACTCTTAACATCATTAACATATTTTTCGAAGAAATGCTTATCAGTCAGCTTAAAAATCCTTGTATAAGGTATCTTTATTTTCAACTCTTGCCCTTGAATGGACTTCAATGCCTCCATTACTCTATACCGAGGAATTATCCTGTTCTCTGAGCTGCGCTTAAACAGATATGGATTCGACACAAAAGTAGCCAATGGAAGTCCCACAGTATTGACCACAAAATCTACTTTACGCTTCAAGGTTTCCTCTGTTAGCGTCAGAAACTGTGGATCCTAATTAGATAATACCGAAATTTGTTTTTCAGAAAAACCTAAACAACTCAAGCTATGCAGTATTCGTTTTATTTTTTATTTCCCTAGTCCCAAAATCGAGTGCACAACAAGTGCAAAAAAATTTGATCCCTTCTTAAACCTGAGATTCTCTGTCAGTTCAAATGATTCTATAACTTTTTCCTCTATAGTAAGCAGTAGACAGGGTTCCCTCATCACAAGATATGATAATGCTTCACCATCAATGCCCAATCTTTGCAAAAGTGAAATTGCATATTTAAGCTTATCCTCTGAAGCATCAAATATGATTGCATCTCTTAAAACTAGTTTGTGCATATCCTCTTCCTTCATGAAAGTCCTAAGGAAGCTGAGCTTAGGCTTTACGTTTCTTTCAGATTTACGAAAGAGCAACTTAGGGTTACGAAGGACAACCGTTCCAACCTGCGCAGGGGTGGTCAAACCACATCCCTTTAACAACTCCAAAACTTCTTCCAAATTATCGGTAGATTTTCCACAAATACTGAAATTGCAATGTCTAAAGGATTTTGTGATATCTTCTTATGTTACACCGCATTTGTCGCTGAGAAAATCAGTGACAATGCCCCTGTTTGGTGGAGTTGTGTTTGGGGTTGCCATCTGGTTACAGAAATTGGAAAATTCAGTGTGGGAATTTGCATAAAGTGGAAGAGAAGGAAGCGGAGAAATCACTATTGAGGGGCGATGGCATGATAATAGGAGTTGGTTGGTGATCAATAGTTTCCATATCTTCAACTTAATAGGCATCATCCTATATGAAATAGAAAATACAGAGTCTCATACGAATGAGGGTTTTGAAAAAAAGATAGACAATTTACCTAAAGTGCACAAGGGAAATCAATTAGTACTCAAAGCTGGGCACTGGTTGGAAGGCCGAATCACCGAGTAGGGTTTAACGAGGGTGGATCCTAGAGAGATCACCGATTAGGGTTTAGGGAGCTGCCTGATGTTCCCTACGGTTTTATTTGACGCCAAAAGTGAGTCCCCTCCGATGTGTATAGAAAGGGTCATCACGACTAAACTTTAATAGATAAGCCACTTGAGCGTTTTAAAATGGAAATTCTCATCCACTTAGAGGCTGAGTGAATATCCTCTGCATCTTTAAATATCCAAAAAAAATAACAAGGAGAGGCTTTTTTTTCAATTGAAAAAAAAGCTACTTCTTGTTATTTAATAAAATCAGCGAAGGTCAATTTAAAAAAAAAGCTACTTCTGGCCCTTTTTTTTCAATTGAAAAAAAAAATCTACTTCTCCCTATTTAATAAAATCAAAGAAGGTCAATATACATCTAGTGGTCTTTTTCTTGAATGCTTTTCCCTTGGTTGTCCTTGCTGATGAGAATTTTTTTTTTCTTCTGAATTTTGAAGGTTGGAATTCTTTCTTCCTTTGCTCTTGCTTGTTCTTCTTCATATCCTTCCAATTCTTCTGATATGGGGCATTGCTCTTATTATGTTCATATAGGTGCTTTACCTTCCAGATGGCATCCTTAAGGTTCTTTGGTTTATCATACTAGATTTTATCTCTATAAGATTCAGGTAGACCACTTCGGATCCTTTGAATCTTTACCTTCTCATCTTTGATCAAGTCTACATACTTCAAAAGTTCCAAAAAATTGTTTCCATAGGCCTCCATAGTCATGCTTCCCAATTTGAGCTCAAATAATTCATCTATCTTTTTGTCATAGTAATTCTCAGAGAGGTATTCTTTCTGAAAGTATTTCTTAAACTTCCTCCAAGAGATTCTGTCTCTGTCGATGTCCTTAGCTTAACTAGTTGATCCCACTAGATAGATGCCTTACCTTGTAGATGGCATATGGCTACTCTTGCTTCCATATTAGGTGCATATTGATGCAACTAGAATAATTTCTCGGATCCTAACAACCATGCTTCAACATCTTCTCCTTGCTTTACTTCTCCATCAAAAGTTGGGGGCTTAATTCTTCTAAGCTCTCCTACTAGTTCATTTCGGGAAAAACTCCTCTTCTTGAATCTCACCAGGGATATTTCAGGACTAATCTATATATTGCTTGATGAATACCCCTTCTACCTCTATAAGTGATGATGATCCACTCAACAATTGGCATTGTTTTCTAATGCTAACTTCGACATCGATAAGTCATCGACTTTGACAAGTTTTGAATTCGACACGACTTCGACAACCTCAACAACTTCGACAAGTTCAACAACCTTAACAGTTTTGCGCTGTCGGCATGTAGCATCAACCTATGACTTGTGACTGTCGAACCACGACAGATTGTCTCTCTGTCTTCCAGTCGACTGTAACGGTTGAACTTCCGAACCGTTCTAACTTCTTTTTTAACTGAACGTAATGGGTAGGCACTCAAGCGTCTCAGCATTCTATATAAGCATGTATAATATAGTAACATACATCAATGAATCGATCAGGCATTCGACCGTCGAGTAATAGAACAGTTCGCATTCTTGCATATTGTTTGTGTGTATTTGTATTTATCTGCATAGTGTATTCCTGCTTTGCTTATTCTATTTCTTATTGCTTCCACCACAACATAGCCGACTCATTCAGTCGAATTGTTGTCCCCCTCATGCACCTGGGTGCGTGCGTCCTGCTTAAGTTTTGCGTAGAAACTTCTAGTGAAGTCACCTGACTTATGTCGGTTCAAACACGCTCGCAATATCAACAATCCAAGCAGACACTACCTCTAGAAATGGCAGAAGAAATAGACGATAGACATGCAGCCGACGAGACAACACAACTTATTAAGCAAGAACTGGCTCGACAACGGACTGAAATGTTCGCCCAGTTCAATGAAATTCTCACATGATTTGCTTCGACATCCTGAGGATTTTCGACGAGAACTAGCTCCGATAAAATAAGCCCCTTCAAAGTGCAAATGAATTTGGACATACCAAATCTTGAAGGCAAGATTCACGTGGAATCCATAGTAATTGGAATCCTACTACTCTGTGAATCAACTCTAAGAAGTTGGAAAGATCACCATTGCATCCTTAAAGATGTCAACATCTGTGCACTGTTGGTGGGAGAACCTCTCGACAAAGATGGAGAAAAGCGGAGTCCCCATCGACACATGGGATAAATTCGTCGAATACGTCCGAAAGGAATTTTACCCACCCAAATACCTCGAACAACAGTACAAGAAGTGGAAACAACTAAGGAAATGGAAATACCAATCAATACAGAGCTGCACCGACGAGTTTTATCGACTCATGGCTAGACTTGGCGTCCAAGAAGAAGAGGAATTGCTTGTTCTGAAGTACATAACCGGATTGTCCTAGTACATTCAACAGGAGATAGAATTTCTGACTGTCGATACGATTGCGGATGTTTTCCACTATGCCAAAAAATTGGAAACCAAGCAGAAAGGGAAAGCACGCTTCGCGACAAAGCCAACATCAGGACGACCACCCGACAAGAAGGCACCAGCCAACTTCAACAAGTTGAAATATTCTCAACCGACACCACCAAAGTTAGATTATAGAAAAAAGCCTTTTAAAAAAAGGGAACGCAGAAAAAAACCTCCTATCGAAAAATGGTGTGATTACCACCACTCATCGTGGCATGATACGTCTGAATGCAATGCTCGAAAGACATTTTTGGCAAAAGTGTCGACATCCAACGCATTCGACAAGACGGTGGAAGAATCTGATCCAGACGAAACGTCGACCCTTTTGACATCGACATTGACCACTCCAGCAGCCTCTACTATTGTCGACGAGGAGGAATGAGAGCGCCTATTCCATACATTGATATGGGTTCAGAGAAATCCAGTACATCTGATTCTGGATAACAGTAGCTAGAAGAACTTCGTTTCTGAAGATCTCGTGAAGAAACTAGGTCTTGTCACCACTCCGCATCCTCAGCCTTACAACATCGTTTGGATGAAGGATGGAAAGGAACTATAGATCACCCAACAATGCAAGCTCGTCTACTTCATAAATCCTTTTGAAGATGAAGTACTCTGCGACGTGGCACCACTCTCCATAGCCGACGCCTTGTTTGGGAAACCATACTTGTGGGATCTCCATGGAAGTTATCAGTCATGGCCTTAGAAGGTGATTGTCAAAATCCAAAATCGATGGTACGACATACCAAAGCGACGACCTATACCAATGGTCTCAATGATATCTGCTAAACAAACAAAGAAGCTCATCAATCATGCTTAGAAGTTCACATTAATCATGATCAAACTGCAACATTCTAGGAAGACTACAGCGACAAGTCAACTCATCGACTAGTGCAACTCTCGACAGAAGCAGTTGATCAACAACATTCTCGACGAGTATCAGAGTTTATTCCAAGAGCCGGACGGGGTACCCTGACATTTCCAGGTAAAACACTCCATTGAAATTTCTCTTGGTTCTTCTTTTCCTAACACCTGTGTTTACAGAAGATCCATTCTTGAAAATGAAGAGATTCACAGGAAAATCCAAGAATTGATCGACAAAGGTCATATCCAACCCAACTCCTCTCCTTGTGGAAGTTAAGTCATCCTCATTCCAAAGAAATACGGGACTTAGCGCATGTGCATCAATTACCGAGAACTCAACAAAATTTCAGTAAAGAATTGCTACCCTCTACCGCGGATAGACGAGCACATCGACTGTCTGAAAGGTTCCAAATTCTTTACTAAGATCGACCTCAAGTCAAGATATCATTAGATTCCAATCAAGCCCGCATATGTGTGGAAAAATTCTTTCAAAACCAATGAAGGGTTGTTTGAATGGTTAGTCATGCCTTTCAGCTTAACCAATGCACATGCGACCTTCATGCGATACATGGACAATAGTCTTTGACCTTTCATCGACAAATGTGTCATTGTCTACCTCGATGACATATTGATTTTCAGTTGAAGATGGGAAGAACATGTCGAACACTTCGACAAGTCATCGACACTCTCCAGCACCATCGACTCCAGTTGAACATGGACAAGTGGACCTCTGTGATGACTAGCATCAAATATTTGGGATATGTAATTGACTCTGCAGGCATTCACATCAATCCAGAAAAAGTACAAATCCTCAAATATTGGCCCATTCCTCAAAGCATTCAAGAACTAAGAAGTTTTCTTGGTTTTGCGAATTTCTATCAACGATTCATACTCGGCTTCAGTCACATAGCCTGGCCCTTGAATCAGTTGACGAAGGGAAATGGAAAAATTGTCTTTAAATGGACATCGAAAAAACAAGAAGCTTTTTAACAACTCAAGCACAAGATCTGCACTGCACCAATACTTGTGTTACCTGATTTGCATCAGCCCTTTGAGATTGAGACGAATGCATCGAACTATGCCTTGGGGGCAATGATTACTCATTCTGGTCACCTAGTCGCTTTTCATTCCGAAACTTTTAACAACACAGTTAGAAGATATTCGACGTACAAAAAAGAACTATATGCCATTGTGCAAGCTCTCACTAGTGGATTTGAACCCAAAATCCGACGACCTCCGATGAAAAGGACTTTGTTGTCGGATTTCACCTTCAAATTTATGAAATTTGATGAGTTTTTTAAAAATGATGCAATGTTACGTCGGATATCCGACGACATTTCGATGAATATTGACCATTTCCAAAGGATATGCGGCTTAATATTTCCCCTAGTCTGGCGACACATACAACCGAAAGCGAGGCAGTCGGTTATCCGATGGCCAACACTTAATTTAAAGTCGAATATCCTAGATGTGGACGTTGGATCACCGACGACTGTTCAATGCAAAAATGCCTGCCATCCGACGTTCTTAGCCATCGATGGTATGGCAGAAACATCAGGTACTTTAGCCCGTTGAAGTTGGATAACCGACGCCATCAGAATGCAAAAATGCTTGCCATCCGACGTTCTTAGTCGTCAATGGTATGGCAGGAACGTTGAATATTTCCCTAGTATGGTGAATATCCGACATCTATTCGGTTCGTCGGAAATACAACGATATGGAATATTATAAAACCTATAAATTCCGAAACATTCCAACATGTTTGCTATATAAGCGCGCGACGAATTGCGGACTGTTTTTCATTATTTCTCTTGTTTTTGTGATTAAAGCGAGCGAAGTGTGGAGCTTGATTTTCTAAGATCGATAATCTTCATTCAAGCTCTTTACGAGAAAATGTCAACTAGAAATATTCCTGAGATAGAGGGACACAATCGACAATTGCTTGCTAGATTGTGGGAAGGAGTTGAAACAAGGGGTGATGGGAAATGTTATTGTCCATGTAGTCAATGCAGGGGATTTAAGAGGAGAAGAATTTTGATCACAACAGCCATAAAACATTGTAGGGAACATGGACACGCTGAGGGGGGACATGAATATCATCGATTTGTAAGTTTTGCATTATATATGCTTTTATTTTGATTGCTTTTGTAAATGTATGTATTATTTTAATATTTCTTATTTTAACTTTGATCTATTGATGGTTTCAATAGATTGGGACTAGAATGGACAATAAATATTATTTTAATATTTAATATTTATTATATTATATTATTTTTTTCTTGTGTGCATGTTGAATCTAGTGTATAGTACAATAACTCATTTATTTGTTCGTTAGTGAGAGTAACCCACTCACCGGGGAAAGTACTTAGCTCTCTAGATTTGTGTCACTTTCCATGATAATAGAAATAACGACTATATTGGCATGTTGTTTCTCTTCTATTTTCTCTATAGAAACCATAGCATCGTTTATCTTACCTTAGTTTACAGTATGGGAAATTTTGAGTTATATTTGAGTAGCTTTGCTCAGTAATTGGGTCAATTTTTATGTTTCTTGGAAAGTTTGGATGCACCTATTTGACCAATAGGTCAATTTTTTACTTCTTTTATTCCAAAATCATTGATGTTATTACATTTTGCGTTTGAATTTCTTATATTAACTTTTATCTATTGATGGTTTCATGTAGTTATAAAGGAAAGGCATCCTACTGCATTTTATCTGGAGGAAGTGCTTCCAGAACAAGTACCGGAGGAACATGGAGCTATGAATATTAATGGAGAACAAGTTAATGATCACATTGAAGAATATGATCATACTGATAATATAGTTGAAGATGATGTTACAAATACTTTGATCCATGATTCATTTAATGTTAGAATGGATGAGGATGATGATGATCATTTTGATGATATTCATGATATACCTCTTCTTGAGAAGGCATACGAACCACTTTATGAGGGCTCCAAGACAAATCTTCTCTCTGCTATATTGTTGATAATGAACTTGAAGGTTATGAATGCTCTTTCAAACATATCAGTCAAACGGATGTTAAGTTATGTAATACATTCCATCACATAATATATATGATTGTCTAATAATTTTATTGTTAATTCATAAGTCAATTTAATACGGAATATGAAATGTGTTTCATTAATATTATTTCTATATTATATTAACTAGTAGATTTTATTTTAATTTGCTGTAGCATGATAGGTGAATATTTGTTACCACCGTCAAATATTTTACCTCGCACATATCGAGATCTATCTGCTATCATGAAAGAAATTGGAATGCAGTATGAAGCAATTCATGCATGCCCCGATGACCATGTTCTATATTGTAGTCAGCATGAATTTGCAACAGAATGTCCTGAATGTCATATCAATAGATATCGAACAGATCAAGTAACAAAAAAGGTGCCTCGCAAAGTTCTACGTTATATTCCCATTATTCCATGTTTGAAACGACTGTTCAGGTGCAAAAACATAGTGCAGTTTATGGATTACCATGCATGGAACAGAAGTCAAGCCGACATTATTCGGATGCCTGTAGATGGGTCTGCATTTAGAGATATGGAGGAAAAATGGCCTCACTTTAAAGAAGAACCTCATAATCTTAGGATTTCTTTGGCAGCAGATGGTGTCAATCCATTTGGAGAGGTGAGATCCGTTTACTCCGTGTGGCCTATTTTTGTTATCAACAATAACATTCCTCCATGGTTGACAATAAAGAGGGAGCACATAATGTTGTCGATGATTGTTCCAAGTATATTGTGTCTACATTTTTTTTTAATGTAGTGGTATCTCATTTATCGTATTTTGTTGCATAATGTCATATATATATTTAATGTTTTTTTATTGTGCAACATGGTTTATATATCTAAATGGTACATCTCATAATTATATTTTTTATATGTTCAAATCAATCAGGTAAGTACCAAGTCAAAGATATGAATGTATATATCGAACCTCTTATTGACGAGCTACTAAAGTTATGGAATGGCATCACTATGTATGACGTATCTAGATCAATACGACAAAGGCAATTTCAATTCCATGCAATGCTTGTATGGACAATACATGATGCACCAAGGTTAACCCATTTTTGTGGTATGTAATTATAAGTTCCACTTTATTTGCATTTAATTTTATGAACTAGCTAGTTAATATACTACGCACGCATGTTTTTCTAAATAATCAATTCATTTTGTATAGAATTATAACTGATCACATAGATATTCCATCTCTTTATGTAGGTCTTCAGACAAAGGGGAAATTTGCATGTCCATCTTGTGGTACTAAGATAAAATCTCGTCGTTCAAAAAGCTTAGGAAATGAGGTGTTTGATGAGTATAGGCACTTCCTCTCTAAGAATCACATGTATCAAACTATCGAAAAACATCTCTTCAATGGCAAGCAAGAGACTGCATTAAAACCATAGAGAATGACACCTCACATATGGAAGTTGCAATATAATAGAAATTGTCAAGGTACGTATGAATCATCGTATTTGAAATGTTATATTGTATTTTTTTTATTGTGTGTTATTTATTGTAATTGACATTGATTTATGTAATTTCATGATTGTCGTTCATGTGATCATGAAGGCATTGATGGGCTTCCACGAGGAATGAAAAGTTATCCTAGACAATTTAGTAGGTTGCCCTACTATGAGCACCTACAAATTGGTCATCTATTTGATACAATGCATATCGGAAAGAATGTGACTGAATCATTATGGAGAATATTGGATGGAAGGAGTGACAAAGAAAAAATTGTCAAAATTTGCAAAGACATTCAAGATAGCAACCATGCAATGAAAGACGTCATTCAATTTCATAGCAACAGAGAGCAAATTAATATAAAATCACTTCCATGGATGTTAATGGACTAGCAAAGTAATGTTGTAAAAGAAGTCATTCGAAAAATTAAATTTCCCACCGGATTTTTTGCGAACATGAAGAATATCATAACAAAGAAAGGTGATTTCGCGGGGGTGAAAACGCACGATTGGCATGTATTCATGAAGGTAATTATTATGGTATGCATTTAATTATTATTATTTTTCCTATTCCAGTGAATATGGTTGGTATTTTTGTTTGTCTACTCTCTGTTGATCAAATGAAACGATTTGTATATTATTGTTACAGTATGTTCTAACTCTCTCTATCCCGGACAAATTCGACAACAATGTCAAGCAAATAATATATAGTCTCGGGAAATACATGAGGTAAGTGGTGATTTTTTCCATGCGCTTACTAGTGTTTATTTAATTCAACATAGAAATTATATTTGATTTTTGTTCTCTAATTCATGTTACGTAATATATATTTTTTTTTCCTTTAATATCTTGATTGGGTTGTCATGACACTTATAGATGGTTGTCATCTAAATAATTCCATAAAGAAGACATAAAGTATTGGAGGAGAGAAATTCCTCGTCTCATGTGTGAAATGCAGAAGCATCTACCTTCGGCATTTTTCAATGCACAGGAACACTACCTCATACACCAAGTTGAGGAGATTGAACTATGTGGACCTGCGCATTCAAGGTCCATGTGGATGGTTGAGAGGAACTTGAAATTTATGAAGGGTTTGGTCAGACAACGAGCATATGATGAGGGTTCTATGATGGAGGGATATATGGTATACCAAAACATGTTGTATATTAGTGAATATATTCCTATATTAGCATCAAAGCTCAATTTACGTCGCATTTGTGATCCAGACTCCAATAAATATTTCGAAGGGGGGTACCCGAAGGGGAAAGGTAGATCGAGGAAGGTGAAAGGTAATATAACACATTTGACTGTTGATTTTTACGTATATATATCATACATATTCTATTTTTATATTCAATATTTTGCATCAATTTAGAGTGTAATAATATACTTTCATGTTAAGTGACTATACATTTGTATTGAATTTTAATTTTATTGTCATCAAACAACTGGTTGAGAGTGGGATGCAATTCATTTATACATCGCAAACAATCTTGACTGGATGAAGGTATGGATCGAACGATGTGAACAATCTGGTCATGGAATATCATGGGAAGGTGTGGCTTCATTGGTTAAAGTTGCACATCGCAATGGAGATACCAATCTAACACAAAGGGAAATCGATTTAACAAGAGGTTTAAAAGATAAGCAGGTAAGCATATTAATCAACCACACTATTTATTTTTCTGTAAGAAATATTGTCGTTGTACACGCTGATTTTTTTCCCTGTTATATGGCATTATAAACATGCACTAGTTCATCATAAATATTGGATCATTATGTAATATTTTCCTGTATGGCTTGTTGTAGGTAAAACACCATAAGGCTATGTGGTGCAATGGCTGTAGATATCGCATCAAAAAGTTGGATGACACGAAGAAAACATGGGATTGTGGGATATTTGCAGTCTTTGAGGTGACCAATGTCTCTTCTAGAAGTGACAGACATCCAGAACTCTCTGAAAATCGATACTATGGGTATCTGGAAGACATTCTTCAGTGTGACTTTAACTCCTTCAAGGTATTTCTGTTCGTTTTCAAATGGTACAAGTGTCGATTGAATCCACATGATCCTGATAAAACAATTATTGAACATGATAATGGATTTACCATGGTAAATAAAAGGTTGTTTGAGCCAGTAATAGAGCCCTATGTTCTTTCAACCCAATGTGAACAAGTATTTTACTCTGAGGTTCCAGGTAGAGCGGGTTGGTCATTTGCTGTGAGACACGATCCAAGGGGAAGGCCAGTAAAGTATAACGTAGATGAAGAAGTTCTCGAAGAAGAAGACGTCATTGAAGATGATCATGATCAACATGAGTTAGATGATCATATTCTATAAGAAGATGTCGAAGAATTTCTTGAATCAGATGATGTATCAGACAATGTCCATGAAGATGATATCGACGATGACAGGATGATCGTAACTAACATCGATGACGACGATGATATGGCCAATCCTTACAATGTTGAATCTGGATCATCGGATGATATAGATGATGACTCGGATGGAGAAGACGATGAAGTCCATTGAAGTGTAATAATATCTACTCCATATATTTTGAATATTTAATATTGCGATAGAAATATTGAATTTTTATGCCGATACGTATAATAAATTAACTGTTTCTTAGTGTTTTTGCGATAGAAACATTGCTTGTTATATAGTATGTCAGAAAACACTTTTAATTTTTTTGTACATAGATATTTTTGTCGGGCTATGGGGAATTGAGAGTGATGTGAGGGGGGGGAGGGGCCGTAAGAGCTTCCACCTTCACGTGGTTGGCCCTGTTTAGTAGAGAATATTAAATGATTCTCGAAACAGAGAGAAGCTTATAAGTACTAAGGAAATGCACCTCCTGTTTGTGCTAGAAATTGTACCTAGACTTCGAAGGTACGAAGGTACAAGCTAGGACAATTGTAGGCTTATGAACCTACAATGTGTAGGTATAGGACCCAATCGTGAGAAACTTAATAGGTCTATGAACCTACAATGTATTGGGTGCATATCCTTAGATATAGGAAACTTGGTGCAACATAGGAATTAATAATCGAATGTTGAAATTGAGGAATAGTGTAATGTCAAAGTATTTTATAATTCATTCACTGGAAGGATTTTCCCTCTAAATATGTAACACAGGAAAGACCTGTTAGCTGGTTCATTCATTCTGCGATAGTTTGGTTCTTGTTGCAAAATTATAACTATTGTTAGCTGGATGTTCACCCTTGAAGTTCATTGTGTTAAATGTTATATTTTTACTATTGATGACTATATTATTGTACTTGTACTTGCCCAATTTATTGTTGTGGTGATTTGATTTCTAATTTTCATGTAGCAAAGTTTGAATGAACTCATATCTAGTCAGGAATTGCCATTAATCTCAAGCAGAACCACATGCCTTGTTTCAAAGTACATCAACTATTGTACAAGTTTTTTTTCCCTTTGTTTGAGTGATGCATATTCATAGAACTATAATTATCATTGAAACGAACTAGTATCATAAGGCAATACAACACAGGGTGTATAACAGAGAGAGTTGTTCAAGAGTACAATTGAACATTAGTGCACGAAAGCTCTGCTATTTTAACATAAACTATAGCCTTATATCAGTAGCCACTATGCAATCTACTAGGTAGGGTTAGGCAATGAAGCAAGGCACCTAGGCCAATGCAAGGCAAGTCTAGGATTCCTAGCATGCTTCAGTATGTCTACATATTTCTAGAGTTTGAAAACTAATACCATAGCTAGCTCATTTGACCTAGAACATAGCATGATGGTTTGAGACAACAAAAGTGAAATGTTGTACAAGGGTTTCATATATAGAGTTACCATATTTAGTCTACCAGACCATTTGACAAAGCCTATAGGGATAAAGTCTATTTGTTTTCTTATGTGGTGCAAGTATAGAGGTGCTCTTGTATTTGGTTCAATAATGTAACTCTCACTACAAGAAGCATACAATAACCCATACTTGTATTAATTTGTTCATAATTTTTTTTGTGTTAAACACTTGGAATCCATGTAATAGTTGCACCAACATTTAAGCCAATGAGTAAATTAGGGTAACAACTTTTCCAAGTCAAAAGATTATTGGACCAGCCAAGATAAGTCCCTTGAAGAGACACAAGATATAAATCATGAAACAAATTTGAAGAACTGAGATATAAATATATAAAAGACATACATAAACCATAAACATTCATAAGCAAAGCACTGGTTTTGTCCACAACTCATAAGCATTCACATGAATAAAACTTTAATCAAGAAATGAAATTATAAGTTGAGTGATCAAACTGACCACAAACAAAATCAGTAAAGAGATAATAGTGGCTTATATATGTATTCAAATCAGTCTCAGTATTCAAAAGAACTTACATGAGAGTAATAAGCATCAGTCTGAATATACATCAATGCATTTAGCTTTATATCCCTTCTCGAACAAAATGCCAACCCCGCTGGTCTAAATTTTCCTCCTTTTATCATTTACAAAATAGGGTAGTTTCATAAATACTTTTAGGTTTAGTTTCAAGGCAGTTGCATTAACTAGTTATATGCTAACTTCGAATATTTAAAGACAATATACTATTAACAACTAAGTACATGATAACAAAATGAAATACTTGAGCAACTGGACATTAGGTGGCCTTCACAACTGTTTAGTAGCTTCTGCTAACATGGTTATCCCTTCCAATGCATGAGATTTCTTCTTGTCTCGAACTTGCTTTGTCTCCAAGCTTTTAACTCTGCTTGACAACACTTTATTTTGCTTGTTTAAATCCTGAATTTGCTTGGTTAGATCTTCAGCTTGATTCTCTGTTTCCCTCTTTCTTCTCAGAGCTTCTTTTGCCACTGCTATTAAATCTTGATAATGTGCATTGATATCTTCCAGGTCTTCCCTTAATCTCTTATTTGTAGTCAAAGGCCTATCATTGGATTCATTTAGGAATTGTATTTGTGACTTATGTTTTTGGACAGCTTTCCTGAGATTTTCAACTTCAGAATCCATATGCATCTCTCCAGGCAATGTCAAATCCTGGTCTGATGACCATGGAATATCTAGCTTCCTAAAAATTAAGTCTTCTTCCTGACTATTCTTTACTGTTGTTTCTGCAAATGAGACCCCTGAAGTCATACCTTGTTCCATAATGGGAGAGGCTTCCTCTTCTGAAACTCCATGGCATTCTTGAACTGGTTCTGGTGACATTGGGTAATCCTCTTCTATGCCCATCTGACCTTGTTGTGGCTTCAATTCCTCCTTACTTTCCTTATCTTCATCACTTGAAGAGTCTTGAATAACAGTAATATTCTCCTTTTCTAGCTTAGGGTCCAAGATTCTCCTCATGTTCATTCTGAGTTTATTTGCAGCTCTTGTCTTATGCCTCCATCTTGGTCTTTCCAGCTGCACGAGAGACTTTACATCTGCTTTAAAATATGGAGCTTGCAAAATCTTATCCTTTGAATTGGCTGCAAGAGATATTATGGTTAACTTTTCTTTTGCAGCTGCTCTATTAAAATTACATCTTCTTCAGGATTAGAACCAACTGTCTTTTCCATTACTTCATCTTCCAAAATGTGCTCTTGCTCATCTTCAAACACGTTCTCCTTTTCTTCATTATCGAGGTTTCTAGATTCCTTTTGTGAATTAGCTTTTTGAGAGCTATCTTGTACTAAATCTTCAGGTACATCCCTTTTGAATTTCTTAATAAAACCAGATTGTTTATTGGGAAAAATATTCTTTACATGCTCACCCTATTTAGCGGTAAACCCTGACCAAAATAGAAAATGATCCCAGCTTCTATTTTCCCTCTATAATACTGTTAAAATGACCAATTTTATCAATCCGTGATGAAACAGTGACTGTTGTGTATGATCAGAATGTCCTTTAATTCTATTCGACATTTTCTGGAGGCTTTTGAGTAGAAAGAATGGCAAAGTCATCCTGGATTGCTGGTTCAAGTGCATCAAAAACCTAACATGATAGTTAAACACTAACGCGAACCTGCCATCACATGTAATATAACTCTGTACAATTCCAATTGCCTCTCTCCATTCTGGAATAAATTTTTTTAAGTGAACCCCTTTGCTCCAATCTAGGGTTTCGTTGCCTGGTAACAAGAAATTATTAGGGTTAAAATTAAAAGGATTCTTCTTAAACAAGGATTCTCCATCCATGGCGGCGCCGGTGGCCTTAACAACTAAAGTTTCTGTGAGCTCAAACTTAAGAGTATTATACTTAACAGCATTACTGGTGAGATTCTGAGCAAAGAAATGTGAAACTTCAACATTGAAACCTGTGATCTTCTCAAAGAAACTGAACCACCCTGCTGCCCTAAACAATGCTGCACACTCCGGAAACTTCGTGGCCCAACTTGTGTCTGTAGGCTCGAACCTGTTAATTTTTCCACTCTTACCCATATCTTAACTGCAACTTTGCCAATTTACTTTCTTGGAAATGAATCTGGGGTGAAAATCTTCAAGAAGTTTCAAAATACGTGTCCTCAGCTCTGAAATTCGTAACCCCCAAATAAGAACCCGTGGCCACTCAAATCCCTAATTTCCTCAATGATAAATCACAATGGGTTTTTTCAAGTGTCATGATATGCCGAATAGGTGTCTGGAGGTCTTCTAGCATCATCGAATGCAACGGGCATCTCTTGCCATCAAACAACCACGTTCTTCTATGATTTTGGATTCCCGCTGCGCCCTAGTGTATGCAGTTTGGATTCTTCACTGTAGGAATGCTTCCACATCAAAAATTTGGCAAACAATCTCAACATGAAGGTTAAACTTTAGATATAGGGATTAGGGAAAATTTAAATAAGAATTCTGAAGACCTTATAAAGAAATGTAATACTTAATAAGCCACTAGGTGCAATCCTAAGAGAGGATAAAATAAACTAAAACAATAACTATAACATATAAAATAAAAAGACAATCAAAATCATTAAAATTTAGAATAAGGTAAAACAAAAAGTAAATAAGGAACAAAACATTTGAGAAAAATCATGTAAGGACTAGGTGCAATTTCAGTCCTAACATGACCTATGGCAATGGCTCAAACACCCGACTGTCATAGTTGAAAAGTCTTCTTAGAAGCCACTTGATCCCCAATTTCCTCAAAAAGGAGGAGGTGATCTAGTGAATTTTCACATTACAACGCTATAATAAATTTCATCAAAAAGTTTTTCATATCTAATCATTGGCCATATATAGATCTTCACCAAGCCATGGGCAAAGCTTATATAACACATATTAGTTATCCTCAAACTCCTTCCGCAATAACAAATTAAAGGTAAGCTCAAGGAATGTTTCTTTAGTCAAACTTCCATCTATGAACACAATATTGTTGTTGATTTAAAATAAATCCATGTAGTTACAAGGAAAGTTATACCCCAAGGAAATGGCTCAATTGAAAAGTCTTCATGGAAGCATGAACTTTTGTGGGAAGTTCATCCATCACTTCTACAAAAATGCAAATACCCCTAAATCAGCTCGTCAAAGCCACCATTGCATTCAAGTAGAGGCTTGAACAAGATACATCATTCCAACACCTAAAACTTAAAAGAATAAAGAAATGTCGTTGCCTTTCTATAGAACTTCTCCCACTTGCAAAACAAAGTAAGAGACATACTCGTCAAGATTCAAAACAAAAGCTCAAGTATAAGGCTCTGCAAGACACAGGAATGAATATCCTTTTTAAGTGGGGACAATATCTGATTAACACCATGAACCCAAACCTAATTAGGCCTTTCAAAATTTTATAGGCTTTTGGACCAATTTCTTTCCACCTTTGAGTCACTGCCTCATCTTGGCACCAATAACATACTAAAGGTCAACAATCCCAGGCTCTATGACTTGCCACTTTTGAAGATGTGATGGAAATAAAAATTCCACATTTACATGACACCATCCCAAGATTTAGATTGTCATATGGTATTTGATTTATATTTTAAGTGCCATTTTAATGCTAGTACCTATAGAATAGTCTTGAATTCAATGATTTTGTGAGATTCATTTGTATGTTTTTATACTACATAAATAAATTCATAAGTGAACCAATGTTACTCATCATATGCAATTCTTGTGCAACGGAAATCTTGTGATGGAATCCATATGTACAAGTTGATTCATCTTCATCTTTGTGACGTTCAATATTTTTGGTATGATGCTTAGCATTCCTCCAATTCCTCAATTTTCATTGTTGTTTTTTCATCTCAACTTCCTTTATAATTCCTCCACAACATTTCTATAACATAATAAAAGTTTGAGAGGGGTGTGGAGGGTGGGGTGTGGTTATTATGATTGATCCCCGAAGGAAATATATAATTGAGTTATGTGTTGGTTAAATTATATGCATGATTTCAAAAATTATATCTATCAACCCGGGAGTATAAACTTTGAGATACAAACACAGGAAATGCAGGATCAAAGCTTACTCTAAAGAGGTTAAACTAGTTGAACCGAGTACTACAAGAATTCATCACTTGAATTGAGATCTATAAGAATTTTAGTTAACAAAGGCACTAGTCACAATATTTCATTCTTGTTCATAAAGTCAGAATGTTCATGCAACAATTGTTTGTTCAATTCATTAGAGCTCAATATAAGTGGACATCCCTGCAATACACTTGTAATGAAAATCATTGAAAGCATAAATTGATAACACTACATAGATATTCAACCACTGGATTGATGGCTACATAGATACTTTAATAAGCATGGATTACAGTCTTTCATTGGCATTGGATTTCAAATGTTCATGTAATACAAAGTGAAGTAAATATCATCCTTCAATCTTCAATGGAAACTAATACTTGTAGGTAACTATGCACAATTCCAAATCAAAACATGCAGGCAAACTATGAAGGAAAATATTAACAAGCTATTGCATAAACTAAGATTCCACAGAGATGTCTTTTATCATTGGATTGACAATTACAGAGTTACTTTATAGCACAAGTCACATTATTTCATTTGGATCATACTTAGATGTTTCTACAACACAACATGAAGTAAAACTTGTCTTTCAACCTTCAATGAAATATCGTTCTGTCTAGGGAGTAACACATGTAAATAGAAGCATATAATTAACTATTGAAGAAATGATTACAAACAATATTTGGGATGTAATCTATGAATTATGCAAACTTGGAAATTAAATAATGACAAACACAACACAACTAGCTATTGGATAGAGAAATACAAAAAAAAGGAAATATACCTATCTAATTTAGTTGATTGAATGCAGTATTGGCCAAATTGAGGGGCCCTCCCAATTGGCTTCACAATACTTAGAAAACTATAGTACTAGAAAGTAATCATGCACACACAACTTATCTTCGAGGAGATTGGCATACTTTGGGATATTGGAGGGCATTGCCTATTTGATAGGTTCATAATACCTCATGTTGTTCTCAAAAGCATTGAAAATTAGTGTCCAAGGTCCAAGAGAGTTAGGTTGTTGGTACACAGAGGTCTTAAGCTCAGAGTATTTGGTTATGGGCTTCTTGGGCCAGGGGGATGTAGAATCCTTCTGTTGAACATTGTTATTCCCTATGGGTACTAGCTTAGTATGTAAATAAGCAACATTTTTGGGTGGAGTGACTGTAAGGGAAGCCTAAAGTCAAAATATTATTGGACCAGCCAAAACAAGTCCCTCGAAGAGACACAAGATGAAACAAGTCATTGCAAGAGTGGTCTATTGACTACACCCAAAAACCCTTGGGATGGAAGAATATGTAAAATATGCAATGAAACCAATGTGAAGATTAAATTCATGCACTCTTGCAATGCATATTATTTACTACAAAGAGAAAGACAACCAAGAACAACACACATTTCAACATTTAGTTCCACTAGATCGATCAATTGATGCTCTTCTTTCAAGTGCCAAACCTTATCCACAATTGGGTGGTCTTACAAAGCAAGCTCTCTATTAAATTGCTCAGTGTGTGGCAGTTCTTTGCCTTGTTGCAGGAGATCAGAAATGTGCATCTACTGTAGAAATGTTGATGAACTCCTCATTTATTTTGGAGTTGAAGAGATCAATCACAGAACAAGCAACCTTTGGCTTGTTTTCCAATTCAGTGAATATTCTTATGATATATTTAGTGAATATTGGAAGAATTCTGAAGATGTTGAAGGTGGAGACTTAGGGACCGTCCTATCGCGATGATCAACGGTTGCGGTTGCATTTCGTTTTGGGAGATATCCCACATTGACCACGAAGTTTTGTATCTTGGCGTTTATAATTCCAAGTCTGAGTAGTCTAATTCGACGCGTAGTGAAAAGGATTCTTGGTGGGGGATCTGGGTGATTGGATTCCACGAGAAGATCACCAGCCCGGAGCCCGGGACGACCTGTCAGGCACCCAATCCTTTTGGAAAATGTGGCTTTAGTGAGCTTGTCGGATTCTTTTGAAGTTAGAAGTTGGATATACGATGCCTCTTGCTGTTGGTGGTATGGTGAGGTCATCGGATTCTGAGCTTTGATGCTTTATTGTCGATCGATCGATGCTCTTCTTTCAAGTGCCAAACCTTCTCCACAATTGGGTAGTCTTGCAAAGAAATATCTCTATTCAATTGCTCAGTGTGTGGCAGTTCTTTGCCTTGCTGCAGGAGATCATAAATGTGCATCTACTGTAGAAATGCTGATGAACATTCTGAGACAGGGAAGCTTGTCATGCAGCTTGCCATGAAAGGGAATGGCAATCAGATGATGACATGAGCAGTGATGTATGATGGGTATGACCAAGGTGTTCATAGTTGAAATGAATGAAATGAGGTGGGAACCACCATGCACTTGAGATATTCGATCCTGAAACAAGAAGAAACAGGAAGGGTTGCCACTCACTAGATTGCTACTACATGAGTGCCATCATAAGCATATTATCCATGCCATTTCCAAATTGGGGGTTATAACAATCAATTCTAGGATGTATAATGACAATCACTTGAAAACAACAGGACAATTAAAAGAGGCCCATATTTGCATTACTGCCTTGAAAGCAGATTTGGAAAAGGAACACCAGAACTGGCGCACTGCTCATAGTAACTATGGGAGGCAGGTTGTTCTCCAGGGAGAAACTACACAAGATTTGGGTAAAACCCCTAAATCATTGGCGACATTACAGGAGGAGGTATTGGATTTGCATAAAGTTGCAGAGACAATGAAAGATGAATGTGAATCTTCTAAAGTTTCATGAGATATGGATCTGTTGGCATTGATGTTAATATATGAATGAAGGTTTGAAGTTGTATGGCAGGACGTTACATCCAAAGGTGAAAGTCCATCCAAAACTGAAAGGACCTGTCTACGCGTTAGAGATATCTGCTTGTTGAGAAAAGAATGCATTAAAAATCACCCTGTTGTGTTAGAGAAATATAACAAGAGAGCTGGGGAGGGGAATGTTCCCATCAGTAGTTATAATGCCACAATTGCAAATTATAATGAGCTTAAAAGATCTCTTTAAACTGAGTCTAATGTGAACTCAACTCATAGCTGCAGAAACGATTCACTTCCACCCGAAGCAGCATCAACGTCCTTATCCGGTTCAAGCAACTAAAAATTCCATCATGAAAATATGTCAAAGGATAGTGCTGTAGATGTTGAAATCCATAGTGAATCTCACAGTGTAATACTGCAGGAATGGACTGAAGGCTAACTCGTCTTGATTAGAATGTACATGTCGAGCTTCCACCTTTCCTTCCTGATCTAAATCTGAAGGTTCATGATCGTGATGTTCCTTGTAGCTTCAGGACGAGGAGAAAGAAGGTTACGAATCTACACCCGAGGACAAGGAGAAAAATAAGAACATATAAACGAGACTCAGGGACCATCCGATCGGTTGATCAACGGTGGTGATCTATTTAGTCATTGTGATTTATCCCACATTGGTTGTGTGGATGAGTCTTTATGTGTTGATATATGCCGTTCCCCCCCTAATTCTTTCAACGCATAGTGCAAAGGATAGGCGGGGGCGCTGGGTGTTTGGACTCCACGAGAAGATCACCAGCTCGGCGCCTGGGACGACCTGTCAGGCCCCCTATCCTTTTGGTACACGTGGCAACTCATTTGTTGATGAGGATAATGATGTGGCAGTGATGTGTTGTGAACATGGCAGAATGTGAATCTGAGATGGAAAAATGGTGTGGCATTGACAAGGACGACAAGGTGGATAATGAAGTGGCAGTGTATAAGAACCAAGAGGAGCCGAAGCTCTTAAATCCTAGAGCGTGTAATCGATGGTCCTATGTTGTGTTGAAAAGGGGCTAAAAGAAAGCTAATACAAAGAGCCGAAGCTCTTATAGGGCTAGTGTTAAAAAAAAGGGTGGGACATGAAAACTTTATTTAAAAAAGCGCTAAGTTAAAAAAGTCTAGGGATAATGTTTTTTTTTTAAACAAATGTAAAATATCGTCGGATTTCTGACAAAAGGAGTAGATGTCAAATATTCGCCATACTAGGGCAATATCCGACGTTCCTGCCATACCATCGATGGCTAAGAACGTCGAATGGCAAGAATTTTTGCATTCTGATGTCGTCGGTTATCCGACTTCAATGTTTAACTTTATTTTTGCTCATTATATGAAAAGACATGTTATTTCATGAAGAGGTGTAAAAGAAGGAGGATATATATATGAAGGTATTATGTGATGAAGTGTGACTGCATAAAATGCATTATAGATCAAAAGAAAGAAAATAATAAGTGCAACAATCCAAGAAGATTAGTGAAGAAATTTATCTCAAGGGTGGAAGGGTGGTGATAAGGGCAGGTCGGTGCCTACAAAGGGGAGTATGTGCTTCCTTTTCAGTCATGGCTGACTAAATAGGGGGTTGAGCTTGTCGGATTATTTTGAAGTCAGAAGTCGGATATCTGACGCCTCTTTCCATCGGTGGTATCGCGAGGTCGTCGGATTAATCATCATCATCATCTTCCTTATTATAAATAATATTATAGGGGCCTCCACCTCCCAATCCTTCTAAGAAGTAGGCTCCTATTGATCCCTCTTATGGCCATCTTAATGTTGTGGAGAAATTCCATGTTGTTGACAATTCGTTTACGTCTCATTAGGTCATTGTCTATGCATAGATAAGTGCAGGTATCATGTTTTTGTCCTTTCTCTCTTTTATTTACAATTCATTTTCAAAATATATTATTTTTTATAACTAGCATGCATCTTGTAGCATACCTTTGGGGCTTACTTCTTACTCTTAACATACTATAATGGGATGCCATATGATATCATCCTTCCACAATTGTCAAGGAAATGTAGTTGAACTCAAAGGTTTTATAAAATGGAAACCATCTAAAGTGATAATATCCAACAACATGACAAAATTGTTAAAAAGGGGACAATATGGTAATCGCACATTGTACTCATTAGATTTTCAAACATTCGAATCCTATGTTCTCTTGGATCTCCAAATTGTAATTGACAAACATTCAAATCTATTTGTGTGATATTCCACCTACTAGAGATCATGATCAAACTAGATCCTCAAGAATATTTCCATTTTCATTGATGATGATTAAGAAGAGCTTCTTAGATGGGAACTCATATGGAAAGTGGACTTTAATGAATCATAATATAAACATAGCATAGCTACTTGTACTCTTTCTCCCTCTTTTTCTTCACACAATTTTTTATTTAAATAAATTTGGAATATGTTTTTTTTTTGTTATGGAAGGGAAGTTTTGGATATTGCAAACATGTAAAGGTGTTTTGGTGTTCATAAACTAGGCTCTAACTAAAATTTAAGTCAAATAAGGCTAATCACCACAAAAGAAGGTTTCAAGTTTTAGAAATAGATTTTTGGAAAAAATATGGACATGCCAATGTAACTTTGGTTTTTCCTATAAGTTTTTGTTATACCTATGCATATAGAAAGTTTTCATTAGCTAGTTGTGATAAAATGTAACACTCTCGTAGAATTTTTTAGCAAATTCAATAGTGTAGCAATCGAATATGTTTTCTAAAAGTTATTTGAAATCACTTAATAGTAATTCCAATCCTTGTCTAGTGATACCTTGAAGGGATCTACGCCTATCTATATCATTCTAAAAAAATTTAGATTGATTTTTTGAAATTGATCAAAATCACTTTATATTACACATCTTAAGACCATCCACACTATCTATCACAAGCATGTATCATTTACATCAGTTCAAGCAACATATAATAATTATTTTTCATAATGTTAGGATTCATACTTTCAAATTTATCACATGTTAAGCTATGATATTAATTATTTTTTCAAACAAGAATATTTATGAGCTAACCACTTCACAATTGTTGGCATTGTATTTATAACATTAGCATTTTGGCATTCAAACTTCATGTTGATCATGCATCTTTATGTACAAAATAGTGTTGGACTATTACCATTACTTTATATTATATACATCTTGGTCATATGTTTGTAATATCCTAACATGTTGTTGAAGCATCCCAAAATGTTTGCATTGCACACTGTTTCCCAAAGTTCCTTTAATACATCTTAAACTCAAATTTTCACTTCTACTTACACCAACGAGGCATATGTCTTTATCTATTGCCTTATTTTTTATACAATTTTAGTATAAAAATATGCAAAATATGCAATGAAACCAAAGTGAAGATTAAATCCACACACTATTGCAATGCATATTATTTACTGCAAAGAGAAAGACAACCAAGAACAACACACATTCCAACATTTAGTTACACTAGATCACTTAATTGGTTTACAAAATTTTCCAACCGATATCATGGATCACCGAGTGACTGCTAAATTCATTTTATTATTATTTGATAGAACGAATAGGTTGTCAATGGACTAGAAATGCTGAGAGGGTACATGATCCAATTCCAAGATGAAAATCAGAGGAAAAAATTAAAATATTTGACTGAATAAATTATGGGGACAGAAACACGAAATACGAACAAGATGCCCACAAAGAAAAGTATAACATAACAACGTCTGTATTGTTCTGTGCATATTGAAAAAAAGAGTAGAGTTACAATAGATATCCTGGAAGACTATTCCCAAAAGAGCGATTCACACTTTCTTTCTTTTTTTACAGTAGTAACGATTGACAAGCTTTTATATTGAAAAAAAGAGCAGAGTTACAATAGATATTCTGGAAGACTGTTTCCAATTTATATTCTGGAAGACTATTCCCAAAATTGGAGAGCTGTCATAGCAGGCTCATCCATTTCAAGTCTTTGATGTTCAGTCACACCCTCGATTCTACGACAGCTATAGATATTTATATACTTTCCTAACAGTAAACAACAAAGGAAATACATTATCGTGCAAATAGATAGTTAACTCACTTATGAGCTATTATGCACAAAAAAATAAAACATCTAGAGAATCATGGTGAATTATGCAGAGCATTGATGGCCGATGTTCTCCTTGTTGCCATTCCTTGTTCCAACGTTCTTCTTGTCGTTGCCATTCCTTGTTCCAGCATTCTCCTCGTCATTTCCATGGAAGACCATAGAGTTGCTTTTGATATCAGACTTCATTCCATCCAGCTTTGCTTCAACCACTTTCAAACTGCTGTGCAGCGAGTTAATCAGGGTACTGATATCCCCGGAGCAAGAGCAGCCGTTGTCCATTTTTCCAGCAAGTACCTCAAAGTACTCCTTCATTTTGCTGCAGACAGTACTGATTTCTGTAGAAGAGATCTAAACGAAAGTGGCAAGATGAGACAGAGCTTTCTTCTGATTGGAGTATTCCCCCCAAATCCTGT
This sequence comes from Larix kaempferi, assembly GCA_027924585.1. Taxonomy (NCBI): domain Eukaryota; kingdom Viridiplantae; phylum Streptophyta; class Pinopsida; order Pinales; family Pinaceae; genus Larix; species Larix kaempferi. The sequence goes on from BSBM01000602.1 coordinate 8,756,205, forward strand.
GGAGATGACTCTCCAGCTCCATCAGATGCACAAGAAATTCAGAAGACAGGCTGTCCTCTCGATGGGGAGAATCCAGGTTGATAAAACTGTTATCCATCCCATGCTCATGAGATGTCCAATTCTTGCCACTACCAGTCTCGCTGGAAATCCCGCAGCGAGCAGAAGGGTGCACCGCCCCACCCAGGTTTTGATTGTTGCCCAATTCTAGAGAGGCCGCCCAGCCCTTTCCATTACCTTTATTGCCAAAGAGTCCTCGTGTTATTGGGTGCACAACCCCACCATTGTTCTGAACAGTGCTCAATTCTAATGACACCTAGTTTTTGCCATTGAATGGCTCGTCCACCTTGGAGAGACCCCATAGGAAATTCTGAGCCGACCCACCACGCGCTTTCCCAACACCGCCATTCCTCTGTCCCTAAACACGTCGAAAGCAGACAAATACCGCTTCACACCGGCCTTGCCTCCATTCTCCTGGATATTCTTCATGCAATGGAGGCATTGCAGCAAAGAAAAGTTCGAGACCTTATCGGCCTCCATTGCTGGTCGTTGAGGATTCAAAATTCTAATCCAAACTACGCAGGGTCCTTGGAGCACCCAATTCTCAACAGTTGGAAAATGCAGGATGGCGAGCCTTCTCCTGTGAAGCGTGATATAAGGTAGGGAAAAAGGTGGATGTAGTATTAAATTCATTCATGCGGTCTAGGTGGGATGAGACCGGTGAGGCCGCCAAGTGTTCCAGAGGTACGCGGGAGAGGATCGATGCCACGAAGAAGATCCCAAGGCAATCTTGCCTTTACTCCATAATTTTTTTTTGTATTTTGTAATGTTTGGGGGAAGGGAGTTAAGCTGCAAGGTGGTCATAAACAAAATAGGAAGGGGACTAAGGAACCCAGTTGGTAACAATGCTAAGGCCATTGATGATCATCAAACCACAATCTAAACTGACACCAATATTTGCCATGCGGTCTGCTTCTTTATTGTTGTTTCTCAGGACATGGAGGAAGGGGATGGAGTTAAAATCCTTAGCTGCATAAGAGAAGAGGGTCTGAAGATTAGAGGTGGTTTTTTTCCTTCGGAGTAAAAAATGACTCCTCCCACACCTGCCAGCCCGGGAGCAGTTAATCACACTTTCTTGTGTAAGATTGTTCCTTGTTATTTTATTCTCATATCAATGATGAAAAATATAGAGAAAGATTGGATTACTATGGAGCTGTTGTTGCAGCAACACCCCCCCCAAAAATTTTGGGAATATTGGGGCCCCTCCTCTCATTTTTGTAGAAATTTTGCCTTAAGAAGCCATCTCAGCTGTTATCTGTGTTTTTCAGCATGAAATCTGGTTTCCCAACGAAAATTCTGGCCATAAACCTTTCCTTTTTTCCCCAAGGAACCTAAAGGGAACTTATAATTTTTTCCCGACGTTTTGGAGTCTCTCGGGTTATCTCCCCGCAGTTGCGGAAGCAACTCGCATAAGCTTCTCGAAGGAAGACTTAGAAAATTTTTGTTGGAAGAACGCGGAAACCATTGGGCAATAGCTCCCGAAACGGCGGAGTCCTCCGTTCAAACCTTCCGCAAACACGAAGTGTTTCGGGTTTCTCTCCCGAAAGGTGGAAGCCTTTTGTTAAGCCTTCCGGAACGGAACTTAGATTTTGTTTGCAAATCGCAGACCATGATAAGGAAAATTGCGGAAACATTGGGGTTTTCTTCCCGAAACGGCGGGAGAAGTTGGGAAAGACGCCCAAAAGGATTTGGAATATTTTGTTAAAATCGCGGAAGCTTCTGATGAAAGCCGCCCGAAACGGCGGAAGAATTCAGCGAAGTTGTCCGAAACGACGGAAGCCGTTCGCATAAGCTTTCCGAAGAGAGACTTAGAAAAACTTTCGAAAATTTGCGAGAACCTTCGGATTTTCCTTCCGAAACGGCGGAAGCCATTCACAAAAGCTTTCCGAAATACCACGGAGAAATTCACGAACTTCCTTCCGAAACTATCGAGAGGCTTAGAATTTTTCCTTTTACGGAAGCTTTCAGCCTTCTCTCCCGAAACCACGGAAGCTTTCGGGCTACCCTCCCAAAACAGCGAAAACCAATCGCATAAACCCGCTCGGAAAAGGCCTTCGAAGTGATTCCAGGAAAATTTGCGGAAGAGTATAAGATTTGCTCCCGAAACGGCGGGAGCCATTCGTCTAAACCGCCCGAAAAGACTTAGAAAAATCTTCGATTAAGCGATTGCGGAAGCTGCTGGTGAATCCCTCCCGAAACCACAAAAAGTTCGCCCTGACTTGCCGAAACGCCAAAATGCTGAGGCCCTTCCGGAACAATTCAAAGAAGCCGCCCGCAACCGCGGAAACTTTCAAGTTTCCCTTCCGAAACTACGAGGAGCATTCGCCATATCTTCCCGAAACCCCGCAAGACTTAGAAACTTTTCGATTTGTGGAAACCCTTCGCAAATAGCTCCTGAAACGGCGAAAGCCTTGGCGTTATCCGTCCGCGACGCGGGATTCTTTTGCGGAAGGCTTCGAGTTTCCCTTCCGTGACGCATCCCGAAACGGCGGAAACTTTCCCTGAATCCTTCCGCAACGGCGGGTGTGATTAGCAAGGTGGTCCCGCGAATGGCGGTCGCACGTGGATCGAAACATTTTGACGTGACCGCAACGGGCGACGTATTTAAGCCGCATTTTAATTGCGCCACCCACCAAATTGAATGCTCGCACGTGCCTGTTCTGTTTAAATAGGCGGTGGGGGTACGAGCCAACGCATTGTTAATTCTCCAATTGGACGATTTGTTGGACGCCGTGCAAACCGCTCCAGCTCGGATTGCTCAACCACGTTCACGGCCACCTCAGTTAGCGTTTCTCGTCGGTGCCAGGTAGGATCTTAACCGTAAATTTGCCCCCCTACACGTCGTATTGCTATTGGGTTACCTTTCTTTTGAAAATGATGGGCATTGGTGGGGTTTTGACGGGCAAAACGCCTGTCATGGGCAATTTTTGCCCGTCAAATACAGTTTGAATTGAGTTCTGCTCGTCACATAAAATAGAGACAGGATAAAAATGTTTTGTGGGTGGAGACAGCTAGTTTGGATGGTTAAACTTGTCCCTTTTTCCTCTCCGGACCGCATGTCTCGTTATTTCAGAAGCTGCCGAAGCCCCATGGACTTTTCATATCCCCGGCCGAAAGCTTAAGACATAAAATCCCGAGCCTCTTCGTAAAACTCAGTCCCAACGTGACCGTTACCCGATTCAAATCCTAGAATCCTGCGCCATTGCCCCTGTTCAAATCCCGCAAGCGTTTAAAGTTACGCGAGCCGAAACCCGAAACCATGGCCACCTGAGTTTTTTTTTCGTCAGTATGTCTCCGGCGCCATCACCCTCGTTGGAACTAAAGCTTCCCATAGAGCACCTCGGCAAGTTCCGTAAATAACAATAGCGTTCGAAGCCCTCACCGAGTCGTAAGTGCGAAAGGGGTTTCCTTTTTCATCACAGAGTCTGTCCAACCTGAGGTTCCCCGCCATTAGCCTTTCAAACCGCAGCAGTGATGAAAGTTACCCTCTTCCCCAGAGCTAAACCGAAAGCACGTTGCTTCCGCAACGCGCTTATCTTCACCGGAGCATCCCAAACCTGCCCCTTTAACGAATTAGGATGGCTAAAATTGATAATCATGTTCCCGCTGAAACGAAGATCGTCATTTCTCCCAGGGCAACCCGAGAGCGGATTGTTCCGTGATACACCTATCCTCTCAAGAGCACCCCAAAACTTACCCCTTTAAAAGATTCAAATGTTTAAATTTGTATTTCATATTGAAATGGTGTATTGTGCCTCCTAAGCACACAGCTTCACATTGCTCTTTATCTCATTCATATATCAAAACAATGATGTTCTCTGTTAAAATCTTACAGTATGTTTCTCAATATCATGATGACTTGTATATGGGTGCTATCAGGGATAAGTCAAGATGCCTAAAACCGGTAAGAAGAAGGCTAAGATGACAGAAAAGAAGCCTGCGCCACTCAAAACTGAAACTTCACTGCAGGACACTAGGTGCACCACCGGTGTCCCTCCTGAAATCAGATCGGGTGACATCTACAGAATGATCCGGGACCAAGAAATACCAGATATGTTGCTAGAGGAAGGACCGATTTATCTTAATATCAGAGCCTCAGGCATAACTAGAGCCGCTACCCGCCCTGAGCTGTTCCCCTGTGTTGAAGTGATCAGATGGATACTCCAACATGTCGATGCTGAAGGGATCGTGATAAATGATAGCGGGAAAGTGGCTATTGCCTCATTTCAACCCGCGTATATTGTGGCAGCCTACAAATTTCCCCGTGTCCAACAAGCTCTGACTGATGAATGGTTGAGCCAGATGAATAACGTTGAGATGGCCAAGAAGCTGCTAATGGCAGGCAAGCATTTGAGAAAGAAAGGAAGTGATGAATATGAATATGACGTACAGAATCTGAGAGCTCCTTTCAGATTGATCGCTTTAATGCTGTGCAGAATCTTCGGCATGCCCGATGGCACAGTGTATAAGATTCAGTGGATCCCTATCATCCACTACGTGGCATTCAATGGAACTGTGTTTGACTGGGCCACTATCCTGTCAGATAGTCTGGCCTCGATGATAGTTGCTGCTAAGCAAGGACTAGCCTTGAAGAAGGCTGAATTTTTCATGTCTTCATATCTGATTGATTGTATTTTGGCCAAGATTGACTTCCCCAAATTGGGCGGCACATGGGATAGGGCCACCGCCCCGGTCTATATCGCATTCAAGATGTTGTGGGCTCAGAGTTACAAGCCCAGCTACAAACTCATCTGTGAGGGGTTCATCATGCCCCTATATGAGGAAATGTTCAAGGAAGAACCAAACTGCCTATCAGAGAATGCTTTGGAAGTCCTTGAGGATTATGGGGATTTTTACTTTTCGGAGCAAGGTACCTACCTGAGAATGTTTGGAGGGACTAAGCCCCCATACATCCTGCCGCAGTATGCCACATACTATGTGGTTCTCAAAGAAGCAGTAACACAACTCTTCCTGGATGGGATTGGAGCAATGCTCCACAAACAACATAAGGCTTCCTTTCCCCCCCTACCTTTCTGCATAGGTGCTTACAAGTTTTCAGGGGTTGCCTCGGCCGACGAATTTGTTCAAGAGCTGAAAGCCTTCCACTTCGGTGAGGTAATCTTCCACAGAAATGACAGAAAGGGAAGAGTTGCTAAGCACTGTAAGGATATCTATGCTCACTTCGAGTACTGCCACTATCCTGATGCCGAGGAAGAGGCATTCAGAGGCATCAGCAACATGGCTGAGCTACGGGTCTATCACCAAAGCACTGGAGCAAGCTCTAGCTCAGCCAAGGCCCAGAAGACCAGCCAGCAAAAGGAGAAAGAAGCTGAGGATGCCCGAGCTCAGGAAGAGCTCAGATTAAGAGAAGAAGCGAGGTTACAGCGGGAAGCTGAGGAAGCAAGAAAGCAGCAAGAAGCTGAAGTGGCGAGAAAGAAACAAGAAGCTGAAAATGAAAGACTGCGGAAAGAGGCTGAGGAAGCCCGAAAGCAGAAAGATGCTGAAGCTGAGCAGGCTGAGGCAGAGAGGAAGGCGGAAGAAGAATTGAGAGCAAGGGAAGTTTCTCAAGCCAGTGGGACCGGTGCCCAAGACATGGATATAGACACATCTCAAGCAGGTGGCTCTGGTAACCAAAATAAGGGCGTGGACCCAGCTCAGGAAGTCCGGACCCCACCTGAAGAATACATAGACATCATAAACCGACCAATTGTCCCGTACACGCCATCGGGAAAGCGTACAGTGTCCAAGTGGAATGAGTTTGTCTACGATAAGAAAAGGAAGGCTATGGTCCTCAAATCAGAAGAGAGGATAAAAAGTCCCTTCCATGAAGACATCGTTACCCACCGAGAGGTCACTATAATGAAAAGCACGGATCAAGATACCTTTGCTATGGCATCCGCAGCTATAGCAACAACAAAGGCATCATTTGCCAATGTAGGAGTTATAGTTAAAGAAAATATATTGACAAAGAAGAGAGCTCGTGCGCTACAACAGAATGTGGCTAATGAGCAAGCCCAAAGAGATCTGGTAGTGAACGAGTACAATTGCTTGTACGCTGAGCATAAGGAGCTGTCAAACAAGCACAGCCAGCTGGAGGAGGAAAAGGACCAACTAACACTCCAAATGATGATTGTAGAAGCGGAGAAGAATGGAGCAGAAGAAAAGGCATCTCAGCTAGAAGCAGACAAGCAGGCATTAGCTGAGCGTTTAGAGCAAGCGGAGAGCAGAACAATGGACATGTCTCCCTTCCATGAGCTGTCATGCAGCATCCTGAAGCAAGTGTATGACACTCAGGAGCTAATCACTGATGAGGTTTGCAAGCTCAAGGCCATGGTGGTTAGGTTAAAAGAAATCAACGCGGAAGCCCATCGGCTCAAAGCGAAGAATACCCGTGTCAAGGCAAACATCATAAGTCAGATGGCATGGAGAGAAGGAAAAGGGGGTTTCCCCCCGCATCTTCCATTTAAATCAGTGGACAGTTTTAATGAGGACGTAGCACTGTTGGAGTTTGGCAGGAGCTGTGCCAGTAAGCTGATAGCCAGTGTGCAAAGAACAACAGATAAAATCAGCAGTCTCTACCAAAGGCTCCAAGAGGCACATGACAAATGCACATTGAGTTTCCCTCAGACCCTGGAGGACTTTCCGGCAAAGGAGCAGCGTTTGTCCCAACTGAAGGAAGAATTGGGCGTTCAAACAGAGTACGTGAAGAGGATTGATGTCCTGGCTATTGATGACCTCCAACATTATATTGGCTCATCATCTCTCCACAACCATCTGCTGAAGGAAGTGCATCAAGCTGCAGTGGCAGAAGTTCAAAGCATTAAAGCAGAGCTCGGGAAGAATGTGACTTCTCAGAAAATCTTGTTCCCTGCTGCAGCAAACATAGTCATAAGGGACACAGGTGTGTGGTACAGCTACATAGCAGAGGAGGAAAGGAAAGCTGCAGTAGCAGCAGGAGGATCAGCAGATCCAGGATCTTCTCTCCTAGCAGCCAACCCGGCTACAGCAGTGGGCTCGATTCCCTCTTCCCCAGCAGTGGCAGAAAGTCTGGCCAGCTCAATCCCTCCTTCCCAATTAGAAGCAGCATCAGCAATAGGCTCGAGTGTCTTTTCCCAGGCAGCCTCAGCAGCAATTAACTTGGGCGATCCTCTGCCAGCAGAAGCTCACGCACAGGAATGAAATAATCTAAATTCAGTTGAGCATCTCTCTTCAACCAAGCACGTGTACAGCAGGGAAGGCATTGGTGTTAGCATTATTTCTGCTATGTATATTTTGTTAAACTTTCGAGCATGTAAGGCGTAAGCCATGGGACAGCTGTCCCTATTTTTTGTCAAAGCAATTTTGTAAAAGAAGTGGTCATTTTTTTTTGGGTGGTCGGTTATAGAGGAAATTCCTGTAATTGACAAGTGGATGGTGCTAGGTGGCAGCCCAAGCGGTAGAATTGTAATTATAAATAGAAGCTAGGAAGAATAGATCAGGACTTTTTGGCAGGGAATGAAATTTTGAAACCCATACGAGCTATCTTGTATCGGGCCTGTAAAATTGAATTTTCTAATAGAAGCCAGGGAGATGGACGTTTTACATGGGGAACGGAAGATGGATGTGTGTTGGACTCTTCTGATGACATCTATACTGTAATGTGAAATCTGCATTGCTATTTGAACTATTTCTTGGCAACAATTGATTTTACTTATTTCTGTGTGAACGATTTTCTCCATTTCATGAACAGTGAATGTGCTTCAGACTAAATCAGGAGCTATCTGCTGATACTTTATTTTGCTGTAGAGTTCTCTTTTAGATTAAATGGCTAACTGTTTGTCTTCAAGATGACTCCTATGGCTCGTTGTTCATGCCTTTAAATGTGCTCCCTGCAGGGATCTTTAGAGTTATTTCAGTTTGTTTATATTTAGCTCGGTTTCTTTATTCTTTCTACGTAGATTAAATAATCTTTTGCTTTTTCCTGTTTTATGAGCAATAGATGCTTTCATGTTGAATTAGAAGCTATCTTCTAAAGATATTTATCTTGCTGTAGCTTTACTTGTGAGAAAGAACAGCTATCTGTTTTTTCCTTACGTTATTTGTTACAGCTTATTGCTCATCCCTTAAGCGTGTTCCCTGCAGGGATAGGTAGATTTATTCCAGCTTCTAGACTTAGATCTGTTTTAGTTGCATCTAGATCAAATATAATTTAGGCACTTGCATCTCATTTAAAAGACATAAAACTCAAAAGAAAGGTGGATCGGGCCATAACCGGTAGAATCGGATTTAAACTCCAAACCCACGGTTGCCGGAACCGCTAACCGGACGGATTCCCTACACCAAACGGGAGATAGTCTAATTGGGACCATCTCTTGGGGAGAATCCCTTTCTGATTGATGCTACGATATCCGAGGCACCAACAGTTTTTGGCGCTAGAAGGAGGGCCTGAAAGTGCATGGCTGATAGAGGAAAATCTTCCGCGGTCATAGATAACACTGAAAACCCGCTTAAAGAAAGCATTTCAAACAGCCCAGATCTTGGATTAACAGATCAAGAACGCCTCATTTCTGACGCTGAGCCTCAAGAAGCTTTGTACGCTGTCCCTTTTACAGAAATAGAGGATTTGAGAAGACATACCAGATCCTACGTTAGACAGCTAGGTAGTTTAAACGCTGTCAACTTCCTCCCTAAGAAAATTACACCTAGAAAGGAGCCACAATGCACCCGTGATTCAATTCTCGTTCAAAGTTTTGAAGAGCTGGTAAATCTGACTTTGGAATAAATTTCAGACACTCTTAACAAGGTAGATCTTGAAAACTCAGAAAAAATTTCAGACCAAGAAAATCTTGAAGAAATTACCACTCCCAAAAGTACTCCACAGAATTCACCCTACAATTCTCCACCAGGTTCTCCACACCCAAACCCAAACATGGCTGTACCTGCTTGGAGAGCAAGGGGAGCGCTGAACTTAGCTGGACCATTCCATAATCTTCCTAAAAACCTAGAAAAGGTCTTGCCTAAGTACGACCCAGGGAAAGCCATTTCGGCGGAAGATCACCTCAAGAATTTTTACTTAGCTCTGCACCTTTTGAATGTACAACATGAAGACGTAGTCTGCAGGTTGTTTCCGTACACATTCGAGCCAAAGGTATCATCTTGGTACTTTAGCCTACAACCCATCTCAATCTCTAGTTGGGACGAATTCGAAAAGTGTTTCTTAAAGAAATACGGAAACCAAAAGACTGTGGCCACGCTTATGAAAGAACTCTTATCCATGAGAATGGAAAAGAAAGAAAAGGTCCAAGACTTTAATCAAAGATTCACCATGCTGTTAAATAACTTCAGTGAAGCTAATAAACCAGCAGAGGAGTCTCTGATTGAATACTACACAACAGCTCTTGAAGGGCCAATCGCAATGTTCGTAAAACGATCCAAGAAAACTACCCTGATAGAGAACTTTGAGGAAGCTAGAAAGGTAGAGGAAGAGGCTGATAGCATCGCTAAACATGCCTTAGATGTAGAACCAAAACCAGCAGCTAGCAAAAAACCTTTGCTGCTCACTATAGGTAAAGAATAGCCATCTACGGACATGGAAAATGTAGTCAAGATGATGCAGAAATTATCTAACAAAATTGTAGATCTTGAGAAAGACAAGGCTGCCAGCACATCTAGGAAACCTTTCAAGCCATTTTATAAAAGAAGGGAAGACGGGGAACAGACTCATCCACCAATGAACGCTGCCCCTGTTTTAAACTTGAATGAGATTGGGATGGAAAATTTCTGCACTTTTCACCAAGAACCACATTCGGAAAAGAGCTGTCCGCAATGGATCAATTCCATGAGCTTAGTCATGAACCAGATGTTAGATTCTCAGATCCCAGACCAGGATGATCCTCCAGAAGAATCGAGCCCTGAGTTAGAGGAACCAACCCCGGACACTACTATGGTGTTGTGGGATTGGATACCTATGACTGAGTTAGTAGAAGACGATCACATAGACAGCTCTCCCTCTACCATAAATGTTGCTACTCGCAGCAAGGGCCCAATTACAGATCCTACGCCAGTCACCGTTCCCCATAAGCCTAAAATTTCAAAAGAGCCGCCTAGGAGGCATATAACAGTTATCCCACAACAACCCAAAGTTAGCCAGACTGTGACCAAACAGCCAAACGCTGACACGATAGTTCAGCCACCTAAGGTCACAATGAGCAAAACAGAACAGCCAAGTCGAATTGGGAACGAATCTGATATAGGATACGATATTATTGAAGATATCAAGAAGGTCAAGGCAAACATATCAATATTTGACATGTGTAGCTTGCCCCATCAACGAGACAAACTGCTGCATGTTCTGCAACCTGAGATCAACACTCCATTAGCAGATTCTCAAAACAGTCCCGAAATTAATGAGGCTAGCATCAGTGGGAAGTCTAAATCTCAAACTTTGCCATTCCTATTGACTTTCAAAATTTTCAACCATAATGTTCACAACTGTTTGGTAGATTCTGGAGCATCCTCAAACGTTATGCCATTGTCAATTTGTAAAAAGATTAATGGGAAGCCTGTTCCATCTCCGGCTCAAATCATCCAATTGGATAGGACTGCTGTCAAGGTTATTGGGGAGATGAAAGATGTTTTAATTAGACTGTCAGCTGACCCTAGAGTCTGTCAATTCATTGACATAATGGTGGTCGATATCCCTGAAGCCTATGGGCTGATTTTAAGTAGGGATTGGTCTACCAAGCTAAGTGGCCATTTTGCTACTGATTGGTCACACCTATGGCTGCCTTATCAGAACAGACATAATCAGATTAAAGTTCTTAGAGAACCTCGTATGAAGCAAAACGTCACTCAGTTAGAAGAAAAAAATGAGGCCGTGACTTTCTCTTCCTCGGTCCTGGGAAATTACTTCTTAGAAATGGATCCGGGTAATTATCAATCTGAAACCATTAGCCACGAATCAGATAAACAGTCCGAACTCCTTCATTTCTCTTGGACTGATGATGTTGATTGTAACATAGTCAATTTAGTTGCTGACATAGATCACAAAGAAACTAACTGTAACATAGTCAATTTAGTTGCTGACATAGATCACAAAGAAACTAACTTAGTTGAATCTAAAGATATCTTTTGGACATTATACTTTGATGGTTCTAAAACTCTGGAAGGATCCGGAGCCGGTTGTGTTCTAATGGATCCAAAAAGAAACAAGTATTTTTTGTCTTGTAGATTAGAATTCGATTGTACTAATAACACCGCTGAATATGAAGCTTTGGTACATGGATTAAAGAAGGCCATTGGCTTAAATGTTAAGTACTTGAAGGTCTTTGGTGACTCCGAGATAGTTGTGAGACAGGTAAGGGACACCATTCATTGTCTCTCACCTCATTTGAGGGGTTATCAGGCTGAGGTATGGGATTTAATTATGCATTTTGACGCTTTCAATATAAAATCAATTCCTAGATTGCAAAATTCTGCTGCTGATTTGTTAGCAACATCTGCTTCTAGATTGGTGCCATCAAATAATAAATGCTCAATTGAATTGATTTTCAGGCCTTCCGTTCCCGATAACATCACGAACTTCAGAGTCTTCGATGATGATGAACAAATTATCAGCTTCCTAACAAACGAAGATAGCTTTCAAGGAGCTGCAATAGATGAGGAAGAACATGATGCTGATTTAATGAAGAAGGATGAGGAAAAAGGAAATTTCATGCCCAAGGGAGTAAGGTCCCTCGAAATGCTGTTCGATCTTCAAAATAAGTTCAAAAGACCAGCTAATACCAAAACTAACAGCTCATCAATGCAACATGAGTTAGTTAATTTGGGTACCGAGGTAGAACCAAAATTCGTTAACCTTGGCAAATGTTGTTCACCAGGAGAAAGAGATAGGTTCATAAAATTGTTTAAGCAATACAAAGATGTTTTTGCATGGACCTATGAAGATCTGAAAACATATGACATCCGCATCATTCAGCATGTTATACCAATGAAAGCGGGTGTCAAGCCATTTCAGCAACAGTTAAGGAGGATGCATCCTACTCTAGAACCGCTGATCCAAAAGGAATTAAAGAAGCTCATGGACGCTAAGATAATCTTCAAAGTTCGGCATTCTGAATGGGTTGAAAACTTGGTTCTCGTAAGAAAAAAGTCAGGAGAGATAAGGCTATGTGTAGATTTCAGAAATTTAAACAAAGCCTCGGATAAAGACAACTACCCCGTACCTTCAATGGAGCAAATCCTACAAATGGTGTCGGGATCCGAATTTTTTTCTCTCCTCGATGGTTTCTCTGGCTACAATCAAGTGTTAGTAGCCGAAGAAGATCGCCTTAAGACTACTTTCAGAACTAAGTGGGGAAATTTCGCCTACAGAAGAATGCCATTCAGTCTGATAAATGCAGGAGCTACATTCTAGAGGGCAATGGATATCGCCTTCCGAGGATTGGGTGGGCAATGTGTTGTTGTTTACTTAGATGATGTGACAGTCTTTTCGAAGAAAAGGGAAGATCATGTTGTTCATCTGAGGCATATCTTTGATCGTTGCTGGAAGTATGGTATTTCCCTAAATCCCAAGAAGAGCGTGTTTGCTGTTCCCGAAGGTAAGCTCTTGGGTCATATCATCTCCAAAGGGGGAGTGTCAATTGATCAAGAAAGAGTCCAAGCCATTAATAAGATTCCAATGCCTCACAACAAGAAGTCTATGCAGTCTTTTATGGGCACCATCAATTTTGTCCACAGATTTGTTCCGGATTTCGCACAAATTGTTAAGCCATTGCAACAGATGGTTAAACAAAGCATACAATTCAAGTGGACAGATTTGGAGAAGGACGCATTTAGAGATATCAAGGCAGCTGTAGCTAAGACTCCTTCCTTAAGAAGCCCGGATTTTGATAAGGATTTCATCTTGTATACCTTTGCTTCGGATGACTCTCTCGCAGCTGTACTCACGCAAAAGGTGGAGTTGGGGGATGAATACCCAATCTCGTTTATGAGCACTGGTCTGCAGGGGGCTGAACTGAATTACCCCATAGTTGACAAGCATGCGTATGCGGTCTTCAAAGCGGTCAAGCAGTTTAGGCCATACATTCTGAAGAACAGAACTAAAGTCATAGTTCCCCATCCGGCTGTTAGATCCCTTTTCGTTCAAAAGGAATTGGGAGAAAGGAGAGGGAACTGGGTCACAGCTCTGCAAGAGTATGATTTGGAATTTAAACCAGCTACAATCATCAAAGGGCAAGGCCTATGCAAATTACTTGCGGGAAACTCAACTGATGAAGAACAACATTGGAAGAATGAGGCAGAGTTAAATTCGGTTGAGGTGTGTCATATCTTCACAGCTCCCCAGTCATGGTATAGGGATCTGGTGCACTATTTGCAGCAGGGATATCTACTTGAACACTAGAACTCCAAGCAAAGAAGGGCACTCCGTTTGAAATCAGCACCCTATCAAATCATTGATGGGATTCTTTTCAGGAAGAATTATGATGGAGTTCTCCTTAGATGTTTGGAGAGGGAAGATGCAAACAAAGTTGTCAAAGAATTGCATGATGGCCCCGCAGGCGGACATTATTCAGGTGAGACCACAGCACACAAGATACTGAGAGCTGGTTATTAGTGGCCAACTTTTTTCCGAGATGCCCACACATATGCACGAAACTGTGATGTATGCCAGAGAAGTGCTGGGAAGTTGCCCAAGGCAGCAGGACCATTGCAACCGGTCATCATCTCTGAGCCTTTTGAGCAATGGGGTATAGATGTTATCGGAGAAATCAATCCAAACTCTTCATTGCAACATCGATACATCCTGACGGCTACCGACTACTTCAGTAGGTGGACGGAGGCCACCCTGTTGCGCAAGATCAATGAAGACGCAGTTATCACCTTCTTGAAAGAGAACATCATAACCATGTTTGGGGTTCCAATTTCCCTTGTTTTTGATAATGCTACTTATTTTTCATCTTGCAAAATAAATGAATTTGTTTATGAATGGGGAATTAAGTTGCATTATTCAGCCAATTACTACCCTCAGGGGAACGGATTAGCTGAATCCTCAAACAAGAATCTGATTCGAATCCTTAAGAAAACTGTGATAGAAAACCAGAGAAGCTGGCATGTGGCTCTCCCAAACGCCTTATGGGTAGATAGGGTAACCCCGAAGAACGCTTTAGGTGTCTCCCCTTTCACTCTTGTATATGGCAAGGAAGCCATTCTTCCCCCAAACATATTACTACCATCCTTGCAGTTATCTCAAGCCTCCCGGGGTTTTGGTAGCCAAGCTTTACAATGTAGGATCAATACCCTGATTCAACTTGAAGAAGCTCGACAAAAGGCTAAAAACCGATTTCATCAACACCAGGACATAGTTAAGAGATGGTTCGATAAGAGGAAATCCGGTAAGAGAGATTTTGAAGTTGGGGATTTAGTCCTGAAATGGGACCATAATCATGAAGGCAAAGGAATGCATACGAAATTTCAACATCTATGGATAGGCCCGTACCAAATTTCTGCAAAATTAGGCCCATCCACTTACAAATTGACAAATCTCGAGGGAGAAGAAGTAGCCCTTCCTCTCAATGGCCTCGCTCTGAAACAATACTTCGCATAGTCTCTTCGAGACTTCTTGTACATAAATAAAGTTTTCTTTTTGCTTTACCCTTTAGTTGCTTTATTTTTTCGGCCATGTTGTTTCTCTCTTTGTTGTTTGAACTTTTGCGACAAGTTTTGTTTTCTGAATGCCCTTTTGGTTGAGATCCCCGTTGAAGATAACTCTCTCAAAGAAAACTTGCGACCTATGAGTCCGGAACTGTGCTCGAATGAATTCTGTCTGTTGTGTTCTCGTTGAAATGCTCAGAAGGAAGGAAGCTTACCCTGCTAGTCTCACTAATCCTGTTTAATAGCAGAGGCCTATGACCATCTTCACTACTATCGTTGGGCTCCACCCACTCTCACACTTTGAAGGCATCTCAAGAAGGTTACCAAAGTTGGACCCATGGAAAGTAGCACTCCTCGAGGGAATAAGGTATTGAAATGACTCCATGCTGCAAATCTAACAGCCCAAAATGGCTTATACTCAAGAGTCTGTTTTCCAGAGATTCTCGCCTCAATTAAAGCATGGCTGAGACAAAAGCAAAAGACATGTAAAATCAAGAAGGTTGTCCAAAAGGCTCAGCTCAAAATGGGCTCCTCTCCGTCCGTGAAGTTTGATCAAATCAATGAAATTTCTTACTCACACAAAAGGACATTATGGATTGAGGAGCCTAAATCAAAGATCATGTCCAAAGAAAATATCTCTGGAAGGCTCAAACAACTAAGCTGTTCAAAGTACAAACATCCAAAAGGATGCAAGCAGCATGGGAATGAGGAACAAGAGCAATAATGTCCATGAGAGAGTGTTGCAGATCCTGTGGAGTCTGGCAGTAGTGGCCATTTGTAAGATGACCCTCCTAAAATGAATCTCATATGCTGGCCCTTGGAGAGTGGTGAATATGTCTCGGTCAAAGCTCCCCTTTCCCCAATGGATAGCAGGTAAAGTGTCTTCTTCCCTCGCATGAATTTAAAATGCTCAGCTGAGTAGTGCACCTAAGATGAATGTCTTCGATGAGGTTTCGGACCATGAAGAGGAATTTTTCAGAGATCTGTGTTCGCCAGCGACTTGCCATTGTTGTTGCAGCAACACCCCCCCCCAAAATTTTGGGAATATTGGGGCCCCTCCTCTCATTTTTGTAGAAAGTTTGCCTTAAGAAGCCGTCCTAGCTGTTATCTGTGTTTTTCAGCATGAAATCTGGTTTCCCAACGAAAATTCTGGCCATAAACCTTTCCTTTTTTCCCCAAGGAACCTAAAGGGAACTTAGAATTTTTTCCCGACGTTTTGGAGTCTCTCGGGTTATCTCCCCGCAGTTGCGGAAGCAACTCGCATAAGCTTCTCGAAGGAAGACTTAGAAAATTTTTGTTGGAAGAACGCGGAAACCATTGGGCAATAGCTCCCGAAACGGCGGAGTCCTCCGTTCAAACCTTCCGCAAACACGAAGTGTTTCGGGTTTCTCTCCCGAAAGGTGGAAGCCTTTTGTTAAGCCTTCCGGAACGGAACTTAGATTTTGTTTGCAAATCGCAGACCATGATAAGGAAAATTACGGAAACATTGGGGTTTTCTTCCCGAAACGGCGGGAGAAGTTGGGAAAGACGCCCGAAAGGATTTGGAATATTTTGTTAAAATCGCGGAAGCTTCTGATGAAAGCGCCCGAAATGGCGGAAGAATTCAGCGAAGTTGTCCGAAACGATGGAAGCCGTTCGCATAAACTTTCCGAAGAGAGACTTAGAAAAACTTTCGAAAATTTGCGAGAACCTTCGGATTTTCCTTCCGAAACGGTGGAAGCCATTCACAAAAGCTTTCCGAAATACCACGGAGAAATTCACGAACTTCCTTTCGAAACTATCGAGAGAATTAGAATTTTTCCTTTTACGGAAGCTTTCAGCCTTCTCTCCCGAAACCGCGGAAGCTTTCGGGCTACCCTCCCGAAACGGCGGAAACCAATCGCATAAACCCGCTCGGAAAAGGCCTTCGAAGTGATTCCGGGAAAATTTGTGGAAGAGTATAAGATTTGCTCCCAAAACGGCGGGAGCCATTCGTCTAAACTGCCCGAAAAGACTTAGAAAAATCTTCGATTAAGCGATTGCGGAAGCTGTTGGTGAATCCCTCCCGAAACCGCGAAAAGTTCGCCCTGACTTGCCGAAACGCCAAAACGCTGAGGCCCTTCCGGAACAATTCAAAGAAGCCGCCCACAACCGCGGAAACTTTCAAGTTTCCCTTCCGAAACTACGAGGAGCATTCGCCATATCTTCCCGAAACCCCGCAAGATTTAGAAACTTTTCGATTTGCGGAAACCCTTCGCAAATAGCTCCCAAAACGGCGGAAGCCTTGGCGTTATCCGTCCGCGACGCGGGATTCTTTTGCGGAAGGCTTCGAGTTTCCCTTCCGTGACGCGTCCCGAAACGGCGAAAACTTTCCCTGAATCCTTCCCCAACGGCGGGTGTGATTCGCAAGGTGGTCCCGCGAATGGCGGTCGCACGTGGATCGAAACATTTTGACGTGACCGCAACGGGCGACGTATTTAAGCCGCATTTTAATTGCGCCACCCGCCAAATTGAATGCTCGCACGTGCCTGTTCTATTTAAATAGGCGGTGGGGGTACGAGCCAACGCATTGTTAATTCTCCAATTGGACGATTTGTTGGACGCCGCGCAAACCGCTCCAGCTCGGATTGCTCAACCACGTTCACGGCCACCTCAGTTAGCATTTCTTGTCGGTGCCGGTAGGATCTTAACCGTAAATTTGCCCCCATACACGTCGTATTGCTATTGGGTTACCTTTCTTTTGAAAATGATGGGCATTGGTGGGGTTTTAACGGGAAAAACGCCCGTCATGGGCGATTTTTGCCCGTCAAATACAGTTTGAATTGAGTTCTGCTCGTCACATAAAATAGAGACAGGATAAAAATGTTTTGTGGGTGGAGACAGCTAGTTTGGACGGTTAAACTTGTCCCTTTTTCCTCTCCGGACCACGTGTCTCGTTATTTCAGAAGCTGCCGAAGCCCCATGGACTTTTCATATCCCCGACCGAAAGCTTAAGACGTAAAATCCCAAGCCTCTTCGTAAAACTCAGTCCCAACGTGACCGTTACCCAATTCAAATCCTAGAAACCGGTGCCATTGCCCCTGTTCAAATTCCGCAAGCGTTTAAAGTTACGCGAGCCGAAACCCGAAACCATGGCCACCCGATTTTTTTTTTCGTCAGTATGTCTCCGGCGCCATCACCCTCACTCGAACTAAAGCTTCCCATAGAGCACCTCGGCAAGTGCCGTAAATAACAATAGAGTTCAAAGACCTCACCGAGTCGTAAGTGCGAAAGGGGTTTCCTTTTTCATCACAGAGTCTGTCCAACCCGAGCTTCCCCGCCATTAGCCTTTCAAACCGTAGCAGTGACGAAAGTTACCCTCTTCCCCAGAGCTAAACCGAAAGCACGTTGCTTCCGCAATGCGGTTATCTTCATCAAAGCATCCCAAACCTGCCCCTTTAACGAATTAGGATGGCTAAAATTGATAATCATGTTCCCGCTGAAACGAAGATCGTCATTTCTCCCAGGGCAACCCGAGAGCGGATTGTTCCGTGATACACCTATCCTCTCAAGAGCACCCCAAAACTTACCCCTTTAAAAGATTCAAATGTTTAAATTTGTATTTCATATTGAAATGGTGTATTGTGCCTCCTAAGCACACAGCTTCACATTGCTCTTTATCTCATTCATATATCAAAACAATGATGTTCTCTGTTAAAATCTTACAGTATGTTGCTCAATATCATGATGACTTGTATATGGGTGCTATCAGGGATAAGTCAAGATGCCGACAACCGGTAAGAAGAAGGCTAAGATGACAGAAAAGAAGCCTGCGCCACTCAAAACTGAAACTTCACTCCAGGACACTAGGTGCACCACCGGTGTCCCTCCTGAAATCAGATGGGGTGACATCTACAGAATGATCCGGGACCAAGAAATCCCAGATATGTTGCTAGAGGAAGGACCGATTTATCTTAATATCAGAGCCTCAGGCATAACTAGAGCCGCTACCCGCCCTGAGCTGTTCCCCTGTGCTGAAGTGATCGGATGGATACTCCAACATGCCAATGCTGAAGGGAGAGTGATAAATGATAGCGGGAAAGTGGCTATTGCCTCATTTCAACCCGCGTATATTGCGACAGCCTACAAATTTCCCCGTGTCCAACAAGCTCTGACTGATGAATGGTTGAGCCAGATGAATAACGTCGAGATGGCCAAGAAGCTGCTAATGGCAGGCAAGCATTTGAGAAAGAAAGGAAGTGATGAATATGACGTACAGAATCTGAGAGCTCCTTTCAGATTGATCGCTTTAATGCTGTGCAGAATCTTCGGCATGCCCGATGGCATAGTGTATAAGATTCAGTGGATCCCTATCATCCACTACGTGGCATTCAATGGAACTGTGATTGACTGGGCCACTATCCTATCAGATAGTCTGGCCTCGATGATAGTTGCTGCTAAGCAAGGACTAGCCTTGAAGAAGGCTGAATTTTTCATGTCTTCATATCTAATTGATTGTATTTTGGCCAAGATTGACTTCCCCAAATTGGGCTGCACATGGGATAGGGCCACCGCCCCGGTCTATATCGCATTCAAGATGTTGTGGGCTCAGAATTACAAGCCCAGCTACAAACTCATCTGTGAGGGGTTCATCATGCCCCTATATGAGAAAATGTTCAAGGAAGAACCAAACTGCCTATCAGAGAATGCTTTGGAATTCCTTGAGGATTATGGGGATTTTTACTTTTCGAAGCAAGGTACCTACCTGAGAATGTTTGGAGGGACTAAGCCCCCATACATCCTGCCGCAGTATGCCACAGATTATGTGGTTCTCAAAGAAGCAGTAAGACAACTCTTCCTGGATGGGATTGGAGCAATGCTCCACAAACAGCATAAGGCTTCCTTCCCCCCCTACCTTTATGCATAGGTGCTTACAAGTTTTCAGGGGTTGCCTCAGCCGACGAATTTGTTCAAGAGCTGAAAGCCTTCCACTTCGGTGAGGTAATCTTCCACAGAAATGACAGAAAGGGAAGAGTTGCTGAGCACTGTAAGGATATCTATGCTCACTTCGAGTACTCCCACTATCCTGATGCCGAGGAAGAGGCATTCAGAGGCATCAGCAACATGGCTGAGCTACGGGTCTGTCACCAAAGCACTGGAGCAAGCTCTAGCTCAGCCAAGGCCCAGAAGACCAGCCAGCAAAAGGAGAAAGAAGCTGAGGATGCCCGAGCTTAGGAAGAGCTCATATTAAGAGAAGAAGCGAGGTTATAGCGGGAAGCTGAGGAAGCAAGAAAGCAGCAGGAAGTTGAAGTGGTGAGAAAGCAGCAAGAAGCTGAAAATGAAAGACTGCGAAAAGAGGCTGAGGAAGCCCGAAAGCAGAAAGAGGCTGAAGCTGAGCAGGCTGAGGCAGAGAGGAAGGCGGAAGAAGAATTGAGAGCAAGGGAAGATGCTCAAGCCAGTGGGACCGGTGCCCAAGACATGGATATAGACACATCTCAAGCAGGTGGCTCTGGTACCCAAAATAAGGGCGTGGACCCAGCTCAGGAAGTCCGGACCCCACCTGAAGAAGACATAGACATCATAAACCGACCAATTGTCCCGTACACGCCATCGGGAAAGCGTACAGTGTCCAAGTTGAATGAGTTTTTCTACGATAAGAAAAGGAAGGCTATGGTCCTCAAATCAGAAGAGAGGATAAAAATTCCCTTCCATGAAGACATCGTTACCCACCGAGAGGTCACTATAATGAAAAGCACGGATCAAGATACCTTTGCTATGGCATCCGCAGCTGTAGCAACAACAAAGGCATCATTTGCTAATGTAGGAGTTATAGTTAAAGAAAATATATTGACAAAGAAGAGAGCTCGTGCGCTACAACAGAATGTGGCTAATGAGCAAGCCCAAAGAGATCTGGTAGTGAACGAGTACAATTGCTTGTACGCTGAGCATAAGGAGCTGTCAAACAAGTACAACCAGCTGGAGGAGGAAAAGGACCAGCTAACACTCCAAATGATGATTGTAGAAGCGGAGAAGAATGGAGCAGAAGAAAAGGCATCTCAGCTAGAAGCAGACAAGCAGGCATTAGCTGAGCGTTTAGAGCAATCGGAGAGCAGAACAATGGACATGTCTCCCTTCCATGAGCTGTCATGTAGCATCCTGAAGCAAGTGTATGACACTCAGGAGCTAATCACTGATGAGGTTTGCAAGCTCAAGGCCATGGTGGTTAGGTTAAAAGAAATCAACGCGGAAGCCCATCGGCTCAAAGCGAAGAATACCCGTGTCAAGGCAAACATCATAAGTCAGATGGCATGGAGAGAAGGAAAAGGGGGTTTCCCCCCGCATCTTCCATTTAAATCAGTGGACAGTTTTAATGAGGACGTAGCACTGTTGGAGTTTGGCAGGAACTGTGCCAGTAAGCTGATAGCTAGTGTGCAAAGAACAACAGATAAAATCAACAGTCTCTACCAAAGGCTCCAAGAGGCACATGACAAATGCACATTGAGTTTCCCTCAGACCCTGGAGGACTTTCCGGCAAAGGAGCAGCGTTTGTCCCAACTGAAGGAAGAATTGGGCATTCAAACGGAGTACGTGAAGAGGATTGATGTCCTGGCTATTGATGACCTCCAGCATTATATTGGCTCATCATCTCTCCACAACCATCTGCTGAAGGAAGTGCATCAAGCTGCAGTGGCAGAAGTTCAAAGCATTAAAGCAGAGCTCGGGAAGAATGTGACTTCTCAGAAAATCTTGTTCCCTGCTGTAGCAAACATAGTCATAAGGGACACAGGTGTGTGGTACAACTACATAGCAGAGGAGGAAAGGAAAGCTGCAGCAGCAGCAGGAGCATCAGCAGATCCAGGATCTTCTCTCCCAGCAGCCAGCCCGGCTACAGCAGTGGGCTCGATTCCCTCTTCCCCAGCAGTGGTAGAAAGTCTGGCCAGCTCAATCCCTCCTTCCCAATTAGAAGCAGCATCAGCAATAGGCTCGAGTGTCTTTTCCCAGGAAGCCTCAGCAGCAATTAACTTGGGCGATCCTCTGCCAGCAGAAGCTCACGCACAGGAATGAAATAATCTAAATTCAGTTGAGCAACTCTCTTCAACCAAGCACGTGTACAGCAGGGAAGGCGTTGGTGTTAGCATTATTTCTGCTATGTATATTTTGTTAAACTTTCGAGCATGTAAGGCGTAAGCCATGGGACAGCTGTCCCTATTTTTTGTCAAAGCAATTTTGTAAAAGAAGTGGTCATTTTTTTTTGGGTGGTCGGGTATAGAAGAAATTCCTGTAATTGACAAGTGGAAGGTGCTAGGTGGCAGCCCAAGCGGCAGAATTGTAATTATAAATAGAAGCTAGGAAGAATAGATCAGGACTTTTTGGCAGGGAATGAAATTTTGAAACCCATACGAGCTATCTTGTATCGGGCCTGTAAAATTGAATTTTCTAATAGAAGCCAGGGAGATGGACGTTTTACATGGGGAACGGAAGATGGATGTGTGTTGGACTCTTCTGATGACATCTATACTGTAATGTGAAATCTGCATTGCTATTTGAACTATTTCTTGGCAACAATTGATTTTACTTATTTCTGTGTGAACGATTTTCTCCATTTCATGAACAGTGAATGTGCTTCAGACTAAATCAGGAGCTATCTGCTGATACTTTATTTTGCTGTAGAGTTCTCTTTTAGATTAAATGGCTAACTGTTTGTCTTCAAGATGAATCCTATGGCTCGTTGTTCATGCCTTTAAATGTGCTCCCTGCAGGGATCTTTAGAGTTATTTCAGTTTGTTTATATTTAGCTTGGTTTCTTTATTCTTTCTACGTAGATTAAATAATCTTTTGCTTTTTCCTGTTTTATGAGCAATAGATGCTTTCATGTTGAATTAGAAGCTATCTTCTAAAGATCTTTATCTTGCTGTAGCTTTACTTGTGAGAAAGAACATTTATCTGTTTTTTCCTTACGTTATTTGTTACAGCTTATTGCTCATCCCTTAAGCGTGTTCCCTGCAGGGATAGGTAGATTTATTCCAGCTTCTAGACTTAGATCTGTTTTAGTTACATCTAGATCAAATATAATTTAGGCACTTGCATCTCATTTAAAAGACATAAAACTCAAAAGAAAGGTGGATCGGGCCATAACCGGTAGAATCAGATTTAAACTCCAAACCCACGGTTGCCGGAACCGCTAACCGGACGGATTCCCTACACCAAACGGGAGATAGTCTAATTGGGACCATCTCTCGGGGAGAATCCCTTTCTGATTGATGCTACGATATCCGAGGCATCAACAGGAGCATCATGAGAAATACTAATAATTTTCCCTTTAGCTTGCATTTAGTACCTTGACATCATCATCATCATCATCATCATCATCATCATCATCACCATCATCATAATCATCTTCATCATCATCGACATCGTCATCTTCGTCGTCATCATCATCATCACCATCATCATCGACATCGTCATCTTCATCGTCATCATCATCACCACCACCACCATCATCTTCATCATCATCATCTTCATCATCCTCATCATCCTCATCCTCATCATCATCATCATCATCATCATCATCGTCTATGGATATCCGATGCAGATACCCAGAAATACCAATAGCGTCCGGCATCAGTGGTTTAGTGAGATCGTCGGATTCTTTTGTTCTAAGACGGGTAGAGTTTATAATTGAATTTATAGTTTTAAGAATATAGTAAAATGGTTTTAACTTATAAAGGTGATAATAGAATATGTTTTGATTTTACATTACTAATAAATAGACTCATGAGATAGAAACTAGGGAATCACTACTAGATAGAATCCATTTCCTTGTTCACACTTTCTTGCATAAGATTGTTCCTTGTTATCGGATTCTCATATCAATGATGAAAAATACAGAGAAAGATTGGATTACTATGGAGCATCATGAGCAATACTAATCATTTTCCCTTTAGCTTGCATTTAGTACCTTGACATCATCATCTTCATCATCTTCTTCATCATCATCATCATCTTCATCATCATCGGCATCACCATCTTCATCGTCATCATCCATCATCACCATCATCATCTTCATCGTCATCTTCATCGTCATCATCATCATCACCATCATCATCATCATAATCAATCATCGTCATCATCATAATCAATCATCGTCATCATCATCGTGTTACATAGTTACATAGTTCTTCCCCTTTCCTTATGATCAATTTATGGTTGAAATGGGATGTTTTGACGGGACCATGTTCTTAACCACTTGGTATTGCTAGGTGTTCCACACGAAAATAAAAATTGGGCATAATCTTGCTAAGCCCCAAAAGAGTAAAAAGTGGCATTGTTGGGTTAGCATGGCTGGTTGATGTTGCTCTATAACGTCCAAGAATGAAGTACATATAGACCCATCACCATCATCCATGGTCATATTAAAAAAAAATATTGACATGGAATTTGAATTGAGATTAGACACAATATCATGTTGATTAAGAACTCACACTAGTGACTACACATGTTGTACTGAAGGAACCTCCTAGGGTTTATGTAACATTTGAATTGTGAAGAATTTAGTACTATTCGGTTTCAAGATGACCTTAAAAAAAATCAATGGCTCCAACCGAAGATATTGTATTAAAAGAATTTTTTTTTAAGAGTAATGAGACAAAAGCTAGCGAGTGAATATAAGTAAGATTTTAAAAATGTTATCTGAATATAAGTGAGTATAAGTGAATAATCTTGGGACTAGGCATAAAACTATTAATTGCATGTAACCACAAGAGCCTTAAACTCATGAAACTTATTGAATACTTCATCATTGGTCTTCATAAAGTATATATAGGTATTTATGGAGGGTGACATAGTGTTAAGTGATGCTTGAGGTAGGAGCTGGGAGAGGGAGTGAACTCGAAGATCAAAGGGAGAGGAATCATTAATAAATCAAACATAATAAATATTACCAGTTAAAGAAATCGATGACATAGGTCAACATACATTTTCATGAATCGTATCAAGAAACTATCTTGATCTATGCACACTACTTGGAAAAGCAATCTTTGTATGCTTTCCAAGTGCACAACCCTTTCATTACATATTGGTAACTCAAGAACAACATGTAACTCCATATTGGTAACTAGATATGTGGCATCATCGCGTAAATCTACTTGTATGACAACTTCTTTCTCTTTAAGTCTATTGAAATCCTTCTTATTGAATGTCACATGTTTGGATGATCCACTGTCCATATACCATCCTACACTAGAGATGGTGTTAGTGGAAAGACATGATACCATGGAGAAGGTTGTCTCTAGCTTTTTGTGCTAACTCATCCACTTTGAATGCTTTTCCATCCTTGCCAACAACTTTTGTTGCTTGTTCTTTTCCTTCTTCCTAGGACATCGACACGCATAGTGGCCCATCTTGTGGCATGAATGATTTCACGTTAATCGAGTGGTTCTTCCCATGCCATGATAATTATGGATAAAAATATTAAATGAATGAAAGTGAGATTTCAAAGGAGTAAGCATAAAATGTCCATCACACATATACAATAATCTTGGCACTAGGCATAAAACTATTAATTGCATGTAACCACAAGAGACTTAAACTCATGAAAGTTATTGAATACTTCATCATTGGTTTTCATAAAGTATATATAGGTCTTTATGGAGGGTGACATAGTGTTAAGCGATGATTGAGGTAGGAGGGAGAGGGAGTCATGAACTCGAAGACCAAAGGGAGAGGAATCATCAATAAATGAAACATAATAAATATTACCAGTTAAAGAAGTCGATGACATAGGTAAACATACATTTTTATGAATCTTTGTATGCACACTACTTGGAAAAGCAATCTTTGTATGCTTTCCAAGTGCACAACCCTTGCACATACCTAGCTTATATATCACAAAGTTTGGAAATTCCTGCACTATTTCCTTCGAGGGTGGAAGTGCTCCATAGTGCAAGCAACCAAATCTCGTGTTCCAAATGTTCCAATAGTGCTACACTTTATTATGACGAATTACTTCTAATCAAACTCCACACACTTAAGAGGTGTCATATCTTAATCTAAAACAAGATTATTAATTAAAATTTGTTTAGAATGGGTGAAGCAAGTCATTATAGCCTTTCTTTACATGTGGATCTACCTAGAAACATAAATTATGAGTGTCTATAGGTTGGGATTGTTGCAAGGAATAGATGAAAATCAAATTGTATTGAATGGATGAAGCAAGATAAGCATTACATCCTTTCTTTGCATGTGGATCTACTTGAAACGCCCATTTATGACTGTAGAGGTCAAGATAATTAGAAGGAACATTGTTAAAGGTATCCATTCCAATAATAATGTATTCCTTCTCAACTAGAAAAAAGAGGCGGGTCTTACTAGATGTACTCACTATGTCATATTTACCCGATATGAGAAGGGAATTGAATTGAAATGCTTTTGTTTGTAAATTGATGCTAGTTGAAAATTTTAAATGAATATCTAACTAAAAACACGAATATCCATGGAAATGCAAATCCCATTATGTTAACATCCATGTGATTTTTGCCACTTATATGTTCTACTTCCATGCCCTATTTTCTAGCCCTTAACTTTTGAGTTTGATCAACTAGTAGTGAAATATATTACATAGAACATTAAGGTATCCTAAATTTTCATTTAACTAGCTTCTTAGATATCTCTCACACCTACATATTGTCAGTACTCACGAAATATGACATAACATATAAGATAGTCGTTTTTTCATTTTTGCATTCTTAGTGATACTAACATTGTTGAAAGTACAACATGAGCTATATATCAAGATATCCTTGTGTTGGTCGATATGTTTTCTTCCTTATTTGGATTTCCTCAAGTCTTTTCCTTAACAATAACATTTTGGTATCATTTGATGACTTGAACCTAGTGAGTATTTCACATGGAAAATATAAACAACATGCAAACCTTCTTTATATAAAAGCAATGCGAGATTTCTTTAGAACTTTCATCTTTTTAAGACAATAATAGATCCATAAAAAATCAACTTATGGCCCATCTCTTTCATCAACATGGATTCTTATTGTGGAATTCAAATTTAATTATATCTTCAATTAGTCTTTTAATGTTGAGTTCAAAATTCTATTTAGCGAGGCTAAGTTCAAAACTCCTTGTCCCTATTCTAGTTTGGTTTGCAATCTTGGTCTGTTTCCTTGCCTTCACAAGACCAAATCTCAACAAAAATTATATATATGGGGATTACCCTGTGCCTACCATCTTGGAAAGTTCAAATGCAAAAAATAACCCCAAACTATCTCACTGAGTCTACACATAGAGGGGAGTCCTCATGCGGCAGACTACAGTGGGCACGCCTGAGCCTTGAGGCCTGGACAGGGTGTGACTCCGGAACTTCCTTTAGGCTTCACCGAACCTTGCAAGGTTAGTACACCATTTTCACATCTAGGCACTGGTTTGAATCATTTCAATCACACTTTTTTCATCATGTGTAGACTGCTCCCTTCTCCTCCTCTTGGAATAATAATAACAGAGACAAAATCCTCATCGTCACCGTTGTCATCACGCTATCCAATCTATCTACCTATCTACCGTCGGGTCACGCGTTCGATTCCCCTCCTCACACTTCAATGCTTTCTTTCCAGATCTACTCCCAGCAGTACCTCCTCCCAGCCCAACATAGAAAAAAGCTTCGCTTCTGGGTTCGTATCTTGACCCAAACCCTGGGCTCCAAATTCCTAGCAGCCCCATCGAAACCCGCAAGGTTTTTCAAGAACCGAATCCACCGATCTAGATCTCCAGCTACTCGAACCCGGGACATATGGACAATGCCCAGAAAAACAACACGGATGTATTACTACTTGCAAATCCATTTTCGCTGCCAAAACTCCCCATTCATAGGAATCCAATCGAAACCCAGAAACAGCTCCTACAAACGCCCGCCATGACTATCAGAAACAGAAAATATTATCTAAACCTACTCTAGTAAACCACCACAATCAACGCTATCTTTGTCTGCCTCCATTCATTATTCCTTCGCCCTCGCTATTTATTTTAGCTTCCCCATTCATTCAACACCACACAGTAATGTACATAGCATATTGTCACATTAACAAATATAATATATATAATCAACGAGCGACAAACAGTTCGGAGTAAATTATTTATGCCCCCATTACCTTTTTACTGCGTTGATTTTTGAGTTCCTATTAAAATGGGAAATGCGAGGTTAACCCCATACTCGTTCCATATGATTCCCAATATGGAGAGAGCTTGATTTCACAAGAAGCTCTCTATTAGTTCCCCATACTCATCCCATATGATTCCCCATATACTAGCTTTCCCTTGCTTACCTTGATGCCTCAACAAATTCATGGAAAATTTTATTTAGATCAAACAATTCGATCTGGAAATTTCGACAGAATTCGTAATAGAAGTTTCCAATTTCACAACTTCTTCGTTGTTCAGGAATAAATTTCAATTGAAGGGTAAAATTTTTTATTAAAAGTTTTATGCAGGGTAGTTTTCGGAACAAAACCATAAAAAAAAAATTCGTTGATGGGTAAGGGTTCCCATCAAATTTAACCCCTGATGGAGAGTGTCACGATTCACTGCCAGGTAACTTCTACCTACATCTTTTAATATTTTCTTCCTTCATCCTGTTGTTATCGAACAATCCACTAGAGTGGACACGAGCAGGATCTCCCTAGCTCAATGTGAGTCTAGAACAAATAGAACAGACTACAAATACATCTCCTAGATCTACTTAAGGATCAAGTACTAGATGTCTTACCTTTTACTTCGCAATCCTTTCTCCTGAATGCTGCTCCACGTCTCACGGTCGTCAGATCCAAGCTGCAAGACCTGTCAAGACAAAGAAACAAGAGAAACCAGTAAAAGACATCTATACAATAAGAGATCTAAGTAAACAGTTAAGCATGTAAACTACTCAATATCATTGCACACATGAACAATATTGGTGGAAAGCATTTGTATTACTGTAAATAGAGGAGTACATGATAGAGATATAGAACTACAACTAAGAATTAACGTAGTAGCCCTTCTCCGACCAAGCCAATTGCCATAAGCTTCCAAGGAAGTATGAGTTCTCCAATAGGTGAATGGAGGTGTCTTAAGAGTGATTTCACCAACATGTAGATACCATAGGCTTCCTCCCTTTGGGATGGGAGTGAGCTTCACTTATATAGGACTAAGTGGATAGGGTATGGATAGGATAGGTTGAGAGATGGTAGGAGAGAGATAGGGGATCCTCCCAAAGAGTTAGGAGTCAAGTACCATCTCCCCTAGAGGTCATGGATAAGCCCTTAAATGAGCAAGTTTCGAGAAGGATCTCGAATAAGCTATTTTTTTCCATTAACTGACCTTGTCGCACCTTTCAGTGGAGCAAGCTGCGACGTCGCATGTTGCTAGTGTGCAACCTACGACGACCCTTCAAAACCTAGCACAACTGAGTACAAATCCTCCCAGGATGATTATTTAGTCCAAGTATCTTCAGGAGTGTATACAATGAATCTTATGATGAGTAGATTTTGGGTGTAACAGAATGCCCCCCAAAGCATGAAGCTGTTGAAGATAGACAGGTGAAGTGCTTTGATAGAAGTAATGGCAATAGACTCGTCGGACGAAGGACACTGCTGCAGTACAACTGACTCTGAACTGACAATCTCATATGAAGTACAACATGGCTGCCAACCAATACATTGTAGATCCATGGTAGTAATGACTGATTGAACACAATCATGGCTACTAGACACAAGCGTAGATCCATGATGAGATGATAACACAGCCATGACCAATACAAGAGTGGATCCGTGTAATATGACTCAATACAAACTCCATCGCAACTTGGGTAAAACATGACTCTCCAGGGTCTTCAAGCTGAACCCGCAATGATACGAATCTATCCATGTGATTAAAAATGTCTTGATGTTGAACATGGTAGAAACCACTTGATTACCGGCCATTGATGTAAATGGTTAACAAGTGCGAGGGAGATCACCATTGATGTCAATTATTCCCAAGGTGTCATAGTACATATCATCAAGCGTGAATAAATGATTTGGAGTCGAATGCAAGATGAAATCTTTCAATCAAGAGTCAATGATCTAAACTCATGATGAAAGCGAGGTAACCTGCCATTGGGGCATGTAGGGCCAAGGTACTTGGTTGGTTTCTAGATTCAATCCTCGGATGATGTGTTGAAGTCGACAAGGATGAATCTGTTGAAGGAGGACCATGATGAATCCCCCATCAATCGACATGAAGCATGACAACAGATGTGTATAGTGGATCGGATGGTACAGTAACATGTGAGACTGACTCAAAGTAACAATGGCATGACGACATGTTTACTGACTGTAGATGCTATATGGTGAACGTGTTCTTGAACATGGGCATGGCATGACTTGGCAGTATTGACATAATGAGAATGATGCAAACTTCTAACGCAACTGATGATGGAAGCTTTCTCCGAATGACTCAGAGGAGTAACAGGACTCAGAAATTAAGCAGGGAATCATAGACAAATAGATGACCCAAGTATTGTATGCAAATGCAGATGAGTGCCATGTTCAAGAACGACTACATACTGCCACTAAGGTATGTAACACAAACACTTTCCTTTTTTCCCATCATGAATGATGAGTGCCTCATGTGTTTTTTATGAGCTTGATGAGGGTAACCAGATGCTCGGTATAGCTCATCTCATAGATGAGTCCAATCCCAAATATTTTTCGAACCTAGGATAGGAGGGGTTCGTCCCATGATGGGCCCTTCAATGTGAAAATTTTAACGAGTCCATAGAAGGTAAACTCGGTCGTCATTTCATGTTTAGAGAGTCTGAAAAGAACTAAAGAAGACTCCAATGGTCCTTTTTCGTAAAGTTAGCCTCATTTCCCGAAAAAGGGTAAAACAACGCGGGAGAGGACTCTTCCAGTCGTGATTGGTTGGAGTATTCCTTTTTCGTAATTAGTGCCTCCTGGTCCGAAAAAGGGGTAAACTATCACCAGGAAGACGACCATTCAAATACTTTAACAAGTGTGAACGCGACAAGTTCGCTTGGCAATCTTTTCGTTTTTTGAGAGCCTGAAAAGAGCTTAACGGTAGACTTCGGGGGGTGTCCTTTTCCGTGGAAGTTTAACGAGCCCGGAAAAGTGATAAATCATAACTCGGTACTTGTTCTCATAGTTCCATGAGTACGAGAAAAAACGAAGAGTAAACTCATTCTCATGCAATAATTACGACTAACCAAAAACAATAATGACAAAATGTTCAAAGGAGTGTTCATACATATAGTGACCGTTGGTGATGTGAGAAACGGTATAAAAGATCACTTTATGACTCTTGTACACTAAAGAAAGTGTCAAATAGCCCCAAATATAATGACAAATGGTTAAAACTATAGTAAATGGCCCAAAAGTATCAAAATATTTGAAAAGGAATATTCTATTCTATTTATAAATAGAAATATGGGCCAAAAATAGAAAACATTGTTTCAATTACCAATTTGGGTGGAGAAGTACCAATTTGAAGCCAAAACTTCCTTTGCCGATTTCGGGAGCTATGATACGCCATTTCACCAACCGTCCAGACCAGGTAGGCCTAAACTTCATCTAGCAACTTTCCATTGGATTAGTTTTTGCTTTTATGTCCATTTTTTGGGTTTTTGACGATTTTATGGAGGGCTTTATGCGCCCTCGGCTCGTCGCAGGTTGCCTTTTCGGGACCTGCGACGATACCGAGTCGTTGCAAGCCTCAAATGGATGAAGTGCGATGACATCACACTGTACACAAACGTACAGTGCGACGACGGAGTTGCAAATTCCAATCATAAAAAAGAATCCAAAAAATGGACTTGTGAAGGTTGAAGTAGGACCTAATAGAGTTTAAATGCCCTTCTTGGCAGGTCACCAGCTAGTCAATATGGTATTGGAGTGGCGAGAGAGAGAACATGAGATAGAATATGAACAAGCTGCGAACGATCCACAATGCGTGGATGCTTTGAGAAACTGTAGGTTACTGAAGTTCTTTGAGA
This sequence comes from Larix kaempferi, assembly GCA_027924585.1. Classification (NCBI taxonomy): domain Eukaryota; kingdom Viridiplantae; phylum Streptophyta; class Pinopsida; order Pinales; family Pinaceae; genus Larix; species Larix kaempferi. The sequence continues at coordinate 8,787,883 of BSBM01000602.1, forward strand.
TCCAGGGGATGAGATCCTAGATCCCACTACTGACACACATGCTCCAGAGTTGGGATGCGGCCCAAAAACACTTTGTGGTTGGTGAGCATATCCTCACGATAGACATTGAGGATATCTACTTTCTTACCGGTTTGTCCTGAAGAGGGGACACAGTACATCTTACTAGAACACGGGCCAGTGACCGTACAGTTGATGACATGATATCGTAGCACTGTATTGCTACCTCTCGACCTTCCAGTGGGAAGATACTCATCAGGGATGTGGTGAGCCACCCATTGCGTACCATATTTCTTACTATTACTAGAGCGGCGGGTAGCCAAGCCCCACACACGGCTACTCAGACCCAGATGCTTTATGTGGAGGACTGCATGTCCCCCATGGTTTTCAATTGGTGCGAGGGTCTCCTTGCAAATCTCCGAGCTCAGCTGACCAAGTGTCAGCGGGGAGAGCTCAAGCAGTTTGGAGTATGAGGGTAATGCTACCTCTCTGTATTGGAGTACGATGCAACTCCACACATGGGGAAAAATGCAGAGGAGTCATTTTATCAGTTCAACAAATCTAAATTAATTAGGATCTAACATTTTACTACTATTGATCATTAAATAACAATACTAATCCATTTTCTGAGGGCATTCATATGATTGAAAAAGAAAACACAAAAGAATAGAACCTGAGTGTAATGGGAGGAACAAATCACTCAAGAAGCCTGTTCCACCCAACCTGCTCCTAAGCAGCCAAGCTGTCTACCTTAGGACCCCCGAGCCTATCCAGTGATCCACCAGGAGGAAGGAAGTTCTGAAGCTTAGGGTCTCTGCTTGCAGCAGCAAGAAAAAAAAAATAAAATATATATATATATATATATATATATCCAGCCTTACAGGCTTAGTAACCAAGGGGACCAGCACCAACACCTCTGGTCTATGCTTCTCATAACATTTGCAGACTTATACTTGCACTCTCCATAGCCTCCCCTATTCGAATCTCTCAGCCATCACCTGATGAGCATGAGGAATGTTTCTGCAGAAAACATTGTAAGAGCTCCCTGCTCAATTTGAATTGCCCTTTATAGGTTGCCTAGGTCTTTTTGTAATTAGCTGGTCATTAGTGAGCTACCTGCTCACCTCCCTCCACCTGGAGGGGGAAATGCCACAAAATTAGGGGGAGTTGTCCCATACGAACAGCTAATGGTAGAGTGCAAATGCTGCCATCTGTCCCAATCTTTCCAGCAGCTTCCATTCCTCCTAGTAGGCCAATGGACACTCTTGTAACAACTTTCTTGACTGTTTGTCTCCCATTTTTATTTATTAAATAATAATAATGAGTCATTACATTCATTTTTGACCTACTTGGTCATAATTACAAACTTGTAATTATAATTTAACACAAAGTATTTTTTTTTGCAAAAAGGATAATAGTAGAAAATAATTATTCTCAAAAATTGGGTAGGTGACATACACCCCCCCTTAAGCCTCAACATTGTCATCAATGTTGCTTTATTCACTCCTTGAGTGTTCCTGGAACAGAGTTGGGTATGCAGCCCGCATACTACTCTCCAACTCCTAGGTAGCCTCTGCTGGGCTATAGTGCTTCCATTGCACTTTTACTTGGCCAACCGTGCGGTTTCGGAGTAGAGTTTCTTTCCTTGCGAGAATACAGTCCGGTTCCACCGGAAAATCACCGCCTTGTTCCACCTGAACATTATTCCAATTTACAACATGAGTAGGATCATGCACAGATTTCTTTAAAAATGAAATGTGAAAAACATTATGGACTTTGAGGTTTGAAGGTAGGGCTAATTGATATGCCACGGGTCCAACCCTGGACAATATTTTGAAAGGACCACAATACCTGGGTGCCAGTTTGGCACAGCTTCCCAATTTTAAGGAACTCTTTTTCAGCCTTACCTTAAGAAAAACATGTTCACCAACCTGGAACTCTCTATGAGTTCTTTTAAGGTCTACTTGGCTTTTCTGTCTATCCTGGGCAGCTTTAAGATTCCCTTGTACTTGCTTCACGATTAGTTCTAATTCCTGCAACAATTCGGGCCCTAAGGTGACCCTGCTAACAGGATCACTCCATGACACCGGTGTGTTACACTTTCTTCCATAAAGGATCTCAAATGGGCTAAGTTTGGCTGAAGCATGGTAGTGATTATTATACGCAAACTCTGCTAAATGCAAGTAGTCTTCTCACTTACCAGGTTGATCCTTAACATACATTCTAAGCATATCTTCCAATATCTGGTTCACCCTTTCAGCCTGTCCGTCTATTTGCGGATGGAACACAGTGCTGAAATTTAAGGTGGTGTTTAACAACTTGAACAAAGACCTCCAAAAATTACCTGTGAACTTCGAATCTCGGTCTGAAACTATTACCTTGGGTATGCCATGTAGTCGGAAAACTTGCTTCATAAAAATTTCTGCGATATCAAGGGCTTTATGGGTAGTTTTGACAGGGATAAAATGGGCTGCTTTGCTAAGTTTGTCTACTACCACCATGATGGAGTCGTGCTGTTTTTGATTCTTCGGTAACTCAGTGATGAAATATATACTTATGACTTCCCATTTCCAGTTGGGCATAGGCAAGGGCTGTAACAATCCAGCAGGATGCTGATGTTCCACCTTCACTTTTTGACAGTCAAAACACCTAGCTATATACTCTGCTACTTCATCCTTCATCCGGGGCCAGTAGTACTCCTTCCTTAGCATTGTGATGGTTTTCTGGTAACCTGGATGGAAATAATAGTGGCTTTTGTGCATCTCATCCAAAATCAAAATTTTTACTGTTGGTATGTTTGGTATGTACAATATTTTTTTGTACAGCAGTAAGCCATTTTCCTTCAAACTGAAATCTGTTATAGAATTTTCAGAGTTGTTTTTTGTTGTCCTTCCCTGTAATTTTCTGTATTCCTTATCCTCCTTGATTCCTTCAAAAATCTGTTCCTCCAAATCTATTGCGTATGTCCTGATGGCTGAAACAAAATGTATCCTTGCATTACGACTGAATGCGTCGACAACTTTATTCTCCTTCCTCTTAATGTGCTGAATTTCAAAATTATACTCACTCAGAAAAGTTAGCCATCTGGCTTGCCTGGCATTCAAATTTGTTTGATATAACAAATATTTCAGCCCCATATTATCCGTCATCAAGGTCAATTTTCTGCCGATAAGGTGGTGACGCCACATTTTCAAGGCATGAATCACTGCCAACAATTCTAGGTCATAGGTGGAATAGTTCTTCTCATGTATTTTCAGTTTTCTTGATTCATATGCTACAACATGTCCCTCCTGTGTTAGGACTCCTCCCAGTCCATCATTGCACACGTCTGTACATACTACAAAATATTTATTAGGATCTGCAATCCTCAAAATAGGCGCTGAAGTCAGTAATTCTTTTAACTTTGCAAAACTGTCCGCACACTTTTGGTCCCAGACAAACTTCTTTCCCTTTTTCTGCAGCTACATTATGGGGTTCGCGATCCTGGAAAACCCTTCAATGAATTTTCTATAATAACCAGTGATGCCCATAAATGATCGCACATCTGTCACATCTTTAGGAACTGACCATTCATTAATGGCCTTTATCTTGGCGGGGTCAACCGAAATCCCTTCCTCAGAGATTATGTGTCCCAAGTACTGAATCTTGTCTTTGTAAAAATCACATTTGCTAAATTTTGCATACAACTGGTGCTCCGTTAGAACTTGGAGAATGATACGTAGATGTTCATCATGCTCTTCCTTGTTCTTAGAATATACCAAAATGTCATCGATAAACAAAACTGCAAACTTATCTAAGTACTTGTGCAAAATTTTGTTCATTAAGCACATAAATACAACAGGTGCATTAGTTAATCCAAATGGCATGACAACGAACTCATAGTGTCCATAACGAGTTCTAAAGGCTGTTTTGAAAATGTCTTCATCCTTCACATGGACATGATGATATCCTGATCGTAAATCGATCTTCGAGAACACTGTTGCTCCGCGTAGCTGGTCAAAAATATTGTCAATGCAAAGCAGCGGGTACCTATTCTTGATCGTCATTTTATTCAGTTGACGATAATCTATGCAAAGTCTTAGGGTACCATCTTTCTTCTTAACAAAAATGACCGGTGCTCCCCAAGGGGACACACTGGACCTTATATATTTTTTTATCGATCAGCTCCTTCAGCTGAGATTTTAACTCATTCAGCTCCAGTATATTCATCCGGTATGGAGCTTTAGAACTTGGTACAGCACCAGGTATTAATTCAATAGTAAAATCCATGTCCCTTTTGGGAGGTAAATCTGGGATCTCTTTAGGAAAAATATCTTGGAAATCCTGCAAGACGGGTATGTCTTCCATTTTCAGTTTGTCCTCCTTAGTACTTATCTCATCATGCACCGCATTCACAGCAAACATCTGACACCCTTTTCTGATTGCCCTTTTTACTTGCATGGCTGAAATCTGCCTAACGGATGTTTTTCTAGGGATTCCTTTTACCTCTGCTGTCTTTCCTTCATCATCCAGGTAAATGAAGCTTTTTTCATAACAATTCAAAATGACCCGATGGGTTTCTAACCAGTCCATACCGATTAGGATGTCATATGAACCTAATGGAAGAATGTTTAGCTTAACCTACGTTGTTAGTTGATTTATAGATAAAGCACAATTTTCCACAAAATCAGAAACCTTTCTTTTTGTTCATGTCGCTAATCTAACTAACCGAAATTTATCTAATTTCTTTGTTTTCAAATCAAGTCTTTCTACAACAATTGGTGATATATAACTTAGACTAGCACCGGGGTCAATTAAAATAGAAACTGGGTGGTTTTGCAGCATACCTTCGACCTCCACCATTGAGACTTGGTGTTCTGCTTGCCGGTTGTCTAATGCTGCACTAATTCTGGGTACTTCTCTTGCCACATCTCCTACAATAGCTTCAGACTGTATGGAGTGAATATGGTTGGCCGCCCGTTTCTTGAGGGGACAATCTAAGGCATAATGGGGCCCTTGGCACTCAAAGCATTTTATAGGTGGCTTCTGTTCATTGGTCCTAGAAACATTGGGGACATTTCTGGGGGCTGTAAATTTCTACTGTTGATTATTTCTGTTCTGTTGAAATTTTTGATTTTGAAAATTTCTCTTTTGGAAACTGGAATTGCCGCCATATCTAAAATTCTTCTTTTTCTGTTCAAAGTTACTGGGTTTTGGGTTTTTCCAGCTAGGTACCCCTTCTCTTTTCTTATTCTGGTCAAAGCAAAAAGTGGCTTTCCTCATGGCTTCCTCTAGTGTCTCAGGGTTATTGTACTCTATCCTGTCCTTGATGTGGAAAGGTAGACAACTTAGGTACCTCTGGACCTTCGGTTTTTCTTCCACCATATACGACACATATCTTAGCAAACTTAAAAACTTTCTATTCAGTTCTTTCATGTTCATCGTTCCCAGTTTCAGATCATAAAATTCTTTGGATTTTTCTTCATAATACTGTCAGATAAGAATTTCTTCTTGAAGTGTCTTTTAAAAGTAATCCAACTCACATCTTGGTCTTTTATACCTTTTACCCTTTTAAGGTCTTTCCACCAAATATCTTCCTTCCCGGTCAGATTATAAATTGCCATCTTCGCCTTTAAGGATTCTGAATAGTCGTAGATCTGAAAATACTTTTTCATGCCGGAGAGCCATGCTTCCGCTGTCTCTCCTTTTTTTGTCTCGCCATTGAAAGTTGGGGGTTTGATTTTCTTAAATTCACCGGATATCTGTTCGTACTGTTTATTCCTTTTTCCTTTTGGCTTACAGTCTCCTTCACTGTTGTCACTAGAGTAGTTATGCTTCTTTTTACGTGGATGTTTGGAAGCTCTTGATGACGTTGAGTTGCTGTTTTCTTCAGCTGTTTCTGTTTGTTTATTCTTGCCTTCAAGGGATAGTTCTTTAGTTTCAGAAGTATGTTCCAGGTTCTGTTCATATTTTGGATATTGGTCAAACAGTGCTTGCTTCAACTCCTCCTGTGTCCTCAGGATTCTTTCATTATCCTGTTTTACTAACTGGATCTCTGATTTTAATTCATGAAAAGCACGCAATAATTCTGACGAATCATTACCCCGATTGCCCTGGAGTTGTTCCATACTTGGGCTGTTTGGTGGAAATCTGCCCCTTATGTGTTCTGCTGATCCTTCCATATCTGTAAATCAAAGAAATTTTTTTGTATACGACAAAATAATTTAAACTTGAGTTAGAGAAAAATTTCACAGTCATAATTTTTTTTGTTTGCGTGTTTCTTGGACCGTCTTTAGGCCTAGAGTTCGAACATGAGCTCTGATACCACATGTAACATCCTGATATTTTCATAAAAATTTAAAAAAAATTAAATCGCCATAAAAAGCTAATATTGTAAAATGCGGAAATAATAATATTCAATAAGCAACAATTAATAAATGTGTCGCTTGGTAGGAACAATTTAATGGTTGTGTCTTTTTGTCTTCTGATGGCGTCATGAAATCCAATTAATGATTATGTTCTTATTTAAATGCTGGAATGATTGAAAATTTGGATGCATTTGGAAAACAGAATTATTCTCGACAAGTGCTGACAGTTTAAATTTTTCTGGATGATGATGAAAGGGGTCCCATGAGGTGCTCCGAGGCTTACTTAGCTATTTAGCTAAAGCATTGTACTCGTCCTCCATGCGCAGATTCGTAGGTAAGAGATAGCGATAAAAATTCAGAGGGTTTAATAACCGTGTTATCAATAAAAAATGCGTATGAATTTCGATGCTACACGTATGGTCTCCTTCCAATTCTGTAAGATGAACCTGTCTATCTCAAGACTGCAGATATCATCTATCTCAGGGTGTGTTTGTTATGAGTGTTTCCGTTAAGTGTTGGCGAATTTACGTATGGTCATTCCATAAATGCCTTGCGGCTGTTAAAGAAATTCTTTTATAAATTTTGACAGTGATAGGTTTAGGACAAGGGCACATGGTCCTAAGCATACTAAAGAATGAGTGATAAGGTGATTCTGGTCTCTATTACCTGGGCAATTAAAATGGTGATGCTTTAAGCATTAATACCCTACCATGCAATGTATGCGATGGGTCCTTGGGTGGAAACCATACCCTATCGGTGTATTTATATAACTTATGGTGTGAACAAGCTTAAAGAGTTCTACAATGATCCCTAAGATGAACTTTATAGTAGACTTTATGTGATGGGTGGAGTCAATCCATGCACTATGATTGCTTGCGACCTTAGTGGATATTCATATGCTATGAGTGCTCGAAATTAATTATATGGAATCAAATAAGACCTTGTTATATGCCACCGATGGACGTTATATCTTGATACATTTTATATGTCGATGCTATTAATGTTGATCCGTATGGATGGCATGTGAAATGATGGCACTGCAAAAGCCTGCGTACGAAAGTCGAGGGTGTATTAAATGATTGAGTTTTGCAGCTACACTGCCTAGCCACCAAGTCAAGGATATTGTTACGTGTAAGTTGTGATGGATGATTCGACGAGTGATGAGGTTTGGCAAGCTGAGTTGTAACGGCCTCCTGTCCTGCTGTCAAAAGAAATGGAAACCTCATGGCTTGGGAGGCAGATGAGCAATTTAATGCTACTCCTGCTACCCTCCAACGTGGCTTAAAGAAAATGGATCTCCGCCGTTGATCATTTTGCATTGGGATTGAGCTGAACCCTAGCGTAACTTATGGATTCTTGTAACGTTTCTTGGTCATTGTTCGGTGGTAGGGTTTGGGAGGTGAGGCCAACTGGCCGAGAGGCACTTAGGGTTTTGAGGTTTTTCTAGCCTTCCTTGGGCTCGATCCTGAGACTAGTAGCAACCTTTGGTCTGTGAGTAATTGCTATCCATGGAAGCCAAGTCTAGAAACGATTTGTGTAGCAATCTACAGGTGGGATGAGTGCATATGTTGTGGCGTTGCAGTAGCTTGCAAGTCTGGGGTTTTTAATGAAGTTGTAAGTTCTCGGTAGGTATCCCACATCGTGACCTTCGAACTAAGTGCTTCTCCTTCACAGTGGATGGATGCTGGCCTCATCAAATCTATGTCACGACTCAGGTATCGTAATATTGCAAGGGTTTTCAATTTATTCTTTGTTGCATGCATTACTACCTCATGATTCGATGCTTAACTTAGTGCATGGTTGTTGGTAGGTAACCCTCGGTGAACAATAGGGTGCCGGAATGGTTGATGGGGATAAGAACTAAAGTGACCCCACCGGTAAGCTTCGGTGGTATCCCTCCCTAGTGGTTCTCCTAGAATCGGACTTGATGAGCAAGTGTTGGTAGCATGCCTTCGCAGCAGTGGATTTTGTCTCGCCTGCAGCATTTGGGAAACGTTACAGTTTTAAGTTTTGTTGATCGTGTAGGTGATGTAAATGTTTAAATATATGGCCGGCCATTCCTGGGCTCGACAAGTTTGGTAGGGTTGAACCCTCGTGTTTGCAAGAGTCTTACAGCTTTACATTTTATGTCTTATCATTTTGGGTACTTCTGGGTTGATGAAAGAAGAGATACATTGACTTTAATTTTGCTTCGGCATTAGTTGTGTGTGTAAATAGCATGGGGTTTCGAATGTAACCTTCAGCAAAAGAATGTGGAAACTATAGGGTGCAACCATTGTTAATTTAAATGGAAATGATAATGATTTAGGGTGTAATGGCTATGTTTGGTGATTTGAACTTCTCGTTTCTGTATCTGTATCTAAAAGCCCGTTTTAAGATATTTAGGGTTTGCATGTCTATGTATGGTGTTTTCGATCTTCTCATTCTTGAACTCTGATCCAAGGAACGAAAGGTATGTTTAAGTTGTTTAATTAAATTGTGGCTATAAGCCGAGAGCGATCTACTTGGCTTACACTGCGTCGGTGCATGTATGGATTAAGCCGAGAATAGAAAGGAATTGGTTTTGTTTTGAAAGCATAAGTGATAATGTTAAACCCTAGCTGCCGATGTGAATGAAATCTGCTTGTCTATAATGATGTTTTAAAGGAACAAGAATAATAACTCTCGATTCTACAGTTAGATTGTCTATGGTAATGAAACCTTTGATTTGGCAGCTGTTAAATGTTATAAATAATAATGTAGTGAGAACATGTTAACCCCAGTTTGGGTGTAGAGATACTGTAATTTAACCTGTCAATTCAATAATGCTATGTTTGTCCTTGCTTTTAATAACTTGGTATTCTGTGATGTAAATTCTATCACATGCAATTGATAATTCAGTAAAAGAGAAAATGACAGTGCATTCGTCAGTTAATTTGATTGCTCATGAGTATAACAGTTTTTCTATTCTAATTACATATTCCTGTATTCGTCCAATTTGGACCTCTGATGAAAGGATAAAATAACACAGTAGCTTTCTTTCTTTCTGTACAAGATAATTCAGTGAAGACAATATTTGCTATAAGATCGACCAGATTCTAAAACAATAAGAAATAGAAAAGTGGGAATGTGGTTAAACCGAATGCATGGTGTTGTTTTCCTTGAAGAAATTATTAAAGATCAGTACCCTAGTTGTTAACATAATGTTCACCTTCAGAAATAAGAAAAGAACCTATTACTATGACTAGTTTCTGGTAGGTTATTCAACATACAGATTTGAACAGTAAAACATTGCATGCAAGGATCTAATCTACAGCTGCTAAAATATAAGATGCATGATGAACAGAGGTCTGTGCATGGGTGGTCTTTGGTTTAGATATTTAGATGCATGCTAGGTTTCACTTTTAGCTGGGCAGATTTAATGCTACCTCTCTGTACTGGAGTATGATGCAGCTCCACGCATGGGGAAAAATGCAGAGGAGTCATTTTATCAGTTCAACCAATCTAAATTAATTAGGATCTAACATTTTACTACTATTGATCATTAAATAACAATACTAAGCCATTTTCTGAGGGCATTCATATGATTGAAAAAGAAAACACAAAAGAATAGAACCTGAGTGTAATGGGAGGAACAAATCACTCAAGAACCCTGTTCCACCCAACCTGGTCCTAAGCAGCCAAGATGTCTACCTTAGGACCCTCGAGCCTATCCACTGATCCACCAGGAGGAAGGAAGTTCTGAAGCTTAGGGTCTCTGCTTGCAGCAATAAGAATATATATATATATATATATCCAACCTTATAGGCTTAGTAACCAAGGGGACCAGCACCAACACCTCTGGTCTGTCCTTCTCATAACATTTGCAGACTTATACTTGCACTCTCCACAGCCTCCCCTATTTGAATCTCTCAGCCATCACCTGATGAGCATGAGGAATGTTTCTACAGAAAACATTGTAAGAGCTCCCTGCTCAATTCAAATTGCCCTTTATAGGATGCCTAGGTCTTTTTGTAATTAGCTGGTCATTAGTAAGCTACCTGCTCACCTCCCTCCACTTGGAGGGGGAAATGCCACAAAATTAGGGGGAGTTGTCCCATACCAACAGCTAATGGTAGAGTGCAAATGCTGCCATCTGTCCCAATCTTTCCAGCAGCTTCCATTCCTCCTAGTAGGCCAGTGGACACTCTTGTAACAGCTTTCTTGAGTGTTTGTCTCCCATTTTTATTTATTAAATAATAATAATGAGTCATTACATTCATTTTTGACCTACTTGGTCATAATTACAAACTTGTAATTATAATTTAACACAAAGTTTTTTTTTTTTGCAAAAAGGACAATAGTAGAAAATAATTATTCTAAAAAATTGGGTAGGTGACAGGTCATGACCCGTCATGGTGGCGGGCCCATCATTAGCTTTGTTCCCAAGTTCTTCAGCTGGCTAGAGGGCCAGTTACTTATGGTTGAGGACATTCCATACAGCGGCACCGACTTCCGAGAGGATCCGGACTTGATGCTACCAGAGGGTGCAGCATGGGGTGACATAGATGAGAACAAAACTACCCTTGTATTTTGAGTTTTGTATATTATATCATTTTTTGATGCAGTGCTGACAAGTACGTAATATGTGTGTGCAGATGTGGGCCCCGTACGGTCGATGGGTCTCTCCCTTTTGGCGAGGAGAGACAGAGGCGGGGAGGCAGTCGTTCTTGCAGGTGCTCATGCTGCCATCGAGGAGATGGAGGAGGTGTACAGGAACCTATCCCAGCTAACCATGGAGGTACTGGAGCCAGCTATTGATGACTTACCGAGGCCCATGCAAAGATTTGGGGTTGGAGCATTCGTGCGCTTCAACGCCTTACTCCGCAAGGTGGTTCGAACTATAGACTGTTTCCTCACCCAGCAACAACGAGCTGTTGGAGCTAGGGGTGGTGTACGGGTCAGGCGTCCGTCCTGATGACACTTTTATACTTGTACTGAGAGATTAGAGGCCTCAGATTTTGTACTACTGAAAGCTACGGTGCTTCATATTTTTGTAGAGACTTACTGAAAGCCGTCGTGCTTAAGATTTTGTACCAGCACTACTTTTGAGCGATATATATATATATATATATATATACGGACATTTCCGGCGATTTATACATTATGTGTTTTTAAAATGATTAGTGATGTGATCTTGTTTACATGTTTGCTTTTATATAATACATTATTTACATGTTGTGAATGCTTTTACATATTATGAATATCATGTGTGTGTGATGTACCAATCCAAAATGAAGTTGGCCATTGAGTCAACAACTGTGTTTAACTCTCGTGGAATGTGTAGGTATTGAACGGATTCAAATGACCTTTCCAGGAGACGTACTCATCTGAAGAGACGGAGTAAGGTGGGATCATGGATGGCGTACAAACTCGGTTGAGATGAGAAACCACTAATTGAGAATCCATGTGGATGCCAATGTGGTTCATACCCAAGGAAATGGCGTTAGCTAGGGTTCTGATTATTGCCTGATACTCTGCGGCATTGTTGGTCGCAAACCCTAGGCAACTTCCTCCTGAGCTAATGAGCTCACATGTTGGGGAATATAGTACCCAGGCTGTCGAAGCAAGGTTACGGGTATGTCGACTGGCGCCGTCCACGTATCCATAGTACGTTGCCATCTGCACACGCAGACAGAACATGGTATAAGAAGCAGAAACAAGATCAAAAGACACTCAAAAAGAAATGTGTCACACCACACAAAAACAAAAAAACACGCCATGTACAGTATATACAAGCAAGTCTATGCATGAGAGATCAAGCGTAGTATCTCTTCAGGTAAATCCCATTGCGGGGTTCACCCAAAGAGATTCCGTCATAGTCTTCAAGCTCGTAAGCACCTTTTTCCAACACACGTTTTATAACGTAAGGTCCATGCCACATGGACTTGAACTTTCCTGCTCCTAGTTTGTCGTGCTTCTGGTCATAAGTGAGGACCAGGTCACCCTCGTTAAAGATACGAGGTTCAAATGACTTATCGTATTGGGCTTTGATGTGTTTCTTGTGCGCTTCATTAGCAAGAGCGGCATCTCGGCGGGACTCGTCAAGTTTTGCTAAGTGCAAGAGACGTTCTTCCTCGGCAGTAGTGTTAGGAAGAAGTTAGACAACGAGTTGTAGAGACGGAATTTCACACTCTATCGGTAGGACAGCCTCCAATCCATATACCAATTGGAAAGGAGTGAAGCCTGTGGCGGTTTTGATAGTAGTTCGATAGGCCCATAATTTTGAAAAGAGCATGTTATGCCAATTGGACTTATGTGTCCCTACCATCCTTTGGATCATAGTTTTCAAGACCTTGTTAATGGCCTCGACCTGTCCATTAGACTGTGGGTAGTAGGGTGTAGAATTTTCATGGCGAAAATTCAACCTGTCACTCAGTTCATCAACCATATGGTTTTGAAAATGAGAACCATGATCGGTAACAATTGTCTCAGGAACTCCGAATCGTGCTATTACATGATTGAATATGAAGAGTGCGGCGGTTTTGCCATCATTCTGGTATGTAGGCATAGCTTCGGCCCACTTTGTAAAGTATCCACAGCTACCATTATGTAACTATGCCCCCCGACCGAGGTAGGATTACAATGCCTAAAATCAATGCCCCATTTTGTGAAGGGGCCCACGGAAATAACCAGATGTAGTGGGGCAGGATGAGTGCGCTTCTTCGTATGGAAGTGTTGGCAAGGAGGACATTTTTTATCGCATAAATACAATCTTTGAAGATGGTAGGCCAGTAATATCCTGCGCACAAAATCTTCTGGGTTGTACCCATCCCAGAGAGGTGACTGCCACATGCCCCAGCGTGATAGTCATTAAGAACGCGTTCGACTTCCTCGTGAGTTAGACAATGTCAAAGAATTGAATCGACGCCACGACGATACAAAGTATCATTAATGATCAAGTAGTTGTCTTTTGGACAAGCCCGATTAAGGTCCCGATAATCAACACAGACGCGAATGGTGCCCTGCTTTTTGTTCACAGGAATGACGTTTGAGACCCAATCCGTTAATGGGACATGATAGATAAAACCAGCCTTTAAGAGTTTTTCAATTTCTGCCTTAATTGCCGCAGTCTTCCAGGGTGTACCGGTCGCAACTTTTGGCGCACAGGTTTGATGTCGGGATAGGTTTTTATTTCGTGAGAAACAATCACGGGGTCTATCCCAGGCATCTCCTCATAGGACCAAGCAAATACATCTCGAAATTGCTTGAACAAGACCGTGCTAACAACGATTTCTTCAGGGGAACACTTCTGGCCTATGCAAATGTGTTCCACTATACCTGGTTTCACCGAGATGTCTACCGAGGTGGTTGGCTCAATGTTGGCCAAGTTTCCCTCTGTGTCCGTAATACATGTAAGGATGGGGGAATGAGGGGATGGGTAGATATCTGGTAAAAAGAGGGTGTGAATGTTGTCCTCTATGTACTCCAAAGGAGGAAGAAAAGATGACCTATGGTGGAGATCATCCCACAGACTGTTGTCAATATTCATTACTTCCATGATGGACTCATCTGAATGAAAAGTTCAAAGTAAGAGATCAGGTAGAGAGGACGTTCATCGTAGAGAACAGGATGGAGAGGCCATGGTTAACTGGTCCTCTGGTTTTGAATTGATAGCCTCGTAAATACGTTCAGCGGGTAAAAGAGGCATTATATCTCCAAGCAGGCGTGTTGTGGCTTCATCCGGTACAAGCCAAGCATCGTTAGAGTGAGATGAAATCTTTGTGGAGACCATGTTCACTGTAGAAACATTATTAGGGGGGTCCGTGGCTGGAAAAACGCCCATGAGAGATGAATCTTTCAAAAGGCCAACCCCTACACTCTCATACTGTTTTGACATCTATCCAATGGAAGGAACATGGTCACCAGGATGAGTAGTGGCGTCTGGTGTACAAAAGTCTAATTGGTCGATAGTAACAATCCGTCCTTGGTGGGGGAATTGCACTATGCGGAAGACTGAAGAGGCGACCACCTGCATGGTGTAAAACCAATTGCGACCAAGTAAGAGATTATAACCTATCGGGGCCGAGACCACTTCCACGTTAATGGTTACGATCTTTCCACCCAACTCAACTGCAAGAGCTTGTAAGAGCCCATGAGGTTGAAAGCCATGCCCATCGAATGCTTTCAACGTGGTAGGAGAACGATTCAATTTGGGGGAGCCGATGGCTCTCCAACAGGAAATCGACATGACAGAAGTGGAGGCACCTTCGTTTAAAAGGGTACGATGGTCAATCTTCCAAGCAATGTTCACAGAAACTTGGAATGCAAGCTGGTGTGAGAGCCTCGACTTAAGGTTGTCAAGTTGGAACATGATGGTATTCAAGGAATTGGGGTCGACTGCAACGATGGCTGCAAGGAGAGTTTTGCGTTGATTAGGACAATTCTGTAAAATTTCCAGGGTAGACATGGCGCAAGGAGCTTGTTCCAAGTATTCCACGATATTGTAATTTTGAGCCACCCGAGCGTTAGGATTGAAAACAACTTTTCGAATCGTACTTTTGGGCGGACGCAATATTGAGTCCAAAGATGGCTTCTCAATGGTGAGACAAGTTGATGGTACGGTGACATCAGTCAAAGAGTCAGAATATTTTGCAATATTACTTCCAGTGGGTTCCTTCGAAGGGACCGGTTCGTAAGATCGTGAGCGAGTATTCAAATTGATCGTCTCATTATGCAACATGAGAACATGCATGGTATTGGATGGTTCCCCTTGGGCTGGGGGGGGTTGAGCAATCATCTACTGGTTCTGAGTAGGAAATGGATCTTTGAGGACTGCGGGAGTCGGTTTTCCCCTAAGAAACTTTTGCACTTCGTCTCTATGGGTACATTCTTTGGAGAAATGGTCATCTCCACACAGTAAGCAAGGATACTTTAGTTTCCGTTTCTGCTTGGTATCATCAGGAGTGCTCTTTTGTTCCTGCTGGGCAGAAGACTTTTTGGGTTTCCCCATGTTCTTCTTCTTGGCGTTAAACTTCTGAGATGAAGCTGATTGAACAGAATTCACCTCTTTAGTTGGAGCAGGAGTGGTTGACTTGGTGGTGTTGTGTCTAACTTGAGTCGGTAAGGGGGAAGACCCTTGAAGGTTAGATGATCCAACAATACTAGAGGCAGGCTGGGTGTTGAGGGATCCAATGATTCCATTGGTTTGGAGTCCATTATGTGGTTTCGCGGGGTCATTAACATCACGAGGTGCTTCAGGTAGAATATTAAACAGAGTGCCAGATTGAGTGTAGACCAGGTCTAGCAGATGGGCACTCGCGATGGTTTGTTCTTCGGTGACAACACCTCTCATGGTGACATCTTTTGCTATGGTGGGAATGAGCGATTTTGTAAACTAGTCTGCTAAGAGTTGATTTGGAATAGGAGCTTTAATAAGATGTCGTCTCCTTTGCCACTCATGGATATGATCGGAAATATGAGTGGCAGTATTCTGACGGAGCGAGGTTAAAATCTCAGTACCAGTCTCATACCGTATGGGCAGCTGGAAATGCGTCAAAAAGTTCATAGCAAGAGATTCGAAATCAGGAAAAGAGTGGGGTGGCAACTCGATGTACCACTTGGCAGCCGAACCAGTGAGAGTCCTTTGAAACAATCTAAGACGAATTGAATCGTCCATTAAGGAATTAGATGAACACCATAAGTGGTATGTCATCACATGGTTTTTAGGGTCTTCACCTGGCTTGCCGTCAAATTTGGGGATATCAGACGGAATGTTTCACCGAAATCAGTGGCCAGTTAGATCCATGGTAAATAGGATCATTGGTTAAATGGGATAGGTTAGGCAGGTCCAAAGTATCCAGGAAGGGCAACTGTGGGTTAGGCTGCGTGTATTGGTAATACGGATAAGGCGTGTAAGGACCAAATTGGCTGTAAGGTGTACCAGGAGGAAACTGACCGTAGGGGGGTGTACCGCCTGGATCGTAAGGAGGTCCACACCATAAGGTGGTCTATTCTAATAAGGTGGGGGTCCACCTCCACCATCTGGAGGGGGTGGAGGTCCGCCGCCACCACCGGGAGGAGGTGGGGGTCCATAACCGTAATGAGGTGGCCCACCACCGCCTCCACCTGGAGGGGGTGGTGGACCACTTCCGCCGCCAGAAGGATGGGGGCCCACACCACCTCTGACGCCGGAAGGATGAGGGTCTCTACCACCACCACCACCATAGTAATTAGGTCCTCCATCGCCTCCGCCTGGAGGGGGTGGTGGACCACCTTCACCACCCAAAGGGAAATTTCCTCCACCATGATAGGGTGGTTCCCCACCGCCTCTGCCTGGAGGGGGTGGGGGTCCATTCCCGCCATCGCCGGAGGGGTGAGGGATATTGTAGTTAAAATGAGGTGGGCCTCCACCAAGGTTAGGTGGGGGCCTGCCACCTCTAGCAGAAGGTGGGGGAGGGTCGATCGTGGGTGGTGGTACCTGAGGGATAATCAGTTGGGGTCCGTGTTGCAACATAGGTTGTTGCCCCCATAGAGTGTATGGATTCTTGGGATAAGGTATCCCGTATGGTGCGTTTCCGGGATTAGGTTGGCCCGACACAGGGTTAACAGAACATGGATACGCTTAACTCCATCAGGGTTGAGTTACATTTGACGGCCCCCCAACATATAATCCTGTGGTGGATGGTCTAGCGGGTTGGGAAAGTCCAACAGGAGGTCCGTTGGGGATTCCACCGCCTATATTCTGGTTAGGAAATGGGGGTTTCCCCCCAGTCACAACAGGTTGACCACTATTCAAAGGTTGAACCAATGTAGGTTGTTGACTAGCTACCGTAGTAATAACATTACCAATAAGATAACTTGGGGAAACGGAATACCCTCCCCTCAAATTTTGAGGTGGGGGAGGAATTGGTAAAGTAACTGTGGTAGTGACGGGTGTGTTGGACTGTTGTCCTTCCACCAGTTGGTTCACTTGAGGTGCAGGACTGGACTCTTGCGAGGGTTGACTAGTCTTATTAGTGGTCTCGTGGTGGGGTGCTTCAGGTGATCCGAAAGATATCGGATGAACTGGGATGTTTCCGTCGTTAAATCTCATTTGGAAATGGTGATTTCGAAACTCTTCAGAGTGTTGCTTGAGACTTTGTCTTCGAATCTCATCACCTCTAATATGTAACTATTCCAAACGTTCATGGATGGGGCTGAAAATCTCGGCAGGGTCAGGCCCATAGTAAGGCCTAGAGAACTCTGGAGTAGTCCAGTTAGGTGGGGATGAGATGGTGAAATGAGCCACAGGGTGGTCTGTAGAAGACGTCCAGTAAGCTGTTGAAGGACCAACAGCTGCAGTAGGGTCACCCTGGGGTTGGTTTATCCATTCCAACGATCCAGGTTCTACCGGGAAAACGAGAGAAATATCTCGTGAAGTGGGGGTGTGTGCTTCTTCATCCTGTGGGGGATGAGAGGCAGGTGAATCTGGTGGAAACAAAAGTCCTCCAACATTCAAAGTGGGGTTTTCCACTTCAGTAACTACGACCACGTTATGCTAATCCATTCTTAACCTCGAAATAACCTCCGGATTAAGGGGATATTTGGGTGATAAGTTTAAGATCCTACGGGACCTTCTCCAGGGAAAATCCACCAGAGTGTCAGGAAAATCAGCCAGAAAGGCCGAAACAACGTTTCTCCTAAAGGTATGCTAAAAGAAAAGCAATCCAAAAAAAACCTACTCAAACTAAGGCAATAGGAAAACTTATGTGACAGAGTGGATTCAAACGTCTGGAACCTCACGGGATTATCAAGGCATCGCAAACCGTGATATACTG
This sequence comes from Larix kaempferi, assembly GCA_027924585.1. Lineage (NCBI taxonomy): Eukaryota > Viridiplantae > Streptophyta > Pinopsida > Pinales > Pinaceae > Larix > Larix kaempferi. The sequence continues at coordinate 8,806,004 of BSBM01000602.1, forward strand.
CAGGGTCCAACAATATGACGCGACAAGGAGGATTGGGACCGCACCCTTGCCTACATACCCGATTACCTGGACAGTACGTGCGTGCTAATCTCCTCGAGTGGTGTTCTCGGTGTATTGCTTTTCCAAGATGGCCAAATGGTTAACTCAGTTGGTTTCAGGAATCCTAATGGTGTCTCTCGATATACGCAAGGTACGTGGGAGCTCAAATCCGTAGTGGTGCTGTCTAATGCATAACCGTTTGGCAAGAGACCTTCCGATATACGTGTCGAGTACGTGATACACCCTTCGATATATGCCAAGTATGGATTATGGTACTTGGTGGGTACGTGAAGGAGCTCGATATACTGATGTACGTGGAAGACTACAATACCCCCGAGATATAGTGCTGGAAAATAACGACAGCTGCCACGCTTAACGACGCTGGAACACGTCTCTAACTTACACACAAGTTGCTAAAATTTTTACCTAGTTCTACCGTTAATTTGATCTTGGACGGTTAGGTGAATGCATGAGGTGAGTACATAATCAGAAGCATAATGCAAGCCTTGGCTACATGCACGAAATATTCTTTTCTTTCAATGAATTCTAGCTCGGGGAAGGAGAAAGCTTTTTCCAATAGTATTGCCAAAACAAACCCAATGCAACACAATCCCAATTCAAACAAATTTGACAATGAAAGTATTCTTTTCCTTTTCGACGAAACACAAAAAATCACAACACTACTGTCCAAATCGAAGCATTTTTTTCTTTTCTTTTTTCTTTTCAAATCAAAACGACACTAGGTAATGAAAAGAGAGGATTCTGAAATGGAATATGCAAGCTTTTCAATTTCACTTTCAATGATCTAAAGGCAACAAAAATTAAAAATGTATCTATCTTTCCTTAGCATGGAATCAATTTTTGCAAAAATCGAAGTGTACTTTGAGCCTTTCAAGAAAATGAGCGATTCATAATTCGAGAAAAACACAATAGATCATACATTCATTCAACTTTTCCAAAACATAAACGAGAATTTTCCAATGCACAATAATTTTCTTCAATAACATTCAAGAAATGATGGGAAATAAGCACTTTTTAACTTTTCAATGGATGCATCAAAGCAATAATTTGATAACAACTCTGCTTTCAGATTTAAATGACTAAAAAGAAAACACTACTTGCAGCACCCATACATTCAGAAAACTCAAGAAAAGACAAGCACTCAACCAAGCTGAAAGACACACTTAACTCAAAATCAAGTAGCAGCAAGCAAACTAAGCAAGCAAAGCCCAAAACAAAAGTAAATGAGGTCTGGAAGCTGATCCAATGTACTGATCAGATCAAGGATGGAAAGAAGGGGATGCAAGGGTGAACGGATGAAGGTGGATGAGACAAGAGTATCCACCACTATCGGTCTTCAAAATTGTCCAAAACGGAACCCAAAGTCAATCCAAATGAAACCAAACTATCAAAACAAAAATCATAAATGTGATCCCTGGCTGGATCTTGCAGCACAGAGAGAGTTCATACAACAAACCAAAATCCAGACTGTCAAATGAAGAGGATATGCCTGCATGCCAACAATTTGACAGATTGGCGCACTCTGTCCTTGTACACAGTACGACGTCGCAAGTTGCCTATGTGGGAAGTGCGACGATGTCGCAGTATGCCAATGAAAGGGGTGCAACGAGTAAGCAACAGAAAAAGAACAGAGACTCAGAAAGACACAGTGTCGCTCTGTTCCCACTACCCAGGTGCGACAAGTGAAGTCTAGATTAAAAAATGAATCAGATCTCTCAGCAATGAACCATGGAATGGTTTGGGAATGAATTGTATAAACTCAGAGGAAGTAGATCAGAGTCTTCAACATGAAGATCTGATAGTGAAATCAACTCCAAGAAGTAAATGGCAAAAAATAAAAAGGCTTGTGTCAAGTAATCAACTGAAAATGACTCTCAAATTGACAACTACTGACCAAATATCAATACTCCCCAGTATGGTCGCCAGATTTGTTATCGGACAATCCACTTGAGCGGACGCGAGCAGGATCTCCCTAGCTCAATGTGAGTCTAGAAAAAATAGAACAGACTACAAATACATCTCCTAGATCTACTTAAGGATCAAGTACTAGATGTCTTACCTTTTACTTCACAATCCTTTCTCCTGAATGCTGCTCCACGTCTCACGGTTGTCAGATCTAAGCTGCAAGACCTGTCAAGACAAAGAAACAAGAGAAACCAGTAAAAGACATCTATACAATAAGAGATCTAAGTAAACAGTTAAGCAGGTAAACTACTCAATATCATTGCACACATGAACAATATTGGTGGAAAGCATTTGTATTACTGTAAATAGAGGAGTACATGATAGAGATATAGAACTACAACCAAGAATTAACATACTAGCCCTTCTCCGACCAAGCCAATTGCCATAAGCTTCCAAGGAAGTATGAGTTATCCAATAGGTGAATGGAGGTGTCTTAAGAGTGATTTCACCAGCATGTAGATACCATAGACTTCCTCCCTTTGGGATGGGAGTGAGCTTCACTTATATAGGACTAAGTGGATACAGTATGGATAAGATAGGTTGAGAGATGGTAGGAGAGAGATAGGGGATCCTCCCAAAGAGTTAGGAGTCGAGTACCAGCTCCCCTAGAGGTCAGGGATAAGCCCCTAAATGAGCAAGTTTCAAGAAGGATCTCAAATAAGCTATTTTTGCCCATTAACTGACCTCGTCGCACCCTGCAGTGGAGCAAGTTGCGACGTCGCATGTTGCTAGTGTGCAACTTGCGACGACCCTTCAAAACCTATCACAACTGAGTACAAATCCTCCCAGGATGATTATTTAGTCCAAGTTTCTTCAGGGGTGTATACACTGAATCTTATGATGAGTAGATTTTGGGTGTAACACCTGTATGTATTTGTTTTATCTCAGGGTTTAACTTGTGGTTTTTTTTTTACTTTTACTGGAAAGTCGTAGGTTATGATCCTCACTATGTTGGGTGCTAATAGGTGATTGAAATCTTGGTTTTTGGCATAAGAATGGTAATTCCAGGTCCTCCCAATCATTCATCCCTTCCTGTCGCAGCTATGGTTACAAGGCTCTGAAGTTTCGATCTCTTTCGTTTTGCAACTTCACTGAGTCCTTTGGACTCTCTGTAACTAGATTTGAAGTTTCTAATGGGTCTCCTTTGGTTGGACTGGTAGTTAGAAGGAAGACGATTCTAAAGAAGAAGACTTGGAGAAATTGGGGAAGTAATCTGGTTAATGTTTAAGATGTGTTTGTTTTAGGAACTGGGTTTGACCTCTGTCTGAAAGGTGGGGTTTCGCCTAAACCTGAGATCTAAAATTGATTAGAAGGGTACTGTAAATCCTTGCCAACTAGTTTCTAGGAGACATGAAAAATAGATAGACTAGTAATGATGGTAATTGTGGAACCCAAGCCTCTAAAGGTGGTTGCAAGGGATATCACACAAGAGGAATTGAGCTTAGTTGATAGTAGTCTGTCTGCAATCAAACTTTGAGCTTAGTTGATAGTACTTTGTCTGCAATACAATTTAGAGGAACTGAGGAAAATGAACATGACCATAATCTAATTGATGGGAGTTCTAGTATAAGGTAATTTTTTGCCAATTTAATTATTTGATATTTGAAATTCCAATTCAACTAATGTGTGGGATAGATGTGCCATAGATGAAAGTTTTAACATCTCAAGGAATTAGATCTTTGACCAAACACTAGGAATGACAAACTTGGGTACTAAGAAAGAAATAACAACAACAAATCATTATCATCTGTATGGTTGTAGGAGGGAAGATTCAATTCCCATTGGCAAGAGCTTGGGGGAATTAATGTCAAGGTACTCAATGCAAGCTAAAGGGGAAATGATTAGTATTGCTCATGATGTAAAAGTAAAAGATGTATCAACTTCAACTTAGGTTTCCTTCAAAAGTTTACATCAGTTTTGTGTTGTCACCAAATTTGCAGACAGTGAACACTTTGAGATTCTTGAAGATGACAAATGCCTTCCTAAACCACAATTTTAGGCTACTGCTAGGAAATTGGTGTTGGCACATCATTATCTCTATTCTCATAAGGTTATCAATCATGATATGAAACCTTAAAATATTGTTATGGGCACTGGAAATGTTTCTTATCTTTGTGACTTTAGATGTGTGAGAGCTATGTCTTGCAATAAAATGGTGCTCCATTCAGTCAAAGGAAATACCTTTCTATGACTCTTGAACTTGATCTTTTAAATTTATGGGAAATTTCTTAATAGAATTTTCAGCTTTATTTGGAAAACATCCATGAGGTTCAATCTAGATCAGCAAGCATAATTTCTTGAAGTTGCATTATTCCAAACATGATTAACTGGTAGCATAGACACACTCATTCATTTTCATGAGTGAAAAGCATCTTTTTGCAAAGTTATTATGGTTATTATTTTTGTATTAAGCTCATGAACATTTATATGCATTTTATTGTTTCTACTATCACTGTGTTTTTGTGATGAATGATTGAAGAATGTTATAAGTGTGCCTAAAGAATTATGAACATGGATGAACATGTGATGAATTCATTTGCATGACTTGAGTATATCTGAAGCTCTCCTTGAGGTCCCATGAATGAAATTGAACACTTGCTGCATTCTGCAATTGAACATTTCCATCTTAACCCTTTCATTCTGCAATTTAGAGAGAGAACACTTGCTGCATTTTTCTGTACCTGCATGGGTGTATAAACATGCCTGAAATTAATGGCTTCCAAACTTCTTTTTGCTAACAATAAAACATAGGACTGGATTGTTTGGAAATGAACATTGAAGACATCTTTGGGAATTTGATCATGGATTGTTGTATATGATATGTTCCTAGATTTCCTTGCTTTTGCATGCCAATCATTGTCTAGACCATGAATCATTCAATCTAGATAGGAAACCCATTGAATCATCAATCTAGAAAATGAAAATTAAAGGTGACAGGAGGTTAATTTATTTGACAAACTGGTGATTTTCGTGCTCACTTGAAAAATGCGTGATTTTTTTTTCATTGTCTAATAATATGCAAAATCCCCATTGTATCGATGTCACTAGGATTCCAATATCCTAAGAAACCTCATCATTAATCTTGAGATTTAGATTCTTCCTTTGCTTTTCAAATTGTCTATTAGATGGGATTATCCATACATGGGATATCTGGAGGATGAGAGGACCACAACCAAATACATTGAAAACAATAGGAGGACAAAAATTTGTCAATTCTAGATTCTGATCATGAACTTCTATCATGATGACACTTATTGACTCAACATGTAGACTAAAAAACTCAATTGATACACCTACGTAGACTCTACACTGAATGCCTGCAATTATTGAGTCAATAAGTGTCAACACTCCATATAGACTCTAGACTCTTAGCACATCCTACTACTATGAGATGTTACCCAATGTTTGTAGTGCACCTTGTCTTTGTGCAAGGGCATTCGATGAGTTTGTATTTCACCATACCATCATGAAAGGGAACCTAAACCAAACTCATATTGCATCTATTCATGCCAATCAATAACCATTGAATTGATTGTATAGTAGACTTTCTTGAAGTTACTCAAGGATTGGGACTTACAGCCTCCCTTTATTTATATTTCCCCCTTTGGAAGCTTTAGAAAATTTCTCTTCCTCTGGTTAGAAACCATGAGAAGTAACTCAAAAAATGCATATCTAGTACTCAACATCCGAACATGACATAATCTCCAACACTTCCTATGGATAAGGAACAACTGCATGGGAGTAAATATCTTGATTCTTTTGTAGTTAACCAAGTTATTCAGTGTGCAGTGGATAGGAGACAACAACAACAAAATTTCAAGTCCTAGGTTAGTGTCACTCCCAACCAAAAACACAATATATCCATATTTCATCATGAATTTTTGCCTCAAGAAACACTTTCTACACCATCATTTGGTGCATTGAAAACTGCGCCTATGGTGTCGTTTCTGACTTAAGAGGACACTAGAGACACTTTCAATCTCAAATTACGATTCGATACAGCTTTCTTACAACTTTCTTAAGACAATCCACATTTTTTTTAAACATAAACGGTTGGGATTTTTTTATATATATGAAAAAAAAGTAAATAGAAACAAGGTTACATAGAGTAAGAGAAGGATTGTTGGTATGCAATCGTGGCTCTACAATCATCTTTGACCTTCATGCAAAATGTATGACCAACTGATGCCTATACAAAACTATTACATAGCTTCCCATAAGTTTTTTTTGAACAAAGTCTTGAAACTTTAAACCGAGCAAAACTTGACAGAGGATTACAAACATTTCATAAAATACGAGTAAGTTGCATATAATTCGAGCAGGGCAGAGAGGTGAAAAACCAAAAAACTACACCAAACAGCTTTAGGGCTCCGCATCCATGCATATTCTACTGATCCTTTATGAATTCCTTGATCTTTGCACTGATGTCTTGAACATTCTCATTGATAGTCTTTGCAATTTCGTTAATTTTCCTGATTTGGGTTGTTCCACACTCCTCACTAATTTCCATTGCTTTAGCCATAGCTTCCACCTTTGCTCTGAGCTCTCGGACCTCCGAACGAGCTGATTGCTCCGAAATTGACAATAGTTGCAGGGTTTTATTTATTTCTGAAACCTCAATTCGAAGAACATGTACCTGAGCATCTAAAATGGTCAGGTGGTCATCACTCACGCTGAGGAAGGCCACGTTTCCAGGAAACTCATTTAAACCAGAACCCTGAAACGAATCCCTGTTCGAGTCTGAGGCTATTCCTTCCCATCCTCTAGACGCAGAGTAAGGATGCTTCCTGTCCTCCATTCCACCAATATCGTGCGAGACACCACGAAATTTCTCCTTACATTGCATGCCCTCCTAAGACCCTGGCCAAGAGGGAAACCTCTTACGAAAATATAGAGAAGCACAGTTAGGAATTGTCTTCATGCAGAGTGGGTATCCAGAGTTTGCCATTTCACAGGTCTCAAATGGAAGTGAGAGATACCTGCCAATTCTGCCACCAACGTTATATAACCAGATGCCTTCGCAGTCGTCCGAAGAGGCAAGATGCATGCCTCCCATGAGGAGGCCATGTGAAGTGATCGTGTGAACATCCCATGCCTCGAGATCCCGAACAGGGTTTTCCACCATAGCATAAAAATTTGTGAGAGGTCAAAACTGCAAAAAGGTGGTGACCAAAACTTTCACCAAGGAGATTACGAAAATAAGCAAAGTTAAGAACAAGTGAAAAGGATATAAGCTACGGGGATAATGTAAATTCATGAATTAATAGCTAGATATTAATTACTAGGTGTTTCCTTATCTTATGTGCATTAAAGAATTAGATAGAAGTTTGATACTTTTTTATATAACCATTTGACCTTCTCTTTTAAATATTTACATTATAAACACAAAATTGAAGCATAAATTTTAGGTGCTTATTAAACCAATCTTAGTGTTGTTTTGTTTTATTTTTCTTGAAGAAGAGTGAATGAACTTCAATCTTCTTCCATGTATCAAGAACCATTTTTTTGGTGTGTGAAGGTTTAGCTTAAATGGGTTTTGTAGGAGATGCATGGAAATTTTGTAAACTTAAAGATGTTGGTAGCATTGAAAAACACATGCTCGTTACATGTATCAATAGTTTTTTTTAAAGAGGGAACTCTCAATGGTTAGATGTTAGTTAGGGAGTGTTGAGATTATACAAATAGACATCCAACCATCTAGCATTTTGAATTTATTTTGTTTGAAAATAAGGTGTCTTGTTAGAATAGAATATTTATATTTAGTCCATGGGAGACCCAATAGGATCTTTGGGGTCATATAAAGAATTATAAAAAGTTGCATTATGATCCTTAATGTATATTCATTTCCATTATGTATCAACATGCAATATACTCTCTATTTTTATGATGTTCAAAGTCTTCAAATCCTAATTTTTTATGATTATATGGGTTTTAAATTGAAATAATGTTTCCTAGCATACATGATTATGCACAATATCACAATGTCATGCTTGTGCTTGCTAAGGTTTAAACATTGTCATGCATTTTACTCATTAGAAGTAGAAGAAAGTTATTGTTGGATTCATTTAATTTGAAAGAGTAGTTATAGTTTGAAAGAACTCTCTCCTTACCTTAGCTAGCATTCATTGAAAGGAAATGCTTATTTGATTCATATGCATTTGCATGGTTTGAGTCAGTCATCACACCACGAGTTGCACTTCCATCACCCGACTGAGTAATACAGCCATTAAAATTTAACTCGCTAACTAAACACACTTTAACCTCGCTTGAGGATAAAAAGAATTTGATAGTTAGGTAGGACACCGGGGATAGGCATCCAAATAATTCTCCTTTGTCATTTTCATCTGAGACATAGTTTTTGTCATCTACAGTACTAAAATCCTCTAGTATTTATTGACACGGTCATCGACCATTTTGTGGAGGGGCCTCCCATTTTTTCGAGGGTTAAGCCGCGAGGATTGATTCCGGATGGACTTTGTGGAATGCCGCACTCCACTTAGCACCTAAGGCATATAGATCCATTGTCTTCCTTGTACTATACCATATTGGTGATATAGGGGTGATAAGACAGAAGTGCCGAAAACCTTCTCCGACGTGTCATGAATGAGGTAGCCTAGTAACTTTTCTTCTAGGGATCTTTTACCCAGGATCCCTTTCAGTAGAGGGATATCCTTCAAATTTGATCTCTCACTTCGTATTGTTCGACTTGGATTTCATTAACTTGCAAAGGATACGATTTGTCGAGGTCTCCAACTCCTAGTTAGGAAGTTTGCTTGCTATTTCACCTTTTTAGAGGGTCTTTTTCTTTTTAGTGCTACTTGTTGGCATTCTGGCCACCTTTGTTTCAGCTTGCTTACTGTGACACTGGTCCCAGTACAGTTTTTTGAGCTTGCTTTTTTGCCTTGCGAGCCTTGTCTTTTCCTAGCTCCTCTTCTGCACGTTCGGTTGGTTTAGGGTTTTTGAGTTCCTACACGATCAGTTACCAATTATCTGATGATGTGTGATGTCCTCTTCTCCTAGGTCTTCTAGATGGTTGAGTTAGATGGTATTCTCAAGGGACTGAACACCTCTTGATGGAGCCACTAACGCTTGACATTAGGAGTAGTCTAGAGGATCACGTGATCACATCATCCGTGTGGACTTTTCCGTTTACTGTGATGATGGAATTTCAGGTTATATGGAACAATGGTACATTTGAGAGAGAGATGATTGGTTGTACCCCACCTTGGTTGATTGTCTTATGGTCCTTTCATTTTGTTCATAATATTTTTGTGGTACCTTTCCTTTTACCTTTTGGTTCTTCTACTCATCTTGGGTTATCTTTTGATTTGAACCACCTTTTATGTTTTTGGTCTTGTGGGTACTATGGTAGTTTGTCCACATTTGAGGTACACCCCCTTTGTCCAAGTTGTTATGAGTCTTTATACCCACTTCGTACCACCCTCTAGACCTTAGTTAGGAAGATTGCTTGCTATCATACCTTTTGGTGGTCCTATTTGAGTTACAAGAGGTAGTTACAAGGAGCTATTGCATATAATAGGTAGTTACAAGGAGCTATTGCATATATTTGACATTATTTGACCTTCCATCTCTTTGGCATGTCAAATAATAGGTAGTTACAAGGAGCTATTGCAATATATATTTGACCTTATTTGTACCTTCCCCACAATGGTTGATTTACTTTTGGTCCTTACACCCTGTTGTTTATTGGTCTTGTGGTAGCTTGTCCTTTCATTTTTTTGTGGTACCTTGCCTCTCACCTTTTGGGTCTTTTACTGATCTTGAGCTATCTTTTGATTTGTACTTCCTTTTATGTTTTTGGGCTTGTGGGTATAACTATGGTAGTTTGTCCACATTTGAGGTAGTACACCAACTTAGTACCAAGGGTTATGAGTCTAAATTATACCCACTCTTTTCTTTTTGACTTGTACCTTACTGGTTGGTTTTTGTACCCTTTGGTTGGTCCTTGTACCTTACTGTAGGCCGTGAGTCTCTTTGGCCTCAGTCTGCTGGCTGTCAGATCATCTTTATTGTGATTGTACTGAGCCTTTTGACTGTCATTGACTTTCTTTGATTGATCGTACCATATCCCAATCATCTCTCTCTCTCTGGTTTGTACTAACCCTATAATAGAGTCACTTGGTTCCTAGAGTTGACTGGCCTCTAAGAGGCACAACCATTTCTGAAAGTAACTCTTCTGAGTATATTACTGGAAACGTTTACACCAAGGTAATCAAATATGTGTTGGTTGTAAGACTTAAGTAATCAAATTGTTGGTAATCAAATATGTGGTAAATAATTTGAATTAAGTAGTTAAGACTTGTCCTGTCAGACAAAATTGTTTGTAATCAAATTATATTTGTTGGTAAAGAATTTTAAGAATGTGAACACTTTGAAAAACAACCGTCTTGAATATAAGAGCGAGGTAAAAATGTTACCCATACTGCATGTCATCGATTATAACCTTCCCAACATTATAGAAACAAAAGCTTCATACATAGGATGGGGACGAGTTCTAAAACAAGTAAGAAAACCTAAAGAAGAGGAAATAGTCTAGTTTGCATCAGGAACTTGGTATAAAACTGAGCAGAACTATGCCACTGTCGATAAAGAAATCGTAGCACTGAGATGCATAGAGAATTTCCACATTCATTTGTTGAACCATGACTTTGTCATAAGAACAGATTGTTCTAGTCTTCCATTTGTGCTAAACGACACACTAAAAATTGCAACAACAAAAGGAAAGTTAGCAAGATGGCAAGCATTGTTTTGATGTTATAACTGGATTGTTCATGAGCACATTTCTGGGAAAGAAAAAAGCATTCTTGACTTTTTAACAAGAGAATATTTGACACAGAAGTATGATAATTTTTCACCAGCGAGCCTGAAACAAGCGATCCTGGTGCAAGTGAGCGTAGAAGTTCAAAGTGGATCCAGTGGGGGCCCATAACCCACAAGTAAACATGGAAATCTCTGCTTGGACTGAAGGAAAACATCAGATCTATACTATTGATGATAATATGAGTTGGTTGGATTATATGCAAGATTGGAAACCTAGGTGGGAGTTGAGACATACTGAAGTATTAGATGCTAACTTACAAGGATCTGATGCTTTTATTAGACTAGTGCCAGAACTCAAAAGAATGCCTATGGGATCCAGTATTGTACCAGAGGTGATTTACAACAACTCCCTGAGAAAAGCAGCTGATGCAAGCAATTGGTTAACACAACTCTACCATGATATTAACTTAATCACGACAGAGGTCTCTACACATTAGCCCAGGCTAAAACTAGACCATCAATACTACTGTATTAACCAGATACGTTGCTTGAAAGCATGGCCACATCAAGATGCTAGTCTCCGGTTTCCAAGTACTACACACACTTATGAAAAATATAAAAAATTATGGTGGAAATTCTTGAGAAAATAAAATACAGATAGAACATATTATACCATGCTAAAGTTTGGACTTCAAAGTACACATGATATCCATGAGGATCCAGCTACATTCTACGATGTCCCGGATTGGATGAGAGATTGGTGGCAGTCATTCAGCATCAACTTGACAACATTAGAACTAACTGTTATTTATAATCTAAAACGGGAAGTTGGAGAATCTCTCGAACAGGTCAAAGATATTTTGCAGACAAAGATTATTGAGGATCAAATCCTTGGGTACTACATTAAATACAAAGAACAATGGCTTGTCAAAATCCACATAGACATCCACATGCATCAGAATAGACGCATGGTTCAGAGGTCTATTTATTCAAAGGCATGGTGCATTGAATCCAACGTCTTTCGAGAAATATATGGTCCCCCATACTCCGATGATTTGTAAATATCTAAAAAGTATTTGGCTATGAGTGGGGCCTGTCCATTCAGATTGTCGTAAAGATTGACTGGAAAGTCTATGCAACTATGTCATGATAATATAAAGAAAGCCCTACTTTTCTCTGTGTCAATATGATTGAAAATCTATGTTATGCAATAAATATCCTTAGTCAAGATTACAAGTAATTGTTCAAAGGCAACATTAGTTGGGAGTAGGACTGAAAGCTACCATTTTTCAAAACAACTTACATGTTTACGGTTCCGTTGTTGCTTGATTCAATTACTTTCATTCATCTAAGAAGACCATGCTTGATTACAAAACTACCCATGTCTTTCCAACATTCAATGAGTTCATCCTTTTCCTTAAGAATATTTCATTTTAGATTTTGAATAAGATTATACAAGTTCCACAACATTATATAAAATATTGTTTTTGAAGATTTGTGAACACTTATTAACCACCTAAAAGATCTTACTTTTGAAATTCATAAAAACTTTTAGCAGTTTTCCATAATGGTTAGTTATTTTTATTTCATATTATTATTGCTAAATATAAATATCTTACTAAATGTGAGTGTACTTCAATTACCAAGGTGATGAACCCAAACTGATGGGATGAGAGAGACTTTAGGGCCATGACGACAAAGCTGATAGTTATATGGTGTGATATGGGACTCAAGACCCAAAGGAGCAATAAAAGACAACTCATAATTGCATGAATTTCTACTCCTAAGAAAGATAAAGTGATCCTCTTCCTCGGCACTTGAATGCCTACATTTTGAGAAAGGGAATGCGGTACAAGTCACCTTATAAAAGGCGCTACACGTCACCTTTTAAGAGGCGCTATGCCTTGCGGTCCTATCTAAAAAAATTTCCCATGGTGCAGGTAGAACCAAACAGGTATTTGTCAGATCTATCTTCCTTGAGCGAGGGGAGTTTAGGAACACTAGAGGAAAGTTAAACATCCAGTAGGTCTACAAGAGTTTTATCGACTAGATGTCAAAAGGCCAGAAGAAAATTCCATAAACGCAACAACCATTATCGCGCTCATGGGGGGTCATGTTCCTATGATGATGAGACAATAAGCGACGACGAGGTGCCCTTTAGGTACAGACATTTAGTGAAACAATGGGTACCCAAGGATCTTCCTAAACCGAACACATATTTTTGTGTGGACGAGAGGATATATCGAATTGCATCATCGTCAATACATGGTTTTGGGTTGTTTTGCATGGATGGAATAAAGGTCCCTTACGACAAATGTACAAAATTGATGGAGTATGTTGTTGATGTATATGTAACTTCAGAATATATTTCATATATATTTATTGTACCCTTATAAGAGATGTGTTATTCCTCTATAAGGAAGAGTCGTCATGTGGATTGACAAGTGTCGCAAGTGTGTGTACTTGCCGATGGGTTATTAGACCACAATGTGTGGGGTCGGCCCTAAAATATATATTATATTGTGGATGTATCTAGATAGACAAGTCGGCCCCATAAGGTCACTGGGCGAACAGGTTAAGTATAAATAGAGATCAGGATTTGGATCATTCGGAAAGACACACTTCTCTCACTCAGAAAGTGGCGCACTAGTGAGGAGGAGGATCATCTGCTCTAGGAGACTATCTCAAGTGTATTTTGGTTGAGCCATTGCTCTCTCTATCTCTGAGGAAGTTGTGGGGTTTTTCACCTTAGGGTTTTCCCCACGGAAACTCTGTGTCTCTTGTCTCTCATGCTTTTGATTCTTGTGATGCTTGTCATGCTTATTGTGATTGTTATGCATTGATATATTGTATATGTTATTCTCTCAGTAAAGATCCAAGAGTATTGTGAATTAATGCTCAAATTTTAACATGGTATCAGAGCTAACCTGAGAAGAAGACATTTTGCAGTGACGGAAACTTGAGTTTCTTATTTATTGGGTTTCTCTCCACATTTTTTGGAAAAGAAGTATAGTAGATTGATTCTACTCATCAAGGAGAACCTATCTGTCCAATCAGAATTCAATTCTGAGCATTTTGGCCCTAAAAATTAGGGTTTCCACAAAAATAGGAATTTCTGAAATCTGAAGCCATAGCTGGAAGCTCCTTGCAAAAATCAAAGTTTAGAGCTTTGGATCGAGATTTTTGGCTGGGTAGATCTCCGGGAAACTCAAACCCTAATTCAGGGCTCTCCCAGTGAACCCGAGAGGACAAAAAGGCAAATCTGAAGGGTAAAGCTTTGCTGATCTCAAATTCTGAATACACCAGGCTGATCAGCTCATCAAGGCACATCTTTCTATCCTTTCAGAAAGTTGAAATTCACATTTTGAATTTTTAGGGTTTTTTTGACAAACCCTAATCCGGGACCAGATCAGGTTTTCAGCATTTCAAGTGGTAAGACCTAAATATTTTCTATTTCATTTGAAGTACTCTTTAAGATGTCTCACCACACCAAGCTTGAGGATAAGCTTGAAGGGGCTGATAACTTTCGAGCTTGGAAGTATAGGATTGGGTTAATCCTAGAAGAGAATGAGTTGGACTCATATATAAAAGAAGACATCCCTATCCCAGAGGATGAAGAGGCTAAGGTATTGCATAAGAAGAACTTGGTCAAGGCAAAGAGAATCATTGCTGATTCTATCAAAGACCATCTCATACCCCATGTGTCTTCTCTAAAGACACCCAAGGCTATGTTTGACTCTTTGACCAAGCTATTTTAAGGAAAGAACATAAATCGGAAGATGACCCTGCGGAATCAATTGAAAGGGGTCAAGATGTCGAATGGAGAAACCATTCAATCCTATTTCTCCAAGGTCTCTCAGATCAAGGAACAACTTGAAGCTGTAGATGAAATGGTGGAGAATGGTGAAATTGTTATGACTACTTTGAATGGCCTACCTAGGTCATGGGACTCTTTTATCCAGGGGTTCTGTGCTAGAAAGAAGTTAATCTCCTTCAGCAGATTATGGGAGGAATGTTCTCAAGAAGAAGCAAGGCTTGTGGCAAGAGAAGAGAAGATGGGAAATGAAGATCAAGCTCTCACAGCTCACACTAAGAAGGGCAAGTTCAAGAGGGAGCCATCCCATCACAAGAAGAAATCTTCTCATCATTTTCACAAAGACAAGAAAGATCTAAGGTGTTTCACTTGTAATGAGAAGGGTCACTTTGCTTCAGAATGTCCCAAGAACAAAAGGGACAAACACAACAACAACAACTCCAGCAAGAAGAAGAAGGGTAACAAAAGAAGGTACCATGTTCATGCTGCCGAAGATGATAAACCTCCAAAGAAGAAGGCTAGGGCAGAAAGTGATGATAGTAATGATGACTCATCAAGTGAAGAAGAGTATGTTCTAATCTCTGCTCTCACAGGTACTATCTCCCATGGTTGTAATGATTGATTAATTAACAGTGGGGCTTCCAAACACATGACTAGGTTTAAAGAATCCTTTGTAAATCTGTCTGAACATGAATCACCCCATAAAGTGAAACTTGGGGATGATTATCAATATCCCATCAAAGGAAGTGGTGAAGCCTCCTACAACCTAGATTCTGGAAAATCTTTGAAGATGAAAGAAGTCCTTTATGTACCTGGGCTCAAGAAGAACTTTCTCTCCATCTCTACATTCGATACAAAAGGTATGAGGGTTGCATTTGTGGATGGCCAAGTCCTAATGTGGCCAAAGGGAAAGACCATAGATGATGCAGTTGTGATTGGAGAGCAAGAGGGAGGTTTGTATAAATTAAAAGGACAACCTGAACATGCCATGGTGCATGAATCGATGGAGCCAAGTGAACTTTGGCATAGAAGACTTGCTGATATGCACTATAGGGAACTTCCAATTGCAAGCAAGGTTGTAGAGGGTCTTCCTGAAATCAAGACCAAACATGAAGGTGTTTGCAAAGGATGTGCAAAAGGTAAGAATATTAAGAAGGCTTTTCCAAGCAGTGAAAGCAAGGCAAAAGATATCCTGAAAATCATCCACTCAGATGTATGTGGTCCTATGTCATCCAGTTCTCTAAGTGGATATGTTTACTATGTCTCATTTATTGATGACTTCTCCAGGAAGACTTGAGTATACTTCTTGAAAAAAAAATATGAGGTGTTTGATAAGTTCAAGGAATTCAAAACCTTGATGGAGAATCAAACTGACAAAAAGATCAAAACATTCAGATCCGACAATGGTGGAGAATTCACCTCAGGTGACTTCAAGAAGCTTTGCAGTGATTCAGGGATTAAGAGGGAGTTGACTGCTCCTTATAATCCTCAACAGAATGGAGTTGCATAAAGGAAGAACAGAACAATCATGGAAGCAGCAAGGGCAATGCTGCATGACCAGGATCTACCTATGCATCTATGGGCAGAAGCAGCTAGAACAGCTGTATATGTGCAAAACAGAACACCCCACAAGATATTGGACAACAAGACACCAGAAGAGGTCTTTTCTGGTAAGAAACCTGAAGTCAGCCATCTCAGAATATTTGGTTGTCTAGTATACACTCATGTCCCAAAGGAAAAGAGGACCAAACTAGATCCTTCAGGAAAAAAGGGTATCTTTGTGGGTTACAGTGAAAGCTCGAAGGCTTACAGAATATACTTTCCAGGGTTCAAAAAGATTGATGTCAGCAGGGATGTAACATTTGATGAAAACTCAGCATTCATCAAATTAAGGAAGGCACCTATCGAATTTTATGAAGAACCTAAGGAAACTAGATTTCAAGACACTACCATGACTGAAGCAATTCCAGAAGTTGGTTGTGAGTTTGAAGATCCGCAAGAACCTGTAGATCCAACCCGTGAGGATAACTCTCACAAGAGGAAACCTGCATGGGCTAGAGAGCTAATTCAAGATGCAGAAAGATTTGGCATTCTAGAAGAAGAACACAGAGAAAAGAAGAGAACCAGATCACATACCAACTATGTTGCTTTACTCTGTGACATTATGAACAAAGAACCTTCCAGTTATGAAGAAGCAGCGGAAAAAAAAGAATGGAAGGATGCCATGGTTGAGGAATACCAATCAATAATGAAGAATGATGTTTGGGATGTTGTCCCAAAACCTAAACAGAAGTCTGTTGTGACTTCCAAATGGATCTACAAAATCAAGCATGTTGTAGATGGCAGTGTAGAGAAATACAAAGCAAGATTCGTAGCTCGTGGCTTCTCTCAGAAAGAGGGAATAGATTATGAAGAAACTTTTGCACCTGTAGCCAGGTATACTTTCATCATAACAGTACTTGCCCTGGCTGCAGCAATGAAATGGAAAATACACCAGATGGATGTCAAGACTGCTTTCTTGAATGGTGTAGTTGAAGAGGAAGTATACGTGGAGCAGCCACTCGGTTTTGAAGTACACGACAGGGATTCATATGTGTGCAGATTGAAGAAAGCCTTGTATGGCTTGAAGCAAACTCCCAGAACTTGGTATGGTAGGATGGACAGTTTCCTATCTAGCTTGGGCTTTACCAAGAGTAAAGCGGATTCCAACCTCTACTACAAGGTTGAGGAAGGGAATCCTATGATTCTACTCCTGTATGTGGATGATTTATTTGTAACATGAGATGACAGATTGATTGCAGATACTAAGAGGAAGCTTGCTGCTAAGTTCGATAGGAAATATTTGGGAATGATGCATTATTTCCTAGGTATGGAGGTGTGGCAGAATTCAGGTGGGATCTTCCTTGGTAAAGGGAAGTACACAGTAGATATCCTGAAGAGATTGGGATGATGGATTGCAAGGCCATGGCCACACCCATGGCATCGAATCTAAAGCTTCTATGTGATGCTTCATCTGAGCCGATTGATGTCTCTATGTATCGTCAGATGATTGGGTCCTTGATGTACCTGACGAACACAAGACCAGATATTTGCTTTGTGGTGAACACATTGAGCCAGTTCCTGATGGATCCGAGGAGTGTTCACCTGGTTGCTATAAAGCATGTCCTGAGGTACCTGAAGGGTACAGTGGATTATGGGCTCAAGTATGAAGCGAATCAAAAGTTTAACCTGCAGGGTTATGTTGATTCAGATTGGGCTGGCAGTGCTGCAGATAGGAAGAGCACATCTGGGTGCTGCTTTAGTATGGGATCAGGTGTGATCTCTTGGTTCAGCAGGAAGTAGTCCTGTGTAGCACTGAGTACAGCTGAGGCAGAGTATGTTGCAGCCTGTTCAGCTAGTTGTGAGGTAGTATGGCTACGAAAGCTATTGTCTGAGTTATTTGATATCCCATTGGATTCTACTGGTATATTCTGCGATAACCAGAGTTGTGTGAAGCTGTCTGAGAACCTAGTGTTTCATGACAGGTCGAAACACATAGAGATCAAATATCACTATATCAGGGATATGGTGCAGAGAGGAGCCGTGAAGCTCCTGTATGTTGCGACGGATGAGCAGATTGCAGATGTGCTGAAGAAGCCACTAGCTAGGGTGAAGTTCGAGTACTTCAGGGAGAGGCTTAGTGTTCTTCAGATCGACGACACTTCGAGGAAGAAATGATGGACACATTTGCTGAAGCCATCCCAAGCATGTTGGAAGGAGGATCCTTCACATGGCTGTGGATGTAAGCGCTGGATGATGAGTATCAGGACGATGCTCCAGTTACTGCTCTGTATATGCATCATGTTGGATGCTAGATATGATCAGTTGGATCATTTATATTTGTATGTATGTACGCATCGTGTTGATGCTGGATATGATCAGTTGGATCATTTATATTTGTATGTATGTACGCATCGTGTTAATGCTGGATATGATCAGTTGGATCATTTATATTTGTATGTATGTACGCATCGTGTTGATGCTGGATATGATCAGTTGGATCATTTATATGTATGTACGCATCATGTTGGATGCTGAATATGATCGGTTGGATCATTTGTATGTATTTGTATATGCATCATGTTGGATGCTTGGACCATGTATCTGTATCAAGTGGATACATTGTATGATTAGGTAGATCATGTATGTTGATATGTTTCATGCATTTGTATTTGTATCAGGTGGATACATTGTATGATCAGGTGGATCATGTATGATGATATGTATCAGGTAGATACTTGGTGTGCATTAGGTGGATGCATTGTATGATCAGGTTGATCATGATGATGAGCTTCAGGATGTTGCTCCAGATGATATGTACCAGGATGGTACAAGTGATGATGATCAGTATGATCATGGGCATCAGGATGATGCCTCGTGCGATGATGATCTGTTGGATCATGAGTATCAGGTTGATACTTGGAGGTCAGAGATGATATGTTTCAGGTTGTGCAAATAGCATGTAATTAGTCCCGGGAGATCTTGCCAGTCGTGTTGCGGCACATAAATGTTCATGGGGTACTCTTTTCGGTATTGCTATGTAGTATGTAATCAGTCCTCAGATATCCTATAGGTTGAGCTGTGTGCTCGTAATCAGTCCTGGGATGAGGTATTACTACGGAGACATGTAATCAGTCCTGGAGATCTGAGAGGTTGAGCTGTGTGCTCGTAATTAGTCCTGGGATGCTCTTTAGAGATCTTGCCGATCGTGCTGTGGCACATATGTTCCTGGGATGCTCTTTAAAGGTTTTGTCTATCCACATGTAATCAGTCTTGGAGATCCGAGAGGTTGAGCTGTATGCTCGTAATAAGTCCTGGGATGCTCTTTAGAGATCTTGTTGGTCGTGCTGCGGCACATAAATGTTCTTGGGATGCTCTTTAAAGGTATTGTGGAGGAGATGCATGTAATCAGTCCTGGGAGATCTTGCCGGTCGTGCTTAGGCACAAAAATGTTCCTGGGATACTCTTTCCAGTATTGCATCCGCACATAAAATTAGTCCTGAGAGGCCACCTCTATCGGATCGTTCGCACAAATGATAAAGACCTGCAGGTGGTGGGCCTACATCCAGTATGAAAAAGGACTGGCTCTGTAGAACTTCCTATGAAGAGTAGAGTCAGAGATTGGTTGAGATAGCAGCAGCAGTGACGATGATGATGACGATGCATCGATGATGATGATCCCGAGAAGAAGACTTGTCTAGCAGAACTATGTCGAGAAATACCTTCCTAGTTAAGAGGGAGTGTTGATGTATATGTAACTTCGGAATGTATTTCATCTATGTATTTCATATATATTTATTGTTCCCTTATAAGAGATGTGTTATTCCTTTATAAGGAAGAGTCGTCATGTGGATTGACAAGTGTCGCAAGTGTGTGTACTTGCCGATGGGTTATTAGACCACCATGTGTGGGGTTGTCCCTAAAATATATATTATATTGTGGATGTATCTAGATAGACAAGTCGGCCCCATAAGGTCACTGGGAAAACAAGTTAAGTATAAATAGAGATCGGGAGATCTCTATTTGGATCATTCGGAAAGACACACTTCTCTCACTCAAAAAGTGGCGCACTAGTGAGGAGGAGGATCATCTGCTCTAGGAGACTATCTCAAGTGTATTTTGGTTGTACTTTGGTTGAGCCATTGCTCTCTCTATCTTTGAGGAAGTTGTGGGGTTCCTTAGGGTTTTCCCCACGGAAACTCTGTGTCTCTTGTCTCTCATGATTTTGATTCTTGTGATGCTTGTCATGCTTATTGTGATTGTTATGCATTGATATACTGTATATGTTATTCTCTCAGTAAAGATCCAAGAGTATTGTGAATTAATGCTCAAATTTTAACATATGTTGGACCCTGTTACAACTACAACGATTGGATGCGCCTGGTCCGATATACAAAAAGTATGCGTAGATGTGGATTGTCAGCAAACTATTTATAGTTGAAAGACAAAGATCAAAATAAAGGAGCAACGTTGTACATGGACGAAAGGCCAAAGGCCACAGGTAATATTGTGGGTTTTATAAACAGTACACAACCAGGGTCTACAAATAAGCAACCAAACTGCGAATTTGAGGGGCGTGAAGGAAACCGTGTTTTTGTATGTGCCATTAAATCAATATCTGATGGGGAAGAGTTGCTTATTAATTACAATTTGAATCGAGTAGATACAAACACGGTTACTATGGGAGTGGTACATATAACAATTTACTCAACCTTTTATTAATGAATTTAACATCTTAAGGATTTTTCGTTAGTTTATTTCGTTTAAATTTTCCATATTTACTTCGTAAGCTAGTGATCGGGAAAAATCCAAGCCAGCAGATGGTCGGAGGAGTACATCTTCCTCGAGGGAACAGGTATACATCTTTGTAATAGTAAAAATATAATAAGAAAAACGAGTTTTTTTTGCTTTGTTTTTTCATTATTAGTATATTGGTTTGGTTTAGATAATGTTATCTATTTTTCATTATTAGTGTATTGGTTTGGTTTAGATTAGTATATTGCTATGTAACATAATGTTTATTTTGTTATGTATTTTTCGTCTGTATACTGGTTTCGTTATGATAATGTTTTCTACTTCTTTTTTGCAGGGGCCCGATGATCGGGGCAAGTCCACAACTGTGGATCAGACGACACCATTGTCTAGGCATCAAGTAAAACTAGTTGTAATTTTAGGAATCTATCATGATATATATGTTTTGTTAAGATAATTTTAGGAATCTATCATGATAGAACTCAGTAGTGTTTTATATATTTTTGTTGCAGCCCAGTGAATCGTTGTATGAAACATGATCGCAAGAATATTCAATAGATCGCAATGTGGATGAGATGCTAGCTAATGATACCAACAAAATTGGTGAAGCCACGTCCCCGTTTAAGATGATAGAAAAAATGTTGAATAGATATAGTGCAGAAATCATTTCTCTGCTAATTAGGGTTCCACAGATAAGCGAGATTATAGCAAGGATTCAATTGTTGGCAAAGAGATTTGTAACCTTGCGAGTAAGTTGAGGAATCTTGAATCATAAAATAATTCATTTATAACTTTATAATTTTCTCTTTTATATGATAGTACTGAACGTATAAAATGTGGTTTGTATTTACAGAATTATCAGGGAGCACACAATAGTGGTCAAGGCGGTGTTGGCCCCAGTGAGGCTCATGGAGAGACGCCACATCATGGGAAAACGAATCCACGTGAATCGACTCCTTCGCCATTGTTGTCGACTGAACAATCGGCAACACATTCCCAAACACCATGGACCCCAGCGGTGAGTGCACAGGCCGCTAGTGACTGACGCACGCTAGATCGTCCAGAAGAAGGGTTTGACACTGAGACTCTTAGTAATTTTGATATCGCCCTAGCTACATTTCCAGGATCTTCCCATGTCACTAGCAAGGGAACAATGGAGGCAACATTTTTGGTGGACAAAAATCTCGTCCAAATAAAGATCGAGAAGATCCCAGGTAATTAATATACGTTGATCAAGTTAGTGTTTATAATTTCATTGTAATATACCGATAAAACGTTTTTTTTCAAATAATTATGATCATGGCATGATCGTTTTGCAAGAAGTGATATTTTCTATAAATAAATGAATGACTCGTCCTTGGAGATATTCGGGACCACCATCCGAACAAGGTGGAATAAACAACCAAAATGTTTAAAAGATGACCTCACTAATCGATTGGTTGGCCTGTTCAGCGACAAGACCTTCAATCAAGCTGGGGTCCTGAAAAAGGTTGGACAACATTTGAAGGTTTTCTGAGACCAATATAGGACCCACCTAGAAAAAAACCCTAGCTATGAGCGCCCTCCAATGATTCCAGCAAGGGAGTGGAAAGCTCTAGTGGACGATGGAAAGGAGAGGGCTCATAGAAAAGAAGGAAAGATATCAACAGGCACAGGGAGGTATGCAATAGTTTCCGTAATGTAATTCTAAACCTTATTATTATTGATTTCTATATTAGATTTGGAACATCTAACTTATTTCAACACTTGCATAAGCTGTTAGACACTTCAAAGGCCACAAAGGCAAGACTGGAAAAAATAGGTCAACACAAGCTTGGGCCTGGTGGTTATTCGAATTTGGCAGCACGATTTGTAAGTTTAAAAAAACCAATAATGCATACAAATAATAAATTGCAAATTATTTTTCGTTTTACTGCATCGAAAAATGTTAATTAATGACGTTATGCAAATATGTAGGCCGACCGATTCAATGAAGTGCTCATTGTGGAAGACATGAAGCTTGGCTTCCAGCACAGCTTTGGAGCTGTTGTGAACATCGAAAAAGCTTATCTGGGCAAACACAGTCTTCTGGTACCAATCCATCTGGTGCACAGGTATATAAAATCTATATAGTTTAATGAACATTTATTGCTTGTGCAACCTATTCGTTATAAATACTTGACATAAAATATTGACTCTGTTTTGAGCAGGAAAGCAATGATCCCCCTAATGTTGAGGAGGGACAACAACAAATAGAATATCATGCTTCGAATATTGGTAAAGAATTTATTCATATGCTACAATTTTATGTATAGCATTGCAAATTGTGAACATTAATTATAGTTCACCATATTTCAACTGCAGAGCATGTAGAGGATGAAACTGTACAGGTTGAGCCTGGACAAGAACATGAACAACATGATGTGGCCACAGCAGGTTAAAAAACACCTTTGTAATGTTTTTTTAAATGAAATACTTGTCATTACAATAGCAAAATATAACGATGTAACATTTTCACATTGTTGCAGCAAATCCGAACCCCTTGCTGCAAAATCCACGTCTGGATTAGCACTCTAGGATGCACACATCATGACAAGCTCCTGATGAAGAACCAAGAACTGGAGGAGAAAGTCCAGATAAAGATGGTCCTATTATAGGATTATTGGAAAAACATAAGAGAAGAAAAACTAAAAATAAGTGACTGGAAAAACGTCGTCTAATCATTTTTTATAATAATATATCGTCCATGATTTTTGGCCTAATGAATGAATGAATGGTTTAATGTTTCGGTGTAGAAAACGGTTACCTTTATTGAATGTCATCTTTTATTGAATGAATGTGTTGAATGACTGACTGAATGGTTTATTGAATGTTATCTTTTATTGAATGAATGTGTTGACTAAATGAAATGATGGTTTAATGAATGTTAGCCTTTATTGAATGAATGGTAGATGAAAGTTCAAGATGAAGTATGCATGAATTTGCACGTAATTTTTTTTCAGGTACATGCATTGGGTATGGGGAATTGAGAGTGATGTGAGGGGGGGAGGGGCCATAAGAGCTTCCAGTACCTTCATGTGGTTGGCCCTGTTCAGTAGAGAATATTAAATTATTCTCGAAATAGAGAGGCGCTCAATGAATGGATACGATGCTGTATTTCTACAACCCACTCCCGTGTCATCTAAATTTTTACAATTTCTTGGAGCTTGTTGTGATGTTTGGTTGCTCCTCATAACCAATTTCAAGTTTCCACAACTTCAAAGGTTGATTAAATGATGCATTGGAATCAATATCCTTAACCTTCTCTTTAATTTCCTTGGAATCAATATCCTTAACCTCACATTAAACCCTTCCAAAATGGTATATTTACCATTGAAGCCTGGCTTCTGAAGCATGATATTTGAAACTAATCTAGCATACACCAACAACAATTGGAAACATGCTGCTTGTTGTCAATGTTCATCATTTTTAGGACTTAAACTTGCCCATAATGGCTCCTCTTACGCTAGGGAATTAAAGAAAACAACAAATTAAAAAAAAACATATAATTTGCATCGAAAAAATAACAGGGTACAAATTGAATTGAGGAGATTCGAACCTGCGACCTATGTCTAGTCCCAAGGCTACCACTTTGAAGCTTGAAGTGTAGCTGACAGTGGGAGACCACCTTCAAGCAGCTTGATTCATTCTGCATGCATTTCATAGTGGGAGACGGCGGGCTACCACCTTCAAGCTTGATTCATTATGCATGCATTTCACTATGCAACCATCTCAAATTCTCACTGCGTTTTCCCTCAATTAGTTTCTCAATTTAGCATGATCCACGCCCGCCGTCTGAGGAGTATTGCCAACGGTCTTGAGTTTCAGCCTGGAAATGGTGACGATTCATGGTATTATGTTTCCCTTCGGATGCAATATGACAAACTCAAAGTTCACTACGAAGGTTTGTCTAACAAATGTGATGACTTGGGTTCCATAACCCCAGTGCCGTTCAGGGACACTTTGAGGAATTGCTCTGGGGTAACGGAACCCAAAGCGTCACATTTGTCAGACAAACCTTCGTAGTGAACTATCAGTTTTCCATATTGCAGATGAAGGGAAACATAATACCATGAATCATCACCGTTGCCAGGCTGAAACTCAAGATCGCTGGCAACACTCCTTGGATGGCAGGCGTGGGTCATATTGAATTGAGAAACTAATTGAGGGAAAATGCAGTGACAATTTGAGACGGTTGCATAGTGAAATGCATGCAGAATGAATGAAGAGTATTGGGTGTCGAGAGAAATGGTTGTGGGACGTCGTATGAGAGGAAATGGTGATGGGAATTGATTGATAAGGTCAGGCTTGAAGGTGGTAGCATTGGGACTAGACATAGGTCGCAGGTTCAAATCTCCTCAGTTCAGTTCGTACCCTATTAATTTTTTGATGCAAATTATAGGTTTTCTTTATTTTCCTTTGTCAACTTTACGTATCCCTTTATATGTTTTCTTTATTTTCCTTTGTTAACTTTATGTATCCCCTTGTGATAATGGGGATTGTTAATATCAAGTCACTCGAGAATGAACATAAAGAGGACTTCCACGGTAATCTGTTCCATCCAAACCTATCAAGTGTACTTTTAGGTCAGTAATATTCTTGTAACAAAGCGATGAAAGATCTTAGAATCAAATGTAACAAAGCCCTGAAAGAAGTTCGCGTAGCATAGTGGTTTGTGTTTTCAGGAATCCTTCAATTTACAGGGTGAAAATGGCCAAAGAGCTGCCATAGTTCGGAGACGACAATATTGTTGACCTAAAAGTGCACTTGATAGGTTTGGATGGAATATATTACCATGGAAATACTCTTTATGTTCATTCTATATTTTTGAGAAAACCAGAGATATATGAAACGATGCTTTATGACAGTTCGTCTTCACAGACGCCTCTTGAAATCAAGGTAAGACTTGGATACGGCGGGAGAAGTTCATATGATAGGGGGAGTAGTTGAAGCAAATGAAGTAAAAGTTCATTTGCTTCAACTACTCCGCCTATTGATTGAGCTTGATATTGTGTCTTGTAAATTATCCTTGTACCTTGCCATCTTCATCAAAATTTTGCTGCTGGTTTTTTCATGCTAAAATGCTCCCCCTTATGCTACTTCAAACTTGAACAAGGTTTTGTCTAGTAAATTCATAAAAGGTAAGCATGCATCATCATTCCGTACTCCCCTATCAATCATATCATTTGTCAATCATACTTCTTGTCAAATCAAGCTGAAAGGATATTCTCTTCAACAATATCCAGTACATTGCTTCACTGAAGCTTCCTTTTGCCAAGAGTAACAAGCCTGAGCTTGTCCACTTTATCCTTATCGAAAACAGATTTGACCTTCTCCAGTTCTGTCATAGCATGTTGATCACTTAGAGATGTGTAATATTCAATTTGACCATGTATTCCTTGCATCGATAACTTCTAGCAATCCCGAGTTTGTCCACTATCTCCTTCAACATTCTTCATTCTTTGAACAATTTTAAGGCTTCCATGTATATGCTTACTGATCCACACTTTTCACATTAGAGTTGAGAGGAATGCTACTATTTTTTCCATAAGGCATAGCTTACTACCATGGATGCTACCAATCACTCAATACCAATTGATGAATATAATTTGTGCCATATTTCTTGAACTCATACTTGTCAATTATATCTAGTAAATTCATAAAAGAAAATCCTCCAATCATCAAGTTGATTTTATTTCATTTGATTCAACTACTCCCCCTATCATATGAACTTCCTCAAGGGCATCACCTTCACATAGGATGAAGTGACTGAATTAGAGGTAACTGCATCCAGACTCGTATAGATGTCAAATGACGAGGATGAAGAGTCAACTTTGAATCACCCACAAGGTCCACCTCCTTCCCAGACTTTTATGAGACCTTTGTGCAAACAACAATCTCTAATTAATTGTCCAGACAATCTCTAATTAATAAGACCCACCCTAAAAATTTGATCACAACATAATACTGTTTTTTTTTAAATTCCATAATGATGTCGGTTATCCGACTTCCATTGCTAAGCCATCCGACGTTATTGCCATACCACCGACAGCTAAGAACGTCGAATGGATTCCATTTTTACATTCTGATGTTGTCAGTTATCTGACTTCAACGGGCTAAGGTATCCAATGTTCCTGCCATACCACCGATGGATAAGAACGTTGGATGGATTTCATTTTTACGTTCTGCTATCGTCAGATATCCGACTTGAACGGCTATGATATCCGACGTTCCTGCCATACCACCGACTGCTAAGAACGTCGGATGGCTTCCATTTTTACATTTTGTTGTCGTCAGATATCCGACTTCAACGGCTATGGTATTCGACGTTCCGGCCATACCACCAATGGCTAAGAACGTCGGATGGAAGGCATTTTTGCATTGAATGGTCATTAGGGATCCAACATCCACGACTAAGCCATTCGACGTTCCTACCATACCACTGACGGCTAAGAACGTCGAATGGCAGGCATTTTTGCATTGAATGGTCATCGGGGATCTGACATCCACAACTAAGCCATCCAACGTTCCTGCCATACCACTGACATATAAGTATGTCATATGGCTTCCATTTTTACATTTTGTTGTCGTCGGATATCTGACTTCCACGGCTATGGTATCCGACATTCCTGCCATACCACTGACGGCTAAGAACGTCGGATGGCAGACATTTTTGCATTGAACGGTCGTCGGTGATTCGACGTACACATCTAAGATATCCGACTTTAAATTAAGTGTTGAACGGGCGGTTAACCGACGACTTGGTTATCGGTTGTGGGTGTCGGATATCTGACGGGAAGTCCTACCATCGAATTTCAACCAAAATTAGACCGACGTTTAAAAAAGATGGAGATTGTTGAATGGTCGACAGCAATATGTAGAAATCCGACGTATATGCCATCGGATTTTGGGTCCAAAAAACTTAGTGTCTCAAGCAATGGAGGAATTACATCCTTGGAAAGGAAAGAACCATCCTCACTGACCACAAGCCTCTACAGTTCGCTCCGACCCAATCAAAACTACAAACAACTCGATAGCTCAAGTGGATTAATTACCTACAACAATTCCAGTTGGTGATTAAGTATCGGAAAGGTAAAGCTAACGCCGCCATCGATTGTCTAAGTCGACCACCCATTACTCTCCTTTTCACAGTGATGAGTATGCAGGGATATGACACGACCGCTTGGCCTTAATTGTATCAGGATGAAAATGACTTATCAACAGTCTATCAACAAATACAGACCGACAAGTCGTCGACCTCCAACTATTTCCTGAAAGACACCTTGTTATACAAGCTTGGACAACTTTATGTACAGACCGATGAGCATCGACAACAACTCATTTGGGACGTGCACTACAGGTAGACCGCAAGACATTTTTGAGTAGCAAAGACACTTGCTATTCTCTAGAAGTATTTCTTTTGGTCTACACTTAAAACTGACGTCAACAAGTACATTCGATCATGCGGGTTTGTGCCATTGCTGCCATTGCTAAACCGCCTAATCGACGACAAGGATTGTACACACCTTTGTGAATTCCTAGTCGACCATGGGAATCTATTTCTATGGACTACTTGACGGGATATCCTACTATCAAACATCAGCATGACACAATATTAGTAGTATTCTGCAGCAGACCATGACAACACAACAGACCACTCATCTCTTCTTTACACATGTTTGGAAACACTTTGGTTTACCAACAACCATTACTTCAGACCAAGATGCCAGATTCGTCAGCATCGTTTGGAAGACTCTCTGGCAACAGCTGGACACACGACTCTCATTATCAACAACTTTCCATCCTAATACCGACGGACAAACGAAAGTTGTGAATTGATTGGTAGTACAACTACTTCGCATGTACAACCACAAGCATCAACGAACATGGGATGAAAGTCTTCCATACATACAACACATCTATAATCGTGCTCAGCACAGCTCTACGAGCAAGAGTCCATTTGAGATAAATTACTGATTTCAAACCTTAGCGCCTATCGACTTGATTAACTCCTTGACACAGTCGAACCTCGACACCAACTATAGCCAACGGGAAGCTAATAGAGCCTCAAAGTTTCGAGATCATATTTGCGACATCCAGAAGCAAGCACAGGAAATGTTGCAATGAGAAAACGATAAATCTAAGGCCCGACACAACAAGCATCGTATTCCTCATTCCTTTCAAATTGGGGATAAGGTTTGGTTACATATTAAGAAGGAGTGCTTCACCGGTCCATACAAGAAGCTCAAACCTATACAATATGGTCCGTACAGTATTCTTCGACAGATTGGAGAAAACGCTTTCCATCTTGACATTCTCACATGCCTCGGTCTGCATCCAGTATTGAATGTGGATCTACTTCCACCATACCATGCACCACTGTTGGAACATAACAACTTACCAACAGCAGAACCTGAAGACATCCATCCATATTTTCAGGAGCCTCTTCCTTGCAACACCATGGTAGGATGACGAGTACGCCATACAAGGACGAACACATTTCCCTTGTTTCAAGTTGTTAAAGTCGGACAACTCCCATCCCAAGGAAAGTGGTACTCTGCTACTGAACTGACCGACAAGTTTCCTCACCTCTCTGAGCAAACAATGGGGACCATTGTTTCTTAAGGAAGGAGGTATGATCCAATCAGCAGTTGGCATTGTTGTCGAATTCTAACTTCGACATCGACACAAATTCGACAAGTTTCGAATCCGACATGACTTCAAAAACCCCAGCAACTTCGACAAGTTCAACAACCTTAACAGTTTCGCAACTTCGGCATGCAGCGTCAACCTGCAACTTGCGACTGTCGAACCACAACAGATTGTCTCTCTATATTCCAGTCGACTATAATGGTTGAACTTCCGAACCGTTCTAACTTATTTTGTAATTGAATGTATCAGGCAGGCACCCAAGCATCTCAACATTCTATATAAGCATGTATAATATTGTAACATACATCAATGAATCGATCGGGCATTCAGCCGTCGAGTAATAGAACAATTCGCATTCCTGCATATTGTCTGTATGTATTTGTGTTTATCTACGTAGTGTATTCCTGCTTTGCTTATTCTATTTCTTATTTCTTCCACCATAACAGAGCCGATTCCTTCAGTCTAACTGTTGTCCCCCTCATGCACCTAGGCTCGTGCGGATCAGATGAGTTCTTCTTGAAGATGATCTAGACCTCACATTATCTCTTCTATGTCTCTTATCAGCTGATCTTTGGATGGCCTTCAATGATTTTAGATCATTCATGATCTACTCTTGAATGTGAATTATCCTTTCATTATCCTCCCTACACTTCCTCACTGAATCCTCCAAACTTAATGGTCCACTGCTCCCCTTATGTCTATTTGATCTTCTTCACTCAAACTCCTCTTTAGGACTATACGATCTATGTCCTTCCTCAAAATCCATCTCCAATTTCTGACCTCCTACCGTTGAACTTGTATTTTTTGAATCTCCAGTCTTCATAGGTTTGAGTAAAATATCAATTTAGTAAACACATTGCTTGCTCAATCATTCACTAGGAACTGCAATGTGTTCATTATCAACCATTTGTTATCAACCTACACATTGGCATAAGTTCCTTATTATTCAAACTACTTCTTCTTCTTAGTTATAAAGTAACAAACCAACTTTTCTAAATTACAATCTGCATAACTAGATAAGGGGAGATAGAAATCCTTCCAGGATTTCTCCTTACTGGATGGACATCAATTCCATAGCCGTCCCAGGCTAACAATTTAATTAACTAACTCACATGTGAAACTATATTAAGGTGCGTGCATCGAAATTATCTAATGCAAATGTATGTTTACAGAGTGACTTGTAACTTCGCAAAAGGCCCAACATTTGCAGTGTTGAAACCTTCAACTCTGATACCACTTTGTAGTGTCCATGAACCCAAACAAAGGCCAAAGGCACTAGAGGTCTAGGAAAAGGGCTAAAGTAAATGTTACACGATGGAATAAAGTGGCCTAAGGTTAGGCCAACAAGCCATTCCACCCTAACTTAGCCTTATGAAGTGCATGGAAATTAAACATGACATTTCCCAAATGTGCATACATATTAAATATATCAACATTGTATTCCGTAATATAAATGCATGGTATTTAGAATCTTCAGTATGATCATGATATGTAATTAACTCAAGTAATTGATAGTAAGTATCAGATTCTAAAGCTAGAATGGACATGAGTAGTACGTATTGCAATTAACATTTGTTTGCACAATAATTGTCTTCCATATGAGGTTTACGTATCAGTTATGTGATGTGTGTGTTGATAGCAGTGGTTAAGTAGTAAGTAAGAATGGCATAAAATTTAAACAAATTGGCAACTGTACAAGGAAAATGACATTTTTTAAAGAAGACTTATGCACTCGTTGCCCACAAACCAAAATTAAAATAGGAAATTAAAGTGCTTTTCTGTGCTCGGGTAGTTAATTATGCATGGATGTAAGGTAAGGTTGGGTAAATCCCGATAGGCAGGGTTGTAAAATGCCAGCAAAGGGCAATGGAGGGCTATAATGATTCTATCTAGCTTCTTGATGGGTTTCAATAATGAAAATTTGGAAACAACGTTGGATATTCAGCTATCTCTCCATTGATTGACCTGGGCTATGCCATCCTTTACTCAAGCCTTTGACTTGGAGTGCCGCCAAGGAAGGATATAGAGAAATAAACTTTGAAATTCTGCTTATGGTGGCATTAACTATCGTGACCATGCCCCTTACCAAATATGCTCCATATTCCAAAACTATACAAACAAATAACTAAAACCACTAGATTTGTGTGTTGAGGTCTCCTGGGTAGGTTGGCAGAGAGTTTAGTTATGTAAGAATGGAATTTGTGGACAGAAATCGATTTGGTTATGGATCTCTTCATTATTCACTTAATACCATGTTATTTGTAAATATCTATACTCTGTAATTTATGATCGACCTAAACAAACAAATGGAAGGATGTCTCCAATACGAGAGATTAAAGAAGCTCATGGACATGACAAGAAATGGACATGACAGTTTCCTAGATTAAAATATATTATAACCTTTATTTATATCATAAAATTCACCTCAGAACGGTCTCCTAGTAACATTGGTAACATTTCTTACATCCTCCAAACTAGGTTTTCTCTCCACCATAAAACATTAGTCCTGTCACAACTTCTTCAAAGATACCAATGTTTCTACACTTGGAAACTCTTAGAAAAAATGCCATATTTAAGCTAGTGTATCTGATTGTAATGTTTGCAAGCTAGACCACTGTAATAGTTGCTAGGCATTCAATCTAGACCACTAATGGATGTCCCATCCACATGCTTATGAAACCCCAAGCAAATGAAAATTGAAACCTTTGTTTTATAGTTCCACTACCTCTGGCTATGTTGATGTTCTAAATTTGGGCTCACATTATGGCCTGCAAATATAGACCATATTAAAGCATATGATCTCGTGAAATTCATTGCTGAGGTGTTTCTCGTTACGTCATTCTCTGATTGACCGTTTCGTTTGTTGCAAGTAGCTAGGAAACTCTTCTCAAACTTGTTGTTGCTTGCACAACATGATGCAACCTGCATATAACTTAAAAATTGTATTCTCTATAGACTTCCTTCCCCCAATTTCTTTTTTAAACAGACTTATAGAAAGGTCCAACACTGGAATCTAAAGGATTCCTTAAAATTCTCAATCAAGAAAATAAAATTGTCTATTTACTAAATTTACTAAAAAATAAACTAATTGATGTGGATCTCTATCATATCCAATTGCATCAATTTTGACATTAGTTTCAACAACATGCAATGCCTTTAGTCTATTTAGGAATTTCCACCTTACATCATTTTAGAAGTTTTTGCCTTGCATCATGGATCTTTGCTAGGGATAAAGAAAAAATAGGGGAGGAATTTAATGCCATGTAGTAAAGAAGTTCTTTATGTGGATGTTGGAAAAGTAGTCTGTGTGTTTTTAAATGTTTGTGAGTGTGTATTTTGAAAAATGTTTTTAAAGTAGTCTGTGTGTTTTCAAATGTTTGTGAGTGTGTATTTTGAAAATTTTTGTTAGATGAAATAGAATGCCTGTTGGCAGAGATTACTTTTATTTCTCATGAATGTTTTTCAATGCTGCGAATGTACTCACTAGTTTATTGAAATGCTCCCCCCCCCCCCTTTTTGACTAATTCAAAACTTGGGAAAGAAAGTTGCAGTGAAGGAAGATGAAGAATACCTTGTTAATTGCAAATGGTAGTGATTGTTTATACCATAAAAAGCACAAGCGAAAGCATGCATTGAAATACAATAGACATTTTCAATCAAGACAGCCGCCTTATTGTGCTTGATATATTTAACCATGACAGCCTTACTCCCAAGGGACATTACCAATGTAGCCGCCATGGAAGGGGAGACAAATGATGATTCAAAAGCTAGGGAAGGGTGAATTCATGTAATTAGCCGGTACATATGATTGTAACCTTGTAATTGTTTTATTCGCTTCATTAGGTATCATACTATCTACTGCTTTTTCAATCTACCTATTTGATTGTATTAGCTTTGGACATTACAACCAATATCTAGGTCCAGTTAAAGATGTAAGCTGACGAGAGTTTGCTTTACTATTATATTTAGACATTACAGTCGATATCTAGGTCCAGTTAAAGATGTAATCCTACAAGAGTTCGTTTGGAAACAAATGGGATCGCATGGATGCTCATGTGGTACCTATTTTTCCCTTTTCATTTGTTGGTTTGATTTTATTTTTTCCCAGGTGATTAAACCAAATATCTATGATTAAACAAAAGATGCCTTGTGACCTTACTAGGCCTTATGTTTGATTCCCTTTGAATTGGGAAACAAATCAAATGAATTAATTTATGACCATGTCTTCTTATGCTTTTGCAATTTTGGGTTTATCTATCTGGGTGGATTGATAACGAGATTAAAAATTATTGGAACACACAGATCAACAGAAGGCAGAGACATGGATTACCTCTTCACCCACCCGATCTACTTCTACAACAATCCAACAACGTGAATCAACATAATCAACAACCCATTAACGGTGTAGATGTTGCAACAACACAGAATAATCAGTCATCATGAGTTCCTATCGAACCTGGTGCATAAAGCATACATTTAGCTTCTTGGTACGAAACGGGAACAACAACATTCAAGGCAAATTCAGGCAGGACTCGCATCACATCCTTCAATAGCTAATATCACACGAATGATGACTTCAGCTTGTGCTTTTGGCTATGACCGGATTTATGTATATGATCTAGCTTTTTTTGGGAAATAGACAATGTTTCAAACTTATTTCATGACTTTGATGTCTCAAAGATGTAGTTTTTATGTGTTCTTGCAGCCTAGGCGGTGCAAGGTTATTGGTGATGAGGGGGTGCAGATGCATGGTGCAAAGAGATTCAGTAAGTGTGGCAATGCAAAGGCGGTGCAACCACTAGTGCAGGGAGATTCAGTAAGCGTGGCAATCTAAAGGCAATAACTTTTAATATATGCATTAACTAACAACCTCATTTTCCAAGATCTATACCGCCAGCTTAACAATAACGCCTAAAAGTATCAACCAATAGTAGATAAAAAAAATAATATGTGTTTAAATAAGTAATGGAATAATTAACAAACTATACAAAAAAAACATTAGAACATATCAAGAAATATTTAAAGTCAAAATTAATAGAAATTCAACATATCGAAAACAACAGTTACCCAGGACTAATAAAAGGAACGCTCCTTTTATGATAACATCGCCATCATATTGGAAGGAGATATGAAGGGTAACACCCAATGAATTGGAATTTGAAAAAAGAGAGAACGTGGCATTCAACCACAAAACCCTAGAACGTGTGAAACATGGGGAAAATTAAAACGCACCACTCAGCGTATACTTGGCAAAGAGACGCAACACTTGACAGAGCTAGGGCAAGGGAAAACATGCCAGACGTGAGGAGAGGCAATATAAGATGAAAATAATTACAATGGGCAGTTGAGAGAAAAAACGTCTGATCGAGGAAGAATGCGGCAAAAGGAACACATCTGCGGTGAGCATCTCGAGAGAGGAGATAATAGAAAAACAATTCCAACCTTACATGCACAAGGGAAAACTGCCATTGTACAAGCCGTGTCAGTACACATTATAGCACTGGAATCTAACGCCAGGTGTAACCTTGCAGACATAGAAAAGGGTATCCATCCGTTGGCAAGAAGCACGTATACGTCGTTTACAGCATGGGCAGTGAGAGGATGAACGTTTAGGGAAGAAATGCAAACTGCACTCTAATGTAATTATGCAGAGGAAGAAAGAAAAACCAACGTGAAACCCTAACACACCAGCTCCACAAAGCATGCAAGCACCAAAAGGTAAAACTGGAGGTTGTTGAGCTTAGGCAAGAGGGCATATCGTAGAGCATATGCGGGGTGGCAGCCAAGTGAAGACGCAGGAGGATCCAAACAAAACCAGGCCTAATATGAGTGGGCGGCCTGAGTTAAATCAATTGCACTGGAGATAAGAGGCGGGTACTGCTAGGTTTCATTTTTACATTTTACATCTTCATACTCAGTTTTCCATGAGCCTAACAGGCGATGATTGGAGGTAAGACTACTTTTCATGTCATCTATTAGGGTGAAGATAGAGTGTCCTTCTGCTGGAGGTACGTTCTATTTTCCTGCATACATTGTACTTTCCTGTTTATATTTTTATGATTGACATCTTCATGTATACAGTTTACCGTCTACACAATCTGAGCACTGAGTACTGTTGTCTCAGTTTCACTCGGGTGAACCTGGAATGTTGAGAACTACATAGGGTCTCATAAACCTATGAAGTCTTAGCGGTTGAATCAACTGCGGCCTATTGTACTAGATGACTATCAAATTTCATTCCATTAATAAAAAAAATATTTGGGCATATCTACGTCTTTCCTCCACTTCTATTTTTTTAGTTTTTGTTATTTTAGTCTAACACACTTTTATGTCTTTTTTTTACATTTCGAAAACTATATTTTATATAAATAGAATGTAAATATTTTATTTATGTTATTTTGTAAAAAATCTGATTTTTCATTGTTAGTCGTAGGCCTCTTTGACGCTCTATTTTCCAGACTAAAGTAGTTGTCGGTACTATTTTTCATAATCTGTCATATTATACAATCTGAGCTTGATTTTACTGAACATCAAAACCACCAAATTTTTTATTTATTTATTAATGCTATGACATTAACAAATCTGATTTTTCAATGACATTTAAAAATTGCAAATTTGAATGAAACAACATATTTCTCTTTATACTTTAAAAGCTGATTTATAAATCCACTTAGGTGTAGGAGAAAAGTGAATTATCGTTCTACTTTCATACTAACGTCTGAAACACAAAGTTCTTGCTTGATTTAGCATTAATTAGTTCAATAATGAACATTGACTTTTGCGTACATTTAGATAACTGAGAATCATACTAAATTGCATATTTCTTTTCATGCATTGCATGCAACTACTTAATTTTACTTATGTGTCAGAATTAACTAGATTATTCATGCATTCTTATACTAATGACTAAAGTTCACTTTTTTAGATGTTTTCTAAAGCAATTTTATGTAGGGATAATTAGCATTGCTTAGATATTTTGGTATTTTTATTGGTGGGGTTTGTAATGTTCTTTTGGTTATATGGGTAAAAATGTATATGGATGGGGGATATGCGATCTGACACTAATGTGAGAGAATCCTTGTGGAATCCCTAGGGTTTCAATTTGTTCATCGATTTTATCACATATCTGTCTGGTGATCTTGCATCAAATTTAGCTCCGATCATTTCCATGGATCAGAAGGTCGGGAGGCAACCCCCCTCCTTTCGGGACACGCTTCAGGATACTACCAACAACAGTGTTGGTTCCTCGTGGCCGACCTTTGAAACCCTGCCACATATGATTGCTATGTGCCGAGAATAGGAAGAGTTGTAGGAGACTGATAGAGTAGCAGATTCGGGTCTAGAACCATCCCATCCAAAGGAGGCTCGGGCTTTGGAGCCAGGAAAATGTATTCCACAAGTGACCATGGCACCCAGGTATGTGATTCAATCTGTAAGAGTAGGAACTAACACCCAAATCATGCAAGATCATGCCCTCAAAGGAAAGTTTTTAGGGATATGGCCCTCATAAAGGGATATGATAAAATGGATCCACACTTGGTGGAAACCAAAGGGTCACTTTGAACAACAGTTGGGTTCTAAAGGCGTTTTCTTGGCTATATTCCATAGCCTGGAAGATCACAACTAGGTCTTCGAAAATGGGCCATACTTTTTAACTTGGCAGGGATTTTTTTGAAACACTGGACTGAACGTTTAAATCCAGACAATGAATATTTCTCTCATGTGCCTATTTGGATTAGTCTCTATTCTCCCCCCTAGGAATTACGTTTGGAAGAAATCTTAGAGGGTATCAAAAATACCCTTGACCGATATGTGAAATCAGTAGAGGAAACCAAAAGAAGAAGATATACCTCATACACTAGGATCTGCGTATATATGAACATATCCAAGCCCCTTCCAGTATCTATATGTCTAGATTACCATGATGAAGAATGGGAGCAAACAATCGACTATGAGTACATCCCTTTCAGATGCCAAAAATGTCATGTGCATGGACATCCCTTGAGATATTGCTCGCTCATTGACATGCCCAAGTAGCCACAACCGATGGAAGAAAAGGAACAAGATGAATTCACTCAGGTCCAAGGGAGAAGGCAGGAAAATCCGAAGCGACCAACCACAAAACAAAGAATGGGTCCTTCTACAAGCAATTCCTTCATAGTATTGGATCAAGAGGATCAATCCATGGATCCCCAAGAAGATCTACCCCCAGCTCCTGCAAATTTGGATGTTGATAAAAGGAAAACCTATTGAAAAAAAAAAGCCTCAATCATATCCAATTAGCCAGTTGCATTTTAAAATAATGAGGTGGGAGAGGAAATGGAGATGGAGATGGACGAACGAGAACTGGCTAGAGTAGATATGACCAATATGGAAGAGGCTTATAGGAAAAAGGATCTATACTCCATACCCGTAGATCGGATTCAGAAGGTGCACAAAGTATTCATGAACTCCAATGCAGGAGAAACAACTAGGACCAACAAAAATTTGGGCATCCTTAAAGATCCCCAGAAAGATGGAAGAAAGGGACAAAAAGAAAAAAAAAAGGTGGGAAGAAAACCAGTGCGACAACTCATTCAGGAGGTTAGAAAATTCAATGTGAATTCAGGAGAAATGCACATGATAACAGATAGTTATCATCCCCTCCCTTCAGAGTATTAATGATGGAGATCGTATCTTAGAAAATTCAAGGCCTAAATGGAAGAGGAAAACAAAGGCTTCTTTGAAAAATAATAATGACAAAGCCATTCATATGTAATTTTTCTTAAGGAGACCAAATGTGTTGGGACAGAAGCGAAGGCAATTCTCTCTAAATTCTAGAGGTAGGGAATCTATGTTAGTATTGATGCTAGAGGAATGTCAGGAGGGATCACTATATTTTGGAATCCCTCTTCGATTTTTATGGACAATTTCCTTTCTATGAAGTGGTCCATCAATTGCAAAATGAGAATGATAGGATTGAACAAAGACATCTTTGCCTCAAATGTATACGGGTCGCCATCCCCGATGGAAAAATCTACCTTTCTGGACAATATTGAGTATGTGGCTCAATTAACCCAAAATCTACATTGGATAATCGAGGGCGACTTCAATATTATCTTGTCCCTGGAGGAGAAACGAGGAGGAATCAGATGCTTGGACAATGATAGTCTGCTATTTCAAAATTCTATTGATAGACTACATCTTATAGATATTGAACCGGTGGATGGAGGATTTACTTGGACAAATCGCAGATCCGACACTCAGATTATAGCATGCAAAATTGATCGGTTCTTAATTTTGGAACCCCTTATGCTAGAAGGTCACTCCTTACATTCTGAAATCCTTCCAATTTCCAGATCCGACCATTGGCCGATCCAACTCTGGCTTGATATCACTAGTACTCCTCAACAACGACCCTTTCGATTCGATAAATTTGGACATCACACCCAAAGTTCAATGACAAGATGCAGCAGTGGTGGAACGAAATTGTTAGCCCCCAAGGCTCTCCTATGTACCAATTTCAACAAAAGTTGACAATCATGAAACAAAAATTGAAGGAATGGAATAAAACTACTTTTGGCAATATATTTCAAGCTCATAAAATTCTTGAACAACATCTTCAGAAAATATAGCAAGCACTCATCTCACAAGGTCACACTGGTCAGCTTTAGGAGGATGAGAAGCATGTTAAGCAACAACTTGAGGAGAGATATGTGTAATACCCCGTGTGTTAAGCCCCAAACATATGTAATTTGTAATTGTTTATTATTGTGTAACTAGGTGCCAATACAAGGGTATTTAAGGCCCGAGAGACATTATTATTTTGTAAATAAATAATTAGTAAAAACAACTAGTACATCAGAGACCACAAAAGAGTTATATGGGAGGCATATATCCACAAGGTGATGGGGAATTGTGACATTCCTAGCACTTTAGAACTTGTTTGGTTTAGATTGGTCTGTATTTATGCCTTGGTAGCTTTATTAGTTAATGATCACCCAAACATTGTACAATGGACCCAACTTTTGATTATTTTAGCTCATGTTGGTACTATTGAGCCTAGTTCATGATTTAGTGGGCCTCCCTTGGTGAATGCACCCTCCTTGGTGCTTGGGTGGATTCCACTTGTTGAGTGAGCCCCTTTGGTGGTTTTGTAACTCCTTTTTGGAGGTTACACTTGGTTTTGTAAGCCTCACTTGCACAAGTGCGTCCTCACTGGCTATTTGTATCCTTGGTTTGTGTAACTACTGGAATCGATTTAATACTGAGAGGGGGGGTGAATTAGTATTAGCGTAGTTATCAACAATTTTTACCTTCTTAAACACAATATCCTTTACTTAATTCTTATCTTCAGTTATGCATCAATAAATAAAACATTCATCCATTCATGCACCAAGACAAATAACACAGAACACAGGAATTTTGACGTGGAAACCCAATCGGAAGAAAACCATGGAATGCTTATTTATAATGAGAAAGAATACATTCAAGGAAGCACCAACTTCATGTATTTACCAACACCAACTAGAAGGAGGCACTAACCCCCTGGTTTTATAGTCTCTGACTTGAAGGAAGCATTGACTCCCTGTGTTTCTCCAGCACCAACTGGAAGGAGGATACAACCCCCTTTTGTCACGTCCCCACCGACCTACCTGGTCGACTGGAGACTATGATCCATTTTTTTCTCCAAAAACCATTGACTGAGTGCCCATACACACAGTCTGGAAAAATTGAATCCGCAATCCGGATCCGGAAACCCAAAACCTGCAATTTCGGATTTTGAAATGCGAAAATCCCAAATATGAAATTATGTGCTCGGCGATCCCAAAACCCGCAATTTCGGATTCGGAATTGCGGAAATCCCAAATATGAAATTATGTGTTGGGCGATCCCGAAACCTGAAATCCCGAAAACAGCTGCTCCCGCAACCTGCAATTTCGGATTCGGAATTGCGGAAATCGTCAATGCCCAATTTTCGAACTTGGGGATCCCGCAATTTCGGATTCGGAATTGCGGAAATCTTGTCTCTGCAAGGCAATCATCCTCCAATCTTCCAAGGGGCATAACTCCTTCCCCCAACATCCAAATGGGGCAAGGTTGGTACCGTTGGAAAGCTCTTGGAGAGCTATATCCAATGGTAGAATCCCCTTGATCAGGTGAGGCATCTAGCCTTCTCATTTCCTTCTCTGAAGTTATTCCTGTAACTCCACTTAGACACTTCAAACCTTCAACCTGCTAAGATATTCCATTCCATCTGACTTCTTGTGGCTTCCCGAAACCACTTCTAAGGCTCTCTTCCTTCTCAAGAGTCAGGGGTAAATATAAATCTCCTTCACAGGTTAGTTATGCATAAACATTCATCACAAACAATGAAACACTATCGTTCATTATAACATGTAAAATGCATCAAGCAGATTAAACCAACACATCTATCATATGCAAGAACTACAAGGCATTAGACTCATGCAATATAAGATGTACACACAACAGTGAACTCAACCTCTTACTCAGGCCTATACATGACTGCATATCAATCATTTCAGTTAACAAGTATTCATAATTCCAAAAGAGACAAGAACAATCATTCCATCACAATGATGAACATCACCATATAACAAAGTACTTATCTTTCAATTTCGAAGCAACTGGATAAGTGAGAGAAACGTTCCACCCAACCTTAGATCTCTGTCCAGCCTGTACTATTTCAGCTGAGAGATCACCTCCGAGCTGGGCAGTGTATCCACTAAGGAGCGCTAACAAGTTCTCTCACAGTCAAGGCTCCATTCTCATGCTAAACCAGTTTGTAGTTGGGTTTATCAAGCATTCCAGGGCACCTTCCCATGCTAATCCAACCTACAGTGGTTATCAAGCACTTCAGGGATAACAGGGAAGATGTTTCTAAGCCAGTGAGTTCAACCACAGAACTGCAGGCATTTCAACAATTAGTTGACCTGGCACCCACAATACCTACCACATCCAACACAAGGAAGAGCTACTGCACTATTACACAGTCTCTCAAGGCATCTTCCCTTCCAATGCTATTCCAGGATGGGCATAGAAAGGTCCAGTTGCTCTCAGCCAACCTGGAACCCACAATACCTGCCACATCCAACACAAGGAAGATCCTATCACTATTGCACAGTCTCTCACGGTCTTTCCCTTCCAGTGCTCTTCCAAGATGGACATAGAAAGGTCCAGTCACTAGTTTGTTGATACTATAGCCTTCACTGGGTTTATTAAGCAACCTAACCCTTTTCCCACAATTCAACAACTGAATTCATTACCAGGCTTAGGATTTTCTCACAAATGCCCTGCCAAAACCACTATGTAACATCTTCTATCAATACCACTCTGTCCCTGCAACTGGGGTTTACACACAGGGTGGTTACGACTATCAATTCTCCGTCCTTTCTAACACACCAGAAGCACGATTAACCTTTGATTTCCCTTTTCCCAGACTGGTTTGGTGCATACAGGAAATACAAGAACGATTTCTCTGCGAGGTTCAATGGCTCGTGACAATGGAAAGATTCGTGAGTGAGTGAATAATGAGGAATGTCTGTATGTCCATGTGTCTATATGAATGAATTCCTCTCCCGGGTAGTCAAATAGGTTCAACGAGTTCCCCCAGGCGATTGAGTGTCTTTTAGCACAAGTAATCAGAGCCATGCCCTGCCATACGAAATCGCAGGCATGCTCCCTACTCCAGTGGCCTCAACCATCAAGGTTCCCAACCACCCACTACAGTTGCATTAATGCCAGCAGGGAGTTCGAACAGGTTCTCAGTCAGACATGTGGCAACATGGGAAACTAATCCCAAACCCCCTCACCTCTCCCTAGTGGATACACACAGCCCCTTCTCAGCCCATGAATAATCAAGTTGTACAAATACTTGCCTAAGCAATAACTTAAACATCCACTAGTGGGGCCTTGGCCTTGAGCTCCACACTAAGGCAAATACACATACTGCACATACACATTATTTACATCAAATCCAAATACACATCAAGGGAAAAATGGGGTATTACAACTCCCTCTCCCTTGAAATAACACCGTCCTCGGTGTTCTCAAAACTGAACAAGAATGGAAATGCCTCTTTCATGGCATCCTCCAGCTCCCATGTGGCCTCTTATGGGATAA
This sequence comes from Larix kaempferi, assembly GCA_027924585.1. Lineage (NCBI taxonomy): Eukaryota > Viridiplantae > Streptophyta > Pinopsida > Pinales > Pinaceae > Larix > Larix kaempferi. The sequence goes on from BSBM01000602.1 coordinate 8,848,707, forward strand.
GGTGCCTCCACTGCACCTTTACCTGTCCTATGGCCCGGTTCTGGAGCAAAGTAACCTTCCTGTCGAGGATGCATGTAGGCTCCATCTGGAACTCTCCCTCTAGTTCCACCTGTATCACATGCCAATCAATGATATTATTAGAATCATGCACATATTTCTTAAGCAAAGATACATGGAAAAAATTATGAGCTTTCATGTTAGCAGGCAATGCAATTCTATATGCAATTGGCCCTATGATATCAAGGAATTCAAATGGCCCACAATATATGGGTGCTAACTTGGCACAACTTCCCAATTTCATGGAACTCTTCCTGGGTCTCACTCTCAAGTAGACATGATCCCCAATATGGAATTCCTTATGCACTCTCTTTAGATCTGCATAACTCTTCTGCCTGTCCTATGCTTCCTTCAAATTCTGCTTGATCTTAACAACTTCTTGTTCCATTTCCTCAATCATCTCAGGTCCAAGCACTACTATGTTCACTAGGTTGTCCCAACTTATTGGAGTTCTGCACCCTTTGTCATACAACACTTCAAAAGGACTCATCTTCAATGATGCTTGATGTCCATTGTTGTAAGCAAATTCCACTAAGTGTAAATAGTCTTCCCACTTAGATGGCTTGTCCATCACATACATCCTTAACATATCTTCAAGGATTTTGTTCACTCTCTCAGTCTAACCATTTGTCTGAGGATGATAGGTTGTGCTAAATTTCAACATAGTTCCCAACTCTTGGAACAATCCTTTCCAAAAGTTGGAGGTGAACTTTGTGTCACAATCTGGAACTATTGCCTTGGGAAATCCATGTAATCTGAATATCTCCCTCATGAAGATATCTACAATATCATTAGCCTTGTGGGTGGACTTGACTGGAATGAAATGGGCTACCTTTGATAGATTTTCCACCACAACCATGATTGAGTCATGCTTCTTCACTGTCATAGGCAATCCTGTTATGAAATCCATAGAAATCAGTTCCCACTTCCACTCTGGAATGGGTAAGGGCTGCAACAATCTTACTGGATGTTGGTGCTCTGCCTTGACCTCTTGGCACTTCTGACATCTAGCAATGTACTCAGCTATGTCCTTCTTCATATCATGCCAAAAGTACTATTTCCTGGCTGCTGTTATAGTCTTCCGATATCCTAGGTTCCCTGAGTATGGCTTATGATGTATCTCATCCATCACCAACTTCTTCAAATCTAAACTATTTGGAATGTACAATCTGGTGTCATGATAAATGAGAACATCATCCTCACCCAGCTGATATCTTGCATACTTCTCCTCTATAACATCCTGCTGCAATTTCTCTTTAATATGAAGGTAGACTTCATCACTATCTTGAGCCTCTAAAATTCTTGCTTTCAAGTCTGATTCACATCTACTTATTACTGCAATATGGGATCTCCTGCTGAGTGCATCAACAACCTTATTCTCTTTACCTTTGACATGTTTAATCTCCAAATCAAACTCACAAAGAAACTCCATCCACCTAGTTTTCCTTGCATTCAAATTTGGCTGGTCAAATAAGTACTTTAAACTCATATGATCCGTAAACTCACATGATCAGTTCTGAGCTCAAATCTCCTTCCCAAAAGATAATGCCTCCATCTCTTGAGAGTGTGAATGATGGATGCTAGCTCTAAGTCATGGGTGGCATAGTTCCTTTCATGCTCTTTAAGCTTCCTTGAATCATAACAAATTACAGAACCTTCTTGCATTAGTACTCCATCGAGCCCCTCAATGCAAGCATCAGTGCATACCACAAACTCTTTACTTGGATCTGCAATCTTCAAAACAAGAGCATTGGTAAGCAACTCCTTCAATTGCTGAAAATTTCTCTCACACTTTTCAGACCATACAAATTGATGTTCTTCTTCTGTAATGAAGTAATTGGATGGGATATCTTGGAGAAGCTCTCAATGAACCTTTTGTAGTAACCAGCAAGGCCCATAAAATATCTAACCTCTATTGCATTCATTGGAGTGGACCAATCCATGATGGCCTCAATCTTCTCTCGATCTACTGCAATGCCCTCTGCTGATATAATGTGACCCAAATACTGCACCTTCTCTTGATAGAAGTTACATTTACTCAGCTTAGCATACATCTGGTGCTCCCTAAGGACTTTCAATACCATCTTCAAATGCTCATCGTGCTCTTCTTCATTCTTTGAGTACACAAGAATGTCATCCAAGAACACAATTACAAACCCGTCCAAGTACTTGTTGAAGACATTGTTCATGAGACACATGAACGTAGCAGGTGCATTGGTAAGACCAAATGGCACTACTGTAAATTCATAATGGCCATACCTAGTCCTGAAGGTTGTCTTATGAATTTCTTCTTCCTTAATCCTTACTTGATGGTCCCCTGACCTCAAGTCAATCTTGGAAAACACTCTAGCTTCCTTCATTCGATCAAACAAGTCATCAATCCTTGGAAAAGGATACTTGTTCTTAACAATCACCTTATTGAGCTTCTTGTAATCAATACATAGCCTCAATGTTCCATCCTTCTTCTTAACAAATAGCACTGGTGCACCCCATGGGGATACACTCGGTTTGATATAATATTTATCCATTAGTTCCTACAGCTGCATCTTCAACTCCACCAACTCAGGTGTGCTCATTATATAAGGATCTTTGGAGATGGGTGCTGCTCCTGGAACACGATTAATGGAAAAGTCAATATCTCTCTTGGGTGCCAATCCTGGAACCTCATCTGGAAACACATCCTGAAACTCCTGCAATATCTGGAAGTCTTCTACCCTAGGTCCCTTATCTTCTGCTGAACCTGATATGTGTACAACATATAACTGGCAACCCTTTTTATAAAAATTCCTTAACTACAGAGTTGAAATCTGCCTCACTGAAACATGCTTTGGAATCCCTTTAACCAACCTTGGTTGGCCTTCATCATCAAATCATTCCAATGCTTTCTCATAGCAATCCACCTTGGTTCTATGTCTTTCCAACCAGTCCATGCCAATCAGGGCATCATATGATTCCAATGGCAAGATATTTAGCTCAACATGTGTGAGGAGTCCATTCAATTCTATAGGACACTCCTTCACTACTTCACTTACCTTCCTCTTGGTACCGATGGCCAATTGAACTAGCCAATCCTTTTCATGCTTTACTTTACCAAGAGAACAACTTCCAACTATCTTAGGAGATACATAACTATGAGTAGACCCTGGATTAATCAAAACAGAAATAGGTTGCTCAGCAATCTTACCTGCAACCTCCACCACTGCTGACTGATGGTCTGCTTGGTGATCATCCAATGCTGCATCAATTCTAGGTGTTTCTCTTGCCATATCCCCTACTGCTGTTTCTCCTCTAACATTGTGCAAGCTCCTGGGGTCCTTCTTTGTAGTTGGGCAATCTCTGAGCATGTGGTTCTCTCCACAACCCCAACACTAAAGTGGCCCTTTTAACACTCTATTGGCTATTACAGATGGCTTGAATTCTCTTCTTGCTTGTTGACCTTGTGGAAATCTCCTAGGCTGATTCCTGAATGGTGGTTTAGACTCACCTTTCTTCTGATCAAACCTTCCCTTGGGTTTACCCTTCCACACTGGTTGTGCTTCTGCTTTACCTTTATTCTACTCATGGCAATGCTCTTCCATCCTAATAGCTTCATCTAAGCTTGGTGGATTTACAAACTCTATCCTATCTCTATAGCTCTGTGGTAGACTACCAAGGAAGCATTGAATCTTTACTATTTCATCCTTGATGTAGTCCACATACCTCACCAACTCCAGAAACTTATGAGCATGCTCATCCATAGTGTTCTGTCCTAGTCTGAGTTCATTGAACTCTTTCCTTTTGCTATCATAGTACCTAGCCGATAGGTACTTCTCCTGAAAGTATCTTTGGAATCTACCCCAACTGACTCTTCTCTCACTGATTCCTTTCACTTACATGAGGTGATCCCACCAAATAGAAGCTCTTTCACTAAGGTTGTAGATAACAACCTTAGCTTTTTCATCCTTTGAGTATTCATGCATCTTGAAGTAATTCTTTATCCCAACAAGCCATGCCTCTGCTTCTTGACCTTCTTTACTTTCACCATCGAAAGTGGGAGGCCTTTCCTTCCTAAACTCACCCTGTGGAATACCTCTGTGCTTCTTTCTGCCCTTATTCTTATTGGCAGTTCATCTTGGGCTCTCCTGAGAACCCTCAGAATCGGTTGACCTACTAGAAGAAAACTTAGGAGAAGGTGTCCTATGCCTTCTGCCTACAGAACCTCTTCTAGGTCTTGGAGTTCTTCTCATGGAACGGCCCCTAGACTGACTTTCTGCATTTCTTTCTTCTCGGCCTTCGTGGCTCGGGTTAGAACCACTGTTAATCCTTTGTTGCAAGTCGGTCAGATTTTGCAAAATGGTTGCATTGAGCTGATGTTGCTCTTCCTATGCTTTCATCATTTGCTCATTAAAGCTAACCATAGTCTTAGCCAAGTTTGGGGGCTTCACTTTCTCCCTTCTTCCATCAGACTCGGCTTCTGTATGTGCTTCTTGCACATTCTCACCTAGTACATCATCTTCTGGCCCAAATGGATCCTGCGCATCATTCAGAGTAACCATTCTTACACCGTTCTACGTGTTGCACTGTGATGCAACATGTCTTACAGCTGTTGCTACTCTATGTATATCAGATACATTTTATTAGACATCACAAGCATACAAATAAGCTATATCTTACCCATTCAAACCAGGAATTATTCATTTGAACAACTAATTAATCAAATAAGTTCATTAAAAATCATGCCATGGCGCATTTCTCGACCAAAATTCATGCATTATCCGGCCCAAACAGCTCCCAGTGCTGCAACTGAAGCTTTGATACCACTATGTCACGTCCCCACCGACCTAACTGGCCTACTGGAGACCATGATCCATTTTTTTCTATCCAAAAACCATTGACTGAGCGCCCATACACACTGTCTGGAAAACTTAAATCCACAATTCGCATCCCGAAACCCGAAACCCGCAATTTTGGATTCGGAAATGCGGAAATCCCAAATATGAAATTATGTGCTCGACAATCCTGAAACCTAAAATCCCGAAAACAGCTGCTCCTGCAACCCACAATCCTGAAACCCGAAACCCGCAATTTCGGATTCAGAATTGCGGAAATCCCAAATATGAAATTATGTGCTCGACGATCCTAAAACCCAAAATCCCGAAAACAGCTGCTCCCGCAACCCGCAATCCCGAAACCCAAAACCCGCAATTTTGGATTTGGAATTGCGGAAATCCTCAACGCCCAATTTTCAAACTTGGGGATCCCGCAACCCGCAACCCAAAACCCGAAACCTGCAATTTCGGATTCGGAATTGCGGAAATCATGTCTTTGCAAGGCAATCATCCTCCAATCTTCCAAGGGGCATAACTCCTTCTCCCAGCATCCAAATGGGGCAAGGTTGGTATCGTTGGAAAGCCCTTGGAGAGATCTATCCAATGGTAGAATCCCCTTTATCAAGTGAGGCATCTAGACTTCTCATTTCCTTCTCTGAATTTATTCCTGTAACTCCACTTAGACACTTCAAACCTTCAACCTGCTAAGATCTTCCATTCCATCTGACTTCTTGTGGCTTCCCGAAATCACTTCCAAGGCTCTCTTCCTTATCAAGAGTCAGGGGTAAATATACATCTCCTTCACAGGTTAGTTATGCATAAACATTCATCACAAACAATGAAACACTATCGTTCATTATAACATGTAAAATGAATCAAGCAGATTTAACCAACACATCTATCATATGCAAGAACTACAAGGCATTAGACTCATGAAATATAAGATGTACACACAACAGTGAACTCAGCCTCTTACGCGGGCCTATACATGACTACATATCAATCATTTCAGTTAACAAGTATTCATAATTCCAAAAGAGACATGAACAATCATTCCATCACAATGAACAATATCACCATATAACAGAATACTTATCTTTCAATTCCGAAGCAACTGGCTAAGTGAGAGAAACGTTCCACCCAACCTTAGATCTATGTCCAGCCTGTACTATTTCAACTGAGAGATCACCCCCGAGCTGGGTAGTGTATCCACTAAGGAGGGCTAACAGGTTCTCTCACAGTCAAGGCTCCATTCTCATGCTAAACCGGTTTTTAGTTGGGTTTATCAAGCATTCCAGGGCACCTTCCCATGCTAAGCCAACCTACAGTGGTTATCAAGCACTTTAGGGATAACAGGGAAGATGTTGCTAAGCCAGTGAGTTCAACCACAGAACTGCAGGCGTTTCAGCAATTAGTTGACCTGGCACCCACAATACCTACCACATCCAACACAAGGAAGAGCTACTGCACTATTACACAGTCTCTCAAGGCATCTTCCCTTCCAGTGCTATTCTAGGATGGGCATAGAAAGGTCTAGTTGCTCTCAACCGACCTGGAACCCACAATACCTACCACATCCAACACAAGGAAGATCCTGTCACTGCTGCACAGTCTCTCACGGTCTTTCCCTTCCAGTGCTCTTCCAGTGCTCTTCCAGGATGGGCATAGAAAGGTCCGGTCACTAGTTTGTTGAGACTATAGCCTTCATTGGGTTTATCAAGCAACCCAACCCTTTTCCCACAATTCAACAACTGAATTCATTACCGGGCTTAGGGTTTTCTCACAAATTCCCTACCAAAACCACTCTGTAACATCTTCTATCAATACCACTCTGTCCCTGCAACTGGGGTTTACAAACAGGGTGGTTACGGCTATCAATTCTTTGGCCTTTCTAACACACCAGAAGCATGATTAACCTCTGATTTCCCTTTTCCCGAACTGGTTTGGTGCATACAGAAAATACAGGAATGATTTCTCTGCGAGGGTCGATGGCTCGTGACAATGGCAAGATTCGTGAGTGAGTGAATAATGAGGAATGCCTGTATGTCTGTGTGTCTGTATGAATGAATTCCCCTCCCGAGTAGTCAAACAGGTTCAGCGAGTTCCCCTAGGCAATTGAGTGTCTTTCAGCACAAGTAATCAGAGCCATGCCCTGTCATACGAAATAGTTGGCATGCTCCCTACTCCAGCGGCCTCAGCCATCAAGGTTCCCAACCATCCACTGTAGTTGCATTAATTCCAACAGGGAGTTCGAACAGGTTCTTAGTCAGACATGTGGTAACATGGGCAACCAATCCCAAACCCCCTCACCTCTCCCTAGTGGATACAAACGACCCCTTCTCATTCGTTTCCTCCTTAGCCATCTTCTTGGTTATTTTATTTATTCAATAATAATTACATCATTTACATTCCTTCATGGCTTAGCAGCCCATGAATAATCAAGTTGTACAAATACTTGCCTAAGAAATAACTTAAACATCCACTAGTGGGGCCTTGGCCTTGAGCTCCACACTAGGGAAAATACACATATTGTACATACACAGTATTTACATCAAAGCCAAATACACATCAAGGGCAAAATGGGGTATTACACCTTTCTCCTTGCCCCATCCTGTTGCCCAGAAATCCAAAATGTGATTCTTACTTACTCAACTTCAACTCCATGCACTCGTATGATCTTCTGAAGATAATTATGTTGTGTGCTTCCTTCGTATGTAGTCGATTCTCTGTCACTGAGCAACATACATCACTTGAATTCTCATTCCTCTCAATTCACACTTCTACTGATGTCTTACTTCATGTACTATGTGCTCGTTGATACTGCAGTCTGCGTTGAGGTATGCTTTGTTGTTCTGTTATGGTGCTACTGCTTTCACCAATTGATACTTTGCTTTCAATTGATAGTTTACTGTTATGAAATAATGCACTAGTAACAGATGGAACTACACACTTATTGATGAGTTCATTCTGTATAAGTGCCACAGTCTTTTAGACAATCTGTGACATGTCGTGCATTAGTAGATTCATTCTTTCCGTTTAACGCACTTGTCTCAGATCATCTACATCATGATCCACTCGCTGGATCCTGCTACTACTATGTTGTTGCACATCAAATGGACTTCTCAACTTTGCACACTTTCACTTATGCTTATATGCATCCGCTAGACATCTGGGCATTATCTGATGTATTTCGATTATGTCTCCGCGCTTCTATCTTTCAACAGCTGAGACTATTGGTGTACCGTCTATAATGTTGTCCTTCAAAACATCACGCACCTGCGCATACTTCAATATTTATTCCTTTCAGTACTTGCTCATTAGTCACAAATCTACGGCATCATATTGCACACCATCAAAACTACATTCTGCTGCATGTGTGCTCTCGGCTCCTTGCTAGATCATTCTGTTATGTTCTCAAGCCCTTTGATGCCCTGAATATCAAATTGCAACAAACACTTGAAGCTCTTATGCTCTCGCCATGAAGCTTACTTCAAATCTCCAACTTGCATCTCTATTTATACAGGTCCTGTAGAGATTGTATGTCCACAAGTTGGTCGTGGCATCCCTTCTTCCATATTTTATGGATTGTGCTTTTTCCACGTGTCATCTTTTGTGTTATTGATGTGTCATCCTTTGTGTGTCTTGCGCCTTCATGGTCCACAACTTAGTGGGACTTTACACCTTGGTAGTGTACCCTTGCGCTCTTGACGTACCATCTCTTGGAGGTATGTGTGCATCCTTTCTCTTTGACTTGATGAGTCTATGACCCTTGCTGTACCACCCCTTGTGGGTAATGCGCACTTGGTGCATTAATGCTTTACGGTATCTATGCATACTCCAACTGCTGCTTGGTGGAACTTTGACCCTTGCCTTGTCATCACTTGTGGGATTTGCGCAACTGATGTACCATTGGCTATGGAATTTTATCATAGACTTACTTCAACCGCTGTACCCTTCTAGGATCTTACGCATGTTCCACTAACTAAAAGCATCTTCTGGTTGGCTAAACTTGCGCGCTTTCAGGATTGTTCAACTATTTGTTGTTTCTTACTACTTGTGCACTTCCGAACTTTAACCAAGCAATGCTTGCGCGTACCATAGACTTCTTTAAACATACTTGCACACTTATATTATTTGCTCAACCAACTCCTTGGCTTCTTGTGCACATGTACCATTGTCCAACCAATTCCTTGAGTGAGTATGACTTGGTGGACTTGACTACTGTGCTAGTACTTCTTTGAACTGAATCTATATGTTGTATCCATAGACGCACACCTTCAGGTTGGATGCAACTTCTAGATATACTTCTTCACATTGGCATCCATGTCCTTCACCATCTTAGACATACAGTTCTTCAAAGTGGTTCCCATATACTGATTCACACTGATGTAGGAATGTTGTGTCCACTTTGACATCAGTTGACATCAATGACTCAAACTAAATCAGTTGACATCCTCTTTGACATTAGTTGACATCAATGACAACCAAAGGTCAACAGTAACTCCTTGTGTAAGCCCTCCTTTGCTATTTTGGGAAGATGCTTTGGCTTGTGTAACCCCTCACCTCACGATTTTGAATTCCTCTACATGGATGAAGTGTCCACACATGAATTGGAGTTGGGTGGAGTGACTTGGAGCCACTCTCCTTGATATTCGAATTGCTTAGGTTGGATTCGAGTTAGCCTCTTGTGGTTGAGTTAACCCCCCTTGGGTTGAATCAAGTTGGCTTTCCTTGGTTTAATTTGAACCCCTTGGGTTCGAATTGCCTTCTTTGGTCTATAAATCCATGGTTGATCTCCTTGGTTAAGGTTGTTGATTATTGTTGGTTGTTCATATCATTGATGTTGAGAGCTTGGTAAGTTTGTGGGATTGGGAAGCCATGTATGGTATGCTATGTGAATGAAACTTGTGCTTGAAGCACTGTGATATTGTTTGGTGTTTGTGGCAATCCTAGAAAACTTTGTTATAGTTCCTTTGTGTCCACTGTTTGTCTCTGTCCTAGACCTGCACATAAATCTTGATGGTGAATGGCGATGTTTTGAGGAACCTAAGGGGTTGAAGGGATTACCATTGAACCTGGTAGTGGGGTAGAGGATAAAGTAGGTGGTGAGGAATTGAGTTGTGGCTTCTCAAACTGATATTTTGAGTTATTCTTGAGTGCACCTCTGCTTGTGGATCTGTGGCCTCAGCTCGGGGGTGGCTTGTCAAAGTGAGATCTGGCTTGGCAGTGCCTAAGGCTGGGTGGAACATGGTACAATTGATGCCAATTGCATATTAATGAGATAAGTGTTACATTTTATGTTATTTCATATGTTCATATTAATCATTTGTTATTTTATTGTAGTTATGGAAGCTGAGTCGATATTTTCTTGTAAAAGTGGTTTTTGTGCAAATTGATGGATGCAAATTGATGAATTTTCCTCATGGGATATTGATTATACTTTATATCTATTGGATATGATTGAAATGTATGTTTATATGTTGTTATCCATGCTTCAATTTCTCCCTAAATGGACGAGTTTAACTGTGTTTATGCATGTGAATTTATATCCTGATGATCATATGCAGGTTGCTTGGTTTACTGCTTGAGATCTAGTGGAAAATATTAGTTATTTCTTCTTTGATATTGATAGAAGCTGTAGTAATTGATTTGCATGTTTATTTTATGTATCTTAACCTACAAGTGTTCCCTTTTATGTATTTTATGTCGAAAAATTGGATTGTTCTGGTAGTTTCTCTGTAGATTTGATTATTTGATGTTTCATGGATGTACTTGAACATTCTAGTGCACCCTTGGTGTCTGTATAGTGCCTCGTATTGATTTTATGCTTTTTATTTGGGACTCACATTTGGTTTTGCAAAGAATTGGATGCTCACCGGATGATCTATTTGTGAAATTGATAGCAAATTATAGATCTAATTTTATGTATGAGTTAGTGGTTGTAGATGGATTATTTGTACTTTTTGTTCTTCATTATTGAATGGATGTATATGTTAGCTTCAGATCTGATCCGATAAGCAATGCAAAACTATTAAATAAAGTGCCATAGATTGGATTTACGGAAGTGTCTTAATTTGCATAGTTTATTTGTTGAAAATATTCAATTGTGATAGTTTGAAAAGGAATCTGTAAATATGATATATAAGTGTTAATGGAATGATTATGGTCGCCCATGAATGTTTTAATAATTCTAAGGTCCAATTCTTTATAAGTTTGTAAAACTTGTTTCATTTTCATGCTTGCGCAGTCTTGCATTTGCATGAGCTTTTGGGGAGTTTTATAATTGTTTTTAAGGTGTCACGATTTATTTTAATGGTTGAATGTTGTTTTAAATTGGCTTGATGGTATCTTAGGCTAACCTTTGGTTGACCCTATTCTGCTTTACAATACATTTATTCAACTTTCCTTTGGGTTTACGTGTGCCCATGACCTTGGTTTTGGGGTCAGGTACACTACAATATGCCTAGGAGGAAATTCTATGGAAGCAAAAAGCGCAAGTGCGATGGCTTAAGGAGGGTGAAAATAACACCAAATTATTTCATCAATATATGATTTAACGAAGGTACATAAATCACATCACTCACCTGATCGATGCACAGGGGTAGCCTATAACCGAGCATGTAGAGATTAAGTGTGAACTCACCACCTATTATCAAGATCTTCTGGCATAGCCAATTTTGGATCATTCAGAAAAAACATTAGGAAAATCACCCAACACATCCCTTTTTTAGTCTCCAATGATCAAAATGACGCATTGATGAGACCGATCACTCTAGAGGAAGTGGATCAAGTCATTCACAATATGCATGATGGTAAGGCTCCTGACCTAGATGGTTTCACTACAGAATTCTTCCACCACTATTGGTATCTTATTTGGAAAGAGGTTTGGCATATTATTGAATATTCTTGGGCCTCCGTCACAATTCTTTCAGCATTCAATGCCACTTTTCTCAACTTAATTCGAAAGGAGGAAAGGCCAACAAATCCCAATAATTTTCTCCAATTTCTCTATGCAATGTTATCTATAAGACAATTATGAAGGTGATTGCTAATAATCTCAAGCCCATTAGTCAATGGATCGCCTTATTTCATCTGCTTTTTTCTCCATATTAGTCAATGGATAGCCTTTGACTCCTTTCGCTCCCTCCAAGGGCATTCGATAGGGTGATCCCCTATCCCCCTTTTTATTTATTATTATGGAAAAGGGACTCAGTAGAACAATTAAAGCAGTGATTTCATATGGATATATTCATGGCCTCCCTCTCCATGTAATGGTGCCCCCCATCTCCCACAATCAATTTGTGGATAACATAAGGATGATGGGTATTCCCACACCGGTTCAAGAGGCTACGAAAATCCAATCCATCTTGGATGAATTTCATGCAGCATCAGGAACTTCTATAAATCTAGATAAATCTCAAGTTTTCTTCTTCAACATTCCCTGCATGGTGCAAGAGAACATCTCCATAATATTGGGATTCCTCAAGAGCTCCCTTCCTTCCAAATACCTAGGAATTCCACTCACAAACAATGTGCTCAACCCTAGTACATGGGAATATTTGCTTGATGCACTCAACTTCCATTTATCCTCTTGGACTTTCAGATCACTTAACTTGGTTGGACGTCTCATTCTCCTCGAGTGAGTTCTACAGGAAATTCCTACTTACCTCTTTTCTTCCTTAGCCACTCCCAATTCGATCCTTAAAAAGAATAGGAGCAATCAAAGACGTTTTCTTTAGCAAGGTAGCAAAGAGGGGTGAAAATGGGCCCTGGTCAAATGGACAGAACTTGGCAAGCCTAAGCTTGATGGCGTCTTGGGAGTGGGGGACCCACAAATCCTGAACTAAGTGCTTGGAGCTAAAATATGGTGGAGATGGCTTAAGAATCCGAGATGGTGGAGATGGATTAATAATTCTCTCCAGGGGTAAATGAGGAATGTTTAATACATTGGAATGAACAAAAAATCGACTCTTCCATCTGGATAGCAGCTTTGTAGAACAAATCTCTAATTCAGGAGCATGATTTCTGGGAGATCAAAGATGGTAGGTCAGCAAACTTCTGGACTGACTCTTGGCAGCAACTCCCTCTTGTTGGAGAGTCTCAAAATCTTGAAGAAATGCGCTCAAGACTCCTTGATCTCGGCCTTCAAAAGGTTGCGGATTTCTGGATCAAAGGAAGTCAGGGAGAAATGTGGAGTAAATGGAAGCTTGCCCCGTAGAATCTGGATATTCCCAATCTCATCAACTTTGAACAGTGGAGTGCAGAGCTAGACTACAGGAAAATAAATTATAAGCCTTAAGGAGGGACCGGATATACTTAGTTGGGGACATTCTCCCAAAGGTACCTTCACCACCAAAGAAGCTTATGATCTCAAAGTCTAATCCGAGCCTTCACCTCTGAAGAATTCTTGGAAGAACATTTGGACTCTAAAATTATGGCCCAAAGTTGGTTTTTTCTTATGGTTAGTCATGCATCACAACATACTCACTTGGGACAATCTAAGGAAAATAAACTTCATAGGTCCCTCTATGTGCTTGCTATGCTCTTAGCAAGAAAAAACTATGGAACATATTCTCAATCATTGCAATTTCAGTAACCCACTTTGGGACCAAATGGCGATTCTTATATGCCTCGCGGATAGGAAGAGGGATAGTATCACCGATACAATCTTAGATTGGAAAACCAATGCTTATAAGAATCCAATCTTAAACAAAATTTGGCAGTTGATTCCATGTTTCATTTTATGGCACATCTGGAAAGAAAGAAACCAAAGAACCTTCCTCTCTCAACAACTCTCTTAGACCCAGATATGGGAAAGAATCAAATATTCTATCCTTGAAACGGTGGGAACCATGTCCTGGACTCACGAGGATCTATGTTGTTCCCCCAAGGATAAGCTCATCCTCTCAAATTGGGGCCTCACTTATTCAAACACCCCTACCTCTGCTTCTATGTGACTTGCTATTTCCTCCAACCCTTCTTCATGGTCCTTCCCTTTTAAAGGCTTCATGAACATTAATTTCGATGGTGCTTCTAAAGGAAATCTCAGCCCTATAGGATATGGTGTTGTTTTAAAAAATTCCTCAAGGAAGATCACTCAAATAATGGCAGGAAGCATTGGTCACGACACCAATAATGTAGCAGAGATTTGGACCCTTATAAGAGGACTTCGGTAGGCTATCAATCTGAATTTGCCTCGTATGATTGTGGAAGGATACCCGCAAATAATCCTCTGGTTCCTTTCCAAAATTCTCAATGGGTCCAAGGTGGAAAAGGTTTCACTTAGCTGGTGATTGCTAGGACATCTAGAAACACTTGCTTCTCTCATTTCTCCACACCTTGTTATCATACTTTCTCATTTTCAAAGAGATGCTAATAAGATTGCAGACAAATTGGCCAATTGGGGAGTTTCTTGCGAGAACAAGGAGTTTCTTTGCTCCCCCTAAATGCACAATGACCATAGGCTTTGGCATGAATGTTGGACATTGGCCCAACAGGAGAACTTTCCCCCAGATGGGGTGTTATTTGCCAGGTCATAGCATGGGCTTGATGAAAGGTAGCCGCAACAGGTAGGGGCAATGGGCTTGCGTGACATCCTCCCACACCACTCACTGTATTGAAATGTTTAATACTCCCAGGCACATTATAACTCTCCTCCCTCTGGATTATTTGATCTATAATCTCCCTCTGTCCTTTGACATGACTACATTTAGTTCTCATGCTGGTGAGTCTTGGTTTGTACGTTTTGGTGAGGTAATGGCCTCCCATTATCCTGGGTTTCTAGTGTGCGTACTCTTAAGGAGAATTCATGGCATTTCAGGTGGTATGTTAAATTAGATCACAAGGATGGAATATTTCATTTGGTTCTTCAACTCTATGTTTATCTGACTCCCATGACCAGGATTCATCTTCATGGGCGCTCTGGACACGCTGCTTGGCATCGCTTAGTCAAGCCTGGGGCTTTTGTGTCTAGTCTCTCGACTGCTGTTATCAATTTTTTTTCATGCATGTTATGTCATCTGGAAGAATTGGGTTTTTAGGCAGTATGATGTTTTGTTTACAGCCTGTAGGGATTTGTTTCTTAAAATGTAATTATTCGGTCATAGATATGGTTTGCTGGATAGGTTTAGGGGATAGAAACTGTGGTTTAAACTGTCATATCTATGGGTTTTGGCATTAGACATGGTTATGGGATTCAACCTCTCGACCTCATGCAAACAGTTATAATGCTTTTATTTTTATGATATAATATAATGTCTCAGCTTACTTAAAAAAAATGTTCACTTTTTCATAAAACTAATTGCATAAGCATTTTCATTTTTGTAAATACTTTGCATTCATTTGTTTGTGCTCAATTAATTAGTTAATCAATTTCGTTTTCAAAAATTAGTGCACGCATGGTGAAATAGACTGCATTTAGTTTACTAAATGGATTGACATTCTTATTTTAAAAGTAACTGTGCATTTAATCATGCATGTCTTATCTCACTCTATTTAATTGATGCACTTAAACGCCATTCGTTCTTCATGTGAATCCTATCTATCCAAAGGGCTCTAAACACAACCCTGGCTTCCATCCCCTTGTTTTCCCCTTGACCATCCCTCCAAGGGTGCTTTCGGTGTTGTTTCCCAAACCGTGTTGTTTGACCATCAACATTAGCTACATGTCGACCCCTCACACATAAGCACTAGTATGTTGTTGGTTTATATATGCATTGATTATATGTGGACTGATTGAGCATGTGGATTATAGTTAAGAAAGGCAATTAATTTTAATAGTATTTTCTAATGGGTTACGAATAATAAATGATTTGTAGATGATACATTTAGAGTGATAAGATTTAGTTCATTATTTGATTTTGTATTTCCTCAAGGAATGTTGCTTCTAGACTTGAATTGATAAGTTTGGATAGGATATTTAATTTGTCATTAATTACTTTTAATGGAGAGCCATGTGGGGGAGGATTGTGGAATTAAATGCTTGTGGGAAGATGTGTAAAGGGGAGTCCGTGGAGGATGGACATAAGAGGAGGAAACCTCGATTGTTGGGGGGGCATTGGAAGAACTTGGAAAATATTTTGGAAAAAAAATTATGATGTGAAAAAGAAACTTCAGGAAGAAATTGGGAAGAAATTGAGAGAAGAGTACTACTATTTTGTCTGGGAGTTTTGGGCATAGGGGCTAGAAAAAACTCTCAGGATTTTTTGGGTCGGGGAGTCAGATAGACTGTTCCCATTAGGTTGAGAGGTTAAACCAGTTTGGGCCACTGTTGAAGCTGCTATTAGTTTCAAGGCTTCGGGACCTCTCAAACAAGAGAATCATGTATTATTCTTGTTAATTTCATTTAAGTTATTAGAAAATTTAAAATTGAGTTTTACTCTTAGAAATTCAAACTATATATTTAAATTACTTAAATTGCTTATTTCTTACTAGAAATCAAAACTGTATGATTCTCAATATGCTTATTACTAGTTGTGCTTATTACTAGCTGTGATAATTTCTTGCATTGAATTTGAAATGAAATTACTTTCATTATTACTAGAAAGAAATAGCAAAGAGGAAAGAAAATCTACTAAACTAGAGCTAGAATCAACAGATAACTTAGTAATCTGTTAAAAGTTCCATAAAAAACAGCTCTAAGGCTCAAGGAAATTAAAACAGAGTCTATATCTTATAGATAAGATAATAGGGCCCTAAGGCCCTTACACATGGTATCAGAGCCCGTGTTCTAAATCTAGATTGCTTTGTATGTTGATTTAAGTATGAAAATGAAAAGAACTCATATGAAAACAAATTGGCATGAACTGCAACCCTACTAATTGAAAAAAAAATGCAGAATTATAAGATGCAACTTCAGAAATACAACAGACCAAAATATTAAGAACAAGATGTTTTGGAGACTAACTTGGAAAACGGGAGTGACCTGTGAATTTCATAGTACTCTTAAATATGAAGATAGTTTGTAAAACTATGAGGAGTGATAGCACTGCCAACAGTAAGAATACCATCCTCATGCTAAAGGATGCCCGACGATATTTATTTGGCACCCAATGATCCTTATATACCACTTGCTTTCGCTGCCCATTGAACTTCGAAAGGGATCAATGGTTTTTCCTTCATCTCCAGGATCCATCGGTCATCTCGAGCTTCCCTAATACAAATTTCATGCCTGGGATGAATGGAGAAGCGTCCACGTGGCTATCTTGTACCTCATGACATCAACGAGAGATCAAACCTTCATTGAAGAATAGTGAAATCCCTTTTGACGGTCCAGATCGCAAACTTCATGGAATATCCCTGATAAGGGGTTTCTCATTCATCCGACTACGCATTTGAAGTCCTAGAGAAACTTCCACCTGGCTCATGGGACCCACCTCAACATTAACCGATATGTACTCATACTACACGCTAATTGGTCTAGTGGGATGCACGTTGACAGTGGCACCTGTTATTTCGGAGACTCAAGGTATGCCAAATTACATCAATCATTACATAGAGCTCAATAAGAGCATCATGTCACTTACAAGAATCAAACTTGGGTGGAGAGGATAACAACCATTCTTCCCAACCACCCAAGCTACACCAATTCGCAAATAAAACATGCAAAATTTGCAATAGTCATTACTTTTAATGCATATATAGAATGATAGATGCCTATATTTTTTCGCCAAAAAATTCAAATGATATTAAAATGTTCAAAACTCATTATCATCTTCTTAAACCTAGTTAATTTAACCACTATCAATGTTTATGAAGGAATGTACAGACTAAGTTATTTAGGAATGTACAGACTAAGTCATTTTATCTCTCTTTGAAAGTACCAAACAAAATATCCACACTTTCCCATTCCCAAGAAACGCATACCTATGCAAAGGATTACCCCTTCAACTTTTCCCCTTTTCAAAAGGGAGGATTTATATCCAACTAAATTTATAGAGCAGATAACCAAACTATTCATTCAGAAAATCCTCTTTGGGTTGTTGTTAGGAAATTGCCAGGAAATAAACAAAAATTCCTCAACAAATATTTATGTTCATAGGAGAAATAATGTTCATGGAAGGTTTTGAGAAAAGGATGAAACATTTCATATTCTAATGTGTTTTAGACAATGCCCTTAAAATCTAGAACCGGTCGAGAAACCCATTCTCTTGAATACCTTCCTTGACTAAGGGTCATTTCAAAATGGAGAGGAACAATGATGAGATCGTGAAAAACCATTATATGGAACAAACAACAAAATTGATGTGAATATGGAGATGAATGAAGCTCAAATGCAAAAAGATACTTTCAAATTGTAACAACAATAATAAGAATTGCTTGAAACTTACAACCATAGTTGTCAAAAACCTTGTTGACTATAAGAATTTGCAACTCAGGTGACTCGGTGAGAAAGATGCATGTATGCAAGAAGTAAAAAAGACTCTTGAAATTTGATGCTATCCCACCTGTAGCTAACATGCTCCATGTCATAATCTTCCTACTTTTTCACCTACAGTTATGCTTGTACTCTTCAATAGAATCACAAAATAGAGGATTTGAGCATATGATAATTCGGTACAAATCCATAAACATTGATGCCAAAATATTTTGTTTGTTTGCACGTATATCAACATGATTTTTATGTACCCTTAATTCTATCATGTAAAACTCATGAGCCATCACCAAAATCACCATTAAGGGAGATTTAAAGATGATGGTTCACTGGTATAAGAAGATCATTTTTTTTCTTTCTACGTGATACATTATACTCACCAATGCATATTAGATCCTTGTATTAGAGCAACACCTGAGGGAAAAGGCTAAAGAAACTTGGCATTGGAATTTTCTGTAAGAAAAATCCACAACACCACCATTTTTAGTTTTCTCTCTAAAATTGTGCATGGCTTATCACGTGACCAAAAATGTTAGCATGGTTGTATATTAGTTCACCCTTTGCATGGAAATAGTTCATTAGTAAATACACCATCTTACAAAAGGCATTAATCAAACAAATTGAGCATCGATCAAATATATTTGTATGCATTTAACTACTAAAACAAGATAACCTCTATTAATGGATAAATTAGGTTATTTGCTATTTTAATTTGCTAAGTATTAAAGCTTTGGATACACTAAGAATGTAAGCATTTTATGTAAAATTAGTCACAGTAGATCTAATGAACAAGTAAAACAATCACAACAGATGAACATAGAAAATATGGTGTAAAACTATGTAAAACATGCACAGTGCTCAATATCCCAATAAGGGTGAATAATTACAATACAATAATCTGAAAATGTGAGTGAGCAATTCGAATTGACTAAGTAGGCCATTTGAATCACTGAATGGAGTAGCTTGACTCCAACTAGGAGTCCTCATCATCAATCAGTGGTGGTCATCAATGCACAAGAACCAGTCATCTAGGTGTCAATCTGACTCTAACTAAGTGTAACATGTGTAACTAAAGTGTGTAGCACTGATATAGGGAAGGAGACTCAGTGGAGGGCGCATGGGAGGCTTAATTGAAGTCAGAACAAGTCATCTAGTCAATCTGGAGGTCCAACGGAGTGAAACAGTCAGTCGAGAGTGAAACTAGCCTCAAATCAGGGAGAATTGGAGCTAACTGAGTGTAAACTGAGGTGGTAGGTGAAGAAGTGCGCCCTTCTCTGCAGTAGGTGAGAAGTGGGCGCCTTCATGACTAGGAGGGCTGAAAGTCTAATGTAAGAAGCTCTCGGGTGCTAGAATGAAGTGGATAAGGTGCTGGAGGCATCAACCTGGTGATTGGGATGCATGCAAAAGGCATGCAAACCCTAGAATTTGCATGCAAACCCTAATTGCATGCAAGGTCCTGAAAATGATGATGTGGATATCCGAACACCCCCCCTCAAGCTAGACTATGATGTGCAAAAAATAATGCAGGGCCCTGGTAACTAAGACCAAAGGTCACCCCAATACAATAATCCAAAAAATGCTGAAAATAAACTAAGTGAGGAAAGAGGAAAAACCCAGTGGGAAGAAAGCCCCCCCTCAAGCTAAAACATAATAATGGATCAATCTGTCTCCACCATGATGGAACTCACCCCCAACAGTGAACGGAGGTAAGAGAACTTCTTCTCAGTGAATCTCTTGGTGAATATGTCTGCAATTTGCTCATCAGTAGGGCAATATTGCATAATGATGGTGCGATCATGCACCAACTCTCGAATGTAGTGCATATGAATCTCAATGTGTTTGGTCCTTTGCCGCTGAAATGGATCTGTGGAGATCTTGATAGCACTTTGATTGTCACAAAAGAGGACAGTTGAAGTAGTGCCACCAAAACCAAAGTCGGAAAGAATACCCTGCAACCAAACTGCCTGAATGCAGGCATTGACTGCCCCTCGATACTCTGCCTCTGCTGAAGAAAGTGCAATGGCTGCCTGCTTTTTGCTGGACCAGCAAATAGGGCTATGACCAATCATGAAAACATAACTGGAAGTGGACTTCCGATCAATGCTATCACCTGCCCAATCTGAATAAGTAAAACCAATGAAATCAAGCTCAGAATCTGCAGCATAATGTATACCAAAATGTTTCGTACCTTGCACATACTGCAAGATCCGCTTGGCTTCCCGCCAATGAAGCTCATGGGGCTGCTGCATATATCTTGACACGGAACTCACAGCATATGAAATTTTAGGTCTTGAGTGTGTCAAGTAAAGTAGTGAACCAATCAACTGTCGATACATAGTGCAATCTGCAAGCGGTGTAGAATTTCCCTCCTCAAGACTGATTCCTGAGAGGAATGGGAATGGGGATGCCTTACATTCAGCCATATTAAACTTCAATAACAGGTCGGAAGCATATTTTTGTTGATATATAGTGATCCCATCAAAATTTTGAGCTATCTCCAAGCCCAAAAAGTGACTCAGCAAGCCCAAATCGCTCATGTCAAAAGCTAGATTTAAGGCAGTTTTTAGCTTGTTTATTGAAGTAAGAGTGCTACCAATAATGAGAAGATCATCAACATAAAGACCAAATAACCAACAAATTACCTTTAACTTGCTGAAGATACACATTCGGATCAGATTTGCATCTTTTGAAATTCTGAGAAAGAAGGAAGGAGTCCATCTTTGCATACCAAGCTCTTGGGGCCTGTTTTAATCCATACAAAGATTTCTTCAATCTGCAAACTAATGATGGATCTGATGTGTATCCTTCTGGCTGCTGCATATATACCTCTTCAGCAAGATCTCCATGTAGAAAATCACTTTTCACATCCATGTGGTGCACTTCCCAGTGCTTGGATGCGGCAATTGCCAAAACAAGGCGGATGGAATCCATCTTTGCAACCGGTGCAAAGGTCTCAGTGTAGTCCACTCCTTGGACTTGGGAGAAACCTTTTGCCACCTTTGTATATGCTAATAGAGCCATCAGCAACAACTTTCATGCGGTAGACCCATTTACATTTGACTAATTTTCTTCCAAGTGGAAGAGAAACTAGCTCCCATGTATTTTTCTTTTGAAGAGAACTGTACTCTTCATCCATGGCACTTTGCCATCTCGGATCTCGGTGGGCATGGTAGTATGTTTGGGGATCTGAACCAGTCATCAAATAACAAATCTCAGGAAGTAATGGATCATAAATATAAAGAGCCATACCTGCTCTTTGAAAGTCTGCTCTTGTTCGTCTCGGATCAGCAGGATTTCCAAGGTTCCAACCAGCAAATTGAAGAGTGTTTTGGGCCCACTTCGGTAACTGAGGAGGATCATAATGGTCAGATTTCGAACCTGATATGTCATGATCATCATGTGCTACTAAAATATCAGAAATATCAGAACTCATACCTTCATTATCGCTGCTCGGATCTTCTTCTGGTGAAGGCGGTGAAACGACAGTTTCTTCCTTGACTAGTTGCAATTCTTGAAGTGGTTCTTCAAATTGCACACTGTGCTCTATGAATATCTTTTTGGGTATGATATCCATGAGTTTATATGATTTTGATTCTTCCCCATATCCTATCATTATGCACTCAATACTTTGTGGATCCAAAGCTTGTCTCTTCTTGGAAGGAATTCAAGCCCAAGCAGTAGAGCCAAAAACTCTCAAATTTGACACATCCGGTTTGTGACCAAAGAATGCTTCGAAAGGAGTCTTACCTTTCACGGATGAATGTGGAACTTGGTACTGAATTTATGCAGCAACATTGATTGCTTCAGCCCAAATATTTGCAGCCAAACCTTTTGATTCAATCATGCAAGTAGCCATCTCTTTCAGTGACCGATTCTTCCTTTCCGCCACACCGTTCTGCTGGGGTGTGTAGGGAACTGTATGTTGGATCTGAATTCCGCTTTCGACACAAAGTTGCAGCAACTCGGCCTTGATATATTCTCCACCATTATCATATCTAAGAGATTTGATCTTGCTCTCAGTGGCGGCCTCAATAGAATCCTTAAAATCCTTGAATTTTCTAAGCACTTTTGACTTGTTTTTGAGAAAAAATACCCATGTAAAGCGAGAAAAATCATCAATAAATGTCAAAACATACCTTGATCCATTTAATGACATATGAGGCAGTGGAACACTAATATCAGAATGTATCAGCCCCAAAACTGTAGAAGCTCTGCTAGCTTTGCCGCAGTCAAACCTATGCTTGGAGTGCTTCCCAATAATGCAACCAGTGCATATTCCCTTCGAGGAACGGAGTTGTGGAAGACCATCTACCCTGGATTTGTTTGATAATAGCAGAAAATACTTATAATTAAGATGTCCAAATATTTCATGTCAAATCCTACTAACCTCATTACCATGTGTGCGAAGAGCAGTGGGCTTTACAAGTGGAATAAAGTGTGAAAACTCATAGCATTTTGCAGTGTGGTTCGCCTTTTCGACTACAACAAGTCTTCCACTTTTGATATCAGAAATTTCAACTGTATTAGGGCTGAATGTAACTTGCTTTGGTTCACCAGTGTGTGTCATTTGATACACAAAAAGAAGATTTGAAGCCAAGGAAGACACATAGAGAACATTCTAAAAGCTTCCATGATCAATATGGATTATACCTTTTCCCTTTGAAGAAATTTTTGAGTCATCTCCCAAATGGATGGGGATGGAGCTGTTTGGATTGAATGAAGAAAAAGAATCAATATTTGCATCCATATGATTCGATGCACCCAAATATATCAAGAGAGTAGTGGGCTTCGAAACAGTTTCCATGAGTGCTTGTCCTCTTTCATGATCATCATTCCTATCCTTCTTCCTTGCACCGTCAGGAAGAGTTATGTTATTCTTTTCCAAAAGGAGGGTCATTTGATCTATAGTATTCTTCATGCATGAACATTTGGGATGAAAGCAACGGTTGAAGTAAGTACATTTAGATTTTTCCTTACCCTCTTTACCCTTTTGCTTGAACTTCGAACTAGATGGTGCATTCGTCTGCTTGCCTTTCTCTCTTTGCTTGTGAGGTTCGAATTTGGGCTTCTCTTTCTTTTGCTTTCCTTTACCATTCGAATTCTTGGGTCCTTGAACATATAGGGCTGAATATTTGGAGCTTATGGACCCCATTTGAATCAACTTATCATGCTCTTTTGTGATGGACTCAATGAAGGCATTCAAGGTAGGCATCTTCCAATTCGGGGTAGTTAGCCGACCGGAATTGAAAGTAGAGACAAATACCAAATAGTCTTTACCAAGCTTGGTGAGAATAGAGAGGATCAATTGCTTGTCCTCTTTGATAACTCCATTGTTCTTCAACTACATGGACAAGTGCTTGAATTTTGTGAAGAACTCATTGCTGGTCTCGAAATTCTCAGGACTAAGAGCAATCAATTCATTCTCTAATTGAAAAGCCCTAAGCTCATCCTGCTTTCCAAATAGTGTTTCAAGTTGCTCCCATATTGCTTTTGGAGTCTTCAATTCGCTGAGATGGAAGTGAAGATCTTTGGAGATGGAGAGACAAAGAAGACCATAAGCTTCATCAAGCTTGTTGTAGTGTTTGGTTCTTTCTGACAATGTGCTTGGCTCCAATTCGAGGCCAAGGGGGACTCTATAATATCCTTTTGAACGTAATATGATCTCCATATCTTCTTTCCAATCAAAATAATTGAAAGGGGTGAGGATAGGCTTTGAAGAAGAGTATTCCATTTCTAGGAGAGAGTGCACTTTGATGTAGAAAGCCTTGCAAATGCAAAGTGGCGAATGCAATTGAAGGAGATAATAACCTGCAAATCACAATGAAAACAATCACTGTAAGGTCGAACAATCCACCCTTTTAGAGTTGCATCACACCTGGGATTGGAGATCAAGCAATGTTGAATGGGTCCAATGTATCAAATCCAGGATTTATGTGGAAACTCAAGCTTCTGGAGTGGTATTGGAAGTATTTTTAAGCTTTGCATGCACAGGAGCGAATGCCCTTGAGATCTTTCATGCCAAACTTTTTTTGTAATTTTGAGCAAATTCACTCAAATCCTCTTATAGAAACACCTGTAGAAAATAGATCTTGTCCCTGCAATGGCTCTGATACCATGTAAAATTAGTCATAGCAGATCTAATGAACAAGTAAATCAATCACAACAGATGAACATAGAAAATATGGTGTAAAACTGTGTAAAACATGCACAGTGCTCAATATCCCAATAAGGGTGAATAATTACAATACAATAATCTGACAATGTGAGTGAGCAATTCGAATTGACTAAGTAGGCCATTCGAATCACTGAATGGAGTATCTTGACTCCAACTAGGAGTCCTCATCATCAATCAGTGGTGGTCATCAATGCACAAGAACCAGTCATCCAGGTGTCAATCTGAGTCTAACTGAGTGTAACATGTGTAATTGAAGTGTGTAGCACTGATATAGGGAAGGAGACTCAATGGAGGGCGCATGGGAGGCTTAACTGAAGTCAAAACAAGTCATCTAGTCAATCTGGAGGTCCAACGGAGTGAAACAGTCAGTCGGGAGTGAAACTAGCCTCAAATCAAGGAGAATCAGAGCTAACTGAGTGTAAACTGAGGTGGTAGGTGAAGAAGTGCGCCCTTCTCTGGCAGTAGGTGAGAAGTGGGCGCCTTCATGACTAGGAGGGCTGAAATTCTGATGTAAGAAGCTCCCGGGTGCTAGAATGAAGTGGATAAGGTGCTGGAGGCATCAACCTGGTGACTAGGATGCATGCAAAAGGCATGCAAACCCTAATTGCATGCAAGATCCTAAAAATGATAATGTGGATATCCGAACATTTTACCCCAAAATCCTCTATAGATAGGCATAGAATACAACGTGATTTCTTGGATATATTTGCAAGCTCGCCCAATGCTATTCCCAATTCTTCGTGTAGTTATTTTCAATGTTTGAACAAAACTAATGCAAGTTGTTCATCAAAAACTGAATTAGATGCCTTGATGCTCATGAAAAATGTCTCGCCAGCTGCAACAACTGCCATCATTTAGCTATGAACCTTTTGAAAACAATTTATAAATATTGATAATACTCAGAAAAAAGGCATTGTAAGGTGCCAGCTACGACACATAACCAATAAACTCAAGAAGACACAAGAGATAGGCGTGAAAGTGCATTATAT
The DNA here is from genome assembly GCA_027924585.1 of Larix kaempferi. NCBI lineage: Eukaryota > Viridiplantae > Streptophyta > Pinopsida > Pinales > Pinaceae > Larix > Larix kaempferi. The sequence continues at coordinate 8,874,108 of BSBM01000602.1, forward strand.
TTCCCATTAACCAAATGTACATATATATACAAGGAGAAATTTCCATTGGGTTTCATATTCCCAAGTGGACTCTTGGACTCCCGGGTGACTCTTGGTCTCCCTTTCACATTGATATTCCTCACACCGAGGATTAGACTCCAACAAATCCCCCCTTAATCCGAAGGGTGTATATGAGTCCAAGAAAAAGAAGAGAGCTGAATAAGTGGAAGTGGACAACTGCCATCAGTTGAACATTTCCATCTAGAACATCCTTTACTAAGAAGGTTAGCTAGAAGCTTGCACATGCTTCTGCTAAATACAAGATCCCTCTGAAGGGATGGTTTTTAGGCTGACCATCAACCGAAATGGGATAGCAGAAGGCTAAATTCTTCTACTATGTGTGTGGTTTAATGTTGACCACAAACTCTCGAACTTGGCGACAAAACTCGTTCAAAGGTTCTCTGGAATGGTTGGTATGGGATGACACCAAACCAACTGGAGAGCTAAAAACAGGAAGTGAACAGCTGCAACTTGCTGAACATTTCCATCTTGACAACCTTTTTCCAAGTTAGCTAGAAGCTTGCATATGCTTCTGCTAAATGAAGGTGTTCTCGATACCGGTGGTTTTAGGATGACCACCAACTCTAGAGCTTAGTCGAACATAGCTCTTCACAGGATGGCTTGTTCCGGCTTGCTTGTACTCGCTCGCTTGTTACTGATGGTCTTCATTCTCCCCTGTCGGGAACAATGTGAGGAAAGGAGAGTCTCATGGGGTCACAACTAGACACAAAACACATGAGTACTCTATGTCATATATATCTCATGTATTTAGAATACATGCATATCAAAATCAGGAATCTCTAAATCTGGTGGCTTCCCAAACTCACTATGTCTCAGCCTCACTTGATATGACTTACTTGAGGAAGGCTATGAGTGTTTGTTGTCAGAAGGACAAGGCTTCGAAACTTGATGTCTGACATTATGTTCCCCCCTGTCAGGTACAAAGTGAGGAGAAGAAGATGTCTCAACTACAAGATGTGTCAATACTCGTGAATGAACTCTCCAGTATGACTTTTAAATCTTCTTGGCTATTGATGACCATTGCCAAGAAGTGATCCACCCATAATGAATCTTCTCTCTTGCAGGTTTCTTCAAACTGAAGCATCTGTCTGATGCGTGCGTAAGTTTTCCACAATGCTTACAAGGGTGAAGATCAAAACAATGATCATTCATGTGGCCAATTCGATCACACTATTGGCATGTTGAACTCTGAACTGATGTGGATGAATATGGACTCTCATTGATGAATCCGACACTGCGAAACTGAATGGGCTTGGAGAAGTCAAGAATGTGAACTGTGACTTCCTTGTCATATCCAAGGTCGGTTATGTGCTTGTTATGGCTGATCTATTCCCATGGTCTGATGATGGGCTTGGGCTGAGCAAGCGGAATCTCTGCATGCATGTCTTCATCTTCATTTTCTTTCACTTCTGATGGCATGCCACTGATTTGCTCATGTGCTTTTGAAGTGACATCAATATGTGTACGATGCTGAATAGAATCATGAAGGAGATTCTTCTAAACATGAACAGGTTCAGAATGTCTTTCTTCTTGTTGAAGCTGCAACTCAAGTTATAGGAAATCAAGAGTGTCTTGTGAATCTTTTACACAATCTCGGACGTGAGTGAGAGTGCTCTTGTCGATCATGATAGTGTTGTCAACAGAGGAAAGAAGTAGAGTGTTCGGTAACTCTACAAGGCCATTTAATCTCGCCATTGAAAACTCACTCAAAAACAAAAGGGCTTCTTGCAATTCCACCTTTTTACAAATAAGATTCAACAACTAAAGTACTAGACTCAAAAAGATGAAAGGGTGTCGGATACAACTGAAAATGCACCCAAGTACAATGCATCTCAATTCAATTTAATTTTGAATGGTACAAAAAAAACTAGTTGCAAAACTCAAATGCACTTACACCAATTGTTGATTATGAAGTTGAATCGACTTGATGCTTCAAAGTTGATGTTGATGCTTTGAGTTCCTTGATTACAATCTGGATAAGTTGATAGTGCCTAGTCTCTTTGATTTTGATTTTGCTGAGTGAATACATAAACTCTCCCTCGTCAACAAAGCAAATAAGTCAGCTATCTCTTTGCAATGGCAGCCTCTAATGCACCAGTGAATAAATCCCACATAAATCCAATGCAATAAAGGAAAAACTCCAGTGTAGTTCCAATTGCAGCCTATATTTTAAGAGACTAATGGATTTCATTGCACCATTCCTCCAATCAGTACTGGATCAACAAAGAAAAAATGGGTGCATACACTTTTACCACAACTCTTATATTTTATCCGCAGACTATTACTGGCAGCAAGTTTTCGATCTTCCCAATGGTAAAAGATCCTCGTTGAAGTCAGTTTTAAGGACACGCCTTGTGAATACAAACTGAGTCAAGTTAAAAATGAACACTTTAAGAGATATTTCAAGATCTCAACCATTTGAAATTACCAAAGATCCCCAAGGATTTTAGTAGCTCCACGCAACTCTTCAATGAGTGCTCCAACAACTCCACGGCAAACAATATGCCGTCTTCATTACACAGAGAGAAACACCCAGGACCTCTACACACAGTCGCCACTTCTGGTCTTCAAACTCAGCAATATTATAGGTAATATATGCAACAAATAATTATATATCAGTGGAAAACATTCAACATTGGAGCATGGACGCTCACGCTCCTTCAATGCACAATCTAAAAATACTTGCAAGAGAAATAGGGTTCGTGGTCGTAGTTCACACTTTTCAAAGCAATACACTCTTCACAACAGAGGGTGCGGGATCACTCTTTCCAGAGAGAGAGCTCCACTTTAGAAAATTGCAGAGAAAAGAAACGTAAACCATGTGTGCATACTTAGGGTTTCAAGCAGAGAGATCATGAGGAATGGACCTTCACACAAGTATTACCACGCACACGCAGAAGAGGAACGTTCTGAGAAGAAATTCTCATGGCAGGGCATAATTTGTAGAGGGTAGGAAAAATGTACGGAGCAGAATCAAGAAGAGACCAGAACGAGAAGAATTCCAGCAACAGGAGTTATGGAGTGAAGCTACGTGGATCAAGACTACAATATTCCATGCAGCAGCGGATTCAACGATTCCAGCTCTAGCAATAACACATAGTGCATTCAATGCAAAACAATATGCAAAGTCATAGTTCATCAGGATGATGGATAAGCAGAGATAAGACTCAGACGCAGCTCAAAACGGAAGAAGGAGACAGTAACCAGGAAGCCGACTGGAGCAGGAAAGATTAACACAAGCCACACAAATCATTGAGCTCTGATACCACTGTAAGGTGCCAGTTAGGGCACATAATCAATAAACTCAAGAAGACACAAGAGATAGGCGTGAAAGCGCACTATATTTCCCATTAACCAAATGTACATATATATATACGGCCATCCTTATCAAGAATGTACGTTCAGGCCACCGCTTCTCTGCCCTCCGATGGCCTAAACGTACATACTTTTTAAGCTTAGGCTAACTATACAAGGAGAAATGCCCCTTGGGTTTCATATTCCCAAGTGGACTCTTGGTCTCCCTTTCACATTGATATTCCTCACACCGAGGATTAGACTCCAAGAGGCATTAAGAGCATTAAACAAATCTCAAGCATGTAGTGTCCAGCCTCACACATTTGGTGTTGTGGCTAGATCATGCTAATCTTTATTGGGATTTGTGTGGTGACATAGATTCGTATTAACAATTGCTTGTGTCTAGTTCCAGGATTTCTTGGGGGTGTTCGATGAAGACCTTAGAAGGGGTTTCATTATGAAGGATAAGTGAAATATTGTGATGTTATGTCTTATTGTATCATGATGTGAGATGAGGTGTTTAGTCTGGTTCCACTAGTCAACTTGATGGTTGAGCCGAGTTATGTTAAATTGTTGAGTAAGTGTGGATTTGTGTTCAATTTTTTAAGGAATGATAGTGGTGAGTTTTAGTGATTAAGATAATTTCTCTTGCCGCCATCTTATTTATAGATGACAATGAGGTTAATTTAAAATTTGCAATAAGACATGAGTGTTCAATTAACAATTAGAATGTTCACCTGAGAAATATATCTTTATATATATAGGTCAAGGTGAGTCGTGATCAATTAACGGAACTTAAATTGCAAATTTAATGATGAACATGGGGAAATTTTATCTCATTATTGATCTTCTGTCATAGTATGAAGAGGTGGTGAGCTTGAGGGAGCTTGAGGGAGCTAGAGAGATGCAAAAAGGGGCTAGAGGCCAACATGACATAAGTATAATGTATAAAGGAAATGTTATGAAGTATGATTTGAGAGAGAGAGAGAGAAGAAGAAGAAAATATATTCAAGAGAGGAAATCATAAGAATAATAAGTTGAAAGTAGTGACTAGAGATCAAATTAATGGACCCATAAGTGACTAGTTCGTGAACATTTGTGTGTTGTGTTCAGGCTATGCGTGAGCATGTTGTGTCTAGGTTATAATAGAAAAGACCTTACACTTGACCGTTATCCTATTATAATCCAAATTGTATTACTTAATGAGAGAGTGAGATTGAAAGTCGTGGCCAATAAATAGTGAATTCATAGCATTTTATTGATGTCACTTAGTAATATTGTTGCGAGTATTCATAATTCAATGGAGGTATTTGTATGTTGATCTATTGACTAGTGTATGCATAATACCAAACAAAGGAGAATGCTAATAAAATTCAAGTATATATGGGCTCTAGAATCAATAAAAATTCATAATGAGATCATCCATTTCCATTGATGTCCTAAGAAAATAATCTCTGGTAGAGATTCTTGATTTACGTTCCAGTTTTGGATAGACCCGCAGTTGGATTTGGGGACTCAATTGAACTTGAGTACAACTCATCACCTTGATACAAATGGGTAGACAGATAGGGAATTTGGAAGACATGCTTAGAATGTATGTTATGGACAAGCAAATCCATCAGGGAAAATATCTTCTTGTTGTAGAGTTTGCTTACAACAATAGTTTCCATAGCTCAATTGGGATGCCTCATTATTAAGCTCTTTATGGGAAGCCATGTAGGACACCATTAAGTTGGGACATGATAGAAGATCAAGTTATAGTTGGTCTTGAGTTGATTAAGGAGAAGGGAGAGCAGGTGATTCAGATCAGACAGTGGTTAAAGGAAGCTGATGATAAACAAAAGAGTTATGATATTGATGCGCATAGAATGGATCGAAGTTATGAGGTTGGTGATCGAGTGTTTATTCATATTCGACCGATTAAAAGTACCATTCTATTTGGAAAGGAGACAAAATTGTCACCATGATTTATAGGGCCATTTGAGATTTTAGAGAGAATCAGTCCAGTCGCATATCATCTTGTGCCATTACCCCACTTGCATAAAACTCATAATGTGTTTTTTGTATATGTATTGTGGCATTATATGGTTAATGAGACTCACAAACTTAACTGGAAGTAATTGTAGGTCTTGGGCGGGGGAACTTTTATAGTCGAACCATTATGCATACTGGAGCATAGGGTTCAATAGCTCAGGAACCGTTTTGTAGACGAAGTTAAGGTCCAGTGGGAAAAGTATAGCCCAGGATCTACTACCTGGGAGGATTCAGAAACCATATGTTGGGATTATCTCGGACTATTTTGATATTTGGAACAATTAAACTTTATCTTGCACATCTTACTTATACATTAGAATCAACTATACTGAAACATACTTATACTTATGTAGAGTCTCACAAGGATTTAATTATTCCATGTGATTATGGTTATGCCATATTCACCCTTTTAAGCAATTTCTATACATGGATACCAACTTAAATTATGTTTATAAATCATAATCTGATATATTGTTATAGTCAATGAGCATGCATGGTTATGTTGAAAATGATAGCATCAAGTTGGTGAGAGCACAAATGTATGATGATAATTATACTTGATTATTGATCCTATAAGCGAACTTGCAGGTACATGGGCTAGTTCTAGCCAAGTGATATTTATGTGTGTGTGTGTGTGTGGCTAGTTTGTTGTCATGGGCATTGAGAATAAAATGGTATGTTTGGAAACATTCAATGTGAATGGATTATTGGATATATTTGTATGAATATGTTATGACATGTGTGCAAGTGTTGTGTGTAATAGGTAATGTAGTTACCCAAACTGGTTATTCATTGACAAAACTCTCATACAGAGTGGTGGCATAGTAGGAGTCATTATTAGGGATCAACCCTAGATCTATTAGGAGGGGTGGAGGAGTTTCCCACCGTGTATCCTCGAGACTTGGAGTTGTGGGAGGGATATGGTGGACACGCTCCCCTAGACATGTGATGACAATTGCTAGTTTCCTGCTAGGGAAGTTACGTTGATATAGTCGACGCTTACACCTTTGGGTTTTCTAGGTGGTTAGGTCGGTATAGAAGACACCATAACATATTCCAGCAGAGGAAGGATAGGAAGGGAGTGGAAGCAGGTTATAGAGGATGGGCGAATGTAGGCTAGTTATGAGCCTAATTGGGAAGAAATGTTCTTCTTGTTCTTGGTACTTAGTGATTATTATATAAATGCATAAATAGATCTTTTGATATTACTTGTTTTGTCGTCCTTATTTACTAGTGTTGAATTGTCAAATGTTAAATGAATAATGTAATTATGACATGGTTGTTTATTTTACAATTGTTCATGTATTTCCTTTTGACTCTAGCTTCGAGACAAAGTTTCTTGGAGGGGTGTATGTAATTCCCCACACTGAGATTCCAGTTATATGTCGCACATAACTTTATATACATCAAAATGGGGTAATAAATAATTTTGCATAATTCAGATTATTAGCATAGGTATGAGGTATGTGCATGATGGCTTCATGCCCACCTCTCACACACATGGAATAGTATGTTGTTGATTTATATATGCATTGAGTATATGTGGACTTTATAGTTCATATATGGAATTAATTTTAATAGTATTGTCTAATGGATTACATAAAATAAATGATTTGTAGATGAGACATTTAAAGTGAGAAGATTTAGTTCATTATTTGATTTTGTATTTCCTCAAGGAATGTTGCTTATCAACTTGAATTGATAAGTTTGGATAGGATATTTAATTTGTCATTAATTGATTTTAATGGAGAACCATGTGGGGGAGGATGGTGGAATTAAATTCTTGTGGGAATATGTATAAAGGGGAGTCAATGGAGGATGGACATAAGCCTGGAGGAAAACATTTTGGGAAAAAATTTGTGATGTGAAAAAGAAATTAGGAATAAATTGAGAGAAGAGTGTTGTTATTCTGTTTGAGAGTTTTGGGCACATGTGCCAGAGAAAACTCTTAGAGTTTTCTGGGTCAGGGATTCAAATAGAGTGTTCTCGATAGGTTGGGAGGTTAAACAAGTTTGGGCTACTGTTGAGGCTACTATCATTTTCAAGGCTTTGAAACTTCTCGAATGCGAGAAACATGTATTATTCTTGTTGATTTCATTTAAGTTATCGAACATTTAAAATTGAGTCTTACCCTTATAAATTCAAACTATATATTTAAATTGCTTAAATTGCTTATTTCTTACCAAAAATCGTTTATTTCTTACCAAAAATCAAAATTATATGCTTATCAGTCAGTTTATTACTAGTTGTGATAATTTCTTGCACAGAGTTTGAAATGAAATTACTTTCATTATTACCATAAAGCAATAGCAAAGAGGAGAGCAAATCTACTTAACTAGAGCTAGAACTAACATATAACTTAGTAATATGTTAAAAGTTCCATCAGAAACAACTCCGAGCCTCAAGGAAATTAAAACAGAGTCTACATCTTATTGATAAGATAATAGGGGCACCTAAGACCCTTACACAAACCTTCAAGAATATGGTAGTTTTTACCAGTAACATCCAAATGACTCAAATATTCTTATCCAACTAAATGCTCCACCAATGGAAGTCTCTATTAAACAATCCAACACTTCCACGAGATATGGAATTTTTGATGACTCATCTTTAGAAATACCATACAGGATTTCATAATAAATACAAAACATATATGCCTTCCTTCGTGGTAAAATCAAATGCATTTGTGCTGCATACAAAAATCCATCCATTTGAATGTATTTCTTTCTACTAATCTTGAAAAATGACCATCTCAAAATAACTACATCACATATGAATAGAATCTCATATAATGCACTTGCTTGATGACTGTAGTGGAATGTTTTTATGATGAATTTATTCATTTGACCCACTCAAAGATAACAATAATTTTATTTTAGTATGTAAAGAGTTGGTACCAATGATGTAAAGAGTTGGATCATTACCACAAGGACCCAAGCATGTCAACTCTAGGTTTATCTTATGTGACTCATAAATAACTTTGTAGACGATGATCTCTTTTGAACCATTTTTTCCTTTAAGAAGATCAACTATATCAAGTTTGGAACAACACCCCTGACACACTGCATAGTTGAACAAAATTAGAGTTGATAAGGTGTATGGATAACATTAGATCGGATCTAAACATCATTACTACTACATGCATCATCATCAATCCAACAATGTTTTTTAGTGACTCTAGATAATTGTTGTGACTTTCATCATTGTAGAGATAAGTGCCACTTCATTTCTAGTCTCTTATTTTGTCTATCATCATTTTCAGCAAGTAATCCAAAATCTTCTTCCATAAATTCTAATGGAAATGAATTTTGTTCTTTCTATGGAAATGTATTAGGGTCTCTATTGTCCATGATTAAATTTATAAAATAAATCTACAATCATTACAGGATGCTACACACAAAATCTATGAATTGAAAGAAACAACAACAACAAAAATCCATCTCTATTGGAATAATATAAATACTAAATAATATATAACTTTTAGTAACAACTTTAAAAAAAATTCTCTTTGCAAATAGGCTTTTAATTTTACATAAGAACAAATTGACACTCTTAACAAATTTCTTCATCAAGTTACTAACAATAAAATTGAGTATTGTACATAATCAATATTTGTTAAATAACTCTTTTACCATACTCAAAAACAAAAAATGCAAAGCAAAATTTATAAAATAAAAATAGCAAGTCTTACGAGATTATAACGTGAAAAGGGATTCTCAACTTATACATTAATCAAACTTTAAAAAATTAGATAAAAATCCTCAGAAATCATTTTAGATTATACATTGAAAACCATAGGCTTCCAGGTACCTAAAGCCACAATCACTTATGGGTAAACTAATAAGACATAAATTGATTAAGTAAATTATTCAAGGACTGTTCTACATATTTTGTCATTATGCAATTGTTTATCGCATGTACCTTCAATCTAATTTGGCAACAACCAATATATGGAACATCTCACAAAAATATTCCTTTAAAATTTCAAAAAAATAATCAATCCATGATTCATGTTTAAGCACGTAAACTTTTTTGACAATAGCATGTATCTTCCTCGAAGAAAATGTTCATACCAAGTACCTCCAATAACTGATGGAACCCAAATAGAAATACAATCATGTCAAGAACAATAGACATCTTCCAAAACATCTAGCCTGGGTACCAAAAAGACATTATGAACATATAAATTAAATCATCATACTAGTGGATCATCGTCATTTTTAATGACTTGGAATATTTACATGCCATCCAATATGCTTTGTTCATGGATCACATCTGATATGATTTTATCGGTGTTTGTTTATGTAGGGCATCTGACCTAGTTTGTCAAAATGGTTCTCTCATAGTGTTCATTCAAGTGGGGCATTAGACCTAGGATTTTCATGGGATTGTCTTCTAGGTTCATTCAAGAAGTGCATCCAACCTAATTTTTACATAAGGCTGCATTGCAAAGTTCATTCAAGCAGGGAAAATAACCTAGTTTGGGCACAAGTTTTAGGTAATAAAAATGATGAAAAAAGGAGGGATTTCCAAATGTTGAATGACCTCATAAACCTAATTTCAAGAAAATTTCAAAATGGCAAGTTAAACCTACATTTCTTATTGTATCAAATAATTTAACCCCACATTTCTTGTGCAACAAATTTAACACTGCATTGTTTAGCACATGCAAAATATCATCCTTGGGAAAGATTCTTGAGGAAATAGGAATTTGACTTATTATGTTATTAACCTCGCTAATTATCTTTTAATATGGCCACCAATCCATTTTTATATAAGATTCGTTTTGGAGGTGGTAATTTCTTATGCTCATAATGGATGATACCAAGTCCCTTACCGCAGATGTGATATAACCTCCATTTAGAATTTAGAGTTGAAACTTCCAAGGTATGAGTGGAATTATGCCAATGAAGATACCCAAGGATGAATCAATCAAACCTACAAAATTGGAACCAAGCTGACCAAAGGAGTCCCTATAGAGGTGTTAGAGATGACAAGTATAAATAGACCTAGGGGCTTGAGAGAGGTGGAAAGAGATAAAAAACTAACACATGTGTACCTATAAATTAGGGTTTTTTGATATAAAAGAGGTTTAATATTCAAAGAGGTTTTATAAAGAGGAATAGAAGGGTATACATAGACAAAAGAGTAATATCGAGGTGTAAAATAATGTTAGATTAGTCATCAGAATACTTGATTCATACAAAAATGTCACCCTGCATCTTTTGATTGCGTGTTGTAAATTTGGTAAATAGTACCATGACTTTCAACACCCAAAATGACCCTTTGTTACACAAATTGTGGATTGACAATCATGGTACCCTAAGGAAATCTACGATATGGTTAGCACCAAAACATAAAGAAGGTCTATGGATTTGACTCAAGTTGTCTCTACAAATAACAAGTCCCAAATGGATTTGTGGGATATGGAGCCAATTTAAGGCATCCTAAGTGACCATGGACCTAGGTCATGAGTTTCTAACTTTAACTGGAGCCTTGTAGTTAGGGAATGCCACAAATGGCTACTCTAAGGGGTCAAAGTGAACCAAACTAGCAACAAAAACCTAGAGACCAAAGGGGAACATGGACCTAAGGAACCCACCCAATCACTTTACATCCAAGTGGGGCCCCATTTCCAGGGTGGTGTGTGAGAGACTAGAAGAAAGTTGATCAACACATTAGTGTAGTGGTTGAAAGGCATCATATCAGCATTAGGTGGGTCACGTAGGATTGTGGTATAGGGGCATATCACATGCACATGCAACATATATTCACTAGAAAAATGTGTTCATGCATCATTCTCCCAAGGTTAAATTAATTTACACATCCTCCTCAAGGGATTCTGCAACATTTTTTCTCTTCAATGTTTTTTCCTCCTTCAAACTTTGCAGTAATATTTGCTTTTCCTTATACTTTCTAGATCCCTCTTCTTGCCTTGTTTCTCCTTGCTCCTTTATATTTGAAAAAAAAAATAGGGGAAGATATTATCGAAATATAACACTCCAATATGTCAAATGTAATAAAATGTAATTAAGGCATATTACATAAGTGGTCTTAACAATTAATTATGATAGGTATTATTTTAATAGATGTAGTTAAATAACTATGAGGGTTAGCCAAAGTTGTCATGAGCTAGATGTGACATATCTACCCCCATTATAGGGGAGGTCAGGGGTTTGGCTCTATTTGATTCCCTCAAGGCAAGGTGCTTGGAACTTAGGTACCACCAGATTTACACTAGGTACACTGGGGAAGCACCTAGGACTTTCCGCATGAATTATTTTCCAAGGAAAAAGAAGATATAGTTAAAGAAAAGAAAGTTAACTTATGTAACTACCTACTAGTCAAACAAAAGAGAATTGACATCAATGTAATCAATGTCTCCATCATTAATGAAATTATTATTTATGTTTCTAGTTTCTATTTTGTGTATGAGGTATTGTCAATTTTATAACATGGTATCAAAGCGGTATTAAACCCTATGAGCCTTCTAACAATAGAGTCCAGAAGTTCGCACACTAAGAAAGTTATGGCTGGAGAAAAGGTTTAATAAAGGATATATCCATGATAAATAGTAGAAGATTTAAAGAAAACAACAAAGATATACTTTTAATAAAGAAACAGAGGATTCACAATTACTATTGTGTCAAACAAAATCTCTCAACTATGTTACAACAATTTTTTCTCAAAAATATTTATATTTCCGTTTACATATTAATAAGTTTATTTTTCTAAGAATCTAAAAATGGAAATCCCTTTAGAAAAATCCAATTGATAAAATTTCCATACATGAAAGGTGAATATTCAAATGCATTTAATGAGTAAAAACTTATGCGGAATAGTCAAAGGATTTGAACCAAAACCTACATAGCCTAACAAATTAGTCGAGTGGAAAAATAGAGATAGCATTGCCTGGCCAATCATTAATATTGCTCTTTTAGGTACATAATTACATCATGTTGATCTAGACAAATCTTCTAAAGAAATTTGGGAGGAATTACAAAATTTGTTTGATGAAAAAGTGATTAGTACATTTTTTTAAATTGCAACACTTTAGATTCAAAAAAGTTGTTGAGACAACTATGTTCAACCATATAAATGAGTTAAAGTTGCTCATAAAACAAGATAAACAGCATAGATGTTGCAAGTCCCTACCTAAAGGTAATTGAATTCATGCATATGCAAATGTACCATGCATGGGGAATGATGAGAGGGTCATGATATGAGTTATCACAAATGAAGCTTATTACAAGTGCACTATGTTGTGGTGGTGAATAGTTCGAAGGTGCAACACGTCATATGGTAGAAAACTTCATGCCCATGACATATCTCGTTGGTGAATGCTCAAGGTTGTACAATGAGGTGTTTGTTTCACCCTTGGCACACTTATTGCATGCATGATGTATCACAACACATGACTCTCCCGTGCTTGCAATTCGTCGTAGGTCGTGACTCATTCGTGCTCGCGATGTGTCATGTGTCTAATTGTTTTGAGACCATGACACATCGCAACGGTAGTTGTTACTTGTGTTTCCAATTCAGCTTGAGTTTGCATGCTATTCTAACCAAGAGGAGAATGCATCATCTTGAGGGGAAGTTGATTTCAACAGTCAAGATATATTGTAACATGTTCTCAAGTAAACACAATATTACTTGTTTATCAAGATGATTGCTCAATCATTGAACATTGATAGTGATTTCTCACCATCCTTGTTCTCTATAAAATTTGTTCACTCTATTGCTAGAAACAAAGTTGCATAGTAGCTCAGTCCTCGCCAAATATGTGACAATGTAAGGATCTCAGTGATTCTACTACATGTGCAGAGTGTAATTTTGTTCATCTATTTGAAATAAAATTACAATTTTTTCCGAGGAAAAAAAAAAAAAGCTCAGTCCTCGCCAAAATTGAAAGGAAATTAAGTAGAAAAGTGAATGTATCCTCTAAAAATTGTATGTAAATTGATATCCTATTATGTTGAAAAGAGTTTATTTTCAATATGGTTTATGTCTATGCACATTGGATGAAATAGAAGTAGGAAAGCTTTTGTAAATCAAATATTAACTATAACAAATACATTTGTACCTTTGTTTTGAAAGATAATTACTGAAATAGTTTGACTAAATTTAAGAATGAAAATTAGCCTTAAGCAACATTTTAAAGATGAACTTCAATGAAGATAAAGGAATAATGTGGAAGGGAATGATAAAGAGATTTATGCATATATTCAAAAGAAGAATGAATATATTTTCAAGATAGACATGATTGTATCTACAAAACAATATTATTCACAAATCCTCGTATTGTTACACACATCAATATTCATACACGTTTCTACATTAAACTAAAAAAAACAAATCCAAACACCTATTTCTAAGCCAAATATTACCTATATGTCCAAGCTATGTAGAACAAGTAAAACATATAAAGGATCCTTTGAAGATATCAAACATGGTTTCGACCAAACAATAAGGCCACAAGTTATTGGAAAATTTGGCATTCCAATTTCCATGTGGTACAATGTTAACAAGGTCAAGTGGAAGATAGTTTTTCCATGTGGTACAATGTTAACAAGGTCAAGTGGAAGATAGTTTTTCCATGTGGTACAATGTTAACAAGGTCAAGTGGAAGATAGTTTTTTAAATGCTTGAGGCAATTGAAAGAAAAATCAGGTATTATCTAGTGAGACACGGACTCTACCAAGATAGTGGAGAGAATACTAGATGTTTTCCATTTCACAACTTTGATTCAAAAACAAAAGGTGGCATTTGACTTGCGAGGAAATTCCGAAAGGAGCACTTTGACAACACACTTTTCCAAATGAGGCTTGTTGATGAGATCCCAGACTTTGACTTTTGGTGGTGGCAACCTATTGCCAGAATATTTTTTGCATTAAGAACGATAGACAATTTAATTTGAATATCCATGGACCGCACTTTACGATTCGAAGAACTAAAGCAAGTCTCCTCCCATCCCAACTCTTCCTCTAACACCACTCTATCTTTATCCCTTATATATTTTATATGCACCTCCGACGATTCTTCCAACTGCAAATGCTCTGTACACATGTTTTTCAGAATCTGAGAAAGAGATATCGAAGGGGTCTTCAGAGTTCTTGCAAATGAGTAAACGAGGAGTTAAGTTGTCAAAATATACAAACTGAAGATCAAACCAACACACACACTACAATTCTATTAATAAAACAAATGTACCATATAAATTAAATTAAATAAATCCATTTAATCTAAGGAAATTAAATACACAAAATCCTTTTTTGGGGGGTTCATAAGACACATAAAACTCCAACACTAAATATGATGAAACACTACATAGACATAAATAGATTTTTTGGACATCTCTTCCCATGGACGGATAGATCATGGGATGGATAAATTGGTCACGGATGTAAATGGAATGATTGGGCCAAGCCATAATTTGGAAGTGAAAATGTAACATTTGTATGACAAAAGTTGTAGCATTGATCACTCTACTTTGAATCTTACTTATTCATTATATTTTGTATTTAGATTCTTCACCATTATTTCTAATGGCAGACATACCATTTGCAGTGAGATTAATTGTAGTAATGGTGTTCACTCTAGTGAATACAATATGAAAGGGAAAATGCATTGTTGAATGTAGATTTGATTTTCATTGGGGTATATCTACTATATACAAATCGGTCTAGCACTAAAGAAATGTAGACACTTAATAGAGACAAGCATTTATTTGTTATTATTGTAATATGGTTTTTATAGAACCTTTAATAGTGGTATTGGTGAATAAATCATCCTCAAAGACTCTATAAGGCATAGTGGCCCATTGTACATATTGGTCATTTACTACAAAGCTCACAAAATAGTTTATTTAGGTAAGTATTAGCTTGTGATCATATTTGTTAGTCTCATAGAGTATAGGGTTTAGTTGTTCATAATTAAACAGTTGTAAAAAAAAAACTAACATAAATCCATCTTAACCTTAGATTTATTACATGATCAACTAAATAAAAAAAACAAAAATATAAAACCATTATGTTATGTACTTTTTATTTTTTTAATCCCTATTCCTTAATAGATACAAGGTGAAAATAAATTTATGCTAATATAATCTTAGCATTAATTCATTATTACTTACTGAGAAGAGGTGACAACACCAACCTCAATCATGAGTTAATATATTAACTTTGGTGTTGATCATATGTTGGTTGCATTAAGACATAGCAAAGTGTATAATCTTTGGAATCCATTTTAGTACATCAAATTTATATTTCTTCAAGGGAAGACAAATTTCTTCAATATAAAGGTTAGAGAGTACCAAAAATCCTATGATATGTCACATTTGGGAAACATGGAGGGAAATAATGTATTTAAATTGAATGAGGAATTTTGAAGCTTTATATTAATTATTCAATGAGGGTGGCGATGCCCCCTATGATTGTGTAAATATCTTTATTGAAAATGCATGTCTTATGAAACGTTGAAGTTCCAAATCAATAATTTACATTTTTATGATGTAATTTATCACAATATATATCAAAGTTATTGAGAATGCATGTCTTTTGTAATTTTGCTAAGAAGAAAAAAAGGTTTTGTGGAAGAAACCATAATTATAGAATAGAAGGGAAAGTGGAGGATTCACTTTACATTAGCGCAAAAATGAATGCATTTGCAAAAGAGTATCAAAGAAAGCATAAAGAATCGTTAAAAGGGTTTTTAAATTTAAGATGTATCCAAACCACCATTCCTCCCTCCATGGTGAAACACATTAAAAGTCATGGTTAAATCACATGCAAAAATCTTGCATGAAGGGCAAGCATAAAAATGTTTGATAAACACTAATACCAATGATATGCATATTTACTATTGTACGTGTGATTGATTTTTTCTTCAAATAGAATCTTTTTAAAATGGTTTCAATGCATTTGCTATATAATGACATTATAATGTATTTTCTTTATAATGATATCCAAGTCAATGATGCTTGGATAATTATTGACTGGATGATTTCAAGGGTCATATTCTTATGGAATAAAAAATGCCTTTCTTGATATTTTAGGGATACATAGATAATAATTTTTCTAAATAGGGTTTTTCTTGGCATTTGAAGTGCCATGAGTTGACAATATTGACAACAAAGATATTGGTGTTATCAATAAAGTCATTATTGCAATAAGAGTTGCAACAATGAAAGATGTTCAAAATTAATGCATGGAGATGTTCCTCTCATGAACCTTTGAATATTTGATTTTTGTGAACAACCAATGCCAAACCAATTTTCCAAGATACTAAAGGAGAAATAATTTTGGGTTGTAACTTTGTAATTACGAGGAAAGTTGTTAAAAAATGCATGCTTGGAGATGTTTCTTTCATGTACATTTGAATAGTTGATTTTTGTAAACAACCTATAACAAACAAATTTTCCAAAACACTACACGAGAAAGAAGCTTAGGTTGCTAACTTTTATGAGGCAACATATTTCCTCTTAAACAAGAAAAAATGTATGATGATAATTGGCATTTTCCATAACACTTGGGTAAAATAAACTTTTATCTTATACAATTCAAGTGGTAGAATAATTCATTGCAAAGTTATCTTTTACTGATACATCTTTATTACAGAATTCGCTTGAAGTGATACCAACAACCTATTTTGATTTATGTGGATGAAACATGCAACCAAAACTCTCAAGGAATATTATAAACAATCCAAGTTTTTTATCCACTAGTGTGTTGAGATAGTGCTTGTATAATGAAGCAAAGCTTTTAATCATTCACTAAGAAAAATCTTGCCCTAGGCCAAATGATAATCTTTGTTCAACACAAACCATTTTAAATAACTACGCACAAACAAGTAATCATTAGATGATTTGCTATCAAAAATGAAATACATGTATAAATCTCGAAGTATCTCACTATGTGGTCATTGATTGTGGCTATGCATTTACAAATCTCAAAGTATTTTGTTTTGTTTGTGATTTGCCTTTTAATGACTTTACATTTACACATTATAACCTAATGAAGATAAGTTGTGTTTTTTTGGTTAATTATCCAGATACTGGATTAAAATGGAAACTAAGAGGATTTATCGGTGTATGTCAAGATCATGTATGTATTAACTTAATGAGGCTATTACAACATCAAGTGTGCACCAACCACTTCACAACATTGAATTGTTAATGGGTGCTTATACACAATGTTTTATGTTTTTTAATGGGAACTCGTATTTTTATGAACAATAACCCCAAAATAAGCTCACTTAAGTAAAGAATAGGGCTAGTTGATACCTTCATAGTGCCATAAAATAATATGCTTGAAGATAACATCGACAATATTCAATATAATTAATAGCCACATCTAACAAGCCCCAAGTAGGGGAGGAGCATGCCCATCATCATTTGAACCTAGGTTATCGTCACAACCACTCCAAGGTGTTGCTAGGCCACAACCCAACATAAGTTTTTTTCTCAAAAAAGTATTCTCTTGTGAAAACCCAAGGGATGCTTGCCCCCATTTATGAATGGCATCCCTAGTAAACATGTCAACGTAGACCAATGTTATCACAACCCCATCAACATTAGCTATCAGAAACATGTATAAGAAAAGACAATTCTACTTTGAATCAACATGAGTAATAAGAGCAAGTTTCTTCATTGAATGAAATAGAGACTTTTTCCAATCTTTTTTACAACTGTTACCTACGATACTAGCATTGCACTCATGCATATCATAGCCTTCCAAGCAAATACATTCTAGAATTTAAATTCATAACTGAAGCATATATTCAAACCAAAAAGAATAAGTATGCATAACAACTCACTACTTATCTTGATAAACACGTTGTTCGTTGTTCCGGTCGGTTGTTACAATCATTCATTTTATCCCCAAGCAAGCGACATTGACTTTGTTGTATCTGAGGGAAAGCGATGCAAATAGAGAGGATTATTTTCCCTTATTAAATAATATAAAGATTGTCACAGGCTTAAATAATAATAACCATTGATCAATCCCAGACTTATATATGAAGGGCTCGTACCTAGCCATCAAGCAACAAGCAAGCAATCAAGCAATAAACTGGGGTAGTAGCTACAGCTAACGATAGTAAATACGTAATCTAACTAGGAAGGTCTGACGTGTATAACCAGGCCAATATAAGACAACCATAAGTAATGGATTGGA
Source organism: Larix kaempferi (assembly GCA_027924585.1). Lineage (NCBI taxonomy): Eukaryota > Viridiplantae > Streptophyta > Pinopsida > Pinales > Pinaceae > Larix > Larix kaempferi. The sequence goes on from BSBM01000602.1 coordinate 8,892,668, forward strand.
ACCTCTATATCTATTGTGATAAGTAGGTTCATTCAATTCTGTCCCCGATGAAGGATTTTGAATCGGCCTGGTTTGTTTGTTCGATTGCTTCTCTACCTGGGCACCCAAGACAAGGGAGAATAAGGAAAACCGAGGGCGGGAAAAGGTGTAGACCCGAAGTTTGGCATATAGGAGGCTTTACTTCTGATCCCCAAGTCCAAGGGTGTGCCAGTGTGAACCTTCCTGGTCCAAACAAAGGTATAAAAGTAGGTAATTTATAGGTAAGCAGGATCATCCAAATATGAGCCCTCCCTACCTGAAGAGTGTACTGTTATTATTATACGTGAATATAAATCGTAAGCTGGTGGAGCACAACACGTCGTTACTGGGCCAGCCTTCCTCCAACCTGAGGTGAGTTCCCAACAGAATCCATTCCTTACCAGCACCCCGATTAAAGAGTAATTCCTATTCCAGCCCTGGCTGCCACCAACGAGGTTTATCTTTGTGCCCTTCTATCCATTGAGTCCATAGCCAAGCCAACAAAAAGGGGTTTACACCCGTAATTGGGACTATCCCCAAATTGACACAGTTCAACCAATGGACGAGGGAATTAGCAGTTCCATATGAATTCTTTGTCACAATGCCCATAATTCAATCCAATCAAGGAAAACATACCAACACACAGGTTGTCCCAAACTCACATGACTAAGCTAATACTAGTGGGTCTAACAGTCAAATCTGTTTTCTTTTATTAGGTTGCCCACAATCTAACTTCTCTCATTGGAAATATCTCTTTCAATACCCAAATGACCAGTCATACCAAAACAAAAGTAGCAATTAAACTGTGGCCATGATTGTCACGACCAGACTTCGCAAGCACTCTTGGCAAGCCAAAGACTGATGTGCGGCACTGCTAGGTGTTGCATTAAGGGCTTGGCCAACTTAACCAACGAACCTACAGACTAAGCCTAACCAACCTGCGGAATATGTTTAACGTTTAAAGCTTTCAACACTTAACTTCTGTTATGAATGTTTTCTAACACTTGCCCTACTGGCACCACAGTAAAACAATAAAGAACAACACACAATAGAGATAAGGTGGGTTGCCCAACTTGGCAGAGCCCTGTAAGCTTTTATATATATAACAGAGATTACATAAGAGGATTTTCCCTAGGCAGAGCTCCAGAGTGCTGCCCAGCAGTCAGCCACTCTCAAGAAATTACAAGTGATAAAACCATTTGTTGTAGCATGCCGCCCTCAGCCAACATTCTCTCCTCCTGCGCAAGAGCAGAGCACTTCGTTTTTCTTGTCTTTCTTGCATGAGTGAAGAGGATCGCTTATATAATTTTATGAAAGGTCTCCAAGGTTGGGCGCAAGCGGATCTGCGACGACAAGGAGTCAAGACTCTAGCTGAGGTGATTTCTGTAGCAGAAAAGTTGCATGACTTCAGATCGGACAGACGTGAAGAAGTTAGAGGCAATGATGAGGGAGGCAGAAAACCGCAAAGCAAGTTTAAGAAAGAGCAACCACCGAAACCAAAGAATGATGAAAGACGTGAGGAGGGAAAGCACAAGAACACTAGAGAACCGAAGAAGCCGGTCTCTTGTTACATCTGTGCTAAGGACCATTTCGCGTGAGACTGTCCCTTGCGACCGCAAAAGCTGGCTACGGTGGAGCAAGCAAATCCATCGGTAGGAGTGTTGCAAGTTCTAAACGCAGTTCTGGAAGAGGTGCCAGAAACGGCGAACTCAACAGATTTGAGTTATGTGCCTGTTACGATGAATGGGTACGAAATCCTTGCACTTGTTGATAGTGGAGCCACCCACAATTTCGTCAACGAAGAAGTGGCAAGACAATTCAGGTTGAAGGTTGAATCGGGGCAGAATGTGTTCAAAGCCATGAATTCGGGAGTCGAAAGAGTGGTGGGAGTAGCTCGCCAAGTCTCTTTGCGGATAGGAGAATGGGCAGGTGTGTGCAACTTCACAGTTGTCCCTCTTGACGACTTCGATGTGGTTATTGGACAGGAATTCATGAAAAAGGAGAAGGCAGCTCCTTTACCCCACCTTAACAGTTTTTCGTTTCTCGCAAGAGAGAAGCCCATACATGTGCTGACGGTGAAGAAGTTGCGTGGGGAGAAGAGGATGACAATAATCGAATCTTCTCAGCCTAGTACAGCAGCCAGGGAGCACGCGACGGTTGACAAAGGGTGTTGCGAGAAGTATGTAAGTAAGGAGGAGGCAGTTTGCTTGGAGGAACGCCTCGCTTCTAAGGAAGTTGTTTCGCAGTTGGAGCAGCGACTTGGACGATGGAGAAGGTTGTTGTAACAGCCGTAACGAGCTTGGAGCAGCTCACGGAATTTTGCACAAAGTTAGACAAACAGAAATGCGATGATGGGGTAGGGGTAGTCGCAGCGCTAACCTAAAGTTCAGATACTCCGATGGTGTGGTTAGATGACCCGGAGGCGCAAAGATTGTTTGATGAAGGGAAAGGCACCGTTGGGACAAACGTGCCCCTTCTTCTATACTTGAGCACAAAAGAAGAGGATCGGCAAAGAGCCGCTGAATCTCTTGGCTAGCAAAGCAGGAATCGGCCACTACCTTTGGCGCAGGTAGAGCAGGCCGTGGGTGCTTCAAGAGCAGGAAGTGTCCGGAAAAAGCCAAAGGGGTTGGATGGGGCAAGCTGGGCTCATTCGACCAAGTCTGTGGAAGTGATAAGTGATGTTGGAGAGGACTGGCAAAAGCGACCAACAGGAACGCAGAAATGGACTGATCACCCGGATGAAGTGGGAATGAAGGGAACGGAAGCTAGTGTACGAGCAAAACAATGCGCTAAAGCAGAAATTGCAATTACAGTTGCGACGGCAACAGTTTTGAGTGGGGGAGGTTGTCACGACCCTCGTTCTAGCGTGCTCGCGGGACGATGGACTTGGTCGTGCACAAGACCAAGTGCCCACATGGGAAAAATGCTGCGGATGGCAAACGCCCACACTCACCACCGAGATGGCATCCGGGAGTGTGGCACAATGTGGAAACGAGCCTTGGGGGTTGGCACACCCCTTGGCCAAAACGACGCCAAGTATACCTTGGGTAAAAAACCCACATGCGGGCTGGGCATGTGGACAAGTGAATGCGGACGTGGGCAAGAAGCACGGGCTGGGCACAAGGTTGCGGACGCAAGGTAAAGGGCGGCAAGTTCAGTGGACGTGGACAAAGGCAAGCCGACGCCGCCCAAGTAAACCAAAGAACGTGCGGAAGGTTGGGCGTTTGACCCACTCACGGTGTGGGCAAACGACCCCGATGCGGACCCAACAGTTGACACACGAAGACCGAGATGCACGTTGGCTGCAGAAGGGGTTAGCGTGTGTGCGAAGAAAGGGGCGCGTTCCAGAAAGTGCGACCGGTGCACGGTATAAAGGAACGAAAGCTCATTTCATTTCGGAGGCAAGAGGATGCAAGAAAGACAAGAAAAATGAAGTGCTATGCTCTTGCGCAGGAGGACAGAACGTTGGCTAAGGGCGGCATGCTACAACCAATGGTTTTACCACTTGTCATTTCTTGAGAGTGGCTGACTGCTGGGCAGCACTCTGGAGCTCTGCCTAGGGAAACTCCTCTTATGTAATCTCTGTTATAGATATAAAATCTTACAGGGCTCTGCCAAGTTGGGCAACCCACCTTATCTCTGTTGTGTGTTGTTCTTTACTATTTTACTATGGTGCCAATAGGGCAAGTGTTAAAAAACATTCATAATAGAAGTTAAGTGTTGAAAGCTTTAAACGTTAAACATATTCCGCAGGTTGGTTAGGCGTAGTCTGTAGGTTCGTTGGTTAAGTTGGCCAAGCCCTTAACGCAACACCTAGCAGTGACACACGTCAGTCTTTGGCTTGCCAAGAGTGCTTGCGAAGTCTGGCCGTGACAATGATGGCCGCAATTCATGGGTGAAGCATCAACACACAACAAGAGAAAATGACTGCTAGGGAAAATTTAACCAAACTAGGTGCAATTAAACGAATTCATGGAAAAACCAAGAGAGTTAGGAACCCCAATTCGATGTTTGTACAATCATGCAATCACTGGGTTCTCGGAACACAATCTCTACATGATTATATGACCATGTTATAAATCAAAAGTGATTCCAAGGAATATTATAGTAGTTGGGGCATACAGAAACAAATTGTGGGTTATTATACATCCACTGAGAACATAAAAACGTTTTCTGGTCAATCTTAGGGCAGCAAGGAACATAAAAATCGAAATAAAAGATGAAATACAAATGTTGGGCATACAAAATTAGAATGGGACAATCATACAACTGTTGGGTGACCCAAAAGTTAATTTTCAACAAAAACCCAATAGTTGTGAATGTAAAAACGATTTCCAAGTGTAGATTATAGCAATTGGGAATAGAAAAATCAAAACATAAGCACTGATATAACTTTTGGTAACATACAATCGATTTTTTAAACCACCATTCATTGGTTATAAAAGGGAAACACGATTCTCAAATGGAAAAGCAATAGCTGAAAGTGAAATTCGAATTTCTAGCAAGATAAACTCACAAGAAACCCCCAAAAATGTTGCCCATGCACACAATTACGATTTCTATCCTTCACCCACGAATTCTACAAGCTAGAAACGAAATTCAAGAATGGAAAAACCATGCGGACATAGTTAAGAACCACGAGGAAAACAACCAGCAAAACAAAAGTGCGTGGTGAAACAAACTGAGTGATGAATAATGGCTTGGGCTCCGATTCGTGGGCCTTTCTATTGTTACAAGCAAGAACACATTTTTCCAAGAATGGTGGCTTCTCCTTGCATGGCCATTTCATACTCAACAAGAATAAACACAATTTTCTGAGTTAATACACTCAATAAGCTTGTTTTTATACTAGGGAAACTAATTAGAAGTTCCCGTGAATTCATTCACAATTTAATCATAACAATTTATATTAACACGGTATAATCATTTTAAGAAATCCACATAGTGCTTCCACAAACAGTATTGTGCTTGTAACAAGAATTAATCCAGGCACAAATTTGCACAGCAAACACATTTTAAAAGTAATCTATCACAAAGATCATTTTCAAGGAAGAGATTAACATACATGAATCTACCCTCTGTAACCGGCTATGGACAGCGAACACTCCTCCCAGCCTTAGGTAGTTGACTCTAGTCCTCTCAGCCAGCTATCACCCCCATGTTGAGACCATGAACCCACCAAAGCGAAGATTTTTGCTAATATCGAACTGTTCACAGGTCAAAAACTTTGTCCTCTCACACCTCCAATTCCACACTTGGTTCCTCCAATTCCACACTGTTGAACCAGAACCATTTCCCCAACTCTCATGTCTCGACCTCTTACTTCACTCACGATTTACAGGTTCAGTAGTTCTCTGGTAGATGGGTGGTCCAAAGATAAAAATTGTATCCCCTCCATCAACAAGGCACATTCCCTCAATAGTATCCCCCACCTGCCAATTTTTCCCAAGCTCTTAAACCTTGGACGGCATAAAACATGGGCACCACGTGCCACCTCCCAAGTGACTACGTAGCCCTTTATAACACTTTCACAATCCCATGACATATGATTATAATCCAAGGTAGTGAACTTTAGGCTTAGTTAGAACATTCAAATTAACATAATCAAGGGTTCCACTAAGGTTTAAGGTACATTAACAAACATATCTCAACAAGGTTTACCACACAGATTAAACAAGGTCAAATCCCCCGGGATTTTCTCAGGTTTTTCCCTTCATCATTCCCTTTGGTGGATTCATGGTCCCCCATTTTTCATTGGTCTTTCATCCATAGCCAATGAATTGTTATGTTTATATTACACTCATTAGGCCTTTAGCTCTAATGTCATCTTTATGATTACATTATAAGTTGGGGCTTCAACAGGGTGTTACATTCACCTCCCCCTTAATTAACATTGTCCTCGATGCTCATAACTTTGCTCTAGTTATAGTAATATTTGTCGTCAACAGTTTAACTCTATTTTTCTTGCTTGAACATCAACATTGATTTTCCATTTTCAACAGCTACTTCTTGAACTTTCCAAGGATAGCTACGCGTCCCAACACATCTTCCAAAACTTTCTGAGACTCTACAATTGACATTTTTTGCTCAAGCAGCAAGCAAGTCAATGCATCAGGATTATTTTATTCTCTGGCATTTCCATATTATAACCAAAGCATATATACATGAACATCTCAGAAATTCAAGAAACCAAAATGCTAACAACCAATACTTATCTTCATAAGCATTTCTTTTCTTTACTTTTGTCAACATAAACTAGGAATATGTGTTTAATTCCAATTGCTCTAGATGAGCTTTGTTTTCTTGCATACCATAAGTCCATTTTTAATTGGGCATGTCTTCAAATTCTTTGTCATTCGGACAATACCTAACATAGTTATCAAAACATGAATACACCTCCAAGATGAGTTATCATGTGTATAGCCAAAGCACATTTATTTATAATAAAATCAGCGTACACTTTATCTTTTTTGTGCTTCTAATACAAGTTTATAGACAATTTACAATTATTCTACATTGTCATGTTGTTCATCTTCATCATGATGAACTGGTTGAGTCGATGACAACACTCAAACTAGCTATCTCCTTAATCTTGTTAACCATCTATACACCTTCCTCTTCTGACCAATACAACATCGGAAATATACATTTTCACTGCTAAATAGTCCCTCAAGCGTACTAGAAACCAATTCCCTTCTCTACAACGTAGTTCCTCGAGAACATTTTCCTCCTCAATGGTGTTTTTAATGTTGGCATGAAGGTTTCAGTCCTAGATGTTAACACAAGTAAGGGGACAAATGGATATCTTGGCGGTACTACAAACCTTCCAAAATCCACCATAGTTTGTCTTGACATACGGCTAACTCATTAGCCATTCATATATTATTTTATCAAGACTTTCTTTAAGTTTGTCTTATAACTAACTAGGAATAACATGATTTATTATTTGGTTGAATGCAACAATTTAATCTTCTCATCGTATACACAAACTAGGATTAACATGATTTATTATTTTGTTGAATCCAACAATTTAATCTTCTCGTCATATACACAAGGTTTCATACTTTATTTTTATACCTCCTCTACGCATTAATCACCTCATCTATTCACTCAACATACATAATCATTGCATATAACCAAATTATAACCAGAGGAAATTTTTCTCACCCAATTACGTCAACATTCAACAGTATATAGCTATTTCTATACCTATATGGCTGCCATCAACATACTTGATGTTACCTAAGCAGCTCGCATTACTGGACAGGTTCTTTTAATGGTTTCAACAACTTCTTGTTGGTTGTCATACATCAGGATCTTCTCATCTTCAATCATGTATTCATTTACTCTTCCAATTCTTGAGCATAGTCTAGATTCCTTCAGATGTACTAGCCAATGGACTAATCTGACATTCAGGTACATTTTAATTCAAAATATGCTTATCAATATTATACATATACATAAGATACATTGTTCATTTTTGAAACATACAACTAGCTAAGTTAACTAGGCTATGTTAGCTTCCATATACATATTTTAAATTTTAATTAAACAGTTCAGAGATACAAGTAACTCCATTCTCTTCTTCAAGCATGAACCCTGTCTCTGTATCTACTCGCCCTGTCTCTGTATCTACTCGACTTGAGTTGATGCACATGACTAGGGCTCATAAATGATTGTTGTATTGTTGTTTGGATAAGTTCAAACTCCACTTATGAGTTTTAGTATTAAAGAGGAATGGCCAAATTCCACACCAATTAACAACATATACATAGTTTCTTCCTTTCATATGCTTCATAAGCCTAGAAATTTTGGTAAGCTCATTTGTTTAGCACTCTTTCACAAATATATATTTATTTGAGAGGATATAGTGAGCAAGAACCAAATCATCCAAACCTGCATTAAAACATCTGAAGATAAGATTCAAATAAGAACTAAATTCCACTTCACCATGGTTCTTTGATTGTCATTGAATAACAATATTTCCCTATTGCTTAAGAAATTCTCATTCCCTTCGTACTTTAACTCTAGCCATAAAACTTATTTGAAGAAGTTTGTTAGCTATCTAATATGGCCCTCTAACATGGACTTTAATCACTGTTGGTTCAAGTAAGGCTCCAATAGTCCATGTTAATAGTTGATTTCAGTGTGGTTTTATTTAGAAGAGATTCTCCAAATAGAAGCTTGGCAACAAGCAAAATGTCAACACTCCATGCTATGTTTGCTTCTACACAATGAGAACTAAACATTAGTTGACCCATACTTAGAAACTAGGAAAACTTAGCTCGAGATTCTAAAGATACAGCATCACTGTTCTAACTAAAAATATCACAAACATAACTCTTGACAAGAGGCATACATTCCAAGCACTAGATAGTACATGCACTTCCAACACCTACAATTTGTTGTAGGAGATAATGTCGATGGGACATTTAGTTAAAGCCCTTCACAGAAATTGATTTCCCTTAAGGTTGTTTTTACTTGGTCATTCTATATGGGCATCTACCAGTAAAATAAGAATTGTAAGAGACTTGCTACCATAATATAAAAGTCCCCTCCCACACATTGCTATTTTACTTACACAAACCCTTACTTGAATCACCTTTTTACCCGTGAGTTCAATGTAGACAAATATATCACCATAACCTAATCAAAAGTATGGCACCATATTTATGCTCTATCATGCATGCCTATAATATTAAATGATCAAGTAGATGAGAATTTGATGAGTATCCCATTTTTGCAAGAGGGAAGGCTAATATGGGCAGAATGATAAGCACGAAAGAGGGTTTGCTGGCCAACAATCAAAACATGGAAAACCAAGTTCAAATGTTGCTATTTCCCTACACAAACAACAAACTGCAATTTGCAGTAACATATTAACCACAACCACCATGTTTACATGGCATATACATCTTCAAAGAAACAATTTATTAGCCAATGGTATGAACATATGAAAGGCAAACACACTCTGAAATTTATTTCACTTTCATGCGTGGGTTGAATGCTTCAAAATTGGGTTAGGAGCAGGCCCAAAATTATGATGTTTTAATTTGTTACATCCCTGAACAAACAACAAATTAATGAGGTAACCAACCCTACGTTCATAGTATTACTGCATGTAGAACACTCATGCTCAATAACTCAGTACAAGAAATAGAAAACCAATAATAAGGTAGTCAAGTGATGTTATAGTATGGCTATAAAATATGTGGTGGGTTCAACCAAAGAATTTTGACATGCATGCATTTCTTATGATGACTAAAACAGTAAAACTTGACCTTTCTAAAACGTAACTGATCAACCAAAACACTGAGTCCAATAATGAAGGCATAAAAGGAACCATGCTTGCACCCCAAAATCAACTAACTGAAAATCAAAGTTGCAATACCCATCATGGCTTGCTCATAATGTTGTAGGAGAAAATGCTGCGATGATATTCATTATGAAAAACGCTATGCATGTCATGCACATAACTTACTAAGCTCACAAAATCATAATTGTGATGCGGCTTTGGAACACTCTAGCCCCAATGTTAAAATGCTGCAAGCAAATGAGGTAGAGGGCAAGTAGGGTTTAAGTAAATGAGAGGTTGAGAATAGGAGTTGGGATTCTTCACTTCATATGGGAAACAATTTACCAAGCCTAGGTTTGATCATATTGCATCTACGCATATTAAAGAATGATATGGTGGACATTTATTCCTAACAAGATAAATATTTTGAAGTTTTCAGCAACCATAAGCTACATATAAAATGGAATTTGGAAATTGTATGTAATATGCATGCGAGAGGCCAAGCACATGCTAGGGCTCTACATGCATGCTTTCTTCCAACAAAATATGAGGTTCAAAGAGTATATCTCTTCTCCAGGCAAGTCAAAAATCCAATGTCTGTCTTTATTTTGCTAACCCATGGGGTTCGAGAGCTGCAGCCTCAACTCTAATACCAATTTGTCACAACCCCATCAACATTACCTATCATAAACATATATAAGAAAAGACAATTCTAGTTTGAATTAACAACAGTAATAAGAGCATGTTTCTTGGTTGAATGAAATAGAGACTTTTTCCAATCTTTTTCACAGCTATTACCTACAGCACTAGCAATGCACTCTTGCATATCATAGCCTTCCAAGCACATACACTCCATAACTAGGAATTTAAATTCATAACTGAAGCATATATTCAAACCAAAAAGAATAAAGATGCATAACTACTCACAACTTATGTTGATGAATATGTCTCTGCTTCCATGGCTGCCACCGACGCAGTTTAGCTTTATGCCCTTCTGTCCATTGAGTCCATAGCCAAGCCAACAAAAAGGGGTGTACACCAGCAATTGGAACTATCCCCAAATTGACACAGTTCAACCAATGGACGAGAGAATTAATAGTTCCATATGACTTCTTTTGTCACAATGCCCATAACTCAAGCCAATCAAGGAAAACATACCAACACACAGGTTGTCCCAAACTCACATGACTGAGCTAATACTAGTGGGTCTAGCAATCAAATCTGTTCCCTTTTCTTAAGCTGCCCACAATCTAACTTGTCTGATTGGAAACATTTCTTTCAATACCCAAATGACCATTCATACCAAAACAGAAGCAAAAATTTAACTGTGGCCATGATGGATCAATTCATGGGTGAAGCATCAACAAACAGCAAGGGAAAAGCATTGCTGGGGCAAGTTTAACCAAGCTGGGTGCAATTAAACGATTTCATGGCAAAACCTTGAGAGCTGGGAACCCCAATTCGATGTTTGTACAATCATGCAATTAATAGGTTCTCAAAACACAATCTCTACATGATTATATGACCATGTGATAAATAAAAAGTGATTCAAAGGAAGATTATAGTAGTTGGGGCATACAAAAAAGAAATGTGGGTTGTTATACCTCCACTGAGAACATAAAAATGTTTTATGGTCAAAATCTTAGGGCAGCAATGAACATAAAAATCAAAATAAAAAATAAAATACAAGTGATGGGCATACAAAATCAGAATGGGGCAGTCATACAACTATTGGGTGACCCAAAAGCAATTTTTCAACAAAGACCCAATAGTTGGGAATATAAAAACGATTTCCAAGTGCATATTACAACAATAGGGAATAGAAAAATCAAAACATAAGCATTCATATAACTATTGATAACCTAAAATCGATTTTTTAAACCACCACTCATTGGTTATAAAAGGGAAACATGATTCTCAAATAAAAAAGCAATAGCTGAAAGTCAAATTCGAATTTCCAGCAAGATAAGCTTACAAGAAACCCCAAAAAATGTTGCCCATTACAATTTCTATCCTTTCCCCAGAAATTCTACAAGGTAGAAAATGAAATTCAAGAATGGAAAAGCCATGCAGACATAGTCAAGAACCATGAGAAAAACTCCTAGCAAAACAGAAGTGTGTGGCATAACAAATTGAGTGACGAATAACGGCTTGGGACTCCAATTCATGGGCCTTCCTTTTCTCACAAGCAAGAACACATTTTTCCAAGCATTGGTGGCTTCTCCTTGCGTAGCCATTTCATACTCAACAAGCATAAACGCAAATTTATGAGTTAATATGCCTGATAAGTTTGTTTTTATACTAGGGAAACTAATCAGAAGTTCCATGAATTCATTCACAATTTAATCATAACAATTTATATTAATATAGCATAATCATTTTAAGAAATCCACACAATGCTACCACAAACACTATTGCGCTTGAAACATGAATTAATACAGGCACAAATTTACACAGCAAACAGATTTTAAAATTAATCTATATCGCAAAGATCATTTCAAGGTAGAGATTAACATATTTGAATCTACCCTCTATAACCGGCTATGGACAACAAACACTCCTCCCAGCCTTAGTTAGTTGACTCCAGTTCTCTCAGCCAGCTACCACCCCCATGCTGAGACCATGAACCCAACAAAGCAAACATTTTTGCTAATATTTACCTATTCACAGGTCAGAAACTTTGTTCTCTCACACCTCCAATTCCACAGTGCTGAACCAGGACCATTTCCCCAACTCTCATGGTTCGACCTCTTACTTCACTCAAGGTTTTACAAGTTCAGTAGTTCTCTGGTAGATGGGTGGTCCGAAGATAAAAATTGTATCCCCTCCATCAACAAGGCACATTCCCTCAACAGTATCCCCCACCTACCAGTTTTTCCCAAGCTCTTCAACCGTAGACAACATAAAACATGGGCACCAAGTGCCACCTCCCAACGACTACGTAGCCCTTTACAGTACCTTTCACAATCCCATGACATGATTATAAGTCAATGTTGTGAAATTTAGGCTTAACTAGAATATTCAAATTAACATAATCAAGGGTTTCACTAGGGTTTAAGGTACATTAACAAACATAACTTAGCAGGGTTTATCATGCAGATTAAACAGGGTCAGATCTACCAGAGTTGTGCCACCTCCCAAGCGACTACACTTATAGTACCTTTCACAATCCCCTAACATATGATTATAAGCCAAAGTTGTGAACTTTAGGCTTAATTAGAACATTCAAATTAACATATTCAAGGGTTCCACTAGGGTTTAAGGTACATTAACAAACATAACTCAACAGGGTTTACCATGCAGATTAAACAGGATCAGATCTCCCAGAGTTTTCTCAAGTTTTTCCCTTCATCATTCCCTTTGGTGGAATCATGGTCCCCCATTTTTCATTGGTCTCTCGTCCATAGCCAGCGAATTGTTATGTTTACATTACAATCATTAGGCCTTTAGCGCTAATGTCATCTTTATGATTACATTATAAGTTGGGGGCTTCAGCGGGCTGTTACAAATGCACCTACCTAAGGGATCCAAACCAAGCACCTAACGACATGGAATTAGTTAAATGCTTAAAAACATAGGTGATAACCAGTTGATCTAACCCCTAGGGCTTGTGCACAATCTTTTATATCTTGTAGATTTAACAGTTTGTTGATGTTATTGGTGTATTGGACAACCATGTCCCTAAGATCTAGGTTTAACCCTTTTAGAAACAACACCCTCAATTACTTCTACTCTAACAAGTAAATTGGCTTTGTTAGAATCCATATTGTGATTTGCATTCAATGAATTAATTGTGATATGGGATAATGGGCCCCATAAGGCATTAGCTCCAACATCATAAGAGCTTATCCATATGAATGACCATGAATTTGATTAATCACTCTAGGTAGGTAGGGAGAGATATTTCAAAGGAAAGAAATCTCAACGGTAAGAACTATACTGTTGCAATATTCCAACGAATAACACACTTAACAAAACTTCCTTGCTCGCTGAATATTATATAAATAAACTCAACAAATTGATGCTGGTGTGTTGTGCATTCAAATCTTGCAGGGATCTTCTTTGTAAAAGAATATTACAAATTATCAGGGATTGTGGTTGAACTTAAAATGTTCCTATTTCCAAAATATTGTGTTTGAAAATGGAAAAACATCTAATGATAATGAATGTTGCCTAAAAACTACTCATATAAAACAAATGAAAATTAGAAGAAAGTCGCAATTGTTGCATTGTACTTCACTTCTTGATATGAAAAAAAAATAGAAAAATCAAATGAAACTCCCAAATTACAGGTGACTTTTGAACCAATCATCTATATTACTCTTATCATATTGCATTCTGATAACTCCACTCCCATGTAACGATAGCATGCATTACTGTTATTTTGATAGTTGTAATTAAATGAAAACAAATGCCCTATTATAATTAATGATAGTATTGAAGAGATTTATCATTTGATTTCCTTGACACCTAGACTACACGGTTAGATAATTGCTCTAAATTGTTGCTTGTAATTGAACACTTTTCTTAGTGACATTTAAACTAAAATTTTGAAATAAGTATTCAGCACTCCTCCAAATAAGGTATGGTCGTTGAAAAGTGATATCCAAATGTGTCTGCAAAAGAACCCTTGTTAGGAGAATCTTTAAATTGATCTACAAAATATGCTTATCTTGTTCATTAACTTGGAGTCTAACTCTATGATGACAACATGGATAATGTTTGGGAAAACCTACACAAAAACTGTTCAAAGCATTAACTGGCCTTTTCATCCACCATATCATTTGTTCAGCCACACCTCTACAAATTTTACTTTTCATCTATTTAAATATTCCATAAAAGATAAACTGAAGGGATCTACAAGTAGCATCATCCAAATATTGAATCACTTGTTTTATAATGATGAAAAACATCATTGTAACATTATCACTTGCATCTTGCAAGCACAATGCAACTATAAATATTAAGGTCAAGTCATGTAAAAACTTATGATACATGATTTTGGTGCTAAAAGGAAACATCTTTTATCAAGTACCAATACATTGACTGCATTTTTGGGGAAAACCCACCGACATTGCCTAAGTTTCAAGCATCTCAACCCCAGGGAATCAAATAGGGTCAAACTCATGACCTCCCCTACATCAGGGGAGAGATATCAAGATAAATGTCCTTTTACAACAACATTCTTCAATATTCCTAAATTTAAAAAATTTCAAGATAAAATGACATTATTCTAGTTGTTTTGACATGATTTTAACTATAAAATGGACTTTTTCCCATGTACTATAACTACAAGAGTTAAGTACTCAAGCTCCAAAGTTCTACCCTGCAAAATTACACAAATGAATAAAATAAAACAAAATGTTCTCACGTGCACTTAAGCAGCTACAAATTCCACCATAAGCTAAGAAACATGTACATTTATCTTCTTTCAAAATCCAGTCGGACTAGACAAGAACGCTCTAGTCTTTGGAAAAAACAAATGCCAAATCTTAATCATCAATAACTCCAGATTTTGGACAACTTGTTTGGAGACATCAAATTTCGACAATTTTCATTCCCCATAAGCAGAGAGAACAAAATGTTAAGATGTAGGAGCTTGTCAAGGCAGCCCAATTTTTTTGGCAAACTTCCTTTTTCTGAAATGTTCAAGTTAGAGCAACTGCCTAGTGGTTTTGGTTCCCTGGTAGCATTGAGAGATTTAAAAGTTGAAACATGTGCAGATGCAAGAATTTGTGAAGGGTTATCTGAAATATTTGGCAAACTCAGCTGTTTAAGTTGAACTTGTTGGAATGCAAGCATTTGGTAAACCTCTGTGAAGGTTTTGGTAAGTTTGGGTGTTTGGAAAGGCAAGTCCTATTTAAATGCTCTCCACTAAAGGAACTCAGTGGCAATTTGCAATGTTCTCGATACAAAGAATATTGAATGTGTTACACTGTGACAGGTTGGATAATATATGGATGGATTGCATGGGAATATTTAGAGTGATTTGACATTGAAGGAAGTGGAAAAATTATCATCAAAAGAAAGGCAAGGCGATTAAAAACCTTTGCCAATAAGAGATTCACAAGTTGCCATCTAATTTTCTGGTTGAAACAGTAAGTTTAAATATAATAGTAAAAAATAATATTACTGGATATGTCGTAGTACGACAGGCAATGGTGCGAAACTGAATTTTAATTTTATTCCTGGCCATGTTGATGCATCACAGGAAGTCTAAAAAAGTAATCTGGACTTACATCTGTGCCTCCAAAGAAACCTGTAGGTTTGCATGGCACAAAGGGGTTCAAAATTTGACCCTTGCAAGCCTGCAAGGCACAAAGATCAACCCTAGGATACTTGAATGACCTTAAAAATATGGTATAATGTGAATTACTTGACTTGCGGTTGAGTCCTGCAAATGAAGACTGCATATTTGAGTATCTGCCCCCATATCATACAGAAAGAGAATGTGTAAAAAGATGACAAAGAACTAGTGAGGGTCATTGTTTTCTATCCAAAATGCATATTATATTGGTGAGAGACCCAACTGTAACATCAAAGAAATGAATCAGGCATAGTAAACTACAACTGGCCTACTCATTTAAAACCATGAAGAAAATCCCTGAACATTTTAACACTGTCCCACAGGGACGCGTCCCGCAGGGTCGAGGACGTGAAACTCCATGTGAAACATTTCGGTCTGTGGTGAAACTCGTTTCTCCATGATGAAACTTGGGGGGTGCTTCCTGGCGTCCCGCACGAAACTCCGAAACTTCGACGAACCTTCTGGGCGTCCCGCACGAAACTCCAAACCTTCTAGGTGTCCGGATAACCATATATAATCATGATGAATCATGTAATGTGTTTGCATTATTATTTTTTATATTTTTAGAATTTTTATGACCCTGACGTCCCCCCATCCCCCCCAAATTTTTAGGAAAATTTGGGGGTTGTCTCCACGTGTCCCGAATGTGCCCGAATGTGCGTCTCCCCGCTCCCACGTCCCGCTGTCCCGGAACCTTGGGGTTCATTGCATTTTAAGAACAAACCATCCACAAAAATATTCACTGATGAGTATCCAAATTTGGTTATATTTGTAAAAATGATGTCCTAACAAGTTAGACCACAACAGAAGGCGCTGTGTTTATAAGAAAACAATGCCTATTATCTGCGTTTCTGCTGATATAAAAATTATAATTACACAGTTAAAGGCAATGGAGGACAGAAAGGAGAGTAAGTTGTACCCATAATTGAAAAGAAAGAAGCAATACTGTCAAATTACACGTGTTTATATCTGCTCCTCAAAACTGCTAGCTGGCAGTTGTATGACTTTGACATTACAACAGCTCTATTTTGGAGTTTATAGTGCCAAGAGAAGCCAACCCAAGGAGTTGTATGACTGTCATAAGATGGAAGTCTTCATGTTCTCGGGCAACTGAAGAAAAGAAAAGAACTTTAAAAAGGAAATGAGAGCAGAGAAAAATTCATATGGAAACTCCTGACGAAGTCTCAGAGCTTCTGCAAATCTCTTCGATTGAATCACAGTCACTGCGTGTCTCCTTGTCAATCAACTTTCCAGATTTTCTGCCATGGTAAATATCCAGCAGAATTGGGGATTCAGGGTTATTGTTAACATATTTCTCCAAGAAAAGTTTTTCTGTCAAAAGAAAACTCAGTGATGAAAATATCCCTCTTTTCAACTCTTGCACTTGCATAGACTTCAATGCCTCCATTACTCTATACCGAGGAATTATCCTCTTCTCCAAACTGTAACTAAGCAGAGATGGATAGATCAGAAATTTAGACAATGGAAATCCCACAGACTTGACCAGAAAATCTACATTACGCTTAAATCTTTCCTCTGTTAACCCCAGAAACCGCGGATCCCGAGCAGATAATACCAAAATTTGTTTTTCAGAAAAACAGTGGAGTCTTCGTTTTAATTTTTCTTTCCCTATTCCCCAAAGTGCATGCAAACCAGCTGCAAACGACTTTGATCCCTTCTTTAACCCGAGATTCTCCACCAATTTAAATAATTCCATAAGTCTTTCCTCTGAAGTCATCACCAAACAGGGCGTCTTCGCCACTAAATGTGATAATGCTTCACCCTCATAGCCCAATCTTTGCAAAACTGAAATTGTAGATTTAATCTTATCCTCTCTGTTATTAAATACCCTTGCATCATTAATAACTAGTTTGGACAGATCCTCCTCCTTCATGAAAGTCCTAAAGAAGCTGAGCTTAGACTCAACATTATTTTCAGACCTAAAAAAGAGAAGATCAGGGTTACGAAGGACCACCCTTCGAAGCTGGGCAGGGGTGGTCAAACCACAACCCTTTAACAACTCCAAAATTTCTTCCAAATTCTGGGTCGATTTTACACGAAGCAAGCGATTGCAATGTCTAAAGCCTTTTGTGATATCTTCCTCTGATAAACCACATTTGCGGATGAGAAAATCACTGACAACACCCCTGTCTGGTGGAGTCGTAGATGGTGTTGCCACTTGGCTACAAAAATTGGCGAGTTTGATGTGGGGTTTTGCATAAAATGGAAGAGAAGGAAACAGAGCAGTCACGATTGAGGGGCTGTGGCATGATGATGGGAGTTGTTTGGGGATCAATCGTTTCCATATCTTCAACTGAATAGACATCATCCTCCGTGAAATGGAAAGGGGCCTAAGAAAAAGACACTATTTTATGAATGAGGGATTTGAAAGATAGTTAATTTACCTGGAATGGACGAGCCGAATCGATGAGTAAACCTGTAACCCAAAGCTGGGAACCGGTCCGCTGTGCACAGATAGGGTTAGGGTTTCTTTTTTTGTAAGTATTTCATCTCTGGCTTTTTTATTTATTCAAGTTGTTATTTAAAAAAGGGGATGCTACATGGCCCCATTTTACGTGCATATGTTGTCACACTCGACATGAAAGTGTGAATGTGTGTTTTGTATTTTTTTGAAGTGAAAAAATCTATTATAAATAGGTTCTTAAGTAACGGTGAGGATAGTTATTATTCATTGTTATATGTGAATGTGAGTTGATACATTATTGTTATTTAAGGAAAACTATGTCAATTGAAATAATCTGTGATCTATAAGGGGTGGATTTCTACTCTTACCATATGTTGTGGGTCTTAGGCCATTTACCTATTTCCTTATGTAATGAAGATAAGCTCTTAGCTAATCACAAAGCAATATTAAATTATGGTTTCAACCTAAATTGTAATGGCAAGAAAGCCAATATCCCATGTGGTTATCATTGAAGCTACTCTAAGGAGTCATATCCTTTCTAATAACATCTAGTCTTAGTCCCATACATGAGACCATATACTACCATAATTAAATATGTTATCTCCATAGATTGGGACAAATTCACCTATCTTGGACTCCCCATCACTTATGGAAACTCAAATGCCGGAAAATGAGACCACACACTCAACAAAATAAAAAGAAGAATCAGAAGATGGGGATGGGGAGGCCATTGGCTCAGCAAGGCGGGTAAGTTGATCTTAGTAAACTCTGTTCTATTAACTTCTCCTATCTACCATTTTTCCACACTCCTTGCTCCTAAAGTATAGCAGAACATATTGGTAAATTATTGAGAGACTTCCTCTGGTCCGGCCGGAAAAACAACGACAACAGAATTCACTTAGTGAATTGGCAGACCATCAAGCAGCCGAAAGCCTCGGGAGGTTGTTAAATTTTCAAGATTTACTTCAATCTGATCTAGGATCTTAACTAAGAGAACAACATGTACAGCAAATCTACAACATATCAATCATGTACACAATAATGCAAGCACACAAGAGACACAGAGTTTACTTGGGGAAAAACCATAAAGGTGAAAAACCCCAATAACTTCCTCAGAGTTAGATAGAGCAATGATACAACCAGAATACAAGAGATAGTCTTCTCCTAGTAGCAGAGCCTCCTCCTCCACAAGTGCGCCACTCTCCCAAGTGTGAGTGAGAGAATAGAATGTATAAAATGAGAGAGACACACTCTCTATTTATACACTAACTTGACTTGACCTTTACTCAACTAGGTCGGCCTCAACTTAACCACTTAACATAATGCTGACTGGGCTGACCCCCAATATGGTGGTCTAATAACCCTTTGACCCACATGGCCGACCCCCAATAGGGTGGTCTAATAACCCTTTGACCCACGTGACTTATATAGGGCCGACCCCAACAAGGTGGTCTAATAACCCATCAAGTATAAGTTACGATACTTACAATATAAATGACGACACTTCCGTATAAAGGAATAATAACATCTCTATAGGAATACAATATACATATATGTGAAATACATTCCGAAGTTACATATACATCAACACTCCCTCTTAACTAGGAAGGTATTTCTCGACACAGGTCTTCTAGCACAAGTCTTCTTCTCTGGATCATCGTCACTGGATAATCGTCATCGAGTCATCATCATCGACACTGCTGCTGCTATCTCAATCAATCTCTGAATCTACTTGTCATAGGAAGTTCTACAGAGCCAGTCCTTTTTCATACTGGATGTAGGCCCACCACCTACAAGTCTTCGTCATCACTGGCCATACTGTGGAAATCTCAGGACTTATTACGTGTGTCACAAAACCTTAAAAGAGTCTCTTGACTAGCAAGAACTCTAAAGAGCATCTGAGGCCTTTTTCATCCTGTCCAGATCTCCAAGACTTATTACATGTGACCCCACCACAAAACCTCAAAAGAGAATCCCAGGACTGATTACGAGCACAAGGCTCAACCTATCGGATCTCCAAAGGCACAAATTACATGTGGTCACCACAAAACCTCGAAAGAGCATCCCAGGACTGATTACGAGCACAAGGCTCAACCTATCGGATCTCCCAGGGCACAAATTACATGTGGTCATGGCAAAACCTCGAAAGAGCATCCCAGGACTGATTATGAGCACACGGCTCAACCTATCAGATCTCCCAGGGCACAAATTACATGCCATAGGACAAAACCTCGAAAGAGCATCTGCCAGATATCCCAGGGCACAAATTACATGCCATAGGCAAAACCTCGAAAGACTATCTGCAGATCTCCCAGGGCACAAATTATATGTCCTCCCAAGAAAAACCTCGAAAAAGCATTTGCCAAATATCCCAGGGTACAAATTACATGCCATAGGCAAAACCTCGAAATACTATCTACAAATCTCTCAGGGCACAAATTATATGCTTATCTGCACAACCTGTTCCATGGCCACAGAGTATCAACCTGATACTCACCATACATCATCCTAATGTACACATGATCGTCCTGATCATCATCACTGCAACATCCTGCTACATGTCATCTGGAGCAACATCCTAAAGCTCGTCATCCATGATCATCCTGATCATATAATGCATCTACCTGATGCATACCAAGTATCTACCTGATACATATCATCATACATGATCCACCTGATCATACAATGCATCCACCTGATACAAATACAAATACATGATCCACCTGATCATCCCTGATACATATCAACATACATGATCCACCTGATCATACAATGCATCCACCTGATACAAATACAAATACATGATCCACCTGATCATCCCTGATACATATCAACATACATGATCTACCTGATCATACAATGTATCCACCTGGTACATATACAGATACATGGTCCAAGCATCCAACACGATGCGTACATACATATAAATGATCCAACTGATCATCTCCAACATTCAACATGATGCGTACATAGATATAAATATAAATGATCCAACTGATCATATCCAGCATCCAACATGATGCGTACATACATATACATATAAATGATCCAACTGATCATATCCAGCATCCAACATGATGCATTTACAGAGCAGTAACTGGAGCATCGTCCTGATGCTCATCATCCAACGCTTACATCCACAGCCATGTGAAGGATCCTCCTTCCAACATGCTTGGAATGGCTTCTGCAAATGTGTCCATCACTTTTTCCTCGAAGTGTCATCAATCTGAAGAACACCAAGCCTCTCCCTGAAGTACTCGAACTTCACCCTGGCTAGTGGCTTCGTCAGCACATCTGCAATCTGCTCGTCCATCGCAATGTACAGGAGCTTCACAGCTCCTCTCTGCACCATATACCTGATATAGTGATATTTGATATCTATGTGTTTCGACCTGTCATGAAACACTGGGTTCTCGGACAGCTTCACACGACTCCAGTAGCATCCAACGAGAGATCAAATAACTTAGACAGTAGTTTCCGAAGCCATACTACCTCACAACTAGCTGAACAAGCTGCAACATAGTCTGCCTCAGCTGTAATCAGTGCTACGCAGGACTGCTTCCTGCTAAACCAAGAGATCACACATGATCCCATACTGAAGCAGCATTCAGATGTGCTCTTCCTATCTGCAGCACTTCCAGCCCAATCTGAATCAACATAACCTTGCAGGTTAAACTTTTGATTCGCTTCATACTTGAGCCCATAATCCACTGTACCCTTCAGTTACCTCAGAACATGCTTTACAGCAACCAGGTGAACACTCCTCGGATCCATCAGGAACTGGCTCAATGTGTTCACCGCAAAGCAAATATCTGGTCTCGTGTTCGTCAGGTACATCAAGGACCCAATCATCTGATGATACATAGAGAGATCAACCGGCTCAGATGAAGCATCACAAAGAAGCTTCAGATTCGATGCCATAGGTGTGGCCATGGCCTTGCAATCCATCATCCTGAACCTCTTCAGGATCTCTACTGCATACTTCCCTTGTCCAAGGAAGATTCCATCTGCACTCTGCCACACCTCCATGCCAAAAACAAATAGTGCATCATCCCCAAGTTCTTCATCTCGAACTTGACAGCAAGCTTCCGCTGCGTGTCGGCAATCAATCTATCCTCACCTATTACAAACACTTCTTCTTCAACTGCAGCATGCTTGATATTGTAGCTTCTCTTGGAAGTCACTACAAACTCCCCTTCAGGTCTTGGGACTGCATCCCAAACATCTTCGTGATCAACTGGTACTCCTCGATCATGGCATTCTTCCCAGATCCTGGGAACTTCAATGTCTTCAATATTTTCAATAGATAACTTTGTTGTTGAACAAATGTTGTAGTCCTTCTTTTGTAGGTGATGGTATACGATCTTTCCTACACAACAAGTTAAATTGCATGATTAGAAAACATCTCATAGTTTTCAGAACAAATTCTTACACATAAAGAAATATGTCATACAATCATGCAATTATCTTAGCCAATGCTTCAATACAACATTTATCCATATTCCATAACTTTCTAGATGCCTTCCAATCTCTACCAGAATATTGTTAAGAGTGTGCACAACTCCTAACATGTCAGCAAAGAGGTTTCATTCTAGATAAGTAGCAATGGAATGTTGTATAGTGCCATAGGCCACTTACCCATGTATATTAGTAGTATATTGTTCATCAATGCAACTATTCTAATATGCATAATACACAACCTAATTCTAGGAATATAAGCATATACATCATTGAATAACATTATGTAAGAAATGATAATTAAAATACTTATCTTTGTTTGTTTGTTGGGTGGACTCCCTCTGAGTCTTTGCTTTCTTTCAGGAGCTGCTGAAGTAGCTTCCTCTACACCTTTCTGTTGTGGAATGAAGAAAGATGATCAACTCCCTCTGAATATCTGCATCCTTGCAGGAGCTACTGGAGTGTGCTCCCTCTTGATCTTTGCTTCCTGGATTACCTGTTCTTGAACTTATATTCATCCTTGGTCCCTATGCATGCTTATTAGTATCATCATTGTGTTATCCTTGAGGTCTCATACATAATCACACATTTATTAGTATAATCTTAATACTATCAAAACACAATAATCTTAAACATGTATAGTCACGATCATTCATAGATAATAAACATTAGTATTCAAGGTTTCAAGGAAGTCTTCTTTTACTTATGCATATTCTTATTTGATCATATGACTTTTCTGATTAGTTAAATCATCAATGCATAAACCCGTGATTACTCAAACCTATACCTTCATGATTCTTCTGGTTAGTCATATCATTAATTATGGTAAGAAACATAATATGCATACAGCCATGACTATCCAAACCTATGACTTCATGAATAAACAACACAACAATATAAGATCCTAACACAAGGTAGGATTCTAGCTTGATATAGGAAAAACATACCTGGATTAGCATGCTAGCTAGTTATGTCTAACATACCCGCATAATGTCTTCTGGTTCTCTTCAGTGACTTGTGCTAGTAACCTGCATGTCTCATAAGTTAACCATTGTAGAACCAAGTCATACATACCTCGTAAGTAGATCTTCTATGTGATCCATGACAATGGATGAATCTTTGTCATCATGATCATATGTTCTTGAACTAGAACATGATTTGTCTTTCTTGGTGTACCTTTCATGTTAGCAGACAACATAAACCTCATAAAACACCATAATGCATTAGTACAATCATAAGTGTCAACACCCTAATCAATGAATATCTTCTATCATGCATTCATAATTTTGATAACGTGATACGACAAATCTAAAATCAAGATTGTACTAACCTTAATAACATGAAGAAAAACATACCATAAACTTAATCATGAACAAATCTTGAAACATACCTCGATGAGTCATACCTGTCAAGATTGCTTGTAATCTTCTTATGGAAGGCCTTCGCCTCATCTCCCTCTAAGACAGGAACTTCTTCACTTATGTAGGTGACCAATCCATCTTCTTCTAGGATTAACCCAATCCACTTGATTTGCAAGAACTGGACCTGGAGCTGGATTAGGGTTTGTCTGAGAAACCCCAAAAATTCAAACTTTGAATTTCAAACTTCCGAAAGGATAGAAATATGCGCCTTGATGAGCTGATCAAGCTGGTATATTCAGAATTTGAAAACTGCAAAGTTTCACTCCTCAATTTTTCCTTTGAAACTTCCGGATTCACTGGACGTGACCTCGAACTAGGGTTTGATGAAGCCCACTCTTCTGCCCAATCAAAAGGTTTGATCCAAAGCTCTAAGCTTCTATTTTTATGAGGAGCTTCTAGCCGTGGTCACAGATTTAAAAAATTCACATTTTTGCAGAAGCCCTAATTTTCCACTTTTATGATCAAAGTCCTGAACTAGGGTCTGATAAAGCCCGACCTTCTGCCCAACCAAAAATTCTGATATTGGTCTCTAAATTTTGATTTTGATGAGTAGCATTCAGCCGTGGTCTCCGATTACAAAAATTTCAACTTTCTCCGAAGCCCTAAATTTCGAAAGCCATAAATGGAGGTACTAAAAAATAATTATGTTTTGACATAAATATGTACCTGATTGTTTCTGGTGTAACTCCGAACTTTTCGATCCACAGGGTCTGAAAAATTTTCTTGAGATAGCCCGACCTGTTATCTTTCCATCCCGACAGGTCTAACCTCAATTGGATTCTCTGAGAGAGAGAGAGTTATGCCAAGTGTCGCAACGTGACCTGTTTATGGGATAATACAGGAGAGCGAACTTGTACGGTGTGCCACGTGTCATTGTTTCAACTTCGGCCTCTAAAAACGTTTCTTGAGATAGCTTGATTTGTTATCTTTCCATCCCGATAGGTCTGACCTCAATTGGATTCTCTGAGAGAGAGTTATGCCAAGTGTCGCAACGTGACCTGTTTATGGGATAATACAGTAGAGCGAACTTGTACGGCGTGCCACGTGTCATTAGTTCAACTTCAGACTCTGAAAAGTTTTCTTGAGATAGTACAGTCTGTGTACTACCTATCACTTTTTACGAAATTTCATTTGGAGCTTCCTAGCCCAAGTTATGACCTTTTTCCCAAGGTCACCTGATTTTGACTCAGATCTGGAAGAGGCAGAAACCCTATATTGTACAGATCATAAATCACAAAGTACAATGAATTATAGGTTTTCCTTTGGACACAAGGTACATGGGGATATGATCTTCGACCTGTAAAAGTTTCAGATCCGAAAACTTCGCCAAAACAGATTTATAGCGAAAGTGCTACGATGACTAGTTTTTGCTATATCAAGCCCTAGCATCGTAAGTGCAACAAGTGTCATACATGCCATATCATGCCTTCTTTCAGGCTAGCTCTGATACCATGTTAAATTTTCAGAATTTACTTCAATCTGATCTAGGATCTTAACTGAGAGAACAACATGTACAACAAATCTACAGCATATCAATCATGGACACAATAATGCAAGCACACAAGAGACACAGAGTTTACTTGGGGAAAAACCATAAAGGTGAAAAACCCCAATAACTTCCTCGGAGATAGATAGAGCAATGATACAACCAGAATACAAGAGATAGTCTTCTCCTGGCAGCAGAGCCTCCTCCTCCACAAGTGCGCCACTCTCCCAAGTGTGAGTGAGAGAATAGAATGTATAAAATGATAGAGACATACTCTCTATTTATACACTAACTTGACTTGACCTTTACTCAACTAGGTCGGCCTCAACTTAACCACTTAACATAATGCTGACTGGGCCGACCCCCACTAGGGTGGTCTAATAACCCTTTGACCCACATGGCCGACCCCCAATAGGGTGGTCTAATAACTCTTTGACCCACATGACTTTATACAGGGCCGACCCCAACAAGGTGGTCTAATAACCCATCAAGTATAAGTTACGATACTTACAATATAAACGACGACACTTCCGTATAGAGGAATAATAACATCTCTATAGGAATACAATATACATATATGTGAAATACATTCCGAAGTTACATATACATCAACAGAGGTCTCCAAATTCACGATCCACACCTTGCAAACTTGGCATTGGGTGGTAAGTTACTTTGGCAAATTCTTCATAACAAACAGAATCAAGTCAGTAAGGTTTTAAGGAAAAAATACTTAAATGGGACAAAATTAAGATGTCTTGTTCTCAAGCTAACATCTAAAGGCACCAGCACCTGGACATTATGCAAAGCAGCCTGGGAGTTTTTCGTAAAAGATCTATACTGGGTACCTGGTAATGGAAGGGAAATAGACCTTTTTGCCGACAAAATAATGGACAAAGATCCACTCCAAAATATTCACAAGCTCCAAGATTTAGCAGCCTGGCTCTCTCAAAATGGGATCAAAACTCTTAAAGACTTCAGCACCTAGGACTTGCAGGATAACTGGCAGAGCTGGAAAAACGTTGCCATTCCATCACACCTTGAGGCTACCAAAGTCAAGCTTATCGAAAGTCTGAAAGGATCTGCTCCCTTACATCTAATGATCAGCGATGAGCGGGGTTGGGGCCCTACAGGCTTGTACACAGTTGCTCTCGGTTACAAAGCTATGAATCTGCATGGTGAAACTAGAAATGATCTTTGGAAGCGGGTATGGGACCCCTTTGGGCCTCCTAAAATCAATTTTTTCACTTGGACTTTAATGCACTGCAAACTTCTCATCGGCAACAACCTCAGTAAGAGAGGTTTCCACGAGCCTTTCAGGAGTGTCATTTTGCCAAGACTGTCTGGAATATTCTGCTGCATGACCTTAATCTCATCTTGCCGAACTTTAACTCAATCACCTAGCTTTTTAAAGAGTGGAACTCCTCCTACCTTGCTCCCCTCTCCAACAAAAAACTTTGGTATCAGCTTTGGATTTCCTTGCCAAAATTTGCTTGTTGGAAATTATGGATTGCCAGAAATAATGCCATTTTCCATGACAAGCAAAGCACCCGCTTACAAATTGCAAGCCAAGCTAAGGGAATGCTGATTGAGTGCCTTAATAATTCGAAACAAAGGTTTGATGCTAATCTCAGCAATGAAGAAATGCACTGGATAGGAGCCTTCTCCCCCCGCCCTTACCTTGAACCCCCTCATAATCATCATCCTGCTTGGCATATCAGACTCACAAATCCTGATTTCCAGAAATGGAGAATTAACCAGGACATGGATAGCCTGCATTTCGACGGAGCTTCCAAAAACAACCCTGGCACAGCCGGAGCTGGGGGCGTCTTCTGGTCCAGAGAAGGATTAGTGAGATTAAAGTTTAGTTGGGGCCTTGGCATCTATTCAAATAACACAGCTAAAGCACTGGCCTTGATGAAAGGATTCCAACTTGCCAAAGAACACAAAATTGATAACCTTCAAGTATTCGGAGACTCAATGATTATTACCAGAGCTCTCAATACTAACTCCACTCTCAACAACCTTCCTCTCAGACGTATTATTCAGAGAATCCGACAAATATCGAGCACCTTCAAAAACTTCAAAGTTTATCATATCTTAAGAAGCTTAAATATTGAAGCAGACATTGAAGCTAATGGAGCTACCAGTCTTAGTCAAGGAAATCTGAAAATATCTGATACAACAACTGAAACACATCATATTCCTTAACTCTTGTTTCTCCCATCTGACTCAGAGTTTATGCAGATCCTATTATGTCAAAGAAGACCTCCAGCTTGTGCAATTCCACTCCATCTCCACTCTGTCAAAGTGAGCACTGAAGAAATAGTGAATATGCAACTCCAACTCTATCCAGGCATTCTCGATTTTCATTAATAGATTATGCAGAGCATCATGAACTTCAAGCAATTAGAGTATTCTCGATCGATACATTTCAAACGAGGCAGAGCATTCGGAAAGCTTTCATCCTTAGCAGCTATACTTTTGGTTTTCTATCGGTAATTTTCCTCGGCAGCTCTACTATTGCTCCAGTCAGGACAAAAAAGACTAACAGCTTGTGCAATCCCACTCCATTTCCTCACTGTCAAAGTGAGCACTGTCAAATTAGTGAATGTATTCAATTCTTTATTATGCAGAGTATCACGAGTTGCAAGCAAATTGAGTATTCATGATTGATACACTTCAAATGAGGTAGAGAAATTGGAAAGCTCTCATACACAACAGCTCTTCTCTCGGCATCTTTCCCAGAAAACCTTCAAGCTTGTCCTCCAGCAAACAAACTTGCTCGTCCTCCAATTTTATAAGTGAAATAGTTTCTAAATCGCAGTCTTAAGCAGGTATTCTGAATGTCATTAAGGAAACTCACAGCGACGTAAGACTAGCTCAGTAACTCGACAGGCGCAGCTATAACACATCTTTAGATATTCAGCTCATCCAAGTAGATTGGTTCATTCAGTAAACATCAGCTCCTACAGCATTCTTATTCATTTCGGCCTTGTGCAATAAGCTTCTCAAGCATGTACTTCGTCAACTGAAGATTAGGCATTCATTCTCTAACAATAATGGAACCCTCAGGCCGATATGGCTTCATTTGTAATCTGCCGATTTGGTTAACAACCACGGCTTTTTTTCTTTTTATACAATATTCATTTCTGTTAAAAAAAAAAATTTAATTAGATGGTTATTATTATCAATACTATTTATTTTTATTATATGTTATAAGGCTTGTTACTTTTGTGTGTTATGTCCTAGAAGGGATGTTTGCTTTGTGTTGACTCATCAATGAACACAAGACAACCATTGATACTGTTGGAATGTCCTAAAAAAACATACATAGAGCAATCTCAACTTCCCATGGTGATCTCTCAAATTGTTCTACCCATTTATGATTTTGCTTCACTTGTATGTGGACATAAGGAGAATGAAATCAAAAAATCTTGTGCACAATCAAGTGGCTCCACACTTATATGTAGGGGGGTGGCCCTCCTCTATATCAAATGTTCCATCAAGTGAACCCATTGTTATCCATTGCACGTGTGCACTAACCAAGACCCATGTGTGGTGACTCCTCCATATATGTTCATAGACACATGGGATTCTCATGCCTCTTGCCCTTGGGGATCAATGTGGTCCTTTGGTGGGCTA
Organism: Larix kaempferi; assembly: GCA_027924585.1. NCBI lineage: Eukaryota > Viridiplantae > Streptophyta > Pinopsida > Pinales > Pinaceae > Larix > Larix kaempferi. The sequence continues at coordinate 8,921,720 of BSBM01000602.1, forward strand.
CAAGAAAATGGTCCCAAAATCGCCCCATCTTCTTCCACTACACATACGGTGATTAAAAATTTACCCCATATGCTCCCATTCATGTACTTTAATGGAGTTTGCTAATTTGATTGTATACTAAAATTCTTTTGAAAGTCACCCTAAAATCTACTTGATGCCAAGATTATGTGTATAATTTTAGAATGGGAAAAGTGGTAGAGTGTTGACAATATGAATTTATATGTTGAGTTCTTCATTATTGTGTGGTTATAGGTGTTTGAGGCTTGTGAGATGCATTGTATAGTAGTGATGATGGTAGCAATAGGTGATTAAACAGTGTTGTGTTGGTTATAAGGGTTGTTGTTTATGTTTTTTGTACTTTCTTTTACTTTTGAAGGGTGATGAGTGGTGAGATTTTGCTTCTATAAATAGTCTTTTTGGCACCTACTCCCCCTTTCATCTATGTGTTATGACTCTTTAGAATGGCAAATTACAAGAAGTGAACAATAAATGGTTTATTGCGTTGAGGCCAGTGGTATAGTTTTCCTGGGTATTCTACTTTTCAAGTTCCTCTTCTTGGATTGTGTAAGGTTATCATGTTGTTACTTGACCTCTTAAAAATTTCTTCAATCTCAACATCTTGCTATTGTAAAAGTACACTCAGTGTTTCATTCATAAGGGATTCCTTTAAAGTACTCAATGATGTGTTGTAGCAGGAAATGAATTGTTCATTCTCTGATCAAAACCATGAATTAATGGAAACATGTAGCACCCCGTTTTTTACCCCAAGATGGGAATATGTATGTAATTAATGGAAACATGTAGCGCCCTGTTTTTTAATCCAAGATGGGAATATGTATGTAATTAATGGAAACATGTGGCACCCTATTTTTTACCACAAGATGGGAATATGTATGTAATTAATGGAAACATGTAGCACCCCGTTTTTACCCCAAGATGGGAATATGTATGTAATGATGTAAAGGCTAGATGCCAGACTTGTATGATTTAGGAGACCATTGCCATTGTAAATATTGTACAATTTTTTTAATCTAAAAATCCCTAACAACTGCAAGTGGAGAAGGACGAAGAAGAGATGGGGGGGTATGATTCCACAAGTGGGGGAAGTGAGAGGGGCTAAGGGGTAATGACCCTAGTTAATGTCCTCATCCTTCGTTGGCCTTTTTAACCCAAATTCATTTAACCAAGGTGTAGGGTGTCACCATAATTAATCATGGGATTAATTATCTTAATGTGGGTTTAAGAGGGGAAAAGTGGTTACTTGTGGAAAGCCACTTGTCAGGAAAAGATCATGCATATAAAGTGTTAGAAACTCACTTGGTAATAATTCATTCATCATTCATTCCATGATTGAGGAAGGGGGGTCCTTTATGCTATGGTAGCTCTGGTTCGTAAGTCAAAAAGGAAAATGTGTGTTTCATAACCCCTCACATGAAGTACCTTGATAAACTGGTGCGAATGGCCTTGGTGTCCATGTGAGAGAAACCTGGCATGCAACTAGATTGCTTGGGACTCTTACACAGAGACTCCTTGATTGGCTCTTGTTGGAGCACTGGAAGGGGATGGGGACAACTTGAGGGATTGTGGAGCAGAGAAGGGGGTCTCATCCCTTGTGTTGTGCAAGCTAATGGGGCATGAGTGTAGGGGTGGGGATATTTGTGGAGGGGTTTCTACACCTTTGAGTAGTGTGAGTGTGTTTGAGTAAAATAATTGAGAATCCACCTCTTATGGGTTGATAGCCCCATCTCGATGGTATCCTCTATGAAAGAAAGAGCAAGTTCGACAGAGTGCCTACAGTTGGAAGCAACATCCTTCACTTGCAGTCGGTTGGGGGACATTTACCTTTAAAAGATAAGTGTCTCAATGGTGCATGAATGAATGCCATGGATTTTATTTTCGTTATGTGTTTGTTTCAATTATTGTTATGGAATTGTTCATGTCCATGAATTATTGAGCACAGTTTGAATGCATTCATGGTAGGAATATTTGCATGCTTAGAATGGATAATTTATATAATTGATTCTTATGTATGTTTGAATACTTCCACTATAAAATTAATGGAATAGCTAGTCAATGGAATGAAAATTCATAATTGGTAACAAAGACATAATTTATATGTGGATTTGGGTACCCCATGGTCTCCACAATGGAAAGAGGATATAAGGTAGGTGACAAAACAACTCCATTTACACTAAGGGAGAGCAATCTAAGTAGTGCACTAACTATGCAACAAATTAACAGATGAACTTTGAGAATTCTCTAGCATTTCATGCTTTATGGTCCTCTCCATGGGAACCAATGAATTATTTGAGTTCATTTGTGCTTAGGGAGAGCAATATAAACAATGCACTAGCTATGCAAAAAATTGATAGACAAAATTTGAGAATTCTCCATAAACATGTGCTTTCTAGTCCTTTCCCTAGGTGCAAATGAATTCTAGGCCAGATCATTATTAAACCCATGTATGTCTATGCCTAATGGCATAGTGTCCATGGTTAGAAGCAATGACTATGCGACCCAAAGCAATGATATTATGATCGGATCACAAAATTTCTTAAATGATCCAAACCAGGCTATGCGGGTAACCTTATGCTTGGGGATGTAAGGATGTTGATTAGGTATTGCATTCACAATTGGGGATTGGTTTTGGGATTGGATTTGAATTTGTTGTTGTTGTCAAATCCAATGTTGATCCTTGCGATTTTGAGGTCCAAAGAAAGCAATTGGAATGGAACCCTTGTTCTCCTCTGCAAATAAGTGCATGTGCACAAAAATACACAGTAAACCCTTGATCCCTGGATTCTAAAAACAACTCCACTTGTGAAATTCAAGGATCTTGTAGATAGTGGTTGCTCCAAGGATGATTTAGATTGGGCCCTTATGAAACCTTGACCTCCACTTTGTTTTGTGTTTTTCTATCTTTGCCACACTATTGAAACTCTAGTGCCATATCATGTTCCCAATATCAGTGTTCTTATTCATTTTTCACATCAATGAATCATTTCAAGAAGCCCTTCATTAATCCCTCGTGTATAAAACAATCCCTAAATCCTATGATGGGATTGGAACCTTTCACTAATCCTATCAAATACATCTCTAAAATCCTAACATTAAACTCAATGGTTGTAATTTCATAAGAAAATTTTATATTCATCTAATTCTAATAATCCAAAAAATGATATTTAAAAAATAAGACATCAAACACTTGACCATTAAAAACCCTAAGATCTTCATTCAGTCCACACACAAAAAAAGGAATAATTGAACCCACATGAGAAAAACAAACTTCTTTTGCATTTGGACTAATATTGTGCGCGAACAACCTTGATAACACAGATTGCAAATATATTTCTTATTCTTCATGTTACGTGAATTGGTGAAGTTGGGTTTACTATGTAGTCAGAGGTGTTCAAACCCCGTGAGATGTGTTGTAGTTGTATTAATAACGATGGCAAAGATGAGAGATTTGGCCAAGCTTATGTTGGTCACTAGTGCTACTGATAAGGCATGTACACATCCATCTATATTGTTATGCATTTTATTTTATTAAATCTTACAAACTCAAAGCTCATTTAGTTTAACCAATAATGTGGGTTGTGTTAGAATTTTAAATGCAATAGTAAAGGATCATTGAAAGATAGACAAGCACAGCATAAACAATAGTACACAACAATTTGTCCCGGGAAACCCTCGTGGGTCAAAAAACCCAACAAAACTTCTTCAGTATAGATTCATCAGAACAATGTCAATCCCACAAAATAACCCAAGATGAAATGTCTTCAAAAGCAGCTACTCTTCTCTCCCAAGTGACTCAACTTTTCTCCTCTACTCATGTGAACTTGAGTGAGTGAATGACATGACCAAATGAGGAGGGAGACCCTCCTATTTATACCAATCATAAGTCTGACCATTTTCCCTAACAGGGTCAACTTGACCTCTCAAATAGGGCCAACTTGTCTAGGATACAATAAAATATTATTTTCATGCTTTTTATGGATTCTTCTAGGCCGACACAACTAGTAGGGTTTACATTGATTCTTTCAATGACTCTTACATGAGTGAATACAACATAAATAATTCCCAAAGGAAGTACAATACAAATAATACAAATAAAACAAATAAGAATATCTTCCGAAGTTACATTCTTCAACACTCCCTCTTAACAAGGAAGGTATTCTTTTGTCATTGTCATCATCATCATCCTACTGCTGCAACTCTATACTTTGACCATTGACTTCTAACATCTCTCAAATATATACATCACTAGAAGTTTTGAACGAGCAATCCATTCAGTGGGTCCAGTCAAGGAGCATACATTACGTCACACACAGTAACCACCTGCGTTACCTCACCACGTGTCCAGATCATCTCGTGAGTGTAGCCTAGGAGACATAATTATGTCACACACATTGACTACTCGCTAGCACGTCACATCTCATCATGTGGAGAACAACCCAAGTCTGAAACCTGCGTCTTCGCACATCAGGGCAACACAACTCTGTGAGTGTAGCGTAGGAGACTCAATTATGTCACACACAATGACTACATGCTACCACGTCACCTCATGTGGAGAACAACCCAGGTCTGAAACCTACGTCTTCGCACATGTGTGTTTCCCAACATAGCACAACAATCAGGAGGCTCAATTACATCACCAATGTGACTTCCTACTACATCCTCGTGAGTGTAGTCCATGAGACTCAATTACGTCACCAAAGTGACTACCCTCTACAACATCACTTCAAGTGGAGACATGCCCAACAGCTCAATTATGTCACTATGTGACTACTTGCATCTCACACGTGCTATGTTACTCACCCCTCCCTCTTTCGAGGAACCTCGATCTGGACCACTCCAAGCTTGTCCCTGAAGTACTCAAACTTCACTCTCGAAAGAGGCTTGGTCAACACATCGGCTATCTCCTCCTCTATCGCTACATATTGGAGCCTCATTGCTCCTCTCTGCACCATATCCTGGATATAGTTATACTTGATCTCAATGTGCTTTGACTTGTCATGAAATACCAGGTTCTCAAACAACTTCACACAACTCTGGTTGTCACAAAAAATACAAGTTACCTCTAACTTGAGATCAAACAATCCTACAAGTAACTTCCAAATCCATACTTCCTCACAGCTAGCCGAACAAGCTGTCATGTACTCTGCTTCGACTGTATTGAGTGCCATGCTCGTCTGCTTCCTACTGAACCAAGAGATCATACCTGATTCCAACTAAAGCAACACCCTGATGTGCTCTTTCTATCTGTGACACTACCGACCCAATCTGCATCAACATAACCCTACAGGTTAATCTTCTGATCTAACGCATATCTAAGGCCATAATCAATCGTACCCCTCAGGTACCTCAACACATGCTTTGCCTGAATTAGGTGAACACGTTTCGGATCTACCATGTACTGACTCAATGTGTTCACTGCAAAGCATAAATCCAGCCTCGTGTTCTTTAAGTACATCACAAACCAATCATTTGCCTGTATATTGTGGCATCCACTATTTATGAAGAAGTATCACACAACAACTTCAAATTCAATGCCATTGGTGTGGCCATGGCCTTGCAATCCATCATCCCGAATCTCTTCAGGATCTCAACTGCAATTTTCCTTGGCTAAGGAAAAGTTCTTCTGGATTCTGCCACACCTCAAGACCTAAGAAGTAGTGCATCATACCAAGTCTTTCATCTCAAACTCTGCGGCAAATTTCCTCTTTGTTTCTGCAATGAGATTCTCGTCACCTGTCAAGAACAAATCATCTACATACAATAGTAGTATCACTGATTTCCCATCCTCAACCTTGAAGTAAGGGTTGGAATCTGCTTTACTCTTGGTAATGCCCAAGATCGTCTGCAATCCATCAATCCTACCGTACCATGTCCTGGGTGCCTGTTTCAAACCGTATAAGGCCTTCTTCAATTTGCACACATGAGTCTGCCTGTCATGTGTCTCAAATCCTAGTGGATGCTTCACATACACTTCCTCCTCTACTACATCGTTCAGGAAGGCAGTCTTCACATCCATCTGGTGTACCTTCCACTTCGTTATTGTTGCTATAGCAAGTATAGATCTAATCGAAGTGTATCTGGCCATAGGGGAAAATGTCTCCTCATAGTCCATGCCTTCTTTCTGGGAGAAGCCACGAGCCACAAATCTTGCTTTGTATTTCTTGACACTTCCGTCTGTTGCATGCTTTATCATGTAGATCCATTTGGAAGACACTACTAACTTCCCTTCTGGTCTTGGAACCACATCCCATACATCATTCTTTAGGATCGAATGATACTCTTTGACCATAGCATCCTTCCATACTTTCTTTTCGGCTACCTCTTCATAACTGGAAGGTTTTGCATCAATAATATCACATAGCAAGGCTGTATAGCTGGAATATGGTCGAGGTCTCTTACTTTCTCTGGAAGTCCCGTTTGGAGCACCATATTTCTCTACATCTTGAATAGCCTCTCATGCCCAATTTGGTATTCTCTTGTGAGGGTTCACCTCTTGGGGTGGATCTCTAGGTCTCTATGGCTCTGTCATATCATGGTCTTCAGGTTATTCTGGAATCATCTCTTCCATAACCGTGTGTCTGATTCTGGGAGCTTCAGGTTTGTCTTCATGTTCTTCATCGGAGTGAATATGCCTTTATTTGTTAAAAGTTGTATCTTCATCAACGGTAACATCTTTGTCGGTCTCAGTCTTCTTGAATCCTGGTATATAGATCCTGTAAGCCTTTGATGTGTCACTGTATCCGACGAAGGTACCCTTCTTTCCTGAAGGCTCCAACTTGGTTCTTTTCTCCTTTGGAACATGTATGTATACATGACAGTCAAATATTCTAAGGTGGCTGACTTCAAGTTTTTCTCCTTTAAACATCTCTTCATGTATCTTGTTCTCAAGTACACGATGTGGGGTTCTGTTATGTACATAAACTGTTGTTCTTGTTGCTTCTTCCCATAAGTACATCGGAAGGTCTTGATCATGGATCATGGCCTTCACTGCTTCCATTACCGTCTTGTTCTTTCTTTCTACAACACCATTTTGTTGTCGATTGTAGGGAGTGCTCATCTCCCTCTTAATCCTTGATTCTTTACATAAAATTTTGAAATCTCCTGAAGTAAATTCACCGCAATTATCTGATCTTAAAGTCCTTATCTTCTTTTCAATATGATTTTCTACAAAGGCTTTGAATTCTTTGAATTTGCTAAATACTTCATCTTTAGTTTTCAAAAAGTAAATCCAGGTTTTGCAAGAATAATCATCAATAAAAGATACATAGTATGCATACCCGCTTAGTGATTTGGAAGACATAGGTCCACATACATCCGAGTGTATTATTTCCAAGATCTCCTTTTCTTTACTATCACTACTTGGAAATGGTTTATTCATGTTCTTCCCTTTTGCACATCCTTTCCATATGCTTTCATGTGTTGTCTAGATCTCAGGCAGACCAGTCACCATTTTGGTCACAATTGGTAATTCCTTGTAGTCTATATGTGCAAACCTTCTGTTCCATAGTTCACCTTGTTCCATAGTTTCATGAACCAATGCTTATTTTGGTTGACCTTTCAGTTTGTACATCCCTCCCTCTTTCTCTCCAATTACCACAACATCATCAAAAATTTTACCTTTTGGCCACATGAGTACTTTGCCATCAACAAATGCAACTCAGAATCCCTTCTCATCTAAGGCTGATATGGAGAGTAGTTTCTTCTTTATTCTTGGTACATAGAGAACATATTTCATCTTTATAGGATTTCCTGATTCTAGTTTGTAGGATGCTTCTCCTACCCATTTTATGGGATACTTGTAATCATCTCCAAGTTTCACTTTGTGAGGTGAGTCCTTTTCTATCAACTTGTTTAGGGAGTTCTTGAAACCTGTCATATGCTTGGAAGCACCACTATCAACAAGCCAATCATTGCTTCCATGAGTAATAGTACCTGTGAGTGCTAAAATCAAAACATACTCTTCATCACTTGAAGAATCTTCCCTTGCTTTCTTCTTCACTGGTTCGTCATCTTTTGCAGCATGAGCATGATGCCTTTTCTTAGTTCCTTTCTTTTTGTTTGTGGGGAAGTTTCCTGCAATGTGTCCCATTTCATCACAATTGTAACATTTGAAGTTTGAGTAGGCCTTGGGAGGTCTTTGATTCTTTTGGGATCTTCTAGACTTGTGAGAGTGATCTTCTTTCTTGCTCCTCTTTGCATAAGCTACCAAGGCTTTGTTATCATCTTCACCCATCTTCTCTTTTCTGGATTCAATTATGGCTTCTTCCTAAGTACAAGTTTCCCAAAGTGCATTGAATCTTATTAGCTTCCTTCTAAAACATATTCCTTGAATGAATGATTCCCATGATCTTGGGATACCATTCAAAGTAGTCATTACTAATTCTACATTTTCAACATGATCTCCAATAGCTTCTAGTTGTTCTTTTATTTGGGAGACCCTTGTAAAATAAGATTGAATGCTTTCTGAGCTCTGCATCTTCACACCCTTGAGTTGAGTTCTCAAAGTCATCTTTTTGTTAATGTTCTTCCCTTCGAATAATCTCGTCAATGCATCGAACATATCTTTAGGAGTCTTCAAATATGAGATGTGGGGGATCAAGTGATCCTTGATGGAATCAACAATGATCCTCTTGGACTTCACCAAGTTCTTCTTGTCCTTAGCTTTGTCTTCATCTCCCTCTGACTCCACAATTTCTTGTTTGACATAGTTGTCCAACTCATTCTCTTCTAGAATGAGCATCAGTCTATACTTCTAGGCAAGGAATTTTTTTATTCCTTCAAGCTTATCCTCAAGCTTGGTATTGTTTGTCATCTTGATAAAATGAGAACCTCAAATGGTAATTGAGATAGTAGGACTTACCAAATGACATGCTCCAATCAAGTGCTTGCTTCAATGTCTTATGAGATCTGACTTCTGGATGACCTAGGGTTTGTCATAGAAACCCTAATTTTTCAACTTTGGATTCTTGAAAAACTGAATGGAGAGAGAGATGTGCCTCCCTAAAGCGAGTTGATCAAAGGTCCTTTTCTTCCAATTCTGTGGACGGAACTGCCAAAAAATTGATGCCCTAGTTTTCCTGAGCAGTAATGATAGGGCCAAAAATGAAAATTCTTTTATCTGAATTCTGCCTCCATAGAAAAATGCGCCCTCCTAGGGTGAGTTTCTTTGACCTCCTTTTCAAGCCAAACTATGGTGAAAATCCCCCAGAATAGGAAACCCTAGTTTTCACTTCTAGTAGTTTCTGTTGCACAAGGTCTTCTTTCAGTCTAGCTCTGAAACCATGTTAGAATTTTAAATGCAATAAAGTAAAGGATCACTGAAATATAGTCAAGCACAACATAAACAATAGTATGCAACAATTTATCTTGGGAAACCCCCATGGGGCATAAAACTCAACAAAATTTCTTCAGTATAGATTCGTCAGAAAGTACAATGTCAATCCCGCAAAATAACCCAATATAAGATGTCTTCAAAAGTAGGTACTCTTCTCTCCCAAGTGACTCGACTTTTCTCCTCTACTCATGCGAAATTGAGTGAGTGAATGACATGACCAAATGAGGAGAGCGACCCTCCTGTTTATACTAATCATAAGACTGACCTTTTTCCTTAACAAGGGCGACTTGAACTCTCAAACAGGGTCGACTTGTCTAGGATACAATAAAATATTATTTTCAAGCTTTTTATGGATTCTTCTAGGCCGACACAACTAGTAGGGTTTACATTGATTCTTTCAATGACTCTTACATGAATGAATACAACATAAATAATTCCTGAAGGAAGTACAATACAAATAATACAAATAAAACAAATAAGAATATCTTCTGAAGTTACATTCTTCAACAGGTTGGAGCAATAGGAATGGAGGAATTGTGTGCATATGTGGGTTGAATGTTTGGGTATGTGGATGGGATCTATTTTATAGGTTGACCTAATAGGGAACATAAAATTAGAAATTTTGTATTGAGTCGAGACAATGGCATAGAGGGCTTGGATTATGAAGTGAAGCTTTGGGCATTGAAGAATTGGGTGCATGGATACAAGGGTACTGCGATGATTTGGATATGTTGGTTAAGTGTATAGAGATGATATTACATTTGTGGATTAAACTTGCAAGGACCAAGGATTTTGGTTTGTGATATGCATATTAAGTATGAGATATGCAAGTTTAACCAATGGGGATTTGAATTGGGAATGCGGTTTGAAACAATGGGTATTGAAGAGTTTAGAACTGTTGCTAAGGATATGCATGTTGAGGAATTGGGTATGTGAATTGAAGGAAATGGGATTGAAGAAACAAGGATGTCAATTTAGGCTATGAGGAATTGTGTATTTCATATTGGGGTCAAGGATACAAGGATTGATGGATTGGGTAAGTGGTTTAATAAATCAAAGTTAGTAGGATATAATTGAGTATGTGTTACGACTTCAAGGATGAAATGGTATTAATCTAAAGCAATGGTTTTATTCTAGTTGCAAGACGATTAGTAGACAAAAATTTGAAGGAAAGACCAACTCAATTCATCAATGGAGATTTTGTTAGGATGGAAGAAAGAAAATAGAGAATTGGTGGTGGAGACAATCTTATTATGTGTGATATGAGACAGCCTGAAACTCTTAAATCCATTGTTCCAAGGCTTTGATGCGTTGATCATTGCCATGAATATTGTGCCCAAGATGAAGCCCAATTATCATCCCTACAAGGGAGAGTGCCCAAAGTTTTACTTTGAATATGGTTTCCATGCCAAACAGGGAATTTGAAATGTTTGATTTGTTAAGATTGACCATGTCGTTGGGTGCACTTGCTTCTATTTCCCTACATCCATGACCCCTGTATGTGAGAACTCTCTAGATTTCCAAAGTACATAAGATGATTCAACTAGAACACCTCCCATAGCATATAGCTTGAAATGGATCCATGGGCGAGACAAATCCCAAATGTCCATTGAATTATGTAGGGAATAGAAAATATCTAAAGAGTTGTAGTTTATAAGATGTAAATTTTGTTCTAAATGGAAGTATGAATAACTAAATTTCAATATTGTCAATAGAGACCATTTTTTGTTACTTTGTTACATAATGTACAAGAGTGGATATATAGGAAGCTACTTCTCAATACTATCATTACATTCCAATAGATTTTCCCAAGGGAGGGTTAGGAATAAACTTTCTATGACTACCCTTTTATTTATGTACTTGTGGTCAAATTTCCAAGCTTGTATGGTAAACTTTTGCTTGGAAGTTGACTTGACAATACAATCGTTTTGCCAGTGTACTATGAGTAATGTTTTCTCTTATCCCTTTTGTACTACTCTTTCTAAAATAACTCATCTTTCTATTAGTAGCATTTGGGATGGTCCCTAGACATTGGCATTATATGTAGAAGACTTAGAGGGATAAATTTTATTATCAATGTCTTTCATAATGCAATGATTTGTCTTGGCGAAATCTCAATTTAAGTAAAAGTTGCATTTTCCCTAATTCCATCTACCAACATTGCTACATGTGTGTTGTTGGTACACATCCATTCATTTATGAAAGATATTATAGGTATGAAACAAGCAAATCATAGTCATTGGTTGCATCATACTAATATTGAGGAAAACATGGCATGGAGAGGATTTTTATTCAAGTGGGGAAGAAGAGGACTAGGTAACCAAGAGGTTGAAGAAATCAATATCAAGAGCTCTATAATACTTGAAAGAGGCCTTAGAGGAAATATTAGCACCTAATAAATATGAAGACGAAAGATTATCCCTATGAACAAGCATACTATCTATTAATTATTATTGCACAAAATGTAGTACAACAGAAAATGGGACTTCCACATCCCTTATTTTGTTGTTAATGAAGAGTTAAAGTATTTGTCAATGAAAATTACAAATGGTTTGGATGTTTTCAAATTAGTTAACACACATTGTTTGTGTTCAATCCCATTATATTGGCATCACATTACACCATCAAGGGCAATTGCTAGTTCTAATTTTTATGTTGAACATGTGTTTCCTTAATATGGTCGTATCTCTATAAAAAGGGTTGTGACAACAAAACTTCTTTGGATAAACCATATTTTGAATTTGCAACTTCCAACCACCCATTTCATGACATGGACCCTCCACATTGATGCAAGGATCTCATGCACACAAAACTTCACCATGCATAATCCTATAACCAAGCAAACAAGAGATCTAACATAGAATGGGTGTTTGGCAGGTCAAACTATGCATAAGGTAGGTTAAATGGACAAAGGAAAAGACATGCAAGTAATATAATGTTGGTAAGCCACTCAAACTACATCCCAAACGTCCATTATAGCCATAAAGCTCAATTGTCATCAATCATCAATCTAGTTTGTCACTAAAAGCTATTGTCATATGTAACAGTATCATATATGTGTTCAATAATCATTTCCCCTTCAACACCCTAACATTCAATTATGTATAACCAACAATGCATCGTGATTCCTTTGCAACTGTGCACACAAGCTATAGTACATTGTGTTATGCTACATGCATAAAATCTTATGCAAATAATGTCATACATGATATGTAGTTATATATGCTGTGTACCAAACATGACTAGAAAAACACCACAAACTCATTTATTTGCCATGCAATTCATTTTCGTTTTACTACTTGGGCATTCACTTAGCATGTTTTAAACAAAATGTTCAACAAGCAAACATCCCCAATAATAATGTAAATAATAAGTTGCATGTTATTACTTAGATAGTTAGGAGTAATAAATTCATTATTTGTGCAAGTCTTTATGCATGGGATAAAAAAAAATTGACATGTAAATTGCATTAAATTGTTGTGCACACAAATGGAGGGTAGCATGAAATCCATACAACACCAATTAAACACCTACAGGCACATATAATAATAGACCATGTGTGCATGGAACAATGAAAGAAAAAATATCCAACCACCTATATCAACTACTAATACTGTGTATATGTAATGTCCCGATTTTGACCCCATTGCATTAAAATGTAAAGGATGTAGTGTTGTTATAAAATCATGGTGAGGAGCTCAAGGCCAAGGCCCCGCCATCGATTTAGTGATGCATATGGTTTACGTGTTAGCCAGGCACATTGGAATTTCAAATATCATGTAAATATGCATTTTAATAAGATACCCACAACTAGCTATGCAATGCAACAAGAGACGGGGGCATGATTTTACAAGGAATTAGGAGGGAAACATTCAAACCTTTGAGCCAATCAAGTCAATCCAAATGTCAATGAGAGAACCCATGAACCCTCAACTACCCATGTTGACTTTTGTACCCAGTCATTCATTTCTCCCAAGAGTTGGTTGAGGTAGTTAATGCCTTGGGGAATGGGAGGTATGGCTGTCCAAATACAAGTATGGGCAAACCACCCTGCATGGAAAAATGTGTTTTTCTCCTTGGGCAAGAAAAGAGCTATGAATTGCTCCCCAAGCCATTATCCATTAACCAGTTTGGCTCTCTCACAAGTTGGGAGCTGGCTGGGCATTTTTCTCCATCGAAATTCTGTGTTTTCCTTCATTCTCAGCTGGGAGAAGGGCGTTTTTGTGTCGTATACCAATGGGGAAGAAGGGGAATTGAAGTAGGGTTCCAAAGAGACCGTTTGGGCCACTGAATGCTTAAATAGTTGGGGGAGAAATCGTTTTCCTCCCTGTGATTGTTTTTTCCCATTCCACTATCCATTTTGGCTGGAAACGATTTGGGAAAACCCATGGCCATCTTGTTTGTAAATCCCATTGCTAAAAATGTGTATCCATGCCCAATGATTATGCTTGTTGTGTGAGGAAAGAGTATGTTGGGGTATGGGTTATGGGTATCTATTTGATTTGGTTTGAGCTTGAATGCAAGTATCCAGTGATGAAGAGGATTCAGATTTAGCATGATAAACCCAGCTGTGGATTGGCTTGGCTTAGATGCAATGATAATTTTGGCTGTGCATGAGCTTGAATGTCCCCTTTTCCTCGTAAGAATCATGCCCAGCTCAGAGGTGGCAGTTGTGTTGAGAGATTGATGAGCACAACTAGCCTATGGTTGGGTGGAACGTTGCAGTGACATAGCTAGTTGCTTGGGACAATTGCACAATGAATATAAGTATTATCTATGTGTATTTACTTCTACAATGTTTAATTTGATGATTATTTTGATATGTTGGATGAGTATGAAATGTGTGTTGATGATGTTTTATTCCGCTGTGCATATTTGCTTGATTTGCATCTGCACACTTATGATTCTTATTTGTATGAATCTAATGAATGGGATGAGTTTATGTAAAAGCCTAGAAATTGATATCATGTTCCCTTCCTCGAATTGGGTCCACGGGAGGGGACGTGAGAGAGTGGTATCAGAGCGTAGGCTACAACATTGGGCCTAATGGGCCAAATCAGGCAACATGCAGAGATAAGTATGCTTCCTGCTCAACAGTGATCATTAGGAAAAATTTCAAAATTTCAAATTTTTCTAAGTGTTTCTGAGTTTTCTGCCAAGACTATGTCGGTGAATCTCGCCAAGTTGCACCGAGATGGTCAGTGAATCTCGCTGAGTTGCGCCGATGAAGTTTGCGGAAGTGCCGGGGAAAAGAATGAAAAATTTCAAAATTTTCTAAGTATTTTTGAAAATTTTGTGTAAGTCTGTGTCGGCGCCAGATTGCGAGTTTTTTACTGAAATGGGTTGGCGACGAATTGCGAGTTCCGCTGAAACAATTGACAAAAATTTGTGAGTTTTTCGCCGAAACGGATCACCGACGAATCAAAAGTTCCATTGAAACGGTCGACAAGAACTGGCGCGTTTGCGCAAAAGTGGTTGGTGAGAACCGGCGAGTTTGCGCCGAAGCGGTCGGTGAGAAATGGCGAGTTTGCGCCGAAGCGGTCGGTGAGAAATGGCGAGTTTGCGCCGAAGCGGTCGGCGAGTTTGCGCCGAAGCGGTCGGCAAGTTTGCGCCGAAGAAGTCGGCGAGAAATGTTGAGTTTGCGCCGAAGTGGTCAGCGAGAACTGGCGAGTTTGCTCCGAAGCGGTTGACAAGAACTGACGAGTTTGCGCTGAAGTGGTCGGCGAGAAATGTTGAGTTGCGTCGAAACGGTCGACGGAACTGGGTGAGTTGCCCCGAAACAGGTCGGAGGAGAATTCACAAGTTTGCCGATGCAGGGAAATTTGAGCAGTTTCCAGGAAGATTTGGAGGTGCTAGAAATGGGAAAAACGACATTGAACTTATGCGCCAGATTGCGCGAACTTGAAAGAATTACAAAAAAAAAAAAACGAGGGCACTGCCATCAACCCGCCCTGCAGTGGCAAGGGGGCAAGCCCCCTTGACCCCCATCGTCCCCCTGAGACGTCGTCGATGGTGAGAAGCATGGATTGCATAGAAGGTTTGTGGAAGCCTTATTAAGAGAAATTGCCTGTAATATGCATTGTGGAAGAGAAATGGGAGCAGTAAGACAATGTTGATAAGAGGGAAATTCCTCACCTTAAACTATTTCTATTTATAGCATAAGAATTGCATGTTTGGAAAATAGCAAGAATGAATGTTATACACGTATGTATATATTGAAATGCTAATTCATGAGAAGATCATAGCTAATGATTTCTTGTATGCTTGGTAGGGAAGCCAAGAAAAGGATAAACTATAATGTGGAGGAGGGGCTCCATGTCATGATGGGGAATTGGAAGGGAGAATCCCTCCACTACCCTCTTGATATTGTATTTATAATTCTGAATTTGTCGTGCATATAAATTATGGAAAAGAATGTTGGAAATGCGAGAGAGTGGTAGATTAAATGCATATGAATTAGTGGACACGATTAAAGTGTCATTGCATAGTGCATGTGAATTGCTTGTGCATGAGCATGATGTTGCATATGGGTAAAGGTAGTGAAGTTACACATGCAATAGCCCATTAATGGTATTGCCTATGGTTGATCACCATTAATGTTGTTGATAATGGTTGTACGAATTATACCATAGAAGCATGATTGAAAATGCAAGAGATTAGATAGATGAAGTGAATATGTACTAGCTGGAATACTAATAGACATTGCATAGTGCATGTGAAAATGTTTGTGCATATACATATGATATTGCATATTGGTAAAATAGTGAGGTTTTACATATGCAATGAGCCACTTAAGATTATTATTGTGGTTGCTAATAATTAATTGTGTTCTCATTGGTTGTAGGACCAAGGACAACAGAAGCATGGCTGAGGATGTGGATGATGATTGTTGCATATGACCGACAACCTTATGAAGAAAGGTTGGGGCAACAAATCTATGATCATGAGGTTGGAAAAAGGACTGTGAAGCCTTGGTAAGAGGCCAACTGATCAGGTAACATCAAGCGATGTTAATGAAAACCATGCAGGTAATGTTTATTTGTGCTTAATTGCATGAATGTTGAAAGAGGATTTGGTAAGATCCCTTCAACTATGTTTAAACTATGTTGATTTGGTTTGCATGTGGTACTAAGTGCCTGAATGTGAATGTCAACCCACTGAGTATGGTGAGGTGTGGGTAAGTAAAGGCAGGGAGCCTTGCACCCTATAGTTTCTTAGAAACCTCAATGCATTCATATGGAATTATATCATGCCATTTGTGTATATTGGTTGTGAGTTTAACAACCAAAGCAAGTAAGGACTTATGGTCATGTTGTGGTAGTGCATGCCATATGAGACAACCATGGTTAGGCCATAATATGTTGGAATGCATAGTATTCATGGATTAATGCAAGGTTGTATTGAGGGGTAATGCATTGAGGGAGTGCACATTAAAATACTATGTAAATGTTGTGAATGTGCATGCATATGTGTGAGTGCACATGTTGAGATGCATTGTGTGAATGCATGGTTGTGATATATATATGTTTCAATGCAATTAGATAATAGATGAAATCGTGAACTATTGTTAATCTCAAGACCATTTCATGAGCTACTGTGAATGCAGGAGAATGCTTGCATGAAGAAGGTAGACATGTTGATGGGATACTAGAGTGCTCTGTTGGAAGGACAAAGTTGCATAAAAGGAATATGGTTGTGACATAATGAATATTGAAGTTTTTTATTTAAATTGCAGGGATAATGTGACCGTGTCTTGCAATTCTATTTGAATTTTATTGTTAAATGTTGTTGGCTGTTTGGCTGTTTGAGGAGTGTGTCAAGAAGACACCTTGCAGGAAGACCATGTGTGATGGCCTGCAGAAGCCAAACTCCATGGGAAGGACCCCATGCTTTGGAAATGGGTTTTGGGTGAAACGCCATAGTAAATTTTGATAATATCCCAGTTGCACTGCATGTTGGGAAACCATGTGAGTGAAATGGTGAAATTATGCCAAGAAGGCATGTGTGGGTTATGGAACGTGAAAATATTGGGGTGGCAAACCGAAGGACTGTTGGCTCAGAGAAGGGAGCCACATTCTTTGCAAATGAAGAAAAGATACAACTGTAAAATGGATGAGTATTCTGTAACCCTAACTAAGAATATACATGTCTGGTTATTAGATTTAATATGCAGAGCATGTTTTATTATTTCATTATTATTCCAAACTGCTTGAGTACGATTAGGGCCTACATGTCTCAAATCCAAAAGGGAGTGCACACCTTTCTGGTGCTGGGTTATGATAGGGTTGTCAATATTGACTACACCCTAAGGGAATGGAAGCTGGTGTTTCAATACTTCATAGCGAATGTTATGAAATGTTGTTGTAATTTTGGGACGACAATACTGATGAGCTTGCTTATCCTTCTTATGTTATCAGCTTACACAGATGCAATTTGGTGCTGCACACGGATGAAGCAAAATGAAAGGTTGTTGTGAGGGGTTGTGGTGGAAGGGTTGTTGCATGCCTAATGAACCCAATCGGTGTACTGGTTTGGTATTATTTGCTTGGATGTTGTGGAGGTATTGATGAAGGGTTGTTGCATGCCTAATGAACCCAGTCGGTGTACTGGTTTGGCATTATTTGCTTTGATGTTGTGGAGCTATTGATGAAGGGTTGTTGCATGCCTAATGAACCCAGTCGGTGTACTGGTTTGGCATTATTTGCTTGGATGTTATGGAGGTATTGATGAAGGGTTATTGCATGCCTAATGAACCCAGTCGACGTACTGGTTTGGCATTATTTGCTTGGATGTTGTGGAGGTATTGATGAAGGGTTGTTTCATGCCTAATGAACCCAGTCGGTGTACTGGTTTGGCATTATTTGCTTGGATGTTGTAGAGGTATTGATGAAGGGTTGTTGTACACCTAATAAACCCATTTGGTGTACTGAATTGGCATTAATTACTTGGCTGTTGTGGAGTTGTTATTGAAAGGTTGTTATATGCCTATGGCTCCGTAGTAGAGATTTGACCTATAATGGTCGGTGGTGTAGTTTCCTTCCATTGGCCGATGACCCAGACGGATGTGTTGGCTCGACAATGGAGAGGGCCAACCAGGTATGGGACTAGTTGGGCACCACAAATGCTTGGTAAATCCAGAGAGTAAATTGGTTGGGAATTAAACATCCACCCCATAGGTGATCCAAGGCTTGTAAAACAGAGAAGGAAACTTATGGAGTAGTGAGGAAACACACAATACATATAAGTATTCAATTTCGTTTATTCCTTGCTTGGAATAATGAATATTTTAGGTATAATTTTTCTAATAGCTAAGCTGATACACTGTTGTTTCTTTGTTGGAAACCTTGGTCATTGCAAGAGCAAGGGCCCTGAAAGAACTACAAATTCTTGGTAAATCCAGAGAGTAACTGGTGGGCACTATAAATGCTTGGTAAATCCAGAGAGTAACTGGTTGGGCGTTATAAAATTCTTGGTAAATCCAGAGAGTAACTGGTTGTGCATCAACTACTTGATGTTGTAGAGAAGCATGTGTGCTGGCGAAACATTCCTTAAATAATTGATAAACGCAATTGGCATACTAGCCTAACATTGCATATTCGAATGGTTGTGGAGTAGCCTGCATGCTGGCCCAACATTCATTATTGTATCCACAGAAAATCCAAGGCTTGTAAAGCAAAGAAGGAGCTTGTGCAATAAAGTGAAGACATCCAATACAGATAAGTATTTGGTTATCTTGCTTATGAATATACATGTGTATATGATTTGGTTATGATTTTATCAAACTCTTGTTTAGAGATAAACCCTATGAAAGTAAACTAAACATGTGAATTGATTCAATGTTTGAGTATAGGTATCGCTGGAAGCAAGGACTATGAAGGCATCATAGGGATGCATGTGGACATGTTACCGTCCTAAAGAGCTCAGTATGAGCAGTAATGAAAGAATGGTGCTAGTGGACATGTATGAGTTCTAACAGCCAAAGGTTATGTGGAAAGACCATGGGGAGGGGATTCCCTGATGGAGAAAGCCTTGGACAGACCTTAGACACTAAGTGTCATAGCCAAAACAAGAAAGGGAAAGTCAAGCATTCACATTGAAGTGAATGAGGCTAAGGAGCATAGAACTAAAGTGATGGTGTGGATCCGGATTGGAACAAGACTAAGAGGGGGAAACTCTTACTCTTCTCTTTCTTTTTATTGATGCATTTAGAAAACAAAAAATTGTTGAATACATGTTATGACTGAAAGTAGAGTGTGTTTATTTGTTTGAAATGAATTGTGAATGCTGAAATAGTTATTTCCCTATGAAAGGATGAATATGAATGAGTTCATGTGTATGTTGGGAAAGCATGAAAAGTGTGGAAGTCTCATGAATAAAGCATAGACTTTCCATGTCAATTGGGAAAATAATTGACTGATTTTAATATTGTGTTATGCTTGACCTAACAGGAATTGCCATGAAAAATCTCACAGGTGAGAAATTGAAAGCCATTGTTTGCAGCTGTTACCAGCTAAGTGTTGCTAGCAAGAAAAGTGAGAACCATTTATGCACATTGATCATGGAAGTAGACCAAAAGCTATTTGTTTTGGCTGAAAATCTTCCTCAAGTAATTGCCAGGACAACAAGAAAGATGGTAGCCATGAGGTTCCAGACTTGTAGATTAGCTGGAAGGTAAATAAAAGGAAGGGATTATTGTGGAGCAATGCCCACCCGCAGAGCTGGAAGATCAAAGCCAGCATGAGCAGCTTGTGGAATCCAAAGGACTTGGTCCTGAAAGTTAAAAGTAAAGAGATGAAATGCACGACATAATTGCCACATTTTGTGAATTTTGGGGCATGTGTAAAGTGGGTATATATTCCTAAGTGTTGGAACACCGAGGACGGTGTTATTCCAAGGGGGAGGGGATTGTAATGTCCCGATTTTGACCCCATTGCATTAAAATGTAAAGGATGTAATGTTGTTATAAAATCATGGTGAGGAGCTCAAGGCCAAGGCCCCGCCATCGATTTAGTGATGCATATGGTTTACGTGCTAGCCAGGCACATTGGAATTTCAAATATCATGTAAATATGCATTTTAATAAAATACCCACAACTAGCTATGCAATGCAACAAGATATGGAGGCATGATTTTACTAGGAATTGGGAGGGAAACATTCAAACCTTTGAGCCAATCAAGTCAATCCAAATGTCAATGAAAGAACCCATGACCCCTCAACTACCCATGTTGACTTTTATACCCAATCATTCAGTTCTCCCAAGAGTTGGTTGAGGTAGTTAATGCCTTGGGGAATGGGAGGCATGGCTGTCCAAATTCGAGTATGGAAAAACCACCCTGCATGGAAAAATGTGTTTTTCTCCGTGGGCAAGAAAAGAGCCATGAATTGCTCCCCAAGCCATTATCCATCAACCAGTTTGGCTCTCTCACAAGTTGGGAGCTGGCTGGGCATTTTTCTCCATCGAAATTTTGTGTTTTCCTTCATTCTCAGCTGGGAGAAGGGCGATTTTGTGTTGTATACCAGTGGGGAGGAAGGGGAATCGAAGTAGGGTTCCAAAGAGACCATTTGGGCCATTGAATGCTTAAATAGTTGGGGGAGAAATTGTTTTCCTCCCTATGATTGTTTTTCCCCATTCCACTATCCGTTTTGGTTGGAAACGATTTGGGAAAACCCATGGCCATCTTGTTTGTAAATCCCATTGCTAAAAACGTGTATCCATGCCCAATGATTGTGCTTGTTGTGTGAGGAAAGAGTATGTTGGGGTATGGGTTATGGGTATCTATTTGTTTTGCTTTGAGCCTGAATGCAAGTATCCAGTGATGAAGAGGATTCAGATTTAGCCTGATAAACCAAGCTGTGGTCTGGCTTGGCTTAGATGCAATGATTATTTTGGCTGTGCATGAGCTTGAATGTCCCCTTTTCCTCGTAAGAATCATGCCCAACTCGAGGGTGGTAGTTGTGTTGAGAGATTAATGAACACAACTGGCCTATGGTTGGGTGGAATGTTGCAGCGACATAGCTAGTTGCTTGGGACAATTGTACAACGAAGATAAGTATTCTCTATGTGTATTTACTTCTGCAATGTTTAATTTGATGATTATTTTGATATGCTAGATGAGTATGAAATGTTTGTGGATGATGTTTTATTCCACTATGCATATTTGCTTGATTTGATCTGCACACTTATGATTCTTATTTGCATGAATCTAATGAATGGGATGAGTTTATGTAAAAGCCCAGAAATTGATACCATGTTCCCTTCCTCGAATTGGGTCCACGGGAGGGGACGTGATAGTATAGGCCCAAGATAACAAATTCAACAATAAAATGGCTGTCAAGACTATAACCCATGTCGCCATGATGAAAAAATCAAGCCATGGCACTCACTAGATAGGTATCACAATCCAGAATCACACCAAATAGATGTATAGTGTTTGACCTTGCATACACTACCAGGGAAACACCTCCTAGCAGAGGTTATATTAGAGGTTTTTAGTGTTACAAGATTGGAAAAATCTATCAAAAAAATCTTTCACTACAAATTTTGTTACTAGTAGTGAAGGTTGTGCGAAGGTTATAACAAATATTTACTATAACTAAAAAAAATGGGTGGTCGGAGGTTATAACAGAGGATTTTTTTGTTGCTCCACATTATATAATGTGCACCGATGCATGTGTTATATTATATATGAACAAGTGCATATAATACAAAAATTCATGTCAGTGCATATTTTGTATTGTCAATGCACTAGTATGTATATTGTAATTCGATGCAATATTGTTAATGTATCAGTGCACATATTGTTTGATATAACCATCGGTGCATATTTTGTATTATAAGAAAATCGGTGCGTATATTATGTAAAAGAGAACCGGTGGGTAAAAAATTGTGTAAGCATTGGTTCATGGAAACATATAAAATGCAATGGTTAGTTGAAATAACAGGGTCAACACCAATCAAGACTTTAATGGAAATAAAGTCTTGATTGGTGTTGACCCTGTTTTGGGTGGGGAAACATTTTACAAACTCTCTTCTCCTTTAGTATATTTTCTCAATTTAAGAGGCTTCATATATCTTTCTCAGATTAAGTTCAATGGTAACAATATTGCTTAGTACCATTTGAAGGTCGAGAATATTGATCTTGGGGGATCTTTTGCTAAGGAATTGAATGGATATGTTGATGGATTAAATCATTTGGGGGTGAGAATATTGGACAATGCTGATGAAATTGTTTGGATCTAGAACATAACTGATGGGAAAATTACTGCTAAGATTGCCTATGAATACATCTCCTCCGTGTCTTCTGAAGCTTAAGTTAACTGGTGGTCTAGTAAAATATGTAAATGGAACATGCCTTTGAAATTAAAATGTTTCTTGTGGCTAACTCTACGAAACAAAATTCTGACTTGGGAAAATTTAATAAAGAGGGGTAGAATTGGTCCTAGATTTTGTCATTTATGTCCTCATGCTTTTGAATCCACAGATCATCTATTTGTGCAATGTTGTTTTAGTCATAATTTTTGGGGAATTATCCTTGCTAAACTTAACATTGATGCTCAATGGGGTATTTTCCTTTTGATACCTGTTTAGAAAGATGGACTAGAAAATTGCCCAAGTTTAGAGAATTACCAATCTTCATCTGTTGGGGAATTTGGAAATGTAGAAACTTTATTATCTTTAATAGTCTTTCTCCAAATATTTCTATTCTCGGCAACAAAATCATGGGAATCTACTATGAATACTTCAAAGAAAGATTACCAAAGAGGTCGAAGATGGTAACTACTCCAACTTTTTAACTGATTTCCCAATAGGCTTTTTTGATGCTGCATCACTATATGGAAAATGTGGTGGAGGAATGGTTTTAAAATTTGATGATTCTCATTGGTTTCATATGTGGATGGGATGTGGATTTGGGACTAATACAAGAACTAAGCTCTTGGCATTGTGGGGTCTTCTCTTATTTTCCACGAGTTATGGTATATCATCTTTTCAGGTTGTGGGAGATTCTAACGTCATCATCTTTTCAGGTTGTGGGAGATTCTAACGTCATTATTCAGGTGGTTATAATTGATCATTGGTGTGCCAGAGTGAGGATTCTTCAATATTTTTTCAATGATATTGTCTACATGCATATTTACATGCATTTCAATGTATCTGTTGACAGTCTATCAAAAAAGGTAGTGGATGTTGAGGCTGGAAGTCTCCTATATGAAGAATTTCAAGACTTTAATATGGTTGTGAAGGGACAGCTCAAAGTATTTTAAGACTGTTATTGTTGAGTTTGATTCATCCAAGTTTCAATGATTGTTCGAATTTATAAATAGCTACAATTTATATGGAAGATTGTTATATGTTTTCAGTATGTCGGATTGAATTTATGTTTAAATGATATTTGATCTTATCTATGTATTCTGATAGCTACAGTATTATTATGTTGAGACAATATCTGTATTTGTAGAAATTACTATTTCCCTGTCAGAAGTTGATTGTAATGGTTTGCTTTGATTCCATTGGAGTATCAAGAAACTAGTATTTTTTTCTGTTGAAAAATAAATAAATTTCATACAATTTAAAGGTGAAATTTTCCATGTTGTGGATATGCAAATACATATTCTTGTTTTTTATTTTACAAATTTTCAATTAATCATTAGAAAATCAAATATTTTTTATAATAATATTTATTTATTTATTTATTGCATTTGGATATATAAGTTGATTATACCTCTGTTCAATGTAACCATGTAAATCATTCATATATTTAACATTTAAATTAATCATTAGAAAATCAAATATTTTTTATAATAATATTTATTTTATGTTTTAATTATTGTGTTTAGATAAGCATGTTGATTACACCTTTTCTCATTGTCACAACCTAAATCATTCAATATATATTTAATCAATAGCATAACATTTTGCAACATTAGAGAATGCAATAGAAGAAGAAACTTGTTTTATTATATACAATTAAGAAACCAAAAAATGGGACACATAGAGGTCCACGATAATTAAAATGTCATTTGACATTGTCACAATTATTGATAACTTGTCCACATTAAGTAAAATGTTTGTTTTTCACAGAGAAAAATTCCAAAATATACAACTTGCAATAACAACATTCAATTGTCATTCATTACTTGAATTGTTGTTGTCACTTGAGTTGCTTGCATGTCTCATTTATTCATCACTTTCAAGAGATATTATACTTGTTATTTGAAATGTTGTCGATTGGCTTCGTTTCATTCCACATTTTCATGTTCCACATACAAGTAAAAATAAAATGCAACGAGTATATATACATTTATAAATAATATAATATACATGATTGTGTAAATGAAAAAGTGTATCATGACATTGTTACAATAATTGATAACTTGTCCACATTAAACAAAATGTTTGCTTTTCACAAATAAAAATTCCAAAATATACAACTTGCAATAACGACATTCAATTTTATTGATCATCATTCATCGCTTGAACTGTTGTTCTCACTCGAGTTGCTTGCATGCCTCATTTATTCATCACTTTCAAGAGATATTATACTTGTTATTTGAAATGTTGTCGATTGGCTTCGTTTCATTCCACATTTTCATGTTCCACATACAAGTAAAAATAAAATGCAACGAGTATATATACATTTATAAATAATATAATATACATGATTGTGTAAATGAAAAAGTGTATCATGACATTGTTACAATAATTGATAACTTGTCCACATTAAACAAAATGTTTGCTTTTCACAAATAAAAATTCCAAAATATACAAATTGCAATAACGACATTCAATTTTATTGATCATCATTCATCGCTTGAACTGGTGTTGTCACTTGAGTTGCTTGCATGCCTCATTTCTTCATCACTTTCAAGGATATTGTATTTGGGTTATTTAAAATGTTTTGTTGATTGGCTTCATTGCATTCCACATTTTCATGTTCCATTTACAAGCATAAAAATAAAATATAATGAGTATATCTACATTTATAGATAATATAATATACATGCTTGCGTAAATTAAAAAGTGTACTAGAGCAACGGGTGATTCATAAACTCCACACATTCTTTTGAAACCATTCCTCGTGCCATTTGTCAATGCATCCTCTCTTATATCCACTCCATACTTTGATTCTTTGAGTTTCATACACCATGACAAAGCATAGATATAATTAAAGCTTTCTTGTTCCATTAATTATAAAATAATGGATGCAAAACAACATAGCTACTTACAAATTGTTTAATTAACCATTGATACCCCAACATATACTGACAACCCCTATCCAATGTCAATGAAATGATCGTATGGTTCTTCCTTGTATGTTAGGACTTGTTAGAAAACATCCATGTATGATTTTAAATTAATTTAAATATAAACATCACAACAAATATGAAATTTGAAGGAAACCACAAGTTCTCTCAAACTTTACGATGAACCTTTTCTTGCCTTGTCGTCTCGTCTTATGCGCTAAATGGGTGTCATTTTTTTTCTTTTCTGCAACAACAAAACAATTGAAAGTTAGTATTTCATGCGATAATTAAACTCTCTGCATATTAAAAATAAACCAATGATTACATACGTTTGATGCACGTTGTTGTTGGGATGGCTCCCCCCACGATGTGGTTATGTTCATTTATTTGATCATCTCATGGTACACTTTTTATGCCATCCCTACCACCATCTTTCGGATATCGTGTCGTTCTTCCTTTGGAATTTTAGCAATCTTCTTGAAAAACAAAAAGCATAATGAAAAAATCAACTAATATTTATACGGAAATAAGTATAGCAAAAATCTTAACAAGGTAATGTTTTGGACAAGTATACATATTATAGAATTTTTTTTTAGTAATAATACATTCTTCATTATTATTTTTTGTTATTGTATGTTTTTTCCTTTGCAAGTCTTAGAGGTCTCAATGCTCATTACTTCAAAAATGTTCCTACAATTTATTTATAACTTGATTCTTAGAGTAATTGGATTGATTTTTGTACTGTAAATGAAAATAACGTTTATACATTCTTGACACTATATCCCTCAATGTTTAATAAAACTTTTCCCCCCTCTCATTTACTTTGAGCACCGCTTTAGTTGAAATGACCAATTCATATTGTTGTTATTTTGATAGTTGTAATCAAATGAAGACAAAATCCATATTATAATTAATGATAGTATTCAAGAGATTTCTCATTTACTTTCCTTGATACCTAGACTAATCTAGGTTGCTTGTCATTACCAAGGAATCAAAATTACCAAACTATATGGTTAGATAATTGCTCAAAAACTTTCCTTGACACCTAGACTAATCTAGGTTCCTTGTCATTACCAAGGAATAAAAAATATCAAACTCTATGGTTAGATAATTGCTCAAAAGTGTTGCTTGTAATTGAACACTTATCTTAGTGACATCTAAACTAAAATTTTGAAATAAGTACTCAACACTCCTCCAAATAGGGCATGATCATTAAAAAGTGATTTCCAAATGTGTCTGCAAAAGAACCCTAGTTAAGAGAATCTTCAAATTGATCTACAAAATATGCTTGTCTTGTTCATTGACTTGGAGTCTAACTCTATGATGAGAACTTGGATAATGTTTGGGAAAACATAAAAAAAAACTGTTCAAAGCATTAACTAGCATTTTCATCCATTATATAATTTGTTCAGCCACACCTCTACAAATTTTACTTTTCTTCTATTTAAATATTCCATAAAAGATAAACTGAAGGGATCTACAAGTAGCATCATCCAAAAATTGAATTACTTGCTTTATATTAATGAAAAACATCAATGTAAGATTATCACTTGCATCTTGCAAGCACAATGCAACTATAAATATTAAGGTTAAGTTATGTAAAAACTTATGAAACATGATTTTGGTGCTAAAAGGAAACATCTTTTTATCAAGTACCAATATATTGAATGCATTTTTTTTGGTAAACACACCAATATATTGAATGCATTTTTTGGGGGAAAACACACCGACATTGTCTAAGTTTCAAGCATCTCAACCCCAAGGGAATTGAATCGAGTCAAACTCATGACCTCCCCTACCTACATCGGAGAGATAGATATCAAGATAAATATGTCCTTTTACAACAATAGTCTTCCATAATCCTAAATTTACAAAATTTCAAGATAAAATACAGTCTTCTAGTTGTTTGACATGATTTTAACTATAAATAAAAATGGACTCTCTTTCCTAAGTACTATGACTACAAGAGTTAAGTGCCTAAGCTACAAATTTCTTCCCTATAAAACTACACAAATGAATAAAATAAAACAAAATGTTCTCAAGTGCACTAAAGGAGCTACAAATTCCATCATAGCCAAGAAACATATACATTTATCATCCCTCAAAATCCAGTTGGACTAGACAAGAACACTCTCATAATTGGAGAAAAAGAAATGCCAACTCTTAATCATCAACAACTCTAGATTTTGGACAACTTGTTTGGAGACATCAAATTTCGACAATTTTCATTTTCCATAAGCAGAGAACAAAATGTTAAGATGTAGGAGCTTGTCAAGGCTGCCCAATTTTTTTGGCAAACTTCCTTTCTTTGAAATTTTCAAGTTAGAGCAACTACCTACTGGTTTTGGTTCCCTGGTAGCACTGAGAGATTTAAAAGTTGGAACATGTGCAGATGCAAGAACTTGTGAAGGGTTATATGAGATATTTGGAAAACTTAGCTATTTAAGTTGAACCTGTTGGAATGCAAGCATTTGGTAAACCTCCCTGAAGGTTTTTGTAAGTTTGGGTGTTTGAAAAGGAAAGTCCTATGTGGATGCTCTCCACTAAAGGAACTCTGGCAATTTGCATTGTTCTCAATACAAAGAATATTGAATGTGTTACATTGTGAAAGGTTGGATAATATATGGATGGATTGCATGGGAATATTTAGAGTGATTTGACATTGAAGGAATTGGAAAAATGATCCTTGAAAGAAACACAAGGCGATAAAGAACCCAAGCAATGGCCATTGCCCATAAGAGGTTCAGAAGTTGTTGTTTAATTTTGTGCTTGAGACAATAAGTTTAAATATAACAGTAAAAAATAATATTACTGCATATGCCTAAGACAGGAAATGGTGCAAAACTGAATTTTAATTTTATTCTTTGCCATGTTGATGCATCACAAGAAGTCTAAAAAAGTGATGTGGGCTACATCTGTGCATACAAAGAAACTTGTAGGTTTGCATGGCACAAAGGGCTTCAAAATTTGACACTTACAAGCCTGCAAGGCACAAAGATCAACCCTAGGATACTTGAATGACTTTAAAAATATAGTATAATGTGAATTACTTGACTTGCGGTTGGGTCCTGCAAATGAAGACTACATATTTGACTATCTGCCCATATATCATAATCATACAGAAAGAGAAAGTGTAAAAAAGATGACAAAGAACTAGTGAGAGTGGAAATTTTTTTTTTCTATCCAAAATGCATATTATTAGTGAGGGAGTCGAGACCCAACTGTGTTAAATTTTGGTTAGGGTTAGGGTTTGATGCAGAAAAAATCAAAACTTATATACTTTAATGCAAAATTCAATATAACAAATTTATACTGAAGCATAATAGTACATTAGTAGCTAAACACAGTAAACATACAATATAATTTAAGACATAATTTTCATCTCTTTCACCTTTAACACTACCAAGTAGGTCCTCGTGTTAAAGCAATATTCAGTAACATGTAATCAACAATATTAATAACACATTTAATTCATAATAAGAACAAGTTTAGGGTACTTACCTGTAGTGTGGGACCCTTCCTATTTTATACTTAGAAGAATTAACTTTCAGAAAGAACTGAGCCTCTCAGAAGCTAGTCAAGCACAAGGAACCAGCTAACCCTAACTTAGAGGGTAAGTACAAAACAAAGAGAGAGATGAAAGGTTGAGGTACAGTCAAGTAGTGATGGTCAATGGCAGTCAAAACACTATAGCAGTACCACACAAGACTCATCAAGACAATATGATATCTAAAACTATATATAGTTAAGTCTAATCAAATAGTTTTGTCCACAAACTAGGTTTGAGCACAAAATGCAAGTCTCAGTAGTAGATCTGGCCCTTTAAAGGATCTCAACACTATGGATTAGACCTTAATAAGTTCTTAGCATAAATATCAAACTTTAGAATAACAAATCTGATAACAGTCAACAATAGAGTGTGGCCACACCAATAAAAAACTTAGCAGGTGGGATCAGGTCTATAAGGGCCACGACCTTCATACCCATGCTCTCAGTAGACTGAAATAAACCCACAGTAGGAAAATCAGGTAACACAACAGGCAGCTCGAACCCCTCATCAGTCAGGTCAGACCCTAGGCAGGTTACAATAAGCAAATCGGATCTCAAAATAGTATATCGAGTCTCATAAAGATTAGATTGGATCTTAGCCAAACACAAACCAATAGATCGGGGCTCAGTTAAGTCTTCAACAGGAAGATTGGTCACCAACAAGGCATGCGGCCTTCACAAACTTTGGACAACAGATCAATGGCTAGGTAAGACAAGATCACGACCCTCATCAAATAGACTTACATGTTAGCAGATCGAACTTCTATAGGGTCACGGCTAAATCAACAGCACCATACAAAATTTCACGTAAACCCTAAGCAGTAGATTTGAAGTAAGTGACAATCTCCAGCATGAGGGTGGCCTAGACAAGTGAACAAACAATAACAAGTAAAACTCAAAGCCCTTAACATCAAGCAGATCTCAATCAGATCTGAGATAAAAGTAATCTCCATGTTACACCAAAATGTCGTCACCCTTGTGCAAGTGTCGCAAGTGTTGCAAGTGTCATCATCCTGACCTAGTGTCGTCACCATGACCGTTGCAAGTATCGTCATTATGACCAAGTGTCGTCATCATGACCATTGTGATAATGTCGTCATCTTGACCATTGTGTAAACTCTTTTCTCTGACCCCTGAACTTATTCTGGGCTAAAACACATCCAACTGAGAGTTTTCCCTGCCTAGTTGACCTCTTTGAGTAGGCTGTCGCACTTCTCCTTCATCTAGGGTGCAATGTCGCAGTTCTTGGTCAGCTAGGGTGGGATAGTGTCACAGTTTGTCTTCATACAAAGTGCAACAACCCCCTTTTGTCGCTCTGTGTCCTCTACCAGGGTGCGGCAAGGTTGGTTAAAGGCTATTTTGGGGAGTCTCGAGGTCTCTCTAGAAGTTTGTTGAGGTGGAGGCCTATCCTTAGGCTTTAGGTGAGGTGGCATTTCGGTTCCTAACCTTATGGGAAGATCCCTTAACCATCTCCCCCTAATCCTCAACCTACCCTATGTCTTTAGCCCTATATAAACACCCACTCTCTCCATGGGAGAGGGGAAAGTCTATGGTGTCTACATGCTGGTGAAATCACTCTTGAGAGATCTCTACTCATCCTTGAGAGACTCAAGCTTCCTTAGGAGGAAATGGAAAATGGCTTTGTTGGAGAAGGGTTGCAGCGTTAAGCCTTGGTTGTAGTTCTATATCTCTGCTATGTACTTCCCTATTTTTACAGTAATACAAATGCTTTCCACCAATATTGTTCATGTGTGTAATGATATTGAGTAGTTTACCTGCTTAACTGTTCACTTAGATCTCTTATTGTATAGATTCCCTTTACTTGTTTCTCTTGTTTCTTGTCTTGACAGGTCTTGCAGCTTGGATCTGACGACTTTGAGATGTGGAGCAACATACATGAGAAAGGATAGCGAAGTAAAAGGTAAGACATCTAGTACTCGATCCTTAAGTAGATCTAGGAAATGCATTTGTAGCCTGTCTTATTTGTTCTAGACTCACATTGAGCTAGGGAGATCCAGCTCGCGTCCGCTCGAGTGGATTGTCCGATAAACAAATCTGGAGACCATACTAGGGAATGAACATAGTTTTAGTTTACGATTTGAATTCCATTTTCAGTTGATTTCTTTTTCCAGCCATCTAAATTGCCTCCTAAGTCTCTTTCACCATCAGATCTTCACTTTGAAGAGTCTGATTACCTTTCTTTGAGTTTGTACTCCTCATTTTCAAACCACTTCATTACTCATTGTCTGGAGAATTGGTTCATTTTTGAACTTAGATCTCGCCTGTCGCACCTGGTCAGTGCACTCAGAGCGAAACTGTGTCTTTTTTCTATATGTTCTTTGTCTGTTGGCTTCTCGTCGCAACCCTTCCATTGGTATACTACGACATCGTCGCACTTCTCGCATTGGTGAACTGTGACGTCGCACTGTGCACAAGCACAGAGTGCGTCGATCTACCAAAAGTACCTTATAGGCACCCCTTCTCCATTTCTGATTTGAGTTTTGGTTTGTGTGAATCGTGCATCCTTTAGTCGTTCCGACCCATCTCAAGGTTTTGAGATCATTTTTGGTTTGGCGTGACTAGCTTGTTTTAAAGATTTGAAAAGTGTGGGACACCCATGTATTTTTTAGCCTCTTTCTCTTGGGTTATGCATCTTGTTTCCTTTACATGCTAATCTATCTAATGGTTATTGGAAAAGATTGATTCTTTGTCTCTGCTTTAGTTCAAAGAAAAGCTTGATTTTGTCACTCTTTTGCTATATTCATGAAATTGGAAAACATAAGTATTCTTCTTGCTTTAATTTGATCATTTGAAATTCTTGGTCTCACACTCATAAGAAAAATAAAGATTCGTTTCAGATTTGTATGCATTTGAGTTAGATAAGATTGTTAAGTGCTATCCTTTATCTTGCATTTGACTGGAAACATTTGTGAAATCCTTCTTTCCATAGCTTAGATGTGTCGTTTTCAAGTGTAAAAAGATAGGAAATGAGTTATAATTATTGCATTTGGTAGATCTTGAGCCTTTCTTGAGTGTCTTTGAGTTGTTTGGGTCCTTGCCCTTTTTCTTTGGGAATTTCTGAATGATTAGAAGTGTTGTAGATATTCTCTCACTTTCTGTATATAGATATGAAAAGTGTTTAGTTATCAAATTCCATTTTTGGTACATGCATTTGAAAATTGAAAGTGCTTCATTATTTTGTCTTATGCCTTGTTAAGATTAGTTGCATCTTTCATTTTCTTTGCGCTTTTTAGCCGATTATTGTAGAAAGTTAGAGTTATTGCACTCTAGGAAGGAATTCTTCTTTTCACTACTATTTAAGTACTTTTGGTTTGAAAGAAATAAAAATCTCTCCTTACCTTAAGTAGTTTTCATTGAAAAGGAAAGAAAAATGTGCATTATCATGTAGTTGAGGGTTGCATTATGTTTACATTTATGTACTCACCTCATGCATCCACCTAACCATACAAGATAAAATTAATCATAGCTTAGGTTAAAATCATTTAGTAACTGTGTGTAAGTTAGAGACGTGTTCCGGCGTCTTTAAGCGTGGCAGCTGTCGTTATTTGCCAGCACTGTATTCCGGGGGTATTGTAGTCTTCCACGTACTTATCGGTATATCGAGCTCCTTCACGTACCCACCAAGTACCATAATCCGTACTTGGCGTATATCGAAGGGTGTATCACATACTCGATAGTATATCGGAAGGTCTCTTGCCGAACGGTTGTGCATTAGACATCACCACTACGGATTTGAGCTCCCACGTACCTTGTGTATATCGGGAGACACCACTAGGATTCCTGAAACCAATTGAGTTAACCATTTGGCCGTCTTGGCAAAGCAATACACCAAGAACAACACTCAGGGAGATTAGCACGCACGTACTGTCCAGGTAATTGGGTATGCAGGAAAGGGTACGGTCCCAATCCTCCTTGTCACGTCATATTGTTGGACCCTGCAGTATATAGTGGTTTGCGATGCCTTGATAATCCTGTGAGGTTCCAGACTTTGAATCCACTCCTATTCACATAGTTTGCTTGTTGCTTTTAGACTTGAGTAGTGTTTGATTTGTGTGGTACTTTAGAGACTCTTAGGAAGTTTAGATATGGAATATTCTTCTGGGACTACCAACCAAGGCGCCCCATTCCAGGGTATGCCTTTTGTTATTCCCCCTTGTGGCACTGTTGGTCCTCCCTTTATGGCTACGTTGAGTCTTCCTGGATTGACTATAGGATTACCGGTATCGTTATTCTCCAATCCAGTTACACCAAGTGCACCAATTGTATCAAACCTAGGTCCTTCACCACATGAGCATCAATCTCATGGTGATCCTTCTCCTTCTACGTCGAAAGTTGAATCGACTTCCGTCTCTTCCTCTTCTCCTACTGAAAACTCTGATGTTAGTGAGAAGGCGGAGAAGAAGAAGAAGAAGAAAAGGAAGATAAAGAAGAAGAAGGATAAGAAAGAGACCAAGCGTCAGCCATCTGCCTCTGATGGCACTCATTCTATGAGAACACCTCGTAAGCCCAAGTTCCCTTGCAAACTTTGCAAGGGTGATCACCTTCTCAAGGATTGTACCGGTCTTTCCCGTGTGTCAGAAGTGTGGTCTAAAAACCCCAAACCCCTTGTATCGTCAACCTTTGACCATCATGTTGATGATACTCCCTCAACCAGTGACCTATTGTTGAAGGGTCGAAAGGGTAAAGTCTTGTATCCCTGTTTGATATGCAAAGGTATGCACTATATTTTCCCTTGTCCAAGCATGGATGAAGCTTCACGGTTGTTGGAAGATATTACTAGTTCTCAACAGATGCTTCCAACAAGCAATAGTAAGTTGTCCCTCGACCCCCCGCTGGTTGACCAAGTGATCGATTCAGTTTCATCTGTAATCGATCCCACTCTTCCTTCCGAGAGTGAAGTGATCGAGTAGATCTCATCTCCACTCGATCCTGCTCTTTCATTGGAGAAAGTCCTGACTGAAGCAGTCACCATGACACAATCTTTGTCTCATTCTTATCTTCCAAGTGAGAGTGAATTGGAAACTGCTGATGTTTTCCTAGTCAGTTCAGAATGTCCTAGGCAAGGGGAAACCCTGTCCATTCCTACAGGACCCCCCCCAAGTACTGAGGTTATTTCCTTTAATTGGAATGGTCTAACAAAATCTCATCTTCCTTCGAGCATTCCTTTTCAAATATCTGTAGGAGTTTCCGATAAAGAAATATTTCGTATGATAGTTGATTGGGGAGCTTCTGTTAGTATTTTATCCTCAATTGCTTGGCAAGCTACAGGTTCCCCTCAGCTTGTGCCAGTAACTGACCAGATTTTGGCCTTTAATCAAAGGCCTACCGGACCTTTAGGGATTCTCCCGCAGTTACCTATCACGTTGAGAGGTAAAACGATTTATGTTGATGTCATGGTTGTCCAAGGTCCTTTAGATTTCAATCTGCTCCCTTGACGTGATTATGTCTATGCTATGAAAGCTGTAGTGTCCACGCTCTTTCGAGTGATGTATTTTCCTCATCATGGGAATATTGTGACCATTGATCAGCTTTCCTTCGTGACACCCACTCATCATATGACTCCTAGTCATCAGACTTCCCTGAATGCTCCGCATGTTTTAGTGGTTTCTTCCCCCTGAGGATGGGGGGTACAAGCACGGTTTATGTTATGTTTCAAGCTCATTAAAAAATGAAACCGAACACTCTAGCATAGTTCACCTTTGGTTTCAAGTTTGCATAAAAATGAAACCATCCACTCGAGCATAGTTTTATTCCATTTCAAGCTCGTTAAAAAATAAGATGGGCCCCCTCGAGCATAGTTTTATTACATTTCAAGCTCGTTAAAAAATAACATGGGCCCCCTCAAGCATAGGCCCCCTCAAGCATAGTTATCGTCTATTTCAAGCTTGTGTAAAAATGAAATAGATCTCCCTCCCATCGATTCGAGCCTCTCGCTAGAGTTAGAACTTGAACCTTCATTTCATTTGATTCTCGTTTTCCCCCCCTTGGTGAACATTTTCATATTAGTAGCCAGGTTGGTAGTTGGGTTAGCAAGCAGCATTTTTAGACGAAATGAAGCTTGGGGGGCATGCCACATGTCGTACCATCAACAATCATGTTGAGGGAACACCACCATGTTAAGCCGCTAGAAATCATGTTGGGGGCATTTACCAACCTCTGGGCATCATGTTGGGAAGGAACCCATCAATGGTGCTTAACCGTGAGCAGAGTTTACGTTTGGCTTCAAGCTCATTAAAAAATGAACCAATAGTTTGAGCATAGTTCTCGTTCTATGTCAAGCTCGTTAAAAAATGAAATATGTTCCCATGAGCATAGTTCCCGTTCTATGTCAAGCTCGTTAAAAAATCAAATAGGTTCCCATGAGCATAGTTCCCGTTCTATGTCAAGGTCGTTAAAAAATGAAATAGGTTCCCGTTGAGCATAGTTCTCATTCTATGTCAAGCTCGTTAAAAAATGAAATAGGTTCCCATGAGCATAGTTCCCATTCTATGTCAAGCTCGTTAAAAAATGAAATAGGTTTCCACTATGAGAGCATGGTTCTATTCCCGTGTCAAGCTCGTTAAAAAATGAAACATATCCTTTCCCTTTGAGTTGAGTCTCCTCGTAGACTTAGTACCTGAACCTTCTTTTCACCCGCCTATGCCTTAGGCGAATGAAATGAAGCTTGGGGGCATGTCTTCAACCTCTAAAAGTTACGTTGAAGTCAACTCGATCGCCTCTCCACGCCACGTTGGAGCTAAGTCACTTACTTCCAGCAATCATGCTGGGGGCACACACCAACCTTTGGATGCCATGTTGGGGAAAAGTTCACCATTGGGAACATTTTCGAGCATACTTTCCTTTTTTAGGTTTCGAGCTCATTAAACCATGAAAATTACCCCGAGCATAGTTCATTTTCTGTTACAAGCTCGTTAAAAAATGAAGCAAATATCATGAGCATTTTTCCAACCTATCTTCGAGCTCGTTAAAAATAGTAAGATAGTATTTGAGCTTACTTTTCACTTTTTTCGTGCTCTAGTTAAAACATGAAAAGTGGTTTGAGCTTAGTTTTTACTTTTTCGTGCTCTGGTTCAAACATG
This sequence comes from Larix kaempferi, assembly GCA_027924585.1. NCBI lineage: Eukaryota > Viridiplantae > Streptophyta > Pinopsida > Pinales > Pinaceae > Larix > Larix kaempferi. The sequence continues at coordinate 8,957,964 of BSBM01000602.1, forward strand.
AAAAAGATTCTGAGTGCTTTTGATACCATTATCGTGCTCGTTAAAAATTTGAGTAAAAAGGTGTGTCTAACGAGTATAGGTTTATCACTTTAACTGGCATCGCTAGACTATTTACGGAAAAGGAACTGTGCCGAGTTTACTTTTTCCTTTGTCGTACTCGGTCATCAACCATGACAAAGTTGTTCATGGAGTCCTTTTAAGCTCTTTTCAGACTCCCTAAATAGGAAAAGATTGCAAAGCGAACTTGATGCTTTCACGCTTGTAAAAGCATTTGAATGATCGTCTTTCTGGTGATAGTTTACCCCTTTTTCGGACCAGGAAGCACTATTTATGAAAAAGGAATACTTCAATCAATCATGATTGGAAGAGTTCTCTCTTGCATTGTTTTATCCTTTTTCAAGCAGAGAGACTAACTTTACGAAAAATAATCTCTTGGAGTCTCCTTTAGTTCTTTTCAGACTCTCTAAACATGAAATGATGCCGAGTTTTCCTTCTTTGGACTCGTTAAAATTCAAACATCAAAGGGCCCATTTTGGGATGAACCCCTCCTTTCCTAGGTTCGTAAAAAAATTGGGATTGGACTCATCTATGAGATGAGCTATACCGAGCATCTGGTTACCCTCATCAAGCTCGTCAAAAACACATGAGGCACTCATCAATCATGATGGGGAAAAAGGGAAGATTTTGTGTTACATCTTAATTACAGCAATACATAGTCACCCTTGAACATGGCACTCATTTGCATTTGCATTCAATACTTGGGTAATCCGTCTGTCTCCGAGTCCTATCAATTCCATGAGTCACTTTGCTCCTTTGGGTCAGCCAAAGAATGCTTCCACCATTAGTTGCATTGGGGGTTGGTGTCGTTCTCATCGTGTCAATACTGCCAAGTCATGCCATGCCCATGTTCAAGAGACATTTGTTACTCATCATTTGCAGTTAGTATACCTTCGATCATGTTGGTCTACCTTGAGTCAGTCTTGCACATTACTCTACCGTCCGATCTATACCAAACATCTGTTATCGAGTTTCATGTCGATGATGGGGGATTCATCATGGCCCTCCTTCGACGGGTTCATCCTCGTCGACTTCAAATCATCATCCGAGGATTGAACTTAGAAACCAACCAAGTACCTTGGGCCTGCATGCCTCAATGGCAGGTTACCTCGCTTTCAACATGAGTTTACATCATTGACTCTTGATTGAAAGATTTCATCTTGCGTTTGACTTTAGCTCATTGATTCACGCTTGATGGTATGTACTGCGATACCTTGGGGATCATTGACATTAATGGTGATTCCCCTCACACTTGTTAACGGTATCATTAATGACCGGTAATCAAGTGGTTTCTACCATGTTCGACTTCAAAACATTGTAATCACATGGATATATTTGTAATCACAAAACATATATTAAACCATGTATAACCCTTGTATGAGCTCATTTAACATAAATACTACTTCAAAGGTCAACATGATTTTCAAAATTTGAATTCATTTAATATATATATTACTCCAAAGGTCAACATGGTTTTTGAAATTTGGAACAAGAGGGTAACGTCTATGAGCTTTTACTTAGGCAACCTTAACTTGAATATGAACATTGTAGCACTTTATGGAACGATAAAAGACAATAATTACTTCACGAAGCTCAAAATTATGGTTTGTAACCCGATTTGTAACCCATGCAATGTGAGAATGTGTCATCATAAACACCAATTATGAAAACCATGGCACACTTACACATTTTCATGCTTTAACACTTTCACACCTTCCCATGCAAATACAACTCAATCTGTTGGCCATGGAGATGATGTACTTAATCAAAATGTAATTCCCAATCTAGCCCCTTTTGATGTTGCCTCTGCCCTGGCAGTTGCTTTGGTCTCCGCCAAGCAAAAGTTTACTAATTCATGATGGCTGGGCAAAAATGACAAATAAGCAGATATATAGTCCTAAAAAAGTCTTGCCCTTTCATATTTTGGGTGCAATTTCATTTTTATAACTTTTTTTTAATGTAATTCTATGCTCTCTAATTCTTTAGACCTTGGTATAGTTTTGGTGATGCCTTTACCAATTTATCATTCTCTTTAAAGTAACCCCGTATGCAATTTATTTATTTGTTAAGTATTTTACAAATCATCACCAAGACCAATCTTGTAATATTATAATATGCAAGTCGCACATGTAATTTCTTTATTTGTTTTGACTATTAGACAAGGCCAAGACCAATCTTGATTCATTCATATATGAAAACATAGCAACAGTTTTAACAATATTTGGAACTTGTCTTCCAATGTTTGTTACAATGTCAATAATCATATTTTCTTTGAGAACCAATAGTCAGAAATGGAATCCATAACATTATAACTTAAATGTTATTATAACTCCACCACTTCACATTCAACCTCATCATATTATTATTTTCACAATCAAACGTGTTTCAGTGCATGCTTTTGTTTTTTTATTATAGCTAACCTTGTTTATAAACTTATTAGTTTGTGTTTAACCATTGTATAGTTTGTTTATTTGAAAAAATCCGTAACATCAATCCATTCATATATATGAATATTTTTTACAACATTTTGGTGAAAATACCAATTTGATTAGAGAGGGTTCACAACTAACTCCTTAGAAGACTAGCTTTACATCCTCAAGATCCTCTAGTAGATAGCTACAACTAAAGGGGATTTACTCATCATTCAAGGATTCTATCTAGCCTGATTTTGTAAAGACAACTGCATTAACACAATCACAATCAATAATATTGAACAATGTTGTTGCATTATAATACCAGTGTAGATCCATATTGTCCCTAGATTTATAAAGCAACACAAATGATCAAATCTTTTTTTGTTTTTTTCCCAATAACCACACATTTCAGTATAAAGTTATCACAAAAACCACATCCTGTCAAGTTTTGACCACAAGCCATCATCACAGCAAGCATTCCAACATTCCATAAATCCCTTTTAGTACTTCATATTTGATTGTTTAGATTTCTTTCAAAGGATTAGCACATTATCTTTTGGCCATACAAGTAAACCCCAATTTGTCATATAAATAAATGTGCTCATCCCTGTGAAGTGCAATTTATAAATGTGCTCATCCCTGTGAAGTGCAATTTATAAATGTGCTCATCCCTATGAAGTAAAATTTAATTTCAGTTATGCTCATCCTTATTGAATACATTTTAGTTTTAGTTGTAAACCCATGGTATTTAATTACTGAACAGTTAGGCACTAATTTACAATGAGAAATATTTCAGTTGAAAATTCAAGAGGATGGAACACGGATGGAATTGGAAATTAGAGGCAATTAAAATCGTTTTACCATTTTCCCACACGCTGGTGATCACTATTCATAGCCTCCTAGTTATCATGGTAATTAAACGCAATGGGTTTATGACTAAGAAGATTAACTACATTAATGCATTTGATCTGATTTGCTATTATTATGTCACTATGAATTGTTGTAAATTACACTTATCTACGCGTTACTAATATGTTGTACTTGTACTAAGTGGTGTTGGCCATATAAAATAAATCATTAACATAATTAGTCAGTTCAAAGTGAAAATGATTGATTTCAATCCGATCGATTCCAATGCAATGGGTTGAATGCTATATTAACGATATGAATTATGGTTCTCCACTTATTGGTTTGTTGGCTTATGATTGCAATACCCAAGTATAGGCAAGCCTGAATAAGTGAAAATGACTGATATAAGTCAAGTCGATACCAATGCAATGGGTCAAATGTTATATGGTTCTCCACTTATTGGTTTATATTGGCTGATGATTGCAATACCGAAGTAGATGCAAGCATGAATATGATGTAGCACTATGATCATATAACAATACAAAGGAGCACTATGATTATCTAACAATATAAAGGATTATAAATCAACTTTTTATCGGAGCCAAGGGAACCTGCAAGATGAGTCTTTATTTATTTTTACTTTTTTTCCCATGAAATACATATCCCAGGGAAGCCCACCGGGTACTTCCCCTCATTTTGAGGATAGTACCCAGGGTAAACCGAAATCAATAGAAGCTCAAGGCTTTGTCAACATAGTGCCCAGTATACTCATTTTAAAGCGTTGAGTCAAGGCCATTACAACAATATATACTCATTTTAAAGAACTCAATGTGTCATATACAGGAATTGAACCTGGGTGGGGAGGATAACAATCATTCCTCTAAACAACTTGAGCTAGGCCTAGTTGACTGATGAGTCTCTTTGATTAATAATACAACCAAAAATATAAAATTCACTGTGCATGTGGATACGGTGAAAAAAAATAAAAAATGAAAAGCACAATGATGAAAAATAATTGAAATATTAGTGATCGGGTGAAAATGCCTGATGCGTCTCTTTACTGAATATGGATAACACAACCAAGAAAATAAGATTCACTGCACATCTTGATGCTATGAACAATAGCGAGGATGGAAAGCACGAAGACCAGACAATTGAAATATCAATGTTCTTTCAAAATGACCTCGACCCAAAATATTTGGGAAGGAAATATAAACACTAGAACATAATAATCAGAATGTCAATTAGGAAAGTTAATCGTTGCACCACATCAATTGTAAACCCTGTGTTTTGATAATAAAAATAGGTAATGAAGTGAATATAGGCATCGTGGTACGATATTAAATAGCTTCACTTGCCAGTTGTTTTAGCTTTTTCTCTAAACTATGAGGTGTGCAGTATACATAGCACATGGCATAAATTGGTTTGCAAAAAATATTAGTAAGGGCGTGTTACGATGGTACCAGCACCAACGTGCCTGTAGAGGTATCCCAGGGAGAGGGTGTCTTTTTCCTGACCAGGAGAGGTGTTGATCCAGCTCATTCTGAGGTAGGGGCATGGCCATATCCTCTGGATTCTCTTTTGGAAGTACTATGGCTTAATGGCATCGCTGACTGCCTCATGAAAGGGTTTGAAACCCTGAGGTTGTTGTCCGTGGATTCCAGCGGTGGGTCACTGGGTCACATGACCCTGACCTCGTTTCATCTCTCCAATGGAATTTGTTCCAGCACTAAGACCCACTCTCATCTTCCGGAGCACATCCAGCACCCTCCTGGCCCTCTAGTTCAGCAACGCCCTCTCTCTGGGGCCTCCTTCAAAGGATGATGTCATCCTCCTGGAATACTGTTTGCTTGCTAAAAAGGTGAGGGAGTTGAGGGTTTTCATCACTATTGAGGTTAGTTGGGGCATGACGAACCCCCCCCTTGTACAGTCTGGCCTTTCGTTTCGTCAAATTTGGCCTTTTTTAGCATATTTTAGCACCTAGGGGGTAAAATACCCCAGGTAGCCTACAATAGGCCATCTTTAGATTATTTTATATTATTTTTGTTATATTTTTAAGTTGGCATTTTTAAATATTAAATTGACCTTATTTCGTGTAAAGTGAGTGTGAGATCATATAAATAAGATCTCCTCACTTCATTTTTAGACATCAACTTGATAGGATCATACTTCTATTTCTGATTTTTGCCCTAACTAGGGCTCTTTGAGTGATGTGCACCTCTTGAGGATGATCATGCTTGCTATTTTTGGGACAACTCTTCGAAGTCTTTGCTCTTGTTTCTTTACTAAGGTGATTGCTAAGATTTGTTTGCTTGACACATGCACAAAAAGGTATCTAAGTCTCTCTCTCTTGATGTCTTTTTGTTAAATGTTAGATATATGCTTGTCTAAGATTAAATGGTAGCCATTGTTGTTGCATTTTTCCCTAGCATAAGTTAATTTCTAGCCTTTAGTCTCCCTATCATTGACAATTTGAGTTTTAGGTCACCAAAGTTTGTCTTAGTTAGGGCACCATCAACCAACTCTTGAAGTTGTTGAAGAAGCCCTAGATTTCCAAACTTGGCAAGCACCATCTCAAGAGGAGGGCTATCGTCTTTGATGCCCTAGGGTTAGGTGAATGTCATTAATGAAATCCCTAGTTGTTCATCTACTTCATTAAACTAATCTTTTGACTTGTATACTTGTAAATATTAATCACTAACTTATTTTTCTTTATGTTTTTAGGTCTTAATTTGAAGTTACTTGCATTTAACTTGTTAAAAACCCCATTTCATGAGTATTAACCCTTAAAATTCTAAGTTTTTAGCCCTATTTTCTGAGTTTTCTTTTCTGCTAAAAACCTAATCTGTAGACCTAAGACCCTCTGCGACTCCCCCCCTAGCCCTCCATTATCTTCGCCCTCCTCATACCTAGGTTCAACCTCCCTTTATCTACTAGGATATACCCTCGGCCTCCCCTTTTGAGCCTTCTTTTCTGCCTGCTGCAGACCTGCTGCCCTGCTCTTCCCACAGTCCAAAATTACTCCAGACCTGCTTCCCTGCTCTTCCATCATTTTCCTTTGACTACCTGTTCCTCCATCCATTCTTCCCATTTCCTTGGCTTTCCTCCTCCCCTTTGCCACCTATCCTTTCTCCATCCTTTTTGGCCTCTCCTTTCTTCCTCCCTTCACTAACCTTTTTATATCTATACATAGGTCTACAATTTAAAAATTGTAGACCCTATGTGCCCTAATTATCATCCTTATCCACATGCATATAACACAAAACGAAACTAGTTTTCAGTCTTTGTAATTCATATTCATTTAGCTAGCAATTTTATTCATTTTTATACATTGTTAATGGTGGTTGACTGTGTATAGCTCTCTCAGAAAATTACATATACATATCTGCATTTTATATTTGATTCAACTTATATTTGGCTATTGAGGGAAGTAAATCAATGCTAAGTTGTTAAACCCATATATGTACTTCTGTTGCTATAATTACATACAGATTTGAAATTACCTTTGTTTATTGGAAGTTAATGATAAAGGAGGGACAAGTGATATTGCTTTGATTTGGATGCATTAGCACCAAACATTTGATCTTATTCTCTTCATAGTTAATTCCTTATCCACTGGCTTAATGATATCATTGGGATCTGATCATTTTCTGAGCCTCTTTGAAGTGGTTTATTATATGAACTTAACACAAAACTTCACATACAGATCAGAAATCTATATGCTAGTGAATTGATGTTGATCGGTAAATAATTAAGCCTTCCCTACAGACATGGAAGACACTTTATATTTTGTTGCATATCTACTTGATTGAAGGCTAAAGTAGGTGGCATTGTCTTGTGTTATAAAATATTCAAGGTAATGAGCAAAGCTCTTGTATTTTGATACTGCAAATTTGTTAGCACACATTGGCATATCAATTGATGAATGATCTAGATGATGTTATCATAGACCACTGTATTACATGCTTACAATCTTTTGCATATCTAATTGATATATCTAAATGTTAAATAATGTTGAATCTTGCCTTCTTACATTAGACACTGAACTTGTCACAAGAAACTCTTAAATTTCATTAGTTAATAGTTACATTTGGTTAATGAATGCAATACTTACATAGCACACTCTTGCTTATTGGTAAAAATTGTTATTCATTGAATACTAAGTGTCTTTGGTTTTCTTTAAATGCATTTTACTTGAAGCCATTGCACTACCATCTCGAGTATAACTTGACTAAGATGGATTTGAGTGAGCAAAGTTAATAATAAGGTGGATTCATGCATGCAATCATCATAACTAGCCTTGATATTGACTTACTGTTGTTATACTTTATCTTCATACATAAATTATATTCATTTTGATGATTAGGGTAAATGATATCTAGTGGATGCACATTTACTTGCTATATCTTATGTAGGATGTCCTCACATCAAACCTTGCTAATGATACTTATTGCATTCCTAACTAGTATATCAGATTGATGTTTTATAATCTCTTTAATCAGATTATTTAATGATATTGATAATTATCACTTAATGCGATTTTGATTATTGGTTGGAGTGTTTTGGCAATATAGTCTTTTGATCCTATATTGATTACATGCTTATACTCTTATATATTCCATTGAACGATCTAAGTGAATTGTTGATCTTGCACTCACTGGCATTAATCATAACGTTATTGATTTCATTAGGCACTAGTCTAACTATAGGACTGCATAGAGAATACATTTTGTGGTTGTCTTAGTGTTTTGCAGGATTACATAAGGACACTTCTCCTTGGAGGTTTCGACTTCCGAAGAAGTTAGAACGGTGACCGAGGTGACATTGGGTCACTATTCTTAGTTTTGCTTATTGGGAATTAGCCCTGCTAATTTGCCTGGTAACATTTTTGGCGCCGTTGCCGGGGACGTTTCAAAAATCGAAGTGGTTTATCCGGAGTTATCGACATCCTTGGCAAAACGACATTTGGTAAGAGGATTGAGGTAAGTCTTTGATTGATATTTTGAAAATATTGTTAAGGATTAATCTTGCAGATCTTACCTGGCAACTCCACTCAATTAAAAGCGACTCCACTAGTCGATTCAGAACTCAGCCCCGATCATCTGAGGCACGCCTTTGTTTTTGGTACTTCGGTGAGATTTGTTAAGCTAACTTGGCAGGTTTCTCCTGGAAACTCCGACTGAAGAAAAATAATAGAAGTACTTTACAAAGACAAGGAAACCGGGCGACATGTCTTCTTCTTGCAAAGAAGATGTTCCATTTGAATTTAAGGATCCTTAGTATCCTACAGATGCAGAAAATGAGATAGCTTTTGCTCCTCTTGATTTGTCAAGGTTTCTTGAAAATCCAGATGAGCTACCAGAGATCTTTTGGCACCCATTCAATTGCAGTCATGGTAAGGCCTGGGACCATGTTCAATGGTTCATGACGATGGTTGAAGAAAATCACGACAAAAAGGAAGAAAGCCTTTACATGAGAACATTTATTCATCACCTGGGAGGAAAACCTCTTGCTTGGTTCATGGGCTTATAAAAAGCAACAATATCATCATTCACAGAATTGATAGAAGCCTTCGGTAGCCATTGGGATCCCGAGGACCATGATAGATGGATGCCTTATGTTGAAGATGCAAAGAAGTTATTCGGTGAAGAAATCCATGAAGATCAATTCTCAGAAGTCTTACTTAAAGAAAATGTTGTTCAGGACCAGGAAAATGAAGTAATTACAGAAGATGAAGAACAAGAGTCCTCGGTTGAAGAAACTGAAGAATGTATAGAAATGGTAAGTGTTCCATATCCTCCAGTTACAGTTTCTTATGATATGTTGGCTCTCTTGGAAGAAAGTTACAGGTATGCAGAAAACGATGATTATTGGAAGTTCATTGGTACACCGATGTATGATTCTTCAAGGCCTTGTAGTATTGTGATGGATCCTCTCGCGAGCGTATATATGGATAGAGAAGCTTTCTCTCTCCCCGATGAAGAATGGATCAATCCCTTTTCTTTGCTAAAGGATGCAGTGGTGCAAGATGTGGTGCCTGTTGACAATGCTTATGTGCAAAATTTCTCCAGTATCTCTCAGCTCATGGTAAGCCTCAATCAAGTACATTCTATGAGAAGTGTTCAGCCTCTCTTGTCCAGTATCGATAAGTGGTCAACAATAATTTCCAATGAAGACAATACAGGTATATGGACAGGTATGATCTTATTTTCACATTGTCAAGATTTATATTGTTTATCTTTTCGATTGGAATGTGGAGGTTGGAATTATGTAGTTGACAATTTTGAAATGATAAAGATCATTAGGAGTACTAACACGATAATTATAAAGAAGAAGAATATGCATGCTTTTCCAAGGGATTGTCCAAACAGGTTACAGCTGATATATGAAGACTTGCAAGGTCCAATTCCACAAATGCTTTCTCGAATGGACAATCAAGCAATTTTCAAGCGAATTTTTTCCTCAATATATCATCAAGATGGTCCATACATTAGTCTGGTGGGAGCTTGGATGAATCAGGCTTGTGAAAGAGATTCTTGGCCATGGCAGCAGTATTTCAGCTCTCAGATCCCCGTAGCCAGCCAATCCTCATCTTATATCATGATGGATACCTTGGTAGAGGTTTTCTTTGTGATTGATCAGGTTTTATCATGGATTCTATCCAAAGACAAAGGTAAGGCAACAAGTATGAACTGCTTACTCAAATGGTTACATTGGTGGTATGATTTCACCTAGTCCTTTCTGCTTCTTATGTTAGCATAGGTAGGTTGGTTAGGCATAAACTATTATCTATGCATTTCATTTGATGTTCTTCATGTTGTCATAGGTTAGTCGCTGGTTTTTTTGCATTTACTTAGTCTTATTCGACGAACAAGGCAGGACGGAAGTGTCTGCCTCTAGGTATTTTGATGTCCTCGGTCATTTGATGTGTGTGTAGGTCTACAGGTACACAGATGATTCTTGGATTCTCGCGCACCCTCAGGAGGAGTACTCATCTCGCAATTGGAGCCAGTGTTACGATGGTACAAGCACCAACGTTCCTGCAGAGGTATCCCAGGGAGAGGGTGCCTTTTTCTTGACCAGGAGGGGTGTTTATCCAGCTCATTCTGAGGTAGGGGCATGGCTAGACCCTCTGGCTTCTCTTCTGGAATTACTATGGCTTAATGGCATCGCTGACTACCTCATGAAAGGGTTTGAAACCCTGAGATTGGTGTCCGGGGATTCCAGCGGTGGGTCACTGGGTCACATAACCCCGACCTTGTTTCAACACTCTAGCAGCAGTTGTTCTAGCACTAAGACCCACTCTCATCTTCCGGAGCACATCCAACACCCTCCTGGCCCTCCAGTTCAGCAACACCCTCTCTCTGGGGCCTCCTTCAGAGGATGACATCATCCTCCTGGTAGACTGTTTGCTTGCTAAAAAGGGGGGGCGTTGAGGGTTTTCATCACTGTTGGGGTTAGTTGGGGCATGACGACCCCCCCCCCCCCCCCCCTGTACAGTATGACCTTTCGTTTCATCAAATTTGGCCTTGTTTAACATATTTTAGCACCTAGGGGGTAAAATACCCCAGGTAGCCTACAAAAGGCCATCTTTAGATTATTTTATATTAATTTTGTTATATTTTTAAGTTGACATTTTTAAATATTAAATTGACCTTATTTCGTGTAAAGTGAGTGTGAGATCATATAAATAAGATCTCCTCACTTCATTTTTAGGCACCAACTTGATGGGATCATACTTCTATTTCTGATTTTTGCCCTAACTAGGGCTCTTTGAGTGATGTGCACCTCTTGAGGATGATCATGCTTGCTATTTTGGGGACACCTCTTCGAAGTCTTTGCTCTTCTTTCTTTACTAAGGTGATTGCTAAGATTTGTTTGCTTGACACATGCACAAAAATGTATCTAGGTCTCTCTCTCTTGATGTCTTTTTGTTAAATGTTAGATATATGCTTGTCTAAGGTTAAATGGTATCCATTGTTGTTGCATTTTTCCCTAGCATAAGTTAATTTCTAGCCTTTAGTCACCCTAGCATTGACAACTTGAGTTTTACATTACCAAAGTTTGTCTTAGTTAGGGCACCATCAACCAACTCTTGAAGTTGTTGAAGAAGCCCTAGCTTTCCAAACTTGGCAAGCACCATCTCAAGAGGAGGGCTATCCTCTTTGATGCCCTAGGGTTAGGTGAATGTCATTAAGGAAAGCCCTAGTTGTTCATTTACTTCATTAAACTAATATTCTGAGTTGTATACTTGTAAATATTAATCACTAACTTAGTTTTCTTTATGTTTTTAGGTCTTAATTTGAAGTTACTTGCATTTAAATTGTTAAAAACCCCATTTCGTGAGTATTAACCCTTAAAATTCTGAGTTTTTAGCTCTATTTTCTGATTTTTCTTTTCTGCTAAAAACCTAATTTGTAGACCTAAGACCCTCTGCGAATCCCCCCCTAGCCCTCCATTATCTTCACCCTCCTCATACCTAGGTTCAACCTCCCTTTATCTACTAGGATATACCCTTGGCCTCCCCTTATGAGCCTTCTTTTCTGCCTACTGCAGACCTGCTTCCCTGCTCTTCCCACAGTCCAAAATTACTCCTGACCTGCTGCCCTGCTCTTCCATCCTTTTCCTTTGACTGTCCGTTCCTCCATCCCTTCTTCCCATTTCCTTTCTTCCTCCCTTCACTAACCTTTTTCTATCTATACACAGGCCTGCAATTTAAAAATTGCAGACCCTGTGTGCCCTAATTATCATCCTTATCCACATGCATATAACACAAAACGAAACTAGTTTTCAGTCTTTGTAATTCATAGTCATTTAGCTAGCAATTTTCTTCATTTTTATGCATTGTTAATGGTGGTTGACTGTGTATATCTCTCTCAAAAAATTACATATACATATTTGCATTTTATATTTGATTCAACTTATATTTTGCTACTGAGGGAAGTAAATCAATGCTAAGTTGTTAAACCCCTATATGTACTTATGCCGCTATAATTACATACAGATTTGAAATTACCTTTATTTATTGGAAGTTAATGATAGAGGAGGGACAGGTGATATTGCTTTGATTTGGATGCATTAGCACCAAACATTTGATCTTATTCTCTTCATAGTTAATGCCTTATCCACTAGCTTAATGATATCATTGGGATCTGATCATTTTCTGAGCCTCTTTGAAGTGGTTTATTATATGAACTTAACGCAGAACTTCACATATAAATCAAAAATCTATCTGCTAGTGAATTGATGTTGATCGATAAATAATTAAGCCTTCCCTACAGACCTGGAAAATACTTTATATTTTGTTGCATATCTACTTGATTGAAGGATAGAGTAGGTGGCATTGTCTTGTGTTATAAAATATTCAAGGCAATGAGCAAAGCTCTTGTATTTTGATACTGCAAATTTGTTAGCACACATTGGCATATCAATTGATGAATGATCTAGATGATGTTATAATAGACCACTGTATTACATGCTTACAATATTTTGCGTATCTAATTGATATATATAAATGTTAAATAATGTTGAATCTTGCCTTCTTACATTAGACACTGAACTTGTCACAAGAAACTCTTAAATTTCATTAGTTAATAGTTACATTTGGTTAATGAATGCAATACTTACATAGCACACTCTTGCTTATTGGTAAAAATTGTTATTCATTGAATACTAAGTGTCTTTGGTTTTCTTTAAATGCATTTTACTTGAAGCCATTGCACTACCATCTCGAGTATAACTTGAATAAGCTAGATTTGAGTGAGCAAAGTTAATAATAAGGTGGATTCATGCATGCAATCACCATAACTAGCCTTGATATTGACTTGCTACTGTTATACTTTATCTTCATACTGAAATTATATTCATTTTGATGATTAGGGTAAATGATATCTTGTGGATGCACATTTACTTGCTATATCTTATGTAGGATGTTCTCACATCAAACCTTGATAATGATACTTATTACATGTCTAACTAGTATATCCGATTGATGTTTTATAATCTCTTTAATCAGATTATTGAATGATATTGATAATTATCACTTAATGCGATTTTGATTATTGGTTGGAGTGTTTTGGAAATATAGTCTTTTGATCCTATATTGATTACATGCTTATACTGTTATATATTTCATTGAACGATCTAAGTGAATTGTTGATCTTGCACTCACTGGCATTAATCATAACGTTATTGACTTCATTAGGCACTGGTCTAACTACAGGACTGCATAGAGAATACATTTTATGGTTGTCTTAGTGTTTTACAGGATTACATAAGGACACTTCTCCTTGGAGGTTTTGACTTCCGAAGAAGTTAGAATGGTGACCGAGGTGACATTGGGTCACTATTCTTAGTTTTGCTTATTCGGAATTAGCCCTACTAATTTGCCCAGTAACAGGGAGAAACTTTCTTGCTACCCTCATCTGTGCTATCTACTTTTTATCTTCCTCAAATTTATTTTGTAGCTCCAGAATCTCTGCAAAAGAAAAAAGAAAACATTTTAGATTGCAAACAGAAGAGTTAATTAGAATTTTTCTATTGGATGTTGCACAAATCTAGTAGGTTCAGTGAGCAAAGATGTAGCAGTCTAGTTGTGGAATTAAACAGATCAAACATTTTTGTTGGGAACATGTTTAGCTTAAAGTATCAATGTTTTCCCCTAAAACATTAGACTGAGATGGTGGATCAATCATCAAATATGCTTGACATTTAGTGGATCAATCATCAAAGAAGCAACTATATCTTATCATAGGCCTTACATTTAGTGAATTTGCATATAGATCCCATCGTAAGAATTTCCAATTTTACCATGACAAATATTTTGGACATGCAAGGTGACAAGGTAATCACCATGAAACAAAAATTTAAACTCGTACAATAGAGTATAGTCGAATATAGAAGAAAAGGAACAAATAAATTCTAATTGGTATTGAAAACACCAGTCAAGCTAGATTATCAACCCCTCACCAGGTGTTCTAAAGTTAAATTCCGATAGTACCTCAACAGGTAAACCATGGAAAGATGGAGGATGAAAGGTGATAAGAGATGAGATATCAACAGATATGGAATTACTGGTTAGGATTAAGGTAAACCTGCTGCATTGAGATAGCGGTTGTAATGATAATAATGGGATTCGAGTAACAATTGTTGCAGGGATTCAGGATTAATGAGTTGATGGTTGAGTGAACACCAGCCTAGATGTAAATATTGAGCAAAGAAAATAAAATGTTGATAATCATGCCTTGCACTTGAGGGTGGAGCTGCAAAATTCCTCGATAAAGGGGCTTAGTCATTCCGATTCCCACCAACAAATGGAACATACCAGCATTATGCTTGTAAATATTGGAGTTACTCTGGAAAATGTCACTAGTAAGGTTAGAGAATGCAATAATGCCATGTTTGAAGATGAGTTCCTGAACATTTATCATTAATGTCCCAATTATATCATTAGGATAAAGATTTTAGGCACCTTACGAAGGTGGTTGAGGCAATGTGACATCTACCAGAATTGGCTTGTTCTGTGTACTGATAGACAGGAAGACAGAGATTCCTCGCCTACAAGGTTTGGGAAACTGACCATATGATGTGGAGCATCTAGACGTTGGGAGCAACGGCTAGTTTCAAAACGAACCTAACTGAACTTTCGTTGAACTTCCTGTGTCGATCTGACTAATTCGAATTTGCAGGGATATGTTGAGTAGTTGGCCAGTGAACTTCCAGTGGGATTCCAAAACTATAAATACAAGGTTGAGTCAACGGATGGGAGTTAGTTTTGGAGATGATCTTTTTTGCTGTTGTGTCTAGAGATTAGTGAGAAGTTTGGGAAAGGGGGGTGATCCTTTGAGTTAAACAGAGAATGTGAAATAATGGTTGGTGAGCCGATTAGGTTGTTCTGCGTGTGTTTAGCTGTTGAGTATTAGAATAATGGCCTGTGATCCTACTGGTGTATGTGTGTATGTGGCTAGTAAGCCACCTCCAGTCTAACAGTTAATTTGGTTCTGTACTCTGTCTTCTATTTTCTAATAAATATTTCTTGAGATTTCTTTCTCTAAGACTTGTTTGAGATAATTCGTCCCTTTGTTAGTATGTGGCCCTGTTTGACTTGCAGGGGACTGAGGTAATTTGCAGCAGAGAACCTGCATCAGATTGGTATCAGAGCAAACCACAATGGCCAGAGGGGAATCCATTGTTGCAGGCTTACTGCTGGAGACTTAGCTGTTGAAACTGGAGAGTTGGTTCGAGAGGAGAACTAAGTGAGCTCGGAGGAGCTGAAGAGTTGGTTCAAGAGGAGAACCAAGTGTGCTCGGAAGAGCACTAAGTTGCAAGGAGGTGCATTATTGTTACCAGTGGGTTTGGCTATGGAAAGCCATATTGTGAACAACTTTAAGAGAGCAAGTTGTTGAGAAGCCAAAGAGAGATTGGCAAGTAAAAGTTAAAAATGGAAAAGGAGAAGCGGGTGAGCCAAGAAGAGAAAGAATGGATTAGGGCAGAGATACAAGCAATTAGGAAACTAATCAAAGAGTGTGATGAAATACTGCAGAGAAAAGTGGAGATCCAAGCCATTCAAAGGAGGATAAGGGCCTTGGAGGAGAAAGAAAGACATCAAATTGAAAAGAGAGAGTTTTTAAAGGGGGTCTCAGTTGTGGAAGTGCTTTGCTACCCGGAAGAAGGTGAAGCACTTGAAGAAGAAGAATACAATGTTGTTGAGCACATGGGAGCAAATGAGGAGGAAAAAATTCTTACATGGGAGCTGAAGATGTAGACAAACCATCAAATTGGGATGTTGGGAAGGAAAATGGACCATCAGATTGGGATGCTGGGAAGGAAAATGGTTCCTTTAGTGAAAATGAAGTTGACAAGGTTGCAACAGAAGAGAAAATTGATGGTTATTTGCAGCTCATGCATGTAGGAATTAACGTGCCAAGGAAGGACATTGAACAAGGTGTAACAGAGAAAATTGATGATGTTCAAATTGTTAATGCAGTTGAAGGCCAAAAGGTTGTGAAAGAAATGCTAAATGTTTCTGAACAGAGAACTAATGACAATCTGAAAAATGAATTTATGGAGAAAGATGGTTTATACCAAGGTTTGTTGGTGTGGTTGTTGCTAATTAGACTGTTGTTGTGTAGGGTTCTATGGTTATATTTTGATCGGTGGAGAAAACGGAGGAAAACATCTATGAACTGGGAGGTTCATATTTTCCTTCAACGTGGGGAGAATGATGCAGAGCATCTAGATGTTGGGAGCAACGACTAGTTTCAAAACGAACCTAACTGAACTTCAATTGAAATTCCGGTGCCAATTTGCTTGATCCGAATTTGCAGGAATATGTTGAGTAGTTGGCCAACGAACTTCCAGTGGGATTCCAAAACTATAAATACAAGGTTGAGTCAACGGATGGGAGTTAGTTTTGGATATGATCTTTTTTGTTGTTGTGTCTAGAGATTAGTGAGAAGTCTAGGAAAGGGGGGCGATCCCCTGAGTTAGACAGAGAATGTGAAATAATGGTTGGTGAGCCGATTAGGTTGTTCCGCGTGTGTTTAGCTGTTGAGTATTAGAATAACCGCATGTGAGCCTCCTGGTGTCTAAGTTTGAAAAATCAAAATCGGACTTGGAATCGGTCGAGGGTCAACTCAGAATCGGAATCGGAATCGGTAATGAATCGGTCATAAATCAGTCAATTTGAATTTAATGAATCGGTTTGCTCAAAAATACATAAAATATTTTTTTTTTAAAGAAAAACAACATTTTCAAGATTCTAATTGCATAGTGCACTCCAACTATCCACGACTCCACACTCCACAGTGCTGAGTGCACACAACACTCTCGAGTCCCACCCCCCACACAGCCTCAACTCTCTCCCGAGTCTCCCCACAGTGCACACTACACACAACCCTCTCCTCGAGTCCCCACTCCACTCAGCACTACTCCTGTAGGTCCACACGTCCACTGCACACTGGCATAGACCACCGCACCCAACCCACTCAGACTCCACCGTCCAGCTCACTGCACAGTCCACGACTCCACGTTGCTCCGGAGACTCCCACATGGCTGTTGCTAAATGCAATATAGTGTAGGGTTGGGTTGGGTTGGATAGGTTAGAAACTTAGTTAGTTTAGGTTTAAACTTTAAAAAATAAAAATAAAAAAGCTTTTAAAAAATGTTGTTTTAATGCCCCACAGGCCACCCATCAAACCAGACCGATTTTTTACGTAAATCTGGTGGACCAGATTGATTTATCTGGACCAGACCGATTTATGTAAAAAATCGATGAATTAGATCGATTTATGTCCGTTGATCCAGCTTGGAGACTGGTTTGAACTGGGCCTGCCTTAAATCGACGAATCGACCGATTCCAATTCCGATTTAAACGATTTTTAAAACTATGTGTCTGTGTGTATGTGGCTAGTATGCCACCTCCAGTCTAACAGTTACTTTGGTTATGTACTTTGTCTTCTATTTTCTAATAAATATTTCTTGATATTTCTTTCTCTAAGATGTGTTTGAGATAATTCGTCCCTTTGTTAGTATGTGGCCCTGTTTGACTTGCAAGGGACTGAGGTAATTTGCAGCAGAGCGTCTGCATCACCATAAAAAGTGGAGGAGCATTCCTCTTGGGAGGGACATGGACATTGAAGGGATAGGTTGACTGGTTACTTTCTGGCTAAGTCACCTATCAAGGTAATTCAAATATCTGACACTGTTTGTGGACCGATAGTAAGGGAGACAAAGATTCCTTACCTATAGGATTTGGGGCAACCAAATATAAAAATTGGAGCATTCCTCTTGACATGGATGTGGAGAATAAGAGATGGATCAACTGGCTAGAGGGACTTTCTGGCTAAGTCACCTAGCAAATATATATATATATATATATACACACGAGACATAATAATTGGAAGAATTTAGATGCACCAAACACAAGAAATCCCCAATTTCTCCTTTTCTGCATAATCTGCTAAGCATTTTCTAAACAACAAAACGATGAACTCTGAACTTGGGGTAGGTCCCTTTTTGAGCATGGAGGTTTTCAAAGAGAATTGTCAATATGTAAGAGTTACTAGAGTGGCATTGTGTTAGAGTTCTGAAACGTCCCAATGCTTTGAGTTGACACTCCACCCATCATTAGGGGAACAGTGAACCAAACAAAGTTGTAGAGTACTAGAAAAGAGGAAGCATAATAAATAGGAATTAGGTAAAAGGGGGGAGAAAATAATGAGAATGGAAATTTCATAAGGACAGGTCAACCGGAAGAGGGAAAGGTTAACTAATTGAAATCAATACTTTAGCCAAGAGAAGAGGCGGCTGGAAAAAAAATAGATAGAGGAAATATTAGACATAGTGAGAGAAAGATTATGAGGAGAAATATAATACCCTTATAAAATAAGGGAGCCGAAGAAAATGAAAAACTTTCAAGATAGGGAATTGGAAAAGGTACAGAGAATATCCAGAGAAAGATTGATACATTGATGGGAGGATCAAAATAAATGAAACAACCATGGATGGGAGAGAGTGGGGGGAAGGGTCACTCAAGAGCTTCACTGACCAAGATGATGGATTAAAGGTTTCCAAGACTAAGTTTATAACCATCTTCCCAATTTAAATTGTTTGGGCCTTTTTCTATTTCAAGAACTTCTTTGATGAGTCGAGATGAGTAATGGGAAGTTGAAACTTGATACTAGAATTTTAGTTTTGATCAAAACAAATGAGGTGTTTAGTTTTGAAGGAGTGTTCTACAATGGCAGATTTAATAATGCAGTTATAATTAGTGTATACAATATGCTCTTTAAAACAAGCTTGAATAGAACTACCAATTTTTCCAATGTAGGATATTCCATAGGAATAGAGAATCTGGTAGACACCTTGAGTAAGAAAAGGGTTGGACATAAAAATGATTTAGAGTTTTGTGATGTTTAAAGAGGGTTTTGATA
Source organism: Larix kaempferi (assembly GCA_027924585.1). NCBI lineage: Eukaryota > Viridiplantae > Streptophyta > Pinopsida > Pinales > Pinaceae > Larix > Larix kaempferi. The sequence continues at coordinate 8,977,216 of BSBM01000602.1, forward strand.
TTATTTCTTATTAGGATCTTGGAGATATGGTTAGTAATACCTTAAATACAAGGGAAATAGATTAAGGCTCGATGTGGCAAATTGGAGCAAGACCGCTTGGATTTCAAATTAAGGACTGCACGAAAAGCGTTGTTAATGTGGGATAGAGGATAACCATTGTCCATGAGAGCTTAGTGAGATGGGATCCTTCATTATGTAAGTAATGGGAGTCAGAAATGCAGATAGATCTGGAGATAAGGATTTTTAGTACGACAGATTTTTGGGATGAATGGTGGTGGGATTAGGTGTGAAGGTATCTATTAGTATGAGTCTTTTTACGATAAACCTGATGAGAAGGGAGCCACCAAGTTGACGTGTAACCAAGTTGTCTTGATGGATTTCCATGGTGAAATTGAATGTGAAAAGGAATACTATTAAGATGATAATAAAAATTGGTAAGGGAGGAGTGGCCATGCGGCCATATGACAAGGGCATCATCCACAAACCGAAACCAACATTTAGGGTTCAAAGAGAAGTTGTTTAGGACCAAGGCATCAAAGTGTTCCATGACTATGTTGGAAACAATAGGGGATAAAGATGATCCCATGGTTTTACCTTCAATTTGTTCATAGAATGTGCCTTTGAAGCAGAAAAGGTAGAGGTACGAAAAATTCTAATAAGATTTAAGGTTTCAAGGTGAACTAACTTAGCAATGATATCAAGGGCTTCGGGAACCAAATTTTGGTGAAGAGAACTAACAATGGGTCAGGGATCCAATAGAACTAACAATGGGTCTAAAAGAATTATCTTTCTTGTGGTTTTTTCGTTGCCCATAAATTTTGGAGGGGTGAGGATTGTGAGAGAGAATGCATTGTGAGATGAGGATTTAATCGCATTGGAGATCACATCATTGATTTTGATAATGGGATTCTTGGACATAAGTTTATGAGAAGGAAAAGATAAATGATCCAACAATTTGGCTTCATAATCAATGATTTTAGTGATTACAGTAGCGTTACCTTTATCAGCTTTAAGAATGACAATATCCATGTTAGCATTAAGTCTTCAGAGTGCTATGAAGTCCTCTTTGGATAGTTTAGGCTTAGGAAGTTTGGCAGTTTTGAGAATTCGAGTACAATACTGCCCGATCTCTTCTGCATCGTGAGAATATCCTTTCTTGGATATTGAATGGAAATATCCTTGTTAGCATCAATGTTATTGGAACCGGTAAAACCAGCCGGTCCAATCGGTTCACAGGCCCAACCGGTCTGGTTAGGTGCCTGAACCGGAAAAACCAGAAAAATGATTTGGACCGGTTGTGAACTGGCGAGAACCGGCTGGAATTGGCCGGTTTTGACCGGTTTCGTACGGAACTGGCTGATCCATAGTCTGCTCGTTTTTTGGACTCTAAGGGCCATTCATAGCCTCTTTATTGATGCAGTTTGGTTCAGAACTCCAGATATGTATTGCACTCGGTGCTATTTTGGTAATTTGCACCCGTACTTGATTTATATATGAGAAACTTTGCATATTTGTGTATTAATGGTTTGGATTCATATGTATGCACATGAATATATATGTTTTTTACAAAATATGAATAGTTTATGTATTTTTTGGTCGACCAGTTTTTTTTTTTCCGGTTCCGGTCCAGTTTCCGGTCCGGTTCACATTTTGGGCTATGCCGGTTCAGTCACCGGTCCGGTTTTGATAACATTGGTTAGCATCAAGTCTTCGAAGTGCAATGAATTCCTCTTTGGATAGGTTAGGCTTGGGAAGTTTGGAAGATTTGAGAATTCAAGAACAATAATGCCTGATCTCTTCTGCTTCATGATATCCTTTCTTGGATATTCTCTGTACCTTTTCCAATTTCCTGTCCTAAAAGGTTTTCATTTTCTTCAACCCCCTTATTTTACAAGGGTATTATATTTTTTCTCATAATCTTTCCCTTGTTATGTATAATATTAACATTTTTTTTTTTTGTGGCCACTTCTTCTCTTGGCAAAAGTATTGATTTCAGTTAGTTATACATAGGGTATATTAATCATATCATACTTTATATTTGGATTCCTTTAATTTCTCTCTCTCTCTTCTTAACCATTAAACGCTTTATTATTATTTACTATTCTCTTCTTGAATTGATTAGCTTAAATATTATAGTTTAAATTTAAATTTAATATAATTCCTTCTAGCTTTTAATCTCTCATTTTAACCTTTCCATCTTTTTGTTTTTAATTTCCGTTTTTTCTAGGAACAGGTTGGTTTTTCACGCTAACGTGTCTTATACATCAAGATACATTGTTCCTGCATGTCAGACATGAATGGACACATGACACATGTCAGGCATGCAGTAACAAAGCATCTGCATGTTCCCCCATCCAACACACTAGACACACGAGGGGGTTAGGATGTATCCAGTATATCAGCTTTCTGGAAGTAATATAGAGATAGAAAAAATCAAGCAGAGATTATCAACAAAGGTGGAGCAAGGAAAAGCTCAATCGTACCAAGGAAAAGAGTTTTGTTACTCCATAAGATGCTAGCTTGAAATTGAAGCAATAAAATGGGTTAAAGTGGTTTTTGTCTTCTTGAATAAGGCTAGTGCATTACTGCATGAAAAAAAGAGAGTACACCACAACATAGCAGTTATAGAGGTGCCCCTCCCCACAAGAAAAAGGAGTTGCAAATTATCCACCTTAAGCTCCAATGTTCAAAGAGTATACATCCTTATGGAAAATTCTGTTGACCGTCATTTCAACTCACAACTCAGCTATGAATGATGTAGTTTCACACAAACCAAAAACAAGAGGCACCCTCATTGAAAGTAGCTCAACATATCATAGGAGAAAAATTAATTGATTTGGAGAAGGATTTTCAGGAAAGAAAGAAAATGAGTAGATAATTAATAATTGAATTGCCTTGAGAACCTTAACTTAGAACAACATAAAGTTGATGAAAGAGAAGAACTTGACCAAAAAAGGAAAAATTGCAACTTATCAAAACTCTTGGATTTCCAAATCCAGGAGATTCAATGATCTTGAAAAAATCAAATTATATAGACTTCAAATCTGAGGGTAAATATTCACCGGTCTTTACCAGCCTTCAGTGAATAACATAGGTAGATGAAATGAGTATATAATTAATTTGCTTGATAACATTCACTTGAAACAGTGGAAAGTCAGTCAAAGAGGAGACCTTTAATAGAAAAGTCAATGCAACACATTGGAACTCTTGGAATCAAAATCCAAGAGATTTAATGACCAAGAAAGAGAAAATTATATAGAGGCTTCAAAGATGAGGGTAAATATTCACTAGTCTTCAGCAAGCTTCACTGAATAACCTGCAAATCATGGAGAAAAATAAACAGAATTCCTCCAAAAATTTCAACCTCTAACTCAAGTTACAAAGGGAAATGTAGAGGAGTCGGTATCTAAAGCTAAATGTGAAGCAATTGGGAAACAAGAAATACATAACGCAGTTACATAGGTTGAGCAAATGTCTTTCAAAGCATTCACTAGACAAGATATATCTGATTTGAAGTTTCATGACAGGACCTTGAAGTTCAAGGGAGATACAATATAGGTGGGCTAAAGGCAGAAGCTGAAAACTTGCTGCCTTTTACAGTATACAACTCCCCAGGGAGAGAGTTGATCCAAATAACCAACATTATAAGTTATAATATGTAGGATGTTGGTCAGGACTTCCCAGGCCTCTAGTTTGTTATGGGATTTGGTTTCTTTGTCTTTAGCAGTATTAATTTAGTGAGTTATATTTCACCCTGGAATTTTAGTACAACGCCAAGACAACCACATTTTGGGTTGTTATAAGTAGAAGAAGCCAGGAATAAAATGATCAAGAATTAGTCCTTTGGAAGCAAACAAGAATGACCATTTATTTTGGGCAAAATAAGACATGGAAACGAAGCAATATTTTGAAAATAAGATGTACATTTAGATGATTTATCTTATTATAAACAACTTCCAACCAACATAAAAACACTAGGCACTTGTGTTCTTTACACAGATAAACAATTTAACAATGCACACACTACATACACAAGAAAAACGTATATGTTGGTTTAGTACGAAACCATTGTTACTATACATAAACTGTAGACAAATAGAATTAGACATTACCTAGGTAAGACACCATTGACTAAAACTACCAAGCAAAGTCATCAGCACATATATTATTAATTATATTAACTTCTCAAATAGGCTAATAATTGTCCCCAAAAAGATAAGCATTTGTATCTCTCCATGTGATGAATTTCCTCCTCTTAAGACAAACCAACAAAAGAATATTGGGTATTTTCTATTTCCTTACCTCCAATGAAGCTAAAAAATAAACCCAGTAATCAAGTTGCACATTCCATTATAATGGTTGTTATCTTGACCTATTTGAATGTGAGATTTATAATACCAAATGCACCATAACTTTCACAATCTACCTAGTTTCACCCTCAAATAATTTGTTATCTTTTTGTCTTCCGCTTCAAATTTCACCAGACATGGAATATATCCGTACGAATTACTAATGAATACTGCAGATAATTAGAACATTGGGTTCAATCATGCATCTCTAGAAAACCAACCCATGCAATTATCATTGTTGGTGATCACTGGGAGTCTGGGAAAGCTTCCAGACAATTATCAAACCCACAAAAGGAATCCAAGTGATGCATATAACCAACAACATTTGAAATCAAAAGACAACCAACAATCCTTCGGGAAAAGTTGTTACCAAAAACTAAAGAAAACAAAAAAGATAATCGCACAGATACCAAGAATACATAAACTGCCATGTATCTTGATTGCCGTTTCTTACTTCTCTGATAAATAAGATAATTTTATTGTCCAACAAGTGACCACAAGAGTAGGTCAATGGGACTAAAATGATATGCCCAGTGAGTAAAATGCCGGAGTGCAAAAGCATCTCCTATAAATGCTGAAAACAAAAGAGAAAAAGTGAAAGTAGTATGTCATAAGCATATAGCTAAGCAAATCTCTAAATCCTACCAAAGAAAACCAAAAGGTTAAACTATATTATAAGTGCAAATACACAAAAAGAGGATCTAATACAAGAGATCTCGGTGTTGGAAAAACAGAGAGAGAAAAAGATGATGTCAAAGCATCCTAGTCACTTGAGGAGCACGAGGGAGTCATCTCCTTTATTGAGACAAGATCAAAGTGCCTATCACATGTCAAAACGAGGCCCCGTAAATTGGACCCCAAGTAGGTGTATGTTGTCATGATCTTGATTGCCACCCCACAAAAGAAGAAATGAAGGGTGCTGAGAAAGCTCATTGATGCATTGAAGACCATAACCTTGGTTTTCCTAGGTTGATCGCCAACTATCGAATGTCTCAAAAACTAGAGAGGGCATCAATTTGTCTTTGTAATCCCTTCAATGCGGAGGCCACCAGGATCAAGTCATCAACAAAGAGGAGCATGCAAATCAACAACTAGTGAAGAAGGAAACCACCACCCTCCTGATTATGCTCACTGAGAAATGACTCTAGCTCCTTAATGTAGATCCCAAAGAGGGTCCACAAGAAAGGGCACCCTATTAAATTTTTATAATGCAGATCTAATTTGATGGCAGTAATAGTCTTTTTCACTTTTAGCAGACTTTTATCATATTAATCTGAGTTTATAAACCATCAAAAGATAACCAGTAGTAAAGAAGAAACATGTTGATGTATATGTAACTTCGGAATGTATTTCATATATGTATATTGTACTCCTATAGAGATGGTATTATTCCTCTACACGTAAGTGTTTGTATTCCTATAGAGATGTTATTATTCCTATATACAGAAGTGTCGTCATTTATATTGTAAGTGTCGTAACTTATACTTGATGGGTTATTAGACCACCTTGTTGGGGTCGGCCCTGTATAAGTCATGTGGGTCGAAGGGTTATTAGACCACCCTATTGGGGGTCGGCCATGTGGCTCAAAGGGTTATTAGACCACCCTATTGGGTGTCGGCCCAAGTCAGCATTATGTTATGTGGTTAAGTTAAGGCCGACCTAGTAAAGGTTATTAGGCAAGTCAAGTCAAGTATAAATAGAGTGTGGGAGGCACTCTATTTCATCATTCTATTTCTCTCTCACACTCTTGGGAGAGTGGCGCACTTGTGGAGGAGGAGAAGCTACTGCTAGGAGATGTCTATCTCTTATGCTTGGGTTGTATCATTGCTCTATCTATCTCCGAGGAAGTTATTGGGGTTTTTCAACTTTATGGTTTTCCCCAAGTAAATTCTGTGTCTCTTGTGTGCTTGCATTATTGTGTCCATGATTGATATACTGTACATGTTGTTCTCTCAGTTAAGATCCTAGATCAGATTGAAGTAAATTCTGAAAAACTAACATGGTATCAAAGCTAGCCTGAAAGAAGGCATGGTATGGCATGTATGACACTTGTTGCACTTGCGAAGCTAGGGCTTGATATAGCAAAAACCAGTCATCCTAGCACTTTGGATATAAATAAAATTTGGTGAGGTTTCAGGGTCTGAAAATCCTATAGGACGAAGCTGAGATCCTCATGTACCTTGTATCCAAAGGAAAACTTCTAATTCGTTGTACTTTGTGTTTTATGATCTGTACAATATAGGGTTTCTGTCTCTTCTAGATCTGAGTCATAAACAGGTGACCTAGGAAAAAAGGTCATAACTTGGGCTAGGAAGCTCCAAATGAAATTTCGTAAAAAGTGACAGGTAGAGCACGGATTTTAATTTCTCAAGCAACGTTTTTAGAGTCTTAAACTGAACTAGTGACACGTGGAACGCTATACAAATTCGCTCTCCTGTTTTATCCCATAAACAGGTCACGTTGCGACACTTGGCATAACTCTCTCTCAAAGAATCCATTTGTGGTCAGAACTATGGGGTTGGAAAGATGACAGGTCAGGATATCACAAAAAAATGTTTCATATCCTTTGGATCAAAAAGTTCAGAGTTACACCAGAAACAATCAGGTACATATTTCTGTCAAAACAAAATTATTTTTGAGCACCTTCATTCATGGCTTCCGGAATTTCGGGTTTCGGAGAAAGTTGGAATTTTTGTAATAGGAGACTACGGCTGAATGATATTCATCAAAATAGAAATTTAGAGACCAAGATCAGAATTTTTGGTTAGGCAGAACGCCGGGCTTGATCAAACCCTAGTTCGGGACTTTGATCGGAAAAGTGGAAAATTAGGGCTTCTGCAAAAATGGGAATTTTTGAAATTTGTGACCACGGCTGGAAGCTCCTCAGAAAAATAGAAGCTTAGAGCTTTGGATCGAACCTTTTGATTGGGCAGAAGGGTGGGCTTTATCAAACCCTAGTTCGGGGTCATGTCCAGTGAATCCGGAAGTTTCAAAGGCAAATTTGAGGGGTGAAACTTTGCAGTTTTCAAATTCTGAGTATACTAGGTTGATCAGCTCATCAAGGCGCATATTTCTATCCTTTCAGAAGTTTGAAATTCAAAGTTTGAATTTTTAGGGTTTCTCTGACAAACCCTAATCCAACTCCAGATCCAGTTCCTGCAAATCAAGTGGATTGGGTTAATCCTAGAAGAGAATGGATTGGTCACCTGTATAAGTGAAGAAGTTCTTGTTTCAGAGGGAGATGAGGCTAAGGCCTTACATAAGAAGATTACAAGCAATCTCGACAGGTATGACTTATCCAGGTATGTTTCGAGATTTGTTCATGATTAAGTTTATGGTATGTTTGTCTTCATGTTATTATGGTTAGTACAATCTTGATTAAATTTAGACTTGTCGTATCACCTTAATAAAATTATGAATGCATGATATAAGATACTCATTGATTAGGGTGTTGACACTTATGATTGTACTAATGCATTATGGTGTTGTATGAGGTTTATGTTGTCCGCTAACATGAAAGGTACACCAAGAAAGACAAATCATGTTCTAGTTCAAGAACATATGATCATGATGACATGAAGACAAAGATTCATCCATTGTCATGGATCACTTAGAAGATCTATTTACGAGGTATGTATAACTTGGTTCTATAATGGTTAACCTATGAGATATGTAGGTTACTAGCACAAGTCATTGAAGAGAACAAGAAGACATCATGTGGGTATGTTAGACATAACTAGCTAACATACCAATCTAGGTATGTTTTTCCTATATCAAGTTAGAATCCTACCTTGTGTTAGGATCCCTTATATAAGTATACTTGGTATGATTGGTTATGTTTATTCATAAAGTTAGAAATGTAAGTAATCAAGGGTTTATGCATATTATGTCTCTTATCTTGATTGATGATTTAACTAACCAGAAGAGTCCTATGATCAAATAAGAATGTGCATGAGTAAAAGAAGACTTCCCTGAAACCTTGAATACTAATGTTTATTATCTGTGTTTGAAATGATCATGACTATACATGTTTAAGATTATTGTGTTTTGATAGTATTAAGATTATACTAATGAATGTGTGATTATGAGACCTCGAGGATAACACAATGATGATACTAATAAGCATGCATAGTGATTAAGGATGGATATAAGTTCAAGGACAGGTAATCCAGGAAGAAAAGATCAAGAGGGAGCACACTCTAGTTGTTCCTACAAGGAAGCAAAGATCAAGAGGGAGCACACTCCAGTTGTTCCTGCAAGGAAGCAAAGATCAAGAGGGAGCACACTCCAATTCTTCCTGCAAGGAAGCAAAGATCAAGAAGGAGCACACTTCAGTAGTTTATGCAAGGATGCAGATATTCAGAGGGAGTTGACCACTTCTCACAATCCACATCAGAATGGAGTTGCAAAAAAGAAGCAAAGACTGAGAGGGAGTCAACCCAACAAACAAACAAAGATAAGTATTTGAATTATCATTCCTTGCATATTTTATTGTTTAAATAATACCGTTCAATAATGTATATACTGATATTCCTAGAATTAGGTTGTGTATTATGCATATTAGAATAGTTGCATTGATGAACAATATACTACTAATATACATGGGTAAGTGGCCTATGGCACTGTACAACATTCCATTGCTACTTATCTAGAATGAAAACTCTTTGCTGACATGTTGGGAGTTGTGCACACTCTTAACAATGTTCTGGTAGAGATTGGAAGGCATCTAGAAAGTTACGGGATATGGATAAATGTTGTATTGAAGCATTGGCTAAGATAATTGCATGACTGTATGACATATTTCTTTATGTGTAAGAATTTGTTCTGAAAACTATGAGATGTTTTCTAATCATGCAATTTAACTTGTTGTGTAGGAAAGATCGTATACCATCACCTACAAACGAAGGACTACAACATTTGTTCAGCAACAAAGTTATCTATTGAAAATATTGAAGATATTGAAGTTCCCAGGATCTGGGAAGAATGCCATGATCGAGGAGTACCAGTCGATCATGAAGATGTTTGGGATGCAGTCCCAAGACCTGAAGGGGAGTCTGTAGTGACTTCCAAGAGGATCTACAAGATCAAGCATGCTGCAGGTGGTAGCATAGAGACTTTTGCTCCTGTAGCCAAATACACTTCCATTAGATCAATACTTGCTCTGGCTGCAGTGATGAAGTGGAAGATACACTAGATGGATTTCAAGACAGCTTTCTTGAATGGTGTAGTTGAAGAAGATGTGTATGTGGAACAACCACTTGGTTCTGAGACACATGACAGGGAGCCATATATGTGCAGAACTTGGTATGGTAGGATAGACAGCTTTCTATCCAGTTTGGGATTTACCAAGAGTAAAGCGGATTCCAACCTTTACTACTAGGTTGAGGAAGGAAATCCATTGATACTACTTTTGTATGTGGATGACCTGTTTATTACAGGTGAAGATAGATTGATTGCCAACACGCAGCGGAAGCTTGCTGCCAAGTTCAAGATGAAGGACTTGGGGATGATGCACTATTTTCTAGGTATGGAGGTGTGGCAGAGTGCAGATGGAATCTTCCTTCGACAAGGGAAGTATGCAGTAGAGATCCTGAAGAGGTTCGGGATGATGGACTACAAGGCCATGGCCACACCTATGGCATCGAACCTGAAGCTTCTGTGTGATGCTTCATTTGATCCGGTTGATGTCACTATGTATCATCAGATGATTAGGTCCTTGATGTACTTGACGAACACAAGACCAGATATTTGCTTTGCGGTGAACACATCAAGCCAGTCCCTGACGAATCCCAGAGGTGTTCACCTGGTATCTATAAATCATATTCTGAGGTACTTGAAGGGTACCGTTGATTATGGGCTCAAGTATGATGCAGATCAAAAGTTTAACCTGCAGGGTTATGTTGATTCAGATTGGGCAGGCAGTGCTGCAGATAAGAAGAGCACTCCTGGGTGCTGCTTCAGTATGGGATCAGGTGTGATCTCTTGGTTTAGCAGGAAGCAGTCCTGCGTAGCACTGAGTATAGCCGAAGCAGAGTATGTTGCGACGGATGAGCAGGTTGCAGATGTATTGACCAATCTGTTGGCCAGAGTGCAGTTTGAGTACTTCAGAGAGAGGCTTGGTGCACTTCAGATCGAGGTTCCTTCCAAATGGAAGTGATGAGTCCGGAAGATGCAGATGCACATGAGCTTTCCTGACATGGTTGATGTGTTCTCCCATGGTCGTGATGTAATTACTGAGCCATTATCACATGGTGGTATATGTGTTCTCCCATGGTGTAGATGTAAGGGCTGAAGCCATTTTTGACATGGTGGTAGATGTGTTCTCCCATGGTGAAAAAGTAAGGGCTGGAGCCTTCCCCGAATGGTGGTAGATGTGTTCTCCCATGTCAGTGGTGTAAGTGCTGGGTGATGTGCATCTGGGATGTGCTTCGTGGATGATGAGATGATCTGAAGAGGAAGATGCTATGATGATCAGGAGGATCATGGATGATGAGCATCAGGACGATGCTCTAGTTACTACTCTGTATATGTATATGCATCATGTTGGATGCTTGATATGATCGGTTGGATCATTTATATGTATATGTATGTATGCATCATGTTGGATGCTGCATATGATAAGTTGGATCATGTATGTATCTGTAGATGTATTAGGTGGATACATTGTATGATTAGGATGATCATGGATGTTGCTCTAGATGACATGCATCAGGACGATGCGGTGTTGATGATCAGGATGATCATGTGTACATTAGGATGATGTATGGTGAGTATCAGGATGATACTCTGTGGCCGTGGAACAGGTTGTGTAGATGAGCATGTTTGGGAGATCCTATAGGTCGGAGTTGTGTACCCGTAACAGCTTGGGATGCTCTTTCGAGACATTTCTCTGGGAGGACATATAATAGCACCTTGGGAGATCCTTCAGGTCAAAGTTGTGTACCCGTAACATCCTGGGATGCTCTTTCGAGGTTTTTCCATGACCACATGTAATTTGTGCCCTGGGAGATCCTACAGGTTGGAGTTGTGTACCCGTAATATCCTGGGATGCTCTTACGAGGTTTTGTGGCGACCACATGTAATTTGTGCCCTGGGAGATCCTACAGGTCGGAGTTGTGTACCCGTAACATCCTGGGATGCTCTTGCGAGGTTTTGTGGTGGGGGTCGCATGTAATAAGCATGGAGATCTGGACAGGATGAAAAAGGCCTTAGATGCTCTTTAGGGTTCTTGCTAGTCAAGAGACTCTTTTAAGGTTTTGTGACATTCACATGTAATTTGTGCCCTAGGAGATCCGACAGGTTGGAGTTGTGTACCCGTAACATCCTGGGATGCTCTTTTGAGGTTTTGTGATGCACATAATAAGTCCTGAGGATTCCACAGTATGGCCAATGATGATGAAGACCTGTAGGTGGTGGGCCTACATCCAGTATGAAAAAGGACTGGCTCTGTAGAACTTCCCATAACGAGTAGATTTCGAGATTGATTGAGATAGCAGAAGCAGTGACGATGACGATGACTCGATGACGATTATCCAGTGACGATGATCCAGAGAAGAAGACTTGTGCTAGAAGACCTGTGTCGAGAAATACCTTCCTAGTTAAGAGGGAGTGTTGATGTATATGTAACGTTGGAATGTTTTCATATATGTATATTGTACTCCTATAGAGATGGTATTATTCATCTATACGGAAGTGTTTGTATTCCTATAGAGATGTTATTATTCCTCTATACGGAAGTGTCGTCATTTATATTGTAAGTGTCGTAACTTATACTTGATGGTTTATTAGATCACCTTGTTGGGGTAGGCCCTGTATAAGTCATGTGGATCGAAGGGTTATTAGACCACCCTATTGGGGGTCGGCCATGTGGGTCAAAGGGTTATTAGACCACCCTATTGGGTGTCGGCCCAAGTCAACATTATGTTATGTGGTTAAGTTAAGGCCGACCTAGTAAAGGTTATTAGGAAAATCAAGTCAAGTATAAATAGAGTGTGGGAGGCACTCTATTTCATCATTCTATTTCTCTCTCACACTCTTGGGAGAGTGGCGCACTTGTGGAGGAGGAGAAGCTGCTGCTAGGAGATGTCTATCTCTTATGCTTGGGTTGTATCATTGCTCTATCTATCTCTAAGGAAGTTATTGGGGTTTTTCACCTTTATGGTTTTTCCCAAGTAAACTCTGTGTCTCTTGTGTGCTTGCATTATTGTGTCCATGATTGATATGTTGTAGATATGCTGTACATGTTGTTCTCTCAGTTAAGATCCTAGATTAAATTACAGTAAATTCTGAAAAACTAACAAAACAACCATCCACAAGAACACAATTTTTTTACCCTAGGGAAACCTTTTCAGGAATAAAACCCCAACAAAGAATAATCTTCCTTAATATGAGATGACTGAGTTTTACATGAGCAACTTTAGAAGTAGACTTTACAAAGATGCCCTCAGGGCTTATTACATACCAAGAAATTAATCCTCTGAAGTCTGAATGCAACGCACTGTCCAATGTTTAGGCCTGTTGTAGATGATGACAACCCTAATTTGATGATGTCATCCCTTAACAAAACAATGACATACTTGATAAAAAAACTGATGATGTCATCCTTCAAACAAGCAGTGGCAACCTCTAGGGCATGACCAGTGTTATGGGAGCCCTGCTAGGGCATCAACAACATAGTCACAGGAATTTCGACATAAATTGTGATTTTCCAATTTAAATCGAAATCGACACTCAAATGATCCGATTCGGATCTTTCCAAGTTTGATTTGATCAATGCAGATCAAACTCGTGATTTTTTCCTTGACTCGCAATTAAAAGCTCTGATTTTTTTTAAATGTGTGCCCAGGAAAAGTTTTTTAGCTCGATTTTGATTGGTTTTGGTCATTTTATTGCTTGTTGGAGGTGTTCAATAGTGAGAGCAATATTAAATTATTAAAGTAAAAAGGATAGATAATGAAATATAAGGAGCATGTCACTTTTACTAAAAGGATAGAAAATGAAAGATAAGGAAAATGTCACTTTTACTTAAATTTTTAACATTACCATTAATTGTTTCAGGATGTTTGAGAATGGTTCCAACCTCATCGGATTTCATATGCAAAAAGTATAAATTTAGATCCCATTTAGAACTCAACAGACTTAACAATTTTCAGGATTTCTAGACTACAACATTTCCACTGGATTCTATCATGTATGAGGGTAAGGGATTGGCATTTAATCAATCACATCAACCTCTCTATGTACCTTGATGTTGGTGGTGCTGATTGTTGAACTCCTCCCTCATGACCTTGATAAAAATGTGCCCTTCCGTCAAGCAAAATCACTTATCAATCATAGGAAACTTTTTCTAATTCTACCTTATTTTAACGTTTGGATTAGAAAGTTTCATCAAAATTGTAGGGTGTTGCCTAATGTCCTAGGAGGATCAACTTCGAGAGAAGTAGAGGCAAAGGATAGAGCGTAGGAGGGGGGCATAGGGTGCTATTGATGAATCGGATCCCAATGTAGCAATGATTTTGATGATTGATCATGTTGATCTTGTAGCCTTGCAGGCATAGTATGTTGTTTTTTGGACTCTACAAGCCGTCTATAACCTCATTGATTATGTATTTTGATTCATATATGTAGTGCACTTGGTGCCATTTTGATATATTCACTCTTCCATGGTATATAAATGAGTAGACTTTGCATATTTTGTCTACAATGGTTTGGAACCTTTAAAATAAAATTTTCCCACTAAAATTTGAATATTCTATGTATTTTTTTTTTAAACCGAGTCATTAAATTCAAACCAGTCCAAGTCATGGCCGAGTCCGAGTCCAAGTCCAAGTCTGAGTCCGAGTTTTAAAACATTAGCTTCTGCCTGTTGGACATCTATCTGGACTCAGGTTATGGATGGGAATTGATATGCTTTGAACATCTATTGATATCTTTTGGACATCTATTGATATCTTGCAGTATATGGACATAGCTACTTTGAATATTAATGAAAAATGCTTTTTGAATTCAAAATATGTGTATATATTTAACTTTTTGTATTTGCTGATTTTTCCCAATCCGATTCAAAACTTTTTAACTCTTTTGCCTTGTCGATTTATTGCCGATTTTGTTTCTGGTGACTTTGGGTATTAGAGCAAGAGCAAGCCTAAGACTAGTTATTCATATTACATATCCAGTTTTTTTCCTGAAAAGTTTAGTATGTTCTTCTCTTGCATCGAATGATGATCTGGAGAATAAAAAATGCTTGATAAAAAGACTACATTCTCACTTATTTCCAATAGAACTTTGATTTTATTTTTCTAGCAATGTTTCCAAGCAGATTTGACTGGTTTGGGCAATATTGTTCAGAGGATTGACACAAAGTTTTGTTTCTAATGGAAATCACATTGAAAAGGTGATATGGGTTCAATTTCCACACCAAGAAAGTAAAAATCCAAATGCAATTGATGAACAAAGCATGGGGAATCATAAAAGGGATTGAGAAATCATCTACAGATCCCAAAAAATTACTAGAATGGAAAAGTAGAGATGATAAAGTCACAACCATTATTGGCCTTGCCCTTGAGATTCAAAATTACATAAGATAGATCTGAAAAAGTCATTGAAAGAAATCTGGGATAAATTGAATACGTTGTTTGGAGCAAAAGCACTAAATGAAATGAAAGCCTTGCCCTCTAGATTCAAAGTTACATCTGATAGATCTGAAAAAGTCATTGAAAGAAATCCGGGATAATTTGAATACGTTGTTTGGAGCAAAAGAACTGAATGCAATGTTTTCTCCGAAGTTTCAATTGTTCAAATTCAAGATGTCTACCGAAGTCACTATGTCTAACCACATAAGCAATCTGATATTTCTCATCAGATAGCTAGCAGAAGTCAAAGCTACAATGGAGGAAGAGGATGCCAAAGCCATCTTGTTAAACAATCTTCCTTCTAAATATAAACATAGCAATGTTATTTTTAATTTTGTCAAATGTCTTCACAAACTATGGAAGACGTCATTGATGCTCTCTTAACTAAAGGAAAGAGAACCATTTCAAGAAATACAAAAGATGATTCTCAACCTGAGACTACATTGTACTCGAGATATAATCATAGCAAATCAACTAAAGACAAGGGGGACTTGGAATGCTACTACTGCAATAAAATGGTTCAAAAAGATTGGAACTGTAGATTTAGAGCAATTGATGTTCTTAAGGGAAATCTAGAGGACAAACCACATGTAGCTAATGTTGAAATTTGTAATGAGAAAGGTCCCTTTCCATGTTTTTGTGTTTACCATGGTGGGGACATAAGTTGTCTTTCCTAGGAAATGTACTTTTTTTAAATATAAAAAGTGACTTTATGTTTTAAAAGTGAAATGACTTTATTAAATGTATTTGTGCATTAAATGATTAAAAAGGACATTTAATGTGTATTAAATGTAAACGCTTAGATCAAAAGTAATCTTAGACATTCAAAAGTTAGTTTGCGCTAGTTAGGGTTTTAAGGAGGATAAAGTCATCTATATAATACACTTTGGGAAGAGAGCCAAAACACACACAGAGACAAAAGAAGAGACAAGAGAGAGAGATCTAGGGTTTCAAAGGAGAGAAAACCCATTTGTGCAAGAGAGAGCACGAGTTGCAATAGAATGAGACTGATTTTGGCTTGCGCAGAAATACCAAGGAGAAGGAATCCATACCACTGCACATAAAACAAGAAAAGCTGTACTATACGGATCCATACAGTAGGACGTGCAGTCCGTACAACAACATTTATTACTGCAGAAATTGAGGGGTAGTCCTTTGGCACAGATTTCGAGGTGTTCTATGCATTTTGTTGAAGAATATTGAAACATAAATCGAGGGCAACCATTGGCACAAATTTCAAGGCAGTTTGCTGTGGAAGGAGGCCATACAACTGCATTTATTGCTGGTATTTTTATTTCTGTTTTCTAGCAAATTTCCCAATGCATTTCAGATTGCCTAAGCATTAATGTCTCTATAGTAATTTAGTTGCTGCTCTTTAATAAATATCTCTATGGGTTTTCCCTCATGAAGTGTGAGGGTTTTCCCTGAGCTTGGCCATAAATTTTTGAGTTTTCAATGTGTATGCATTTATCTTCAGCTAGGTCATTGGGTGAATGTATAAGTGTTTATGTTTCAACTATCAGTAGATTTATTATACAATGGTTACATAAATCATAACTCAGATAAATGATAAACCAAGTTATGCATTCAAAGTGTTTGATTAAATTTCATAAAGATAATTTGTTGTTTTATCAAATTTCTACAGCTAATGTAGTCGTTGTTGAAGATCCACCAGATACGAACAATGGTGATGAATTTGCTAAAGAGATTTCATTTTACTCAATTTAAGAAGCCCACACTTTGAAACTAGAAGGGATCTAATGTAGATAATGTTCAGCATGGATGGTTGTTGAGAGAATTTACGAGTTTGTGAATCTTAAGAATTATATCCTTATGACAACTTGATGGAGGACTATGGGTGTAGCTCAACATGAATAGTTGTCCTAATTCAGAAGATTCATAATTTGGGAGTTCATGGAGGTGGAATCTGGGAACCCGAGAATTCAACTTGTCAACTACACCTTTACAAGGGTTACAAACATACAAGACAGCTTGATGGAGCTCCACCTAGTCCAAGCACTACTTTCGAAGAAGAAACTTCTGAAAGAATGTTTGGTTTTGAATTACTTCTGATATTTTGTATTCAGTTTGTGTATGTATGTTTCAGTTAGTTTGGATTTCAATATTATAAGTCTTAATAGGCAGTGTTAGAATATAAGGCGTACATGTAATAAAAGTCATTTTATGGCTTAGTTATGTTTTTGTACTTTTTATGCAAATCAAAAATATCTCGCACTCATAGAAAATGGTTTGATATGAGGAGGTGAACTCCTATGTAATAATTTCACCAGTTACTCATAATATCATATTATGTGTATCTCGCTTATGTTTTGTGATGTAGCACTATAGAGAGTTTCTAGCTTTTGTAATATAAAGGACATAAAATAGACAAGTTTAAGTTGTGGCACTTGTAAGGCCATGTCCTTACTAGCCTTACTAGTTGTTTGTGCTTGTACCAGAGGAACTTACATTCTCTCGAATTAGAAGGGAATATGTTGAGACTTGTGAATACAGGTTGAATTTCTAATTATTAGGGTTAGGGAAAAAGCTCAGAAAATTATATTAATCTAATTCAGCTAAAGAGTGAAAATTGATTGCCAAGTTATTACCAAATACCTAGGCAATAGAGACTACCAATCCAGTATAAGCAGAGGCAATGTCTTTTATCCTCGTAGATCCCAGTTGGTATTGTCTTACTGAGTTTTAACAATGATGAGAGAGTACATGATCCAATTCCAAGATGCAAATCAGGGGAAAAAATTAACAGATTTGACTGAATAATTTGTGGGGATGGAACCACGAAATACGAACAAGATGCCCACAAAGCAAAGTAGAACATAACAGTGTATGTATTGTTCTATGCATATTCTGTACAATGCTCTCTGAAACAAAGTGAGAGAAAGAAAAGATGTTCTTTTGCTATGATTTGTATCATACATACTATACATAAGAATACATTTCAATTACAAGAATGTCTATTTTTTAAAGAAAAAACATAAAAAAAGTGAAAATAAAAATAAAATAAAACACTAGTTTGCCTACCCTAACTTGATGACTCCATATAGTAGATGGATGAAGATGACCAGTCGATATTGACTCCTTGATGCTCATTTGATATTGATTTATTTTAGCTACTTTTAGTTTTCACTATCCATTGTTAATGTTCAGTTTTGATACATAATATCGATGACCAAGCCTTTTATTCTATTATTTTCAAGTTACTTAAATTTACTATTTACTTGGTACTATTTAAAATTTGAATCAATGTATTCCATTTTTTAGAAGATATAAATTTGAAATTTTGAGGTGCATGTATCATTGATTTAGTGCAAAATATGATAATATAATATACAACAGTGGTTGATGAATCATGTTTGTATATTTGATTCATTTACAAATTAGAAATTTGCATTATGCAATGATAAATCTAAGTTCCTATAATCGTCTCAGTATCCCTGGAGAAATGCCATTCCCCGTTTTGGATCCTGAAATGAAGGGATGGAGCCCTGAAACATCACGGATAATTATCAGACTGAGACGGATAGGTTTCAAGGGTTTTGGATGCATTTCCAGGAAAATGTGATATGTTTCAGGGTTAAAGTGATAGATTTCAATGACAAAGTGATACGTTTCAAGAAAATGGTGAAACGTATCAGAGAAAGAGGGCCAGGTTTCTAGCAATTTTTTATTCGTGAAATTGATTTTTAATTGTTTCCGTGGTCTATGTTAAAACCCTAAAGGGCCCATGACCCCTTCAACAAGTCTATATTGCTAAAGGTAGTATACCATGGTTTAAAACATGGAAGTTAAAAACAATATTAAATGCTAATATTAAATTCTTAAAGTAAAAGTGACCATTACCATTAAATTTTTAACATTACAATTAATTGTTTCAGGATGTTTGAAAGTAGTTCCAACCTCATCGGACTTTGTATACAAAAAGTATAATTTTTTATCCCATTCAGAATTCAACAGACCTTAGGATTTTAGAATTGCAACGTTTCAACTGGATTCTATCATATACGAGGGTATGGGATTGGCATTTAATCAAGCACATCAAACCTTCTATGTACCTTGATGTTGGTGGTGTTGATTGTTGAACTCCTTTGTCTTGGATGGAATTGGACCCACTTCCATAGCCAGAGGATGCTAAAATTGGTGGTGGAAAAGCATTGGATTCTATCATATACGAGGGCATGGGATTGGCATTTAATCAAGCACATCAACCCTTCTATGTACCTTGATGTTGATGGTGTTGATTGTTGAAATCCTCTGTATTGGATGGACTTGGATCCACTTGCACAACCAGAGGATGCTAAAATTGGTGGTGGACAAGCGCCTTCAATCCCAAGGGGAATCAATCCATGCTCAAGATCCCTATTTTCAGTCTACTTTTGTTGAGGCATAGATGATGACTCTGACTCTGAGCATGCTGATTCAAATGATTATGTTATAGATTAGATTGTAGAGTCTAGAGTTTAGACTATAGTTATATGCTTATATTTTACTGTAGAGACCATTTATAGCCTATTTATTGATGTACTTTGGTTCAAATATGGATTGCACTCGGTGCTATTTCAGTTGTATGCACCCTTACTTGCTATATACATGAGAAAATTTGCATATTTGTGTAAGGGTCGGACGATTTGATCACCAGTTTGATTCTGATAACTATGATCCTAAATGTTATTTTGTAGAGTTGTTGGGTAATCCAAACAGATATGCACCAAACAAGGACCTAGAATTGTCCCTTGGGTTTAAAAAATATTTTAGAGAACTATTTATGGATCTCGATATTGTAGTCCCGATTCGTACTGAGTTTTCTCCATTTGTGGGTTCTGAGGCTTTGGGTGCAGATGTTGAGGCTATGTGAGACAAGAACTCACTAACCCTAATTGATTGGTGGAACTTCCATGGTGAGAAAATCCCAAATATAAAAACATTAGGAATCAAGATCTTGTCACAGGTTGCTAGTTCCTCATCGGTAGAGATGAACTGGAGTACATATGGCCAATGTTGCAAATATCGTGTCAGGGAATATATCGTAAGTGTCTGGAAAGAAAATTATCAAAAATATCGAGGAAAATATTGGGAATTATAAAAAAATATTGAAAAAAATAAACTTAGATCTAAAGAGTTATGAAAATATCGAACAACTCAACAACACCAAAAACTCAAGAGGAATTGGAAATATCAAGAGAAATCAATGATATTTGTAACACTGCATATGACTTCATCCATTCTATGAAGCGATACAAATTGGGCTCCAAGAAGGCTGAGGAACTTGTGTATGTTCACTCCAACCTCTGCCTTCTATGACACCAGAAGGATGAATACAAATCAGTGTTAATTTTTAGTGCATCTGCGAGACCCATTCTCAGAGAGGATGGTACCCTAGTTAGTTAACTAGGGTTCCTGGTCATGTTAAGTAGGAAGAGTAGAGAGTAAGACCCTAGAAGCTACCCTAGGGCCCTGTGAGGGCCCCCAACTGTCTCATGGGGTTCTTGGTCGGGGACCAAGCAGGTTGATGCCATGGAAAAGTCCCTAGCATGTGGCTAGGGCCCCTATTTGTCTCTAGGGTATTCTGGTCCGAGACCAAACAATTTCTTGGTCATGAGGACCAAGTAGATCCTCCAAGTTGAGATAGAGACATCCTGGTCTAGGACTAGGAAGATTCTTGGTCACAAGGACCAAGTAGGTCCTGCAAGTGGTTTCATTCTAGGACTGAAAGCTCATCCTCGGGATGAGAGCCATTCCTTGAGAATGGAGGTTCTTGGTCAGTTACCAAGATGATGATGTGTGATTTCCTTTCCTCTTACTTCTTCGAGATGGTTGAGTTAGATGGTATTCTCAAGGGACTGGTGACCCCTTGATGGATCCAATAACATTTGATTTAGGAGCAATCTATAGGACCACATAATCACATCATCCATGTGGACCCTTCCTTATACAGTGATGATGAACTTTCAGGTTATTTGGAACAATTGTACATTTGACAGAGACAGATTGGTTGTGCCCCACCTTGATTTATTGACATTTGGTACTTACACCTTGTTTATTATTTGTCTCGTGGTACCTTGTCTTTGACTTATGGTTAATAAGGTCTTTTACCTACCTTGAGTTATCTTTTGGTTTGTACCACCTTTGATGTTTTTGGTTTGTTAAGTTTTCAATAATTTCATTCAATAGGATCACTAAGAGAATAACATGCACAACATAACAATCACAAGAGACAATGGACACAAAACATTTCACCGAGGAAAACCAAGAAGGTGAAAAACCTCACAACTTCCTCAGAGATAGAATAAGCACCAATACAAAGATCCCCAAGATGAATCCCCAAAAGATAAATGTCTGCAGCAGCTACTCCTCCTCCACTTGTGTGCACTCCTCCTCTCTCTCACTAATGCGAAGTGAGTGAATGAGTGAATGTGTTAAATGAGGATCACACATCCTCTATTTATACTTTACTTCACTTTTCTTTTAACTCTAACTAGGTCAGCCCCAACTTAACCACATAACATAATGCTGACTGGGCCGACCCCACTCGGGTGGTCTAATAACCCTTTAACCCACATAACTCATACACGGCTGACCCCACCAAGGTGTTCTAATAACCCATGAGATATAAGTTACGACACTTACAATATAACTTGCAACACTTGCAAATACAAATGACGACACTTCCAATCGGAGGAATAATACATCTCCGTTGGGGATACAATAAAGTACAAATGTAATACATACAATATACAAGTGAATATCTTCCGAAGTTACAAATACATCAACACTCCCTCTTAACTAGGAAGGTATTCTCTTGACACAGGTCATCAATACATATCGACACAAGTCTTCAATTCTGGAGGTAGATCATCGTCACTAGATCACGGAGCATCATCGTCACTGCTGCTGTACTTGTCATCTCGATCAATGGTTCTATCTCTCAATTCTTCTCGTCATAGGAAGTTCTACAGAGCCAACCCTTTTTCATGTTGGTTGTAGGCCTAACCTCCTGTAGGTCTTCATCATATTTGGCCATCCTGTGGAATCCTCAGGGATGATTACATGCATCAACAAAACCTCGAAAGAGCATCCCAAGACTTTTACGAGCTTACTGCTCAACCTATCGGATTTCCCAGGATATTTTACAAGTGACCTTCACAAAAACTTAAAAGAGTATCTTGCAACCTGCAAGATCTCTAAAGATCATCCCAGGATCTTTTCCGTGACTAGCACAACCTGTCTGGATCTCCAGGATCTTTTACATGTGAACTGGAAAAACCTTAAAAGAGTATCTTGCATCCTGCAAAATCTCTAAAGAGCATCCTAGGATATTTTTCGTGCCTAGCACAACCTATTTGGATCTCCAGTATCTTTTCTATGCGACCCTTTCAAAACCTTAAAAGAGTATCTTGCATCCTGCAAGATCTCTAAAGAGCATCCCAGGATCTTTTCCATGCCTAGCACAACCTGTCCGGATCTCCAGGATCTTTTCTATGCAACTGCACAACCTATCCACGGCCACGGAGTATCAACGTGATACTCATGATCATACTGGTCATCATCATACAATACATCATCTTGATGCACATCATTTGGAGCATCGTCCTGATGCTCATCATCATAACATGATCATCCTAATCATAGCATCAACCTGATGCACATCATCTGGAGCATCATCCTAATGCTCATCATCATCACATGATCATCATCATAGCATCGTCCTGATGCATATTATCTGGAGCATCATCCTGATGCTCATCACACATCACATGATCATCTTGATCATCATCATAGCATCGTCCTGATGCATATCATCTGGAGCATCGTCCTAATGCTCATCACACAACGCTTACATTCACATCCATGGGAAGGATCCTCCTACGACCATGCTTGGAATGGCTCCTGCAAATGTGTCCCATCACTTCCTCCTCGAAGTATCTTCTATCTGAAGAACACCAAGCCTCTCTCTGAAGTACTCGAACTTCACTCTGGCTAGTGGTTTGGTCAACACATCTGCAATCTGCTCTTCTGTCGCAAGATACTGGAGTCTCACTGCTCCTCTCTGTAGCATATCCCTGATATAATGATATTTGATCTCGATATGATTCTACTTGTCATGGAACACCGGGTTCCCTGACAAATTCACACAACTCTAGTTGTCACAATAGATACAAGTAGCATCCAACTGGAGATCAAATAAATTAGAAAATAGCTTCCTTATCCATACTGCCTCACAACTAGCTGAAAAAGATGCGACATACTCTGCTTCGACTGTACTCAGTGCTATGCAGGATTGCTTCCTGCTAAACCAAGAGATCACACCTGATCCCATACTGAAGCAGCACCCCGAAGTGCTCTTCCTATCTGCAGCACGGCCTACCCAATTTGAATCAACGCAACCCTCCAGGTTAAACTTTTGATTCGCATCATACTTGAGCCCATAATCAACTGTACCCTTCAGGTACCTCAGAATATGCTTTACAGCAATCAAGTGAACATGTCTAGGATCCATCAGGAACTGGCTCAAGGTGTTCACCGCAAAGTAAATATCTGGTCTCGTGTTCGTCAGGTACATCAAGGACCCAATCATCTGACGATACATCATGGCATCAATCTACTCTGATGAAGCATCACTCAATAAATTCAATTTCGATGCCATTGGTGTGGCCATGACCTTGAAATCCATCATCCCAAACTTCTTCAGGATCTCTACTGCATACTTCCCTTGACCAAGGAAGATTCCATCTGCACTTTGCCACACCTCCATACCTAGAAAGTAATGCATCATACCCAAGTCTTTCATATCGAACTTGGAAGCAAGCTTCTTCTTCGTGTCGGAAATCAACCTATCCTCACCTGTCACAAATAGGTCATCCACATATAATAGGAGTATCACTGGATTTCCTTCCTCAACCTTGTAGTAAAGGTTGGAATCTGCTTTACTCTTGGTAAATCCCAAACTGGACAAGTAGCTGTCTATCCTGCCGTACCATTTCCTGGGTGCTTGCTTCAAGCCATACAAGGCTTTCTTCAATCTGCACACATATGACTCCCTGTCATGTGTCTCAAAACCGAGTGGCTGCTCCACATACACTTCCTCTTCGACTACACCATTCAAGAAAGCTGTCTTGACATCCATCTCGTGTATCTTCCACTTCATCACTGCAACTAGAGAAAGTACTGTTCTGATGGAAGTGTATCTGGCTACAGGTGCAAAATTTTCTTCATAATCTATCCCTTCTTTCTGGGAGAAGCCACGAACCACAAACCTTGCCTGCCATCTGCAGCATGCTTGATCTTATAGATCCACTTGGAAGTCACAACAAACTTCCCTTCTGGTCTTGGGACCACATCCCAAACATCATTCTTCATGATCGAATGGTACTCCTTGATCATGGCATCCTTCCATTACTGCATCCTTGATCCTGTGAACTTTAGATTCTTCAATATATTCAATAGGTAGTTTTCTTGAACTTCGTTGCTTGTTCTTTGGAACAAATGTCATTGTCCTTCTTTTGTAGTTGATTGTACACGATCTTTCCTACAAGTCAAATTCAATTGCATGATTAGAAACTTCTCATAGTTTTAAGAACAAAATCTTACCCATAAGAATATATGTCATACAATCATGCATTTATCGTAGCCAATGCTTCAATACAACATTCATCCATATCCCGTATTCATATGGTAACTTTCTAGATGCCTTCCATCTCTACCAGAACATTGTTAAGATTTTGCACTACTCCTAACATGTCAGCAAAGAGGTTTCATTCTAGATAAGTAGCAATGGAATGTTGTACAGTACCATAGGCCACTTACCCATTACATGCATATTAGTAGTATACTATTCATTAATGCAATTATTCTAATATGCATAATACACAACCTAAGTCTAGGAACATAAGTATATACGTCATTGAACAATTTTATTTAAACAATTAGATATACAAGAATGACAATTCAAATACTTATCTTTGTTTGTTTGTTGGGTGGACTCCCTCTTAATCTTTGCTTCCTTTCTGCAACTCTATTCTGTTGTGGATTGTAAGGAGTGGTCAACTCCCTCTTTATCCCTAAATCACTGCATAGCTTCTTGAAGTCTTCTGATGAATTCTCCGCCATTGTCGGATCTAAAGGTCTTGATATTCTTTTCAATGTGGCTTTCTATCAAGGCTTTGAATTCCTTGAATTTGCTTAATACTTCATCTTTGTTCTTCAAGAAATGGACCTAAGTCTTCCTAGAGAAATCATCAAAGAAATAAACATAATATACATACCCACTGGATGACATTGGACCGCATACATTGGAGTGGATAATTTCCAAGATTCCTTTTGCCTTGCTTTCACTACTTGGAAATGTCTTTTTTTTTTTTTTTTTTTTGCACATCCTTTGAAAACACCTTCATGCTTTGACTGGATTTCAGGAAGACCTTCTACTGCTTTGCTTGTAATTGGTAGTGCTCTATAGTGCACATGAGCAAGCCTTCTATGCCAATAGTTCACTTGGCTCCATGGATTCATGTACCATGGCATGCTCAGGTTGTCCCTTCAATTTGTAAAATCCTCCCTCTTGCTCTCCAATCACTACTGCGTCATCTATGGTCTTACCTTTTGGCCACATAAGTACTTGGCCATCCACAAATGCAACTCTCATCCCCTTTGCATCCAAAGATTATATGGAGAGAAGATTCTTCTTGAGTCTAGGTACATATAGAACATATTTCATCTTTAAAGACTTCCCAGAGTCTAACATGTAGGAGGCTTCACCACTTCATTTTATAGGATATTGATAGTCATCCCCAAGTTTTACCTTATGAGGTGACTCATGTTCAAATAGATTCATAAAATATTCTTTAAAGCCCATTATTGGTTTGGAAGCCCCACTATCAATAAGACAATCATTACATCCATGTGAAATAGTACCTTTGAGAGCAGAGATTAAAACATATTCTTAGTCACTTGAAGAGTCTTCACTTTCTGCCCTAGTCTTCTTTCTGGTAGGTTCATCATCCTCAGTAGCATGAGCATGATATGTCTTCTTGTTGTTGTTGTTGAAGTCTTGATTATTCTTGGGACATTCTGAGGCATAGTGTCCCTTCTCATTACAAGAGAAGCATCTAATGTGAGAGAGATCTTTCTTCTTTTGATGGAAGTGAGAACATTTCTTGTGATGAGATTTCTCCCTCTTGAACTTACCTTTCTTGGTATGTGCTATGAGAGCTTGGTCTTCACTTCCCATCTTCTCTTCTCAGGACACAAGCCTAGCTTCTTCTTGTGAGAATTCCTGCCATAGTCTACTGAAGGAGATCAATTTCTTTCTTGCACAAATACCTTGGATGAAGGAGTCCCATGACCTAGGTAGGCCATTCAATGTGGTCATTACAATTTCTCCATTCTCCACTACTTCATCCATAGCTTCAAGTTGTTCTTTGATTTGAGAGACCTTAGTAAAGTAGGTTTGGATGGTCTCTCCATTCTAGATCTTTACCCCTTTCAATTGGTTCCGCAAAGTCATCTTCCGATTTATGTTCTTTCCTTCAAACAACTTGGTCAAGGAGTCAAACATCTCCTTAGGTGTCTTTAGGGAATACACATGGGGTATGAGATGGTCTTTGATAGAATCAGCAATGATTCTCTTAGCCTTGATGAGGTTCTTCTTGTGTAAGGCCTTAGCCTCATCTCCCTCTGGAACTGGAACCTCTTGACTTATGTAGGTATCCAATTCATTCTCTTCTAGGATTAACCCAATCCTATACTTCCATGCTCGGAAGTTATCAGTCCCTTCAAGCCTATCTTCAAGATTGGTTTGGTGAGACATATTAAAGAGAAACTCCAATGGAAATAAAATATTTGGATCTTACCACTTAAATGCTGAGAACTGGATGAGCAAGCTGATGTGGAAATTCCAAAATTTGACCTTCCAGAATTGACTGTAATTTTTCTGGTGTAACTCAAAAATTTTGCATCCTTAGGGTCTCAAACTTCGGCCTGTGGTATCCTATCATGTTATATTTCCAACCCCACAGGTTTGAGCTCAATAGGATTATCCAAGAGAGAGTTATTACAAGTGTTGTAACATGACCTGTTTATGGGATGAAACATGACAACAAACTTGTACGGAGTGCCACATGTCACTGGTTCAACTTCGGCCTTTGAAACCCAAACCTATGAAACTACAGTCCGTTTTCTTACTGACACTTTTTACAGAATTTCATTTGGATCTTCCTAGCCCAAGTTATGACCTTTTTCCCTAGGTCACTTGTTTATGACTGAGATAAGGAAGAGGCAAAAACCCTCATTTGTACGGATCATAAATCAGAAAGTATAGCGAATCAGATACTATGCATTAGATACAAGGTACATGGGGATTTTATCTTCATCCTGTAAAAGTTTCAGATCCTGAATCTTTGTAGAAATGAAGTTATAGCCAAAGTGCCAAGATGGCTAGGTTTTGCTATTGCAAAGCCCTTCTCTAGTCTAGCCTCCTCTTGCCTTTGATGACCCATGGAGAGAAACCCAAAAATCAAGAAGCCCTAGCTTCTTCTGCTGCACAATGTCTTCTTCTTAAGTAAGCTCTGATACCATGTTAATTTTTCAATAATTTCATTCAATAGGATCACTAAGAGAATAACATTCACAACATAACAATCACAAGAGACAATGGACACAAAACATTTCACCAGGAAAACCAAGAAGGTGAAAAACCCCACAAATTCCTCAGAGATAGAATAAGCACCAATACAAATATCACCAAGATGAATCCCCAAAATATAAATTTCTGCAGCAGCTACTCCTCCTCCACTTGTGCGCACTCCTCCTCTCTCTCACTAATGCAAAGTGAGTGAATGAGTGAATGTGTTAAATGAGGATCACACATCCTCTATTTATACTTTACTTCACTTGTCTTTTAACTCTAACTAGGTCGGCCCCAACTTAACCACTTAACATAATGATGACTGGGCCGAACCCACTAGGGTGGTCTAATAACCCTTTAACCCACATAACTCATACAGAGATGACCCCACCAAGGTGTTCTAATAACCCATCAGATATAAGTTACGACACTTACAATATAACTTGCGACACTTGCAAATACAAATGACGACACTTCCTATCAGAGGAATAATACGTCTCCGTTGGGGATACAATAAAGTACAAATGTAATACATACAATATACAAGTGAATATCTTCCGAAGTTACAAATACATCAACATGGTCTTATGGCTACTATGATTGTTTGACCCTATTTTGTGGTTTACCCTTGGTCCTAGGGTTCTTGGGTTATGTACCCATTCATATCTTATGTTGGACCATGTGTTGGTCCTAGTACCTACCTAATGTTATTAGTATCCATTTTTTTTTTTTTTTTTATGTTACCATTCTGATGGGTCATTGTACCCTCACTTGTTTATATGACCCTTGTTTATATTTGTATTCTTTTTATCTCTTATTTTTTATTCTATATATATATATATATATATATTTTTTTTTACCATAAATGTTAGTACCCACCCTAGACACTTTATTTTTTTATTGTTATTTTATATTTTAAGTTTTTATTTTTTAAAGTGGTACTTTCCTAATTCTATGGAACTCTAAAAGGTTAATTTTTAATGATCTTTCTAGAACATCCTAATCTTATATATTGAAGTCTTTTTTTAGCATTTAATCATCCCAATAATCTCAATCTTCCTCTGTGTGACATCAAAGACTTCTCTGCTCATCCGAGTTTAGAGGCCGCCCACCTAGTGAACATTTCAGTTTTGTTTTGATTCAGGGTTTGATCCATGGTTAAGACGTATTTTTTTTTTATTTAACTGAAGGAAGCCGTGACAGTTATGACATTGGTAACCTAGACGCACTCACCTGAAATCTTATGGAATTCCGATTTTCCTGTCTGATGGTTAATTTAAGTCGTATATGCCTGTCTGAAGGTTAATTTAAGTCCGATCTGTTGTTTTTCAAGATTGATTTACCTGTGGGTAAACTCAATCTACTTGTTAAAGTTTGACATGGTTATGAGAACTCCGATCTGCTTCTATAAGACTTCATCTGTTATTTAAAGTCCTGACTTGGAGTTCGATCTACTGGGGCATGCTTGTTTGAGGCTCAATCTTTTGTTTGGGTAAATCGTAACCCTAGATCTTCCTCTCCGATGAAGGCCATGAGGTTCTAGGGCATA
This sequence comes from Larix kaempferi, assembly GCA_027924585.1. Lineage (NCBI taxonomy): Eukaryota > Viridiplantae > Streptophyta > Pinopsida > Pinales > Pinaceae > Larix > Larix kaempferi. The sequence goes on from BSBM01000602.1 coordinate 9,006,382, forward strand.
CTGTTGGCATGATTGAGGAGGGTCGTGAAACCTTAAGGTCTGTCTTACCCTTCTGCATGCTTACCAGTAGAGGCCATGAGCTCCTTTGACCCTTTAATCTATTTGTTGACTGATTATTGGAGTGGTTTTTCTACCTAGATTTGACTAAGTTCTCTAATATGTGTTGGTGTTGAATCTTATTTTTACCCAGATATTTATTGTTCAAACTGTTAGACCAAATTGTTTGTGATCAAATCTGTTTGTTTTCTGAGATTTACCTGCTCTAATATTTTTTTGTTGAGATCATAATTTGTGATATTATTTAACTTTTATTATGACTATACCTGTCTTTGTCTCCCACTATTGTTTCCCACAATCCTTCTCTCTGTCTCTCTGGTTTGTACATACCCTCTAGCAGGGTCAGCTGGTTCCTAGAGTTGACTGGCCCCTGAGAGGCACAACCTTTTCTGGAGGTAACATTTATGAGTATAAAACAGTAAAGGTTCCTCACCCAGGTAAGTATCCTCACTTATTTATTTTATTGCAAATTAAACAAGTTGATTATTTTACTATTGATTACATGTTATTGAATATTACTTTAACACGGTGACCAAATTGGTAGTGTTAAAGGAGAAAAGTTGAAAGAGATGAAAATTATGTTTTGTTAGAGCTACTACTGTACTATTTCAATTTTTGGTACTAGTTGTTAAATGTTAAAAGTGATTTTGCATTAAAGAACATTGATTGTTTATTTTCTACATTAAACCCTAACAGTATAAAAAATTTAACAATCGGGACCCACCAAACTATGGGATCTAGAACCAGAGTTGTTTGACTTGGATATGGCATTGAGTCATGCCTCATCGTAATTTGTTTGATGAGGAGGCACCAAAATTGCATCTTCAAGTGGACATGGCACAATATTCCTAGTTCCATAGAGGATGAACAAGATGATGTTGAGCTTCGTTACATGGACATGGACGAAGACTTTTTTGATGATATGTGATTTTGTGAATTTTTAATTTGTAATGATGTTTTAATTTTAACTTATGAATCATTTAATTATGAATAAGATAGTAGGTTGTGCTAATTAAAGTATGTTAAAAATTAGAAGTTTGCATAGGATCATGTATAGTATTATTGATGATATTAGCTAAAAATTTTCATAGTATCATTTTACATGAATGATTGATGATATTAGATAGTTGTGTCAGATGATGATGATGATGTCGAATGATAATATTTTGATGATTATGATGAAAATGATATATATATATATATATATATATATATATATATATATATATATACAGAGAGAGAGAGAGAGAACGCTTTCCAACCATGTAACCTATACTCCAATTTGAGCTAGATATCTAGAGTAAAAATGCCTTCAAAGCTAGAGTATCCAAACTGGGCATCCAAATAATATTTCCAATAATATTCATCTTGCAATCTTTATCTGTAGTCTTCCCCTGTCTTTGACATTAATGACAACACTATATCCTTGCCATTGACATCAATGACAACAATATTTCCAATAGGTTTCTAGTCATGGCTTGAGTGGATCCAAGGCACAAAAGTCGATGAAGTCAAGGAAGGCAGTGAAACAAGAAATCAAGGGTGAGGATGATGTTGGGAAAAAGCGCTAGAGTGGATCAAACCTTGGGATTTTCAGCAAAGGCCTTGAATGTCAAGTTCCATGGACATCAAATTGCAATGGGTAACATCCTCAATTATTGAATTTAGAGGTTTTTGGATTCACTAATTCGATATAGTGTCATGTCCCAAATTTGGCATTGGGTCACAATGGCCTAATCACATTAGCCCTATTCATTAGAGTTTGTCAAATTGATGCTAAAGGTCAAATAATTGCCAAGGAGGAAAATTACTAGTTTCCTAGGTTTGGGGTGGAAGCTTTGGGATTTGGAATAATGAGGATAATAAATGATGTTTGAACATTAGAATGGAATAAATATTTAATAAAGGAGCTAAATAAATATATACAAGTGAAAATCAAAGTGGCATTTCATGATGAAGACACATGGAGGAAGTGGGACCCACATATGGCTAGATTTCCCCACTACATTTGGCATCATTCTCTCACCAATTCGAATTCAAGGTGAATGGTAACATACTTGGGGGAGTCCAAAAGGTATTATTCATTGCATTACTCATCCAAGGTCGAAATATAGAGGAAGAGTAACTCCCATGGAAGAGGAAGAGGCAATTTGGAGCTAGTGAGACACTTGGGCTAGATTCCCTAGCTCTATGACAACAATGATGAAGATGCTATGACACCTATGACACAAATCAGACCTGAAGGCTGACATATGACATATATGACATGTCAGGGCTAAAAATAGACTCCAAGAGGGCACTCAAGGGTGTTAGGGCAGCTAAGATGCTTCCACATGTGATTTGGTGGAAGTGGGAGACTAGGAATTGTTGTACAAGTGGCGTTCTTTGGAATCTCTTCCCAACTTGAGTTGGCATGAGTCTCTTGGAAGGAATTCGACCCATGGAGGACATTAGAAGTTTATAAATGTCAATAACAAAGAATGAAACCAGCTTTTGATCATTTTTAGAATTTGCAATTGCATTTGTGAAGAGGGAGAGCTAGTGGATGACTAGTTTCTTGCCTTAGCCAATTTCGAGGGTGAAAGATTCCCATCCAAGTTGGTAATTGGAAAGGCCATTAAGACCTTTAATTTGGAGCTTTAATGGAGTCTTTATTTGCAGGTGTAAGCTACAGGGCAGCTCATGGTTTCTTCTATTGCAGCTCAATCCTTCAACCATTTCCAGTTTTGATGGCATATTCTTGATCCTTGAGGGATGGCATTTTTGGTGAGCTATTGTACTCTTTGGGGAAGCTTTTAATGCCCCATTTCTTTTGTAATATGAAGTAAATACTCTGTTCTTCATCTCCAAAAAGTTTCAGGTCGAAATTCCAAGTAGAAATGTATAAATCTCATTTTTAATGGAAGAACAATGCCATTTCCCCACTACCTTGTTGTGAGCCAATGTATTGATGATGATTTCGAAGGAATGTATGATTCTCTGATATATTTGTGATAAATATACTACCATGGATGTCTTCTACAATTTTAATGTACTGTACTTGAGCATTTGAAGCAATTTTACTCAGTTTAGTTGTATTGGGAGGTGAAATAGTGCCATTTCCCCAAGGGTCGAATTGGGGATTTTTGCAGTTGAATGGGAGAGGGTGAGAACAGTTGTAATAATCCATTAATGGTGCATATGAGACTTTAATAACATACTTAACACATTTCATACCTCTTTTCATAAATTTGAGTGGGTTTGGAGGCATTTGGGAAGCCATTTTCAGTACTTACCCCAGGGGGATTTGAACCCCAAATTACTAGTAAAATTGCATAATTGGTCCAGAATCTTAAGAGAGTTTGCAGAGGTCTTTTTGTGGACATATTTCATCCATAAATATCATATTCAAGTTCTAATATCATTCATACACCTTCCTTGAAGATTTGAAGGCATTTGGAGTCAATTTGAGACCTATAGACCAATACTAGTCAAAGGGAAATCACTAGTAAAGTTACCTACATGGATCAGAATTGAAGGAGGATTTGTAGAAGTATTTTAAAGGTCCAAAGGCATCCCTGAAACACATATTTATGTTCTAATATCATTCATATACCTTCTCAGAAGATTTGGGATCATTTGGGGCAAATTTGGGACCTAGAGATCAAAACTAGTCAAAGGTCAAACTAGGGAAAAAAGTGAAAAATTGTCATTTTAATAAAACTCCTAACAAGGAACGTTACAGTGGTATCAGAGCATGGTCCTTGCACCTGTGGATTAGGTACATACATTAAAGAATAATAGGCAGCCATGTCTTACTATTATGATGAATCCTATGAGTACAATTCTTATGAGGAATATGCAGATGCTTATGAGCAATATGAAGCAGAATGTGAATGGTACAAGGAAGAGATGCCATCATGCAACACTTCTTACAATTTCAAGAGAAATGAAGATTATTCTTATGACTTTAAATCTGATGAATATGAGTGTGTCACACCAACCAAGGATAATTCTATGAGTGAGTTCCAAAGATGGAGAGCAAAATATAAAACCTTGCCCCAACAATATCAAAAATATCAAGAATATCTTGCTTTTAGCAAAAATACACAAAATGCCATGTCTTTTGAGTACTATGCTGAACATGTTTTTGAAAATAGGCCCAAAAATGAAGATGTGGAGTTAGTGAAGAAAGGTTTATGCCCTTCTTGTAAAAACCCTTGGAGCGAGTATCATATATGTGTGCATGAAATGATGTCCTCCTTGAGGAGAGCTTTTGAGATTTATTCAAGAAGGGATTCCAAATATACTGATCCTAAGGAAAACAAGGGGCAAAATGAATCAGCTTGCTTGAAGGAGAAAAATGAAGAGGCATCACAAGAGCATGAAGAAGATTCTATTGAAAATATGGAAGATCATTTCGAGACACCTTCTAGCTTAGACATGAACCAAAGAGCATCTACTGATGGATGCTTAAACTATGAAGGAGTACCTACTGATGGGTGCTCACACCTCTATGTTGGTGACATAGAGATCACTTTTGAAAGTGTTGCTGCAAGCCCAAGTTCCATTAAGCATGATAATGAAGACCTTGTAGCAGTTGAAGAAGAACCAAGATCAACTTCCCCATCACCACTTGAGCTTCATGAAGTTGGTCCAAGCAAAAATGAAGAAGATGAGGAGGTTCATTTGCAAGAGCCTCATTTTCTTGAAGGGTCCTTAAAGATGAATGAAAAGAAGATCCAAGAGTCCCTCAGCATTCTCCATGACACTCAAGCATTGGTGTCAAATTCTTGTTGGAGAGCTACTTCATTGGAGGAAACATCCTTCATTGAAGACATGGAGAAGATTCAAAGAGCAATGTGCAACATCAAAGGTAATTTCATGTCTTTGCTTTTTGATAGAAACCATTTGTTTGAGCTTAATGAGTTGTTACATGATGCATACTTGAAGAATAATGAGGATATTCATAAGCTCACAATTCAAAATGAGCAACTTCTTGAAAAGTTGCAAGATACTTGTTTTTCCTCCTATGTTTCAGATTGTCAAATGGTAGATTATTTGGAGGATTCTCATGACATGGTGGATCATGAGAAATGTGGGAATTTGAATGTTCTTAATGTGTTTGAATATGAACTTGAAGAGATCCAAACACTTGATGTGGTGGAAGAGGAACTTGAATTGTCTTTTGATGAAGGTTATGCAATTTTTAAAGAAGAGCATGATTCCTCTACATTGGAACCAATCTATGACAAAGGTTTCCCACTTTTGAAGGAGCTGCATGATACTACCCACATGGCTACTTTCCATGATGAAAATTCTACATTTTTTTATCATTTGGGTGAGTTAGTTCATTCTCCTACATCCTACAATTCCATGTTTTGCAGTATTAGTCTCAATGAAGTATGGGTGAAAGGGTTCTTTTTGATGGTGCCACATGAGGAGTATGGAACTCCTAGATTTACCTTTTATGATGACATGGTTGGAGCACATTCTTCTTCACATTTGAAGCAACATTATTTGTCACTTTATGATGATGCAAATCTACATGGATGCACCTATGATATGCATTTGAGTCACTTGAAGACTCATGGTTTTTCTTACTCAACACTTGATTCATTTGATGTTGGACGAACTTCATCCAACACTTGGGAGAATAGATTTATGATTGGAGAACATTTTTGTTGCAATACACATACTTTGTTATATCTTTATGACTCTCATATTCAGGGATGTATGGGTGAGACTTCTTTGAGTCATTTGAAGTCTCCTTGTTTTTTCTGCTCACTATTTGGTTCAGATTTTAGTGGAGATTCTTCATTCACTTCTTGGATGAAAGAATACATGGTTGAATATTTTGATGCATATCACATCCTTTTGGAGCAGCATTATAGGACATGGGATCCTCACCTATGTGATTGGAGCAGATTTGATTGGTCACTTGAAGCTTGTATGCACTTGGAAAATGGTGGTCTACTTGCTTGGAGGTATAAGCACTTTCATGACTCTTTGATGAAGCATATCCTTGATGTACATTTTCATTATGTTGTTATGTACTTTGATGATATATATTTGGTACTCATGATGTTTGGAAGGATGCATACAAGAAAATGGGATCCAGGAATCCTCTTAACTAATGGTGTGGGTTGGAGAGCACTCTTAATTATTGGGGTGCAATACAAGCAATGGGACCCTGGAATAATTTTTATCTCATTGGTTTCAATTTTTTTTTGGGAAACAAGCAGTATGGGAGATGGATTTACCCACTTAATAAAGTGATTTTTATCAAAGTAGTGCAGCAGCAAGCATGGTGGTTCCTCTCTAAAATCTTCATGGAAACTCAAAGACTCAAGGTTGGGCAATTCAATGGCAACTTCAAAGAATTATACAGAAAGTAGGTTCTTCAACACCCATGTTTAAAATTGCTTAAGGACAAGCAATATTGGGAAGGGAGGATTTGTCATGTCCCAAATTTGGCATTGGGTCACAATGGCCTAATCACATTAGCCCTATTCATTAGAGTTTGTCAAATTGATGCTAAAGGTCAAATAATTGCCAAGGAGGAAAATTACTAGTTTCCTAGGTTTGGGGTGGAAGCTTTGGGATTTGGAATAATGAGGATAATAAATGATGTTTGAACATTAGAATGGAATAAATATTTAATAAAGGATCTAAATAAATATATACAAGTGAAAATCAAAGTGGCATTTCATGATGAAGACACATGGAGGAAGTGGGACCCACATATGGCTAGATTTCCCCACTACATTTGGCATCATTCTCTCACCAATTCGAATTCAAGGTGAATGGTAACATACTTGGGGGAGTCCAAAAGGTATTATTCATTGCATGACTCATCCAATGTCGAAATATAGAGGAAGAGTAACTCCCATGGAAGAGGAAGAGGCAATTTGGAGCTAGTGAGACACTTGGGCTAGATTCCCTAGCTCTATGACAACAATGATGAAGATGCTATGACACCTATGACACAAATCAGACCTGAAGGCTGACATATGACATATATGACATGTCAGGGCTAAAAATAGACTCCAAGAGGGCGCTCAAGGGTGTTAGGGCAGCTAAGATGCTTCCACATGTGATTTGGTGGAAGTGGGAGACTAGGAATTGTTGTACAAGTGGCATTCTTTGGAATCTCTTCCCAACTTGAGTTGGCATGAGTCTCTTGGAAGGAATTAGACCCATGGAGGACATTAGAAGTTTATAAATGTCAATAACAAAGAATGAAACCAGATTTTGATCATTTTTAGAATTTTCAATTGCATTTGTGAAGAGGGAGAGCTAGTGGATGACTAGTTTCTTGCCTTAGCCAATTTCGAGGGTGAAAGATTCCCATCCAAGTTGGTAATTGGAAAGGCCATTAAGACCTTTCATTTGGAGCTTTAATGGAGTCTTTATTTGCAGGTGTAAGCTACAGGGCAGCTCATGGTTTCTTCTATTGCAGCTCACTCCTTCAACCATTTCCAGTTTTGATGGCATATTCTTGATCCTTGAGGGAGGGCGTTTTTGGTGAGCTATTGTACTCTTTGGGGAAGCTTTTAATGCCCCATTTCTTTTGTAATATGAATTAAATACTCTTTTATTCATCTCCAAAAAGTTTCAGGTCGAAATTCCAAGTAGAAATGTATAAATCTCATTTTTAATGGAAGAACAATGCCATTTCCCCACTACCTTGTTGTGAGCCAATGTATTGATGATGATTTCGAAGGAATGGATGATTCTCTGATATATTTGTGATAAATATACTACCATGGATGTCTTCTACAATTTTAATGTACTGTACTTGAGCATTTGAAGCAATTTTACTCAGTTTAGTTGTATTGGGAGGTGAAATAGTGCCATTTCCCCAAGGGTCGAATTGGGGATTTTTGCAGTTGAATGGGAGAGGGTGAGAACAGTTGTAATAATCCATTAATGGTGCATATGAGACTTTAATAACATACTTAACACATTTCATACCTCTGTTCATAAATTTGAGTGGGTTTGGAGGCATTTGGGAAGCCATTTTCAGTACTTACCCCAGGGGGATTTGAACCCCAAATTACTAGTAAAATTGTATAATTGGTCCAGAATCTTAAGAGAGTTTGCAGAGGTCTTTTTGTGGCCATATGTCATCCATAAATATCATATTCAAGTTCTAATATCATTCATACACCTTCCTTGAATATTTGAAGGCATTTGGAGTCAATTTGAGACCTATAGACCAATACTAGTCAAAGGGAAATCACTAGTAAAGTTACCTACATGGATCAGAATTGAAGGAGGATTTGTAGAAGTATTTTAAAGGTCCAAAGGAATCCCTGAAACACATATTTATGTTCTAATATCATTCATATACCTTCTCAGAAGATTTGGGATCATTTGGGGCAAATTTGGGACCTAGAGATCAAAACTAGTCAAAGGTCAAACTAGGGAAAAAAGTGAAAAATTGTCATTTTAATAAAACTCCTAACAAGGAACATTACATATAGGCCTATTTCTCTTATCCTTATCAAAGGATGGATAGGTATTATTTTTCGATCAAAGGAAGATACTAAGATTATTTTTAATGGGTGGATGGTTTTGGAGGTTAAATTTCCTATCGCTTAAGCCTTGGACCACGTGTTTTTATCCTCAAACAAAGATTGCTAAGCGCATTCTTGTTTCAAATAAACTCCTAAGGTTGCCTTTGGAGTTTTGGTATGATAAAGCATTGTAGGATATATGGGGATGCTTTGGGGAGAACCTTGGAGATTGACCGATCCTTCAAGACCATTGTTTACAAACCTGTGCATATATGTGTGTGTGTGTGTGTGCGCGCATGCACACGCATTATACAAGAACCGATATGGATAAATCAAATTTTCAAGAAAAGTCTGGATATATGTGCAAAACAAATACTATGAAATAAAGGAAATATCCTTAGATCCTTGCTTAGGATTCTGCTTAATACAACTCGGTCAAATATCACTCCTCTCATAAAAACATTCAATATTTGTTGTTGAAAATGCCACAAATTTCTACAGCTACAACCTTCTCTAAAAAAATGCCACAATACACCGAAAAATGTTTTGTTGCTCATTTTAATGGTGCAAAATAGCCTCCTACAGTTGTTTGTTTTAGCTGAGGCTTGTTTTGCTTTCAGTGTCTTATTTAATTATTTCTTTGTGGTCCATCACAAGATGGCATACCAAATGGATCTGAAATGTATCCTGGAAGGATTCTATACAACACTTCCATGCATCCAAATTGGGTATGGAAACTGCAATTTGGATTGTATCCATTTCAAGATCCAATAACATAGCTAAGATATCTTTCTTGCAAGGATCCAACGAAGATGTGCAGTCATGAGATACAAAGAATCCACTACAAGAGTCTATGTGCTTGATTACCAATATGAATTTGGATAAGCTACCTAGCCTTATATAGATGCAAAATGCTTCTTTCCATGGTATAACTGCATAAGTTTTCAAACTTGGCTACCATTGCATTCATGAGATACAAAGAATCCACAACAAGAGTCTGTGTGCTTGATTACCAATATGAATCTAGATAAGCTACCTAGCCTTAGATAGATGTAAAATGATTTTTTCCATGGTATAACTGCATAAGTTTTCAAACTTGGCTACCATTGGTTACATGTTATGATGACATCTACATGGGAATTCTTCCCATGGATAGATTTATTAACTAGGGAGATTATCTACTCTAAAATTGCTCTGCCATAAGTCACTGTGTGGTTCTTCCATTCATGTCCCAACTTCAACTCAGGGGTGACATTGTAACAGAAATGTTGAGCTAAGTTTGATGGAGAATCCTACTTGACCAACAAATTTGAGAAGACATTCCCTTATGCCATGTTGATTTGAATTTTGATGTTTTAAATTTCCATTTCAGGTTTATGGTATTTGAATGGTTGACAGTTTTGTTAAATATACTTGAGATTTCTATGGCATATATATTGATGGCAATCTTTAAAAATAAATGAAAAATGGGTCTTTTGACTTTGTAAATAATCCTATGGTTCAGTTGTGGGTTACCAACGAAATCTTCTTTCCGCGGGTGCGATATACATATGTATAATAGAAAACTGTATGTCTTTTCAGCACTAGGAAGACTTCGCTTGAAAAAGAATCAAAGACTTCAGTACTCAACCGTTGAGCAACATCATCACTAGGAATACTTCACATGAACCAGAATTAAAACCTTCACTACTCAACCATTGAGCAACATCAGCACTAGGAATACTTCACCTGAACCAGAATCAAAACCTTCACTACTCGGCCATTGAGCAGCACCACCCATATGCACATAACTGGTTCCATGGTATGAACTAAACTTCATGGTCCGAACTAAACTTCACATGCTTCCAACCTCACACGTATAACACTCACACTCTATTCGACTCAAGTGGTATTTCCTACTAATGAGACTTAAATCAATCCATCATCAAAGAATTGTAAATCCATTTGTAAGTCACATGGAGACATCAAATAAAATTGAATTCGATCAAAATAATTAATCAAGCATATGGTAAAAACAAGAAAAAAGGGCAAGAATACTTGACTCAAAACACCATATAATGAATACAGTACAGTTCCTAAATGAACACATTTTAGCATATATCAGTCTACCCCATAAGTTCAATCCTAAGGATTGGACATATATTATGGGTGTATGCACTATGTAGTGGCTAGCAAAGAACAAATGCTTCCATGGAAAATTTCGATACGATAGTATAACCAGCATAGATCCATTTTAAATCCAGATCTATTAAGAACCAAGAGGGATCCAATTTCTTGAGGTGTAAATTTATTTTATCTTAAATTTTTTATATATCAAGAAAAAATTTACACCTCAAGAAATTGGATCCTTCTTAGTGCTTAATAGATCCATGTTTGAGATGAATCTATGTTGGTTTTAATTTTTTATTTTATGAGCCAACATGAATTTTTTAATTACTTATTATTTTTGATAAGTTATGAGCCAACCTTGGAACATTATGTTGTATAACGTGAAAAACTTGACAACATCTCCCCCATACTGGGTTGTAAGCACCTCACTACTCTCAGTGCAATTAATCATACACATGGTAAAAACAAGAAAAAAGTGCAAGGATGGTTGACTTAAAACAACATATAGTGACTACATTACAACTCCTTAATAAACACATTTCTCATGTAAGTTTTACCTCATAAAGGTCAATTCTACAAATTGGACGGACATCATGTCTGTAGGTAGTGGCTAGCAAAGAACACACTACTTCCAAGGCAAATTTTGAGATAAAAATTAGTGGTTAAAATACTTTTATGTCAAATTCCTGGGTTAATACTGGGAGCTACTATGGACGTACTGTTAGGTAGTTGGGTAATACGGTCAGGGGTATGGTCCTAATCCTCCCTAGTTAGTGCTCTGAAAGGTTGGGCTAAGTATTACTGTTGGACCCTGCAGTATATCGCGAGTTGCGACGCCTTGACACTCCTGTGAGTATCCAACTCTTTATCCCACTTGTCACATAAGTTTTCTTACGGCTTTAGCTCGAGTAGGACTTGAAGTGTGTTTTGCTATAGAAGACTCTTAGGAGGAAACTTTCATCAGCCATTTTGGTTGAGAAACCCTTAAGGAGATCCTGTATAATACAAAACTTTCCACCTGAATACCCTCTCATCGAGGAAGGAAGTACAGGGGTATATATGGACCAACCCACTACAACTGGTTCACACGAAGAAGGAATTCCGGTTACTGAATTATGAGGGGATTTTTCTCCTCCTGTAAATACTCCCATCACCGATCCTATGGGGCCATTGGTGGCGGAACACCCTTCTTTGTGTGACATCTTTTCACCATTCCCTTGAAGGACACCCTGGAGCCATCGATTGGATATTCACTCGACCTCTAGATGAATCGATAGCGACTACTTTTGGTCCAACCGCTTCATTTTGGGGGACCTCCCTAGGGCAAGTTATTTCTGATTTTGGTTGACCATCAACTATGGAGACACCTCCACCTCAGCATCCTACCAGACTCGTCTCAAACGAATATTTTTTCGGACCACTTCAAGATACCGTATCTCACTTACGGATACTTGGAGAAGAGGTAATGCGCTAGAGTTTCCCTTTCCAGTCCACTTCGGAAGTAGTGAACCTCAAACACCATTCTCCCATGTATTCTTTTACTTTTCCTTCACTAGGAATGTCTGTGCCCAACATGACCTCCTATGAACCAAGCCAACCATATTTTCCATCTGTTCCACATCTAGTCAGTTCTAGACCCTTTTTTACCTCAATGACTAGAGGGCAACCTTTAGCCACTATTATCTTCGTGATGGGAACACAAAATTTGAGACAAAGTATGATCATAGGCCACCCTCTAGTTAGTGGTCAAAATATGATCACGGGGAAACCTATGGTTAGTGGTCTAGTTACGGGGTAAACTTCAGTTGGTAGTCAAATCTTAAGTGGGGGGAAACCTCTAGTTAATCGAAACAATCTAATTGGGGTGCAACATCTAGTTAGTGGATATAATGTAAGTGGAGGACAACCTTCGTTTATGTCTTAAAATATGACTGGGAGTTCACCCCCATCCATGGGACAACCTTCTTGGGTGCATCACACAGTGGGACCATCTATATGGGCCAACCCGCATGGGGTTATACATATCTGGGTAATCACAATATAGAAATGAGTCAAATCTATCAAAATTCTCCAAGAAACCTTTATCCTGGAGTACCTTACCCCAAAAACACAAAAACCCCATGGGGGCATCATAATTTCCCACTAGCTGGACCCCCAACCAGTGGCCCACCCCCTCCCCCACCACCACCCCCACCATCTGGACAACCCCCTCATTCAGGAGGAGGACCCCCATCAGGTCCAGCTCCTAACATGGGAGGGACCCCACCATATGGAAAACCCTCTATCGGAGGAACTTACGATCAATCGATCTATGGTCCTATTGGTACTCAAATGTCGTACCAATATTACTAGTACCAACATCCAAATCGACTACTACCATTTATGGCTACACTAGATCTTCCGGATCTGTTGCGTTTGACCAATGATCCCATTCAACATGGCATGAATTGACCACCTATTCCTGTAAAGCTTCAATCATACATACCCAAGTTTGACGGCAAACCCGACGAGGATCCCAAAAACCACATAATGACATATCATTTGTGGTGTTCCTGGAACTCGTTAATGGATGATTTTATCTGTTTGAGGCTATTTCAAAGAACCCTCATCGGCACGGCCGCCAAATGGTATATCGAATTACCACCACATTCTTTCGCAAAATTTTGATCCTTGGCTATGGATTTTCTTACGCATTTCCAATTACTAATCCACTATGAAATCGACACGGATCTTTAACTTCGCTCCGACAATCTACCTCCACTCATATTTTCTTATCATATTCACGAATGGAGGATCAGAAGTCGTCGGCACATTAAGGCTCCCATTCAAGATCAATTATTGGCTGATTGGTTTACCAAATCATTGTTGTCTATCATAGCCAAATATGTCGCTATGGGCAGGGCGGTTACAGATGAACAAGCCATTGCACGTGCCCAGTACTTAGACGTAGTCCACACTCAATCTGGCACTTTATATGACATTATTCCCAATGAACCTCGCCCCACACATGACCCAACGAAACCTTCCACGGGATCACATGCCGACGACATAATTGGTTCCATTAACACCCAACTTGCCACCCAATCGATTGGAACACAAAGCCATATGGTTTCAAATCCAACTCTGTCATAGGCTGGAAATAACCCCAACCATTCACCCAACCCTTCTCCCACCGCGGAGGTGAATTCAGTCCAATCTGCTTCATCTCAGAAATCTGGTGGTAAGAAGAAAAACAAAGGCAAATCCAGGAAATCTTCTAACCAGCAGGAACCAATGTTAGGATATTCCTATACTCCATCCTAGTCCTACCAGCATTTTCATCCTTTGCATTTTCAGTCTTGCATGCATTCCTGTATGCAACATGCATTCTGCATGCATTGCATGCATCCGCATGCTTCCCAGTCATCAGGTTGATACCTCCGGCACCTAGTTCCTAGTCTTCCAGCACTTGGTAGCTTATTTCCACTCAGATTGAGCCCTCCTAGCTAGTGATGAACCCACATATCACCATCCACTTGACAAAGGCACCCTTCTTCACCTACCAGTCCAGTTGTCTTCAGTTAACTAAGTTCTCTCGTTGATTTTAGGCTTGACTCACTCTTAACTGACCTTACCACTCCGACAGACCTCCGATGAGACTACACTACCCATTCTAACTCCAGATAGCTCCTCATGCGTCCTCCACTGAGCCTTCTTCATTCAGTTAGTGTCTCCATGTGCCAATTACACTCAGTTACACCTACCACACTCAGTTTGATTGACGGTTGACAATTACTTGTACATTGATGACTCCACCGATGATGAGATAGAATTCTAGTTGTGCTTTGATGACACTCCAGTGATCTTTTGATCACTCCATGAAGGCTAATTCGAATTGCCACCTTGGAATTCGAATCCTCATGCATTGTACTACTTATTTGTCCATATTGTGATTAATTAATTAGTGTGTGTGTGAAGTATTTTTGCTTCTATCCGAGTTCTACTGTATTATTATTATGTTGCTCATCTTACTGCATTGACCACTCTTAATCTTATTCCTAAATTCTTTCATTGTGAGGTATACATTAGCTCTTAGATCTGCTGTGAGGATTTTCACATGGTATCAGAGCATGTTGAGAGTATTGTTTATCTCCATTCCTAAGAGTTTTTTGCAGGTTATTATCAAGATTTTGAGTGCAGCAGTTTCTGCATCTTTTGCAGTAGTAGTAGTTGCAGTCTTCTCTATTGTTTTTGCAGGTCTTCTATAGCTTCCATGAATTCAGAAGAAATCCCTCCTCTTTCTCCATTCAACTATGATGAATGGAAACAAAAAATGATAGCATATTTGAAGAGCCATGATCTCTTTGATTATTGTTTTGAAAGAGAGTTCGAATCCTCTGAAGAAGAGAATGACTGGTTAAATAAAGGTGATAGTGTCTTTGGAGACATGATGCTTGCTATGTCTCGATGCATGGTACACCACTTCTTTTTTGTTGAATCTCCAAAAGAGCTATGGGCCCACCTGGATGAAAGATTTGGCAGACATAATGAAGGGATTGGTCCAAACCATTTCGACAGCAAGCAAAGTGATGCATTCACCCTCCTTGATGATCTCATTGATCATGAATCAGTATCAAACATATCTCATATTGAAGTTAGCCACAAAGAAGAAGAACTTGTAGATTCTACACTCATGCTCCAAATTTCTTTTATTTCGAATTCTGTGCCAGCTCACACTCTAGAAATTGCAGAAGGTCCTAAATCCTCTCTTGCACCAGAGTTTGTTGGTTTGCATCATGATCTATTGAATGTTTCAGAGGTAAAATCAGCCATTGGAGGTAATGCATTCGCTCTCCTTGATCACTCACCTCTTATGTACTACTATATGATCATTATTTCATGCTTTCAGAAGGTTATTGAAGATAATGGCCATTACCATTCGCTTGGGATAATTTCTCATGCACTTACTGGTTTTGATCTCACCTCTAATGGTTCAAAGGAGATCTCAAGAAACCATGATTCAAGTCTTGGATCTAATTTGGATTCCAAAAAAATAGTGATATTTGATGGCCATTTCCATTCGCTTGGGATAATTTCTCATGCATTCAATGGTTTAGATCTCACCTCAAATGGTTCAAAGGAGATCTTAAGAAACCATTCTTTAAGTCTTGGATCTGATTTGGATTCAAAACATTTACTATTATTTGATGGTTCTTTTTGGCATAATCTCACCCATGATGGTTCGAAGGAGAAGACAAAAGACTATTTGCACATTCATAGATATGATCCTACCTCAGCTGATTCGAATCATAGGTTCAAGGATCATCCTCATACTCTTGGATTTGTTCTCATCACATTCGATCTGAAGAGCAAGTACAAGCACATGCCTTTTGAGCATGATCCACTTCTTCCCAAGAAGAAGATACCTCCAGACATATGAACAAGCATCACACCTGCTTGATTTTGGAGCATTTATTTTTGTGTATGACTTACAGTCTATTTTGAGGGGGGGTATTTTTCCCATGAGGTTTTCCCCATTTCCTCGGTTTATTGACTTCTATTATTATTCATTGTATTGGGTGAACTTTGGTCTCAATTACCAGGGCCCAGGATGGATTAAGGGGGGGTGTTAGGATATTCCTATACTCCATTCTAGTCCTACCAGCATTTTCATCCTTTGCATTTTCAGTCTTGCATGCATTCCTGCATGTAGCATGCATTCTGCATGCATCCGCATGCTTCCCAGTCATCAGGTTGATACCTCCAGCACCTAGTCCCTAGTCTTCCAGCACTCGGGATCTTATTTCCACTTAGATTGATCCCTCCTATCCAGTGATGCGCCCACATCTCACCATCCACTTGACAAAGGCACCCTTCTTCACCTACCAGTCCAGTTGTCTTCAGTTAACTAAGTTCTTTCCTTGATTTTAGGCTTGACTCGCTCTTAACTAACCTTACCACTCCGATGGACCTCCAACGAGACTAGACTGCCCATTTTGACTCCAGATAGCTCCTCACATGCCCTCCACTGAGCCTCCTTCATTCAGTTAGTGTCTCCATGTGCCAGTTACACTCAGTTACACCTACCAAACTCAGTTAGACTCAGTATGACTGACGGTTGACAATTAATTGTGCATTGATGACTCCACCGATGATGAGATAGACTTCTAGTTGTGCTTTGATTACACTCCAATGATCTTTTGATCACTCCATGAAGGCTAATTCGAATTGCCACCTTGGCATTCGAATCCTCATGCATTGTACTACTTATTTGTCCATATTGTGATTAATTAATTAGTGTGTGTGAAGTATTTTTGCTTCTATCCGAGTTCTACTGTATTATTATTTTTTTGCTCATCTTACTACATTGACCACTCTTAATCTTATTCCTAAATTCTTTCATTGTGAGGTATATATTAGCTCTTAGATCTGCTGTGAGGATTTTCACAACAAAAACCCACTTCAGACTCTACTGATGCCGAACCGAAACAAAAGGCTAAATATCCATGTCTACTATGCAGTGATGACCACTTCACGAAAGAATTCCCACATCATGAAGAAGTCCAAAATTTCCTAAAAGGAAACACTCAACCCACAATTTTAATAGACCCCTTCCTCACAAAACAACAACGGATGGTTGCACAACAACTAACTCCTTCACAAGGAGAAACATCCACGACCGCTCATATTCTCATGATGCATAGTGAAACGTTTAACTTATCTACTAGGGCACACACGTATGATTCTATTCGAGATAAAGAATCTAATGGAGGTCATGTTGAAAAATACTCCAAATCCGCATCCACTATCCCTCCTACACAGGGTCCTTTGAACATAGACAAACCGATATCAGAGGTAGCATTGTGTCCACCCAAAAGCACAATCCAAAAAGTGATTTTCAACCCCAATGACCAAGCCGCTCAGAACTACAACATTGTGGAAGATGGGATTCACCTGAGGCTACTTATAAGTCCATCCAATCGGCATCTGATTCACATGGTGGCATCAGACCCATGTTCTCTAGCATCTTGGTTGAAATCATCCTCACCATCACTAGATTATCTCCTCCATACCTTTCACTCTGATGAATCCATCATGGGGATTATGAGCTTGGATGAGCTTCCATGGGAGGACCATCATCATCGATCGCCCTTCCTCCCACCTTTAGACACGGTAGAGAATGATATTCAAACTATTATTTCACCAGATGTCATTTCCAACCCTCAGTCTCCCATTCTCACCGAGGATATGGTAACCGAAGGGAATTAGCAAAACATTACGCCTACCACTACCACTGAAATATCGATGAAACCCGGTGTCGTAGAACATATCCATATTGTCCAAACTTGTTCTTCTATGTCATGTCCCCAAGTTTTTCGTTGGATCACAATAGCCTAAGCCACTTGGCCATATTCATGATAGTTTGTCAAATTGATGCTAAGGTCAAATAATTACAAAGAATGATGTCCAAGTTAGTAATAATGTAAAATTAGATCCAAATGGACAAGGTGGGTCACATTAAGAGAAAATTCCCAATTCAAAGTTTGTAATATACCCATCCAAATGAACTATCTTGGAGGAAAATTACTAGTTCTTTAGGTTGGGGGTGGAAGCATTAAAAGTTTGAATAAGGGAGCTACAAGACCCAAAATGACCTTAGACTTACAAATTCACATTAAATGGATCAAATAAATAATAATAAAAAGAAAATAAGTTGGCATTGGATCATGAGGGAACATAAGAGGTTGTGGGACCCACATGTGGCAATATTCCCCACTACACTTGGCATTATTCTCTCACCAATTCGATTTCAAGATGAAGGGTAACATACTTGGGGGAGTTGAAGAGGTATTATTCATGGAATGAATCATGTAAGGTCTAATTGGAGTGGAAGAGTAACTCCCATGGAAGAGGAAGAGGCATCTTAGAAGAATTGTGACACATGGAGCTAGATTCCCTAACTCCTATGACAACAATGATGAAGATTCTATGACACTTATGAAAAATTTCAGACCTGATTTTTGATGTCTAACATATATGACATGTCAGGGATAAAAATAGCATCCAATAGGGTACACAAGGGGATTTATGGCATCCAAGATTCCCCCATTCGAATTGATGGAAGAGGAGAGCTAGGAAAAGTTGGACAAGTGGCATTCATGACAAGTGGCATTCATGGGAATCTCTCCCCAATTCTAGTTGGGATGGGTCTCTTGGAGGGAATTAAAGCTAAGGAATCCTTGGGAGGTTAATAAAATACAAGAATAAATAAGGAGAGCATATTTTTATCATTTCTCATTTGGAGAAAATTGGAGAGCTTAGCTTGTCCTTGCAAGGTGGATGCTTATCCCTCTTGCCTTAGAACCAATTTTGAGGGTGCAAGATTCCCATCCTAGTTGGTTGATGGAGAGGCCATTCAAACCTCTCAACAGAGATTCATGGAGAATTTTTGATGCAGGTTCATACCCCAACTAAGTTTGAGTTCATCTTCTCTCATTATTCTCTATGCATATTCTACTATATTTCTCTCAATGTCATGTAAATGTGCAAGGGCGCACTTGTTGTTGCATATAGTTAGTGAAGGAATGTTATTTCAAATTCATGAAAATTTTGGATGCTATATATCTCTATAATAATCATATCATGAGAGCCACATCTCGAAACATTATGTATTTCAAGTGATATTTACATTCAAGGAGGAGATTCGAGCCATTTTCCCCATAGCTTTTGCATAGCGCACTTGTTGTTGCATATAGTTAGTGAAGGAATATTATTTTGAATTCATGGACATGTTATCTACTATATATCTCTATAATAATTATATCATGAGATCCACAACTCGAAACATTATGTATTTCAAGTGATATTTACATTCAAGGAAGAGATTCGAGCCATTTTCCCCATAGCATTTGCATAGTGATTTTGGAATGATATTGTACCTATTTTATATCAGAGTTTGCTGAGTTATTTATCATGTTATGAGATTCATATTAAGTTACTTTTATGGCCCAAATTATGTGTGCATACCTATGAAGTGTTATTATGGTTTATGAAGAAATTCGAGACTCCTTGCCCACCAATTTCACCTCAATAACTAGACTCTAGAAGCTGTTGTTCATTAGGATTCCTATTCGACCCTAAAACCAAATATAATGCTGTACATATACTATTCGTAATGTCCTCTAACATATCCAAGTGTCAGAACAATAATTAGTGAAGTCCGTACAGTGTTTGGAATAGCATCTAATGGCAGACCTAGGGGGGATCTCCACTTCTCAAATTAACTAATCTTGTTCTGAAACTTCTTCCCATGCAATTTTCAGAACATGGCTGGGTATATCAGTTGTTTGGATGTATGATAGGTGTGTTAATATGTACTATTACCCCTCAATACCTTCCTCCCAAAATTAGAAATCATTTGGAGGTGTTTGGGACTAGTTGTAAACAGAACCCTAGAGTCAAAACAAGGTGAATCCCAGGACTTTCCTTTGAAGGGACATTACAGTGGTATCAGAGCATGGTCCTTGCACCTATGCATTAGGATCATCCATTGAAGAATAATTTGCAGCCATGTATTACTATTATGATGACTCCTATGAGTACAATTCTTATGAGCAATATGAATATGATTGTGAGCAATATGAAGCAGAATGTGAATGGTTTGAGGAAGAGGTGCCATCATGCAACACTTCTTACAATTTCATAAGGAATGAATGTTATTCATATGACCCTATGTCTGATGAATATGAATTTTTCATACCACCAAAGGATAATCCTATGAATGAATTAGAAATATTGAGAGCAACATGTAAAACCTTGCCTCAACAATATCAAGCATATCTTGCTTTGAAGGGAGATATACAAAAGTCCTTCCTTTTGAAGACTATGTCGATTGGGTGTTTGGAAATAGGCCCAATACTGAAGATGTGGATTTAGTGAAAAAAGGTCCATGCCCTTCTTGAAAAATACCTTGGGGAGAAAATCATATATGTTTGAGTGAAAAGAAGGAGCAAAATGAGGAGGCCCATGAGCCACCTAGTTCTAAAATAGGTCGTGAAGTAGAAGAAGCATTACATGAAGAGGATTGAAATTCACTCCCAAGTGACTCTGAAAAATATGAATAAACATCACATGATCATGAAGAATACTCCATTGAAAATATTGAATATCATTCCAAGACACATTCTACTTTGGACATGAATCAAAGGGCATCTACTGATGGATGCTTGAACTATGAATGAGTACCTACTTATGGGTGCTCACACCTCTATGTTGGTGACACAGAGATCACTTTTGAAAGTGTTGCTACAATCCAAAGTTCCATTAAGCATGGAAATGAAGGCCTTGTAGCAGTTGAAGAAGAACCAAGATTAACTTCCCCATCACCACATGAGCTTAATGAAGTTGGTCCAAGCAAAAACGACAAAGAAGATGAGGTCCCTATACAAGAGACTCTTTTTATTGAAGGGTCATTAAAGATGAATGAAACGAATATCCAAGAGACCCTTAGCATACTCCATGACACTCATCATTGGTATCAAATTCTTGTTGGAAAGTTTCTTCATTGAAGGATCCATCCTTCCTTGAAGACATGGAGAATATTCAAAGTGCAATGTGCAACATCGAATGTAATTTCATGTCTTTTCTTTTTTATTGAAACAATTTGGTTGAGATTAATGAATGTTTACATGGATCATACTTGAAGAATAATGAGGATATTCATAAGCTCAAAATGAAAAATGAGCAACTTCTTGATAGGTTGCAAGATACTTGTTCTTCCTCTTATATTTCAGATTGTCAAATGGTATATTTCTTGGAGGATTCTCATGACACGATGGATCATGAAAAACATGGAAACTTGCATGTGCTTGATGTGTTTGAATATGAGCTTCATGAGATCCAAGAACTTGTTGTGGTGGAAGAGGAACTTGAGTTGCCTCTTGGAAATGGCTACACACTTTTTGAAGAAGTGTATGATTCCACTACCTTGGAACCAAACTATGAGGAAATTTTTGCACTTTTGAGGGAGCTGCATGATCCAACCCTTATGGAGCCTTCACATGATGACACTCTTGCATTTTCTGATCATTTGGGTGAGTTGGTTCATTCTCCTACATCCTACACTTCCATATTTTGCAGCATTCATCCTAATGAAGTATGGGTGAAAAGTTTATTTTTGATGGTGCCATATGAGGAGTATGAAACTCCTATATCTCCTTTAGATGATGACATGATTAGAGCACTTTCTTATTTATATTCGCAACAGCCTCCTTTGTTACCTTATGATGATACATATCTACATGGATGCACCTATGATGTTCACTTGAGTCACTTGAAGACTCATGATTTTCCTTGCTCCTTGCTTAGTTCAATTGATGTTGGAGGAACTTCATACAATACTTGGGTGAAGAGATATATGATTGGAGCACAATTTTATTGGCATAAACATACTTTGTTATTTCTTGATGATACACATATCCATGGATGCACAAATGGTACTTCTGTGAGCCCCTTGAAGGCCCATTGTTTTCTTTGCTCCCTAATTGGTTCAGATTTTAGTGGAGGTTCTTCATTCACTTCTCGGATGAAAGAACACATGGCTGATTATTTTGATGCATCTTACATCCTTTTAGAGCAGCATTATAGGACATGGGATCCTCACCTATGTCATTGGAACAAATTTGATTGGTCACTTGATGCTTGTATGCACTTGGAAAATGGTGTTCTACTTACTTGGAGGTACAAGCACTTTCATGATTCTTTGATGAGGCACCTCCTTGATGTACATTTTTATTATGTTGTTATGTACTTTGATGATCTATCTTTTTTACTTATGATGATTGGAAGAATGCATACAAGGAAATGGGATCTAGGAATTCTCTTTCTTGATGGTATGGGTTGGAGAGCACTCCTAATTGCAAGCAATGGGACCCTGGGATAATTTTTAGTCTCACTGGTTTCAATTTTTTGGGGAAACAAGTAGTATGGGATATTGAGTCCCCACTTAATAAGGTGATTTTAATCAGAGTAGTGCAATAGCAAGCATGGTGGTTCCTGTTTAAAATTTTCATGGAATATTGAAGACTCAAAGTTGGGAAACTCAGTGGCAACTTCAAAGAATTATACAATGGTATCAGACAGGGTTTCCAAAATATGAAAGAGGTAAAGAGTAATTGTGCAAGATTTGTTTTGATGTATTTAATTAATATTTTGGTGTTTATTGGTGATGTTACAGGGGATATAAATATGAAAAAGAAAACCCACATCTCCTTGCTTTTGGAAACACACAATTGTAGTACATGAGTGCCACTACTCAGAGTTTTAGAAGGAAATTTTTGGAAGCAAAGTTTTGGAAAGAAAGCAGGTTCTTCAACATACATGTTTGAAATTGCTTGAGGACAAGAAATATTGGGAGGGGAGGATTTTTCATGTCCCCAAATTTTTCATTGGATCACAATAGCCTAAGCCACTTGGCCATATTCATGATAGTTTGTCAAATTGATGCTAAGGGTCAAATAATTACAAAGAATGATGTCCAAGTTAGTAATAATGTAAAATTATATCCAAATGGACAATGTGGGTCACATTAAGAGAAAATTCCCAATTCAAAGTTTGTAATATACCTATCCAAATGAACTATAAGGGAGGAAAATTACTAGTTCCCTAGGTTGGGGGTGGAAGCATTAAAAATTGGAATAAGGGAGCTACAAGACCCAAAATGACCTTAGAATTAAAAATTCACATTAAATGGTTCAATAAATAATAATAAAAAGAAAATAAGATGGCATTGGATCATGAGGGCACATAAGAGGTTGTGGGACCCACATGTGGCAAGATTCCCCACCACACTTGGTACTATTCTCTCACCAATTCGAGTTCAAGATGAAGGGTAACATACTTGGGGGAGTTGAAGAGGTGTTATTCATGGAATGAATCATGTAAGGTTGAATTGGAGTGGAAGAGTAACTCCCATGGAAGAGGAAGAGGCATCTTAGAAGAATTGTGACACTTGGAGCTAGATGTCCTAACTCCTATGACAACAATGATGAAGATTCTATGAAACTTATGACAAAGTTCAAACCTGATTGCTGACATCTGACATATATGACATGTCAGGGATAAAAATAACCTCCAAGAGGGTTCACAAGGGGATTTATGGCAGCCAAGACTCCCCCATTCGAATTGATGGAAGAGGAGAGCTAGGAAATGTTGGACAAGTGGCATTCATGGGAATCTCTCCCCAATTTGAGTTGGGATGGGTCTCTTGGAGGGAATTCGAGATCAGGTTGCCTTGGGAGGTTAATAAAAGACAATAATAAAGAAGGATAGAATCTTTTTATCATTTCTCATTTGGAAAAAAATGGAGAGCTTAGCTTGTCCTTGCAAGGTGGATGCTTATCCCTCTTGCCTTAGAACCAATTTCGAGGGTGAAAGATTCCCATCCTAGTTGGTTGAGGGAGAGGAAATTAAGACCTCTAAACAACTATTCATGGATATTTTTTTATGCAGGTTCAAACCCCATCTGAGTTTGAGTTCATCTTCTCTATGCCTATTCTACTATCTTTCTCTCAATGTCATGTAAATGTGCAAGGGTGCACTTGTTGTTGCATATAGTTAGTGAATGGCTATTATTTCAACTTCATGGAAATGTTAGCTGCTATATATATCTGTAATAATCATATCATGAGAGCCATAGCTCGAAACATTATGCATTTCAAGTGATATTTACATTCAAGGAGGAGATTCAAGCCATTTTCCCCATAGCTTTTGCATAACGCACTTGTTGTTGCATAGAGTTAGTGAAGGAATTCTATTTTGACTTCATGGACATGTTAGCTGCTATATATATTTGTATTAATCATATCATGAGAGACACATCTCTAAACACTATGTATTTCAAGTGATATTTACATTCAAGGAAGAGATTTGAGCCATTTTCCCCATAGCATTTGCATAGTGATTTTGGAAGGATATTGTACCTATTTTATATAAGAGTTTTCTGAGTTATTTATCATTTTATGAGATTCATATGAAGTTAATTTTATGGCCCAAATTATGTGTGCATACCTATGAATTTTTACCATGGCTTATGAAGACATTCAAGACTCCTTGCCCACCAATTTCACCTCAAAAACTAGACTCTAGAAGCTGTTGTTCATTAGGATGCCTATTTGACCCTAAAACCAAATATAATGCTGCACATATATTGTTACTTATGTCCTATAATAGATCCAAGTCTCATACCAAGAATTAGTTAAGTCCGTATATTTTTTGGAAGAGCATCTAATGGCAGACCTAGGGGGGATCTCCACTTCTCAAATTAACTAGTCTTGTTCCGAAACTTATTCCCATGCAATTTGCAGAACATGGATGGGTATATCAGTTGTTTGTATTTATGATAGGTGTGTTAATATGTCCTATTCCCCATCAATACCTTCCTTCCAAAATTTGAAATCATTTGGAGGTGTTTGGAACCAGTTGTAAATAGAACCCTAGAGTCAAAACAAGGTGAATCCCAGGACTTTCCTTTGAAGGGACATTACAGTGGTATCAGAGCATGGTCCTTGCACCTGTGCATTAGGATCATCCATCGAAGAATAATTTTCAGCCATGTCTTACTATTATGATGACTCCTATGAGTACAATTCTTATGAGCAATATGAATATGATTGTGAGCAATATGAAGCAGAATTTGAATGGTTTGAGGAAGAGGTGCCATCATGCAACACTTCTTACAATTTCATAAGGAATGAAGGTTATTCATATGACCCTATGTCTGATGAATATGAATGTTTCATACCACCAAAGGATAATGCTATGAATGAATTAGAAATATTGAGAGCAACATGTAAAACCTTGCCTCAACAATATCAATCATATCTTGCTTTGAAGGGAGATATACATAAGTCCATTCATTTTGAAGACTATGTCGATTGGGTGTTTGGAAATAGGCCCAATATTGAAGATGTGGATTTAGTGAAGAAAGGTATATGCCCTTCTTTCAAAATACCTTGGGGAGAAAATCATATATGTTTGAGTGAAAAGAAGGAGCAAAATGAGGAGACCCATGAGCCACCTAGTTTTGAAATAGGTGGTGAAGTAGAAGAAGCATTACATGAAGAGGATCAAAATTCACTCCCAAGTGACTCTGAAAAATATGAATAAAAAATCACATGAGCATGAAGAAGACTCCATTGAAAATATTGAAGATCATTCCAAGACACATTCTACTTTGGACATTAATCAAAGGGCATCTACTGATGGATGCTTGAACTATGAAGGAGTACCTACTAATGGGTGCTCACACCTCTATGTTGGTGACATAGAGATCACTTTTGAAAGTGTTGCTGCAATCGAATGTTCCATTAAGCATGAATATGAAGGCCTTGTAGCAATTGAAGAAGAACCAAGATCGACTTCCCCATCACCACATGAGCTTAATGAAGTTGGTCCAAGCAGAAAGGAAAAATAAGATAAGGTCCCTATAAAAGAGCCTCTTTTTCTTGAAGGGTCATTAAATATGAATGAAAAGAAGATCCAAGAGGCCCTTAGCATACTCCATGACACTCAAGCATTGGTGTCAAATTCTTGTTGGAAATTTTCTTCATTGAAGGATCCATCCTTCCTTGAAGACACGGAGAAGATTCAAAGAGCAATGTGCAACATCGAAGGTAATTTCATGTCTTTTCTTTTTTATAGAAACAATTTGGTTGAGCTTAATGAATGTTTACATGGATCATACTTGAAGAATAATGAGGATATTCATAATCTCAAAATGAAAAATGAGCAACTTCTTTATAGGTTTCAAGATACTTGTTCTTCCTCCTATGTTTCAAATTGTCAAATGGTAGATTGCTTGCAGGATTCTCATGACATGATGGATCATGAGAAACATGGAAACTTGCATGTGCTTGATGTGTTTGAATATGAGCTTGATGAGAGCCAAGCACTTGTTGTGGTGGAAGAGGAACTTGAGTTTCCTCTGGAAATGGTTACACACTTTTTGAAGAAGTGTATGATTCCACTACCTTGGAACCAACCTATGAGGAAAGTTTTGCACTTTTGTGGGAGGTGCATGATCCTACCATTATGGAGTCTTTGCATGATGGTAGTCTTTCATTTTCTGATCATTTGGGTGAGTTGGTTCATTCTCCTACATCCTACACTTCCATATTTTGCAACATTCATCCTAATGAAGTATGGGTGAAAAGTTTCTTTTTGATGGTGCCACATGAGGAGTATGAAACTCCTATCTCTCCTTTAGATGATGAAATGATTAGAGAAATTTTTTATTTACATTTGCAGCATCCTCCTTTGTTACCTTATGATGATACATATCAACATGGATGCACCTATGATGTTCACTTGATTCACGTGAAGACTCATGATTTTCCTTGCTCCTTGTTTAGTTCAATTGATGTTGGAGGAACTTCATCTAGTACTTGGGTGAAGAGATATATGATTGGATCACATTTTTATTGGAAGAAACATACTTTGTTATTTCTTTATGATACACATATCCATGGATGCACAAATGGTAATTCCGTGAGCCTTCAATCCGTGAGCCCCTTGAAGGCTCATTGTTTTCTTTGCTCCCTAATTGGTTCAGATTTTAGTGGAGGTTCTTCATTCACTTCTCGGATGAAAGAACACATGGATGATTATTTTGATGCATCTTACATCCTTTTGGAGAAGAATTATAGGACATGGGATCCTCACCTATGTCATTGGAGCATATTTTATTGGTCACTTGATGCTTGTATGCACTTGGAAAATGGTGTTCTACTTACTTGGAGGTACAAGCACTTTCATGATTCTTTGATGAGGCACCTCCTTGATGTACATTTTTTTTATGTTGTTATGTACTTTGATGATCTATGTTTTGTACTTATGATGATTGGAAGAATGCATATAAGGAAATGGGTTCTAGGAATTCTCTTTCCTGATGGTATGGGTTGGAGAGCACTCTTAATTGTTGGAGTGCAATACAAGCAATGGGACCCTGGGATAATTTTTAGTCTCATTGGTTTCAATTTTTTGGGGAAAAAAGTAGTATGGGAGATTGAGTCCCCACTTAATAAGGTGATTTTAATCAGAGTAGTGCAGCAACAAGCATGGTGGTTCCTCTCTAAATTTTTCATGGAATCTTGAATACTCAAAGTTGGGCAACTCAGTGAAAACTTCAAAGAATTATACAGTGGTATCAGAAAGGGTTTCCAAAATATGAAAGAGGTAAAGAGTAATTGTGCAAGATTTGTTTTGACGGAGTTAATTAATATTTTGGTGTTTAGTGGTGATGTTACAGGGGATATAAATATGAAAAAGAAAACCCACATCTCCTTGCTTTTGGAAACACACAATTGCAGTACATGAGTGCCACTACTCAGAGTTTTAGAAGCAAAGTTTTGGAAACTATTCAACATACATGTTTGAAATTGCTTGAGGACAAGCGATATTGGGAGGGGAGGATTTGTCATGTCCCCAAATGTTTCATTGGATCACAATAGCCTAAGCCACTTGGCCATATTCATGATAGTTTGTCAAATTGATGCTAAGGGTCAAATAATTACCAAGAATGATTTCCAAGTTAGTAATAATGTAAAATTAGATCCAAATGGACAAGGTGGGTCACATTAGGAGAAAGTTTCCATTTCAAAGTTTGCAATATACCCATCCAAATGAACTATCATGGAGGAAAATTACTAGTTCCCTAGGTTGGGGGTGGAAGCATTAAAAGTTGGAATAAGGTAGCTACAAGACCCAAAATGACATTAGACTTACAAATTCACATTAAATGGGTCAAATAAATATTAATAAAAAGAAAATAAGGTGGCATTGGATCATGAGGGCACATAAGAGGTTGTGGGACCCACATGTGGCAAGATTCCCCACTACACTTGGCATTATTCTCTCACCAATTCGAGTTCAAGATGAAGGGTAACATACTTGGGGGAGTTGAAGAGGTATTATTCATAGCATGAATAATGTAAGGTCGAATTGAAGTGGAAGAGTAACTCCCATGGAAGAGGAAGAGGCATCTTAAAGAATTGTGACACTTAGAGCTAGATTCCCTAACTCCTATGACAACAATGATGGAGATTCTATGACACTTATGAAAAAATTCAGACCTGATTGTTGACATCTGACATATATGACATGTCAGGGCTAAAAATAGCCTCCAAGAGGGTGCACAAGGGGATTTATGGAAGCCAATATTCCCCATTCGAATTGATGGAAGAGGAGAGCTAGGAAAAGTTGGACAAGTGACATTCATGGGAATCTCTCCCCAATTCGAGTTGGGATGGTTATATTGGAGGAAATTCGAGCTAAGGAGGCCTTGGGAGGTTAATAAAAGACAAGAAGATAGAAGGAGAGTATCTTTTGATCATTTCTCATTTGGGAAAAATTGGAGAGCTTAGCTTGTCCTTGCAAGGTGGATGCTTATCCCTCTTGCCTTAGAACCAATTTCGAGGGTGCAAGATTCCCATTATAGTTGGTTGATGGAGAGGCCATTCAGACCTCTCAAAAGAGATTCATGGAGATATTTTGATGTAGGTTTAGACCCCAACTGATTTTGAGTTCATCTTCTCTCATTCTTCTCTATGCCTATTCTACTATCTTTCTCTTAATGTCATGTAAATGTGCAAGGGAGCACTTTTTGTTGCATATAGTTAGTGAATGACTGTTATTTCGAATTGATGGACATGTTAGATGCTATATGTCTCTGTAATAATCATATCATGAGAGACACATCTCAAAACATTATGTATTTCAAGTGATATTTACATTCAAGGAGGAGATTTGAGCCATTTCCCCCATAGCTTTTGCATAATGCACTTGTTGTTGCATATAGTTAGTGAAGGACTGCTATTTCAACTTCATGGACATGTTAGCTACTATACATATCTGTAATAATCATATCATGAGAGCGACAGCTTGAAACACTATGTATTTCAAGTGATATTTACATTCAAGGAAGAGATTCGAGCCATTTTCCCCATAGCATTTGCATAGTGATTTTGGAATGCTATTGTACCTTTTTTATATTAGAGTTTGTTGAGTTATTTATCATGTTATGAGTTTCATAGGAAGTTACTTTGATGTCCCAAATGATGTGTGCAGACCTATGAAGTGTAACACGTGTTACAACTACCTGATTATACCAAGGATTATATGCTTTATCTTGCTTCCTATACCTCTACTATTGGTATGGTTTTAGTGCAAGAAGATAACAACATGAAAAAACATGTGATTTATTACCTTAGTAAGGGTCTTATCGACTCTGAAACTTGTTATTCACATGTCAAGAAGTTGGCTCTGGCATCTGTCATCGCCGTCTAGAAGTTCCGTCATTACATTCTACTCTGTACAATTACTATCATCTCCGATTCAAACCCTATGTACCACGTCTTAAATTGTCAAGTACTAGAGGTAAATATTCACACTGGATCGTGATTCTTCAAGAATTCGATTTACAGTTTGAAAAGGAAAAATATAAAAATTCATTAGTATTCGCGGAGCTAATTTGCGATCTTCCCCGTATTCATCAAGACTCTGAGCCCATTGACTCTCTTCCCCATGAGTCATTGTTCCTAATCAGTACCTCTGATCCATGGTACAGAGATATCACCTTGAACCTCCAAACACAACACTTCGAGCCTCACTTATCCCGCGACGAATGTCATTGTATTTTCCATCATGCCAAATATTACCTAATCATCGACGACACCCTATATCGTCATGGTATTGATTCAATATTATGATGGTGTTTGACTCACGAGGAGGCCGATTGTGTTCTGAATGACTGCCACTCAGGGGCATGTGGCGGTCACCTCTCTGGGATGGATACAACCCAGAAGATATTACATGCTAGATACTTCTAGCCATTGATTTTTAAAGATTGCACGGAAGTTGTTAACAAGTGTCCCCCCTGCCAGTGTTTTCATTCCAAAAATCACACTCATCTTGCCCCTTTACACCCAGTTATTGCCGTCGGCCCCTTTGCAAAATGGGGCATATATTTCATTCATTGTAAGCCTACCTTGGCCAGGGGGCACGACTATACTATTGTAGTTGTTGATTACTTCACAAAATGGGTCGAGGTTATGCCTACATATAAAGAAGACGAAAAAATTATCGCACTCTTCATGTTCAATTATGTTATTGCTAGGTTCAGGGTTCCATGAGCCATTGTCATAGGCCATGTATCACATTTCCAGAACCAGATGGTAACTGAATTGAGTAGAAAATTGGGATTTCGCCATGAACACTCAACTCCCTACTACCCCCAAGTGAATGGTCAAGTAGAGGCCATCAATAAGGTCTTGAAAATCATGATACAATGCATGGTACGGACCCATAGATCAAATTGGCACTTAATGCTCTTTTCATCCCTTTGGGCATATAGAACCTCCATGAAAACTGCTACTGGATTCACACCTTTTCAATTGGTATACGGTCTGGAAGCAGTATTTCCTATAGAGTACGAGATCTCGTCTTTGAAACTAGCCGTCGAACTCTTTCCAAACACCATGACTGAAGAGGAACGCTTCTTATATTTAGCCAAATTGGATGAAAACCATTGTGATGCTGCTGTCGCTAATGAAGCACATAAGAAGTGCATCAAATCTCATCACGAAAAATATGTTTAACCTTGCATCTTCAATGAAGGTGATTTAGTTTTGACATATGAACAAAAGCATGACAAATTGGGGGTAGGTCAGTTCAAGTCCATGTGGCATGGACCCTACATCGTGAAACATGTTTTAGAAAAAGGGGCCTACGAGTTAGTTGATTATGATGGGATACCCTTGGGGGAGCCTAGAAATTGGCTCTACCTCAAGAGGTATTATGCTTAGGGCGATTCTACATAACTACCTTGTACACTTTGTATATGATGTATGTTTAATATGGTGTGAAGTTTTTTTTCATAGGTTAGGGCCTCATCTCCATCGTGACTTCTTATACCATGTTATGCTTGAATGCACAGATGACAACCTATTCAGGATTTGCAGATGGTGCTAGCCAGCATACTCAAAACCTCACCTCGATAGCATGGGTACTCTATTCCCTTGCCAGTGAACTTATAATCTCAGGAGGAACTTGCATAGGTCCTGCAACTAATAATACCGTTGAGTATCACGCGATGATTGGATTGTTAACCGATGCATCTTCCCTTGGTGTGGAAAACATTGTCGTCTATTTGGATTCCAAACTTGTGGTATCCCATCTAAACCGATTCTACATTGTTCGCAACCATACACTACTCTGTCTTTTTCGACGAGTACATCTCTTGGATAGGTCTTTTCAGTTCTTTCAATAACTACATATTCCGAGACATATGGATATGGTTGTTGATTCATTGGCCAATTTCATTTTAGATTGGTAGGTCTTGCATTCTTAAACATTTTATTAACAATCATGACATGTAAATTGTTCATACATAAGCAACATATATGAGATCCATACTCAACATACACACATTGTATATAAAACCACTTTTACATTAAGTATGATAAAAGTTCCACAAAAAGTACTAAGACAAAATCTGAAGCTTATAGATTTCAGTACATCATCATGGAAAAATATGAATCTCATAGCTTTCAGTACATTATAATGGAAAAACTATGAAGCTCATTCCTTTCAGTACATCGCTACATATAGATAATAGGGCTAGTCTTGGTGTTCGTGATAGCATATCATCTCCCAAGCTACCCGACGGAGTAGACATCCAATACTCACAGAAAATCTCACTGTGTGGAATTGGTACCGATGAGGCATATCATCTAGTGATATGTCCAAGATATCAGCAATCAACCTCTCTAATTTTTCCTTGGTCTCTACAAGTATGTCGCTTGCCTCTTGGTCACGGGAAGAAACAACCCTACCCTCTCCTCGTCGCTGTATAGGGGAATCTCCAGGAGGCCTCTCTAGCCCCACATCTGTATTAGTAAAACACAAGAAGTCTCAGTACACCAAAAAAAATCATATATTTAAAAAATACAAAAACACTTGAAAGAGCATGATTATTCTTTTTTACCTATATCACACCACGTAGACCCTTCAGGTAGTGCCAATTCAAGATATACTCGGAAATCCATGCCAGTGTAAGCATAATATTCTATCATCAGAAGCTGATTGCACATCCATTGAAAGAAGGCTAGACCATATATATGAATCAGACCACCATGACGGCTAAACAAGTCAACCCACCTCCTCATGCATGGCTCCTGCAGATCGGGGCTAGCTATCTCTATGTGTTGAGGAAAGAAGTGAGGAAACCGCTCCATAAAGAAGGATACCAAGATAGACCCATAACCAAACTGTTTAGTTCTACCTATATGACACTTGGTCAGTTGATCTTTCATGATGCTCAGGAGACTCTCACACCAATTAAACATAGTAGGTTCCATGCATGCTAGGGACAACATCTAAGACCTGGTTTCTTGAGCATGGGACTTAGTCCCTGCTACTCTAACCACTGTGAAGAGAACAATCCTCAATGGTATACTACAGACTTGTACAATTGGAATCTTCCCAACATACTTCCTATTCCTAGGATCGCAGTATCGGATGAGAAGTTCGTCGTATTTCCGTCACCTCCGCTCTGCCTAGTAATCATGGCTCGAGCCCCTCTTCTTGAAATCCCGGTCAAAAAATAAATGTCATCTTTCTCGAGGGTAAGGATGTGGGTCCCTACTCGGAAATACTATTCATCGGGGTCCCACATGTCCACTAAATACCCCAACAAATGCACTTGGGCCCTCATATTTAGAGTAAGGAAGAATTTCTTTAAGCCACATTCTTGAAGTGCCAACATTGTATTGGCATCATTTAATCCTTCCAAATCCTCCAATTCGTGGTCTCGTTCCTTCCATTCTAGAAGCATTTTCCTTGCTTGAGGACCTGAAAAACCAAAGATAGGGATTAAAAATCCTTCATCTCAAAGAAAATCCAATTTTTTTTTATGTATTTCATCTTTGGGGCAGCATTTCACGGCCGATGTGACCCGATTTTACACACAGTGTGACATCTATGTGCCTGGTCTTTTTGTGGACCATGTCGATCGGCCGCGACGTTGTTCCCGAAAAGGCAGGTCACATCAACCAGGGAACGCATTTTATGCTTGAAAAACGACCCCAAATTCATCAAAAAACATGAAATTTGTAGCATTTTAGCTTAGAAAGTGAAATAAGAAGGTGAGTGTGGTTACATGGGTTGTCATTGATGACAAACCATTAATGACAAAGGTAAGATAAAGTTTGATTACTTGGAAAGGAGTGACAAAAGATCATGGCAAGGAGGACATGGCAGCTTGGATGACAAAAGAGTCATAAACGTTGATGACATGGCATGAATGGTCCAAATGACCCATTATGTGGTCATTTGTGGGCTAATGGGGTCATGGAACCCTTGGACATGGACCTAATGCATGAGAAAGTGTTTGGCACCCACACATGTCATGGTATGATGGCACTTGGAAAACATATGGCTCGGATACATGGTGTGAGGCTCTTGATGTCCTTGTTATTGATGGCATACTTCTTGGAACCCTTGGAGATGGCACTCAAACACTTGGACACACTTGGTTGCATATGTTGATGATTAAATACTAAATGATACCTTGAAAGAGTCCTTGAAACCCTCATGTGGTACCCTTAAGTATTGAACCCACACACTTGGAAAATAGGTGATGATTATGAATGGTCCCTTGTATGGAAAGATGGCTATTGGAATGATGACAAAGGTCTATTGGAATATCGATGGAGTTGGAGCTCATTTGAAAGCTTTTAAAGAACCAAAATATAACTTGAAAAAATGCCTACAAAGTCGGCTCAGCTTCAAAAGAGTATTTTAATTATTAAATAAAAAACAAAATATATTTTACACATATATAGCAAAGTCGGCTCCAAAGAATTTATAGCAAAATACCTATATAAATACACCTTTAAACCTTCATTCTTGGAAGAGAAAATTTGGACTGCCTCCAAGGGGAAATTCAGACTATCTCTGAGGAAACTCATGGAACAAAAGTTGTGGAGCAGAATTCGTGGAGGATAGTCAGAGCTTTGATTTCGGTGGTTTGAGGAGAATTTCGAGGGTTGTAGAAGCAACTACAAATGAGCATAAGTTTTATGTTTTTATCTTTTATGAATTAAGATTTGTCTAGGGAATCACTGAGGGTAGTTGCAGTATGAATCCAATTTTGGTGGTGTAATCTTGAACACAGTGAAAGCTACAGAAGCATAATTTGTGTATCTTCCTCTTTGATTTCGGACTTACTGAGGAAACAACAACTAGGATATTTTTGGGTTGGATTTCCAACTATAGTCTAGCATAGTAAACAACAAATGCTCAATCATTTTGTAGACTTGTAGCAACTCTTTCCAGCAATGATAATGGGTCTCTTTTGATGGCTAAATTCCAATGGAAGTTATTGTTTGCCCTTCAAGATATCTGGAAGTGATTAAGTATATTACTGCTGTTAACTTGAGCAAAGAATGTATGTGTTCCCTGTAGAATACAGGTGGAGGATTGTGCAGAAGATTGCGATATGATGTAATAATATGTGTGGTCAATACATTCAGTAATATTCTCAGATGACTTGCTTGGTGATATGATCTGAACTTGACAGAGTTGATGGTTGCAGTTGAATATGAAGCAGAGTAACAGGCTGATGAGCAGAGGTCAATGATTGTAACAGGATGATAATGATGACAGAGATAGATAAATGATGATATGACAAGTGACATGATATTGATTTCAGTGGACAAGTTATTGATATTTGATGTGACAAGTGTTTGTTTGCAATACAAGCAGGGCCTTGTAACTATTTTCTTAGTAGGATCTAAGAAAAGACCAAGCAAAGTCTTGGAATAGAAGTAGGTGCTTCTGAATCAGTAGGTGTTGATATACCTCACGGTTGTAGCCGGTTGAAACAAATATAAAAGAATTACAAAGCTTATATCGTGTGTCTCATGCAATGTGTTGATGATAATGTGTTTTACTCTATGAATGACATGTGCGTAGTTGATTACTGAAATATAATTCATTAATGAATATGATATTGAAGTGAATGATGATATAATATTTGAAGAAGAAGTTGAAATTGAATTAAGTCCTAGCTCACTAATTCACCCCCCCTCTCTTAGTGAGCCATTGTGTCTCACAATTAGTATCAGAGCAAGTCTTCATCATAAGCCTAGCAAGCTTGAAGGGATTCGTGGACACAATATGGAAGGAACAACAAAAGTCAACCATGAAGTTCCAGTTTTAGAAATATCAGATTACTTTGGTTGGAGAAGTAAGATGAAATATTATTTGAAGAAATTTGGTGTTTGGGAAATTGTGGTTAACCCACCTGTCCATCCCTGCAAGAAGACAAAGACGGCAGCTGAGAAAGACAACAATATTGCTTTTAAGTTTCTGATGGAAGGACTCTCAAGCCCTATCAAAGAAAGTGTAGGAAAATGCACCTCTGCCAAAGATCTCTGGTTCAAGCTGGAAGGTGAGTATCAAAGGAAATTTCAAGACATAGAAACAAAAATCAAGATCTCTGAAGATGAGAAGCTATGGAAAAAGAAGGAACAAGCTTCAAATGAAAGTAAAGGTAAGGACACTTTTGTCGGTGATAATTTTGAATGTGACAATGTTGAAACTTTACTTACAGAAGATGAGAAGGAAGACTTATTGAATGTCAAAGAGGCATTTGCATGTACCCTATTGGATAGGGATGTCAAATCCAACTCAAGGCTTCGAAATAAAATTATGGGAGCATTTGAAAAATATCAAAAGGAGACAAAGGCCTTGTTCATGAAATTGAAACTCAAGAACAAAGACTTGCAAGACAAGCTGGAAGATCAAAATGATGAAATCAAAAAATTGAAGATTGGATTAGCAAAAGAACAAGAAGATATTGGTGTAGACCCTAAATATCTTGAGGAGATTAGATGGGCTAATATTGATCTAAAAATCTAGTTGGATGAAGCTAAAAGAAGAGAAGAAACTATGAAGATCCAGCTAGAAGAAAAAGAGAAGATTATGGACCTACTCAAGACAAGCTTACAATTAGAGCTAGAAGACAAAAATAATGAATTTGAAAAACTAAAGCTCAAACTTATCAATCAAAGAGTGGTTGACTCAAAAGAGCTTTAAGAGACAAGAAGAAATAATATTGGCTTGAAGACTGAGCTCGAAGAAGCCAAAAGAATAGAAGAAGCCATGAAGCTTCAACTGGAAGAAAGAGAGAAGACCAACCAGAGGCTTGAAATGGAAATTGTTAGTCTTAGAAAGAAATTGAGAAGTCAAAAGCTCATGTGAAGTTCAATGACTTTTCAATTATGTTGGATAAATTATTGGATTTTCAAAGGTATCCCCTTGAAAAATCTAGCCTTGGGTACAAAAAGGTAGAAGACAAACTTGAAGAAAACATATGGTCCCCCAAGACTCCTGAAGTTGGATCCACATCTATCAAAGGTGAAAGAAAAGCTCCTCGTGCCCCTACACATGAAAACAAAGAATTTGGAAGATCAAAAATGTTTGAAGAAGTTAGCACTGCACCTCAAAGCAAATTCAGAGAAGAGACAACTCCAAGGTGGAACCAAAGTCCCAAGTATGAAAATGGATTTAATGGTTACTGTTTTTCTTGTTCTAACTTTGGTCATAAGGCTATGGATTGTAGAAGAAGTGGTGGAAGACACAATGACAAGATTAGATGTTGGACATGTGATCGAATTGGGCATCTTGCTGCTAACTGTCATACATTGAGGTGCTAAACATGTAGTGGTTTTGGCCACAAAACTCAAGAATGTTCAAGTCAAAGGAGTCAACCTAGGAGGAGTTCTTCTTACACATCAGCAAGAAGAATCAGTGAATCTTGGAAGGAGAATAGTGCAAAAAGAATTGAAGACCAAAGGACTAATAATCACAGCCAAAGACATTCTCAGATATGGGTGAAGAAAAATATTTTGCTAAATCTAAATGAAGTGGATGACAAGTGCACAAATGAAGATGGCTACCATATGGAAAGCCATGCTTGAGGTCTTTTCAAAGATCTTGGTACACCTTGAGTTCATGGAGCTAGAGGATGAACTCAAAAGATAAATGATTGCTACTCCAAGCAAATAGACAGGTCCAAGGATCGTACCTACAGTTGGCATGCTAATAGGGGGAGCAGGAATAGTTACAATTGAAGTATAGTGACATGATGACATTTGAAGGATGCGTTCCTTAAGAACATGTGGCAATATTTTCATGATAATACTTGTTGAAAATCTACAAGGAAGATAGTTGGCATGTGTGTAAACTCAATTGAATATGGTAGTCACAAAATTGAGGAAGTTAAACTGAGTAAAAGAAGAATTAGGTGAAGAGGATGAGACATCCTAAACTATTGAGAGAAAGCCCGATTCTTGCATATGCACAGTCCTTTTGCTAATATTTTGGGTCTAGTTTAATCACAGTGAAGACATATGATTTTACTTGGTTCACTCACAAGTTCAGCATTTTGATAAGACTCTTGAAGGTCTGAGTCTAATAAAGACATTCTCAAAATTTTGGGAAATGACAAATTACAGTATAAATACAGTCACCTAGAAAATCATCTTGTGTGCAAAACAGTTTTGAATGGATGTTTTCATCTCAGTCAAGGATTTTGAAATTTAAAATTCAAATGGAAAGAATGA
Organism: Larix kaempferi; assembly: GCA_027924585.1. Taxonomy (NCBI): domain Eukaryota; kingdom Viridiplantae; phylum Streptophyta; class Pinopsida; order Pinales; family Pinaceae; genus Larix; species Larix kaempferi. Next base: position 9,044,711 of record BSBM01000602.1, read on the forward strand.
ATATATCAAGCATTCTATAACCATGGCTAACCTTAATTTGAAGCAATATCCAGTAAAGTATTAATGAACGGTGGCAATCCTCTTTGTAAGGACTTTGCTCCAGATATGGAAGAGTTTGATTTACTGAAGAACATGAAAAGGAGTGGAAGCAATATAGGTACAGTGATGACATAAACTTTTATGATGACAATGTGTGGGAAGATTGAGCAAATTTGACTAAGAAGATCTGGAAGAAAACGCTTGAGAACGAAGTGTTTTGTTACAAGTCCTAGGAAGTTTGCAATCATTCTCAGTCAGGATGTTTGGCAACATGGTGACGTTTGGAAATAGTCCTTGATGAATGCTTACCTTTTATGAATTTACTAAATAAGTGTTGATGCATTCCTTAAAATACAACACTCCACTAGCACTCATGCCTATGTCAGGCACAGTTGATAGGTTGAAGGTAAGTATTTGAAAGACATCAAGGGACTTTATAAGAAGGCCATACATATAACCAATAAGATGATCCAAAAATGCTGAGAACGGGTTCAAGGAATCTCTGATATCTATGACAAAGAATAGCTAATGAATATCTCTCTCACCATATGAAGACCTTATAGAAGTTAACAGAGGAAGAAGGCAGCACCTAAATGTCAAATTCGTGAAGCTCAACCACAGGTACATCAAAGTCATTTTTATGAGTATGTTTATGCAAAAGAAAGACCTATTTCTACCATTCAAAGTATGGAGGTGTGCACAGTAGAAAGAGGTTGTTCCTTTACCCAACCATAACAAAGGCATCCAAAATCAAGTATCCAAACTTTAAAGTTCCATCCTTCAATCCTTGACATCAGAGATACATGATTTTGGTTGTTATGAAGACTTACTAGCAACATATACAGCATGAGAATTTATGCAAGTAAGACTCACTAACTGATATGCACGATGATAAGGGGAGCATACATCTTAGAAGGATTTTGTTGAGCATAAATGACATTGAGTCTAAGAACGAAGCCCCTGAAGCCATGAAGAAGATTTAAAGAAATGAAAATGGCAGCGACAAGACATTGACTATGATTTAATTTGAATGTTGATTAAGGAAATCCCTGGCATGAAGATCTGTTCAATGAAAAACAATATGAATTTGATAACTATGAAAGCAAGGTCAGAGCATGTATATGAATATTGCAGATAGAGAAGAGCTAAATCAAGGAAAAACGGACTATGTAAAAGGCAAATTTGAGGACGGAGTGTAAAGGATTGTTTTGACATCTATATAAGACATAATTGGAGCATTTGTTGAGACTACATTCATCCTAGCAATTCTATACAAAGTATGATGTAAATTGATATGTTTGGTAATAGCCTACTGTGAAGAACTGAATTTTGAAGCATCATTCAAACCACGGATCCGAAGTCCTTTTTGAAGAATTGCTTGGGACATTGAACATGATATGCAATGACTAGATCAAAACTAGTGCAAACCCTTATTTGAACCATTTTGCACTCGATAGTGGACAAAAAAAGCTTCTATCAAGATCAATGGCAACAGATAATGAATGCGAACAACCATTAATATTTATACAATGAACGATGAAAATAATCATCTCAGGGGGAGCAATCAACTCAGCATGATGTCAAGCAATATTCAATGGTTCAAGGTTTGACCCTTTGTCATTAATGTCAAAGGGGGAGAGTAACTGATGAAAGTTGCCATCAATGACAAAGGGGGAGTTTGTTGAGCATGGGTTGTCATTGATGACAAACCATTAATGACAAAGGTAAAATAAAGGTTGATGACTTGGCAAGGAGTGACAAAAGAACATGGCAAGGAGGACATGGCAGCTTCGATGACAAAAGAGTCATAAACGTTGATGACATGGCATGAATGGTCCAAATGACCCATTCTGTGGTCATTTGTGGGTTAATGGCGTCATGGAGCCCTTGGAGATGGACCTAGTGCATGAGAAAGTGTTTGGCACCCACACATGTCGTGGTATGATGGCACTTGGAAAACATATGACTCAGATACATGGTGTGAGGCTCTTGATGTCCTTGTTATTGATGGCATACTTCTTGGAACCCTTGGAGATGGCACTCAAACACTTGGACACACTTGGTTGCGTATGTTGATGATTAAATAATAAATGATACCTTGAAAGAGTCCTTGAAGCCCTCATGTGGTACCCTTAAGTCTTGAACCCACACACTTGGCAAATAGGTGATGATTATGAATGGTCCCTTGTATGTCAAGATGGCTATTGGAGTGATTACAGAGGTCTATTGGAATATCGATGGAGTTGGAGCTCATTTGAAATCTTTTAAAGAACCAAAATATAACTTGAAAAAATGCCTGCAAAGTCCGCTCAACTTCAAAAGAGTATTTTAATTATTAAATAAAAAACAAAATATATTTTACACATATATAGCAAGTCGGCTCCAAAGAATTTATAGCAAAATACCTATATAAATACACCTTTAAACCTTCATTCTTGGAAGAGAAAATTTGGACTGTCTCCAAGAGGAAATTCAAATTGTCTCTGAGGAAACTCGTGGAGCAGAAGTTGTGTAGAAAAATTCGTGAAGGACAGTCAAAGCTCTGATTTCGGTGGTTTGAGGAGAATTTCAAGGGCTGTAACAATAACTACAGATGAGCAGAAGTTTTATTTTTTTTTATCTTTTATGAATTCATATTTGTCTAGGGCATCACTGAGGGCAGATGCAGTATGAATCCAATTTTGGTGGTGAATCTTTAACATAGTGAAAGCTACATGAGCATAATTTGTGTATCTTCCTCTTAGATTTCAGACTTACTGAGGAAACAACAGCTAGGTTATTTTTGGGTTTGATTTCCAGCTATAGTCTAGCATAGTAAACAACAAATGCTCAATCATTCTGTAGACTTGTAGCTGTTAAATTTTCAGAATTTACTTCAATCTGATCTAGGATCTTAACTAAGAGAACAACATGTACAACAAATCTACAACATAGCAATCATGGACACAATAATGCAAGCACACAAGAGACACAGAGTTTACTTAGGGAAAACCATAAAGGTGAAAAACCCCAATAACTTCCTCAGAGATAGATAGAGCAATGATATAACCAGAATACAAGAGATAGTCTTCTCCTAGCAACAGAGCCTCCTCCTCCACAAGTGCGCCACTCTCCCAAGTGTGAGTGAGAGAATAGAATGTGTAAAATGAGAGAGACACACTCTCTATTTATACACTAACTTGACTTGACCTTTACTCAACTAGGTCGGCTTCAACTTAACCACTTAACATAATGCTGACTAGGCCGACCCCCACTAGGGTGGTCTAATAACCCTTTGACCCACATGGCCGACCCCCAATAGGGTGGTCTAATAACCCTTTGACCCACCTGACTTATACAGGGCCGACCCCAACAAGGTGGTCTAATAACCCATCAAGTATAAGTTACGACACTTACAATATAAATGACGACACTTCCGTATAGAGGAATAATAACATCTCTATAGGAATACAATATGCATATATGTGAAATACATTCCGAAGTTACATATACATCAACACTCCCTCTTAACTAGGAAGGTATTTCTCGACACAGGTCTTCTAGCACAAGTCATCTTCTCTAGATCATCGTCACTGCTGCTGCTATCTCAATCAATCTCTGAATCTACTCATCATAGGAAGTTCTACAGAGCCAGTCCTTTTTCATACTGGATGTAGGCCCACCACCTGCAGGTCTTCGTCATCATTGGCCATACTGTGAAAATCTCAGGACTTATTACGTGCGTCACAAAACCTTAAAAGAGTCTCTTGACTAGCAAGAACCCTAAAGAGCATCTGAGGCCTTTTTCATCCTATCCAGATCTCCAGGACTTATTACATGTGACCCCACCACAAAACCTCGAAAGAGAATCCCAGGACTGATTACGAGCACAAGGCTCAACCTATCGGATCTCCTAGGGCACAAATTACATGTGGTCACCACAAAACCTCGAAAGAGCATCCCAGGACTGATTACGAGCACAAGGCTCAACCTATCGGATCTCCCAGGGCACAAATTACATGTGGTCACCACAAAACCTCGAAAGAGCATGCCAGGACTGATTATGAGCACAAGGCTCAACCTATCGGATCTCCCAGGGCACAAATTACATGTGGTCATGGCAAAACCTCGAAAGAGCATCCCAAGACTGATTACGAGCACACGGCTCAACCTATCGGATCTCCCAGGGCACAAATTACATGCCATAGGACAAAACCTCGAAAGAGCATCTGCCAGATATCCTAGGGCACAAATTACATGCCATAGGAAAAACCTAGAAAGACTATTTGCAGATCTCCCAGGGCACAAATTATATGTCCCCCCAAGCAAAACCTCGAAAAGCATTTTCCAGATATCCCAGGGTACAAATTACATGCCATAGGCAAAACCTCAAAAGACTATCTGCAAATCTCCCAGGGCACAAATTACATGCTTATCTACACAACCTGTTCCACGGCCACAGAGTATCAACCTGATACTCACCATACATCATCCTGATGTACACATGATCATCCTGATCATCATCACTGCAACATCCTGCTGCATGTCATCTGGAGCAACATCCTGAAGCTCGTCATCCATGATCATCCTGATCATACAATGCATCTACCTGATGCATACCAAGTATCTACCTGATACATATCATCATACATGATCCACCTGATCATACAGTGTATCCACCTGATACGAATACAAATACATGATACATATCACCATACATGATCCACCTGATCATACAATGCATCTACCTGATGCATACCAAGTATCTACCTGATACATATCATCATACATGATCCACCTGATCATACAGTGTATCCACCTAATACAAATACAAATACATGATACATATCACCATACATGATCCACCTGATACATATACAGATACATGGTCCAAGCATCCAACATGATGAATATACAAAATACATACAAATGATCCAACCGATCATATCCAGCATCCAACATGATGTGTACATACATATAGATATAAATGATCCAACTGATCATATCCAACATCCAACATGATGCGTACATATATAAATGATCCAACTGATCATAGCTAGCATCCAACATGATGCGTATACAGAGCAATAACTAGAGCATCGTCCTGATGCTCATCATCCAGCGCTTACATCCACAGCCATGTGAAGGATCCTCCTTCCAACATGCTTGGAATGGCTTCTGCAAATGTGTCCATCACTTCTTCCTCGAAGTGTCATCAATCTAAAGAACACCAAGCCTCTCCCTGAAGTACTCGAACTTCACCCTAGCTAGTGGCTTCGTCGGCACATCTGCAATCTGCTCGTCCGTCGCAATGTACAGGAGCTTCACAGCTCCTCTCTGCACCATATCCCTGATATAGTGATATTTGATCTCTATGTGTTTCGACCTGTCATGAAACACTGGGTTCTCGGACAGCTTCACACAACTCTGGTTATCACAAAACATACCAGTAGCATCCAACGAGAGATCAAATAACTCAGACAGTAGCTTCCGTAGCCATACTGCCTCACAACTAGCTGAACAAGCTGCAACATACTCTACCTCAGCTGTACTCAGTGCTACGTAGGACTGCTTCTTGCTGAACCAAGAGATCACACCTGATCCCATACTGAAGTAGCACCCAGATGTGTTGTTCCTATCTACAGCACTGCCTGCCCAATCTGAATAAACATAACCCTGCAGGTTAAACTTTTGATTCACTTCATACTTGAGCCCATAATCCACTGTACCTTTCAGGTACCTCAAAATATGCTTTACAGCAACCAGGTGAACACTCCTCAGATCTGTCAGGAACTGGCTCAATGTGTTCACCGCAAAGCAAATATCTGGTCTCATGTTCGTCAGGTACATCAAGGACCCAATCATCTGACGATACATAGTGACATCAACTGATTTAGATGAAGCATCACACAGAAGCTTCGGGTTTGATGCCATAGCCTTGCAGTCCATCATCCCGAACCTCTTCAGGATCTCTACTGCATACTTCCCTTGTCCAAGGAAGATTCCATCTGCACTCTGCCACAGCTCCATGCCAAAAACAAATAGTGCATCATCCCCAAGTTCTTCATCTCGAACTCGGCAGCAAGCTTCCGCTGCATGTTGGCAATCAATCTATCTTCACCCGTAACAAACAGGTTATCCGCATACAAAATTAGTATCACTGGATTTCCTTCTTCAACCTTGTAGTAAAGGTTGGAATCCGCTTTACTCTTGGTAAAGCCCAAACTGGATTGAAAGCTGTCTATCCTTCCAAGTTCTGCACACATATATGACTACACCATTCAAGAAGGCTGTCTTGAAATCCATCTGGTGTATCTTCTATTTCATCACTTCTATGCTACCATCTGCAGCATGCTTGATCTGATAGTTCCATATGGAAGTCATAACAAACTTCCCTTCAGCTCTTGGGACCGCATCCCAAACATCATTCTTCATGATCGATGGATCAGGGCATTCTTCCCGTATCCTGGGAACTTCAATATCTTCAATAGATAATTTTGTTGCTTGAACAAATGTTGTAGTCCTTCTTTTGTAGGTGAAGGTATACGGTATTTTCTACAAAACAAGTTAAATTGCATGATTAGAAACATCTCATAATTTTCAGACAAATTCTTACACATAAAGAAATATGTCATACAGTCATGCAATTATCTTAGCCAATGCTTCAATACAACATTTATCCATGTTCCACAACTTTCTAGATGCCTTCCAGTCTCTACCAGAACATTGTTAAGAGTTTGCACTACTCCCAACATGTCAGTAAAGAGGTTTCATTCTAGATAAGTAGCACTAGAATGTTGTACAGTGCCATAGGCCACTTACCCATCACATGCATATTAGTAGTATACTGTTTATTAATGCAATCATTCTAATATGCACAATACATATCCTAAGTCTAGGAACATGAGCATATACATCATTGAACAATTTTATTTAAACAAACAAATATGCAAGAAATGATAATTAAAAATACTTATCTTTGTTTGGTTGCTGGGTGGACTCCCTCTGAGTCTTTGCTTCCTTGCAGGAGCTGCTGAAGTACCTTCTTCTACACCTTTCTATTGTGGAATGTAGAAAGATGGTCAACTCCCTCTGAATATCTGCATCCTTGCAAAAACTATTGAAGTGTGCTCCTTTGTTTTCTTGCAGGAACAACTAGAGTGTGCTCCCTCTTGATCTTTGCTTCCTGGATTACCTGTCCTTGAACTTACATCCATCCTTAATCACTATGCATGCTTATTAGTATCATCATTGTGTTATCCTTGAGGTCTCATACATAATCACACATTTATTAGTATAATCGTAATACTATCAAAACACAATAATCTTAAACATTTATAGTCATGATCATTCACAGATAATAAACATTAGTATTCAAGGTTTCAGGGAAGTCTTCTTTTACTCATGCATATTCTTATTTGATCATAGGACTCTTCTGATTAGTTAAATCATCAATGCATAAACCCATGATTGCTCAAACCTATACCTTCATGAATAATCATTATCAACAACACAACAGTATAAGATCCTAACACAAGGTAGGATTCTAGCTTGATATAGGAAAAACATACCTGGATTAGCATGCTAGCTAGTTATGTATAACATACCCGCATAATGTCTTCTGGTTCTCTTCAGTGACTTGTGCTAGTAACCTGTATGTCTCATAGGTTAACCATTGTAGGACCAAGTTATACATACCTCGAAAGTAGATCTTCTATGTGATCCATGACAATGGATGAATCTTTGTCTTCATGTCACCATGATCATATGTTCTTGAAGTAGAACATGATTTGTCTTTCTTGGTGTACCTTTTATGTTAGCGAACAACATAAACCTCATACAACATCACAATGCATTAGTACATTCATAAGTGTCAAAACCTTAATCAATGAATATCTTCTATTAAGGTGATACGACAAGTCTAGTAATTAATCAAGATTGTACTGTAATGATATGAAGACAAACATATGATAAAATTAACCATGAAACATACCTGTAAGCCATACCTGTCAAGATTGCTTGTAATCTTCTTATGGAAGGCCTTAGCCTCATCTCCCTCTGAGACAAGAACTTCTTCACTTATGCAGGTGACCAATCCACTTGATTTGCAAGAACGGGACCTGGAGCTGGATTAGGGTTTGTCAAAGAAACCCCAAAAATTCAAACTTTGAATTTCAAAGTTCTGAAAGGATAGAAATATGCGCCTTGATGAGTTGATCAAGTTGGTATATTCAGAATTTGAAAACTGCAAAGTTTCACCCCTTGAAATTGCCTTTTAGATTTTCGGATTCACTAGGGAGGACCCTGAATTAGGGTTTGAGTTTCCCGGAGCTTCACCCAACCAAAAAATTTGATTCAAAACTCTAAGCTTTGATTTTTCTGAGGAGCTTCCAGCCGTGGTCACAAATTTCCAAAATTCCAATTTTTGCAAAAGCCCTAATTTTCCATATTTCCGATCAAAGTCCTGAACTGGGGTTTGATCAAGCCTGACCTTCTTCCCAACCAAAAAATCTGATCTTGGTCTCTAAATTTCGATTTTGATGAGTAGCATCCAGCCGTGGTCTCCGATTACAAAAATTCCAACTTTCTCCGAAGTCCTAAATTCCGGAAGCCATGAATGAAGGTACTCAAAAATAATTCTGTTTTAATAGAAATATGTACCTGATTGTTTCTGGTGTAACTCCGAATGTTTTGATCCACAAGGTCTAAAACATTTTCCTGAGATAGACCGACCTGTTATCTTTCCATCCCAATAGGTCTAACCTCAATTGGATTCTCTGAGAGTTTTTTATGCCAAGTGTCACAACGTGACCTGTTTATGGGATAATACAGGAGAGCGAACTTGTACGGCGTGCCACGTGTCACTGGTTCAACTTCGGCCTTTGAAAACTTTTCCTAAGATAGTATAGTCTGTGTACTACCTGTCACTTTTTACGAAATTTCATTTGGATATTTTTAGCCCAAGTTATGACCTTTTTCCCAAGGTCACCTGATTTTGACTCAGATCTGGAAGAGGAAGAAACTCTATATTGTACATATCATAAATCACAAAGTACAACGAATTAGAGGTTTTCCTTTGGAAAAAAGGTACATGGGGATCTGATCTTCGACCTGTAAAAGTTTCATATCTGAAAACTTTTCCAAAACGGATTTATAGCGAAAGTGCTATGATGACTGGTTTTTGCTATATCAAGCCCTAGCATCGTAAGTGCAACAAGTGTCATACATGCCATATCATGCCTTCTTTCAGGCTAGCTCTGATACCATGTTAAATTTTCAGAATTTACTTCAATCTGATCTAGGATCTTAACTGAGAGAACAACATGTACAGCAAATCTACAACATATCAATCATGGACACAATAATGCAAGCACACAAGAGACACAGAGTTTACTTGGGGAAAACCATAAAGGTGAAAAACCCCAATAACTTCCTCAGAGATAGATAAAGCAATGATACAACCAGAATACAAGAGATAGTATTCTCCTAGCAGCAGAGCCTCCTCCTCCACAAGTGCGCCACTCTCCCAAGTGTGAGTGAGAGAATAGAATGTGTAAAATGAGAGAGACACACTCTCTATTTATACACTAACTTGACTTGACCTTTACTCAACTAGGTCGGCCTCAACTTAACCACTTAACATAATGCTGACTAGGCCGACCCCCACTAGGGTGGTCTAATAACCCTTTGACCCACATGCCCGACCCCCAATAGGGTGTTCTAATAACCCTTTGACCCACATGACTTATACAGGGCCGACCCCAACAAGGTGGTCTAATAACCCATCAAGTATAAGTTACGACACTTACAATATAAATGACGACACTTCCATATAGAGGAATAATAACATCTCTATAGGAATACAATATGCATATATGTGAAATACATTCCGAAGTTACATATACATCAACAGTAGCATCTCTTTTCAACAATGATAATGGGTCTCTTTTGATGGCTAAATTCCAGGGGAAGTTATTGTTTGCCATTCAGGATATCTTGAAGTAATTAAGTATATTACTGCTGTTAACTTGAGCAAAGAATGTATGTGTTCTCTGTAGAATACAAGTGGAGGATTGTGCAGAAGAATGTGAGATGATGTAATAATATGTGTGGTCAATACATTCAGTAAGATGCTTAGATGACTTGCTTGGTGATATGATCTGAACTTGACAGAGTTGATGGTTGCAGTTGAATATGAAGCAGAGTAACAGGCTGATGAGCAGAGGTCAATGATTGTAACAAGCTGATAATGATGACATAGATAGCTAAATGATGACATGACAAGTGACATGATATTGATTGCAATGGACAAGTTATTGATATGTGATGTGGCAAGTGTTTGTTTGTAATACAAGCAGGGCCTTGTAACTATTTTCTTAGTAGGATCTAAGAAAAGACCAATCAGAGTCTTGGAATAGAAGTAGGTGCTTCTGAATCAGTAGGTGCTGATATACCTCACGGTTGTAGCAGGTTGAAACAAATACAAAAGAATTACAAAGGTTATATCTTGTATCTCGTGCAATGTGTTGATGATAATGTGTTTTACTTGATGAATGGCATGCTTAGTTGATTACCGAAATATAATTCATTGATGAATATGCTATTGAAGTGAATGATGATATAAGATTTGAAGAATAATTTGAAATTGAATTAAGTCCTGGCTCACTGATTCACCCCCCCTCTCAGTGAGCCATTGTGTCTAACAACCTGGATTTGACGGAGCTTGAATCCACAGCCTGAAGTGCCCACAATATTCAACACAAGCTTGCTAGTACAAGGATTTTTTTACCCTTCTTGGTAAAAAGAACAAATATGGAATGGTAAAATAAGTCACTTTCACTCCCTTTTATTGGATTGAGGGTGGATATTTTATATTTTAATTTGTAATTTTTTATTACCTTTTTACCATTTTTAATTTAAGAGAATCTTTATTGATTAGTTTATATAGTTTATTTAACAACTTGTTGTTGAGGTTATAGGTCAAAGACACTATTGAAGTTTTATTTAAGCCCTTTTTAGACTCTTGAAATATCAAAAGGTCGCTGAGCGAACTTGCTTCCTTTCACACTCATAAAAGGATTTGAAAGGGCATCTATTCAGTTTTGGTTTACCCATTTTTTGGGCTGAGTAATATTAATTATGAAAAAGGAATACCTCGATCAAACTTTGACTGGGAGAGTTCTTCTAGGTATTGTTTTGCACTTTTTCGGGCCTAGGGACTAAATTTACGAAAAGGTACACCTTGGAGTCTTATTTAGTCTTTTCAGACTCTCTAAACATGAAATGACACCAATTTTACCTTCTTTGTACTCATTAAAATGTAACATTGAAGGACCCTTATAGGGACGAACCTCTCCTTACTCAGGTTCGTAAAACATGTAATATTGGACTCGTCCGAAGGATGAGCTATATAGAGCATATGTTATCCTCCTCAAGCTCGTTAATAAAAAAAGAGGTACTCGTCAATCATGATGGGGAACAAGGGAAGGGAAATTCATCTGTATCCGCATTTATGGAAGCATGTTGTCGCCCTTGAATATGGCACCTATTTGTATTTCATCTGAAAAGTTGGGTAATCAACTTGTCTTTGAGTCGTGTCAAGTCTATGAATATCTTTACTCATTTGGGTCATCCGAAGAATGCTCCATTCATGTTGCATTGTGTCTTGATCTCTGTCTCATCGAGTCCATACTACCAGGTCACTTGTCGTGCCGTAAAATGTTCAAGGGGAGTCCTCCATTTGAGTCAAACTTTGAAATCATCAAGTTCTCTATTACATCAGTTATCCTCAAAGTCCAAGTACCTTGTGTCAGTCCAAACTCATTTGATTTACCACCCGAAATCTTCCTCCTGTATCGATTTCATGTCGATGATGTGGGATACATCATGGCCCTCCTTCGACGAATCTATCACTATCGACACCAACACATCATCCAGGGATTAGATTTAGAGACCACCTAGTGCCTTGAATCCTACATACCTCATTGGAAGGTCTTCTCGCTTTCGACAATGGGTTCACATCTTTGACCTCTGATCGAATGATTCCACGAATGTTCAACTCCAACTCATTCATTCGCATTCGTTGGGATGTATTATGATACCTCAGAGATCATTATCATCACTGGTGATTTCCCTCACACTTGTTAATGGTTCACATCATTGTCTGGTAATCAAGTGGTTTCTACTATGTTCGACTTCGACACCTTGTAATCACATAGTTAGATTCGTATCGATTTGAGATTGGGTAGATGACCCTGGGGATCCTTGTTATGTGTTTACCCAGGTTGCGATGGAGATTTTTTGAGTAGGTTCCCACATGAATATTATGTCGGTGGCCTCATTGATGTACTATCACATAGATCCATTCTTGTATTGGTCGTGGCGGTGTCATTATCTCATCATGGATCTACTCTTGTATATTAGTAGCCATGATTATGTCATCCAGTCAGTATCAACATGGATCTGTGGTGTATTGGTCGAGAGTCGTGTTTCGATTCATTTAGATCCAAAGTGTTAGAGCTTGTATTACAAAGTCCTTGATTATTGTCAACAGTTCTCCGATCGATGGTTCCTCACTCCTGTGGTCATATCAAAGTACTTCACCTTTCACCTTTATCTCTAGCTTTGTACTTTGGGGGGAAATATGTTACACGGAATTTTCGTCAATTGTACAAGACCATGTGACCACATGTTTCCATAATCCCTAAATCCACATCCATGATGAATGATCCTTAACTCTTTTTTCCCTGCAAATAACCCTTTTTGTGACTTCGATGCGCTCTACTTCATTAGAAACATGCTCAAATTCCATCGACGTGCTTTTCTCTACTGTCAACCCCGCGTCGATGGCTCAGTTTGTCTTCACGTCAACTCGCATCGAGCTCATTTGGCGTAGCTTGCTCTATGTCCAAGTCACATCAATGCCTATACAAACAGGAAAATGGGTTTTCAAGAAGCCTCTAGAACGAAATATTATCTAGATGAGATTCCCTCCCTATTTGTTAGGATCTCACTCAAATTCCTCACTTGTTGGGATCATATCTCATCCATTATCCCTAAAGATCTCATCTCTCCTCTATCCATATTTCCCTATAAATTAAAGTCTTGGCCATGGGTGAAGGGGAGGGGGGAATTGAGAATAGAGTTATGCTGGAGAAATTACACTAGGAGTGATAGACTTAGGTCCTTATCCTTCCTTCATTGACGTGACATCTTGGAGCAAAGATGAATCCATTGGAGAGGAGATATGACACCAAGGATTAAGTGGTTGTACTCTTTACCATTTTTGTTAATACAATACTGCATTTCATTTCCCATAAATGGTTTGTTATTCATTTATTGTATATATCCTTGGTCATATATATAAATTAATCTAATCCTAGATATAGTTCTCTTCTTGCGTTGCTTACATGTTTTGTAGGTACTTCTTATGAGTGGATGGGCAAGCTTGTTGGAGCATTGGATCATTGAAGACAAATCACAACCAAAGGTATGTCTCGATATCTTTCAATTTGTGATTGGATCAAGTTAGGGAAATGTATGTATGATTGCTTGCTTTGTTCTAGTTTAGTGATTAAACTAGGGAGGTCAGCTTATGTCTGCATTTGTATTCTAGTCCTGAAAACACCATACATTACGTTACTAATTATTTACACATAGCACACTACTTATACTATCAACCAAAGTAAATACATAGTCACTTGAAACAACCAAACATTCTACCACCAAAATCTTCTAATAAAAAAAATAATTACTAGCTATACACCACACCATCATACACTCATACCATACACCATAATTACTATTACTATGTATTATTTCTATACATACGCCCATTTGTCTACATACAGATTATAATTATTCAATCATATATCATATTATTATTAATCATATACACAACATATTAGTCATATAACCTATATATCCTATATTTTATACACCTGTATAATTATTATGTTATACCATAATATCCATACAATTACAACAGTATAATTACTTAATCCAATGCTATAATATTAGGTACGCATTATAACATATATACTAACATAATACTTCTGATCACACTATACTTTCTAATACTTCCAAAAACTTCCAAATACTCCCAAATACTTCCAAACACTTTTGAATTTTCTCAAATACCTCCAAACACTCCCAAATACTCCCAAACACTCCCAAATACTTTCAAACAATTCCAAATACTTTACACTTACTTCATTACATATGTTGATGTATATGTAACTTCGGAATGTATTTCATCTATATATTTATTGTACCCCTATAGAGATGTATTATTCCTCTATACGGAAGTGTCTTCATTTGTATTGACAAGTGTCGCAAGTGTGTTAACTTGCCGATGGATTACTATACCACCTTGTAAGGGGTCGGCCCGATATAATGTAATATGAAGTTATTGTACCTAGCTAGACAAGTCGGCCCCATAAGGTTATTGGGCAAATAGGACAAGTATAAATAGAGATCAAGAGATCTCTATTTGGATCATTTCAGAACTCACACTTCCTTCACTCGGAAAGTGGTGCACATGTGAGGAGAAGGATCAGCTGCTAAGAGGAGTCTATCTCTTGTACTTTGGTTGTACTTTGGTTGAGCTATTGCTCTATCTATCTATGAGGAAGTTGTGGGGTTTTTCACCTTAGGGTTTTCCCCACAGAAACTCTGTGTGTCTATTGTCTCTCATGCTTTTTCTTCTTGTGATGATTGACATGCTTGTTATGATTGATATGCATTGATATACTGTACATGTTATTCTCTCAGTAAAGATCCTGGAGTATTGTGAATTAATGCTCAAAATTTAACAACATACGTTCACATCAATACATATAGGATATACACAATATCATATACATGTAATACTAATAATTATTACATATTTTAAAATACATATTATGGTATTTACAAACATATATATATATATATATAGAGAGAGAGAGAGAGAGAGACTTTTAACAAGTATATGTATACCACCCTTATTATACAATTATATATATATATATAACATTTATATTATGCGATTTTCAATAGCATATACTCCTTATCTATCTTACACCACATATTATGTTATGCATATTTAAATTTATGTCATATATATATATAACATTATCATATACTACTATACTACCTACTTATACACATAAAATAAAATTAAGAGAATATGAACCATTAAAGACAAGTGGTTCATTTCCTCAAAAAATAGACAAAAAATAGACAGGGAGTTACATCCACATAAACAACATAAATAAAATAAAGGAGAATATGAACCATTAAGGACAAGTGGCTTATTTCTTGCAAAAATAGACAAGGAGTTACATCTCCATAAATAAAATAAAAGAGAATATGAGCCATTAAGGACAAGTGGCTCATTTCCTTCAAAAAAATAGACAAGGAGTTACATCTCTATAAATATAACCACCACCATCCAAGTGGTATAAATAAGTCTATAAAAACATACCATCAATAGAAAATCCAAAATCCATATAGGGTATAAATACCACTTAATAAATCATATTAAAATTTAATAATAATAAAACTATATCATCTTAATAACTTATCATTAAATTAATACTAATAATGGTACATAGTACATACTATTATAATGACAATTATTTACTTATCAATTAATAATCATAATGTACCAGTAAATAAATCATACCGCAAGAAGCATTTCAATATTAACAATTCAATTAGCAGTAAAAAAGGCAATGCACGATGAACACGCATCGACCAATCAAATCACTGAACAATAAAAGAGACAATGCACAAGCATCAACCAACCAAGTCACTGAACATTAAAAGAGGCAATGCATAAGCATCGACCAATCAAGTCACTGAAGCAGTAAAAGAGGTAATGCACAAGCATCGACCAATCAAATCACTGAACAATAAAAGAGGCAATGCAAGGTGAACATGCATCAACCAATCAATCTACTCGATTATTAGATATGCACCACATAGTACTTACCAATCAATCTATTTAAAAATAAATATGCAATATTAATTAATTTTAAAGCATACAACAAACTGATTTTGAAATGAGGCTTCTTATTCTTCCATTAACATAAGGGAGGTAAAACTTCTTTCAAAGAGCACATTTATAAATTCCCAATGCACATAAACATAAAATTATGAGTCCATAATAGGTCCAACAACCACAGAATTGGAACCATAGATCCAATACCACCTGTAATGTCCCTCGGGGCAATCAAAGGGTCTCAGGTATATATAATTAGCTCTCTGATGCTAATTACTTGATTTTTAGTGCAACAGATAAACCATAAACATTTAATTTCTATTTTTCCAAAATTAATTGCGACACAAAATCCAATAATTAACAATAATTTAATTTAAATTCATTAACACATCCAACATCTGATCTAAGGGATGGGAATGCTTCTTAACACCATCTACCATCATCAAACCTTCAATCCAAGCCATATCATAGATGATAACCACTTCTAAAGGCTAATTATTCTTAATCACAGTTAACTAAAAATTAAGGTGTTAATTACAACCCTTAGTGCGCAAATGACGACACTTATCACAAATCCAATTTTTTAACAAATAACCATATATTATCAATCCCAGTGGATTATTAACATCTAATTATGAAAGAGAGCCCACAAGACTAGTTAACTAGTTTTCCAATATAAACAACTAGTCTTGCACAAAATAAAATTGTAACCATGCCATTAAACCCAAGAGAAATACTACATACATTAACAACATATTTAAGCGTGCACCTACAACCAATTAAAGGTTTATTTGCAGATCATTCCAATTGCACATAAGGTGATATTTTCCATCAATTCCAATGAAACTAGTTAACATTCACTACAAGAAATTGAGTCTAAATAACTGAACCAAAATGAAATGAATCCATAAGTGAAGGATCACACCTGATAAGTAGCCACCTACAACACAATAAAATGGTTTAAATAGAGTACATGGCTGTAGCATTATGTTTTTACGAAAACAAAGATTTCAATCCACAACTAGTTATCAATTTTCACCGCAATGTACTTAGTTTCCAATTTAACTTTCCAAATGTCAAATAAAGAGAAATATATGACTAATGTAGATCATGGGAATCATAGAAGGGGTCACCTAAATTCATGTGTATGTATATTTTCACCCATATACAGTCCATTAATAATCCACAAAACTAGCTAATCCTACTCATCTGAATTGACTAGTAATTCTAGGAATCGCTAGAATAATTAAATCCACAACTCATAGAATAATTCAAATTCCATTCCAAATATAAATAACATGTTTAATTAGTAATAATAGAGATATATATCATTTTAACATTTCATCAAACACTTCATATGCAAATTCACAAATCTACTCAAAACAATTTCATTAAAAGAGCTAGAAATTGGAAATTGATCTAGAATTTTGGTAGACATTTCCCAAACACTATCAATAATATTTCCCCTCACATTCTCACACACATTTCAAGTGTATTTATCAAACATAAGAATACAAATAACACTCAGGAATTTTTACAAACACTTCATGTGCCAAGTCTCCAAACTATGCAAAACAATCCAATTGAATAACTAGTTTTCGAATAAAATGTAGAAGGATCAAAGAGGAGTGTCTTAAACCATTCTGAGGATACTATACCATTAAAGTAAAAATTGTATAATGAACAGGGGAATAAATATCAGTTCCGTATTATAGGTTCCAAAGAATCATTTCCTCAAACAATTTGTGCACAAAATCCCAAAAACTAGTTTCCAATTCCTTCACAAAATTTACTTGCATAAATAGAATGAATTCCATGAGAAATTTCTTCCACAAATAGCTCATACATTTCATCAAAAATGTCATGTGCATCCATAAATAAATAATATCATATCCAAATAAATTAAATAAACATGATATAAAGCACTTATCTTTTCCAAATACGCAACTGGAATCGAGTGTGCCACGTTCCACTCAGCCATAAACACAATGCAAGCGGAAATGAACTTTGCAATGGTCACCCTTGGGTTGGAACCGTGATGCCACAAGAAAGAGCACACTCAACCACAAATTCTCTCAAGAAATAATTCCAACCGCAACCCAATGGAAAGTGGGCCTCTACTTCCACTCCAGGGCAATTCCAGTGGCTCCATGACAACAATCCAACCACAGCCCAATGGCAAGTAGCACTTCAAATCCAGGGAAATTCTAGTGGCTCCAGGACAACCTCAAATACAAGGAAGTGGACCTCACCCCTGCTTCCAAACCAGGATCTCCAGAGGCAATACACAGCTCTGTCTAACCTCAAATCCAATGGCAGTGGACCTCACCTCTACTGCCAATCTAGGATCTCGAGAGGCAATTCCAGGACATACACCAGTGGCTCCAGAGTAACTCATCTTGGGAACAGGCTCCACAAGGGTGCAATGACCAGCAAGGATATCATACCAAGAGCAACAAAATCTAACCACAAGTTCCAAACACAAGCACAAGAGAAAAAACACAAACCAACACACAAGTATGACTAGCCAACACAAGAAAATCGAATTACTTCATGAGCAATTCGAATTGGGAGAGAGAGGGACACAAGCATGAGAGTTACATTCCCAGAATAGTAAACTAGAGTTACACATTAGGTGGCTACACAAAGAGACACTCTAATCCAACTCATGAGGGCGCACTAGGTGGGAGAGGGACTCCAATCCTCAAATAAAAAATTAATCTCAAGATAAATAAAACCAAGGAGTGACATAACACATCAGGGTGCATAATCAAGAGGGTCCATCAAGTACATAAGAAGGGTGTAAAACATCAACATAGGCTCAACACACATAGGTAAACACTTTTCCACAACCCCTTGCTCGTAACATCATGGTTTTTCATACTCTCTTTTGTGGCATCGGTTGTCCGATTGTTTTTATTTTATTAATTATTTTTTAAGTTCAGCATAATAAAAATAATAATAATGTGCAAACCATAGTCCAGGAACCTTGTGCCACTATGTCCAACATAACCACAATAATAATATGTCTAGGGGCTAAACTAGAGGGTATTACATCAATATATGGTTAATGAATTCTAGTTAGATTATTTTGCAAAAATGCAATATGTCAGTTGATGACTATGTGGTTCATGGACAAGTTGTTATATAAGTCTTATGTTTTTGTTGGAGGTATGTATTCACTATGACTCTGTATGTGAACATTTTCCACTGGATATGTACTTAGGTATTATTATGCTTCTAAAGTTAGAAGGTTTATGAGACCGTGTGCCTAAGTTTTACTAATTAATGTTACTTTGACATTATTGTTTCACGTGACGATTGTATTAACTTTCATCTCTGATAAAAAACAAAAAAAAAAGAAGAAGAAGAAGAAGTAAACTTTTTTGCCCGAACTTTAAAAAAAAAGATACCTAATCATTCATCACTCCAAGATCCACATTATCACGGGTTAAATTTAGGACTAAGGAAATACTTCATTCCAAGATTGATATGAGGAAAGTTGATGGTAATGATCCCATAACATGGATAATCTAGATGGATAAATTCTTTGATCCGCAACAAGTGGCAACTTTACAGAAGGTAACTATTGCATCCTTGTATTTAGAGCTTGTTCAATTTGTGTAGTACCACGATTTTTGTGAACATAAAAAGGATTATATTGTCTCTTGGTCCATTTCTATTGATGAATTAATATCATATTATGGGTATATTAAGAGCAACAATATCTTTATCCAATAACTTAGGAAAAGGGGCCCAATTAAATAGCACATTCAACAATTTCAAAAGTTGAGTCTTAGAGTGAAGAACATTCTAGAGGAGAATTTAATGGATCTCTTTGAGCCTAAATGCCTAGATCATGCTTTCAATGCGGCAAGAAAAATTTTAAAAAAAAATATGGCTACTAGGAGTGTGGCCACTAACATCTATAAAGAGTGCAATATTCCCACTCCTAACCTCACTCAAACTACAAGGTTGATGCCTCAACAACTGGATAAAATAATAGCAAATGGACTATGTTTCAATTGTGAAATAAAGTACAGTAAGGAGCATGCGTGTAGTGAGAATGGATGCGTCAAAAACAACACTTTTGACCTTACGATTGCCTAAATTGAAGGAATGTAATTAAAATTCGGTTTATATTCAAAATTGGAATTAACGCCTCACCTATTCGACAAGATTGAGATAATTAATGTAAACAATTAAATGCCTATGTCATGGATCTAAGTGCTCATATATGCCAGGGATATTTATTGCTTATACACATCCTTTTATCTTTTTATTTTTGTTTTTATGTAATTTGATTTTTTTGTATTTTGAATTTTATAACTTTCAAAGAAAGATATACCATATAAATTTAAAATAGACAAAAATTAAAAAATTAAAATAAAATAAAACATCTAAGTTAATAACTAATAAAATCCTAATTCCCCACATAGGGTGTCACTCCATGCAGGGCCACGTAGCTGGATTATGACACATCCATTAGTTGAGAGAATGAGGTGAGTTAAACTGAGCTTGAATAAATTTCATGAATTTTTGCATGCAAAACCACGATCAAATGCCAAAATTCATGAATTCCTGCATGCAAAACCAAAATTTATGAATTCCTGCATGCAAAATCACGATCAAATGCCAAAATTTATGATAAAATAATAGAGATAATGAACAAAAAAATGAAAAAAAAATTGTCAGTGGAGCATCAAACTTAGCATCTCTGCCTCCTTGTTCTCTTGCACAACTTTAAGAGCGTCATGCTGTCAACAAACAACATCGAGAACCAGTAAAAGCTCGTAATATGATTTTCTCCACATGAATTTATATAAGGTACAGGAATGAACAGATATATTGACATTGGATTAAGATTATTCTTCATATTAATTCACAGCTTCCAGAACTTGCTAGTGTCTTACTACATCTGTTTACTTTGCAATTTCATTTGGATTGCCATCTCCATCACTTCCTGTCACAATATTTTTATCTCCTGCATACATTTTCGTAGCTCCAAGTGTAGATATGAACTCCAGATTGTGTGAAGTTGATCAATTTTTTGTTGAAGGTGTCACAACTATAGATATGACTTGTTCCTCCAAAAAAAGATTGTCGTTGAGCGAAAAGTCTAATAATTTCGACAAATAGTACATCAGTTGGAAAAATAAAGAAAATGCAAGACCATGTTGGATCATGATCAACAGTATTATAGTCACCCAATTGTGTTATTCTTGCAGTATTACAGTCACCGAAAAATATTACAATCAATAGTGTTACAGTCTTTTACAAAATTAATGGCTTCAACAGCTGGTGGGAATGTGATTGATTATGTAATTGGCACAATTAATGGCTTCAATCAAATTGAAGACTTAATCCCTTAGCATGGAGCATACAATTAGCCATTTCTTTTAATGTGTGATTATTTCTCTCAACAACACCATTTTGTTGTGGTTTATACAAAACAATATGTTGCATTTGAATTCCCTATGTGGTGCAATAATTAGTAAATTTTTTGTTTACATATTCACTGTCGTTATCTATTCTTAACTTGTGTATTTGATGTCCAAATTGTTTCTCTACAAGGGCCTTGTAGGCCAAAAACTTGTCAAAAAATTCATTCTTAAGTTTTAAGAAGTAAACCCAAGTGCATATGGAGAAGTCATCGACAATGAAACTTATGAAACACTTCAAGTACGAAAAAAGAAGTAGAAGGAAGCAAACCACACAAATCACTATGACCAAGATGCAAGGGGTTTGAGGCATGCCAAGAGGCACTTTTTCAAAACTATATGGATGATGTTTGTTGAGAACACACCCCAAACAAACACCATCTATGCAAGAGGCGAGAGAAATACTAGTAACCATTATTTTATTACATAGTTGCTGCAATGAGCGATAGTTTAAATGAAAAAAATTGCTCATGCCAAAGTTTGCTCAAGTCATCACCTTTAGCTATAAAGACTTAGGGAAAAGGTGATGACCCAAAATTGTTCAATCTGTACAACTTGGTAATATCATCGAAAATTCTGGTTTCTAGGACAAGCTTAGGATCTTTGAAATCCTTTATTACAACTTGGTGAGGTGTAAACTCTATAGTGTTACCTTCTCCAAAATGAGTGATTTGATCGACTGACAACAAATTGCAGGAAATTCTCGAAACACATTATACATCATTGAATTGAACATCATGTAGTTGTATTGTTTTAGATCCTACAACTTTAAGAGAATATCTATCATCACCAACAAATATTTGTTTGGTGTTACATTCATTTAGAGCAAAAAAAATGGCTCTATCTTAGGCATATGATAAGATTCTCTAGAACCAATGAGCCACTCATTAGAAGAAGAAAAAGATGCATTGAAGGAAAAACCGGAAGCCGAAAGTGCATGTCCATGAGTTGTAGAGTTAGAAGCTGGATCAAGGTTGATGTCGTTTTCTTTTACATTGTTGCTTTCAAGGCTTCCATCTTCTTGAAACACTTGGATTCCACATGACCATCTTTCCTGCAAAAATTGCAATGACACTCAATATTCATACCCTTTGATTTGGTTAATTTTTCACCATTGGAAAGATGAGTTGGTTGAGAGGGTTTGGGACCCTTGTTTTTCTTATTGTTGCAAGGATTTTTCTCCTTGAGATGCTTGGAATTATCATTTTGTTGTGCTACTAGTGCCTTCCTAGAAGTATCGTCATTGCTAATTACTCCAAGATGTATGAGCTTATCTTGCGCTCTAATCAAGGAATGAAAAAACGATTCAAGAGTGGGTTCTTTATAGTTAGCCCCAAGAGATTCTTTCATGGAGTAAAAGGTAGATACAAAAATAGAACAGGCGAGACCAAGCTTGGAAAGAATAGCATAAATACATTGGTTTAATGGATTAGCTATTTTTCATTCTTCAACTAAGGTTCTGAGGGTTTTGAATTTAGATAGATAGTCTTGAATGCAAGAAAAAACACTTGGATTAAAAAAAAACAAATCATTGTCAATATGGTGACTTTGAATCTCATTGTGTTTACCAAACACAGTTTCCAATTTTTCCCAAGCCTTATATGGTTCATCAATTCCTTGAAGGTGGAATCGTAACTCATTAGAAATTGACATCCCAATTAATCAACGGGATTCATCACATTTATTGACCCATTTTGTTTTCTTATCGTCATCAGTGGGTTCAGTTTCTTTACCTGAAATAATCCGATAATGTCCTCCACACAGGATTTCCATGAGAATTAGTTGGTATTGGTAAACAGAATAGCACATGGAGTGGCCATATTGTAATTTGCAGGTAATATGGCTTCAAAATTATAAATTGACAATCTAGATGCAAAGATATTGAAAAACATGAGACTTGTACAAATTTATGGAAGTAGTATTACAACTCTAATTAAAGACCTTGCATATGGATGGTTCTTTACATCATTTGTTTTAAGCCTCCACTATGAGATTCCTTCCAACTAATGTGCTAGATATTCTATCCCTACTTTCTTGTGGAACTCCTTTTGCTCCAGTACTTCATCCCCTTGGGTGGCATTTTTCCCTCACATGTATGAGGTAGAATCAATGTTCATTTTTAGATGTACTTCAATCTGGATCCTCTCAACATGATCCCATATTGTATTTTGCATCGACTATTTCACAAACATGGGAATGCTTGAATGTTCGCAAAATGATTGTGTGTGTGTGTGTGCATGGGTAATGTTGTTACTCAAGATGTAACCAAGCTATTATGAGTCATCAAACAACCTGCTTTAGGTCTTCAAGCTAGCCCTCGAGACCATAGGGGGTAACCCTCGATGATCAAAATGAAACTGGGTGCTCATTGTCACTAGGCAGCAACATAAAACAATTCAACAAAAAGGTAGATTCCATATTTAAGTCACAAGAACATGTTTAAACAAGTAAAAGGATTGAAAGGATGAATTAATAATTACGGAAGCAAGTTGGGATAACAATGAGGTAAATCCTTCAGACAAGGAGTCTTTGTAGTGGGAAACGGAGTCTCATTCAACAAAACATTAAGATGATAAAAAGGATTGAATGGATAAATAGAAGAGGAAAGATCTCAACTGCAAACAACATAATTGAAACCTGGAAACAAAGTGAAAACAGGCGAGGTGTTTCCAGGACAAAGTCTTGTAGTTCAAAGTTACAAAATAGATTTAGATTTTCATTACTCTCAAATAGGTTTCAAATCCAGGTAACAGGGAAAGAAGTGTCACTTCCTACTGCAGGCAGCTTTGCTGAAAACTATTCAATATGTTAATTAAAACTTCTAAAGAAACACATACACCATGTCGAGCAATAATGACCATTATTTCGTACATATATCAATGCCATGCTGATTCAAAACGAGTAAATAACCAGTTCACACCAGCAAACAAATATCACATCATGTGTCCATTAATGTAAGATATAAAGTAAACTCAGATTTCATCTCATAACTTAGAATAAAAGAGGTTTATTTACATAAAAGAAGAGCTCCAATAGAGCATAAAATTTACAAACTAGCAAAAATGAGAGGAAGATCCTCTGGAAAATTCTCGATCTTCACACTATTAAAACATCCCTCAAAGGGTACATACAAAACTCAACCAATAGGTTGCCAAAAAATCCTAACTCTCCTCCTCTTTTACAATGATTTATCATTGCCTTTATATAAGTTTAGACTCTTGATAGTTGAGTAACCGCCTAGCTAGCCCATTTTACCAATGGGTTTTGAAAGTGGTTTTGGAGGATAGAAAACGAACTTCGAAACCTTTATCCATAGCTCTGAATATCTAGATCGGTGACAAGTGTCACCATCATTTTCTTTTCAGAGAGCTAATACATCATTAAAACACATTGTGAAAGGGCTCTGAAATACAATGCACACCATTGATTAAAGTTTAGAAGTGACTGCTAGATTTATCCATTTCCAACTTACCAAGCGACCTTATAATATAAATTTTTTTTCTATAGGATATTCTATATAAACAAAAACCCATTCCTTAAAAAAATTAACATGTTACAACATCGACTCCCATTGAACGGTGGGATGGTGCTTCCCTGCGAGGCACAAAGAACCGTAGACCTATGCCTTCGCTCCTTTGGGCATGGAGT
Source organism: Larix kaempferi (assembly GCA_027924585.1). NCBI lineage: Eukaryota > Viridiplantae > Streptophyta > Pinopsida > Pinales > Pinaceae > Larix > Larix kaempferi. The sequence goes on from BSBM01000602.1 coordinate 9,069,803, forward strand.
CATTATGCTCTGATTCGAGCCAATCTTGCCAATAGAATTTCATGAACCTAATTTGTAACCAAACCCTGAAAACATGCTCTTTGTTTTATGTTCCATGTCTTTGCTTGTTCATTATGACTATCGAAAGAAAACTTGTGCACACAAAATGAAACAAATTGTTCTACTGCAAAATTGAATTTAAAAATGGAATAGGAGATCAACTACAAACTTTATTTATGTAAAAGTTTCCTAATTTGATTAGTACAAGTACTCCTCTCGTTAGGTAAAATCACATTTAAAGTGTAACCAATAAATCACTTCATTGGACAACTGAACCTCTTTCATACCTTTATTTATGAAAACAAAAAAATTGTTGGTTGTGGAGCCCGATTTTCCTGATTCAAAGGTTGTGTTTTAGTCGTTTTCGGATCCCAGTCCATGATGAGGGGGTGTGGGGGGGCTTACCCCCACACTATAGTTTCCATGGGGGGTCTAGGGGGGAAATGACTACTTTTGGGATCCCCCTCTTGGCTGGGGTTTGGGGGCAGTGCTCCCATAGCGAAAATTTCAGAAAAATGCCTTGTAAAATGTTGTAATTTCATAGTCATGACTTGGTCAGTAATGGGTAATTTACAGTCCCATGGTTTTGGGTATCCTATGGTATTTTACCATGGTAATCCCTCTTTAAAAGGAAGGCATTGTAATACAGTTGTGTATTGTAGTATTGTAAAGATATCTGTAATTGTGTGAGAGAGTGAAGAGGAAGTTACAGTGGATGTGTTGCGATTTGTATTCCTTCATTTACTGGATGGTATAATAAAAGGACTAGCAATTTCTCTGTGGACATAGCCCATATTGGGTGAACCACGTATATCGGTGTCTCTCTTGTATTGTGTTTATGTGTTTTATTTCTGCATCTTATTTTATGTCATTGTTCTGTGATCCAATTTTCTAACAAAAAGTATTGTAGGCTCTACAGGATCATAAAAATTATCACAAGAAAAATTTCTCGTCAACATCAAGCTCTTCGCCTTGATCAAGATGTGTGAGTTTATTTTGTATTCTTTGTGCTTCTTGGATGATACCAAACACCTTTTGTTGTGATTCAAATGAAATTGAAAAGGAATACAATAAGATGCCTTCAACATCTTTGAAAAATTCAACATAATTATGCTCACTAAAACGTTTTTCAATGATTCCCTCCTCATATGAATGATCATATGTGTCAAATATGTGATTTGGTTCTATAAAACAATTTGGCTCGTTGCTTCCATGATATTGTTGTTCAAAGTTCAATGTAAAAGGAAATACTACTAGCTGAAACTAATCATCTTCATACTCATTATAAATAGTTGGGTTGTTATAAATTTTTGTAAATAATGATAAAGAGTTTTTCCCTTCTTTGTCAACAGCTCCATTTTCAAAAAGGGATGACAACAACATATCCTCATAAGTTAGCATCTGAACCTTTGCTTTCATAATACATAGATTTGGCATTGGAAAATTCAATAAAAGAGAGTTCAGAAATATGTCTTTCTTCGGTATCATTTTGCATTAAACATTCATTCCTTCACATATATTTAATGAATTCTTGGGTAATAGATTCATGGAAATCGTCTTGAACATGAAAATATTCTTGCTCTATTTGACATGCAACCTCATCATTGAGGGAACCAATCCACATTGTCACGAAATAGATTCAAGTGATCTTCAGTAATATTAACTTCATTTAGAGCTTTAATATATTGTTTGTATTGGAGTTGTTCAAATCGAATAATCAAATTTTGTATCATTCCAATTAAGCTATCAATATCAATCTTTTAAGATTCATAGGATAGAATAGTGTTTGCATTTATTTGTTGTTGTACCTCTCTCTACTTCAATATTTGATCTTTGTTAACCCTTTGGCTAGTTAATTTTCCACAAGTCCATAAATTATTTTCTAGTTCTATTGCATTTGTGAACATTTGATGAAGACTACAAGACCTCCTTTCTTTGAGATAAAAAGCAAAATCAGAATTATTGGATGAGTTATAATATATCATAAGGGCGAATGACTTTTGGAATACTAAGATAGAAACTTTGAAATCTCTAATTGAATTGAGGTAATGTTTCATCCTTATTCCTTCTCATGGATTAGAACTCAGTAATATAATAGTGATGACTCTTTCATTCATCCCATTTGTAAAAAAATGTATCATGAAAATCCATCCACGAAGTGATAGAACCAAAAAACAACAACCTCTCTGAATCATTGTCTACAAACTCCTTCCAAGGAATGAATGAACATCCTCATGAACACATCATCATGCTAAATTTCTAGGTCATTGATGTAGTTTTGAAATGCTTCTATATGTTTCTATGTTGTAACGCTACCATCTCCTTTGAACCTTGGAAGGGATTTAAGATACTTAACATATCATGGAGATTTAATGGAAGCAAGAGGGCTATATATATGTTTGAAAAGTGTGAATGAATCTTGACGGGTTGGTAACAACGGTAAAATAATGACTGTAGGAGAGGGGACATCATTCATATTTTCAATAGGTTCACAACATTGATTATGATTTGGAAGGATAGGGATTTGGATTTCTTTCTTAACAAAGGTTATAGGGATGGTCAATTTATCTTCATTGTCAAAAAGAAATAACAAAGAAATCCGGTCTATCTCAACAATGCAGGAAGATGGAAAAAAAATTATTTTTCTGATAAGGATATAGTTTTGGTTTTATGATCACCCAAAAATACAAAGAAAAGGATAATCCTCTTCAAATGTATAGGAAAAAGGAAAGAAAGAAAGAACTGACCAACTTAACCAAAACTTCTTAAATGAAATTCATGCTTTGATGCATGGTCTTTCTGCTCGGTGTCTTCATTTATCTGATTAATAGGGATCACTTCCCAATGGAGTCTTGAAATTTTGTGGAGTCACCAAGTGAAAACTTGACTAAAATATCTTCTTAGAAAATCAAGCATCTTGTTCTTCTTCTTCCTGTTCACCTTCAAGAAATAGACTCTTGTTGTTTATCCCACATAAGAAAACTTTGGAGATTTAGTCCCCAACAACAATGCCATCTTGATGTTGTTACTCGAGATGTTATGGGATGTAACGAAGCTATGCTAAGTCATCAAACAACCTACTTTAGGTCTTCAAGATGGCCCTTGAGACCATAGGGGGTAACCCTCGATTATAAAAATGAAATTGGGTGCTCACTATCACTAGGCAGCACCATAAAAAAAATAAGCAAAAAGGTAGATGCCATATTTAAGTCATAAAAACAAGTTTAAACAAGTAAAAGGCTTGAAAGGATGGAGGAATAATTGTGGCAACAAACCAGGATAAAAATTAAGTAAATCCTTCAGACTAGGAGTCTGTCCAGTGGGAAATGTAGTCTCGTCCAGCTAGACATCTAGATGATAAAAAGGATTGAATTGAGAAATACAAGAGGAAAGATCTCGACTGCAAACAATAAAATTGAAACCCAGAAACAAATTGAAAACGTGTGAGGTGTATATTTTAGGATAAAGTCTTCATGTTCAAAGTTACAAAATTGATTCATACTTTCATTACTCTCAAATAGGTTTCAAATCCAAGTAACAGGGCAAGAAGTGACACTTCCTATTGCAGGAAGCTTTGCTAAAAACCATTGAATATGTTAATTAAAACTTCTAAAGCAACACATACACCATGTTCTGTACATATATCAATGCTATGCTGATTCAAAATGAGTAAATAACCAGTTCACACCAGTGAACAAAGACCACATCATATGTCCAATAATGCAAACTATAAATAAAACTTAGATTTCCTCTTGTAAATTATTTAAGAAAAGAAGTTTGATTTACATAAAATAAGAGCATGAATAGAGAAAAAAATTTACAAACTGGCAAAAATGAGAGGAAGAATGCTCTGGAAAATTCTCGATCTTCCCACTATTACAACAACCCTCAAAGGGCACATACAAAACTCATCCAACATGCTTCCAAAAATTCCTAGCTCTCATCCTCTTTTACAATGCTTTATCATATCCTTTATATAAGTTTAGACTCTTGACAGTTGAATAACCGCCTAGATATCCCTCTTTACTGGCGGGTTTTGAAAGTGGTTTCAGAGGATAGAAAACAACCTTCAAAACCTTTGTCCATATCTTCGAATGGTCGAATCGGTGACAAGTGTCACCATCGTGTTCTTTCGAAAGGTTAGTACATCGTTAAAACACCCTGTGTAAAGGGATCTGAAATGCAACACGCATCGTTGATTAAAGTTTAGAAGTGGCGGTTAGATTTGTCCATTGCCAACTTACCAAGCAACCTTATAATATAAGGTTTTTTTCTATATGAGAGTGTATATAAACAAAACCGCATCCCCTAAGAAAATTAACATGTTACAACATGTAATTTTTTCAAAGGTGGCCTTCATTATCTTTTCATTTGAGATCCTTCCTTCATGACTAGCTCCTTCTTTCTCTATCCTTATGGAAAGAAACACATGATGTGTTTAGGCTATATGATGTGTTCCCAACCCCTAGCATCAAGGGGCATCTATTATGACCCAAATTTCTCTCACTGACAACATTTAAGTGGTTGTGCATATAAACATCACAAATTAGCATATACATCACATAAAGGAGTTAATTACATGATTCATAGGACATTTATACACCAAAAAGAAAGGTCAAACATTCAATTTACTATTTTTAGATTTGGACAAGATATCCCTCTAAACTCATACCATTACAACTAGAAAAACCTTGATAATTACACAACCCCTATAAACCAGTGATTCAATGATTTTCATGATCTATAGATGTGAAGCCTGATTCTTGGAAATGATAGGTGGTTGAAAATAGGTCTTGTTATACCATCGATCTCATCAATATTTAGGCATATGGATAACCATGCCTAAAGTATAGGCATTCCTATTATAACTAGAGCAACTTGTAGCTCAATTTTAGTCTATAAATAGAGGCCATTGCACTATAATTGATAGGAATAATTTAGAGTAGTGTTGTGTTAGTGGATTGAAGCCAAATGGTGTGAAGTGCATTGTCTCCATCTACTATTGAATGAGTTCACTTACTCTTATGTTGTCCACACCTCCCTAAAGTGACCATTAATAAGGGGAAGTGTTGCACGTTCATCTTCATAGATTGAGATTGAGCCCTATCAAAGGATAAAAGGACCCTCCTATGGGGAAGATTGGAGTCCACCTGACTACAATCCTCTTCCTAGTGATATAGCTTAGTTATTGTTTTTTTTTATTGGGATAGAATCAACTTCTTCTTCTTCTTTTTTATTGTTTTAATGTTTTACCAACCATTATGCATGCTAGAAGATAGATACATTGTTCACTAATTCTCTTTATCCGCTCCTAACTCTAACAATGAATTGAGATAGAGTTTTTTCTACTTCCACGCACAAAACGCCCTTATGTATAGTGCTTTCTAACCTAATATTTTTCCATAGTCTTCCACGGTTTCTTGGTGTAATAGCTGCATTTGTACAACAACCTCATCATTATCTTTCAACCAAACATCATCTAACTTTTCATGTGCATCATCTGAATGCAAGTCAATAGTGTCAAATACATTGGCCTTATCATCAATTTAGAAATAAATAACTCCCATGGGCATCATATCTTATTGTGCCTTTCTTTGACTCATTTCTTAAATATTAGAATCCTCGTCATTTAAATTTCTTGTTGTGATTGCATCTTCTTTCTCCACTACAATTTCTTCACTATTGACTTTCCTTGACACCTCTATTTTTTAGTGTAAGAGTTGTGTACAATCAAATACCTTCATTTTTGCTACCTTCATGAAAGAAGTTCAAGTACCCAAGGTGCATGCGTTTAATAGATTCTAGATTGCAATAAAAATATCCATTCAAAAAGGTACAATCTATTGATAGAGACTTACATCTAAAATTTCAAGGAGAAGAATCAATTGTTCCACGCAATTAAAACCATTCCCTATGTAGTGAGGAAAGCACACTAGACTTTTTGTTGGATTGAAAAAATTCTAAGTGTTGTTGAAAGGATTATTGCATTTTCTTGTTTAGATGGTATTTTTTCCTCTAATGGTTTCTTTCCAATTTTTTTCATTGAAGTAAAAAGGTCTAGTGTTAGGCATGACTCTTTCAAACGAGCTTATTTCAAGGGATGAAGGCGTTTTCCATGAATGTCCTTGCTTGCTCTATAGCTTGATAATCAAAATCTTGGAAAGGAAAGAGTGAAGCGGAGTGCGAGTGATGTTATTGAGTTTGGAAGGGAGGTTATATGTTATTCTCTCCCTTTTTCTCTTGTTGGGATTAATTTTAAACCCCGAGTTACGATATCATTGTTGTTGATTCCCTGACAGTTGCATTAAGATATGGTAAATATCACAATCATGGATATACTCAATTTCACTAGATGGAATCAATCTCTCTTTGAGGGAAGATGAATCTATTTGAGAGAAGGTTCTGAGGGTACCAAAAATCCTATGTTATGTTTATCTTAGCCAATATGGATAGAAACCATGTATTTTAAATTGGATGAGGAATTTTCAAGCTTTGTATTGACTACTCAACATGGGATACCAATAAGGGTGAGGATTCTCTCTTATAATTATGCAAATATATTCATTGGCAATCATTGCATAATCGAATTTTGAAGTTCCAAATCAATTATTTACATTTCTATGGTCTCATATCTTGAAATGCCTATCAAGTTATTTTGATTATCTAACACTTACATGTCTTTCATGTGTGACATTTTTAATATCTTGCTAAAAAGAATAAAAGTTGTCTATGGAGAAATCAAAGTTACAAAATGGAAAGGAAAGTGAAGGACTCTCTTCACCTTCGTTTAGGGATAAATGCATTTACATGAGAGGGGTATCAAATAAAATAGAAAACATTATTGAGAGGGATTTGCAATTTGGGATTAACCAAACCATCATTCATCCATGGTGAATCACATTAAGTATCACACAATTAAAACACACGCATTAAAGGCCATTCAAAAATATTGCATGCAATTTTAGATGAAAATGTTTGATGAAGATCAATACTCACTAACTACATGCTAAGTATTTTATGTCTTGGTTGAATATTCCTTCAAATTCAAAATTTTCAAAACGTTTTCTATGCATTCGTGTTCTAATGGAATTATTAAGGTCAATGATGCTTGATCCCCCAATCACCACTCACTTTGGGAACTACAATCTATTTCCAATTCACTAGATGAAAACCCTTATACTCACTGGTTGGGAGCAAGTGTAAAACATTTAGAAGGCAGAGGTAATCCGAGAGTGCTCTGAATTTTTGCATTTTTTGCACGGAGGCTAGGGTTCCGTATGGGTTTTCCTAGAGGGGGTGGATCCCCCTACGTCTCGTAGCATACGCACGAGGAGGAAGGGATGTCAACAAATAACCACACAAGGATGGGTTTCGATGGCAACGAAGGGGGTAAGACGACAAACCTGGATCGCCAAAGGAGGCAAGGGGGATACATGTCGAAATATACAGAGAACCCTTCTTTGCAGATTAGATCTGAAAAAATAAGGGAGAGAGTGGAGCAATGGAACTTAGAAGGCCCTGATTGGGAAGTTTATTGGCATATGTCCAAAGGAGAAGGATCTGCTGAGATGGATCAAGGAAATCTGGAATCCCAAGGGCCATTATGATCTACACCTAGGGACAAAGGGTTTCTTCACTATCATCTTCTTTAACCAAGAGGATACAGACAGAATCCTCCTAGGAGGACCATATTTCTTCTTTTCTGTTGGGATCTACCTACGCCCATGGAAGGAGCGTTTTAACCCCGACAATGAGGATATGAGCATAGCTCCAGTTTGGATCAGACTGTATTCCTTACCTTGTGAGTACTAGGAACCAGATATCCTGGAGGCCATTGGAAATAACCTAGGAAAATTTGTGAATGCTTCTAAAAAAAACAACGATATACATCCTTTGCAAGGATCTGTATGTATATGGATTTTTCACATGAACTTCCCGAAGAAATAAATCTCACTTGGGAGGATGAATACTTGGTGAAACCCATTGATTACGAGTAGCTTCCATTCAGGTGCATACAGTGCCATGAACATGGACAGCTAGGAAGAGACTTCCCCCTAAACAAACCAACCCCAACACCAGCATAGGATATCAAGGAAAAAGACAAGGATGGGGAAGGGTTTACTTAGGTGCAGAATAAAAGGATACAAGGTAGACAAACCAGCAATTAGACGCAAAATAGGAAAAGTACAGAGAAGAAGAAAAATAACAGGAATCATTTTGAAACCCTTAACCAGGTAGAGGAAGATCTGGACGATCTCAATAAAGTCAAGGCTCAATCTCTCTACCTGGATGAGAAGGGAACTTCAACCTCCCCGAAGACTGCCCAGAAGGATACAGAGGAACAAACCGAAGTAATGGAGGAGGATCTGTTGGAAGAATCCGAGCATATGGACCTAGGGTAGCTAGATCTGGACGAAATTGAGAAGGAATGGAATAAAAATGGGAAAGGGTATGTCCCAAGAAGACAGATAGAACTTTTGCAGGAAGCCATTCTCAAAATGAAGGCTTCTTCATAGTTGGGCATTGAAAGGGAAGTAAGCGGAAACAACCAGTGGAAGGTGAGAAGCGTGGTAGAAAGATAAACCGCCAGAGAATAGAAGAGGTTGGAACCTGATTAGTGGAATCATGCCAATATCCTACGAGAAAAGCGACCTTATTCGAAGTTAACAGGGTTTCCCAATGAAGATCATAACTTGGAATATTCGGGGGGTGAGTCACCCATGGAAAATAAAGACTCTTAGAAGTAAGTTGAGGATGGAGAAGCTAGTAGTGGTTTTTTTACAAGAAACAAAGTGCAGCTCGGAAAGCATGCAAGAGATAGGGAGAAAGGCCTGGAGAGGAAGTAATATGATAGCTATTGACGCTAGGGTCACTGAGGGAGGATTGGAAATTATATGGAGGCTAGAGGAGATTTGTTTGAACAACTTCCAAGATACTAGGTATTCTCTATCGGCATATTTTCCAATCTGCAATACAACAGTAAAAGGGATCCCAACCAATGTCTATGGGCGAAGCATTGTTTCTCAAAAACCGGCCTTTATCTCCTCCCTGAAAGCAGAAGCGAGAGATATTGATGACCAGGATTGGTTGGTAAGTGGGGACTTCAATATGATATCCACTGTGGAAGATAAAAAAAGGGTGGAAGACGGATGCTTGAAACGACCAATGAGGCCTTCAAGGATTTGATTGGTGGATGTGGAGATTGGAAATGGATGGTTCACCTAGAACAACCGTCGTGGGGGTGAACCATGCGGCATCCAGATTAGACATATTCTTACTTTCTGAAGGAATGGTCAGAGGAAGTTTGGATGTGATAGCTATGGTCCTCCCTTCTATTGGATCATATCATTGACCAATGGGCCTAGTATGGGAAGGAAGTGGCCCTCCACTCAGGAGACCATTTTGGTTTGAACAGTTATGGATGGAGCACAAGGACTTCAAATCATTAGTCCAACAATGGTGGGAGGACTTGGACCCTCGAGGGGAATGATGTACCAATTTCAACAAAAATTAAAGATGCTAAAAGCTAAGATTCGTACTTGGAACAAAGAGCGATTTGGGGACATATTCCAAGATAAGAATCTTCTCAGTGCACAGCTAGAAGAGATCCAACGGGAAGGAATGAACTCGGGGTACAGTGAGGAAATGAAGCAAAGGGAACAAGAAATCCTAGACCAACTTAGTGCTCGGGAATGACAGGAAGAGATCTATTGGAATCAAAAGTCCATAAACTAATGCCTTCATGTGGGGGATCACAAAACTAGTTTCTTCCACCACTCTGTGATCCAGAACCAACATAAGGCCAAACTCATGAGACTGAAAAAAGAGGATGGTTAGTATGTGGAAAAAAGAGAGGAAATGGAACATGAGTTGGTAAAGTACTTTGAAAAAATTATGAATGAGGACGAACGGAATAGATCTGAGCACATAGAAAAAATCACCAGACACATCCCCAAACTGGTTTCTGCGAGCCAGAGCGACATCTTGATGAAACCTGTTGAAATGCAAGAAGTTGAGGAATTTTTGCATCAAATGACGGATGGAAAAGCACCCAGCCCCGATGGATTCACAACCAATTTTTTCCACCACTTCTGGGATCTCATTAGGATGGATGTGTGGAAGATTGTGGAAGACTCGTGGAAAGACAAAGGAGTGTTGAGAGCCTTCAACTCAAATTTCCTCACCCTCATCCCCAAATATGAGGGAAGCGACTCACCAGGTAAATTCATACCCATAGCTCTATGCAATGTTATCTATAAGATTATAACCAAAATCATAGCAAATAGGTTGAAACCCATCCTCCCCAATCTGGTTGCTCCGGAACAATCGGGATTTGTGGAAGAACACCAAATTTTGGATGGATTAATTCTAATCCATGAGGTTATTCACTCCTTGAAAATCACTAAAAATCCTAGTACGATGCTTAAACTGGATATCTCAAAAGCTTATGATAAGCTAAGCTGGCAATTTATGAGAGAAATGCTAGAATCCTATGGTTGTCATCACGATTCAATAAACTGGATAATGAACATGACATCCACGACCTTCTTCTCAATGGTGCCCCCATAAAAAATTTCATTCCTTCTTGGGGTATTAGACAGGGAGATCCTTTGTCCCCCTTCCAGTTCATTCTTATGGCTGAGGGGCTCAGTAGTGTGATCAAATCTATGGTGGAGACTGGGGAAATAAAGGGCTTGAATCTTCATGCCGGAGCAAACAAACAAACTGATCAACAGTTTTTCGATGATACAATGTTGATGGGTTATCCATCTATTCAGGAAGCAAGGGCTTTTAAGAAAGGTCTGACAATGTTTTCAAAAGCTTCGTGTCTGGAAATCAATAATGAGAAATCTTAGGTCTTTTTCTTTAACACCCCAAGGATTTCTCAAAGGAATATTCTACGCATTCTTGGATTCCAAGGGAGCTCTCTTCCCTCCAAATACTTAGGCACCACTTTAGTTGAAGGAGTCATCAAGGAAATATCGTGGGAAGATCTACTGGGCAGGATGAGGAAGAAGCTGGCTAACTGGAATTACAGACCTCTTAATCTGGCTAGCATAGTTGCTTTAGTTAAATTTGTGCTTCAATTAATGCCCATATATTTATTCTCAACCATGGCGGCTCCTAAATTTGTTCTTAAGGAAATCAGGATTATTCAATGCCAATTCCTAAGGAGGTGCAATCAGGACAAACACATATGGGCTTTTGTTGGATGGGAAAAGATTTGTAAACCAAAAGACCAGGGTGGTTTGGGCCTTCGGGACTTGAAAAACAACAGTAAAGTTTTAGGAGCCAAAATTTGGTGGCATTAGGTCTCGCATAAAGAGGAGCCTTGGGAAAAATTGTGGTACATCAAATATGCTAGTAATAAGCAAAAAAGGGATCTCATCCGGTTTAATGAGGACATACCAAGATCCCATATATGGAGGACAACATTCGAAAAATGAAGTATAATTCAGCACCATAGTTTCTGGGAAATCCGAGATGGGGAAGATGCAAACTTCTGGAATGACTCATGGCAACAGATGCCTAAGATCATGGCTCATTCAAATATGGAACTGTGTCAAAATTGGGCAAGGGATATGGGGTTGATAAAGGTATTCCATTTCTGGAGCGAGGAGCCAACTAATGTAGATTTCCATGAATGGTATCCCCAGGATTGGTGGAGCCATATATTCTCAGCGGAATATATTCCCAGGATTCAAGAGAACCTCTAGGAGAGACGCATTAGAATAATAAGGGGACCAGATAAACTTCGATGGGGATACAATCCAAAAGGAAATTTCAACACTAGGGAGGCTTATGACCTCTGTCTCAACTGTGACGGTTCCCAATCTGATGAGATTTGGTAGAAGATATGGAACTTCAACCCGTGGCCAAAGGTGACAACCTTTATTTTGTTGGTTATCTATAGACGAATTTTAACAGGGGTAAACTTTTGATAGTTTTAAACCTTAACAGTGCAGTAAAAACTCATACAGATTTTTAACCAATAACAGAAAATACACAATGGCACACGCATAACACAAAGATTTTCACCTGGAAACCCTTAACCGGGAAAAAACCAGCAAAACTTAGAGCCGCACAACTATTTTCATTATATGTTTTCTTAACCATTTACAATACAATATATGGTATTTGCAGCATCTAAAACCCTAATTCATTTACCTGAAGTTAGGTTACAACCCTAATCCCTTTACCGGGATTAGAAAGAATACAATGGGTCGAAACAACAAAAAAGCAAAAAACAGCCCAAAATGTTTTTTGCGCTCCGCGCGGACTCCAGGGGTCTAACGGTCCGAAACAAAGGGGGGGGGGGGGGCGCTGGCAGGCTACCGCGCCCGGCGCAGGCGAATCACTACTGGAGAGGGGATCGTGGTGTACACACACCCACCATGTGAAGAGATATAACACACCCAACAACTTTATGAAACATGGTGTTAATGGGCTATAACAGTGCTACCTATGTGGTTGTGATGAGGAAACCATGAATCATCTGTTGGATTCCTACCCCTTCTCTTCAACTCTATGGGATTGTGGAGCAAATATTTTTCGAAGAACAAATAGAGTGAGGGGGTAGCCATATCAAACCTTCAATAATTGGGATGGTAATGCTTTCCGGAACCCCATTATTCTTAAAATATGGCTCATGTTCCCAAGTCTCCTTATGTGGGAGATATGGAAGGAAAGGAACAGTAGAATTTTCGAAGGCGGGACGCGATCGCATCAGCAAGTGTGGAGCAGAGTTAGCAACAATATCCAAGAAACAATAAGGGTTACTCATTGGAATGAGAGATATTGGGAAATGGACGATCGCGAGAAAATAATTTTGTCAAGACGGGGATTAGACACTTCAATCCAAGTATGGATACGTTTCAATCCAAAACAATCCCAACCCAGCAGCCCATCTATCTGGTACCCCCCCCCCCCACCACAGGGTCACTTCAAGTTGAATTTTGACGGAGCCTCAAAGGGAAACCCTGTTGATGTAATTGTAACTTCGGAATGTATTTCATATATATGTATATTGTATTCCTATAGAGATGTTATTATTCCTCTATACGGAAGTGTCGTCATTTATATTGTAAGTGTCGTAACTTATACTTGATGGGTTATTAGACCACCTTGATGGGGTCGGCCCTATATAAGTCATGTGGGTTAAAGGGTTATTAGACCACCCTATTGGGGTTCGGCCCTGTCATCATTATGTTGTGTGGTTAAGTTAAGGCCGACCTAGTAAAGGTTATTAGGCAATTCAAGTCATGTATAAATAGAGTGCGGGAGGCACTCTATTTCATCATTCACTTTCTCACTCTACACTCATTGGAGAGTGGTGCAATATTGGAGGAGGAGAAGCTCCTGCTAGGAGTATATCTCTTATGCTTGGGTTTTGTATCATTGCTCTATCTATCTCTGAGGAAGTTGCGGGGTTTTTCACCTTCTTGGTTTTCCCCAGTGAAACTCTGTGTCTCTTGTGTGCTTGCATTACTGTGTCCATGATTGATATGCTGTCGATATGCTATACATGTTATTCTCTCAGTTAAGATCCTTTATCAGATTTAAATTCTGAAAAAACTAACATGGTATCAGAGCTAGCTTGAAAGAAGGCATGGTATGGCATTTATGACACTTGTTGCACTTGCGAAGCTAGGGCTTGATATAGCAAAAACCAGTCATCGTATAAATTTCGCTATAAATTCATTTAGGAGAGGTTTCAGGATCTAAAAATATTACAGGTCGAAGGTAAGATCCCGATGTACCTTGTGTCCAAAGGAGAGCCTCTAATTCATTGTACTTTCAAATTTATGATCTGTACAATATAGGGTTTCTACCTCTTCCAGATCTCAGTCATAAACAGGTGACCTAGGAAAAAAGGTCACAACTTGGGCTAGGAAGCTCCAAATGAAATTTCGTAAAAAGTGGAAGGTAGGTCACGGACTGTACTTTCACAGGTATGATTTTCAAAGGCCTAAATTGAACCAGTGATATGTGGCGCTCCGTACAAGTTCGCTCTCTTGTTTTATCCCATAAACAGGTCATGTTGCGACACTTGGCATAACTCTCTCTCAGAGAATCCATTTGAGGTCAGACCTATGGGTTGGAAATATAACAGGTTAGGCTACCACAGGAAGAATTTTCAGACCCTGTAGATCTGAAATTTCGGAGTTACAGCAGAAACAATCAAGTGCATATTTCTGTCAAAACAGAATTGGATTTTGAGCACCTTCATTCATGGCTCTGGGAATTTAGGGTTTCGGAGAATGTTGAAATTTTTGTATTGGAGACCATGGCTAGATGATCCTCATCAAAATCGAAATTTAGAGACCAGGATCAAATTTTTTGGTTGGGCAGAAGGTCGGGCTTGATCAAACCCTAGTTCGGGACTTTGATCGGAAAGGTGAAAAATTAGGACTTCTGCAAAAATGGGAATTTTTGAAATTTGTGACCATGGATGGAAGCTCCTTGGAAAAATCGAAGTTTAGATATTTGTATCAAACTATTTGGTTGGGTGAAGCTCCGGGAAACTCAAACCCTAATTCAGGGTCCTCCCTAGTGAATCTGGAAGATTGAAAAGCAAATTTGAGGGGTGAAACTTTGCAGTTTTCAAATTCTGAGTATACCAGGTTGATCAGCTCACCTAGGTGCATCTTTCTATCCTTTCAAAAGTTTGAAATTCAAAGTTTGATTTTTTAGGGTTTCCCTGACAAACCCTAATCCAGCTCCAGATCGAGTTTATGCAAATCAAGTGGATTTGGTTAATCCTAGAAGAGAATGGAGTGGTCTCCTGCATAAGGTAAGAAGTTCCAGTTTCAGAGGGAGATGAGGCTAAGGTCTTACATAAGAAGATTACAAGCAAACTCAGCAGGTATGACTTACGGGTATGATATGTTTGTCTTCATTAAGATTAGTACAGTCTTAATTAATTTTAGACTTGTTGTGTCACCTTAATAAAAATATGAATGCATGATAGAAGATATTCATTGTTTAGGGTTTTGACACTTATGAATGTACTAATGCATTGTGGAGTTGTATGAGGTTGATGTTGTCCGCTAACATGAAAGGTACATCAATAAAGACAAATCATGTTCTAGTTCAAGAGCATATGACCATGGTGACATGAAGACAAAGATTCATCCATTGTCATGGATCACATAGAAGATCTACTTACGAGGTATGTATAACTTGGTTCTATAATGGTTAACCTATGAGATATGCAGGTTACTAGCACAAGTCATTGAAGAGAACAAGAAGACATTATGTGGGTATGTTAGACATAACTAGCTAGCATGCTAATCTGGGTATGTTTTTCCTATATCAAGTTAGAATCCTACCTTGTGTTAGGATCTCTTATATAAGTATACATGGCATGATTGATAATAATTATTTATGAAGTTAGAAATTTAAGTAATCAAGGGTTTATGCATATTATGTCCCTTACCTTGATTGATGATATGACTAACGAGAAGAGTCCTATGGTCAAATAAGAATATGCATGAGTAAAAGAAGTCTTCCCTGAAACCTTGAATACTAATGCTTATTATCTGTGTTTGAAATGATCATGACTATACATGTTTAGGATTATTTTGTTTTAATAGTATTGAGATTATACTAATGAATGTATGGTTATGTATGAGATCTTGAGGACGACACCATGATGATACTAGTGTACACTTAAGCATGCATAGTGGTCAAGGATGGATATAAGTTCAAAGACAGGTAATCCAGGAAGCAAAGATCAAGAGGGAGCACACTCCAGTAGTTCCTGCAAGGAAGCAAATATTGAGAGGGAGTCCACCCTACAACCAAACAAAGATAAGTATTTGAATTGTCATTTATTGCATACGTGTTTGTTTAAATAATATTGTTCAATGATGTATATGCTTATGTTCCTAGACTTAGAGTGTGTATTATGCATATTAGAATAATTGCATTAATGAACAGTATACTACTAATATGCATGTGATGAGTAAGTGGCCTATGGCACTGTACAACATTCCATTGCTACTTATCTAGAATGAAACCTCTTTGCTGACATGTTGCGAGTTGTGCACACTCTTAACAATGTTCTGGTAGAGATTGGAAGGCATCTAGAAAGTTACGGGATATGGATAAATGTTGTATTGAAGCATTGGATAAGTTAATTGCATGACTGTATGACATATGCCTTTATGTATAAGACTTTGCTCTATAAACTATGAGAAGTTTCTAAGCAAGCAATTGAACTTGTCTTGTAGGAAAGATCGTATACCATCACCTACAAAAGAAGGACTACAACATTTGTTCAGCAACAAATCTATCTATTGAAGAATCTGAAGTTCCCAGGATCCGGGATGAAGTAATGATGCCATGATATGTCGATCATGAAGAATGATGCTTGGGATGTGGTCCCAAGACCTAAAGGGAAGTCTGTTGTGACTTCCAAGTGGATCTATAAGATCAAGCATGCTGTAGCTGGTAGCACAGAGAAATACAAAGCAAGATTTGTAGCTCGTGGCTTCTCCCAGAAAGAGAGAATAGACTATGAAGAGACTTTTTCTCCTGTATCCAGATACACTTCCATCAGAACAGTACTTTATCTGGCTGCAGTGATGAAATGGAAGATACACCAGATGGATGTCAATACAGCTTTCTTGAATGGTGTAGTCGAGGAGGAAGTGTATGTGGAGCAGCCACTTGGTTTTGAGACACATGACAGAGAGTCATATGTGTGCAGGTTGAAGAAAGCCTTGTATGGCTTGAAGCAAGCTCCTAGGACTTGGTAAAGATAGATTGATTGCCAACACAAAGAGGAAGCTTGATGCCGAGTTCGAGATGAAGGACTTGGGGATGATGCACTACTTTCTAGGCATGGAGGTGTGGCAGAGTGCAGATGGAATCTTCCTTGGACAAGGGAAGTATGCAGTAGAGATCCTGAAGAGGTTCGGGATGATGGACTGCAAGGCCATGGACACACCTATGGCATCGAAGCTTCTGTGTCATGCTTCATCTGATCTGGTTGATTTCACTGTGTATTGTCAGATGATTGGGTCCTTGATGTACATGATGAACACAAGACCAGATATTTGCTTTGCTGTGAACACATTGAGCCAGTTCCTAACAGATCCCAGAGGTGTTCACATGGTTGTTGTAAAGCATATTTTGAGGTACCTGGAGGGTACAATTGATTATGGGCTCAAGTATGATGCGAATCAAAAGTTTAACCTGCAGGGTTATGTTGTTTCAGATTGGGCAGGCAGTGCTACAGATAGGAAGAGCACTTCTGGGTGATGCTTCAGTATGGGATCAAGTGTGATCTCTTGGTTTAGCAGGAAGCAGTCCTGCATAGCACTGAGTACAGCCGAAGCAGAGTATGTTACAGCTTGTTCGGCTAGTTGTGAGGCAGTATGGATTCAGAAGCTACTATCTGAGCTATTTGATCTCCTGTTAGAGGCTACTGGTATCTTTTGTGACAACCAGATTTGTGTGAAGCTGTATGAGAACCCGATGTTCCACGACAGGTCAAAGCACATTGAGATCAAATATCACTATATCAGGTATATGGTGCAGAGAAGCTCTTGTATGTTGCGACGGATGAGCAGGTTGCAGATATATTGACGAAACCACTAGCTAGAGTGAAGTTCATGTACTTCAGAGAGAGGCTTGGTGTTCTTCAGATTGACGACTTCGAGGAATAAGTGATGGATACATTTGTTGGATCCATTCCAAGCATGGTGAGAGGAGGATCCTTCCCATGGTTGTGGATGTAAGCATTGGATGATGAGCATCAGGACGATGCTCCAGTTACTGCTCTGTATATGCATCATGTTGGATGCTTGTTATGATCAGTTGGATCATGTATCTACTTGTGAATCATGTTGGATGATCCGTATGATCAGGTAGATCATGTATGTTGATATGTATCAGGTGGATCATGTATTTGGTTATGTATCAAGTGGATACATTGTATGATCAGGTAGATCATGTATGATGATATGTATCAGGTAGATACTATGTATGCATCAGGTGGATGCATTGGATGATTAGGATGATCATGGATGATGAGCTTCAGGATGTTGCTCCATATGATATGCATCAGGATGATCATGTACATCAGGATGATGTATGGTGAGTATCAGGTTGATACTCCGTGGTCGTGGACAGGTTATGCAGATAAGTATGTAAGTTGACCTGGGAGATCCAATAGGTTGGGCTGTGTGCCCGTAATCAGTCCTAGGATTCTCTTTCAAGGAATTGCTCTAGGAGGACATGTAATATTTCCCTGGGAGATCCGATAGGTTGGGCTGTGTGCCCGTACTAAGTCCTGGGATGCTATTTCGAGGTTTTGTCCTATGGCATGTAATGTAGTCCTGGGAGATCCGATAGGTTGGGTTGTGTTCCCGTAATAAGTCCTGGGATGCTCTTTCGAGGTTTTTCCATGACCACATGTAATGTAGCCCTAGGAGATCTGATAGGTTGGGCTGTGTGCCCGTAATAAGTCTTGGGATGCTCTTTCGAGGTTGTGTGGTGGAAAATCCTAGATTTTTTCTGGGTCACATCCAGTATGAAACAGGACTGGCTCTGTGGTGATAAATCCTAGATTTGTTCTAGGTCCCATCCAGTATGAAAAAGGACTGGCTCTGTGGCGGAAATCCTAGATTTGTTCTAGGTCCCATCCAGTATGAAAAAGGACTGGCTCTGTGGCGGAAATCCTAGATTTGTTCTAGGTCCCATCCAGTATGAAAAAGGACTGGCTCTGTGGCGGAAATCCTAGATTTGTTCTAGGTCCCATCCAGTATGAAAAAGGACTGGCTCTGTGGGAGAAATCTTAGATTTGTTCTAGGTCCTATCCAGTATGAAAAAGGACTAGCTCTGTGGTAGAAATCCTAGATTTGTTCTAGGTCACATCCAACATGAAAAAGGGATGGCTCTGTGATACATCCAGCATGAAAAAGGGCTGGCTCTGTAGATGATGAAGACCTGCAGGTGGCAGGCCTACATCCAGTATGAAAAATGACTAGCTCTGTAGAACTTCCTATGACGAGTAGATTGGAGATTGATTGAGATAGCAGCAGCAATGACAATGAGGATGATTCGATGACGATGATCCAGTGACGATGATCAAGAGAAGAAGACTTGTGCTAGAAGATCTATGTCGAGAAATACCTTCCTAGTTATGAGGGAGTGTTGATGTAATTGTAACTTCGGAATGTATTTCACATATATGTATATTGTATTCCTATAGATATGTTATTATTCCTCTATACGGAAGTGTTGTCATTTATATTGTAAGTGTCGTAACTTATACTTGATGGGTTATTAGACCACCTTGATGGGGTCGGCCCTGTATAAGTCATGTGGGTTAAAGGGTTATTAGACCACCCTATTGGGGTTCGGCGCTGTCAGCATTATGTTTTGTGGTTAAGTTAAGGCCGACCTAGTAAAGGTTATTAAACAAGTCAAGTCATGTATAAATATAGTGTGGGAGGCACTCTATTTCATCATTCACTTTCTCACTCTACACTCATTGGAGAGTGGCGCACTATTGGAGGAGGAGAAGCTGCTGCTAGGAGTATATCTCTTATGCTTGGGTTTTGTATAATTTCTCTATCTATCTCTGAGGAAGTTGCGGGGTTTTTCACCTTCTTGGTTTTCCCCAGTGAAACTCTGTGTCTCTTGTGTGCTTGCATTATTGTGTCCATGATTGATATGTTGTAGATATGCTGTACATGTTATTCTCTCAGTTAATATCCTAGATCATATTGAAATTCTGAAAAAACTAACAAACCCGGGATCTGCTGGCTTCGGTGGGGTGATTAGAAATTCTACAGGGGACATTCTGTGGGTCTATCACGGTTTCTTGGGCCACGAAACCAACAATGCCACTGAACTGGAAAGCCTCCTTTATGGCCTTAGGATGGTAGCCAACAAAGGGCGGGAGCCAATAGTGGTGGAGGGGGATTCGAACATTATTGTCAAGATGGCGAAGAGGCTTCAGAATGGGAAAACAATTTCAAAGGTGGCGGAAAGTTGGTGCCTGGCATACAGGGTGGAAAAGCTTGTGGGGTGCCTAATAGAACAACATGCATGGGTCTTTACCCATGTCAAGCGTGATGGAAATAAGGTGGAAGATGGGTAAATCTACAGGAAAGATCACACAGCTAGAGAAAATCTCACAAACCTCACTTAGAATTGCAGAGAAGAAGGAAGAAGAAATGAATCAATTATCACTCATGAACACAGAAATGGAGAAATCTGCAGTATAATCATACATCAGTTGTAAGTTGGCATTGTGAATAACTAAATACAATACAATACTATCAAGTGAATTCGAATTAGCCAAAGGTCATTTGAATTCTCCTCAATGTGTGGCTTGGATAGCACTGGAGACATCATCCAATTAGTGGTAGTAGTCACAAATAGTCAAAAGTTAGTCAAATGAATCTAACTGAGTCTAACCGAGTCATGTGAGCACAAATCAAGGGATAAAGACTCCAAGGAGGGCACATGAGGCTGATGAGGCTGTCAGCAGGTCAAGTGGCACTCCGATACAGACAACTGGAAGCTACAAGTAGTTAAAATGAGTAATAAATGAATAAACTAGTCAATAAATGTTGCAGCTGACTGTTAGTGATCCAAGTAGTGTAGTAGGGCGCATATGTCATCTAGGTGAGGAAAACAAGGCGCACTAGGTAGGTAGGAGGGATCCTGAGGGATAAAAAAAGGCTCTAGGGAGATGAACATAGGCTCTAGGTACTGGGGAGACTATCATATTGATGACTGGATGCATGCATGCAAATATAAAAAATGATGGTGAGAATATTCTAACACCCATCCGCCAGCCAAACTATGAGGAAACAACTGAAAGAACTAATGGTAGGGCCCTGACGACTAAGACCAAAGGTCACCCCGTACAACAATCTAAATAATAAAGTGAGGAAAGAGGTAAAACCCACTGGGAAGAAATCCCTCCCTCAAAATAGACTGAAGGATGCTAATGTAGCATGGCATCACTCACCCCAAATGGTAAGTGCACTTCTCCATCGAAGAAGGATCTATCAGCAAGAAATGGATCAGTAATGTGAGAAGGATGAAACCTTCCATTCTAAAAATCAGATCTGATTCTCCTCAGATCAGGTGGATCTCCAACAAGATCTATGGAATATCTAAGAGTAGTGGCTTCCCATCTCGGAAGAGGAGGATCATTGAGTGCAAGGTCATCAGGTTCTTGTGGATTTGGATCTTCCATTCGTTCATATTCACTGTCAGGTGCTAGATCTTCAGGTTCTTGTGGATCTGGATCTAGCATTCGCTCTTCATCATCTTCACTGTCAGATTCGGAATCTGAACTCTCATGGGATGAAGCTTCGCTCTCTTGCTCAACAGGATGAGCATCATGAAGAGGCCATTCCTCAAATTGTACAGTCCTCTTAAGGAATTTTTACATAGTAGAAGGATCAAGAAGCTTGTAGGCCTTTGCACTCAATGCATATCCCACCAGTATACACTCTCGGCTTTGTGGATCTAGGGCTCTCGTTTTCTCTATTGGAATCATTTCCCATGCTCTGGATCCAAACACTCTAAGATGAGATACATCAGGTTTGTATCCCATCCATGCTTCGAAAGGAGTCATATTTTTCATTCCTTTATGAGGGACTCGGTTCTGAAGGTAAGTTGCACAGTTGATGGATTCTGCCCAAAGACTAGGGTGCAACCCTTTCGACTTTAGCATGCAAGTTGCCATTTCCTTTAGTGTTATGTTCTTCCTTTCTGCAACACCGTTCTGTTGTGGTGTATAGGGAATGGTATGCTGCATCTCTATGCCTTCATCATAACAAAAATATTGAAAATCACCCTTGACATACTCTCCCCCATTGTCAGTGAGAATGGCCTTGATCTTTCTATCTGAAAACTTTTCTATAGAAGACTTGAAAAACTTAAAATATCCAAATACTTCTGATTTCAATTTGAGAAAGTATACCCATGTAAATCTTGAATAATCATCAATAAAAGTAAGAATATACCTTGCCTTGTTCAAAGATAGATATGGAAATGTCCCTGCAACATCACTATGAATCATATCTAGGGGTTGAGAGGCTCCCCTTGCCTTTCCTTTCTCAACCTTCTTTTCAGGATGATTTCCCATAAAGCAACCCTTACAGTTTCCCTTGGCAAACTTGATTTTGGGTAGTCCCTCAACCATCTCATGAGTATGCATATCTTGCAGGTACTTGTAGTTGAGATTCCCAAATCTTTCATGCCGTAGCCTACTCTATTCATTTGCATGAGTGTGAAGAGAAGACTGCTTGGAGAGAGGAAGAAAGTGAGAGAACTCATAGAATTTCGAATTGTGGTTTGCAACACCTTTTGCAATGATATTTCCTGAAACCATGTCTTGTATTTCGACCTCATTTGGAGAGAAGATCACCCTCTTGGGCTCTCCAGTGTGGGTCATTTGGTAGACCGAAAGTATCTTGGAAGTAAGTGTAGGAACACAGAGTACATCTAAGAAGTATCCATGATCAATTTTGATCCTTCCAATCCCCTCAGAGGAGACCTCGGAATCATTTCCCAACATGATGGAAGGGCCAACAGTGCATTCAAAACCAGTGAAGAGATATTTGGAGGAAGACATGTGTCTTGATGCTCCTGAATCTATGATGAAGGAGGACTCTCTTGATGCACCTGCCATGAGAACATGGCATCTCTCCTTGTCCTCAGATCTAGAAGGTTCAACTTCCTTCTTCCTAGCACATGCAAGTACTGGGAGGTTATTATTTTCAAGTAACTGAGCCATCAAGTCTATAGTCTTCTTCATACAAGAACTCTCAGGATGAAATCCTCTATTGCAATAGGTACATTTGGATTTCTCCTTTTGAGAATTATTGGTCTTCTTGGAATTTGAAGCCCCTTCTGACTGATAGGGAGCCTCCTTTTGATTCTGCTCATCCGACTTTCTGTCAAAAACTTTTTGCTTTCCCTTGCCATTCGCTCTCTTCACCTCAGCAGCTGCAAGTGTTGAATCCATCTTGATTTTTATCATTCACATTTGAATTAACTTCTCCTCCTCTTGTGTGAGAGATTGGATGAAGTCATCAAGGATTGGAAACATCCATTTTGGGATGGATAGCTTCGTTGTCTGAAAGGTGGAGACAAATACTGAGTAGTTAGGGCCCAATTTTGATAGTATGGCAAGGATGAGTTGCTTATCTTCCTTCTCTATTCCATATCTCTTCAATTGTGAAATCAGATTTTTAAACTTGGTAAGAAACTCATTGATGGAGTCGAAACTGCAAGGGCTCAAGGAGATGAGCTCATTTTCCAATTTGTGACCTTTCAAGTCATATTTCTGTCCAAAAAGAGATTCAAGCTTGTCCCGAACCTCTTTTGGAGTTGCTTGATCTATGACATGAAAATGGAGGTATTCGGAAATGCTGAGGAGTAGCAGTCCTACTACTTCATCAATTTTATCCAAGTACTTGGATTTCTCTACTACACCAGTGGGTTCGACTGCAGCCCCATTCAATACTCTAGAGAGGCTCTTGGACTTCATGAATATGTCCATATTGGCCTTCCATTCAACATATTTGAATGAATTCAATTTTAGATCCATTGGTAGCTGTTAAAGTCGAATTGAAGATGAATTCGAATGATGGAGATGTGCTGCAATTCAAACTGAACACTGCCTTAGGACAATGAGAACATGTGACTGGATCCTTCACACCTGGATAGACCTCACTGGATTGCTCCAGTGAATTCAAGACAATTGCACCAAGAATTGTTGTGGAAATCCATAGGCTTTTGGTGCTCAATGAAAGACAGTTGCTCAAAGAATTGTTGCAATTGATATTGTTGCAATTCGAATAGCTGACTCCATCTATGATACCATGTGTAAATCTACAGGAAAGATCACACAGCTAGAGAAAATCTCACAAACCTCACTTAGAATTGCAGAGAAGAAAGAAGAAGAAATGAATCAATTATCACTCATGAACACAGAAATGGAGAAATCTGCAATATAATCATACATCAGCTATAAGCTGGCACTGTGAATAACTGAATACAATACAATACTATCAAGTGAATTCGAATTAGCCAAAGGTCATTCGAATTCTCCTCAATGTGTGGCTTGGATAACATTGGAGACATCATCCAATCAATGGTAGTAGTCACAAATAGTCAAAAGTCAGTCAAATGAGTCTAACTGAGTCTAACTGGGTCGTGTGGGCACAAATTAAGGGATGGAGACTCCAAGGAGGGCGCATGAGGCTGATGAGGCTATTAGTAGGTCAAGTGGCACTCTGATATAGACAACTGGAAGCTATAGGCAGTTAAACTGAGCAATAAATGAATAAACTGGTCAATAAATGTTGCAGCTGACTGTTAGTGATCCAAGTAGTGTAGTAGGGCGCATATGTCATCCAGGTGAGGAAAACAAGGCACGCTAGGTAGTTAGGAGGGCTCCTGAGGTATAAAAACAGGTTCTAGGGGGTTGAACACAGGCTCGAGGTGCTGGGAAGACTACCATACTGATGATTGGATGTATGCAGAATGCATGCATGCATGCAAATATAAAAAATGATGGTGAGAATATTCCAACAACAGATCTCCTTGGTAATGTGGGGGAAAATAAAAAGGGTAGAATCGTGGAGGGTCAACTGTCATGCTTTCAAGCTGACAATTTGGCTATTTAATGTGCACATCTGGAGGCCCAAGGCCTACGACACATGCGAGCTGAAAGGGAAGACATGAGGCTCGGGGATAATAACTCGAATAGGTCCCATGCAGTAGTATCGTCAACCACTAGGAACCATCATGTCCCTCATCCTTCGAACGATGATGGTACTAACCAATTTAACATCTTCCCGAGAGATCAATTAATCACCCCATCTGGCCATAATGAGGAGCGGTTATGGCAAGGTCCTTGAGTGGAGGACATAGTACGATGATCTAATGACAAAAGATGGCGGATCTACAAGGATTATCCTGGATTCAAAACTATGGTACATCTCATTCATTACGGTGATCCGGATGTGGATTAGATGGCATGGTTTAAATTGGGAAGACAATTTCAGACCCAAAGGCAAAATGCTATTCAGAGCTTCTCTTTTTGCGCTAGTGCAATCTTGTTCTCTGTGTGGAAGAGTGATTTCCCCGTGGATTAACTTCATGGTGTCGAGGAGAAAAACTTCGAGAGGAAAGAAGAGTGAGGGAAGTCAGACTATGATGGTTACTCGTGAGCTAAAGAAGGTTGGGTAGGCGACATGTTTCTTTAAGGAAAGAATCCCCCCCATGATCAGAGAAGAGATTGAACGATTCGAGCAAGACTTATGGGACCAGGTAAAAGCCATGAAAATAGAGACAATTAAAGAGGAAGTTGCAGAATGTGTTAGTGATCCGGGCTCAACTGTAGTACGGATCTCTGCCTATGACCACATGGTCAGGACTCAATGGGCCATGAAGGGTTTGATGTCTCACATCCTGATGGAAAGGGATAATAAAGCGGCAGGGGAATCTGAACCTGACAAAGCTTGAAAGGAGCATTACAATGAAAACCAAATTATACACAAAAAAGTCGACCTTATTTCCATGAAATTGGGTATCTCGCTCTACGCCCCCTTGGTTTCTAATTTGGACGCGGGTCCTTCTGCTCTCATGGTCGGGGTAAGAGTCCAGCTCCTGGACCGAGATGCTCTTCTGGTGGTGTGGACGCTAGTGATTGCCGCTTCCTGCACTTGGGTCATCCCCAACAACAAGTCTCTCTTGCGGGCGTCTCCGTGGTAAAAAAGACTTAATGTTTGTTCCTTCAGGTTCTTCTTTCTGTCCTTTCTATATTTCACAGTATTTAGTTTTGTTCCACCTCCATAGTTTACTCATCACTCTACCGACAATTAGTAGATTTTGGAACATTTGGGGTTTTTCTGAAGATAATGTTTTGTAATGGTTTTAGAAAGGAAATCATTGTAATGGGTTTGGGCAAAAAATCTTTTGTTGATGGTGGGATGTGGAATGGGGTTTGCAGAGTCTCTGGGGAGGATTATCAAGTAACCATGCAGTCTGTAAGCCGACAAATCCATTAGTTTTTTTATTTCCATGTATCGACTATTACGATATTAATATAATATATCTTGCTTACAAAAAAAAAAGGTCAATGATGCTTGGATATTTTGAATATTTAAATTCTTATAAAAAAATATCTTTATAATATTTTAGGAATACTTACATAATAATTTTTCTAATTGGAGTTCTTGTTGTGTTCAATAAGCAAGGCATGTGAAGTGCTTTGAGTTGATGATATAAACAAAAAAGTTGTTGGCATTACCTATAAAGCCACTAATGCAATAAGAGATGCCACAATTAAAGTGGTCTGAAAAAACATGCGTGGAATGTTCCTCTCATGGAAATAAAGGAGAAATAAATTAGGGTTGTTGATTGTGAAGATGCTTTGAACAAGAAAAAAGCATTTCATCATTACTAGCCTTTCTAAAACACCTAGGTGAAATTATTGGATATGTGGTGTAGTCTTTGCATGCAGGTATATTATGGCAAGGCTTTAAGTCATGATTTGTTGTGGGGATTTGGGAGGTTCGTGGGAGTGTCTAAGTGTTAGACTTTGAACTTTTAATCAATATTATCTAGGATCTTATCTGAAAGAATGACAAGCACAACATAACACAATAGACACAAAGAATTTCATCGGGGAAACCATAAAGGAGAAAACCCCGCAACTTCCTCAGAGATAGAATAGTCACCAATACAATATCACAAAAGTAAAACCCCAAAACAAAGACGGTCTTCTGCAACTCTCTCTCCTTCCTCCTATGCGAACTTGTCTTCTCTCTCTCACTAATGCGAACTTGAGTGAGTGAGTGAGTGATGTGTCCAAATGAGAGAGCTATGCTCTCTATTTATACTTTAACTTGGGGTGACCTTTTTACCCAACTGGGCTGACTTCTCTAGGAGACCTAGTAAACCCTTTATAATTTATTAATTTTTGGGGAACTATTGCCCCGACTTACATGGGAGGATTTTACCTCAATGACCTAGGATCACTAAGAATCATAATGAAATCCCCGAGCGGAGGAAAAACATCTCCGGCGGAGGTACAAATAAAATACAATATAAAATACAATAGAATATATTCCGAAGTTACAATTACATCAACACTCTCTCTTAAATAGGAAGGTATTCTCTGGCCACAGTCATCAACCCCATTGGACACAAGTCTAGATAACATCATCATCGATGGATCATCATCAATGCTGTAACATCGTCATCAACACTAGATCATTATCGTCATTGCTGCTGCAATCCTCATCATGTCGATCATCGATTGGTGACATCTCTCGAATCTACTCGTCATAGGAAGTTCTACAGAGCTAGCAATTTTTCATGTTGGATGTAGGCCTAGCTCTCATGTAGGTCTTCATCATCTCTGCGAGCAAGCCATTAAGTAGGTACAACCCAGGACCAGTGATTACATTGCCACAGCAATCACCTGCGTCTCCTACTATCGTCTCGTCGTTTCTAGATCATCTCACGGAGCACAACAGCCCAGATGCACGTCACATGTCCCACAACGGTCATCCCGCGTCTACCAGCATGGGAGGACTTTCCTACCACCATGCGAGATCCTGCCTAGGCGCACACACAATGTCTTATGACCGTTGGACGTCTCCAGTATGGGAGGCACAAACCTACCACCATACAAGACCTCGTCTACCAACATGGGAGGCACAAACCTACCACCATGCGAGACCCAACCCTTACATCTACCAACATGGAAGACACAAACCTACCACCATGCAAGAATGGCTCAGCCCTTACATATACCAACATGGGAGGCACAAACCTACCACCATGCGAGAATGGCTCAGCCCTTACATCTACCAACATAGGAGGCACGAACTTACCACTATGCGAGAATGGCCCGGCCCTTGCATCTACCAACATAGGAGGCACGAACCTACCACTATGCGAGAATGGCCCATGTGCATCTGCGTCTTCCAGACTTATCTCTCCCTCTTAGGAGGAACCTCGATCTAGAGAACACCAAGCTTTTCTCTGAAGTATTCAAACTTCACTCTGGCTAGCAGCTTGGTCAACACGTCGACTATATGCTCGTCCATTGCAACATACTGGAGCTTCATTGCTCCTCTCTGCACCATATCCTTGATATAGTGGTACTTGATCTCAATGTGCTTCGACTTGTCATGGAACACCGGGTTCTCGGACAACTTCACACAACTATGGTTGTCACAGAAGATACAAGTCGGCTCTAACTGGATATCAAACAAATTAGACGTAGCTTCCTAAGCCATACTGCCTCACAACTAGCCGAACAAGATGCGACATACTCTGCTTCAGATGTACTCAGTGCCACGCACGACTGCTTCCTGCTAAACCAGGAAATCATACCGGATCCCATACTAAAGCAACATCACGAAGTGCTATTCCTATCTGCAGCACTGCTTGCCCAATCCGAATCAACATAACCCTGCAGGTTAATCTTCTGATTCGCGTCATATCTGAGCCCATAGTCAATTGTACCCTTGAGGTACCTCAATATATGCTTTGCAGCAACTAGGTAATCTTGTTTCGGATCCGTCAGGAACTGGCTCAATGTGTTCACGGCAAAGCATATTTCTAGTCTTGTGTTCGTCAAGTTCATCAATGACCCAATCATCTGACGATACATCGTGGCATCAACTAACTCTGATGAAACATCACATAGTAGTTTCAAGTTCGATGCCATAGGTGTGGCCATATCCTTACAGTTCATCATTCTGAACCTCTTCAGAATTTCCACTGCATACTTCCCCTGTCCAAGGAAGATTCCATCCGCACTCCGCTACACCTCCATGCCTAAGAAATAGTGCATCATACCCAGGTCCTTCATCTCGAACTCTGCGGCAAGCTTCCTCTTCGTATCTGCAATGAGCCCATCCTCTCCTGTTACAAATAGGTCATCTACATAGAGTAGAAGTATCACTGGATTTCCCACTTCAACCTTGTAGTAAAGGTTGGAATCTGCTTTACTCTTGGTAAATCCTAAGCTCATCAGGAAGCTATACATTCTGACATACCACGTCCTGGGTGCATGTTTCAATCCGTACAATGCCTTCTTCAACTTCCACACATGAGTCTGCCTGTCATGTGTCTCAAATCCTAGTGGTTGTTCCACATACACTTCCTCTTCTACTACACCATTCAAGAATGTTGTCTTGACGTCCATCTGGTGTACCTTCCATTTCATTACTGCAGCCAATGCTAGTACTAATATGATGGAATTGTATCTTGCAACAGGTGCGAATGTCTCCTCATAGTCTATGCCTTCCTTCTGGGAGAAGCCACGTGCTACAAATCTTGCCTTGTGTTTCTCAATGCTACCATCTGTAACATGTTTGATCTTGTAGATCCACTTCAAAGTCACAACAAACTTCCCTTCTGGTCTCGGAACTACCTCCCAGACATCATTCTTCATGATCGACTGGTACTCCTCGATCATGGCATCCTTCCATTCTTTCCTCTCGACTGTTTCCTCATAGTTGGAAGGTTCTTTGTCAATGATGTCGCACAGCAAGGCTACATAGCTGGAGTACGGCCTAGGTCTCTTACTTTCCCTGTGCATTCCCTCTGGAGCGCCATACTTCTCTGCATCTTGTATTTCCTCTCGTACCCATGCTGGCTTCCTCTTGTCGGAGTTCTTCTCACGAGGTGGATCTACAGGTTCTTGTGGCTCTTCCATCTCGCGGTCTTCATTATCTTCTGGAACTGCTTCTTCCATAGTTGTATCTCTAATCCTAGGAACTTCAGGTTCTTCAGTCTCTTCAATAGGTCGTCTTCTTGATTTGTTATAAGTTGAGTCTTCGTCGAATGTCACGTCTCTGTTGATGTCGATCTTCTTGAATCTTGGGAAGTATATTCGATAGGCCTTCGATGTTTCGCTGTATCCTATGAATATACCCTTCTTTCCTAAAGGATCTAGCTTCGTCCTCTTCTCCTTCGAAATGTGTATGTATATAGGGCAGCCAAAGATTTTGAGATGGCTGACTTCTGGTTTCTCACCGGAGAACACTTCTTCTGGAGTCTTACTGTCTAGTACTCTATGAGGAGTACGATTCTATACATACACGGATGTCCTCACAGCTTTTTCCCATAAGTGCATCGAAAGATCCTGATCATGAAGCATTGCTCGTGCTGCTTCCATTATTGTTCTATTATTTCTTTCTGCAACGTCATTATGCTGTGGATTGTATGGAGTGGTCAACTGCCTCTTAATCCCAGATTCTTTGCAAAGGTTCTTGAAATCTTTCGAGGTGAACTCTCCGCCATTATCTGATCGAAATGTCTTTATCCTTTTCTCAATGTGGTTCTCGATCAAGGCTTTGAATTCCTTGAACTTGTTGAATACTTCATCTTTACTTTTCAAGAAGTATATCCAAGTCTTACGAGAAAAGTTATCAATGAATGAAACATAATATAAATACCCACTTAATGAACTGGATGACATAGGACCGCATACATCGGAGTGGATGATTTCCAATATTCCTTTTGCTTTGCTTTCGCTACTTGGAAATGCTTTCTTCACGTTCTTTCCCTCCACACATCCTTTGCAAACGCCTTCATGCTTCGACTGGATTTCTGGAAGTCCTTCGACTGCTTTGCTTGCAATGGGTAGTGCTCTATAGCGCACATATGCAAGCATTTTGTGCCATAGTTCACTTGGCTCCATGGAGTCATGGACCAAGGCTTGTTCAAGTTGGCCCTTCAATTTGTACAATCCTCCCTCTTACTCTCCAATCACAGTTGCATCATCTATTGTCATTCCCTTTGGCCACATTAGGACTTGGCCATCATCAAATGCAACCCTCATACCTTTAGCATCTAGTGTTGATATGGAGAGAAGGTTCTTCTTTAGTCCTGGAACATATAGGACATCTTTCATCTTCAGATATTTTCCAAAGTCTAGCTTGTATGAAGCTTCTCCACTTCCTTTTATGGGGTATTGGTAGTCATCCCCAAGTTTCACTTTGTGAGGTGACTCATGCTCAGATAGATTGACAAATGATTCTTTGCATCCCGTCATGTGCTTGGAGGCTCCACTATCTACAAGCCAATCATTACTACCATGTGTGACAGTACCCGTGAGTGCTGATATCAGAACATACTCTTCATCACTTGAAGATTCATCACTTTCTTCTCTGGCTCTCTTCCTTAAAGGTTCATCATCTTCTGCGGTGTGGGCATGGTGTCTTTTCTTGTTGTGGGGGGCATTTCTATTTCTGGGACAATTTCTGGAGTAGTGTCCCTTCTCATCACAAGTATAACATCTAATGTTAGATAGATCTCTCCTAGATCTTGTAAAGTTCTCCCTTTGACTTTGATGGTGATTCTCCCTCTTGTGATGATGGTGCGCCTTCTTCTTATGATTTCTTTTGGCGTGTGTTGTGAGAGCTTGGTCATCATTTGCTCCCATCTTCTCTTCTTGTGCCACAAGTCGAACTTCTTCTTGTGTACATTCCTCCCATAGTCTACTGAATGTGATCAATCTTTTCCTGGCACAAATCCCTTGAATGAATGAGTCCCATGATCTTGGGAGACCATTCAAGGTGGTCATAACAATCTCACTTTCTTCTACCTTTTCTTCGAGTGCTTCAAGCTGCTCCTTTAATTGTGAGACCCTTGTGAAATAGGACTGCATGGTCTCGGCATTCTGGATCTTTATATTCTTAAGTTGGTTCCTCAAGGTCATCTTCCAATTTATGTTCTTCCCTTCAAATAGCTTCGTCAAAATATCAAACATTTCCTTGGGTGTCTTCAAACATGACACATGTGGCATGAGATGATCCTTGATAGAATCTGGAATGATTCTCTTGGCCTTAACCAAGTTCTTTTTGTGGATGGCTTTAGCCTCATCTCCCTCTGGTGCTGGAACCTCTTCATTCACATACTTGTCCAAATCATTTTCTTCAAGGACAAGAGCAATCCTATACTTCCATGCTCGGAAGTTATCAGCTCCTTCAAGCTTATCCTCAAGCTTGGTGTGGTGAGACACATTGAATGAGTACTTCAAATGGAAATAGAAAAGCTTTTAGGTCTTACCACTTAGAGATTCCCAAAACTGATTCTGAAGCTGGCCTAGGGTTTATCAGAGAAACCCTAATTTTCCGAACTTGGAATGTGGAACTTCTAATTGGACAGAAAGATGTGCCTCCTCAAGGCGAGTTGTCCAATGTACTAACTTTCCCAAATCCGTGAACATAATCCTGAGATAGTTGATGCCCTAGTTTTCCTCCCAGCAGTAGTGACGGGCCAAAAATTGAAAATTCTCAGAATTCAATTATGCTTCGACAGAAAGATGCGCCCTCCTAGGGCGAGTTAGCCTAGCCTTCTTTTCTTGATGATCTATGGAGAGAAGACCTTTGACTTAGAAGCCCTAGCTTCCCGCAGCTGTACAATGTCTTCTTTTCAAGTTAGCTCTGATACCATGTTAGATTTTGAACTTTTAATCAATATTATCTAGGATCTTATCTGAAAGAATGACAAGCATAGCATAACACAATAGACACGAAGAATTTCATCGGGGAAACCATAAAGGAGAAAACCCCGCAACTTCCTCAGAGATAGAATAGTCACCAATACAATATCACAAAAATAAAACCCCAAAACAAAGATGGTCTTCCGCGGTTCTCTCTCTTTCTTCCTATGCGAACTTGTCTTCTCTCTCTCACTAATGCAAACTTGAGTGAAGGAGTGATGTGTCCAAATGAGAGAGCTATGCTCTCTATTTATACTTTAACATGGGGTGACCTTTTTACCTAACTGGGCCGACTTCTCTAGGAGACCTAGTAAACCCTTTACAATTTATTCTTTTGGGGAACTATTGCCCCGACTTACATGGGAGGCTTTTACCTCAATGACCTAGGATAACTAAGCATTATAATGACATCCCCGAGCGAAGGAAAAACATCTCCGACGCAGGTACAAATAAAATACAATAGAATATCTTCTGAAGTTACAATTACATCAACACTAAGAATTTTTCTTGATTTGTTTTAGGCTATTATGTGTTGTGGGTGGTTTTCTACCCATGGTTTATACCCATTTTACTTTGATCCCACTTAGTATATTAGGGTTGAATAATGTTGAAATACCAATATATTGTATTGTGCATTGTTTTGTTAATCCAATTTAAAAGACATGCATTTGAATTTTGTTTATTTTTCCAATTTTGGGTTTCCAAGATAAATATCTTGTATATTATGCATATGTTCTATGATTATATTTAAAATATGTTACCATTGTTTCTTTTGCATAGGTTTATTAGTGATTATTTTTCTACAAAAACTAACTCTCATTTTATTCAAATCATGTAGCAAAGTAAATCATTTTGAAGTTTGCCTTTTTAGCTAATACATTTTTATCAAAAAAATTCACTTCAAGTGAATACTCATAAGCTATTTTGAATTATGTATATGAAACATGCACCCTTGACTTTGATAAATATCGTTTCTCTTGCATAGGTTTATTAGTGTATTTTTATACAAAAACTAACTCTCATTTAATGCAAATCAAATAGCAAAGTAAATCATTTTGAAGTTGCCTTAAGCTAAGACATTTTTAACTAAGAATTGACTAAAGTGAATACTAATTTAACCTATTTTGAATTATGTATATGAAACATGCACCCTGGACTCTGGAAAACATTGTAGAAAATCCAAGTTTTATATCCAATGGTGCGTAGAAAATGCTCATGCACAATGAAGAAAAGCTTTAATTGGTGGTTTGGCAAAAGCTTGCTCTAAGCCAATTATGTATTTGATCAACATAAACCCTATTTCAAATATTTACACACAAATAAGTATTCTCTATACAAGTTTATCTAAAATAAGGGATACATGTATAATTCTTAAAGTCCCTCACCATGGTTGTGATTTGCTTATCGCTGATGATACATTTACACATTTTAAATTAGCTCTTTATGTTTGTGATTTGCATATTGGTGAATATGCATTTACATTGAGGAAAATATGTCTTTTTTGTTAATTATCCAAATGTTAGGTTAAAACATAAACTAAAATGATTGATTTATATCTGTCAAGATTGTGTGTATTCACCCGAGCTGGCAGGAGCGGGAGGAGTACTCTATGACTCCGAGGGAATCAAAAAGAAAGATTATGCATGGGGCATAGGCAAAAAGACCAACAATGGAGCTGAGTGGCTAGCTCTCATTAAAAGACTAGCATTTGCCAGAAATGAGGGAATTGAGAAACTGATTGTCTTCGACGATTCGATTATGGTCATAGGGGAAGCAAGGAGCCTTGCAAAAGGCAGAAAGAAGCCCACCAACAAATTTTAGCATATCCTAAAGCACATTGCTCAGGAATTCAAGGAAATCAACTTCCTCCACATTCTTAGATCCAACAACAATTGCACGGACAAGATGGCAAACTCTAGAGCTAAGTTGGCATGTGGTGTTTTGTTTAGCAATGATCAAGATATAGGAATTGCATGGGTCCCCTAATCCTTAATCGAATTTTGGTCTCTTCTATGGTAAAAATATGGTATTTGTTTGGCCTCTTCGAAACCCTCGAATGGCACCTTATTAGCAGGTTCAGCGCATCAACCAAGGACAAAAGGAGGATACAGGATCCGCCCACACGAGCGTCCCACATGGCCTCCATGCAGGGCTTAATGACGGCCATTCCCCGAGGATATTTTGGGTTTAAACTTGGCAGAGATGCCACTTCCAATTATGCATCGAAAAGCTCTTACTCTGTGGGCCTCCATGCAGGGCTTAATGACGGCCATTCCCCAAGGATATTTTGGGTTTGAACTTGGTAGAGACGCCACTTCCAATTATGCATCGAAAAGCTCTTGCTCTGTTTATCCTGCTTCTAAATCCGAATACCCTGTTTCATACTCTGATTTTCCTGTTCTAAGCTCCCTGGCAAGGCATCATGTTTGCATTTTCAGGATGGCAGAGAATCAAGCTACGTTTTCCTTCCACGGTGGGAAGCAGGTGATTGCTCATGAGAGACCTCTCTGCGCAAATTTGGCCCAGAAGGAACCATTGGT
This sequence comes from Larix kaempferi, assembly GCA_027924585.1. NCBI lineage: Eukaryota > Viridiplantae > Streptophyta > Pinopsida > Pinales > Pinaceae > Larix > Larix kaempferi. The sequence continues at coordinate 9,104,900 of BSBM01000602.1, forward strand.
AGCAGGTGCAGGTGCAGGTGTTGGCGTCAAGAGTGCGCATCCATCATCGAAACTCATGGGAAAGCTGCCTACCTGGGACAAGGGCTCCATTCAACAAAGGACGGGATGGGGTTTGATAATTTGTCAACAACTTTCTACACATATTTGTGTGATTTAGAGGCTCAAATTTAGACTGTCAACAATGAGAATTATGAACTTAAGAAGGCTTTCACCCATCTATTTGCCCTGGTGAATTAAACGAACATCGAGGTCCGCAGGCTCAATGCCAAAGTTCTAGACCAAGTAGCCTCATTGGTGGAGGCAAAACTTGACAACTTGGATGCCAGAATGCTCGCAATTCATGGCACTGCAATGGTGGCTGTAAAAAATTTGAAGGAGATGTGTAAGGACATCAGTGAACTAGCCGTGGAAGCCAAAGGAAAGAAAAAATGCATTCCTGAGTAATGCTGCGTCCGGCTGACAGGTTTTTTGGTGTGCAGTCTTCTAGCGAAAGCCATGAATCTTTTTTTGTAAATACAGTCCTAGTTTACAAGCTCAAAACTTCTTAATCTATGTCTTTCAAGTATGTTTTATTGCTCGGTCAGTTTGTAAGAAGCTATAAGCTTCCTAGAATAGGGCTTCATTTTGAGCAAATTAGCACAGCTGATACAAAGTTTGCAAGCATGGCTCTGCTTCTTCACAGAGAGTTGCCCTATTGCAAGTCCTTTTTTGTACACCCTGTTTCTTTTTTAATATAAAGTTGATTAAACGTTTCTATCAAAAAAAAAGATTGTGTGTATTCACTAAATGATACTATTACAACAGTGTGCATCTACCACTGCAAAACAGTAGTAAGAACCACAATTTCGCAATAGTGTCATCAAATAACATATCGAACAAAGCTTCCTTAATAAATATTATCTAAACATACTCAACAACAAATTCACAACGTTTGATCAACACTAATATGTTGTGCATTTCAAAGACTTAAGGGATCTTCATTATGAAAGAATGTTTCAAAGTAACAATTATCATAGAACTTGATGAAAAAAATGAGTTCCTACATTCTAAATATTTTGTTTGGAAATGATGAAATGTCTAGTGATGATAAAATGTTGCCTAGAAATTGTTAAAATGTTAAATTGTGTGGCTTTGTATGTCATCACTTGTTTGTTCTCATATGAAACTAGCAAAATTATTATGAAATATAGCATGTCATGAAGACCACTAAAATGTTAAATATCATTGCATTGTGCCTTATTTCTTCCCCATTCTAAAACAAATGGTATTGACCAATTATAAATGGCCCTTGAACCAATTATCTATATAGCTTTTATCTTAGTACATGATGACAAGGTAACATTAGTGATATCCACTCCTCCCATTTAACAGTAACATGCATTTTCGTTAATTTCAAAGTTACTATTAAATAAATACAAAAACCACATATTGTAATCAACAATGGCATTGAAGAGATCTTTCAATTACTTTCTTTAATATGTACACCAATATAAGTTGCTTATCATAACCAAGGAATCAAAAATACCAAAATACATATATAGGCCATTGTTCCGAACTTTTACTTATAAATGATTTTTACAAATATATGTTTTCTCACTCATTAACATAAAAGTGGAACATATTTTTGTCAAGACTATGCATACAAGGCCCTTTCACATGCCTCAAAATCAACAAGATATACAACACAACCCCTTTTCTTATGGACTCCGAAACTAAAATTTTGAATTAAGTACACATCACTGATCCAAATAAAGCATAATTATTAACAAATAATTTCCATATATACTGTCCACTACCTTACGAAATTTAGTCGCAGCTACAAAAGGATCCTAGTTGAAGAGAAGATTTAAAGTGAACTACAAACATATTCATTTTGAAACTCATATTTACTTACCTGAAACTCATATTTACTTATCAGAGTGATTTGAGTCAACTCTACTACATCAATACTTGATAATGTTGAGGAACATCTACACATAATAATTCAAAGCACTCGTTGATATTTAGTTGCCAGTTTGAAGCAGCAGCATCAGCATCCTGTTTGAATTAGTTGCCATATGGCAAACCCAATACCACTATAAAAACAAAGGTCCGGTTAAGTAAAAACTCATGAAACGTAACTTTCGTGTTAGAATGAAACATATTTTATTAAGTATCAATCTCGGGAACAGCGCTACTAATAACGAGACAACTCCCTTTTATAGAGTCAAATAGCGACGTTCTAGCATAAATTTATGTTCTTTTACAACAACATTCTTCAATAATCTTCAATTTAAAAAATTTCAGGATGAGAGGCATTCCTTTGGTTGTTGAAATTATTTTAATTTTTAAAAATGTATTTCCTATGTACGGTAACTACAAGAGTTGAGTGAGTGCCCCAACTCCAAAGTTCTTCCGTGCAAAATTATACAAATCAATAAAACAAAACAAAATGTTCCCAAGTGCACTTCAGCCACTGCAAATCCCATCATGTGCCATGTGCTAAGAAACTAGATAAGAACAATCTCCATTCCTGAAAAAGGAAATGCCAAATCTTACCCATCCTCGACAATTCCAGAATTTGGATAACTTACTTGTTCGGAGACATCAAATTTCGAGCAACTTTCATTCTTCAAGAGCATTGAGTGCAAAATGTCCAGATGTGGGGGTTTGCCAAGGTTGCCCAAATCTTTTGGTAAACTTTCTTCTTTGAAAGTGTATAAGTTAGAGCAACTGCCAACTGGTTATGATTCTCTGGTTCTTTGGAGGTGTATAAGTTAGAGCAACGGCCAACTGGTTTTGATTCTCTGGTAGCATTGAGAGGTTTAAAAGTTGAATATGTTCGGATGCAAGAACTTGTCAAGGTTACCTAAAATATTTGGCAAACTCAGCTGTTTAAGTTGAACCTGTTGGAATGCAAACATTTGGTAAAGTCCCTGAAGGTTTTGGTAAGCTTGGGCATTGGGAAGACTCAAGAGCAAATCTATTAGGATGCTCTCAACTAGAGGAACTCTAGCAACTTTCGTGGAAGGGAGATGCTTCATAAAATCCGGAAATTTGAAAGCCTAAGGATTAAGATCGCTCACAGATCGGCGGATCTGGCGTTTCTAAAGAGATGTCATGACAACTGTGCTGTTCCTTGCTTCGCAGCTCTTGACCATTGTTTAAAAGATATATTCCCACGTGTTTTTCAATCTGTCTCAAGCTGATCCAAGGAGAAATAAAACACGTCAGGCGTGTGCTGGATGGTCTTTCTAAGCACACATTCGATCTTCATTTGTCTCTCAAGAGAGTTTTACGCATAGAATTTTGGATAAATGTGGAAGTTGGCACTGCTATCAAAGCCGAGCGAACATATATTACAGCTACAGGATAGCAGAACACGAAGTTTGATCGTTTGACTAGAAAACAGCGACCCGTTTCCGCTAAGAAAAATAACTGCGTCATCAATCTTGCAGGTATAAATTTGGATAAAGCCACTACAAAACTTTTGGAGAAAGATCTTAATTTTGCTATCGCTCCACGGAAGATCCCATTCAAAGACATCATTTGCAGCGTTGAGAACAGTGTTAAAAGCCTACCCGATAACACAGCAGAAGATATCTGTCAGGAATGCGGCATCATTCTCAAGAACACCCAGCCCCCAAGACGCAATATATCTAATAATTAAGGAAGAAATTATTGCTCTTAAATTATTGAAGAAAAACGACAATATTATGATTCTGAAAGCGGACAAAGGAAATGCTACTGTCATTCTAAAAACCACAAGATTACAACCAGAAAATGTTCAAGCACCTATCCTGTGGCAGGTGCAGAAAGTTACAAAGTGATCCAATGGGAAAGGTCGTAAATAATGTCTCTGTGGCGATAAAGAATTCTTCTCTAGATGACAATCTAAAGAGGAAGATGATCCCGAGCAATGCCATAATGCCACGAATCTATGGTTTGCCGAAAATCTATAAGACGGGCATCACTTTGAGACCTATTGTCAACACGATAGGCTCTCCCACTTATGAACTGGCAACAAACCCGACAAAGAAACTCACACCTCAGGTAGGATTGGAAGACTAATAAGAATGATTTACTGGTTAGCTTTGACGTAGTTTTTCTCTTCACTAAGATTCCAGTGACGAAGCAATCAATGTTTTAAGAAATGTCTCAGACTTTGAAACTGCTAGCCTTGTGGAAATTTGCCTTAAATCAACATGCTTCAGTTTTCGCGGTGAGATTTATGAGCAAACAGAAAGGGTTGCAATGGGATCACCTCTATCACCAGTTGTCACTAATCTTTTCATGAAAGATCTTGAGAAAAAGGCATTGGATTCCTTTCCCCACAAACCTAAGTGGTGGCTCAGATTTGTTGATGATGTTTATAGTAATTGGCCACACCGAGAGGAAAGTCTGGAAAAGTTCACAGATAATCTCAACAGTCAATCTGAAAGCATTAAATTCATAAAATTTACAATAGAAAAAGAAGAAAACAATTGCCTCCCCTTCTTAGATGTTCTCACCAAAAAGAAACAAGATGGATCCTTATCTCACCAAGTATACATAACGAAGACGCATATAGATAGATACCTCCATGCCAAATCACATCACCATCCAGCTCAAAAGATCGGGATTATCAATACATTGGCCACTAGAGCTTTAAGAGTTTTGGACAAGGACCATCTTGAGCAAGAAATTAAACATCTTAAAAATGTCCTTATTAACAATGGCTACAAAGAAAAGCAAATTAATGACATTATCAGGAAATCCCGTAAAATGAAGATTAAAAATTGAAACTCAGAAAGGGATATTGCTGGAGTTACTCTTCATTATATCTGAGGAACCATAAGATAGAATTGCCAAGATCCTAAGAAGAAGAAGAAACATAAGGGTTTCCTTTTCCCCTCCAAACTCCATAAGGAACATGCTAGATTCTGCTAAAAAACCTATTGATCCACAGCTTCACAAAGGGGTTTATGTGATACCTTGCTCGTGTGGTAATGTTCATAGTGTTGAAACCGGTTGATCAATCAAAACTAGGCTAAAGGAACACAGTGCAGATCTACACCATGAAAGAATAAAGAAATCCACCATTGCCGAACATTCTCTCTCTTCGAATCACCATACATGCTTAAAAAGACTCAAGAGTTTTAGCCAGGATCCCTCATTACTACAAAGGGAAGATTAGAGAAGCGTTAGAAATTGAGAAGTTCAATAATAATAATAATATTAATCGAGATGATGGCATAAAGTTGATAACCCTAGCCGACCTTCTAGATTGGGATATTTATAACTTAGATGATTTAAAATGAATAATATTGACATCCAAGTTGAAGGGACTCGTGAGCTTTTTGTTTTCTTGATGATGGACCTGCTTGAGGGTCCAAAACGTTGAGAAAATTTGTCTCTTGAACACGGATTCTCCATCATAAATCAACTTCCATTATCTTCAATAAAAAGAATATTGTACGTGGAATGTGTTACACAGAGACTGAGAGATCAGATAGCATATAGATGGAGTGTGTGGGAATATACAGCATAGTGATTTGACATTTAGGTCGAATAATTTTCCAGATAAAACACAAGGTGATAAAGAAGCCACGCAATTTCGTTTGCTAGTGTGAGGTTCAGAAGTTTAGAGCTATATGTTTAAATATACTAGTAATAAGTAATACTACTTGAGACGCCTATGCCTACTACAATCCTCTGTTTTAAAACTTGGACTGCTTGGACTCGGACTCGACCGAGTTGGCCGAGTTGACCCCGAGCCGAGTCGAATCAACCCTTAACTCAGGTCGGGTGTTGGTTCGGTACCGAACCGGCCAACTCGACCGAGTTAAAGGTCAACTCGCCGAGTCCGACCGAGTCAACATTTTTTTTTTGGGTAATGTTTTAAAATTAAACCTAAACTAACCTACCTAACCCTAAGTTCTAACTTCTAACACACTAACAACCAAAGTTTGAAAAATCAAAATCGGACTCGGAATCAGTCGAGGGTCAACTTGGAATCGGAATCAAAATTGGTAATGAATCGGTCATAAATCGGTCGATTTGAATTTAATGAATAAGTTTGCTCAAAAATACATAAAATATTTAAATTTTTAAGAAAAAAACATTTTCAAGATTCTAATTCATGATTCCATAGCATTAGAAACAAAATATCCAATGTTTGCTCATGTATGTACCATATAAGAGTCAATATATCAAAATGGCACAAAGTGTACGGTGCAATACATATCTAGGAGACTGGAACTGGAACAAAATCAATAATCCATGAGGCCTATAGGCTATATGGCCAGTAGAGTCCAAAAAATAACATGATATATAGTCAACTACATAACATCGTCAACTGTGTTTGTCATACATCATTGCTGATCAATCGAATTGATCAAACTCATCACCACTGCTATGGCAAGGAGTAGAAGTAGAACTAGAACCAAAAGAACCAGAAGCTGAAGGACTAGCAAAGGCATCAACATCTGGCTCAATCTCAGGCTCCTCAGGCTCAGGCGCACGGTCATCTACTACTGCAGTAGTAGTATTGGTTGAATGCCTAGTCCTACGTCGTCGGCGCCTATAAGTAAGAGGTCCTGGTCCACTAGTGCCTGTTGTGCCTGGAATATCGGGATCCACACCTATATGAACTGATGGCATCGGCAATAGAGAATCTGAATCTATATGAGGCTGCAGCATGTCCTCCAACTCAACATCCGAATCATCACCAAACTCTGGATCTGCGGTCTCCACTACCCAATCTGAGGTAGGATCTATATCATCTAACAAAATGGGATCCGTATCAGTCCTTTTGTTCATCAACTGGTTGCGTCTGAGTCGCAGGTTGTACTGCACGAAGACTAGATCATTTAACCATTTCTGCTCTAAATGGTTTCTCTTCTTTGTGTGAATCCGCTCAAACAAAGACCAATTGCGCTCACACCCAGAAGCGTTGCAGGTTTGACTCAGGACCTGAATTGCAAACTTTTGCAATTGTTTACAATGATTACCAAATGACTTCCACCATTGTGCTGCAAATGTGAAGAGTCAAGGCAGTTAATTCAACAAATTAGATTGTGAATTTGGCTAACAAATTAAGAATCAAGGTATTTACATTGTACAATTTAAACTTTAAAGTTGAACAACATAATTTAATAAAACAATGGAATTGCTTACCTGGTTGGCCCTCAGCTATTGCAGCCTTAGCAACATTTTTTCCAAAGGTACCTGTGGCGGCACTGAAAGAGGTGATCTGCCGATGTATCTCCAATTGGGTCGCCTCATTTGGGACCATGTGCTCAAGGCAAGTATACAATCCATGCACTATCTCCCCACTCGGATCAACATCAATGTCATCTCTATAATGCTACTTCGGGTTCAGGAAATACCCAGCTGCATGTATAGGGCAATGGAGTTGATTGTTCCATCTCTTATCAATGATCTCCCAAATAGGCCCATACTTGGCTACTCTATCTTTGTATGCTGTCTTTATTTGCTCCTTTGCCTGATCCATAGCTTCATAAATGTATCCCATGGCCAATTTTCCCCCATCCACCAACCGCAACACCTTAACAAGTGGCTCAATAATTGCCACAACCTCTTTTGCTTTTTTCCAAAATGAAGAGCTTTTAATTTTCTTCTTAATATCTCTTCCATCTTGTGTGCGAGCCCAATTAGATGAATTCCATTAATCACTTGAAAACATCTTCTCCAAGTTTTGTTCTTGGGAAATGAGAGATTGCAACGTGAGGAAGTGAGTTGCAAATCTAGTAACTGCGGGCCTAACAAGCTCCTTGCCCCGTGTGTGTCTCCTCATCAAGCTCAATACCCAACCGTGGTTGTAGATGTACTTGGTGATGCTTTTGGCATACTCCACGGTGAACTTGATCCAGTCAAGTTTGCATACATCCTCAAGCATGAGGTCTATGCAATGTGCCGCACATGGGGTCCAGAATATGGTTTTATGTTTTTCCTCTAACATCTTACCAGCAAGAACATAGTTAGAGGCATTATCAATGATGACTTGCACAACATTAGCTGCCCCCACCTCCTCAACAATCTGATCCAAAAGATGAAATAACAGTTTTGCATCTTTCACCTGATCAGATGCATCACATGATCTCAAAAACATGGTTCCCCGTGGGCAAGAGACAAGAAAGTTTATAAGGTGTCGGCCCTTTTGATCTTTCCATCCATCTGACATGATAGTGCATCTTGTGTTTACCCATGAAGCTTTGAAATCCTTCAAGTATTCTTCTATGGAAACGATCTCTTTTTGCAAAAGAGATCCCCTCAAGTCATGCATACTAGGGCCTTTGAAGCCCTTACCAGCAACTACAATGGCATCCCACATAGGTTGGTAATAAGAAGAGCGAGCAGCATTGAATGGGAGATCAACATCATACCACCATCTTGCAATGTATTCATGGGCAACTTATTTGTACCTGCTTCTTCCAGTGCTCATCTAAGGTGGGTTGAATTTGTGTTGGATGTTGCATCTGAGAAGCATTGACACTGACAGAAGTGGTGGGAGGTGTGAAATAGCTTTCAATGCTAACCCTCTTTTTGGCTTTGCCCTTATCTTGTGTAGTCTCGAGGGGCGGAACATACTGGAAAGGATCCCTAAGAGTGGTAGAAGGGATAGATGAAAATCCTTCTTTTGAATTTGAATCAGGGGCATAGGTCCCACCCATCATTTCAGCAAGCCTCCTCTTCCTCCCTACTTCTTCCTCTATCTTTCTTTGCTTAGCCTTTTCCTCTTCAAACTTTTTAAAATGTGCTTGCATCTCAGCTCTAATGTGTCCAATAACATCTAGTGGGGCTTCACATGCCTTAACTTGGCCTTTGATGGCTGCCAAGTGTTGTTTAAGCCGAAAAATCCCCCCACCCTTAATCTAGTTCTTGCAACACTTGCAATATATGTCCCCCTGAACAACATCTGCATGGATCCATGCAGGATCTTTTGGTTTTGGGGCCATGAGTATAGAGTGCAGATCTTGATTCTGAGCTGGAAGTTGACATGCAAACACAAAAAAAAACTCCAAACATAATAAGAAACCATCAATTTTTAACTTATGTTTGTAAGTTAAAAATTAAAATTATTGTGTTAAAAACTTAAAACTTAAAATGGTAAGTTAAAATTTCTGTTTAAAATTTAATTGATAAAATTTATTTTAAAAATTAAAATTCTCTGTTTGCAATTTAAATTTTAAATTCTAATTTCTGTCACCGACTCACCTGTGTAAATTTTGTGTGGGTGTGATTGTGGGAGTGTGGGAGACCACAATCGGCTTCTCCCCACAGTGTGCACAGTGCACTTGCAGTGGTTCGCTGCTCGGACTCCGAAGTGATGTCTGCACTGTGCAGTGCTGCACCTAACTCCAACAGCTGCTCGAGTTGACTCCACATCCACCCAAGTTCCAACTTTCCAACACAATCGTTGCTCGGGCTATGGCCACATCCACCCTGTTTGTAGTCCACGTCCACGGTTCCACCCTATTCCTTGCTATGGCCAGCCGGAGCTCCACTCTCTCGCTAGTCGCGGGTTATGGTTATGGTTATGGTTATGTGCAATGGGAAGAGTGGTAGGGTTAGGTTACGGATAGTGTAGTGTAGGACCTAGGTTAGAATCTTAGATTAAGTATTAAAAATTTTTAAAAAACTTTAAAAAACTTTAAAAAAAACTTTAAAAATTTAAAAAAAAATTCAAATAGACCGATTTTTTACGTGAACCGGTTGGCCGAACCGATTCGGTGACCAGTTTGAACCGATCCACTGAACTGATTCGGTGACCGGTTTGAACCGGTCAGGTGATAAATCGGTGAATCAGCCAATTCCGATTCCGATTTCACCGATTTTTAAAACATAGCTAACATCACTTTTCATGCTGACTGTTGGAGAGTGAGACCGCCGAGACCGATACTCCCAAGACTCGAGAGTGACCGCCGTGACTGTGTAGACTGTGGAGACCATGGCTGAGCCTTGAGGCTGTGTTTGCTAGATCGTGGTGCTGAGACGAGGATCGTGGCTGCTGGACACTAAGACCGTGGCCCCTAGCCCGCCGCTGGAGAGCCCGACTGTGCAAGGTGGTTGCGCTGCTACTGGAGCTCGGCAAGTTGGCAGAGCCGCATACTAGCAATCACTGTTTTTTTTTAATTTACAATTAAATTTACGTTTTACTTCTTAATAAAATTTAACAAAAATTGCATTTACAAAATTGTAAATTAATAAAAAAATAAAATAAAATTTGCATTTTTTAATAAAAAAAATTGTTACAACTATAATTTTTTTAATGAAATTTGCATTATAAAAATTACAGAACTATAAATTAATGTTTGTAAATTTTTTTATTAATTGTCTATAATTTTTCTCTTTGTAAGTTTGTAACATTTTTTTCGTTTTATTTGCATGTTGAACAGTGAACTTAGTGAAGTATGAAGTTGTGAACTTGAAGTGTGACCAATCACCATTTACATTTCAAAATGGCCCCGAAATTGAAAGATTCAGCATGGATCCATACTGATGTGGTTGACGGGAAGATGTATTGCAAATATTGCAAAAATGGATTAAAGGAGGGGGCATTCATAGGCTTAAACAACATTTGGCTGCCATTAGAGGAAATGTTGCCCCGTGTGAAGCTAATTCAAAGGTGATTGAAGAGATAAGGCTGGAGTTGCAATAACAATTTGATCCATATCAAGTGGATAAGACTAATCAAAAAGAGAGAGAGGAAGAAATAGGGAAGAAGAGGCATCTTTCAGAAATGATGAGATTTGCGCCTCAGGCTGAATATGAAGGCTCCTCATCCATGCCTTCTACCAAATTTGGGGATCCCTTTCAGTATGTTCCTCGCCCCCAAACAAATCTTCCCAAAAAGGGGGGTAATATCCAAAACTATTTCTAACCTTAAAACACCTCTGGTATTGCGGTTGCTTCTCGACCAATTCAACCCACCATAGATGCCCATTGGAAAAAGCAATACAAAGAAATTGCTCATGAGTACATAGCTAGATGGTGGTATGATGCAGATATTCCCTTCAATACTGCTCGTTCACCTTATTTTCAGCCTATGTGGGATTTTGTTATTGCTATTGGTAAGGGCTTCAAAGGCCCTAGTATGCATGACTTGAAGGGATCTCTTTTGCAGAAAGAGATCAAATCCTTGGATGAATACTTCAAGGAGTTCAAAGCATCATGGGTCGTAACAGGATGTACTATCATGTCAGATGGATGGACTGATGCAAGGAACCGAACCATCATAAACTTCCTTATCTCTTGCCCACAGGGAACCATGTTTTTGAAATCATATGATGCATCCGATAAGGTGAAAGATGCAAATCTCTTATTTCAGCTTTTAGTTGAGGTTGTTGAGTTGGTGGGGGTAGCTAATGTTGTGCAGGTCATCACAGATAATGCTTCTAACTATGTTCTTGCTGGTAAGATGTTAGAGGAAAAATACACAACAATATTTTGGACCCCATGTGCGGCACATTGCATAGACCTCATGCTTGAGGACATATGCAAACAGGATTGGATCATGCACACTGTAGAGCATGCCAAAAGCGTCACAAGATACATCTACAACCACTCATGGGTATTGAGCTTGATGAGGAAACACACACAGGGTAAGGAACTTGTTAGGCCTACCATTACTAGATTTGCAACTCACTTCCTCACGTTGCAATCTCTCATTGCTCAAAGACAAAACTTGGAACAAATGGTTTCAAGTGATGAATGGAATTCAAGTAAATGGGCCCGCGGAACAGATGGAAAAGACACCAAGAAGAAAATCTTGGAAAGCTCATTTTGGAGAAAAGCAGTAGAGGTTTTGAAAATTACTGAGCCACTTGTTAAAGTGTTACAATTGGTGGATGGGGAAAGATTGGCCATGGGCTACATTTATGAGGCCATGGATCAGGCAAAGGAACAAAATAAGGGCAGCATACAAGGATAGAGTGGCCAAGTATGGGCCTATCTGGGATATCATCGATAGGAGATGGAACAATCAACTCCATCGTCCTATACATGCAACTGGGTATTTTCTGAACCCAAGGTACCATATAGAGCTCGATTTGGAGAAGATCAGAACGAGGAGGTCAAAGATGGATTGTATGAGTGCCTTGGGCGCATGGTCCCAAATGAGATGGCGCAGTTGGAGATACACCAACAGATTACCGCTTACACTAGAGCCACAGGTACCTTTGGCAAACTTGTGGCTAAGATTGCAAGAGATGTGGACCAACTAGGTAAACAATTCCATTGTTTTATTAAATTCAGTTATTTAATTTTTAAAATTAAAAAACTTCAATATTTAGTCAAATTGACAATCTAATTCGTCGATTTAACTGTCTTTGTACGTGCAGCAACATGGTGGGAGTCACTTGGTGGCCAAGGCCGTCAATTGCAAATGTTTGCAATTCGAATCCTTAGTTAACCATGCAGTTCTTCCAGGTGTGAGCGCAATTGGTCTGTCTTTGAGCGGATTCACACAAAGAAGAGAAACTGTTTAGAGCAAAACTGGTTAAATGATCTAGTCTTCGTGCAGTACAACCTTCGTTTCAGGCACAACCAATTGATGAACAAAAGACCTAATACTGATCCCATTGTGTTGGATGATATTGACCCAGCCTCAGATTGGTTAGTGGAGACTGAAGAGCCCGAGTTCGATCCTGATTTTGATATTGAGGTGGATGCGGTCCGTAATATTAGTCTGGAGGCAGATCTACTATTACCAGTACCATCATCAGTTCATGCAGGTGTAGAAGCTAGATCCATAATATTTTTTTTCTATCATTGAATAATATATGAGTGTTCAATATTACTATATTAATAATTTGATATAACTATTGATATAGCATTATTTCTTTCCAAACATGGCAGGCACTAGTTGAGAGGGAGAGATGCGTGCATCTGCAGCCACTTATCCACGTCCACCTCGTGCTTTTACCCATTCAGCTATACTCCAGCTAGTGTTGCTCCTAGTGCAACAGCTATAGATGACCTTGAGGGGTTTGAGCCCGAGCCAAATGCCATTGCCTATATCATTGCTAGTCCGAGTGCTAGTTCTAGGCATAGCAGTGGTGATGAGTTTGATGATTGATCATGTTGATCAATGATGTAGTGGCATACTTATTACTAGCATCATAGCATTTTGTTTTTTGGACTCTATCACTCCACATGCCATTTAGGCCTCTTTGATTATGTATTTTCACTTTGTTCTAGTCTTCCAGATATGTATTATGTATTGTACACTGGGTCGGCATAGTACACTTCGTGCCATTTTGATATGTTCATCCTTATATGGTATATACATGATAGACTTTGGATATTTTGTCTCTAATACTTTGGAATAATGGATTATAATCTTTAAAATATCTTTTTTATTTAAAATTTAAATATTTTATGTGTTTTTTAGTAAACCGAGTGATTAAAATCAAATTGTCCGAGTCATTGCCGATTCCAAGTCCGAGTTTTAAAACATTGCTACAATCATACAAAAACTAAATTTTAATTGTATTTCTTGCTATGTTGATGCATTGAAGCAAGTCTAAACAGTGATGTGGGATCATCTATCCCTACATTTTGGCTCATCTATGCCTACGTTTGTTCATCCAAGGAAACATGTACACTTGCATGGCACGAAGAGCTTGCACAACTTGACACCTTACAAGCTTCAAGGCAGAAAGATCAACAAGGATATACTAGGACATCTTTAAAAAAATAATATAATGTAAACTATTTGACTTGGCGTTGGGCCCGGCAAATGAGGACTACATATTTGACGATGTGCCCGTATCATACATAAGAAACTGTGTACAAGGAAACTAAAAAAATTGTTTTCTATCCAAAATGCAGATATCGGTAAGGAGACTCAACATCCTGGATTATAACTAGACTACACATTTAGAACCACGAACAGCTAATTCACAAAATTCTTATTAATGAGTTATGGGAATTTGGTTGTTTTTGCGGACAAGACAAGTAGGCCTTTAGAGGCAGCCCGGATTCTGTTAACTAAAACAGTGAGTTGTTTTACATAAATGCAAGAGTTCTTAACAGACAACAACAGAAGGTGCTATGTCGATAACAAACAAAAAATCTGTTTTCTCACATCTGCTGATATAAAAAGTCTAATTACACACATAAAGGCAACGGAAAACAGAAAAGAAGGTGTCAGTTGTATCCATAATTTTAAAAAAATGAAGAAATGCTGTAAAATTGCACCTGTGTTTAAATATGCTCAAATGCTAGCTGGTAGCTGTATGGCTTCGACATTACAACAGTTCTTTGGGAGTTTTCTTGTGCCAAGGAAGCCATAGAACTGTCATAAGCTGGATTCTTAATGATATCTGGCTGAAAAGAATAACTTGAAAAAGAAAATTAGTGCAGAGGAAAATTCATGTTTCAAGTCCTGACGAACTCTCAGAACTTCCACGAATGTCTTTGATTTAATCAATCACTTCGTGTCTCCTTGTCAATCATCAGCTTTCCAGTTTTCCCACCATGGTAAATATCCTGCAGAATTGAGGATTTAGCATTCTCATTAACATATTTTTCGAAGAATTGTTTATCTGTCAACTTAAAAATCGACATCTTTATTTTCAACTCTTGCCCTTGCATGGACTTCAATGCCTCCATTACTCCATACCGAGGAATTATCCTGTTCTCCAAGCTGCAACCAAACAGAAGCGGATTTGACACAAAAGTGGCCAATGGAAGTCCCACAGTATTGACCACGAAATCTACTTTACGCTTCAAGGTTTCCTCTGTTAGCCCAAGAAACTGTGGATACCGTCTAACTAGTACCGAAATTTGTTTTTCGGAGAAACCTAAACAGCTCAAGCAATGCAGTCTTCGCTCTATTTTTTCTTTCCCTAGTCCCAAAATTGAGTGCACAGCATATGCAAACAACTTTGATCCCTTCTTAATCCCGAGATTCTCCATCAGTTGAAATGACTCTATAACTTTTTCCTTTGTAGTCAGCAGTAGACGGGGTCGCTTCGCCACAAGATATGATAACGCTTCACCATCAACGCCCAATCTTTGCAAAAGTGAAATTGCAGATTTAAGCTTATCCTTTGAAACCCTAAATATGATTGCATCTCTTAAAACGAGGTTGCGCATATCCTCTTCCTTTATGAAAGTCCGAAGGAAGCTGAGCTTAGGCTTTATGTTGCTTTCGGAACTACTAAAGAGCAGCCGAGGGTTACGAAGGACCACCGTTCGAACCTGAGCAGGGGTGGTCAACCCACAGCCCTTTAACAACTCCAAAACTTGTTCCAAATTGTGGGTCGATTTTACACGAAGCAACGAACTGTAATGTCTAAAGCCTCTTGTGATATCTTCATCTGCTAAACCACATTTGCTAATGAGAAAATCACTGACAACACCCCTGTTTGGTGGAGTCGTGGATGGCATTTCCATTAGGTTACAGAAATTGGCAAGTTTTGTGTGGGAATTTGCATAAAGTGGAATAGAAGGAAGCAGAGAAATCGCGAGTGAGGGGCGATGGCATGATAATGGGAGTTGGTTGGTGATCAATCGTTTCCATATCTTCAACTGAATAGACATCATCCTCTGTGAAATAGAAATTACAGAGTCTCGTATGAATGAGGATTTTGAAAGAGGGATAATCAATTTACCTGGAGTGGACGAGCGGAATCGATGAGTGAACACCTGTAGCTGAAAGCCTGGAGGGATCACCGAGATGGGGATGGAGCCTGGAGGGATCACCGAGTAGGTTTTAAGGGCGGTGGAGCCTGGAGGGATCACCTAGTGGGGTTTAGCGATCTGCCTGATGTTCCCTACGGTTTTATTTAACGTCAAAAGTGAGATTTCATGTGGCGGTATCTGTATAGAAAGGGTCAACACGGCTAAACTTCTATTGATAAACCACTACAGCGTTCACCCATCCATTTCAAGAAACGTAGTCTCTCCGAACTTGTATGCATAAACGGCTTTTTAACAATATGCATAAATAGGTTTTAAAGTGGTAATTCTCATCCACTTAGAAGCGTAGTAAACATCATCTCCATCTTTAGAAAAGTCAAGGGGAGGATATGTAAATTTTTTTTTCACCGAAGGAAAAAGAAAACAACTTTGCTATTAAGAGTATGAATCAAAAGTAACAATACAAAACTAGGTTCACAACCTCTTAACTTCCATCATGATAACACTATATTCTGATGTGCTTATCGGTTGTCTCCCAAAATATACTAGTGAAAAACTATCATTTTTCCATGTCCAGTCTTACAAGAAAAATACATTCTATCATATTTTTGTTTTCAGAAAACTTATAACTAAAAACTTTATATAACTTCTGAAAATCACGACAAAAAGATGTAGCCCAAAAAAGTGTGAGGAAAGCACTTAAAATTATCTAAAATAAACAAACATTGGACTACGATCCCATCTCGTCCAAATGATTATCTCTATATTCTTCATGATGGAAAAGTCCAGACTGATAATCCAGTGCCCTCTTTGACAGTCTAACTGTTGTGTCGTTGTGCTCCCTCAAAATATGCATGAAAGAAATCATGTGGAAGTCATCAATTAAACCTCGGATCTTGTCCTTCCAATGGTCTTGAATCAGCACATGAAGCTGAGCATTGTTATTTACCTAGTCAATTACAAAGCACGAGTCACCGAAGACACATAGTTGTGTGAGATTAGTCTTCTTTGTGAACTATAGGAGACCCAATAGCGCAACCATTTCTACCTTAGTGTTTGTACAAACACCCAAGTTCATCCAACAACGATAATAATGGTTCTCCGCCATTTTAAGAAATATGCCAGCTCCCCCTATATTTGCTTGAGCTGCGCCATCAAACCATTCGACAGGATAAGAGGAAGGTTCAGGAGGAGGCATATATCGTGGCTTTATCGGGTGTGAGAGGATTTGAAAATGAAGAAAATGCTCCACAATCTTTGCAACTCTGAATGGAAAATAAATGGAACATCCTTTGAATATAACAATGTTTCTATAGAGCCAAATGCCCCATAAAATGAAGCCCAGAAGATTCCCATGGGATGGATGGGACGAGCACCAACTGCATAGACATGCTTCTAATGAGTTTCCATGCCAAGAAACCAATATCTGCAAAGCCAATAGAACCACCTTCCAAATATTATGACTGAAGTGGCAATGGATGAACAAATTATTGATGTCTTCCTCACCATCCAAACATAACATACATATATTTGGGCCAAAGAAACCACGCTTTAACATATTATCCCATATTAAAATATTATTCTCCAGTGTTAACCAAGACAAATATTTTACCTTCAGAGGAGCCTCCGATTTCCAAACAGTGGAATGCCACCATCGTGAAACTACGTCACCAGAAGAATAAGCATATGCTTCATACGCCATATTCACAGAGACCAAGCTCGTCTCTGTGTTCCAGGACCAACAAATGGCATCCAAAGCCTAATTTAGTGTAATCCCGACCATACATAAATTCCTTATGTAAGTTTTCCACTCCATCACAACATTTGCTTGAAGACCTAGTATATTCGAAGAGATCCACATACTAGCTGAGAAAGGAAATATATCCCTCTATAATGAAGAGACTATAAAAGACCCTGGGACAATCTCTAATCTGATTGCAACCAACAAAAGGGTCCACACCAACCTTGACCTGCGCACTATTCCCAATCGTCCACACCAACCAACCTTTCATCATAGGAAGAGAGTTACTTAGCGCCATCCACATGTTTGATGCCACATACTGCACAAGGGAATCTCCACGATGTCATTCAATAACTGAAGTTCTTTTCAGGTATTTTTCCCTCATGATCTGACTCCACAAGCCTTCCCCAAACAAATCTCTCCATAAGCTTTTCATGGCTAAGCTCTTGGAAAACCACCATAGGTTTTTGATCCCCAACCCCCCATATCATGTGGTAAGCATGATCTCAACCAATTTTCAAGGTGGTACTTGAAATGATCTCGACCCCCCATCCATAAGAAATTGGAAAACCATTGATTTTAAATTATGATGATGGATGAAGGCAGTTTAGCCAATGTAAACCAATATATTGGCAGACCTTGAAGCACAGGGTTGATGGGAATCAAGCGTCCTCCTAGAGAGAGTTATTTGTTCGACTAGATGGTAATCCTCTTATCCACTTTCTTAATTAACCAAAGCCAATCATTTACAAAATAGTTATTTGGTTTCGATCCCATGGGGATAGAGAAATTGGTAATGAGTAATTGAGTTGAAAAGTTGTAAATTGAAGGTCACAAGTTCAAATCCCCATGGATACTTACTTACAAAAAAAAAACAGTTATTTGGTTTCAAAAAACAAAAAAACAAATAACTCATGCCCAAATCTAGGGGGAGTAACTAAAATGGTAAAGTATCTGAAAAGAGTGCCAGTTAATCATCATCCAGATTATGATAATAAAAAGAAGACTTAAGAGAATTTACCTGCAAACCAGAAGCCCGACAAAAAGGTTTATGGATCCCATGAAATGTAACCTTCACCAAATAACAAGACATCGTCTACAAAGAGAAAATGTGAATCAAAATGAGGGTTTTGAAAGAGGGATAGACAATTTACCTGAAGTGCACGAGCGGAATCGATGAGTGCTCAAAGCTAGGCACTGGATAAAAGACCAAATAACCGAGTAGGGTTTAACGAGGGTCGAGCTTGAGAGATCATCGATTAGGGCTTAGGAAGTTGCCTGATGTTCCCTACAGTTTTATTTAACATCAAAAGTGAGATTTCATGTGGTGGTATCTGTATAGAAAGGGTCAACACAGCTAAAATTATATTGATAAACCACTTCAGCATCCACCCATCCCTTTCAAGAAATGTAGTTTGTCTGAACTTGTATGCATAAATGACTTTTAAACAAATTATATGCATAAATATCTTTTAAAGTGGTAATTCTCATCCACTTAGAAGCGTAGTAAACATCATCTCCATCTTTAGAAAATTCAAAAAGAATTAACAATGGGAGGTGTAACATCCCCCTCACCCAATCCGACCATCGGGAGGGGACGTTGGACAAATCCGGGCTCTCAAATTTCGCCCCAAGTTCATAATACGTTTTTCAACAAATGCAATGTGTGCAGAAATGAAAATAAACATGCACAGCGGAATTAAAGTCTATCCACACACATCTAACATGCAAATACACAAGCACAAACATTACATGCATGAAATAAAACATTTCAGAATCAAATGCATAAGAATACTTATCTTTATCCAACACAGATCCAAGCAACTGGCTGTGTAAGAGCGCTTTTCCACCCAACCATAGGCACTCCGTCTAGCATATACTCTTTCTGCTGGGAGGCCACCCCCAAGCTAAGCTATGAGGCCACCAGAGCGAAGGAAACACATACAGGATTCTCTCTCTAATACCACAACCCATTATGCTCTTTGTTCTTGGCCAAATGCTCATATAGAGCTCTACAGGGGTCTCACTCAACCTTCACAGCCTTGGCTTCCACAATACATGCCCCACACAACACCCTTCTAGTTCAGGCATCCCCTTCATCGATCCACGATTCTCTTGGGTGATCCATCTTGTTGGGTGCTTCCAGTGTGTGCATAGAAGAATTCCAACCTGGTATTGGCTACTGTAGAACCACCTGCAGCCTCAATTTGTGGCTTCTCAAGCACCTACGAGCATCAGAACTCAAGGGTAAGGGTTCCTAGCTTTCCCAACCTCTCTGCTCTCCTACAACCAACAATATTCACTTCCCAATATGCAACATGGTCTCCAAATTCGAATTTATGGGTTCAAAACAACATGGTAAGTTCATGGACAGCAAGGGAGAGCTCTACATCTTCGAAATCTGCGTGAAAGAATGAGACAAATGAGGGTTGACTGCAAAGGATATGGGAAAATGGTGAAAAGACAATTGACATGACTTCTGGCAGTAGAAGAAAGGACTCTTGGAAGCTGCAGACTGACTTTTGTCATGACAGAACTATCACAAAAGTGCAATCAGTCCCATGCTGCAATAACTACATGAGGTGACTTTTCCCAATAACCACACACATGCATTAATGATTGGAAAAATGGTCAAAAAATTAGATATTTGGTTTAGTCTCATCACATGGCAGAATTTTGGGTGAGTTCTAAGGTTGACACTTGGCAACAAGGATTGAGTCACCCATGGACCCCCTTTCCTATTTCCCTCTGATGGAATCATAGCCCCTTTGGTACTCTTTACATAGCCATTGTTGGACCATTTTACTATTTATGCACATAATATTTACATAATACTCTAAATCATCATAAAAGCCAACTAAACAGTCCAAATGAAATATAAACATCATACATGCCTAAACATTCACTAGTCGAGCCTTGGCCTTGAGCTCCGCACTAGGAATTCACACTAGCATATTTACATCATTTACATAGTTTTGGATAAATACATTCCAAGTCAAAACTAGGGGTATTACAGGAGGATAAGTAAAAAAAAAATTCACCCAAGGAAAAGTACTGCAACTTTGCTATTAAAGAGTATGAATCAAAAGTAACAATACAAAACCAGGTTCACAACCTATGAACCATCATCATGATAACACTATCTTATGGCGTGCATATAAACTATCTCCCAAAATATATTGATTGAAACATGTGAAAAACTACCATTTTTCCATGTTCGGTCGTACAAGAAAAATACATTTTGTCATATTGTTGTTTTCAAAAAACTTATAACTAAAAACTTTATATAACTTCTGAAATTTGGAACAAAAAGATGTAGCCCAAAAAAGTGTGAGGAAAGCACTTGAAATTATCTGAAATAATCAATCATTGGAGAACCTGGTATGATCCCATCTCAGCCAAATGATTAGCTCTATATTCTTCATGATGGAAAAGTCCCGACTAATAATCCAATGCCGTTGTTGATAGTTTGTCTGTTGTATCGTTGGGCTCCCTCAAAATATGCAAGAAATAAATTATGTGGAAGCCATCAATTAATCCTCGGATCTTGTCCTTCCAATGGTCTAGAATCAACACACGAAGCTGAGCATTGTTATTTACCCAATCAATTACAACATGTGAGTCACCAAAGACACACAACTATGTGAGATTAATCTTCTTTGTGAATTATAGGAGACCCCATAGCGCAATCATTTCTGCTTTACTGTTTGTACAAACACTCTTTGCAACTCTAAAGGGACAATAAATGGAACATCCTTCGAATATAACAACGTTTCTCCCTATCCAAAGGCCACATAAAATGAAGTTGTTATACCTTAAATTACCACTTTGAGCGCCATTTCGAGTCTTCATGTCGTATCACCATGTCGAACCTAATGGTTGTACCTCCTAGCAAGTGTTGAGCGCATTTCCACCATGTTGGTCCCCTCCCTAGCCTTTCTTGGAGGAAAATCCAACTTGTCATGGTCAAATGCCACCTCATGGGATCCACTTTACCCGTATTTTTGTGCCTTGCTAGTGGTGCAAGGCGCGAAATTACAACATTTTCGCACTATGCCTAGCTTTGAGGGCGCGAAAATCCCTCAACCACCTTATCTCTTAGATCTTGGATCTTGGATTCAAAGGAGATATTTTTGGATGGAGGTTCCTCTCGAATCTCACCTCACCCTCCTTCCTATGTATGATTCACCTCCTTGATCCACCTTCTACTCCCTTAGATCCATTATTCTCTCCTAGTGGTTGGCCTCCCAAATCCTATAAGAAGGAGGCCATCCATGAGATAAGGGGAGAACTTTGGAGGCATCAAACCTATGGTCTTGGAGGTTTTGCAGAGATAGTAAGGAGGAAGGCTTGGAAGGAGAAATTGTTGCTTGGACATCAAGGGTAATTTTATGTTTATCTTCTTTAGCTACTTTTAATATAACTTGGCTTATTCTCCCATGTTATGTTTCTTGCTTTTCGATGCATAATATGTTTTATATGATTTAGATCTTAACCATTACATCTATTGCTTGGAGATATTGTTTCTTGTCTTGCTCAAACAAGTTCAGATCTTGGAGATCAAGTTCGAAGCTGGAGCTAGGACAACCAACAAATCTGAGGTAAGTTTCACCATCTCTTCTCTCTTATTACTTTAAAACTTATGTATTGTGTTAGATCTAGGAGTTTAAGGTCCCATTTGTTTCATGATTGTCTTAGATTAAGCTTGTAAATGTTCAGTTCAATCTTTGAGTAAATTTAACTATCTGTAGGACAAATTTGCTAGAACAAAATCTTGAGAGATTCCCATAGGATAGATGGGACAAGTACCAACTGGATAGACATGCTTCCAATGAGTTTTCGTTCCAGGAACCCAATATGTGCAGAGTCGGTAGAACCGCCTTCAAAATATTCTGACCAGAGTGGAAATGGATGAACAAATGATTGGCGTCCTCCTCATCATCCAAACATAACATACATATACTTGGGCCAAAGAAACCACATTTTATCATATTATTCCAGATTAAAATCTTATTCTACAGTGTTAACCAAGAAAAAAGTTTGACCTTCAGAGGATCCTCCCGTTTCCAAACCGTGGAATGCCACCGACATGAAACTGCATCACCAAAAGAATAAGCATATGCTTCATATGTTATATTCATGGAGACCAAACTCGTCTTTGTGTTCTAGGACCAACAAATGGTATCCAAATCCTAATTTAGTGTAATCTCGACCATACATAAAGTCCTGATGTAGGTTTCCCACTCCATCACAACATCCGCTTGAATACCCAGTGTATTCGAAGATATCCATTTACTAGAAGGCAATGTAGGAGTCAGATGTATGAATAGTTGAGAAAGGAAATATATCACTCTATAATGAAGAGACTGTAAAAGACCCCGAGACAGTCTATAATCTTGATTGCAACCAACAAGAGGGTCAAAACCAACCTCAACCTAAGCACCATTCCCAATCTTCCATGCCAACCAACCTTTCATCATAGGGAGAGAGTTACACAACGCCATCCACATGTTTGATTCCAAAGACTGCATAGGGGAATCATTACAAATCCATTCAATAACCGAAGTTATTTTCAGGTATTTTTCCCTCATGATATGACTCTGTAAGCTTTCCCCAAACAAAGCTCTCCATAAGCTTTTCATGGCTAAGTTCTTGGAAAATGACCATAGGTTTTTGATCCCCCAACCCCCCATATCATGTGGTAAGCATAATCTCAGCCAATTTACAAGGTGGTACTTGAAATGATCTCGACCACCCATCCATAAGAAATTAGAAAACCATTGATTTAAATGTATGATGATGGATGAAGGCACTTTAGCCAATGTAAACCAATATACCAGCAGACCTTGGGGCACAGAGTTAATGAGAATCAAGCTTCCTCCTTGAGAGAGCCATTTTTTCGACCATATGGTAATCCTATTCTCCACTTTCTTAATTAACCAAAGCCAATCATTTATAAAATAGTTATTTGGTTTCAGAAAACAAAAAACAAAAAAATCATGCCCGACTCTAAAGGGAGTAACTAAAATGGGAAGCATCTTAAAAGAGTGCTAGTAAATCATTATCCAAATTATGATAATAAAAAGAAGACTTAAAAGAATTTACTTGCATATCAGAATCTTGACAAAAAAGGTTTATGGATCCCATGAAATGTAACCATTCAAAAATGGAACGTTCACCAAATAACAAGACATCGTCTACAAAGAGAAAATGTGAAACAATATGATTGCATTTAACCTTTAAGCCTTTGATAAGTCCCCCCAGTCTTTCTTTCAGAATCAATCTTCTTAATCCCTCAATGACCGAACAACAAGGGAAACCTGCCTAAGGCCCCGTTTAATCTGAAAAAACTTCGTAGGAGAACCATTGACTAGCATAGATAAGTTTGCCAATGTGATACAACCCATGATCCATTATATGACATCGGAGGATAGCCCAATATGAAGCAAGACAAGTCTAAAAAATGTCTAGTTTACCTAGTCATATGCCATGCTTAAGTCCATCTTAAAGATAAGGGCCTACAATCTCTTGGACTTTACCAAATGAAAAGTCTTTTATGCAATCACAATAGGGTAAAAAACGAGCCTATTGGATAAAAAACTAAATTGTTCTAAAGACATGAATTAATCCAGAAAAGGCTTAATCTTGGACACAATGATCTTGGTAATCACCTTATACACCAAGTTGCAGCATGATATGGGATGGAAATCATTATATGAAGAAGGATTGAGTAGTTTAGGAATCATAGCTAGAAAGGTGGCATTTATAACGCTTGAAAATCTACAAGATTGTTTGGATTCCTCCACAACAAGTAAAAGGTGCTCACTTAAAATGTCATAAAGATGAAGGAAAAATTCCACAGAAAATTTGCCAGGACATAGACTTTTCAACTTCGCAAAACCTTTTAGGACCTCATCAACCTCCTTATTGCAAACCGGTTATCCCACATAATTAGGATCTTCCTCAGATCTTGGAGATCAGGTTCGAAGCTAGAGCTAGGACAACCGACAAATCTAAGGAAAGTTTCACCATCTCTTCTCTCTTAGTACTTTAGAACTTATGTATTGTGTTAGACCTAGGATTTTAAGGTCCCATTTGTTTCATTACTATCTTAGATTAAGCTTGTAAATGTTCAATTCAATCTTTGAGTAAATTTAACTATCCGTAGGAAGAATTTGCTAGAACATAAATTGGCGACTCCACTGGGCATGATGATTGGGACGAGTCAGGTACATGACCTTCCAACATGTTTTTGAATTTTTCAAATTGTATGTATTATTTTTTGGTGTTTTTCAATGCGTAAAAGACTAAATATATATGCGTGTAATGTTGCAGATCAAGGACCGGTGAGACCAGTAGGGTCCTCATCATTGCGCCGACGGGGAGCAGAGTACCAGGATGAGGAGGATGAGGTAGGAGGATTCTGCGATGTGGAGCGGAATCTAGAAGGATTGACCATGGGCATTCCTCCGACGAGGATGCTCGAGGTTCCTTATCATCTCCAGAGGCATACTGTGGGTGTGCCAGAGCGGATTGGAATATTGCTCTGCCGTGTTGCTAGGGAAGTCGTATGATCATGAGCATCGTGCTCCTCGTGACTAGGCCTTAGCAGTAGTTTTTCAGTATTAGTGGCATTTACACGATATGTAGACCAGAGTGCCAATTTTGTACGGGTTATGATCCCGATTTTTGTCTTTTTGACGCATCTTGATATTATATGTGACACAATAAAACTTTTTACATGATATATGCATGGATCTATCTCCACTATTTAGCTATGATGACTTGTATGTTACATTTTTACATGTTTTTCATGAATGTATTGATTATGTGTGAGCGAGATGCCAATCCAACATGTAGTTAGCTAACGAATCAGCCATTGTATTGAATTGCCTTGGTATATGTTGATATACATTATAATCAAATAATCGTTCAAGGAGGCGTACCCTTCTATATAAATGAAGTAATGTGGGATTACAGACGGTATAAATGCGGTTCAATTTGGATACCACAAGCTGAGAGTCCAGGTAGACTACAAAATGATGGGTTCCAAGAGAAGAAACTTTAGTCAGAAGTCCAATAACTGCATCATACTCCGCGATATTATTCTTTGCGGGGCCTAAGCAGATGCCACCCGAAGATATCAACTCGCTAGTAGGGGAATACAGTACCCATGCTACAAAAACAAGGTTATGGGTATGTCGACTAGCACCATCCGCGAATCCAAAGTACGCCGACATCTACGCATTAAAGCACAAGTCAAGATCAATGGTCGTGTATGAGATAGAATCCTGACATGCAAAAATTGAATCAAATTCACACTATAGATACACTATATACAAAGTGTTTTACGTAGGATGATCCTACGCATAAAACTATTCAGATAAAGCCCATTACGGGGCTCCCCCAAAGGTGTGACATCACAATCAACAAGCTTGTAAGCTCCTTTCTCTAACACTCATTTGATAATGTAAGGACCGTACCACATGGAATCTAATTTGCATTTACCTAATTTATCGTGCATTTGATCATAGGTTAATACTAGGTCGCCTTCATTAAAAACACGAGGTTGGATGGATTTATCGTATTGGACCTTAATGCACTTTTTATGAGCCTCGTTAGCGAGCGCAGTGTCGCGACGAGTTTCATCAAGCCTTGCTAGGTATAGGAACCATTCTTCTTCGATAGTAGTGTTAGGTAAGAGTTCAACGACCAACTTGAGAGATGGTATTTCACATTCAATCGGAAGGATTGTTTCCATCCCATAGACCAATTGGAATGGCGTGAACCCACTCACATTTTTTACTGAAGTCTTGTAGGCCCAAAGAGCCGAAAATAGTGCTAAGTTCCATTTAGATTTTTGGGTTCCCACCATGCGCTGGATCATTTTTTTCAAGACCTTATTAATTGCCTCTACTTTTCCATTTGCGTGGGGGTAATAAGGAGTTGAGTTTTCATGTCGAAAACCCAATTTGGAACTTAGTTCCGCCATCATATGATTCCTGAAATGGGAACCATGGTTAGTTACAATGGCTTGAGGGACTCCAAACCATGCGATAATATGATTGAATATGAAAAGTGTTGTCGTTTTTTCGTCTTCTGCATATGTAGGCATGGCTTCAGCCCATTTGGTAAAATAGTCAACAACTACAATGACATAACTATGCCCCCGGCTGAAGTAGGCTTACAATGCATAAAGTTGATACCCCATTTGGAAAAGGGGCCGGCGACAATAACAGGATGAAGTGGAGCTGGGTGGGAACGCTTCTTAGAATGGAAGAATTGGCATGGAGGGCACTTCTTGACCGCATCAACACAATCTTTGAAGATGGAAGGCCAGAAGTAGCCCGCGCGCAAAATTTTATGGGTTGTAGCCATCCCAAAAAGGTGACCGCCATAAGCTCCAGAGTAGCAGTCATTGAGGATGTGTTTGGCTTCATCAAGGGTTAAGAAACGACGCAAAACATAATCGATACCACGACAGTATAAAGTATCACTAATGATAAGATAGTATTTGGCGTGGTGTCGTATGTGACAACGCTCATCACAATTGAGATTGGGGCGAAAACGTTGGGTTTGGAGATATAAGATAATGTCTCCATACCATGGATCAGTCGTGCCAATGAGAAACAAATACTCATATGGAAGAGAGTCAGTGGGCTCAGATTGGTCATTGACACGAGGCAATGCACAAATAGGCTCAGTAAAGACCAAGGATTTTTTGGATTTCACTTTCGCAAACTCCAAATCGAACTCCTGAAGGACTACAATCCAACGGGAGTACTTTCCCCCTAGCACTTGGCATGCTAGGATATAATGCATCGGATTAAAGTCGATAATAACGGTGGTTTTGAAGAGTAAAATATAATGTCGGAACCTCTGGACCACAAACATGGTTTCCAGAGCCAGTTTCTCCACATGTGAGTAACGCGTTTCAAAGTCAATGAGACTCTTACTGAGATAGTAAACTACATGTTCTTGACCACTAGTGTCTTCCTGAACTAACACCATGCCAATGGTGGAAGTAGAGGCAGTGAGATATAAAATATAGTCCCGTGTGTAATTGGGGGGTTGTAACATAGGAGCGTTGGCCAGGGCCTTTTTCATATTTTCAAACGACTATTGAGCTTCATCATCCCAAATGAAGCGAACATCTTTTTTGAGAAGTCACATGTAGCCTTGAGTGATCTCGGAAAAATTATAGACAAAGCAGCGTAAAAAGTTTGCATGCCCTTGCAAACTTTGGAGTTCTGGAATGTTGGTTGGGGAAGGTAAAGCTAAAATATCTTCCACCTTCAATGGATCAAGGCGAATGCCATCCTTGGAGATTATGAACCCTAACAATCTATTGGCTTTTAGCACAAAATACACATTTGTGAGGATATAAGCGAATGTTGTAGTGGTGGCACCAAAGAAATATGGCACTTAAATGATCTGGATGGTCTTCACATACAGAAGAATGAGCGGGTAAGTCATCCAGATATGGTTCCACAACATGCTTGATATCGTGAAATGCGTAGGACATGGCCCGTTGAAAAGTAGCCCCAACATTCTTGAGACCAAAAGGTAGCTTGCGATATGTGAAGGTTCCCCATGGGCAGATGAAAGCAGTCTTGTGTTGGTTAGCTGGGAGTATCTCAATCTGATTATAGCCAGAGAAGCCATCCATAAATGAAAAGATGACACTCTCGGCACAGTTATCGATAATTTGGTCAATGAAAGGGGTTGGATAGTTGTATTTGGGACAAGCTTTGTTCAAATCCCTATAATTGACACAAACTCTAATCGTGCCATGTTTCTTAGCTACAGGAATGATGTTAGACACCCAATCGGTCAATGGGACAGGATAGATAAAACGAGCGCGAAGAAGTTTTTCAACTTCTGCCATAATGGCTACAGTTTTGCGGGGATGAACGGGTCGGATTTTCTTCCGAACAGGTCGGGCACTGGGATAAACTTGAATTTCATGGACCACTATAAAGGGGTCAATCCCCGACATTTCTTCATAACTCCAAGAAAAAACATCGCAGAACTCCTTAAACAAGGCAGTATAAAATTCCACCTCAGTAGGTGTACACGTTTTTCCTAAATGGATATGTTCCACGATACCAGGTTTCATGAAGATGTCGATTGGAATGGTTTCCATGATGTTCGCTAGATTTTCCTCGGAAAACACATTGTGCATAAGGATGGGAATCTGAGATGTTTGGAAAACATCCAATGAAACTGTGGATTTGTTGTTGGGATCTACCACGCGGATCGTAGGAAAGGATGATCGATGATGGTGATCTTTCCATGGAGGTTCATCAATGCTCATGATCTCCATAATAGACTCGTCCGAGGGAAAAGTCTGTAAGAGGGAGTCAATAGAGGGCAAGGATGAATCGATCCGAGACGGGAGAGGCGCCACTGACTGGTGGTCAATAGTATCGATCCAATCGGAAGTGGATTGAATCGCGTGGTATGTTTCTTGATTTAGGTTCAACGACATACAATCACCAATGGTTTCACACTCAACGAGACTAGGTATAACCCAATAATCATGATATTCATGGGATTGACTAGTACTCAAAGAGATCATGTTGATAAAAAAACTAGGGGAGGAAGCTCCAGGAATACTCCAATGATAGACAAATCCTTCAAGAGACCAACACTAATGTCTTCATAATGATGCTGATATTGTGTCAATAGTGGGACATTATTAGTGGCATTGGAATGGATATCCAAAGTGCAAAAATCCAACTGATTAATGGTGACAATTTTCCCTTGGTGAGGAAATTGGACCAAACGAAAAAATGAAGATGCTACAACTGTCATGGCATAAAACCAATTACGATTTAGTAGGATGTTGTAATCTAATGGAGCATCTACAATTTCAACATGGATAGATACGGTTTTTCCCAAGAGTAGTGGAGTTGTTATACCTCAAATTACACTTTGAGCGCCATTTCGAGTCTTCATGTTGTATCACCATGCCAAACCTAATGCTCGTACCTCCTAGCAAGTGTTGAGAGCTCATTTCCACCATGTTGGTCCCCTCCCTAGCCTTCCTTGGAGGCAAATCCAACTTGTCATGGTCGAATGCCACCTCATGGGATCCACTTTACCCATATTTTCGCGCCCTGCTAATGGTGAAAGGCGCAAAATTACAACATTTTCACGCCCTTCATGCCTACAGGGGCGCATAAATTACACCTTTTTCGCGCTATGCTTAGCTTTGAGGGCGCAAAAATCCCTCAACCACCTTATCTCTTAGATCTTAGATCTTGGATTCGAAGGAGATATTTTTGGATGGAGGTTCCTCTCGAATCTCACCTCACCCTCCTTCCTAGGTATGATTCACCTCCTTGATCCACCTTCTACTCCCTTAGATCCATTATTCTCTCCTAGTGGTTAGCCTCCCAAATCCTATAAGAAGGAGGCCATCCATGAGATAAGGGGAGAACTTTGCAGGCATCAAACCTATGGTCTTGGAGGTTTTGCAGAGATAGTAAGGAGGAAGGCTTGGAAGGAGAAATTGTTGCTTGGACATCAAGGGTAATTTTGTGTTTATCTTCTTTAGCTACTTTTAATATAACTTGGCTTATTCTCCCATGTTATGTTTCTTGCTTTTTGATGCATAATATGTTTTATATGATTTAGATCTTAACCATTACATCTATTGCTTGGAGATATTGTTTCTTGTCTTGCTCAAACAGGTTCAGATCTTGGAGATCAAGTTCGAAGCTGGAGCTAGGACAACCAACAAATCTGAGGTAAGTTTCACCATCTCTTCTCTCTTATTACTTTAAAACTTATGTATTGTGTTAGATCTAGGAGTTTAAGGTCCCATTTGTTTCATGATTGTCTTAGATTAAGCTTGTAAATGTTCAGTTCAATCTTTGAGTAAATTTAACTATTCGTAGGACGAATTTGCTAGAACAAAATCTCGGGAGATTCCCATACGATAGATGGGACAAGTACAACTGGATAGACATGCTTCTAATGAGTTTTCATTCCAAGAACCCAATATGTGCAGAGTCGGTAGAACCGCCTTCAAAATATTCTGACCGGAGTGGAAATGGATGAACAAATTATTGGCGTCCTCCTCATCATCCAAACATAACATACATATATTTGGGCCAAAGAAACCACGTTTTATCATATTATTCCAAATTAAAATCTTATTCTACAGTGTTAACCAAGAAAAAAGTTTGACCTTCAGAGGATCCTCCCATTTCCAAACCGTGGAATGCCACCATCATGAAACTGCATCACCAAAAGAATAAGCATATGCTTCATACATTATATTCATGGAGACCAAACTCGTCTTTGTGTTCCAGGACCAACAAATGGTATCCAAATCCTAATTTAGTGTAGTCTCAACCATACATAAAGTTCCAATGTAATTTTCCCACTCCATCACAACATCCGCTTGAAGACCCAGTGTATTCGAAGATATCCATTTACTAGAAGGCGATGTAGGAGTCAGATGTATGAATAGTTGAGAAAGGAAATATATCCCTCTATAATTAAGAGACTGTAAAAGACCCCGAGACAATCTGTAATCTTGATTGCAACCAACAAGAGGGTCAAGACCAACCTCAACCTGAGCACCATGCCCAATCTTCCATGCCAACCAACCTGTTGTCATAGGAAGAGAGTTACACAACGCCATCCACATGTTTGATGCCAAAGACTGCACAGGGGAATCATTACAAATCCATTCAATAACCGAAGTTATTTTCAGGTATTTTTCCCTCATGATATGACTCCGTAAGCTTCCCCCAAACAAAGCTCTCCATAATCTTTTCATGGCTAAGTTCTTGGAAAACGACCATAGGTTTTTGATCCCCCAACCCCCCATATCATGTGGTAAGCATAATCTCAGCCAATTTACAAGTTGTACTTGAAATGATCTCGGCCCCCCATCCATAAGAAATTAGAAAACCATTGATTTAAATGTATGATAACGGATGAAGGCACTTTAGCCAATGTAAACCAATATACCAGCAGACCTTGGGGCACAGAGTTAATGAGAATCAGGCTTCCTCCCAGAGAGAGCCATTTTTTCGACCATATGGTAATCCTATTCTCCACTTTCTTAATTAACCAAAGCCAATCGTTTATAAAATAGTTATTTGGTTTCAGAAAACAAAAAAACAAAAAAATCATGCCCGACTCTAGGGGGAGTAACTAAAATGGGAAGTATCTTAAAAGAGTGCTAGTAAATCATTATCCAAATTATGATAATAAAAAGAAGACTTAAAAGAATTTACTTGCATATCAGAATCCCGACAAAAAAGGTTTATGGATCCCATGAAATGTAACCATTCAAAAATGGAACGTTCACCAAATAACAAGACATCGTCTACAAAGAGAAAATGTGAAACAATATGATTGCATTTAACCTTTAAGCCTTTGATACGTCCCCCCAGTCTTTCTTTCAGAATCAATCTTCTCAATCCCTCAATGACCAAGAGGAACAACAAGGGAAGCTTTCCTAAGGCCCCGTTTAATCTAAAAAAACTTCGTAGGAGAACCATTGACCAGCATAGATAAGTTTGCCAATGTGATACAACCCATGATCCATTATAGACATCAGAGGATAGCCCAATATGAAGCAAGACAAGTCTAAAAAATGTCTATTTTACCTAGTCATATGCCATGCTTAAGTCCATCTTAAAGATAAGGGCCTGCAATCTCTTGGACTTTACCAAATGAAAAGTCTTTTTATGCAATCACAATAGGGTAAAAAATGAGCCTATTGGATAAAAAACTAAATTGTTCTAAAGACATGAATTAATCCAGAAAAAGGCTTAATATTGGACATAGTGATCTTGGTAATCACCTTATACACCAAGTTGCAGCATGATATGGGATGGAAATCATTATATGAAGAAGGATTGAGTAGTTTAGGAATCATAGCTAGAAAGGTGGCATTTATAACGCTTGAAAATTTACAAGATTGTTTGGATTCATCCACAACAAGTAAAAGGTGCACACTTAAAATGTCATAAAGATGAAGGAAGAATTCCACAGAAAATTCGCCAGGACATGGACTTTTCAACTTCGCAAAACCTTTTAGGACCTCATCAACCTCCTTATTGCAAACCGGTCATCCCACATAATTAGGATCTTCCTCAGAGAAAAAACTTGGATACTGTTGCAGAATGTTGAGCTGGTCAGTCAGTGAACAATTACCAGTAGATTGGAACGAAGTACAAAATTGTTTAGCAGCCGCCACTTCCAAGTTATAACATTACCATCATCACCCCTTAATTCCCAAATATAATTATGAATGCGTCTATGATTTGCAACATTTTGAAAAAACCTTGTATTAACATCACCAAGACTTAACCATTGAATTATGCTCTTGAGGCGCCATGCCTCTTCTTCGAATAAAAGGATCTTCTGCTTCCAAGCCTCAAGGTCTTTAAGAATGTTACAATCCTCCGACGAGATAATACCAGATGGATGCAGATCGAATATGGATGAATCTGCCCTCCACTGATAAAATTTCTTCTTTCATCTTAGCCCGATGAACTTTCTCCCGTTTTATAACAGCTTGTTTACAAGCGCATAGTTTGTAAGACAGAAGTTCCATAGCATTATAGTCACTCCTACAGGGGATATCTCGCCACAAAGACCTTACCATATGATCGAAATCATCAAAGTCCAACCATCCATGGTTGAAACAAAAGGGAAAGGAAATCTTATCTTTGTCACCATCCAGCTGAAGAAATATGGGACAATGGTCAGAGATCGAAGAATTTACAACCCAAGAATGGAAACAGTGCAAAGAGCCTGAGAGAGCCTCAACAATAAAAAAAACCGTCGAGCCCTTTTGAAATGCCTTCCTAGCCTGACCTACCATTAACTCCTTCTTCCTGCAATAACATACTTTCACATTGCATCCTGGTTTCATTCACTGAGCATTGTGATTACACAGTTTCATTTCACAGAGCATTTTGGTTTCATTGACGAAGCATTGTGCTTACATGGTTTCATTCACAGAGCACTGTGCAACACATAGATAAATTGAACATTATGATTTTTGGTGGGATCATAGTCGATAATCAACATGTGCAATGCATAAACTCTTTTTTTTTAAAATTAAACGGATTTCCAATGCTATAAACATAAATTTGATCATTAAGTGCAAAATTATTGCATAACACTACTGGCAACCAAGAGTGAGTTGGGTTCCATCATAACCCAAGTATATAGATTTAGAAAAAAATGTAAAAATAATAATCCTAATCAAGCACTGAAACGTACAAACCACTGAATCATAGTTCTATTTCTAGTACGTTTTGTTGGTTGAAGCTTGTTTTTTGCAGATCTTATTTTGCTTTCACGCTCATGAGAAACCCTTCATTTCCACATACTCATACTTTCCGACTTGATTTTACGTTCCATTCAACAACAATTTTTGAGAGATTGACAACCTTTCAACCATTTCGATGTGCAATAACAAATTCATAACACATTCTCTAACCACCGTCGGCATTCCCTAACCATTGAATTTGTTAATCGTTAACAATTAATCCACATCCTAAATAATTAATCTGCATTTGTTAAGATTTTTAATTAATGACAACTACCATGAATCTTCCTAAATTTTTGAGATTCTGGAGATCAACCTCCATCCCCCCAAAAGTGGAGAGAATAGCATTGTTATTCTAACAGTTATTGGCGTAAAAATTATTCCACTATGAATGATCTGTAAATTGTCATGGATATTCTATTGGACCAGTTTGTCAGCATGGATTTGAGCTTACAACTTAATTCATAATGTTATCTTAATTTTGTCCATTGGACGTAGCTTGGGCGGTTGGGAGGAATGATTGTTACCCTCCCAACCTAGGTTCAATCCTTGTAAGTGGCATGTTTGAGCCCTTAATGGGCATATTTGACGCTCTTGTTGATCCACCTTCACATTGGCAATATCTGCCCTTCCCACATTCCTCGTAGAATATTGGGGGGGTTTTGTGGACATAACAAGTACCGATCTCTAGTGTCATGAACCACATGAAAAAAAAGTTGTTGGCTTAATTTCACATAATGATAAATAAACTCGAATTCAAAGGAAAATTAACTAGAGCAAAATAACACATCCATACAAACAACACAAGATGTACTCTGGGAAAACTCACTATGGAGAAAACCCAGCCAGAAGTGAGGACTATGCCTTGCTTTTTTCTTCTCCAATATGCAATGCAAATACAAAGAAACCGGTACTCACTATGGAGTTACCTCTAACACTGTCGCCTGCAAGGCTACTTCAAGATCTCCTACTTCCTCTATTTTTCTCTAATATCCACTCCCTTATTGTCACTCAAAGATAGAACAA
This sequence comes from Larix kaempferi, assembly GCA_027924585.1. NCBI lineage: Eukaryota > Viridiplantae > Streptophyta > Pinopsida > Pinales > Pinaceae > Larix > Larix kaempferi. Next base: position 9,139,606 of record BSBM01000602.1, read on the forward strand.
TACAATCACATCCTAAAAAATGGAACCCCTTTTCATCCTAAAAACCTAGTATTTAGCATGACCGATAGTCGTGTAGAATTGGTGTTACGGTTCGTACATTCCTCAACTCTCGATTAGGGTTAGTATTTTGGACACTTTAAAATGTTCTTGAAAGTCCACACATGACTAGCTACACATGTGTGGGTAATGAGAGCTGACGTGGAATCCAATTTGTACCATGGTGTTCAACCGGATATATCAACTTGTAGGAAGCATAACTTCCTCATACAAACTTTGATTGAGACAATTCTTGCACAGTTGGAAAGGTCTCAGAGTGTAGAATAGTTTTGGGGACTTTAAACTATGCTCGTGAACTACTAACCCCAAAAACATCATTTAAGCCCTCAAACGAACCTTAGAAGGTTTTAGACCCCAAATTTGCAAAATAAGACCTACCCCTAAAATGGGCCCTACAAGCCAATTCATCCAATTTTTCCACCTAGAAAGCACCAAAATATATTGCAAATTTTATATTGATTCAATTCGGATCATACCTCCCCATTTTGGGAGGCTTTTGGTACCCAAAATCTCTTACTAAATGAGGTGAGGAAATTTTTCCTCTACCTTCTCCTTGGAATACCATTTAGCCTTGCCTATAAGTTGTCATTCCAACCCAATATACCAAAGGTCGTGTTACCCCTATCTAGTGGTTTTGGAATTCTTCTGCAAAACTATCTTCTACCAACTCTATTTGAGCATTAGGTGCTAAGTCCTTTATGGTAGGTACGACCTACTCCTCCTCCTAATCTAACAAGGAAGGCTCATAGAGTTTCAAATTTCCACATTTACTACTGAATAAATGCACATGTATGGGGGTAGACTGAGTCTGTAGTCATTATCTCCCACCTTATCCAATACCTCAAAAGGGCCATACCCTAAGGCCTTGATCTTCTTAACAAGACCTTGCACTCTTTCCTTTTCAGTAGTAACCAAACTCTATCCCCCACATTGAATGATTTCTCAACCTTGTGTTGGTCATGTCTGGCCTTGTACTTTTCATGTGATTTATTCAATGTATCCTATACTTGCAAATGGATTTTCCTGAGCTTATCAACAATTTTTTCAGCTCTTAATGCTTCACCTGTGGTGTCTTCCCTCACTCCCCCTTGATGTCCATTTACAACATATAGAGGTGAAGGTGGAAGATATCCAAAACGTGTTTCAAAAGGGGACCTACCAATGAAAGTTTGGACTACTTTATTATAATAGTGTTTAATATATATCATATTTTCATCCCAAGCCTTCAAATGCTTTTGATTGTTGCTAAATTTTGAGCAAATATGATGATCTTTGAACTTTAAAACTTTAAGTGCGGAAACATTGAATACTTCGATCAATGAACCATTCAATCACATGAAACACTCAACCATAACACAAGATGTACCCTAGGGAAAATCCTCAAAACAATGAGGATGAAAACCCCCAGCAAATCTTCAGAGTATAATTATGATATATAGCAGAGAATGTCTTTTACAAAATAGCATATTGCTTTCAACACTCCAGGCGCTAGATAAGAGAGAATACTAAGCAATAGAGAATAGATATCATCTTCATCAACTTGCCATGTGCCCAAAACATTAATAACAAGAAAGAATAATATCATGCACAAAGAGAAGCGCCTTTCCTTCAAGGGAAAAGAGAATTCGCTTCACACTCAATTCAAAAAATATTGTATAACATATTTATATATTTTTCACATGCATCAACTTCTATTTTTATCTTCTGACTCCATGATGAACTCGCCCTCCATCTGAATGTATCAATATTGCATGCAGAAGAGCACACCACTTCTCATGCATTGCATTAACTCACTTAATTGATTCTTAGGATGAACTCGCCCCTTAACTGAAATATTTCCCACTTAGTTAGGTGGATAACTTAAGTGTCATCATGCAAGTGTCACAACTCAAGTGTTGTCTTTTAGTTTAACATAAGTGTCGTCATGCAATAAAACTTAGTTAACTAGATATTGTTTGTTATCACTTAGTTAACTCTCTTTAACATAAGTGTCGTCTTTTAGTTTAACATAAGTGTCGTTATGCAATAACACTTAGTTAACTAGATCTTATTTGTTATCACTTATTTAAATCTCTTTAACTGAAATCACATTGATTGATTTACTTGTAGTGAACCCTGTGAGATCTTTAATTAACTGAGGTGTACATTGTGGCTTTAACTGAAGCTTAATAATTCGTGTTCACTTAGTCATCTCGTGAGCAATTCGAATTCTCTTTTTCTCTATGCATTTATTTTTATCTGCTATCTTTATTGCATGGTCAATATGTGTTAATTTTAATTATCTATCATATCAAATTATACTCAGAAGATTTTTCAGATGCTGTGATCATATTATATTACTCTCGGACCAAATGATCATATGCTAAAGTAATTCACTTTAGAGGTGGTCAATCTCTCAAGGAGACTTAATAGAAATCAGTGACCATGGTTAGCAATACATCACACAACATTAATGCTTCAACATGCAAAGCATCTACCTCTATAACTGGAGGTCCACCCGATGGGTACCTACTATAACTGGAGGTCCATATGAGAATCTAACTTGACACACAAGTCCTAAGCCTTGTCCAACAAGACCTTACAACATCATCACTTTGATACATCAAAGCATTCACCTCAACACATGAGGAATAACCTTTTACAAATGAAGGCTTAGTCATTCTTGAGTCCAAATCAAGAATCTACTCCAAGTTCTTGAGTCCAACTTAGACTCCCTACCTCAACACATGAGTCCCAATCCTGGATGCACAAGATTGGCTTGGAGAATGACTCGTGATGTTGTATATTTAACACTCCCTCTCAGGGATGGAGGCATTCTCTTTCATACCAAGGTTGTTTCAGAAGTACCTGAACTTCGTCACTGATAGAGGCTTTGTTAACACATCTGCAATCTTCTCATTAGTAGCAATGTACTAAAGTTTCACTGTACGGGTGCATTCTTCTGAGTAGTTTCATCTTATATAGCAGTAGAAGCATGAAACCTTCCTTTTTTATTTTCTTTACACTCCCTTGCATAATGGCCCTTCTTGTCATATTTGTAGCATCTAACCTTTGACTTGTCAAAGTCCTTGTTGTATACCTTCTTCTTCGAATGGGAAAAAATCTTTTGAGAGAATTTCTTCTTGCATTTCTTCATCCTTTTCGTGAGGGCAAGGTTTTCTTTTTTGATGCACACTGACTTGCTCTAGATTCTCCCCTCCTCTTGGAGGTAGTCATGCTACAACCTTTCGAAGTTAGGTTGTACCTCTCGTCCATTTATTGTATCCAAGAATGTCTCCCATGAGAATGGGAGACCATCAATAGTGGTTTGGAGAAGATCATCTTCATCCACCAATACTCCAATACTAGCAAGTTGATCTCTTATCTGAGAGATCTTGGTGAAGAAGGATGCCACTGTCTCATCCTTCTCCATCTTTAGGTTTAGAATCTTATTCTTCAATACCCTCTTTTGACTCGGGGCCTTATTCTCATAAAGGGTTTGTTAGTGTATAAAAACACCCCTTTGCGGTCTTCAACAGAGTGATCACAGATGTCAAATTGTCCTTTAGCGAATCATATATGATCCATTTGGATTTAGCTTGGTTCTTCTTGAAGTTTATGTGCCCTGCACTAGATGTAGGCACCTCCACCATAGTGGATATGTAGCCATCCAAGTCATGTTCTTTTAAGATGTTCAACACCCTTGCCTTCCAAGTGTTGAAATTCGAAGTGCCCTCAAGACGGTCTTCCGGTCGAACATAGATTGATGCCATGGCTCTCAAGTATTGTGCTCAACTCCTTAGGATCTACGTAGGATCAAGTTTTCTTGACAAATATTAGCTCCTTCACGCCCTGAGCTTTGATATCATGTTAAATTTTAAGCAAATATGATGAGTTTTGAACTTTAAAACTTTAAGTGTAGAAATACTGAATACTTGAATCAATGAACCATTCAATCACATGAAACATTCAACCATAACACGAGATGTACCCTAGGGAAAATACTCAAACCAATGAGGATGAAAAACCCCAACAAATCTTCAGAGTATAATTATGATAGATAGAAGAGGATGTCTTTTACAAAATATTAGATTGCTTTCGACACTCTAGGTGCTATATAAGAGAGAATACTGAGCAATAGAGAATAGAGATCAACTGCATCAACTTTCCATGTGCCCAACACATTAATAACAAGAAAGAATAATATCCTGCACAAAGAGCAGCGCCTTGCCTTCAAGGGAGAAGATAATTCGCTTCACACTCAATTCAACAATCATGTATAACATATTTATATATTCTTCACATGCATCAACTTCTATTTTTATCTTCTGACTTCATGATGAACTCACCCTCCATCTGAATGTATCAATCTTGCATGAAGAAGAGTGCCCCACTTCTCATGCAGTGCATTAACTCACTTAATTGATTCTTGGGATGAATTCGCCCCTTAACTGAAAGCTTTCCCACTTAGTTAGGTGGCTAACTTAAGTGTCATCATGCAAGTGTCACAACTCAAGTGTCGTCTTTTAGTCTAACATGAGTGTCATAATGAAATAACACTTAGTTAACTAGATCTTCTTTGTTATCACTTAGTTAACTCTCTTTAACATAAGTGTCATCTTTTAGTTTAACATAAGTGTCGTCATGCAAAAACACTTAGTTAACTAGATCTTGTTTTTTATCACTTAGTTAACTCTCTTTAACTAAAATCATGTTGATTGATTTACTTGTAGTGAAAACCGTGAGTTCTTTAATTAATTGAGGCATACATTGTGGCTTTAACTGAAGCTTAACAATTCGAGTTCACTTAGACATCCCATGAGCAATTCAAACTCTCTTTTTCTCTATGCATTTATCTTTATCTCTTATCTTTACTGCATGATCAATATGTGTTAACTTTAATTATCTATCATATCAGATTATACTCAAAATATTTGTAAGATGTTGTGATCATATTATATTAATTTCGGACCAAATGATCATATGATAAAGTAATTCACTCTAGAGGTGGTCAGTCTCTAAAGGAGACTTAATAGCAATCGATGACGATGGTTAGTAATACATCACACAACATTAATGCTTCAACATGCAAAGCATCTACCTCTATAACTGGAGGTCCACCCCAAGGGTACCTACTATAATTGGAGGTCCACATGAGAATGTGACTTGACACACAAGTCCTGAGCCTTGTCCAACAATACTTTACAACATCATCACTTTGATACATCAAAGCATTCACCGCAACACATGAGGATTAACCTTTTACAATTGAAGGCTTAGTCATTCTTGAGTCCAGCTCAAGAATCTACTCCAATTTCTTGAGTCCAACTTAGGCTCCCTACCTCAACACATGAGGCCCAAAACAGGATGCACAAGATTGGCTTGGAGAATGACTCATGATGTTGTATATTTAACAATTGTAACCCCTCAAAAGTTGCACCAAAATTCTTTTTGTCTACTTCTACCTGCCCATCTGTATGTGGATGGAATGTTGTAGGTATTTTGAGCTTAGTGTCCATATCCTCCCAAAGTGTAGTCCAAAAGGAACTGATAAATTTGGTATCCATGTCTGAGATGATGTTCCTTGGTATCCCAAAGTGTACCCAGAGCTGCCCAAAGAACATGTGCATTGCTTGTTGTCCTTTCATGGTATTTTTACCAAGGATTCTTGTACACATAAATCCATGGAGACTCGTACACATTTACTGTAGTAGTATTACAACTCTAATTGAATACATTGGGGATGTATGGTTACATTCATCACTGTTTTAAGCCTTCATTGTGAGATTCCCTCTAGCTAGTATGCTATATATTCTAGCCCTACTTCCCTATGGATCTCCTTTTGCTCCAGTGCTTAATCCCCTTGGGTGGCATTTTTCTCTCACATGTATTAGGCAAAATCAATGTTCATTTTTAGATGTACTTTAATTTGAATCCTCTCAGCATGATCCCATATTGTATTTTGCATCGACTATTTCACAAACATGGGAATGCTTTCCTATTTGCAAAAATATTGTGTGTGTATGTGTGTGGTTTTTTTCAAAGGTGGACTTTGTTATCTTTTCGTTTGAGCCCCTTCCTTCGTGACTAGTTCCTTATTTCTCTATCTTCATGGCAAGAAACACATGATGTGTTTAGGCTATATGATGTGCTCCCAACCCCTAGCATCAAGGGGCATCTATTATGACTCAAATTTCTCTCACTGGCAACATTTAAGTGGTTGTGCCGATAAACATCACAAGTTAGCATATACATCACATAAGGAAGTAGAAAGGTCAAACATTCAATGGACTATTTTTAGATTTGGACAATATATCCCTCTAAATTCACACCATTATGACTAGAAAAACCTTGATAATTACACAACCCATATAAACTAATGATTCAATGGTTTTCATGATCCATAGATGTGAAGGGATGCTTGGAAATGACAGGTGGCTGAAAATAGGTCTGGTTATACCATCGATCTCATCAATATTTAGGCATATGGTCCTCCTTTTGGTCAAATCAAACATATGGCTAACCATACCCGAAGTGTGGGCATTCCCATTAGAACTAGCTCAACTTGTAGCTCAAGTTTAGTCTATGAATATAGGCCATTACCATGCAATTTATAGGAATAATGAGACTAGTGTTGTGTTAGTGGATAGGAATAAGTGCATTGTCTCCATCCACTATAAAATGAGTTCATTTACTCTTCAGTTGTCCATCCCCCACTCCCCCCCAAAGTGCATTAATAAAAGGAAGTGTTGCATGTTAATCTTCAGAGATTGATATTGAGCCCTATTAGAGGATGAAAGGACACTCCTATGGGGAAGATCGGATTCCACCTACTACAATCCTCTTCCTAGTGATATAATTTAGTTATTTTTTTTATTGGGATAAAATCAACTTTTTCTCTTTTTTTATTGTTTTAATGTTTTACCAACAATTATGCATGCTAGAGGATAGATACGTTGTGCACTAATTCTCTTTATTTTCTCCCAACTCTAACAATGAACTAAGATAGAGTTTTTTCTACTTCCATACATGAAACACCCTTATGTATAATGCTTTACAACCTAATATTTTTCCATATAGTCTTCCATAGTTTCTTGGTGTAATAGTCTCATTTGTACAACAACCTCATCATTTTCTTTGATCCAAACATCATCTCACTTTTCATGTGCATCATATGAATGCAAGTCAATAGTGTCAAATATATTACGCCTTATCATCAATTTAGAAATATATAATTCCCCTAGGCATTATATCTTATTGTGCCTTTATTTGCCTCATTTCTTAAATCTTAGAATCCTCATCATCTAAATTTCTTGTTGCGATTGCATCTTCCTTATCCACTACAATTTCTTCACTATCGTCTTTCCTCGACATCTCTATTTTTTAGTGTAAGAGTTGTGTATAATCAAATACCTCCATTTTTGCTACCTTCATGAAAGAAGTTCAAGTCCCCAAGGTGCATGCATTTAATGGATTCTAGATTTCAATAAAAACATCCATTCAAAAAGGTACAATCTCTTGATAGAGAGTTACATCTAAAATTTCAAGGAGAAGAATCACTTGTTCCATGTAATTTAAACCATTCATTATGTAGCGAGGAAAGCACACCAGGCTTTTTGTTGGATTGAAAAAATTCAAATTGTTGAAAGGATCATTGCATTTTCTTGTTTAGATGGTATTTTTCCTCTAATGGTTTATGTCCAATTTTTTCATTGAAGTAAAAAGGTCTAGTGTTAGGCATGCCTCTTTGGAACAAGCTCATTTCAAGGGATGAAGGCATTTGCCATGAATTTCCTTGCTTGCTCTATAGCTTGTTAATCACAAGCTTGGCAAGGAAAGAGTGAAGCAAAGTGCGAGTGATGGAGTTTGGAAGGGAGGTTATATGTTATGCTCTCTCTTGTGCTTTTGTTGGGATGAATGTTAAACCCCAGGTTACGATATTCATTATTGTTGATTCCCCGATAGTTGGATTAAGATATGGTAAAGAACACAATCATGTATATAATCAATTTCACTAGATGGAGTCAATTTCTCTTCAAGGGGAGATAAATCTATTTGAGAGAAGGGTCCAAGAGTACCAAAAATCCCATCATGTATATCGTAGCTAATATGGATAAAAACCACGTATTTTAAATTGGATGAGGAATTTTGAAGCTTTGTATTGACTACTCAAGTTGGGATACACAATGAGGGTGAGGATTCTCCCTTACGATTATGAAAATATCTTCTTTGGCAATCATTGCATAATGGAATTTTGAAGTTCCTAATTAATTATTTGCATTTTTATGGTCTCATAACTTGCAATGTCTATCAAGTTATTATGATTATCTAACATTTACATGTCTTTCATGTGTGACATTCATAAAATTTGCTAGAAGGAATAAAATTTGTGGATGACGAAATTAAAGTTACAAAATGGAAAGGAAAGTTGAGGACTCTCTTCACCTTGGCTTAGAGATAAATGCATTTACAAGAGAGGAATATCAAAGAAAATAGAGAAAATTATTGAGAGGGTTTTTGCAATTTGGGATTAACCAAACCGCCCATCATTCATCCATGGTGAATCACATTAAGAATCACACAATTAAAACACATGCATTAAAGGCCATTCAAAAAGATTGCATGCAGTTTTAGCATAAAAATGTTTGATGAAGATCAATACTCACTAACTACATGCTAAGTCTTTTATGTGTTGGTTGAATATTCCTTCAGATTCAAACTTTTTAAAAAGCTTTCTATGTATTTGTGTTCTAATGGCATTATTAAGGTCAATGATGCTCGAATAATTTGAATATTTAAATTCTTATAAAAAATATCTTTATAATATTTTAAGAATGCTTACATAAGAATTTTTCTAATTAGAGTTCTTGTTGTGTTCAAGAAGTAGGCCATTTAAAGTGCTTTTAGTTGATGATATAAACAACAAAGTTGTTGGCATTACCAATAAAGCCACCGGTGCCATAAGAGATGCCACAATTAAAGTTGTTCAAAAAAACATGCATGGAAATGTTCCTCTCATGGAAATAAAGGAGAACTAAATTTGGGTTGTTGACTGTGATGATGCTTTGAACAAGAAAAATATTTTATCATTACTAGCCTTTCTAAAACACCTAGGTGAAAGTATTGGATATGTGGTGGTCTTTGCATGCAGGCATATTATGGCATGGCTTCAAGTCATGATTTGTTGGGGGGATTTGGTAGGTTCATGGGAGTGTCGAGAATTATTTTTGAATTTGTTTTAGGCTATTATGTGTTGTGGGTGGTTTTCCATCCATGGTTTACACCTATTGTACTTTGATCCCACTTAGTAGATTAGGGTTGACTAATGTTGTGAAATAGCAATATATGTATTGTGCATTGTTTTGTTAATCCAATTTAAAATACCCATATCTGAATTTTGCTGATTTTTCTAATTTTCGGTTTCCAAGGTAATTCTCTTGTGTATTGTGTATATGTTCTATGATTATATTAGAATATGTTACCATTGTTTCTCTTACATAGGTTTACTAGTGACTATTTTTCTACAAAAACTAACTCTCATTTAATGCAAATCAAGTAGCAAAGTAAATCATATTGATGTTTCCTTAAGCTAATACATTTTTATCAAAGAATACATTTCAAGTGAATACTAATAACCTATTTTGAATTATGTATATGAAACATGCACCCTTGACTTTGAGAAATATTGTAGAAAATCCAAGTTTTATATCCAATGGTGTGTAGAAAATGCTCATGCACCATGAAGGAAAGCTTTAATTGGTGGTTAGGCAAAAGCTTGCCCTAGGCCAAATTATGCATTTGATCAACATAAACCCTATTTCAAATATTTACACACAAATAAGTATTCTCTATACAAGTTTACCTAAATTAAGGGATACATATATAATTCTCAAAGTCCCTCACCATGTTTGTGATTTGTGTATTGGTGATAATACATTTACACATTTTAAATTACCTCTTTATGTTTGTGATTTGCTATTGGTGACTATGCATTTACATTGAGGAAGATGTGTTTTTTTTTGTTAATTATCCAAATATTAGTTCAAAACCTAAACTAAGATGATTGATTTATATATGTCAAGATTATGTGTGTATTCACTAAATGATACTATTACAACAATGTGCATCTACCACTTCACAACATTGGACAATTCATGGGTGTTTGTATGTAGTGCTTCACATCTTGTAGATTTAACAAAATGTTGATGTAATTGTTGTTGAATTTTAATCTATTTCAAGATCTTGACAATTATTTCACAATGATTTCAAGCATTCATTTCATCCCACAGTTTCATTGAATAATTGCAAACTGAAAATTTCAACTTAAATTGCAACAGAAACAAAGGATCATAGAAAGATAGCCATGCACAAGAAACACGATAAATTTATCCCGAGAAACCCAGAAGGGAGAAAACCCAACCAACTTTTCTTAGAAGAAATTGGTCCAATTCAAGTACAATATCATTCGTGAAGAGAAACTCTAGCATACAAAATGTTCACCCTTCTTCACATAAAACCCTAGCAAGGGTAGCAAACTTTTAAAGACAATAAGAAAACCCCAAAATTACTTCTTGCGCCTTTGCTAGTACTTCTTGGAAAGTGCGCATCAATGGAGAAGAGATGATGTTGGATGAAGTGTGAAAATGAAATGTTGGAACACTTTATTTATATTCTTGAGTTCACTTGACTTTTTCACTAGTGGGGCTAATTTATCTTCTTGTTGGGCCTGACTGGTTATTTTGATCTTCATCTTTTATTTTATCTTCAAGGCCTACTTGCTTTTTGTCTTTAATCTTTCAATCTTCAATGCTATCTGGACTTCTTCAGTGGTTGAATTGACTTCTCGATTATTTCTTCATCATAGAAAAGTTGTCCTTGCTGATGTTCATCTCCTGACATGCACGTCTATTCACACATAGAGCTCTAATATTGATATGACCCCACTCTAAGAAGTCGCAGACACTTCTCAGAGCCTATGTCAAATTCAACATTAGATTAGACTTGTATATTCCACAAGGGGATGAAATCCCCTATCAAATAAACAAGTCAACTCACTCTAATATATAATAGATCACTCCATCACAGATCACTCCTTCACAGTGTATGCAATGTGACATCTAGCCTTATTCACTCTTAGCCACTTCACATGACTAATCAAGGCTAAGCACCTCAAGCCTTATTCACTCTTAACCACTTCACATGACTAATCAAGGCTACGTCAAGGCCATTCTCCACTAGCCATTGGTCAATTCACATGGCCCCTTTGGGAGAATGTCTGCAACAATTGTTAAGGTAAATAAGGAGAGAAGTCACATTAGTAAGAACCACAATTTTGCAATAGTGTCATCAAATAACATACCGAACACAACTTCCCTCGTAAATATTATCTAAACATACTCGACAACAAATTCCCAACATTGGATCAACACTAGTGTGTTGTGCATTTCAAAGACCCAAGGGATCTTCGTTATCAAAGAATGTTTCAGAGTAATAATTATCATAGAACTTGTTGAAAAAATGAGTTCCTACATTCAAAATATTTTGTTTGGAAATGATGAAATATGTAGTGATGATAAAATGTTGCCTAAAAAACATTAAAATGTTAAATTATGTGGCTTTGGTCATCACTTGATTGTTCTCATATTGTGCCTCATTTCTTGTCCATCCTAAAACAAATGGTATTGACCAATTACAAATGACCGTTGATCCACTCATTTATAATGCTTTTATCTTAGTACATCATGACAATGTAACATTAGTAATATCCACTCCTCTCGTTTAACAATAACATGTACTTTTGTTAATTTCATAGTTGCTATTAAATGAAAACAAGGACCACATATTGCAATCAACAATTTGGCATTGAAAAGATTTCTCAATTACTTCCCTTAATATGTACACCAATCTAAGTTGTTTGCCATAACCAAGAAATCAAAAATACCAAAGTACATGTTTAAGTAATTGTTCCAAGCTTGTAATTATAAATCATTTTTATAAATACATGTTTTCTTTCTCATCAACATAAGTTGTAGACAATATTTCTTTCATATTTTTGTCAAGACTATACATCCTAGGACCTTTGACATGCCTCAAAATCAACAAGATATATGACAATATAACCTTTTTTCTTATTCATCTCAAAACTAAAATTTTGAAATAAATACATATCACTCATACATCACTCATCCACATAAATTGAGGATAATTATTAATTTTTATATGTACTGTCCACTACATAATTATTAACTTTTATATGTACATAAATATTAACAATTAACTTTTATATGTACTGTCCCCTACCTTAAGAAAATTTAGCCTTGGTTACAAAAGAATAGTAGTTGAAAAAAAACTTTAAAGTCAACTAAAAATAAAAATATGCTTGTCTTATTCATTTTGAAACTCATATTTACTTATCACAGTGATTTAAGTCTACTATATCAATACTTGATAATGTTGATTATCAGCTACAAATAATTATTCAAAGAAAACTTATTCAACAATACTGCCGCAAATTTTTCTTTTCTGCACATTAATATTATGCATGTCTTGTGGTTTTTTGAAACTTCCAAGAAGCATCATCATCATCCAGTTTGAATTAGATGCCATATGGCAAACACAATACCACTGTAAAAACAAAGGTCAAAATTTTCTTTTCTGCACATTAATATTATGCATGTCTTGTGGTTTTTTGAAACTTCCAAGAAGCATCGTCATCATCCAGTTTGAATTAGATGCCATATGGCAAACACAATACCACTGTAAAAACAAAGGTCAAGTCAAGTAAAAACTCATGAAACGTGACTTTGTGTCGGAAGGAAACATCTTTTATCAAGTACCAACTACCAAGCTTGGGAACAGTGCCTCTAATAACGGGACAATTCCCGGGCACAGTAACTACAAGAGTTGAGTGAGTACCCAAGCTCCAAAGTTCTTCCCTGCAAAAGTATACAAATGAATAAAACAAAACAAAATGTCCCCAAGTGCATATAAGCCATTGCAAATCCCATCATGTGCTAAGAAACTAGACAAGAACAATCTCATTTCCCGAAAAAGGAAATGTCAAATCTTACTCATCCTCAACAATTCCATATTTTGGATAACTTTCTTGTTCGGAGACATCAAATTTCTAATAACTTTCATTCTTCAAAAGCTTTGAGTGCAAAACGTCCAGATGTAGGGGTGTAGGGGTTTTGCGAAGGTTGCCCAATTTTTTTGGCAAGCTTTCTTTTTGAAGGTGTTTAAGTTATGGCAACTGCCTATTGGTTTTGATTCCCTGGTAGCATTGAGAGATTTAAAAGTTGAATATGTTCGAATGCAAGAACTTGTCAAGATTACCTAAAATATTTGACAAGCCTAGCCATTTAAGTTGAACCTGTTGGAATGCAAGCATTTGGTTAACTCCCTGAAGGTTTGGGTAAGTTTCGGCATTTGGAAGAGAAAATCTATTAGAATGCTTTCAACTAAAGGAACTCTGGCAACTTCCATTATTTTCAATAAAAAGAATATTGAACATGGAAAGCATTACACAGAGATTGAGAGATTGAATAGTATACAGATGCAGTGTGTGGGAGAATATACAGAATACTGATTTGACATTGAAGTCGAATAATTATCCAACTAAAACACAAGGTGATAAAGAAGCCACGCAATTTCCCTTGCTAGTGTGAGGTTCACACGTTTAGAGCAATATGTTTAAATATACTAGTAGAAAATAATACTACTGAAGACGCCTATGCCTATTGCAATCATACAAAAACTAAATTTTAATTTTATTTCTTGCTATGTTGATGCATTGCAGGAAGTCTAAACAGTGATGTGGGATCATCTATCCGTACGTTTGGACTCATCTATGCCTACATTTGTTCATCCAAGGAAACATGTAGACTTGCATGGCACAAAGAGCTTGCACAATTTGACACCTTACAAGCTTCAAAGCAGAAAGATCAACAAGGATATACTAGAACATCCTTAAAAATATAATATAATGTAAACTTTGACTTGGCGTTGGGTCCGACAAATGAGGACTACATATTTGACGATGTGCCCGTATCATACAGAAGAAAATGTGTACAAAGAGGAAACTCGAAAAAATTGTTTTCTATCCAAAATGCATATATTGGTAACTACACATTTAAAAGTTTAGAACCATGAACAAAATCCATGGCCATTTTAAGAACAGCTAATTCACAAAATTCTTCTTAATATGAGTTATCGGAATTTGGTTGTTCTTGCTGACAAGACAGGTAGGCCTTTAGAGGCAGCCCAGATTCTGTTCACTAAAACAATGAGTTGTTTGCATAAATCATAAATGTAAGAGTTCTTGACAGACAACAACAAAAGGTGCTATGTTGATAAAAAAAATCCGTTTTCTCACTTCTGTTGATATAAAAACTCCAATTACACAGATAAAGTCAACGGAAAACAGAAAGGAGGGTGTTAGTTGTATCCACAATTAAAAAGAAGGAATAAATGTTGTAGGTAGCTGTATGACTTCGGCATTACAATAGTTCTTTTGGAATTTTCCTGTGCCAAGGAAGCCATATAACTGTCATAAGCTGGAGTCTTAATGATATCCGACTGAAAAAGAATAACTTGAAAAGGAAAATTATTGCATAGGAAAATTCATGTTTCAACTATCAGAACTTCTGTGAATCTCTTTGATGTAATCAATCACTGTGTGTCTCCTTGTCAATCAACTTTCCAGCTTTCCCACCATGGTAAATATCCTGCAGAATTGAGGATTTAGCATTCTCATTAACATATTTTTCGAAGAAATGTTTATCTGTGAACATAAAAATCTGTATATAAGGTATCTTTATTTTCAACTCTTGCCCTTGCATGGACTTCAATGCCTCCATTACTCTATACCGAGGAATTATCCTGTTCTCCAAACTGCGCTTAAACAGATACGGATTTGACACAAAAGTAGCCAATGGAAGTCCCATATTATTGACCACAAAATCTACTTTACGCTTCAAGGTTTCCTCTGTTAGCGACAGAAACTCCGGATCCCGACTAGTTAATACCGAAATTTGCTTTTCGGAGAAACCTAAACAGCTCAAGCAATGCAGTCTTCGTTCCTATTTTTCTTTCCCTACTCCCAAAATCGAGCGCACAACAAGTGCAAAAAACTTTGATCCCTTCTTAAACCCGAAATTCTCCGTCAATTCAAATGATTCCATAACTTTTTCCTCTGTAGTCAGTAGTAGACGGGGTGCCCTCATCACAAGATGTGATAATGCTTCACCATCAACGCCCAATCTTTGCAAAAGTGAAATTGCAGATTTAAGCTTATGCTCTGCAGCCTCGAATATCTTTGCATCACTTAAAACTAGTTTGCGCATATACTCGTCCTTCATGAAAGTCCTAAGGAAGCTGAGCCTAGGCATTACGTTTCTTTCGGAATTAAGAAAGAGCAGCTTAGGGCAACGAAGGACCACAGTTCGAACCTGCGCAGGTGTTGTCAAACCACAGCCCTTTAACAACTCCAAAACTTCTTCCATATTGTGGGTAGATTTTCCACAGAGCTTGTCATTGCAATGTCTAAAGGCTTTTGTTACATCTTCCTGTGTTAGACCGCATTTGCTGATGAGAAATTCAGTGACAATGCCCCTGTCTGGTGGAGTCGTGGATTGGGTTGTCATTTGGTTACAGAAATTGGCAAATTTTGTGTGGGAATTTGCATAAAGTGGAAGAGAAGAAAGCAGAGAAATCGCTATTAAGGGGCGATGGCATGACAATAGGAGTTGGTTGGTGATCAATCGTTTCCATATCTTCAACTGAACAGACATTATCCTCTGTGAAATAGAAAATACAGAGACTGTATGAATGAGGGTTTTGAAATAGGGATAGACAATTTACCTTAGGTGCACGAGCGGAATCGATGAGTGCTCAAAACTGGGCGCCGGTTGGAAAACCGAATCACCGAGTAGGGTTTAACGAGTGTGGAGCCTGGAGAGATAACCGATTAGGGTTTAGGGAGCTGCCTGATGTTCCCTACGGTTTTATTTAACGTCAAAAGTGAGTCCCCTCACGTATAGGTCATCACGGCTAAACTTCTATAGATACCAACGAAACCATCCCTTTCAAGAAACGTAGTCTCTCCAAACTTGTATGCATAAACGACTTCTAAACAATATGCATAAATAGCTTTTAAGATGCCAATCTCATCCACTTAGAGGGTGAGTAAATATCCTCTCTATCTTTAAAATATCCAAAAAGAAATAGAAGGGGATGATAAATAAATCCTAATGAAAACTTAATAAAATTATTCCACTATGAATGATATGTAATGGTTGCGTCAAAAAAGTTCATCATCAGGGATCTTGCAACTTAATTCTTGGTGTTAGTTTAATTCCACATAAGGATAAATAAATTGGAACTAAGTCAAGGATACGATGGTCCATTGGTGGGCTTAGATGGATTTTATTCCATCCACCCGGGTTCAATTCCGTTGAGACATCTTCTGGCTTGGATGATCGGCTGACGGTTTGCTCGACCTACCATCCACAATATGTGAAGAAGTTTGTTGAGATTTCCCATTCGTGTTAGCTTTCCTTGATTCCTTCAGAATAGCAGGAAGGTGAATTTTCCGCTGAAAAAAAAAAATGACACAAGATATACCTTGGGAAAACCCACTATAGAGAAACTCAGCCAAAAGTGAGGACCATGCCTTGCACTTTTCTTCTCCAATATGCAATGCAAATACAAAGAAAACAATACTCACTATGGAGTTACCTTTAAAATTGTGGCTTGCACTACTATTACAGGATTTCCTACTTCCTTTGTTTTGCTCTAATATTCACTCCCTTATTGTTGCTCAACTATGGAACAATACAATAACATTATAAAAAATGGAACCCCTTTTCCTCGTATTGGCCTAGTATTTAACATAGCCTGATAGTCGTCTAGGGTTAGTTTTAGGCTTTGTACATGTCTCAACTCTCGATTAGGGTTAGGGCTTTGGACCCTCTAGAATGTTCTTCAAAGTCCACATGTCACTAGCTCTACATGTGTTGGTAATGAGAGTTGACTGGAATCTACTCAATACTATGGTGGTTAACTGGATAGGTCAACTTGTGGGAGGCATAACTTCCTCATACAGACTTCGATTGAGGCGATTCTTGGGCCATTGGAAAGCTCTCTGATTGCAGAATAGTGTCGAGGGGCCATGACTTATGCTCACAAAATTTTGACCCCCCCCCCCCCCCCCCCAAAAAAAAAAAATATCATTTAAGCCATCAAACGGGCTTTGGAAGGTTCTAAACCCCAAATATACAAAATAAGACTTGCCCCTAAAATGGACCCTACAAGCCAATTCATCCAATTGTTCCACCCAGATAACACCAAAATAGATGACAAATTATTTATTGAGGTGATTTGGATCAAGTGCTAAGTCCTTTATGGTAGGTAGGACCTACTCCTCCTCCTAATCTAACATGGAAGGTTCATAGAGTTTCAAATTTTCCACAGTCACTACTGAGTAAATGCACATGTATGGGGGCATACTGAGTCTATAGGCATTATCTCCCACCTTCTCCAATGCCTCAAAAGGGCCATACTGTAGAGCCTTAAACTTCTTACCAAGACCTTATAGCCTTTCCTTATTCAACTGCAACCAAACTCTATCCCCCACTTTGAATGATTTCTCAACCCTATGTTCATCATGTTTGGCCTTGTACTTTTCCTATGACCTCTTCAATGTCTCTTGTATTTGCAAATGGGTTTGCATGATCTTATCAATGAATTTTTCAACTCTTAATGCTTCACATGTGGTGTCTTCCCTCACTCCCCCTTATCGTACATTTACAACATCTAGAAGTGAAGGTGGCAGATATCCAAAACAAGTTTTAAAAGGGGACCTACCAATGGAAGTGTGGACTGCTCTTTTGTAAGAGTATTGAATATATATTAGATTTTCATCCCAAGTCTTCAGATACTTCTGATTGTAACCCCTCAAAAGTTGCACCAAAGTTCCGTTGACTATTTTTATCTGCCCATATGTCTAAGGATGGAATGCTTAGATCACTCAACTTAGTGTCTGTCTTCTCCCAAAGTGTAGTCCATAAGGCACTAAGAAATCTAGTATCCTTGTCTAAGATTATTTTCCTTCGTATTCCAAAGTGCACCCAGACCTGCTCAAAGAACATGTGGATTGCATCTTGTCCTTTTATGATCTTTTTACAAATCATGAGAATGCACATCTTGTTGAATTTGTCAACTAGCACAAATAAATAGTCACGTCTCTTCCTAATGGTTGGTAACCCACCCACAAAATTCATGGAAATGATTTCCCAAGGTCGAGTGGGTACATGTAAGGGATGGTATAGACCTTGTTTTCTATTACTGGGCTTGTTGGTATAGCAAAGTATGCATTCTCTAATATATTGTGTTGCATCTTCTTGCGTTATGGGCCAATAAACATACCTTTGTTAGTTATAATTTGGATTCCTAACACCAACATTCCCTGCAACTTTGGAGGTGTGCGCCTCTCTGATAAGCTACAATATTTCACCTTTAGGAAAGTAGAGCTCATCTAGCTTGTAGAGTAACCCATTATGGAAATGATAGTTAGCCTTACTGTCACCTTCTTCTGTATGAAATTGGCCTTGTAGCTATTGAAACACCTCCTTGGAGTCCTCATCTTCTGTGTATCCCTCTTTGTATGCATCATGGGAAAAAGGTTCCATGTGCATAAGAGTAACCAAATTTGTAATATTGGATTTCATTGGCCTTGAAAACATGTTTGCCAACTTATTAGTGTTTCCCTTCTTATACTTGATGACTAGATGAAACTGTTGAAAAAAAACCCATCCACTTGTAATGTTTGGTTCATTGTAGCTTACTCTGGGCTTGCAAACACTACAGTGGTTGGTGATATGTGTGGATAATGGTTTCCTTTTCCGTTAGATAGTGCTTCCACTTCTTAACAACTTAAACCAGGGCATAGAGTTCATTATCATAGGTAGGATAAGGGTTAGGATGACCATGAACCTCCAACCTAAGTTTGCTGGCTAGATTGACTGTTATGAGTTTGGCATGTGAACTTGAATCGAATAGAGCATCTACCTTGGTCTTCTTGATCCATATCTTGATATGGAAGAGTTTTTCCATCTCTCTCTCTTCCTTGTGATAACGTCTACTAAAATTCACCTCCTTCTGCATTGAAGTGCATACAATATTCTCATCCACATCTAAGATGCTCTTTACTTGTTTGCTCAAATATGCAGCTAAAATATTCTTCTTCTTGGCATCCTTCTTGTGGTTCTTAGTGTTCATCTCTGGATGTAGTTTCCAACACTTTTATTCAATGTGACCATCAATGTTACAATGATTACAATGGTTTTATCCAGGCTTCCACCGAGCAATTTTTTTTCTCAAGGACAGTATATGATGGAGATGGTCCATATCTTAGCCCGGTGTAAGCCTGGATAAATGGAGCTTGTGAAAGAAACCCTTATCTGCGACAGCAATATCAAAGCTTCCAGGCCCCCGTAGTCACTCAAGTTTCATCTCATATCCTGATGGAGACCCTGGTACGTATTGGCTTGGTGATCGATGAGATATTATCATGGATTCATTCTAAAGACAAAGGCAAAGGATCAAGAATGAATTGCTTACTTGAATGGTTACATTGGTGGTATGATTTCACTTAACCCTTCCTGATTCTTATGTTTAACATAGGTACGTTTAGTTCACTTGAGTTAGGAATACATCGTTACCCATGCATTGCATTTGACGTTGTTCATGTCTATATAGGTTAGTTGCTTGTTCGTTCAGTTTATTTTATCTTACTTTTATGATGAGCAAGGCAGGATGGAAGTGTCTGCCTCATGGTAGTTTGATGTCCCTGGTTATTTGATATGTGTGTAGGTCTGCAGGTACCCAGATGATTCATGGATTCTCGAGCACCCTCAGGAGGAGTGCTCATTCCGTAGTTGGAGCTAGTGTTATGTGGTACCAGTACCAGCGTACCTACAGAGGTGCCCCAGGGAGAGGGGGTCATTTTTCTGACTAGGAGGGGTGTTTAGCCAGGTTTTTCTGAGTAGGGGTTATGGCCTGACCCTCTGGTTTCTCCCTTGGAATTACTATGGCTTAATGACATTGTTGACTACCTCATGAAAGGGCTTGAAGCCCTTAGGTTGGTGTTCGGGGCTTCCAAGGGTGGGTCACTGGGTCACATGACCCCAACCTTGATTTATCACTCCAACGGTAGATCTTTCAGTACTGAGGGACATGTCTATCCTCTAGGTCACCTTCCACACCCTCCTAGTCCTCCAGTTCACCATCGCCCTCCCTCCTTGGGCTCCTCTTGATGATGACGTCATCCTCCAGGCCAGGATGCAGTGCTTAATTAGGGGGGGCGTTGAGGGATTTTCACTACTGTTGGGGTTAGATGGGGGCATGACGCCCCCCCCCCCCTTCTCCGTGGTCTGGCATTCAGAACAGACCAATATGCTCATTTTTAGCTATTTTAGCCATGTGTGGGTAAATTATGGCGAAATGCCCAAATTACCCACAAATTTGATTATTTTATATTATTATTGTTTTAATTTTAAGTTGACATTTATAATTTCAAATTGACATTTATAATTTCAAATTGACATTTTAAAAAGGCATGTCGGCCTGGATATTTTTTATTTTTGTAAAGTGAGTGTGAGAAAAGTATAAATACACTTCTTCTCACTTCATTTTAACATAACAACTTATGTGATAAAACTTTTATTTCCGATTTTTACCCTACTTGTGCTCTTTGAGTGATGTGCACCTCTTGAGTATGGATGTACTTGCTAATTTGGGAACAAATCTTTGAAGTATATTTGTTCTTTATTTTTGCTAAGGTGATGCTAAGAGTTGTTTGCTAAACACATGCACAAGGAGGTATCTAAGTTTCTTCTCTTGATTTCTCTTTGATGAATGTGGGATATGTGCTTGTCTAAGGTTGAATGGTAGCCATTAATGCTGCATTTTGTCCTAGCTAAGTCATTTCCATCCATTAGTTACCCTAGCATTGTAAAGCTTGAGCTTTAGGTCTGCAAGGTTTGTCTTAACTAGGGCTTCTTTAACCAACTTTTGTGGTTGTTGAAGAAAACCCTAGTTTTCCAAACTTGGCAAGTACCATCTCAAGAGGAGGGCCATCCTACTTGATGCCCTAGGATTAGGGTAAAACTTCTTAAAATCCCTAGGTTGCTCTCTTAACACCCTATTTTCTGAGTTTTGTTTATTTTGTACATATTATGTTAGCTTAGATTTGTATTTTTGTAAGTTAGGTTTGATTTTTTTTAATGTAATTTTCATAAGTTAAAACCCTAAAAACTAAGCCCTAGTTTGTGTCTTTTGTAGATATGATTTTAATTTACCTTTTTTGTTAAGTTGGCTTTCCTTTTCATGTTTTTATGAACATTTATGCTAACCTAAAAAAAACTAGCAACAGACTGTATTTTTCCCTGCGGCCTCCTTTTCCTTTCTTACATACCTTCGCTCTCCATCTAACCTTCCTTGCCTTCCCTTCTTCTCTTCCCCTAGACCTTCGGTCCTCCTCTTTTCTCCTTCGCTCCACCATTTCCCTTTCCTTCTTTCCATTCATTTCCCTCTTTACTCCTTTGATGCCTCATTTATCTTCGCTTCTCATCCGAACCCCACTTCCTCTTCGCTACCTACCCTATCTCCTTGTTGGCCCCCCCTTCTTTCCCTTTCCTTGATTTAACCTTCTCCATCTCCCTTTCTTCATTTTGTCCACCCTTTTCACCCTTCATCTATCTGTAACTTCTCCCTTCTACCAAAATCTATGTCTCCCATCCTCTTCTCCCTCTCTCATCCTTGACGTCTCTTCTCTCCAACCTAACGGATCTTCCCTTGGTTGATCCCTCCACTTGTTCCATGCTTCTCTCATCCTCCTTGCCCTAACACCTACAATTACATCGTATCAAAGGGTCTCAACTTCAGTACCTTTTTATCATAATTTTCTGTATAGATTGTGTGTTATTTTATGGTTGAAATTTCGTTCAAAGGAGGTCTACAATTCATATATAACAGGTCTGGAACTTACATTTTTTGGGTGTTTTTACTGTGTTAAATTTCTGATGCTAATTTACAAACATTAATAACGCACTACCTCACTGTCAGATAATATAAAGGCTCTTGATTTCAGTGCTAAATCTAGTAACTTTTTAATAAGCAGTATATGCGCAAATCATGTGTCAATTGTGATCAGATATTGTATAAATGAAAGACTGAAATTTATTTGAAAGTGGTCTGAAAAGTGCATTACATACAACATATTAAATTTGTCTTCGTTGGTTGATGATTAATATTGTTTTGAGGTTAATATTGAAGATATGATTTGACTACAAAGAGACATTAGAGGAAATTTGAGGTCTAAAATGGGCCTTATAAGAAAATGAGCCATATTATAAAAAAACGAGCCAACCATAATTTCTTGATGAGTTGGAATTCAAGAACCAATAGAATTTCATTAAAATGAGTCAACCATAATGGTTGACTTAAGATATTTGTCATAGAAAAAACTATTTTGTTTGTTCGTATTTTCAACATATCTCCCTGTGTTTTTACTCAAATTTCGAGCGGGAGCACTTGATTTCGCATCCAACGAGTACCCACACTGCATACTTTTGATGGACCCCCGTTGCCCCCAAAACAAGAAATACTCGAAAAATGTGATGTCATCATCACGTTTTTAAGGTATTTCTTGTTTTTGGGACAGTAGGGTGCGTCAAAAGTATGCCGTGTGGGTACTTGTTGGATGCGGAATTTAATTCTGCATCCAACAAGTGCTCCTGCTTGAAATTTGAGTAAAAATAAAGGGAGATATGTTGAAAATAAGAACAAAAAAATTAGTTTTTTTATTTCTTCCTTCAAAATTAATAAATTATATTTTATTATTTTAACTATTATTTCATTATTTTAATTATTATTTTATTATTTTCCTTAGGAGGCCCATTTAAGACCTCAAATTTTCTCAATTTCATCTTTTATTTTGCATCCTAAAGATCAATTTTGGTTTACATAATGTTATTTGCTATTATAAGTATGTTCTAATGCATTGTTTGATAATACATGTCGACCAATGGTGCCTTGTATAGATTAATGTCACTATTCTTCATTGAATGATCCATGGTTTTTGATGAATGATTTTTCTCATATGCTAACACACTATTGATTTCCTATGTTACATCCTCAAACACCTCGAGATCTACTTGACTCCATATAGGCACTGGTCTATACTAACGTTGCATGTCAAACGTAGTCTTTTGTTGCAGTAGTGTCTTGCAGGATATTAAAGGGTCATTTCCCCTTGGAGGTTCTGACACTCTAAAGAAGTTAGAATTGTGATCGAAGTGACATTGGGTCATAGTTCTTACATTTGCTTATCGAGCAGTAGCCCTGCTAGTTTTCTCGGTAACACTTCCATTGCTACCACTGAATTGCTTGCAGTCTTCATGCCAATCACAAACACAACATAGCTACCCAATTTTTCAGTGGGAACAATTACCCTAGCCATTACTCGAATGACAGAAGGTATTTGAGGAAACGAGAAACCAGACTTGTTCAGAGGATTGCAAACACAAAGCTTGGGGAGTGGTGCCATGTTTCCCTAGCAAGAAAAGGGTGGGAGATCCCACAAGAGAATCCCGGAAGCAGATCCTCTGTAATTCACTTGGCCACACA
Source organism: Larix kaempferi (assembly GCA_027924585.1). Taxonomy (NCBI): domain Eukaryota; kingdom Viridiplantae; phylum Streptophyta; class Pinopsida; order Pinales; family Pinaceae; genus Larix; species Larix kaempferi. The sequence goes on from BSBM01000602.1 coordinate 9,163,330, forward strand.
CACCCTTATGATGTAGTAGGAAGGAGAGAGATATCGTTCGCCATGAATTGGTGAAGAATGAGTAAAGCAGACACGCCATTTCCATCTTGGTCTTGGGATGCAAAGCAGAAGCTGTGGTTGCCTACTTGAACTCGTTGATTCGCTCCCCATAATATGATTGAAATGAGGGGAAGATAGGAGATCATTCCAACCCTTGCAAATGGAGCGCAATTGACAACAACATTCCAATGGCAGAAGCTCCATGATCTTCATTTCCAGATCTGAAGGCAACTCACACCATGGACATATTAATGAATATTGAATTAGCTCCTCATCAATTTGCATTTGCTGGGTCACCATGATATCAAAATAGGGCTAGCTGTTAACTGTTGCGAGTTATGTAAATGTAACAGCGACTGATATTTCAGTTGAAGAGTGAGGAAGAAATTGATTGATATAAACAACATCACTGGGGAATGAAATGGTGATGTGAGGGGAGAGTGTTGCCTCAGCAGAATTTAAAGGGAATTCCATATATAAACTAATTCTTACTATAAGATACAATTATGTTCATAATTATCCATTATATCATTATAAGAAGGGAAAGCAATCGCACGGTTAAGATCGGCACCTCATCTCGGACCATTTAATTTTAAACTTTGGGATGATGTGAGCAAGCCTCCTCCTCCTTTGTCAGACCAACCGGTTGCAAAAATACAATCACTTTGTGGATTTGATCTGAATCGCATTCAAGTAATGCAAGATACTGGATGAAAACACTGCAGAGATGTTCCTCGCAACAACCTAGTCCTTGTAGCAAATGAACGACCCTCAGGATCCAGTTTCAACAAAGATGGAAGTTTAAAAAACACTAACCCAGTTTCATCCTTGTTCAATCCTGACCTACTAAGAATATTTAAGCTATAGACATTAGATTTTGGCTAAAGATCATTTAAGTTAGCCATTGTGCATAGCACCAGCAAAGATATGCATGCGTGTAAAGTAGATAACATCCCTATGATGATTTCTATTTTCTTTGTTTGAGATTTTGAATGTGGATATTATAAACTTATTCAATCTCGGCATCTCTTTAGATGCCTACACTATAGTCAAAAATTATTTTTAAAAGCTTTTAATCAAAAGTCAATATAATGTGAATGTGACAAATAGGATTAAACTGAAAAAAGTGTTTAAACTTGAAGAGATAGAATCATAAACTTAATCGCTATAATATTTATAACATAATTTATGGTTTTTTATATTCAATTTGTTAATATTTTCATTGTACAATATAAAATTAAAAAAAATATGGAAAATGACTTCATTTTTATCCAAACTTATATATATATATATATTTTGTTGTTTCCCATTTCATATATGCTTCTTCTCATTTCTAATAACACAACTTTTAGATTGTATTGTTTTTTGTTACATTTCATCATATATTTATTTATATTTTTCTCCTCGAATATTATCAATATTTATCTCATCTCATACAATACAAAAAATAGAGAGTATATTGATGTGAGTCACATAATATATACTCTTCAAAGCATAGTATTTAAATCCTATAAGAAAATGTGCTTATCATTGTCTATTTTCATTACACTTATAAAATCCTAAGACCCTTAAGTGGTATTTGCACTTGGGCTTAAATATGCTTATTGATATTGGAATATTGGATGTTGATGCATTTTTTTGTATATTTTGTGTGTTGTAAATTTGGAATTATAACTTATGGATGTTTATGTTTAGATTCTTTATTTATATTTCAAGAATTCATATATCTTTAAGGCCCTTAGTCCAAGGAGGAGTGTGCTTTCCCACCACAACCACTAAATGCTTCTTCAATGAATTACATTGCTCTTTTTGAGTGTATGTTCTCTCTTTATTTAGCATAGTAAATTATTATTATTCTATTTCCTTTTGTATCACCCCACATTTCCATCCAACCCTGCTATGGTTTCATTGTGCCCCACAACAATGTGAGACCATAACTATTTTATAATACCCTCTTCCCACTTTACCTTGCTCCCACCCTGTCACTTTGTTTCCTTTCCGTTAAACTGAAATTCTTCTTAGTTCATAGGTTGACCTACCGTCCTATTCAATAATTACTATGCACCACCCTTTCCTTTTTGTGAATTTTCTTACCCAATTATTTAGTTGTCTGTCATTTCCCAGGCCATCAATGATCCTTCAATCAAAAGAATTCCTATGGACAAATAGCACACGATTAAAATTCTAGGGTGCAATCTTCTCACTCGTGCTTGGCTTATACCAATCCCTCCATTATTTCCAAATGCTGCAACTCGTATTGTTACAATGTATCTTACTCTTGTGCACAAACAAGAAAATATATCATGCCCAAATAAACATAGCATGTCTTCAAATTTGACTAATTTCTATGGAAATGGTGGTGTTTACACCTTTTCAAAGCGTTGAGAATAAGGTCAATTATATACTTGATATTCATTGGAGATAAATTATTATATGTGAACACTTCACATTAATTAGTCTACCATGAGATTATTAAATAATATTAGGTATGAGGACAATTAAATCATTTGAGAAAGATGGTCATAAACCATCATCCCTCGTCTTCAATCAATCATAGTATAACCAATATAGATCCATCTTAACTCCAGATCTATCAAGCGTTGAGAGGGATCAAATCCCTTGAAGTGCAGACTTAAGTGCAAAATTTGAGAAAAAATTTGTACCTCTAGGGCTTTTATCCCTCTTGATGCTTGGTAGATTTGAAGTTAAGATGGATGTATACTTATTTTATTAAAGTGTCACATGTCAAATCCATGTTGAGCACGAAATTACACTTCTCCCTCATATGGGTTATAGAAAGCGTCTAACATGTTGCCCATATGTGGCATTGTTTCACAAGTCTACAATTATGCTTGACTTAGTAACCCAAATTTGGCCTTCTATTCGCATTGTTTACATGCGAAAGTAAAACATTTTGAATGGTTATCTTACCCCTAATTTGGGTAGTCCATTTGCATTCTCTTTATGTTAGAGAAATTTATTTTGAATGGGTAAATTACTAAATTGTTGTTCAACTTGGGAATTCCATTTGCATGCCACATGTGTGGAACTGGTTTGATTACTATGGATAAATGGATGTCGTCTTGGGAAGTCCCTATGCTTTGTAATTATATTTGAACAATTCAATTTATATGATTAAGTTAGTGTCTAGAATGGGTATATGTTTGGCATTGCATTTATAGATGAGCAATTTGAGCGGTATGAGTAAATAATGATGCACATATACAAATTATTTCGTAGAATTGGGCATCCTCTTTCGTGCATTTCATAATGAGTATATTGATTTTCCTGGGCAAGCAAACTGCAGCTTCTTTCACAACATTGTTGAGTTAAACTTTCATGGTTCCCTAGGCATAGTAGTTTTTCTACACTGGCATGGAGTTACTTCTCCATTCAATCAATGAACGAAGGGAACGCATTACTTCATATATTACTGCATGCCAATGATTATCCAATGAATAACTGACCGAAAGGAATATATTCAAGCTAAAGCTACTTTCTATAATTTCCAGCTGCATCCAAGCAACAAGCTATTTATCCATGGCCGGATCATAAGTGCATAGATTTGGGTGGATGCATCCCTCATGCTACTACTTTTTGCAAATACAATGAAGGACTTAAAGGCGGCCCTACAACAATTCAATGAAGAAACCCTTTAAGCACCATTTTCATTTTCAGGTGAAAATTAAATGTCAAGTGCACCTAGAAGTATCCCTTGAAGCTGTCAAAAGCAGTTCCATTTCTCTACAAAATTGGGTTAAGTCTTTGATTCCCAAGATATTGCAGTGTTTAGCTAAAAACATCGGCTTTGTAGCATTGTTGGTTACGAAAGGGGTCACTAACAAACAAACAAATTCCTTTAGGTGGAATGCCTCTCATTGAAAATATTTTGACTAACAAACAACTTGAAGTATTGAGAGCGACCTGCCAATGAGAGCCCTGGTTTCTTTGTGGAATACTAGTGATCATATGTTTCACTACCAACCTGCAAGTCACTCATTGATTCACCGAATTATCAACTTGAATAGCGTATTTGCAGATCTGTAAAGTTTGTTAAATATTTTGGTTATTTAATGTGGAGAGGAGAATTTATAATTCCCTAAGTACTTCACAATGCACATTGATAAAAAAAGAAAGGCAACTAAAATAATGCTTTTGATAAAATAGCGGAGGTGTCAGACTTAATGCACCGATACCTTATTCTTTAACATGTCGATGAAATAATGCTTTTGGATAACATAGCGGAGGTAGAAGACTTAATGCATCAATACCTTGTTCTTTAACATGTCGATCAGATACAATAGCAGAGGCTTAATAATTAACGCATTGATAGTTACATAATGAAGGAATAAGTGCCACATCGCAACCATAGCGGAGGCTTAAAATTTAATGGGTTGATGAAATCGACAGCTTAATCTTTAACTTGCCGATGTAAAACAAAAATGGTTTTGTTCTTTAATTTTTAGTATATTGATATAAATGTGTGACTTAATCTTTAGCTTTCAACGACTTGATGGTTTAATCTTTAGCTTTCCACACTTAATATTTAGTTTTATGTATCTTTTATAACATTTACATTGGCAGGGAATTAGCTACAATGTAACTTTGCCTCTTGGTTTGAAGAAACAAGGAAAAACTCTATTAAAAAATGAAAAATAATTGAAAAATAAATAAAAATAAGTATTATTGATTCTTCATAATTATGAAGATTCATTTCCAATAAAATATTTAGAGGGAGGACTGAAATACTTGGGGTTCCACCTTAAGCCTGACAAATATTGTTATGAAGATTGGTCGTGGTTAGTGAAGGAGATAGAGGCACACATTTCGATATGGATGAATCACTCTCTCGTGGAGGAAAATTGGTATTAATCAAGTTGGTGTTCAAAAGTATTATGGTGTATTGGATGCCAATTGCAAAGGTTCCAAAGAAATGTTAACTAGGATCGAGAAGAACGACATCAATTTTCATTGGACAAGGAAGAGAGTGGCAGAAGTGATCCCTTTGGAAAAATGGTCAAGATTATCTACTCCAAAAAATTTGGGTGGCTAGGGCCTAAAGAATATCTATATTTTTAGTAAGGATCTGGCTGCCAAATCTCTGTGGAGGTTAGTTTATAATGAGGCCTCATTGGGTCGTCTTATGAAGACCAAATACTTACATAGGGCATTGGTGGAAGACTAGTAACATGGTATACAACTTGAAGAGAACTTTATACTCAAAACAAGAACTCTATACATAAAACTCATTTTTTTGCATAAAAACACCAAAAAACAACCCTGAATCAAAAAGTGGTGTTACTGGTAGCACAACTTTTTTTTGTGGCTAAAAATATAGACATGGACCAAAACAATCCTTATTGTTGTTTACAAAAACCTTAAAATCATGCCCTGAATTGAAAACTAATGCTATCAGTAGCACACTTTTTCGAAAAATAGCATTATTATATCATTGTATCATAATTGAAAATTGTATTTATTAAATCTCTTATTAACACTATTTAAAACTAGCACTGAGTTAAACACAAATTATTCAAGAATTTATTTCACCTCTTTTTCCATATAAAATAAAATAATTTATGATATTATTCATTATAAAACCATGTATTAAACCATAAAACGTAGAAGTTATGATGAAATACAAAGAATGAGAACTCTAAGGCCATAAAAATCCATATTTTTGCATCAAAACCAGTAAAAAACAACCCCGTAACAAACAATGAGTGGTATCATTGCAATCAAAACCCCAAATTGACCCCCGGATTGAAACACAATACGGAAGCTCATAAAACAAAGATTTCCTTCTCATCCCAACGGGCATTTTCTCAACATCGGTGTCCAAAAATTTAGGATCATCGAACATAGGTTCCCCATTTGAACCATACAATTTTTCAATTTTCTTCTCTTTCTCTGTGTCATATTCCCTAAGACAATATGTGAGTGTCATTGTTTTAGGTCTTAAGGTTCTCTCTAGTTTACCATTGAAAGAAGATGTTTCTCTTCCATAAGGGTGGTCTTTTGGGAGGAACATCCTTGAGAAATTGTACACCATATTTCATCGGTGGTTGGACCACCTAGCCTTTTATTGAAGGTCCACAACATTTATGTCCATGATACCCTTTTGTTACAAGACTTGCGATTGTCTATAGAACATGTTAGCAACAAAGAAAGTTGTTGCACCAAATTAAGTTTGTCAAATAACATTACAGATATAAGCAAATCAATCAACATGATTACCAGACCAAACTCTTAGTCCCAGATAATCATGTGTGGTGTATGTACATATGCCATATAGCGTAAACAACCTCTTCACTGGGATGGGCCTTGATACATTGTATACCTCCCTTCCCATATGTTCTTGAATTCGTTGATCAATGTTTGGAGCTAGACAACCATTTTTTTCATTGATCTTCTACCAAGAACTATAAGAGCCAACATAATATGCTAGTTCTTCATGGAAAACCATGGAGAATATTATTACTGATCACTAGCACTTGCCAACTAGAATAATTGTTGTTTTGGATGGAATATGGGCTAACTCCATCCATGGCTATGCTCAATGGAAGGCTTTGTATTTCATCCTTGAATTTATTAGACCATGTATCCTCTATAAGCTTCATGGCTATTGAATATGTAGGAATCCACATAACTCTTGGCTCACTTATGTTCAAGGCATACAACCCTTGAAACATGGTTAATTCTTTGCAATGAAAAAGCCTTTGAATCCTCAGTATTATAGGAAGTGCCTCAATATCTTATGAGGAAGACCATGTGCCTTACCCTTTTTTTATATGGTACCCGTGATGCCCACATTCAAGACATATATCTTTGTCTGCATATGCACCTATGTATAAAATACAATTATTCGGATAAGCTTGATATGATATGTACTCAACTTTTCCTCTTTGTAGCTATAGGGGAGGACATTATCACTTGAATTACCTTACCTTTAAGTAACATGCAATTAGTGGGAAATATAAATGCACACTATCTTTAAGCATGCATCAAATCCCTTTTAATTGCTAACTTAATTGGGTCTTGATGATTAGTTACCTTAGTAGTGCTAAGAAACACACATCTAACATACCATACATTGCTTTCAAGTTGTACAATGATATTGTTGCCTCCAGTTGAGTAGACCTTTATCCATATCTTTAAGTAACATGCAATTAGTGGGAAATATAAATGCACACTATCTTTAAGCATGCATCAAATCTCTTTTCATTGCTAACGTGACTGGGTCTTGATGGTTAGTTACCTTAGTAGTGCTAAGAAACACACATCTAACATACCATACATTGTTTTCAAGTTGTACAATGATATTGTTGTCTCCAGTTGGGTAGACCTTTATCCATATCTTTAAGTAACATGCAATTAGTGGGAAATATAAATGCACACTATCTTTAAGCATGCATCAAATCTCTTTTGATTGCTAACTTAACTGGGTCTTGATGGTTAGTTACCTTAGTAGTGCTAAGAAACACACATCTAACATACCATACATTGCTTTCAAGTTGTACAATGATATTGTTGTCTCCAGTTGGGTAGACCTTTATCCATATCCAAAAAGAGGGGTAGTGGAAGTATGTTTTAGGTTTTCGAAGGTGTCAGCAATATCAACATTGTTGTAATGCATTTAACAACATTCTCTCCATGGCATGGGTATCCCGTAAGAAATCATCCATACCGGCCTCTAAATCATTCGTTTCATCCCCAACCTATGAACAACTAGTGTTACTATAGATATTTTATATTGGTGACTTAGGATGTAGTTGGAATTGAATAGGTGGTTGATTCAACCATGATTTATATGCTTTCTCTCCAAGATTTACTTGTTTAGAAACCTTCTCTCGATTTGACATCATATTGGAGTGCAATGGCAGATTGTAGATAGGTTGATCGTCGTCGGAATCTTGGTTCCAAAAATATTGAACATTAAATTGATTATATTAGTAAACACAATGCATGTAGTATGCTGAAACAATATACCAAACATTTATTATAAGCATGGAATTTTTTTCTTCCAAAAGTGCGCATGCAATAAACCACTTTATAAAGCAAATGTCGGATTAAGCAATACATTAACATTAATTCCATTGAAAATCCAAAAATACAATTACTCAATGATCTTTCCCCGAGGGGATGTCTAAATCTAGTCTCAATTCAAGCCATTAATTTTACAAGCATTTGGTGGTATACTAAAGTTATAGTTTATTAACAACTCGTCACCAAGAGCCAAACTATATATTGCATGCACAACAAAAAACTGCGATGCCTTATTTTTCATAAAGAACTCTTTGTTATTAGAGTTTTCCTCAAATGAACAATTTTTTCACTAAATAATGAGCGCGCCTACAACTATTTATGAACCTTGCAATGTTCCCATGAGTGTGTGGATGACCATTGATATATAAAACTCTTCATGTTAAAATTTTTAGAAGCATAACCATTCATTTAAATACTATACATGGAAGTGTTATGTTTGTATTTAACAATATTCAAATAATCAGATCAACTATTAAGAGGGCTACAAAATGGCATAAGTGCTATTGACTGTTTGGGAGGAACAAACACATGTGAAGGGATAAACAACAAAAGATTTGCATAATTTATTTTAGAATTTGAAATCATGTAGTTGTTACCACAATAGGAGAATTTGGTCCCAACATTAGGCACATGCAAGGAAGACAGACAAGCACCATACAAATCGCAATTGTAACTATTTTGTATTTACTTTAAATATGGATGGGAAGAGAGAATTCATCGATACCCTCCAATAATTGAACCGACCTTTGTGTGTACTTGGACATTTTTGTTCTTATCTCATACAACATTTTGGATCTCCTTGTAGAGATGTTTTGGATAGTATTGATATCTTACATTGGCTCAGTAGAAATATTAGTTAACTCAACAGAAGGAGATGGGTTGGTCAATTTATGATGAAACATGGTTGATTTGGCTTCCAATTTTTCAAAGAATGAGCATATGGAAGTGTTTCTACATGTCTTTTCTATATCACATTTTGAACCTTGACCACGGTAGAGGGTATTAGGCATCAACTTTGGGTAGTCAATCATTAATATAATGGGATAGTGTAACATGCCTAGGTTTCACCTTCAAACCTTTACATTTTGACCGACCACATACTACTGGGGTGTCATAAAAGAGATCCAGTTCAAGCTGAAGTACCATTGGTCCAAGATGGTTGCTTGATGATGGCATGTTATAGTTGGCTTGGTAAAGTGGCCTTCCATTTTCATCTATGCTACACAGAAATCTTCCACCCTGTGAGCATCAACATTCTTTAGCCTGTAGGATCCATTTCAGTGACTCAGATCCATTTTTATCCTTCAGTGATACCAGTCTGCCCTGCTTTTATTCCTACTCGCATGTTGCATCACTATAGCATGCGTACACGCGAGTTGCATCCCTATAGCCCACGGGTATCAAGCAAAATGGTAAAAACCATTATTAATTACTTTTTACTCCCAAAAAGTGGTCATTAGGTGACCTTTGTCTCTCCATCTGCCCAAGTAATGTCTCGATGAGTCCTTTCACCTACCTTTGAGAGGACTATATATTGAGCACATATGGCTTATGGACGGGAGGAAGAAGAGAATAGTAAAGGCACTCTAGTGGATTTTTGCCCTATCTTGAGTCTGCACTCATTTCCTTGTAGTTGTGGACCATTTATGTTCACCTTCCAAACTCCTTTCTAGTTTTAGTTTGCCATTCATGGAGGATTGAAGTGGTGGAGGCACAAGTGGATTGATCTAGATCTTGGTTCAGATTGGTTGGCGGCAAGAGGTCATATCACTTTGTACTTCTTCTTGTTCATTAATAGAAATGCTCATATTCTCGTCCATTCATGGTGTGAATGTTGTTTATTATACATTGGTTTACATTTGCTTATGATATTATGGACCATTGTTATTGATAATGTTAATGTCAATTATATATTATATGTACTTGTTGGATATTGGTTGTCAAGACTAATTTTCAGATTAAAAGTGCACGGTTTGAAAGCTCCAACGGGGATCTACATCAAACGTTTGGATCAAGGTTGGTTACATTTCTCCGTTATCTTAACATTGTCATTTATAATAGCATTGCTTTGAGAATTGAGTAGATTTCTGGTAGTCACCTGTCTGTTGTGGTATTCCCAAGCCATAGTGAGTTTTCTCCAATATAGAAATGGCGACTCCGTTGGGGAAAACATCCATGTTTGGGAAATTTTTTGAGCATTAGTCCATAATTAGAGTTGTTGTTTATCGATGCTCTGTGTCACTGATTGGCCGTTAAGATAGCCTGTAGAAAACTTGCTTTTTGTGAGCCCCTGGACTCTTTATTTTCCCATTTTCCTTTCCTCACCCCGCGGGCTAGCTTAGTTCTGCCTGCGTCTACCCGCCTCTATTTACTCTACTGCTCGCGGGTACCCACAGGTATTCCTTCGACAATAGCGTGTAACTCCGGCTTTTGTTGGTTTATGGCTATTGGTTGTTGTTGGGTGAGTTTGGTTGGTTTTTGAGTCTTTGTTGGCCTCTTTCTTGACTGTTTCATGCCTTGGTTGTGACCAGATCTCTTCGCTTCTCTTGGTTGAGCCTTCTTGGTTTTTTACCAATCTTTGGTTTTAGCCTCTTGGTTTCTTCCTTTTGAGCTCATTCCTTTGGTTGAGTCTTGCTGTTTAGGATCTACTGGGTTGTCTTAGTGATCTTCTCGACACTTTAGTGACTGAATAGTAGGATTTTGCTTGCATTTTTTCATTCCATTTATATTGAAAAAATACAAAAATATCCATTTAGTTTTTTGCATTTTCCTTCTAGTTTATAAGTGAAAATACAAAAATATTTTATTTCCATGTACTGCATTTTGCATTGAGTGCTTGTTGCCTTCATTTAGGTTTTGCTTGTGCATTGAAAAGATAAAAGATTGCATTTTTATTTCGGAATTGTTGGTTGATTTTGCATATTAGTGACATTGTTTTATTGGATAGATGAGTCTGGGATTGGACGATTTTGCATACTATTGAGTCTACACATCACTAGTTTCACGATCATATCCCTTAAGTAATCATAGCCACTAAAATTAACGCTTAATCTTAAAATTGATTAGACTGATTTTATTTATAGGGTACACCAACTAGAATAGGTTTAGAGTCTTGGAATAGATCATTGTGAGTTAACAATCCAAGACTACTAGACCAAACATTAGGTGTTTGACCAGGGAGTGGAGGAATCCATGGTATAGATCGGTGTTCTCAGGAAGCTCTACTCAATCCAGAGTTAAGCATGAGGTCACGGGAGGTTGGTTGAGGAGATATCCCTCTGATACCAGCTGAACGTGGGAGATATATCTAGGAATTGTTCATATCTAGGGGTATCGGAGGTTCGTCCTCTTGTGCTTCGGGCTTAGCTACCCTGCCCATACGACGGGTCCCACCTGCGACTGTCCCCCTGAGCATTGGTTATATTGCGGTGAACATAGTTTCCTTACCTAGGTACCGCACAGGGTACTTGCAATGGTTATGCTGTTTGTGTCCTGAGTCAGATAGGGATTGGACAACACAGTTGTGTTCGTACAGTGGACTTAACCCTGTTGACACAGTGAAGCCTGGGTGTCTCTATAACTGATTCTGTTACCTCCGACTATAGTTTGGGAGTCTCAAGCCTCTCCTAGGCGAGACATACCGGCTCTAGTGTCGGGAGCTCATTTAGCCACTCTGTTTGTCTGCTCTTGGTTGTAGTTTCTCTAGGTGTGTGCTTTTGATTTACTGTTTTTTTATCGATAGTTGGCCTTTAGGGGACGTTGTGTCTCTCTCCGGAGATAACGTGGCGCGGAGCCCTACTCTCCACCGGTCCCGTTGTTTGGCTGGTTTAAAGCCACTCGAGGTTACACGCCGTATTGCTAGGGGATGCCAGAGGGCTCCCTCTGAGTATTTGGATTCATACGAGACTTATGTTGAAGATTACATGGCTGCACATCCTGATATTGGGCAAGACCCTTCTACTCCTTCGGGTAGAGTTGACCATACTTCTGATCCCCATACTCCTCCTGAGGATTGGGGAGGTGATCCACCTGACACTCAACCTGGTTCTATTTGGCCTAATCCACTTGACCGGGATCCGTTTGATCCTTCAAGTCCGAATAATTATCTTTACGGAATGCCCAACTTACCCGAGGATAAAGAACAGGAAGAGCCTTTCGTTCCTTCATTTCCATGTGATTATAGATACGGAAGGCCTGAGACTCATGATGACACTGGCCCTACGATCAACCCCACCGCACTCTCTTTTGGTATGCCTAGTCATAATACTGTCGAACCTTCCACTATGGTTGGTAGTCACACTGGCACTACCCAAAGTATTAGCCATACTATACCCACTGGGGGCACTACGTTGTCCACCCACTCACATAGTATGGGGACTGGTCATGTTCCTCCTAACAATGCTAATGCTGGAAGACGACCACCTCCTAGAATTACTCAACCTAACCAGAATGTTGTTCGGAATATGACTCACCATCCACCACCTAATACAAGTGTCGCTACTCGTCAACCTAGGACTACTTTTGCACATGATACCGTTACTCCCAACCACGGGGGTGGACATATACCGCATAATTTTGAGTCCACTACCGCCACTAGAGATGCTAATGTAGGGGGTGGGAATATTTCCTATCCACGTGGACATCACACCACCAACCCCGCTACTAATCACACCAATGTTGGGGCTGGGAATACTTCTCATGCTTTTGGTCACCACACGACTGCTCAAGCTAATCCTAATGCTGGGGGTGGGAACATACCATACCATTACAATCAATACAACATGGTTCCCGCTGTGAATAGTACATATATGCCCCATACTCATGGTGGCAACCCTTACTACAACACAGTCGGTGCTGGCCACCAGTATAACCCACCACCCCAATATGGTGCCCAAAACACGCATATACCTGCTTACTCTCAAATGGGTCAGCCAAGAGGAGGTTATCAATCCTATGGCCATGGGAAAGCTTATGGGCCGTCAGGTCCTCAGTATCAGCAGTTTAATCCTCATTGTCAAGCTTTTGGTCCATCTTATAACACAGTTCTGTTTAACCAACCTTTTATGGGGGCTTATAATCCAACTTTCCAGCCGCAGCTCCCGTTCCTTGCACGCTTGAATCTCTCGGATCTTTTGAAGCTCACGAATGATCCAGTGTGTCACGACCCTACTTGACACCCGGTCCCTACCAAGCTCCCTTTGGACATTCCAAAGTTTGAGGGGAAAGGTGGTGAGGACGCGGGAGATCATGTCACGACATTTCACCTTTGGTTCTCCTCCAACTCTTTGAACCATGATTCCATTCGTTTACGACTATTTCAATGCACCCTCACAAGGGCAGCCGTGAAGTGGTATGTGGAGTTGCCTGGAAACACCTATAGGGGATTCAACGAGATTCCTTTGGTTTTCTTAGACAATTTCTAGTTGCCGGTTCGTTATGATACTGGTACTGAGTTGTTGTCCACCTTCCGTCAGAATAAGGCCACACACATTTCTGACCACGTTCAAGAGTGGCGTCAGCAGAAGAGATTAGTGAAAGCCAACATTCCTCCAAAGTTTATGTTGGAATGGTTCCTTAAGTCTTTACTCCCATACATTGCTAAGGATGTTTCAATGTCCGGCATTGTGACTGAGGAACAAGCTATCTTGAAAGTCCAGCAGTTAGATCTACTTTATTCTCAGTTTGGTATTTTATATGACATTATTCCTGATGCACTGAGAACAAGACATGAGCCCACGTCAGTTCCTGGACCACATGTCGATGGCATTGTGGGGTCCGCATGTACTCGTCCTGTAGACTTGGTAGTTAATCAAATGCAAAATTTGTTGCTAAACCAGTCTGCTCCCGGACAGGTTCACAACTTGTCCACTTCCACTCCGTCGTCTGATGTACACAATGTGCAATCAACGAAACCGTCAGGTAACCAGCAACCTGGTGGTAAGAAAAAGGGGAGAAATAATCGTAGGGGTGGAAACAATGGAAGTAACAACAATACCAATCGTAATACTCCTCGTAAAGAGAATGCCAACCCTCCTCGGGAAGGCGGTAATGCTGGCGAGGATCGTAAACCTAGGCGTAAGGTGAAATTCCCTTGCAAGCTTTGTGGGGAGGATCATCTTACTCACTTATGTCCTCGAATTGAAGAAGCATCGAAGCATTTGGCACAGAGCCCAGCTGTGTTGAAGGATCCCCTTCCTCATCATCAAAACATGGCTTCGCATGCTCCCACCACTGGTTATGGTACTAATGAAACGACCACGTCTTCTTCCAATACTAGTGGTTATGGATGTGTGAATATGGTTCAGTCGGAGGTTTGTGTTGCTACTCGTCAACACGATTATGGTGCACCACAATCTAATTTGGGGAATGAGCCTCCCCCTCCTCCTGACAATTCCTTGCATATCGAGAAGCCTTCCATTATGTCATGGATACCGAAAGGTGTTCTTAAGTGCTCCACGCATAACCCTAATGCTTGAGCTACCCAGAACTACTCCATCATAGAAGATTTGGGCCAAACTCCGTGTGCCATGTCGGCTCTTGAAGTTTTGCAAGCCTATCCTTCTCAGAAGCATGCCCTTTTGAGTGCGTTAGGAGTTCAGGATGGGGGAAGTCCTAGTGTTATCAAGTTCGATACTACTGATGTCCAACCTCGCTTGCCTTACCACGTGGCTTTTCAAATCCAGGTGGTTTGCCTTAAGAGCTTCGTCAAACGTACTATGGTTGATGAAGGTGCTTCCGCGTCAGTAATGTCATTAACTTGTTGGAAAGCTCTTGGCTCTCCTCCTCTACTCGCGCCTAGAACTACACTCACTGCATTTGATGGTAGATCTTTTACGCCGCATGGAATTATCCCTTCCCTTGTTGTCTCCTTGGGAGGTAAGTCTGTTCCTATTGAAGTCGAAGTGGTTGATGCGCCCATCAATTACAACCTTTTACTGGGTCGGAACTGGATGTACGCTATGAAGGCTGTCGCGTCTACTGTATTTAGAGTTATTTGCTTTCCCCACGAAGGAAAGATTGTGACAATTGATCAGCTGGATTATGTTGGCACTCCTTCCACAGCATCCACGGGATTCGTAGTCCCGCAAGTTTCTAATTCTCAGCCGGCAACTGGGAACATGGGTGTTGGAATGTATCCTTCATTGATGGGATGCTTCGACCTCCCTGTACCAATCTCCTTCATAGGAACCATCTCCGATAATGCTCCTTCCTCGTTGAATCATGTATTTTTCCGGACATCATACTTTAGTGATCCGTGGGATCCACCTTCCACGAGTTCCCCGTCTGGAGACGTTTCGCACATTGGGATGGATATGCCCTTGTCTGCAGTCAAGATTGCTCATCATGTTCAACCAGCCACTGCAGATCTGGATCTCTCTTCTTCCCAGACAGTTGAAGAATATCCCGTTATGCTGCCCACGTGTGCAGTCGACCTATCTTGTTCACATGGTTTCCTTGATGGTATTTTACCTTCAGATGAAGTTTTTATTGAGGCCATGAGTGGTGATGACAAGCCATGCGGGGATCTTTATCATAGATCTCATTCCCCTCCTACCCTTGATCTTATTGAATAAGATGAGTCTAGAATACAGTCTGCCATACATTTTGATCCAGGCATCGTTTTGTCTAGCCCCGGTTTGACATTAAAGTCTTATTTCCCTAGTGACGAGTCTTTAGACTCTCCTATAGATACGCAAATCGGTGATCCTGATGAGTTCGATTCTACTTCTAGAATTTCCAACTCCTGTGATGATAAATTTGCCACTACAGATTCCTTCACATCCTTCAGCTTTGCTCTTCATTTTGAAGATGATCATTTTGATCCCTCGGGTGTTGGTACTATGGCACCTTTAGTGGTTAGCTCTACGTGCGTTATGTCTGAGGTTAACAATAGTGAAGTTGAAAATATTTCTACCGCAGTGACTTGTATCAGATTTTTCTTTACGTATGTTTTAGAGATGATCTTGGTACTTATGTTTCTTGGAGACAGGATTCTTAGCTGGACTTATACTTGGTTACTGGTCCTTTTTGACATTTGCTTCGGTCATGGCAGGCATATTCAGAACCTTGCATATAGGTTTAGGCCTCCCTATTGTTATGATGCATTTGAACCTATTACTATCTGTATTTGCAGACACCCCTTGAGTGTCCTTATCTTGCTCATGTTCCTTGCATTATGCATAGCTTTGTTCCATGTGCTTGGAACTAGTCTCGCATGTCCCTGACACTCGTCTGCCCCCATTACGAGCATTCTTCCATATCTCCTTTGAGCTCATTAAAAACAGTAAGGAGGTCACGAGTTTACTTTTTCGGGCTCGTTAAACCTTTACGGAAAATATTTTTATAAAGTCTTTTTTAAGCCCTTGTTAGACTTTTTCAAAATCAAACAAGATTGCTGAGTATACTTGTCATTTCAGACTCGTTAAAGGATTTGAAGCAACATTCACTTAGGTATAAGTTTACCCCTTTTCCGAACCTTTGTGGATTAATTACGAAAAAGGTATACTCTAGTCATGCGTGACTAGAAGAGTTCTTCTCTCATTGTTTTACACTTTTTCCAGTGAGGAGACTAACTTTACGAAAAAGGACTCCCCTCAGTTATATCATGTTGTGATTGCATTGCATCATCCTGCTTGCTGCTTGAGCCTTGTGCCGGCTCCCGCTTACTCAGTTGTTAGCCTGGTGCCTGGGCACTTTTCCCTGTCGAGCCCTGCAAAGCTTATATATTTTCCCTTCACAATTTGATGACCCTTTGACCCTGAGGGAACACACCCCCGAGTGTCCACATCCTGCACGCACTTCCTTGCATTGAGCATAGGTGTGTTGATCCACCGCTTGGGACTAGTCTGCTAGATATTTGACACTCGTTCCCTCACTTGTTGTACTATAAGCAATTTTATTCTTTTTCAAGCTTTTCCCAAATATGAAAAAGACCAAGAAAATCAAATATTCCAAAAAGCCGGACGGGATTATGGTCACTATTTCTTGTTGGCAGCTGTTGTGTCGCCTTTGAACAGAGCATTCATTCCACTCCGTACATTATGAGTCGGGACTATAGTTGGGCCTTAGGAGCTGTACTTGTTTCTCAGTTTTCTCCACCGATTGGTTAAGCTTCCAGTCATTATGGAGCCCTCTGTAATGCCTCCTGCATTGCACAGTTTATGTCAAGTCTATGCTTCCTGAGTCTATCCATCTGCTCATGCTCTTGTTCAAAGGAAGTCCCGAAACCAGTGTCGGCCACTCCTCAGATATCTTGACTATTGCATGTCGACCATCCTTATTGAGTCAGTCCGTTTCACCTGAGATCTTCCAATCTTTCAGCATTGCTGGTACCTCGTGCTGGTTGATGGGGGATGCCTTAATGCCCTCCTTCCACTGAGTCTTGTTCTGTCGACTTCAACTCATTTATTCCGGGACTTGAGGCTTAGAGTTCAGTTGAGTACCTTGAGGCTTGCAGTCATTAGTGGCATGTTCTCTCGCCATCGACAGTTTTGGGAATACATCAATGTCCCCTGATCGATGGATTCATCCTAGTGTTCGACTTCAACCCATTTATTCACACTCTAATGATTGTGCTCTGTGCCTTGATGCCCATTTTCATTATCGGTGGGTCATCTAGCGTCTGTTAACGGTATACATCATTGACCAGTAATCAGACGATGTCTCATTAGGTTCGACCCCAACTCCTTTATTCACTTGATGGGACTTGCACCGTCGAATATTTGTGTAGAAGACCCTAGGCGATTGTGGCATTCGGTATGCTACGTATGACTTTGAATTTACATCTGAGATATCACCTCTCAGTTTCCAGTAGTTTGTACCTCCAGTTTGCACCGGTTGTCTTCTTTTCAGCATAAGACCATATCTTACTGTAGAGGGATCATGGCTATGATCACTTATCACATCTATCCATTATGTACTGCCTATTCATGGCCATTGTATCATATTGTTGTACTATACCGACATGTATTCAGAGATACTATTGTATTATGACGAGTGCGTTGTTCTTTCACTTGTGTCTCCATCACTCCACTTCTAAGTTTTATAATGTATTTCGGCCATCGTAGCACATTTCAGTCTCTGACCTCACACATTAGGGGGCATCTGTTACATAGAAATCTTCCACCCTGTGAGCATCAGCATTCTTTGGCCTATAGGATCCATTTTAGTGACTCAGATCCATTTTTATCCTTTAGTGATACTAGTCTGCCCTATTTTTATTCCTACCCGCATGTTGCATCACTATAGCATGCGTACCTGCGAATTGCATCCCTATAGCTCGCGGGTATCAAGTAAAATGGTAAAAACCACTATTAATTACTTTTTACTCCCAAAAAGCGGTCATTGGGTGACCTTTGGCTCTCCATCTGCCCAAGTAACGTCTCGATGAGTCCTTTCACCTACCTTTGAGAGGACTATATATTGAGCACATATGGCTTATGGATAGGAGGAAGAAGAGAATAGTAAAGGCACTCTAGTGGATTTTTGCCCAATCTTGAGTCTGCACTCATTGATCCTTGTAGTTGTGGACCATTTATGTTCACCTTCCAAACTCCTTTCTAGTTTGAGTTTGCCATTCATGGAGGATTGAAGTGGTGGAGGCACAAGTGGATTGATCTAGATCTTGGTTCAGATTGGTTGCCGGCAAGAGGTCGTATCACTTTGTACTTCTTCTTGTTCATTAATAGAAATGCTCATATTCTCGTCCATTCATGGTGTGAATGTTGTTTATTATACATTGGGTTACATTTGCTTATGATATTATGGACAATTGTTATTGATAATGTTAATGTCAATTATATATTATATGTACTTGTTGGATATTGGTTGTCAAGACTAATTTGCAGATAACAAGTGCATGGATTGAAAGCTCCAACGGGGATCTACATCAAACATTTGGATCAAGGTTGGTTACATTTCTCCGTTATCTTAACATTGTCATTTATAATAGCATTGCTTTGAGAATTGAGTAGATTTATGGTAGTCATTTGTCTGTTGTGGTATTCCCAAGCCATAGTGAGTTTTCTCCAATACAATCTACAATCTATCTATGGTATGTTGCTCCTAATAAGGATTTGTGCCTTTTTGAGAGTGGTGGAAAATCATGTGCATACAAACTTGATTTAGAATTAAGATCTTGCAAAAGTCAATGCACAATTACTCAAATGCACATTCGAAGATAGCATAAATTCAATCAAATAATCAAAATATAAATAAATATGGACTTAATACAGACAATAAGGGATAACTTGATGAACTTGGAGTGATATGGAATAAGTTGGAATTTGAAGAAACATCCAGGTTTGATTTATCACTCTTTTTTCCCCTACATTTGAGTCAAAATCACAATCAATACATGGCTTTATTCTTAAAATAAAAATTGGGAAACATGTAACATTCTACTTTTTTCAAGTAATCAGTGAGCTTAAATCACTATTTACATACTGGTGCGCTTAAACATATCAAGCGTGCCATCGATATGAAACCTATGCAACCACCTCCGCAAAGTGTTAATTGCAGAATTTTATACTTCCATTTTTTTCTTGCTTTATATATGGTGCACTTAAATTAGTATAGCGTACTGATGCACTATATTCTATATAGTGCACCATGATCTCGATTAGGCAAAAAAAATAGTGCGCATTTATCACCAATGGGATGAAATATCAAATGAAAAAGGAGCTAGAATTTTATTTATTTTGATAGTGAAATTATAAATACAAGAAAACCCTAATACCTAATCCTTTTTTGGCCAAAAGTTTGAGAAGAGACTTGTGCACGAGAGATTTAACAAGGAAGAGTTTGGAGAGGTAGATTTCTTTGAATAGAAATTTTGTAAGCGATCATCATGGATACATACAACTCTGCAGAGGATACATTTTAGGTAAGTCTATTCATCTTAGGGTTTTCCTCAATCGATTCAGAAAATGGTATACATTTTCTACGTTTTTTCAAGAAAATAAAGGATTTCAAAGTTACCTTCAATGCTGCAAACCCTAGTGTTCTTCTTGCTTCGGAGTTAACTTCACTACTACAAACCCTAGTGTTCTTATTACTTTCCTTTTGTTTCATGTCTCTCGTTCTATTTCACAATAAGATTTGAGTTTTGGCAATGTAAACTTCATGGTTTTGTATATTAATATATGGGGTTTTGGGTCATTGTTGGATTGGGACCATGATGCAATTCAATTCCAAACCGACCTATCTAGTCTATCGTTGTTTGAATTTAAAAAAAAATGTTTTCGTGGCTCGTGATGTGCACTATACAGAGTAAACACACATGTGTGTTTATTAATGTAAGGTGCACCATATTACTTATTTATTTTCAATAAATTTTTGGTTGTTTAATATGCATTGTATGTAGAAAACTAACTGGTGCATTTGTTTATGTAAGGAACACAATTTTGACCATGTTTTAAAAAAAAGTCAATCGGTCAAGTGGTGTGCATATTCTAGGAACTATGGATTGGTGTGTTTATCTATGTGTTGATGCCCGGAAAATCCTAGCATTGATAGTAGGGATTCTCCCCAATGAATAATCCGAATTAGATCACTCATTGTTTGATATGGGGAATTTGTCCAGTTAATGGTCCGGCTATCGTAGGTGTGATTGTTTAAAATATGTACCGATTGCAGCTCGACCCACCGTTTATATTTTATGTTTAAAGTATGAATATGCAAGTGCTTCTAATCTAACCAATGCATCTAACCTAAAATTGAGAGGCAGAAGCATCAACAAGTGATGCATAGGTTCTTACCTCCCGTCTTATCACTTCTCCTTATCAATTATCTAACCCTATTCTACACTAAGTTAACCTATCCTTGTAAGGAGCGAGTTTAAGTAAGAGTAATAATCTAAAAATGCTCCTACAAATCCAACAAATAGCTATTAAGACAAAGTATGCACATTCACAACAGGAAATCACCAAATATAGCTTTGATTTTAATTAAAACAATTTATTACTCTGTTAACACATAGACATTTGCATATATAAAGAAATCATCCATCGCCATTGAAGTAGTTCAATAAAGTTAGAAAGATCTCGCAGCATGAACATGAACATAAAAGAAATAGTTCTGATCTATCAGTCACACATCCCAGGCAAACATCAATGCAAGCTTTTCTCAGCGAACAAGTCCTTTCTCATTAGTAGAAAATTAGTTCTCTTACAAAATGTATCCAGTCTCTATTTCACTAGCAAAAGTACCCCTACTAATACCCTTCCCCCCATATTTATATTACAAGCAAATTGTCCTCAACGATCGATCAATTTGGCTTCCTCTACGTCCTTTGGATTGCCCAATTTGTCTCTTGTTCCTACGTTGTCTTCTTCCCGCAACCTTTCAGCTTCCTTTGCGTCCTTTAGATTGTCGAATTTGTCCTTTGTGCCTGCGCTTCCTCTGCTTACAACTTTTCAACTTCCACGCGTCCCGAGGAAATAACAAATTCAATGTATAAGAATAATTCATTTCCCATATAATAAGTCAAAACAAAGTGATAATGAGCATAACATAGATTGCAGAGGTAAGACTGTCAATATTGTTCACAAATCAAAAGATTTAATCTTCCATGATCTTGTTTTAGCCTGAAAATGAGAATTAACACAGAGGCAGAAGGCCGAAAAGGGCCTGCGAAAATAACCAAAATAAGCCTTTCGCATTCCGCAATGCGGGCCTGTGGGAATGCAAAATTGCGGGAGACAATTTCAATTGGTCAAAAACTCCATCCGCAATCCACAATGCGGGATGCAGAACTGTGGGATTGTGGGAATGCGAGAGTGTGGGAGAATATTTTAGAAAGTTAAAATTTCCACTTGCAATCCGCAATGCGGGATGTGGAACTGCGGGATTGCGAGAATGCGGAAATGCGGACGCCAATTTCCAACGTTCAAAAATGCCATCCACAATCCACATTGCGGGATTGCGAAAGTGAGGAACTGCGGGATGCGAAAAAGCAAGGTGCGAGTTGCGAAACTGTGACATTGCAGGCATGCAGATTGTGGAAATGTGGAAGACAATTCAACAAACCAAAAATTCAATCTGCAATCAGAACTGCGGGACTGCGGAAAAGGCATGATGCGGAACTTAGGAATGCAGAAGTGTGGAAAAGCCTTCTTTTTTCTTTTTATTTTATTTTATTTTTTTAAGAAAACTAAGTGTCAGGGGTAAGATGAAACAACTATGAGTAAGATCAAAGGAGGGGCCCTACAATTTTACAAAAAAATTTGGGGATCAGGTTACAACTGCAACAATCGACGACTAGCTGGTGAATATGGATTTCTGAACAAACCTGCTTTAGGATCACAATTGCTTGTCTGTTATTAATTCTGATTGTAAAACTGTGCCCTTGTCATTTTACCAGGATTTTAAAAGGCTAAAGCTTTATGCATGGAAATGATCTTTTTTGAATCATATTGGTCTTTCATTTTGGGAAATAGGGCAACCTGGACCATATTTCCTGACCACTCTCTTGAGGCCATAATATGGAGTTCATTATTAGTTCCATCTTTTGGTTACCTCTAAACATGACTCCATAGGATCGTAACAAAATCATATAGATGTATTTGTTTGTTCTTCATTCCCATGCTATTGGCATTTCTTTAGATGCTTTCTTTTGATGGGTTTTATCGTATGAGTATTTCATTAATAGCCTTCTTCAATCTTCAACATTTGATGTGGGTTCTTCCATCCATAATGTCCTTTTGTGTGAGTGATGAGTGTTCTTTGTTTGTCATACTCACGGACAGAGAAAAACCCTTTTGGACTTGTCATCTAGGAAATCTTCTCGATTGGATGTATTTATTTTCAAAACCATTTCTTTGATGGAGATGAAACTTTTCAAAAATTTTGACTCTCACTGTAAGCCTTTTGGGCTGTAATTTTTGTAGCATGGGATCATTTTAATTGCCATACATATGCAAGACTTGCTTCCTTTCCATGGGTCAGTTATAGTAGGCTGCCTAAGATGGTTATTTATGTGTAAGTGAGTGGAGCCCCAAGATAGTAATTTAGAATTCATAGATCCTGATTATTTCACAAGGTTTACATTAACACAACATAAAACATGAAGCAAGCAGGTTTCCCCTTTTAAAACAAAACAACAATTAAAATCACCAATGACATTATTTTTACAAAAGAATTCCTTTTGTTATAAAGCCAATTCTAATCCTTTTGGTGATTATCAACGTTTCACATGAGATTGTCCAGATTTCTGCCTTTATACATATCACTCTCAAAGCCAAGCTGAGGTTTATTAAACAAAATCAAACAAGTAAAGCAAAATCAAAACAACATGGGATAAGGCTGAAGCTAACTGTCCTAAGATGAAAACAAATTAAATCAAACAAAAAGCTAAAAATCAACCATTTATTTATGTACAACAAGTTTCCCTAAATCTAAGAAAAATAGTGTTTGAGAGTTAGGCTGTTGACAAGGAGGTTTTCTTTCTCCCCTTGTAAATCTTGTAACTTATAAGTCGTTGAGCCAAGATTCTCCACAATCTAATAAGGACCAAGCCACAATTGTTGAAATTTTGTATGTTTGCCCTTTTCTTCATGAGGATGATCCCACTTTAGGACTAGGTATCCTACCTCAAAATTTTTCTTTCCATATTTTCGTTTATCAAACCATTTTTTAACAATGTCTTGGTGATGGTTGAACCTACATTTGGCCTTTTGCCGTGCTTCCTCAAGTTTCAGCAGAGTATTAATCCGTGACTATAGGATTTCGCTATTAGATCCCTGAGATGCATGAGCTAACTATATGGAAGGGAGTAGTATGTTTGGGGGAAGGATAACCTCTTTCCCATAGACTAAGGTATAAGGATAAACCCCTAAAGAGTCTTTTGGAGTGACCCTATCTGCCCATAAAGCGTTGCGAAGGGCCACATGCCAATTTCTCTGATTTTCAATTACTATTTTCTTCAATATTCATATGAGATTTTTATTGGTGGATTCTGCCAACCCATTCCCTTGAGGATAATAATTAAATGAATAATGCAATTTAATTCCCTTTTCAATAGAAAATGTATTCAATTTTAAAGAAGAAAAATAATATGCATTATAAAAAATTAACGAAATTGGAACCCCAAACCTAGTTATGATGTTTTCTTGTAAGAACTTGATGATTGCATCTTCATTCACTTTGCACAAAGGAGTGGCTTCAGTCCATCTTGTAAAGTAATCTGTGGCAGTGAGAATACATCGGTGTTGCAACGAAGAATTGGGATTAATCTCTCCGATGATGTCTAATCCTCATTGCTTGAATGGCTCTGAAATGATGACCAGTTGTAATGGTCCTGCTGATTTGGGTAATCTACTAGCACTTCTCTGACATACATCACATTTCCTCGCATAAGCATGAGCATCTTTAAACACAGTGGGCCAGTAATATCCATATCTCAGTATTTTATGAGTAGTAGTGTCCCCGGAATAATGTCCCCCTTCAGGGCCATCATGTAACTCTTTTACCACTTTCTCTGCATCATCTTTTTCAAGACATATGAGAAAAAATCCATTGTAATTCTTTCTAAACATAATTCCATTTATTATTTGGTATGATGTTGACTTCAATCGGAGTGCCCTTCTTTGTTTTGAATTCCAATGTTCCGGCAAATACCCATTTTGAAGATAATGAATTAGATCTCTATACCAAGACTCTGGAGTGGTGAACATGGAACATACTTCAATTATATTCATTTTTTATTCATTGTCCCAGCCATGCTCTTTATCAATTGGATTTTTAGTAAGCAATTTGCATAACCCTTGACCTTTGATGATATTAGTTGGCTTAAATCCTAGGTCATATTCTTGTAGTGCAGTCACCCAATTTCCTCGTCTTTCTCCCAACTCTTTTTGTACAAATAAAGATCTGACAACTGGGTGAGGTATTATAACCTTTGTTCTATTTTTCAAAATGTAAGGTTTGAACTGTTTTACTGCCTTGAATACTGCATATGCTTGTTTGTCTACAGCTAGGTAGTTCAGCTCAGCTCCTTGTGATCCAGTGCTCGTAAAATATATTGGGTATTCATCCCCTTGCTCTCCTTTATGTGTGAGCACTGCTGCAAGAGAATGATCTGAAGCAAATGTATATATAATGAAATCTTTTTCAAAATATGGACTGCTCAATGAAGGAGCATGAGAAATGGCATTTCTTATATCCTTGAATGCATTCTTTTTAATATCAGTCCATTTGAACTGCACATTTTGCTTCTCCATCTGTTTCGAAGGTTTTATAATTTGTGCAAAATCTGGTACAAACCTTCGCACAAAGTTTATTGTGCCCATAAACTATTGCATAGTTTTCTTATTATGGGGCATGGGATCTGGGTTATAGCTTGAATTCTTTTTGGGTCTATAGATATTCCCTTTTTAGAGATGATGTGCCCTAACAATTTTCCTTCAAGAACAACAAAAATGTTTTTCTTAGGATTCAAAGATATAGCATACTTCCTACAACGTTCAAAAAACTGTTTTAAATGGAAAGCATGACCTTCTCTTTTCTTAAAAAAAACTATCACATCATCTAAATAAATAACTACACATTGGCCTACTAAACCTCGAAATGTGATGTCCATGGCCCTTGGAAATGTGGCTCCAGCATTCATATGGCCAAAAGGAATTCTTCTATAAGCAAATGTTCCCCATTTTGTGCGAAAGGTGGTCTTGAGTCGATCCTTCTCGGCCACTAATACTTGGTTGTAACCTAAAAATCCATCCAATAGGGAGAACATCTCTAAGCCAGCTACCATTTGTAATATTTGTTCCATAGGTGGGACTTGATAGTTGTCTTTATCTGATTCCCTATTTAAATTTTGAAAATCAACACACAATCTTATTTCTCACGATTTTTTTCTTACAGGCACCAAGTTGGCCACCCATTCTGAGTGTCTCACCTTGAAAATAATCTTAGCATCCAACAGCTTCTTTAATTCTTTCTGTATTAATGGTTCAAGCGTAGGATGCATCTTTCGAAGTTGTTGCTGAAATGGTTTTTCTCCATGTTTGATGGGTATCACATGGTGGATGATGCATGTATCATAAGTCTTAAAATCTTCATATGTCCATGCAAAAATTTCCTTGTATTGCTGAAATAGTTTAATAAATTTGCATCTTTCGCCAGGTGAGCGACATTTTCCCAAATTAACAAATTTAGGTTCCTTTTATGTTCCTAAGTTTACCAACTCATATTGCATCGAAGAGATGTTTGTCTTGACATTTGTAGGCTCCCTGAACTTGTGATGTAAGTCAAATAATCCTTCAAGAGTTCGTACTCCTTTTGGCATAAAATTTCCTTTACTGATATCATTATTTTGAAACTCTAATCGGTGCTCGTCTTCTTCAATGATGGATTATTTGAAGGTATCTTCATTTGTCAAAAAAATGATAATATGTTCATCATCATCAAACACTCTCAAATTTGTAATGTTATCAGGTACAGACAGCCTAAAAATCAATTCAATAGAACATTTGTTATTAGTTGGTACTAATCGTGAAGCAAAGACAACTAGGAAATCCGTAGCAGCATTTTGTAATCTAGGAATGGCATTTATGTTAAAAGCATTAAAATTTGATATAAAATTTCATACTTCAGACTGATACCCTTTCAAGTGTGGAGAGAAACAATGATGGTGTTTCTATTTTCCTAACAACTATTTCCAAGTCACCAAAAAACTTTTAAATTTTTAACATTCAAATCAATGGCCTTTTTCAATCCTTGCACTAAAGCTTCATATTCAGCAATATTATTTGTGCATTCAAATTATAATCTACAAGAGAGAAATTGTTTGTTTCCTTGAGAATCAACAAGAACACAACCAGCTCATGCTCCCTCTTGTGTTTTGGAGCCATCAAAGTATAAAATCCAAAATCTATCATCTAACTCAACTATGTTAGTAGGATTATCTGAGTCAGTAACCAATTCTACTATGTTACAGTCAATATCATCAGCCCGTACAAATTGAAGGAGATCGGACTGG
The DNA here is from genome assembly GCA_027924585.1 of Larix kaempferi. NCBI lineage: Eukaryota > Viridiplantae > Streptophyta > Pinopsida > Pinales > Pinaceae > Larix > Larix kaempferi. The sequence continues at coordinate 9,190,394 of BSBM01000602.1, forward strand.
TTGTCTGAATCATAGCCAGCATTTTCGGCTTGATAATTCCCTGCCTCAATTTCTAAAAAATAATTTCCCAACACTGAAGATGAAAAGTTCATTGGCTCATTTTTGTCTTCTAACTTAGTCACATTCTGTTTCATATGAGGCTCCCTTAATACCTTGATTTGGTTCTGCTTATGCTGATAAGGAAACCATAGGTGAGACCAATCAGTTGCAAAATAACCATTTAATTTATTTGACCAATCTCTACTCAATATTAACCCATAAGCTTCTGGTATGTCTACTACCATAATATCAATAAATTGACACACTCTTGGGTCTGCAGCCAATCTGATCAATACATTTTTTATTTCCCTAATAACTTTAACATCAGATCTATCTAGTTGTATAATCCGAGAAGGGGATGCAGTGGGTTTCCCATTTATCTTCTTGCAAATAGATAGTGGCATAATGTTAGATGAAGCCCCAGAGTCTACCAAACAATTATGCACATTATAATTGAATATTTCAAAAGTCAAAAAGAAAGGAAGAGTTTGAGATCTTGATTTTCCACATATGCTTGCTTCGTTAATCTCAATTGTAGACTCAACCCTTTCTGACTGTTTGTTTACTATACTGCTTGATTTCACATCAAAAGCTACTAATAACTTTTTCCTTTGTTGTGGCAGGTTACACAGTTCAAACAAAGATATATTTGCCTTGGTTTTCTTTATATCTTCTACAATGTCATATCCCATATTATGATTTCCTCCAACTTTTCCGCCACTATCGGATTTGTTGGCTACAAGGTTTACTTGCTTATTTCCTAATGGGTTTGTTTCCTTTACAGCTCCAAAATTTACTTTTGGTTGTGACTGATTTGTACTATTATTCTTTGTTAAGATTTCGTTAACTATCTTCATTATTGGTAATAACATGCTTTGATATTCTACTGGTCCCTTACTTCTAGTAGCATAATCCACAGATGATATTTCTATTTATTCTACCTTTTATTCTTCATCCCAACCCAAAGTAGGGGCCCAATCCCATAATACTAATGTGGTTTCTTCATTTTGGTCTTCTTGTTCATTAGATTGATCTTCTTCCTGAGCTTCATGGTCTATTAATTGTGTATCCAATAATTGATTCATTACCAGAGTCATTGAATTAATCCACTGTGGGCAGCTTTCCTCAGAATGATGCTCTTGATGAAAGGTGCAAAAGTGGTCCATACCAACTTCATTTAAATTAAAAATAACAGAATTTTTTAATGGTGGTTGTGGTTGTGTGCTTTCTTCCCCTTTTTTATAGAAAGGTTTAAATGGTTTTCTTGAAGAACTAGCACCCTTTTCCTTTCCCAAATCTACTATTTTATTGGACAACTTTTGAATCATTTTGACCCCATTTTCTAATTCATTTGAAGAATCTTCTTTAGGTCTATTTAATATTCTAGGATTCTTATTCACTGTAGGTTTTAGTTCCAAATCCAAAGAATGTTTGATGATACTATCCATGTCTGCTTCTACTTTCTTTGCCTCTTCATAATTTTCTCCTAGAGTAGTTTTAACAGCTCTTTTGACAAACATGGTTATGGATGGGAGAAGTGTTGTAGCATAATATTCTATTAATGAATCTTTAGCAGGTTTAGTTGCAGCACTGAAACTATTTAAAATTGTGGTAAATCTTTGATTGAATTCTTGTACTTTCTCTTTGTTTTCCATCCGCATAGACAATAATTCTTTCATAAGTGAAGCCACAGTTTTTTTATTGCCAAACTTATTCAAAATTTTCCCAATTTCTTGTAGAATTGGCCTGCAAGCTAAAATACCAAGATGATGCTCTAGTTTCAAAAGTGTAACGGAATAATCTACACACTACATCCTCATGTTCCACACTTAATAGATTTAATGCCAAATAAAAGCTCTTTAGGTGGTCTTAAGCAGAAATCCCTTTTCTAGGGTCAAATTTAGGTGGTACTCTCTCTGGATGCTTAGGTAAATCATGTAAAGGAGAAGCTAGGTTAAGTGGTCCCATGTCCCTCCAAGTAGGTGGTTGATTGGCATTGTGAGCCATGTTAGCAATATGTCTTGGGTTATGTGGAGCTGTATGAGGTGGTGTATGAGCTTGTACATGTGGAGGAGAGGTTGACTTGGGAGAATTAGGCCTCAATTGATTAATGGGATCTGATATATCTTGTAACGATAAATCAACTAATTCTTCCAAAGATTCCACAAGCACAGAATCCCTAGTTTGCACAACTTGTCTTCTAGGAACTTGCCTTCTAAGTAGTAAAGGTACTATTGCTAATCCACCACGTTTCCTCACGTATGATCTTGTATGTCTCCTAAATTTATCTACTTTTGTGTGAGTAACATCATATAAACATTCATAACCTCAATTTCAGAATCCAACTTTTCTTGATAATCAGTTTCAGAAATCAATTCTTCTAGTTGGGTTGTTTCAAATGGAGATCCGGAGAAATTTCCTCTTGGAAACATATTTCCTCTGCCAGCCATGAACTGGCGGCCCTCCTTCTAGTGCCAAAACTGTTGATGCCCGGAAAATCCTACCATGGACAGTAGGGATTCTCCCCAATGAATAATCCCAATTAGATCACTCATCGTTTGGTATGGGGAATCCGTCTGGTTAATGGTCCGACTATTGTAGGTGTCATTTTTTAAAATATGTATTGGTTGCGGCCCGACCCACCGTTTATATTTTATGTTTAAAGTATGAATATGCAAGTGCTTCTAATCTAACTAATGCATCTAACCTAAAATTGACAAGCAGAAGCCTCAACAAGTGATGCGTAGGTTCTTACCTCCCATCTTATCACTTCTACCTTATCAATTATCTAACCCTATTCTACACTAAGCTAACCTATCCTTGCAAGGATCGATTTTAAGTAAGAGTAATAATCTGAAAATGCTCATACAAATCCAACAGATAGCTATTAAGATAAAGTAAGCACATTCATAGTAGGAAATCACCAAAGATAGCTTTGATTTTACTTAAAACAATTTATTATTCTGTTAACACATAGACATTTGCATAGATAAAGAAATCATTCACCGCCATTGAAGTAGTTCAATAAAGTTAGAAAGATCTCACATCATGAACATGAACAAAAAAGAAATAGTTCTGATCTATCAGTCACACATCCCAGGCAAACATCAGTGCAAGCTTTTCCCAGCGAACAAGTCCTTTCTCATTAGCAGAAAATTATTTCTCTTACAGAATGTATCCAGGATCTATTTCACTAGTAAAAGTCCCCCTACTAATACCCTTCCCCCCATATTTATATTACAAGCAATTTGTCCTCAATGACTTATCAGTTCGGCTTCCTCTGCGTCCTTTGGATTGCCCAATTTGTCTCTTGTTCATGCGTGTCTTCTGCCCACAACCTTTCAGCTTCCTTTGCGTCCTTTGGATTGCCCAAATTTTCCTTTGTGCCTACGCTTCCTCTGCTTACAACTTTTCAACTTCCACGGGTCCTGGGGAAACAACAAGATCAACGTATAAGAATAATTCAATTCCCATATAATAAGTAAAAAAAAAGGTGATAATGAGCATAACATAAATTGCAGAGGTAAGACTCCAAGGTTGGTAGGTGCGGGGGGAGTTATATTTGACTCCAAGGGGAACAAGCAGAGAGAGTTTTCTTGGGGCATCGGGAGGAAGACGAACAATGGTGCGGAATGGCTAGGCCTCATCAAAGGGATGTAGATGGCTATTAACCTGGGAATTAAGAATTTGACAGTCCTTGGGGATTCCTTAATTATCATTAGAGAAGCTAGAAGCCTCATTGCCAACAGGAAAGAACCTTCCTCCAAAATGCATCAACTCTTAATCAACATCAACAAATACTTCCATGAAATCACCTTCCTCCATATCCTGAGATGGCTTAACGGGAAAGCTGATGGACTGGCCAACAATGGCGTCGGGCTCTCCTATGGCTCAATTATTTGTGATAATGTTGCTTATGAAATTTCATGGATCCCCTAGCTTATGGATCCCCCATAATGCTTAGGATCTACCCTTCCCCCTTTGGAACACCCACTTTCCTTGGGCTCAGAAATTTAGTAGTAATAAATTGCATTTGTTGGATACTGCCCCAAGGCACTTTGGCGGCCTCCCAACTCCTTGATGGCCTCCCATTCCTGCCGGCATTAATGCAAACCGGACAATTCGCCAATTGGTCAGCATGCGAGTTAAGGGCGTTGATGTATATCAAGGCAGGAAGCATCATTCCTCCTTTCATCTGCCGGTGCGTTCTCACAGCTTGTCTTCACTGCTCTCTGTCTTCGAGTCCTGCATTGTTTGTTTCTGTAAAACAATGGATCACCTCTGCATTCTTGAGAATTCTCAGGGAAGGGATGATATGTTTATGATGAATGACGGCTGCTGCAAGCACGCGAGAGGCCATAGTGGAGGATGTAGCTAGGGCATGATAGGATGGGCGAACCGGTGGGCAAGGTGGGTAGTAATTTCCTCGGGCTTGGCCCTTGTCGAAGGCATGCAGGAGTTGGTAATATGCATGAGCATGCTGGAAATTGTGGCATTCCTAAGTTTGAAGTGGAATTCTTGGACCATCTGCAGGAGCTGGAACTCCAAGTTAGAATGATCCGTAGTGAAAACCTGGAGTTTAAGAAGGTGATTTCCCATTTGTGTTATCTGGTATATGCATATCACTCTGATACTGAAAGCCAGAATGGTAAAGTGGCTGATAAAATCGAGCATCTCGAAGAAACCCTGGGGCTTGCTCATCTTCATAAAGCCCGCAAACCTAAAGCCTCCAGCAGTGAGCTGGAAGACATTGGAGGGAAAATGGAGAAGCTGCAGAAGTTTATGGCCCAAGCTGGGAACTTTGTGGACCTCAGCTCCGAGAAGAATATGGCAGTGGATTCCGTAGGCGCGGTCATGGACATGGGACTGCAGTAGCAGCTCGTTGGTTGGATTCCTTTTGTTTTAATTTTGTTGTGTTGTCAATTATGTCTTTAAGTTACATGTACAGATCCTTTGAAGCTCATAGAACTGGAAGAATATGCTATTTTTGTATAAGGTAGTCAGTGGAAATGTTCTACTTTTGTATAATCCTTCTAGGTCAGTTTGTTAGATGTTACAATTTCCATAGAACAGGAAGGTGTCACTCTAGTTACAAGATAAAAAATATGAACTTGGAGGGATAGATTCCCTTCTGACATGGGAGCAATCTGTCAATTTTTGTTATGTATTATTCTCCTCTTTTTTCTATATATAATCAAAGCTGATTACCCGTTTTGATAAAAAAAAAAATTGCAGAGGTAAGATTGTCAATATTGTTCACAAATCAGAAGATTTAAGCTTCCATGATCTTGTTTTAGCCTGAAAATCAGAATTAACACAGGCGGAAGGCCGGAAAGGTCCTACAAAAATAACCAAAATAAGCCTTCTGCATTTTGCAATCCACAATGCAGGCATGCAGGACTACGAGAGACAATTTCAAGTGGTCAAAAACTCCATCCGCAATTCGCAATCCGCAATGCGGGATGAGAAACTACGGGATTGCGGGAATGCAAGAGTGCGGAAAAAAAATTTAGAAAGTCCAAATTTCAACCTGCAATCCGCAATGCGGGATGCAGAACTACGGGATTGCAGGAGTGCGGGAATGTGGAAATGTGGGCGCCAATTTCCAACGTTAAAAAATGCCATCCGCAATCCACATTGCGGGATTGCGGGATGCGGAAAAGCGAGGTGTGGGTTGCGAAAATGCGGCATTTTGGGCATGCGAATTGCGGAAATGCGGAAGACAATTCAACAAACCAAAAATTCAAACCACAATCTGCAATCGGAAAGTCGGGATTGCGGAAAGTCGGGATTGCGGAAAAGGCATGATGCAGAACTTAGGAATGCAGAAGTGCGGAAAAGCCTTCTTTTTTGTTTTGTTTTTTAAGAAAACTAAGCTGCAGGGGTAAGATGAAACAACTATGATTAAGATCAAAGGAGGGGGCCTACAATTTTACAAAAAAATTGGGGATCAGGTTGCATTTGCAACACTATGTAAGGTGCACCATTTTGCTTGTTTGTTTAAAAAAAAAAATCAATGGTTTAATATGTAGTGTATCAAAAAAACTTATTGGTGTGTTTGTTTTTTTAATGTGCATCATGTTGATTTTGTCTTTATAAAAAAATGTTAATAGGTTTAGCGATGTGCATCGTACATAATATGCACATTGTCGTATTAAGGTAAGGAGCATTAGTGTTGATTTTATGTAATGTATGTACCAATTGAACTGAATACATTTTAACTTGAAATTATTTACATAGTGTGTAAAAATATATTTCATAATTTATGTATTTTGTTATTCAATACGTTTATTAATAAAAGACGGCTGATAAAAGATCATGGAATAAAAATCTTAGCAAAAAGAGTGAGGGAAACACATCCCAAATAGAGAACATGGCAAATTTGTTCTAATTTTAATATAAAAGTAATATATTTGATTTATTTATATGTTTAAATGATGTGTACTAGTTTATGTGTCATGCAAAGCAAAAACTAAAGGGAACTCTATAAGATTGTTCATTATCTGAGTGAAGAAGGGCATAAAGGATTTACGAAAATATTGCAAACAAAGCTATTAGATGGATCAAAAGGTGATAAACATGAAGTTTTTGTTTAACTTCTTCTTAACAATGTTTCTGAGCAATAATTGCTAACATGTTTCAAACTTTGGGTTTTGAATCTTTTGTTGAATTTTGAGCAAGGACAGACATTGAGGAAATAGAAGGATTCCCTAAGAATTTAAAATTAAGAAGAATATAAATAATGATGAATTGGTCATCAGTTCAACTGGAGTGGTGCTGGAAGTTAATGAGAGGAGGAAGAAGTTCTTTAAAATTTTGAGGGATATAGTGGAAAGAACATGTAGACGTTCTTTTCATTTACAGTACAAAAATCAATCCAATGGGTCTAAGAATCATGTTATAAATAAACTACATGAAACTTTTCCAGAGCAATGGGCAATGAGACCTATGAGCCTTCCAATGGAAAAAAAAACATACAATAACAAAAAATAATTAGAAGGTATTATTGCTAAAAATGTTTTTCTATAATATGTATACAATACTCCAAAAAAATACCTTGCTAATATTTTTTCTATACTTCTTTTCATAAAAATATTAATTCATTTTTCCATTGTGCTTTTTGTTTCTTAGGAAGATTGATAAAATTCCAAAGGAAGAATGGCGTGATAGCTGAAAGATGCTAGTAGGGTTGTCAAAAAAGGTGTACAATGAGATGGTCAAATAAACATGAAAATAACCACATCGTAGGGGGAACCATCCCAACAACAACATGCATCGAACATATGTAATCATTGGTTTATTTTAATATGAAGAGAGTTTAATTATCGCATGAAATGTTAATTTTCAATTGTTTTGTTGTTGCATAAAAGAAAAGAAAATGGCACCCATTCAACGAATAAGACATGGAAACAATGCAAAAAAGGGTTGATCGCAAAGTTTGGGAGTACTTGTGGTTTCCTTTAGATTCCATATTTGTTGGGATGTTTATATTTTAATTAATTTAAAATCATAGATGGATGTTTTCTAACAAGTCCTAACATACGAAGAAGAGCCATTTGATCATTTGATTGACATATGATTAAGTATAGATTGTGATTTATATGTTGAGGTGTCAACGATTAATTAAACAATTTGTAAGTAGCTATGCTATTTGACATCCATTATTTTATAATTAATGGAATAACAAGAAACTTTAATTATATCTATTTTTTGTCATGGCATATGAAACTCATAGGAAATAAAGTATGGAGTGGATCCAAGAGGATTTATTTACAAACGGCATGAGGAATGGTTTCAAAAGAATGTGTGAAGTTTATGAATCACTCAATGCTCTGGTACACTTTTTCATTTACCCAATCATGTCTATTAAATTATCTATAAATGTAGATATACTCATTACTTTTTATTTTTATACTTGTAGATGGAAAATGAAAATGTAGAACGAAATGAATCCAATCAATAAAACATTTCAAATAATCCAAGTACAATATCCCATAAAATTGATGAATAAATGAGGCATACAAGCAACTCGAGCGACAAGAATAGTTCAAGCGATGAATGGCGATCAATACATTTGAATGTTGTTATTGAAAGTTGTATATTTTGGATTTTTTCTCTATGAAAAACAAATGTTTTGTTTAATGTGGACAAATTATCAATAATTGTAACAATGTCATGGTACACTTTTCCATTTATTCATTCGTGTATATTATACTATCTATAAATGTAAATATACTTGTTGCATTTTACTTTAATACTTGTAGATGGAACATGAAAATGTGGAACAAAATGAAGCCAATCAACAAAAAATTTAAAATAACCCAACTACAATATCCCCTAAAAGCGATCAAGAAATGAGGCTTGCAAGCAACTCGAGTGACAACAACAGTTCAAGCGATGAATTGTGATCAATACAATTGAATGTTGCTACTGCAAGTTGTATATTTTGGAATTTTTCTCTGTGAAAAGCAAACATTTTGTTTAATGTGGACAAGTTATCAATCATTGTAACAATGTCATGGTACACTTCTTCATTCAAGCAATCTTGTATATTGTATTTTCTATAAATGTAGATATACTCGTTACATCTTATTTTTATATTTGTTGATGGAACATGAAAATGTGGACGAAATGAAGCCAATTAACAAAACATTTCAAATAACCCAAGTACAATATCCCTTGAAAGTGATGAAGAAATGAGGCATGCAAGTAGGTCGAGTGACAACAACAGTTCGAGCGATGAATGATGATCAATACAATTGAATGTTGTTACTGAAGTTGTATATTTCCAAATTTTTCTCCATGAAAAACAAACATTTTGTTTAGTGTGGACAAGTTATCAATAATTGTAATAAAGTCAAAATGAAATTGTGATTATAATGGACCTTTATGCATCCCATTTTTTGGTTTCTTATTCGTATATAATTAAATGGGTTTATTCTTCTATTCCATTCTCTAATGTCGCAAAATGTAATGTTATTGATTAAATATATGAATAATGAACAAAGGCGTAATAAACATGCTTATCCAAACACAATAATTGAAATATAAAATAAATATTATTATAAAAAAAAATTGATATTTTGATGATTGATTCAAATGTTAAATATATGTATAATTTACATGGTTAAAATGAATGGAGATGTAATCATCTCATATATCCTAACACAATAAATAAAATATAAAATAAATATTATAAAAAATATTTGATTTTCTAATGATTAATTTAAAATTTGTAAGAAAAAACAAGAAACTGCATTTGGATATCCACAACATACAAAATTTCACCATTCAACCATATGCAAACTATTTATTTCAACTAATCAATGCATTTTATATGTTTCCATGAGTCAATGCTTAAACAAAATTTTACCCAGTGCTCTTTTACATAATATATGCACTAATGCTCTTTTACATAATATACACTTCAGTTTTCTTATACTACAAAATATGCATTGGTGCTTTTTACATGATGTACATGTCCAATGAATATATAATACAACATAAGCACATGTGTGTTGATAAATAAAATATACATCGGTGCCTTTATAATACCAATTGCGCACATGTTCTCTTTATGGATTTTATGCACACTAGTGCATCTATAATGCAAAATACATTCCGATGCACTTATAATAGAAAATACACACCAGTGCTCTTTTACATGTTATATGCACCAGTGCATATATTAAACAATATACACATTAATGCATCAACAATAAAAAATATGCATCAATGCATCTACATTCCAATATACGCACCAATGCATTGATAATACAAAATACGCATTGGTGTGTATTTTTGTATTATATGCAACAGTGCATATATAATATAACACATGCACCGATGCACATTATATACTATATACTATGGAGCATTGGAAAAAAAATCTCCATTATATCCTTCAATTGCCCATAATTTTTTAGTTATAGTAAATATCCATTATAACCTTTGCAAAACCTCCACTAACAGTAACAAAGGTTGTCGCAGAGGTTCTTTTGACAGTTTTTGCCAATCTTGTAACACTAAAAACCTCTGCTACAACCTCCACTAGGAGGCATTTTCCTTGTAGTGGGTGCAAGGTCGAACAAAATACCTCTATTTAGTGTGATTTTGGATTGTGATGCATGTCTAGTGAGTACCATGGCTTGATTTTTTCTTCATGGTGACATGGTATATGATCCTGCCATCCATGCTATTGTTGAATTTCTTATCCCATTCTTATACACCGTATTGGTAGTTGATATAGGCAGTTCGATATTTTTTCCTTCAATGTTGCATTCACGCATGGTCTATTATTATATGTGGTTGTAGGTGTTTAATTGGTGTTGTATGGATTTTATGCTACCCTCCATTTGTGTGCACAACAATTCATTGCAATTTGCATGGCACTTTTGTATCTCGTGCATAAAGCCTTGCACATATAATGAATTTCTTACTCCTAGACTATCTAAGTAATAACAAGCAACTTATTATTTACATTATTATCGGTGATGTTGGCTTGTTGAACATTTTGTTTAAAACATGTTAAGTGCATGCCCAAGTAGTAAAAGGAAAATGAATTGCATGGAAAATACTTGGGTTTGTGGTGTTTTTTTAATCATGTTTGGTACAAAGTATATAGAACTACATGTCATGTATGCCATTATTTGCACAAGATTGAGTGCATGTAGCATAGCACAATGCACTATAGCTTGTGTGCACAGTTGCAAAGGAATCACTATACCTTGTTGGTTATGCACAATTGAATGTTAGGGTGTTGAAGGGAAAATGATTGTCGACCACATATATGATACTATTACATATGACAATAGGTTTGAATGGTAGTCTATATTGATGATTGATGACAATTGATCTTTATGGTTATAATGGACATTTGGGATGTAGTTTGAGTGGCTTGCCAATATTATAGTCTGTAATATCCCGATTTTGACGCCATTCCATTTAACATGTAAATGATGTAATATTCTTATAATCATGGTGAGGAGCTCAAGGCCAAGGCCCCACCATCGATTTAGTGTTAAAATTGATGCATATGGGTTGTGTGCTGGCCAGGCACAATAGAAATCGTAAATATCATTTAAATATGCATTTTAATAAAATACCCACAACTACCTATGCAATGCAATGCAACAAGAGTATGGGAGCATGATTTTTACAGGGAATTGGGAGGGAAATATTCAAAACCTTGGAGCCAATAAATTCAAGCCAAGTGTCAATGAGATAACCCATGAACCTTCAACTATCCATGTTGACTTTTGTACCCAATCATTTATTTCTCCCAAGAATTGGTTGAAATAATTATTATTTGGGGAAATGGAGAGGTATGGTTGTCCAAATTCGGGTATGGGCAAGCCACCATTTTTTGGAAAACGTGTTTGGCTTCCTGGGCAAGAAAAGAGCCACGAAATTGCTCCCCAAACCATTATTCATGCATGAGTTTTTCTCTCTCACAGTTTGGGAGCTAGCTGGGTGTTTCCCCTCACATTTTCCCCAAGTTTTCCTCCATTTCCTCTAGCTGGGAAGTCGTTTTTGAGTTGCAAACGTATGGAAGGAAGAGGAATCCGATTTAGGGGTCTAGGGAGGTCGTTTTTGCCATTTAAATGCGTATATACCTGTGGGTTCACATTTGACTTGATAAACCCAACTATGGACTGGCTTGGCTTAGATGTGATGTTCATTTTGATGTGCATGGGCTTGAGTGTTCCCATTTCCTTGTGGAAAATCATGCCCAGCTCGGGGGTGGCAATTGTGTTGAGAGATTGATGAAAACAATTGGCCTATGGCTAGGTGGAATGTTGCAGCTGCATAGCTAGTTGCTCGGGACATCGTTGTTTCAAGATAAATATTCTTTATGTGTATTAAACTCTGTAATGTTTTTAATTATTGATTGTTCTGATTATGTTAATGAATGCATGCGAAATGTATGTGGATATATATTTTACTTCCGTTGTGTTTCTTTGATTAAATGCATCTGCAGACATATGCATTTTACTTGTTTTATGAATTGTCAATGATGAATGGGGATAATTTTTTGTAAAAGCCCCAGAATTTTAGTCATGTTCCCTTCCTTGAGTTGGATCCATGGGAGGGGACATGACATAGTCTTACTTGCCTATCTTTTCCTTTGTCCATTTAATCTACCATATGCATAGTTTGGTTTGCCATACACCCATTCTATGTTACAACTCTTGTTTGCTTAGTTATAGGATTGTGCATGTTAATTTTTGTGTGCATGATCTCCTTGCATCAATGTGGTCCATGTAATGAAATGGGTGGTTGGAAGTTGCAAATTCAAAATGTGGTTTATCCAAAGAAGTTTTGTTTTCACAACCCTTTTTATAGAGATACAACCATATTAAGGAAACACATATTCAACATAAAAATTAGAACTAGCAATTGCCCCTAATGGTGTAATGTGATGCCAATAGAATGGATTTGAACACAAACAATGTGTGTTAAAATTTGAAAACATCCAAAGCATTTATAATTTTCCTTGACAAATACTTAACTCTTAAATAACAACAAAATAAGGAATGTGGAGGTCCCAGTTTCTATTGTAAAACAAGTTGTACTACATTTTGTGCAATAATAATTAATAGATAGTATACCTATTCATAGGGCTAATATTTTTTCTTCATATTTATTAGGTTCTAGTCTTTCCTCCAAGGCCTCTTTCAAGTATAGAGTTCCCGATACATATTTCTTCAACCTCTTGATTACATATTCCTCTTCTTCCCCACTTGAATAAAATTCCTCTCCATGCCATGCTTCCTCAATATCAATATGATGCAACCAATGACTATGATTTTCTCGGGTTGAAGATGGAATTAGGGAAATGCAACTTTTACTTCTACTAAGATTTCACCAAGACAAATCATTGCATTATGAAAGACATTGACCATCAAATTTATTTGTCTAAGTCATATATATATAATGCCAATCTCCAGGGACCGTCCCCAAATGCTACCAATACAAAGATAAGTTATTTGAGAGGGAGTAGTACAAAAGGCAGAAGAGAAAACATTAGTCGTAGTACACTAACAAAAAGATTGTATTGTCAAGTAAAATTTTTTACTATACAACCTAAGCATTTGACCATAAGTACACAAATACAAGGTGAGTCACCAAAAAGTGTATTCCTAACCCTCCCTTGGGAAAATCTATAAAACAATTTAACCTGCAATGTCATGCTAGTATTGAGAAGTAGCTTGCTATATATCCACTCTTGTAAGTTATGTAACAAAGTAATAAAAAATGGTCTCTATTGACAATATTGAAATTTAGTTAATTCATAGTTACATTTAGAACAAAATTTACATCCTATAAACTACAACTCTTTAGATTTTCTCTATTCCCTACAGAACTCAACAAATGTTTGGGATTTTTCTTGCCCATGGATCCATCTCAAGCTATATGCTATGGGAGGTGTTCTAGTTGCATCATCTTATGTCCTTTGGAAATCTAGATATTTAACACATACAAGGGTCATGGATGTAGGGAAATAGAAGCAAGTGGACCCAATGACATGGTCAAAATTAACTAATCACACATTTCAAATTCCCCATTCAACATGGAAACCATCTTCAAAGTAAAACTTTGGGCACTCTCCCTTGTAGGGATGATAGTCACGCTTCATCTTGAGCACAATATTCATGGCAATGATCAACGCAATGATGCCTTGGAACAATGGATTTAATAGTTTTAGGTTGTCTCATATAAGCCATAAATAGATTGTCTCCACCATGAATTCTTCTTCCATTCTAACAAAATATCCATTGATGAATTAACTTGATCTTCCCTTCAACTTTTTGTATATACTAATCTGCTTGCAACTAGAATAAAATCATTGCTTTAGATGAATATCATTTCAAACTTGAAGTCATAACACATTCACTCAATTATATCCTAGGAACTTTCATTTATTAAACCACTTACCCAATTTGTCAGTCCTTGTAGCCTTAACCCTCATATGAAATGCCCAATTTCTCATAACCTAAATTGACATCCTTGTTTCCTCAATCCCATTTCCTTCAATTCACATACCAAATCCCTCGACATGCATAGGGTTAGCACAAGTTCTAAACTCTTTAATATCCATAGTTTCGAACTGCATTCCCAATTCAAATCCACACTGGTTAAACTTGCATATCTCATACTTAATATGCATGATCACAAACCAAAATCCTTGGTCCTTCCAAGTTTGATCCACAAATGATATATCATCTCTATACACTTAGCCAACATAGCCAAATCATCGCAGTTCCCTTGTATCCGTGCACCCAATTCCTCAATGCCCAAATCTTCATTTCATATATCCAAGCCCTCTATCCTATTGTCTCAACTCAGTACCAAATTTATAATTTTATGTTCCCCATTAGGTCAACCTAAAATATATCCCATACACATACTCAAACTCTAAACCTACATATGCACAAAATTCCTCCATTCCCATTGCTCCTACCCACATTATTGGTTAAACTAAATGAACTTTGAGTTTGTAAGGTTTGATACAATCAAATGCATAACAATAGAGATGGATGCATAGATGCCTTATCATTAGCAATAGTGACCAACATAAGCTTGGCCAAGTCACTCGTCATTTCCATCATTATTACTACAACTACAACACATCATTATTACCACATAGTAAATCCAACTTCATCCATTCATGTAACATGAAGAACAATAAATATATTTGCAATTTGTGCTATCAAGATTGTGTCAAGATTGAATATTTGCACTTTCAAAACCCCCCCGCTTTAATCCCCACTCCTCGATGTTGTTTGGAGGCTAATCATTATGGCTATTCACACACAATATTAGTCCAAATGCACAAGAAGTTTGTTTTCCTCATGTGGGTTGCAATTATTCCTTTTTTTGTGTGTGGATTGAATGAAGATCTGAGGGTTTTTAATGCTCAAGGGTTTGATGTCTTATTTTTTAAATATAACTTTGTGGATTATTAGAATTAGATGAAATATAACATTTTCTTATAAAATTACAACCATTGAGTTTACTGTTAGAATTTTAAAGATGGATTCGACAGGCTTAGTGAAAGGTTCCAATCCCATCGTAGGATTTAGGGATTGTTTTCTACATGAGGGCTTAATGAAGGGCTTCTTGAAATTATTTATTGATGTGAAAAAATGAATAAGAGCGTTGATGATGGGAGCATGATGTGGCACTAGGGTTTCAATAGTGTGGCAAAGATTAAAAAAACACAAAACAAAATTCGTGGGTTAAGGTTTCATAAGGGCCCAATCTAAATCATCCTTGGAGCAATCACTCTCTACAAGCTCCTTGAATTTCACAATGGAGCTATTGTTAGAATCAAGGGATCAAGGGTTGATTTGGTATTGTTTTGCACATGTATTTGTTTGTAGGGGAGAACAAGGGATCCATTCCAATTGCTTTCTTTGGGCCTCAAAATTGCATGGATCAACATTGGATTCGACAATACTAACAAATTCAATTCCAATCCCAAAACCAATCCCCAATTGTCAATGTGATACCTAATCAACATACATACATCCCCAAAAGTAAGGTTACCCACATAACTTGGTTGGGATCATTTAAAAATCTTGTGATCCAATCATAATATCATTTTTTTGGGTTTCATGGTCATTGCTTGTAACCATGGACATAAGGCCATTAAGTGGAGGCATACATGGGTATGAGAATGATTTGGCCTAGAATTTATTTGCACCTAGGGAAAGGACTAAAAAGCATGAGTTTATGGAGAATTCTCAAATTTCATCCATCGATTGTTTGCATAGTTAGTGCATTGTTTATATTTCTCTCCCTTAGCACAAATTACCTAAAATAATTCATTGGTTCCCAGAGAGAGGACTAGAAAGCATGAACTTCTAGTGAATTCTCAAATTTCATCCATCAATTTGTTGCATAGCTAGTGCACTACTTAGATTGCTCTCCCATAGTGTAAATGGAGTTGTTTTGTCACCTAGACGACAACCTCTTTTCCATTGTGGAGACTGTGGGGTACCCATATACACATATAAATTATGTCCCTATTACCAATTCTGAATTTCCATTCCATTGAATAGTTATTCCATTAATTTTATAGTGGAAGTATTGAAAAATACTTAGCAATCAATTATATAAATTTTCCATTCTAAGCATGTAAACATTCCTACCATGGATGCATTCAAACCATGCTTAGTAATTCATGCACATAAACAATTGCATAACAATAATTGAAACAAACACATAACATAAATAAAATCCATGGCATTAATTCATGCACCATTGAGACATTTATCTTTTAAAGGTAAATGTCCTCCAACTAGCTGTAAGTCAAGGGTGTTCCTCCCAACCGTAGTTACTCTGTCAAACTTGCTCTTTCTTTCACATGGGTTACCTTGGAGTTGGGGCTATCATCCCACGAGGGGTGAATTCAAAATTCTTTTACTCAAACACACTCACACTACCCAAAGGTGAAAAACCCCCCTTCGCAGCTATCCCCACCCATGCACTCATCCCCCATCAACTTTCACAACACAAGGGATGAGACCCCCTTCTCTGCTCTATAGTCCCTCAAGTTGTTCTCATCCCCTTCCAGTGTTCTAACACAATCTGACCAAGAAGTCTCCGTGTTAGAGTCCCAAGCAATCCAGTTGTAGACTAGGTTTCTTTCACATTGACACAAAGCCCATTCCCACCGGTTTATTAGGGTACTTTATGTGAGAGGTTATGAAAGACACATTTTCCTTTTTGACTTGCCAACCAGAGCTACCATAGCATGAAGGACCCCCCTTCCTCAATGATGGAATGATTGAAGAATGAATGAATATTGAGTAAGTTTCTAACAAGTTATATGCATGATCTTTTATTGACAAGTGGATTTACCATAAGTGGCCACTTTCCCCCTCTTAATCCCACATTAGGATAATTAATCCCATGATTAATTAAGGTGACAGCCTACACCATGGTTAAATGACTTTGCGTTAAAAAGCCAAAGGAGGAAAATGACATTAACTAGGTTTATCAACCCTTAGCCTCTCTCAGATCCCCCACTTGTGGAATCATATCCTCCCATCTTATTCATCCTTCTCCACTTGCAATTGTTAGGGATTTTTATATTAAAATGTATTTACAATATTTACAATATACATGGTATCATGGACCATGCAAGTCTCACATCTAGCCATTACATCATTCCATACATATTCCCACCTTGGGGTAAAAAATGGGGTGTTACATCTTTCCATCAGTTCGTGGTTTCCATTAGAGAATGAACAACCGATTTCCTCCCGCAACACATCATTGGGTACTTTAAAGGCACCCCTTATGAATGAAGCATTGAGTGTACTTTTACAATAACGAGATGTTGAGATTGACCATTTTTTATGAGGTCAAGTAACAACATGTCAACCTTACACAATCCAAGAAGAAGAACTTGACATATAAAGGAAAGTAGAATACCCGAGAAAATTATACCACTAACCTCAACGCAATAGACCATTTATTGTTCACTTCTTGTAATTTTCCTTCTTAAAGAGTCATAGCACATAGATGAAAGGGAGAGTATGTGCCAAAAATACTATTTATAGAAGCAAAATCTCACCACTCATCGCCCTTCAAAAGTACAAGAAAGTACAAAAATATTAAAATCCCTTATAACCAACAACATTGTTTGGTCACCCATTGCTACCATCATCACTAGTATACAATCCATCTCATAAGCCTCAAACACCTATAAATGCAGATTAATGAATAACCCAACATATAAATTCTTATTGTCAACATTCTACCATTTTGCCCATTCTAAAATTATACACATAATCTTGGCATCAAGCAGATTTTAAGGTGACTTTTGAAAGAATTTTAGCTTACAATCAAACTAGCAAACTCCATTAAAGCAGATTTTAGGGTGACTTTTGAAAGAATTTTAGCTTACAATCAAACTAGCAAACTCCATTAAAGCACATGAATGGAAGCATATGAGGTAAAATTTAATCACCGTATGTGCAATGGACAAAGATGGGGTGATTTTGGTACTATTTTCTTATAGCCCACCAAAGTACCACATTGATCCCTAAGGGCAAGAGGCATGGGAATCCCATGTGTCTATGAACATATATGGAGGCGTCACCACACATGGGTCTAAGGTAGTGCACATGTGCAATGGATAACAATGGGTTCACTTGATGGAACATTTGATGTAGAAGAGGGCCATCCCCTACATATAAGTATGGAACCACTTCATTGCACACAAGATTTTTTGATTTCATTCTCCTTATGTCCACATACAAGTGAAGCAAAATCATAAATGGGTAGAACAATTTGAGAGATTATCATGGGAAGTTGAGATTGCCCTATGTGTTTTTTGAGGACAGTCCAAACAATATCAATGGTCGTTTTGTGTTCATTGATGAGTCAACACAAAGCAAACATCCCTTCCAAGACATAACACACAAAACTAAAATGCCTTATAACATATAATAAATATAACTAATAATAATAATAACCATCTATTTAAATTACAATCTATGTAGACAACAAATTTAGTTAGGGTTGTATGGTCCCGCTAAATGCTATTGGAAAGCACATGACTGCTTGGAAATAGCTTATGTTCATCACAAGGAAATAAGTTAATGGCCCAAAACCCAAAAACATTTAGCAATAGTGAAAGTCCACCTCCTTATTATTTCAAATGACATGGTTTTCCTTAAATAACGATAATGTAACAACTCACATTCACATATAATAATAAATGATAACCATCCTGATAATTCTTTTCACCCGTTCAGATTGATTGTCACAACAAATTCACGTAAAAGGCGGCCATGGATAAACACATTTTTTAAATAAATAAACTTGAACAAATAAAAAAGCCACAGATGAAATACTTACACAACCAAAGAAACCCTAACCCTATCTGTGCACAGCGGACCGGTCCCCAGCTTTGGGCTACAGGTTTACTCATCGATTCGGCTCGTCCATTCCAGGTAAATTAACTATCTTTCAAATCCCTCATTCATAAAATACTGCCTTTGCCTTTTTCTTAGGATGATGTCTATTCAGTTGAAGATATGGAAACGATTGATCCCCAAACAACTCCCATCATCATGCCACAGCCCCTCAATCGTGACTGCTCTGTTTCCTTCTCTTGCCGTTTATGCAAAACCCCACATAAAATTTGCCAATTTCTGTAACCAAAGGGCAATGCCATCCACGTCCCGACCAGACGGGGGTGTTGTCACTGATTTTCTCATCAGCAAATGCGGTTTGACAGACGAAGATATCTCAAAAGGCTTTAGACATTGCAATGGCTTGCTTCGTGTAAAATCTACCCAGAATTTGGAAGAAGTTTTGGAGTTGTTAAAGGGCTGTGGCTTGACCACCCCTGCCCAGCTTCGAAGGGTGGTCCTTCGTAACCCTCATCTCTTTTTTAGGTCCGAAAAAAATGTTAAGTCTAAGCTCAGCTTCTTTAAGACTTTCATGAAGGAGGAGGATCTGTCAAAACTAGTTATTAATGATGCAAGGGTATTTGATAACAGAGAGGATAAGATTAAATCTACAATTTCAGTTGTGCAAAGATTGGGCTATGAGGGTGAAGCATTATCACATTTAGTGGCGAAGTCGCCCTGTTTGGCGACAACTTCAGAGGAAAGACTTGTGGAATTATTTAAATTGGCGGAGAATCTCGGATTAAAGAAGGGATCAAAGTCGTTTGCAGCTGGTATGCATATGCTTTGGGGAATAGGGAAAGAAAAATTAGAACGAAGACTGCACTGTTTGAGCTGTTTAGGTTTTTCCGAAAAACAAATTTCGGCATTATCTGCTCGGGATCCGCGGTTTCTGGGGTTAACAGAGGAAAGATTGAAGCATAATGTGGATTTTCTGGTCAAGTCTGTGGGATTTCCATTGTGTAAATTTTTGATATATCCATCTCTGTTTAGTTACAGCTTGGAAAAGAGGATAATTCCTCGGTATAGAGTAATGGAAGCATTGAAGTCTATGCAAGTGCAAGAGTTGAAAAGAGGGATATCTTCAGCAGCGATTTTTGGTTTGACAGAAAAACTTTTCTTGAAGAGATATGTTAACAATAACCCTGAATCCTTAATTCTGCTCGATATTTACCATGGCAGAAAATCTGGAAAGTTGATTGACAAGGAGACACGCAGTTACTGTGACTGAATCAAAGAGATTTACAGAAGTTCTTAGAGTTCGTCAGGAGTTTCCACATGAATTTTTCTCTGCATTCATTTTCTTTTTAAAGTTCTGTTCTTTTCTTCAGTTGCCCGAGAACATGAAGACTTCCATCTTATGACAGTTATACATAATACATCTCATTGGGTTGGCTTCTCTTGGCACAATAAACTCCAAATTTCAAAATAGAGCTGTTGTAATGTCAAAGTCATACAACTGCAGCTAGCATTTTTTAGGCGCAGATATAAACGAGTAATTTGACAATACTGCTTCTTTCTTTTCAATTATGGGTACAACTCACTCTTTTTTCTGTCCTCCATTGCCTTTAACTGTGTAATTAGACTTTTTATATCAGCGGAAAATCAGATAACAGACATTGTTTGTTTATAAACACAGCGCTTCTGTTGTGGTCTAACTTGTATTTACATAAAATCCGGGTTGCTTCTGAAGGTATACTTGTCAACAGGGGCATATTTTTATAAATACAACCAGATTTGGATAACTCGTCAATGGAAATTTTTGTGGATGGTTTGTTTAGGGATTTTGTTCATAGTTTTAAATGAGTAAGCCAGTTGTAGTATAGGATGCCTGGTTCATTTCTTTGATGTTACTGTTGGGTCTCTCACCAATAATATGCATTTTGGGTAGAAAACAAAGTCTTCGACTCACTAGTTCTTTGTCATCTTTTTACACATTCTCTTTTTGTACGATATATTGTAATTGGACTCAACTGCAAGTCAATTAATTCACATTATACTATATTTTTAAGGTCATTCAAGTATCCTAGGGTTGATCTTTGTGCCTTGCAGGCTTGTAAGTGTCAAAATTTGAAGCCCTTTGTGCCATCCAAACCTACAAGTTTCTTTGGATGCACATGTGTAACCCACATTACTTTTTTAGACTTCCTGTGATGCATCAACATGGAAAAGCATAAAATTAAAATTCAGTTTTGCACCATTGCCTGTCGTAGGCATCTCTAGTAGTATTATTTTTTATTGTTAAATTTAAACTTATTGTCTCAACCACAAAATTAGACGGCAACTTGTTAACCTCTTATGGTCAAAGGCCATTGTTTGGGTTCCTTATGGCGTTTCGTTTCTTTGAATGATAAATTTTCCACTTCCTTCAATGTCAAATCACTCTAAATATTCCCATGCAATCCATCCATATATTATCCAACCTTTCACATCGGTCCACTATTGGTCATTAGGGCATTAATTAGTTGAGTAGTTAGTTGGTCACTTTGACTATTTAGTTAGCATTATTGTTCCATAGTATTTTTTGTTCCATGGTTTTGGTGTGATGCAATCCTATATATGCTTATGCTTAATGATGAGAAGGCAATCAATATGTCCACTTGTGTTTCTTCTTTTTTTGTTTCTCTTGTGTTAAAACTTTAACATGGTATCAGAGCGCATGGTTTGATCCATTCTCCGTGATTGTTTTGGGTAAGCCTTTTCACAAAGTGGAAAATGCACACGCATAGATCCGATCTCACATCTTTTGGAGGTTGTGGATCAAGACGGGAACACATCGGCGTGGAGGAGTGATGTTTTCTTCACATAGTGAAGAATCAGGCCGTATCTTTTTTATTTTTTAATCTCTTGAAACACCAACGCACCTTGTCCCTATCGGAAACCACGCCACCCTTCCATCGACGCACCTGTTGTTAAGGATAAGTGTATCACCGATGCACTCTGCTCAGAAGAAGCACGACATTGACGCACTTGCTATGAAGGCAAAGCGCGACATTTACTGTTCAGTTGCACTGTTTTTGCCCAACTTGCCCTGTGACGCACTGTGCTATCTCTACAAGCTGTGATACTATGTTAAAGGATCTGATTCTTTATCAAATCTCCAGAACCAATATTGAAGAGCAAGTATTACTGACATCGAGCCAAAAGCTTGGACAACGTTCCAACATTGTTCAGATCAGATTGGAGAAGATCAAATCTTGCAAAGATCGATCCAAGAGGAGCCTGTGTAGAAAATGGCAAAGCCTCCATCAAATTTTCCAAGGATCTGAACTTTGAAGGATTGCTAATATCGAAGGAGAAAATGGCTGCATAAAGCCCATGTGAAGGTATTGAAAACCTCAAGAACTATTTAAGAATTCTTGACTATGTGAAGTGATATGGCATTGTTTTTTGGTATTATAAAGTAACTTCCTCTTATTTTCTTCAAAAGGCATAAGAGAGCATAATATTGTTTAGAGAAAGAAGTGCTCACATTTTGTTGAGCCAAAAGGTGATTCTTTTGGTTAAATTGTATAAAGTTTTTTTTTATATCTTCCAAAATCTATTTCAATACTTATCTTTCTAAACAAAGGTATATATGTATTTGTTATAGTCAATATTTGATTTACAAAATCTTTCCTGCTTTTGTTTCATCCAATGTCTATAAACATAAACCATATTGAAAATAAACTATTTTCAATGTAATAGGATATCAATGTACATACAATTTTTAGAGAGGATACATTTATTTCTCTACTTAGTTTCCTTGCAAATTTGGCATGGATTGAGCACAGATTGAGTTACTATGCAACTATATTTCTAGAAAGAGAGTGAACAACTCTTGAAGAGAACATGGATGAAGAGAAATCACTAACAATGTTCAATGATTGAGCAATCATCTTGATAAACAAGTAATATTATGTTTACTTAAGAACATGTTACAATATTTCGTGACTATTGAAATCAACTTCCCCTCAAGATGATACATTCTCCTCTTGTCCAGAATAACATGCAAACTCAAGCTGAATTAGAAACACGAGCAACAACTACCATTGCAATGTGTCCTAGTCTCAAAACACTTGGACATGTGACACATCACGAGCACGAATGAGTCATGACCTTTGATGAATCAGGGGAACGAGAGTCATGTGTTGTGATACACCAGCATAGATCCAAATCCTAGGCTCTATCAAGAGCTGAGAGGGATCAAATCTCCCAAGGTGCAAACCTCTCCTTGAATAGGTCCTTGAGTGCAATACTTGAGCCACCTAATCCTAAAGCTTTAAAGTCTCTAGTTTAAGTCTCATATTTGCTTTTTACTTTGTATTATTCTTTTTTGTTTATGGCCTTTGTATTATTCTTTTTTGTTTACTTTGTATTATTTTGTTACTCGACAAACACTCTAAAATCTCATATTTACTTTTTACTTTGTATTAAAAGTAAAAATTAAAGTCTTTAGTTTAAGTCTCATATTTACTTTTTACTTTGTATTGTTCTTTTTTGTTTATGACCGACATAATATTTATCACCTAATCCTTAGCTCTAAAGTCTCTAGTTTAAGTCTCATATTTACTTTTTACTTTGTATTATTCTTTATTGTTTATGGCCGACATAATAATTTTTTTTTACTTTGTATTATTCTTTTTTGTTTATTTTGTATTATTTTGTTACTTGACAAACTCGACAAACACTCACATGTTACAAGATCTCCCTCATACTGGGTTGTAAGGCGCCTCTCGATGCAATCATGCTTGCAATAAGTGTCCCAAGGGCGAAACAAACACCCCATTGCACAACCTTAAGCCTCCACTAGCGAGATATGGCGCGGGCATGAAGTTTTCTACCATATGAAATGTTGCACCTCTGAACTATTCACCACCATTACAGAGTGCACTTGCAATAAGCTTCATTTGTGATAGCTCATATTGTGACCCTCTCATCATGCCCCTTGCACGATACATTTGCATAGGCATGAATTCAATTATCTTTAGGTAGTGACTTGCATCATCGCTGCTATTTATCTTGTTTAATAAGCAACTTCAACTCATTTGTATGGTTGGGCATAGTTGTCTCAACAACGTTTTTGAATCTAAGGAGTTGCAATTTAAAAAAAAAGTGCACTAATCACTTTTGCACCAAATAAATTTTGTAATTCCTCCCAAATTTCTTTAGAATATTTGTCTACATCAACATGATGTAATTATGTACCTAAAAGAGCAAGATTAATGATTGACTAGGCATTGTTATCTATATTTTTTCACTCGATTGATTTGTTAGGCTATGTAGGTTTTGGTTCGAATCCTTTGACTATTCCCCATAAGTTTTTATTGATTAAATACATTTGAATATTCACCTTCCATGTATGGAAATTGTATCCATTGGATTATTCTAAAGGGATTTCCATTTTTAGATTCTCAGAAAAATAAACTTAATAATATGTAAATGAGATTTAAATATTTTTGAGAAAAAAAATCGTTGTGACGTCATTTAGAGATTTTGTTGGACACAATAGTACTTGGGAATCCTCTTTTTCTTTATTAAAAGTATATCTTTGTTGTTTTCTTTAAATCTTCTACTCTTTATCATGGATATATTTGTTATTAAACCTTTTCTCTAGCCATAACTTCCCTACTGTGCGAACTTCTAGAGTCCAATGTTAGTAGGCTCATACGGTTTAACATCGCTTTGATACCATGTTATAAAATCGACAATACCTCATACACAAAATATAAATTAGAAACAAAAATAAGAATTTCATTAATGATGGAGATATTGATTACATTGATGCTAATTCTCTTTTGTTTGTCTAGTATGTAGTTACATAACCTAACTAACTTTTCTTTAATATATAACCTAACTATCTTTTCTTTAAATGCATCTTTTTTTCTTGGAAAATAATTCCTAGGGAAAGTCCTCAACACTTCTCCTTATTTCAAGGATGTTATCCAGTGTAAATCTGGTGGTGCCTAACTTCCAAGCACCTCACCTGGAGGGAATCGAAGAGAGTCAAACCCTTGGCCTCCCCTTCAATGGGGGTAGAGATATCACATCTAGCTGATCACAACTTGGACTGACACTTAGATCTATTTAACCACATATATTAAAATAATACCTATTATAATTAGTTTTGAATACCACTTATGTAACATGCCTTAATTACATTAGACATATTGGAGTGTTATACTTCGATAAGATCTTACCCTATATTTTTTTGTCAAATATAAAGGATGAAGGAAAAACAAGGAAAGATGAAGGATCTAGAAAGGATAAGGAAAAGCAAAGATTACTGCAAAGTTTGGAGGAGGAAAAAACATTGAAGAGATCAAATGTTTTAGATTCCCTTGAGGAGGATGTGCAAATTAATTTAACCATGGAAGAATGATGCATGACCACATTTTCCTAGTGAATATATGTTGCATGTACATGTGATCTACCCCTATGCCGCAATCATGTGATCTACCCATATCCTGCAATGGAATAAAAAATACATTTCTTAATAGTTTACTAGGGTTATTCTTGTGTTCAAAGAGAAAGGCGTTTGAAGTGCTATGAGTGGAAAATATGGAAAACAATGAAAGATGTCCTCTCATGGACCTTTGAATACTTGATTTTTTTGAACAACCCATGCCAAACAAAATTTCCAAGACACTAAAGGAGAAAAAAGTTTGGGTTGTTAACTTCGCAATAATCAAAGTTGTTCAAAAAGGCATGCATAGAGATGTTCCTCTCATAGACCTTTGAATAGTTGGTTTTGTGAATAACATATGCCAAACAAATTTTCCAAGATAATAAAGGAAAAAGAAGTTTGGGTTGCTAACTCTTTAATAATGAAAGTTGTTCAAAAAAGCATGCATAGAGATGTTTCTCTCATGGACATTTGAATAGTTGACTTTTGAGAACAACCCATGACAACAAAAAATTCTAAAACACTAAATTAAGAAGGAAGTCTAGGTTTCTAACTTTGATGAGGCAACATATTTCCTCTTAAACCAAAAAAATTGTATGATGATAATTGGCATTTCCATAACACTTGGGTAAATAAACTTTTATCTTATGCAATTCAAGTGGTAGAATAATTCATTTCAAAGTTGTCTTTCATTAATACATCTTTATTAGAGAATTTGCTTCAAGTTAATACCAACAACTTATTTTGAGTTATTTGGATGGAACATGCAACCAGGACTCTTGAGAAATATTGTAAAGAATCCAAGTTTTCTATCCACTCGCATGTTGAGATGGTGCTTGTACAATGAAGCAAAGTTTTAATCATTCATTAGGAAAAATCTCTCCCCTAGTCAAATGATAATCTCTGTTCAACACAACCCATTTTAAATAACTACGCACAAACAAGTAATCATTAGATGATTTGCTATAAAAAATGAAATACATGTATAAATCTCAAAGTATCTCACTATGTGGTCGTTGATTGGTGATTATGCATTTACAAACCTCAGAGTATTTCATTTTGTTTGTGATTTGCCTAATGATAGCTCAACATTTACACATTATAACCTAATGAAGATAAGTTGTGTTTTTTTGTTAATTATCCATATATTGGATTAAAATGGAAACTAAGAGGATTGGTCGGTGTATGTGAAGATCATGTGTGTATTAACTTAATGAGGTTATTACAACATCAAGTGTGCACCAACCACTTCACAACATTGAATTGTTAATGGGTGCTTGTACATAGTGTTTTATTTTATTTTTATAAATGGAAACTTGTATTTTTATGAACAATAACCCAAAAATAAGCTCACTTAAGTAAATAATAGGGCATGTTGGAACCTTGCCAACACCATAAAATAATCTACTTGAAGATTACATCGGCAATATTCAATATAATCAATGGCCACATCTGACAAACCCCAAGTAGGGAGGAGCATCCCATCATCATTAGAACCTAGGCTATTGTCACAACAACTCTTAGTTGTCGCTTGACCACAACCCAACATAAGTTTTTTCTCAAAGAATTATTCTCTTTGGAAAACCCGAGGGATGCTTCCCCCCATTTGTGAACGAAATCCCTAGTAAACATGTTGACATAGACCAGTGCACCTACACAAGGGATCCAAACCAAGCACCTAACAACATGAAACTAATTAAATGCTCAAAAACATTGGTGATAATTGATCTAACCAGCTGGGCTTGTGCACAATCATTTATATCTTGCAGATTTGACAATTTGTTGATGTTATTGTTGTATTGGATAACCATGTCCCTAAGGTCTAGGTTGAACCCTTTTTAAAACAACACCCTCAATTACTTCTATTCTAACAACAAGTAAATTGGCTTTGTTAGAATCCATATTGTGATTTGCATTCACCACCACAAAATGAATTAATTGTGATATGGGATAACAGGACCCATAAGGCATTAGCTCTAGTATCATAAGAGCTTGTCCATATGAATGACCACAGATTTGATTAATTACTCTAGGTAGGTTGGGAGAGATATTTCAAGGGAGAGAAATCTCAGTGGTAAGAACTAGTGTTGAAATATTCCATCGAATAACACACAAAACTTCCTTCGTGGTTGGATATTATCTAAATAAACTCAACAAATTGATGTTGGTGTGTTGAGATTTCGAATTTTGTATGGATCTTCTTTGTAAAATAATATTACAAATTATCAATGACAATAAAAGTTGTGGTTGAACTTAATGAAAAACATGTTTCTATTTTCAAAATAGTTTCTTTGAAAATGGGGAAACATCTCATGATAATGAATGTTGCTTAAAAATTGCTACTCATATAAAACCAACAAAAATTAGAAAAAAATAAAAATGAAGTCACAAAATCTCCACTATATCATGTCATGAAGATTGTTAAATTGATATATCAATTTTGAGATTATCTATATAATTGTCAAATATAGTTGCATTATATTGATATGAAAAAAACTTAAAATAAAAAAAACAATTGAAACTCACCAATTACAATTAACTTTTGAACCAATCGTCTATATTACTTTTATTATATTGCATTCTCCCATGTAACGTTTATTATATTGCATTCTCCCATGTAACGATTGTTGCATAGCATGCATTGCTGTTATTTTGATAGTTGTAATTAAATGAAGACAAAAGCCATATTATAATTAATGATAGCATTCAAGAGATTTTTCATTCGCTTTCCTTGATATCTAAAATATCAAGTTGACAAACTCAATTGTTAAAGTTGAACTTGTTCTCAACTGGGACAATATTCTCGACACTATCAATACATGTTCCTTAATCTCAACTGGGACAATGTTCTCAACACTATCAATGCCTAAGTGTGGTCTCTGAAACTCAAATGCAAGTGTTCCCAATGGTTTGGTAAACATGCCATCCAATTGCTCCTTAGAGATACAAAACAAATAATATGTTTATTGCCTCTATGGACTTACATAAAAAATGCAAAATGAGGCCTATTGGTCTATGTCTCAGCTAGGCTTACATTTCATTCAAAAATTTCAGCTTTACTTTCTTCTTTAATGTGTACTTGGACTACTTCTTCTTTGTCTTCTTGATCTTGATGCTAAGTAGATGTTCTTCAACATATTTTTTGTATTCTGCAAAATAAATAGTTTCATTGCTTTTTATTGGTACTAGAACATAGTGCAAGTCTTCTTCTTCTTATGTTTCAACATTTTTTTATCTTGTTGTCCACTTTTCTTGCACACTAAATTTTTTTGTCAGAATCTTTAAAAACATGAATATATTTCAGCTCTTCTTGGAGAGCATTCACATCTTTGTGTTCCTCATCTTCCTCTTCTCTTGTTTCAATGGCAACTACTTCATCATTCTCTTTAACTATTGCAACTTTTATGCTGCTATCACTTGTCTCTTTCTCTGAGAGACTATCACTCACGTCACTAGGTACTGCTACATTGACAGGTTTGCTTTCACTGTCATAAGCAAACAGAGCTGGATCAACAAACTTTGCTGGGCTTGATCATTGGTTGCCTCATAAACACAGTTTTCTTGACTGTCTTCCACTTCACTGTGGGATTCTTGGTGGCTTGCAAAGTCACTTTCTTCTACAACCAGTTTCTCTTCACTAAACTCTGCTTTCAATATATCCCATGCTTTTTTTGGAGTATAAGCTTTGGCAATATTACGAAAAATGGAATAATCTATACTGTTTAGTATGAGACTTAAGGCAACAACTTGTCTTCTTTCTTTCTTGAATTCTGTCAAAGTCTCAAATGCTTCTAGATCAAAAGGGTCCTCTTCAACTACAAAATGCCACAAATCTTGTGACCTTAACAATTTTCTTATTTTTAATGCCCATAGTTCATAATTTTCTCCATCAAAGAACTGCCATAATCCTACTAATGTTAACAGTTTTCTCACTTCTTCAATCTCTTCTGGTAAGCTCCAAGATTCGATCTTCCTCATGTTCCTTAGCTTCTTCTTCTATAGCAAGTTCATCATCATCATCTCTAAATATGGGGAGATCATGCCAACGAAAATTCATTTTTTTTACTTTTGAGCATATATAGATTTTGGAAGATATACAAAAAAAACTTTCTGCAATTTAACCAAAGAAACACCTTTTGGCTCAACAAACTATGAGCACTTCTTTCTCTGAACAATATTATGCTCTCTTATGCCTTTTGAATAAAATAAGAGGAAGTTACTTTATAATACCAAAAAACAATGCCATATCACTTCACATAGTCAAGAATTCTTAAATAGTTCTTGAGGTTTTTGAAACCTTGACACTGGTTTTATGCAGCCATTTTCTTCGATATTAGTGATCCTTCATACTTCAGCTCCTTGGAAAATTTGATCAAGGCTCTGTCATTTTCTACACAAGCTCCTCTTGGATCGATATTTGCAAGATTTGATCTTCTCCAATTCGATCTGAACAATGTTGGAACGTTATCCAAGCTTTTGGCTTGACGTCAACAATACTTGCTCTTCAATACTGGTTTTGGAGATTTGATAAAGAATCAGATCCTTTAACATAATGCCGCAGCTTGTAGAGCTAGCATAGTGCGTCACAGGGCACGTTGAGCAAAAACAGTGCAACTGAATAGTGAATGTCACGCTTTGCCTTCACAACAAGTGCGTCCATGTTGCGCTTCTTCTGAGCAGAGTGCATCGGTGATGCGCTTCTCCTTAACAACAGTGCGTCGATGGAAGGGTGGCGTGGTTCCCGATAGGGACAGGGTGCGTCGGTGTTTCAAGAGATGAAAAAATAAAAAAGATACAACCTAATTCTTCACTCTATGAAGAAAACGTCACGCCTCCACGCCGATGTGTTCCTGTCTTGATCCACAACCTCCAAAAGATGTGAGATCGGATCTCTGCGTGTGCGTTTTCCACTTTGTGAAACAATCACGGAGAATGGATTAGACCATGCGCTCTGATACCATGTTAATGTTTTAACACAAGAGAAACAGAAAAGGAAGGAACACAAGTGGGCATATTGATTGCCTTCTCATCATTAAGCATAAGCATATATAGGATTACATCACACCAAAACCATGGAACAGAAAATACTATGGGACAATAATGCTAACTAAATAGTCAAAGTGACCAACTAACTACTCAACTAATTAATGCACTAATGACCGATAGTGGACCGATGAGATTACAATTCTTAACACTCCACTAAAAGAACTTTGGCAATTTGCATTGTTCTCAATACAAAGAATAGAATATTGAATGCGTTACACTATGAAAGGTTGGATAATATATGGATGGATTGCATGGGAATATTTAGAGTGATTTGACATTGAAGGAAGTGGAAAATTTATCATTGAAAGAAACGGAAGGCGATAAGGAACCCAACAATGGCCTTTGCCCATAAGAGTTTAAATTTAAAAGTAAAAAATAATACTACTAGAGATGCCTACGACAGGCAATGGTGCAAAACTGAATTTTAATTTTATGCTTTGCCATGTTGATGCATCGCAGGAAATCTAAAAAAGTAATGTGGGTTACATATGTGCATCCAAAGAAACTTGTAGGTTTGGATGGCACAAAGGGCTTCAAATTTTGACACTTACAAGCATGCAAGGCACAAAGATCAACCCTAGGATACTTGAATGACCTTAAAAATATAGTATGATGTGACTTACTTGACTTGCAGTTGAGTCGTGCAAATGAAGACAACATATTTGACTATCTGTCCAATATATCACACAGAAAGAGAATGTGTAAAAAGATGACAAACATATTTGACTATCTTTCCAATATATCATACAGAAAGAGAATGTGTAAAAGATGACAAAGAACTAGTGAGTCGAAAACTTTGTTTTCTACCCAAAATGCATATTATTGGTGAGAGACCCAACAGTAACATCAAAGAAATGAACCAGGCATCGTATACTACAACTGGCCTACTCATTTAAAACTATGAACAAAATCCCTAAACAAACCATCCACAAAAATTTCCATTGACGAGTTATCCAAATCTGGTTGTATTTATAAAAACGATGTCCCTGTTGACATGTATACCTTTAGAAGCAACCCGGATTTTATGTAAATACAAGTTAGACCACAACAGAAGGCGCTTTGTTTATAAACAAACAATGTCTGTTATCTGATTTCCCGCTGATATAAAAAGTCTAATTACACAGTTAAAGGCAACGGAGGACAGAAAGAAGAGTGAGTTGTACCTATAATTGAAAAGAAAGAAGCAATATTGTCAAATTACTCGTGTTTATATCTGCTCCTAAAATATGCTAGCTGCAGTTGTATGACTTTGACATTACAACAGCTCTATTTTGAAATTTGGAGTTTATTGTGCCAAGAGAAGCCAACCCATGGAGATGTATAACTGTCATAAGATGGAAGTCTTCATGTTCTCGGGCAACTGAAGAAAAGAAAAGAACTTTAAAAAGAAAATGAATGCAGAGAAATATTCATGTGGAAACTCCTGACGAACTCTAAGAACTTCTGTAAATCTCTTTGATTGAGTCACAGTGACTGCGTGTCTCTTTGTCAATCAACTTTCCAGATTTTCTGCCATGGTAAATATCGAGCAGAATTGAGGATTCAGGGTTATTGTTTACATATCTCTTCAAGAAAACTTTTTCTGTCAAACGAAAACTCGTTGCTGAAGATATCCCTCTTTTCAACTCTTGCACTTGCATAGACTTCAATGCTTCCATTACTCTATACCGAGGAATTATCCTCTTTTCCAAGCTGTAACTAAACAGAGATGGATATATCAAAAATTTAGACAATGGAAATCCCACAGACTTGACCAGAAAATCCACATTATGCTTCAATCTTTCCTCTGTTAACTCCAGAAACCGCGGATCCCGAGCAGATAATGCCGAAATTTGTTTTTCGGAAAAACCTAAACAGCTCAAACAGTGCAGTCTTCGTTCTAATTTTTCTTTCCCTATTCCCCAAAGCATATGCATACCAGCTGCAAACGACTTTGATCCCTTCTTTAATCCGAGATTCTCCGCCAATTTAAATAATTCCACAAGTCTTTCCTCTGAAGTTGTCGCCAAACAGGGCGTCTTCACCACTAAATGTGATAATGCTTCACCCTCATAGCCCAATCTTTGCAAAACTGAAATTGTAGATTTAATCTTATCCTCTCTGTTATTAAATACCCTTGCATCATTAATTACTAGTTTGGACAGATCCTCCTCCTTCATGAAAGTCTTAAAGAAGCTGAGCTTAGACTTAACATTTTTTTCGGACCTAAAAAAGAGACGAGGGTTACGAAGGACCACCCTTCGAAGCTGGGCAGGGGTGGTCAAGCCACAGCCCTTTAACAACTCCAAAACTTCTTCCAAATTCTGGGTAGATTTTACACGAAGCAAGCCATTGCAATGTCTAAAGCCTTTTGAGATATCTTCGTCTGTCAAACCGCATTTGCTGATGAGAAAATCAGTGACAACACCCCCGTCTGGTCGGGACGTGGATGGCATTGCCCTTTGGTTACAGAAATTGGCAAATTTTATGTGGGGTTTCGCATAAACGGCAAGAGAAGGAAACAGAGCAGTCACGATTGAGGGGCTGTGGCATGATGATGGGAGTTGTTTGGGGATCAATCGTTTCCATATCTTCAACTGAATAGACATCATCCTAAGAAAAAGGCAAAGGCAGTATTTTATGAAGAAGGGATTTGAAAGATAGTTAATTTACCTGGAATGGAAGAGCCGAATCGATGAGTAAACCTGTAGCCCAAAGCTGGGGACCGGTCCGCTGTGCACAGATAGGGTTAGGGTTTCTTCGGTTGTGTAAGTATTTCATCTGTGGCTTTTTTATTTATTCAAGTTTTTTTATTTAAAAAATGGGTTTATCCATGGCCGCCTTTAACGTGAATTTGTTGTGACAATCAATCTGAACGGGTGAAAAAAATTATATGGTTATCATGTGAATGTGAGTTGTTACATTACAGTTATTTAATGAAAATTATTAAGGGGTTTACTTCCATTATTGCTAAATGTTTTTGGGTTTTGGGTCATTAATTTATTTCCTTATGGTGAAGATAAGCTATCTCCAAGGAGTCATGTGCTTTCTAATAGCATTTAGCCTTAGTCCCATACATGAGACCATACTAGCCTAACTAAATTTGTTGTCTCCATAGATTGTAATTTAAATTAGATGGTTATTATTATTATTACTAGTTATATTTATTATGTGTTCTAAGGCATTTTAGTTTTGTGTGTTATGTCTTAGAATGGATGTTTGATTTGTGTTGACTCATCAATGAACACAAAACGACCATTGATATTGTTTGGACTGTCCTCAAAAAACACACAGAACAATCTCAACTTCCCATGATGATCTCTCAAATTGTTCTACCCATTTATGATTTTGCTTCACTTGTATGTGGACATAAGGAGAATGAAATCAAAAAATCTTGTGTGCAATGAAGTGGCTCCATACTTATATGTAGGGCTTGACCCTCTTCTACATCAAATGTTCCATCAAGTGAACCCATTGTTATCCATTGCACGTGTGCACTACCTAAGACCCATGTGTGGTGACGCCTCCATATATGTTCATAGACACATGGGATTCCCATGCCTCTTGCCCTTAGGGATCAATGTGGTCCTTTGGTGGGCTATAAGAAAATGGTACCAAAATCACCCCATCTTTGTCCATTGCACATACGATGATTAAAATTTTACCCCATATGCCCCATTCATGTGCTTTAATGGAGTTTGCTAGTTTGATTGTAAGCTAAAATTCTTTCAAAAGACACCCTAAAATCTGCTTGATGCCAAGATTATGTGTATAATTTTAGAATGGGCAAAATGGTAGAATGTTGACAATAATAATTTATATGTTGGGTTATTCATTAATATGCATTTATAGGTGTTTGATGCTTGTGAGATGCATTGTATAGTAGTGATGATGGTAGCAATGGGTGACTAAACAATGTTGTTGGTTATAAGGGATTTTAATATTTTTGTACTTTCTTGTACTTATGTAGGGTGATGAGTGGTGAGATTTTGCTTCTATAAATAGTATTTTGGGCACATACTCTCCCTTTCATCTATGTGGTACGACTCTTTAGGAAGACAAATTACAAGAAGTGAACAATAAATGGTCTATTGCGTTGAGGCTAGTGGTATAATTTTCTTGGGTATTCTACTTTCCTTTATATGTCAAGTTCTTCTTCTTGGATTGTGCAAGGTTAGCACGTTGTTACTTGACCTTATAAAAAATGGTCAATCTCAACATCCCGTTATTGTAAAATTACACTCAATGCTTCATTCATAAGGGGTGCCTTTAAAGTACCCAATGATGTGTTGCAGGAGGAAATCAAGTGTTCATTCTCTAATGGAAACCACAAACTAATGGAAACATGTAACACCCCATTTTTTACCCCAAGGTGGGAATATGTATGGAATGATGTAATGGCTAGATGCGAGACTTGTATGGTCCATGATACCATGTATATTGTAAATACATTTTAATATAAAAATCCCTAACAACTACAAGTGGAGAAGGATGAATAAGATGGGAGGATATGATTCCACAAGTGGGGGAAGTGAGAGAGGCTAAGGATTGATCAACCTAGTTAATGTCCTTTTCCTCCTTTGGCTTTTTAACGCAAAGTCATTTGACCATGGTGTAGGTTGTCACCTTAATTAATCATGGGATTAATTATCTTAATGTGGGATTAAGAAGGGGAAAGTGGACATTAATGGGAAATCCACTTGTCAATAAAAGATCATGCATATAACTTGTTAGAAACTTACTCAGTATTCATTCATTCTTCAATCATTCCATCATTGAGGAAGGGGGGTCCTTCATGCTATGGTAGCTATGGTTGGTAAGACAAAAAGGTAAATGTGTGTTTCATAACCTCTCACACAAAGTACCCTAATAAACTGGTGCGAATGGGCTTGGTGTCAATGTGAGAGAAACCTAGTCTGCAACCAGATTGCTTGGGACTCTGACACGGAGACTCATTGGTCAGATTGTGTTGGAACACTAGGAGGGGATGAGAACAACTTGAGGGACTACAGAGCAGAGAAGGGAGTCTCATCCCTTGTGTTGTGCAAGTTGATGGGGGATGAGTGCATGGGTGGGGATAACTACGGAGGGGGGTTTTGAACCTTTGGGTAGTGTGAGTGTGTTTGAGTAAAATAATTTTGAATTCACCCCTCATGGGATGATAGCCCCAACTTGAGGGTGACCCATGTGAAAGAAAGAGCAAGTTTGACAGAGTGCCTACGGTTGGGAGGAACGTCCTTGACCTATAGCTAGTTGGAGGACATTTACCTTTAAAAGATAAATGTCTCAGTAGTGCATGAATGAATGCTATAGATTTTATTTATGTTATGTGTTTGTTTCAATTATTGTTATGCAATTGTTTATGTGCATGAATTACTAAGCATGGTTTGAATGCATCCATGGTAGGAATGTTTGCATGCTTAGAATGGAAAATTTATATAATTGATTGCTAATTTTGTTTCAATATTTCCACTATAACATTAATGGAATAACTATTCAATGGAATGGAAATTCAAAATTGGTAATAGGGACAGAATTTATATGTGTATTTGGGTACCCCACGGTCTCCACAATCGAAAAGAGGTTGTCGTCTAGGTGACAAAACAACTCCATTTACACTATGGGAGAGCAATATAAGTAGTGCACTAGCTATGCAACAAATTGATGGATGAAATTTGAGAATACACTAGAATTTCATGCTTTCTAGTCCTCTCCCTGGGAACCAATGAATTATTTTAGGTCATTTGTGCTAAGGGAGAGAAATATAAACAATGCACTAACAATGCAAACAATCGATGGATGAAATTTGAGAATTCTCCATAAACTCATGCTTTTTAGTCCTTTCCCTAGGTGCAAATGAATTATGGGCCAAATCATTCTCATAGCCATTTATGCCTGCACTTAATGGCCTTGTATCCATGGTTACAAGCAGTGACCATGAAACCCAAAACAATGATATTATGATTGGATCACAAGATTATTAAATGATCCAAGCCAAGTCATGTGGGTAACCTTACTCTTGGGGATGTATGTATGTTGATTAGGTATCACATTGACAATTGGGGATTGGTTTTGGGATTGGATTTGAATTTGTTAGTGTTGTCGAATCCAATGTTGATCCATGCAATTTTGAGGCCCAAAGAAAGAAATTTGAATGGATCCCTTGTTCTCCCCTACAAACAAATACATGTGCAAAAGAATACCAAATCAACCCTTGATCCCTTGATTCTAACAATAGCTCCACTATGAAATTCATGGAGCTTGTAGAGAGTGATTGCTCCGAGGATGATTTAGATTGGGCCCTTATTAAACCTTAACCCATGAATTTTGTTTTGTATTCTATCTTTGCCACACTATTGAAACCCTAGTGCCACATCATGCTCCCAGTATCAACGCTCTTATTCATTTTTTCACATCAATAAATAATTTCAAGAATCCCTTCATTAAGCCCTCATGTAGAAAACAATCCCTAAATCCTACGATGGGATTGGAACCTTTCACTAAGCCTATCAAATCCATCTTTAAAATTCTAACAGTAAACTCAATGGTTGTAATTTTATAAGAAAATGTTATATTCCATCTAATTCTAATAATCCACAAAGTTATATTTAAAAAATAAGACATCAAACCCTTGACTGTTAAAAACCCTTAGATCTTCATTCAATCCACACACACAAAAAGGAACAATTGCAACCCACATGAAGAAAACATACTTCTTGTGCATTTAGACTAATATTGTGTGTGAATAGCCATAATGATTAGCCTCCAACTAACATCGGGGAGTGGGGATTTAAAGGGGGGGATTGAAATTGCAAATATTCAACCTTGATACAATCTTGATAGCACAAATTGCAAATATATTTATTGTTCTTCGTGTTACATGAATGGATGAAGTTGGATTTACTATGTGGTAATAATGATGTGTTGTAGTTGTAGTAATAACGATGGAAATGACGAGTGACTTGGTCAAGCTTATGTTGGTCACTACTGCTAATGATAAGGCATTTATGAATCCATCTCTATTGTTATGCATTTGATTGTATCAAACCTTACAAACTCAAAGTTCATTTAGTTTAACCAGTAATGTGGGTTGGAGCAATGGGAATGGAGGAATTGTGTGCATATGTAGGTCTAGAGTTTGAGTATGTGTATGGGATCTATTTTAGGTTGACATAATGGGGAACATAAAATTAGAAATTTGGTATTGAGTTGAGACAATAGGATAGAGGGCTTGGATATATGAAATGAAGATTTGGGCAGTGAGGAATTGGGTGCATGGATACAAGGGAACTACGATGACTTGGCTATGTTGGCTAAGTGTATAGAGATGAGATATCAGAATTGCAAGGACCAAGGATTTTGGTTTGTGATCATGCATATTAAGTATGAGATATGCAAGTTTAACCAGCAGGGATTTGCATTGGGAATGCAGTTTGAAACTATGGATATTAAAGAGTTTAGAACTTGTGATAACCCTATGCATGTCGAGGGATTTGGTATGTGAATTGAAGGAAATGGGATTGAGGAAACAAGAATGTCAATTTAGGTTATGAGAAAGGGCATTTCATATGAGGGTCAAGGCTACAAGGACTGACAGATTGGGTAAGTGGTTTAATAAATGAAAGTTCCTAGGATATAATTGAGTGTATGTGTTATGACTTCAAGGTTGAAATGATATTCATCTAAAGCAATGATTTTTTTCTAGTTGCAAGCGGATTAGTATATACAAAAAGTTGAAGGGAAGATCAAGTTAATTCATCAATGGATATTTTGTTAGAATGGAAGAAAGAAAATAGAGAATTCGTGGTGGAGACAATCTATTTATGGCTTATATGAGACAACCTAAAACTCTTAAATCCGTTGTTCCAAGGCATCAATGCGTTGATCACTGCCATGAATATTGTGCTCAAGATGAAGCGCGACTATCATCCCTACAAGGGAAAGTGCCCAAAGTTTTACTTTGAATATGGTTGCCATGCTGAATAGGGAATTTGAAATATGTGATTTGTTAAGTTTGACCATGTCATTGGGTCCACTTGCTTCTATTTCCCTACATCCATGACCCTTGTATGTGGTAAATCTCTAGATTTCCAAAGGACATAAGATGATGCAACTAGAACACCTCCCATAGCATATAGATTGAGATGGATCCATGGGCAAGACAAATCCCAAACATTTGTTGAATTCTGTAGGGAATAGAAAAAATCTAAAGAGTTGTAGTTTATAGGATGTAAATTTTGTTCTAAATGGAAGTATGAATTAACTAAATTTCAATATTGTCAATAGAGAGCATTTTTTATTACTTTGTTACATAACGTACAAGAGTGGATATATAGCAAGCTACTTCTCAATACTAGCATGACATTGTAGGTTAAATTGTTTTATAGATTTTACCAAGGGGGGGTTAGGAATAAACTTTATGTGACTCACATTGTATTTGTGTACTTATGGTGAAATGCTTAGGTTGTATAGTAAAAAAATTGACTTGACAATACGATCTTTTTGCTAGTGTACTACGACTAATGTTTTCTCTTCTACCTTTTGTACTACTCCTTCTCAAATAACTTGTCTTTGTATTAGTAGCATTTGGGGATGGTCCCTGGAGATTGGCACTATATATAGATGACTTAGACAAATAAATTTGATGGTCAATGTCTTTCATAATGCAATGATTTGTCTTGGTGAAATCTTAGTAGAAGTAAGAGTTGCATTTCCTTAATTCCATCTGCCAAGATTGCTACATGTGTGTTGTTGGTACACATCGATTCATTTCTATAAGATATTGTAGGTATGAAACAAGAGTGGAGATTTGTTTTTCCTATGCATCTTCAACTCCGGAAAATCATAGTCATTGGTTGCATCATATTGATATTGAGGAAGCATGGCATGGAGAGAAATTTTATTCAAGTGGGGAAGAAGAGGAATAGGTAATCAAGAGGTTGAAGAAATCTGTATCGGGAACTCTAGACTTGAAAGAGGCCTTTGAGGAAAGATTAGAACCTAATAAATATGAAGAGAAAATATTAGCCCTATGAATAGGTATACTATCTATTAATTATTATTGCACAAAATGTAGTACAACTTGTTTTACCATCCTCCACATTTCTTACTTTGTTGTTATTTAAGAGTTAAAGTATTTGTCAAGGAAAATTATAAATACTTTTGGATGTTTTCAAATTTTAACACACATTGTTTGTGTTCAAATCCATTCTCTTGGCATCACATTACACCATTAGGGGTAATTGCTAGTTCTATTTTTTATGTTGAACATGTGTTTCCTTAATATGGTTGTATCTCTATAAAAAGGGTTGTGACAACAAAACTTCTTTGGATAAACCACATTTTGAATTTGCAACTTCCAACCACCCTTTTCATTACATG
Organism: Larix kaempferi; assembly: GCA_027924585.1. Taxonomy (NCBI): domain Eukaryota; kingdom Viridiplantae; phylum Streptophyta; class Pinopsida; order Pinales; family Pinaceae; genus Larix; species Larix kaempferi. The sequence goes on from BSBM01000602.1 coordinate 9,230,156, forward strand.
GACCCTCCACATTGATGCAAGGATCTCATGCACACAAAACTTAATATGCACAATCCTATAACTAAGCAAACAGGAGTTGTAACATAGAATGGGTGTATGGAAAACCAAACTATGCATAAGGTAGATTAAATGGGCAAAGGAGAAGATAGGAAAGTAAGACTATGTCACATCCCCTCCCATGGATCCAACTCAAGGAAGAGAACATGACTAAAATTTTGGGGATTTTACAAAAAACCAACCCCATTCATCATTGACAATTCATAAAATAAGTAAAATGCATATGTGTGCAGATGCATAATCAAAGAAACACAATGGAGGAAAAATCTATATCCACATACATTCCACATGCATTCATTAACATAATCAGAACAACCAATAATTAAAAACATTGCATAGTTTAACACACCTAGAGAATACTTATCTTGAAACAACGATGTCCCGAGCAACTAGCTATGCAGCTGCAACGTTCCACTCAGTCATAGGTCAATTGCGTTCATCAATCTCTCAACACAATTGCCACCCCTGAGCTGGGCATGCTTTCCACAAGGAAATGGGAACACTCAAGCTCATGCACAACAAAATGAACATCACATCTAAGCCAAGCCAGTCCATAGTTGGGTTTATCAAGCCAAATGTGAACCCTCTTCTATTTTTGGATGCTTTCACTCAAGCTCAAGCTAAAGCAATGGATACCCATAACTCATGCCCCAGCATACCCTTTCTACACACAACAAGCACAATTGTTGGCATAGAAAAACGTTTTCAACTGTGGGTTGTACAAAACAAAATGTCCATGGATTTTCTCCAAATCGTAGCACCCAAATTGAGTTGTGGGAAGGGAAATCGACCACCAGGAGAAAAACTGATTTCTCCCACAGGCATATACGCATTTAAATGGCAAAAACGGCCTCCCTAGACCCCCAAATCGGATTCCTTTTCCTTCCATACGTTCTACAACTCAAAAATGACCTCCCAGCTAGAGGAAATGGAGGAAAAATCAAGAAAAATGTGAGGGGAAATGCCCAGCTAGCTCCCAACCCGTGAGAGAGAAAAACTCATGCATGGATAATGGTTTGGGGAGCAATTTTGTGGCTCTTTTCTTTCCCAAGAATCCAAACACGTTTGGCTTTCCCATACCCAAATTTGGACAACCATACCTCTCCATTTTCACAAATAATAATTATTTCAACCAATTCTTGGGAGAAATAAATGCCTGGGTACAAAAGTCAACATGGGTAGTTGAAGGTTCATGGGTTCTCTCATTGACACTTGGCTTGACTTTATTGGATCCAAGGGTTTGAATATTTCCCTCCCAATTCCCTGTAAAAATCATGCCCCCATACTCTTGTTTCATTGCATTGCATAACTAGTTGTGGGTATTTTATTAAAATGCATATTTACATGATATTTATGATTTACATTGTGCCTGACTAGCATGCAACCCATATGCATCAATTTTAACACTAAATCGATGGTAGGGCCTTGGCCTTGAGCTCCTCACCATGATTATAACAATATTACATCATTTACATGTTAAATGGAATGGGTTCAAAATCGGGATATTACAGACTATAATGTTGGCAAGCCACTCAAACTACATCCCAAATGTCCATTATAACCATAAAGCTCAATTGTCATCAATCATCAATCTAGACTACCATTCAAACCTATTGTCATATGTACTAGTATCATATATGTGGTCGACAATCATTTTCCCTTCAACACCCTAACATTCAATTGTACATAACCAACAAGGCATCGTGATTCCTTTGCAACTGTGCACACAAGCTATAGTGCATTGTGCTATGCAACATGCACTCAATCTTGTGCAAATAATGGCATACATGACATGTAGTTCTATATACTTTGTACCAAACATGATTAAAAAAACACTACAAACCCAAGTATTTTCCATGCAATTCATTTTCCTTTTACTACTTGGGCATGCACTTAACATGTTTTAAACAAAATGTTCAGCAAGCCAACATCACCTATAATAATGTAAATAATAAGTTGCTTGTTATTACTTAGATAGTCTAGGAGTAAGAAATTCATTATATGTGCAATACTTTATGAACGAGATAAAAAAGTGCCATGCAAATTGCATTGAATTGTTGTGCACACAAATGGAGGGTAGCATAAAATCCATACAACACCAATTAAACACCTACAACCACATATAATAATAGACCATGTGTGAATGCAACATCGAAGGAAACAATATTGAACTGCCTATATCAACTACCAATACAATGTATAAGCACAGGATAAGAAATTCAACAATAGCATGGATGTCAGGGTCATATCCCATGTCACCATGATGAAAAAATCAAGCCATGGTACTCACTAGACATGCATCACAATCCAAAATCACACCAAATACAGGTATTGTGTTCGACCTTGCACCCACTACAAGGAAAATGCCTCCTAGTGGAGGTTGTAGCAGAGGTTTTTAGTGTTACAAGATTGGCAAAAACTATCAAAAGAACCTCTGCTACAACCTATGTTACTATTAGTGGAGGTTTTGCAAAGGTTATAATGGATATTTACTATAACTAAAACATTATGGGCAGTCAAAGGATATAATGGAGATTTTTTTTCTAATGCTCCATAGTATATAGTATATAATGTGCATCGGTGCATGTCTTATATTATATATGCATTGTTGCATATAATACAAAAATACACACCAATGCGTATTTTGTATTATCAATGCACTAGTGCGTATATTGGAATGTAGATGCATTTATGCATATTTTTTTTATTGTTGATGCATTAATGTGTATATTGTTTAATATATGCACTGGTGCATATAAGTTGTAAAAGAGCACTGGTGTGTATTTTGTATTATAAATGCATTGGGATGTATTTTGCATTATAGATGCACTGGTGTGCATAAAATCCATAAAAAGAACATGTGCGTAATTGGTATTATAAAGGTACCGATGCATATTGTATTCATAAACACACAAGTGCTTATGTTGTATTATATATTCATTGGTGTGTACATCATGTAAAAAGCACCAGTGCATAATTTGTATTATAAGAAAACTGAAATGTATATTATGTAAAAGAACATTAGTGCATATATTATGTAAAAGAGCATTGGGTAAAAATTTGTTTAAGCATTGGTTCATGGAAACGTATAAAATGCACTACTAAAGGGAACCATCTATGATTTTAAATTAATTAAAATATAAACATCCCAACAAATATGGAATCTAAAGGAAACCACAAGTACTCCCAAACTTTGCGATCAACCATTTTTTGCATTGTTGTCATGTCTTATTCATTGAATGGGTGCCCTTTTCTGTTCTTTTATGCAACAACAAAACAATTGAAAATTAACATTTCATGCGATAATTAAATTCTCTTCATATTAAAAATAAACCAATGATTACATATGTTCGATGCATGTTGTTGTTGGGATGGCTCCCCCTACGATGTGGTTGTGTTCATGTTTATTTGGCCATCTCATTGTACACATTTTTTGACACCTCTACTAGCATCTTTCAGCTATCACGCCATTCTTCCTTTTGAATTTTATCAATCTTCCTAAGAAACGAAAAGCACAATGGAAAATCAATTAATATTTTTATGAAAATAAGTATAGAAAAAATATTAACAAGTTATTTTTTGGACTATTGTATACATATTATAGAATTTTTTTTTAGCAATAATACCTTCTAGTTATTTTTTGTTATTGTATGGTTTTTTCCATTGGAAGGCTCACATGTCTCAATGCTCACTACTCCAGAATTTTTTCCTGTAGTTTATTTATAACTTGATTCTTAGACCCATTGGATTGAATTTTGTACTGTAAATGAAAAGAACGTCTACGCGTTCTTTCCACTATATCCCTCAAAATTTTAAAGAACTTATTCCTCCTCTCATTAACTTCCAGCACCACTCCAGTTGAATTGATGACCAATTCATCATTATTTATATTCTTCTTAATTTTAAATTCTTAGGGAATCCTTCTTTTTCCTCGATGTATGTCCCTGCTCAAAATTCAACAAATTCAAAACCCAAAGTTTGAAACATGTTAGCGATTATTGCTTAGAAGCATTGTTAGGAAGAAGTTAAACAAAAAACTTCATGTTTATCACCTTTTGATCCATCTAATTCCTTTGTTTGCAATATTTTCGTAAATCCTGGATGCCCTTCTTCACTCAGAACAATCTTATAGAGTTCCCTTATTTTTTTTCTTTGCATGACATACATAAACTAGTACACATCATTTAAACATATAAATAAATCAAATATATTACTTTTATATTAAAATTAGAACAAACTTGCCATGTTCTCTATTTGGGATGTGTTTCCCTCACTCTTTTTGCTAAGATTTTTATTCCATGATCTTTTATCAGCCATCTTTTATTAATAAACATATTGAATAACAAAATACATAAATTATGAAATATGAAATATATTTTTACACACTATGTAAAGAATTTCAGGTTAAAATGTATTCGGTTCAATCGGTACATACGGTACATAAAATCAACACCAATGCTCCTTACTTTTTTTTTTTTTTTTTAACAGAAACGGAAATGGATGAATATATAAAAGCAGCTGTGCACAGCCATTCAATACAATCTAGTTGAGCCAGCAGACCTGCGCTCAACAGAGGGGCTGCAAAGAAGGATTATCCACTGAGTTTTACTGGCTACATCAAAAAGAGGCTGTTCAAAGCTTTTGAATCTGAGGGTGTATACCCTTACAAACTGATTACAAAGGAAAAGACAGAAAAACATTAACACAGCTGAGAAAAAAACTGAGGATTGCCTCTTGGCTGAAAAGCTGACGTTGCCTTCATTGGAATCCCGACTTCTTCCTGAGCTACATGGACACGGCTGCTTTGATTCATGAAGATGAGCTTCTGAAGATCCCAATGCATCCTATCGCCCTTACTCAGAGAATGATTTATGATTGCTGTCAATGTGTGATTCATAACTGCTAATCTGCAACGAAGTGATTCATGATTTCCCATTGCACTTATGGAGAACAGCTCGTGTGGACGCCTTGGGTTATTTTCGATGTCCATTATCCCTGCGATGCCACCATGCTGAGCCAAATTACCAGCTTCATCCAACAAGGGAAAACGAGCTAACTGAATCTGCATAGGTGGAAGAGCAGACCCCGAGCACTTCAGTCCTTTTCTGCCACCGGCCAAAGTTCCCTCGTCTCCCTTTATCTGCCCTGCGCACCTGCAATTAACGACCATACTGGTTTCCCAACTGCCGAAGGAGTCTGAGCATCTTGCGCCTGAGATAATCTGCAGAGGAGGACTCAATCTATCAAAAGATCCATAGCCGGGGAAGGATAAGGGATGAGAGAACGTGGAGCTTCCGGCAGAAGCCATGGGAGGGGACAAAATGAGAACGTGGTAGGAGATTAACTCCTCGAAAGACAAAGCAAACGGGAGGGAAGGATGACAGCAGAGGCTCCACGCGGCAACAAGAGAAGTAGTGACAGGACAGAGCATTGAAGGAGAAAAGATTCTGAAGAGATAGGAGGTAAGATGCCGGAAGGGAGGCTTCCAGCGCCGCGAATTAAGGGATAATTTTGAGAGTTGGCCGATTTCCATTCTGACTGTAATGTCCTTGCGAGAGAGAGACTCCCCTATTTTCCAGACTATCGGCCGCTGTGTTTTTGTGCCTTAGGATATGATATGCTTCATAGCCGCTGGACATGAGAAGCTTGGATTTTTCATAGAGACGCCGACATTTGACAGCTCCCTCACTGTAACCATTAATTAATTTGTATATGACATGCCTAGAATCCCCAATGATCAAGGCTTTTCGAATTTTCTTGTCTTTGAGAATATGGAGACTCTGAATAAGCGCCATCCATTCCGCTTCGTTGTTGGATCTGATGCCAAGCCCCCAAGCGAAAGTATGTTCCACATGTCCTCCGGGATTCAGGAGAATCCCCCCGGCACCTGCCTCCCCAGGATTGCCTTTCGAGGCCCCATCAAAGAAAATAGCAAAGGAGTTTTTCTCCCGGAGCCAGGACTTAAACTCAAGAGATGTTAGTCGGATCTCCCAGGAGAGGGGCTTATAGCTTTTGGACTGAAGGGAACTGCTTTCTTTCAAGTAGTTTTTGCTCCAAGTGGAATAGGGCTCGGGGATGGATTCCTGAAACGGGAAGCCTATATTATCAGAGGCAAACTTTTCGGCTATCATCCCTATGGTTTTGGCAGCTATGATGGAGGGAATGGCTTTTTGACCCTTGAAAATGCCACGATTCCTTGCTAGCCAGAGCTGCCAGCAGAGATTCTTTGGAATAGAAGACCACAGGTGACTTAGAATTGGTTTATTCCTTAGCAATCCTGGAAATTGTTTGGACCAATCCTTAAATAGCTGATAGGCCGTGTCAGGAAAATCAGGAACATAATCCAGTGGGAGGACGATTTTCCAAACTGAGAGAGAGATTTCACAATGGAAAAAAATGTGACAGGAGGTCTCTTCAGCAGCATTACACATAGCACATCGGGAAGGGCCTAAGATTCCCCTTTTCCTTAAATTTTCTGCTGTAAGCAGCTTGTTATGCAGAAGAAGCCATGTAAAATTATTTACCTTAGGGATACTATTGGAGTGCCACACCTGCTTCCAGATCCTTTCCGCCGAAGTAGCTTCCCTACTTATCTTCTTGTAACCCTCTTTAACATTATATTGTCCAGATTCTCCCCAACCGAGCCGATCTGAACTGGAAAGGCTCGAAGGAGTCAAGCCATGAAGGGAAGAGAAGAAAGCATCAGAGGCATTTGCCAAATGCGCTGGAGGAGAAAGTTGAGTCCAACCAGACCAACGACCTTTAGAATCCCAACGGGAAAGATCAAATAGAGAGATGATGCCTTGACTTCTCGCCCAGTCAGACAGAGAGACTAGCTCTGGAATGGAGAGGCGAGGCTGCTGTCCTAGAATGCTGCTTGTCCAAACATTGATTTTCTTTCCATTCCCTGGGATCCAGTAGCAATTCTCAGAAATAATGTTGGCGGAAGCTTTGCACATCTGCCAAAGGGGGGTACCTTTTCCTGTCCAAACTCTGTCCAGTAGTTTTGATCTAGGCTTTTTGATATATTTTTTCCTGATAACTTCCTTCCACCATTCTTTTTTCCCCGTAACTAACCTCCAGACCAGTTTGGCTCCTAAAGCTTTACACACTAGCTCAGGATCTCTGATGCCTAGCCCGCCTTGTAGCTTAGGCCGCTTGACCGTTTCCCATTTGACCAAGTGAAACTTCTTAGTCTGAGATTTTCCCCCCTGCCATAAAAATTTCTGGATTTCTTTGCAGATGCTGATGGTGACATTCTTGGGAGTGAGGATCATCGAGCTTAAGTAAATGGAGTAGGAGGAGAGGATGGACTTTATTAGAACGGTCTTACCAGCTAAATTCAGCCATTTCGATCCCAAGGAGTGGATTTTATCTTTGATTTTTTGAACAACTGGGTTCCACATTGAGGAGGTCATGGATTTCTTCACCACCGGGACGCCCAAATAAATGAAGTGAGTCCAACTGTGGTTGGCTTTAATTTGTAGAATTTGAGAGATGCTGCATAGGGTTGCTGTTGGACAGTTCCAACCATAGATTTGACACTTATTCAGATTTACTGCACTGCCTGAAGAATGGAGAAAGATGTCCAAGGGCCTGAGAAAATTCCTAGCTATTTGAGGGGAGGCTATGCCGAGAAAGATAGTCTCATCCGCAAAAAGGGCGTGGTTGATGGGAGGGACTGAACCTCGATAGGAAAGGCCTGGAAGGGAACCTTCAACTTGGAGTCTGTTTAATCTTCTGCTCAGGGAGTCAGCCACCAAGATGTAAAGGAAAGGGGATAGCGGGAATCCTTGCCTAACTCCTCTAGATGCTTTGAAAAATTCTGAGGGTCGTCCATTGATAAGGGGGGCTATCCAGGGAGAAGTTATGCAGGCTTGAATTTGGGAAATAAAGCCAGAGGGGAAACCAAAACTCTTAAGAACCTTAATGATAAAGGAGTGTCTCAGCCTATCAAAGGCATTAGCAAGGTCCAATTTTATAGCCATCCCAGGCTCACCCCTTTTTGTACTGGAGTGGATAGCTTCTTGTACCAACAGGATATTGTCACTAATTTGTCTTCCAGACAGAAAGCCACCTTGGTTTGGGGAGATGAGCGAGGGGATGATTTTTTTCAGCCTCAGAGACAATGCTTTGGAGAAGATCTTACAGGATGCGTTACAGAGTGAGATTGGTCGAAATTTTTTGATGGAGGAGGGATTGGACTCTTTGGGAATCAGGGCCAGAAAGGTGGAATTGGTGGCTCCCCCCATATTCCCATTAGCCATCCAAGAGATGAGGCGCATCAAATCCTTCTTGATAAGAGTCCAAAAGGTTCTGTAAAAGCAGATAGGGAACCCATCTGGACCTGGGGCCTTGTCCGGGTGGAGACTCCAGATGGCTTTCTTTATCTCTTCTTCTGATATGGGGGATTCAAGCCTGCTTTTATCCTTAGGGCTAAGCAAGGCAGGGATATCCGATACCATTTCTTCCAAAAGACGTTGAGAAACAGGTTCTTCATCGTTATAAAGATGTTCAAAGAAAGATCTTACCTCAGAACTTACTGCCGCTTGTCCTTGAATGACGGAGCCGTCTTCCTTCTTTAACTCGCGAATTGTATTCCATCTCTGCCTGTCCTTGCATTGATTTTGAAAGAACTTCGTATTTTGATCTCCTCCTTTGAGCCATAAGATGCGCGAACGAAGTCTCCATCCCTCCTCCTCGGCCCTGAGTATTTTTTGAAGTTTTGTCTCTAGTTCGATTTCCTTGAGGAGATGTTCTTTAGTTACCAAGCTGGTTTCCATTTTTGCTTGAAGAAATTCCATGTCCTTTAATATGTTTTTCTTTTGCTCTATTGGCTCTTGATATTGAGTTTTTGCCCAATATTTGAGGGCGGTCTTTACACGTTTTAACTTCTGCTCCCAAGAATAGGCAGGTGTGCCAGGGATATAGCACCGCCAAGTACCAGATATGATTTTCCTGGCCTCAATTGAATCCAACCAAAGTCTGTTAAATCTGAAGGGGAGGGGCCCCATATTTTCCATCGGCGGGAAGAAGAGGCAGACAGGTTTGTGATCCGACACTGCAGAGCACAAGAGCTTGACTTCAGGCTGCTGATCAAGAAGATGAGTGCTAGCAAGAAAGCGATCTAGGCGTGCTGCTACATATCCTGGTCCAATTCTCCTATTACTCCAAGTAAAGGTGCCATTTTTGGGTTTGACATCAGAGAGAGCCCACTGAGAGATGAGATCTTCCAGTCTTTCCCCATAGGGGTCCCTAACCTTAGTTCCGCCTCTACGCTCATCTGCTGAGATAGTGACGTTGAAGTCTCCTGCTATATAGCAAGGGTCCATCTTCTTATCATCACATTGTGCTTCCAGCGATGACCAAAAGTTATCCTTTTGCGCATTCAAGGTTGGGCCGTAAACATTTCCGATCCAAAAAAAAATTTTAGTTTCCCTGGTTTCTAGCTTTAAAAAAATCCAGTTCCTATTTTCAATAGTAGATTTCAACTCAAACTTATCTGTGCTCCACCAGCATAAAAGCCCTCCAGAAGCGCCACTGGCACTAACAGCAAGGCCCTCACCATTTTTCCAAATGCTTTTGAGAAGTGCGATACTTTCCTCTGCTGATTTTTTAGTCTCCTGAATAAGGAGGATTGAGGCAGCTTCCATTGTTTTAAATCTTCTAATAACTTCAAGCTTCTGCGATCCGCCCAAACCTCTGCAATTCCAGGAGATTACTTTCATTATTTTCGTTGTTGCTTAAGGGCCTTCTCTCTCTCTTTTCTTTCTTCTTCCGCTGTAAGGAGATATTTGCTTGCATTCGAAGATTTGACGAGGAAATCAAGATTAGCCTGCTTTCCCACCGCTTTTTGCCTTGCTGCCTCCTGTTCTCTAATGATTTTATTAGATTTTCTTCCCTTTCTGGAGAGGGGTTCTTGCTCCTCCATGGAGGTGTCTGTAGTTTCCTCGGTGTTCGTTCTTGCTCTTGCTCGAGTGATAGATCCTTCAGAGGCAGTTGCTTTATCGCTTTTTTCCCCAGAGTTTCCAAAGCCCTCTTCCTGGGTTTTCTTTTCCTGAATCGGCGGATCTTCAAGGCCGTCTTCCCGACCTTCCTGTTCCTTTGACGTTGGAATGACAATCTGAGGTTCTAAGCTCTGCTGATGTTCCAGTTCATGATTTTCGTCTTGATTTTCTGCCTCTTGAGTTTCTACCTCCAAAACCTCGAACTTATTTCCGGGGGGGCTCTTTGACGAGGGGACCTGCTGCTTTGACGGTTTGGCAGTCTTTTTCCCATTTGCCACATTCCATCCTTCGCCAGGAGGGCTATCCAAGATGGGTTTTTCAGGCTTCTTTGGACATGATTTGGCAAAGTGGCCATATTCATGGCAATACTTACACTTAAATGGGATTTGCTCATAGTCAACAGATTGAAGGTGATTCCACCCGTCAATGGAGAGCATGATTGACTCCGGGAGGCCCTTCTCCAGATTGACTTCGACACAGATTCGAGCGCAAGAAAACATAGGGGCTTTTGGCTCAGATTTATCCACGTACTTCCCTAGGGTATTCCCTATTGCTCGGAAGTCCTCATCGTTCCAACAGTGCAAAGGGAGATGGGGAAGCTTAACCCACACAGGTACAGCTTTTGGAATATCTTTTTCAGGGTTGAAAGACAGATCCCATTTGTTCAGATACATACCTCTTGGGCCCATGAAGTAAGGCCCGCTCCTGAAAATAAGGTCACGATCCTCCTTCTTTTCAAAGATGAAAGTGAAATAACCTTTTCCACAAAAAATTTGCTGAACTTCTCCCTGGATAAGGGTTCTCCAGTTCTTATTAAGCCATACTTCCACAGAGCGCGGGGAAGGCCAAAGGCCAGTGAACAAGCCAATGAGCCCCTTTTCTGAGAGAGCGACTGCTTTCCTCTTTGATGCGACAGAACAAAGCTTCACCTCAGGGACCTCCGAACGCTTAACAAATTTTGAAGAAGGGGCAACGGCGGCGGGAGCAGGGGGGAGGGCAGCCACGAAAGAGTTAAATATTTCCTCCACAGTGGAAGGATCCGGAGGATCCATGGCAGGGCGCAAGGCCCTCACGATTAGTGCGCAGACAATGGTGGAAGCTTCAGGCGCAGCGAAACCCTAGCAGCGCAGATGCTCCTTACTTAATACATGCGACAATGTGCATATTATGTACCATGTACATCGCTAAACTTATTAACATATTTTTATAAAGACAAAATCAACTTGATGCACATTAAAAAAACAAACACACCAATAAGTTTTTTTGATACACTACATATTAAACAATCGAAAAAACATTCTAAACAAACAAGCAAAATGGTGCACTTTACGTAGATAAACACACCAATCTATAGTTCCTAGAATATGCATACCACTTAACCGATTGACATTTTTTTAAAACATGGTCAAAATGGTGTGCCTTACATAAACAAACACACCAGTTAGTTTTATACATACAATGCATATTAAACAACCAAAAATTTATTGAAAATAAATAAAGAATATGGTGCGCCTTACATTAATAAATACACATGTGTGTTTACTCTATATAGTGCACATCACTAACCGCGAAAGCATTTTTTTTTAAATTCTAACAACGATAGACTAGATAGGTCGGTTTGGAATTGAATTGCATCATGGTCCCAGTCCAACAACGATACAAAACCCCATATATTAATATACAAAACCAAGAAGTTTACATTGCCAAAACTCAAATCTTATTGTGAAATAGAAAGAGAGACATGAAACAAAAGGAAAGCAATAAGAACACTAGGGTTTGTAGTAGTGAAGGTAACTCTGAAGCAAGAAGAACACTAGGGTTTGCAACATTGAAGGTAACTTTGAAATCCTTTATTTTCTTGAAAAAACATAGTTGGAAATGTATACCATTTTCTGAATCGATTGAGTAAAACCCTAAGATGAATAGACTTACCCAAAATGTCTCCTCTGCAAAGTTGTATGTATCCATGATGATCCCTTACAAAATTTCTATTCAAAGAAATCTACCTCTCCAAACTCTTCCTTGGTAAATATCTCGTTCACAAGTCTCTTCTCAAACTTTTGGCCAAAAAAGGATTAGGGATTAGGGTTTTCTTGTATTTATAATCTCACTATCAAAATAAATAAAATTCCAACTCCTTTTTCATTTGATATTTCATCCCATTGGTGATAAATGCGCACTATTTTTTTGCCTAATCGAGATCACGGTGCACTATATAGAATATAGTGCATCAGTACGCTATACTAATATAAGTGCACCATATATAAAGCAAGAAAAAAATGGAAGTATAAAATTCTGCAATTAACACTTTGCGGAGGTGGTTGTAGAGGTTTCATATCGATGCACATCTAGAATGAGCACACTGGTGCACTTGATATGTTTAAGCGCACCGGTGTGTAAATAGTGATTTAAGCTCACCGATACTTGAAAAAAGTAGAATGTTACATGTTTCCAAATTTGTATTTTAAGAATAAAGCCATGTATTGATTGTGGTTTTGACTCAAATGTAGGGAAAAAAAGAGTGATAAATCAAACTTGGATGTTTCTTCAAATTCCAACTTATTCCATATCAATCCAAGTTCATCAAGTTCTCCCTTATTGTCTGCATTAAGTCCATATTTATTTATATTTTGATTATTTGATTGAATTTATGCTATCTTTGAATGTGCATTTGAATAATTGTGCATTGACTTTTGCAAGATCTTAATTATGAATCAAGTTTGGATGCACATGAAATTCCACCACTCTAAAAAAGCCACAAATCCTTATTAGGAGCAACATACCATAGATAGATTGTAGATGAAAATGGAAGGCCACTTTACCGCGCCAACTATAACATGCCATCATCAAGCAACCATGATGGACCAATGGTACTCCAGCTTGAACTGGATCTCTTTTATGACACCCCAGTAGTATGTGATTGGTAAAAATGTAAAGGTTTGAAGGTGAAACCTAGGCGTGTTACACTATCCCATTATATTAATGATTGAATACCCAAAGTTGATGCCTAATACCCTCTACCGTGGTCAAGGATCCAAAATGTGATATAGAAAAGACATGTAGAAACACTTCCATATGCTCATTCTTTGAAAAATTGGAAGCCAAATGAACCATGTTTCATCATAAATTGACCAACCCATCTACTTCTGTTGAGTTAACTAAGATTTCTAGTGAACCAATGTAAGATATAAATACTATCCAAAACATCACTACAAGGAGATCCAAAACGTTGTATGAGATAAGAACAAAAATTTCCAAGTACACACATAGGTCGGTTCAATTATTGGAGGGTAGCGATGAATTCTCTCCTCCCATCCATCTATAAAGTAAATACAAAATAGTTACAATTGTGATTTGCATGGAGCTTGTCTGTCTTCCTTGCATGTACCAATGTTGGGACCAAATTCTCCTATTGTGGTAACAACTACATGATTTAAAATTCTAAAATAAAGTATGTAGAGCTTTGGTTGTTTATCCCTTCACATGTGTTTGTTCCTCCCAAACAGTCAATAACACTTATGCCATTTTGTAGCCCTCTTAATAGTTGATCTGATTATTTGAATATTGTTAAATATAAACATAACACTTCCATGTGTAGTGTTTACATGAATGGTTATGCTTTTAAAAATTTTAACATGAAGAGTTTTATATATCGATGGTCATCCACACACTCATGGAAACATTGCAGGGTTCATAAATAGTTGTGGGTGCTCATTTTTTAGTGAAAATTGTTCATTTGAGGAACACTCCAATGACAAAGAGTTCTTTATGAAAAAGAAGGCATCCTGATTTGTTGTTGTGCATGCAATATGTAGTTTGGCTCTTGGTGACGAGTTGTTAATAAACTATAACTTTAGTAGACCACCAAATGCTTGTAAAATTAATGGCTTGAATTGGCACTACATTTAGACATCCCCTTGGGGAAAGGTCATTGAGTAATGTGGATATGGATCATCATTGGGAAGATGGTGGACTCAGCTAAGGACCAGGTAGATCCGAAAAACCAGAAAGGTGTGTACATAATACCTTGCTCTTGTGGGAAGGTGTACGTTGGTGAGACTGGAAGATCCATAAACATCCGTCTAAAGGAACATGCACTAGATATCACCAGAGACAGAGCTAGTAAATCAGCCCTGGCAGAGCACTCACACAACTCTTCCCATCACGTATGCATTGAGAATGCGAGACTACTAACGAGGGAAGAGAACTATCTAAAAAGGCGGGTGAAAGAGGCTGTGGAAATTGATAAACGAGATAACACACTTAATCGAGATGATGGGTTAAAACTGAGCGGCACTTGGAAACCAATAATTAATAAGATAAAAAGGCAGCTACATGAATAAGGAGCCGACATGCAAACATTGATTTTATATTTATAACCGCTCTTTGGGCTTTAATTGAAGCATCTCAAAAAAAAAAAAATGGTGAGATCCCTTGATGATGGACTAACATGATAAGTCCGAAACGTTGGGCATTTAAATATCAACAGGTTTTTCCATTTTTATTGAAATAATTGTAATTTAAAAGTGAATAATTAATAAATTCTGAAACGGAAATGAATGAGAGGCACATAAACTTTTGTGATAAATAGAGGGAGGGGAAAGAGAAAAGGCTCTTGCTCGCGAGTGTCGGGAATCAAGAATTGTCCTATGGTTCTTGTGAGTTGGGCGTGATTTGACCGGGGATTGGGAGATCCCATCGGAAAGTCTTGGCTTGTGTGTTCTACGACCCCATTAGCTCGGGGGTTGGGGGTGAAGGAGAGTAGCTTGATACGGTAGGGTGGCCAACCAAGGGGCTGTCGGTAACTTTATCAAATACTGGAATCGGACAGCTGGATCGTTCCGTTGCTACAACAATTTACTCCATCTCGGATTCGACTAGCTAATCAGGTTCAATGCTTTTTAAAGTTTTATTTCTGTATGAATTTACTGTTTCTGTGCAGTATTTCAGTTTCTGTGACGGTTTGTTGTTTCTGCAAAATTATTTCGTTTCAGTGTAAAAAGAAATCTCGGAAAATCAATAGTTATATTTCTGCCTTGAGAGTCATGAGTAGAACGATTAAAAAAAAACTCTGTTTTGATTTTATTCTTTATGGTTTACTGTATATTTACTTAATTTTGAGATGTAATTAATAGCGGGAAGCTACTGAATCAAGCTCTGTACATCGATTATTAAGAAGATCTCAGTATTTTCCTTGAAGGGCGATTCCTAGATCTCAGTCCCTTATTGAATTCAAGAATCTTGATCTCAGTAAAATATCTCTGTATTCTAGTGCTTGGATTTTGGAAAAATTCGTGATGGCATATTGCTCTTGAGGTAGATCGAAATTTTTTAAACTATTCGAAATCTGTGTATCTTTATGAGTTCTAGAATTTCTCTGTCTTAAGGTAGATCTCAGATATTAAAGAATTTTAAACTCTGTTTTTACTCTTTACCCCTTGTACTACTTGACTCTCAGTATAATCATCTTAGTGGAGTGGGACGAACACCTTCAGATCTTAAGCACGACTCCGCCACTGATTGGCGCATCTGAAATCAAGAAGGGACCGGTATTTGTCATTTAAATTCTTTTTGCGTGGTTTCATTCTCTTAGTACTTCCAGATCTATGTGGCAATTTCTCTGTGTGCTTTCATTCTCGAATGAAGAGTAAACTTCATATTAAATAGTTGATGTTTGTCTTATTTGTCATTAGTTAGCATATATGATTCCACTTCGAATTAAGAGTAAGCCTCTTATTAAATAGTTGGTGCTTGTCTTATATTGAGTAAGGAATAGTTCATGTATGGTTTAATACATATTGCTCTCAGTATAGAATCTTTATGGAATAATTTATGGATGACCCATTTTACATTGAATAATATATGGAATGAATAGTTCATATATAGCTAATACATGATGTTCTTAATATAGACTCTTTATGGATTAATTTATAGATGATCCATTTTTATGTTGAATGATATATTTAGTAAGAAATAGCTCATCTATGGTTTAGTACATATTGTTATTATTAGGGTAGCCTTATAATTCAGTATTTATGTGGCTTCGATAAGATAGAAATGATGATGTGTGTCATAAAAAAAATATACGCATACCGTATACTTAAGATTGGATCAAATGCTTAAAACTAGTGCAATGATAGATTATGAAGTTACATCTAGTTTGATCTTCTTTTAAAAATAAATAAATAAACTTACTTGCTTCGGATGAGAGACCCTACATACAAGTCCATGTTTTAATTCATCTAGATGATGAGGTTGAATTAGATGGGGTGGTATCATGTCGTTGGATGTTCTTCTTGGAGAGGTACATGAAAACGTTGAAGGGGTTTGTTCGACAAAGGGAAAAACTTGAGACGTATATCGCAGAGGAATACATAATTTACAATTTGTTCTATTATGCTAGTGAATACATCAAGCAAAATGCGACACACTAGGTGGAGTGGTTTGGGACAACCAATGAGATGAGGATAAAAGGGAAGGGAAGCTACTCTAAATTAATGAAAAAAGGTGCATGATAAAGAGTAAGTCACTCATCTTTTGTCAATTTTATACAAATTAAATGTTTACACAAAACTTGATAATATATATTTGATCTCATACTAATCATTTTAATTTAAATACATCAACAAATGCATAAATTGATGCCATCAATAAATTTGTTCTTTACAACATGGAGGAAACACAACTATAGGTCATGTTTTATGAAGAGAAGAGAAGGAAATGGGATAGTGACATGAAAGAATTCAGACGATTGAACAATAGAAGCATGCCATATCCTAATCATTTAAAATGAAATATGCCAATGGTCTGTCCCAATAGTTGGGTGGCTAAAAAGATCATAGATAAATATGGCGCCTCTGGTTGTTACCTGCGTGGTGAGGAGGATGCACTAAACAAAGGGATTGGGTGTAACAACTATTAATAATATATCCTTGTACATTGTTCATTTTATAATCCACATTTGAATATCAACATGTATTATGTTTTTATTAATGCTCGGGTTGCTAGACATATAACAACATCCATTGTTTGCATTTTTATAGGTGCATTTGTTCCCATCTATGTGGGAAGTTGGACATAATTTTTGCACTGAGGATTGTCATGATGGATGTGTCACACTTGACTATGGAGTGGAGGTCAATTTCGACCAATCTAGTCATGCTAGCCATCATGATCAGAACCTACTAGAGGGGAAGCTAGGTTACAACGAAAAGATACAAGATTTCATGCAAGAGGACTTCTCATCTTTCCAATGTGATATTATTAGGTGCAAGTGGGGGGGTAATTTCAACTGAAATAATGTAAAGGAAGATCATGACAGTGGGATAATATGTTTCAACTCTAAAAAGATGTGGGATGAAAAGGAGGAGCCTTATGTTTCCCCAAAGCACTACAACCAAGTGTTCTTTTACCCGAATGTGTTGGATAGGGATTGGTGGTTCATACTAAGACACGATCTGAGATGAAAACATCTTTTTGAGAAAACAATGTTATCATTCCAAGCAAGGAAGATAATCAAGGCAACAAATACTGATATGTACATGCTTTATTTGAACATTTATGTTATGGCTGTGACATTTTATTATGGGTATCTATAATTGATTAATTTTATTTTTTCTTCATTTTATGATGTTGGATATGAAAAGTTAACAACCATTTACAACCATCATGTTGAAGCAAAATTTATATAATGTGGAACTTCAAGGTCTTTAATGAGTTATGAATCCCCTTTAATTGTAAGATCTGCATGTTGTCTGTGTTTATAAGATTATTGTGATGTTGGATATGAAAACATAATAACCATTTACAACCATAATGTTGAAGAGCAATTATATTTGTGTGGATCTTGTTGATGATTCCAAGTACTTAGTGATGGGATGGGTTTTATCTCATTCTATAAATAATTTTTAATTCTAAGATCTGCATGTTCTCTCTTTATAAGATTAGTATTAACAACTATTACTATGGAGGTCGGGTTATTTGTGTAGGAATTCTTAATGATACTGAGAGGGGTGGTGAATCAGTATCATGCACAGATTAAGCAATTTTCACTTTAAAACATGCATCAATTCCTATTTAAAAACACATCAATAAAAACCAACTCTGCACATAATATATATATATAAGGACTGATATACGAACAACGTCATAAGTGTAGAAGTAGAATAGATGGCAATGTAAAAAAAAATTCGACCGTATATGTTTTTGGAAATTTTGTAAAGAAGGGAATGAAGAGAGGCCTAATGGGCAGGCTGAAAAGAAGTTGTATGTAAGTCCTTTTGGACAGTCAATGTTTATTCAATAGAACAAAATATTATATATATATATTCCGTAAAAAAAATATTTTGTTCTATTGAATAAACATTGACTGTCCAAAAGGACTTACATACAACTTCTTTTCAACCTGCCCATTAGGCCTCTCTTCATTCCCTTCTTTACAAAATTTCCAAAAACATATACGGTCGAATTTTTTTTTACATTGCCATCTATTCTACTTCTACACTTATGACGTTGTTCGTATATCAGTCCTTACATAACCCTTTTTCATCATCTATCTATCCAAAACTGTAGCTACTTCATATTTATATAAAATGGTAATTAGAGATGGTTCTCCCATCCCTAAAATATTCTATTTCCAACAATCCAGGATCTAACATTAGAGCATTTTTTGAAAGATGATCGACCTCTATGTTAAGGTCACGGTATATACGAGCAAAGGAAAGGGTTTCAAAATTATCTACCAACCTTCGGATTGTCTCGAGCATATGTTGAAGTTGAGGCATGTTTATCTGAATTTTTTTGGTTTCCCAATCAATAACCATCTTTGAGTCTCCGAACAACTATAATATGCTAATGCCACTAGAAGAAGCCACCTTTAATACTACCCACAAAGCTGCTAGTTCTACCTTGTTGTTGGTGCAGTGGTCTAGTGCAAACTTTATTTTTAACTTGTTGACTTCTGATAAGAAAAGAACCACACCCGATTCTCCCAAAGGTGGGGCTCCTTGGCTCATGACATCGAAAAAATCCCATGGGGAGGACTTATCAATTTATGGAGGAATTATAATATGTTGCTTCCCATATTTTTGTTCACATTTTTTTTCCCTTGTCCACTGCACAATCAGAGCAGATACCACTTCTTGCAGAATCGATCGATTCTAAAAATTTGTCATGTTTCCTTTCCACCAAATCTCGTCAATAAAAAAGGAAGGGAACACATCAAAGCAACGTACCTTTGGGTCCTTCCACCGTTGTTGACAACTCTGTTCCAATGACGAACTAATCTGACTTGAGTTTTCTTTCAGCTCTTTGGCCAAGGCATTCCAAATACACACACACACATATATATATATGAAAATTGGATTACAATATAGATGGGAGACACCAATATCCAATGATGTGAGCACCAACTCACTCAAACACCAATATGATTGAGACACCAATCCCACATGCAAGCACTGAATCGCAAACTACAGGCTCCAACCTGTGAGGACATCAATCCTATACGCAAGCACCAACTTGTTGAAGCGGGATTCAACCTGTGACGACACCAATCCTTTGCACAAGCACCAACTTGTTGAAGCAGGATCCAACCTGTAAGGACACCAATCCTTTGTGCAAGCACCAACTTGCTAAAGCAAGATCCAACCTGTGAGGACACCAATCCTCTACACAAGCACCAACTTGTTGTGTTCAGGCACCAACCTGAGAGGAGACTCCAATCTCTTTTCCTTGCCTTGTCCTACCACCCTGAGATATATATTTATAGATGTTCTTCTACTTCTATGACTCTGTCTTCATATTTGCGTGCACAATTCTCATTGTATTATGATCTCTGCTTTGCTTCTTGTTGCTTACATTTTTTACGTGCTCTTCTTCAATTCTACTCACAACTTCTCTTACAATGTATTACGCTACAGTTCTGCTTGTTCTGATTTTGCGCACATACTCGTTGACATGCTTCTTAGTATTTTCTCCCAAGTGCTTCTTATCTCCATGCGACTACTCCTTGTTCTTTTGCATGTCTTATAACCTCACACACTTCCTCAATTCATATTGCCTCTAATTCCCCTAATCATTTCATCTACCTCAAAGCTTGCAAATTCAGAATACTACTTCATTTGTTATTCCAAGCTTACTTCTCATTCATCAATCTAACTCTTATTTATACTAGACTTGCTCAATTGTTATGTCCCCAAGTTGTGGCTTCTCTAATTCAATGACACCCCTTCTTCCTTTCTTTTCATTCAAGCTTACCCAAACATTTTCCACTTGTCTTATCTTGCGTGAATGGAGTGCCATGAATTTTTTGGGTATTGTACACAATAGTTCCATAGCTTGGTGGGAATTACGCACTATGGTGCCATGACTAGGTGGGATTAGTGTGCCATGTGTAGACAACCTTATTTTGTAGCTTGGTTTTAAGACTTCCTTTGACTTACAAAGGCTTGCACACATATTTCTATATACTTCTTCAAACTGACATTTAGATTTCATTGTCATCACAAATTTCAACAATCTCTTCGGCATCAATGACAACACCAAAGTTCAACAATCTCCCCCTTTGGCATTGATGTCAACACCATTCAAAACTGAGCTCCCCCTGAGTATGAGCTCTTATTTTATGCACTCAGCATGCTCCCCTTGAGTTCATGCGGATTTATCCTTTCAACACTCATGCGCAAGCATTTCTCTGCAAAACCTTTTACTTAGTATCTCTCCCCCTTTGACATCAATGGAAAAGAGACGCTCCCCTTGGCTTCATACTTCCATTTCTTTCTTCTCTCGCTTCATATTCATGCTATGTTATGGATGCTTGAAATTAATGTGGAGTGGGAATAACGCCTAATTTATGTCTGAGATATTCAAAAGTATCTCTTGGTAGCGGCTTTGTAAATATATCTACAATATGTTCCTTCGTGTCCACATAATCTAGTTTGACAATATTCTCAGTGACTTTTTCTCTCACAAAATGGTATTTGATTAGAATATGCTTGGTTCTTGAGTGTATCACAAGATTCTTGGAGATGTTGATTGCACTTGTGTTTTCACATAAAATTGATATATGCGAATTAAATTCCACTTGAACATCCTTCAAAGTTTGTTTCATCCATAGAACTTGCGCACAATAGCCTATTGCTGCAATATATTATGCTTATGTTGTAGATAGTGATACAGAGGATTGTTTCTTGCTCAACCAGGATACTAAGCAATTTCCTAAGAAGAATGATGCTCCGCTTGTACTTCTTCTGTCATCTATGCTTCCTTCCTAGTCTACGTTTGTATATGCCACCAAGGTCAAGTCATTATTTCATGGATACTATAAACCAAAATCTAGAGTTCCTTTCAAATATCTGAAAATCATTTTCACAGCTTGAACATGTGTCTCCTTAGGTGTTGCTTGAAACATTGCAACCAATCCTACAACTTGCATTATGTCTAGTCTTGAAGCTGTTACATATAACAAGCTTCCAATCATTGATCTGTAAAGTTTTTGATCTACTTCCTTTGCTTCATCTTCTTTATTCAATTTGCAACTAGTAATCATAGGGGTACATATGGGCTTGCAATCTTCCATATTAAATATTTTCAACATCTCTTTTACATACTTTGATTGAGAAATGAACATACCATTATCAAGTTGAGATATTTGGAGTCCTAAAAAGAAGGACAGCTCTCCAAGCATCGACATTTCAAACTCCTTCTACATGTTCTTAGCAAAATTTTGGCTTAAACTATTATCATTGCTTCCAAAGGTGATATCATCTACATATACTTCCACAACAATCATATTTTCATGCTCAACTTTTATATATAGATTACTCTCTACATTTCCTTTTATGAAATCTTGTTGTTGCAAGTACTTGTCTAGTCTTGAATACCAACCTTTGGGCACTTTCTTTAATATGTAGACATATTCATTGTTATCTCAAAGAGAGAAACCCTTTGGCTGCTCTATATACACTTCTTCTTCTAGTTCTCCATTTAGAAATGTTGATTTTCATCCATTTGATATACAGTGATAATTTTAGAGCAAGTATAGGCCAAAAATATTCTGATTGCTTCCATTCATGCTACAGGGGCAAAGGTTTCTTCAAAATATATTCCTTCAACCTATGCATATCCCTTGCATACCAACCTTGATTTATTTCTCGCTAATTGTCCATCCTCATTTTGCTTGTTCCTAAGAACCCATTTGGTGCCAATGACATTTTTATCTTTGGGTCTTGGAACAAGTTCCCAGGTCTGACTTTTCTCAATCTAATTTAATTCTTCTTTCATGGCTTCAATCTAGTGTTTATCAGTCTCAGATTCTTCAAAGTAGTTTGGTTCTACTTTTGACATCAAGGAGAAATGTACTTCTTCAGGGGGTGTTTTTTAAGTACTTCCTTCTTGTTTCTACACCAGCATTTTTATCGACGATAATCAAATATTCAGAATGATTCTTTTGGGCATATCTAGAGGGATTATTTGTGTCTGGTCTTCTTTCTTCTTCCGATTCTTCATGATATGTATCTTTTTGTCATTCTCTTGACTCCTCCTCTTCTATTAGGTCTTATGAATGTTCAAATGTCGGTTGATCATCATCATCCTCTAGTCTTCTATGTGTGAGTGCTTTATCTACCCTTACATCTCAACTTTCCACCATCTTCTTTAGTCTTATGTTGTAACATTTGGATGCATTGATTCTTGTTGCATATCCAAGAAAGATTCCTTCATCGGATTTGGAATCAAATTTTCCTAGGTTTTCATCATTTATTTTTGTCAAGATGCTCACAGTAGATCCAAAGAGATGATGTAAACCCCACAATGAAAGAATTTAGGAATGACAGAAGAAGAATAGAGTAGAAGAACACAGATCCAAAGGAGCTCAGATAGAGGCAGAATAATTACACATGTTACATTAATCTGAATAGTAAAAAGGAAAATATACAATGCTCAGGATTCAAATACACTAGGTGTGATTCAAATTAGCCTGCATGGACAGATCCATAATCAGTGGAGTGTCATCAAGTCATAACTAGGAGTCCAACTCATCATCAGTGAAGTCATCAATGCACAAGTAATAGTCAACCAGAAGTCAAACTGAGTCTAACTGAATGTGGTAGGTGTAACTGGCACATGGAAGCACTAATGTAGTGAAGGAGGCTCAGTGGAGGGCGCTCATGGAGCTAACTGGTGTCAAAACAACCTATCTAGTCACACTGGAGGTCCATCGGAGTGATAAGGTCAGTAAAGAGTGAGTCAAGCCTAAAATCAGGGAGAGAACTCTTGTTAACTGAACATAACTGGACTGGTAGGTGAAGAAGTGTGCCTCTCTCATGCAGTAGGTGAAAGGAGGGTGCAGTAGGCACTAGGAGGGATGAAACTGATCAGGAAGAAGCTCCAGGGGCTAGGTGTTGGGACTGATGACTGGAAATGCATGCAAACCCTAGAATGCATGCAAACCCTAAAGTGCATGCAAACCATAAAAGACTGAAAATGAAAATGACTGAAAAGCTAGTAGGACTAGGATGGAGTATAGGAATATCCTAACACCCCCCCTTAATCCATCCTGGGCCCTGGTAACGAGGACCAAAGGTCACCCATACAATCAAATAAGATAGAAAAATAAAGAACTGTCCATAAACCGAGGAAATGGGAAAAACCTCATGGGAAAAATACCCCCCCTCAAAAGAACAGTAAATAACTCAAAGAACCATCATACTAAGCAGAAAAGAAGGAAGCTTTCGTCAGTGAAAACTTCTGCAAAAGACTTGACAAGTTGATCCCCTGTAGGATGCCAAAACAGGTGCTAGATGTGGATCTAGTCTTCTTACGTGCCTTCCACTGTGTAGAGGATGGATTGGACAAAGAAAGTCTCTCAGGAATTCTTTCTGCAACTAGAGCGAATGGAACATGAGGGGTCTTCCCATGTGATGGAAGAGAGAACCCCATCATCATGATGCATCTCTCATGGAGAGGTAGATGGCATAATGCAAGGTTGGCATGATGCTGAAGTCTGGTAGTTCGGTGAACAGATGAATCCTCAACTGTGTTCTCAGTAGTAGCAAGGACTGTGTGAGCCCATATTGACCTTGAATCTGGACTGAGAATAGGTGGTGCTTCTGGATTGGAATCTTCTTGAACTATGATCTCAACATCAAGATCTTGGTATTCTTCTTCATTAGAAGAGGAGTCACTTTGATCTTGATCAGAATCTGAAGGAATAGTTGGAGATAAGGGCATGAAGTGAGAGAACTCATATGCCTTAGAGGCATGATTAACAACCCCATTCGCTACAATCTTTCCAGTGGAGATCTCTGTAATCTCTACTATGTTTAGACCAAAAGTTACTTGCTTTGGTGATCCTGTATGAGTCATCTGATATACTGATAACAAATTAGCTGTAAGAGAAGGAACAAATAAAACATTTTTGAACTTACCATGCTCCATATGTACTGTACCCAATCCTTTGGCAGAAATCTGAGAGTTGTCTCCCATGTGAATAGTAGGCCCATCTTTGAGATCTAAAGAGGAGAAAGATTCTTCAAAGGAAACCATGTGGTTGGAGGTTCCAGAATCTACGAGGAGGGATTTTGAATTTGAAAAACCAACCATCAAAGCATGGCAATCATCAAATCCACTTCCAGAATCAGACATCTTTGCTTCTTTTGGAACAACAATTTTGTTTTGTTCAAGAAGCTTGGTTAGTAGATCTATTTTCTTGTGCATGCAAGCTTTCTCAGGATGGTTTCCTCTCTTGTAGTAGGAGCAATTAGGTCTCTTGTGTTTGTCACTTTTGGATTTGGATGGCTTCTTGTCCTTGTCTTTTTGCCTCCCCTTTTCATTCGCTCCACTTGCTTCTCCAGCTAGAAGAGCTAGATCTTTGGAGGCCTTGATGGCACCCATTTGAATCAGTTTGTTCTCTTCTTGAACGAGAGCTTCAACAAATCCTTTTAAGGTGGGAAACTTCCATCCAGGGATTGACATTTGAACAGAATGGAAAGTAGATACAAAGACAGAAAATTGAGATCCAAGTTTGCTCAATATAGAGAGTACCAATTTCTCATCACTTTTAGTGATGCCACAATGCTTGCATTATAAAACCAAATTCTGAAATTTGGAGAAGAATTCTTGAATGCTTTCAAAGTTGTTAGGTTGTATTGCAACCAATTCATTTTCGAGAATGTAGCCTCTTAGTCCATCTTGTTTGCCAGAAAGACTCTTCAATTTTGTCCGTAGCTCATTTGGAGACTTCAATCCTTCAACATGAAACAATAGATCTTCAGACATATGAAGGCATATGCATCCAAAGGCTTCATCCATTTTATTTAGATGCTTGGTTCTCTCTACAATTGTATGTGGTATGGCATCTTTTTCCTAAACTATTCTAGAAAACCCTCTCGACTGCAGGTGTACTTTCGTCTTACGCTTCCATTCAAAGTAATTGAAGGGAGTGAGAATTATAGGAGAAGAAGGAGCATTCGAATTGCTCATCTTAACTGCTGGAACGAGTGCAAAAAGAAACTGCTGATACTGTTGCTGCAACTGCTGGAACTTCGAAATACCTGCAAAAAAATCTCAAGAATGGAGGTAGAATATACTCTCAAGTGGCTCTGATACCATGTGAAGATGCTCACAGTAGATCCAAAGATATGATGTAAACCTCACAATGAAAGAATTTAGGAATGACAGAAGAAGAATAGAGCAGAAGAACCCAGATCCAAAGGAGCTCAGATAGAGGCAGAATAATTACACATGTTACATTAATCTGAATAGTAAAAAGGTAAATATACAATGCTCAGGATTTGAATACACTAGGTGTGATTCGAATTAGCCTGCATGGACAGATCCATAATCAGTGCAGTGTCATCAAGTCATAACAAGGAGTCCAACTCATCATCATTGAAGTCATCAATGCACAAGTAATAGTCAACCAGAAATCAAACTTAGTCTAACTAAATGTGGTAGGTGTAACTGGCACATGGAAGCACTAATGTAGTGAAGGAGGCTCAGTGGAGGGTGCTCATGGAGCCAACTGGAGTCAGAACAACCTATCTAGTCACACTGGAGGTCCATCGGAGTGATAAGGTCAGTAAAGAGTGAGTCAAGCCTAAAATCGGGGAGAGAACTCTTGTTAACTGAACATAACTGGATTGGTAGGTGACGAAGTGCGCCTCTCTCATGCATTAGGTGAAAGGAGGGCGCACTAGGCACTAGGAGGGCTGAAATTGATCAAGAAGAAGCTCCAGGGGCTAGCTAACTGAGAGCTAGGTGCTGGGACTGATGATTGGAAATGAATGCAAACCCTAGAATGCATGCAAACCCTAAAAGTGCATGCAAACCCTAAAAGACTGAAAATGAAAATGAATGAAAAGCTAGTAAGACTAGGATGGAGTATAGGAATATCCTAACAATTTTGATATAACACTTGCTTCCAAATATTTTGAAATGCTTAATTATTGCTTATCTGCCTATCCAGAGTTCATAGGGATTCATGTTGATATTTGTTCTAATATGACCTCTGTTTAAAATATGAATAGTAGTATGAATAACTTGATTCCAAAAGATGTTAGATAATTTAGAATCATTTAACATTGTTCTAGCCATTTCCTGCACAATTCTGTTTTTTCTTTCTACTAATCCATTTTGTTGTGGAGTTATGGCAGCTGAAAAATGTCTTATGATTCCATGTTTCTCTCATAAATACTCAAATTCATTTGAGGTGTACTCACCTCCATTATCTGATCTTAGACACTTAATCTTCAATTCAGTCTCATTTTCAACTACTTCTTTAAAAATTTTGACACACTCAAATGTTTCTGATTTTTTCTTAAGGAGAAAGACCCATGTTATTCTAGTATAATCATCAATGAAGAGAAAGAAATAGGATTCACCATTTAAACCTTTGCTTCCCATTGGGCCGCAAAGATCAGTATGTATTAGCTCCAATGGTTTTGTTGTAGAATATTCTTTTGTCTTAAAGATACTCCTATTTGCTTCCCATATAGGCAGTGTTTGCAAACATAATTTAAGGGCTTCATGATTTTTGGAATGTCTCTCACTACTTGTATTTTGCTAATTTTGACCAAATTGTCAAAGTTAATATGTCCCATTCTTCTGTGCCAGATCCAATTTTCATCAATTTTCCCCAAGCAACATCTTTCTTCTTCTCTTTTATCTAAGATGTATACATTGTTTGTGGTTTTGGATGTCGTTGCTACCAGTCTTCCAGTATCCTTTTTCCTTATTTCACATTTCTTGGAATCAAATGTAAGAATATGTCCTTGATCGCACATTTGGATACACTAGGGATATTGTGCTTCATATTTTCAACAAGTAATACATTTTCAACTTTAGTTTACTTGTGGTCAAGACTTACCATGCCCTTTCCAAGAAGTCTAGCAAAACCATCATCTCCAAAACAAAAACTGCCTCCCTTTTCTTCTTTAAATTTCAAGAAATTGTCTTTATTCCTCGTCATATGTTTGGAACATCCACTGTCAACATAAAAATGACCCCTTTTGATCTATGCATGTAAAGCCAACTTGCAACCTTCTTGACTCTATTGGTCTGTCCTTTTCTCCCAGAATTTTTTAAAGGTTCTTTTATTGGGAATATTCTTAGTTTCAACAGTACGTGTAGAGGGTAACTAATCTATGCATTCATGAGTGTTATGACCATAATTTAGACTTATTCCATTCAACATCTAAATCCAAGGGGTTGAAGGAATTATAATTTTCTTTCATAGTTTCAATTGGCCTTCTAATATCATTCATTTTAGCTTTGTGATGAACACTATTCTTCTTAACATTTTCTTTTGTAGACACTTTGCAATTTACTGCTTTAAGACCAAAATTGTTAAAGAGATAGTAATTTCCCAAGAAAAGACTTTGATGCCTTGTAAAGTGAGTTCTTCTAGATTGCGCAGTACCGGTTTTCAGAAGAGATAATTTCTTTTCCTATTCTCTGAAATTATGATCTCTTCTTGGAATAGAGCCTTTGATCACATCTGTAAAATTTCTTGCTCATATCTCATAGGTTGACTTTGTTTAGGTTGAACCTTCATAGCCTATCCATGACTTATCAGATAGTGGTCTCTGATTGTCTATAATTTTATATAGGGATTTGGTACTATTGCTAAACTGGATATTGACTTCTTGCAGTTTCCTTTTTAAGGAAATGATTTCAATTTCTAACTTTTCACACTTTTCTTCCTTTTATCTCAATTGTCATGTTATGTCTGCTTCTAATTTTTCATATCTTGATAGTTGTTCCTGTATTATTTATTCTTCTTTCTTGATTTATTTTGTTCTTCCAAGGCATTGATAAGCTCTCCTTCAAAATCTACTTCAACCATTTCCTCATCTTTTGATCCTTAATGTTCCCAGTCTTCTTCAATTTCCATGAAGAGAAATTCCCTATCATCTTTGTCAGATGAACTACTATCCTCTTTGGAATACAAACTCTTTTTCTTCTTGTGTTCAGACCTGTTTTGTTGGTGTGTTTTCCTTCGTTTTCTATAATTAAGGTCCTCTTCACTGTCACTATCCTCGCTTTCCTTTTAAGGGCATTTTGAAGCAAAGTGTCCTACTCTACCACATTCAAACTTCCATCCTTATAATCTAGAAGATGTAATGGTGCTCTGTTCATAGAAAGTCCATGTCTATCATTATTTCCACAATGATCTATCTTCCAGCTATTAAACTGTTTCTGAAGCAACCTACTCTGATACCAATTTTTGGAATTCTTAATGATAATGAGAGCGGGCGTGAATCAATATCATGTATAGATTAAGCAATTTTCATTTTTAAAACATGCATCAATTCCTATTCAAAAACACATCAATAAAAACAAACTGTGAGCAGAATATTTGAAGAACTTATATATATATATATATATATATGAAAATTAGATTGCAAGATAGATGGGAGACACCAATATCCAATTATGTGAGTACCAACTCACTCAGACACCAATCCCACATGCAAGCACCGTCTCACAAACTACAGGCTCCAACTTGTGAGGACATCAATCCTCTGTGCAAGAACCAACTTGTTGAAGCAAACTCCAACCTGTGAGGACACCAATCCTCTACACAAGCACCAACATGCCGAAGCAGGCTCCAACCTGTGAGGTCACCAATCCTTTGCGCAAGCACCAACTTGCTGAAATAGGCTTGAACCTATGAGGACACCAATCCTCTGCGCAAGCACCAACTCGTTGTGTTCAGGCACCAACCTAAGAGGAGATTGCAGTCTCCTTTCCTTGCCCTGTCCAAGCACCCTGAGATATAGATATATATATTGTTGTACTTCTGTGACTCTATCTTCATATTTGTGCACACAATTCTCACTGTATTCTGCTCTCTGCTTCGTTTCCTGTTGTGCGTAATTTTGACGTGCTCTTCTTCAATTCTGCCATAGCTTCTCTTACAATGTATTCTACTACAGTTATGCTTGTTGTTCTGATTCTGTGCACATACTCGTCCACATGCTTCTTGGTATTTTCTCACAAATGCTCCTTATGTACACGCGACTACTCTTTGTTCTTCTGCGTGTCTTGTAACCTCGTGCACTTCCTCAATTCATATTTCCTCTGGTTCCCCTAAGCATTTCATCTACCCCGAAGCTTGCAAATTCATAATACTACTTCAATTGTTCTTCCAAGCTTACTTAACATTCATAAATCTAACTCTTATTTATACTAGACTTGCTCAATTGATATTTCCACAAGTTGGGGCTTCTCTAAGTCGGTGACACCCCTTCTTCCTTTCTTTTAGGTCAAGCTTACCCAAAAATTTGCCACTTGTCTTATCTTGCGCGAATGGAGCACCATGACTTCGTGGGTCTTATGCACACTAGTTCCATAGCTTGGTAGGATTTGCGCACTAGAGTGCCATGACTAGGTGGAATTAGAGTGCCATGCGCAGAAAACATTATTCTATAGATTGGTTTTAAGACTTCCTTTGACTTGCAAAGGCTTGGGCACATATTTCTATATACTTCTTCAAACTGGCATTTATTCCATGATCTTTTATGAGCCATATTTTATTAATAAACATATTGAATAAAAAAATACATAAATTATGAAATATGAAATATATTTTTATACACTATGTAAAGAATTTCAGGTTAAAATGTATTCGGTTCAATCAGTACATACAATACAGAAAATCAAAACCAATGCTCCTTACTTAATACATGCGACAATGTGCATATTATGTACCATGCACATCGCTAAACCTATTAACATCTTTTTATAAAGACAAAATCAACTTGATGCACATTAAAAAAACAAACACACCAATAAGTTTTTTTGATACACTACATATTAAACAATCGAAAAAACATTCTAAACAAACAAGCAAAATGGTGCACCTTCCATAGATAAACACACCAATCCATAGTTCCTAGAATATGCATACCACTTATCCGATTGACATTTTTTTAAAACATGGTCAAAATGGTGTGCCTTACATAAACAAACACACCAGTTAGTTTTATACATACAATGCATATTAAACAACCAAAAATTTATTGAAAATAAATAAGGAATATAGTGCGCCTTACATTAATAAATACACATGTGTGTTTACTCTATATAGTGCACATCACTAACCGCGAAAGCATTTTTTTTAAATTCTAACAACGATAGACTAGATAGGTTGGTTTGGAATTGAATTGCATCATGGCCCCAGTCCAACAACGACCCAAAACCCCATATATTAATATAAAAACCAGGAAGTTTACATCTCCAAAACTCAAATCTTATTGTGAAATAGAAAGAGAGACATGAAACAAAAGGAAAGCAATAAGAACACTAGGGTTTGAAACATTGAAGGTAACTTTGAAATCCTTTATTTTCTTGAAAAAACATAGCTGAAAATGTATACCATTTTCTGAATCGATTGAGTAAAACCCTAAGATGACTAGACTTACCCAAATTGTCTCCTCTGTAGAGTTGTATGTATCCATGATGATCCCTTACAAAATTTCTATTCAAAGAAATCTACCTCTCGAAACTCTTCCTCGGTAAATCTCTCATGCACAAGTCTCTTCTCAAACATTTGGCCAAAAAAGGATTAGGTATTAGGGTTTTCTTGTATTTATAATCTCACTATCAAAATAAATAAAATTCCAACTCCTTTTTCATTTGATATTTCATCCCATTGGTGATAAATGCGCACTATTTTTTTGCCTAATTGAGATTAGGGTGCACTATATAGAATATAGTGCATCAGTACGCTATACTAATATAAGTGCACCATATATAAAGCAAGAAAAAAATGGAAGTATAAAATTCTGCAATTAACACTTTGCGGAGGTGGATGTAGAGGTTTCATATTGATGCACATATAGAATGAGCAAACTGGTGCACTTGATATGTTTAAGTTCACTAGTGTGTAAATAGTGATTTAAGCTCACCGATTACTGAAAAAGGTAGAATGTTACATGTTTCCCAATTTGTATTTTAAGAATAAAGCCATGTATTGATTGTGGTTTTGACTCAAATGTAGGGGAAAAAGAGTGATAAATCAAACTTGGATGTTTCTTCAAATTCCAACTTATTCCATATCAATCCAAGTTCATCAAGTTCTCCCTTACTGTCTGCATTAAGTCCATATTTATTTATATTTTGATTATTTGATTGAATTTATGCTATCTTTGAATGTGCATTTGAATAATTGTGCATTGACTTTTGCAATATCTTAATTCTGAATCAAGTTTGGATGCACATGAAATTCCACCACTCTCAAAAGGCCACAAATCCTTATTAGGAGCAACATGCCATAGATAGATTGTAGATGAAAATGGAAGGCCACTTTACCGCGCCAACTATAACATGCCATCATCAAGCAACCATGATGGACCAATGGTACTCCAGCTTGAACTGGATCTCTTTTATGACACCCCAATACTATGTGATTGGTCAAAATGTAAAGGTTTGAAGGTGAAACCTAGGCGTGTTACATTATCCCATTATATTAATGATTGACTACCCAAAGTTGATGCCTAATTCCCTCTACCGTGGTCAAGGATCCAAAATGTGATGTAGAAAAGACATGTAGAAACACTTCCATATGCTCATTCTTTGAAAAATTGGAAGCCAAATGAACCATGTTTCATCATAAATTGACCAACCCATCTACTTCTGTTGAGTTAACTAAGATTTCTGGTGAGCCAATGTAAGATATAAATACTATCCAAAACATCTCTACAAGGAGATCCAAAACGTTGTATGAGATAAGAACAAAAATTTCCAAGTACACACAAAGGTCGGTTCAATTATTGGAGGGTAGCGATGAATTCTCTCCTCCCATCCATTTGTAAAGTAAATACGAAATCGTTACAATTGTGATTTGCATAGAGCTTGTCTGTCTTCCTTGCATGTACCAATGTTGGGACCAAATTCTCCTATTGTGGTAACAACTACATAATTTAAAATTCTAAAATAAATTATGCAGATCTTTGGTTTTTTATCCCTTCACATGTGTTTGTTCCTCCCAAACAGTCAATAACACTTATGCCATTTTGTAGCCCTCTTAATAGTTGATTTGATTATTTGAATATTGTTAAATACAAACATAACACTTCCATGTGTAGTGTTTACATGAATGGTTATGCTTCTAAAAATTTTAACATGAAGAGTTTTATATATCGATGGTCATCCACACACTCATGGGAACACTGCAGGGTTCATAAATAGTTGTAGGTGCTCATTTTTTAGTGAAAATTGTTCATTTGAGGAACACTCCAATGACAAAGAGTTCTTTATGAAAAAGAAGGCATCCTGATTTGTTGTTGTGCATGCAATATGTAGTTTGGCTCTTGGTGACGAGTTGTTAATAAACTATAACTTTAGTAGACCACCAATGCTTGTAAAATTAATGGCTTGAATTGGCACTACATTTAGACATCCCCTTGGGGAAAGGTCATTGAGTAATTGTATTTTTGGATTTTCAATGGAATTAATGTTAATGTATTGCTTAATTCGACATTTGCTTTATAAAGTGGTTTATTGCATGCGCACTATTGGAAGAAAAAAAATCCATGCTTCGAATAAATGTTTGGTATATTGTTTCAGCATACTAAATGCACTGTGTTTACTAATATAATCAATTTAACGTTCAATATTTTTGGAACCAAGATTCTGACGACGATCAACCTATCTACCATCTACCATTGCACTCCAATATGATGTGAAATCGAGAGAAGGTTTCTAAACAAGTAAATCTTGGAGAGGAAGCATAGAAAGCATGGTTGAATCAACCACCTATTCAATTCCCACTATATCCTAAGTCACCAATATAAAATATCTATAGTAACAATAGTTGTTCATAGGTTGGGGATGAAAAAATGATATAGAGGTTGGTATGGATGATTTCTTACGGGATACCCATGCCATGGAGGGAATGTTGTTAAATGCATTACAACAATGTTGATATTGCTGACACCTTCTTCAAAGGCCTAAAATATACTTCCACCACCCCTCTTTTTGGATATGGATAAAGGTCTACCCAATTGGAGACAACAATATCAATGCACAACGTGAAAGCAATGTATGGTATGTTAGATGTGTGTTTTTTAGCACTACTAAGGTAACTAACCATCAAGACCCAGTTAAGTTAGCAATGAAAAGAGATTTGATGCATGCTTAAAGATAGTGTGCATTTATATTTCCCATTAATTGCATGTTACTTAAGGATAATGTCCTCCTTGACAGCTGCAAAGAGGCAAAGTTGAGTACATATCATCCTAAATTTGTACCTATGTTCGATGATCCTAAATTTTTCGACACCGATGTTGAGAAAATGGTCGTTGGGATGAGAAGGAAATCTTTGTTTTATGAGCTTCCATATTGGGAGCTTATTAAGATTTCTCACTTACTAGATCCCATGCATACATTAAAAAATGTTTCATATTCTTTATGGAGGCACATATGATTGAAAAAAGTGAAACATTAGTTGTTAGGATAGATCCTATGTCTTCGAATATTATAAAGAAACATTAGCAAAGAAAAGAAAGTAGAGGAGAGGTCAGTCCCTCTTGGTCTTTTAAAGAAGGTGATGTCCCATGGATTTTGAAGAAAGATTATATTTACTTAGCAAAGGATTTTATATTGAGTGTGAAGATGCCTTCATTATACATGTCAATCTAGGACATTGCTTCATAGTAGAAAGAGAATTGTCGGGGTTGAAATCACATGACCATTTGAACCTTCTAAGGGTATGCATGTCCATTACAAGATTATTTTTTGCAATGTAGGCTATAATATGCTATGTATTCACAGTTTATGCCAATTAATTTCATACTTGTTTATTTTGTAGTGTCGTTATCCTTTTCTTTTGCATGTTTGTGTGATCCATGACTTCCCCAAGGACCCACGATGATCCATATCTAAATTATCTACATGCGTACATTTGATTACATCGAAGGATATTCACATGGCTAGCATTCCATAGTGGCTTCGAGAGATCACTAAGATTGTTTGTATGTTTGGAAAGGAACTACCCACAATTTTCATGGACTTACAAGTCCATGTTTTAATTCACCTAGATGATGAGGTTGAATTAGATGGGGTGGTATCATGTCGTTGGATGTTCTTCTTGGAGAGGTACATGAAAACATTGAAGGGGTTTGTTCGACAAAGGGAAAAACATGAGACGTATATTGCAAAGGAATACATAATTTACAATTTGTTCTATTATGCTAGTGAATACATCAAGCAAAACGTGACACACCAGGTGGAGTGGTTTGGGACAACCTATGAGATGAGGATAAAAGGGAAGGGAAGCTACTCTAAATGAATGAAAAAAGGTGCATGATAAAGAGTAAGTCACTCATCTTTTGTCAATTTTATACAAATTAAATGTTTACAAAAAACTTGATAATATATATTTGATCTCGTACTAATCATTTTATTTGAATACATCAACAAATGCATAAATTGATGCCATCAATAAATTTGTTCTTTACAACATGGAGGAAACACAACCATAGGTCATGTTTTATGAAGAGAAGAGAAGGAAATGGGATAGTGACATGAAAGAATTCAGACGATTGAACAATAGAAGCATGCCATATCCTAATCATTTAAAAGGAAATATGCCAATGGTCTGTCCTAATAGTTGGGTGGCTAAAAAGATCATAGATAAATATGGCACCTCTGGTTGTTACCTGCATGGCGAGGAGGATGCACTAAACAAAGGGATTGGGTGTAACAACTATTAATAATATATCCTTGTACATTGTTCATTTTATAATTCACATTTGAATATCAACACGTATTATGTTTTTATTAACGCTCGGGTTGCTAGACATATAACAACTTCCACTATTTGCATTTTTATAGGTGCATTTGTTCCCATCTATGTGGGAAGTTGGACATAATTTTTGCACTGAGGATTGTCATGATGGATGTGTCACACTTGACTATGGATAGGGATTGGTGGTTCATACTAAGACACGATCCAAGATGAAAACATCTTTTTGAGAAAACAATGTTATCATTCCAAGCAAGGAAGATAATCAAGGCAACAAATACTGATATGTACATGTTTTATTTGAACATTTATGTTATGGCTTTGACATTTTATTATGGGTATCTATAATTGATTAATTTTATTTTTTCTTCATTTTATGATGTTGGATATGAAAAGTTAACAACCATTTACAACCATCATGTTGAAGCAAAATTTATATAATGTGGAACTTCAAGGTCTTTAATGAGTTATGAATCCCCTTCAATTGTAAGATCTACATGTTGTCTGTGTTTATAAGATTATTGTGATGTTGGATATGAAAACTTAATAACCATTTACAACCATAATGTTGAAGAGAAATTATATTTGTGTGGATCTTGTTGATGATTCCAAGTACTTAGTGATTGGGATGGGTTATATCTCATTCTATAAATAATTTTTAATTCTAAGATCCGCATGTTCTCTCTTTATAAGATTAGTATTAACAACTATTACCATGGAGGTCGGTTTAGTTGTGTAGGAATTCTTAATGATACTGAGAGGGGGGGTGAATCAGTATCTTGCATAGATTAAGCAATTTTCACTTTAAAACATGCATCAATTCCTATTCAAAAACACATCAATAAAAACCAACTGTGCGCATAATATATATATTCTGTAGAAAAAATATTTTATTCTATTGAATAAACATTGACTGTCCAAAAGGACTTACACTTATGACGTTGTTCGTATATCAGTCCTTACATAACCCTTTTTCATCATCTATCTATCCAAAACTGTAGCTACTTCATATTTATATGAAATGTTAATTAGAGATGGTTCTCCCATCCCTAAAATATTCTATTTCCAACAATCCAGGATCTAACATTAGAGCATTAAATATGAAATGGTAATTAGAGATGGTTCTCCCATCCCTAAAATATTCTATTTCCAACAATCCAGGATCTAACATTAGAGCATTTTTTGAAAGATGATCGACCTCTATGTTAAGGTCACGATATATACGAGCAAAGGAAAGGGTTTCAAAATTATCTACCAACCTTCGGATTGTCGCGAGCATATGTTGAAGATGAGGCATGTTTATCTAAATTTTTTTGTTTTCCCAATCAATAACCATCTTTGAGTCTCCAAACAACTATAATATGCTAATTCCACTAGAAGAAGCCACCTTTAATACTACCCACAAAGCTGCTAGTTCTACCTTGTTGTTGGTGCAGTGGTCTAGCGCAAACTTAATTTTTAACTTGTTGAGTTCTAATAAGAAAAGAACCGCACCCGATTCTCCCAAAGGTGGGGCTCCTTGGCTCATGACATCGAAAAACGCCCATGGGGAGGACTTATCAATTTATGGAGGAATTATAATATGTTGCTTCCCATATTTTTGTTCACATTTTTTTTCCCTTGTCCACTTCACAATCAGAGCAAATACCACTTCTTGCAGAATCGATCGATTCTAAAAAATTGTCATGTTTCTTTTCCACCAAATCTCGTCAATAAAAAAGGAAGGGAACACATCAAAGCAACGTACCTTTGGGTCCTTCCACCATTGTTGACAACTCTATTCCAATGACGAACTAATCTAACTTGAGTTTTCTTTCAGCTCTTTGGCCAAGGCATTCCAAATACACACACACATATATATATATGAAAATTGGATTACAATATAGATGGGAGACACCAATATCCAATGATGTGAGCACCAACTCACTCAAACACCAATATGATTGAGACACCAATCCCACATGCAAGCACTGAATCGCAAACTACAGGCTCCAACCTATGAGGACATCATTCCTATACGCAAGCACCAACTTGTTGAAGCGGGATTCAACCTGTGACGACACCAATCCTCTACACAAGCACAAACTTGTTGAAGCAGGATCCAACCTGTAAGGACACCAATCCTTTGTGCAAGCACCAACTTGCTGAAGCAAGATCCAACCTGTGAGGACACCAATCCTCTACGCAAGCACCAACTTGTTGTGTTCAGGCACCAACCTGAGAGGAGACTCCAATCTCTTTTCCTTGCCTTGTCCTACCACCCTGAGATATATATATATATATATAGATGTTCTTGTGCTTCTGTGACTCTGTCTTCATATTTGCGTGCACAATTCTCATTGTATTATGATCTCTGCTTTGCTTCTTGTTGCCTACATTTTTTACGTGCTCTTCTTCAATTCTACTCACAAGTTCTCTTGCAATGTATTACGCTATAGTTCTTCTTGTTCTGATTTTGCACACATACTCGTTGACATGCTTCTTAGTATTTTCTCCCAAGTGCTCCTTATCTCCATGCGACTACTCCTTGTTCTTTTGCATGTCTTATAACCTCACGCACTTCCTCAATTCATATTGCCTCTAATTCCCCTAATCATTTCATCTACCTCGAAGCTTGCAAATTCAGAATACTACTTCATTTGTTATTCCAAGCTTACTTCTCATTCATCAATCTAACTCTTATTTATACTAGACTTGCTCAATTGTTATGTCCACAAGTTGTGGCTTCTCTAATTCAATGACACCCCTTCTTCCTTTCTTTTCATTCAAGCTTACCCAAACATTTTCCACTTGTCTTATCTTGCGCGAATGGAGTGCCATGAATTTTTTGGGTATTGTACACAATAGTTCCATAGCTTGGTGGGACTTACGCACTATAGTGTCATGACTAGGTGGGATTAGAGTGCCATGCGTAGACAACCTTATTTTGTAGCTTGGTTTTAAGACTTCCTTTGACTTGCAAAGGCTTGCACACATATTTCTATATACTTATTCAAACTGACATTTAGATTTCATTGTCATCACAAATTTCAACAATCTCTTCGGCATCAATGACAACACCAAAGTTCAACAATCTCCCCCTTTGGCATTGATGTCAACATTATTCAAAACTGAGCTCCCCTTGAGTATGAGCTCTTATTTTATGCACTCAACATGCTCCCCTTGAGTTCATGCGGATTTATCCTTTCAACACTCATGCGCAAGCATTTCTCCGCAAAACCTTTTACTTAGTATCTCTCCCCCTTTGACATCAATGGAAAAGGGACGCTCCCCCCGTCTTCATACTTCCATTTCTGTCTTCTCTCGCTTCATATTCATGCTATGTTATGGATGCTTGAAATTAATGTGGAGTGGGAATAACGCCTAATTTATGTCTGAGATATTCAAAAGTATCTCTTGGTAGAGGCTTTGTAAATATATCTACAATATGTTCCCTGGTGTCCACATAATCTAGTTGGACAATATTCTCAGTGACTTTTTCTCTCACAAAATGGTATTTGATTAGAATAAGCTTGGTTCTTGAGTGTATCACAAGATTCTTGGAGATGTTGATTGCACTTGTGTTTTCACATAAAATTGATATATGCGAATTAAATTCCACTTGAACATCCTTCAAAGTTTGTTTCATCCATAGAACTTGCGCATAATAGCCTATTGTTGAAATATATTATGCTTATGTTGTAGATAGTGATATAGAGGATTGTTTCTTGCTCAACCATGATACTAAGCAATTTCCTAAGAAGAATGATGCTCCGCTTGTACTTCTTCTGTCATCTATGCTTCCTTCCCAGTCTACGTTTGTAAATGCCACCAAGGTCATGTCATTATTTCATGGATACTATAAACCAAAATCTAGAGTTCCTTTCAAATATCTGAAAATCATTTTCACAGCTTGAACATGTGTCTCCTTAGGTGTTGCTTGAAACCTTGCAACCAGTCCTACAACTTGCATTATGTCTAGTCTTGAAGCTGTTACATATAACAAGCTTCCAATCATTGATCTGTAAAGTTTTTGATCTACTTCCTTTGCTTCATCTTCTTTATTCAATTTGCAACTAGTAATCATAGGGGTACATATGGGCTTGCAATCTTCCATATTAAATATTTTGAACATCTCTTTTACATACTTTGATTGAGAAATAAACATACCATTATCAAGTTGAGATATTTGGAGTCCTAAAAAGAAGGACAACTCTCCAAGCATTGACATTTCAAACTCCTTCTACATGTTCTTAGCAAAATTTCGGCTTAAACTATTATCATTGCCTCCAAAGGTGATATCATCTACATATACTTCCACAACAATCATATTTTCATGCTCAACTTTTATATATAGATTACTGTCTACATTTCCTTTTATGAAATCTTGTTGTTGCAAGTACTTGTCTAGTCTTGAATACCAACATTTGGGTGCTTTCTTTAATATGTAGACATATTCATTGTTATCTGAAAGAGAAAAACCCTTTCGCTGCTCTATATACACTTCTTCTTCTAGTTCTCCATTTAGAAATGTTGATTTTCATCCATTTGATATATAGTGATAATTTTAGAGCAAGTATAGGCCAAAAATATTCTGATTGCTTCCATTCATGCTATAGGGGCAAAGGTTTCTTCAAAATATATTCCTTCAACCTATGCATATCCTTTGCATACCAACCTTGATTTATTTCTCGCTACCTGTCCATCCTCATTTTGCTTGTTCCTAAGAACCCATTTGGTGCCAATGACATTTTTATCTTTGGGTCTTGGAACAAGTTCCCAGGTCTGATTTTTCTCAATCTAATTTAATTCTTCTTTCATGGCTTCATTCTAGTGTTTATCAGTCCCGGATTCTTCAAAGTAGTTTGGTTCTACTTTTGACATCAAGGAGAAATGTACTTCTTCAGGGGGTGTTTTTTAAGTACTTCCTTCTTGTTTCTACACCAGCATTTTTATCGACGATAATCAAATATCCAGAATGATTCTTTTGGGCATATCTAGAGGGATTATTTGTGTCTGGTCTTCTTTCTTCTTTCGATTCTTCGTGATATGTATCTTTTTTTCATTCTCTTGACTCCTCCTCTTCTAGTATGTCTTATGAATGTTCAAATGTTGGTTGATCATAATCATCCTCTAGTCTTCTATCAGTGAGTGCTTCATCTACCCTTACATCTCAAATATCCACCATCTTCTTTAGTCTTATGTTGTAACATTTGGATGCATTGATTCTTGTTGCATATCCAAGAAAAATTCCTTCATCGGATTTGGAATCAAATTTTCCTAGGTTTTCATCATTTATTTTTGTCAAGATGCTCACAGTAGATCCAAAGAGATGATGTAAACCCCACAATGAAAGAATTTAGGAATGACAGAAGAAGAATAGAGCAGAAGAACACAGATCCAAAGGAGCTCAGATAGAGGCAGAATAATTACACATGTTACATTAATCTGAATAGTAAAAAGGAAAATATACAATGCTCAGGATTCAAATACACTAGGTGTGATTCGAATTAGCCTGCATGGACAGATCCATAATCAGTGGAGTGTCATCAAGTCATAACTAGGAGTCCAACTCATCATCAGTGAAGTCATCAATGCACAAGTAATAGTCAACCAGAAGTCAAACTGAGTCTAACTGAATGTGGTAGGTGTAATTGGCACATGGAAGCACTAATGTAGTGAAGGAGGCTCAGTGGAGGGCGCTCATGGAGCTAACTGGTGTCCAAACAGCCTATCTAGTCACACTGGAGGTCCATCGGAGTGATAAGGTCAGTAAAGAGTGAGTCAAGCCTAAAATCAGGGAGAGAAATCTTGTTAACTGAACATAACTGGACTGGTAAGTGCAGAGGTGCGCCTCTCTCATGCAGTAGGTGAAAGGAGGGCGCACTAGGCACTTGGAGGGATGAAATTGAGCAGGAAGAAGCTCCGGGTGCTAGGTGCTGGGACTGATGACTGGAAATGCATGCAAACCCTAGAATGCATGCAAACCCTAAAAATGCATGCAAACCATAAAAGACTGAAAATGAAAATGAATGAAAAGCTAGTAGGACTAGGATGGAGTATAGGAATATCCTAACACCCCCCCTTAATCCACCCTGGGCCCTGGTAACTAGGACCAAAGGTCACCATTACAATCAAATAAGATAGAAAAATAAAGAACTGTCCAAAAACCGAGGAAATGGGCAAAACCTCATGGGAAAAATACCCCCCCTCAAAAGAATAGTAAATAACTCAAAGAACCATCATACTAAGCAAAAAAGAAGGAAGCTTTCATCAATGAAAACTTCTGCAAAAGACTTGACAAGTTGATCCCCTATAGGATGCCAAAACAGGTGCTAGATGTGGATCTAGTCTTCTGATGTGCCTTCCACAGTGTGGAGGATGGATTGGACAAAGCAAGTCTCTCAGGAATTATTTATGCAACTAGAGTGAATGGAACATGAGGGGTCTTCCCATGTGATGGAAGAGAGAACCCCATCATCATGCTGCATCTCTCATGGAGAGGTAGATGGCATAATGCAAGGTTGGCATGATGCTGAAGTCTGGTAGTTCGGTGAACAGATGAATCCTCAACTATGTTCTCAGTAGTAGCAAGGACTGTGTGAGCCCATATTGACCTTGAATCTGGACTGAGAATAGGTGTTGGTTCTGGATCTGAATCTTCTTGAACTATGATCTCAACATCAAGATCTTGGTCTTCTTCTTCATCAGAAGAGGAGTCACTTTGATCTTGATCAGAATCTGAAGGAATAGTTGGAGAGAAGGGCATGAAGTGAGAGAACTCATATGCCTTAGAGGCATGATTAGCAACCCCATTCGCTACAATCTTTCCAGTGGAGATCTTTGTAATATCTAATGTGTTTAGACCAAAAGTTACTTGCTTTGGTGATCCTGTATAAGTCATCTGATATATTGATAACAAATTAGCTGTTAGAGAAGGAACAAATAAAACATTTTTGAACTTACCATGCTCCATATGTACTGTACCCAATCCTTTGGCAAAAATCTGAGAGTTGTCTCCTATGTGAATAGTAGGCCCATCTTTGAGATCTAAAGAGGAGAAAGATTCTTCAAAGGCAACCATGTGGTTGGAGGCTCCAGAATCTATGAGGAGGGATTTTGACTTTGAAAAACCAGCCATCAATGCATGGAAATCATCAGATCCACTTCCAGAATCAGACATCTTTGCTTCTTTTGGAACAACAATTTTGTTTTGTTCAAGAAGCCTTGTTAGTAGATCTATTTTCTTGTGCATGCAAGCTTTCTCAGGATGGTTTCCTTTCTTGTAGTAGGAGCAATTAGGTCTCTTGTGTTTGTCACTTCTGGATTTGGATGGCTTCTTGTCCTTGTCTTTTTGCCTCCCCTTTTCATTCGCTCCACTTGCTTCCCCATCTAGAAGAGCTAGATCTTTGGATTCCTTGATGGCACCCATTTGAATTAGTTTGTTCTCTTCTTGAAGGAGAGCTTCAGCAAAGCCTTTTAAGGTGGAAAACTTCCATCCATGGATTGACATTTGAACAGAATGGAAAGTAGATACAAAGACAGAAAATTGAGATCCAAGTTTGCTCAATATAGAGAGTACCAATTGCTCATCACTTTTAGTGATGCCACAATGCTTGCATTGTAAAACCAAATTCTTAAATTTGGAGAATAATTCTTGAATGCTTTCGAAATTGTTAGGTTGTATGGCAACCAATTCATTTTCGAGAATGTAGCCTCTTAGTCCATCTTGTTTGCCAAAAAGACTCTTCAATTTTGTCCATAACTCATTTGGAGACTTCAATCCTTCAACATGAAACAATAGATATTCAGACATATGAAGGCATATGCATCCAAAGGCTTCATCCATTTTATTTAGATGCTTGGTTCTCTCTACAACTGTATGTGGTATGGCATCTTTTTCCTCAACTATTCTAGAAAACCCTCTCAACTGTAGGTACCAGTTTTCAGAAGAGATAATTTTTTTTCCTGTTCTCCGAAATTATGATCTCTTCTTGGAATAGAGCCTTTGATCACATCTGTAAAATTTCTTGCTCCTATCTCATAGGTTGACTTTGTTTAGGTTGAACCTTCATAGCCTATCCCTAACTTATCAGATAGTGGTCTCTGATTGTCTATAATTTTATATAGGGATTTGGTACTATTGCTAAACTGGATATTGACTTCTTGCAGTTTCCTTTTTGAGGAAATGATTTCAATCTCTAACTTTTCACACTTTTCTTCCTTTTGTCTGAATTGTCATGTTATGTCTACTTCTAATTTTTCATATCTTGATAGTTGTTCCTGTATTATTTATTCTTCTTTCTTGATTTATTTCGTTCTTCCAAGGCATTGATAAGCTCTCCTTCAAAATCTAGTTCAACCATTTCCTCATCTCTTGATCCTTCATGTTCCCAGTCTTCTTCAATTTCCATGAAGAGAAATTCTCTATCATCTTTTTTAGATGAACTACTATCCTCTTTGGAATACAAACTCTTTTTCTTCTTGTTTTTAGACCTATTTTGTTGGTGTGTTTTCCTTCGTTCTCTATAATTAAGGTCCTCTTCACTGTCACTATCCTCGCTTTCCTTTTAAGGGAATTTTGAAGCAAAGTGTCCTACTCTACCACATTCAAACTTCCATCCTTATACTCTGGAATATGTAATGGTGCTCTGTTCATACTGTTCATAGAAAGTCCTTCATGTCTATCATTATTTGCCCAATGATCTATCTTCTAGCTATTAAACTATTTCTGAAGCAACCTGCTCTGATACCAATTTTTGGAATTCTTAATGATAATGAGAGGGGGGGTGAATCAATATCATGTATAGATTAAGCAATTTTCATTTTTAAAACATGCATCAATTCCTATTCAAAAACACATCAATAAAAATCAATTGTGAGCAGAATATTTGAAGAAACTTATATATATATATATATATGAAAATTAGATTGCAAGATAGATGGGAGACACCTATATCCAATTATGTGAGCACCAACTCACTCAGACACCAATCCCACATGCAAGCACTGTCTCACAAACTATAGGCTCCAACTTGTGAGGACGTCAATCCTCTGTGCAAGAACCAACTTCTTGAAGCA
Source organism: Larix kaempferi (assembly GCA_027924585.1). Classification (NCBI taxonomy): domain Eukaryota; kingdom Viridiplantae; phylum Streptophyta; class Pinopsida; order Pinales; family Pinaceae; genus Larix; species Larix kaempferi. Next base: position 9,274,529 of record BSBM01000602.1, read on the forward strand.
GACTCCAACCTGTGAGGACACCAATCCTCTACACAAGCACCAACTTGCCGAAGTAGGCTCCAACCTATGAGGGCACCAATCCTTTGCGCAAGCACCAACTTGCTGAAATAGGCTTGAACCTATGAGGAAACCAATCCTCTGCATAAGCACCAACTCGTTGTGTTCAGGCACCAACCACTACGTTTTTTTGACCCAAAATGCGACGGCGAAAAAGTCGAATTTGCTACAACTTATGGTCGACTATCCGACAATTCGAGTCCTTTTTTATCGTCGGTGGGATATCGGCTAAAATCGGACATAGTTGAAGACGTCGGATATTCGACTACCCTATCTCATCGGTTAACCGACTTCCTCCAGCTTCACAGGTAGTCGGATAAGCGACAGTGTTAACTTCCAATATTGGTCGGATACCATCCTTTCACCATTGATTATACGTCGGTTCAGTCATCGGTTAAGCGACGTGTATGCCATACAAAAAAAGTCGGATCCGACGTTTCGAGCCATCAGAAGTATAGCACAAGCGTCGGATATTACCCTGCGATCGTCGGATAGGTCGTCGGTTAAGCGACGTGGATGCCATACAAAAAAAACAGATCCGACGTTCCGGGCCGTCGGAAGTATTGCAAAACCGTCGGATATTACCCTATGGTCGTCGTGATTAGGTCGTCGGTTAAGTGACTACCCAATACATTTAAAAAAAAAAAATAACATTTTTGAAATAAATTTTTTCATATTGAATACATGTTCTCTAATCCCTATGCTTATGTAACATTGTGGCATATTCGTCACAAAGAGATGGTAATGTGCTTCCATTGTGTCAAGGTACTCTTACCTAACTTCTCTAATTTGGTATACTGAGGAGTTTGTATATTCATGTATGAGATCATATTCTTTGAATAAGGCTCATTAGATAGTTAATGGGTAGTTACTTAATGTAAAAGGCTCATTTTTAGTAAATAAGAACCAGTAGGTGGTTGGTAGTCATTAATTTTGAGATTGCGTGTAGTTAGGGTTTTGGTAGTTATTAAGAAACTATTTATAGCGCTAGAAGGATGTATATTGTTTTGTCAAAGACTGGTATTGTATTGAAGCTTTGCTCAAAGGAGCTCATCCTCTCCAAGAGGCCCATGAACATTACTCTCTCTTTTTTAATTTATTAATACAAGTGTTATATTTTGCAAGTTTAATCTCTTTCTTGCATTTTCTTTTGTTCACTTATATTTATTTGAGGTTAAGCTGGATATTGATTCCATGGAAATTAAAGAGAAGGTTAAGGATATTGATTCCAGTGCATCATTTACTCAACCTTTGAAGTTATGGAAACTCTAAATTGGTTATGAGGAGCAACCAAAAATCACAACAAGCTCCAAGAAATTGTCAAAATTTAAACGACACGCGAGTGGGTTGTAGAAATCCAGCATCGTAGCCATTCATTGAGCTCATCTCTATTTCGAGAATAATTTCATATTCTCTACTGAACAAGGCCAACCACATGAATGTGGAAGCTCTTATGGCCCCTCCCCCCCCCTCACATCACTCTCAATTCCCCATACCCAATGCATGCACTCGAAAAAAACAAATATGTGCAAATTCATCCATATTTTATCATGAACTTCCATCCATTATTCATTCAATAAATGCTAACATTCACTAAACCATTGTTTCTGTCGATCCACACATTCATTCAATAAAAGATAACATTCAATAAACCATTCATTAATCATTCAATCAACACATTCATTCAATAAAAGCTGAAATTCAATAAAGGTAACAGTTTACTACACTGAATCATTAAAACATTAGAAAATTCATTAAACCATTCATTCATTAATTAGGCCAAAAATCGTGGACGATATATTGTTATCAAAAATATTTAGACGATATTTGAACCTACGAACTATGTCTAGTCCTAAGGATACCACCTTGAAGCTTGACCTTATCAATCAATTCCCATCGCCATTTCCTCTCATACGACGTCCCAAAACCATTTCTGTCGAGACCCACTCTTCATTTATTCTGCATGCATTTCACTATGCAACCGTCTCAAATTCCCATTGCGTTTTCCATCAATTAGTTTATCAATTTAGTATGACCCACATCCACCGTCCAATGAGTGTTTCCGCGGTCTTTAGTTTCAGCCTGGAAACGGTTGACGATTCATGGTATTACGTTTCCCTTTGGCTTTAAATGACAAACTCATAGTTCACTATTAAGGTTTGTCTAACAAAGCTGACGGTCAAAGAAATCTTGATAGTGAACTATGAGTTTGCCATATTGCAGCTTAAGGGAAACGTAAATATAGAATGAATCGTCACCATTTTCAGGATGGAACTCAAGACTGCGGAAACACTCCTCGAATGGCGGGCGTGGGTCATACCGAATTGATAAACTAATAGAGGGAAAACGCAATGAGAATCTTAGACGATTGCATAGTGAAATGCATACATAATGAATCAAGGTTGAATGTGGTAGCCCGCCATCTCCCATTGTGAAATGCATGCAGAATGAATCGAGCTTGAAGGTGGTCGCCCTTGTCAGCTGCACTTCAAGCTGGAAGGTGGTAGCCTTGGGACTAGACATAGGTCGCAAGTTCAAATCTCCTCAGTTCAGTTCGTACCCTGTTATTTTTTGGATGCAAACTATATGTTTTCTTTAATTTGTTGTTGACTTTAATTCCTTAGCGTAGGAGGAGCCATCATGGTCAAGTTGCATTCCTAAAAAAAAATGAACATTGACAACAAGCAGCATGTCTCTAATTGTTGTCGGTGTATGCTAGCTTAGTTGCAAATATCATGCTTCAGAAGAAGCCAACCTTGAATGGTAAATATACCAATTTGGAAGGGTTTAATGTGAGGTTAAGGATATTGATTCCAAGGAAATTAAAGAGAAGGTTAAGGATATTGATTCCAGTACATCATTTACTCAACCTTTGATGTTGTGGAAACTGGAAATTGGTTATGAGGAGCAACCAA